>OX336338.1:10714365-13404699 GCA_946902875.1 Nematopogon swammerdamellus
TATAGGATACTTTCCACTAACTTCTGCACTTTTGGCGTATCTCAAAACGTATTGAGCAAATGAGCAAGGTTGCTCAATAGCTCGCGTAGCAGTTCAACTTATTTAATTTATTATTATTTTATGCTTTTATTAACAGGTTTTTTTTTACTATTTACATTAATCTTATAAACAATATAACGAAAAAATATACAAAATGAACATAAACACTGTACGTGGGCTGTTCCGAAAATTGTTAGCCACAGAATAAATAAAATTTTTTTTTTCCTGAAACTATTTTGATTTGACGGCTAATTTAAATACAAATCTCCTTAATGAAAATTATTGGCCACCTATGTGTAGTTCTTTTTTTTTTAAATATTTTAACGGTTAGCCGTCACTCATATTTTATTTGCAACAATGGACGTCTCGCGAGAAGCTTTTCGTGTTATGATTTTCTATGCTTATAAACGAGGGTTAACCTTCAAGGAATCTCACGAAAATTTGCAAGCTAGTTTTGGGGAGTCTGCTCCTGCGTTAGCAACAGTTAATTATTGATTTCGTGAATTTAAACGTGGTCGATAGAACTTAAACGACGACCCCAGACCCGGCCGACCATCAACTGCAGTCTCTCATGAAAACGTCATCAGGGTAGAGTGGCTATTGTGGGAGATTAGACACATTACACATCGGGAGATTCAGGCTGAACTGAAGATTGGTATTGCGAAGTTTGACTGCCTCAAGCTTTCGGGGAGTTGAATAGCGAGCGCCCAAGGAGCGGCGTCCGTGGCATTCTTTTTCACCAAGATAACGCGCCCGCTCACACACCGGTAGAAACATGGACTATTTGACAACTTCGGGGGTACATAGGTTATCCCATCCTCCGTACAGCCCAGATTTACCTCCATGCGATTTTTTTTTATTTCCCACGGTAAAAAAAAATGCTTCGCGGGCAAAAATTCAACACTGCAGACGAGGCCGTCGAAGAATTTCGGAATTATTTTTCGACCTTCCGCAAGATACGTTTTTTTAATGTTTTGAAACCTGGTTCACCCGAATGCTTAAGTGCATAGGGATTGGAGGGAAATATTTTGAAAAGCTGTAAATATTTGTTTTTCATATTCTAACTATTTTTCATTTCACTAACAATTTTCGGAACAGCCTATGTATGTATAAAAAAACGGAAATAACTGCGGCGCGGCGGAGCGGCGGAGGGAGGCAAGCCTCCAAGCGCGCCGAAGGGTGCAGGCCGTGGTAAACTCTCCAAGACAACGAGAGGCAAGCTATGAGGTACCACCACCACCCCCAGTTAATTATTGATTTCGTGATCATGAAATCAATAATTAACTGAAAAGCGCGAGAGCATCCCTTCGTCCGGGCTGCACTGCGCCACGCGGCTCTTTCATTGTTCTTCGCCTCGCGCGTGCATCGCTAGGGGTCGCACTGAAGTACCGGGAGCGGGGACACTTATGCCCCGATGGTCCCAAGCAGGACTTCGCCTCAGTCGTTGATGTTGTGGCTCGCGCGACGTCGTCGTCGGTACTCCATGTTGGTCGGGTGTACATATCTCTGTCTTCTCTACTTCTTATAAAAGCAAACGTGTATGCATGTATTTTTGAGGTAAAGTAGAGAGATGACTCCCTTCTTATCCCTAGGTGGTAGGGTTTATTTATACCACCACACCGCCCGGGTTGGTACCACCGCACTGAATGAAAGGTCGGTCGAAACGGCTATGTAAATAGTTTGTGTTTTCCGTCCAGTTTAGTGTAGCCGGCACGACCGAAGGGAAGCACTGACGTTATGGGCTGATTTCACGGATGTTGTAGGTGATGTAGCCAACCGTGTCAGTTTCCATAAAAAAAAGAGAGAGACAGAAAATATAAGATAATCTATAGTTTACTATGATATTTGCGTTTAAATCGGATATGCTAACAAACCAAGTCTACCCGAGCGAAGCCGCGGTCAAAAGCTAGTAAGTTACATAAAACACCCATAACATTTATTGTTTTGGTCTAATCTCGAGAACAGCTATAGTCCTAGCTAGAGTCTGACTCTAGACGATGCACAATGTTGTAATATTTTTCATTGGTTTCTTTATTGTTTGTACACATCGATGTTTGTTTGTACCTACTCGTATACGCCTCGCTACGAAGTAGTTATAAAGAAAATAGCTTTGTAATTATTATCTTCAACACTATCTAAGCGTAATGCGGTTTTGTCATCATACATAAGTCTTGTGTCAGTTCAGTGGTGTAGTGTTCAGTTCAGTAAGCTGATACCGAACTATCATCAATGTTCTATCTCGCTCCGGCAGCACTTCACCGCGCTCTCTCTTGCCTGCTTGCTCGTCTGAATGCGCGCCGGCCGACCGCCGCCGCCGCCGCGCCGCCGTCGCCGCCGTGTGAGCTGGTGCGTCTGCGCTGCGAGCGAGTGAAGGAAGATGCGCTCACAGCATGAACGAACTAAAGAGCGCAGTCTCAAGTCGATCGCTTGTGGGCAGCCCGTTGCGCACATTACGTGATAAATCTCGATAAGTGTTGGGCTAAAAAACATTCAGGTTTTCCTCTCTCAATAGGATTACTGTCTGGCGAAATGGCAACGGTACCTACTGCGTCTCTTATTTTAACGCTTTGCATAAAGGCACAGAAAGTTCGCCCTGGCCTTAAGAGTCTACGTCTCAGCTTAATAATTAATCTACTCAAGTCATCAGGAGGTGAATTCAGTTCATAAACATCGAGAATTGGGTACCTAAATATTTCGAGTAAAATTAATATGGGTAGATACCACTTATTGGCATTCCGCATAGGCATTGTACATCTAGAAAACGCGTTATTTCTAGATAGGTTTAGGCTTCCAGAAATAAAGAATTTTACCCGAATGAGCGAAGAAAAAATTGGTTGTCTGTAAAGTCGGTTTACGGACGATAGTTTTACGTGATGACGTCATAAAGTGGTACGACTACTGGGAACGGTTCTAAAGTACCAGGGCAGAAGAAATTGAAAGGATGAGTGTCTCGGGGTCAATTCTCTGTCTCTCAGTGACAGTTGTCCTCCTAAAGATTTAATAATAACTAATAAAAAATATGAGAAAATAACGACCATTAATTTTTGTTTATTTTATATTTAAAAAACCTAAAAAGCCAAAAAATCCACTACATATCAAATATTGCAGTGCAAGTTTAGTTTACCCCAGCGAAGCCGGGTTCGCAGCTATCGTGCTTAGAAGTTTAATTCTTAAATCGCAAATGTGAGTACTTTAAAAACTAATAATATTAATTATCAATATAAACTTTAAATTTGTAAATTTCTACATAACACATAATTAAATCTACCCAATAATCCTACATAACGCCATCTACATATTATCAAAGCGCATACTACAACGTTGCAACACTTACCTAACTTCGAAGCTGAAGTATTTCATTTACTATTGACGCTAGATGTGGACGCTAGATGTCGCTCCATGAAATCTTCACATACTGTTCACGTCTGGTCGGCGATGGTGGCAGGGAGTTCGAGGCTCGCAAAAGACGGACAAATATATTTTGTATTTCCTACTATTGTATATGCCTCTCTATCGCGCTCTCGCTTGCACACACAGGTTTGGATGGAACGTGACACTTCTTCGTGCGTGCAGCCGGTGTTCATCAATTTATAAGACGTGACGTCATCACGTCAAAAATGAGGTGAGTGTAACGTAGGTGGCAGTGAGTGGAAGTCATTCGTCGCTCGCAACCGTCGCATCGCCGCCCTCCGCTTCGAGTCGCGTCGCCTCCCGCGCGCCTGAATGGCCGATCCGCAGACAACCGCCAGCCAGACCCAGACTAGGGCAAGTTGAATCTGATCGGCGAGGAAGCATTGTCCTTTTATCTTGCACATGTTTGTTCGGTAAGTGATCCATTGAGCTCGCTCGACCGAGAGCCGCAGCCGCCATTGTGGCAGTGCGGAGTGTGCGTCCGCCACAAGTATGGCGTACATAACAAATACCTCAATGGGGTAGACGCGAGCGTAGGCTGGTGCCAATACCGCCTCCTGTTTCGTACTCTATCTATACCTCGCTCTATATTACTCCTACCTGGTGACAGTGTGCGTCAAACTTTATTATTTAAAATATTTGTTATACCTACTTTTTTTAACATTGCCAACTAAAACTCATAAAAAACTCGGCCAAGTGCGAGTTTTGCTCGCTTACAGAGGGTTCCGTAGATCCGCTACACAAAAAACCATATTCGTCGATATTGTGCCTCAATTTATTGCAAAATATAAATACCTGTGGAGCCATCTATTTTTCATATATGTACTAATCGAGTCATAACACGTTTCTTGTATGGGGACCTGCTTAATTTTTTACTTTTTTCATTTGTTGGCACACCCGCCATAGTCACCGAGATAATCACGCATATATTACATTATGTAAAAATTTCAACCTATTACGGTCCAAAGGATACAGTCCTAGGACGGATGGACAGACAGACAGACAGACCGACGGCATAGGCAGTAATAGGCTTATGTATGGATACGAAACCCTAAAAAGGCATAAAATTGTTGTCTGTAATATAAATACATATACGTACGTTATAAGAACTTTAGAACACTCACCGGATGACTATAATAAACAAATAATTAACTCGATAGACCCAGAGTTTAATGTATTTTATTTAGCAATCCTTTGCATAAATATAAGAATTATATTTACTTTTTATAGAAAGTGCGATATGTAGCGTCGAGCTACCCATAAGGTGTCTAACGACGCCCATGGACATTCGGTCTGATGCTTTTTTGGACAAGACGTCCATAGGTTAAAAACTTAAAAAAAGGAAATTCCATTCCCCTACGTCGAATGGTTAGGATTACTTCAGTATAGGAAGCCGAGGTTTAGAGTTTACTCTTACTGACACAAAATTAAATTAATAGTTTCTTTAAAGTTGTGAAAGAAAACATTTTCTACACCGCAAAGGGGATCGCGTAACTTAGTATTTTATATTAATTTAAATTTGATATCTTGACCCGTTCCTGAGAAAAAAGGTCTTGATACAGACATACCTAAAAGCTTCGGAGATAAGAGGTGTTAAAGTCATAGGGGTCAAGTCAAGATGTTGCCAGGCAACCTAGTCACAATCTATTAGCCTACATGTTATCTTTTAGATTAACTATTTCTTATCCGAATAACAGATGACGGCACACCCTCCTTACTTAAGCTAAGTAGTAATATAATATTATATGAGGAGCTGACGAACAAAACGACATAATTAATTGCAAGGCAGACACACTTTTTTTTCGGCCGATTCGCCTTTCAATCTATCGAATGGACTAAACAGTTCCATCCAATCAAAACGGCTTAAAATCGGTTTAAAAATGGCGATGAAATCACTGATTTCGTTCAAAACTATTTAATTGCAAAAAAGAAATCATTTATCTCTACCGTAAAATTTAGTACATGCCTCAGGCCGATCTTATGTAGATCACAACACGGCCCAAAAGTGAATACGTATATCGCATGTAGTAAGTACGAGACGAGAGTCCCGTGTGTGTGAGCGGAGGGCGGAGGGAGACGCGTAGTGGAGCCCAACGGAACACGACTAGGTTTGCTCCTCCGTACGGGGAGTTAGTAGTGTAGTAACCGGTGTGTCAGGTGTCCCTAGAAGGTAGGAGATGTGACTGCGCTGCGAGCGCGGGGCGGGGCGGCAGGGCGGCGGGGCGGGGGACCCCGCGCCATCGAGTACGGGAAGTCTCTGAGAACATCAGATCCACGGTCGACCATTTTTTACTCGCATTCTTCTCGAAGTAACGGTAGCCGGGGGGAGCGCGCTCTCGCGGGATGCCAGCCAGTGATACCAGAACTCAAATGACAATTTGCCGTACGAGTTCTAAAAAATTGCTGTATATCGGAAGAAAAAATTGCAATCCGGCAGCACCATCTAAAAGTTTTATAATCGTTCTATTTGACACGATAATTTAACGTCACACTCACACCGTTCACACCTCGCTTTACACGGGTTAAACTAGATTAAAAATAATACTTACTTAATGATTAATGAGTGTTTCCCGAATCCTTTAACCTGGGTGTTTTCAAACGTCGTATTAACAGGCTAGACAGCCTAGCAACTGTCCGAAAATCGGCTGGCACGCCACCTAACTGAGTGTGGTTTCGCGAGGAGAGGTGTTTTTGGCTCTGTCGAATGCACCATTGGTCTCTCGGCACAGCCACCCATGTTGGTTTACATTAAAACAAATAATAATTAAAAAACACTCAAATTATTGTTTTTAGTAGTCCGTTTGCGTAGAAACGTTTCACGAGCGGAACTTCGGGTACGCGGGGCACGCGGAGTGAACGGCTACAACGCGGAACACGAAGCAACCGCGCGCACACTCGTAATGCGTGCAAGAAGGGAATATCTGCGGAACCCTCTGCGTGTTAACAACGTTTGCACTTAACAAGCTTTTTGGGAAGTTCCATTAAGAAGAAAGAGCTTGAAGGACGGTGCATGATCCAGAAAACTAGACACAATACATATATGCGACTCAGAAAGCTCTTGGTAACAGTCAGCATATTCAAACGGATGAAGTACTCGTACTTTCTTCTAAATCGTACACACAAGAAGATCTTAAACAAAAAGTTTTGTCACGTCTATGACCTAAACGTATTTGGTCAGTTGTCATTGAAATAATAGTTTTATGTTAGGTCAAATTGTCAGTGCAATTCCAATGTGCCAAGGCATACCGTAGATGGAGCACGGGCTCTAACATTCCAGATAAGTATCGATGGATGACCTCAATCAGCCTTTTAGGAGCTGGCAGTATACTACTATCTACCTATGCAAAACAACCTGCTGAGAAATTCCATTTCTTGGGATTCATAGTCCCGATACAACAATTAATTGCGACATCGATAGATTGGAGCGATCTCTGATTCTGATTACGAACCAGAAAACTAGTATCCTATAGAATTAGTTGTTTTGACGTTGTATGTAATGTCTCGTGGCACTAGCTTTTTATGGTTCTGTAGCCAGACACGATGCCTTCATCAAATCGGTCAGGTATCTGTCCGTCTGTCTGTCACAGGCGTTGTGCGAGGCGATTACTACGGAAGGCAAACTTAAGAAAATGTAAAAAAAAAATTGTAAAGTGTATTGTATCGGTGCCGTACGCCGTACGTTTGTCGATTTCCTCGTCGATTTCCGACGTCAATTTCCTCGTCAATTTCCGTACGATACGGCAATTGCCGCACGCTTGGCAACGCTGATGCTAGCTCCAGCGTGCGGTTCTCTCTTTGCCTCTCTCTTCGCCGAAGACGCCGTCGCGACGTGACGAAGTCACTCACTCAGCCCGAGCCGCGCTGCGTGCAAGAAACTAAACTTGTGTGACACAAGTTGTGTCTCATGCCCGAACATGGTATGATCCGCAGTAATTGTGCCGACCAAAGACAACGAGTGCCCTGATCACCTAATGTTCAGGTGTAATTTGCGAAATTGCAACAGGTATTTTTATTTTTTCCAAAAAAAAATGTATATGCACGTATGCTGTGTGTGACGGACACAGAACAGCGATCGGTGGCCGTCTTTTTTATTTAAAGCGCGACATGTGGCGCCGAGCCACCCGTAAGGTGTCTAAGGACGCCCATAGACATACGGTCGTATGCGGGGGTTGCAAATGCCATGCCGGCCTGATAGAGGTGCCTATTCACGCCGTCTTGAAGGACCCGAGACGGTACTTGGAGGTATATTTATATGGGCAGGGAGAGCGTTCCAGAGTTTACCGGTTCTGTAGAGGAAAGATCTGCAGAACCGGTTGGTCACAGCCGCGGTAAGTCCAGCCTTCAATCCGTCTTCTATGGATAGTAGTTATATACGCGCATAATTATCTAATGTATAATATAATGTATTTATACTTATACTTATCTTCCCCAGCCGGTCGCCTTGTAGTAACGACAATACCCCATACAGTTGTAAGATCTAAAACACGTAACACTTGATGGTGTACAGAATAATCTGGGGCTGGGTTATTGAACTCAAATACCTACGCCGCCACCGCCTGAAGTACACTGAAATAGTTGGGGTTGACGACGGCTTTAAACACCTTGACAGGGAAAATAAAGGTAATATTATATAATATAAACAAACACACTAAGATTTACAAGCTTCTGACACAAGTTGCCTCACACTTCTTCGATGGCAAAGCAAACAGAACAAGTAACAGACCGCGGGAGTACGCCATATAAGAAATAAATGTCATATAAGAAGTGACTGCTTACATAAATTATCAAATAATGAAGGGAAGCACTATCATGGCACCTAGTTCATCCGGTTTTATGGGCTGACATCGCGGATGGTGTAGGTAGGTGATGTAGAAAACCGGATCAGGATCAATAAAAAAATATTATATTGGAAAAACGCTCTAAAGTTTTGACAGAAATTCGGAATAATAGCAGAATCATCGAGAGAATCATTGGCTTCAGTGAAATTGTTCCGGTACTGGAACATGTTCTCAGTACGGGTTACGAGGTAAATATTATTTAATCGTACGGGATGGGTGGGGTTTCCGCAAAATAAAATAACCGATATCCGGTGTTTTTATTCCTGTATAAAAGGCAAGTACGAAAATACTGTTTACCTATATGATATAGGTATGTGCACACAAGAGTTTAGCACAAGAAGGCACAACCGAGCAGCGTAACGACCGGACGGACGGACATACGACACGACGCGATGCAAACGACTCGCTTACAATCAACAATGGCATACTTTAACGCAACTCATCGACACCTTGCGATCTAGCGATCGGCAATTTGAACCAAAGCTGCGCAAGATAATAACAAAGATGGAAACAGCTTCGTCCTCCTTTCCTTGCTCAATTCTGCATGCAGTTTCATAAATGGTCGTACATTTTAAGGTTCCATAGCCAGGCATGCTGCCAAATCTGTACCGTGTGGGGTCGGTACTTTAAAAGAATAGCCCCACGGCATCTCTCCCCGTGTATGTCGTAAAAGGCGACTAAGGGACCCGCCCGGGTTGATACCACCGCACTGAATGAAAGGTCGGTCGAAACGAAACGGCTATGTAAATAGTTTGTGTTTTCTGTCCAGTTCATTGTAGCTGTAAGGGAAGCACTGACGTGGCACAAAGTTCACCCGGTGTTATGGGCTGACATCACGGATGTTGTAGGTGATGTAGCCAATCGTGTCAGTTTCCATTTAAAAAAATCGGTCAGATCTGTGTCCGTCTTTCCGCTAATCATTCCGGCCCAGGGTAGTCTTTTCCTTAAGGGCACATGGGGGCACGTCGTAGTTTACACCGACAAAGAGAAGCAAAATCTTAGTGTATTTTACCAAGAATTCCTGTGAGGTGATTACTCCGAGGTGATTACTCCGGAACGTAAATCTCAAAAACCTAAAAACCGGCCAAGTGCGAGCCGGAATCGCGCAACGAGGGTTCAGTAACACCACGTAATTGGTTCGTTTTATTTGTTGTTTTAATTTAGAGTTCGCACTATAATCACACCAAGTATGACGCTTGATGTGTTACTGTTTTTACGATTTAAAGGTAGGACAGACGTACGGACGGCCAGACGGCGTAGGCTTAGTAATAGGGTCCCGTATGGATACGGAAACCTAAAAAAATTATAATGTCGTCTATTTAGTCCTTACGGCATGAAATTTATATCTTTAAGCGGCGGGTGGCCGAGTGCTTTGGGCATCGGCTTCTCATGCGAGAGGTCCTCGGTTCGAATCCGGTCGACGTGTACCAATGAGTTTTTTCTGACGAAAAAATTTACGTGCATACCTACACCTGCTGCTTCACCATTCGGAACCGGTGTAAAACTGTAGGTCCCTTCCCTTGCCCCTTACTAGGTGGTAGGCTCAAATTGTAGCCGACTGGGTTGATACCACCGTACTGGATGTAAGATGGCCGCATAGCAGCCTCGGTTGTGTTCTCCTCTAGTCCAGTATAGCCAGCAATCCAGGGAAGTCTCCGGTATGACACCTACCTTCTCGGAGGTGATATTGGCTGGTCGGAGCATGCGCTTTGGCCTCTCCGACTCAGCCACCCATACCGGATAACATAAAAAAAATGGTTTTTGTAAAAAATTCATTCAAATTGGCGCCGCCGCGCGCGAGTGAGACACGGTGCGACCGCGTAACCGCTGCGGGCATGCACACTCGCTATGCGTGCAAGAAGAAAAATGGCTACGGAGAAGAATGGCAATAATGGAAATGGGCCTCTGTGTGTGAACAAAGTAAACGTATGTAACCTATTTATGTGGAACTGCAAAATAGTTGACCTATACCATATACCAAAATAGTTAACGGACGGCGGACGTACAGACAGGCTTACAGATACCTGACCGGTTTCTTAAGGGTGCCAGCGTGCCTCGCTAAGGAAACCTAAAACGTTCAAATTTAGACGTTAGGTGAGAATAATATACCTACACGAGTGATGTATGTACGTACCTACACAATGACAAAATTATAACCCTTCCTTTGGGCATTACTGTAGTCGGGTAAAATAGTGCATAATAAAACATAATGCTGAAACCACCACACCCACCTCCGCCGCCACTTCCGCGCCTCCGCCGCGCCGCTGCACCACAACCACAACGCACCAACGTTTGATCGCAGAGTTTTCTCATTGGAAAGCGTTTCAACGGTAGGGGAAACAGTTCAACGCTCCACCTCGTGCGAAAACTGTCGAGCGGCAAAAACTTACGCTTTTATGCTTAGTGACGCTGCAGCTTCAGTGAAGCCAAGCTGTCTTCCTTTCTAGTGAGTAAATTTTTAGGGTTCCGTACCTCTGTCTGTCACAGCTTATTTTCTCCGAGTCTACTGGAGGAAAAAAGTTGATATTTGGTACATTTATATAGAGTTTGATGACCCAATCACGAACGTACATAGCTTAATGGAACGAATTTAGATTTGGGGTTTCAATTTTGGGGGACAATTTGTTTTTAAAGTGCATCATGCATGTGGCATATCAATGGAAAGGGCTTGTTAAAAGGAATTAAAATAATTCTATTTTTAATAAGTTTAAAATTCATACTTAATTTCGAAAAAATAGGGAATATAGGGCCTCTCTTATAGTAAGTACTAGCTTTAGCCCGCGGCTTCGCTCGCGTAAATTTCGTATTTAAAAATAAGAAGGTAAGTAAGCCCGCTGTCGTACCTTCATTTCGGCGCGCTGAATAATTCGGTTTGTATGAGAGTGAATCTTAGTGAACGGAACTGAATTTTATTTAGCCTATCCTGTGTCGCGCATAGTTAAATGTACTTGTACTAAGTTTAATCGAATTCGGATGATCGGTTTAAAAGTTATGGAGGAGCATACATACATATAAACAGAAAATATTTCCGAGAATATTTCTAAAAATCGTCAATTAATCATACGTAGATAGAGTCTACAAACGCAGTATGCATTAAAACAAAGTAACTTACTCCATGACCATCCCTTACAGATTTATTATTAGTATTAATTTATGATGAATGATGTGATGATGGATGATACAAGAAAACCTAAACGAAAATCCCTAAAGCCTGATTATTATTATATTATTAATTATTATTTTTTTAGCTTCTCTCAGGCTGTGGCCGAAGCAAAGTGAATGGTGGCGTATGGTTGTGGGTGTTGCGTGGTGCGCTTGCGCATGAGGGAGGGTCGTAGCGCGCGCGACAACTTCATTGTAGACAAGTGGATGCGCTTTCTTTCACCTCACAGCGCGGCTCGGGGCGACACGGTCCGGCCTCGTTATAAAGTCAACGAACGATTATTTTTTAATCCCGAGCCATCAAGAGATGCACACGAATGCTTTTGTGCAGCATCCGGTCAGCGTGAGAGGCATGTGTAGAGCGTTCGTCGGTCCCGCGCGCTGCTCTCACTCCTGATCCGAACCGGACACTACTTCCGGTCCGGCGTCACACCCGGATGAGGCAACGACGATGCCACGACACGCTTGACGTGTGCAAAAGTAGCCGCTCCTCGTATATCCCAGTCCCAATATGTAAAAACAATAATATTTACCATTATTTTCTATTTCTAATCCTTGTCATCCATACTTTTACCTACTTTTCGACGGACGAATATCAGTAGCAAGCTTACTGCGTTCAGATATATAAACAACAATAATACATAATTTCTCGAAGAAAGTAAGCCACTAATAGCGAGATCGAAGGTCGAGCTCCGTTCACATAGGTAAACGTACGAATACTATCTCGAAGAAAGTAAGGCACTAACTAAGGGCTAGGCCGAACTGCCTTCATAGTAAGAGCGAGGCCGAAGGCCGCACTGCATTCATGTAAACGGTACAGATATTCTCTCGAAAAAAAGTAAGCCATTAAGAGTGAGGGCGAAGGCCGAGCGGGGCGTTTAGTTAAACGATATACTTTTTGGATAGTACGAGAACCTGCTAATTTCTCCACAAAGCATGTAGGTAATGAACATCAAAAGTGGAAATGGGCGAGTTATTAAACAAAAACAAATTCAAGATGGCCGTCGACACAACTACAGAATCTCGTCGAAAATCTGGATTTAGACTACCAATGGTAACTGTGACCCTGTGTGTCAAAAAGAGGCAGCAGAGGTGTACCGCAAGATCGTGTCACGTGGAGTTTCGTTGTCTCTGCCTCGGGTGTGACTAGGTCACCGGGAAATATGCGTGACGTTATGTACATGTAAGTTCCAAACAATGATGTTGGACCTTTACCGATAATTTTGGCTACTAGCCATAGTTACCATAGTTATAGAGATATAACTACCAAGTATCACTTTATTTGCACCATGGAACAAAGAAATTCTGTAGGCTATAGGAGGATGCGTAGGAAATAAATAAATAAATATTGCTGATATAAAATATCTAAGTTCAGACTCTACGCGACAGCATCTCTCGAGTAGTCTCGAGCAGCTCTTTCATGCCTTAGCAATTAATGAAATAAAGTAAAGCCTCGAACACAAAAATAAAGAAGAGCATCGTATCGCAATAGTGTCCCGCCCATGTCCCGCCGGCATTGCTTAAGATGACACGAGTCACGCACGACGACCCGCAAAGACTCAACGAGGAGACTACGACGACGTACCTACCAAACAGCCTGGTGGCCTGGATGGTGTGTGTGTGCGTGTGGTGTTAGGGAGGGGCGCGGCGGGGTAGAAAGGTTCCCACGAGAGGCTGAGAACTACTCGCAAGCGGGTACCATGTGCGCGCCAACACACCACACAGCGCGCCCCCGATCCGCCTCCTCGCCGCGATATCCCCTCGCCCCTCCACCGCGCTACAACTCCTCCGCACATGTTCGGTTTGTCTTGTTTTTACCCGACTATGGCGAAGCCAAAAGGAGGGTAATGTGTTTGTATGAATGTATGAGTGTTAGGGCCACTCTAGCTCGACTTGACACCAGAATTATCAAAATGGGACGAGTATAGAGTGTCTATCTATACTCGTCCCATTTTGATAATTCTGGTGTACCTACCAACTTACTGATTGTAATTGAGACAAACCGACTGCAGTTGGTCACAATTACGAGGGTAACACCAGGTACGACATTTTTTGAAAATTCGAAATGGCGGCCGCCACTCGCTATATTGTAAAATGTACTCCAACTGTAAAAATGTATTCTCCAAAGAGTTTGTACGTAATACAAACTCTTTGGTATTTTCTTAAAACCCATCGAGTGGGGTGGTGTACCTATCATTGCCTAGATCTTGAAACAGAGAGAGAGAGATATTTTAAACTTTATTTTGTCGTTTCAACTTTTTTCGTCCAGTAAATTTGGAAAAAAAAATCTGTGACAGACGGATATACAGACACGAGAGTGATCCTATAAGGGTTCGGGATACTGAACCCTAAAAACGAGGCAAATAACAAGGACAGTTGATTGAAAATTCTGCAGTCGGGAGTGTAGAAGGATTCGAATAGAGCATTTTCGATCATGTTTCCTTGTATTTCCTTCGTTTTTCGTAGTCGGTTTTTATAAAATTTGTATTTTATTTGTTTTATTATCAAATCAACCGAGTAACGATTTATGTATTATGTAAATCAGAAATGGCCGTATAGCTTGTATTCAGTCAGCCTCGGTAGCTCAGTGGTGCGGTCGGTCGACTGTTGTTAAGCACACCTGGGCGCGATCAGTACTTGAATGGGTGACCGCTCGACCGTTGGAGGCTGACCGTGGTTCGAATTCCACATTAAACTGTAGGCCCCTTCCCTTCTTACCTTACATGGTAGGGCTTATCCCGCCCGGGTTGATACCACCGCACTGAATGAAACGTCGCGTCGGTCGAAACGGCTATGTAAATAGTTCGTGCTTTCCGTCCAGTTCAGTGTAGCCGACATGAAATGAAGGGAAGCACTGAAATGGCACCTAGTTCACCCGGTGTTATGGGCTGACATCACGGATGTCAGATTCCATAAAAAAAAACTTGAATAAGCGAAATATTTTAGGTACATCTTAGTAGCCTTTAGATGTGCGGCTCGTCTCATACGTTCTGATAAACTATTTTATGTTCCAAATAGTAGCGTAGCACTAATTATTGCCTGGTATTTTTTTGGTTCTCGTTCTTTAGGGTTCCGTATCCGTCGTACGGGACCCTATTACTAAGCCTACGCCGTCTGTCTGTCTGTCCGTCTGTCCGAGGGCTGTATCTCTTGAACCGTAATAGGTAGCCCGTTGAAATTTTCACAGAATGTGTTATGGTATGGCCGATATAACAACAAATAAAAAAAATTAAAAAATGTATGGGGGTCCCCATAAAAGAAACTAAAAAGTGTTTGCGCGCCATCTACCAAAACAGTATGAAGCATTTTAACTAATCATGAATTTTAGCTAATATGAAGCATTTCATAAAACACCTATGGCGTGAGTGGCGCTGACCATGACATGGCGATACGGGAACCCTCGGTGCGCGAGTTCGACTCGCACTTATGCTACGTTTTGTGTTTTAGTCTGAATTTATATGTACGTTGTCATTTAAAAAAAATGTAAGGATTGTGTTGGCACGCAGTGTTAAAGGGCGACAGGCTAGCCATCTTTCACCTTGGCACGGTTCTTCCATGCAAGTCATGATGCAGCTCTTCGTGTCTTACTTACTGCTTGATACTTATCTTGTCCGAATACTTTGCGAAACGCCCACCGCGTTCTGTGTTGTGCTGTAATTTACCATAGTCTTTGCAGCACAACACCGATTACTCTGCTTACCCCGATTGTCGGGATATCGCGTATGGTATGGTATGTATTTTAAAGGAACCTTCACTGGTGGATGTTTTGTTTTTGTATTTTTATGTTGTTTTATTCTGTGTACTATTTTGTGTCTCTAGCTAGAAGGGCATTCATTCTTTTTACCGAGCTTGGTCAAAGTCAAAGTCAAATCGGAGAGAGTAGACGTACACGACGTACACAATACACATTCCTTTGAAATAGTGTCCCAGAAATATATCAAATAGTGTTTTAATAAAATAATCGAGATAATTTATATGTGGAAACGTATGTCACGCTCAGGTACCTACTGTGGATCTAAAATATTTTTTATGGGATCAAACATTATCGACGAAGTTCTGTCATGATTTTTTTTTATTTTTCAAGCTTTGATAATTCAAAGCGGCCGCGGCGGCGCGGTGCGGCGGCAATATAATGTTTCGCATTGATATTTGGGGATTTTTTTTTTTTGTCATATTCCACTGTCCTGAGGTCGCAATTTTTTATAAATTTTTAAATGGTCTTCTAAACTTTATGCAAAATCATATTCTCAAATGTGCCAAATCTCTACTTGATACGACCAACCAATCAGTGTTCGGTTGGTAATCGGACCCTCACGACGGCTGACCAAAGAGGTTATCATCTGCTGTTGATCCGGCTAACTTTTCGGGGAACTTCCGTCGTGCTAATTTATCGTTGAATTTTATTCTACGAAATCAGTGTTATTGTTATTCAAATAATGTGCAGGGAATTACTCGAGGAATTATTATTTATTTAATATCGTGTAGTTCAAGTAAGCCGATATTAATACGACTAACGTCGTCGTGTCGATCTAGCTAGAACGTCTACTAACTAAACCGATAGTTCGGACTTCGGGCGTGGTTTAGAATTCGTTGAAATAAGCAAAGACGGTCTTTGGAAATAAGTACCGCACAATGATGTTGTGTTTTTGCGCAGTGAATTATCTAAGTGGAGCCGCGGATGGAAGGCTTGGCTGGCGGGTAGCGGGGCGGCGGCATGCAGCAGCACGGGGCGGCGCGACATCGAGGGTCCATGACAGGACAGCTATAGCACCGTTAACGAATCCCGAGTCTCTTCAATGTGCTCCAACTCCGCAACCAGTTCTGCCGCCCCTCCGCGCTCCGCCACCACCCCAGCCGCCGCGCAGCCACCCGCCAGCCAGGCCACCGTCCGCGTCGTCCGTATCTGTTCGCTCGCCTGCCGCCTCGCCTGCCGCAATATCTGCCTACAGCACGAACGAAGCTTGCAAACAGCATTTAGTATGTTGAGTAGAAGTAGGTACCTACTAATGTTTGCGTTTGTATTATCGATACCGGAAAGATTTACCCATTGTAGTAGACGCATACATAATTATGTTTCCTATTGATAAGCCGAGTTTCATAATCATAATTTAATATGAGTGACGGTGCGGGACTAAAAACTAATTTATGTTTCCTATCGTACCAATGTAGGTTGTTATGTTATGTGATGGATGTCTCAAGTAGGCCAAACGCTTACGTCATTCCGATCCAATTCGTCCTCTGCAGTGATTATTTATTCAGTGGCAGAGCAGCAGAGTTGAGTAGAGTATTACTTGTCTTCTTCTGGTTTGCCGCTACCTCGGCCCGCGCTTCCGCACATCGCGCCTCACCCTACACCCGCTGACGCCCAGCTCAGTAGCGTTAGTATCGCTGTCGCGTAGCCAAAGAATATAATACCGCCTAGCCACGTTCGTATTGTATGTGTAATTGAGCTACCTACCCCTCGCGCGTGTACGAATTATGTTTTTTTGTGTTATTTGTTTTAATTACTAATATTTTGTTGTGTTTAAATGCGAATATGAATAAAAAAAGGACAAGTAATATGATTATTAAGTGTGCGCTAGCCTCACTAGTCATGTCACTTAATTACGTAGAATTATTATTACATGGTAGTACATATTACTTCTATGCTTGAAATACGAAGTACCGACAGTTCAGTTCAACACATAGTGGCGGGAGCATTCGTCTATCCGACTTTTTTGTCTACGGTACCGTTAGCTGTGACGTCATAACCGTCATCGGGTGCATTCTGGAAACAGACGACATAACAGACTAATAGGTAGGGTGAACGTTCAGTATACCTACAGTATGTACGTACGCATTATGTAAACTCAAACACAACTAAACAGAAGAGGAGTGGCGCAGCCTTATCGAAGCCGCCACGCGGTCAAGACGCGATCAGACAGGTGGACGGCGTCCACTGGACGCTCGGGTGGACGATAGAGGTTCTGCGGCATGTGAGTGATGGATGAGACACTGTCGCGATTCCCAGCAGGTAACGCGAAAGAGTGGAATTTAGCGAAGCGAAATGATTTTACAGTAGTGCGCCGCGTGTGTGATGTTGCCGATATGGAGACTGCAAGACAGCCTCCGGTCCGCGACTCCACGGTTGCGTGCGAGCGGGACGATGCGGGCGGGGCCGCGGCGGCGCAGCGGTGGCGGCGGAAGAGCGTATGGCCAGTGTTGCGCGGTGCGGTGCGGGGTGGGCGACAAACAACAATAAATCGCGCCAGTCACTAATTGAGCACTACCAGAGAGTACACACTCGGCCTCCTCGTCACAATCATGTGATGACTCAACTAATGATCAAGTCAGTCGGTTGTATCATTCTATTCGGATGGATTGTCTTCAGTAGCCCCGATAGTCTTTTGACATTTCCTCACAGGGATATAATGTAGACACAAAAAAATATATAACGAGGTATTTTCCTCTCCAACTTTCTCTAAAATCATAGTCTATTCATACGTAACCGATCACACAACAAAGAAAATGGAAAGGTATCAGAGTTAAGCAAAATTAAAAGATTAGATAAAATAAAAATTAGAACTAGACGTTCAGGTTCAAGAGCAGAAAAAGTAATTAGTATTTTAGTACTTTAGTAATGTAGTAAAATAGTTTAGCGCACCACGTGGTGAACAACGGCAGACCGACGCGCAACAGGGTTATTAGGTTCCGACCTCAAAGAAGTGAACCATCTGTCACAGGGTCATACATACATGACTTCTAAACGGATGATCCTATCAAGTTGAAAGGCTCAAAAATTGTCTTGGGCTCGAAATGAGAGAATATATTGCATAAAGCCTGTAGATAGACAATTTAAGTTATTATTTATAAAACCTGTTTTAATCAACGACGTATCATGTATTGTTTCAATAAAAACATTGACCCGTTTTTTCAAAAAAATAATCTGTCCAGTGCGAGTTTTACTCGCGCGCGAAGGTTTCCGTATCTATCCGCTATCAATAATATCCGCCTATCCGCTCAGGTGGCATGGTCTTCGAATTAAGTTTATGTTATGATGACAGGTCTCCATGTTTGCCCACTGACAGCTGTTACCATAGTAACGTCACTTTATGTTTTAAAAATGATCTGTCAAATATCAAACTTCTGAAAATTATTTTTTTAGAACGACCAAAGAAAGAAGCGGCTATCTTTTAGAGACGCCTCAATGAGGTCGATAGCACTTTACGGTGGGAAAATGACAGACCTAACAATTCATTTTTACGTGAATACTTATCGCTTATATAAGGTCTTTCAAGGGGGTAATCAATTGGTGGTGGCCTCTCAATATTTACTAGAAACGTGTTTTTTTTTTCTCAAAAATTTTCAACGAGTCCCTCAGACATTCAGAGAGGTTTCTGGTTCTTCGCAGCTTGCTATCACTGAGTATCTGCATAGACACAACCTAGTAGCCTATCCACCAGTAACTTGCCCTAAAGTCAAACCTTGTGGGTACCCTCGGTACCCACAAGGTTTGACTTTAGGGCAAGTTACTGGTGGATAGGCTACTAGGTTGTGTCTATGCAGATACTCAGTGATAGCAAGCTGCGAAGAACCAGAAACCTCTCTGAATGTCTGAGGGACTCGTTGAAAATTTTTGAGAAAAAAAAAACACGTTTCTAGTAAATATTGAGAGGCCACCACCAATTGATTACCCCCTTGAAAGACCTTATATAAGCTTCGATCATAAAAAACGGTACCGAGGATGTCTCGAGAATGTCCAATGAGCTATGACGCGCAAGCTTTCATGCTGCATGATTGTGTCACACTCTACTGAGGGTGGTTCATTATCACATAATCGTTATCGCATTCTTGCGATCAACCTTAAATTGTGATAGTGGATCGGGAGGCAAGGCGCGCAACGCTCGTCGATATCGCCGTGCCGCACAATGGTAAGATGTTAAAATATCTGGACCTGCATCACGAGGTTATCAATTTCTGGCCCGTCGACTCGACGATCGTCGAATTCTCGATGGTCGAATTGGCGCATGGGTTGATAGCGAAGAGCCTCGACGACCACCTTGAGAAGACAGCAGCCGTGTTCGACACTGCGCGCGCCGTCGTCGAAAGTTTCTCACCCTAGGCCCTAGGGCACGCCCGAGCATCATCGATTGAATGATCGGTAGCCTGGGTTCACCCCTCTTCCGCCGACGCCAGCGAAGCGCGCCGCCCAGTGGTGGAAATTCTGTTTTATGTTTAATTTGTAGGTATAAATATGTACTATAATATACCAATGTCATCAATATCAATACTTACTAATAATACATCTGTAAGGGATGGTTATGGAGTAAGTTACTTTGTTTTATGATGAGATATTGCGTTTGTAGACTCTATGTAAACTAAATTGACGATTTTTAGAAATATTTTCTTTATGAATGTATGTTCCTCCATAACTCTTAAACCGATCATCCGAATTCGATGAAACTTATTGCAAGCACATTTAACTATACATGACACAGGATAGGCTATCAGTTCCGGTTACGCTAAGATGTGGCTCTCATACAAACCGAATTGTTCCGCGCGCCGAAATAAAGGGGCTTACTTACTTTCTTCTTTTTAAATACGCGAGCGAAGCCGCGGGCAACAGCTAGTACAAAATATATGTAAAATATTATGTTAATAAATTTACGGTACAATAATAAAAAACTAATTTCTATAACCCTTACTTTTTTGGCTCCGCCGTAGTCGGGTGAAAAGGCAAATCGACAGTGATCAGCTCGCCCTCACTAAAGGTATTATTATAGTACTAGCTGAGCCCGCGGCTCCGCTCGCGTGAAATTCGTATTCCAAAGAAGAATGTAAGTAACTAAGGGCGAGGCCGAAGGCCGAGCTGCGTTCAGGTAATCGATAAACCTTCTTAAAGAAAGTAACTAAATAAGGGCGAGGCCGAAGGCCGAGCTGCTTTCAGGTAAACGATAAATCTTTCTCAAATAAAGGAAGTAAGTAAGGGCGAGGCCGAAGGCCGAGCTGCGTTCAGGAAGACGATAAACCTTCTGGAAGAAAGGAAGGAACTAAGTGCGAGGCCGAAGGCCGAGCTCCGTTCAGGTAAACCAAAAACCCTCTTCCGCCTTCGGGCCTCGCCCTTAAAGACTTCCTTTCTTCGATAGAATATAATATCGTTTACTCAATCTATTTATTTCATAAAAATAAAAAAGTAATATTAATAACTAAAGAATTAAACCTATCTAACAAACATTAAAATAACTATCAAAACGGGCATTTTCAAATGTTCTTAGAGCACTTGCGGCATTACCCCGCTGGATGGCAAGGCTTACCCTTTGAATGAAGTACATAAGCCCTTGATGACGGGACTCCAGTTGCGTCAACCAGCTCAAGCCTCTTTTGGCTTCACTGCTCCACGGACCGAGGGTTTCAACCGCAAACGCAACAAATTCGAAATCTTGAATTATATTTCTATATTTGCTGCGTTTGAGGCTCTCCGCCCCAGCCTCGGCCGCGCCAGCCGCTCTTGAAGATGTCCTAACGTGACTTGGAGCCAATGTGAGAACAAAAGTGGCGTCCCACATCAAAGAACTACCCTTAGTCCATGGCACTAAGGTAATAGCATCGGGCCTCTTTCCATCCAGCCGGGAATAACCGCGAGGTTCTAGGATGCACGGTATATTTGCCGTTAGAAGCGTGGACTTTATAATAAAATTTAAATTAAATTAACTCAATTTTAATATTAATTAACTTTATTCGAGATGGTTTAGCTTCTTCCTGAACGCAGCTCGGCCTTCGGCCTCGCCCTTAGTTACTTGCTTTCTTCGAGATGGTTTATCATTTGTCAGAACGTAGCTCGGCCTTCGGCCTCGCCTTAGTTGCTTACTTTCTTCAAGATGGTTTAGCTTCTTCCTGAACGCAGCTCGGCCTTCGGCTTCGCCCTTAGTTACTTGATTTCTTAGAGATGGTTTTTCAATTATCCGAACGTAGCTCGGCCTTCGGCCTCGCCTTAGTTACTTACTTTCTTCAAGATGGTTTAGCTTCTTCCTGAACGCAGCTCGGCCTGCGGCCTCGCCCATAGTTACTTACTTTCTTCGAGAAGGTTTATGGTCTTCCAGAATAGAGCTCGGCCTTCGGCCTCGCCCTTAGTTACTTACTTTCTTCAAAAATGTTTTTCTTCTTCCTGAACTCAGCTCCGCCTTCCGCCTCGCCCTTAGTTACTTTCATCGAGAAAGAATATCGTTTACGTGAGTGCAGATCCGCCTTCGGGCCCGCCTTTAGTTACTTACTTTCTTTTTTTTTAATACGAATTTCACGCGAGCGAAGCCGCGGGCAACAGATATATAAATTTTATTGCACCAATGACAGCGACATAACTTCGACTTTCAATTATTATTTTTATTTATCAAACAATTTGTCACCGGCCAGCTCACATCGAGATGACAGTTCTCCGTTGTCAACATGACATTTAAAATAGTTTTTTACCTTTACTTTGGATTACGTGATTTTTATTATATTTTTTAATTATTATGTTCATCCGGGATATACACTGTCACTATAAAAAGTTTCGTCAAATTCCGTTCAGTGGTTTTTGCGAGATGCGCGTACAAATAGACAATTTTGCATTTACGATTTTATGATATGTGTAGAAAGAATAGATATGTATAGACTATTGTGTTCAAGTTATAAAAAAGAAGAACTGTCATTTTCGTTGTATCTACTTATTTTTAAATTTCGAATGAATATTTTATTCAAATCGTATTTGCTGACAGTTCTCAAGATATAATTATGCACTTTGGACTACGTGATTTTAAACGCGCAATAATGTTTATAATTGTAAATATTTTTTTTATTTTTGTAATTTTTTTTTTTACGTATTATGTTAACCCGGCATATAAACTGCCACTATACAAAGTTTCGTCTAATTCCGTTCAGTGGTTTTTGCGTGATGCGCGTACAGACAAACAAACAAACAAACAAACAAACAAAAATTTTAAAAACTGTTCTAACGTGTTCAGTATCTCATTTTAAGCCACTCTGGTTAGTTTTTTTCCGAATACATTCAATGTACAGACTTTCTTACCTCTACGATTTTATTATATGTATTGTAAATATTTTTTTATTTTTGTAATTTTTTTTTTTACGTATTATGTTAACCCGGCATATAAACTGCCACTATACAAAGTTTCGTCTAATTCCGTTCAGTGGTTTTTGCGTGATGCGCGTACAGACAAACAAACAAACAAACAAACAAACAAAAATTTTAAAAACTGTTCTAACGTGTTCAGTATCTCATTTTAAGCCACTCTGGTTAGTTTTTTTCCGAATACATTCAATGTACAGACTTTCTTACCTCTACGATTTTATTATATGTATAGATTCTATGCTAAAGGCGCACGCGGTATGTACCTACATACCTAGCTACTTGCCGCCGCGCCGCCGCCGCAGCGACCGAACGCAGCACGTGATAATACTGGCCCGCATATTCTGTCTTCCCTCGCCGTGCGCGGCTGCCCCGCCGCGCCGCCGCCCCGTGCCGCCCTTCTGCTGCCGTCCTAACATGGCCCTAACCTAATGAAGAAGCAAGAGCAAGCGGCGACGCAATCCTCTTGGTGGTGCGGGCGTGAGGGGGTGTGCGGGCGGCGGCGGCGGAGGCGGGAGGGGCGCGGGTCGCGTCTCTCCACTTGACCCCGTGGATTCCGCCGCGCCAGGCAGCTGGCGGGCGCGCGGCGCCGCGCTGCACTCGGTACGGAGGAGGCGACTCATCGCCCCGTACGGAGAAGCGTACGCAACGCAACACGCTCAATCGATCGATGCCCATTGCCGACTAATAGAACTAGGAGTGTTGTCCACTTTGTCACCCACAACAACACAACGATCGTGTCGACAGACGTTACCCACCCGGCTCGACCGACTTTGGAGCTAATATCACAAACGAGACCCAGGTTAAGGATGGTGAATCATTCATCAGTGATCGTGAACACAGAATCTCGTGAATTCACCGCCGCGCCACGCGGCTGCGGAGGGGCGCGGAGCGTGACGTGGCGTGGCGCGCTATGACCATTGCTAATCTGGATCGAAGCAGACGTGGCGAGTGGAAGGTCCGACTCAGTTATGATAATGATCACACTGATCACATGTCTATGAGTTTCTATTGCGCTTGGTTGACGCAACCGCATTTCCTCTTACTCAGCAGCATACATATAATAATTTGTTTTATGGAAACTGATACGGTTGGCTACATCACCCATATACATCCGTGATGTCAGCCCAGCCCATGTAGCATAAATAAATAATAATAATAATATGTCAACGTCATTTCACATCTATTACAAACGCTAAGGGTCACTTGCTAACGTTGGCCAATTGATAAGGTTGGTTGGTGCAAGTGGCCCTAAGGAAACAATATTTACGTGCACGCGTGTATTACCAATTAACACCAAATTTATACAAATTAGGCACAATAGGCGAGCTTAATGCCGCGAGGTATTCTATTCTAACTAACATTTGGGATGTGGGAGAAGTACATGCAGGCGAACAAGAATAGTGTGTCTGTGTGGCAATGTATTAAAGTGTAAAGAAATAATATACGAGTAGGTGTGTATGATGTTGATGATAATTAATTAACCGACTTCCAAAAAAGGAGGAGGTTCTCAATTCGTCTGTATGTTTTTTTTTTTTATTTTTTTTTTATTTTTATTTTTTTGTATGTTTGTAACACGATTTCTCCGTCAATTGAGGGCCGATTTAGAAAATTCTTTTTTTGTTAGTTAGGTCATACTTCCGAGGTGGTCCCATTTCAATTTTATCGAAATTGGTTCAGTGGTTTTCGAAAAATCAGCATAATACTATGGTGTGTGGTTACCTTCAGCAAAACTTGTGATGTGGTCGTTTTCGGCAATTTTCAGTTTGATAAATTAGTATGGTGTGTGGTTACCTTCAGCAAAACATTTGTGATGTGGACTTATTCAGCAATTTGCAGTCTGACACATATGGCGAATAATTCTGTACCACTTCAATCGATTTCGATTATTCGATTTCGATTATTCTTTTTTATGTAATATTACTAAAAAGAATGAAATAAAAACTGTTTTAAAAAATATTAAACCGATTTCCAAAAAACAAAAAAAAAAAACTAAAAAGTATTAAATACCTAATATTTTGAAATTTTCTCTGTCCTGTTGAAATACATGAATCGATATACTAGTGATACATATTCGGACCCTTGTTTCATGAATATTCTAAATTTGAAATTTTTTTATTTTTTCCGACCGGCGTTTAATTTATTATGGTACCTGGCCAGTACCTACTGTACCGAGTACCATCGAGCTGGTTTGATGATGGAGACAGAAGGTGGCCATAGGAACTCCTAAACTACACATGATAAACCCATCGTGTTTGGGCTCGTTGCATTTGTCTTCACGAGAAATTTACTTTAGACCTAAAAGATTCTCAATTCGACGGTATGTTTTCTTTTTTTGGATGTTTGTTACGCGATTACTCCGTCAATTGTGGGCCGATTTTGAAAATTCTTTTTTTTTTTATTTGAAAGGGGATAACCCTGAGGTTTTTGAAGTGAAAACTTCTTTAGCGGCTCTTGGCACTTTTTTAGGTGGGTAAAAATGTATAACTCGCGACATCGCGTCAGCGTCATTTTTAAAATGAAACCTTAAGTCATTGCGTTAAGGGTTAAGTTAGAGTGGCACGGGATCTGCCGGCACTCCCGGAGTGCAACTGTTAAGTAGGGTTCCGTAACACGTTTATGTCTGTCCATTCTACTAAGTTCTGCAAAATGAATGTAGGGTTCCGTAACATATGCATGTCTATCCGTTCTACTAAATTTTACAATTTTCAACCAAGGTCCTCCGACGGTTATTTTATAATAAAAGTAGGCTTCCGTAACACGTTTATGTCTGTCCATTCTACTAAGTTCTGCAACATCACCTACAACGTCCGTGATGTCAGCCCATAACACCAGTGCCATGTCAGTGCTTCCCCCTTTGATCGTGCTGACTACACTGAACTGGTCGGAAAACACAAACTATTTACATAGCCGTTTCGACCGACGTTTAATTCAGTGCGGTGGTACCAACCCGGGAAGGTTAAACCCTACCACCAAGTAAAATTACGAGGGAAGGGACTTACAGTTTTACGAGGAATCCGAACCTTGGTCAGCCTCCAACGGTCAGCGGTCACCCATCTAAGTACTGACCGCACCCAGCGTTGCTTAAAATTCAATAGCGACAGTTGACTGTCTGCACCACTGAGCTATCGAAGCTGACGTGGTCCTATTTTAATTGGGTCAAGATCGGATTGGAAAGCGAGGCGGAATCGCGAGGCCGAAGGCCGAGCGATTCCGCCGAGTACATTAATAGCAAAAAATTACTAAAAAAAACTGTGAAATAAAAAAAAAGTTTTAAAAAACATAAAACCGACTTCCTAAAAAAGTAAAACTAAAAAACTATTTAAAATAAAAATATAAAAACCGCCTTCAAAAATATATGAAATAAAAACCTAAAAAAAAAAACGAACCCTAGAGTTGAAGGCGGTGCTAAAGCAAGCAAAAATGATGCATGAAAGAAAACATGAGCGGATGATAATATCCTTTGTGATTTGTGTAGCCTTTTTAGCACCGCCTTCAACTCTAGGGTTCGTTTTTTTTTTTAGGTTTTTATTTCATATATTTTTGAAGGCGGTTTTTATATTTTTTTTTTAAACTACAAACGAATGCTTAATAAATACTTTAATACCTAACCTAACTTAATCAAACCCAACCTAACCTAATATGACAACTTTTATAGAACATACATACATACATACATACATACACACCACACGCCGTATCCCGAAAATAGGGGTAAGCAGAGTAATCGATATTGTGCTACAAGTATTCTGGTAATACGTTTTTGTTTTGTCTGAGTTGATGAAAATGAGTTTTTCATAGGAAAAGGCATTCAGATGTTATGATTATCATAACGATTGAGGTCACAATATTTGTTGATAGTGACATACATCAGCCGGTCAGCCCTGAACCACAGTAACATACAAAACAAGAAATCGAACAGATACAAATTAATGCGGACGCAGAAAAACGTTAACATTACTACGACAACAACGTAACGTAGTAAGTACTAGTAGGTAATCCGCGAGACCGCGGCTCACGTCAACCGTGAAAACATGGGGCCCACTAATTTTGACGTCGCGCTTCAAAACAGTGGCGCACGCGCGTCGTCGGCAACATGCGCCGCGCCGCGCGGCCCCCCGCCGCCCCCCGCCGCACCCGGCGCGGCAGCGGCGCGGCGGCGGCCTCCCCACCGCAACCTCACCGCCACTCCTCCGCCACCTCCTACACAACGGCATATTACCAAAGTCTATATGTATAACTACAGGATTTCGCGAAAGCCTATTACTGACTGAGCCCTCGACTGAGCCTACGTTTCGTCCTCGGTTTCATCCGTCTGTCCGTCTATCCGTCCTATAATATACCTTTGAAGGACTGTATCTTTTGA
The DNA here is from genome assembly GCA_946902875.1 of Nematopogon swammerdamellus. Taxonomy (NCBI): domain Eukaryota; kingdom Metazoa; phylum Arthropoda; class Insecta; order Lepidoptera; family Adelidae; genus Nematopogon; species Nematopogon swammerdamellus. The sequence goes on from OX336338.1 coordinate 10,741,286, forward strand.
ACCGTAATATGTAGCGGGTTAAAATTTTCACAAAATATGTGATATTTATTATTATGGTGGATATGCTAACAAATAAAAAAAAGATTAAATAATTAAGGGTCAGTATCCGTGGTCAGACTGGATAGTTAGATGAAAATTAGAATTAGATAAAAATAATTTGCAAGATTGCCCCGCGCGAGGCGCGACCGGTACGTTCTAAATTTGAAAATACTCCCGAAAAAGCTCTCAATACGGGAAGCGACCACCGATTAGTGCCCGTGTTGTCGTTCGGTTCTGTCTCTGTGCCTAATTTTGACCACATACTGAATTATTTGTATGACATGTGGTATACCGTTGGAAAGGGCGTAAGCTAGCGAACTTTTTAAGAGAAAATGAAGCACTCAATTGCTGTTAGTTTTTTTTAATGAATTAAGAAATTAAGATTCTGTCATATTTCTCCTCGTTACCGGGACTTTGGGAGGCCATAAAACCTTTTCATGGTATTAACTTCATCAAATAATATTTTTTCTAGAACAAGGATACATCGTAAAATTAAATAAATTTTATTTCGTGCTGTTACAATCATAAAAAAAAGTTACAAGGGTTTATAGCTGGGATTTTGATAATTTTTTAAAAATTTTGCGCAATTTTTTCTTTGTTGAATTTTATTTCAATATCTCGCCTTCTTTGCAATACTTTCGCAAAATTTAATTAAAAAATAAGCAAACATAGCTAAGATAAGAACCATCCCGGTTAAACCAGCTTTCTAATAAACCGCATCCACATTGGTCCATTCGTTTGGGAGCTACGATGCCACAGACACACAGCCAGACATACAGACAGACAGGCGGAGGCGTAAATCTTATAAATCTCCTTTTGCGTCGGAGGTTAAAATAAAAAATGGTGGACTCGAGCGTTAGAAGAGCTCGAGTACCTACAGCACTTTCTACTGCTCAACTTGCCTTGTTTTCCTAGGTTGTGTTCTTAGTTTTTCGAATTCGCGTCTTATAAATATTTTTTTCATGTGCTTGACAACGAAGACGACGCACGCCGCGACGCGACGCCATGTGGGCAATATCAGTTGGCTATGGACGTGGTCGACAGACACGGTGTGTGCAAGGCAAGGAGTGTAGTGTGTGGCACCGGTGGATAGAGGGCAAGCAAGCGGACAAGACGCAGCCGACACGCTCGGCTGGCGCTGGCGGGGCTCGGCCGCCTGTCTCGCCTCGCTGCCTCCGTGCCCGCCCCTCCCCGCTACCCCTCGGAGCCCCCGAGACAGATACAAACCGTCAACTCACCTACCTACCAACGTACAATGTAAGCAGCGCGCGGCGCCCGCCGCGCCGCCGCGCCGCGCCGATAGGAAGACAGTTAAAAGATCTAGAATGCAGTGAGCACCGCAAACTACAGAAAATCTCATATTAGTTTTTCTTTATCCTATTGCTAGCACCAATAGGTTGAATTTGCTCGCAGCTCAGTTCAGGTGAATGTTTTCTATCATAGATGTTCCATGCGCCAGCGAAAATCTATAAAAGGATGAGCATTATTTAAGTATATCAGCGGCGACCGTATTTAGAAATATAACTAATAATAAATAAAAAAATCGTTCGCCCCGCCCGCCGCTGGTGGTGGAAACTTCGTTTATTTTTATATTAATTTTACATTCAATTGCTTGTAAATATGTAAAATTAATATAAGAAAAAACGTGTAAATAAATTAATAATAATAATAAAAAAAGTGGTCAAGTAAACCATGTTCACGTACCGAGGGTCCCGTAACAGCTGCTGCTTCGGTTTCATCTAATTATATTTTTCTACTAGAGTGCGGTCAGGCTTTGGATGTGTGGCCATACGACAGTTGAAGTTGGCCGTGGTTCGGATTCCACTTGATACTGTAGTTTTATCCCTTTATCGTACTTACAATGTACATTGGATTGGTACACCAGCACTGAACGAAGGTCGGTTGAAGAAAACGGCTATAAAAATTATACGTGTTTTCTGTCCAGTTCAATGTAGCCGGCACGACCAAAGGAAATACTGACATGGCACCTCGCTGACACTAATTGACTGACTAACAATATTTCCTACTTTCATCTTAATAATTATTTTGCCATTTTTTAATAGATAAAGCGAAATTTCTACGGGCGACCGGTTACGTCAATTAATTTTTTTTATTCAAAGCGCAACATTACTGTGTAAGTATGTAATATAATTTTTAACCTCAGTCTGACGATGAAAGTATCTTTCGATACAGTTATCTTTCGATTTGATACAGCATCCTAGTTTGCGTTCAAGTAATTAAATAGTACTGTCTGGAAGAAAGCAATTCACCGAGGAGGGTGATGGATGACGAAAGTCGAGCTGTGTTCAATACTATCTCGAAGTATGTAAGAGTCATTAAGAGCGAGCTTCGTCATCTGTGATATATATTAATTAAGGAATATTGTCCTAAACATGATAACATTAAAATATTAAAAAAAAAACACGTTATGTATGATTTTTTGCCAGGACATGGCACATAAAAAGAAAAATAGCTTTTAAATGAATTCCATTATAAGACTAATATAAGAATGTTGTTTTTGGACAATGAAAAGTACATAATAAATAACAGTCAGTCAGTCAGCTTTTATGTGTCGTGTACAAAGACCGTACCAACTTAGTACGACGTAAGTGGTACGTTCTTTGGTCGTGTACTTGAAAAGTTGACTTTGATATAACAAAACAGATTTAGTTTAAGACATATTCGTTGTTGTCGATTCCTCTCTAGCCAGTTTTTCAGCAATTTATAACACCATCCTACCTGAGCTATAGGTGTCATTCCAAAATTTTCCGACAATTTTATCACTGATAAACAGAACAAGGTAATGGCATCGCATTTTACGAACGGCACTGTCCTGATAAATTATCTCGTAAAATGCGATGCTATTGTTCTAACGTCAAGAAACGCACCACGGGACCTAAGACACTACCGCGTCGTAATCCATACAACATTTTCTTAGAATACCTTTCATTTTCCTCTATTTTAATTTAAACATGGATTTTAAAACTTTATGAATTCGAAAGTTACTTCCTATAGGTAATGTGAGTGTTTGTGAGGGTGTGTGTGTGTGAGAGAGAGAGGGTGTGTGTGTGTGTAAGTAGGTAGTTGATGCATGTCAACAGCTTGCATGGCGCATGATTGCGCATGTCCAGCCCAGCCATACGGATTAGTACGTAACCGTATCCATCCACCGCTAGTCTCCGTCCACATCGTTCACAAGGCATGGCGTCGCGTGAACAAACGTCGCGGTCGCCAGTGTATTTCTCTAACTTGTTACAACTCAGTAATATCGTTTCATTAGCGATTTAGAATTTTTACACAAATTACTAGCATTCCGTGTCTTTGTTGTCTTGGTCTCGTTGCACATTAGGTAACAGATAAACGGTCAGTAAGACTGTCCGGGTTATTTTATTTATAGGGAAAATCAGATAACCAAAGTTTTATAAATATTGCTGCGGCCTATTTTAATAGAAAATTATAAACTTGTCATCCTCCCAGTCGCAACCCCTGTGAGTATGGTGTTCGAAAAAATATATGTATGGTTTTTTACAAGACAAACTGCATCACTAGATTTATTTGATTCGATACAAAATAGCAATAAATCATAATCACTTTAATCATGCTTGCATGCATTCATGCTTTACGAATAAATACCTGTAAAGTGTTTAGATAGGTAATTTGTATGGTGGGTGTTATTGGAAACATGGACAATCATAGGTTAAGACTTTGGTCTAGTTCATTTAGTTTCGATTAATAATACCTTTATAATCAAAACGTTTAGTTAGCAAGAAATTTTGTTTCATACACGTGTTCGGCGGCGGAAAGCAGTGGTTCCGTACCGCTCAAGACCTCCCGGGCTTCAGCGGTACGCACTGGAGGATTACAAATTTAAAAAACCCCCGACCCTTAAAAAGTCAAAAATAATTTCCGTTTACTTACTTAAAGGAGTCGGGAGACCGCTAAGTAAATTCCCGCGCAGCTCTGAGTTTTTATATTTTATTTACTTAGCGGTCCCCCGACTCCTTTAAGTAAGTAAACGGAAATTATTTTTGACTTTTTAAGGGTCGGGGGTTTTTTAAATTTGTAATTTAACTTTTATTTCAAGCTTTTTTAAAAAAACCGCCTGAAAATCCGTCCACTTTTTAAGATAATTAATTGTTTTATTACTTAATTACTTGATTACAAACATAGCTAAGAACCATCCCGATTAAACAAGCTTCCTAATAAAAAAAACTGCATCCAAATCGGTCCATCCGTTTGGGAGCTACGATGCCACAGACAGACACACACACACACACACGTCAAACTTATAACACCCCTCCGTTTTTTTCGTCGGGGGTTAAAAAATTGGAGAGGTGTATGTCCAGTAGTGGACCGTTTTTTATATCGACTGAATCTTTTATATTTTAAATGTTTTTTTTTTAACTATTTACTTAATTAGATGCAGCCCCAACAGACCCGCCGCCACTGTCGTGTCGATTCGATTTGCCAACCCAGCGTTCGGTAGCTCGCAATGTCTCGTGAAGTCGTGAGTCGTCTTCTACGAGTACTTACTGGGTAGTTAATTAACCTACAATCGCAATGCGACAGTGCGTGTGACTGGAAGTGAGTTGGCAAGTTGGTTTGTGAGAGCACGCGCGTCGTGTGGTGTGTGGAGCCGAGTGGAGAGGGTTGGATGCAGTGGAGTGGTGGGTGGGTGGATACGAGGGGTACGAGTGCACACAGGTGGAAAGTGTCGCCCGTCGTCTCCCCTCCGCATCCTCCGCGCCGCCGCCCCGCCTCCCCGTCTCCTCGCCCGCACGGTCTGCGCTAGCCACGAAATATTTTAATTGAAGTGACCGTGGTAGCGCCTCACCGCCGCCGCTAATTACCAGCACGCACACACGGCATGTCTGTCTACATGTGTGTGAATGACGACGGCGTCGCGCGCGTCCCCGCGCGCCGCCCCCGCACTGCGCCGACGACGACGACGCCGGAGTCGGGTCAGGCGGGGCGGCGCCGGCGGCGGCGCGGCGGTTTAGCTTGCGAATTCGCGTGAAATTCATATTTCTGAAATACTACAGTAATTATAACAGATTTTAACCCAACCAAATTCTAAAGAGTCGATGAGATTCGTGACTTAGGTGTCACTTTGATAGTAAATTACTATTTAAATCACACATTGCCCACATATGTAAATAAAAAAGTATACATATATAAGATGATAGGTTTTATCTTTCGCACGTGCACTGTTTTTAAAGATCCGTCTACATTACGAGTTCTTTATTCGGCCTACGTCATATATGGAGCCCACGATACAATATCTACATATACGAAATTGAGCTTATTCAAAATAAATTCGTAAAAAATATGGTAACTAGCTGCAGGGTAGCATTTCTTATTCCTCTCATAAAAATACGACAGATATCTGACGTAGTTAATTTTCCTTTTTAAAATTATAAATTAATATGTACGAATACTTATTACGCAAAATTAAATTCAGATGCCCAATCAAAGCGACACGATCTAGACATCTTCACTCTTGCAATTATCACGTTGCAATTATCATAAGAATAATTTTATTGTGTAAATAGGACTTCTAAAACCTACAACGAATTATTTAGCAATGTAGATTTATTAAACTCAAAAGACGTTTTGTAAAATCGTATATTAGCTAAGTAATGAGTAAATTATGTATGATGTATGTTTTTTGCGTATTTGTTTATTTATATGTACTGTATTTGTTTATATGTAATGTTTCTTATATTTTATTCACTTTCTAGTTCTCATTTGTTCGTTTCTAATTTATTTACCTTTATTTTTTTATACGGTTTTAGTTGATATCTTAATTATAATATAAGATGCAATGTATGTTTCCCTAAAAGTTGAAAATAAAAATAAAATAAAGTACCTACTTATCTAAAACTTTCCTGTTTTTGAGGTTACGATTTACTTACTTTTTGCAGTTGTCTGTCGACGTTTCAAACTCATTAGGATGTTTGCTTTTCAAGTTATTTTTAAGTGAGGTATTGTTACGCCCTTTGCGTGAATAATCTTTTTTACAAAAGTCCATATTTCATTTTTCTATGCCGCCCGCATTATTTATCAAACAGAACGGTTTACGAAAAAACAATAACCGCACTTTCACGCGCAAAGACGATATTGAAAATAATGCTGAAGTTCCGAGGATGGTGATGCTGATGTTCGCAACAAACCTGGTCCGCATTTACGCGCACACAGAAGCCGTGGTCCGCACTTACTCGCACATACATATCGTGTCTGCCTGCGCGTAGCGGCGCTGAGGCGAAGCATTGTTCACCCCAAGATAAGAATCTTTCGCACAGTGGAAATTAAATTATTTATGAGCAAAACACAATAAGAAACGAGCAATAAATTAATATAAATACAAGGTGACCTTCAAATCTCTCAACATCCCAGGCACGATCCGTCACACTTTACCTCGCACCCTCGCATTCTACGCCATCGTCCGTCACGCACGCGACGAATAATAATAATACAGTTTATTGGGAGAATCCAGAGCTGGTCTGTGGGGTGAACCAATAAAATATTTCACCAAATGGACATGCGATGAAAGATGAAGCGATTGCGTTCATCGAAGTCCGAGCTGTACTCAGTCTAGAAGACGGTAAACCTTCTCGAAGAAAGTAAGCAACTAAAGGCAAGGCCGAAGGCCGAGCTGCGTTCAAGTAAACGATAAACCTTTATCCGCCCTCGGGCCTCCTTCGATAGAATATAATATCATTTACGCGAACGAAGCTCGGCCTTCGGTCTCGCCCTTAGATACTTACTTTCTTCAATAAAGGTTTATTGTTATACGTCCTTTGGCCTCGCTCTTAGTTACTTTCTTTGAGAAAGTATATGGTTTAGCTATACGCAGCTCCGCCTAATGCGAGGTTTACACTCAGCCCTTGATATTGCTCCTCCCGCTGCCGCGATTATTGCCCAAAATACTTCTGCGGCAGCATCGACGCGAGTATCGTGTTTACACTCAGCCCATGATACTGCTCCTGCCGCTGCCGCGATTATTGCCCATGTTCACTCGTCATGGCGGACGAAGTTCTTGCGGCGAACTTCTTGCTTATGTAAAAATGTTTGTAGCAATAAATAATTTCTATCAATCTAATAAAATAAATATAATTAAATACAATAATAATGAGTGTTTTCGAACGCAGACAATACAAGCTCGACGAACGGCGCCGGCGGCGGCGCGGGGGCAAGTGAGCGAGAGGGCTGAATGTGAACACGGTACGGTACTCGCGTCGATGCTGCCAGTCCTTTGACTCCCGCACGAAAAACCGACAATTTCGGGAGCATTGATACTCGCGCTGATACTCGTCATGCCGCTCGCGCTACCGCGAGCGGCATGACGAGTATCAGCGCGAGTATCGTGTTTACATTCTCGCGCTGCATACTGCCCTGCTCACTTCCCTGCCCTGTAGGGCTGAGTGTAAACCTCGCATAAGACTTCTCTATTAGTTACATAGTTTCTTCGGGAAGAATATCGTTTACCTGAACGGCTTCGGCCTCGTCCTTAATTACTTACTTTCTTTGAGAAGGTATATCGTTTAACTACTGCGTTAGCTCGGTCTTCGGCCTGCCCTTATTTACTTACTTACTTCAAGGTTTATTTTTTTCCTGGACGCAGCTCGGCCTTTGGCCTCGACCTTAGTTAATTGCTTTCTTCGAGAAGGTTTATTGTCTTCCGTAATGGACCTCGGCCTTCGGCCTCGCCGTTAGTTACTTACTCTATCTTATGGTTCACGTAAACGCAGTTCCGCCTTAAGCCTCGCCTTTAGGTACTTTCTTCGAGAAGGTTTATCGTTTACCTGAACCCCTTCTGTCTGCCACGCTCTTAAGTTACTTACGAGTATTTTCTTCCACTTATACTTTCTTCCTTTGAAATACGAATTTCACGCGAGTGAAACCGCGTGCAAAGCTAGTTATATCTATTTCTTCTGTTCAATTTCAAATTTAGCATTCAGTCCTATTATTACATTAGATACATTTGCAAAACAGTCAATAGACACCATCATTTCGAATAATAATATTATGGTAACTAAATGAGCACTGTTCGATCCACTCGTGACATCTGTTACGCGTATATAATCTCGGTAGGGATTTGCGATTGTGCAGCGCAGCATCTGGCACTCGACTGGCTCTCTTCTTATCTTTGCAGTCATCAACACTTTATAAAAGTGTAAGCCTAAATGCAAAACCTGCTTAATACATTGTGGCTGCACGTAGGTCATGGAATAAAAATGTTTATTTCTATGCTGTAGGTATTCGGACAAAGGTAAAGTCGAATTGTTTATTCTTTGTTGTTGTACAAACTTGATTAGCGTTTGTAGCAGCGATTATTTTTACACTTTTATTTATACAACTAAATCGACTGTTAGCATTTGTTGGGTTTTGGCATGGATGAAATTAGCCTCCTCGTGGGGATTACGATAGAACGCACTGCCGTACATTCCCAGGCTGACCAGACCCCCTAGTAGAGAAATACATTTTATTTCGATACATCCCTATACATACCTACTATTTTTTCTATTAATTTTTTTGCTATAAATTCTTACGTCTAACTACAATAATATTTAAACACAAATAAGTATAAAAGCATGTACACTTTTTGATTTGTTTTTAACCAACTTGATAGTTATGTAGTAGGTAATGTGGGCAGTGTAATGGGAACGATTAGCTAGAACAAGGCAGAATAAATTTGTAATTTACTTTTATTTCAAGTTTTTAAAAAAACCGTATGAAAATCGGTCCACTTTTTAAGATAATTAATTTTTTTATTACTTAATTACTTGATTACAAACATAGCTAAGAACCATCCCGATTAAACAAGCTTCCTAATAAAAAAAAACCGCATCCAAATCGGTCCATCCGTTTGGGAGCTAGGATGCCACAGACAGACACACACACACACACACGTCAAACTTATAACACCCCTCCGTTTTTTTCGTCGGGGGTTAAAAAATAGCGTTGGTGTTTACAAGTACTGGAAGAGAGCGCAAAGTTTCTATCCGACATTCGCGACGAGACGACGACGCGACGTACCAGTGATGCTGCATTGATAATTATTTATCTTTCGCTTCGCTCATCCATCATTAGCAATTTATAATTTGATTTGGATTGTGCTGATTTTATCCGACAGCGCGAAGAAAAAAAAAAAGGAGAGTAATGTTTACCAAGTGTATGTATGTATGTCTAATTCTATGGTACGCGCTAAACGGCTTGATGGATTTATTTAAAATAATATGTGGTGTCGTGTCGTTAGATTCGTCTTAAATTATTGTGGATGTGCTAGGCTTCCTATAGGCTTTTTTCTTCAAACCCCGAGTGCCTTAAAGTCTCGAAAAGGCGATAAAATTGTTTTTATAAAAAAATTATAAAACCAGACTGCTGAAAAATTTAAGGAAACAAGGAAAGATCAGTATAAAATGCTGTCGTCGGGCTTGTAGTTTGATCAAATAGATAGACGATAGCCCGACTCTTGGCCCGACTATACCATTTTCTACTGTTCTTTCCTTGATTCTTTTGGCAGTCGGGTTTTATACATTTTCTATTGTTTCTATTACCTACACCCTTCTTCCTGCTCGGTTTACGTTTTCAGATGAAAGTTCCTTAAAATGTACCTACTTTAAAAAAAAAACAACGTTGGAATATTGAAGGTAAAGTTATTCACATGCCCCTAGTAAAACAATTTGTAATGTCGTAAGCAATGGTTGCATGTAGCTATGGTACCTACACATTACGAGTATAAGTAGCCACGTATTATGTGTAGGTAAGTAGTATAATTATTGAAGTAGGTAAGTGACAGCGGCGAGGTGAGTGTGGCAGACAGGATGCTGGGCGGTCAGGCTGGTCTGGCCGGACCGCCTGGTTGCAGAACGCGAGAGCGGAAGGCGGCAGCGGCGCGGGGTGAGAGCGGCGCGCGGAGCGGCAGTGTGGCCGACTCGCCCGCTACTCGCTGCTCTGCAGTGTTGACGTCTCGTCATCTCGGCGCCTTTCAACTGTTCACAGCTAGAACTTCTACTAGTCTTGCGCTTGCCGCACCTAAGTACAATGTACATACCTACTTAGGTTGCACAGTTAGCTATTCAATAGAATAAAGGCGGGGCGGGACGGGTAGTGTGTGTGACGTGACTCGTGCGTGACATGTCTTGTTCTTTCTTTCGCCATAATTCGCCATAATTTCGCCATAATTTCTGAGAAACCTCGATACTATAAAAATAATAGCACCACTGCATCTCTACCTGTGCATGTTGTAAAATCGACTAAGGGATAAGGATAAGATGCCGTGTGGTCGGGATAGCCACCGCCCACCTTGGCACGGTCCTTCCACCGATTCATGCAGCAGGTGGGTCTTCGTGCCTTACTTGCTGCTTGATATTTATCTTGTTCTAATGCTTTGCTAACTGTGGTGGTCGGTGTTGTGCTGCAATTTACAAGAGTACTTGCGGCACAACGCCGACTACTCTGCTTACGACGATTGTCGGGAGGGATACAGCGTGTGGTATGTGTAGAATGTTCTACCTAGCTACAAGTCGTTTGATAAAGGCTGTGTTTACACAGTGAAGTCACCGCACCGAGGCGCGGCGGCGCGGCGCGGCGAGCACGCTCGCGTGCGTATCACTCGTTGTGTTATCCCTCTATGTTCCGTCGCATGTGTTTTACACACACATTGACTTATTTATTAAATAAGTATGTAATATTTGCAATGCGACCTGCACAGATCTTGAGAAAAAACGGCTGGATGTGCCCTCAAGAGCGACCTGTTTGTATGGGAACCTACCATAGACTTAGATCCTTCCTTTCCTTACCTATAATAAAATCCAACGTCTGTTTTCTGTCTGAGTGTCTGTCTGTCCCAAGGAGGACGTCTGTCCGCTTATAACTCGAGAACCACTGAACCGATTTTAATAAAACAAAATTCTACGGATAGCTTGATTCTTCCCATCAACTATAGGCTACTTACTATCACGCTAAATAGCTAGTATTTTATATAATATAACGCCCGTAGTAGGTATATTATATTATACATATAATATAACTCTATGGAACCTATCTAACTATCTACAGTGCGCGGCAGTAAATAATGAACATCGAGCTTTAGAAAGAGATAATCCGGCTGTAGAGCGTCGTCCCTGTCGCACAGAGACGTGCGAGTTCGTGCGACAGGGACGACGCGCTACAACCGGATTGTCTCTTTTAAAGTTCGATGTTAAATTGTTAACTGCCGGGTACTGTAATCATGTCTATCATTAATAGTTGAATGGGTGGCCTATCGACCGTTGAGGCTGGCCGTGGTTCCAATTCCACGTAAAATCAGGTACTGTAGATATAATGTTCTCTTTATCTTATTCATTATTATCCATTTATTATTATCATATTATTAAACTACTGTAAAGTATTGAATTATATTATCTGTATTATTATTATTAACCTAACCTAAGAATTGGATATTATCTGTAAATAGGAGGTTTTTGAGTAAATAAATAAATAAAACTGTGGATCCCTTCCCTTCCTTCCTTAACTATGTGGTAGCGTCCCGTCCGGTTTGGCCCCACCACCGCACTGAATGGAACGTCGCCGGTCGAAGAGTTCGCGCTTTTCGTCCAGCCGGCAACGGCACGACCAATGGGAAGCACTGACGTGCGTGGCACCTAGTTTACCAAGGAGCGATGGGCTGACATCAGGGGTGGATGTAGCCAACCATGTCAGGTGCCATAAAAAAAATATCCATGTTGAATATTACAGAGGGAGGGTAAGGATGTGTTCTCATCCCCTAAGTGTTGGCTTCCGTTTTATTGAGAGCAGATTTGAAAGGCGACCGGAAGTAGCTACGTATAAGTAATGCACGTGCAGTAAGTTGGTTCGTTCGTAGATACACAGTTAGGTCATAGGTAGGTATATAATATAGGCACAGACAGATAGTGCGTGCGAAGGGCTAAGTACCTAGCTAGTTTGTGCCCGAAAACTCTGGTAACATTGTTTATCTCTTCTTCAGGTTTATTAGGTACCTATGTCCGTATGTACATTATTGTTTTCATATGCATAACAAAGATGTGAATTAATATAATAATATAATAGATATGATGATTTATTTTATCAACCTACTTCCAAAAACTGTTTTAAAAAACATTAATCGACTTAAAAAAAAATATTTTTAGTCCTAGTACCTATGTAGGTAGTTGTTTTTTTTAAAGTCGGTTCGATGTTTTTTAAAAGAGGTTTTTATTTCACTCTTTTTAGTAATATCACATAGAAAAAATCACAGAAATCGGTTGTCGTGGTATAGAATTATTCGCCCATTTGTCACACTTAACAGTCTAGGTATATCTTGAAGAATGGTCTCAATCCGATTAATAGTTTCGAAGAAATGCGTGGATAAACATACAAACATACATATACCTACCTACCAATAAAATTTTGTATATTTGTTTGTTTGGAAGCCCATATAGATTATGAATATTATGATAATAATATGTGAATATATTGCAGTTCCAATAATATTAGATACATGCGTGTCGAAATTGATAACCTCCTTTTTTTTGAAGTCGGTTTTAAAAAAAGGAGGAGGTTCTCAAATTCGTCTGTATGTTTTTTTTTGTTACTCGATTTCTCCGCCAATTCTCAACCGATTTTAATGATTCTTTTTTTCGTGAGTTTCGGTAGACCACCCCTGAATTTCATAAATTTTATAAAAGAATACCACCCCTAAAGGTGGGAAATTAACGAAAATCCTAATTCTTAATGTTCTCTCGGAAAACGGAATGGTTCGGAACCCTCTACACAAGAGTTCGACTCGCACTGGACCATTTTTTTAATAAAACCTGCATGGGTGGCTGTGCTGTCCCGAGAAACCAATGCTGATGTGCAGTCGAGAGTAAAATTCAAATCTACTCGCGAAACTACGTTGGTTTAGTGAAATCTCATGCCGCCAGCAGATTCTCCGAGGTGATCTTGGCATTGTGATGTTGAAGCTTGCGCTCCCGCGCGCGATAGCATAGTGCGATAGCTCGGACGGCGGCGGCGCCCGGTGCGGCGCGCGGGGCGGCGTCCTTGCAGCTAACGTGAAAAGTATGCATTCGACGTCTCGACCTCAGGTAGCTGAAGTCTCGATGTTATGAACTTATGAAGCGTGCAAAGGTAAGGTGTAGTTAGGTAGTGCAAAGGTAACGTAGTTTGTCGCATAGCATGTAGAAGCGAGTCGCAAACTAAACAGCATTTCAAGCTACAGTGCTAAGGTCTTCCGTAAATCAGTATCTAGGTACTGTGCCTACGATTCGGATTGATTATAGAAATGGCGTGTACCTAGGTACTGCACATCAGCACACACAACGTACACCGCGCTTGGCCCGCTTCGGACAGACCTAGACGTCGAAAGGAAGAAGGCATTCAGAGGGAGGAGGGGCACTGGACTGACCTCTCTCCTCGATGAGGGCGGCAGCTGGGGCCGGCAGGGCCAGCAGCGCGCACAGCACCAGCACCCGCCGCAGCAGCAGCGCGCGCGCACATCCGCACATTCTTCTCTAACAATGTCTCTTCACTCAAAGAAGCATGCTAAATTGAAATGTGCTCACTATCTAAAGCGTCCACCACACACGACGCACACGCTCCACCGCAATCGCATAATCGAAATAATTTCGACCGCAGTACGAAAATCTAATGTAAAAATGCAAATGTTCGCGGTGAACTTGTTTGAGCGCACGCGCACTCGCGATCGCGACTCAATAGCGGCGGAACCGGACGGTAAGTAAACATTTGCCAGCTGTAGATTGCCGCCGCGCCGCGTGGTTTGTTCGATCGCACACACGCGAGACACGACCGATCGCCGCGCGCGCACGTTACGTACAAACAAAGTCAACTGTCAAAGTATGAACGACAGCAGACAGAACAAAACGAACGAAACGACCATCGAACGAACGACGAACGAAGATGAACGACGAACCGAAAGGGCGCTTTCCCACTACACGATAACGGTAACGTCACGAGTCACGACGAGTCACGAGCACGACCTCAGAGGGATTTTCAGCGGTTATAGCGTACTTCAATTTAAAACATGAAATGTCCCTTCGATGAAAAAAACTTAACTCGAAAACATAGACCTGAATGAGGGAGAATATTTGCTCGAAAGCATTTGGTAAGTTTGTCATGTAGAAAGTTTGCTAAAATAAATGATTTTATATCTATCTATACATATAATTAAAGCGCCAAGGCAAAAAAATCTGTGCATTGAATACCTATATTCTGATAAAATCAACCAGGGCGACAAGCTTTCATTTATTTTTATGCAATGGAACAGTGACAAAATAAGTAACTGAACATGTTAGAACAGTTTTAAAAATGTTTGTCTGTCTGTCTGTACGCGCATCACGTAAAAACCTCTGAACGGATATTGACGAACCTAATATATAATGACATAGTATTTATCGGAGTAACATATAAAAAACATTACACCACCACACAGCACACCACATCTCACATTTCTATAGAATATTATAATACCCAAGTGAAATACACCTTACTGAATACCTACCTCTCCTTCTTATTACAGCCATGAAGCTAGTGTAGAGGAGAGGGACTGCAAATTGTATGTAAAATGGTATTAATAAACATTTCATTTCACATTTAATTTAATTTCATTTCATTTAAATTATTATAAAAGTTGTTGCGCGTTTATAAGTTAGTTTTGTTTCAGGAACCCGAACGACTTGCCAAAGTGGGAATCGACCCTGGCAATACTGGCTGGCTGTCACTCCGTCCGATTATTTAATCTGTGGATGAACTATTCTATTTTCATATTTTGACGTGAGTGAGACTCGGTGAGACTGAATGTTCACGATTTTCATTGGTGACATGTGAAAGGTCTGTAACGCTTAATGGTCTGTAATTTAATTAAATAAGCCTTTGGCTTCCAACACTAATGTGTGTACAATATACCTAATGGGGATTACGCAGTTCCATGTCATTTTCGCCGCGCGGAAGTTCGCAAAATTTGGCCGCGCGCACATAAACCGTAGACGGACATAAACTCAAATATTTAGTAAAATAATGAATTCAGATATATTGGCACTTACAGCCAATGAAATTACCCACAAAACGATGTAAAAGAAGTGAGCGTTCACTTATTTAGAAGCACAGGATCTTTTTTAACTCCAGGAAAAACAAGACACGCTCAAATTTTTTCCGAATTTTTCTAACCTAAAATTGACAATTCCTAATATAGGACTTGAAACCATTTTACGGCAGACTTCTTTCGTCAGAATACCGTGTGTTTGATGGGGAAGGCAATGATTTTTAACCCTTTCATCGCCGGGACCGCTAGGGCCCAGTCATGCGCCCAGGCCAAGGCTTTACGAAACTTCCACCGTACTACTACTACAATTAAACCTATTTTTGAAAGCACTTTTCGAAATCACATATGTGTGCGCCTGGCCTCACAAAATGACTATAGGCGCGCACAAATATGTGCGACTGGCGCCACCTATTTATATGAAAGCACTTTTTCTAAATCACATATGTGTGCGCCTGGCCTCACAAAATGACTATAGGTGCACACAAATATGTGCGACTGGCGCTGAAAGGGTTAACCATACAGCCACCATTCTCACTCGCCGGAGTGACTCCGGCTGAATACTAATAATTCATCATGGTCCGGCTGCGGGACGAATGAACGCGGAAGAGCCGCTTGCGGAGCTCAGAGAACCTATCTACATATTTTTAACATATAATATCAGTACCTGGGCGACCGAGCTTCGCTCGACGTCTACACCTATATAGATAAACTTGAAAAAAATTACATTATCTATGTACTAAATTTAATCCAAATCGTTAGAGCCGTTTCCGAGAAACCAATTATTGTATATATATAATATATATACAAGTTTAGCTCACTTAAAGTAATAGGATTGTCACAGCTCATATTGTTGGAAACTCTATGTAAATTAGTTGATTAGTTTCGACCTTTTTGATGTGAAAAGAAGGTCTTTTCCAACTATTCACTTCCGAGCTCAGAGTCCCGTATTGAGAGCTTTTTCGGGAGCATTTTCAAATTTAGACCGGATTGTGAGAAACGGATTCAAGACTGATCTCTTCGCTGTGGAAGTCGGAGCAAGAGGACTACCAGCGAAGGCGCTCTACAGTCTCTTCAAGAATCTAGGGCTGCCAAGATCGACGCTAAGCTCATATATGGAGAGAGCTTCGAAAACGTCACTGGAAGCATCCTACAGAATATGGATAGGTAGAGAGAGGGAGGTCGAGAGCGGGACTGGTGGTTTCCCCGCGTCCTAGTCAACGCAGACTAGCTAACGAGGGCTTGATGTGAGCCGAAACGTGAAGCATGCGCGGGAAATTTAGAGTGGCTACTCGCTAGTCCCGACCTCGATTAATACCCCTCCTCTACTGCCGATGGGCCCGGATATGTTCGGTGAAGCCATCGCAAGCTTAGTTCCACACCTTCCTTCCTGTACCGGTCGCGCGGACACTCTTGCAAATTATCCCTAATTTTGTCGTTCTGTTCTGTATCTGTGCTTAATTTTGACCATATAGTGAATTATTTGTATGATATGTGGTATACCGCTGGAAAGGGCGTAGACTAGCAAACTTTTTGAAAGAAAATGAAGCTATCAATTGGTGTCAGTTTTTTTTAAATGAATTAAGAAATTAAGATTCTGTCATATTTTTACTCATTCTCGGGACTTTGGGAGGTCATAAGACCTTTTCATGGTATTAACTTCATCAAATAATATTTTTTCTAGAACAAGGATACATCGTAAATTTCATTAAATTTGATTTCGTGCTGATACCTACAATCATAAACAAAAAAGTTATAAGGGTTTAAAGCTGGGATTTTGGTAATTTTCAAAAATAAAGAAAAAAAATCGTATCTCGATACCACGTGATATCTGACAAAAGGTACCTACAAAAAAAATTTGTCGGTTGATGTGCCGAACATCCTGTATATTAAGTGGCGCCTAAAAAGAAGATGCATAATCGACCTCTCGAAATGAACGGTTAATTAAGGTGCCGAAGGGGCATTAAAATGCCAGAGCCGGCCTTTTAATACCAAAGCCAGAAAACAAAAAAATCTGCTCAAAATTTTGAGTCTGATCGCATGTGGCTAAATAAAATTAATAGTAATAGGCTTCGGTACGGGATACGGAAACCTAAAAAAAAAATTCTAAATATGCCAATGCTTAGCCTATAACCCGGTGGAAATATGTCACATTACTTAGGTAAAAACCACAAGTAAACAGATTTTTTTTTTTATGGAAACTGACTCGGTTGGCTACATCACCTACAACGTCCGTGATGTCAGCTCATAACACCGGGTGAACTAGGTGCCATGTCAGTGCTTCCCCCTTTGATCGTGCCGGCTACACTGAACTAGTCGGAAAACACAAACTATTTACATAGCCGTTTAGACCGATGTTTCATTCAGTGCGGTGGTACCAACCCGGGCGGGTTAAACCCTACCACCAAGTAAGATTAGGAGGGAAGGGACCTACAGTTTTACGAGGAATCCGAACCTCGGTCAGCCTCCAACGGTTTAGCCGTTCTGGAGTTATAAGCGAACATACACACAGATGGCAGACAGTGGATTTTATATTATTTAATAGCGCCCTAAGTGTGTTCTATAGACGGCAAACGCTGGATCTTACTCTGAACCACATAAAATAAAATAAAAATTATGTCGCATTCCATATTTAATAAATCAATCATAGATACTGTTATCACAAAATAATACATCATGTACTTCTAAGTATCTTAAAACGAGTACACCAAAAATAATTAGTTGTTCACCTTGATCTCAGTTTAGTTTCACAACGTGCCAACACTTATATCCATTTGTTTGTGCTGATTTTATAAAAATGCGTCAGACTCATTTTAAATATCCAAAATGTTAGCAAAAGCACGTTCTCGTCCCGCTCGTGTACGTTTTCCATTTTGGGCAGTGATATGTTGTCGAAGAATGTGTTATCCCGGCCAAGTGAGAAGGCATCAGTACTTTGCCACGCTCGCTTGTGAACTGTTGTAACGAGCGCCAAAAGGGCTTTGACACATTAGACCTCTCTAGTGACCCCACTTGGGAGAGCGAGAGAGGAATACGTCGTTGTCGTGGAACACATCCTCTTTGGTGAGTTTCACAGTTGACAAGGTTGTGATGCTTTCTCATTTGGATAGTTAATACGTCTTATGCTAGGTGGCGCATTGGTGGCGTGGTGAACTGTCCTAAAAACAAGGGTGTCAGATGCGCGAGCGCACGCACACACGCACACACGCATACACACGTTCATGCTGCAGTGGGTGTAGTACAGGCTCGCTTCCTTCCATTTTTATTTCATCCCGACCGACCGCCCACCAGCGAGTTGCTTTCTTACACAGTTCTTATGTGTCTCTCTTAACACATGGATACAAAAATATGAACAATTTTGTTGATGCCCCTTTTCCAGTCACAAAAAAAGCAAGTCGTTCATTGGAGTTACAACACGCCAATGAACGAAAAAAAAACCATATTTATATGGAAAAAAAAAACTTGTATGAAGAAATCATATTTTGTAATTGCAATTAAAAAAAAAATCGTGAAGTTACATAGCACTTAAAATCTTAAAGACACTAATGATATAATTTTGATTTTAAAACAATAAAATTAAATGTTAAGCAAAACATGCTAAATAAACAAATGGAAAATTGGTACTTTAAATAAAATAGAATAAACAATTGTTGACGTGATAACGTCTTATAAATTGATGAACACCGGCTGCACGCACGAATATCACGTCACGTTCCATCTGAGCCTGTGTGTGCAAGCGAGAGCGCGTAACAAGCGATAGAGAGGCACAATCGGCCCAAGCGTCGGCTTGTAAAAGTACCAGTTGTAAAAGTTACTCGTACCATAATATATGGCCGGTCGGAAAATATTTCAAATTTTGAATATTCATGAAACAAGGGTTGTATCACGTTATCACGTAAAACTATAGTCCGTAAACCGACAACCAATTTTTTAACACATAAACGAAAATAATTAACAACATTGTACTCGAGAGATTCAAATTTTGAGGAAATATGTTGTTTATTACAGGTAAAACCAACATTGAAACGAGACGTAGGTAAATAAATTATACTAAACTAAATAAAAATATTAATACCACCTCGGGATATCACTCATTGTCCCGAGGGCGGCCGCCGCGCTTCCTCGCTGCATGGCGAGACTGATACTTTGTTTGAGGAACGAGGCGGTCAAACATTCAACTGAAAATATCAATAAAAACTTGTCTAACATAAAAATAGGCATAAATAGGCACCATATAAAGACGTGTTTGCTCGTCATATTTTTATAGTGTAAAAATAAATAAATAAATTCTAAATAAAATGTACGGGCTGCCCAACAACTTATGGGCACTCTGCACACGTGCGTGTGTGTGTCACACACGCACGTGTGCAGGGGGTGAAGAGAGAGAGAGAGACGAGATGAAAGACAGCCTTTGTGATGATAGCCGATAGACCGTGAATGAGTTAAGTGCACTCGTACACACTACACCCATAATTTCACTGGCCTACAGCTACTACCCCGAAAGAGAAGCGTGTGGCGCCCCTCGCATTCTCTCTCTTTGCCTATATGTTCAGTAAATGAACTGATCTTGTGGCTGTTAAACTTAAAATGGGTGTGTACTTATAAATATGTACAAAATGAAATGTGTATCTTACTGGAATGGGTGGAGGGATATGGAAGGGCAGGCGCGCGGGTATATAAATAAATCCGGCTCAGTGGCTCAGCGAGGCAGTTGGGCTCGGTCCGAGCTCTGCCTCGGAACTGGAGGAAGGAGCTGTACCTACATGCGGTTGCGATACAAGTGTGATCTTATAGTTTAGTGAGTGGAAAAGTGCACTGTGCTGTGTGTGCGGTTTTGTATACCAGTTTGATGAAATAAATTTTGATTTATCTGTGTGTTTTGTGTTTGTCAATCGACAACAACATGGACAAAATGGATTTTGGCTGATCCCAGTTAAACTAAGAATAATTTTATTGTTTTTTCTGTTATTTTTATCGTATAAATATTTTTTAGTTTCAATAAATAAAGAACCAAAGATGATTGGTGTAAAATATGACTGTCTTATGTATTACCAATAAAGAGTTATGATATGACCCAAAAATAAAATCATACATCATTTTGTATTACATTCCCACATTGAGCAAAGTAAATATTCAAAATAGATGTTTTTTCAGTTGCTTTCAAATGAAACTAGTGAATATAGTAGTGGAACAGGGCCAATAGCTAAACAACAAGGACACGTGACAATATTCAGTTACCAAATGGGTGCCCATCAAGCCAACACCAGAACATCTATGGCAACGAACCAATTTAATCCTGTATCAGTACCATCCAAAAGCAACAACAGCTAAAACCCTCCTGCACAAACAAATCAGCTTCCACTGCACAGCGTTTCAAACAAAAAATCGTCAAGGCAATAAATTCCAATATTCAGCGGATAATCAGCCCAATAGCGCAGCATCTGTATCCTTAAATTAAGTTAATTTTACTTAAAGCAATCCTTACAAATTAGTGGCACGAACCTCTAAAAGCCTACTAAGGTTAATAACATTGACTTGAGAATATAAAAGTAGCAGAGGGCTTCTAGGTACTCGTAAAATGAGATGTTTCACAGCACCTAACTCTGATTCCGCGAGGAAAACCCTAATATCGCGAGAAGCAGATGTACAATTTTAAAATACAATGTCCCTGAGCTTATACATATATATGTATGTACATAAGAAAAATGTTTTCGTACATACTTTACACAAATTAAACAATGATAATGTAGACATATTCTTCTAAACCTTCTTCTTATAAAGCTCCTGAATATGAATTTTAGGTGCAAGCCACACAGAAAGGTCGTCCGATGCGGACACTGCGCGGACTTCTTGACTTTTCATTCAAATTTCATACCAGATTTTTTTTTTAAATAAGGTGCTATTTAAAATCACCCCGTGGAGGTAGGCCGTCCGATGATGCCATTCGGTGCGTTTTTTAATTGCACCTTATTTCCAAATGTTTTGTATGAAATTTGAATGATACGGCAAGACATCCTTTGTGTTTGTGGCTTGCGCCTTAAGGTACAATGATTTTCTTATAATGAGATTAGGTCCGCGTGATAATATGAGATTCTCGTTGCATTAGCTAGTAGTACGTAGCACGTAGCTCGTATCCATGTAGGTAGTTTGTTGCTACTACATTTTGAACACTACCTAATTATATGACGCCATGTCACGTCATACACATTGTATGGAACTTGAGTCTGCCTGCAGATGCCTTGCTGCACTACTACCCTTTATGTAGGTGAAACAAAAATAGAGTGTGCGTGCACTAAGTACAGCAATGCTGCCGGCTTTCCCAACGCTTATTCAAACTCTACTTGCAATTTCTTTATATATCTACCTATTAAAGATACAAGAATAAAATACATTTCAAAATCTTGTATGTACCTACATTTTGAAAAATATGTTTCATAGGTATCATTGTTTCCTGTATAGGTACAAACTTACTAAACAAGCTGTCCGATAGTTGTGAATAAAACTAAAATGAAAGATGAAGAAACAACCTTCCCTCATTATCAACAAAAATGTATATAAAAATTGCTACCAAATTCTTAACTGTTTGGAGTTACATATTCCATTTTGACTATACTATACCACAAAAAAAAAACTTAATGCTTTTCTTTTTGGTTGTACTTCCTAATAAATGTATCTTATGAACGAACAGTATTTATGAACATTTCCTGCACACTAAAGAAACTGTATTTTTTTCTCTAATAAAACCAAAACTTTTAAGCATATTTACCCACTGTACGCACTTTATCCACGACTTATTGACACTCTGTATAGTATGTAGGAGCATGTAGACGATGAGTAGGAAGGTATGCTGTTAGTTTTAGTTACAAGAAGCAGGGTGCGATGGATAGGCTCGATTGTGTGTGCGGGGAAGTAGGCGCGGTAAGCGGAAGCGGCATCTCTGCGCACACCCTTCTGACTGATATAGGTACAATTGATTAGGAGATGCCACGTGGAGAGAAGTCGAGACTCGAGTGGCGCCGCCCACTTAGACTTGCCAAATGTTTCATGATGCGAGTCGTGTCTAGCGGACATCGTAGAGGACAAAGAAAAGGGAGTGAAGAGTGGTAAGCTGGTTGTATCGGAGGTGTTGTGCCTCCGAGGGGGGCGGGTGGGCGGGGCGGGCGGGCGGTACCTATATGAGTTCATAAACTACCATCCTTTGATAGGGTTGCAGTTACAGTTTTTTTTCTATTATGTGTGACATGTTCCACGCATATATAAGTTCAGTTGTCCATGGGCATTCGTTTTGCGGCAGTTGCTAATGCCGAGTTGGCTTGAATTACCTACCTGAGACTGTACTTAGGAGGAAATATATGGGCAGGGAGGGCTTTCCAAAGTTTACCGTTTCTGTAGAGTAATTAATAACTTATGGAACCAAGTGTACATATTCACGGTAAGTGTTTTAAAGTGTAGTGTAGGTCAAGGCGCATCATTGAGAGCGGCGCGATATTTAAAACATATTTTAAAATAGACGAAAGCTCTAGTGGCACCGCATGTAGACCTGTGCGTCCAAGCTGCAGGCCGGCCGCCTCATACTAAACATCG
Source organism: Nematopogon swammerdamellus (assembly GCA_946902875.1). Lineage (NCBI taxonomy): Eukaryota > Metazoa > Arthropoda > Insecta > Lepidoptera > Adelidae > Nematopogon > Nematopogon swammerdamellus. The sequence continues at coordinate 10,763,970 of OX336338.1, forward strand.
CACACACGTTTTATATACAAATTTGTATTTAGATGTAATGAAACTGTCACGTCGCGCATAAATGTCCAACATCCAACAACTCTTAACCGGATTTAGATATATCCAAGGTTGCAGTCTAAAATAAATAAATATAATGTTTTGCATTATGGGACAATGGTTCTATACATAGATATGGATCCCCAGAAAGCACATTATCCCCCCTTAATTTCGCTAATTTCAATTTGATAACATTCAATCTACCTAACGCTTCGGTCAAACATAGTTCATATCAAAATTTATTAAATGGTAGCGTAGATCGAATATGATGGTAGGTATGTACATTTGCTTGGTCTAAATTTTAAATGTAGCACCTGAATGAGATATCTTTCTCTCGCTCGAAACATGTTCTTTTATTCAGTAAAAAAGAAAAAGATAAACAAGAGAGAGAGCGCACGCTGGCTGTGCGGATGGAGCGAGCGGTGTGGGTAGTGCGGGTCCGGCCGGCGGCGACGCGGGGTGAGGGTGTGGGGGGGGCGCCTAGCAGGCGACCGCCTCCGAGATGGGGTTCTCGGTGATGTGCATGACGCGTGGCGGGCGGGGGTGGCGCACGCCCACCACGCCGTAGCCGAGCTGCCGCTGCTTGCAGCCGCCGAGCGCGAGCGCCGCCGCACACTGCCGACGTTCACTTTTCTCCCTCATCAGTGCCTGGCGCAACTCCTCCGTCGAGTTCCGCCGGTACGCCGATATCTTGGACGGCGACAGTGGTGCCACTGCGTAACATTTTAGCGTAGCTATGTTATTTGCATTACACACGTCTGCCTCTACCTCTTTTGGAGGCGCTAACCGTACAGCATTCCGCTCGTTTGCGATTACGCTACTGTCAACACATACAAATAACACTTTTTACTCTATACAATTTTTACTTTTAGAGACAAGCGGACCTAGCTCAAATCTTAAAATGGTAGTAGTGTTGAGGGCGGGATGGGTGGTCAAACAAAACGAGGGCCGCGGTGACCGGGTGAATGTGGCGAAATAAAAAACAAAGCCTCAGGGTCTCAATATGTTTGGTGCGTGGGTTTACAGGGATCCATCATTAGACATTAATTGTTATTATTTCTGAACACATTTCCAATAAAATATCTTTTCAACTGACAAACAAATGGTTACAGTTTTTGCCAAACTTATTGTTGCTGGTACGATGTTCACTCTAAATGATTTCGTTTTTTTGGAAAATTGTTGAATAAGTGTAGTTTTTTTAACAAATAATGTCTTTAGAAAAAAAAAACTGAGAAAGGTACTTTGATAATATTACTACATAATTTCATTATATATCATCTTCTGAAACTTGAATTAAATGAATGGTACCTACACTACAATGGAAGGGAGTGTTGCTTGTTGGGGCGCCTTAACTAATCAGCAAGCTTCTATTACAATACAAAAGCAAATGAGACTTCACAATAGAGATGAAACGGATAGTGTTTGGCCGGATACCTGATACCGGATAATCGGTCGTCCTATAAGCCGGATATCAGGTCCGGACATTCCCACAGAGTGTGTCGTAACTCGTAAGCGCGGAGGCGTGTGGCGGTCAAGAAAAAATCGCCATTGTGAATGAGATTGAAAATTATTTGAAGACAGTACAAATTAATCGCAATCCCGACCCTTACATAATATGTATATTATTTGGTGGTCAGTTACACACAGTACCCGAATTAGACAAAATTTGCTAGAATTTACCTTTCAACGCCTTGCAGCAGTGTCTATAGCGAAATACTAAGCAGGACTTGTATACGAAGACAAGCGAAATCGCATATTACCTCTTAAAGCAGAGAAGTTGGTCGTTCTCCACCGTTAATTTTTTTGTTAAAAAATTATAATTGTCTTTGTTTTTATTTGTACATATTGTGTTTTTTTTTATTTGTGTTTGAGTATTTTACATGAGAATTAAAAGTTGATTTTATGAAATTTTCTTAATTTATTAAAAAATTCGGTATAGCTGCCGGATAATGACCTACCTACTATCCGGTATCCGGCCGGATAGGCCGAGTACCAGATACTGTTGTCGAATATTCGTTCCATCTCTACTCCACAATATACATAATAGAATCGACAACAGCACCACACAACACACCACACATCATTGCAATGCAAGCCAGTGTTAATAAATATGTAGATATTTAAATCATACAACTTTTAGCGATATTCCTGAATACGAAGAAAGTTACTAAAGTTAGTTAGTTAAGCTTGATAAATATTGTAGAAACTTTTGTTTCATTTTATATGTACCTATATAACATAAATATTAGTTTTTATTATTAAATCATACAATGTGAAGATTGTATATGAAGGTTGATGGTTTATGAAACAACTAGCAAAGTGACATAAAAACACAGGCACAAAATGTACATAATATGGACACAAACAAGTATATAATATGTTATGTGTAGTGCAAGGTGCATTCAGCACACTCAGTAGTAGCGCAAACAACGCACGCATGCTAACATTCTACTTCTCCCTGTTTGACTTTTCAGTAGGTACTTAGTGCAAAACAAAGTTTAAGAAATAGCTTAAGAAAGTGACCCTAGATTAGGTACCTATGTACTAATAAAAAAATACATACCTATTCTAAATTCTAATACTTTTAAGAACATTATAGAATAACTGATATTTCCCTTCAGTTTCACATGTTAAGTGAAGGTATACCTACACTTCCCGGTTCCCCCTGGACTGAAACTTTCAAGGTTTTTAGGTTTCCGTATCCCGTACGGAAGTCTATTACTAAGCCTACGCCGTCCGTCTGTCCGAGGGCTGTATCTCTTGAACCGTAATAGGTAGCCCGTTGAAATTTTCACAGAATATGTTTTATTATGGCAGATATAACAACAAAATAATAAAAAATAAAAAAAGTAAAAAATTAAGGGGGGTTCCCATACAAGAAACTTGTTTTTTTTTCAATGTTTTAAACTTCAGTGCGCGAGTCCGACTCGCACTTGGCCGGTTTTTTTAAATTATGAAAACAAAAGGACTTTCACTTTATAAATATATATATTTTTTAATTAAATACTAACAACTTTTTGTTGCTTTATTTTTATGTAAAACACAATTAATAAATGTGCTTTTTTATTATTATTAATAAAATATGTGTTTTACATAAAAAGAAAACAAAAGGAGAATTAGGTGACAGTGAAATTAATAAATTGAGAGAAAATGATGTTTGATGGGCTAAGTGCAAGCACCTGCACTTGCACAGATTATTCTTTATATTTTATGCACTAGCATCGTGTAGGCAGAGCAGAGCAGGAGCATAACAGCATCGGGCACGGTGTCATGGTCTCAGTTTATGCATGAAATCATTTTTAGTTCATTTCACTTTGAATGTATGTACTTAGTTTATGTATTGTGTGTAGTAACTTAGTAGATATTATATAGTATTTAATTAGTAATGATGATTAAATGGATGGGTTTGATAAAGTGAATGAATGGATATAAGTCGATAATTACTCAATAAATTTATACATGGAGTTTTCTCTGACCTTTTCTGGCAATCTAGGGAAGGTTGGATATTTTGCCACGATTGAAACCGCGTAAAGAGATATAACCCTTCTTTTTTGGCTTCATCGTAGATATTCGAATAAAAATGAATTAATTTATTTTTAGGGATTTTAACAATAATTTGTTAATATATGGATATAAAAATGATAGAATATGATTTAAAAACACATCTTTTGTTAAGTGACTTTAACAGTAATAATGCCTATTGTGATTAAAAATGTCTGCGCTTGCTGTGGTCGCATTATGTGCGTTTCCCGCCGCTGTATTGCTTATTTACAGATTTTATTACTTGAAAGCTTGTTGCCTTGAGTTGGCATTTATTGTAGTAAAGCTGTAGGTAGTAGGTAAGTTAACATATTTATAGACACAACGGCATGACGTACCACTATAGGCCAGGAAACGAATGATTCTAGCCGGAAAGCTCGAAAGCAGAAAGTTTGACTTCGGAACCTTGTTCTGACTAGTTAGGAGGTAAACATACTAAAAGTCCCCACCACTGGGGGGTGCGCCCTAGGGGGGAGCACAAAGAAGGTCCAATTTTTCAGTATTTCGCTTATATCTCGAAAACGGTGCATCATAGGAAAAACTGTTCAATTACGGAATAAGAGGTGATAAAATTCTCTACAATTTTGATATATACACTTTTTACCAATTCTCAATCGTTGTCGAGATATAAGGTCCGAAAAGGGGCCGATTTTATTTGCAAATAGAAGCAAAAATCTGTTTTTGTCATACATTGCTTTTATTTTCAAATAAAATCGGCCTTTTTTCGGACCTTATATCTCGACAACGATTGAGACTTGGTAAAAAGTGTATAATTATATCAAAGTTGTAGAGAATTTTATCACCTCTTATTCCGTAATTGAACAGTTTTTCCTATGATGCACCGTTTTCGAGATATAAGCGAAAAACTTAAAAATGGGACCTTCTTTGTGCTCCCCCCCCCTAGGGCGCACCCCACAGTGGTGGGGACTTTTAGTATGTTTACCTCCTAACTAGTCAGAACAAAGTTCCGAAGTCAAACTTTCTGCTTTCCGGCTAGACCCCTTATTTGAGCACTCATTTACTACACTACTAGCATAATATTATGCGTTGTTTGTGACAATTATGTTGTACCTAATATAATATTTTGTCAAGTGTAATTGAGTTCGCTTAAGTGTCCCTGTGGGTTTCGAGATGAGACTTATTTATAATTTGTGTAAATGAGGTTACATAGGAGAGTTATATACTTATGTATGTATATATATAAGCGGTTTTAGTGAAAGTGAAGAGGAAGCATGCGCATGCGACGAGCGTTCTCACAAGTAAACAAGTAGGTACATATGATCACTTACTGGGTGGAGACAAGGTAAGCTGCGTCTACGAACAAACTGGACAAGCGGCTAGTTGCTTTTTAGGGAGGAGGCGGTGCTAGCTCTCCTGGTCTGCGCGTGGCTTATACTTTGGAGTGCTTTCACAGCTACATGAAAAAAGAAACAAAAAGAAAATAATGTGGTGCGCTAATAATAATAATGTACGTATGCACTGCGCGCGGCACGCGGTGCGCGCTCGCGCAACCTGTGCTTCTTTACTATGGCAACATAAAACATAGGTAGGTATAATATATAGGTATAACTTATAACATGGTGCGATTGACAAACAAAACAAGTGATTAGATACTGCGTGGTACTTACTGCTAAGAGTATTAGGATTTTCACACAACACGTAAATGAATGGACCACCAGTTTCTAGCTAGTTTATATAACATTTCTGTGTTCGAATGAACTGCACATCGCCGCATTAGACTTGACATAATGTTGAAACCTTTTAGTGTAAGCAGAGCGGATTGTAGGCACATACCGACTACATACGATCGTATTTGTAAGTATATGAAAAGGATGAAGGATGCATAATACCATAAATATTATTGTGCACCACCCTGCCGAGTGCGGTTTCTATAGAAAAGTATCACAAAAGTCTTCTCCAACCTTTTCGTTTTTAAATTATAAATAACACTACTCATAACAATAATCCTTTTTATTAAAATATGTGCTATAGAGCTTAAAAAACTTATAGGTACCATATAAACGTGAAAAATGAAATGAACATTTTAGATTAAACAATTTTTAGGTTACAAAAAGAGTTGAATATACATAGTTTTATACCTACATGGATGAATAGATGCACAAATACTAACTAATTAGCCTTCTACTGCTATTCCTACAGCCAATGCATTACATTACTCACATACACACATCATAGACATATCATACTCTATGTAGCTACATACCTACAAGTAGGTCGATTCTTTCTGCTCAACTTGATATATTTATATGTTTATTTTGTTCTGAATGTGTGCATGCTTAAAACATTCATTTTTTAAATATAATAGAGAAATGTATCTGTACATCGAAAAACACATTTCATATTCTCACTATATTATAATACCAAATCATCCAGAGAGAAGAGGAAAGCTGACGCGATATGTAAGTATGCATTGACGCAACGACCACGTACAACTTCCAACTAGCAACAAGTGGCAATAGTGACGAAAGCGACTCATACGTACGTACCATATCCTAGTAGAGCAGCGGCTAACGCATTCCAGTATCCACACTTAAACACAGTGGCTCATCCATCACACTCAATAAAAACGCTAAATATGGCGAAATTTATACTTTCTGTACGAACCTAAGACTGCAGGTTAAAGATTAGAAATTTAAGAACTGACAATTAAGTAACATAATCAAACGCATACAAAAATATAATACTATTAATAAAGGTTTAGGGTTTTCTTGTTCGTAAATTCATACCTCACATATTTCTATATTGTTTGACAATGTGTTTAAAACAATTAAAATGTTACTTGCTGAAAACAAGGTAAAACTAATAATTTTAAATGGATTTTGATTTGTAATTGGTATGAGTATGAAATCTGAATACATCAGATACTCTCTGATAATAATCTGATAAACGAAATATCCAGGGTGTTATGAAATGCAAACATTGTAGGGGTTCACATATTAAAAAAAGTGTAGGTACCTACTATGGTAATTTTTGGTTTTATTTCACAGTTCCCTGATTTTTGCATTTGATAACCAAACATCCTGCATAGCAAAAGGCTTTCGCTCAACTATTTACCCTTGATAATGTTTTTTATTGTATATAGTTTAACACAAATGTTTCATTGTACAAATTGATAAAAATGAAGTAAATGAGAAATTTGAAAAGAAAAGGTTATTAGGTAACCAAAACTTCCAGCTCTAGGGAAAAATTTAAAAAATTCACTAACATTGTAAGTTTTGGAAGGATTTCTAAATGTCAAGGGTAGAAAGAAAAGCAACTTGAAATAGTAATACACCAAAAAGCATACATTTTATTTCCCTATTAGCGCATAATTTGGTTTAAATTCAACTGTTTATTGAACAATTTAGTATAAATTTTATATTGCAACACATTACAATAATTCTTGACAATCTTCGCTCAAACCATAAACAGTATTTTTCCACACATTTGCATGAGTTTCCACCAAATTGAATCAATAGACCAAATTAATATGTACAAGAGCTTAGAAGAACATGCACTTGTACAGCGAGCAGGAGGTATTCATTCATTGCTGTAGGTACTGAAAGAGTGAAAAAGTTTGTACTACATTTGAGGTTATATGTGCGTATGTGTGTGAGGGTGTGTGTTTGTGTGTGTGACACAAAGTGACACAAATGAACGAGCGGAGTTCATTCACTGAACGAGGGGTGTGAAGTTGTAGTGTTGTCACTGGACAGGGTGCTCCAGCCAGCGTGCCTCCTGTCTCGCTACATATATTCTGTATATTATAAGGTGTTTCCATCCTAAATACAAATATTTTGGGAGGGACACACACCAATTATAATAAATACGTTTAAGCAAAGAAAAATCTTATCATTAGTTTTCGAGAAATTTAACATAGCATGTCTATGTTCTAACAATGATAACGTACCACTGGGTATCTAAACAGCTGATTATTTGAGGTCATTGACTCTATAGGCCGCACGCCGCGCCGCGGTGCGCCACATGTGCTCAAGGGCACTGACTATCCATTAGCATACGGGGTGTACGCGCGCGCCGCGCGGCCATGAGAGTCAATGACCTCAAATACGCAGCTGTTTAGGTACCTAGTGGCACATTTTCATCGTTAGAGCATTGACATGCTTCGTTAAATTATGCTAAAGTAGAATTTTTTTTTTGCTTAACATGTTTATTATGATGTATGTTTCCCATCCAAAATATTTGCAGTTATCATGGAAACACCTCATAGTGCTCCTCGATTATTTACCCTCGCACACATCTCATGCACGACGGAAAGTGCATATTCTCCTTGCATAAAAAAAAACTAAATATATATTTTTTAAACTAGATAGGTACATTTAACATTCCTAGGCCCGATGATGTATGTGTAGCACATTAACTTTTCATTAAAATAGCCATAATTAATACAAATTATTTTTAACACGAAACTTAACTAGGTAGGTACACAATAGGTTACCTCACTTTTATATGAATGAATAATTCAAAATTGTTACGAACAAAGAGACGGCCAGAAGTCAAACATCACTGAAGCACTTCACGAGGACCAAGCGGGACTCGAACCCATCGTTCTGCACATTTCAAGTTAGTAAAGCCGCAGTGATTTAAATTAAATAATTTTTATTTTTCATAATATGAAAAAACAATGACGGGTTACAATCAGTAGGTACCTAGTATTTGGTGAATAGAGATAATGATCGGCATTGATTGATGAACGGGAATGGTTTACTTCAGACCAGCACGGAACAGTGTTCGATGTGTTTCTTCGACGGCCACACAGAGAGCAGGTAGAGCGACGTAGCAAGCACGCTCACATAGAATATGTAGCCACACACTGTATTTTTCCAATATTAGATTACCAACAGCTTCGCCAGCTCGCTTCTGAATTGATCGCATCTGCGTTCGAGTGTGGATGTTAACACACCGGGCGTGGTTGGATCTTGGATGGGTGACTGCAGTTGAGAGGTTGGCCGTGGTTTCGATTCCACATAAACTGTAGGACTCTTTCTTACCTTACTACGTGATGGGGTTTAACCCGGCCGGATTGGCACGATCGCATGATGGTTAGTCTAAACCGATATTAAATTGTTCATGTTTTCCGTCCAGCTCAGTGTAACTGGCATGATCAAGGGAAGCACTGACATGACACCTAGTTCAGCAAGGTGTTATGGGCTGACATCATTGCGATGTAGTCAAATCATGTTAGGTTTCATAAAAATAGCTTCGACCTTTTCAAAGTAGAGGGCTATGGTAGTTCCGTACAATTATAACACCCCTCTTTTTGCTTTGGGAGTTAAATTGATATTCCGCTCTGTGATATCTATGGATACAATGCACTTTTGTCAATATACGACGATGAAACACCACATCTTCGAAGAAACAAGTGGAGATATAACTTAAGAACGTTGTCATTTACATACATGCGTGCTCCGTGTCGTCCGCGTAGCCGCTGACTACACAGTGCGGGAGCCGGCAAGCGTCAGTGCGTTTACTTTTACAGGTGCATCTCCACTTTTAAAGGCGAGTTTAAAAGCACAATACAGAGAAGTGTGTCGCACAACTCACTTGCGATCATGCTGTGAGCTTCCGCTCTCATACTAGAATGATTGATTTAAAACTACTGGGCATAGGGTAAAAATTTAATTGTGTTTGTATCGGCTACCCACTTGTGCTGGTACCCCGTGTCTCTCAAAATTATATATATGTATTGCTTTTTATACCTAACATGCAAAATAAATAATATAACAATTTGAATTAACGGATGAGAGACCCTGTTTCCCATAGCTCAGGGAATCCTATTTTGAGAAAACAGGGTTTTTTAAGTAGTATAAGATAACCTATGATTATTACGACTGAACTAAATTTTTTCTGTATTCTTTTTTATATTATGTATGTATGTATACTATAAATTATGGTGCATAACCATTTAAGAAAATCAATAAAGATATTTTTGTTTGTTTTATTATTTTACTGATTATTATATAATTTTTCCTACAGGAGAACAATTAATAATAAAATAATATTACAAAATTGAAATAAATACAATAAACAGTAAAATGTTTACCCTAAGCCAAATAGTTTTGAAATAATCCTTCGATTAAGTGTTAGTATGGGGTGCCGAGGTGTGCAGCACGCTCTTAACGAACAAACTTAGAGCACTTCAGGCTCTGAACTGCCTCTATTCCGACATTTAATGCGAAGCATAACCTACCCTTTGTACCTTCACTCTATATTGTGGTACAAGTTTGTGCCGCCTAGATCGATGTTGCCACTACAGTAGCTAAATAGAACAATGCGGCTCATTCCCTAGGACTAAATACCGGTAAAGAGAGTAGGTACCTAGTAACCTCAACACTGTTATCAGCTACTTATGTATCTATGTGCCGGCGGAGGCGTGGCGGCGGCGGGAGGGAGCGAGCAGCTTGCTTCAACTACAATGCCGTCGAAGCTTCTCTGCTACAGTGCGCTTTAAAACCGTTCACTTTGAAAGAATTCGCGGAATGCGAAGCGCTCAACCTCCGCTACCCGGCCGCCGCCAGGGCAATCGCTTCCACCGCAGCCGATAGGCGATTGCGCTGGCGGCGGCCGGGTAGCATATTTCTAAAGTCTAGCATGCGAGTTGCTCTCATTGGTCGTTCTCAACTTTGGCGGGAAATATAAATTTCTGAGCGAACCTACTGAATCCGATATTCGTTTGGTCGCATATGTACTTTGGTGGCTCTGTGGTAGAGTGTAGGGTTTCTATTTTTTCGATCTCGGCCATGGGTTCGTGTCCCTTTTGGCAAAATTTGTTTTGTTTTACTTTTTTTTAAGCAATGTTAGGGTGTTAAAATTAGGTTATGGTTATTTTTTTTATAAGCACCTAAGAAAACTTTATTTTCGGAAATACTTCCGAAATTCGAAATTTATATTTCCCGCCAAAGTTGAGAACGACCAATCAGAGCAACTCGGATACTAGACTTTGGAAATATGCGGATACCGCAGGGTGAGCGCTTCGCATTCCTCGCATTCTTTCGAAGTGAACGGTTTTAAAAAAGCGCACTATACCTGCTCTTACTGCCGTGCACCAAGTCCAACAAAAGTTCAAATCAAAGGAAACACACTAGATCATGTCTACAAACTTACATTCCATAATAACCTTCACGACTGATACAACCACAGAACATAAATTTAAAACGAGCAATTTTTTTTTTTTTTTTTTTTTTTTATGGATACTGACACGGTTGGCGACATCACCTCCAACATCCGTGACGTCAGCCCATAACACCGGGTGAACTTGGTGCCACGTCAGCAATGCAATGAGACTCGTCTTGTGTAACCAGGGTTGCCAGATGTCCGGTTTTGGACCGGACAGTCCGGTTTTTGAGGGTTGTCTCCAAAATAATGAAAAACCGGACACCAAAACGTCCGGTTTTTTCTTCATGTAAAGCAAATATTTACTTTTTCAGAACATTTTAATACTAATCTTACCGTGTTCTTCGATTTTGCAGTAAGTTCGATCAATGCAAACCTTTTATTTCTATTTCTTTTATATCTCCCATCCATTTTCAAAAGTAAAGGTCACGAAACATTTTGTACATAAAATCAACTTTAATTTTGAACCTGAAAAATCAAATGCCCTTTGATGAAAAATGCCCGGTTTTTTCAACTAAACCATCTGGCAACCCTGTGCGTAACACAAGTAAACGTCCGCGCGCTTGGTCTCCGGTCCGCCCCCCTATCAGCCGTCATTCAACAAGTGCAGTGCAACAAAAAATAGGTGCACAAAGAATCTGTCTACAGGTGGAAATTATAACTTGGAGTTATCACGACTCTTAAATTGTTTGTATGAGAATTTGATTGCATCGCTATTGTGACGAATATGTCACCGTGCTACTTGTACTCGTGTTTTATGTTCTGTGGATACAACAGTGAAGTTGTCGCAGACACTTAAAGCGATATCTCTAGATAGTATAATAAATATGTTTGTAGTAGCTCTTACAGTTTCGATATATTATGCACTTATGTACTTAATAATTAAAATATTTTTATTAATTTTATATAAAATTGCATTTCAACCCAATCAATAGGGATAAAAATAAATTCGATACATTATAAGTAAAAGTGTAAATGGGTTATTTTCGTAAGCCCACAGGTACGAGGGTGGTGCAAGTTTCGTTTTGTTTCATTGTCTTCTTTGGAGCGCCGACTTTCTGAACGTGTTGTGGCATGTCTTAAGATGAAGTGCGGGCAGCAAGAAATTTAACGAGTCTGTTTGTGTCGCGTTGGGTCTACAGGATATAAGGGTAATACTGAGCTAAAGGTACAACTGCCAGCTCGGGCTGATTATAACTATATACCTAATATCCAGCACAATCAAAAGGGAAGCAATGCCATGGTGCCTATTTCCGACAGGAATAGATGTGATGGACCTGACAACACAGTTGTAGCAGAACATTAGTCAACTATCAGGTAGCATAAAAAAAATTACAAAATCAAGGATTCAAGATTTGAAATTAAAAGAAGGTGTCTAACTATGTGTATGTGACTGTATGTACGTTTTTCTAAAAAAAAACTCTTGTGAAACATATGTACTGAACGTAACTGACGACGATGTTCAAACTTAACAATTTTAAGGATTTTCGGAGGAAATTATTTCTTACAAGAAAATAACTAAAAAAAAAGCACAACCGCCGCGCCGGTGGTGGATACTTTTAGTATATATACTTAGTTCACATAAAAAATAATTGTTCTAGTGCTATAATTCAGGGGAAAAATAGGGGAATAAATTTGTATGGATAAAACGCCGCCCGCGTTTCCTCTTAATAGCTAATTAAACGTAGCAAACTGCGTACAAACATGCCATTTGCACAGAGCCGTTGATGGGAAAAGAGACAAACCCAACAGACTATTACAATATTGTTACACCCTGTAATTTTCCAATTTCTTCTGTCGTTATCAACCAGAAGGTCTAATACTCATTTAAAAACGAAGCCATCGTCTTTAGCACATAGTTGCGCCGACAACCACCCCTATATGGAATTAAAGATTTCATTCTACCGGGTGGCGAGTCTCCAACTAGTTCATAACTTACTCAAATTACATTTTAGGTTCGTTTTCTTTTCCGGCTGTTTAAGAGTATCTACCTACATAATGTAGATACCTATAAGAAAAATAATTTATAAACTGTAATTCAATAATAAATTTTATCAGTATAATCAACAAATGGTCAGTTCTTAAATATAATAGAAAAAAAAAATAGATTGACAGAAGTTATAATAATTTTGAAACATTTCCTCTTCCGTTACCTATTTATTGATTATTATTCCCTTCGAAAATTACAATAACAATGAAAATTAATAACAAACCATACTGATCACAAAATTGTGTCAACATAATAAACCAATACCTATTATGCATTAATCTTAACTTAACTTATGTGTTCGTTGTGGCAAAATAATAACTAAAACTGAAATTGTGCCACCGTGCGGTTTACCTGCATTGCATGTAACCCTAAAATATGACACCTACTAAATCAGCAAAGAAAGTTTTGGCCAAGTGAGGACAAGAAAAGAGGTAACGAAAGCCCGGAGCGCAACGAAATCTTAAACCAACCTCGTACGATTCAGTGTGATGTGGTATAGTAGTATGTAGGGCATTAGAGATTAGTAGGTTCGAATGGTCGGGTGGCGTGACGATGGTCGGGTGGGGTGGTGGACGGGCTGCGTCGACGTTCACTTGGACTTACCGTAGCCTTCTCCTTGTAAGAACAGGCGGAATGCTTCCGAGATCTTGGCCGGCTGCTCTTCCAGCACCATGCCGCAGTCGGAGATCTGAAACATTCCACCATACCCGTTCATTCTACACTTACGATACTATTTTTAGTGTTACGCACCTCAAAAAAAACAAATAAAAAACAGAACCCTTATAGGATCACTCTCGTGCATGTCTGTCTGTCCGTCCGCCTGTCACAGCTTATTTTGTCCGAATCTACGAAACGAAAAAAGTTGAAATTTGGTACATATGTACAGTTTGATGACCCAATCACGAACGTATAGCGTAAATGAGCGAATTTGGATTTTGGGGGGCAAATTAGAAAGTGATGTTTTTTTTGTACATCATGTGAAATATCAATGGAAAGGGCTAGTTAAGAAATAATGTTTATTTTATTTATTATAATTTTAGATTGAATGGTTATAAATTATAATAAGATTATTTAAAGAAAATATACGAAAATCGAGCATCCCGCCTTATTTCCAAAACTAGTCTAAAATTTTTAAAATAAAAAATTGGGGATATATCTGGCCTCAGTTTACAAGAAAACCAAACGAAAATCTTAAAGTGGTTGCTTTTGTGGGCTAATATTGCAACACGAAGGTGCTAAGATTGTAATATTTGCTTTTCAAGGCGGACTGGCACCTTCTCGGGGGGGGGGGTATCAATCTACCGCATATATATATCAATATATATATCATATATATCAATCTACCGCATCAACCCTCTCTCTTAAGGTGATCTTGTGCGGGGATTGATGTTGTATGTACAAATGCTACGTAGACTTTTCATGAAGTGGTCGTTTTGCGATTTGGTCCTTTGGAGATGTGGACTTTGCACTACTTAGTCGTTTTGAGATCTAGCCCATGTGCTACTTAGACATTTGTGATTTAGTCTTTTCGCTACTCGGTCAAAATGCGATTAAGGCGTTCCGCGCCTGACCCTGATGAAGATTGTCCAGCCAAAACCCAACGATGGCTGAGGTTCTCGCTGAGGTTCCAAAAAACTTGGACGAAGATTTATATTTAGTGTTTCCATACTAACTGCAAATATTTTGGAAGATTACACACATCATAATAAAAACGTCAAAAAACAAAAAAAAAATATCATTAGTTTTCGAGAAATATAACAAGTTATATGTCTATGTTCTAACGATGAAAACGTACCACTGGGTATATTATATATAAACAGCTGATTATTTGAGGCGATTGACTGTCATGGCCGCGCGATGCACCCCGCGTGGTCCAGATCATTTAATCTCCTTTATTCATGCTTTGTATCTCGAAAACTAAAACTGAAATTTTTTTTAACATGTTTTATATAATGAAATTATGCGTATCTAACATGTAAAAAAATAAATAAAAAAAAACACGGTCCCTCCTAAAATATTTGCAGTTATAAGAACACACCTTACATATACTAGACAAAATCCCACATTTATTCTTTTATGTACTGATGTCTTAATATGAATCATGCTCATAATTTAAACCTTTAGAAGCCCCGATCAAAATACCAAATATTTGGACAGAGTGGGTACGTATCGTTTTCAACATGGGTGGAATTGAGCGGACCGCAACATTCAACCCTGGCCGCTAATATGGGACCAAAATTACTCGTACAGATAAAAATGTTCAAGGATGTTTGGCGCCAGGTGTACATATATGTAGGTGTAGAGTAGATGTGGTACCTTCATCCAAGTGGAGTTGGTGGGGTTGAGGCGACCGTTGAGTGTGACGGTGTCGTCGACGTGCGGCGAGAGTGCGCCGGTGATGTTGAGCACGGGCACCTTGATGGTGCCGGCCTCGCGCGCGATGTTGAGGTCCGTGCGCCGCACGTACGAGTCGATCAACATGGACAGGTTGGTCGGGTTCACGTTACGCGAGAAATACACACGGTACACCTGCACCAGGTCGTGGTTGCGCTCCTCCATGCTCTGCAAGCAAGCAACATTTCAACTGTCAGCCGCGCCTCCCCGCCCCGCCCCCGCCCACCACCGCCGCTCACACTGCTAGTTTCTGCACCTGTCATTTGAAGGTGTATTGGTGTAACGCAGGTGGAATGACACGTGCATTCATCAAATTAAACACATATTCATATGCAGTGCAGGATGAAACTAATAATATTCATGTAGGAGTAACTACACGTAAATGAAATTGCGGTTGGAACATTGTAAGATCGTAAACAATACATTAAAACAACTTTACGCCCAGCTATGTAGAAGTCGACCGCACCTAAATTTATGCAATCCACAATTTACAAAATTATAAAGAAATCACACTACTAACAGAGATGCTTTCTGATCATCGGATTATTTAAAACTCTGTATTAGTTCATTAAACGAGAGGAAGGATCCACTATAAAACTGAAGTCGCATTGCAGTCATCAGAGTCGCTAGTAGCAGTCTAATGTAAGACTATTTTTGCCCAGCACAGGTATCTTATGTAACTACTAATAAAAAGCCTTTTTGGTGGCATCAAAACCAGGAATGTGACGTTGATGAGATGAAAGCGAGACGACAAACAAAAGAACCACCGCTCACCTTCTGTCCTCCCGTTGATGCCTTTCGAAAAATCCACATTTTACTACTAGAACGATGGATCGAGAAAAATTTATAAGAGATAGTGAGATGATTGCCGGTAGCGCAATGGACAACTTACACGTCCGAAGTGGTGCCACATGAGATAGTCGAGCACGCCCTGGGTCATGCCGCGCGAGCGCAGGTGGCGCGCGTTCATCTTCTGGTAGCCCCACTCGATCCAGCCCGCCTGCGTCGATGCGCAGTTGATCAACGCCAGCGCCTCCACCTACACCCATAGGCACACCCACCACAGCTTCTTTAATTAAACACACATATTACACGCTACCGCACCACGCCACGGAAGGGCTAAAAGTACCTATGTGTAAAGTAATAAGTATACAGTTGTAAAATATTTTACTCAAACAAATTACAAATGGGTATTATCTGAACAACGTGAAGTAAATTACCTACTCAATTCACATCAATGCGAATACAATACATATACGTACGACCGTACGACGTATAGAGATAGCCTGTCAGAAAATATTTATTGATGAAAAATTGTCTGCACACCTTCAGGGATAAGCCGTCGGCGTAAATGATTGAATACTTTCGCCAGCATCCAACCAGAGAGCAAGCGCGCTGCCTCAAGTATTTTGTTTTGGAGGGTCGATTATAATATTGTTTGGAGGATTGTCATGGGAGCGCGAGAGAGCAGAGTGAGCTGTGTGCCAGGTGATTCTACCTTCTGTGAGTTGGTGATGGCGTAGCGTGCGAGGATGTTGGCGCCGGCGCCGACGCCGAACCCGATGAAGGATTTGATCCCGAAGTGGCCGATCACGTAATTGATCTGGTTGGCTAACTCGTCCATGGTGGGGTACACGTAGCTGTAACCAATCAATTTGTGTTCACGCACGCTGGAACGCACGATAAAATAGACACATGATATTATGATGTGACACTAGGTCACAGTGCGGCACGCCAGGTGCACAGCACCGACCGCTCGACACCACGGGGGTTTTTTTTGGAGCAGATGAACAAATCACAGCCAGGTGTAGTCAGTGTCGCCATTAAGGTGCTTGTAAACGAGCATTTAAAATTGGTTAATTCAAGGCAATTCCGGGCGATTTTGATGTCATGGCAATACCTACAATTTCTAACAACTTCAAGTCTGTCAATTTATGGAGAAATTGATGGAGCAACGCTTGTTGAACAATATGCATCAACATTTATCAATTTGGAAATTAGTGCTTACACGAAAAACTCAGTTGTTCCTGGTTCCCAGCCATGGACGACTAAATCATGCTTGCTGCCGCCACGAGTGCTTGCATAGTCAAAAAGATAATAAGAAAAAAAAGGCGAATGTGGATGAGACCAACCTAGAAAAACGATATGCAATTTTGGCATTGTGGAATGAATTAAAAGTGGAAGATTTTTTTTTCAAGAACTTTACGAGAATGTCGCGATTTGATTTTGAATTTCTCGTTAATACACTCAGTCCATTGGTTCAAAAGAAAACTACTAATATGCGAGACCCAATTCCTGTGGCGAAAAAAATTACAATAATTTTGAGGTTTCTTGCTACAGGAGATTCATATAGAAGTTTAATGTACCAGTTTAGAGCTGCACTCTAGCAATGACAGAATGACAGGAGACAGACCGTCCGGCGGCGGATCGGCGATCACGTGGGCTGAAGAGAAAGAGATGCATGTACGCGTGCGAGCGAAACAAACGAAAAAGTTGCCTGATGTTTTCCAAAAGCATGGAACACACGGCAATGCCGTTCGGCGACACAAATAAGTGGAGCAATGTTTGGCGATATTGATCCATATGGCCGAAATAATTGCGCCTTATTGCTCAGTGTTGTTCTACATTCCTCCACTTATTGCTCCATCAGGTTTGGCGATAGTAGATGAGCAATTAATTGCCCCAAAATTGCTCATTTACAAGCACCTTTCGTGATGGTACGCAGGGGCCGCATTATTCCATATTCGAAATTTTTTCATTATTCGTCGAAAGCGAATAATAAATAGTGTATATTATTCGACAATGGCAAATAATTCATTGAATGACATTAATTTTGAAAAAATATATCGATTTCGAAATAATCAAACTTGACCTCAGGTTGCTGCAACACTCCGTCGCATCGCAAAGTGACGGGAGTGTGTCGTCCTATTTCGCTATGATGTCTTATTTTGTGTGTCGATCGGTCCCTTTGGTAAGTATTTCAGGCGGCGCTATCCATTAAATTCGTTGATTGAAGGACATTAATAATTCTTGTAAAGATTGCGCATGCTAATGCTAACTCATGCATGACTTATTTATAAGTAAGCGCATATCATCATCTGGACTTCGAATGGAAGTACGAGTATGCGGGGCGCACTCATACATATCGGATTGCATATAGTACAAGCTGTGCCCGCGGCTCCGCCCGCTCTCATATTTCACTTCACTGCTAACCTCATAAGCTATTTAGCGTGATAGTAAGTAGCCTATAGTTGATGGGAAGAATCAAGCTATCCGTAGAATTTTGTTTTATTAAAATCGGTTCAGTGGTTCTCGAGTTATAAGCGGACAGACAGACACTCAGACATACAGAAAGCAGACGTTGGATTTTATTATAGGTAAGGAAGGATCTGCATCGAGACCGATTCCATACCGCGCCGACTTCTTTGCGCGCCGTCAAGTCGTCGTATTATGTACACACATATTTTTTATCCTGGGACAAATTGCCTCTCTGGGACAAAGGACAAAATGACCCTTTGCCAGGTACACGGGACATTGAAGCCTAGCCCGGGACAATTCCGGAAATCCCGGGGAGCTAGCAGCAAGCCTATAAGATCCAAAATCACCGCTCGAAAAACTGAGCTCGGTCTCAGTTGACCGCGCCGGAGGTTGCGTGACGTGACGTGATATGATGCCGAAGTGCGTATAGAGGTAAAAATGCATCAACGAAGTATGTAGTGCTTGCTCATTTTAGGACTACTTTCTGTGTATCTGAAAATACGTTATCTTTAAAGTAAACTCGGCAACACTTTTTCCCAATGATATTGTATGAGAATGAAAACATACTATCGTTGATGGAATAAGTTACTATTCTTTAGCTAAGGAGTCAGAGCAAAACCGAAAGTACGTATGCAACGTAAGTATACCTACTTACGCAGCGTTGGTGTTGCAAGCAGCACTTTATTTATTTATCAAGATTATCCTACATTATGGAGTCTCATTACACATTCCACCACATACATACATCATCATCATCATCATCATCATCATCAGCCTGTATCGGTCCACTGCTGGACATAGGCCTCTCCCAAGGCACGCCACCACACGCGGTCTTCTGCTCTTCTCATCCATCCACTCCCGGCTACCTTTTTTAGGTCATCTGTCCACCTAGCCGGGGGGCGTCCCACGCTATGTTTGCTTGTGCGTGGCCTCCATTCGAGCACCCGTCTACCCCATCGGTTGTCGGGTCTGCGACAGATGTGCCCAGCCCACTGCCACTTCAGCTTGCTTATTTTCTTAGCAATGTCGACTACCTTAGTTCTTTGACGTATCACGTCGTTACGGATTTTATCGGTATTTATACATACACCATACATAATATTGTGTTACATTTTGTCACACACAGAGCGATTCGTGAGTACAAAATTACCACCTATTTCAAGGGGCTGTCATACATATGGGAAGTTACCATTAAAGTAATTTACTTAATGTCAATCTGTAACAATTGTGGCCATATTTAAATGGTGGCGTGGGTGGGTAGGTGGGTTCCGGCGGGCGGCGCGGCAGTGACGTAGGTAGCACACGGGACGGCGGCGGCGCGGCGGAGGAGGCACAACGTGACTTCGTTCGCCGCGCAGTTACATAACACTGCGGTACAACAGCCGTCGCATCGCCCTCGCTCTCAGAACAGTTGGTTTTCGTTTAATTTAAGGTTAAAATACAAGGCACCTGGATGGAACGAACGAAGCCCGTTCAGGGTCCAGGCGTGTCGTGCGTGAGCGACACGCGGCCACGAGGACACCAGGTAATAGATCCCTCAATACCATTTAGGACTTTTCAAATCAATAGCGCCTCACGACGTGCAACTACAACTACTCAGCCTCGATAGCTCAGTGGTGCAGACAGTCAACGCTGGGTGCGGTCAGTACTTGGATGGGTGCACCGCTGACCGTTGGAGGCTGACCGAGGTTCGGATTCCTCGTAAAACTGTAGGTCCCTTCCCTCCTAATCTTACTTGGTGGTACCACCGCACTGAAACGTCGGTCGAAACGGCTCTGTAAATAGTTTGTGTTTTCCGACCAGTTCAGTGTAGCCGGCACGATCAAAGGAGGAAGCACTGACATGGCACCTAGTTCACCCGGTGTTATGGACTGACTTCACGGATGTTGCAGGTGATGTGGCCAACCGTGTCAGTTTCCTTAAAAATAAAAATAAAACAGCTGCTGACGCTTCAAACTTCGGGCCAATGCGACATTTGCATTAGGTCCTTGCGAGTGATTATTAACTGAATGAAGGTTGGTTGGTTGCACGTAACTGATTCGCCATTAGGCTCTGTCCCGCCCGCGCCCTCGACCGTTACTCTTCTCAGTACAGCACCTCTCCTCGCCGCGCCGGGGACAGCAATGAGTATCTACCTTGCAGGCTAATGTCACTCTCCGCATTTGAAGGCATAAACTACATAATGCGGCGAGTTTCGGCCACTATCGATCGGAGGTGGTAGATAGAGGTGGTGGTGGGCTGGTCGCGTGTGCAGCCGAGCGGGCGCGCCGCGGTGGCGGCGGCGGCGGCGCGGTGGGGCGCGCACCGCGTGCCTCGTGCTCCGCCACCATTATGGTGGCAATGTGAAGTGCACCCAATCCGTTCACTGCCGGCACTACCCCACACCACAGCAAAATGGGCGTGCCGGTAGAAACGTCGAATGGCGTTCTTAATTGAAACACTCTTATCCCGAATTCCTTGTCCCCATCATCACTAAATCCAACTAAGCCAATATTTTGTTCTAAGAATCCCCTAACATCTGACTTTTGTCTGACAACACACCTTGATAGGTGTTCAATCAAAACCATTTAAGTGGGTAGGTACGTACCAAGTCTCATTTCAGATTATTACACCCCAAACTTTTTGGTACGTAAATGTAAAAAACGTATGAAAAAAAACATACTCCGTCGCTACTCTACAATATGTGACATATCAACAGTCTCTGGTAAGATATTAAAGGTAAACCGCGGAGCTGGGCGTCGTCGTGGTGGTGTAGTGGACTGTATGTTGGTTGTGGCGGGGAGATGAAAAACACTCGTAGACTCGGAGATAAGATGTATTGCAGAGGAGATACAGCGGTGAACAGAAGGATATTTTAGCGAGCATAGATTATGTGATGTCTCAAAAGTTTATAGCCTACCCCCAAGTCCGATTTCCGCTATAAATCGAGTTATATTCTTGGGGTTGAGTGCTTGTATTTGGCATGGGTTAAAATATAACCCCCAAGAATACGGCTTCTACTGTGAATGAGCACTTCCCAATCAGTGATGTGTGAATATGAAGCACATTGGTTGGTTCTTAGTACATAGGTACATACGTACCTACGTTGAGTTGACATTTTACATGTCAACTCAACGTAGTACGTCAATTTTTAGTCTTCGATTAAAGTTTGCTCTAAGCAGAGACGTCACGCGGTGTGCAGTTGATTGTGCGGTCAGTGCGGCCAGGTCGGAGCTGGGATCACTGGGATGTTGGTTTTACTCTCACTGTCAAGTCCACGGCGGCGTCGGAGGCGGCGACGGAGAAACCGGACGGGTGGTGAAAGAATAGGTCAAATATATAAAAGGAATTCTTCTTTCAGCGAATAGGGGTAGCTATTAAAAGGGGCAAAGCTGCCAGCGTCTTAGATACTTCGCGTATTTACTAGTAAAAACGGGCTCTTACTGATTTCGGGTGTTTACGGTAACATTGAGTTCAGGCTATAGGGCGGCGACGGCGCCGAGACGGGCCGAGAAGATGGGGTGGAGGAAATTTGTGTAAACTATAGATTTCAGTATATACAGCATAAACATTTACAAGATACAGGACAGCTTATAGCAATCAAAAGTTATTCGAGTAGGTGAAAGAAAGGCCTCGGTTCCGTCGGGTTCGCGCTCGCGGCCGACTGATCGATAAGGAGTGATAAGGTCAAATAAAGAGCAAGTCGATTTCTGTGATATTTCAGCGAGGTGCTGTTCGTCTGTACGCAGATGTGAGTAAACATTGTTGGAATTGAAAGCTTTCAAAATGTTGTGGCAAACCATATTTTTAAATTCTTTTTTATATATAAAGCGCGACAAGTGGCTTCGAGCCACCCATAAGGTGTCTGACGACGCCCATGGACATTCGGGGGATGCGAATGTCATGCCGGCCTGATAGGTGCCTATTCACGCCTCTCTTGAAGGACCAGAGAATGTACTTTGGAGGAAATATGTGGGCAGGGAGAGCGTTTCAGAATTTACCAGTTCTGCGGAGGAAAGATCTGCAGAACCGATTGGTACGCATCTGCGGTAAGTCCAGCGTATAGGGATGCAATCTCTGCCCAGTGCGCGTTGAGCGGAAAGGAGACGGCGGGTTCGCGTCAAACAGTTCCTCCGAGCATTCCCCATAGAATACCTAAGCGATAGGCGCCGACATCCCTACGAAGTTGCAGTGGTTCTAGATCATTTTATGAAAGTACGTCTAGGTGCGGTGCCGTCGGTGCGATGTTCGTGAAAATCTGATAGGTCGGACGGAACTTTGTAGACGGAAAAACCGTCCCGGCTAGGTACAAAGTCATTCAAGGCATACTTATTTTAGAAGTTTCTCGTACGAGGGCTCCATTTTAAGTCATGTCGTTTAAAAAACCCATAAACAAATTTAAAGCTGAAATATCATTTTATTGTTTTTCAAAGAACTCGCCGCGATATATTTGATATACTTTTCCATTAGCTCGAACCAGTTTTGGAAACACTCATTCCACTCCAAGTTGGGGTTACCAAAATTGTCAATTTGTATGCTTTAAGAGCGCGGTACTACAGCATCAAAATGCGCACTGATATGGCGCATTTTGAATAGCGAAGCGTTCGCTTGTTTTATAGTATTTGTTCAAAGTTTGTTAAACCAATTTACATTACACGAATATCCAAATCTGTCAAAAGAAGTAAAATTTTATCTTACATCATCTGCAATTAGTATAAACTCAAAATAATGTTTTCGAAAGCTGCAATTTCGAAAAAAGAGAGCATTTCGGAGTATTTAGGACCATTTAGTAGTACGTTTGTGATTTTTTTTTCACATATTAATTGACATAAATAAAAATAAAAATCTGTCACCAACTTCAACTTTTAGACAGGATTTTTTAATATATATATTTTTGAAATTCGTTGAACAAAAAACCGAAACGAAAATGTGGCAAATTTTGCAAATTGTGCCTCACGCTGTAGTCCTTCTGGTGTGCGGGAACGTTGATCACGACTACTTGATTTTCGGGAAGATGAAGGGCTCAAGTCAAGGGTGTACGGCGGGTGGTCCAGAATTTCCACATTATGCCCATATAAAAACGCAATTGTTTGCCGAGCGGTGTGCGTGCTTGTATTGTCATGGTGCAGTATCATACGGCGTCTTGAGTTGTTTTTTCGGAATGCAGTGAAAACTTGTGGCAAGTAGACTGTGGTTATCAATCAGTCAGCGTTCATAATAGACTTATCAACTTTGACCAGTTGTAATAAAACGGTTCGGTCAATCAAAAACCTTTCTTTTGTTTTCGGCTTTTGTTATTTTTATTATCGCGGGAGGTTTTCAAACGACATGACTTAAGAGGCTGCCTGCGTAAGTATAAGAGAAGTACATACTACTGTAATACTACTGTAACACATGTTTCGCGTGATGAGAGCCGTCCTGTCCCATTTCCGCCATTCCATTCGATCATCGAGCAGCTGATTGATCGCTGTGCGGCGTCTGAAGTTTGAGAAAAATAAAGAAAGTCTTGAAAAATATCCAGCGCCTTTAACTAAATATTTTCGAAACGGGGAAATTCGTTCGTCGCTCATTCGATCGTAAGCGTCCCGCCGATAGCGTCTCTGGTCGGCGGCGGCCGGCCGCGCGGTGGGGGCGGGCGGAACGGGCGGCGGCGGCGCACTATGGATCGAGAATCGGCCTCCATAGTATTAGGAGATTTTTTTCGCAAACTTGATTATTTTTTAAAAACTATTTTTGTTATATTTAGGGTTACATAAGATAATACCAAATATATAGTTGTAGTGATATCAGTCAAGTAGATATTTTATTAAAAATACTTGAAGTTTTCAGTTGTATGGGACGGAGAATGTTTAGTCGATTTTTTCAAAAGTCTTTCGAGGTGTCGCAGATCTTTTAATACATCATGAAGTAGACCACGAGTGTAATAAGACCACATAAAAACTGTAACCCAATTCGACCCGGTATAGAAAATATCTAAGTCCGAATTTATAAATTTTCGTCTATTTTCTTTATACATTATTTATGGTTTAACTTTACAATTAATTACATTTTCTTGTGTTTTGTGATTGCCAAGTGTGTAAGTTATACTAATTTGTACATTATGTAACAACTGTACCTACCACTGTGGTCGAAAATACCCTCCAATACTTGTAGCGTTTTAAATGTTTATTTGGTATTCATAATTGATTTGAGGACACATTAAATAAACAAATATGTGAAGACGCGTAGCTTGACAGTACGTATGTATGTTAGGTTCAAATATATAAAGTATATATATATATATTTTATATTTTAAAATTTGCAATGTATGGGACGGAGAACATTATATTTATTTTGCCGGACTACAAAGATGTGTCAAACTCTTATTAGCAAGGTTGTGTAGCACAACATAAAAATAAACACACTCAGTAAAAAAAATGTTAGAAAGGTGCAACCTTCCAAGTATCAACAGGTCAAAGTATAGCATTTTTTACCTTTTTTCTTTAACAGTAATTTTTGGTTACATTATGATTGTACAATTACTATATATATAGGTATGCAAATATGTGAGGCATATAATTCTATATCAGATATGTACACACCATTCCGATTAACAGTGTAAAAAATAGCAATATTTTTATTTAATAAAACTGAAAACATTACATTCAGATTCAGATTCAGATATTATAGTACATTATTCGAAACTGTTAAGAACTAACAAAGTCTTAACAGTAACGTGATGTTGAACGTGACGGAAAAGAAGCTGTACAAAAAAAAAATCATGAACAGTTGCACTTTCTCAAGATGTTAAAAAAATTTCTATTCAAAATTATTCACCAAAATAAATACAAGGTTGAATAAAAACAGAACAAATTAATAAACCGAACTTATAAATAAAAGATTCACCAAAATTAATTTTATAAAAAAATTGCTTTATATAAAATTCGAGCCGGTATAGAAAATATGTAAGTCTGAATTTGTAGATTTTTGTTTTCTTTCCTTTAAATATAATTTACAATCTTAGAATAGAACATACATACAAGGCTTTGCAGCTCATTCATTATGACGACGCATTAGATACTAATTATCATTCGGTAAGACTAAAACATTCCCACATCCCTGTTTGTGAAACCCCACTATATTTGTAAAAACCGGTAATTAGTGTCCTTTGGTCGCGAATTTCAGTTTATTATCTGTTCAACGCGCGTAAGTGACGGATCTCTCCTTTCGACACGAGTTATCGCTGTTTTCAAATACTTTCCTTCCTGCATTATTGTATGCTGCAAAAACACGTGCTTCCACTTCCGTGACCTTGACACTTTCTTTCGGACGGTAACACTCGACCTTTTTTTGGAGCTGATAGTATAAGGGATACATTTCAACTCCTGCTTCAATTGCCGTTGCCCGTAGTTCGCAGTATTGCGATTTGGAGAGTTGCTGGGAACTGAAGAGGCTGAGGGCTTTCTCCGGCGAGTATTGTGTTTTTTTTTTAACTTGAATGTATTCCTTTATTCTACCAACCTCTCTGAATTTTCCAGAAGAAACTTAAGCACCTCAGCAACATCATGTCTTTCCGTATTAATACCTTTACTCACCGCAGCGAATGCGAGCTCGTCAAAGTCATTTTCCGTACACAGATGTGCGGTTCTGCGCCTTTTTGGCTGGTAGTGAAGTTCGTGGAATTGTTTTCGAGGACTGAACTCTGGTTTAGGAGATGTTGAAGCTTCTGAATGCTGTTTCGCTGGTGATTGCGGCACGAATGGTTCCGCTTCCTCATGTCTTGGTTCTTGAGGTATGCTTTGAACATATTCGGGCCACTTTATGTCTGACGTCAACCATGTTTCAAATTTGCATTTGAAGAAACTGAACGAATAATTTGTACTTTTCCACTTTTTATACATATTAGACAAGTAGGTTTTACAAAAACACTTGAATTGATCACAGTTTTCATCAGATATATGAACGGAAAACTTGTCAAATAGTATGTTTGGGTCGGAGAGGCCTTGCTCGTTTTTTAAGAAAACAAAAAGTTTCAGATTTGATTTAAACTCTTTCATTTTGTAAAATGTTAGAGTTCGAACCGAAAATGTACCTAGTTTTCAAGTAATAATGCAGGAAGGAAAGTATTTTAAAAGTATTATATTTTAAGTATTATAAAAACAGCGATAACTCGTTTCGAAAGGAGAGATCCGTCCCTTACGCGCGTTGAACAAATACTAAACTGAAATTCGCGACCAAAGGACACCACCTGATGTACTAAACCGGTTTTTACCAATATAGTGGGGTTTCACAAACAGGGATGTGGGAATGTTTTCGTCTTACCGAATGGTAATTAGTATCTAATGCATCGTCATAATGAATGAGCTGCAAAGCCTTGTATTTATGTTCTATTCTAAAACTGTAAATTATATTTAAAGGAAAGAAAACAAAAATCTACAAATTCGGACTTACATATTTTCTATACCGGCTCAAATTTTATATAAAACAATTTTTTTATAAAATTAATTTTGGTGAATAATTTTGTATAGAATTTTTTTTAACATCTTGAGAAAGTGCGTTCACAATTTTTTTTGTACAGCCTCTTTTCCGTCACATTCAACATCACGTTACTGTTGTTTGTTTGTACTGACTTTGTTAGTTCTTAACAGTTTCGAATAATGTACTATAATGTTTTCAGTTTTATTAAATAAAAATATTGCTATTTTTTTGCACTGTTAATCGGAATGGTCTGTACATATCTGATATAGAATTATATCCCTCACATATTTGCATACCTGCTTAATAATTGTACAATCATAATGTAACCAAAAATTACTGTTAACGAAAAAAGGTAAAAAATGCTATACTTTGACCTGTCGATACTCGGAAGGCTGCACCTTTCTAAATTTTTTTTACTGATTGTGTTTATTTTTATGTTGTGCTACACAACCTTGCTAATAAGAGTTTGACACATCTTTGTAGTCCGGCAAAATAAATATAATGTTCTCCGTCCCATACATTGCAAATTTTAAAATATAAAAAATATATATATCTACTTTATATATTTGAACCTAACATACAGACGTACTGTCAAGCTACGCGTCTTCACATATTTGTTTATTTAATGTGTCCTCAAATCAATTATGAATAACGAATAAACATTTAAAACGCCACAAATATTGGAGGGTATTTTCGACCACAGTGGTAGGTATAGTTGTTACATAATGTACCAATTAGTATAACTTACACACTTGGCAATCACAAAACATAAGAAAATGTAATTAATTGTAAAGTTAAACCATAAATAATGTATAAAGAAAATAGACGAAAATTAATAAATTCGGACTTAGATATTTTCTATACCGGGTCGAATTGGGTTACAGTTTTTATGTGGTCTTATTACACTCGTGGTCTACTTCATGATGTATTAAAAGATCTGCGACACCTCGAAAGACTTTTGAAAAAATCGACTAAACATTCTCCGTCCCATACAACTGAAAACTTCAAGTATTTTTAATAAAATATCTACTTGACTGATATCACTACAACTATATATTTGGTATTATCTTATGTAACCCTAAATATAACAAAAACAGTTTTAAAAAAAAATCAAGTTTGCGAAAAAAATCTCCTAATACTATGGAGGCCGTTTCTCGATCCATAGTGCGGCGGCGCGACGCGGCGGTCGGAGCGGCACAGTCAATCGATACTGGCACGTACATCCTAGCAACACAACCGTACACAAACGCCACAAACGCTAAACGCGGCCCGACTGATTATTAAGTATAACGCCGGCCGGAGGCGGGACAACAGCCGCAGACCATGCGCAGGCATGTTGAGGCAGGTCAAGTATGAATGATATTAGTGGTGTGGTGACCATTATGGTGTTACACCACTCGCACCCCCCATTCAATACTCGAGAAGAAAAGGTGTTTTTGTGTGAAAGTACGAGTAAATAGGTACCTACTTTCTGAAGGAGTTTTCCAATAGCTAATTCCACCAACAATTATGATGGTAGAAAAAATAGGAGGTTCCACCGTTGCGCGTCGCTGGCGATCCAAGGGAATACGTATACACAATAAAAAATTCAAAACACTAGCATTCCTTAATTTATGAAACTAGTATCTACTTCAATTCAAGACCTTATTGTGGACAAAAAAACCGTATCGAACTCGCACTAATACATACTTTTGTGCGTAGCTATTCGCATCGCATACGATTGATGAGTCGGACTATGAGAATCTAGCCACCTGGCTCCAGTGGTTATTCCGACTCAGGCCCTCCCACTTACAAATTCATTTATGCTCTTGAATATTTCATTAGTTATTCTTATTATCTTGATTTTGTCATACACTGTCCGGGCATGCTATTTACTATGGGTATGTACATATGTATTATTACTGTATTATGTATTGACGTAACCGTATAATGTAAGTATTATATTGTGCACGATGACACTGTTAGCGGAAGCATTGACATGGCAGGGCATATGAATTATTAAACGCAACTCTTACGCAACACTCGTCGCATAGTCTCAGCACCATTCTGTTGTTGACAAAGACTAGAAATACGACAAAGAACTAAGGTAGACGGCATTGCTAATTAAATTTGGGTTGGTACCACCGTACTGGATGTAAGATGGCTGCATAGCAGCCTTGGTTGTGTTCTCCTCTAGTCCAGTATAGCCAGCAATCCAGGGAAGTCTGCGGTATAGTACCTACCTTCTCGGAGGTGATATTGGCTGGTCGGAGCATGTACTTTGGCCCCTCCGACTCAGCCGGATTACCGGATTACATTAAAAATATTGCTAATAAATTGGCAAGTTGAAGTGGCAGTGGGCTGGGCAACCGCTCGGGTAGACGGGTGCTCGAATGGATGCCACGTACAAGCAAACGTAGTGTGGGAGACACCCGGCTAGATGGGCAGATGACCTAAAAAAATCATCAACCCGTATTGGTCCAGTAGTGGACCAATACGGGTTGATGATGATAATGATTGGGCTTTTGAGAGTCCATCGTTTCTCAAAATGATTCCCTTGAACCCAAGGAATACAGGACCACTGGGTGTGGATTGTGGAACTGTTTTCCGACGTGTATGCCTCACTGAGCGAGGTTTACGAGGAGATAAATTGGCGACTCTGCCGACTGCACCATTGTCCCCTCGGCACAAAAAATTATTTACGAGCTAGAATGATTTGAGCGAGGTTTTGTTTGAGCCTGTGCTACAGACTACGATTAAGTTAAGCTAATAATCACGATGTATTTATTTTGGAAGCATAAAGACGACCGACACGGTTCTTTGAAATAGCAGATCCCACCAACCAAACCAAGAGTCCTTTCGGCCTACGTCCTGGGTGAACAGGCTTTAGCTGGAGAATAAAACTTCATAAAATATATAATGTGCGGCATGTACAACTGAAAGGGCCCGCGCGAGGGTTACATCGAGGCGACACTACGCGGCCGCGCGCCTGAAGAGTGACGTAACGGCGGCGGCGCGTCGCGGGACTTACGGCGGCGCTTGAAAAATCAATAGCGCCTCAGCACGAAGCGAGGTGGGCTGGCTGCGACGACGACGACGACGACGACAACGGCAAGCTACCGCATGCCGCCGCCGACGGCGACGTAGCTACAACCTCCGCAACGCTCGCTTCGCGCCGCCCCGAGGCCTCCTCCTAACCGGGTTTGTGACACTCGCAAACTTTTGCGAATCAGCTGGCACGAGGGTCAAGGACACATCGTTGGGTCGACAGGCGCGGCGGGAGCGACGGCGGAGGCCGCTGATGCGGAGTCGCGGATGCGAGCGATAAAGTAAAATACGGACAGAGCGGCATTCCATTGGCAGCGAGTATCCTCATAACATAACTGATATATGTAGGTTTTTTCCCGTGACTTCGCTCGCGGGAAATTCGTATTTAAAAAGAAGAAAGTAAGTAGGTAAGCCAGCCACCGCACCTTTATTTCGGCGCGTGGAACAATTGGGTTTCTATGGAGTCACATCTTAGCGTAACCGGCGGAACTGAATTTTATCGCCTAGTTTTATCTGATAGCATATCCTGTGTAATGTGTAGTTGAATGTGCTTGTACCAAGTTTCGTCGAATTCAGATGATCAGTTTAAGAGTTATGGAGGAACATACATACATACAGAAAATATTTCTAAAAATCGTCAATTTAGTTGAAGTATCATAGTCAACAAAGGCGTGCTTCCCATAAAAAAAAATTAAACAATTACCATCCCTTACAGATTTATTATTAGTATTGATTGATATGTAGACGAACACGAATATTTTGTAAGAAGTGTGTATAGATGTGCATGGTATACCACTTACGTATCTTTATCTATGTAAGAAATAAATAGAGGGCCAGGATTCCCGATTCTGATGTTGGGTAACGCTGAAATGAAAGCTAAGCAGCAGCCGTCTTGTCTATTTCTTTTTTTTAAAGACGGATACGGGCGCGGAGAAATGTCAAACCAGCAGCACAAGTAGGCATCAACAGTGCTCGCATTCGTATTATAATTTTTCGAGATCGAGCTATTTCCCGGTTTTGTGGGGAGAATTTATTTTAACTTAGTTATTATCACACAATTCAAATGACAGAGTATCGACGAAAATATGAGAAGGAAAATAGGCGCTCAATCTTCGAAAACTAAAGCGGCACTCCGAAATGTGACTGACCCAGACAGAGCCTTCCGCGCCTAATTTGCTCAATTTAACTCGTACGGGCTCGTACCTACATGGGTCGGACGGACGAGATCAGTGCAATCAACCCAATATTGTTTTCGGCCTTGTCGCCATTCTGCTCCATTTAGTCCGGCTGCACGAGGGCGCGCGGCCTGCGCTGGTTTATCCCTTCCGCTCCATTTGGTCCAGCTGTAGTGCTGGGTTAAACCTCATTACCAGACATCACTCAACGTTGCCATGGAGCGACGAGCGGCGGAAGATCACAGCCGTGGCCGCTATACTATAGTTGTTTTGTCGGCACGTGCTGCTGAGTTATGCAGCTCCCGTGCTCCAACTATTCGGCCTCTCATTAAAACTATTTAATCTACGCCCAGCTCTCGTCGAACACCAGCAGCCTCCCACGTCGCTCGCCCCAACCCCCCGGCCGGCCCGTCAATGCGAAAGCCCGCTTAATCCTTTGACGATTCAAGATTCGAGTAGAGGAGTGAAGGATTCGAAATAAAGTTTGCTTGTCGTTTTCCTTCGCCACCTTCTTCCATTATTGTTCTGTCTAAACTCTAAAGTCTAATCTATATTGTAATAGGCTGAGTGTTTACATTTTAATTTTATAAAAAGAAAAAACTTCTATCGGAGGTAACAAACGCTCCATTCACAACCATTGATTTAATAAAACAGTGCTAGATAAGGTTATTTAATTACTGTGACGGCACAGGTCATAAGGACACAACAAGCACAATAAAAAAATTGCATGATGCATAGGCAGTTTTTTTTAGGTTTCAGTACCTAGTACGGAAGCCTATTACTAAGCCTATGCCGTCTGTCTGTCTGTTTGTCCGTCCGTCCGATGGGTGTATCTTTGGAACCGTAATATCTAGCCGGTTGAAATTTCCACGGAATATGTGTTATTTATTATGGCGGATATAACAACAAATATAATAGAACAAACGTAATAGATATTTGTCCTTATGCTTTAAAGTTCAGTTTAGCATAACTGAAAAATGCGCTGAACTGTATAACTGAAAAAAAAAAACTGCTGTAAATCAACAATACAAGAGAACAAAATTACATATGGGACCTAATATCGAAAGCCGGATCGTCGTCATCTCGGATATTGGAATAAGGTGCAATGGACAAGCGCGTCGTAGCAAGGCGAAGCCAGGCGATTCTTTCCTTATATACTCGTACCTACATTTCGTTTTAACTAGAACGTTAGAATAGGTCCTTTAGCGATGTTCAGATATTTGATGAACAATATCAAGGGCAGGAGGGGTAACAAAGATATGTCTCAACCCTCAGTACAACAACCATAGGCTATGCTATAGGTAACTAGTAGGTGACTCATCTGTGGCTACAGTAACAGATGGCTAAGACCACCAGTCCCCTCGTCCCACAGACATCGCCGCCCATGCGATCAGCGCCGCCCAGACCAACGTTTCAAACAAATTAGCGACTCGATTACGCAATTTTCAGGCGGCGCGAGATTGTTTACATCAGAAACTGGAAAACAGAGATTAGCTGTGTTGGAGAGCTCTCGTCTCAACTTTCATTAGCCGAAGCATTAGTGAAGCTTTACTATGTAAGTACATTTACTCAATTACGTCAGGCAGCCCGTACACGATCAATATCATAGCCAGTTATGATTAAAATACTAACATTATATTTTCCCCGCATACGGGGAAAATATAATGATATATCAACACGTTATTGTATTGTATTGTATTGTTTATTGATCATTCATATGGCAGTTAGACTGCTCTCGAACTTGTCACAATTTGTTCTATCCGGTTCGATTACACCCACGAAGAAGAACCGACAAGAAACTTCGCAGGGTATTTTTTAAACATATTCTTATGTCACGTTATGTCAATTACCTACACGGTAATTATTTTTATCAGTATTAGGTCCAGTATAGAAATCTCGCTGTCTCCTATTGCATATAGCGAATGGGCCCAATTTGTCACCAATTATGCGATGAAAATTCTATGCTATGTAGGTATATGTATGTGCTTTGTTAAACTGGTGACAAATAAACTCTCTCATTTTCATTTCATTTTTTCATTTCAAAACCTCGGTGCGCGAGTCCGACTCGCACTTGACCGGTTTTTTGTTTTTTGTATTCCAGGAAAGGTTAAGGAATTAAACCGGGTATAAGACACGCTAATCTACGAGTAATATCAGAGTCAGTTATAGATGGTAGCCAAAGAGTTTGTATTACGTGCGACGTAATACTTTCTTTCATTTTTGGGATTTTTGACACTTTTTTGGGATTCAACGATCCCAAAAAAATGGTTTTGAGAAACATGCATGTGTGTGTGTGTATGTGAGTGTGAGGGTGTGTGTGTGTGTGTGTGTCCGTCCAGCGACCTTGCGCCTAAACCGCTCAACCGATTTCGTTCAAAATTCGTATTTAGTAGTTTGAAACGATTATCTAGGGGTATCTTTTTTTAGTTTTTCAAAATTCGAAAAAATAAGGGTAGCTGTCATACAAAATTTGTCTATGGCAATGTGTCCAGCGACGTTGCGCCTCAACCGCTCAACCGATTTCTATTAAAATTCATATTTAGTAGTTTGAAACGATTATCTAGGGGTACCTTTTTTAGTTTTTTTTTAATCGAAAAAATAAGGGTAGCTGTCATACAAATGATTTCGATAAGGTCGATTTTCTCAAAAATGGCTCCAACGATTTTTATTATATTTTCCACATAGAAACCCTATTACTAGCCTATAAAGATACCATTATCAGTTTTTCCAGGAAAACTCAAAAAAAAGGTGGCTGCCATACAAACGAAGGTTTCTTTCCATTAAATATTGCATACAAAATGTTTGCAAGCTGCAAAGCAAAATGAGCGCCTAACTAATTCAACGGAACTGTCCTGTCAGTATATTTTGAATTTCGAACATAAAAACCTTGAGTTCGCCCAACAAGCGAGAAAGTCAGTGGGGTATCACCCTAACATTTATTTTTTAATGGAAAACGCGATATGTGACCTCGTTTCACCTACGAGTAGGTGTCTAATGATGCCCATGTACATTCATGCACGGGCTTGCGAATGCCATGCTGGCCTAACAGGAGCATTTTCACGCCCCTTTTGAAAAACCCCAGGCTTTACTTGGGAGGAAATTAATAGGCAGGGAGTGCGTATACAAAGTTATAAGTGTACTTATAGTATATATATATTTTTTTATGGAAACTGACACGGTTGGCTACATCACCTACAACATCCGTGATGTCAGCCCATAACACCGGGTGAACTTGGTGCCACGTCAGTGCTTCCCTTCGGTCGTGCCGGCTACACTGAACTGGACGGAAAACACTAACTATTGACATAGCCGTTTGGACTGACCTTTCATTCAGTGCTGTGGTATCAACCCGGGCGGGTTAAACCCTACCACCTGGTAATATAAGAAGGGAGTCATATCCCTTAGTCGCCTTTAACGAAATACATGGGGAGAGATACAGTGGGGCTATTCTTTTCAAGTACCGGCCCCACACAGTATATAATATAATTTCAACGGACTTCATAATTAAGTAGGCACCTATGTATGTAAGTACGGTTGTACCTACGTAGTACGTACAGGCGGCGTCTCTATAGGGATCTAATCAATACTGCTCGAGGGAAATCGTGGCTGTGAATTAAGAACTTTGGTACTAGCAAGGGATAATACGCGGGGCTAGCCGGAGCCGGAGCCTGAAATAGGACAATCGATATAGTAGAGTGTGATCGCGCGACGCTCCCCGCGCGCATCCAATCATCGTCTATTATCTGATTAGGTATGACTATGAACATACGAGTACCTACCTATTATGATTCTGCATAGATCATACATTTTGGCCCAAAAATATTTTTTCGAACACGAAAGCACACGGGGAACGTTCATCGAATACACGAAACCTACACTGAAAAAACGGTTAGTCAGTTAGTAACTAAATTTAGTGTAATATGTTACAAAACAGTTTAGTTGCTGTGGTGACTACAAAACTAGCAGTTACCACAACTGAACCGAGTTTAGTAAATCAGTTTGGTTGTTTCCTACTTAACTGTTTGTTAAAGAGCAACAATTAATTTTGTAAATAGTAGCCATACTTCGGTAGTTGGTTACAAAAGAGGGTTTTACTAAATTATGGTTAGTTGCCGCAACTAAACCGGTTTAGTTAACTTTATTTAGTAGGTACCAAATTTGAGTAAAAAACGACGTTACTAAACACTTTAGTAATAAACATTTTCTCAGTGTAACCAACCGCGTGCGGCGCGGTAGGTAGTAACTAGTAGCTCGCCTACTACCTCTTATTTATTTATGTAATCCGGTATAGGAGTCAGAGGGGCCAAAGCACATGCTTCAATCGACCAGCCAATATCACCTCCGAGAAGGTAGGTGTCATACCGGAGACTTCCCTTTGAATTTCTGGCTATACTGGCCTAGAGGAAACAGCCGAGGCTGCTATGCACGAGTCAGTAAGCTGCTATGCGACCATCTTAGATCCAGCACGGTGGTACCAACCCAGTCGGCTACAACTTGAGCCTACCACCTAGTAAGGGGCAAGGGAAGGTACCTACAGATATACACCACCGGTTCCGAACGGCGAAGCAGCACCATGCCAAAACATGTCTCGCATGTTCATTATTCTTTATTCTTTTATTCTTTATTCATTATTCGTATGGTAGTACACTACGCTTGAATTTGTCCTGTTTAGTTTTTACAATCCGGTTCGATTACACCCAGAGCCGGCAACAAACTTCGCAGGGTTCTTTTTTTAACGTCTTCAATTACAATACATTGTGACTAGCTACATAATAAACACCGCTTACAGTGTTAAGATATAGTTTGAGAGCTAGAATAACTATAATAAAATTTAAGCTTGATAATTCTGAACACATATAATCAAAATTAAAAGTATAAATCATCACACATTTACATTTTGCGTTGGAGTACAACATTGTAAAGTGTTGAATTCCGGGAAAGAAATTACTAGAAGATTAAGTTTGTGGTACGGAGCGCGAGACCCGCCTCGCCTTGACCGCTTTTTGAGACAAAAAGGGATGGGAAAGAGCCGGAGCCGAGTTTCCAGAAACGGTTATGTTCTGTAAACCCTTGACCCGATTCCGGCATCAATTTCCATTTCCATTCCGGAAAATATCCTCGGCGGGAAGAGCCGATTGAATTAGTTACACCGAAGGGTTAGGTACACTAACTGACTCAATTTCGGTTCTTTCAACATTCATGAATAAGCGTTCGTTTTCTATGTAGCTATCTCAAGTCTGAATACATGATGATGGAAAACTTGACTATTATCCTAAGAAATAAAGTGGATAATATCCAACCTACTTTTCATTCAGTACGGTGGTACTAGCCCGGGCGGGTTGAACCCTACCACCTAGTAAGGTAAGAAGGGAAGGGACCTACAGTTTTACGTGGAATCCGAACCACGGTCAGCCTCTAATGGTCGAGCGGTCACCCATCCAAGTATTGACCGCGCCCAGGTGTGCTTATGATCACGACCAACAGTCGACCGACCGCAACACTGAGCTACCGAGGCTGACAAGCCTAAGAATTGTACAGGATATGTGCGAGAAGAGCTAGTACTTATTTAGAGGACAAGTTCATTGAAAAACTTATAAATCGTCGGTAGTATCCGTTTGTAGTTTATCATTGCTTTTCTTCTTAATAGATACATACATAGCCACAAACTATTCTTGTTCGCCTGTATATACTTCTCCCACATCCCAAAGGTTGGTTAGAATATGACAATGAGGTTAGAGGAAAAAATAAAATTAGGCGGTTAGGGTACCTATCTAATTTGTTGCACGACGTTAGTTTTGTATGTCCGGCCGGCCGGCCGATACAAGCTGCATGGCTGGTTGACCAATTCGGCGTGTCAGAAGTATGAATTATTTTATTTTTGTGACCGCGTCTCTATTAATTGTTTCCCTCGAAGACAGCGGGTATTTATATCGACGGCAGTGAAGATGAGAGGAGATTAAGGGACTCACTCTTCCGGCAAAGTGGCCGCGCCCTCCTCCTGCCCCGGCGCGTTCACGTGGTACACGCAGAAATTCTCGAGCAGCGCGCGCATGTCCACGAAGTTGAAGAACGCTTGAAAGCTCGACACGTCTGCGGACAAACGACACGAGTATTATAGTCTTCGCCATCGAAACTCAGACAAAAGACACAATAACCTGTATTGTTTTGTTCTCTGGTATTGTTGATTTGCATTGTGATAATTTTTCAATTATGGTAAACTGAACTTCCAAGGACAAAATATACCACATGGCTTACTGGTAACAAATGGCTTAATGTTTTTGCGGCTTTCGGCTGGATATCGAGGGTGAAAACTATAGGTACAGCTCGCTGCAGACTCAACACTTGTCGCATACACATCCTACCAATCAAATTAGCTTGCTAGTTAGTGGCGCCTGCATCTTCCTTACCTTTAATACAATCCAACCTCTGCTTTCTGTCTGTATGTATGTCTGTCTGTCCGCTTATAACTGGAGAACCACTGAACCGATTTAAATACAGTTTGCTTCTACGGATAGCTTGCTTCTTCCCATCAATTATAGGCTACTTTTCATCACGTTAAATGGCTTATGAGGTTAGCAGAGAAGTCAAATATGAGAGCGGGCGGAGCCGCGGGCACAGCTTGTTTCCCATACAATCTCTTTCCTCCGGGCGAACTACGGACAGCAGCCATGTGCCTAGGTACCTACTCTCGAAATCGACGCGATGCCTGCCACACTTACGTACGAGTCGCATCTACATGACTTACGCGATTACGGTAGTAAATATATTTATTTGCAAATCATAGAGCACACAAATACACAGCTGAAAATATACAGTGCACGTACACTCCATGAGGCACGTCAAGTCCTGGTATACATACCTACTCGTAAGTATAATGTAACTAAAGCACTTACTTAGGATACAAATAAAATTGTGTACCTATTCGTTTTATTTTAAATATTTAAATATATAATCTATTCTCTTTATAAATTAGCATAGCTTATATAAGCATTTTTCATGTAGAGAGCGTTCCAACTAAAAGTTCCCTTCGCCGTTATGTTGGCTGCACTGTCTATCTGTCAAAACAGCGTTGAGGGTTGC
The DNA here is from genome assembly GCA_946902875.1 of Nematopogon swammerdamellus. NCBI lineage: Eukaryota > Metazoa > Arthropoda > Insecta > Lepidoptera > Adelidae > Nematopogon > Nematopogon swammerdamellus. The sequence continues at coordinate 10,802,037 of OX336338.1, forward strand.
TATGTGTACAGATTTACCCGTAATTATCAGTATTTACCGTATTTTTTGTACGGTAAATACCGATTACATTATTAGGTAATATAATCTTCACAATCTGGCAGCACGAATTTAAGCACTGACAGTGACACTGACAGTGGAACCAACATAACGGCGAAGGGAACTTTTAGTTGGAACGCTCTATAACAGATTGTTCAGACGGGTGCGGAATTTGTTGTCATCTGGCGCGACAGGCAGTTTGTTATGGCAGATACAAAATATAGGCGGATATGGATCTGCGGAACCCTCTGTGCGTGAGTAAATCTCGCGCTTGATAGATTTGTATTTTTATTATTTGTTAAGTTATCCGCCAAATGACGCGAAATATTCTGTGAAAATTTTTAATCCGCTAGCTATTGCGATTCCAAAGATACAGCCATCGGCCTGACGGACGGACAGATAGACAGCGTAGGCTTAGTAATAGGCTTCCGTGCGGGCTACAGAAAACTCAAAACGAGAGTACGTTGCTCACGTTCTATAATTTTGACGTCGGCCGCCCGCTTTGGGCATTCCGACAGAATTCTGAGCAGGGTTTATATATTCTGGTTCTGAGGTTACGTAAGCGAACAGAGCCTTTTGTCGGAACGGAAAATAAAAATGGAGGCCCGCCCGCCCCGCCGCCCCCGAAGCCGCCGCCGCCCGCCGCTCCGTGCGTCGTCGTCGCCTTCTCAGCCCCGGTACCACGGATTACTTAATAGTTACTTCGTAACAGATAAATCACTCCGCATAGAAAAAGTTCCATACCTTCGGCTTTAATAGCCTACTGCTTCACGTCGCCAATCGCTGCGTGCGAAAATGTACCTAAACGATCGAGTGTAAAGTGCATTATTGCTTTGCAGCTGCGCTCAGTTGCGTGAGCGAGCGTGTAGGTTTTCGCGCGGCTGACGAATTTCTACTGAATTAGACCGCCGCCGCGCCGGCGGCCCGCCGTGCGGTAGGTAGTTAGCGCGCGCCAGTACATAGAGTGCGTGAGGCCTGCCGGTACCGGCTCTACACCGCTCCAAGGAGTGGTGGGCGCACAGAACAAGCCGACCCTAGCGTCTGCGACACAAGAGCACAGACAAGAGGTAGATCTGCCCGCACACTATGCTAGAAGCTAGAATGGAGACCAGACGTAACGAGAACCGAGATAAAATAGTTGCCGGGAAAAATGGTTCCCGAGCCAGGGCAATAATGAGGCTGCGACGAGAGACGCAAACATGATACGCGCGGGCTGGGTGGCGAAGGCGATACACGTACACTATGCGGCGGTAAATAATGAACATTGGGTTTCAGAAAGACACAATCCGGTTGTAGAGCAAGTAACTATTATTTAATCTGTGGTAGAGCGTCGTCTCTGTCGCACAGAGACGTGCGAGTACGTGCGACAGGGACGACGCTCTACAATCGGATTGTCTCTTTCTAAAGCTCGATGTTCATAATTTACTGCCGGTTCTGTAAGTGTTTTTATTTAGCTAATATGTAGATTCTACTGGCATGATCCTTCTACCAAGTCATGCAGTACGTAAGTCTTCGTTCCTTACTTGCTGCTTGATAATAAATAAGTTATGCTGACCTAATATTTTACTAAACGTGGTGGTTGGTATTGTGCTGTAATTCACCGGAGTTCTTGCAGCACAACGCCGATTACACTGCTTACGCCGATTACAATGCCGTGATAGCAGCGAGTGTGACATATAAGGTCTTTCAAAATTAGTTCATAGTACGCTAATCTATCTATCATAATCTAGCTATCATATAGGGAGTAAAACCTATATAATTTTTTTTTTACCTTGGGCTTTTTTTTATGTAAAATATTTTTTTATGTATTTAAATAAAAAAATAGGTGGTTGATTTTTTATAGCCTAATCGATTCAGTTTCGTAACAGTAACAAAAAAGTCTTCATTACCATTATGTTGTAACACGTGTAAGTTGGTAAAAAAAATCAAATTCTTTCTATTCCATACTAATAAAACTAAAATTGTGGTTTTTCACAATTTCTGAAAGAAAGAGACCTATGTGTTGGAAGACTTTTTTGTTCCTGGAATGAAACTGAAACGATTAAGAAAAATTTTTTTTTACATTTTAAATTAAAAAAAAAAATCGTTCTGCAAGTGATCTATTTCCGATACAGACCCCCCCTTAGCGTACTCTGAACTAATTTTGAAAGACCTTATATATGCATGTTTTTTTAATGGAAAGCGCGACATGTGTCATCGTTTCACCTACGACAAGGTGTCTAACGATGCCCATGTCTGTGATGCACGGGGATTGCGAATGCCATGCCGGCCTGAAAGGTGCGTTTTCGCGTCCCTTTTGAAAAACTCCAGGCTTTACTTGGGAGTAAATAGATGTAGATATTAGTAGTTAGTTCATGGTGTGACGCACATACGAATATATTTACAGCTTTATGCTCTGTTTACTCAACGTCTCGGCGAACGCGGCGCAATGCCGGAATGTAGGCCACTCTAATATAATTCCTCACACCTTTAATTCAGCGTAGGTACCTAAAGCGAGTTTAATAAGGAATGGTCGTAGCTGAAGTGTTCTCGGGCCTTAATAATAAAGTGCTATGTCGTTAATTCAAAAGAATTCCTGCCTCCGCCTCCGCGCCGCACACCGAAGTCACAACGGCACGCCGGCGTTTCCTCACGTCTGGCAGGGAACGTCGTCGCGTCGGTGAGGATAATGAAGGAGCGATAAAGATACAATTGGCCGCCTCGCTCGCCGTAAAACTGAAGGGCAATCTCTCGATCTTGCGCGCTGCGTACCTTATTGATCAACAGCTGAACGTGTCTGAACGTTTACACTCTGTCGTGTTGTCGTGCTGGCGTGTTGTCGTGCTGGCGCGTTAGCGTGTCCGAGCTAAAGAGCCCGCGATCACCACCGCGATCACCGCCGCGCCGCCGCCGCGGTTGTGTGTGGCGACAAGTGAATGGGACACAATTAAATGTTTCTTTCGAAGGGGATGCCACAACCGCTGCTGAAGAGGGTTGTAGGCGGGATTGTCAATTTATTTATTTGAAAATAAGTATGTAATGTATGTATTTATTCATGTGCTCAATGTATAATTTTTTTTATTATTTGAATCGTTCAAGTGTCTGCCTGTCTAAAACTAAATGTCATTGTAACGAGGCCAATAAGGTTGTTCTTGTTGTTGTTGTTGCTTGTTTTTGGGGTTGGCTCTAGGCCTGCAAACTAGTCCCGCTTTTCGTGCAAAACCCTTCGATCTTCAGCTACCCCAGCTAGCCTATGTCATCCATGAAGGCCAATTGCAGGATGACCAATTGCATCACTCCAACAAAATATGCTCGGCCGTTTCATCCTACGCCAAGCATCCCCTGCACCATCCGTAATTAATACCCATGGTGTGTAAATGTTTATTTACTGAGCAGTGGCCTCTCATCAGACCAACGGCTATTTTCAGCTTAGCCCGGGTCAAATTGATTAGCTTCCGAGCGAGCCTTCGGTCTGGTTTAGGAAGAGCAGCTCTGGACTGTCTGCACTAATAAAGTTTCCGGTTGTTCATCTAGCAAGGGAAGACTAGGACAGATGCGACACGGCCGCGCCGTGTCTCGAGTAATGTAAGCTCGTGCAATAGGAAAGCTCATGAAGCGAGCGACTGCGGAACATAGCGACTAAAAAAGCCAACTCGCTAATCACTCGCAACTCGCTGCTTTGTTCCCGCGAGCTCAGCAAAAAAAGAGATGGAGTAAGAATAGCGCACTGGCGCTGAAGAAAAAAAAATGAGGGCGACAACAAAAAGCTACAGTCTCGCTCGGCAAATGAAAAAGATACCTCCTCTCCGTAACATGCCTCTTGGCTGCAGACGACAAAATATTTGTTCAGCAGGCATTCCAAGTGCAGTTCCCGGCAGCAAATAATGCGTTTCGAGCTTTAGAAAGAGACAATCGGGTTGTATAGAGCGTCGTCCCTGTCGCACAGAGACGTGCGAGTTCGTGCGGAAAAAATACTTGGAGCTGAATAGAAAGAACTGTTTGTCGGCCTGTCGTCGGAAGACAGAGATGGCTTCGATGATATTACAGTGGAAAGTGAACACAGCATCGTTGTGGTGGATGCCCTGTTGGTACTAGCAGAGCGATGATAGCGGTGAGAAGGGTAGAGGTAGAATGAATCTAATATAATACTCACAGTTCAGGCCAAGGTCGTGGTAGGTGAGGATGGCTGGCTTGGTGCGGTCGCCCTGCACTGCGGCGAGGATGTCTCCGCGGTCGGTGCGCACGCGCACCTCCGCGCACGCGCCGTCCCCGGAGAGGCGGCGCGCGCTCGGGAACTGTAGCTGGATGTTCTTGAGCTCGATGTCGTCCATGCTGTCCGACGGCATCGTGCTGCAACACACACACACATTCTGCACTCTGCCTTATCTACCTCACTCCCCTCACTCACTACTCCACCATTGTCCGCGCGCTAACTACATGTACTCAAAGAGATACATGATACGTCGTTGCATGTACTTAGGTACCTACTAACTATATTTAGTGATCCCGTAATTTTTCATGCATCGAAGAACAGCGCTAAATGCCTTCACACGGGACCACTAAGGTCTTTCAAAATTAGTTAATAGTACGCTAAGGGGGGGGGGGGGGGGGGGGGTTCTGTATCGGAAATAGATCACTTTTGAAGAACAAAGAATTTTTTTTTACAAAAAAATTAATTTTTATTTGAATAAACCAGCTTTCTAATAAAAAAACCGCATCCAAATCGATCCATCCGTTTAGGAGCTACGATGCCACAGAAAGACACACATTAAACTTATAACACCTCTCCGTTTGTGTCGTCGGGGGTTAAAAACAGCTAGGATATAAGTTACCAAAAGTAGGTAAGTCTAAAACTTAAACTGGCAAGATTTTAGCAAAGTATTACAATTTGAATAACGCTGCACGCATCGGTGAGTGACCCAACAGAGATCCGAATAAGGCGTCACTTACTATGTCAACATGGCGAATTATTTTAATAACCGGTAAAAATACCTAAATATACGCTGAAGTGGTAAGTTTTGAACACTCACATTTAAAATCTACTCCAAATGCTCACTGCTCTAGGTAAGTACCTACGCCAGAAAAGAAATAGGTCAAACTCGGTGGCCAGCCAGTCTACTCGCCGCCTCCGCCGCACCGCAGGCCGCATTTAGATGTAGTTTAATCCAGTAGGTGGATATGCGAGTAAGTACCTACCTTGTTTTGGTAGCGATACGCACCGAATACTCTTCACGCACTAACTTCGTCGTCCGTAAGCGTCCTTGTTGCGTGCGGTGTGGAGAGGGCGCGCGCGCACCCTTAACTGCATGCGACTCCGACGAGACGCTCGACCGGCGCGACCGTTTTAGTTCCAACACTTTCAACACGCGCGGTATTGTCACTCACACATCCGGCGTTCGTATGTATTTAGGTGCTTCTGAATTTGAGAAATCTCGCAATGATAACCCGTGGGCTTACTAACTAAGCATGAATCGCACAATTAATGGTTTAATGATAATAATGCATTTAAAGGGTAATTAGTTTTAATGACATTCTGTGTATAAGGGATCGTCGGTTGACTGATGGACCCCGAGCACACACGAGCGCGTTGCAACAGCAGTGCCACCCGTTCATCCCGCGTCATCCATCCGTTCAACATATCAATCAATACTAATAATAAATCTGTAAGGGATGGTCACGGAGTAAGTTACTTTGTTTTATGAGATATTGCGTTTATAGAATCTATATGTATGATACTAACACTAAATGGACGATTTTTAGAAATATTTTCTGTATGTATGTATATATGTCTTCCATAACTCTTAAACCGATCATCCGAATTCGATGAAACTTAGTTCAAGCACATTTAGCTAATAAATAAGTGACACAGGATAGGCTAAATAAAACTCAGTTCCGGTTACGCTAAGATGTGGCTCTCATAGATTCAGATTCAGATTCAGATATTTATTTCGCCATAAAGAACACACAACAATAACAATATTTCATTGAGACATATGCATATTCAGTATGGTTCGTCATCATTTTTTATGATGTCCCGTTCAGTAGTGCAATCTACATTGCAATGTGCAATGTGCATACAAAGCGAATTGTTCATCGCGATGAAATAAAGGTACGGTAGCGGGCTTACTTACTTTCTTCTTTTTAAATACGAATTTTCACGCAAGCGAAGCCGCGGGAGAAAGCTAGTAAATAGAATAAAAAATTAATAAAAAAATATTTTAAAACTACACTTTAAAAATACTTGCGGAATGAAGGATAAGTACGTATATAAGGTCTTTCAAAATTAGTTCAGAGTACGCTAAGGGAGGGTTCTGTATCGGAAATAGATCACTTTTTAAGAACAAAGATTTTTTTTTTTTTTTTATTTAAAAAGTAAAAAAATTTTTTTTAGTAATAGTTTCAGTTTCATGCCAGGAACAACACATAGATCTCTTTCTTTCAGAAATTGTGAAAAACCACAATTTTAGTTTTATTAGTATGGAATAGAAAGAATTTGATTTTTTTTACCAACTTACACGTGTTAGATCATAATGATGATGAAGACTTTTTTGTTACTGTTATGAAACTGAATCGATTAGGCTATAAAAATCAACCACCATTTTTTTTATTTAAATACATAAAAAAATATTTTACATAAAAAAAGAGCCCAAGGTCCAAAAAAATTTATATAGGTTTTACTCCTTATATGATACAGAACCCCCCCTTAGCGTACTCTGAACTAATTTTAGAAGACCTTATATATAAGGTCTCTCAAAATTAGTTCATAGTACGCTAAGGGGGGGGGGGGGGGGGGGGGGGGGGGGGTTCTGTATCGGGAATAGATCACTTTTGAAGATCCAAGAATTTTTTTTTTACAAAATAAATTGTTTTTGTAAAAAAAAAATTTTTCTTAATCGTTTCAGTTTTATGCCAGGAACAAAAAAGTCTTTCTAAACATATATCTATTTCTTTCAGAAATTGTGAAAAACCACAATTTTAGTTTTATTAGTATGGAATAGAAAGAATTTGATTTTTTTTTGCCAACTTACACGTGTTACATCATAATGGTAATGACTTTTTTGTTACTGTTATGAAACTGAATCGATTAGGCTATAAAAATCAACCACCATTTTTTTTATTTAATTACATAAAAAAATATTTTACATAAAAAAAAGCCCAAGGTAAAAAAAAATTATATAGGTTTTACTCCCTATATGATACAGAACCCCCCCTTAGCGTACTATGAACTAATTTTGAAAGACCTTATATACTAGATACACGAGTCAGTAAGCCTGGATACGAAATACGGCATCGTTTGTATGAGAACCGAGGTAGCCGCCAAAGGGGTGTGAAGTCTGAGGCGGGAGCGGCGCATGGAACGCCGTGATTGGCCGAGCGAGTAGGTAGCCAAGTGACGCCAGTCTTCCATACGTTTGAACGGGATTCATACAATAAGTCGCTCATTGTGTCGATTCGCGATGAAAAGATGAAACGGATTTAACAATATTTAACCCTTCTTTACATAAAGGGAATAATATAACTTTCTCTTAAATGAACAAAGGCAACGCCCCTTTCACAATTTTGCGAATTTGCAGATTTTCGCATAAACACGATAATAGTTCTAAGTTCTGAGATACCTCGGATACTTTATTATAAATCTACATAAAATTTCCAAAACAATGATATGTAAGACCTCGTACATTGGTATTATCTTATTGGAGTATTTGTTATTGGAATTTTCCAAAATTAAAAAAATAATGTTAGAAAGTCGAAAAGTTTTGTAACCAAAAAAAATATAATTATATTATTAACAACTATTTGCTAATTACTTAGCCAACGATATGACAAATTATATTGCAATATGACTTCGCGAAAAATTCGCGAAAATCTACCCTACCATGTCAATTATTTTTAATTCTCCTAAATATCCGCGATCTGATATTCCCGGTAGTGTTGTTAATTAATTCGAAAAAGCATTAATTTAATTCACTTGCGAATGTTACGCCATTAACATGCTAACGTTAAATGCTAAATGCGAATGCGAAAAATATCGCTCGACAGTTCATGATGGAATGAAAACACACAATGAATGTCTTATACACGGTGTTGCAACCCCAACCGTAAAACCCGAAAGGGGGTGATTCTTTACGTGAAATAACCACAACTTTTGTTGTACGACTTTTTAATTTGAAGAAAAAAATTTTTTTTTCTCAATACATTTTGAGAATATGCATTTAAAATATTTACGGAAAAAAAATTTTTTTTTGTTAAAAAAAATGTTTTCGCCACATAAGTTGTTTAGTTTCACATATAGAATAACCCCCTTATGTCAGTTAGAAATATTACGGAGGCAACTGCAACACCGTGTATATGAAGTGCGAATTCACTCAAGCGTGTGAATAAACCAAAACAAAAGTTCATGTGATAGATGGATAGATCTCACCGAGGCCTGAAGTTTGAGTACCAACACGATGGGTCTAGCACCAGTGGTTCTCGAGTTATGACCAAAACAAAAGTTCATGTGACAGATGGATAGATCTCACCGAGACCTGAAGTTTGAGTACCAACACGATGGGTCTAGCACCAGTGGTTCTCGAGTTATGACCAAAACAAAAGTTAATGTGACAGATGGATAGATCTCATCGAGACGTTCAGATTGAGTACCAACACGATGGGTCTAAGTCCATTGGTTCTCGAGATATGACCAAAACAAATTATCACGTGATAGATGGGTAGATCTCATCGAGATGTTCAGTTTGAGTACCAACACGATGGGTCTAAGTTCAGTGGTTCTCGAGATATGACCAAAACAAATTATCACGTGACAGATGGGTAGATCTCACCGAGACGTTCAGTTTGAGTACCAACACGATGGGTCTAAGTCCAGTGGTTCTGTAGATATGACCAAAACTAATGATCACGTGACAGATGATAATTCCGACCCCTCACTCGCATGATCGCATCGCATTTCGCATTTAGATGCTAGCTAGCTAGCTAGCAGCGGAGCGCAGGCGCTATATAGCATTTAGCATTTAGCAGTACCACAGATAAATAGCACATACTTCATTGCTTTGTGCGTTCCAAAACAAACGAACCAACAAAGTTTTACGAACGCAACAGCAATGCTAACTAAAATTAAATGTGATTATTGCTTAGCATTTAGCATTAATTTTTATTCATCAGGGCGCTTAGCAGTGCTAAATGCTAACGGGGTATTCATTATGAATTAATTTTGTTAATGCTAAGCATAACAAGACTAATTCCCGGTAGACGCATGACCTAAAGTAATTAATTCCTTTAGAGTCGCTCAAAAGTAAAAACCGGTAGGTACTGGTTGAATGAAAAAAGCGCGATAAACGAATATTGAACGAGGAAACCTGCTGAGGTTGACTAGAAGAAATGTCCTTTGGCAATAAGGCAGAATGCATGAAATATCTGTATACATTTAACATACATATTTATCAATAAACAAAAAAAATTACAAGAGCTAACTGCATCCAACACGATAGTCGACCTATGGTGGGTAAGCAGAAAAGAGCTCTCCATACATATTTACGCCGATGTTTGTTACTGAAATTCAAGCGAAAAATGCTATCAAATTGAATGAAAGTACTTACTCGTGAAAGGTGACTCCATCTGTGTTCAAGTTTGAATTTTTCGACGACTTTTTGCACCAAAGCACTGCACAATGAGGCATTTTGTGACAGACGCGCACGTTCGCTCCGCCTGAGCGGCGGACGGAGACTAAGATCGGTCGCCGGCGCTAGACTGACGCGCTGGCGCGTGTGCGCCGACGCGCGGCTACCCCTGTCCTCCTATGTATAGCGCCTCCAGGCTTACTGACTCGTGACTAGATATTACCTCGAATCCCAAGACGAAGCAGTGTAAAATTACGCAGAGAGTTCAGTGACTTTCCCTTGCACACGCATAACGAGTGCGCGTGCGCGGTTGGCTTTGTACTCCGTGAAAAAAAAGCCCAGCTGTGAAATTGTCCAATGATACATCGATCACCAAAACAACCATCATCATTACAGAAAATAAACATTTGATTGTCATTGAAACATTGAAGCATTGCTGTGCCGAGCTGACGTGCTCATTTTGAGGTAGTCATAGCATCCGTGCAAAACCCGGAAGTAACTACCTAGTACCTAGCTAGATACTTCTGCGCTTTGACTAGATAGTGACTTTCTACTGGAGCTGGCCGCACGGCGGAGGCGGCGGCGTGAAGGCGGCACGGCGCGGAGGAGGTGGCGTCTACAATCGGTAGGTTGCAAGCGACGATCGACCCGCACTTTTGGCAACCTGCCCAGCCGGCTCGCCCCCCCGCCCCCGCCCGCTTCTCCGACAACCCAATAGCCTCCAGCAGCGGTACAAGTCCGCACCGCGCACCACCACCGGGGCGGCCAACACAAGGCGCGACGCGCCCACACCCTCCTAAGCTATCATTTACTCAGGGAAAAAAACATTGGAAGTAAACGCCAGTCATAAAGATATAGGGTCAGCCTTCGGCCTCCGACCGACCGAACTATGAAGTTAGAAAGCGCCGCCCCATAGATCGATGAACCGAGCGCTTGATCAATAATTGCCTAAGTCCGAACTCCAAAGTGAAGAATGAAAGCGTGCGAAGAATGGCGAAGCAATGTGAACGAACAAGCGATTTCCTAGCTAAAGTGCCATGCGACAGGGTAGCCGCCTGTCAATTAATGGCCCCTCATCCAAGTCAGCAGATTGTCTTCGCGCTAGTGACGTTTGATAGTTATCTTGTCCTAATACTTCGCTGATGGTGGCCGTCGGTGTTGTGCTGTAATTGACCGGAGTTCTTGCAAGTTGCAGCACAACACCGACTGTCTGAATACAGCGCGGTGATACGAGTATGTATATCAATGTATATATGTATATGTGTAAGGTGCGTCGTTCAACGTCGTCGCGTCCGCAGATCGAGAGAGGCGTTTCGAGTGGTATTCCCGTGACCCATATCTCACAGTTGAGCGACGAACATGGAGAAAAGAGATGAGAGGAGTTGGAATAAGCAAATCTGCTGGTGTGGTGTCGGAGCGTGAGGTAAGGTGGTTTTGACTGTTTCGGGTATATCTGGTCCGGTCCGGGCACAGCCACCCATAATGGTTTTCATAAAAAAAAACTGAGTACGTCTCCACCAACTAACTATGCGCATTACAAAGTATTATGTGGCATTACTTCATCGAAGTGGTCGTCGTGGCATTGTGTCAGTCGCGCGCGAAACAGCGCACGGAGACGGGGATTCTAGGCACTAGGTACTTGTGTCAGTCGCGTCGTCTCATCTCCGCGGAGTGCAAAGAGTATTGTAATTATCCAGGAGGCGGAGTGGTCGTGCGCGAAATAGCGCATGGAGACGGGGATTGGTGGACTACCAAGGTTACTTGTGTCAGACGCGTCGTCAGCTAGCCTAGCCGGTGACGAATTATTTGATTAATGGAATAAAAAAAATAAGTTGACGTTGGGTCGAAGTTATTGGTGCAATTTATGCTTCTGTTGCCCGCAGCTTCGCTCGCGTGAAATTCGTATATCAAAAAAAGAAGAAAGTAAGTAACTAAAGGCGGATTTGCGTTCAAGTAAACGATATTCTTTCTCGATGAAAGTAACTAAGGGCGAGGCCAAAGGCCGAGCTGCGTTCAGGCAGAAGAAAAACATTCTTGAAGAAAGTAAGTAACTCAGGGCGAGGCCGAAGGCCGAACTCCGTCCAGATAAATAATAAACCATCTCAAAGAAAGTAAGTAACTAAAGCTAGGCCGAAGGCCGAGTTTTTTTTTTTTTTATTGACAGCGCGACATATGGCACCGAGCCACCCATAAGGTGTCTAACGACGCCCATGGACATTCGGTCGTATGCGGGGGTTGCGAATGCCATGCCGGCCTGACAGGTGCCCATTTACGCCCCTCTTGAAGGACCCGAGACTGTACTTGGGGGGAAATATATGGGCAGGGAGAGCGTTCCAGAGTTTACCGGTTCTGTAGAGGAAAGATCTGCAGAATCGATTGGTACGCATCCGCGGTAAGTCCAGCGTGTAGGGATGCAATCCCTGCCCAGTGCGCGTGGTGCGAAGGTGGAAAGGGGACGGCGGGATCGCATTAAACAGCTCCTCCGAGCACTCCCCATGGAATAAGCGATAGAACACACTTAGGGAGCCGACATCCCTACGGTGTTGCAGTCGTTCTAGATCGCAGGACACTTCAGGGTCACCCACTAGTCGCACGGCTCGACGCTGGATTGAGTCCAGAGGCGCAAGCTGGTATTTGGCAGAGCCATCCCACAGGTGCGAGCAGTACTCCAAGCAGGAGCTACATTCAGATAAATAATAAACCATCACGACGAAAGTAAGTTCGCACTTAGTTACTTCCTTTTTCGAGAAGGTTTATCGTCTTCTTGAACGCAGCTTGGCCTTCGGCCTCGCCCATGGTTACCGACTTTCTTTAAGAACGTTTATCGTCTTACAGAATACAGGTCGGCCTTCGGCCTCGCCCTTTGTTACTTACTTTCTTCGAGAATGTCTATCGTCTTCCTGAATGCAGCTCGGCCTCGCCCTTAGTTACTTTTTCAAGAAGGTTTATTGTCTTCCAGGATGTAGCTGGGCCTTCGGCCTCGCCCTTATTTACTTACATTCTTCTTCGAAATACGAATTTCACGGGAGCGAAGCCGCGGGCAACAGCTAGTAAACAAATAAATACAATTCGCCATGCATGTGTGAGGGCGTGTGAGAGGATGAGGGTTTGGTGTTAGCAAGTTTAACTAGATATTTAACTAGAAATTATAGCTAGCAATAACTTCTCTTATCTCTCTTCTCCATGTAACTTACAAATTGACTCGCATCCGGGACGTACTCAAGTAATTACAGATCGCGGATTGCTTTATGCGCCGTACGCAGAGGAGGAAGGACAAGGACTGTGACCGATGTATGTGTCATGCTTGAAAATCGGAAGGAATATTTAGGTTTTTAGGTTTCCTTCGGAAACTTCGGTGCGTGAGTTCGACTCGCACTTGGCAGGTTTTTTTATAATAGCTCCTAGTTCCCGGTGTAAGGCAGTACTACGTTGAAGCTCTGTGGATAATTTCCAAACCATATAATATAAATAACCAAGTATACTTCTGCTCTAAAAATCAAGAAAGGCGTATCTGAAAAATTACAATTTTACAGGAGAAGCCAAAACGTGTTTCAATATTTTCCAAATATTTACCTTTAAAATTTAGTATATGTAAGTATGCAGTTTATTATTAAAAGATATGTTCTATTACTGTGTGTATTTGGAATTTCCCTCAGAATAGGAAAATAAAGAAATAATAGAGATTGGCCTTTTTTCTGTTGTTTACTTGAAACCCAAATCTTTGGTGATGCAAATAAAAAAGGCGTAAGCACACTATTCTTATACTTTTTTATTCCATTATTATGGTTTAATTTCAATTATACCTAGGGTTTTTCGTAAGGTAATGAATTTAGATCAATAAAGTCTGTTCACTCTTATTTATAACTAGCTGTGCCCGCGACTACGTCCGCGTGGACTTGATCTTTCTCAGCCTGTTATAAAACGCAACGTGACTCTGTCTGTCCGTTCGTTAGTATGATTCAATTGTTTTGGTGTTTTTTAATTGGGCAGGTTATAGATTTGATTCGACCTACATAAGTGAAGCCGCAACCAATGGTAATTTATAATCTACAATAACGCTTCTCTATAAACTATATTAGAAGTAGAATATCCAGGAATGTGTGCATATAAATTATTTGAATAACTAATACGGGAAAGAGCCACGTATAGCTGACCGTGCGAAAAGCAACTCAAACTTAGATCTAAGCCTGCTACCCAACCAATGACAGTGACCAATCAGTAAGTCACAGCCTCAGGTCACAGCCTTCTCTTTATAATACTTACATACTTAAATACTATTTTACTATCTATTTTATATTTGCGTATATTTATACTAATTCTTCTTATGCTTCTTGGTGATTATCAACAATCGACCGACCGCACCACTGAGCTACCGAGGGTTCCGTATCGCCATGTCACGGCTAGCGCCACTCGCGCCATCTAGATGGCGTGTTATGAAATGCTTCATATTAGTTAATTAATTAAAATGCTTCACGCTCTATTCGGTAGATGGCGCGCGCGCATACACTTTTTTGGTTTCTTCTATGGGAACCTCTGTGAATTTTTTACTTTTTCTTATTTTTATTATTTGTTGTTATATCGGCCATAATAACACATATTATGTGAAAATTTCAACGGGCTACCTATTACGGTTCAAGAGATACAGCCCTCGGACAGACAGACAGACAGACAGACGGCGTAGGCTTAGTAATAGGGTCCCGTAACGAATACGGAACCCGAAAAATGAAATGAAAGGATAAAAGAACTAATAAATGTAATTACCAGATAACAACGCCATCTGTCATTCAGTAGTTGACTTATTAAATATAATATATTATATTATAAACAGTTTTATCTGAAGACGACAAATTTGTCGAAATATCATAAAAAATATGTGTTTTTTTATTTAATAATATAAATAATTATAAAAATAAAAACAGATAAAAACTGCACACACGAAATTTTTCACACGAAAAGTTCCGCGCGACGCGGAGGGGCGGCGCTGCGAGCGACGACGCAGCGCTGCTGCGCGGTGGTGGCGTGGTGCTATAAGATATTTTCTAACTTAACTTAAAAAATTAATATCTTTTGATTCTGTGGGTTGATTTTGATGAAATAAACTCTAAATGTTACTTAGAATAAAGCTTCATTTTTTTAGTTATTAGATTTTTAATCCAATGAGTGGTTTTTGCGTGATGCGCGCACAAACGAACAAACAAACCAACAAACCAACAAACCAACAAACCGACAAACAGACAAAAATTTCAAAAACTATATTTTTACGTTCTATTACTTATTCCTTCCGTCCCCCAGTTATTGTTTTGCAAAAATATGTAATGTACAGACACGGTAAGTCTACGATTTTATTATATGTATAGATGAAATTACGCATTCAATCATACCAAAAACTTGAGGATTAGCTTATTTAGAAGCACAGACGGATTTTTTGAACTCCAGGTAAAACAAAACACGCTTTAAGTATGACTTTTTATCCATGTCGTTTTCTTAACTTGTACAAAACATGAAAGGCGTAACCGCGTAGATAGGACTTTTCAATAAAGATAATTTATTAGTTGGTACAAAATATAAAAGGCGTATAGGCAGGTATTACTTTTTAGCTTTGTACATTTCTCAACTCGAACAAAAAATGTAATGCTTATAAGCAGATATGACTTTTTGACAATATCAATTTTCTAGTGATTACAAAACATAACCGACGTATCGGGAGATACGACTTTTTTTGAATTGGATTGTTGCAGATATGCCTTTCATTCTGTGATTTTGGTTAGAAACGCCCTTTATGTTTTGTCTGAGGGGTATTTGCAGCAGATACGCCTAACAAATTTTGCGTTTTCTGGGCGCAAATGACGAGATACGGCTTTCTTGATTTTTTTCAAAGTAGGCGGTGTTCCCAGGATGCCAAATATGTATAAAAGTGAAAATACCTAAAAGTGTCACATACGCCTTTCTTGATTTGTGGGGCAGACTTGACTACTAGACGATCTACTGGACTCAAATTATTCAGTTCTAGAGGACTTTCTAAAAATGTTTTGCTAGTGAGATTTACTCGTAGGTTGTAGAATGACACACATTTAGAGTATCTACTAGTATATGCCCGCCCGTCTACCGCAACCGCAGTGCTTCACGACGACGACGAGACGCTACAAGATAATGAGTACATACGTAGGTAATCGATAAGACCGTATAATGTTGCTTACAGAGAGCAAATTGGCGTAGAGACGTCCCCAGTTTTGTCGACCTATCGAATATTTGTTCTGCCGCACCGCCACGCGTTCCGTCCGGGTGATCATCGTACCTGCTCCTTCCTGTTCCCTCTAGCACTCACACCACCGCTCGCTATTTGCGTTGTGATAAACTAATTATAACTTAGCGTTTGCTTCTGGATACTAACAAGATCTTAAGTTAATAGGTGACGACATTCTCTGTAATACATGGAGCCGAAGTAATAACTTCAGAACTCGCGACGTGCCTTCCCCGCAGATGCTATATAAAAGGTACGATTCGGCGCAGGCAGACTGACAACGTTCGTTTCGCGAGATTCCTTCCCCCTGATCCCGCTGAAGCCACAGATTGTTTTTACTTACACGTATACGTGTAAGTAAAATACATTATTTAAGTAGTAGGTAAACGAAGTGAGTCTAGCTAGCTACATCGATACAGTTCCCGACAGCATAGAATGCGTGTCGAGCTTTAGAAATAGAAAATCGGGTTGTAGAGCGTCGTCCCGGTCGCACAGAGACGTGCGAGTTCGTGCGACTGGGACGACGCTCTACAACCGTATTGTCTCTACCTATGGCTCGACAAGCATTATACGTTGCCGGGAACTGTACTAAAATATTTTAGGTACTTACCAACTGCTTAATATCAGGTTAAAAACGTCAAGAACGCCAACGTTTAAAGAGCTCACGCACGACGTCCTCTTTCCACCTCCGCACCACGCGCACTGGGCAGGAATTGCATTCTTACACGCTCAGTTCTACAGATCTTTCCTCCACAGAACCGGTAAACTTTGGAACGCTCTCCCTGCCCACATATTTCCCCCCAAGTACAGTCTTGGGTCCTTCAAGACGTGCGTGAATAGGCACCTGTCAGCAGGCTGTCATGGCTTGCGCAACCCCTGCTTATAAACAAATGTCCATGGGCGTCGTTAAGACACCGTACGGCGGGTAGCACGTCGCGCATTCAATTAAAAAAAAAGGTGAGGAATGTATAGTGTAGGCAAAAAGCATCAACCAGTGGAATGAAACTATAACATTTAAAACCCGGCGCGCGACGTCCAATAAACGAAGAACGGAGTCCTTTAAGAGCTCAGAAGACCCCACGAGATGACATAGTACGGCGTACCTAAGTAGTAAAGCATCACATCAATAACGATTAATAAGTCCATCAATATCAATCCGTGTCATCCCACGTGGGAGACAATTTCGAGTCGATTGGGGCTTCACCGATTTACGTGATGTGATTACAGACTGGCTACTACAAGGCCTCCGCTAAATCTTTATTCAGGAAGGAACCCGACCTAAACTGTTTTTAGGCTGAGCAGTAAGGAAGACCAAGGCGTAGCAACTGGTACTATCAGCAGCGGTGTCCAGCCGGGTAGTACGCGGGCCCCCGGTAGCACGCGGCCTTATTTTTACGCGCCCGCACACAGACGTTCAAATAAACATAAACATTGATATAATATCGTGAACAAAAAATTCTAAAAAAAAATCAAAAATTTAGAAATACGTTTACTCCAGAACATGTTAAAAATGGGTCGGGCGCAGAACCCCTTAATCGCATTTTGACCGAGCAGCGAAAAGATGCTGTCATCAAAAACGTTAGATGTAGTAACGTCGGACCTTCCCCGCGCACTATGGATCGAGAATCGGCCTCCATAGTATTAGGAGATTTTTTTCGCAAACTTGATTTTTTTTTTAAAACTGTTTTTGTTATATTTAGTGTTACATAAGATAATACCAAATATATAGTTGTAGTGATATCAGTCAAGTAGATATTTTATTAAAAATACTTGAAGTTTTCAGTTGTATGGGACGGAGAATGTTTAGTCGATTTTTTCAAAAGTCTTTCGAGGTGTCGCAGATCTTTTAATACATCATGAAGTAGACCACGAGTGTAATAAGACCACATAAAAACTGTAACCCAATTCGACCCGGTATAGAAAATATCTAAGTCCGAATTTATAAATTTTCGTCTATTTTCTTTATACATTATTTATGGTTTAACTTTACAATTAATTACATTTTCTTGTGTTTTGTGATTGCCAAGTGTGTAAGTTATACTAATTTGTACATTATGTAACAACTGTACCTACCACTGTGGTCGAAAATACCCTCCAATATTTGTATCGTTTTAAATGTTTATTTGGTATTCATAATTGGTTTGAGGACACATTAAATAAACAAATATGTGAAGACGCGTTGCTTGACAGTACGTATGCATGTTAGGTTCAAATATAAAAAGTATATATATATTTTTTTTATATTTTAAAATTTGCAATGTATGGGACGGAGAACAATATATTTATTTTGCCGGACTACAAAGATGTGTCAAACTCTTATTAGCAAGGTTGTGTAGCACAACATAAAAGTAAACACACTCAGTAAAAAAAATGTTAGAAAGGTGCAGCCTTCCAAGTATCAACAGGTCAAAGTATAGCATTTTTTACCTTTTTTCTTTAACAGTAATTTTTGGTTACATTATGATTGTACAATTATTAAGCAGGTATGCAAATATGTGAGGCATATAATTCTATATCAGATATGTACACACAATTCCGATTAACAGTGTAAAAAATAGCAATATTTTTTATTTAATAAAACTGAAAACATTATAGTACATAATTCGAAACTGTTAAGAACTAACAAAGTCTTAACAGTAACGTGATGTTGAACGTGACGGAAAAGAGGCTGTACAAAAAAAAAATCGTGCACAGTTGCACTTTCTCAAGATGTTAAAAAAAATTCTATCCAAAATTATTCACCAAAATAAATACAAGGCTGAATAAAAAGAGAACAAATTAATAAACCGAGCTTATAAATAAAACATTCACCAAAATTAATTTTATAAAAAAATTGTTTTATATAAAATTCGAGCCGGTATAGAAAATATGTAAGTCTGAATTTGTAGATTTTTGTTTTCTTTCCTTTAAATATAATTTACAGTCTTAGAATAGAACATACATACAAGGCTTTGCAGCTCATTCATTATGACGACGCATTAGATACTAATTATCATTCGGTACGACGAAAACATTCCCACATCCCTGTTTGTGAAACCCCACTATATTTGTAAAAACCGGTAATTAGTGTCCTTTGGTCGCGAATTTCAGTTTATTATCTGTTCAACGCGCGTAAGTGACGGATCTCTCCTTTCGACACGAGTTATCGCTGTTTTCAAATACTTTCCTTCCTGCATTATTGTATGCTGCAAAAACACGTGCTTCCACTTCCGTGACCTTGACACTTTCTTTCGGACGGTAACACTCGACCTTTTTTTTTGGAGCTGATAGTATAAGGGATACAGTTCAACTCCTGCTTCAATTGCCGTTGCCCGTAGTTCGCAGTATTACGATTTGGAGAGTTGCTGGGAACTAAAGAGGCTGAGGGCTTTCTCCGGCGAGTATTGTGTTTTTTTTTTAACTTGAATGTATTCCTTTATTCTACCAATCTGAATTTTCCAGAAGAAACTTAAGCACCTCAGCAACATCATGTCTTTCCGTATTAATACCTTTACTCACCGCAGCGAATGCGAGCTCGTCGAAGTCATTTTCCGTACACAGATGTGCGGTTCTGCGCCTTTTTTGCTGGTAGTGAAGTTCGTGGAATTGTTTTCGAGGACTGAACTCTGGTTTAGGAGATGTTGAAGCTTCTGAATGCTGTTTCGCTGGTGATTGCGGCACGAATGGTTCCGCTTCCTCATGTCTTGGTTCTTGAGGTATGTTTTGAACATATTCGGGCCACTTTATGTCTGACGTCAACCATGTTTCAAATTTGCATTTGAAGAAACTGAACGAATAATTTGTACTTTTCCACTTTTTATACATATTAGACAAGTAGGTTTTACAAAAACACTTGAATTGATCACGGTTTTCATCAGATATATGAACGGAAAACTTGTCAAATAGTATGTTTGGGCCGGAGAAGCCTTGCTCGTTTTTAAGAAAACAAAAAGGTTCAGATTTGAACTTCATTTTGTAAAATGTTAGAGTTCGAACCGAAAATGTACCTAGTTTTCAAGTAATAATGCAGGAGGGAAAGTATTTGAACAGCGATAACTCGTTTCGAAAGGAGAGATCCGTCCCTTACGCGCGTTGAACATACCAAACTGAAATTCGCGACCAAAGGAAACCACCTGATGTACTAAACCGGTATTTACCAATATAGTGGGGTTTCACAAACAGGGATGTGGGAATGTTTTCGTCTTACCGAATGGTAATTAGTATCTAATGCGTCGTCATAATGAATGAGCTGCAAAGCCTTGTATTTGTGTTCTATTCTAAAACTGTAAATTATATTTAAAGGAAAGAAAACAAAAATATACAAATTCGGACTTACATATTTTCTATACCGGCTCAAATTTTATATAAAACAATTTTTTTATAAAATTAATTTTGGTGAATAATTTTGAATAGAAATTTTTTTACCATCTTGAGAAAGTGCGTTCACAATTTTTTTTTGTACAGCCTCTTTTCCGTCAAGTTCAACATCACGTTACTGTTAAGACTTTGTTAGTTCTTAACAGTTTCGAATAATGTACTATAATGTTTTCAGTTTTATTAAATAAAAATATTGCTATTTTTTTACACTGTTAATCGGAATGGTGTGTACATATCTGATTATAGAATTATATGCCTCACATATTTGCATACCTACTTAATAATTGTACAATCATAATGTAACCAAAACTGTTAAAGAAAAGAGGTAAAAAATGCTATACTTTGACCTGTCGATACTCGGAAGGCTGCACCTTTCTAATTTTTTTTTTACTGAGTGTGTTTATTTTTATGTTGTGCTACACAACCTTGCTAATAAGAGTTTGACACATCTTTGTAGTCCGGCAAAATAAATATAATGTTCTCCGTCCCATACATTGCAAATTTTAAAATATAAAAAAATATATATATACTTTATATATTTGAACCTAACATACATACGTACTGTCAAGCTACGCGTCTTCACATATTTGTTTATTTAATATGTCCTCAAATCAATTATGAATAACAAATAAACATTTAAAACGCTACAAATATTGGAGGGTATTTTCGACCACAGTGGTAGGTATAGTTGTTACATAATGTACCAATTAGTATAAGTTACACACTTGGCAATCACAAAACATAAGAAAATGTAATTAACTGTAAAGTTAAACCATAAATAATGTATAAAGAAAATAGACGAAAATTTATAAATTCGGACTTAGATATTTTCTATACCGGGTCGAATTGGGTTACAGTTTTTATGTGGTCTTATTACACTCGTGGTCTACTTCATGATGTATCAAAAGAACTGCGACACCTCGAAAGACTTTTGAAAAAATCGACTAAACATTCTCCGTCCCATACAACTGAAAACTTCAAGTATTTTTAATAAAATATCTGCTTGACTGATATCACTACAACTATATATTTGGTATTATCTTATGTAACCCTAAATATAACAAAAACAGTTTTTCAAAAAAAATCAAGTTTGCGAAAAAAATCTCCTAATACTATGGAGGCCGTTTCTCGATCCATAGTGCCGCGCCAGCGTAACACGATATTTGTAAAAACGTACAAATACGTTCGTTACTACCCAATCAGAAAGCGATACCACCCGATACCAGCCAATCAGAGCGCGCACCGTCCCCTCCGCTACCCGCGGAGCTCGGCGACGCTGGTTCTCATATAAGCATTGGACATTCCGACGTGTATGACGTCGTATGGACATTCCGATATGTATTATATAGCAGATTTTGTAAATTTGTCTGAAATCAAAATAGTCAGGTATCCGATTAAAAACTGTCCCTACTTGAAGGTGCCCGCTGCCGGGCTTGACAGAAATATGAAAGTAGCTCTTAAAAGGGGAAACCAGTTGGACACCACTGAATCTAGTAGATAGTAGATACATGTTTATGAATTTATATGTACGAGCGAGGCCGAGTAGTATATGCGATAACAACGCGCCCCCACCCCTACCTGCTAGGTTGCACAACGCTCTCGAGGAGTCGGCGAAATACAGACAGAGGTGTCAACGGGCGAGAGCAGAGGCTCCGAAAGCGAATTTCCTGAGATGGTGTCGCCCTTACCCGCCGCGTCACCATCGGGAACCAGGGCGCGCCCTCTGCGCCCCTCCGGACCCGGCGACACTAACAGTTTTGAGGCGGAAATAACTAGCGTATACATGCCAAACAGACGTCGCGACGTCGATGTTCATTATTAAATGGTAACCTGTTATTGGTGTACCTAAGTCCTTTTATATAAGTGGTTGTTAATTTCACGTATTTATTGTCACTGCTATCCTCCCAAATAAAATAAAAATATCAAATCAAGTTTCACGTAACAGTAACGATCACAGTCGCAATATTCGAATGAAACCCTAAAGCATAAGGAGGAATTCTCATTAGTTTCAGCTTTGAGAGTTCAGAATAATATAAAAAAACATAGAATAAAATAATGCCATGTTTGATTCGTAAAATTAATCGGCTCGCCAGGATTACAGAAATCTTATCCGAATCGATTGCACAGGAATTTCTATAAAATATTTCCTGTCTCCTAAAACAACTTAAAATTGGAACTGTACGTAGGAGTAAGTGTGTAAGTACATAATTATGTATGTAGGTGCATATAACGTACTTATACAATTCGCAGGTATCTACTAATTATTTTAAAATACCTACCAAATTCTCGCACACGATCTGAACTCTGGAGACGTTACCCAGTAGATTGGTTGTAAAACGAATTAGTTCGGGACGGGGCCGCACGGCATAACGACATACACCAGGGGTCTCCACACTACGGCCCGCGGGCCGGATATGGCCCGCGTCGCCACTTTATCCGGCCCGCGTCATGTTTGCGACCTAAACATTTATTTTTAATTCATGCTAAATTGTGCACGGGCGAGCTGCTTACCTAGACTCTAGGTAGAGTTTCTTAACTAGAGTAAACATAGCACCAATGGCACCATTGCTATTTGGTCGATCAGATAGCGGCGGCGCCGCCGCCGCCGCACAAAGCCTTCTGATAGTATTAAAGATATAATTGTTGATGAACAACTGCATGTGTCACATTAATAAACATTATTTTTTTTTACAAAATTGTTTTATTTTTCTCCTTATTTATATTATACTAAACATTACCTACATATTAGCACCTACACATTTTGAGTTTACAATTTATTAAAAATGTTATATATAGAAAAACAAATTACGTTTGATTCTGGCCCGCCAATATTTTTTGAATAAACAATAGTCAATGTGGCCCGCCTGTAAATAAAAAAATATATAATAAAATAGTTTGGAGACCCTGACCTGACATAGACCAATCGCGCCCGTCGCGTCCTCCTGCAGTCGGTCGTCGTCGCGTCGTCGTCGTCGGGGGGAAGACGTGCGCTAATGAACTTACTGAAGCGAGTGGGCTCCGTTAGGGCTTTGTCTTCGATCGTTTGTCGCTCTCTTCTGCTTCCGTGCTTGTCCGGTAATCATCGATCAAGCGATGACCCAGCGCTTCTACCGAGTTAAGCGACAGTGGACAGGAACTTTTTGTGGTTTATGGAATCCACCATGGTTGGCTACATCACCTAATACAGGGGTTTCCAAAGTGTGCGCCGCGGCGCGCTCTGGGCGTCGCAACTAGCACTCAGGGACGATCACGTCTTATTTTACTGGCCGCGTGCCGACAGCTTGAAAATTTTGCTTTCGTTCAGCCCGAGGTTCGGCCTGTCGTCCCCAAAAATAGTGATCGCTCCGACCCGTCAAACTACCAACCTATTACCTCCCTCCTCCGCACGGTGACGGAGCGCATTATCAATGCGCAGCTCATGACGTACCTGGAGACGACTAATCTCATCAGCGATCGGCAATACTGGTTCTGGCCAAACCGATCAGCTGGCGATCTCCTAGCGTACGTCACTCACCTTTGAGGGGAAGCGCTTGAAGGGTGCGGTTAATCCTTGGCAATTGGACTTAATATTGCCACGGCATTTTACCGGGTCTGACATAAAATGCTTTTAGGCAACCTGCTGGCGTACTGTCTGGCCTTTGTGACTGGGTCACCGACTTCCTACATGGGCTTAGCATTCAGGTCCTCGTGGACGGTTGCTCCTTGAAGGTCATGTCAGAGAATGCCGGTGTACCACTAGGTTCTGTGTTATCTCCTATGCTGTTTCTTCTGCATATCAGCCTCGATAGCTCAGTGGTGCAGACACTCGACTGTCGCTATTGATTGTTAAGCAACGCTGGGCCGGTCAGTACTTGGATGCGTGACCGCTCGACCGTTGGAGGCTGACCGTGGTTCGGATTCCACGTAAAACTGTAGGTCCCTTCCCTTCTTACCTTACTAGGTGGTAGGGTACAACCCGCCCGGGTTGATACCACCGCACTGAATGAAACGTCGGTCGAAACGGCTATGTAAATAGTTTGTGTTTTCCGTCCAGTTCAGTGTAGCCGGCACGATCGAAGGAAAGCACTGAAATGGCACCTAGTTAACCCGGTGTTATGGGCTGACATCACGGATGTTGTAGGCGATGTAGCAAACCGTGTCAGTTTCCATAAAAAAAAATAAAAAAAAAATTACAATATATTAATAATATACTGCCACTCGGCATTCATACGAGAATAAGTAAATAACGTAATTACGTGTTGAGCCAATGCTTAAAAATAATAGCCCTACTGCATCTCTTCCCGTGCATGTAAAAGACGACTAAGGGATAAGACAAGATGCCGTCCTACAGAGCGACAAGCTAGCCCCCTCTCACCTTGGCACGGTCCTTCCGCCGAATCATGCAGCAGGGGGATATTTGTGCCTTAATGGCTGCTTGATAGTTATCTTGTCCGAATGTGGTGTTCGGTGTTGTGCTGTAATTTACAAGACTCCTTGCATCGCTCACCCCGATGCCCCGATTGCTGGGATACAGCGTGTACCTAGTATATGTAAGTATTTATGTATGTATGTCGGCAATATACCTACATTGTTATGCAGACCTATATTAATTATCAATCACGGTTCATCCAAATGGAAGTGAAGAGGCTTACACTTGAGTCTGAACTCGAGCAAACCCGTCTTTGGTCGTGTTCAACGTAATCTACGCAACTGTATGCGTAGATTTATTATGTAATAATTTCGTTTTGGAATAATAGTTTCGGACCGAGCAAAGTGTACACAATACTTGTCACAAATATTTTTTTTGTTAAAAAAAATACTAATCTCGGTTTTTTTAATTTTCAACTTAGTTTTTGTAGCCTCTTTAACTAAAGTTTAGGACCCCTGACGTTTCTTGCACTGTGAACTGTGATATGATCGATAATAGCACATTTTTACTGCATTCTAGCGACCCTCCACCCTTGCCCCTCTCGCACCCCCCTGAGCACTGGTGAAGATCTGTCTCTCTCTATCAATGTGATGCAGACAAAAGTAGGTAGGTCTTCGACAAAGCGCGCTCGAAGCGCTCAGAATGCGACCTTTATGCGCCTTTATGTAGTTATACGGCACTTGCAAGTCGCTAGAACACAGCTTTTATTATGCTGGGCTCCAATAATAACTGGATGCACCCGCAGCTCCGCTATGCAATTATTTCAATGATCAGCCCACTGATTAGCTATGCCTAAGTAGTGAATAACCGTGATAGGGCATCAATACTAATAATAAATCTTTAAGGGATGGTGATGGAGTAAATTAAGTACTTTGTTTTATGAGATATTGCGTTTGTAGACTCTATGCATGATACTAAAACTAAATTGACGATTTTTATAATTTTTTTCTGTATGTAGGTATATTCCTCCATAACTCTTAAACCGATCATCCGAATTCGAATAAACTTAGTAGGTACAAGCACATTTTACTATATGGGACACAGGATAGGCTAAATAAAATTCAGTTCCGGTTACGCTAAGATGTGGCTCTTATACAAACCGAATTGTTCCGCGCGCCGAATTAAATAAAGGTGCGGTAGCGGGCTTACTTACTTTCTTCTTTTTAAATACGAATTTCACGCGAGCGAAGACGCGGGCAAAAGCTAGTAATAAATATAATTTCTTGCTTCTATGAAAATTTTGGTTAAAACCACAGGACAGCGATCGGTGGCGTCGGCTAACCGTGTTTATTTCCATAAAAATAAAAAAAATATTATTCTTATACTTAGGCCCACTTGCACCAACACAAATTTAATATATAAACCAGTTTAACTCGCTAAACCAGTTTAAGCTAGCACACGTTGACTGTGGGAACCGCGTTTAAATCCATAACTCGCTACTTAACTTTAAACTCGTGTTGGTGCAAGTGGGCCTTAGGTACCTACATAATTGTGAATACAGTCAAGGCACGCCTTCATATTGATTTGAAAATAAATATCGGTAAAGCTGCCATCATGTCCACCGTGTAGTCGCACTGTAGCTTGCCTGAAACTTATCTAGTTACAACTTACAAATAATCGAGTTAGTTGGAAATAATTCCGAGCTCGCCTGAGAGCTGGTTGGTAGGCATTTCGCTCTACGCCTCTTGATTATCATCTAAACCGAGTTCGTGTTCAAAGAGTCGGTCGCACCCTACACGAATATACCACCACCACCGGTGTTCGGTTACATGCTAGCTAACCGTGGGTAGATGTTTGCAAGTCAAAACTAATCTTAGTGCTCCGAGTGAAGGTAGTTTTTTCAACAGCCGTAGGAAAGCAAGAAAAGAGGTATAATGCACGTCAAATTGTACCTACAAAGCCTTAAGCCAAAGCGCGCGGCGGTGCTGTAATCGTCCAATTTAATTAAAATCATCACTCTACGTACGTCCCTGTCTCCAGACATAGCGTGGCCCAGACAATGTTAATCAAGGATACTATACTATGTCCACGATAATCAGCGCAGCGCGCGCGATCGGGCAGGCGCAGGCAGGTTAGGCGGGGGCGGCAACATGGCCGAACTATACAAATATCAAACGGTCCTGGCAGTTCGGGCAATAAAGTTATATGACCTAGGGAAGCGAGAATCTGCGCGCGGGGATTTGTCGATGAAAAGTCACGTTGGTCTATAGAAAATTTTAAAGTGTTTTTTTCTGAATTAAAAATATGTTTTAAGATACTTAAGGTATTTATTTATAATAGGTATCTATTTCACATACTCAAGCCATTCCTTGTAATATTTATTATTCCAGCCTATTTTAAAACTCTTGTAGCTAGGTACTACAAATTAAACAAAAACACATTTTATTATATTTTATAGTTTTTTAATGTTTTTTTTATTTATCTTAATTAATATTAGGTATTATTTAAGATACGTAAGGTATTTATAGAGGGTGTAGAAACGGCGAGTACATTAAATTTAGGAAATGATTATTGGGATCAAGAGTAACAAAAAAGTCAAAAAACTTTTTTCTGAATTCCCTTTAAATA
The DNA here is from genome assembly GCA_946902875.1 of Nematopogon swammerdamellus. NCBI lineage: Eukaryota > Metazoa > Arthropoda > Insecta > Lepidoptera > Adelidae > Nematopogon > Nematopogon swammerdamellus. Next base: position 10,829,242 of record OX336338.1, read on the forward strand.
AAAAGTTACAGTTTTCATACAAACAAATTGATTACTTTAATGTAAAAATGATCTAATGACAACAGGGCGGCGCGGAGGGGGGAAGAGAGGGTGAGACGTGAACGCCTCGGACGGAGGTGTTGGCGGGAGGGGTGAGGGTTAGCTTTGTGAGTGGAGGACTGGAGGTCGGCAGGCGGAGGGTGCGGAGCGGCAACAACGCGTTAAATTACACTATTCTCAAATCAAAACAAACGTGCAGCTCGCACAACAAAATTGTATGGCTTAGTGAAGGGAGATTCCCTTCACTAAGCCATAAAACTTTATTATGCGAACTGCACGTTTGTTTTGATTTGAGAATAGACGAAAACATACATTTCAAAAATTCACATCTCGAAAACTAAACACTTGAGAGAAAAACTTTATTTGCTTTTTTGTCTAGGAAAAACATGAGGATGCGCTGGCGAAATTAATGTACTCGCCGTTTTAACACCCTGCATATGACCCTGAAAATATTTTATAATTAACTAAATTATGAAATAAATAACTAAATTAATTCAATAGAGTTTTAAAGTGAATTTTTATCCACAAAACGTATTCAGACGAACTTGTGAGGTAGTAACCAAGTAGTAACTATCAGGTAGATGTATGATGTGGACATAGCTTATTTTCAGAGAATTGTAAATTTTTAACTGGAAGTGTTGGAACTTGGGTGCAACACGCGGATGGATGGACGACGGGCGGGAGGGAAAATGTCATAGGTAAGTAGGCACCTAAAGTACATAATTTTCTGTCACAGAGTTTTCTGTCGGTGTATACATATTCTGTGGTTCTAGTATTTCGTTCTTTCTAGTTTCTAGATTATTTTGCTCTTGTATTTTCCTTTGGCTGTATATGTTGGTAAAAAGTATCAAAAAAAGTTTTTTTTTTCTATTTGTGGAACATTTTTCATATGTGACCTAGCAACTCTGGCAAGAAAAGAGGTTTTCCCGCCCTTCTTCATCCGGACTAAAATATGTAGTGTAATAAATATCTATTTGGGGAATTAGCGATGGGAGTTTTGGGGAGAACGTTAAAATCTAACCTGACAACTCTGTTGCACCGCACTCATGCATGTATAGCGAAACTTGCGGTGCGGACCGACCGGCCAAGTGCGACTCCACAGTCCGCGCATGAACCCGTGCTCCACAGTGAATCGGATACGTTGAATAAGCTACACTACACTGGCAAACTCTGTAGGTACAGAGATTATACTACACATTTAGCATGATTTGACGACGGACGGAGAAGCTTTATTCATTTAAACCGTACAAATCTCTACATAGTATAAAATAAAGTATGTTATCCTATATTACTTGTTAGGGATATAAAGGGGGAAGGATAAAGGGGGATGGACGGTGATGGAGAGGGGTGAGGATAGAGGAGAGGTACGATGAAGACGGGGGAGAGAGAGGTATGGGGTAGAGATGGGTCGGGAGGGGGAGGAAGGTATGAAAGGGGAAGGAGGGAGGATGGTGGGAGGGATGGGAAGGGAGGGGAGGGACGTAGAAGCAGAAGGTGGAAGCGATTTAAGGTAGGGGAGGTGTGTAAGATGGGTGGGAGATGGGGAAGAAGAATGTGAGGAGGGGCGACGAACGAGGGGGAGGGGTGAGGGAGGGAGGGGAAGCGGCGGGGTAGAGATGGTTTAACGAAGGCTGAGAAGGGAGGGGCGGATTGGAGGAGAGGGGAGAGAGGAAGGGAGGAGCGAGTGAGGCGAGGGAGGAGGTAGGGAGGGTTGGGAGGAGGGAGGGAGGGGCGGGAGGAGAAAAAGGGAGGAGGGGCAAAGAGTGAGAGTTAGGTGGGAGGGAAAGATGAAACGAGCGAAGAGGGACGGAGGGAGTAGGGGATTGGGGAAAGAGGGGGACTGAGAAGAGCGAGGGGCGGAAGGGGGGCGGAGAAGAGCGAGGGGCGGGATGTATGTATGTTCCTCCATAACTCTTGAACCGATAATCTGAATTCGATGAAACTTAGTACAAGAATATTTAACTATACGTGACACAGGATAGGCTAAATAAAATTCAGTTCCGGTAACGCTAAGATGTGGCTCTAATACAAAACGAATTGTTCCGCGCGCCGAAATTAAGGTACGGTAGCGGGCTTACTTACTTACTTCTTTTTAAATGCGAATTTCACGTGAGCGAAGCCGCGGGCAAAAGCTATTATAAATAAATTCATAAAACAATAAATAATAAATTAATAATTAAGAGCGTCGAGTAGTTAGTCAAGCTCGCTAGTCGCAACGCGCCCTTATTTAAAAATTGTGAATGCTGAGACCTTCCCGCCCTCCTCGCGTCTCGAGCGCGCCGCTGCCGCCGCGCGAGCCTGTTATAAATAATCTACGAGTGCTTTAAAAGGTCCTGGAGAATTAAATAGGCGGCGGAATTAAACTACCCTCGACTTGATTTCAACACGGGCGTGTATACTATATTATATACTGGTAGGTAACGACAACACAAAAACGACGAATGAGGTGGTGGCGGCGCGGGGTGGCGCGAGGTGGCTCGGCGACTACCAGCTAGAACGGCGTTCCGTCCCAAAATACAAAATAAACCGGTCAAGTGTGAACATTTCCACGGGCCGAGGGTCTCGTCACTGCTGCTCCGCTATCATCATCATCAGCCCGTATCGGTCCACTGCTGGACATAGGTCTCCCCGAAGGCACGCCACCGTACGCGGTCTTCCGATACGTTAGTTTGTAGGTGGCCTCTATTCGAGTACCTACTCGTTTACCACAGCGGTAATCGGGTCTGCGACAGATGTGCCCAGCCCGCTGCGACTTCGGCTTGCTGATTTTCATAGCAATAAATAACTAATAGTTCTTTGGCGTGTTTCGTAATTACGGATTTTATCGATCAAAGAAATGCCGAGCATTTCTCTTTCCATAGCTTGCTGAGCGAATTTAAATTTGTGGAGCAGGCCCATCGTCAGGGTTCACGTTTCACCTCCGTACGTCATTACTGGCAGAACGCACTGATTGCTGATAGAGTGTGGTCAAAACGAGGAATTACGGAGGGAATTGCAGGCGTCACTTAGGGTGGACAGACTCAATATGTTTTTTTAGTATACATAAACTGTTGGCGAGCCCCATTGAGAGGGATTTAGTAATTGTGTTGGATTTCGTTGAGCGTTCTCTATCCCAGGGACTCTGGGCCCTAAGTGATAGGTAAGATGAGTACTATGGGGCCGATATTAACAAATCATTGTTAAAAGCCCTAAAATTATATTTTAAAAAATTGGTTGTCTGTAAAGTCGGTTTACGGACGATAGTTTTACGTGATGACGTGGAATAATCGTAGTACATAGAGCAAAGATCAGTAATTCTATTTCCAGTAGAAAGATTAATCATCTTGTGACTGGCCATCAATAAACTTCTGTTGTCTGATCTTGACAGTTTTATCTTAAGACGTTTCCATGGTAACTTTGACTATACCGATTGTGCCTCTCTATCGCTTGTTACGCGCTCTCGCTTGCACACACAGGCTCAGATGGAACGTGACATTTTTTTCGTGCGTGCAGCCGGTGTTCATCAATTTATAAGACGTGACGTCATCACGTCAAAAAGACATTTGACAATGACTGTGGGATGGAGGGAGGGTGAGAAGATAACGGTGTCCCAGTGTGCCTCTCTTCAACCTGGCCCCGGCTCGTCATCTCAAAAGTAGTAAAATGCCACTGCTACGAGCGCGGCAGCGGCGGAGGCATGCACCGAGCAAGGCTGTTGTCACTGATGACGTCATCGTAGGCGCATCACTGTTACGAGCCTATGAAACACGCCTTTACGAGACTGCGTAGCGGCGCTACGAAATATTGCTATAGGTGTTCCTTCCGCGAACTGGATCGTTAGGCTCTTTTTATTAACAGTGGCATAGTAGCGTTGAGGTGAATGAATACGTGCTACGCGCTCGCTAGTATACGTACCTATCTAATTAATTATAGTGTCATTATGTCTATCAATTATGAGATTTCCTCTGTCCGCCTCAACAAATTGAAAAAAAAAAAAATTATTCTACTCAACTAGCTCCAAGCAAGGATATGTCACATGTCTCATTGCAACGTATAGGCGGATAAACTAATTTGTTCTGCTGCAGATATTTCTTCTACAGAATCAGTAAACTCTGAAACGCTCTCCAAGCCAATATATTTTCCCTCAATTTACAGTCTCGGGTCCTTCGATAGGCACCTGTCAGGCCGGTATGGCATTCGCACCCCGCGATATCGCGACTCTTACGACAAAACTAACGGAAATTATTTTTGACTTTTTAAGGGTTGTTGATGTGTCGGGGAAAATTTGGTGTTATGAAAATTTGTAATTTAACTTTTTATCAATACCCCGGGTGGCTAAGCTCAAGTGGCAGTGGGCTGGGCATGTTAGCCGAAGAGACGATGACCGTTGGAGTAACCGTATCCTATACTGGCAGCCGTGGACAGGAAAACGGAGTGTGGGAAGACCACCCGTCACGACGGGTGGGACGACGACATCAAGTACGTCGGCGGAAAGCAGTGGTTCCATATCGCTGAAGACTGGGAGGACTGGAGGAAAATTGGAGAGGCTATGTCCAGCATACACGCTGACCGACTGACTGACTGTGCTCGTGTGTGAAGGACAGACTCCAGACGTTAACGACAAAGCTCTTAAATACCTTAGTGATCCTTTCTCAGTTCACACGGGCTATCGTTAAGGTCAAATGATAACTTGGTGTTGACTATTGCTTCCCATTTCACTACAACATATTCTGACTCATTTACGATACATGCAGCTCGTATGTGCAACCAGCCAGCTCCCTATCAATCTCCGTCTCTCTTCTTCCATTCACACTTTCAAAATTCTTTTAAAGAAAGACTTTTTTTCCTCGTAATTTCTCTGATCTAAAACGACGTCTCTCATGTTCAAAGTTAGTAAATGTATAATATGTAAAAACTAGGTAGGGATATTTAGTCTATCTTTACTTATGTATGGTATTCATATTTAAGTTTATCTATCTTTTGTATTCCCGATTATGACTCATAAATACTTATAATATCTCATTCCGCCACTCACCTAGCAGTTATCATACCCCAAAACTATCCTGTTAGAAAATGTCTAAAGGCATTTTGTGTTACCTTTTGCCCATATTTTATTTGAGTGCAATACATATACCTAGGTCCTAGATAATACAAAAATACCACTTGAAAAAAAAACCTGATTGAAAGAAAACCACAAGATATTTTGGCTTCAATTTCGTATATCTGAAAATAGTGTGGTCTCAGGGCGGTCGAGGAGAGGGACTAGGTGGTCGAGGGGGAACTGGGCCCGCGGGCCACGGTTTGCAGAGCGGCGGGTGTCACAGCCAACGATAAATTAATTACATGCTATCAATATTGGAAAAAATAACCGAACCATAGCCCTTTGGCACTTACAAGTATCGCCACTTACAAGTATCGCCCATCCAATCCATCCAGGATGTCCCGACAGGTATGTACCTCAAACCAAGCCCTACTACTTGAGCGCTTTTAGCACATTAGGCCATTTTTTAGGGATAAAACATTATTTTATGAAAAGCGCGACATGTGACACCGTTCCACCTACAAGTAGGTGTGTAACGATGCTCATGAACATTCTGTGATGCACGGGGATTGGGAAGGGTCAGAAACGATAGCGAATGCCATGCCGGCCTGATAGAAGCCTTCTCACGTCCCTTTTGAAAAACCTCAGACTGTACTTGGGAGGAAATAGATGGGCAGGGGCGTGCGTTCCACGTTTTCCTGCGTTCTGTGAATAAATTACCTTCAGGACCGCTTGGCAAATGGTTAGGTCTGCGTAGGGGTACATCCTCTGCATAGTACGCGTATTGCGGAGGTGGAATGGGGACGGCGAAATCGCGTTACCTAAACAGCTCCTCCGAACACTCCCGGTGAAATAGATGATATCGAATACACTTAGGTAGCCGACGTTCCTACAGAGTTGCAGCAGTTCTAAGTCGCGGGACACGTCAGGGTCATTCACCAGTCGCACGGCACGATGCTGGATTGAGTCTAGCTAGCGGCGCAAGCAGGTATTTATAGCTGAGCCGTCCCACAAATGCGAAGAGTACTCCAACCAAGATCTAACCTGCGTTTTATACAACATCAGTAGTAACATTATGACCAGGAAGTTGCAATTAATATTTTTTTTCTCATAGGTAGATTTTTTTGTATGTGTGTACCTACACCACGGTTAACCCCACGTGCAACGAGCTGAACCACGATTACATAAGTTAACATTCATTTTACTCTATTTTTAAGTCGAAATTAAATGCAATAATATTTGCTTGTTATTTAACATTAATTATTTAATAATATTTTTTGAATGCAAATAAAATGTTTTTATTATAAACTATAATCCTAATTATTTCAATTTAATATTTTTTGGTTTCATTGATGATAAAGCCCTATTAATAAAATAATAATAAAAAATCTTGATCCATTGGGCATTTGACCATTATTGGTCGTCTCGTGGCCAAGGATATTAACCATGCCTCAGCCACGTCGACCATCTTGAGGAATACGGGAAATAAAATCTGTGTGTAACTATTACAGTTGCCCTGCTGCGTAACCTGCCCACTATTACGGGAATGTTGCATCAAATTTCTATACCTACAGTATAAAATATCAAGTATACAAATGTGTTGAACTTAGCAGATAGGAGCGAGGTTCGTTAGCGACTCCATGTAGAATAGCGAATAATTAGCGAAGACTGCACGTACAGAAAACTATAATCTCTATCTCTACTTATTATAAAAGGGAACGTCTGTCTGTATGTATGTTTGAGGTAAACTCCGGAACCACTGAACAGATTTTGTTGCGGTTTACACCAATGGAAAGAGGCTTGAGGCTCACTATATGCTATATAGGTACCATCGCGCTAAATAGCCTTAGGGCTGAGCAGCAACAAAGAAAGTATAGTATGGACAGGAGAAAGAGAGAGAGAGAGAATATAAGAGAAACGATAATTTATTATCATATTTACGTTTAAATCTAATTTGCTACTAAACCGAGTCTACCGCGAGCGAAACCGCGCGCAAAAGCTAGTAATATATATAGCAGAACCAGCAGAACCCGTACGCAGTTTCATATTGAATATGAAGAATGTTAGATAGATAGGTGATGGATAGAATATCATTGTTCATTGCACAACAAACAATGATAGGAGAAGAAAACATACAAGAGAACAATAGAAATATACAGTAATAGACAGAGAAACAAAAGAACAATAGTGCGCGAAGGCGGACTTACAGCTCTTTCAGTCAACCTTTGGGTGATGATAAGTGAAGAAGAATAAAGGCAGGGGTAGTACAAACATTACGACACGAAATTAATAACATACAATATACACCTTATAAAACCATACCGACGGTTTACAGGCAATACCTCGTAACCCACAAAAAAGCTGAAACCGAGTTAAGGATACAGAAAAATTTCAAATTAAAAACTTTGTGTTTGCAAAAACTCGCAACCCACGGTCTATTGAATTTAAATTTCAAATAGTGGCAATAAATCACTTTCCCAAGCGAGTGGTAGCCGGTAGGTAACACATTCAGCGAAATTTGCGCGCAATTTCTCGCAAGCCACACAACAGCCTGTCAAAATAGTCAAAATAATTTAATTTATTTCGAACCAAATTTTTAATTATACCTATTAAAACAAACAAACAAGAACAAAAACCACAAAATATTTACATTTACAATTTCATTATTTATGAAATAAAACAGTTTCACCTTCTCCTGTAAAATTTGATCTCCGTGGGTTATGAATTATGATATGAGGTATTGCCTGTAAACCGTCGATATGTAATAATTATGTAATAATTTGTACCGTGTGGGGCCGGTACTTTAAAAGAATAGCCCCACTGCATCTCTCCCCGTGTATGTCGTAAAGGGCGACTAAGGGATATGACTCCCTTCTTATATTACTAGGTGGTAGGGTTTAACCCGCCCGGGTTGGTACCACCGCACTGAATGAAAGGTCGGTCGAAACGGCTATGTAAATAGTTTGTGTTTTCTGTCCAGTTCAGTGTAGCCGGCACGACCGAAGGGAAGCAGTGACGTGGCACCAAGTTCACCCGGTGTTATGGGCTGACATCGCGGATGTTGTAGGTGATGTATCCAACCATGTCAGTTTCAATAAAAAAAAAAATGTATATTTTATACACATATACACATATTATAGATCTTCTTATATTTCGACTTCGATATAAGTCGTCGTCAGAGAACAAAGAAATTATCAATTAAATTTAATTTATTTACAAGTTTTATTAAGTCATCATCATTTGACACATCATTCAATTCTCAATTCTTTGTTCTCTAACGACGACTTATATATAAGTCGAAATATAAAAAGTTTAAATATGTGTATTTTTTAATTTATTGTGTATAAAATATATCTAAAAATCTGAAATATTGGTCTGAATAAATAATAATATTTAATTCATATGTAAGGTTGCTATATGAATAACTTACAAATTTTCAAGACAGAAATGACTAAGATAACAATTGCTCAAGTGAAAAAACGGTTAATTATTATCACCGCAGAACAGGGAAGCAGCCCGCGCGGCCCACTTTGCTTCCCTGTTCTGTGATTATCACACTTTTTGAACCATCATTTGTTTCAGCCGTAATGGATGAAAAAAAAACTAGTTAAAAAATTCAGGGTTCATCCGTGCAATATTAACTCTCAATCCCAAATATGGCAATCAATATGAAGAAACCAGTGTTGTCAGAAAAACGGCAAGACATGGCAGAGCGGGGAAACCGTACAACACAGTGGACAGTTGTTTGGGTGATCCCCTGCCGCACCAGGCAACAGACAAACATACTGTAGACACTAGGCACTGATTCCGTAATCTGTAGTGAACATGGTATCAATTACATACTTCTTCATACTGCTTCTACATACAAGTAAATTGATCGGACAGGCATCTATATAACTAATACACACCTATGCCAATAATAGCTTTTGCTCCTGTTCTTAAGGTACAATGGACTTTTTTGGTTCCCAATCCACATGGAAGACAATTACTAAGCCTACGCCGTCTGTCTGTCCTAGTACTGTATCTTTTAATAGGTTGAAATTTTCACAGAATATTATGTTATTATGGCCGATATAACAAATAATAAAAAAGGCAAAAAGTTAATTTAATTTAAGTTAAATTAAATGAAATTTAAATTAAAGTTTTATGTTTTTTAAAACTTTTTTTTTATTTCACAGTTTTTTTAGTAATTTTTTGCTATTAATGTAGGTACTCAGCGGAATCGCGAGGCCGAAGGCCGAGCGATTCCGCCTCGCTTTCCAATCCGATCTTGACCCAATTAAAATAGGACCACGTCAGCCTCGATAGCTCAGTGGTGCAGACAGTCAACTGTGTCAGTACTTGGATGGGTGACCGCTGACCGTTGAAGGCTGACCGAGGTTCGGATTCCTCGTAAAACTGTAGGTCCCTTCCCTCCTAATCTTACATGGTGGTAGGGTTTAACCCGCCCGGGTTGGTACCACCGCACTGAACGAAACGTCGGTCGAAACGGCTATGTAAATAGTTTGTGTTTTCCGACCAGTTCAGTGTAGACAGCACGATCAAAGGGGGAAGCACAGACATGGCACCTAGTTCACCCGGTGTTATGGGCTGAAATCACGGACGTTGTAGGTGATGTAACCAACCGTGTCAGTTTCCATATAAAAAAAATTCAGGGTTATCCCCTTTCAAACAAAAACAAAAAAAGAATTTTCAAAATCGGCCCACAATTGACGGAGTAATCGTGTATCAAACATCCAAAAAAAGAAAACATACCGTCGAATTGAGAATCTCTTAGGTCTAAAGTAAATTGCTCGTGAAGACAAATGCAACGAGCCCAAACACGATGGGTTTATCATGTGTAGTTTAGGAGTTCCTATGGCCACCTTCCGTCTCCATCATCAGACCAGCTCGATGGTACTCGTACCTCATAATAAATTAAGCGCATTTGGCCGGTCGGAAAATATTTCAAATTTAGAATATTCATGAAACAAGGGTCCGAATGTGCATCACAATATCGATTCATGTATTTCAATATGTTATTTATTAAATAAATTATACTCATAAAATGACAGAGAATATTTCAAAATATTAGGTATTTAATATTTTTTAGTTCTTTTTTTTTTTTGGAAATCTGTTTTATATTTTTTAAAGCAGTTTTTATTTCATTCTTTTTAGTAATATTATTAGTAATATTACATAAAAAAGAATAATCGAAATCGATTGAAGTGGTACAGAATTATTCGCCATATGTGGTGTCAGACTGCAAATTGCTGAAAAAGACCACATCACAAGTTTTGCTGAAGGTAACCACACACCATAGTATTATGTTGATTTTTCATAAACCGCTCAATTAATCTCGATAAAATTGAAATGCCACCTCTGAAGTATGACCTACCAAACAAAAATAGAATTTTCTAAATCGGCCCTCAATTGACAGAGAAATCGCGTAACAAACATACAAAAAAAAAAAACAATAAACCTTAAAAAAACATAGTCGAATTGAGAACCTCCTCCTTTTTTGGAAGTCGGTTAAAAATAAAGGGGTCTCAATACAAGAAACGTGCTAAAAATATATTAGTATATATTCACGCTATTAAATAATAGATGGCGCTACAGGTAGGTACCTACTTTACATCGCAGGCAGACAAAATATAAACATAGGTATATGGTTTTTTGACAGTTATGGTATAGCGGATCTACACGCGATTCTGTGATCGCAAGTTTTGATCGATTGCTATTTCATTCAACGTTTCCTATAGAAAAGTAGGCCTAGGATAGGTCGATAGCTGATGAAATTATCTTTCCACAGAGTATAAATGTTTATGGAACGAAATGACAATACACAAAAACTTATGAAAAAAGTTAACATATGAATATTTTGACTGAACGTTCCTTGTTTTTCTTAATGTTTTTTTTTTGTGGATAAGATTCAATGACCTCTTACGTACGTTGTTCGTGTCTTAGTGGCAGCATTCTTCACCTAAAATTTGGTGTATGATATGTAAAGAGGAATTGTAAATTTAGGTTAGAGAACATTTTGGAAAAATGTAAGGAGTGTTTTGTTTTTCTTGGAGATTAAAAAATCTGTATGTGCTACTAAATAAGTGAATCCTCACTTGCGTTACATAATTTGTGAATAATTTCATTGGCTATAAGTGAGAATAAAGTTTGTTTTTCCGACTTCATTAATTTACGAAATATTTGAGTTTATGTGTGTTTATATTCGACGCCATATTTAAGTTAATCTTTGCGCGGAAAAAATGGCATAGAAATCGAGAGGGGTAAGCATATTTAACAGGTGGAGACTCAACGGATTAAAATTATTCTTATCTAATTTATTTATGTCTACTAATGTCTAGTGACAGTTTATTATAAGATCTAGCACAATTACAAATAAATCTTCTTGAAGTTTTAAAGATGTCTTATTAATTGTACATTATTCTTGCATAGTGTATCATAGTTATGATTATCGGAATTGACAGAGAAATTATTATAATTGATATGAATGAAATATTAATTATGTAGGTACCTACATAGGTAACTGTGACCCCATAACCAGACTATGTGGTAGTACAAGTAGGTTGGATGTGGGTCAGTATTATGTAACCCGCAGCCGAATGAGACTGAACAAGAATGTTATATGTGAGTGCACACTTACCCCAAAAGGGCGGCTTCCTCGGCAATGGTGGTCGGCATTTTCGCCGTTCGGTGTGCGTTCGGAATATCTGAGGAGATACCCTGCCTGCAACAAAGATAGTGGGTGCCTCGGTTGTAGCTTACGGTGAGAAGTAGCTTCTCTAGGGTTAGTTACTAACACATATGGTGCAATCACAATGCACTATCTGCGTGGAGAAAAATCAACTATAGTACACACATACACACTCACACACAGGTGCCGAATATGCTAGCGTGATCGGAGGACGCAGCAAACTAATTGTGTTCATTATAAAAATGAAAATACAAGCAACATAACACGAATAAAATGTCGAGCAGGACTTGGACAGATTTAGGGAGCAAGGGGAGGAGTTAGCGCGCGCGCGGCAGCCGGTGAGTGTAAGGTAACCGAAAACAACTTGCCTCTGGATGATGACAGCGGTGTCGGCGGAGGATTTGTCGATGAGCGCATCGCACTTGGTCTTCGCCGCGCCGCTTATAGTGAGAGCCCGTTTAATCGATTCCAAAACGCCGGAACCCATCTTGGGGTGAGGCATAGTTGTGCCTCGATAAACATGCTCCAGGGACGCGTACGACCCTCCAAGTGAGCCCCCAGGCATGCCAACTTCGTAACGAAAAAGAAATAACCCAACATAAAAAGGTGGAAATGACAGTAGATAGCCCGTGAGAAAAATAATAGCATACAGTGCCGACAACTACTGGCTGATTTCTATCAAGGACACCTCGCACTTATTCCTACCAAGTACTATTGTGACGGCATATCTTTGTATGTTTCAATGCGTGAGATAAGGAGGGATGGTGAGGTGTGCAAGGTGCAGTCGACAGGTGACAGAATGCAGCCAGTAGCGGCCGGCGAGGACGAGACAGTCAGTGTGCGCTGGTGGTGGCCATGCAACATATCTCTGCAGTGTATACGTAACAAGAACTCGATCAAACACTGATTTTATAAAGTTTGTCACCTTTCTAGTTTAAATAACCCCGTAAGAACCATTAAATGAAAATTAAGTAGATTCATACACAATTTACATATTCAATAGATTTACAGACCAACTCTTTTACTTAAAATAAAAATACGATAGATACTCTGTAATTATCTGCAAGAGTGGAGCAAATGTAATTTAATTAGGTATCTTAAGTTAACCTGAGAGTAGTTCCGTGATGAGTAAGTTGATACTGAGTGTGTTTTACAATGAGTAATATTAAAGAATAAGCGTAGGTACTCACCTCGATGCGGAGGGTGTGTGAAGCGAGCAAGCTCGAGCGCGAGACGAGAGTAGGAGGCGTGAGCGGCGAGGGGCTCGCTGCGAATCTGTGGCGCGAATACTCTACTCCTGACTCCTCGCTCCGGGCGCACACGACAGCCAATGCGCACTCTCACTCCACAGAGCTCGCGGTACTTCCTGGCGCGGTGCGGCGCGGAGCGGCGGGGCGAGACGCAGTGCGCATGCGAGTCTCCACTCCACACGTCAATTTGAGACAGTGACGCTGACGCGCCAATTTCAATATAGGTATTATGCTACGAGTAGACAGACACCACGGGATAAGGTCGAGTCGAGTCGAGCTCGAGACGAAGGGCCCGCTCGGACGGTAGCGCGGCGCGGCGCAGAACGCTCACGCTTGTTTTGTTTGTTGGCAACTTTGGTCGTCCGTAGTTAATAGGCGTAGTATTTTCAAATGGAACTTTCCTATAGCCTGTGGTCTTGTGCGTCCGCGTTTGTTAAAATTGTATTTTATTTTGTTAGTGTAATTTAAAACTTTTGTGATTGTACGTAAACATAACTCTTGCCATTGCCATCCAATGACATTGACTTCCTTCCTTCAGTCAGCCAGCTGAGCAAAGAATATATTACTACTTGACATCTGGCTGACACGAGTACTGATGGGCAAGGATTCAATCCCATTTGGGACCGAATCCTTATTCGAGACTTTATAGGGATTTTATTGGGAAAGTTGGGGAAGGTTCCTCATTCGATCCTATGAAATAGGATTTTATTTTAATATTAGATTTCAACATCGTGAATGAGTTGTTTTCATTAGTACTAGGCATAATTTGGTAGTAGGTATGTAGATCATTGTTTTACTGGATGAATTCCTATATCTAAATAAATAATGTCTCGACAGGTTTTAATTTGAATGCATGATTCCCTAGTTATGTTTACAAAATAATCAATATCTGTGGTCGTTTGAGCGCGCGTACATTTCGCCGTGATGTGAGAGAGGAAAAAGGTCGGTAATCGAGTCTGTTCAGTGACCGTGACAGTGTAAAAAGTTAGGTACTGATTTTTTGGTAGATCTACCAATTTCGGTCATGTTTGACCAAAAAACATACAGTCGAATTGAGAACCTCCTCCTTTTTTTTAAGTCGGTTAAAAAATAACGATTTGAGGTCATAATCTACCGATATTTGTTAAATCAATACTAATAATAAATCTGTAAGGGATGGTCATAGAGTAAGTTACTTTGTTTTATGAGATACTGAGGTATAAGACTCTATGTATGATACTAAAGCTAAATTGACGATTTTTAGAAATATTTTCTGTGTATGTATGTTCCACCATAACTCTTAAACCGATCATCTGAATTCGATGAAACATCGTACAAGGATGTTATATCCTATACTATACGACACAGAGGATAAGCTAAATAAAATTCAGTTCCGGTTACGCTAAGATGTGGTTCCCAAACTGTAATGTTTCGCGCGCAGGTATCAGATATGAGCGAGCCGGCGGCTTGGCGGAGCGGGCGGTGCGGGGGAGCGGGCGGCGCAGCGCGCGGGCGGGTGCCTATAAAAGCGCACTCCCCATACTATAGAAAGCCAAAATTGTAATTTGATTCGATCCTAATTTTTTTATCCTATTCTTATGGTACAAGTTAGGATACATGTAAACTAAATATGACGTCACCGATACGAAACATGTACCTTTTCGAAGTAAGTAACTAAGGGAGAGGCCGAAAGCGGAGCTTCGTTCAAGTTAACGATATATTTCTCGATGAAAGTAAGTAAATAAGGGCGAGAATATCATTTACGCGAACGCAACTCGGCGTTCGGCAGGGCATTAACTTAGTTTCTTTGAGAAGGATTATCATTTACTTGAACGCAGCTCGGCCTTCGGCCTCGTCGGCCTCTTTGAAAAAGTATATGGTTTACCTATAGGGAGCTCCGCCTTCGGCGTCGCCATAGGTAACTTAGTTTCTTCGAGAAAAATAACGTTTACCTGAAAGGAGCTCGACCTTCGGCCTAGTCAGTAGTTACATATTTTGTTCGAGAAGGTTTATCATTACCCTGAATGCAGCTCAGCTTTCGCCCTTTTCGCTTTATAACTTACTTTCTTCTTTTGAAATACGAATTTCACGAGAGCGGGCATAAGCTAGTAAACTATAATAGTTACTAAAAATAATACTGTTTTATGTAATCCGGTCGCCTGAGTCGAAGGGGCCTAAGCACATTCTCCGACCAGCCAATATCACCTCCGAGAAGGTAGGTGCCCGTGCATACCGGAGACTTCCCTGGATTGCTGGATATACTGAACTAGAAGAGAACACAGCCGAGCCTGCTATGCGGCCATCTTACATCCAGTACGGTGGTACTAACCCAGTCGGCTACAATTTGAGCCTACAACTTCGTAAGGGGCAAGGGAAGGTACCTAGTTTTACACCAGTTCTAAACGGTGAAGCAGCAGGTGTAAATATGCACGTAAATTTGTTCGTCAGAAAAAACTCATTGGTACACACCGACCGGATTCGAACCTCGGACCTCGTGCATGAGAACCCGATACCCAAAAACTCGGCCACCCGCCGCTTAATACTACTTGTGTAATGTAATCAGAGATGTAATGTCATCAGATCAGAGCGGATAGTCCAAGCGATCCCTTGCAATGACCACTCACAAATACGACTCGTGAAAACTCGTTACAAACTTGCGTGGCTCATAACGAGATCCTCGCCCTTAATGATTTAGTTTCTTCTTTTGAAATACGAATTTCACGCGAGCGAAGCCGCGGGCAAAAGCTAGTTAAAAACATACTTTATTCGAGAAGGTTTATCATTAACCTGAACGCAGCTCAGCCTTCGGCCTCGCCCTTAATGATTTAGTTTCTTCTTTTGAAATACGAATTTCACGCGAGCGAAGCCGCGGGCAAAAGCTATTTAAAAACATAAAATCCTTTCGATCTTAAAATAGGATTAAATCCGGGACTTTATGATAAAATTTCGCTCATATTACAGAACAACTTCACATACTTAACCTTAAAACATAAAATCCTCATTCGGTCCTAGAATAGGATTAAATCCGGGTTTTTATGATAAAATCCCGCCCATAAAGATTCAATCCCGGGATCGACCCATCAGTAGACACGAGCGCGTTTTTTTCTTGACAGCGCGCAGTTCTTGCTCTTTGGGTTGGCTGGAGCCAAAGAGCAAGACCTCTGCGAGAACAGATGCGATGCGTGCGAAAGTGCGAAACACGATGCGACGACGCGCGACGTGAAACAAGTTAATAATAACTAGAATAATACAGCTCTCCGAGATGGGGGTGGTGGTGGCCTACGTGTCTAGTACCATCACCTATCGCTCGTAGCTCGCCTCGCGTCGGTCGTCTCGGAGAGCTCCGTATCCACGGCCTGCACCCGCCGGCGTGCTTGGAGGCTTACCTCCCGCCGCGCCGCCCCGGCGGTATTCCGTTTATTATTTTTATATTAATTTTGAGTATATGTAGTGTATTTTTATAATCTGTATATTTAAAATAATGTGTTAAATATGTGAATGTGATAATAAATGAATAACATAAACTAGAATATTATAATAATAATTCTAGAGTTTATTCATACTTATAAATAAATCATTGCTGTTAGAACGAGAAAAGATTAGACGAGACTTTTTTTCATTGACATTGAGTAACATTTCGTCCACGGTCACCATTGATCAAACTTGCTGTCTTTAAAGTTGACAAGCGCCAATGTACAATTTTGGCTTATAAAAAAGAAAATAAACCTAAAATTGTATTGGTTTGTATTTATTTGTATCGATCTGTTATATTATCTATTATATTAGTCGGGCGAACTTTCTCGTATCTGGGGGCACGGCAGTGCCACCGCCAAGTCGAACAAACACGGCCGTACCATCCTTTTCTCGAAGCAACTCAGGGTTCTTTTGGTCTCCCTGTATCTTTGTCGTGGATAGAGATAAGCACCTGTAATTTTAGTTACCAAGAGTACTTACCAAACCTAGCTATACCCCCAAATTTTAAGTTTGTACCTATTATAGTTTGCGAGATATCGCCAGTCAAAGTTCCGGTTTTTACTGACTCACTCACTCACTCACCGATCATCAAAAATCTAAGGTACTTCCAGCAGACCTACAAACTTGAAATTTTGTATTCAGCTCATGTTTAGCCCACAACTAAAGGAAAAACTGAAACATCCCAAAATTTAAGCCCCGTTTTTTTTTTGTTGTGTAAACTTAACTTTCCATAAAAAGTCAATGACAAATATTTTTTTCAGTTGCATAATAAGTACTTACACATACACATACACACCACACGTATCCCGAAAATCGGGGTAAGCAGAGTAATCGGTGTTGTGCTACAAGTATTCTGGAAAATTACACCACAACACACCGCCACGTTTATTGCAAAGTGTTCGGACAAGATAACTCAGATCAGGCAGCATTTAATAAATAAGGCATGAAGGCCCGCCTGCTGTATGACTCGGTGGAAAGACCGTGCCAAGGTGAGAGGTGGCTAACCTGTCGCCCTTATGCGGGTAAACTTCCATACAAAGTATATGACAAATAATTTTGTCAGTTGCATAAGTACATATGCATATACACACCACACGCCGTATATATCCACAAAGATATAAACAAATATACGGAGGCAAGCTAAAAAATAAAAACGTTTAAGAAGGAAGAATACCTACAAAAAGAAATGAGATCCCACCAAAACATAAAATATAAAAAGATGCCAAGTCTCGCATGGAACCTTTCCACCGTAAAAAGTTGTAAGATCCCATGCAGAGGCAAGTCTTTTCATATCATTGAAACCCGAATTCAACAATGTTGCCATAAACTATATTTTCTACTTAATAATCAATATTTAGTTACTCCTCTTATATTTAACATCTTCATTTCTATAAAAAAGGCCTTGACTTGGCAATCGGAGAGCTAAAATATTATAACAATAATATGAAGGAACCTAATACCAGTTTGTTACATACATATACTATCACACACGCTGAATCCCGACAATCGGGGTAAGCAGAATAATCGGTGTTGTGCTGCAAGAACTCTGGTAAATTACATCACAACACCGACTACCATGTTTCGCAAAGTACCTATTCGAACAAGATTCAATCGATCAAGCAGCAAGTAAGGTACGAAGACCCACCTGATGCATGCTATGTTTACTTTGTTGTAAACTGAAAAGGAATCTTTACGAAGCGATCTGTTTGTGCTGTCCGATTGCCAAGTTAAGGTGTTTTTTATAGAAATGAAGATGTTAAATATAAGAGGAGTAACTAAATATTGATTATTATTAAGTATAAAATATAGTTTATGGCAACATTTTTGAATTCGGGTTTCAATTATATGAAAAGACTTGGCTCTGCATGGGATCTTACAACTTTTTACGGTGGAAAGGTTGCGTGCGAGACTTGGCATTTTTTCATATTATATGTTTTGGTGGGATCGTGTTTTCGCCAGTAATTAATCTAAGGCATAATTTATTTATAGGTAAGTTATATTATATAAAACAAGGAGGTAACGTATATATTTTTATATACCTTTGAAATTAAGTTATTCGTGTACATAAACAATGCCCAGACTCCAGACCAGATCACCAGACACACTATATTTGACAACGGTATGCTATGTATTTTCTAGGTTCACATTTACAGTCTATAAAACGTAGTGGTTTATTCTCTTTGTCTATCGTATCCTTGATCTTAGGCTGGATCCGCCGCGCCCACAGACTAACTACGCCATGGCGATCGCATGACTTGGTGTTGCAAATCGGATTTGAAATATTGAAACGAGGGTAAGAGCAGACGTTTCATTTTATCCATCGAGCTATGCTATGACGCGCACGTATCTAGTATCTACTCATTATAGATTCATGCATCGTAGACAACGGCAGATATTGCATTTTACATTAGGGTAACAAACACAACGCCGCACCGCCGCGCCGTAAAGGTAGAATATTGTCGTCGCCTTGTCAAGTTGTCCGTGACGGGTTTGACACCTGACAGCTCTGGCGGATCCTGCGCCTCCTACGCTCCTTTCTGAAACACGGCTCGCGTTGACTCGGCTCGAAAGCGAACCAACTGAATCCGATATTCGTTTGGTCGTTTATGTAATTTGGTGGCTCACTGGTATAAGAGTGTAGGGTTTTTATTTTTTCTATCTCGACCATGGGTTCGTGTCCCTTTTGTCAAAATTTGTTTTGTTTTGATTTTTTTTAAGCAATGTTAGGGTGTTAAAATTAGGTTATGGTTATTTTTTTTATAACCAGCTAAGAAAGCTTTATTTTCGGAAATACAAACATAACAAAAACGACATGCGCCGCCTCAACATTAGTTAGGGTTAATATAGAGAAGATGCGTCGCTACGCGACGCATCTTCTCTATATCTGGTTATTTTTTTAAACCACCAAAAACATCACTAATACATACTATACCACACAACATCACTCATACAGTGCGACAAGGCTTCAAATGAACGTGGGTGACAGCTGAACTAACGCCGCCACAGTGCTGCCAGATGACCGTCTCGCGTTTCCCCCTTTCACGCGTAGTCGTGGGAATAACGGCTGTTTTTCAACAGCACGTTAGAATGATCTGCTGTTTTTATATAGCTGCTGTATAGCTCAAAGTGCTATATTGCTATATTGCTGTTTTTGGTGCTGATGTTGGAATTTGAACCTAACACTGTTGGAATAACTAGCATAATTGAAATAAGAGATAAATATTAGTACTATAACAATCACGGGAATACAGCAGGCAAACAGATCATTAATCTGTCAGTGGTAAATTTTTTTTAAATTATTGGCTTGGATGCCGGGTCCTTCTGCCATTTCTTTAAAATTTATATATAATATTTTCGACGGTATTTATTATGTATTTGTAAAGGGTTTTATAATATTTTTATTCAGTTAATAAATCAGTAATTTTAAGATTGCACAACTTGTCATTGTAACCTTCAGCTCGGCGGCATTTTCACAAATATTGCTAATCCTATGGTTCAATCATACATACATACATATCATACACGCTGAATCCCGACAATCGGGGTAAGCAGAGTAATCGGTGTTGTGCTGCAAGAACTCTGGTAAATTATAGCACAACACCGACCACCACGTTTCGCAAAGTATTCGAACAAGATTCAATCGATCAAGCAGCAAGTAAGGCACGAAGACCCACCTGCTGCATGACTCGGTGGAAGTACCGTGCCAAGGTGAGAGGTGGCGAGCCTGTCGCCCTTTAGCACGGCATCTTGTCCTTATCCCTTAGTCGCCTTTTACGACATGCACGAGGAGAGATGCAGTGGAGCTATTCTTTTTAAGTACCGGCCCCACACGGTACATGGTTCAATCACTATATTATATAAGCCATGTTTTTATTCCTATTAAAATATATCTAGTAGACACTAGCTAGACACAATAATTGCTAGACACGTTAAGTTCCTAAACTGCTGTCTGCTGCTGTTGTATAAGTCTGCTCATAGCAAGCAACGAGCGCGCACTGCTATACCTACTGCTGTTTTATTGTTGATGTTGCTGTTTCTAACAAACAGCAGTCTAATTCTATTATAATATTTCTAATGTGCTAGTCTGCTGTTTTATTTAATATTTAAAATGTAACCTTTAACCTTGGGAGAGGCCTATGTCCAGCAGTGGACCGATACAGGCTGATGATGATGATGATGATGAACCTTTAGTCATTGTATTAAGGGTTAAGTTACAAAATACTACTAACACTGCCCTCTATCGAGCGAGAGCTTCACATACCTACAGGCTACACTACAAATAATTTTTATTATATCAACTAGATGGCGGTACGTACGAGTATAAATAGCAGACAGCAGGAAAGGTGGAATATTTCTAACGTTATAACTGCTGTAAATTTATAATAGAATATATTCCTGCTATATAATAATTTCCACGCGTACGTTAATATCACTTCTTAGACTTCGATTTCTGTTAACAACACCAAAGACTATCTGTTATTTTATTAGAGAGCAAGTCTTCCTAAAACTCAATACATAAAAAAAAAAATAAGTAAGTACCTACTTACCTTATAGGTACTACTATACATACATTTTCTTTTGCAACGATATTTTCCCCTAGTGTAAGGAAATTTTCAAAATTGACAACATTAATGCTGCAACAGCGCCCTCCCACAAACGTCATCCACGTTCATCTCAAGCCTTGTCGCACTGTACCACACCACACATTCCTCCTTCGAGACGAAGTTTGCCGAAAGGAGCTAAAGGAGGCGTACGGCACATGAAAGACTTTTTTAATCCCTTTAATCCTTCCTCCTTCTCCCCGCCCGGAGCGAACCAACAGAAGCCGATATTCGTTTGGTCGTCTAAGTAATTTCTTAGCTCAGTGGTAAGCGTGTAGGGTTTGCATTTTTTGGACCATGGGTTCGAATCCCACAATTTTTTTTTTCTTTTTTTTCTTTTTTAAGCAATGTTAAAGTTTTAAAATTTTTTTAGGGTGTTTAGTTTTTTTTATAACCACCTAAAAGCTTTATTTTCGGAAATACCAAAACGACATGCACCGCCTCAACATTAGGTTAGGGTTAATATAAACGGTGTTGCAGTTGCCCCCGTAATATTTTTAACTGACATAAGGGGGTTATTCTATATATGAAATTAAACAACTTCTGTGGCAAAAAAATTTTTTTTAAACAAAAATCAATTTTTTTTTTCATACAAATTTTAATTTTTTTTTTTTAAGCTGATATAGTTATTTATTTCGCCATGGAAAATATACACAATACACAAACTATAACTACCTATCAAATTAAATAGACAAATATAACTAATTAAAAAAGAAAAAAAAATACTATAACTAAAAACCACTAAAAACTAAAAACTAACTTATAAATTATATATTTACTCAAGGGGCGTCGTCCCCGGGATGGTTCCCAGGATGGCGGCCGCGTTGCACCTTTGTATCCCCAGACTAACTCTTTGCCGGAGATACGAGAGGCAACACGGGTTTCCAGTTGTGGTCACCATCCTGGAACCCACCTCAAGGACGAAGGCCTTGGCCTCCTCCGACCACGTACCAAATGTCTCGACGGCGAAGGCCACGAACCAGTAGTTGCACCTAATATCTTCGTATTTTTTGTGCTTCCTACTGGCCGCGGCTTCCGCCGCCGCACCCGCACGCGAGCAGGACAGCTTTATGTTGCTCGCACAGACGGTGTCCACACACGTTGCGTCCCACACCAGAGCGCGGCCGTGCTTCCACGGCAGAATCGTCATTCCGTCGGGCCTTTTTCCGTCGTCTCTACACAGGCCCGGCGGCTCCAGTAGGCATGGCACGTCAACAGAAGTTAATGCTCTTTTCAGTAAGTCGTTAAGCATGTGATGTCTTGGGAATCTGCCCGAGTTTTTGTTACAGCTTAATCCGTGGTGACCCTGGGTGTCTGCGGTCTTGCCACAGACACATTGGTGTTGTTCGTAAATGTTGCAGCCCAGCCTGAGCGCCATTCCTAATTTTAAATACCTATTCTCAAAATGTATGGAAAAACAAATTTTTTTTTTCTTCAAATTAAAAAGTCGTAGAACATAAGTTGTTCTATTTCACGTACAGAATCACCCCCTTTCGGGTTTTACGGTTGGGGTTGCAACGCGACGCATCTTCTATATTAACCCTGGTTATTTTTTTTTAAACCACCAAAACATCATTTATTTATCACTTGCCGAAGAACCAAACGAAGGTTTGCGGGATTAAGGATTCGAGGGATTGGATAAAGTCTTTCAGGTGGCCGACCGGCTAAAGGATAAAAGGAGCGGTTGTAGGATCAAGCAGGTCTTTCAGGTGGCGGACCTTCTTTACTATCATTTTGATTTATTTACGTTTTGTTTATAGACGTCCAGAGATACCAACCTTCCGGTTACAAAATCCAGACGTCTACTACCTGCACTCTTGCGAGTCCAGTGATCCTGATCATGTATGCCAGATCGAGGCCCCATAGCTGCTCTGTCGAACATCCGTTCTTCCGAAAAAATCCCATGGGAAACACAGGCTGTAATCTTTCCCCAGCCGATCCGAGCCACCACCCGTCCACCCGAAGGAACCCTCGACCGAAATCGAGAGCCGGGGGTGAAGCCTTCACTGCCACTGGGGTCCGCAACCTATCCAACCACAACCTGTGCCCAGGGCCTCAGCGTTTTGTACTAGCCTAACGGCTTTTGTTTTCACCAGCTATGTATATGCGTGAAAGTGCATATGACCACCACCTAATGTGTACCGGGGATCCACCGGTCTCGAATGACTGACTCACGTCAGCGGCATTCGCTCGTGAGAAATCCATCCCACATCCACATATAAGTGTGTGTTGCACCGACATACCGATCTACATTATTCGCATGTCTACCAATTCTCCACATTGTTTACGGAGCTCTAAGTGGCTCACCACTCGCAGCTTTCGCTACTTATTCCCGTGTTTGATGCTTTAACTACACAAGTACGGAAGCACCAGGGAATCAACGCTAAACCACAACCCCTGCGAGACCAACTCCAGTGTTCCGTGCAGAAGCACGAAGCATTCTGGGGCTTTTAACGGAACCCCGCAGTACTCAACCCAGCGTTTAGGGTAGTATCTCATTTGACCCAGCGACCTGAGTGGAGTCAGCAGCGTGAGCTAAGCGGAGGCCGAAACCCCCAACTTAGTACTCATGTTAGACTTGCAACGTTTAATGAGTAATCGTCGAGAACAAGTTCTCTACCACACATTATTTCTAACAGTGACGCCCGTTACACCGCCCAGTTGCGGGATAGGGTAGCCAACTGTGTGGTCTGCCTGCATATGTGGCGGACCGATCGGATTCTTTTGGTTCGCTTTCGAGCCGAGTCAACCCGAGCCGTGTTTCCGAAAGGAGCGTGCGTGCGTAGGAGGCGCAGGATCCGCCAGAGCTGTCAGGTGTCAAACCCTTACTTTTTATGCCTCTGAAGCTAGAAACTCATTGGGCCCACGTACGCCACACACGCGAATCTGGGCGCGTCGGTCTCCATACATTTTATATGGAAGAGTGCAGCGCGCAGTTTCATTGCGCCCACGCCACCCTACGCTACGCTACACACTGCGTGCTGCACTCTTCCATATAAAATGTATGGAGACCGACGCGCCCACGTACGCGTGCGTAGCGTACGTGGGCCCAATGAGTTTCTAGCTTGATTGTGCTGCCAAGTGCTGCCCTCTATAGTTTCAGCTAGGTCGCGTCCCTCCCGCCCGTGTAGGTTTTTATTGCAATCTTTGTTTTTACCATTAGCGCCATCTATGTTGTGCACATCGCATTAATTGTTCGCACAGAAATAAGAACTATGAAAGTTACGTTAGTATGGACCACGGATTAATTCCGCTAGATGTAGCGGAATTGGTTCGCTGATCGCTCGCATCAGCTAGGTGTTTTTTTACCCGACTACGGCGAAGCCAACAGGAGGGTAATGTGTTTAGCCTGAATGTTTTTGAGAGTGGAAACATCATCGCTACGCTTTTTTAGTGTTCGGTACTAAGCCTAAGCCGCCGTCTGTCCGTCCGTTCTTTAGAACCGCAATAAGTGGTCGATTGAAATTTTCACAGAATATTAGTTATTAAGGCCGTGACAAACGCCAACGACCTTGAGCATTCGGGAATTCTACATAATGTACCATGCGACTGCTAATTTCGCTTCGCACGTTCAAGTCACATTTAGCGTAGTTTGTCGCTATCAGCCTAAAGAGTTGATGGTTCGGGGTTCGAATCCAACTTTCGTATGTTTTTTTTTTTTGCTTTTTTATTATTTTAATTATTAAAATGATTGTGGCTTATGTAACTGATGCGTGATTCTAATTTTTTATTTTTTATTATTTTACCTAAATAACATTTTATTGTAATTTCTTCCAAATTATTTTAGTTCATGTACTTACCACTTTTTATAAACCTCTAAATAGACTATCGATGAAAACTAAAATAAAAATAGGTAGGTAGGTAATAGGTAGATAGGCATTTAGGTATGTATGGCAAATATCATAGCAACATAGGTACCGGCCGGCGCGCGCGGCGCGCGCGGCGGCAGCATGGCACGGTGCGGTGGGGTGCGGTGCGGTGCGGTAACTCAGTAGCAGCGTGCCACTCACGCATGCAAGCAAGCAATAACAAGCCGCTCCTCCGCGCCGCGCCGCCGCTCCTCCGCGCCGCGCCGCGCCGCCGCGTCGTCACCGCTCCGCGCCACCACAGTGCCGCCGCCGCCGCCGCCCCCGCTCCGCAGCGCGCCGCTGTTGCTAGGCTACTTTTATTTAGGCACGGTTCTATAGTCCTTGCATCTCAAGCGCAGACAGCGTTATACCACACCCGTGACACTAGTCACATTTTCTATGAAGCGGCCGAAAATGTGTACCTACTGCTCACGTACGCGGGCGCCTTTGCGTGTATTGGTGCGACCTCGATAACTTGGGTACAGGATTGGCACTCTTTATGAGAAGTTTGTAGTGGACAATATTATAAATTATATTTGATGTAATTTAAAAGGAAACATTTTTAATTATGACTATCTATGTATATGTACCTCTAAACATTATTGGAGGGCAAGAAAAAAAGAAAAACATCAACTTATATGCACATGTTTTATTTTTACTCGCTAACTAAACGACAATTTTGCAGTGAAAGTTTCACTAAATTTTGGAAACTTTGCAATAGGTATTCCATTTTTATTATTTTTAAGCCGAATCGTATGTGAAGCTAAAGTGAAATTTTCAATGTATACTCGCCATTTTGAACTTTTTAGTTACTGGACCGATTGCTTTCAAAATTGATATCTGGGTGTCTGTGTAGGCTCTGAATACGAATCTGTAATCAAAATTAAAAAAAAGTGGCCGCCATTTTGATTTTTTTAGTTACTGGACCGATTGCTTTCAAAATTGATATCTGGGTGTCTGTGTAGGCTCTGAATACGAATCTGTAATCAAAATAAAAAAAAGTGGCCGCCATTTTGAACTTTTCAGTTACTGGACCGATTGCTTTCAAAATTGATATCTGGGTGTCTGTGTAGGCTCTGAATACGAATCTGTAATCAAAATAAAAAAAAGTGGCCGCCATTTTGAACTTTTCAGTTACTGGACCGATTGCTTTCAAAATTGATATCTGGGTGGCTGTGTAGGCTCTGAATACGAATCTGTAATCACAATAAAAAAAAGTGGCCGCCATTTTGAACTTTTCAGTTACTGGACCGATTGCTTTCAAAATTGATATCTGGGTGTCTGTGTAGGCTCTGAATACGAATCTGTAATCAAAATAAAAAAAAAGTGGCCGCCATTTTGAACTTTTCAGTTACTGGACCGATTGCTTTCAAAATTGATATCTGGGTGGCTGTGTAGGCTCTGAATACGAATCTGTAATCACAATAAAAAAAAGTGGCCGCCATTTTGAACTTTTTAGTTACTGGACCGATTGCTTTCAAAATTGATATCTGGGTGTCTGTGTAGGCTCTGAATACGAATCTGTAATCAAAATAAAAAAAGTGGCCGCCATTTTAAACTTTTCAGTTACTGGACCGATTGCTTTCAAAATCGATATCTGGGTGTCTGTGTGGGCTCGGAATACGAATCTGTAGTCAAAATTAAAAAAAAGTGGCCGCCATTTTGAACTTTTTAGTTACTGGACCGATTGATTTCAAAATTGATATCTGGGTGTCTGTGTAGGCTCTGAATACGAATCTGTAGTCAAAATTTAAAAAAAGTGGCCGCCATTTTGAACTTTTCAGTTACTGGACCAATTGCTTTCAAAATCGATGTCTGGGTGTCTGTGTGTGCTCTGAATACGAATCTGTAGTCAAAATTAAGTGGCCGCCATTTTAAACTTTTTAGTTACTGGACCGATTGATTTCAAAATTGATATCTGGGTGTCTGTGTAGGCTCTGAATACGAATCTGTAGTCAAAATTTAAAAAAAGTGGCCGCCATTTTGAACTTTTCAGTTACTGGACCAATTGCTTTCAAAATCGATGTCTGGGTGTCTGTGTGTGCTCTGAATACGAATCTGTAGTCAAAATTAAGTGGCCGCCATTTTAAACTTTTTAGTTACTGGACCGATTGCTTTCAAAATAGATATCTGCGTGTCTGTGTGGGCTCTAAATATGAATCTGTAGTCAAAACTAAAAAGTGCAAGATGGCGGCAACTATTTTTAAATTTTGAAAACGGATTCGTATTCAGAGCCCATACAGATACCCAGATATCAATTTTGAAAGCAATCGGTCCAGTAACTAAAAAGTTCAAAATGGCGGCCACTTTTTTTTAATGTTCACTACAGATTCGTATTCAGAGCCCACGCAGACACCCAGATATCGATTTTGAAAGCAATCGGTCCAGTAACTAAAAAGTTCAAAATGGAGGCCGTTTTTTTTTTATTTTGACAACGGATTCGTATTCAGAGCCCACACAGACACCCAGATATTGATTTTGAAAGCAATCGGTCGAATAACTAAAAAGGTCAAAATGGCGGCAACTTTTTTTTAAATATTCACTACATATTTGTATTCAGAGTCCACACAAACACCCAGATATCGATTTTGAAATCAATCGGTCCAGTAATTAAAAAGTTCAAAATGGCGGCAACTTTTTTTAAATGTTCACTACAGATTCGTATTCAGAGCCCACACAGACACCCAGATATCGATTTTGAAAGCAATCGGTCCAGTAACTAAAAAGTTCAAAATGGCAGCCGCTTTTTTTAAATTTTGACAACGGATTCGTATTCAGAGTCCACACAGACACCCAGATATCGACTTTGAAAGCAATCGGTCCAGTAACTACAAAGTTCAAAATGGCGGCCACTTTTTTTAAATTTTGACAACGGATTCGTATTCAGAGTCCACACAGACACCCAGATATCGACTTTGAAAGCAATCGGTCCAGTAACTAAAAAGTTCAAAATGGCGGCCACTTTTTTTAAATTTTGACAACGGATTCGTATTCAGAGCCCACACAGACACCCAGATATTGATTTTGAAAGCAATCGGTCGAATAACTAAAAAGGTCAAAATGGCGGCAACTTTTTTTAAATATTCACTACATATTTGTATTCAGAGTCCACACAAACACCCAGATATCGATTTTGAAATCAATCGGTCCAGTAATTAAAAAGTTCAAAATGGCGGCAACTTTTTTTAAATGTTCACTACAGATTCGTATTCAGAGCCCACACAGACACCCAGATATCGACTTTGAAAGCAATCGGTCCAGTAACTAAAAAGTTCAAAATGGCGGCCACTTTTTTTAAATTTTGACAACGGATTCGTATTCAGAGCCCACACAGACACCCAGATATCGACTTTGAAAGCAATCGGTCCAGTAACTAAAAAGTTCAAAATGGCGGCCACTTTTTTTAAATTTTGACAACGGATTCGTATTCAGAGCCCACACAGACACCCAGATATCGACTTTGAAAGCAATCGGTCCAGTAACTAAAAAGTTCAAAATGGCAGCCGCTTTTTTTAAATTTTGACAACGGATTCGTATTCAGAGCCCACACAGACACCCAGATATCGACTTTGAAAGCAATCGGTCCAGTAACTAAAAAGTTCAAAATGGCGGCCACTTTTTTTAAATTTTGACAACGGATTCGTATTCAGAGCCCACACAGACACCCAGATATCGACTTTGAAAGCAATCGGTCCAGTAACTAAAAAGTTCAAAATGGCGGCCACTTTTTTTAAATTTTGACAACGGATTCGTATTCAGAGCCCACACAGACACCCAGATATCGACTTTGAAAGCAATCGGTCCAGTAACTAAAAAGTTCAAAATGGCGGCCACTTTTTTTAAATTTTGACAACGGATTCGTATTCAGAGCCCACACAGACACCCAGATATCGACTTTGAAAGCAATCGGTCCAGTAACTAAAAAGTTCAAAATGGCGGCCACTTTTTTTAAATGTTCATATGATTAAGATTCGCTCCGGTGAAGGAAAACACCGTGAGGAAACCTGTGCACAGCAGTACATATAAAATTGTTGTGGACACCGCTTCCAATCCAGCTTGTCACGTGGAAATGTATAACAATTCCCTTCCATGTTCATGGGAAAGGCTTGCGCTCAGTAGTAGGACATTAAAATTCACTCAAGAAGAAGAATAAGAAACCAAATTGATATCTGATTTGTGTAACATAAATTTCATTATTTCACATAAGAATGAAAATTTCACAGTAATTTTGCAGAAAGTGCAAAATTTCACTGCAAAATTTCAAGTGAAATTTTTGTGCAAAATTGCGCCTTGCATCTCTAAGTAAGTGCGAACAAGGAGGTTTGAAGTCCACCGCGCGCGCGGGCGCGGCCGGCCCGATCGTTGTTCTGTGCTGTGAGTGCGAAAGAACCGCGCGCGTACGTGTAAGTAGCTACTACTCCCTCTCGAAGGTGCGCTCGCTCTCCTCTCGACAGTCGGTGCCAGCCTGACTAGCCGTCCGCCAGAAGTCGACCAGACAGCGCTCGCGGGCTGCGGGGCGCGGGGGGAAGCAAACTCGCTTCGAGGCGGAGCGTCGCTTCTATACGCCAGTATTATAAGTATTCTATGGTTATACCACAGTACCTATTAGTTATTCTGTGGTTATACCAACGAAAGCCATGCATATAACGCCCCGTCAAGTTACGTACCGGAGCGTATACTGATAGATACCACAGAAGAGAGATATTACTGATACGGTCGTACTGTATACTGGTACGGAAAATGACACGGTGGCAACATCACCTACAATACAACATCCGAGATGTCAGCTCGTAACAACTGGTGAAGTAGGTGCTATGTCAGTGCTTTTCTTCGGTCGTACCGGCTTCACTGAACTGGACGGAAAAAAAGAAGGGAGTCATATCCCGAAATAGTTTGTATTTTCCGTCCAGTTTAGTGTAGCCGGCACGACCAAAGGGAAGCACTGACATGGCACCTAAGTTCACCCGGTGTTATGGGCTGACATCACGGATGTTATAGGTGATATAGCAAACTGTGTCAGTTTACATAAAAAAATCCCTCAGTCGCCTTTTACGACATGCACGGGGAGAGATGCAGTGGGGCTATTATTTTAAATTACCATCCCACACGGTACAAATATACCTAACCACCTATCTTTTTTCCATTCGATCCAAACACAGAAGACAGAAATGACGACCGACACGCGGGCGCAGCAGGGCAGGAGCGAGCAAGCGAGCCCGGAACTAAAATTGTATCTAGTATTGAAGTGCCTGCTAAATTGACGAAGGCAAAAATTTTACCCTTCCGACTGAAGAATTACGTCAATAATTTCATGTAGGCGTTTTTTGTTTTTTATTTTTATCTCCTTTCGTGGATAAAATAATAAAAAAAATTGAATAGAGTTTTCTCAGAGCTTTGTGACCTTTGAATCGGTGGTATTGTAAAATTGTAATAATACACACATACTCAGATTTTCAAAAATTCATGCTTTTTTTATATATTTTTAATTTTATGTTTATTACTTACTTTTACTCATTATTAAAAAAACCAGCAATGCACTTTGTTGGTAAGGAACCAAAATATAGGTTGGCATTTTTTTAATTTTCTGAATGTGTGTCAATTGGTCAGTTTTGGACCGTCTTTGTCGCACTTTTTGCATGTTTTGCGTATTTGGCGTTTGTCACCGCCTTAAGGCGGATATCCTAAAAAAAATAAAAAAAAATAGGGGACTTACACCACACCACATAAGAAACGTGTTTTTTGCAACGGATTTTTTGGTTGTTTATGCTCTATCGTAAAGACGGTAAACATGATTATAGTGAAAACTCTAAAGTAAAACAACGATTACTTAACAAAAACGACCAATTATGTGGTGGTGCGGAACCCTCGGTGCACGAATTCGACTCGTACTTGGCCAATGTTTTATAATAAACAGGTATGGTTAGGTGACAGTGTCCAATAGTCCACCAATTAAAATACTAGAATACTGAAATCAAAGACATCAAAAATGTAAAGTCAATCGACAAAAGAAACCTGGTTACTTAAATTTAAATCTCTTTGTCTGAAAATTCTGATATGCATCTCAGTCAACAGATAGGACTCCGGGAATAGTTATGAAAACAATAAAATGTTGGTCTGAAATGCATCTCAATGGCGCATTTAGGCCATTGACTTATTTCTATTCTATGATCTAGCTAGGGCCTAAAATTCTAGGCTAATCATTAACTCTATGAATCAAGGTCATTGAGATTTGAACTATGAAATATGATTTTGAGCCCCAAACCCCCCTGGATATGCCCATGACTTATTTTGAACCCCCCCCCCCCCCCCCAGATTCAAAGTGGCTTTTTGACGTATCCGTCTGTCTGTGACATCGTAGCTCCCAAACGGATGGCCGATTTGGATGCTGTTTTTTTTATTAGAAAGCTGATTTAACCGGGATGGTGAAGATGTCAGCCGATTCAAAGATCATCGACACTTTTGCTAATTGTTGAAGGTATATCTGCTCTAAAATGGAAATTTATTATAATTTCAATGGTCGCCTAACAGCCTCATTGTTAGCCTCGGTAGCTCAGTGGTGCGGTCGGTCGACTGTTGTTAAGCACACCTGGGCGCGGTCAGTACCTACTTGGATGGGTGACCGCTCGACCGTTGGAGGCTGACCTTGGTTCGGATTCCACTTAACTTCTTACCTTACTAGGTGGTAGGGTTTATCCCGCCCGGGTTGGTGCCACCGCACTGAATGAAATGTCGGTTGGAACGGCTATGTAAATAGTTCGTGTTTTCCGTCCAGTCAGTGTAGCCGTCATGAAATGAAGGGAAGCACTGACATGGCACCTAGTTCACCCGTTGTTATCGGTTAACATCACGGATGTTGTAGGTGAAAAAATAAAAAAAAACCGAAATTATTCCAAATTGATTTATGCACTTGTTTATGAATTATGTTTTTGGTGTTATTAAAACAGCTACCGAGAAGGCCTCCTCGGTAGCTGTATTATCAATAACAACCAACAGTCTCGGGGGCTTGATGGTGCTGCGCATCGGCGACGCGGTCAGGCGTTGTTGTATGCATGACCGTCCGATTGTTGAGGCTGGCTGTGGTTCGGATTACACGTAAGATTATAGCTTTTACCTTACTGGTTGGTAGGTTTTAACCCGTCCGGATTGCTAATACCTCACACCGACCTTCATGGTCGGTTTAATGGCATGAAAACAGTTCGTGTTTTCCTTCGAGTTCAGTGTAGGCAGCACGACAAGGGAGGCAGTGATGTGGCACCTAGCTCCGACTGGAGCATGGTGTGATGGGCTTACTTCACCAGCGGCTGTAATTAGTAAGCCAACGATGTCAGATTTCAAAGAATACATTTACCGGCCGTATATGTTGATGGTGGCAGCGGAGAGATCCACGCTGCTGGTGGCGCGAGCCGGAGGCGGCACCACGCCCACCACGCAAAGCTCCTCATCCACCAGGAACCCGGCGTTGTCCATACTCTTCTCATTACCTTACTTCACTTCTCTCACTATAATTATTATCTCCATCTGTTTAATCTCCTCACACTTATTTTTAACCGGATTCAAAAAGGGAGGTTTGTATTTTATTGTATGATATTTTTGTTTATGTACGACGACTGTTGTTGGTGAAATTATAGGTATACTGAAGTAAAATTAAACAGTGCGCGCGCGCGCGCGTCGCGCGTACAGACGGATCGGATCAGAGTGATTCCTTCTATTGTTGTTTATTAGTGGAATTTTGTGAAGTGATCCCATTGTAAGATCACAAATAAGACTCAAAAGGTCAACTTTAAACGAAATTATTGAACTATTGGTAAAGATAAAAAAGCTGTACAAAATATGTGTGTATTGATCTTTAATTAACAAACATAGCGAAAAAAATATATATTTTACTACTTTGGAAAGGTGTTAAATAAATCTCCAAAAAATAATGAAAAGTATTAGGACTACATAACTAATACAGCAGCAAGTAACTATTATGTATTTATAATTTATATAAAATTCATACAATCGAACAATCACTGGTCTCGTAGAGTCAGCGACTGCTTGACGAAATTTAAAATCCTATTACTTTAAGTGAGCTAAACTTGTATGGTGGAGAAACTAATTGTATATATATATATAAAATCCTCGTCCAAGTTTTTTGAACCTCAGCCATCGTTGGGTTTTGGCTGGACAATCTTCATCATCCCCGCCCAAGATCACCTTGGGAGAGAGGGTAGATGTTGTAGATATTAGTGGTAGATGTTAGTCATCAGTGGTGTGATTGTTGTTTCCTTGTAATTCTTCCAAATAGCCGGTCATAAATTTTGTCATTATATTGCATGTATGTATAGCAGCTTGTTGTTGTAAAATTTCAATTTTGATATCCGCTTTTAAATCCGAAATGTATTTGTCTATAGATCTGCCAACAATTCCTGTAGTTCCAATCACTATTGGTATAATTTTTGCTTTCGTTTTCCATAACCTTTCAATTTCAATTCTGAGTGCATAATATTTGGTAAGCTTTTCTGTCTCTTTTTTTATAACATTATAATCGGAGGGCACTGTAACATCTATGAGGAAAGTTCTATTATTAATTTTATCAGTATATATTATGTCCGGTCTATTATTCGGTAGAGGATAGTCGGTGAGAACTGGAATTTCCCACATTATTTTTGCACTGGAGTTTTCTTTGACATGTGGTTCACTAAGGGGGCACTTCCACCACATAGTTGTTGTCTCAATGTTATGTTTTTTGTTGAGGCACCAATATACATATTTTACCAGATGGTTATGTCTTTTTAGGTATAGTGGCTGGACAAGAACTTTGCAGCCAGAAACGATATGCATTGAAGTTTCATCTTTTTCATTGCAGAGTCTACACTTCCCATCTGTTGCTTTTTTTATAATATCCCTTTCAAATTGTCGTGTTGATAGGTTGATCTTGTATTGCAAATAATTGTGATTCTAATTTTGCAGTAATTGGTTTTTTTTTAAGCCATTGGAAACTTTTTATATAATTTATGTTCTGATTAAACAATACTTTATTTATTAATTGCCCATGCATTGGTTTATTTTTCCACATCTCGATGTTATTTTTTATTTGTTTCGTCAGTATGTTTCCAGAAAAGCCATTAATATTTAACTCAAGTTTGAATTGTACACTTTCCTTTTCTATGCTATGTAGTAATTTACATGTATCGTGATTTTTTATAGTTTCTTTCACTTTGTCTTGATTTTCGTTGTTTAAATATTCATCGAAGTTCATAACAGTTCTTTTGTACAGATTTTCTATGTTTAATAATCCTCTTCCACCTGAATCAATTGGTAAATATAATCTTTCTCTGTCAGCATTTTTTTGATGCACATTGTAGATTTGTAGCATTTTTCTTGTTTTTCGATCTAACTTAATCATGTCACTGACATTATAATTAATTACATTGAATGCGTAAAGAAGTACCGGAACGGCGTAGCTGTTTATCGCTTTGATTATGTTTCTGCTGTTTAGTTTTGTTTTGAGGAGTTTTTTAATTCTATGTGTGTATTCTTGCCTCCTATTATTAATAATTTCTTGGTGATTTATTTTTCCGTCTTCTTCAATTCCTAAATATTTGTACTTCTTTTTTATATTAAGGGATTCAAATGAGTTCCCATCTAACAGTATGTGAGCATCACCTGCTGTATGGATTCTTTTTCCAGCTTTCAGTTCTAGTATATTACATTTTTCTAATCCAAATTCCATGCCAATATTATTTGTAAAAATTTCCACTGTATCGATCAATACTGCCAGATGGTTTTTGCTTTGTGCATATAATTTTATGTCATCCATATACAGTAAATGATTAATCTTTTCTCCATTTTTCATTGTATATGTAGCTCTATTATATCGGTTGAGCATTGTTGAAAGCGGATTTAGGCATAAACAGAAAATCAGTGGTGATAGGGAATCTCCCTGATAAATTCCTCTTTTTTTTCGTATTGAATGTGTTGTTACTGTACAATTAGTACCAGATGCAGTCATTATAATTTGCCATTTTTGCATTGCTCTCTGTATGAAATTTATTATTACGTCTGGGCATTTGTATATTTTAAGTATGTGTATTATCCAAACATGGGGAACAGAGTCATATGCTTTTTTATAATCAATCCAAGCCATGTTTAAATTTTTCTTGTTGATGTGTGAATCCTCTAATATGGATTTGTTCAATATAAGGTGATCTTTGCAACCTCTGGAAATACGTTTGCAACCTCTTTGGAATGGCGTTATGAATGAATTTATTTCACAGTATCTATACAGTTCTTCATTTATAATACTAGTTAGTAATTTGTACATAGTAGGTAGACACGCAATTGGTCGCCAATTTTTCGGATTCTTTGTGTCTGAATTTTTTGGTAGAAGAGTTACTTTTCCTGTTACAAACCAATCATCAATATTCTCTTCGTCTCGTAAAATCCTATTGAAGCTTTCCATAATATATATGTGTGCACCTGTAAGGTATTTTAGATAATAATTTTGAACTTTGTCATTTCCAGGTGATTTCCAATTAGATAGTTTTTTTGTGCAGAATGTGAACATTTCAATGTCAATTTTATTAAAATTATGAATTTCTTTGTGATGTATCTGTGATTCTAATTCTTTTAACCAACTGTCGTCCTTATTTATTTCACCAGGTTTGCTGAAAATGTTACTCCAAAAAAATTCGATTTCATCTTTTGTTGGAATTTCTTTTGGAATATTTTTGTTTTCGAATATATTTTTATAAAATTTGCTTTCATTTTCTCTAAAATCCTTGTTTTGTTGTACTTTTAAATTTTCTTCTTCGT
Source organism: Nematopogon swammerdamellus (assembly GCA_946902875.1). Lineage (NCBI taxonomy): Eukaryota > Metazoa > Arthropoda > Insecta > Lepidoptera > Adelidae > Nematopogon > Nematopogon swammerdamellus. The sequence goes on from OX336338.1 coordinate 10,864,941, forward strand.
ACCTTTTAATTCTGCCAGCATACATTTTCACCTTTTGTTTTATCAATTCTATCGAGTTGTCACATGATGTAGTTGAGTCAATTGTATATTTATGAAACAATCTACTCTTTATATTAATCATTCTTCTTGTATTTATACCTCTTTTAATTTCAATTAATTGTCCTAAATCTTTCCTCAATAATTCAATTTTGTTTTGAATTCTCATTTTCCATTGTGGTGTATTGTTTCTACCGTAATTGTTATTTGTTGTTTTTATCTTTTGGTTGTTTTCTACAATTAATGTGTATGCTGCACAATATATAATTGTGTTGATGTCTCTCATTGTCATATTTGTTTTCAGTATTTTTGGCAAATATTTGTTAATGATTTCTAAATTTTCAATGAATTTCTTATTAATCTTTGCTTTTGGTACATAGGATCTCTCGCATATTTCATAAATTTTCATTATTTTTAAATTTTCCTGAAATTTTTTAATCAGACCAATTTCATGTTCAGTTGAATGTGTATTATTTTCATCATTATTATTATTGTCTTCATCTTCATTATTTTCTTGTGTCTCTGGATATACTAATGTTTCCGTTGATTCATTTCCATTTCTAATTAGTATTTCACGTGGTTCATCTTGTTGTGTATTTAGTCGTAAATGATATTCTTGTGGTTCATTTTCACTGGTAGGTATAATTTCTGTTGCATTTTCTTGTCTAATGGTCTCATGGTCCTCATTAGTCAGTATATGAATTTGTCTATCAATGGTTTCCATAGTATTAATTTGTGTAATAGGTAGTACCTCAATTGTTCTATTGTTATTTTCAAGTAGCCTTTCATTCAGTATTGGATTTTCAGTATATTTCAATAATTCATTTTCATTGACACCTATAATTTCTTCATCTTGTAATTCATTTAATTTTTCTATAATATTGACTGTGGTGCTTGGTAAGTGTTTAATTTTTTCTATGATATCGTCTGGTATCATTTTGTATATAATAATTTTTCTGGCTTGATTTGAGAGCGTATGTCCATTAAATTTATAAATTTTTTGATTATTTGGGTTTCTACTACGGAACATTCCTCCATTATTTTCATGTATCCACGTCCTCCCTCTCTTGCTTTAAAATAACAAAACATTAGTTCACACATTTCATCATTGGACCACTGTCTGCGTCCGTCATCGTTGTTTTGGATAAGATGCATAGCTACTCTTTGATTTATATTATTGTTATGATTGAGGTCTGGAGGAGTTCTGTTTGTAACTTCATTTTTGTGGTCAATTCTGGCGGAATTTTCTATCTGTAACAATAACTCTTTTGATAACATTTCGTATTGTATAACTCTCTTTGATTGGGTTGATAGTTTTGCTCCATTCAATCTTGACGACTTCAGATTGTCCGGGTTTCTGCACTTATATAAATTTTCTAATCGTGCCAAGTATCCAATTCCTCCTGCTCGTGCGTGGAAATAACAGTACATTAACTCTCTTAACTCGTCTTTCGTCCACTGCCTTCTTCGATCATTTAGGGTATCGTTTTCTGTTATGGCAGTAATATTTCTTGAATCAGATGTGCCGGCAGCATCGTTCGAAGTCAGTGCTTCTTGCTGCAAAGCATCATCGTTTGTGTACGAAGTATGTGGCGGACACGAGTCCATATCAAATTATTTATGGTATTGATTGTTAAATACTCTTTTCGCTTTTGGCATTGTTTTAATCAATCATCTGTCATAACTTGTCAAAGTTGTTTATTTATCTTTTTCCACTTCAAAACCCACAATGCTTTTATTTCAGCGAAATATCAACAAATCAGTGTTTTGATATGATATTCTTATTTATTTACCTCTTGTATCTTTATTCTCTTATGCACTCTCTTCAAATTTCATTTAATATTAGGTAAATTTTCATATTTTTGTTACCTTGTGGAATGTCAGTGTTCACTTTCGATTTTCAGATGTACATATTTCCATAAAAAACCATAAAAAACAGTAAAACCCCGACTTGTACAATCGTAGAAAATTACACACTATTCAATAATATTTATATTTGAAACCCTAAAGCCTTTTAGTAATAAATTTAAAATGATAACACTCTTAGCCACATCACTTCGTACGGATGACATTGACGTTATATATATATATATATATATATATATATATATATACAATTAGTTTCTCGGAAACGGCTCTAACGATTTTGATGAAATTTTGTTTATAGATAATGTTATTTTTTTTTAGTTTTTCTAGATAGATGTAGACGCCGAGCGAAGCTCGGTCGCCCAGGTACTAAGTACTTAAATACAATTTGGTCACCGTGCGGCTCACCCAAAAGACATTGTGAATGGCAAATATTAATGTAGGTACGGTTTTAGTTTGAATTCGTTGTTTTATGTAGGTTTGTAATTTTTTCTTGCAACACTGTTTATTGAGTAAATGCGTGAACGTTTTTTTAATAGCATGGATGAATCAGTATTGACGGAAAAGTAGGTAGGCTATTTTTATATTTAGTTATTTGTTTATTTAAAAAAAGTTAAGGAATGCTCGATTGAATGAGGATTGGAATTAATATTACAATCGTGCTTATAAGATATAACAATAAGTAAGTATGTACGTACTGTTTTGCTTGATACTTAGAGCAATTAATAAAATTTACTTAGGTAGATATAAATTAATGTACGAAATTCTAATACATTGGATCATGAGATGACACTATTACTACTCAAATTTGTACATTTTCTCATAAAACAATGATAGTTATACGCGTACAAATTTATTTGTTTTTTTCGTCTACGGTTTGCAATAATAATCACTTAAAAACCACATAAATAGGAAATGGTGCGTTCACATCCGATGTGTGCCACATTCTGCTATCTGGTCCATGCATTAGAACCAATTAGAAACCGTAAAGTTTACTTTGATGTGTTATTTTATTAGCGTTATTAGTACACTAGCTGTTGCCCGCGGCTTCGCTCGCGTAAAATTCGTATTTCAAAACAACTTAGAAAGTAAGTACATAGCTAAGTTCATACATAAAGTAAGTTCAGGTAACGATAAACCATTAGTTACTTACTTTGAAAGAGAAATAAAATTGTTTAGGTACCTACCTAAATGTTACTCGGCCTTCAGCCTCGTACACAGTTACTAACTTTCTTCGAGAAAGTTTATCATCTTCCAGAATACAGCTCACCCTTAGTTACTTACTTTCTTAGAGATTGTTTATTATATCTTAACGTAGCTCGAGCATCCGCCTCGCCCTTAGTTACTTATTTTCTTCAAGAAGGCTTATCTTCTTCTTGAACTCATCTCGGCCTTCGGCCTCAACCTCGGTTACTTACTTTCTTCGAGAAGGTTTATCATCTTCTGGACGCAGCTCGACCTTCGGCCTCGCCCTTAGTTACTGACTTTCTTCGAGAAGGTTTATTATCTTCTTCCTGTACGCAGCCCGGCCTCCGGCGTCGCGCATAGTTACTTAGTTTATTCGAGAAGGTTTATCATCTTCCAGAATACAGCTGGGCCTTCAGTCTCGCCCCTAATTACGTACTTTCTTTGAGATGGTTTATTATTTTATCTTAACGTAGCATGTCCGTCGGCCTCTCTCTAAGTTACTTACTTTGTTCAAGACTGATTATGTGGTTATTAAATGAAAGTTGTTGTGAAACTTTTGGAAAACCGTAAGTACAATAATTTACAGTAAATACACAACGTTGGCACTATTTGAAGTAGGGTAGGTATGTACGTGCATATGTATGTAGAGGCACTATTATTTAGTTAGTCACTACGTATTGTAATCAAAGACGTTAAAAAAACCCTGAAAAATGTCTTGCCGGCTCTTCTTTGTGGGAGTAATCGAACCGAATTATAAAAATAAAATATGACAAATTCAAGTGATAGAGTACTGTATACGAATGATGAATAAATAATAAAGAATATAGAGCATGCCATGAGCGCCATCTCCGACATTGCACTTAAACTTGACACACTACCCATTTTAATTTGATGCTTGATAAAATACTAAATGGCTCAGTCTATCCGGCCACAATATCCTCCGTCTTGGTCCACGGTGGTGGTGCGGCGGGCTGCGGTGGCGGCAGCGCTGGGCGGGCGGGACACAAAATACAATTATGTTCATAAAGGAATGATGAAATTACTTCATTCGAAAACGAGCTTACCCGATATGTCAAGTCATTCAGAGTGTATGCGTCCACTGCTGGACATACACCTCTACAATTTTCCATCCAGTCCTATCGGCCTTCAGCGATACGGAACCACTGCTCTCCGCTGACCAGATATAGAATGTATAAAATAAAAAAAAAAATAAGTAACGGCATATGTAAGTACTTATGGAAAAAAAGTTAATTCTATGTCCCCATTCCACTTCCGCACTACGCGTACTGGACATCTAGCAACCCTGGGTACCAACCGGTTCTGCAGGTTTTTTATTCACAGAACCAGGAAAATGTGGAACGCACTCCCTATTTCCTCCCAAGTACAGCCTGGGGTTTTTCAAAAGGGGCGTGAAAAGGCTCCTTTCAGGCCGGAATGGCATTAGCAATCCCCGGCATCACAGAATGTCCATGGGCATCGTTAGACACCTACTTGTAGGTGAAACGATGCCACATGTCGGGCTATCCATAAAAATACATGTATATGTATTATGTTAAATACAAAAGATAAATACCGTGTGGTGCCGGTACTTAAAAAGAATAGCCCCACTGCATCTCTCCCCGTGCATGTCGTAAAAGGCGACTAAGGGATAAGGACAAGATATCGTGCTAAAGGGCGACGGGCTCGCCACCTCTCACCTTGGCACGGTACTTCCACCGAGTCATGCAGCAGGTGGGTCTTCGTGCCTTACTTGCTGCTTGATCGATTTAATCTTGTTCGAATACTTTGCGAAACGTGGTGGTCGGTGTTGTGCTGTAATTTACTAGAGTACTTGCAGCACAACACCGATTACTCTGCTTACCCCGATTGTCGGGATTCAGCGTGTGTGATATGTATGTATGTATGTATAAATAAACACATTACCCTCCTGTTGGCTTCGCCGTAGTCGGGTAATAAAATAAAATATATACCTACAAAAGAAGCGCGCCGATAGAGCAGATACGTACTGTAGCACACAGTAGCAGCTTCACTTGACGTTTTGTTGTCGGTGTGCGCTTGTTCAATGTCAGTGCGGGTGTGGCCGGCTGAGCTTTGTGTGCGCTCTGTACCCATTCAACCTCATCACTAACCTATTATCACATAGTATGCACCTATACATTACATAGTACATATACTTATCACGTACCTGCATATTAGCGGCAATGCATATACTCGTGGCAATGCATATACTTGTACAGATAGCCATGATCGAACCTACACCGTCTCATGTAAACTGCACTAGCCTATCTGTACCCTTATCACGAGATTTAACCTACCCCGCTTACTACGCTACGCCGCCGCCGTGTTCTCCGCATCATTTTGTATGGAGAAACGAAGTTCGCAAATGTATCACTAGATGCGCTGCTCCGTTTCTCCATACAAAATGATGCGTAGAACACGGCGTAGCGTAGTACGCAGTGTAGGTTAAATCTCGTAATAATGGTACAGATCTCACCTAAATGAGGTCGTTGACTTGATCTTAATGAAAATAGCTTGCATTATCTATCACCCTCGCAACATGATGTGCAACGTTCAACCTAGAAACAAATAGGTACTCGTACATACATTACAAAGCGGCAATCAATAAATTCACATCCAGCCATTCCTAAATCATTGGATACATTTTTGTTTCCACTGCTGCCGTTGTGCCGTGGTCGTGCGTGCCGTCGTTGTTTCCGTGCCGTTAGTTCCAATGTTCAAGCGGCCTAACGGCGGCGGCGCGGCGGCTAGGCATTTCTGGGCAGTTGCTATGGTTACTGTTGCAGTTGGAACTCTTTGGTTGGGTTAGAATATTCTCTGTGGTTACTACGACGACGCGCGAGCGCGACGCGACGCTAGAACAACGTCAGAAAAGTTTTCATTTATGTTATCTGGCTGGTCGTGTTTAAGAAATCAGGGTACAAGATTACCAGAGATTACTGATAAATATATTATGGTGATTACTTTATTTTTACTTTTCTTATTACTTTCTCTGTGATTTTGACGTGTGTTTATGGTTTGGCCTAATATACCTTGTTGGCAAATTATAAAAAAAAACTGAAATAAATAGAATACTTTTAGAAAATCGTTCAAAACCACTTATACAAATCAATAGTAATTTAACATAAGTCCTACGCAGATAAAACCAGTGCGATGGCCAATAACAATGGTCCGCCATTGGAGGAGGATCCGCGGGTAATAAGAGAGTTGTTCCTGTCGAACGCCGATCAGCTGGCGCTGCTGAAGCAGAACAACCCGAGGCTCGCCGACGCACTTCTCAGCGGCAACTTGGGTAACATCTCTTGTATCCGAACACTTGTTTACCAGCGATAAACGATAAATCTCTACTTACCTAACCATCCTTGCTAATGAAGCGCACAATTTGTAATGGCGACATCCGAGTTCCCACTACGCGCCCTTATTGATTCTATTCGATAGGCAACTAACTGAATCAATTCACATTGGCTCTTCAGTGACAGACATATTTATCTACATAATTTTTTAATTGCATCACTCCCTACACGCAGATACGTTTTCGGCCGTCCTTCGGGACCAGATAACATCAAGAACATTGCGCCAACAGCAAAGAATAAGGTAAGTAAATACCTAGGTATAACGCATATAGATATGTATGGCACGGCGCATATTGAGCCGAATTTGCAACTCAAATCCTTTCGGAATTAAAGCCCATTGATCTGTTGATTGATTGATAGGCCTTGGGAGAGGCCTATGTCCAGCAGTGGACCGATACAGGCTGATGATGATGATGATGATGATCTGTCATTATCACATCATCCAACTTTAATCATCATTCATCACTGTGACAGCGCTAAGGGGATTTTTCCTACCTTTGCTATTTTATTTATTTGAACCCGCAAATCAATTCCATCTTCAACTGAAAATAAAAATTATACTTTCAAATTGTTTTTATGGAAACTGACACGGTTGGCTACATCACCTACAGCCCATAACACCGGGTGAACTAGGTGTCATGTCAGCGCTTCCCTTCATTTCATGTCGGATACACTGAACTGGACGGAAAACGCGAACTATTTACATAGCAAATGTGTACTTTCTAACTAAATGATGGATAAAATGAAATAAAATGCTGTGCACATCATCAATACTAATAATAAATCTGTAAGGGATGGTCATGGAGTAAGTTACTTCGTTTTATGAGATATTGCGTTTGAAGACTCTATGTATGATACTAAAATGAAATTGATGATTTTTAGAAATATTTTCTGTATGCATGTACATATGTATGTATGTTCCTCCATAACTCTTAAACCGATCATCCGAAAACCGAATTGTTCCGCGGGCCGAAATAAAGGTACGTTAGCGGGCTTACTTGCTTTCTTCTTTTTAAATCCGAATTTCACGCGAGCGAAGCCCCCGGCAAAAGCTAGTACATATAATAATATTTTTTTATTTTTCCGACTGCGTTGACTTCCAACTCAGCTTTTTTATGTAATCCGGTATGGGTGGCTGAGTCGGAGGGACTAGAGCACATGCTTCGACCAGCCAATATCGCTTCCGAGAAAGTAGGTGCATACCGGAAACTTCCCTTTGGATTGCTTGGCTGTACTGGATGCGGCCATCTTTCATACAGTACGGTGGTATTACCCCAGTCGGCTACAATTCGAGCCTACCACCTAGTAAGGGACCTACAGTTTTACGCCGGGTCCGAACGGTGAAGCAGCAGGTATTTTTTTCCGTCAGAAAAAAAAACTCATTGGTACACGCCGACCGGATTCGAACGCCCAGACCACTCGGCGACCCGCGGCTTTCAGCTCAGCTCCGTGTGGTATGTACGTGACACGTGGTGCTACGCAATAATGGCGTGATGCTGTATTCTTGTTTTATGTTACTCCTATAGTCAAGCCCTACCTATATGTTTCTGAAAACTGCATTCGACTTGGGTCAGTATCTACCTATTACTTTTTACGCGATGCCTGACCAAACTAACATATATACATATATATATAGGTACAGATATACAAGCAACATACAAAAATTTCAAAAATAATCTTAATGCACCCAACTACTTATCCTTGATCCCCACAACCCACTTTCTGCTGACACACAAAGTTTACAGTTTTATGATAATGTATAGGTATTGATTGTTATTTGATATTTTAATATTGCGACTTTGCTTCTTTCATGCACAGTTTTGAAGTCGTGTTATGTCATAATATGTAAGTATGTATATTTTGTGCTAGCTAGCAATTCATAAGGCACCTAACTAAGTAAGGCAAGGTAAGGTTACGTTAGGTAGGTTAGCACTGTGCAAATTCCGCAGTGGCAAGCTTTAGTAAAATTTTTAGCGTAGGCGAAAATTCGGGTAATTTTTTTTGTTATTGCAAAACTATGAATTTAAACAAATAAAAAGGAAAAGCAATCGAAACCGATGTATAATCTATACATATCTATACATATAATAAAATCGTAGAGGTAAGAAAGTCTGTACATTGAATGTATTCGGAAAAAAACTAACCAGGGTGGCTTAAAATGAGATACTGAACATATTAGAACAGTTTTTAAAATTTTTGTTTGTTTGTTTGTTTGTCTGTACGCGCATCACGCAAAAACCACTGAACGGAATTAGACGAAACTTTGTATAGTGGCAGTTTATATGCCGGGTTAACATAATACGTAAAAAAAAAATAACAAAAATAACATAATACGTAAAAAAAAAATAACAAAAATAAAAAAAAATTAACAATTATAAACATTATTGCGCGTTTAAAATCACGTAGTCCAAAGTACATAATTATATCTTGAGAACTGGCAGCAAATACAATTTGAATAAAATATTCATTCGAAATTTAAAAATAAGTAGATACAACGAAAATGACAGTTCTTCTTTTTTATAACTTGAACACAATAGTCTATACATATCTATTCTTTCTATAGATATAATAAAATCGTAAATGCAAAAATGTCTGTTTGTACGCGCATCTCGCAAAAACCACTGAACGGAATTTGACGAAACTTTTTATAGTGACAGTGTATATCCCGGATGAACATAATAATTAAAAAATATAATAAAAATCACGTAATCCAAAGTAAAGGTAAAAAACAATTTTAAATGTCATGTTGACAACGGAGAACTGTCATCTCGACGTGAGCTGGCCGGTGACAAATTGTTTGATAAATAAAAATAATAATTGAAAGTCGAAGTTTTGTCGCTGTCATTGGTGCAATAAAATTTATATATCTGTTGCCCGCGGCTTCGCTCGCGTGAAATTCGTATTTTAAAAAAAGAAAGTAAGTAACTATAGGCGGGCCCGAAGGCGGATCTGCGCTCACGTAAACGATATTCTTTCTCGATGAAAGTAACTAAGGGCGAGGCGGAAAGCGGAGCTGAGTTCAGGAAGAAGAAAAACATTCTTGAAGAAAGTAAGTAACTGGGCGAGGCCGAAGGCCGGGCTCTATTCTGGAAGACCATAAACCTTCTCGAAGAAAGTAAGTAACTATGGGCGAGGCCGCAGGCCGAGCTGCGTTCAGGAAGAAGCTAAACCATCTTGAAGAAAGTAAGTAACTGGGCGAGGCCGAAGGCCGAGCTCTATTCTGGAAGACCATAAACCTTCTCGAAGAAAGTAAGTAACTATGGGCGAGGCCGCAGGCCGAGCTGCGTTCAGGAAGAAGCTAAACCATCTTGAAGAAAGTAAGTAACTAAGGTGAGGCCGAAGGCCGAGCTACGTTCGGATAATTGAAAAACCATCTCGAAGAAAGCAAGTAACTAAGGACGAGGCCGAAGGCCGAGCTGCGTTCAGGAAGAAGCTAAACCATCTTGAAGAAAGTAGGCAACTAAGGCGAGGCCGAAGGCCGAGCTACGTTCTGACAAATGATAAACCATCTCGAAGAAAGCAAGTAACTAAGGGCGAGGCCGAAGGCCGAGCTGCGTTCAGGAAGAAGCTAAACCATCTCGAATAAAGTTAATTAATATTAAGATTGAGTTAATTTAATTTAAATTTTATTATAAAGTCCACGCTTCTAACGGCAAATATACCGTGCATCCTAGAACCTCGCGGTTATTCCCGGCTGGATGGCAAGAGGCCCGATGCTATCACCTTAGTGCCATGGACTAAGGGTAGTTCTTTGATGTGGGACGCCACTTTTGTTCTCACATTGGCTCCAAGTCACGTTAGGTCATCTTCAAGAGCGGCTGGCGCGGCCGAGGCTGGGGCGGAGAGCCTCAAATGCAGCAAATATAGAAATATAATTCAACATTTCGAATTTGTTGCGTTTGCGGTTGAAACCCTCGGTCCGTGGAGCCGTGAAGCCAAAAGAGGCTTGAGCTGGTTGACGCAACTGGTGTCCCGCCATCAAGGGCTTATGTACTTCATTCAAAGGGTAAGCCTTGCCATCCAGCGGGGTAATACCGCAAGTGCTCTAAGAACATTTGAAAATGCCCGTTTTGATAGTTATTTTAATGTTTGTTAAGTAGGTTTAATTCTTTAGTTGTTAATATTACTTTTTTATTTTTATGAAATAAATAGATTTAGTAAACGATATTATATTCTATCGAAGAAAGGAAGCCTTTAAGGGCGAGGCCCGAAGGCGGAAGAGGGTTTTTGGTTTACCTGAACGCAGCTAGGCCTTCGGCCTCGCACTTAGTTCCTTCCTTTCTTCCAGAAGGTTTATCGTCTTTCTGAACGCAGCTCGGCCTTCGGCCTCGCCCTTACTTACTTCCTTTATTTGAGAAAGGTTTATCGTTTACCTGAAAGCAGTTTGGCCTTCGGCCTCGCCCTTAGTTATTTTTTTTTTTTTTTATTTTTTATGGAAACTGACACGGTTGGCTACATCACCTACAACGTCCGTGATGTCAGCCCATAACACCGGGTGAACTAGGTGCCATGTTAGTGCTTCCCCCTTTGATCGTGACGGCTACACTGAACTGGTCGGAAAACACAAACTATTTAATTTACTTTCTTATGATATTTACTTTCTTTAAGAAGGTTTTTCGATTACCTGAACGCAGCTCGGCCTTCGGCCTCGCCCTTAGTTACTTACATTCTTCTTGGAATACGAATTTCACGCGAGCGGAGCCGCGGGCTCAGCTAGTCTATGAATAAAATCTATCTTTTTCGGATGGACAGACAGTCGGCGCAGGCTTAGTACCTAATTAGCTTACGTACCGGTATGGGACGGAACCTGAAAACCATCATTCCATGAGCATCACGAGTCATTGTTCCGAAGAGTCTCTCCAATAGTGCATTTTAAGTAGCCAAATCCACCTCAGCTCGCTAAGCGGAGGCGCCGCCGCCGCCGTGCCGGCAGATCGGCGGATTAGCGCCGTTCAGCTTATCAAAACGACTGAGTGAATGCACGGGTTGGTTTCAGAATGATGAACTTATCCAAACAAAACGACTGAGCGAATGTACGGGTTGGTTTCAGGATGATGAACTTATGTAAGCAAAACGACTGAGCGTATGTACGGGTTGGTTTCAGGACGATGAACTTATCTAGCAAAACGACTTAGCGTATATGTACGGGTTGGCGAGCGGGTTGGTTTCAGGATGATGAACTTATCTAGCAAAACGACTGAGCGTATGTACATTGTACGGGTTGGTTTCAGCATGATGAACTTATCTAGCAAAACGACTGAGCGTATGTACGCACCGAGAGTATGTACGGGTTGGTTTCAGGATGATGAACTTATCTAAGCAAAAGGACTGAGCGAATGTACGGGTCGGTTTCAGAATGATGAACTCTGACCCCTTCGACACGGAAGCGCAGCGCATGATCGCGGAGGAGATTCGCCAGAAGAACATCGAGGCGAACATGGAGGCGGCCATGGAGCACAGCCCCGAGACCTTCGGCACCGTCCTCATGCTCTACATCAACTGCCACGTCAATGGGTGCAGCACTCTACTCAATTTTTCTAAATTTTCTAAGCTTTTGCCCGCGGCAGCGCTCGCGTGAATTTATTTATTTATTTATCCCAAATAGAGGAAAAAAATCTAATCCTTATAGGATCACTCTCGTGTCTGTCTGTCCAATGGATCAACCTGTAGGTATAAGGTATCTTTTTGACCACTCTTCTAAGGATACCGATGACGGCGGATACAATATTCACGCCAAAATTAAATTCATTAATGCACGATTAACGCAATCTTAAAATTCAAGAGACTTAACTCAAGTATGCGTTAATGGAAAAAAAAAATATTTTTTTTATGGAAATTGACACAGTTGGCTGCATCACCTACTACATCAGTATGTCAGCCCATAGCACCTTGGTGAACTAGGTGTCATGTCAGTGCTTCCCTCCGGTCGCGCCTGCTACACCGAACTGGGCGGAAAACACGAACTATTTACATAGGGCGGATTAAACCCTACCACCTGTAGTAAGGTAAGAAAGGAAGAGACCTACAGTTTTACGTGGAATACGAACCGCGGTCACCCTCCGATGGTCGAGCGACCACCCATCCAAGTACTGACCGCGCCCAGGTGTGCATATGATTACAGCCGACAGTCGACCGATCGCACCACTGAGATATCTAGGCTGATACATTTAATGTATTTTTAATATAATAAAAATTAAATGCATTTTGTTAAAGGAATAATCTGCACAGTTTATCGGTAGTTGTATCATGCATATTATTTCCAATTTAGATTTCCCGTCAAGGCATTCATAGACTCCGGAGCGCAGACCACCATCATGTCTGCACTTTGTGCAGAAAAGTGCAACATTATGAGACTGGTGGACGCGAGGTAACCAACGTTCATTGTGCTACTACAGATGTTCTATCTCAGGAAGTCCGTTTGGCTGGGGGCGGACTCGTGGCCATAGCGATTTGTCACACTAGTGTGACCACGAGGAATTAATTTTTCCTCGTAGTCACGCCGTTGGTGGGACTACGAGTAAATTACCTGACAACATTCATAGCCAAACGGACTTCGTACAATATCTACTCCTTGCGTAACGTAGACTGACCCTACATGGAAGTCTTGAAGCCCAAGTTCAAGGTGGCATACCTATATAATTGCAAATAATAATTTATTTCCGTCACCTAGAACAAAAATCTGAGTATTGTATTAAAGCGAGTGGCCAATATAATGTTCAGTTCCAGTGTGTTTGTTATCAACGTTACCGTAAACATTTTCAAGGTGGGCAGGCATAGCTAAAGGTGTTGGCATCCAGAGAATTATTGGACGCATTCATATGGTCCAGATGAGAATTGAACAAGACTTCCTGACCACTTCCTTTTCGGTCTTGGAGGAGCAGCCGATGGACATGCTGTTAGGATTGGATATGCTGAAACGACATCAGGTGATTTATTTACTAGATTTGATTATGTTTTATTTGTTAACACCCGACGCAAACGGAGGCGTGTTACAAGTTTGATGCCTCCTTCTTTCGTCTGTCTGTGGCATCGTAGCTCCCAAACGGATGGGCCGATTTGGATGCGGTTTAAGAAAGCTTGTTAAACCGGGATGGTTTTTAGCTATGTCGATTAAGATCAACCCCTGTACCGGCGTTACTCACTCGCCGATGTGAGTATGAGAAACGATATCACTCGACCAATCAGAAGGCGTTCGGTGAGGCATCCCGCCCGCTGTTGGTTGAAATATGCGCGTATTTGTGGGAGTTAGCGAGTGAGGTGAGTTGAGTTAACGCTGGTAGATCCCCAGGTCAGCCGATCATCGACACTTTTCCTAATTGGTGAAGGGATCTCTGCTGTAAAATGGAAATTTATTACACTTTCATTCGTCATCTTCGAGTAAATAAACGGAAATTATTACATAACTAATTTATATACTTGTAACCTAACCTAACCTAGCAAAATTATGAAAGTTAAAAAAGAGTTAAATCAAAATAATAATTATTATAGATGTTGGCACTTATAGATGGCAAACGAAAGAGTCGTGACTATACATTTGTAGATATGGAACCTTTGAACTATTTGTTGCGAAAACTTTTAGAAAGAAAGAAAGGAGATGTTTTTGCCAGTACAATACGATACGATATAAATCCATCAAAAAAGCATTCAAGTCGAGCATAAAAAGAACATGGGAATTTCTGCTACGACGAATGTCTAGCCACTGAAGGCTAGACCGGAACTCAGAAATGTGATCATATTTCCGCAAACCGAAAATGTAACGGATGCACATGTTTAGTAGCCGGTCCAGCTTATTCAGGAGCTCTTCATTGGCGTCGAGGTAACAGACATCAGCGTAGTCTAGAATAGGGAGGAGAAGAGATTGTACCAACATAGTCTTTGTGCTGATAGGTAGGAGATTCTGCAGACGCTTGATGCATGCTGGCGAAAACTTTCCGACTAACCTCACCGACTTCTACGTTCCATGATAAAGTCTCATCAATGTATAGGCCAAGGTTTTTTACCACCTTAACCGGAGATGTGGTAAAGATGTTTTGTCGAGTTTAAGAGTTTTGAAGAACCGATAATAATCGCCTGCGTTTTCTGTGGGTTTACCAGTAGACCATATCGCTCAGCCCACGAGAGTACTGAGTCAAGGTCGATGTTCATGAGAGCAAAAGCACTGCCAACATCCTCAACCCTAAAGTGCCTATAGAGCTGTGCAGCAGCACGGTACAACGCGCATGAAAGTGTTGAGTGAGTTGTCTTTTGGCAGTGCAACATCGACCTGCGGCGCAACGTGCTGCGCATCGGCACCACCGGCACCGAGACCAGGTTCCTCTGCGAGTCGGAGCTGCCGGACTGCGCCCGTCTCTCGGGCTTCTCCGATGACGACATCATCAACCGCGCCGCCGACAAACAAGATACACCAGAGTCGGCTCGTGTGCAACAACACCAGCAACACCAACAACACCAACAACACCAACAAAACCAACAACGCAATTAATTGTAATACCTACTAATGAATGTTCCATCTCAAACTACACATGTATACTGACTGGGTTTACTAATTATAAACATGCCTATTTGAAGCTGAAGCGGTTCATTTATGAGTCCTCAATCAAAAAACATTACACTTCAAAATACTAAGGTAAATAATTAATTGCATAGTAGATAAGTCCTCTATAAGATAATCCGTTTATTTATGTTGTGCTCTTAAGAAACACACTATGTTAAGTTTAAGAGACAACAACTGTTAATACTTAACATGTAATATGTAATCGAAAATAATAAATAATATTAAAACATAGCAAAATTAATGTGGTTCAAGATACCCACAGAACAGCGGTCGGTGGTGCCTTCCTCCAGCCGGCGGCGAGGCGATTTTTTGCTCTGTAAAGATACCTATCGCGATAACATTAGAAAATTGAAATTTTGCATGCCTTTTCGCTGTAGTCAGCCATGTCAAGCAGTACCCTAATCACGAGATTTAACCTACTACTTACGCTACGCGAAACGAAACGAAGTTCGCAAATCAATCACTAGAGGCGCTACTCCGTTTCTCCATACAAAATGATGCGGAGAACACGGCGTAGCGTTGTAGGTTAAATCATAGGTGTAGGTAGGTATCATGTAGGTGATCAGGGTACTGGTTATATAAAAAAGTCGCCAAGCGCGAGTCGGACTCGCGCACTGATGTTTCCATACCACCACACACGCTCGTGCCACCACACAATATATTTGTGTTACGTGTTTACCAAAATAATTGTGTTCTCGAAAATAACGAAACACCTGAATAAAAACTACAGCAATGTTGACTACAAGGCAAACCATTGCTTCTTTTGGTAAAAAATAAATCTTTATGCCGCAACGATTACATTGACAATAAAAATGCTAGCTTTAGAAACTTAGGAGAACAACGGGGAGAGGGGGGGAACGGTATTTCATTTTGCAAATTTTTTGCGATATCATTAAGACCACTGAAATTAAAATTGTAAAAAAAAGTTATCTCTTTCAAATGTACAGAACACTCCACACGATAGGTTCATTAATTTTTTTTATAATTTGTACCAAACTGACCTCCCATATTAATCAAAAATAATTTTTATCAAGTTATTGACGACCCGATATATATGCGCGTCATCAAATCTACAATTATACCAAATATGAGTTTCTAAGTAACTTATTTTTCGAGAAAAACATCTGCGACGGACGGACGGACACGGGAGTGATCTTATAACCTTTTTTACCTTTTAAGGTACGGAAACCTAAAAATAGGTCAAGTGCAAGTTGCACTCACGAGTCGATGTCAAGACATACAAATAACTACATGGCTACGAAATCTCACCATAAAAGGCCCCTTTGTACAATTTTTGTTACGGAATTATCAATAACAAATTACGTATAAACTTGCCTATAAACTAGCCTTGCTTGACCTTGCATTAGACTTTTATTATAATAAAAAATGTTTGATGGATGATGGATGATACTCGTATTCATGCTGGATATAAAGTATGCATATGTTGGCAAGGTAATTTGTTAGGAATGTACATAGGTACCTACTGTGCAAACATATTCGACAGGAGTGTGAGGGAGTGCCTTGCTTCCAGTCTAGCGAAGATACTAGTGCTGCGTTTCAGCGATCACTTTGAAGTTTGAACTATCCATCCATACCTATCGTAGTAAGTGCAGTGGCAAGTAACCTGTCTCCCGAATTCATGCCTAAAAGTCCCAGAAAGCTCGTAGCGTAAAAATTCCTCAGTAAATACTAAACTTTTTTTTATGTACAAGTCTATGGAAAAATGTACCTGCTGCTACACCGTTCAGAACCGGTATAAAACTGTAGGTTCCTTACCTTGGCAGGCTTAAATTGAAGCCGACTAGGTTGATACCACCGACCGTACTGGATGTAAGATGGCCGCATAGCAGCCTCGTATGTGCTCTCCTCAAGTCCAGTATAGCCAGCAATCCAAAGAGAACCTACCCTCTTGGAGATGATATTGGCTGGTCGGAGCATGTGCTCTAGCCCCTCTGACACAGCCACCCATATTGTATTACATTAATAAAAATGTACTAGGTAGGCAAATTTATTCTAGGTAAGTACACATAGTAATTAATTTGCGACATGCATTCTGATCTAAGCATACCTACCTAATAATTCATGTAGAAATATTTTAAATTTATTTTATAATTATTTTTTTCAGGTTGGCAACAGTTTGACAACAATACATTCATAATGAAAAAAATTACAGTGGAAAAAATTAACAGTGCGTAGATTCAATAAAAGGAAAATGCAGTATTTATGTATGTATGAAAACGTATCCTTTACATATACAAATAAACACTATAATATATATTTATAATTTTTTGCTCACGGATTTTCATACCCTAGCATTGGTAACACTAGCTGTGGCTGTCTTCTCTCAGAAACGCTTTCCAAGACTCATTCATAATCATAAGCGACAATTTTATTGAGCTAAGATTGTTGTGGTTCTACGTCGCTGGAACGCAGTTATGGTGAAGACACACCGCCCCGCCTCATCCCGCGCACAAAGCTCGATCGAAAGTAAACTCGCCGCGTACATTCTCGATGTTCAAAAATGTGGGGATAGTTATTTTACTTCAGCGTGTTGGGCTGGGTGAGCCACTTAAAGTATTTACCCATAATAATTTATGTAGGTAAGTACCTAAACAATTTGACAGTACCTAATATTAAAATTAAAATTATTAAAATATTTTAAATTGTCCGCGGGTCTATTGATTTAAATAAATAAAAATATAATAATAGTTCCTAATATATCGTGGGTCGCCTGCCGAAGTTCACTAAATGCGAAAATCATAATCATGAAATAAATACATTTAAAGTTTTTTAATACTTTATTATTTTTATTACAGAAAAACCCTAACAGATAAAGAGTTACTTTTTTTGGCACATAGTGGCACAATATAATATCTATTATTATTAATTTACAAAATGCAGGACACATGGAAGAAAAACGAGAAAAGTTAGTTTTCGTAGTTAATTTTAGTGATTTTGAACTGTTTTCGCATTTAGCGAGTTCTTGCTGAACACAATATTAATATATGTGTGTTGCTAGCTACCAAAATTACACCAGAAAAAGTTCACTATAAGTTATAGTGAATTTTCGCTGGCATCTTTACTTCGAATAATGAATTTACTGAAACTATTAATCTTTATTTCCGATGGAAATCGTGAAGATAGAATTTTTTGTGATTTTTTCCTGGATAGAGAGAAAAAAAAACAAAGTTGCCAGCTTAAAAAAGTCATTTTCGAAAAAAATGCATTTAGTGAACTTCGGCTGGCGACCCACGATATCATAGTTTTTATATAGACACACACAATATGTATCTAACTAAGCTAAGTACGGATATTCGTAGCGATTTACGGTCACTTACCCAATTTCACGTTACCTGCGGCAGATAGTACGCACGTACGCTACGGTGGCCAAGACTCGAGCTGCAATTCTATGCGCTTCCACAGCGCTCGTTGAACTCTAATACAAAGTTGAAGCAACGTTAAAACCATCATACCACGCTGAAGTCAGCCACAGGGCTCTCCGAGGCATCTCCTTCACGCCGCCGTCACCACCCGGCCCGCCGCCGCTAGTGCGCAGTAAGCGAAGGCGCAACCTTCCGCCCGCCAACCCACAGATCACCCCAAACATTGTATAAAAGTGTGCGGCTCTCCGCGGAAAACTCCAGACGCCACGTTGCTGGCTGAGTTTTGCATGCTGTACCGGGCGGTCGCGTTCGTGTTTCATGTTCTCGACGACACTTCTTCGATAATGGAGCAGCTTCAAAACGTAAGTTTTAAACGAGTTCAAATAGAACTGCAAGGTGCAGCCGGAAAACTGTCTCCCAACTCGACCGTGAACGACGGCAGCTTCGATTATG
The DNA here is from genome assembly GCA_946902875.1 of Nematopogon swammerdamellus. Classification (NCBI taxonomy): domain Eukaryota; kingdom Metazoa; phylum Arthropoda; class Insecta; order Lepidoptera; family Adelidae; genus Nematopogon; species Nematopogon swammerdamellus. The sequence continues at coordinate 10,883,792 of OX336338.1, forward strand.
TAGCTGCCGAGTTGGCTTACTACCTCCAACTTTTCTACACCCCATTGCTAGTGATGTTCGGACTGATCGGGAATGCTATTTCTGTGACAGTGTTCCGAAAGTCTAGCATGTGGAATCTATCGACCGGTCGATACTTATCGGCACTGGCCGTCACGGACTCGTGCTTCCTGGTGCAGTTGTTCGTGGCTTGGATGGATACGGTCGGCTGGAGCGGCATGTTCAACTGGAGCGGATTGTGTCAGGGCTGCGTGTACACTTCCTACGTGAGCTGCAACCTGAGCGCGTGGCTCGTGGTCGCCTTCACCGTGGAGCGACTCGCCGCTGTCAAGTGTCCGCTGCGCCGCGGCTCCTACGCCGCCTCGCGCGCCACGGTCATCGTCCAAATACTCTCCGCCATCGCTCTGACCGTCAACATTCCGGTGCTTCGGTTCGCTGCAGCGACGCCTCACTGCAACCTCGACGCTCGCTACTGGAGCCACGCAGACGCCTTCAATCTACTCGACACGGCCATCTCGTTCACGATCCCGTTGGCGGCAATCGTGGTAATGAACGTGCTCATCTGCGCCGGCCTTTTGCGGGCGCAGAGGCTTCGACGGAGGTTGGTGCACGCGCCCAGTGATTCAGAGCGACAGCGTCGGGGCCACGTGGACCGCTACAAGGTTAACGCGATGTTGCTGACGGTTTCCACGGTCTACGTTCTGCTTAATCTGCCCGCCTATTCGATCAGAGTGCTAGCTTACAAGTTTGATTTAAAAGTAAGTGAAGATATTGTTTATTCACAGCGTACTGCTGCGGTTCTTCGAGGAAACGGTTTTTTTATGTATCCCGGTATGGGTGGCTGAGTAAGAGAGGTCAAGGCACATGCTCCGACCAGCCAATATCACCTCCGTGAAGGTAGGTGCCATACCGGAGACTTCTCTTTGGATTGCTCACTATACTAGACTATAGAGGAGAACACGGCCGAGGCTGCTATGCGGCTATCTTACATTCAGTACGGTGGTATCAACTCAGTTGGCTAGAATTTGAGCCTACCACCTAGTAAGGGGCAAGGGTTAGGGACCTACAGTTTTACACCGGTTCCGAACGCTGAAGCAGCTGGTGTAGGTATGCACGTCAAAAACTCATTGGTACACGCCGAAGTAAGAAGTCCGAAGCAAGTCATCTTCTTCAATCCATCGTCAACTTCAATGCTGTTCTCTGATTCTGCGTCTACTTCTCCGTGCTATATGATTTCAATTAATTGTCTGAGCGCAATCAACGAAGAGTCACCTCCTAGTGCCGCAACGTTGGCTGTGATGTCATGTATGCTTGTCTCATCACGTGTGAGTGCACATTGACAATTTTATTCTTTCGGATTTTCCTGAGCTATACCTGAGAAGATTTTTCTCGACACTGAATTGTTTGGCCAGGATGATGGTCTGATGTTGTGTGTTGTGTGGTCTATCTACATGTAAACATGACTGTTCCAGTTTTAACGCTGTTGTTCGCCGCTATATGTTGTGTAAATAATGTATTAGCTTTCAGTGTTCGTAATGTTTTAAGATTTATTAATTATGTGGATTCGCATATTTAAATTATATGATAACAATGGGCAAATAACACGAATAAGCACTTGAGGAAAGACGAAAATCTCCCCAATTTCTCCCACATTTACCCTCTCATTCTTATTACACGTATTTTTTACATTGTGCTCTATCTGGTGTATTAGATATACTTTCATGCATGGATATATTTCAATGGTCCGCAAATCTGCTGATATGGTGTCGCTGAGCATGGTTTCGCGAGGTGGGGTAATTTGGCCGTTTCGAGTACTTTTGACTGAATTAAAACTAAATTATATTAAATACTTATTTCTTTCTATGGGTTTACCATTAGTGCGATAATAAGGAGAAGGGATGCTAAAGTGATTTGAGTTGTGGCTGCATTGTTAACAGGCGGAGTCTACCAACGAGCGCTGGATCACTCTGCAGCACGTTTCTCTTACAATGTTCCACACTAACTTCGGAATAAATCTGCTGCTCTACTGCCTCAGCGGCAGCAACTTCAGGGCTGAACTTGCACAGAATCTGAGACTGCGCACTCGCACGCGTATCACGTGCAGGTGGACGTTGGGTTGGCTGCGCGGGATTACGATGCGTGAGCCGCGCGCGTCGCCGCCCGCGCCCGACGACGACACGGTCGCCGCGGAGCGCTGGAGGCTGCAGCGCGCGGGAGCGGTGCGTCGCCGCGAACACTTCGACCGCCACTCTTGCCTGCTCCACACGTACGTGCCCAGCGATCCCGTCGTCGGCGCGCGCTCCGCCGCCCACGCCGAGTACGCCGCAACCGCCGCCTCCGCCTCGCCAATCAGCCCCGCCTGCATTTCTCCAGCCGCAGGCAGGATGCGCGTCTTCCGTGGCCGCGTCGAAGGTACCTCCTCCCTTCTCGCACCCTCATTCACTTCTTGCATCAGTAGGTATCACTCGCAACGGCGCGGGGGCGGCGCAGGCGTATACTGTACAACCTGTTGTTTTGCACTGTTGTTGTGTTGTTGTTGGTTTGCACTACATACTCGTATATCATACGGTTATGTCTGTCAGCTTCGCCGGTGTGAATTTGGGCTGAAACTCAGCATGTTGTTTTCCAGTGAAAAAAAAAAACGTTTTCATGTTGCGGTTTTTATTTTTACCAAAATATTTAAATCTCTTTGGTTTGTTTCTACCTAAAGAAATATTTGGTCAAAGTATTAAGCAAAGAGTTTGTATACGTCGCTGCGCGACGTAATACAAACCACCAGTTTGAGGAGTTGATTGATGTTCCATTTATCAGAAGTGAGCGGACCCACTAGTCGAGCGAACGGTGGCCGAGGCGGAGGTCGGGGCGGAGGAGGCAGCGCGAGAGAGGGAGGCGGACGCGAGGGTAGAGGCGGCAGCAGTCGCCGCAGCCTGATGAGGGGTCCGGACAGCACGAGTGCCGCACGCGCCCGCAGCCCGCTACCCGTGCAGCCCGCTCCGCACCTCTGTCGATCCCGCCCGCTCGAGTTGCCGTACCTATTTTTCGTGATTCCTCTGCGGGGGCCGGGAGGCAGAGATACGCACTTGCCGTATATAGCGTCTCCTAACTCCTCGCCGCCGCGAGAAGAAGGTAAAAAAAATCATGAACACAGGTACTTTCTACATAAACATTCTGATTTCGTTACTTATGCACCGATTATGCACTAATGTCCGATTGACAACCGTTGAGGTTCGGTGGTACGGATTCCACGTAAAACTGTAGGTCCCTACATTATACGTACTAAGGTCACTACCACTGCCCTGAATGAATTGATCGGATGGTCGAAACGGCCACAAAGATATCGAATAGTATCTAAGTATAAACACAATAATTGATATGTAGAGGGTCCATAAAATTTTTTTAATAAAATAATTAATTACATATTAGGGTTGTGTCGTAGCCAGCGACGCTGACAGGAAACCTTATAAAATACAAGCTGTGCCCGCGGCTCCGCCCGCTCTCATATTTCACTTCACTGCTAACCGAATAAACCATTTAGCGTGATAGTAAGTAGCCTATAGTTGATGGGAAGAATCAAGCTATCCGTAGAATTTTGTTTTATTAAAATCGGTTCAGTGGTTCTCGAGTTATAAGCGGACAGACAGACACTCAGACATACAGAAAGCAGACGTTGGATTTTATTATAGGTAAGGAAGTACAGTCTTTGTCCGATATCTGTTGCTGCATCTGCTGTCAAAATTTAGCAATCTGCAATGATGAGAACAATAATTTTGTAACCTAAATAGTGCATTTCTTCCACAGTTTTCCCGGCATCCCGCCCCAGGGACCTTCAGTGCTTCGATACGGGTAAGCGATGCGCTCTCGTAAACAATATGTACATACATTATGCCCGTATATATTATATATAACACCATGGATGCTCTCAATTCAATCATTTGGCCGAGGTATATACGTACCAATCCGCGGTCGCCATGATTTTGGTTTTGTTGGCTAAAACAGAACGGAAAACACGGACTAGGTTTTCATAGCGGCTTGACCGAGGATTCCACGCAGGGAACTAGCCCCATCATAACTCTGCACGCAGTCAATTATAAAAAAGTTCTGAGAATATACTTTTAGGTATCCTAAAATAAAAAATCAGCCGGGCTAAAGACTTTTCATCCGGGCATGTATCCAAGTACAATTCAGTATATGTAGGTATATCATACGTATGATCACATAAGATGTTCAGGGTCTATAAAATGCTACAATACAAATAAAGCATGATATTTTTTACAGCACGAGTTTGAGAAGACAACCAGGAACTCCGCTGAGCGTCAGCGCTGCCTGGACGATCAATTAAATTTAATTCTATTCTCATTTTAATAATATGAATTCATAACAAATAAAAATTATAGTCTAATACCGCAAAAATTCGGGTCTTGTAATATTAACATTTTCTTATTATTTATTTCTACATTTATTATAGTAAAATATGCATCATGCATGTATAATAAATAATATGTGGTCAAGCAAAGTAAATATAATCATATGGTCAAAAATGAATTTTAAAACAGTATCAGTTGTCAATAAAAAGAGTTTTGTCGAAGCTAAACAGTGCTTTGGCGTAGTAAGTAGACCCGAAATAAATATAATGTTGCTTCAATATACCAAATATATATTTTTTTATAGTTTATGTTTCATTTGTTTGAATAGTTATAATTATTTAAGGATAATAAAAAAAAAATTACAACTCAATGTGTTTTTTATTTGTATCGTAACATCTCTAATGCATTATTTAAATCTGGTAAAATTCAAAGTGACGAGTCACCAAATCGCTATTCACTCTAGCGGTAAAAATCCTCGGAATCCCGGTATAGTACACACAATATAGTAAACACATATTATGTGAAAATTTTTAACCCTTTTTTTTTTTTTTTTATTTAAACTGACATGGTTGGCTACATCACCTACAACATCCGTGATGTCAGCCCATAACACCGGGTGAACTTGGTGCCACGTCAGTGCTTCCCTTCGGTCGTGCCGGCTACACTGCTACCTGCTACCTATTACGGTTCAAACGATAGAGACTCGAACGGACGGACGGACGGACATACAGACAGACAGACAGACGAGGTAGGCTTAGTAATATATTTCCGTATGGATACGGAACCCTTAAAAGCAACGAGATGGACTCGCGCACCGAGGATACCGTACAACCACGTGTTGGCCAGTTTTTATTATTTGTATGTATGCATCGTGGTATGCATTACCGTACCATTTTACATCCACCGCTAGGTGGAACGAAGACGTGGACGGAACGACGGTGGAAAACGGTGGTTCCGTACTGCTGAAGGCCGGGAGGACTGGAGGAAAATTGGAGAGGCTATGTCCAGCAGTGTACGCATGCAAGCTGACTTACAGACTAGTACCGATAGAGTCAAAACAAAAAAAAACAAAAAAACAAAATTGTGATGTAACTACAAATTATTATTTTTTCAATTTTTGTTACCTTTAATTGTGTTTACCTTGCTTCTTGTCAAATTTCATGATTCTAGGCCAACGAGAAGTACCAAAATGTCTGACATCAATGGCCGTATCTTTTGATTACGTTGACCGTTATACCGTTTCTTCATTTTGAGGTACGGAGCCCTAAAATTTCGTACATACATACACACACATGTGCCTAGGCTGCTACGGCCATAGAAAAAACCGAAAACACAGCTACGTACCGCCCATGCGTGCCCATGCGTTTTCGCTCAGCCGCGCGCCACTCCGCCGCCGCCGCCGCCGCCCGCCCCAAGCAAGGGTAAAGAGATTAGCTATTATAGCTATGTGGCTATATACAGGGTGTATCAGGATAGGTTTTCGAAACTTCAGGGTTCGAAAGGGGCCCATATTTGAAGACGAAAAGCTCTGAAACTTTTTCCCAGATTCGATCATTTTACAGTACTTTTTGGTGAAAATCTATTTTTCAAGATTTGGTGGATGGTTAACGTCCGCCTTTATTAAATAAAAAATAAATTCTAACTCATGAATAAAAATGGGTAGGTTGCATACATAACTAGTACAATTGAACTGCGTGTAGGTAAATTCCAAACACTGAAAGTTCAATGACCTCAAAAGAAAAAGAGGACTGAATTAGTTCACTGCACTCTCCAGTCTCACTGTCCATCGAGTTTTTATTACAATTTCCAACTTTTGTATGACCAAAAAAACAACGGAATTTCGATTTGAGTGATAAGGATTTTTTTCTTCTAATAATGAGTACTTTCTATTCCTGAAGTTTCTCAAACCTATCCTGATACACCCTGTATAGCCATGCAATCAGGACACTGATCACTGGAAATGTTTGCTCGGCTTGCATCGATAATGCAGGTGTGTGTGTGTAGGTATTATATATACATATTATAATAACAGTAGCAGCACCCTCGGTACCCCATCGCTCTAATAGGATTGAACAGCAAATCTGACTTGATTGCTCTGCTTCATCTCAAACTAGGTACCTTTTGCCCGCGGCCTCGCTTCGCGTGTTTATAGGTTTTTTTTTTTTTATGGAAACTGACACGGTTGGCTACATCACCTACAACGTCCGTGATGTCAGCCCATAACACCGGGTGAACTAGGTGCCATGTCAGTGCTTCCCCCTTTGATCGTGCCGGCTACACTGGACTGGTCGGAAAACACAAACTATTTACATAGCCGTTTGGACCGACGTTTCATTCAGTGCGGTGGTACCAACCCGGGCGGGTTAAATCCTACCACCAAGTAAGATTAGAAGGGAAGGGACCTACAGTTTTACGAGGAATCCGAACCTCGGTCAGCCTCCAACGATCAGCGGTCACCCATCCAAGTACTGACCGCACCCAGCGTTGCTTAACATTCAATAGCGACAGTTGACAGTCTGCACCACTGAGCTATCGAGGCTGACAATGACAGGCTTTTAGATGTTTGCTCACAGGTCAGGCCGCCGATGACGTAGCGTTATGTAAATGTGAAAACAAGAAGCGGTTCTCGAGTTAAGTCGATATTCAATTTTGACGTACATTACACGGCCGCCGCCGCGGCGCGGCGCCGCCGCTGCTGATCGCCCTTAGAAAGAAGCTTCGCTTTATTTATTAGGATTCTCTATAGCACCATTCAGAAAATGAACCGTGAAGCCGTTCGGCTGCAATGTTGACAACCGCGCGATAGGTACGAGTACTGCCTTAAAGGTTGCGTAGAGGTGAAACGGAACCTAATGTGAGACTCGTGTGTCCGTTTGTTTGTCCGTCCGTTTTACACAGAGTAGTTATAACTACTGGTCGGTCATAAAACGGTTGGTCATATAAAGTTGAATTTTGGCAAGAAATTTAAAAATAAACGTTCCTAATACTCCACGTGAGTTGACTGAGTAGGTACCTAGTTGTATCACAAAAAGAAGTCGCGCGCGCGCTTAGGTTACCTACAGATTTACAGGGTTACAGATTTTCCGCTATATTATAATTTGTTTAAGTGACATTGAACAAATTAAAATATATTTCTGTAATTTTTGTGTATGCTAGGTGCATACATAATGTACATTCAATCTACGTTAGTATTATGATATCAGAAACTTATTTAAGGAGGGATTTATTATTTTAGTTTCCTTCAGCTTCCGCCACACAACACACCGGTGATCCTGGTAAATGCTCGCGGATGACGGTTTGAACCAATGAACTTAGTCGAAGTTCCTGTAGATGGCGCTAGTAAGACAAATTCAAAGTTACTGTATTTCTAGACGTATGTTTAAAGAAATTTCAATATATTTTATGAATTACCTGGGTACCTTATTTTCCTTATCAACATGAGCTTTAACTTTATGACCTACCTAGAAAATACATAAATATGTACGAAGTTCGTTTGTGAATAAACCCTTTGAAGCCAGAATAATAGTTTTTTTTTTACTATCAATCATTCAGATTTTACCATTGCGGAAAATATTTATCGCTGGATTTTACAAGTTTCCCCTGTTTTCCAACATTGGCTTGCTTTTGAACGATAAGTCAAGCAAATGTTATCATAGATGGCGCCAGCTAGCCTGTTTCAGGTACGACATCATTATTATTATTACGTAGTTTTTCACGTAGTTTTACTTAACTAAATGTAGATGGCGACTCCATTATACCTAGCTAGCTAGACCTAGTTGACTGAATTTTAAACTGCCCGCTTGCTTGCGGGGCGACAGCACAACTTTCTTACGTACTAGCTGTTGCCCGCACGCGACCACAGCCCGCGACCTCGTCCGCGTGGATAACTGAACATGAAAAATTATTATTTCAGAACCACATGAAAATAATCATTTGTAATACTAACTAAATCCTAAAAAGAAGTTTCACATTTATTTTTCCCTAAAAGTGTTTCTGGATAAGTATTGTACCTAGGTACTGAAGAAGTAGTAGGTAAATAATATAATGTAATCGGTGCTTCAGATTAAAAATGCATGCAAAATATAAATTTATAATATAATAGCGTTTTCCCACGGCTTCGCTCGCGTAAAATTCGTATTTATAAAAAAGAAAGTAAGTAAGCCCTAAGGGGCTTTGAACCAGACCAGTCTTGCTCGGACAGTGTGGCCCGATCGTTGTTCTGTGGTAAGACCGCTACCGTTATGGAGGAACATACATAAGTACATACAGAAAAGATTTCTAAAACATTTCTAAAAATCGTCAATGTAGTTTAGTATCACACATAGAGTCTACAAACCCAATATCACAAAAAAACAAACAAAGTAACTTACTCCATGACCATCCCTTACAGATTTATTATTAGTATTGATATTATATTTGAACTACAGAATTGCCCATTCCAGTTCGCAATTTGGTAAATGAACTGTCTTGTAATAAATTGATTTTAATGAAAAATATCTAAAAACGCGACTACGTGTAGGAAATATTGCGAGAATATAGTGAAATAAAGATGCAAATAAACGATGCAAGTATATGAGGATAACTTGTGCGGCAAATGAGATTCAATTTGTAAGTGAGTGGGCGGTGGGTGGCGTGGTGGCGAAGGAGGGGCATGGGTGTACGTACGCGCCGCGCTGCCTTCTGAGAGGCCAAAACTTCAATCACTTTTCACGCAGATCTCGTGGACCCTCGCGTGGGATCTGTATTAAGGTATAACGAAATGTTTTTGCAAACGGCGAGCCGCGGGCGCGGCGGGAGGGAGGGCCGCGGGCGGCACCGCTGTCGTACGGTGAGCAGCGACGCGTATTCGTAGGTGGTCGTAGTCAACTCAGCCAACCCTTTGTACTTTATCAAATGTTTATCAAGCACTAGCTGTTCCCGCAGCCTCGCTTCACATTCTTAGATGTGCCAGAATACATCAGTGAAACCCCCATGTCAATAATGAGAAGTTCTCGACTTTGTTCACACTCAGAGGGTTCCGTAGCCGTTTCCGACTTGTGCATCACTGCTGCCCGTCATTCCTCGCGTGCCTCGCCCAGTGCGAGTGCGCCCCTCGTCCGCGAGACACTTCTATGCGCTTAGAAGAATGCGATTTCTTCTATAACCATAAGATAATATACACACTTCACAATAGTTCTCATGCCGCCGCCGCCGTCGTAAGCACTAAATGGACTACTCCAATATTTTTGTTTAGATTTATTGAGCATTTTTTTTTATTAACCTTTCCTATAAGTTTTTATACCACTATTTATTATATATTTTTTCCAAAAACGAAGAAGTTTAGGAGCTGTGACAGACAGACGTACAGACGGACAGACGGACGGACCGACACCTGACTGATTTTATAAGGGTCAACCTAAAAATTCAGTAAGCTTATAAGCGAACATTGAGGGGTCAACTCCGAATAGCTGCGAGACTCCTTACAGGACACTGCCCGCTCAACAGGCACCATGTTCATTGTAGGTGTCACCAACAACCCCCTATGCAGAGGTTGCATGGCGGAGGACCAAACAGCAGCCCACGTACTCCTGGAGTGCCCCGTGGTGGCAGAAGAACGACTGCAATTTCTTGGGAATGTGGGAACTACCCCTGGAGTGCGGAAGCGACCGAGAAGGGTGCTCCACTTCATGAAAAGCTCGGGTGGCTGGAGTAGCACTACTTGGGCGCCAACGTACAACGGACCGTCTTGAGGTCTCAGAGGGTGCAGCGTAGAATGGTCCACGGGCAGCAAACAACAACAACAAGCGAACATTTAATCGACGACGGAGCGTCGTTACAGATTTTGCGCTTTATTAGCTAAGTTAGTAATTTGTTCCATGCACGATAAGATCGACAACATTAACAGCTCACATTGCCCATATTGTTAGATATTAGGAAAACAGGTACTAGATAATTCATTGTATCTGGGGGAACGGCAGGGCCCCGCCCAGTTCGATATTTCATTCCTCGTATATTTTATGTTATATGATGGTGGGATATTTTTCTTATAATCTCTAAAATGTATTTACATATTTCTTTGTATTCCTGTAGGTACTGATATAGAGGTTGCGCTGCAGACGGTGCCGCGGGCGCGCAGGGCAGGTAGGCAGGCAGGCAGGATGATGAAGTGTAGGGCGGAAGGACGCTCCACTTTCGGAAAGCGCGGCGCGAGCTGTGCATACCGACGCGACCTCCTCCGCTCACTCTGCCTGCCGTGCGCAGCTTACCCGCCAGAGCTGAGAGCTTAAAGCGACACGCGCCGGAATATGGCAAACGAGTGGATGTAGGTAAATATGCAGAGTGAATTTTCATACACTTACAGCAAATTAGAAGATCTTTTTTAAATCGATGAAGCTTATCAATAGATCAACGAATTTTTACGTTAATTACGTATTTACGTAGGTACGTAATTACGTAAGTAAGTACTTTCTAAAACATTCAACTGTAATGTTTTATTTAAATTATTTAATGGGTATATTTTGACTTAATATTTTTAATTTTTTGCTTAGATATAGTATGTTATATTTAACATAATGAAAACTTAGTATGTAAATTATATTTAAAAAAGCTCTGTAAGGTTTCTTACCCGGTTCTTCCTTATAGATTGCACTACTGAACGGGACATGATATAAAAAATGATGACGAACCATACTGAATATGCATATGTCTCAATGAAATATTGTTATTGTTGTGTGTTCTTTATGGCGAAATAAATATCTGAATCTGAATCTGAATCTTTAATTTCTCACTATTAACGGTCCTACGTCAGAGACTTACTTACTAAAATTTGTTCTAAAGCGTTTAAGTAGCATTGGCGGTGTTGTATTTTATTCCAAGTTTAAAAAATATTTTTCAAGTGTGCGTGCAACTTAAAATTGAATGAGTGACCTTTTAGGCGACGACGACGCATTTTATTGCTTGTTCCTAGAGTGAGGATGGTAAGGTCAACTGGCCGCGTCGCGTCGGCTGTAGGTAGTGCAGGGATATTTTGCGATACCACGTCTACTTTCAGAGTGTATTCTGGAATTGATCGCACTTACGCGTGTATGTGTGAGTCCATACTACCATAGTTAAACAGACCTCCTTTTACTATGCATGACACTACCACAGGTGGGACGTGGTGCGGGACCGAGCGCCGCTTTTGCGGTCATAAAGCCAGAGCGGAGAGGTGCGTACGAGAGTGCGATGAGTGTGTATGCACTCTGCTCTGCAACACCCGGGCGGGTGTTTGATTACGAGTAGGAGACTCTTTTCCCGCCACTTCCCCGAGAACCTGCCTTTCAGACATAGCACCCGCTCTGTATAGCCGATTCCGTCATCATCATCAATCAATATCAATATATATCAATCAATCGCTCAATACTAATAATAAATCTGTAAGGGATGGTCATGGAGTAAGTTACTTTGTTTTATGAGATACTGCGTTTGTAGACTCTATGTATGATACTAAAACTAAATTGACGGTTTTTAGAATTCTTTTCTGTACATATGTATGTTTGTTCCCCCATAACTCCTTAACCGATAATCTGAATTCGATGAAACTTCATACAAGCACATTTACCTATACGTGACACAGGATAGGCTAAATAAAATTCAGTTCCGGTTACGCTAAGATGTGGCTCTCATACAAACCGAATTGTTCCGCGCGCCGAAATAAAGATACAGTAGCGAACAGATTTCACGCGAGCGAAGCCGCGGGCAAAAGCTAGTATTAGAAATATATCGCTCGGATTCTATGTATGCATGCGTTATTGAGCCGCATTAGTTGCACAATCACTTTCGTGTTAAATTCCGCAACGAATATTTGTAAGTCAGCAGTCTAATGGCCCACTTGTCCCGGGTTCCGCTCCACCACCTTCGTCGTCGTCGTCGCGTCGTCGTCTGCGTATCGTCCGTTGTGTCTTGTCTTTTTTGAGCCTCACTCCCTCTCGATCTCAAATGTCTTCGGAGTTATGCATAGGCAACCCTGCAGAGTGGGACTGACATGTCGGCCGCAGCTATATGCTCTATACGAGTATATGCCACCTACCACGGACCAACCGGCACCAACCGGTTCTGTGGGCCATTTATTTTTTTCAAATAACCGGGAAAATGTGGAACGCACTGCCTGCCCATCTATTTTTAACTGACTTCAATGATAACCTCCTTTTTTTAGGTCGGTTAAAAAACCAGGGTATCAATTCGACACGTCGTATGTTTGTAATATTATTAGAGCTGCAATATATTCACATATTATGATAATCTATTAGGGCTTCCAAAGAAATACACAAAATTTTATAGGAAAAAATTACACCTGAAAATTTATAGATGAAGCCCATGTGAGTGCTTTTGTACCGCCTTCAACTCAATTATTTAATAATTTTTATATTTAGTTCTAAAGTTGTTTTTAAAGTCGGTTCAATGTTTTTTTTTTTCCTTCCAAGAATGGCCTGCGGTTTTTCAAAAGGGGCGTGTAACGGCGCGCCATGCCATCGCGCATTTGTATCAACATTATATTTATGAATTAGCACTTTTGAGTTCATTCCTTAGATATAATGAATTATGATATGATATAAAATATACATACATATATCTGATTGCAAAAATTTTTAGAGCCTTACATTTCGTCAATCAATAATGTTCTGAACTAAATGTAACAACAACAACAACAATTTGTATACTAAAAAGCTCTTTTCAAAATTTTAAATAATATCGGAAATAGTGAAAAAGATCAACAGGTTTGGCAAACATCTCTATTTGGCTCGACCATCGAACTACGAATGACGCGCACGCTCCGCTAGCTTCTTTCTTCCCTCCAAGGGCTAGCCCGCCCGCCCCCGACGACCCCCCGGTACACGTGCATGGGCACCGGGTAAATTAAGCTTATGTTGAAAATCTCGTTTATGAAATTGTGTATGCAGTAACTAAGAAGAGAAATTTGTTGAGGATTAACATTTAGCACCCATTGCAGAGATGTGCCGGACGTGGCCGTCCGTACAGAACCACGACTCTCATCGGTATCTCTAGGTGCATCACATATCTACCTACGTATCTACTTCATACAATTCTTGAGGAGCGCAGCGACGTAGGTAATACAAACTCTTTGCATTATTATAACGTGTAGTTGAGCACTAAGAAATGATTTTTGAAAATTCATCCCCTGAGAAAGTTAAAGAGGGAATTAAACCTCGTAATTTTTTAAGTTAGAAATATGGATATTTGTGTTTAGGCTTCTGTTTATAAATAAATAAAAGACAGGTTGTATGAGCGATTTTGGAAATTCGTACCTTAAAATTCCTCTTACTATCAGTTGTATCTAGGGCTGCCACCTTTAAAAAATGGCAGACCCGGAGTATTCAGAAAATTCAAAATTTTTATGAATAAAACGAAAATTTTCAATTATCATTTCTTAAGTAAGAAAAAGTATTATAAATTGTAATTTAAAAACAGATAATTATACAATGCTACTAGGACCAGCTTGATTTTTAAAATAATATTTTTTATTTCTTTGTGATTTTTTATTAACTTTTCTGGCTCTGGTTTTTTAAAATACTTAAAAAATTTTTGACAGGTCATATTATAAATTAATCTTTACAATTAACTCCTACTTCATCTTTGGACTTCACCATGTCGACTGATAAGCAGTTTCTATCGTCTGTCCATAATTTTTTCATTAAGGCTGCGATATGCAAATTTCGAGATTTTTGAAATTTTCAAAAATTTATTTCAGAGAAACCAGGCCACACAGATAAAATATAAAAATTGATCACGAAAGCCCAGAATAAAAAGAACTTTAAAAATTTTACTCAAAATGTGGCTTATTTACTTAACAAACCCCCTTCAAACCCCACCTTGTAAACAATTGCTGACATGGTGTTTTTAGCAGCTTTTTCCAGGGTCAACCTATACAAAAACTAAAAAAACAAGCAGGATAAACCCTCGTTCTCATCTTTTTCTTGGGCTTCTCCTGAACATTTTGTGTATAAGTGTCTTGATTTTCTTAATAATTTCTTCTAAAAAACGTAATTTATGGTCCTCTGTCGTGGTTTTTTTTTTGGCAAAAGTTACATGTTATAAGCAGTGATCGGTTTTTGGGCGTCATTTCAGGGCCGCACTAAGGAACCATTTAAAAAGCCGCACCGAATTTTAAATTAGCCTTTCGGAAAAAAACTATAAATTTGGTAAAATTTTAATGGAATCATGTAGATGTCAAAAAAATAAGGCACTTTTGTTATTATATGTTTTTACCAAATGTCAATGGTTTCGAAGTTATGAAATAATGAAATCTTTTTTCCGGGTTTGCTCGGAAACTGTTTATGCTAGAAAAAAAAATTAAGAACCAAATACGTCGAGGCTTTGATCCTCTACACAGAAAAGGTAACATATACACAAAAATAAAAAAAATTATAATTGGTAAATTTTACCAAACTCCGTATTTTTCAAATTTGGTTGAAATTTTAAGGAATTAGTATAGAACGCCAAAATATAAGACTATTTGGTTCTTACATGTTTTTTCCTAATATAAGTGGTTCCCCTGAAACGGAAAAATGAAATATTTATTGAGGGTTTTCGCGAAAAATACCGATCCTAGAATGCTATTACCAGAACAATGTACATTTATACTTTGATGCACTATACAGAACAAGTAAAAAATATACGCAATTTTTTTTGGAATTTGGTTAAAGTTTCAATGAAAGCTTATAGAGGGCCGAAATACGAGGAACTTTTGTTCTTACGTTTTTTTGCCTAATGTAAATGGTTCCCAAGGAATAGAACAATTTACCAATGGACCCAAGTAACACTCGCTTTGGAGCACCGACTGTGCACGACGCACAGTGCTATTCGCTAAATTTTAATGTTAATACGTACACCACCCGGCACGTAACTTGGCCTGTACGCGAGAGAGACATTGCTATACTCGGAGCCCTCAATTTTATTACGCTGGGCCTTTCGCACGCCGACCAAGTTACGTGCCGGCGGTGTACGTTTAAAGGTCTTTCTTTTTATTTTAGGTTTATTTTTCTGTGTAGAGCATTGAAAGTGTAAAATTACTTTGTTCTCGTAATTATAGGACCAGTATTTTTCGAGAAACCTGGGAACAAATATTTAATTGTTCCGTTCCTCGGGAACTATTTATATTAGACAAAAACATGTAAGTACAAAAGTACCGAAATTTTGGAGTATTTTTACTTTTTATGTATAGAGCATCAAAGCAAAAAAAAACTTTGTTCGCATAACTGCGTTTTAGGAGCAGAATTTTTTGATAAAATCTGGAAAAAATATTTAATTGTTCTATTCCTTGGGAACCATTTACATTAGGCAAAAAAACGTAAGAACAAAAGTTCCTTGTATTTCGGCCCTCTATAAGCTTTCATTGAAACTTTAAGCAAATTAAAAAAAAAATGCGTATATTTTTTACTTGTTCTGTATAGTGGATCAAAGTATAAATGTACATTGTTCTGGTAATAGCATTCTAGGATCAGTATTTTTCGCGAAAACCCTCAATAAATATTTCATTGTTGCGTTTCAGGGGAACCACTTACATTAGGAAAAAACATGTAAGAACCAAATAGTCTTATATTTTGGCGTTCTATACTAATTCTTTAAAATTTCAACCAAATTCGAAAAATACGGAGTTTGGTAAAATTTACCAATTATAATTTGTTTAATGTTTGTGGATATGTTACCTTTTATGTGTAGAGGATCAAAGCCTCGACGTATTTGGTTCTTAATTTTTTTTTCTAGCATAAACAGTTTTCGAGCAAACCCGGAAAAAATATTTCATTATTTCATAACTTCGGAACCATTGACATATTTTGGTAAAAACATATAATAACAAAAGTGCCTTATTTTTTTGCCATCTACATGATTCCATTAAAGTTTTACCAAATTTATAGTTTTTTTTCCGAAAGGCTAATTTTTTCGAGAAAATCTGGAAAAAAATATTTAATTGTTCTATTCCTTCGGAACCATTTACATTAGGCAAAAAAACGTAAGAACAAAAGTTCCTTGTATTTCGGCCCTCTATAAGTTTTCATTGAAACTTTAACCAAATTAAAAAAAAATTGCGTATATTTTTTACTTGTTCTGTATAGTGGATCAAAGTATAAATGTACATTGTTATGGTAATAGCATTCTAGGATCAGTATTTTTCGCGAAAACCCTCAATAAATATTTCATTGTTCCGTTTGAACCACTTATATCAGGAAAAACATGTAAGAACCAAATTAGTCTTATATTTTGGCCTTCTATACTAATTCTTTAAAATTTCTACCAAATTTGAAAAATTCGGAGTTTGGTAAAATTTACCAATTATAATTTTTTTAATTTTTGTGTATATGTTACCTTTTCTGTGTAGAGGATCAAAGCCTCGACGTATTTGGTGCTTAATTTTTTTTTCTAGCATAAACAGTTTTCGAGCAAACCCGGAAAAAAGATTTCATTATTTCATAACTTCGGAACCATTGACATTTGGTAAAAACATATAATAACAAAAGTGCCTTATTTTTTCGCCATCTACATGATTCCATTAAAATTTTACCAAATTTAGAGATTTTTTCCGAAAGGCTAATTTTTTCGAGAAAATCTGGAAAACTTATTTAAAACAACGTTTACTCGTGTAAGTGTAACGATAAACAATTTAAAATACATTTGAGGCAGTTTGTAACATTATGTACCATAAAATGGTAAAATAAAAAAAATTTTTTTTTTCTCACAATTCGGCCCTGCAATGACGCCCGAAATACCGATCACTGGTTATAAGAAATAAATCAATATGCATGTTATAATTTCATATATTTTTATTGAAATGAAAAAAAATTGAAAAATATGAGTATTTGGTATCGAAAATTATTCTAAATGGAACATAATATTATAAGCCAAAACGCTCATTGGTCGCAAGTTTTGCATCGGCGGAATAGGGCCTTAAGAAAAAGACGCATTCCCAAACAGCATTCGTCCGTTGTCCACCCACTCCGCTCTGATCATCCAGAATCCAGACTGGATGATCCAGTGATGATTCAGTCAGTTGAGCCGAATTCACCGCTCGGCTCGACGGAGCTCTCGCCCCGCCTAACCCGGAGATATACGATGTCAACCCGTAGCCCGGATATGCACCATTCAAACCCGTAGACTCCGGGTCAAACCCGGAGGGGTGGCAGGCCTAGTTGTATCCCGCATATTATGTACTTCGTTGCCACTGAATTGTACAGTATAAGTACTAACTAAACTTGATTTGACATGTTTTGAATTAGCAAGCCCATGCAGCTAGCCACTGCATTCGCAGGGTTCCCCCGCGCGGGAGTGAGTCTTCTCTGCAGAGGACACGCGGGACAAAGGCTGTCGCGGGCGCGCTAAGGTTGTAAAGGAAAATACTAGCGATTTGTCGGCAATTACTACAAGTAGGTACTTCCTTTACCTCGCCACATTGTTCCCGTTATAGGGAACAATGTACAAACAGAAAACAGATACTATATAGTCCACTGGTTTTCTACTTACATAACTAGGTACATAGGTACCTAGTATCTCAGTCTGTAGTTTCTGTGCTATAGGCTATAGTGTTTTTTTTTGTATCTACCGCCATCACCTTTTTTAAATTATAGGTAATTCTTTACGGACGGTATGAAGTAAATTGGACTTCTTTAGCGCGTGCTTTGTGTTTCCTGCATCGTTTATTTTGGACTGTTAGGATCTTTTTACTTTCGCCATGTCTTTAGCTTGCATTTTAGCTCCTAAAGTAAATAAGCTAAGCTTGAACTGTACACATAACATGTAGGTATTGATTGTTTTCGAAAGAGGATGCAATTGGTAGTTTATTATGGGGGGCATAATATTATTCTTTATAGGTAATATACACGAATAAAGTAAACAACTCCCTTTACAACTGCCAACCCCGGTACAATAAAAAAAAATACATAAAGACATATCTTCGAAAAGAGCTCGTTTCATCGAAGACACTCTTATACTTATACCACTTTTGTCTCCAAAATCTGCAACTTTGTGCATATCCAGTAGAAATATGGTTTTAGTCAATGTAACGACGATGTGGTTTCCGGAGTTATAATTAAATTTCCCCGCTCACTTTTCACATATTTGTTAAGTCGACATTGCCAATAAAAGTACTTAGGTATTTTTAATGTATTCATTCCGAGTTCTTTACGTGGGGATCCTTTGTCCCTGCCTACCCCACTGAGAAACAGGGGTGGCGCTATGTATGTATGTATGTATGTATCTTAACTTAAATAGTTTTCGTTATAGCGGATGACGGACCCCTCAGTATGCAATAAAACACATATTTATCCTGTATTTTTTAAAATTTCGAATTTCAAACTTTTTCACTTTAAATTATACCTATTATAAGTAGACACCTATAGCTTTTAGGTACGGTTATTTAATTATTTTCTATCATATGGTTAAAATAATGTTATGGTATGGGTAAATCTTTATAGATTACTGAATTACTGAGCTCTTTGTGAGCTGGAATGTCTAATAAGGCTATTTAAATGCAAAAAGCTAAAGTAATCCAGACGATGAGATATATCTTTTATAGAGATATTCCAAACGCAATTTTCACTACATACTCACTAGAGAAAGTTGAAGTTTTTAACGATACTTACCTACGTACATGGGCCTTTTATTATGTTCTATGCATTCGGGAAGTGGCTACAAAGCGCCCGCCGCATTTAAATACCTTTACTTTATAGGGCCGTGATGCGAATGTGGAAAATTAAAAAAAAAAACGGCTAAGTGCGAGTTTTACTGTCGCTTCCTTAGATCCGCTATAGGTATAATAATTGATGAATTGAATTGAATTGAAACTGACACGTTTGGCTACATTACCTATACAACATTCGTGATGTCAGCCCATAACACCTTGGTGAACTAGGTGCCATGTCAGTGCTTCCTTTTGGTCGTGCCGGCTACACTGAACTGGACGGAAAACACGAACTATTTACATAGCCGGCTCACTTTTTATTCAGTCCGATGGTACCGAACCGACCCGGACGGGTTAAACCCTACCACCTATAGTAATGTAAGAGGGAAAGGAATTACTTACCAACTTTTTTATGTGAAATCCGAACCACGGTCAGCCTCCAACGGTCGAACGTTAGCCCATCCAAGTTCAGAACTTGGATGGTTGACCACTCACACACCTGGGCGCGGGCCTATGTAGGTGTGATATGATGACGAACGACAATCTTAACCCGCCACTAACCCGAGTGCACCAGCCTTGCGGCCATAGCACCCGCACAGCGCCGCGACCTCATCATGGAACAATCATTTGAGAGCCACTGCACGCAGGGAGGCCCGCTGCCTGAGCCGATGGTCTGGCTCAGGAGACGCGCATTGATTGCGGTCCAGCCTCCCGCTTGGAGGGACTCATAGAGTCGTTCTGAGTCCCCCCCTTGGAGTGCACCGACTCCGAAGATTGCCCCCATCTACGTCTTGCGTCCGTCAGTCTACGTCCCAGATGGGAAACAACGTCACAAACAGCGACTTGTCGCCCCGGTCCTCGCGTCCCAGAATCGCCCCGGCGTCTGCTTGCGCCAGTCTGTCGTCGCGCCTCACGTGGTCCTCTAGTTGTAGCTCCCCATGCCTCGCCCTGCGTCGTGGGGGCGCAGGCGGCCACCCCTCTTTTGCCGCTACTCTTTTCGGATACGACGTCTTCTGCTGTTCTGTTTTTCTGCCACTATTCTTTTTGGCAAGGGCTGAGGCAGGCTCGCCGTCACCCCTCAGGCTACACGTCGCCCTCATGTCTCGTCCCGTCGAATCCGTCTTGCGCTGCGTGTCCCGTCCTGTCACAGACGTCCTGGTCCCCAGCGTGCTCGTCTCCCGTCGTAGGTTCGTCGGTAAACGTCCGGTCTGCCCCTATGTCTGCTCGCTTCTTGAACCACCCGGCTGCGAACCTCCTGAAAGCAGAGAAGCTCTCCTCCGACGATATTAGATCAGAATAGTACACAGGGCCGCCACACCGTTTAGTCACCTCTGCAATCATGCAGTCTCTTTCGTTCTCATACCGCGCACAGTGCCAGAGCGCGTGGTCAGCATCCTCTCTACCATACCCACATTCACACATCTCGCTTTCAGCCAATCCCAGGTCATACAGTCTGCCCCGGAAGTTCCCGTGCCCCGTGAGGAGCTGAGACGTTCGATGGTCCGGGTGAACCCAGTGGCTTCTTAACCTTTCCTCGACACTGGGAAAGAACCTGTGGAGGTGTCTGCCCGTGGTAGCAGTCTCCCATCTTTCCTGCCAGATCGATAGAGTCTCTCGCCTAATTTCCCGCCTAAGCCTCGAGAACTCCTCCCGATTTGCTGCGAGCTCCCTCGCTCGCCATGTGCGGCCGGCCTGTAGAACCTCCAGGTCCCCAGGCAGGACACCCGCAAGGACCGGGAGACCCGCTGTGCTATTCGTTCTATACGCCTTCGTTAGAAGAATCAGAGCTTGCCTCTGTGCGCGGAGCAACAGACTGCGCACGGCATGCTGTCTGGATCGGTCGAACCAGCACGCAGCTGCGTAGGTCACCGTGGAGACCCATGTTCCCGTGTATATAGTTTTCAGCGTTCGGAACTTAATCCCCCAAGATGCTCTCGACACCCTCGACATCTTCCCGAAGGAGCTGTTTGCCTTCTCCCCGATGACCCGAGCATGCTGCACGAAGCTGAATGTCTGGTCAACCTCGAGGCCCAGGAACGTGGTGACTGACCCTGTCTTTATGCTCGACCCTGCCATGCGGATCGTGGGTGCTCTGTTTGTGAACCGCCCCTTAACAGTCATGGTCTTGGACTTCGCCGGGGCGAAGTCCAGGCGGTTGGTGCGGCCCCACTCTACCATGAGCTCAAGGGCAGCTGCTGCTCTACCCTCAATCCCCGCCCTAGCGTCCGCCTCCACCGTGAGTACCACATCGTCTGCATATGCAGCGAGGTGGCACCCCTCCGGGAGGGGCATGCATAGAAGGTCGTCCAGAAGAATGTTCCACAGCAGCGGGCCCAGCACCGACCCCTGTGGGCACCCCATCGTAGAGCGTTTCCACCTCACACGGCGACCGCAGAACAGCCCGACGATGACGAACGACAGTCGACGGATCGCACCACTGAGCTAACGAGACTGACAAACATGGTGGTTATTGTAACCTCGGTGTGCGAGTCCGATTTGCACTTGGCCGGTTTTTTATTCCTTCTCTTTATTCTCAATATTGCCACAGATTACTTAATTGCCTTGTACTGTCCGCGCGCGAGCTCCGAGGAATCGGGGGACTGGGGAAGCGGGCGGGTGTGCGCCCCTCCCGACCGTCGCTTCACACCCCGCGCGCTCCCAGTACGAGTGTGTGTGAGCACGCTTATTATCGATATCGTGTTCGTAATATGCGCGGGTATTAGTCAATCGCGTGTTAATTCGATTACATATGTAGGTACTCTTTAAGTTATTAACCAAATTCATTTTGTGTGTACAAAGAGCAATTTAATATGGATGAAAAAAATAAATTGCGAGCACGAGTAATGAGAACAGGGAGAAAAAAGTCGATTATAATTTCGTAGGCAAACCCGCGAAATGGCAAAACGCGTTCTTTCTAAGTGAGAAGATTGGTAAGTAACTCATTAATTATAGAATGATTTCACAATTAAATTAATATCGATAACATAATATCGACTAAACCACTGCACTAGGTCATTATTACGTCAACATTCCTTAAACATCCTCGGAGCTCGCGCGCGGTCATGTAACTCATCTCGCGCTCTCGTTCTAAAATTATTTTTTATTTATTGAAGGGAAAGTTTTTAATGTAATTTGCTACATACTTAATAACAACCGATGTTACTTCTTTTAATGTATTATTATTATATGTGTTGTGTGGAACACCACACACCCTTCGATCCAACCATCTTCCTCCGGGGATAGGGCGAAGTTAAAAAACGATCGACCTATCTCACTTCTTAGCCACGTGTATAAGGTATTTTCAAGAATTCTCACGAGTCGGCTGACACAGAGGCTGGACCAGTACCAGCCTCGTGAGCGAGCTGGATTTAGGAAAGCATACGTCACCATGGATCATACATTTACTGTGAGGCAAGTGGTGCAAAAGTGAAATAACAATGAGCCACTCTTCCTAGCCTACATCGCATCGACACTAAGAGAAGGCGTTTGACTCTGTTGAAAAATGGGCTGTCGAAAACTCCCTCCTGACTCCTGAGGTGCAGAATTTACCACCGCTACATCGAGGTACTCCGAAATCTGTATCGGTCCGCAACGATGACTATGAGGCTCCACGAAAATATCCAACCCATCCTCCTTGGTAAGGCAGGGGGTGTGATCACTCTCACCCAAGATCTTCACAAACGCATTAGAAGATGTGTTCAATACTTTTGAGTGGGTCGACATGGGTATCAACGTGAAGGGAGATTTCTCAGTCATCTTCGTTTCAGTCATCTCAGTCATCTCAGTCATCGGCGGCGATGCCAATTGTTCTTCTGTCAAATTCCCGAGTTCAGCTTCAGACCGTTTGGTAGACAAGGTCTGCTGGAGGTCGAGAGACGAATTCAACTGGGTGGGGCTGCCTTCGGAAAGTTAAAATTCGCCCTGAGGTCTGACCTTCCGCAAAATTTAAAGACCCGCATAAAGACCACACGGGAAGAACATTGCAGGTCCATTATTTTGCGAATTCGACTTTTTGATGGTAATCCATAGTACAATAGTAGTAGAATCGAATGGCAATATTAAACTTGGGATAATAATTATAAGTCAGACGCTATCGACGAAAAAAGAATTAGCGTGCACGGGAGTAACATTTCAAGTCCACGGGAAACACGGTAACATCAATTCAACTCCACTAAAATTTGTTTTTAAAGCCACGCAGCATTCGAGCTAGCTACTGTAATGCATCGACGAAGAGGCTAGATGCGTCCTTGTCTATTTCTTTATTGAGTGATAAAGAGCGCTGCTGTTTAGAACCCTCAGGGTGGCCGGTCTAGTCAGAACGCACCTTCTTGTCATTGCCTGTCATTTCATTTTCGCTCGTTCGGCAGACAGATCGACAGATCTGCAGCCCGACCGTGGTAATTTTACTCGATCGACGAGTTCGAGCAAAATGAACGAGTAGGCATAATTGGTACCGTCGTAGCTGTCAAATGTACAAGTGAGTGAGTGCACGTAACGGTCACGTGGTCTACTCGAACTCGAACGTCGATCTAGCACATTTTGACAGTTGTTGGTACCGTCGTACGAAATGTGAGCTCGAACTTCGAGTCATTTTGACGTATACGCTCACCCAAACACTCGATTGATCTTGATCAACTTTTGCGATAGTTTAGTAAATCTCAAAGTTGGTTTTATGTTAAATTAACGATTCCTTTCATTGAATTTAGTGGAAAGGTATTTAAATATGTATTATTTTATTTATAAGTTGTTCATTCCTTTATTTTATTTAAGTATTTACTCAATTAATAAAGATAAAAAATACAAGTAGGTACCTAAGTACCTATCACTAAAATAAAATAAGAATAAAGTCTGTACCTAGGTACATACATACATACATCACATCATACATATCACACGCTATATCCCGACCATCATCCCGACAATCGGGGTAAGCAGAGTAATCGGTGTTGTGCTACACATACCTAACTACATCAAGCAGCAAGTAAGGCATGAAGATCCACCTCCTGAATGACTCGGTGGAAGGACCGTGACAATGTGACAGGTGGCTAACCTGTCGCCCTTTAGCACGGCATCGTGTCCTTATCCCTTAGCCGCCTTTTATGACATGCACGGGGAGAGATGCAGTGGGGCTATTCTTATTAATACCGACCGGCCCACACGCACGGTACCGTAGTTAGTGCGTAATACTAATAAAGTCTTGTGTTCTATCTAAGTACACGTCTCATATCAATTTGTCAGTACCTACCTAAGTATGTACCTACCTATGTAACTAATTTATAGTTGACCGGTAGTGAAGCTATAATGTATAACCAAATATGGTAATAATAGGTAGGTACATACAGGAGTTATTTATTTTTAGATAGTTAGGTATCTACAGCAATGTATTACCCGTCGGAATATCTATATAGGCATTATAGGCTAGGCACCTCGCCTCGAATAAATGCGCTTCCCCCGCACTTCACCGCGGTCTCGCCTCGTTAGTACCGTTATCGGGGTATTTTTGTGGCTAGGTAATATGGCTGGAGGAAGGGCGGAGGGTTGAGGGGAAGAGATTCAAAATGAATGTCGTCATCACTCACACAGCTGGCTGACCGACAACCAACATCGTGTGTGTTGCCACGATGTAATTTTTACCAATACTAAATAGCTACTTTATATATCGGGGTGTTCAATTTATACTCGTTTTTCAACTTAGTCAATACTCTTTTTCTCTTTTAATTAACATAAAGATTCTGAAAAATAGTATACATACCATATTGACCGTTTGATACCTAGCAAAATGAGCGCTTTGCATTCTAGGTAGCATAATACATTTAGTAAAAAAATTGTAATAGTGGCAAGACTGGTAGATCGACACTCGATCGAGAATTCGTCACTTGGTCGACACTCGCATAAGTACTCACCTGCACGCCGGTACCAAAATAATTTGCCTCGTTCGACCGATCGAGTCGAGCGCAGCTCGAACTCGTCGTGCGAGTAAAATTAGCACGGTAGGGGTCCTGTTCATTTCGTGTCCGCGTGTCTGTTTCGATGTGGTTTATTAACTTGTTATGTGAGTAACTATAGGTTTGATTAAATGATACCTATTGGACTTACTGTTGGACTTACATTGTTCTTCCAGTGAAAATGTGGACTTGAATTGTTTTTTCCCTGTTTATGAAGGAGTTGGTGACTTCATTTGACATTGGACCTGGACTTCCTCAAGAGTCTTGCTTGAACCATTAGTTCGGGCAATAAGTCTAGATTTTTATGAATTTGTTTAAAGGGTTATACATACAAATAATGATGTTATAGCGTTTTTCATTTTAGAAATCGGTTTTCTCGAAATAATGTTTTTGGCTTTTGCAATGTTCTTCCCGTGTGGTCTTGTATGATTAGTGCGTTCTCTTCTCCCGGTTATGAAGTTGTGAAACGTGGACTCTAACGATCGCTGTTGTCTAAAGGTTAAAAGTTGCCTAGCGAGCAATGGAGCGGGCCATGCTGTGAATATCGCTAGGTGCTATGATGTGTAACGAGGCAATCCGCCGACGCACCAAAGTAGTTGATATTGGACACCAGGTGGCTAAGCTCAAGTGGCACTGGACTGGGCACCTCAGCCGAAGAGAAGACGACCTTTGGAGTGACCGTGTCCTATACTTACGGCCATGGATAAGAAACAGAGTGTGAGAAGACCACCCGCCAGGTGGGACGACCACATCAAGTACGTCGGCGAAAAACATTGGTTCCGTACCGCTGAAAGCCGGGAGGACTGGAGGAAAATTGGAGAAGCTATGTCCAGCAGTAGACGCATATACGCTAACTGACTGACTGAGTAGTACCTAGACGGAGACGTTGAACTTGGCAGCACATCATAATTCAAGACTTTTTTTTATGGTCAAGCAGTGCGTCGAACTTGTTTATTTACAGAACGTGATCATATTTTTAACGGACTTCAAAAAAGGAGGAGGTTCTATGTTCGGCTGTATGTATTTTTTTTTAATGTATGTTCAGCAATATCTTCTCCAATTGTGAACCGATTTCGATGATTCTTCTTGTGTTCGGTTCAGTCTAGACTGACCAAAAAAAAATGGGACCACCTTGGAGCTAGCTCCAAGGTGGTCCCATTTTTTTTTGGTCAAGATCGGATTGGAAAGCGAGGCGGAATTTGGAGGCGGATTCCGCCGAGTACATTAAAGCAAATAAAAATTACTAAAAAAACTGTGAAAAAAAACTATTTAAAAAAATATAAAAACCGCCTTCAAAAATGTATGAAATAAAAAAATTAAAATCGAACCCTAGAGTTGAAGGCGGTGGTGCTAAAGCAAGCAAAAATAACCGACCGCCTTCAACTCTAGGGTTCGATTTTTATTTTTTTATTTCATAAATTTTTGAAGGCGGTTTTTATATTTTTTTAAATAGTTTTTCTTACTCCATCTTATTCGAATTTGCTATTTTTTGTAAGCAATGCCATGGGCCATACGAAGTAAGGTAAGGTTGTGACTGTGAGTGACCCAGTGTCTAGATTAGATAGCAAGCGGTCGCCCCCGCCCCGCGGTCTCGCCTCCGTCACCGCGCCGCGCCGCCGCCGCCGCACAGTGGATCGACTCCATACAACCGATCGGACATAGGATTCTAAAAACATGAATTCATTATTTTTCAAAAACAAATGATGCCAATGTATTCTAATAAATTATTCACGTCGAAAACGTTCTTACTCATTTTGCGATTAAACTTAAGTTTTGAAAGATATTTGAAGAAAACTGATTTCATTGTATGGAAAAATATAAAAAAAAATTATTTCTCGCGATTTTCGCCTATTTTCAAAGTTTTATGACAATTATAATTTTTAATGAGATATTTTCTAAATATCACCCAAACATAATTACTACGCCAACCAACGCCCTTTGGAGTTACGAGGCAGAATATGGGTTTTCCTTATGTAATGTTTTATTTTGACCTCATCACCCCCAACCCCCCCCCCCCCCCCCCCCCCCCCCCCCCCCCCACCCACGTACCTACAACTTGCGCAAAACGCTGTGGAGTGTGAAGTCTCGCTCTACCTATCGCACGTAACGTACCTACCGCTTTTTAGTCGCGCAGTGAGCTTTGTCACGCGCGCACGCGCATTTCGTGTTTCCGCTCGGATTGAGTTGTGTTTATTATGGCATTCCGCAGTTTTGTAACTTACTTGGACCTTTATGTTGCTTTACGCAACCATGGAGATATCCGCGATTAACAACATTTGTGCAGTGTTTGCAAAATCAGATTCGAATTTGAACCTAAGTGAAAGTTTCGAGCAACATGAGTTCGAAAAATGGTGTCGTAATTTCTGCTACCGCGTGTGTTCAAAATGGAGAGCTTCGGGTAACAGTGCAGAGAAATTCAAACAGGAGAATTCTTCGTGGCTAGCTAGAGTCTGAAACCACGAAGTCACAGATTACTTAATACAGATAAATCACTCCATAGAAAAAGTTCCATACCTACGGCTTTAATAGCCTACAGTTTTACGTCGCCAGTCGCTGCGTGCGAAAAAGTACCTAAACGAAAGAGTGTAAAGTGATTATTGCTTTGCAGCCGCGTGGCCTTGAAGCAAACTCGGTGACGCTAGGGCTGCTACTTCCGATAAAAATATAAATTAATTACACAATATAATATTATAATAAAGAGGAAATATGTGTGAATGTTTGTTCATGAGCTACAGCACATATTGAAAAATGTTTTTACTGTTAGATAGGCACCTATATTTTTTTTTGGTTTAACATATAGGCTACTTACTAGCTTTTGCCCGCGGCATCGCCCTCGTTAAAGTATATTAAAGGAAGAAATTAGTTCGGCCCGAAAATGCTTCAGGTAATCCTACCTACTATCCCTGTAATGTTATTAAATTTTTATCAGTGATAGGAATAAGGTCCTAACTTCGAGGAACAGAGTAAAAGATTGGAGACTTCCTTACGACGAAATTAAAATATTATTTTCGTTCCTGGGTACGAAAATAATATTCATGGTGTTTTAATTTCGCGATTTAAAAAAAGTGGCCGCCATTTTGAACTTTTTAGTTACTGGACCGATTGCTTTCAAAATCGATATCTGCGTGTCTGTGTGGGCTCTGAATACCAATCCGTTGTAAAAATAAAAAAAAAGTGGCCGCCATTTTGAACTTTTTAGTTACCGGACCGATTGTTTTCAAAATCGATATCTGAGTGTCTGTGTGGGCTCTGAATACGAATCCGTTGTCAAAATAAAAAAAAGTGGCCGCCATTTTGAACTTTTTAGTTACTGGACCGATTGCTTTCAAAATCGATATCTGGGTGTCTGTGTGGGCTCTGAATACGAATCCGTTGTAAAAATTAAAAAAAGTGGCCGCCATTTTGAACTTTTTAGTTACTGGACCGATTGTTTTCAAAATCGATATCTGAGTGTCTGTGTGGTCTCTGATTACGAATCCGTTGTCAAAATAAAAAAAAGTGGCAGGCATTTTTTACTTTTTTAGTTACTGGACCGATTTTTTAAATGTTCACTACAGATTCGTATTCAGAGCACACACAGACACCCAGATATAGATTTTGAAAGCAATCGGTCCAGAAACTAAAAAGTTCAAAATGGCGGACACTTTTTTTAAATTTTGACAACGGATTCGTATTCAGAGCCCACACAGACACCCAGATATCGAATTTGAAAGCAATCGGTTCAGTAACTAAAAAGTTCAAAATGGAGGCCACTTTTTTTAAATTGTGACAACGGATTCGTATTTAGAGCCCACACAGACACTCAGATATCGATTTTGAAAACAATCGGTCCGGTAACTAAAAAGTTCAAAATGGCGGCCACTTTTTTTAAATTTTTACAACGGATTGGTATTCAGAGCCCACTCAGACACCCAGATATCAATTTTGAAAGCAATCGGTCCAGTAACTAAAAAGTTCAAAATGGCGGCCACTTTTTTTAAATCGCGAAATTAAAACACCATGAATATTATTTTCGTACCCAGGAACGAAAATAATATTTTAATTTCGTCGTAAGGAAGTCTCCAATCTTTTACTCTGTTCCTCGAAGTTAGGACCTTATTCCTATCACTGATAAAAATTTAATAACATTACAGGGATAGTAGGTAGGATTACCTGAAGCATTTTCGGGCCGAACTAATTTCTTCCTCTAATATACTTTAACGAGGGCGATGCCGCGGGCAAAAGCTAGTAAGTAGCCTATATGTTAAACCAAAAAAAATATAGGTACCTATCTAACAGTAAAAAACATTTTTAAATATGTGCTGTAGCTCACGAACAAACATTCACACATATTTCCTCTTTATTATAATATTATATTGTGTAATGAATTTATATTTTCGGAAGTAGCAGCCCTAGCGTCACCGAGTTTGCTTCAAGGCCACGCGGCTGCAAAGCAATAATCACTTTACACTCTTTCGTTTAGGTACTTTTTCGCACGCAGCGACTGGCGACGTAAAACTGTGGGCTATTAAAGCCGTAGGTATGGAGTGATTTATCTGTATTAAGTAATCTGTGACTTCGTGGTTTCAGACTCTAGCTAGCCACGAAGAATTCTCCTGTTTGAATTTCTCTGCACTGTTACCCGAAGCTCTCCATTTTGAACACACGCGGTAGCAGAAATTACGACACCATTTTTCGAACTCATGTTGCTCGAAACTTTCACTTAGGTTCAAGTTCAAATCTGATTTTGCAAACACTGCACAAATGTTGGTAATCGCGGATATCTCCATGGTTGCGTAAAGCAACATAAAGGTCCAAGTAAGTTACAAAACTGCGGAATGCCATAATAAACACATGTCAATCCGAACGGAAACACGAAATGCGCGTGCGCGCGTGACAAAGCTCACTGCGCGACTAAGAAACGGTAGGTACGTTACGTGCGATGGGTAGAGCGAGACTTCACACTCCACAGCGTTTTGCGCAAGTTGTAGGGGGGGGGGGGGGGGGGGGGGGGGGGGGGTGATGAGGTACCTGTAGGTGCACATTCTGTCTAAGTATGTGGTGTTTGTTCACGTTTTGTGGCAGTGCGACATCGAAAAATAAAACATTACATAAGGAAAACCCATATTCTGCCTCGTAACTCCAAAGGGCGTTGGTTGGCGTAGTAAGTATGTTTGGGTGATATTTAGAAAATATCTCATTAAAAATTGTAATTGTCAATAAATTTTGAAAATAGGCGAAAATCGCGAGAAATAATTTTTTTAAATATTTTTCCATACAATGAAATCAGTTTTCTTCAAATATCTTTCAAAACTTAAGTTTAATCGCAAAATGAGTAAGAATGTTTTCGACGTGAATAATTTATTAGAATATATTGGCATCATTTGTTTTTGAAAAATAATGAATTCATGTTTTTAGAATCCTATGTCCGATCGGTTGTATGGAGTCGATCCACTGTGCGCCGCCCCGCGCGCCAGCGACGACGGAGAAACTCGGCTCGCCACTTTCCTTTTCTTAGCGAAGGTCATCTGGAGATACCTACGTGAAAAATTTCGATGTCGCGCTTCGGTCAAACTTCAAATTTCGTTATTTCGTCATAAATAGAAATGCAAGCACTCGTAACCTATGTATTTCTAAAACATCAAAAGATCTAAAAATTGTGTTTAGAAAATTATACCAAATTCAATGATCATCATCAATATATCAATATTATTATTATACTAATAATAAATCTGTAAGGGATGTTCATGGAGTAAGTTACTTTGTTTTATGAGATATTGCGTTTGTAGACTCTATGTATGATACTAAAACTAAATTGACGATTTTTAGAAATCTTTTCTGTATGTATGTTCCTTCATAACTCTTAAACCGTTCATCCGAATTCGATGAAACTTAGTACAATCACATTTTACTATACGGAACACTATAGGTAAATAAAATTCAGTTCCGCTTACGCTAAGATGTGGCTCTCATACAAACCGAATTATTCCGCGCGCCAAAATAAAGGTACGGTAGGTGGTTTACTCACTTTCTTCTTTTCAAATACGAATTTCACGCGAGCGAAGCCGCGGGCAAAAGCTATTTCATAATATAATTATCTCCAGTTACCCTGATGTAGCCAGTGGCTGATGCTTTTAACAGTATTTTTTAATATTCTGTACCCAGCGACGCTAGCCTTTAGAAAGTCGGTCAGGTGTCTGTGCGCCTGTCCATCCGTCCGTCTGTCTGTCTTACTGTCACTCCTAAACCGTTGGAGCGATCTTCTGGAAATGTAAATGATCATAGGTTCTGGAGAGGCAACAACATTTCATTGATCACCAATGTCGGGGTCATTAAGTTGTAAATAAAAATCATTTTCTATTAGGTCGAGTGTATATCGATGGAAAGGTCTTACCAAGCCTAACTTCATACTTAATATAAAATATTTTAATTTTTTTTTTTATAATTTATTTAATAAAAACAAAAAAGTAATACTAATAACTAAATAAATAAACCTACCTAACAAACATTAAAATAACTATCAAAAGGGGCATTTTCAAATGGTCCTAGAACACTTGCTGCATTACCCCGCTGGATGGCAAGGCTTACCCTTTGAATGAAGTAGGCCCTTGATTGCGGGATGCCAGTTGCGTCCACCAGCAGAGGCCCAAGCCTTTTTTTAAACAATTATAAAATAAATTTAATTAAATTATTTAAAAAAAATTATGAACGTAGTTTTTTCCTCATTTCATGATTTCTTACTATGCTTTGACCCCACTTTAGTGAGGGCATATTTTATTGAGTTCGTTCGTATGGGAATGTCCTTACGTTAGAAATCATAGAGACACATTCTACGTAAAAAAAAACTTTGTTATGTGCGTGTAAGTGTAAAGTTATGATTTACGCATACCGCTATACCTATCTCCGAGCTTTCTAACCCGCCACGCTTCTACCTACCTACGCTTCATCTGCCGCAAAGATATCGCTAACAGAATCTTATACGAAGGTATCCTATACGTTAACTACATTTGGGCAGTTACTTGCTTTCCGATCCAAGTAATTTCTAAGTCACAAAGTAATTTCTCATGAAATGTACGACTATCATAATTAAATTCGTTGCATCGTAAATTTTGACCTGGCTACCAACCCGAATTTACTTTTTTTTTGCTTGGTAGCAGAATAGAGAAAGGGCTTGTCGCTAATGAATATTAAATAAACTAGATTGCTAGAGCTTAACAATCACACCATCATCTTCATTGCCGGTCGCTCTCACCCAAAATTCATACCCGAAACATGGTGCGCATTTTAATAGCCTCTTCACACGACCATTTAACTCTTAATCTATGTAGAATAGAGCCAGTGGCGGGACAAGACCTAAATATGATGTGGGCAAGATATATTTTGCGAGGCCCTCTCTGGTGGCACTAGAGTCTAGAGGATGGATTTTATGGATTTTCACTGTTGAAATGGATTTCCGGTATACCGATCAAATCAAACATTTTTGTCAGCATACCTTTCGTCGATAAAAGTAAACATAATCAAATTGCAATAATACAACCTTCACTGCCTCTGTCTTGCTTTCTCATCTTGTGTCTGATATAGGCTTTATAGTATGCTTTAGTTTGCCTTTGATGAAGTCTAAACATGTTTACTCGGTTCTCTTTTAATAGATCTAGCTGAATATTTTTCATAAATCAAAGCTGCATGAACTTTCGAGGCGCGAGGCCCCTCGGGCCCGTAGCCCACGCCATGCGCCGCCTCTGATTATAGAGCTAAAGAATGAAATAAGTTAAAGTGCGTAATTGCCGGTAAAATTGTTTTAGAAACTCTGGCCTCGACTCGAGTCACTTGAATGTTATGTAGGTAGGTACTTGTGACGTGGTCCCGAGCCACTCGGGCGCCGCAGTGGGGAGGTGCAGCGAGAACAAACAGTGGATCTGCATATTCTGCATATTATTATTATAATAAGCCGAGTAATAAGCAAGATTTAAGATTAAATTTTACTTTCGTAATAGTGCGAATAGTGGAAGGCGATTAGGCATGCTTTTACTTCGCACTTTCTTTTGTGGCAATTCGTTGTGTAATACATAGGTAACGGTCACACTCTTCAAAGTAGGTATTTCATAGTGCTATTTCTTTAATAGTGCGAAATTTGCAATTTGACGCCCATGGACATTCGGTGATTTATTTACGTCGAAGAAGTATATTAATTCACTCGGACGAAAAAACTATTTTAATTTAATATAATATATCCTGTATCGAAAGGTACCTTCTTTAAAATGATCTTAGGTAAACATCCTGTCATTTACTTCAGCATTTTTCGAATTTCGCGTGGGCGAAGCGTGCACAGAAGCGATCGTATTTGCTATTAAACCGACTTTACCCCGAGCGGAGCCGCGGACACAACTAGTATGTACATTAAAGCAAGAATATTTGATAAGCATTACATAATATGCAGACCATTTTCGGGAGCAATCCTAGTTATTGTGAGAACAGTTATCTGTTTGGCCACGAAGCTGTCAGCGGTATCAGTGCACGGGCCACAGTGGTCAAAGGTCATAGATAGTTGATGGACACTTTTCGACATTTTGACCGTGAAATGCAGTGTGTGTTTTACTTATGTTATGTATGTATTTATGACTCTCTCTTGTAGGGCTTGGTAAACAAAACTAATCTGCAAGCTCATTATATTTTCGACATTCTGATAAGGTTGCCTGGCTTAAAAATACAGAATTAAACGAAACAATGACAGAATTGAGTGCGAGTTTTACTCTTATAATTTTGGTCGGTGATTGTATGGTTGGTAGCCATCCATTAGTGATGTGCAGAACTAATAGGAAGCAAATATTTGTCGTTGTCGATTGGGGCGTCAAGCGTCCCGTCGTCGTCGTCACCCACATCAGTTTACTTACCCAAAAATATCGAAACTTGCTTGACCGGCGAAATCCTAACTCCGAAAACCTATCATCAATGGGACTAATAGTCAAGTCATTAATAAATAATGCTTTAAAGGTTAACCAGCACTGCAAATGTTGTTTGACCAGGGGCAAAAGTGGTTTAAAATAATGAGATTTATAATGGCATCATTTTAAATGCAATAATTATCTAGGTGATTTTTTTTAAATTCTATTTCGGACCCATCCGTCTGACCCGTATGAAAAATCTAAATGTAAACAAAGGCAAGTTTCGGTTTGACAATTTAAATTAGATCAGATCAGTAGTTCAAATATTATTTCAACCCCCACATCTCCAAACGTCGCTCCCGGGCTGAGGGGCGGGGCGGGGGGGGGGGGGGGGCGGTAGGGGGCAGCACGGGTGAGAGGGCCGTCCTCCTCTGTTGCGAATTTAATAATGAAATTGTGATTGCATGAGATATGCCAATTTTCATATTTTAATGGAGTTCCCAGCTAAGGAAACTATAACAGCGCGATCAAATTGGCATTCAGCTGTAGAGAGGCGAATTGCGTTCGACTCGATGACATACGAGTACCCACATAATATATTATATTATGTATATATAAGTAAGTATTCTATAGTACAAATAATTCAGTAGTAATTTAGTATCGCTACAATGTCTGCCCATCCGGCTGTTAGAACCCTATTGATTTTTTTTCTTGTAAGAAAACATCGATAAAAAATCATCCCCAAATTATCTTATACATTACTTACTTACTTACTTTCATGGATATACATTTCTAAAAACCCACTATTTTGTCATGTAAATGTTAAGTGCATTTTTATAAGCATTTTAATGACTCCTCCTCAACGGAAAAACATTTGTTTCGAAGTGTTGTTAATTGCTGTGTTTAAAAATATTACGTGTGTTAATGATTATTGAATTAAGCGAAAATTAAATAGGAGTGTTAAAGTCATAGTAATAATAATTTTTCAGTTTTTCGGTTTTATTCTTTAATTTAAGATTAATTTCAGTTACCTATCCAACAAACAATAAACATGTTAATCGAGCCAAAGGGAGTAAAAATACAAGAGCAAAGGGAAAGATGACGTTAGCACCTAGGACCAGCTGGGAGGCTGGGAGTAAATTCTAGCTAGGCATATACTGTGCCGCTATACCCATTCGCTTATTTTAAAATGTGTAAATAAAACGATTTTATTTTTATTATTATTCTTAATGGACTGAGAGGATAGGGGCTGATGTAGCCAACCATGTTAGGTCCAAGAAAAACATCTCCGAAATATGTACGCTGCACTACTCAAGAACGGCCTTTGCTCGCAGTTGGGTCTGATGCGATCTAGGTTGGGGCAGGCAGCGCGATCACGAACCACGACCCCGTGGATGAGTTGATGATGGCTGGAGATGCTGGCTGGACGGTTGGCGCGGCGAGCTGGTGCGCCGCCGCCGCCTCCGCCGCCGCTGCCGCCCCTGCCGTGTTTGTTCAGCTGAGAGGGCGCGCAAGAGGCGAGATGTAATTTCATTTTAAACTCATCGGTCAAGTGTGAACGCGTCTGAAGCAATTCAGGCTTTCGGAGAAAAACTTCGAAAACAAGGTTACAAATTGTGCTTTTATAAATTTTGAGCAGAGGAGTAGGTAATCATTATTATTATTAACTACTAGCTGAGCCCGCGGCTCCGCTCGCGTGAAATTCGTATTCCAAGAAGAATGTAAGTAACTAAGGGCGAGGCCGAAGGCCGAGCTGCGTTCAGGTAATCGAAAAACCTTCTTAAAGAAAGTAAATATCATAAGAAAGTAAATTAAATAGTTTGTGTTTTCCGACCAGTTCAGTGTAGCCGTCACGATCAAAGGGGGAAGCACTAACATGGCACCTAGTTCACCCGGTGTTATGGGCTGACATCACGGACGTTGTAGGTGATGTAGCCAACCGTGTCAGTTTCCATAAAAAATAAAAAAAAAATAAAATAACTAAGGGCGAGGCCGAAGGCCAAACTGCTTTCAGGTAAACGATAAACCTTTCTCAAATAAAGGAAGTAAGTAAGGGCGAGGCCGAAGGCCGAGCTGCGTTCAGAAAGACGATAAACCTTCTGGAAGAAAGGAAGGAACTAAGTGCGAGGCCGAAGGCCTAGCTGCGTTCAGGTAAACCAAAAACCCTCTTCCGCCTTCGGGCCTCGCCCTTAAAGACTTCCTTTCTTCGATAGAATATAATATCGTTTACTAAATCTATTTATTTCATAAAAATAAAAAAGTAATATTAACAACTAAAGAATTAAACCTACTTAACAAACATTAAAATAACTATCAAAACGGGCATTTTCAAATGTTCTTAGAGCACTAGCGGGATTACCCCGCTGGATGGCAAGGCTTACCCTTTGAATGAAGTACATAAGCCCTTGATGGCGGGACACCAGTTGCGTCAACCAGCTCAAGCCTCTTTTGGCTTCACGGCTCCACGGACCGAGGGTTTCAACCGCAAACGCAACAAATTCGAAATGTTGAATTATATTTCTATATTTGCTGCATTTGAGGCTCTCCGCCCCAGCCTCGGCCGCGCCAGCCGCTCTTGAAGATGACCTAACGTGACTTGGAGCCAATGTGAGAACAAAAGTGGCGTCCCACATCAAAGAACTACCCTTAGTCCATGGCACTAAGGTGATAGCATCGGGCCTCTTGCCATCCAGCCGGGAATAACCGCGAGGTTCTAGGATGCACGGTATATTTGCCGTTAGAAGCGTGGACTTTATAATAAAATTTAAATTAAATTAACTCAATCTTAATATTAATTAACTTTATTCGAGATGGTTTAGCTTCTTCCTGAACGCAGCTCGGCCTTCGGCCTCGCCCTTAGTTACTTGCTTTCTTCGAGATGGTTTATCATTTGTCAGAACGTAGCTCGGCCTTCGGCCTCGCCTTAGTTGCCTACTTTCTTCAAGATGGTTTAGCTTCTTCCTGAACGCAGCTCGGCCTTCGGCCTCGCCCTTAGTTA
Source organism: Nematopogon swammerdamellus (assembly GCA_946902875.1). Classification (NCBI taxonomy): domain Eukaryota; kingdom Metazoa; phylum Arthropoda; class Insecta; order Lepidoptera; family Adelidae; genus Nematopogon; species Nematopogon swammerdamellus. The sequence goes on from OX336338.1 coordinate 10,920,607, forward strand.
CTTGCTTTCTTCGAGATGGTTTTTCAATTATCCGAACGTAGCTCGGCCTTCGGCCTCACCTTAGTTACTTACTTTCTTCAAGATGGTTTAGCTTCTTCCTGAACGCAGCTCGGCCTGCGGCCTCGCCCATAGTTACTTACTTTCTTCGAGAAGGTTTATGGTCTTCCAGAATAGAGCTCGGCCTTCGGCCTCGCCCAGTTACTTACTTTCTTCAAGATGGTTTAGCTTCTTCCTGAACGCAGCTCGGCCTGCGGCCTCGCCCATAGTTACTTACTTTCTTCGAGAAGGTTTATGGTCTTCCAGAATAGAGCCCGGCCTTCGGCCTCGCCCAGTTACTTACTTTCTTCAAGAATGTTTTTCTTCTTCCTGAACTCAGCTCCGCTTTCCGCCTCGCCCTTAGTTACTTTCATCGAGAAAGAATATCGTTTACGTGAGCGCAGATCCGCCTTCGGGCCCGCCTATAGTTACTTACTTTCTTTTTTTAAAATACGAATTTCACGCGAGCGAAGCCGCGGGCAACAGATATATAAATTTTATTGCACCAATGACAGCGACAAAACTTCGACTTTCAATTATTATTTTTATTTATCAAACAATTTGTCACCGGCCAGCTCACGTCGAGATGACAGTTCTCCGTTGTCAACATGACATTTAAAATTGTTTTTTACCTTTACTTTGGATTACGTGATTTTTATTATATTTTTTAATTATTATGTTCATCCGGGATATACACTGTCACTATAAAAAGTTTCGTCAAATTCCGTTCAGTGGTTTTTGCGAGATGCGCGTACAAACAGACATTTTTGCATTTACGATTTTATTATATCTATAGAAAGAATAGATATGTATAGACTATTGTGTTCAAGTTATAAAAAAGAAGAACTGTCATTTTCGTTGTATCTACTTATTTTTAAATTTCGAATGAATATTTTATTCAAATTGTATTTGCTGCCAGTTCTCAAGATATAATTATGTACTTTGGACTACGTGATTTTAAACGCGCAATAATGTTTATAATTGTTAATTTTTTTTTATTTTTGTTATTTTTTTTTACGTATTATGTTAACCCGGCATATAAACTGCCACTATACAAAGTTTCGTCTAATTCCGTTCAGTGGTTTTTGCGTGATGCGCGTACAGACAAACAAACAAACAAACAAAAATTTTAAAAACTGTTCTAATATGTTCAGTATCTCATTTTAAGCCACCCTGGTTAGTTTTTTTCCGAATACATTCAATGTACAGACTTTCTTACCTCTACGATTTTATTATATGTATAGATAGGGAGCGCGTCACATTCCCCAGCTACGAGGAGGCGTTGAGACACCACTGATGTCTCTCGAGAGCACACGCATGGCGGCTGACGCTAGCCTGCTTCACAAAATAGTGAACGGCGCGGCGGCGGCGGCGCGGCGCGTGGACTGTCCTGAGTTGGCAGCAAAGTGCCTCTATATACAAACCAATGTCACATCACAACTAATACTTTTAATAATTTACCTTGAATTTTTATATATTAATATTATTAATAAAATTACAATCAATTAATATTATTTTCACTGAAGACGACATAAGTCGAAATATTTGAATTGATTGTAATTTTATTAATAATATTAATATATAAAAATTCATTTAACAAATATTTTGTAAATAAAAATAATTTATTATTATTGATTTACCTTCAAATTTAATTAATTTAAAGTTAGATTTTATAATTGTTTAGTAAAACATTGTAAATGAGGTACTTAAATAATAAGCTGATATAAAAATAAAATAAAATAAAATAAACTATACAAATCACTCACATTTTTACACATTTTACAGAGAACTTAATTGAAAAAATTTACATCGACACAATTTAATAGATAAATAATATAAAATTAAATATCTCTGAAGAAAACGTGCAATGTGTCCATGATAATTGTCTTTTCTTGTTGTTCAATCCGAAGATGAATTGCCGGAAGTCTAAAACATTAAATATTTAAGTTGTGATTTCTCCCTCAATGTACACAAAATTTTAAACTCCTAAGGTAGATATGTACCTCTACATACTTACTTTGTATAGTTCTGTTTATTCAAAATGTATCGAAAACCTTTGCAGCTCACTTTGCTGTAGCGGGAGGTATTTTTTTGTGGCGAAATACACTTTTGTTCAGCAACGGTTTCTTTTGGTGTCATATAGTTTCACGTTTTTTTGTAAATGACCCATGTAAAATACACAAGGTGAAACATTTTTACCTTAGAATAAGATGTCCTCCAGTTTCGTCACTATTCCTCAATCTATGATGTAATCTGTAGACATACTCAGTAGTTACTTGGGGCCTATACCATCATTTTATCAACCCCCGACGAAAAAAGAGGGTTGTTATATGTTTAACGAGGGTTTGTATGGGTTTGTCTGTCTGTGGCATCGTAGCTCCCAAACGGATGGACCGATTTGGATGCGGTTTTTTTGTTGTTAGCTAGGTTTGTAATCAAATAATCAAGTATTAAAAAAAATCATTACCTTAAAAAGTGGACCGATTTGCATGCGGTTTTTTTTAAAAAGCTTGAAATAAAAGTTAATTTACAAATTAAAAACCCCCGCCCCTTAAAAAGTCAAAAATAATTTCTGTTTACTTACTTAAAGGAGTCGGGGGATCGCTAAGTAAATAAAATATAAAAAAAAATCAGAGCTGCGCGGGAATTTATAAACGGAAATAATTTTTGACTTTTTAAGGGTCGGGGTTTTAAAATATGGTAAATAATATTTATGACTTCGTGTAGTGGAAATTCTAGCACACAAAGTAAATGCGAATGAGATGAAAATATAATTTAATTTTTATCATTATTTAAAAAGGGTAACAAAATGCGAGTTTAATTCCTTGCGCAATTCTTTACGAATTAACCTTTGGGATGTGGAAAACACGTAGGGGCGGACAATGCTGTGCTAAAGAAGGTAGTACAAGGAGTTCTCACTCGGCCCACCCAGTTGAGAGGCCTGTCATGCGACCGAGGCACCAGCGCTTCTCTAAGCTTGTCAAATCAAATATTAATATGTAATTTCAGAGTGCAGGCCAACTATTGCTGAGCTGCTTGGTATGCGGTGACCATAGAGTTATAAATTTATAATATACGGGGCGTATTTTTCATATGTCTATGGTGGTGAGTGGTGACCTTCTCGTCATAGTCGCGACGACGACGGTGGTGTTGCCATGCTAAATTACAACATGTTCTGCACTAAATGACACATTTCACTCTACATCTAAAACTGTAGATAGATAGATTTTATATGTAAACTCTACATATAAAATCTACACACATAATAAAATCGTAAGGAAAAAAACCATCTACATGTATGGAACACCCATTTATGGTCTACAGAAGAGTTCTTCAAACTGCAAGATTCTCTAAATCGTTCTTGTGTCGCACTGCAAAGGTGTGGAACAGGCTTCCGGGGAATATATTTCCCCTCGTATTTCCCTATTCCTACCATACACGGATTTTCAAATAGCGGGTTAATGCCTTTCCCCAGAGACATTGGTCCGCCGTCAAGCCGGCCTGGCACCTCCTCGGGGGTGATATTGGCTGCGCCTGGGGCTGCGGCCTCACTCAAGCACAGTTGTGTTGGACTGCAACTGGCGCGGCGCGCGCGGCGTGGCGGCATCCATCCTGCCGAGCGGCAACACTGGCTGATGGAGTGGGTGTCGGTCGTGCAGCGTGCGGTGAGTGGGGCCGGGTGCGTGGCACGTTGCCGCGTATTTTCCCGCTATCTCCACGTAGCGCACGCGAGTGTCGGAAAACTCGCGGCGTCTCGCTCACACGAGCGCGCTTCGCCTCTCGGCCGCGGAGGAGGCCTCCGACACGTAGCATCGGCCGATTGAAGTTTGTTGAACGAGCGAGCGGGCGGACAAGTTAGTTGGTCGAGTTCAGTTTTCATTGAGATCGCAGGCGGTGTGGTTGCGCTAGGCTCACTCCCGACTCCTATAAACTTGTACGATGGTCTCGTGGTCGTGGCTGGTGGTGTTGGCGGTGGTGGGCATCGGCGCCGCGTCCGAGCTGAAAGTGGACGTGGTGAGCGTGCCCGAGGGCTGCACCACAAAGTCTAAGCAGGGCGACATGCTAACCATGCACTATACCGGCACGCTCGACGACGGACACAAGTTCGACTCCAGGTAAGCGCTTGTTTAACGACGCCCGCTACACCGCGGTTACGTACACGCTAAAACACTTTTCAAGGACATACTAATTACAAAACAATGATAAAAGTATCTATACGAGCTTGTATTTATACAATCATTAAAATATTTTAATTGTCACTAAACGAGCAAATTTCTCTACCTTGCCGCACTTAGTTATCTTTATGACTTGTTTATCTTTCTAATTATACATGTATTGTAAACTTTATTTTTGTCTACGTATTAGGTAAATAAATAATGTAAATTAAGCGTGCATGATTTATTTATTCATATACATACTATACGAGTACGTATTACTCATTATTCGTAAATAAAGGTAGGTACATTAAAGTCGCCATGAACTTTACTTTAAGAACCTGTTATTGCTAACAACTTCTTTAGAATTTGTCCTAATATGACTTATCCGTTTGCGATCGAATGACATGTTTAAAACTGATTTGAATTCTGCGGGAGTAAATGTTTTCGTTACCGCCACGTTCAGGCAGATGTTTAGCTTTCGACGTAGTAGGTACGCCCAAAATGTAGGAATATTTGGCGTCCCGCAAGGTGTACGGACGCACTCAATTGATTGCCCCTGAAAAATGGGACATCCAAGGAAAATAAGGACTGATGTCCTAAATAGGTATCCCACCTGGCAATCTAAAGTTCATCACAACATAAATAAACTAAATATAAAAAAAAAAACAATTTAAAACTATATTATACATATAGGCACAGAGGACAACAATGTAATATAGGTACATACTTATTATTAATCAGATTTCGTGAACTTTACTGACTAAAATTGTAAAGCATGTTTTTATTCTAACTTATTTATTTTTTGTGTTCCATACCAACATTTGAAAACTGAACACTTATGGCCTCACTCCGGTGTCTGCCCGTCCATCCGTCCGTAGCGTCGTCCGTCCGTCTGTCATAATATTTCAGAGCCTAATGGTACAAGCTAGTGACCTGACACTCGGAATAGTTAGGATGTCAAATAGGTTATGAAAAAATTTAAAGCATTTTACCCCATTGAGTGGGATGTCTAAATGAAAGCTGGTTACCCTTAAAAAATTACGGTATAGTTAGGTATAATATTTGTTTAAATTGTTTAAGAAAAAAAAATCCTTGTTTGATCCCACGTACGTACCTACGTGCTCTTAATTACTTACTTACTACTTAATACCTACTTATCATAACATCAACATTGACGAAAATGTTTAAAGGCAACATTGTAAAGTTTAGGTAGGTACTATTTCGAAGAAATGGAAGTCTCTAACAAGATGTTACTGAGCTTTTAAGTTTCGGGAAAACTTTTGCTTATTAGGTGAAAATTTTTGTTTCCTATAGAGGCTTTTAGAATCTTTAGATCTTTATTCGTTTGTGCTATGCATCGAACCCTCTTTACGCGAGCTCGACTCGAACTTGACCACTTTTTTATTTATGTTACTCCGGGATATACACTACCGCTATACGAAGTTTCGTCAAAATCCGTCTAGCCGTTCAGGCGTGAAAGAGGAACAAAAAAAAACAAACAAACAAACATATCCTCTCGCATGAGATGAGATGAGATGCTATGTACTTGTCATTATATACATAGGTACACTGTGGATTATCCTGTGGGTATATTCACGTAACATGCGGAGACGAAATTATATTAATATGTTCCTTCATACATGTTATGTCGCAGTAGAGAATAAGTCTTCGCCGCTCAAGAGCACCTAGCTAAACAGCTACAAGGTAATCGTACCGTATCTCAAAAGTACCCGGGCACATGTGTCGTACCCATCCGTACCGTACGTTGTGGTGAAACTCATAATCCACCCTGAGCGATGCCTGGCGCGGTAAAAATATTCAGGAGACGTGAAGCATTTTCACAATTTCATACGAGCTGGGTGGTACCAGCGAAAGATAACACGTGCTCAAATATTAATACGTCAACCTCTAATCCAGTCAACTGCTTACAACAACTCCTCCACGCCGCCGCCGCGCAAGGACGAGCACGTCCACGCGCGTTACAACTTACACTCCAACAAAACCAATTGCGCGTTTATACATATATCTGTTGGACATGTTTCATTTTAATTATAAGACGAAGCGAAGAGTAATGATATGATACACTTACAAAATGTTAATCACATTTTAATAAAAACATTACACAGTTACATAATAACATACAATGAATCAATTTCGTTTGTATCTTGCACAAAACCAATGGCAGGCTATTTGCGGGAGAGCGACGACGCGACGACACGGCGTGAAAATATTTTGCTATATCCGCACCAGTTTTTTGCCTCAGAAATGCATCGAACTCATAAAAACTGCTCTGATGTGTTTTAGAGAAATTATCCCTAATTAGGTTTATTTTTAGGGTTCCGTACCTCGAAACAGGAAAAAAAACGGAGCCCTTATAGGATCATTTCGTTGTCCGTTTGTCTGTTTGCTTGTCTGTCTGTCAAGACCGTGTTTCTCAGGAACGGATCAAGATATAAAATTGAAATTAATGTGAAATAAGTACTAAGGTCTACGATCTCTGAGGTGTAGAAAATGCTTCTAAATCAACGCAATCAAAAAATACGGCCAAGTATGTCAGATATGATACGCCAGTAATGAAATTTGACAAGAAGCAATGTATCACAGAACAAGTAAAGGAATAATCCGTAAATTGTAAATTCAGCGTTATGATATGACATATTTAATTTCTTTTCATATTTCAACTGCAAGAATGTCTCACAGTCAAACCATTGCTGTAGTTTTTATTTAGGCGTTTCGTGATTTTCCAAAACACAACGCCGCCGCCGCACTATGGATCGAGAATCGGCCTCCATAGTATTAGGAGATTTTTTTCGCAAACTTGATTGCTTTTGAAAAACTGTTTTTGTTATATCTAGGGTTACATAAGATAATACCAAATATATAGTTGTAGTGATATCAGTCAAGTAGATATTTTATTAAAAATACTTGAAGTTTTCAGTTGTATGGGACGGAGAATGTTTAGTCGATTTTTTCAAAAGTCTTTCGAGGTGTCGCAGATCTTTTAATACATCATGAAGTAAACCACGAGTGTAATAAGACCACATAAAAACTGTAACCCAATTCGACCCGGTATAGAAAATATCTAAGTCCGAATTTATAAATTTTCGTCTATTTTCTTTATACATTATTTATGGTTTAACTTTACAATTAATTACATTTTCTTGTGTTTTGTGATTGCCAAGTGTGTAAGTTATACTAATTTGTACATTATGTAACAACTGTACCTACCACTGTGGTCGAAAATACCCTCCAATATTTGTAGCGTTTTAGATGTTTATTTGGTATTCATAATTGATTTGAGGACACATTAAATAAATAAATATGTGAAGACGCGTAGCTTGACAGTACGTATGCATGTTAGGTTCAAATATATAAAGTATATATATATTTTTTTTATATTTTAAAATTTGCAATGTATGGGACGGAGAACAATATATTTATTTTGCCGGACTAAAAAGATGTGTCAAACTCTTATTAGCAAGGTTGTGTAGCACAACATAAAAATAAACACACTCAGTAAAAAAAATTTCAGAAAGGTGCAGCCTTCCAAGTATCAACAGGTCAAAGTATAGCATTTTTTACCTTTTTTCTTTAACAGTAATTTTTGGTTATATTATGATTGTACAATTATTAAGCAGGCATGAAAATATGTGAGGCATATAATTCTATATCAGATATGTACACACCATTCCGATTAACAGTGTAAAAAATAGCAATATTTTTATTTAATAAAACTGAAAACATTATAGTACATTATTCGAAACTGTTAAGAACTAACAAAGTCTTAACAGTAACGTGATGTTGAACGTGACGGAAAAGAGGCTGTACAAAAAAAATCGTGAACAGTTGCACTTTCTTAAGATGTTAAAAAATGTTCTATTCAAAATTATTCACCAATATAAATACAAGGTTGAATAAAAATAGAACAAATTAATAAACCGAACTTATAAATAAAAGATTCACCAAAATTTATTTTATAAAAAAATTGTTTTATATAAAATTCGAGCCGGTATAGAAAATATGTATGTCTGAATTTGTAGATTTTTGTTTTCTTTCCTTTAAATATAATTTACAGTCTTAGAATAGAACATACATACAAGGCTTTGTAGCTCATTCATTATGACGACGCATTAGATACTAATTATCATTCGGTAAGACGAAAACATTCCCACATCCCTGTTTGTGAAACCCCACTATATTTGTAAAAACCGGTAATTAGTGTCTTTTGGTCGCGAATTTCAGTTTATTATCTGTTCAACGCGCGTAAGTGACGGATCTCTCCTTTCGACACGAGTTATCGCTGTTTTCAAATACTTTCCTTCCTGCATTATTACCAACCTCATCTGAATTTTCCAGAAGAGACTTAAGCACCTCAGCAACATCATGTCTTTCCGTATTAATACCTTTACTCACCGCAACGAATGCGAGCTCGTCGATGTCATTTTCCGGACACAGATGTGCGGTTCTGCGCCTTTTTTGCTGGTAGTGAAGTTCGTGGAATTGTTTTCGAGGACTGAACTCTGGTTTAGGAGATGTTGAAGCTTCTGAATGCTGTTTCGCTGGTGATTGCGGCACGAATGGTTCCGCTTCCTCATGTCTTGGTTCTTGAGGTATGTTTTGAACATATTCGGGCCACTTTATGTCTGACGTCAACCATGTTTCAAATTTGCATTTGAAGAAACTGAACGAATAATTTGTACTTTTCCACTTTTTATACATATTAGACAACTAGGTTTTACAAAAACATTTGAATTGATCACGGTTTTCATCAGATATATGAACGGAAAACTTGTCAAATAGTATGTTTGGGTCGGAGAAGCCTTGCTCGTTTTTTAAGAAAACAAAAAGGTTCAGATTTGATTTAAACTCTTTCATTTTGTAAAATGTTAGAGTTCGAACCGAAAATGTACCTTGTTTTCAAGTAATAATGCAGGAAGGAAAGTATTTGAAAACAGCGATAACTCGTTTCGAAAGGAGAGATCCGACCCTTACGCGCGTTGAACATACTAAACTGAAATTCGCGACCAAAGGACACCACCTGATGTACTAAACCGGTTTTTACCAATATAGTGGGGTTTCACAAACAGGGATGTGGGAATGTTTTCGTCTTACCGAATGGTAATTAGTATCTAATGCGTCGTCATAATGAATGAGCTGCAAAGCCTTGTATTTATGTTCTATTCTAAAACTGGAAATTATATTTAAAGGAAAGAAAACAAAAATATACAAATTCGGACTTACATATTTTCTATACCGGCTCAAACTTTATATAAAACAATTTTTTTATAAAATTAATTTTGGTGAATAATTTTGAATAGAAATTTCTTTAACATCTTGAGAAAGTGCGTTCACAATTTTTTTTTGTACAACCCCTTTTCCGTCACGTTCAACATCACGTTACTGTTAAGACTTTGTTAGTTCTTAACAGTTTCGAATAATGTGCTATAATGTTTTCAGTTTTATTAAATAAAAAAATATTGCAATTTTTTTACACTGTTAATCGGAATGGTGTGTACATATCTGATATAGAATTATATGCCTCACATACTTGCATACCTGCTTAATAATTGTACAATCATAATGTAACAAAAAATTACTGTTAAAGAAAAAAGGTAAAAAATGCTATACTTTGACCTGTCGATACTCGGAAGGCTGCACCTTTCTAAATTTTTTTTTACTGAGTGTGTTTATTTTTATGTTGTGCTACACAACCTTGCTAATAAGAGTTTGACACATCTTTGTAGTCCGGCAAAATAAATATAATGTTCTCCGTCCCATACATTGCAAATTTTAAAATATAAAAATATACATATATACTTTATATATTTGAACCTAACATACATACGTACTGTCAAGCTACGCGTCTTCACATATTTGTTTATTTAATATGTCCTCAAATCAATTATGAATAACAAATAAACATTTAAAACGCTACAAATATTGGAGGGTATTTTCGACCACAGTGGTAGGTATAGTTGTTACATAATGTACCAATTAGTATAACTTACACACTTGGCAATCACAAAACATAAGAAAATGTAATTAACTGTAAAGTTAAACCATAAATAATGTATAAAGAAAATAGACGAAAATTTATAAATTCGGACTTAGATATTTTCTATACCGGGTCGAATTGGGTTACAGTTTTTATGTGGTCTTATTACACTCGTGGTCTACTTCATGATGTATTAAAAGATCTGCGACACCTCGAAAGACTTTTGAAAAAATCGACTAAACTTTCTCCGTCCCATACAACTGAAAACTTCAAGTATTTTTAATAAAATATCTACTTGACTGATATCACTACAACTATATATTTGGTATTATCTTATGTAACCCTAAATATAACAAAAACAGTTTTAAAAAAAAAATCAAGTTTACGAAAAAAATCTCCTAATACTATGGAGGCCGTTTCTCGATCCATAGTGCGCCGCCGCCCGCCGCCGGCAATTCCAACCCAACACATCTCCCATGGACTTTCTCGGCCCAGTGTCTACTCGGCAACGGTCGCTTTTGTAGACGGCGCGAATGCAGAACAAGAACGTTCCGAGACTGGCGTGTATTTATGTGGGCGAAATTGTCGCGAGATGCGTACCGTCGCCTTCGCGCCAAAACTTTGCCCGCGGGAAAGATTGACAATTATTATTAAAGAAAATTGCAGCGCAGAAAGATAAATTATTCAAGAAGTTACCGAGCTGAAATCTACGAAGCGGATGAGGAATGCAGTAATGCATTTTGGGGAAAAGCATGCAAAGCAGCATTGCTTGCTTTACACATATCTACTATGCACATATGGAGCCCTTCCGATCCTTCATGCAACGCACATACCAACGGGACCGGACCAGAACGTACCTGACCGGGACGATAATTTCGGGCGGCAATATACATGCCGTTCTCACCCGGTCCGGTCGGGTTCGGTAAGAAAAGAATAAAACGGGCGCATCATCTCACCATACACCCGTTTGCATCCGTTTGTTTCTGGCTAGAACGGATCGACGGCGACACGCACACGGGTATATAGCTTGCTTAACGGAACAGAACGGGTGAAAACGGGTGTGTATATGAATGAGGCGATTTTCATTCTTTTCTTACGGGCCGGTCCGTGTCAAAACGGCATGTATATGGCCGCCCTTAATCGTGCGCTTAGGTCGCTATGTGACGTCAAACTTGTTGACCATAAATTTAGACGGTCTTTAGGATGCATGCATGAAGGCAAACATGTTTAAAATGGTAGACGTTGACCCAGATTTCTTGAAATCTTTAGTATAGACGCCCCGCTTTTTGGGATACAAGATTGTGTTTGAAAAGCATTTGTGAACTCATAATAGGTACCTATATCCTTACCTCCTTACCTTTAATAAAATCCAACGTCTGCTTTCTGTCTGTCTGTCTGTCTGTCCGCTTATAACTCGAGAACCACTGAACCGATTTTAATAGAAAAAAATCTACGGATAGTTTGTTCCTTCCCATCAACTATAGGCTACTTACTATCACGCTAAATGGCTTATGAGGTTAGCAGAGAAGTCAAATATGAGAGCGGGAGCCACGGGCACAGCTAGTGTATGATAATGATAAATGATAATTCTCAGATAGGTAACATGTTTGATTGTTTTTCTGTAGGCATATAAGGAGATAACATGCTTGATAGTGATAGCTCTTCAAATTAATGATATTAGACTCCTTCTAAATAAAAAAAAAAATTAATAATTAAAATAGTTTTTTCATCTATTTTTATGCTTCGAGAAAAGTAGCCACGGTTCTTAATCTTAATAAGTGGATGAATCTTCGGTTTATTTTTTTTCATATACTGTCTTCTTAATAATAATAAAAGAGCAATATGCTTATTGTCGCAACGCAACGCAAATTTTAGCGTGCGCTGGCCCTTAGAAGTTCGAAGTGCCATTTGTCTAAGTGTTGCGAGAGAAGTGTACAGTTGGTGCAATATTATCACGAGCTCATTTGATATTTGAAACTTCTTCCTCTCGTTCAGCGGGGTTTATGTTCTGCCGATGACGTAGAGAAAAAAAAATGCCCGAATGGAGGTCAATAAAGTGGTACATATATTACAGTGGTACACTACCTATTGTGGTACCTACATATTGGATAAATAATGATTAAAATATTAATTATGTAGGTACCGGTAAAACGATAAAATTCGCTCGCTTTGGAGATATACTCGTAAAAGTCTCTACGACGTACGTGGCCGACGACGACGAAGACGCCGGCGGCGGCGACGCGACATGTGGCGGTACTGGCGGCGGCGCGGTCGTCATGCCCGTTCTCAGATAAACTCTTTATTTATACATTTAGTTCAAATACCTACTTTGGGGTTGATATCATTTTATGTAGGTGCTATCTACATACAAGACTTTTAATTGAACCATTTACAGAAGATACTAAAAATTCGACCACGAAAGTGGTTTTAGAAAATCCGCTTGCGGAGTTCGGAAGAAATGAATATTCCGCAGCATTCAGCATGCAGAAAGCATGCTGTTCTTGGAATGTGTTCAAAGTTTTGCTGGACACAGGCCTGCAGAGCAGGTCTTCCTTCGAATTTCTTTCTGAGAACACTTGCACCGACTATGTAGATTAGGTACGTGTACGTGCGTAACATAAACAACCGCAACAGCATTTTGACCTGCTCGGTATAATGTGCAAAGATAACATCACAACATGTTGGGCTGGGAGAGCGCGGGGCGGGGCGGAGCGGGCGGCGGAGCGCGGCGCGGCGGCATGACACAACGGTAGAGACAGGAAGCGACCGGCAGCGCGGCGCGCGGCGCGGCGCGGCACCTGTGAAGATAGGCGGCCGCGGAGGTGCCCATTAGGAAGATATTAACGAAATAGGAAGACTGTCTTCTAGGAAATGTTTCTACATATACGGTGACTTGTCGTAACATAGAAACTTAACTTAAATTATATTTATAATTGCTTCATAATGTTTTGGATCGTTAAGTAAACGAGTGTTGTGTGTGCGTCGCTCGGTACATGGCAAACTCCCGCAAACTTTAGTTAGATAATTTTGAAATAATATAACACGGCGAAAAGAAGTCGAGAATGGTAAAAAAAGGTACATTGTGAAAATTATAAAAACCTAGTGTGAACGTTGTGTGAACGAGGGTTCTGTAGCCATTCCCCTCTTTCACGCAAGGCGCGATTGCGTGCGCGGTTGTTTCGGACCCGATTATATAGGTATATATAACCGCAATTTCTTACGAGTAAAATTTGTACATCCATGTCCGCATTTGCGGACAGTCCCTGAATTTGGGATACGAGATGTTTATAACCGATATAATTTTTATCGGTCATTCATCGGATCATTCATAACTTCATGCATAAGTTAGTAGCCGTAGAGAGTTAACAGTTGTCGACGAGATAGGAGTTCTGACATTGGCCGGTAGTTGTCGTAGGCCACATTAGAATAAAAAAAATTAAGAAGAGATCCTCAGATTCAGGAGACCAGTTCGGGCCCTCGAATTAATACAAATATAAATAAGGGAGTATGTATCTATGTTTCTATGATTGTATGTAGGTATATTTCTTTTAAGCAGCAATTTTTTTTCGCTAACGTATTGTCACTGTTTTCCTTCTTTTTGGTTACTAATTTTTTTTTTATTGTGTGCCATTTTTTTATTCAATAGCCTACTACTCGACCTTTAAAACATACGAGTATAGTTACAACTATATATATTCAACTTAGTTTCTGGGCCCCTATTCATTAACGTTGACGATCCCTGAAATGCAATTTTATTACCTCCCGGGAATCTATAAACATTGCGAGTTTCAAGAATATAGCTCAAACCGTTTAGGAGCTACAGGCTGTCATACATAAACATTCAAACGGGCCGACGACGGACAGACACAAAACCCGACTACAAAAAAACGAAGGAAATAACAAGGAAAGTTGATCGAAAATATAGTAGTCGGGTGTGTACAAGGATTCGGATGGACTGCTGCATTTTCGAACTTTCCTTGTTATTTCGTTTTTCGTAAGACTTTATTATTATAAAAATTTATTATATTATTATTATAAAATGAATACGTTATTTTTTCTATTTAAGTATGAGTATCTATCTACTCATACTCTACTCATAACATATTTTGGGCCGAGAGAATTCGGCCAACGTCCAAGACGATCCTAGTAAACAACGTTATGTGGGTTTTAGTTATCTATCACACGTAGATACATTAGTCGGCTATAAAGTCCGAGCCCGGCGCCGCGGCCGCGGCGGCGGGGCGGGGGGTGAGGTCGGGCGCGGCGCGGGGCACGGCTGCCTAAATGAATTAACATCCGATTTCTCGTTACTAGCGTCGTCGCTCACACAAATTATATGTTTTGGCCGACACGACGACGACGACACGACGCTACTCGATAACCTATTCGGTATTCGTTTAGCTTCTCCAAACCGCCACCGACATACATGACATGCACACGACGAGCACACTGTAGGTACGTGACTCCACAAACGGTGAGACCTGAAAGTACTTTTTAAAGTACGTATAAGTATGCATCGAGCCATGAACCAGTAACGTTTGACTACCCGCAACAGTTACGGTGGTTCCCTTTCCATAGTGAGCGTGCCAAATTAGTCCTGCGCCACAAAAAAAAAGCCTCAGGTGCACTCCGGGAGTGCCAGCAGAAGTGAAAACAACACCGTAACATTGCTTAAAAAAAAAAGTTTAAGTTTTAAGATTATTTATAAAGAAGGTATAAAAAAAATTTAAAATTAAAAAAATAATTAATGAAAAAAAAATAATTACAAAAATTAATATTAAATTTAGTAGAACGGACAGACATGCATTTGTTACGGAACCCTACATTCATTTTGCAGAACTTAGTAGAATGGACAGACATAAACGTGTTACGGAACCCTACTTTTATTATAAAATAACCGTCAGAGGACCTTGTTTGAAAATTGTAAAATTTAGTAGAACGGACAGACATGCATTTGTTAGGGAACCCTACATTCATTTTGAAATAAATGTTAAATTTTGTAGAACGGACAGACATGCATTTGTTACGGAACCCTACATTCATTTTGAAATTAATGTTAAATTTAGTAGAACGGACAGACATGCATTTATTAAGGAACCCTACATTCATTTTGCAGAACTTTGAGATGTCATGTATTGAGCGTTGTCATAGCAACTATATATTGTTATCTGACGCGCGCGCGTTGTCATAGCAACGCGCTGGCGCTGACGCGAACATAACATTTTTCCCCCATATAAAAAAGTGCCAAGCGCCACTAAAGAAGTTTTCACTTCAAAAACTGAATCAGCTATCATCAATAACCTATCGACTGGTGCTCTTTGCCGTCGAGTGAGTTTCACTAAACGGCAACGCGCGACGCACACTTTCACAAACACTCCAAACGATACGCTCGATAGTCTAACCGCGCCGCTAGCTCTCGCCCACTTGCACACAGTGAGTCACTTCCGCATATTCTAACATAACCAAGTCTGTGTTCTTTCTCTCTCACGATAGCCTTCGGCCACGCGAACCGGTCTTCTCGGTCAATTACGTTTGCGTATATCAAAATAGAACTAACACCGTATTTAGTATCGCGATAAAAAGCGGCGGCAGTCCACTAAACATGACTGGACCATTGCACTTCTAAAGCTATTTGCTGTTGAATAAATACATTCAGAAGGCCAACAGGCTAAACGCATTTTCCGCCGCATCGCTTTGCCTCGCTTCACGGCGGGGCGGCGGCGGCGGAGGCGCGGGCGGGCGGGCGGCGGCGGCGGAGGCGCGGGCGGGCGGGCGGGCCGCAGCAGCGGTGTCCTCCGCCTGCGACGCGGTCGTTGTCATTGTAGGAGGCTGAATCTTTTACATCCACTTATACGGTACATGCTTCCTACATTTACTTACCAATACGCCGCCTCGCCGCACCGACACAAACGACACTACCTAAGTATCCGGTGCCAGAAAATAAGTCTATATATATAACGCAAGAGCTTTATGTGGCGTCATTTCGCCTTTCTTGCAAATAGCAAAAACTAAGTATAATAATAATACTGATATTAAATTCTTACAAATATTTTTAGGAACATTGGAAAATCCTTACCTCAGGTTTTTCCTTCCCTCGATGTTCTGCTATTTACCTACTTACTTGTGGCCGAAAATATACATTCGAAATGACCTGAAGGAAATATCGATTTCAGTCTTAATTTTAAAGTATATTCTCGTGCAATTTATGTTTTCTCACATTAAAAACAATATTTTAAAAACAACAAGGCCGTCTCTTAATGAAGGCTCGAACAATATAATATTATGCGGTGAATTATTCTCAGCACTAACGAGTTCACACGAACTAACTTTCTATTATTCACTTAATTGTACATACATTGAACCGCTTGTACTGCATCACGGCGACACAACTCGAGAAAGTATTAGGTACATACACACACATGTGCTATTTCCAAAACTAACAAAAAATAGTATATACAAGCTCCGTACTAGTACTGCTAGTACTCTACCTCTAGCTAATACTTTACCTAATAAATAAATAACATTTAATCCTATAGATAGAACATAACTCAGCCAGCAAGATCACAACTTTAACACACTTACGAGCCATAATACATATATTTTTATTTTTTCTGAAATTACTAAACGAATCCACAAACGATAATAATTAAAAATTTATTAGAAAGATAAATAACAATAATAAGATAAATTATTTAAATAATCATACAGTTTAAAATTAAACTGAAAGTGTTATTGAGAATATTGTATGAAATGCTATAAGAAAATCACCAGTTTTTTTTATTATTATTGTTCACTCCGAAATATTGATTTGCTAATTCGCTTCAATAATGAAAACGCGAGTCGATGGAGTTGTTGCCCGCGGCTCCGCTCGCGTGAAATTCGTATTTCAAAGAAGAATGTAAGTAACTGAGGGCAAGGCCGAAGGCCGAGCTGGGTACAGGTAAACGATAAACCTTTCAGGAAGACGATAAACCTTCTCGAAGAAAGTAAGGGCGAGGCCGAAGGCCGAGCTGCGTTTAGGAAGACGATAAACCTTATTTAAGAAAGGAAGTAACTAAGTGCGAGGCCGAAGGCCGAGCTGCGTTCAGAGCCTGCGGGTTCGCTCGCTTGAAATTCGTATTTCAAAGAAGAATGTAAGTTACGAAGGGCGAGGCAGAAGGCCGAGCTGCGTTCAGGAAGACGATAAACCTTCTGGAAGAAAGGAAGTAACTAAGTGCGAGGCCGAAGGCCGAGCTGCGTTCAGGAAGACGATAAACCTTCTCGAAGAAAGTAAGTAATTAAGGGCGAGGCCGCAGGCCGAGCTGCTTTCAGGAAGGCGATAAACCTTCTGGAAGAAAGGAAGTAACTAAGTGCGAGGCCGAAGGCCTAGCCGAGTTCAGCTAAACCATAAACCCGCTTCCGCCTTCGGGCCTCGCCCTTATTGACTTGTTTTCTTCGATAGAATTATCGTTTACTCAATCTAAACATCGCTTAGTTACTTACTTTCTTCGAGAAGGTTTATTGTTTACCTGAACGTAGCTCGGTCTTCGGCCTCGCCTTAGTTACTTACTTTCTTCAAGATGGTTTAGCTTCTTCCTGAACGCAGCTCGGCCTTCGGCCTCGCCCTTAGTTACTTACTTCCTTGGAGATGGTTTATCATTTATCAGAACGTAGCTCGGTCTTCGGCCTCGCCTAAGTTACTTACTTTCTTCAAGATGGTTTAGCTTCTTCCTGAACGCAGCTCGGCCTTCGGCCTCGCCCTTAGTTATTTGTTTTCTTCGAGATGGTTTATCGTTTATCAGAACATAGCTCGGCTTTCGGCCTCGCCTTAGTTACTTACTTTCTTCAAGATGGTTTATCTTCTTCCTGAACGCAGCTCGGCCTTCGGCCTCGCCCTTAGTTACTTGCTTTCTTCGAGATGGTTTATTATTTATCAGAACGTAGCTCGGCCTTCGGCCTCGCCTTAGTTGCTTACTTTCTTCAAGAAGGTTTATCTTCTTCCGGAACGCAGCTCGGCCTGCGGCCTCGCCCTTAGTTACTTGCTTTCTTCGAGATGGTTTCTGGTCTTCCAGAAAACAGCTTTGCCTTCGGCCTCGCCCTTAGTTACTTACTTTCTTCAAGAATTTTTTTCTTGTTCCTGAACTCAGATCCGCCTTCCGCCTCGCCCTTAGTTACTTTCATCGAGAAAGAATATCGTATACGTGAGGCCAGATCTGCCTTCGGCCCCGCCTTTAGTTACTTAATTTTTTTTTAAATACGAATTTCACGCGAGCGAGGCTGCGGGGAACAGAAATATAAATTGCACCAATGACAGCGACATAACTTCAACAATTTTTTTTTATTTATCGAATAATTTGTCACCGGCCAGCTCACGTCGAGATGACAGTTCTCCGTTGTCAACTTGACATTTAAAATTGTTTTGCATTCGATGAATCCACGAGATGAATCAAATAATCAAGAAACCTTTACTTTGGACTACGTGATTTCAAATGCGCAATGATATTTATAATAATTTTAATTTTTATTACATTTTTTTATTTATTATGTTATTCCGGCATATAAACTGCCACTATACAAAGTTTCGTCTAATTTCGTTCAGTGGTTTTTGCGTGATGCGCGTACAGACAAACAAACAAACAAAAATTTTAAAAACTGTTCTAACATGTTCAGTATCTCATTTTAAGCCACCCTGGCTAGTTTTTTTCCGAATACATTCAATGTACAGACTTTCTTACCTTTACGATTTTATTATATGTATAGATGTATAGATTATGTTTTGTCATTGTCACGTTTTGTCACAATATGCTCAAATATTTTAAATGATCACTAAAAGTGCAATTTATACGACTTCCTCTGCGCAAATTTCATTATATTGCCTCGATTATTGTACGCGAAACGTTTTGTCCACAGTCATACATACCTCGTACGTAAGAAGTATGGAGGAAGGTAGTTCTAAAGGTGACACTGGTTCAAGGTGGACTGGTGATTATAGTTAGATCATTATATTATTATAAGTTTATTTTTTGTTTGTTTAGTTAGACGTTAGTCTTTGTTTGTTTTTGAATTTCGATTTTGGGGGTCAAATTTGAGGGACAAATTAGAAAGTAAAAAAATAATTTTGTAAGTACCTCGTGTGACATATCATTGAAAGGGCTCTTTTATAACAAATATTAAAAAAATATATTGTTTTAAATTGCATAGCATCTCCGAAACTAGAGTCTAAAATAAAAAAAAAATAGGGAATATAGGGGCTCTCTTATAGTTATGAATATAGGGCAGGCCGACGAAAACGCCACCCGGTGTCATAAATACGAAGCAGCCTTCTTCATATTATTTAAGAATGAATTTTCTTAATTTCAACATGATATTTACTTCAGTCAGTCAAGTGCACTTTTTTCCGTGCAAGTTGGCGGTGAGCACGAAACACCATTCCTATTCCTAGCCCAGTTTACTTATTTTTTGTGCCACTGGCTGTGCTGCCAAGTGCTGCCCTCTGTAGTTTCAGCCAAGTCCCTATAAGTCTTCGAGGAAATTTTCTCGAACTTTGGAAAATATTCTTGGGCGATCAAGATTTCCTAGACGGCTAGAACTCCCTCTCCACGTTCACGCTATACTACCCTAGTAGACCTATCTCTATCGTCCTTGTAGGTACCTCAGTGTTGATTTATGTAGATGTGTTTGAAGACCTCCAAATAGGCTATTGTTACATTCCCGCTATTAGCGCGGCGGCGGGGCGGGGCGCGGCGGCACTGCGCTGGCTGCTGGGGTCCGGCTAGGCCGGTGATCCTACACAATGAATGGTGCAGCATGTTTGATCAAACAGTTTGATACGAAGGACGATAACTAACTAACAGTACTTATATGAGTACATACAATATTCGAATTTACTTTAACTTATATGAGCGCGGGTGCAAGATGTGCGCACGCACGAGTAAACAGTGCGATAGTATCGACATATATTATTGTTCGATGCTCTCTGACGATGTTATACCTCTCTTCATCCCACGAGACTAGACGACGAGTAAAGGTAAATAACATCGATGTAAAAAAATACAGACTAATTTTAAATCCATCCAATAATATTATGATGTTGTTCTGCAGCGCACAGCTAAGATGCACAGTGGCGTGAATAGGCACATGTTATACCGGCATGGCATTCGTAATGCCCGCGTGCGACCGAATGTTCCTGAGCGTCGTTAGACACCCTATGGGTGACTCGGCGCCACTTCATGTCGCGCTTACAATAAACAAATCTGTACAGGGCGCAATTGCATGAACTAAAAGTAGGTTACGTATGAGAAAGCTTGGAGAAAACCATAGAATAGAGGACAGCGCAGCGCGTCTTGCTTATTCTGTGGAGAAAACAAAAATAATTCAGAATGATATCAACTTGAAATAAATAGTTTGAATGTATAAATTATTTTGCGACTCCGAGTCGGCGCGGTACTCGGTGTTATCGAGTGTTTCTCTGATAAGGTTTTTATCGCTGTGTACAATGGGCACCTAGATGTTGGTTGGTAGGGTACCTACTAGACTATTACTATACTTAGATACCTACTACTCGTACATGCCGCCGCCGCCGTCTCAACGGGACCGCCACGTACTACGCTACCACATTGCATTCGTACGTAGCGTGAAGAGGATCAAATCGTTTCCGTTCCAAATTAGATACGTGTGTACATGAACAATTTTTCGCTTTTTTGTTTTTACATATTTGCCCCCACACATTTATAAGTTAATTTTAGAGAAAAGGTCAACAGAAATATTGATTATCAAATACTCGGTTATATTGAAGTCAGAACGTTTTTTAGGCAGAAATTAATTGTTTCGGTTTAAAAATTATAACTAAGGTTAAAAAGCCCGACTTCGTAAACTAGATAAAAGTTAGAGGGTATTTGACGGTAAGAAGTAATACCTACGCTTAATAAATCTTCATACATACATAGCGTCACGCCTTTTTCCCAGTGGGGTAGGCAGAGACAACGGATCTCCACGTGCTTCCTGACACACCTATGCCGCCTCTTCCAGTCTCATACATGCTCGTCGGTACTACGCACTTGACCATTTTAGCACACGCCCGATCTGGTCCAGGTACGTGCGTCTAGGGCGACCCTTCCCGGCTCTTCCACTCGCATCGCTCCATAAATTTATTTCGCTAGTCTCCTATCATTCGTTCTTTCTTAATAAACCTAAAATTAAATAATTCAGATTCACTCTTATTTTATTATCTTTACTGTATATCGAGCCTCTTTTCAGTTCCAAATATAAGCTTTCCAATAAAACCCGTAGGTACTGTATTTTTATTATACTGTTTTTTTATTATATGTATTACTTTTCATATAACTTCAAACTGACAGACGATAGAGTATTGCTAACACATCAGCATTAGTACCACACCCAGCCCACAGTACCGTGTGGGCCCGGTACTTTAAAAGAATAGCCCCACTGCATCTCTCCCCGTGTATGTCGTAAAAGGCGACTAAGGGATAGACCCCTTCTTATATTACTAGGTGGTAGGGTTTAACCCGCCCGGGTTGGTACCACCGCACTGAATGAAAGGTCGGTCGAAACGGCTATGTAAATAGTTTGTGTTTTCTGTCCAGTTGAGTGTAGCCGGCACGACCGAAGGGAAGCACTGACGTGGCATCAAGTTCACCCGGTGTTATGGGCTGACATCACGGATGTTGTAGGTGATGTAGCCAAACGTGTCAGTTTCCATAAAAAAAAAAAAAACTTTGTTTTCCAATTTAAGGGTCAATAGATGCGCCGTAAACATTCCACGATAAATATTAAATAATAATATAGGTAGTAGTTAAGTGCGAATTGACCTAACAGCGCATCAAGATTTATTTAGAACTAAAAGAAATTAAGTAATAAAACATAAAAATCACATATAAACACGACAACGAACAGCTACGGGAAAGTTGAGAAAATGCTACAGTTGGACGTGTAGAATGATTCGAATACAGACAGGGAGCCAGACTATGTACAGCGTGTTCTCAACTTTCCATGTTATTTGCTTAGTTTTTCGTAATCGGGTTTTAAAAAATGTCTTGTAGACTTTAAGCAAATTAATATTATCTTATTACGTGTGCGAAATAACGTGATACTATAAACCGTTTAGTTAGAAGTTATGAATCTTTGACACACGGACAAACAGATGTACACATAATTAGGTTCCGTTTTCACTTCCAGTATAGCCAGCAATCCAGGGAAGTCTCCGGTATGGCACCTACCTTCTCGGAGGTGATATTGGCTGGTCGGAACATGTGCTTTGGCCCCTCCGAATCAGCCACCCATACCAGATTACATAAAACAAACTTCTTTACGTGCAAAACCTTAAAGGTCATCGAACACATATTTCTCCATAATGTGGATACGATAATAGTGCGCTAGGAATCGATGCAATAAACATACTTGGAGGTAGAATTGTTCACCGGACACGCAGAATTAGCATCGGAAAGCGCATTTAATATTCAATGACCTATCAAACAGCATACATTACTTAGGGCTTTGCATAACTTCGGCGCGAGCGCGAGCACGGGCGAGAGCGAATGTTCGTCGTGACTGTAATCAGCTTGCTCTGCGAATGACTTGTTCTGCGCGAGAGTAAAAGAAATAAAGAATGTATGCTCTTTGATAGGTCCAGCGAGCTGGTCTGGAGCACCTCTTGACTGCTGATACATAGCTGCCGGCCTTCAGGTATGTCAAAATATGTGTTTCGACTTGCACCATTTTATTCGCTAAGAAACGCACATTTGTGCACGATTCCTATAGTATAACTTTATTATATTTGTATTATATTACATTTTACCATAGTCGCGTTCAGCGATGCATTCAATTTATGTACATAGTACTCGTATAAGAATAAGCTAGGCACGACGACGTTAGAGTTCAGATGAAAATTAAATCTGTTACGTTATCTGTAAATCTGTTTTATTACGCTTCATTTTATTTATCGATAGGTTAATCAGCTTAAATTTTTTTTATTGTAAAATGCTCGAATATTTTACTTCACAGCTCGCTGATGAAGAATTAGTACTTATCAAAATTTTTTTGTTTTACTAACTTTTAGTTTTACTACCTTGAGAATGCTCAATAAACAAAATCCGCTATACGATACCTGTCAAAAAATCATATCCGTCTTTCTTTTGTCTGTCTGCCAAGCGAACTACCTGTGGCGCCATCTATTATTTAGTAGCGTGAATATGTACTTATTTATTCTTAACACTTTTGTTGTATGGGGACCCATCTTATTTGCTTTATTTTCGCTTTTTTAGAATTTCCGCCATAACGATAAAATTGTGAAAATTTCAACCGGCTACCTATTACGGTTCAAAAGATACAGCCCTAGGGCGGGCGGACAGACAGACATGCAGACGGCGTAGGCTTAATAATAAGCTTCCATGTGGATACGGAACCCTAAACATATCCACAATCTCTATTCTATTCAACATCTATGTGCAAACAATTGTTTCATGTTTGTGGAAAATTCATATTACATAGAATACATTAGGTACATAAAATCCCCAAATCAGCAACGACATTCCAAATAGTTTGTCGTAATACAAACTCTTTTGCGACATCCTTTCTGGTAGCAGGCACAGGGAACGTTCTTGCTTTGATTGCTAAGTCAAAATAAAATTATAAGAAATTGACCACTTGTTGATAAACATTTCAACACGTGCGACCGGACCGGATAGCGCGGGGTGGGGAGGGGGGGGGGGGGGGGGTGGAGGCTTGTTCGCGCGCTGGTGACAGGAGAGCACTGGCTTGTTCAATAGTTATGTTATTTTCGAGAATATTTATCATTTGCCTCGATGCCGATTACTTACCATCGCATTACTTACTTCATCGAGAAAGAATATCGTTTACCTGAACGCAGCTCGGCCTTCGGCCTCACTCTTACTTACTTTGTTCGAGAAGGGTTTTTCGTTACTTTTTTTTATATTATGTTATTCATGGATATTCACTGTCACTATACAACGTTCGTCAAAATCCGTTCAGGGGTTTATGGGTGATGTATACAAAAGACACAAAAATATTCAAAACTCTTCTAACATGTTCAGGTGCTTGCTAATTTTAAGTCGCTCTAGTTGGTTTTTTCCGAATATATTCAATGTACAGATTTTTTGCGTTTACGATTTTCATATGAATATAGATAATGCGTGCATAGCAATTGAAACACTGGGACCGCATAAAGGTCTATTATTTAGCTAGACGAAGGGAGAGAGTGGGGGAGGGAGGAGTTGTGGGCTATTGCTGCCTAACACATATGGACACACTGCACACACACGCGGCACAAGGGATTCTTCTTTCCTGAAAATATGCCAAACAAAATGCACTACAGAAAATCAAATTTGTTAAGTAGGTTTAATATAATTTCCTATCTTTTTGATGATATGATTGGGAAAAAGTAGGTATAAAAATAGGTATAAATATGAAATTAATTTTTTCTTTCGTAGCGTTGTGTTGGTAAATGCATGCACGTCCTGTGACCCCATTTACAAACGTTAACTTTAAAAAATATCAGCTATCGCATTAGGCGTCCACTCCGAAATCCTCTCGAGTCAAGCAAAAATGTTATTTTATTTACCGCATTTAAAGCAAATCCCTGCGGCACCGTGCAGCAGTAGCGGTCGCGGCCTCGTCATGAGCTGCGGCGCCACGCCACACACTACGCGACCAGACCCGGGTTTTCAAATATAGAAATATTAAATAATATTTATCATCTATCATGAAAAAATTAAATAAAATATTCTTTCCAATTTTACATACATACATACCACACGCCGTATCCCGAAAATTGGGGTAAGCAGAGTAATCGGTGCAATACTTATTATGTGGATATTTTAAATTAATTTGTGTAATGATTGACAGTTACGCACATCTTCTAAGCCTACGCCACCGTCTGTCTGTCTGTCCGTCCTTCCGTCCGATGGCTGTATCTTTAGAACCGGTTGAAATTGTAACAGAATATGAGTTATTATGGCGCACATAAAAAAAAATTGAAAAAATAAAAAAATAACTGGGTCCCCGTGCAAGAAAAGTGTTTTTGCAACGTTTTCTTTTTGTGGTGAGGTGTCGGTGCGCGAGTCCGACTCGCACTTGGCCTGTTTTTTAAACAATACAATGACTATGATCTCTAGTGATCTTTGCGCGCATTTTGCGCGTCAGCAGCACAAGCAGTGCGGTGTAGTGTGTAAGCGGCGCGGGGAGGTGGCGGCGCGGCGGCGGCGCGCGGGGCCGGGGGGCGCCGCAGTATAAAAGGAAAATGTAAAATGTATGAAGGTGGACTGAAAATATGACGTTCATTTCGATAAATTAATTTAACATAGCTGTCTGCGTTCTCGACGTGTAATTGTATTAGCTTCTCGTCTTGTGTATTGCGTCCGGCGTATATAACCTTGTGCCCTCCAGAGGTTTTCTCTGTAGTACCTATCTTGCACAATGTACCTTATTTTCCCCTATAAATAGTAAAATTTTTATATAGATTTATATAGAAGCTTCCGGGTGTGAATTTAATCCACACCTTCGTGGTGCGACACAAGAACGATTAAGAGAATCGTGCAGTTCGAAGAACTCTATTACAAAGGGATGTTTCGCGAGAGTATGGCGGGCTTGGCGACGGCGAACAAGATGAGGGAAGCGATTTCATCAGAGCAGCGGCCATGGTAGAGTGTTCTTAAAGTTTGCTCGCATTTTCCCGCTTATGCCTTACGATGCTCTTAAAAAACGCAAGGTAGGTATGCATATATTTCTCTTTAAGGGCACTCGTAAATACATAGAGATGACGATAGAGCGCAGACGCCTTGGTGAGGCTTTGTAAGTGTTGGTTGAGTGAGCCTGGAGGGACGTTACTCAGCAAGCTACCCTAGGTCTACTTTCTACTTTACTAGAAACATGTTATTAAAATAGACATAATAAAAATGATATAAAAAATTTACTTTTAATTTGATTAATGATAAAATATCTAAACTCTTGAATTGTTTTAACTCATATTTAGCTCAAATCAAACTTTTATTAATTCGCCTGATGTAGGTTTCTCAATGATTACTGTATGACTTAAACGCACGTTTGTGATTTCGCCATATGTCTTTAATAGTTACCGAAGCACTTGCAGTCAACTAGCTGCACGTCACGTCAACTAGTTGCGCGTTACGTCAACAAGCTGCGCGTCACATCGACTAGTTGCGCGTTACGTCAACAAGCTGCGCGTCACGTCAACTATTTGTGCGTTACGTCAACCAGCTGCGTGTCACGTCAACTAGTTGCGCGTTACGTCAACCAGCTGCGTGTCACGTCAACTAGTTGCGCGTTAGGTCAACAAGCTGCGCTTCACGTCAACTAGTTGCGCGTTACGTCAACAAGCTGCGCGTCACGTCGCGTCGCGTCTCGCATCCCATGCGTGCCGTGCAGGCTTCACTCTTTACGTCGACCTACCTCTCTACATTCGCTTCGCCCGGTAAAAACATTAGGAAGATGGCGCGCCGGTCGGAGGCGCCGGCGGAGGCGGCGACGGCGCTCGGCGGCGAGGAGGCTGCTTCCGCGCACTGCCCGGAAAAGGGTATTTAATTATTTATACTGCGGTGAAGCCTGCAAACGCTGAAAACGTCAAGGATCGGCGCGAAGGAAGGCGGGATCGGCGGAGGCGGCGCCGTGGAGCCTGGCGGAGCTATCTTGACAGAAACGTCAATCGCACGTCCGCATAGCTCAGGTAACTCCAACAACTACGAGTACCTCGCGCCCCGCGGGTCACCTCATCTCTGCCGCGCGCCCTCGCGCGCCGCCTCCAATCCATCCGCGCAAATATGTTCATTGCGTTCAATTGTAACACAATCGTTGTTTATTAATTAAATGAAGATTAAATACTAATTTACACACCTATTTTATGAGTGTGATTGATTGGTCGGCGATGCCAGCTCGACACGTCTAGCCATTGCTAATTTTGAAATAGACTGTAGCTCCTGGCTGAAGCTCTGGGGCAGGCACCGATGGAGGACCCATCAAGTGTTCTGTTTCTGGAATGCGGCGACAAGGCAGCCACTTGTAGATACGTATCGCGCGCTACACACTTCCCGCGTATAATGCGCGGGGCGGATGTCGGCGTGTCGCCGCCGCAGCGGTTCGTCAGTGTTCTCCCTCGCACCCGCACCGTACTTGTATAGTTTATTCGCGTGGCGGGTCGCCCGCTGCGGCGACGACACGCCGAGATCCGTCCCGGGCACTATACCTAGCTTATTAAGCCTAGTTTACATTACTAGAGTTAACAGTGGGTAGAGTGCACTGCGTACCTACTATTTTGCCCTACTTGCTCTACAGCTTCCGGTATAGTAGCCGTTCACACAAAAAAGTAACTTCGTAAGTAAGGTGGTAGAGTAGATAAGGCAGTGTCAGTTTGAATTCGCTACAATGAGCACCGCTATTATTTAGCCCAAATGTGTCTACACGTAGAGTCTCGGCGAGTCTTAGGTGCCGCCGCCCCGCCGCCGCAGTGAAGTTAGGATATTGGTAGAGTTACTTTGCCTACCATCGTAGAATCCTCTACCGATTGCATCTAGATTGGTAGAGTGGGCAGTATATTATTACTCGCCCTACTGACTCTATCGCTAATGTAAACTTGGCTTAAAATCCTCTTGACCAGGTTTACTAGACTACTAAGCGAGAAGGTTTGTGAATGGTGAGGCTGGTTATGTATTGTGAATATTATTAATATTGTTTTTTGGAGTGAAAACTTCTTTAGCGGCGCTTGGCACTTTTTTAGGTGGGTAAAAAATGTTAAACTCGCGTCAGATCACTCGCGTCAGATCTCGAAAAGCAAAGCGTCAGATTTATTTTTATTATTTAAAATGTAACCTTAAGACATTGCATTAAGGGTTAAGTTACGAGTGGCTCGGGATCAATTCTGTTCGTCTCTCATTGACAGTAAAGCCGAAAGCGAATCAAGGGAATCCGATATTCGTTTGGTCGTTTATGTGATTTCGTGGCTCAATGGTAAGAGTGTAGGATTTGTATTTTTTGACCATGGGTTCGAATCCCTCAAATTTTTTTTGGTTTTTTTTTCTTTTGTTTTCTTTTTTAAGCAATGTTACGGTGTTTAAATTTTTTAGAGTGTTTAGTTTTTTTTATAACCCCCTAGGAATTATTTTCGGAAATACAAAAAGTTTTCACTTCTGCCGGCACTCCCGGAGTGCAACTGGGGCTTTTTTTATGTTAGACATATCATCGATTTAATTTAAGTTCTGTTAACTAAATCCGCGAATAAAATACTGTAAAATTATTTAAAGAAGAAAAATAAAGTTCAACGGTTTTTAACTACCTAAAATCTATACATCTATATCTATATACACATAATAAAATCGTAAAGGTAAGAAAGTCTGTACATTGAATGTATTCGGAAAAAAACTAACCAGGGTGGCTTAAAAAGAGATACTGAACATGTTAGAACAGTTTATAAAATTTTTGTTTGTTTGTTTGTCTGTACGCGCATCACGCAAAAACCACTGAACTGTATTTGACGAAACTTTGTATAGTGGCAGTTTATATGCCGGAATGACATAATAAATAAAAAAATATAATGAAAATTAAAATTATTAAAAATATCATTGTGCATTTGAAATCACGTAGTCCAAAGTAAAGTTTCTTGATTATTTGATTCATCTCGTGTGGATTCATCGAATGCAAAACAATTTTAAATGTCATGTTGACAACGGAGAACTGTCATCTCGACGTGAGCTGGCCCGTAACGAATTATTTTATAAATAAAAAAAATTTTTTGAAGTTATGTCGCTGTCATTTGTGCAATTTTTATTTCTGTTCCCTGCGGCTTCGCTCGCGTGAAATTCGTATTTAAAAAAAAGTAAGTAACTAATGGCGGGGCCGAAGGCGGATCTGCGCTCACCTATACGATATTCTTTCTCGATGAAAGTAACTAAGGGCGAGGCGGAAGGCGGATCTGAGTTCTGGAAGAAGAAAAACATTCTTGAAGAAAGTAAGTAACTAAGGGCGAGGCCAAAGGCAAAGCTGTATTCTGGAAGACCATAAACCATCTCGAAGAAAGCAAGTAACTAAGGGCGAGGCCGCAGGCCGAGCTGCGTTCAGGAAGAAGATAAACCTTCTTGAAGAAAGTACGCAACTAAGGCGACGCCGAAGGCCGAGCTACGTTCTGATAAATAATAAACCATCTCGAAGAAAGCAAGTAACTAAGGGCGAGGCCGAAGGCCGAGCTGCGTTCAGGAAGAAGTTAACCCATCTGGAAGAAAGCAAGTAACTAAGGCGAGGCCGAAGGCCAAGCTACGTTCTGATAAATGATAAACCATATCGAAGAAAGCAAGTAACTAAGGGCGAGGCCGCAGGCCGAGCTGCGTTCAGGAAGAAGATAAACCATCTTGAAGAAAGTAAGTAACTAAGGCGAGGCCGAAGGCCGAGCTACGTTCTGATAAACGATAAACCATCTCGAAGAAAGCAAGTAACTAAGGGCGAGGCCGAAGGCCGAGCTGCGTTCAGGAAGAAGCCAAACCATCTTGAAGAAAGTAAGTAACTTAGGCGAGGCCGAAGACCGAGCTACGTTCTGATAAATGATAAAACATCTCGAAGAAAGTAAGTAACTAAGGGCGAGGCCGAAGGCCAAGCTGCGTTCAGGAAGAAGCTAAATCATCTTGAAGAAATTAAGTAACTAAGGCGAGGCCGAAGACCGAGCTACGTTCAGGTAAACAATAAACCTTCTCGAAGTAAGTAACTAAGCGATATTTAGATTGAGTAAACGATAATTCTATCGAAGAAAGCAAGTCATTAAGGGCGAGGCCCGAAGGCGGAAGCAGGTTTATGGTTTACCTGAACGCAGCTCGGCCTTCGGCCTCGCACTTAGTTACTTCCTTTCTTCCAGAAGGTTTATCGCCTTCCTGAACGCAGCTCGGCCTACGGCCTCGCCCTTAATTACTTACTCTCTTCGAGAAGGTTTATCGTCTTCCTACACGCAGCTCGGCCTTCGGCCTCGCCCTTACTTTCTTCGAGAAGGTTTATCTTCTTCTTGAATGCAGCTCGGCCTTCGGCCTCGCCCTTAGTTACTTACTTTCTTCGCGAAGGTTTATTTTCTTCCAGGATGCAGCTGGGTCTTCGGCCTCGCCGTTAGTTACTTAGTTTATTTGAGAAGGTTTATCGTTTATCTGAACGCAGCTCTGCCTTCGGCCTCACCCTTAGTTAGTTACTTTCTTTGAGAAGGTTTATCGTTTACCTGTACCCAGCTCGGTCTTCGGCCTCGCCCTCAGTTACTTACATTCTTCTTTGAAATACGAATTTCACGCGAGCGAAGCCGCGGGCAACAGCTAGTCCTAAATATATGTATTGTGGATTGAATTTACATTGGAATAAATATTTAAATATCTTTGTATTCGAATTATTCCATTCAAACAATGGTCTATGATCTGTGAAGCGCCAATGATAGAGTCTGGAAGACGTATGTCTCACTGACGGAAATTATCATGAATGTCGATTTATGAAAACCTATGAAAATGTTTGCACACACGTATGCAATGCACTTAGTGCATAATTTAAGGATTCGCGGATAACGTGTATGAAAACAATACACACTCTTATTGTCTAGGATAAAGTTCGACTTTATCTAAAACAAAAATGTTTCTGAAGATCGATAGTTCTTCAAGATTGCTTAGGTATTAGTCGTACCTGTTAAAAGGATTTCTCCTTTCAGTGTTATAATTAGTATGTTTGCATACATACCTAATAAGTAATCATTTAATTTTGCATAATTACGGTTTTGCAACTTCTATTCAAGTGGTTATGTGCGTATTTTATAGTATTTGTTTTATGAATATATCTATTCATATGTTTGTGTCTATTTAATTAATACTTCTTCACGCTTTATTTTTGCACTACATTGTCCGCCCAATGCGCTTCTCCACATCCCAAAGGTTAGTTTGTAAAGAATGCTACATTGCATTAAACTCACCTTTTGTGTTCCATGTTTGTATGGTGTACAATAAAGTATATTTGATTTGATTTGAAGTAGGTACTTATGATTGCGAAGACATAATAATATATCCGACGCACACAGGCTGCACGCTTCGGTGTCGAGTATGAAAACCTTCCATTCTAGCCTCGCTTAGTTTCAACAAAAACCGCTTGGCTTGCTTTCACTTGAGTGTGAGTCCTGAGTATTATATTTACCAAAGAGTTTGTATTACGTCGCTGCAAACTCTTTGATATTTACATAACTGCGCCCGGCAGGTCTCGCTCATTGCAGTGTTTGAATTATACTCATCAACTTTCAGTAGTATCTATAGGTATCTACCTACCTATTTTGATACGTGTCAGCGCGAAGCTGACTGGCTGAGAAGTGACGCTGTTGCTCGGGTTCTGCCATCAAATGAAATATGTTAGCCGAGCGGCCGCCCTGGGACTTACTTTGTTTTCCCGACTGACGAAACGTCACGGCCTGAATGTAGGCGGCCATCATTTAAATCGGCCGTACCGCAAACACGACCCTTTCGGCCGCGAAGCAGTATACAGGGTAACTCCATTAGTTTTTACAAGGGCTCCCGTGATATAACAAGCTGCGGGCAAAAGTAAAATATGTGTTATATTATTCAAAAGACTAGGCGCCGCGAGCACATGGTCCCCGTCGACACTTCACCCTACCACCACCCCCAAACCAACAGCCGGCCCGCCGCCGTGCGGGGTGGCGGCCGACGCGGCTTCCTTCCAGGGAGCAGGATCGGAGAGAGGGTGAAGCAATCGACGGGTATCACGGCCGGGGAGGGACGCGGAATCGCCCGAACAACGGCCGTTTAAGCTGAAGAAGTGCCCTCGGACGCCTCCACCCTCCGTTCCCAGAGGGGACGGCGCGGACTTCTATTAGGCTCCTTAACACGTATGCTATTCAAGAAATATATGGGGGCTACGCAGGATGGGGGGTTGCAGTCTGCTGCACGATGATGGTACCTTCTCGTCTGCTCTCCAGCCGTTCCACGCATTCGTCACCGGTACACTGGCGACATGGCGCGGCGGTAACACTAAGACCGAGGCCGAAGGATGCAGCTCCGGCCTCATCAAAGAGTTTGGATAGCCCCCGCTCCTGGCGTCGCGTGTCCCGTTACAATCTCTGTGGGCCTCATCCATAGTGACTTGCCTACATCGTTTACGCGGATGCAGCTCGACCTTCGGCCTCGACCTTAGTGGAATGTATTCTTTGAGAAAGTTTGTCATTATAAAATTTCAATGGTGTCTGTTTTTATGTATGTTTGTTAGTCTTGAACATTCCTCGAAGCTATTGACAGCAATAAGACAATATAATCTCTTCACACAGTATAAGTAACGGGGAACACGTCAAAGGTAGTTACAATTAGTTTAAGTTAGAGGACAATAAAATAATTTCACTCATCGATATTTCAAAACAACGAAATCGCTTTCGCAGCAACACCAACTCTAACAATGCTAAAATGTAAGCTCAAACCTTGGTTGGCTGGAAGAAACGATATTTTACCATAAGTTCTCTGGCACTCCAGCTCTGCAGCACGGGGAACAAACAATCGTTGTGACTATTTCAGCAAGATTTCAATGCATCTTTCTGAAGATTTGTTGTGGTACTGAAATAAAAAATTCAATATATCATAGACAGATTTAAACATAATTATTTATTTTCATATATACCTACATGTGAATTAGGAAGAAGGACTATTCCATGGATCTTTCAATACTCGACGCTGGCAGTAATGAGGCCAAGTTATAAAAGTTATAGTTTCGAATTAAATGTTTCATTCGCTTTATATTTGTTGCCAGTTCTAAATTGACCATGGAGAACACAGACAGATGATACGAAGAGTTATGAAAATACCTTAATTGATTTAGGTCACTTAGGGGTTGATTAGGAGGAAATCCGGAATTAATTTTGTATGTGTAATATTTATACGTATAAACCAAGACGATATGTCGTCGCAACTAAGATATATTGAGGAACTCGTGAAAACACATTTGACCCCGTACGGGTTGAATTTCGAAAAACCCTCTTCTGAAATGTCGCCCACACTTTGAATGCAATATCCTCCCAAAATTTCAAGTTTCTAGGTTTTTTTTATAGAAAGCGCGCCGAGCCACTCCTAAGGTGCCTAACGATGCCGACGGAAATTGCCATGCCGACCTGACTGTTCAGCCGTTTGGTCAGGGCTAGGGTCAGGGCGTTGATGAGCCAGTGAGTTTATAATTAACTCACGAGTAATAATTACACGAGCGTGCACAGTATTTTGTTTGGTTCAGATTTGATCAAGGGAAATTCCAATACTGGAACGAGCCTAGAAAATTGTGTAGGTGGTCGAACCATTGAGTACCTAGCTAGTGTTTACTTTCACGATAGTAGGTGCAGTAGCGAGCAGAGCAGTAGGTCGCGTCAACTCGCAAAACCATCCCGCCCGCACTCCGCGTGGCTTGTCTCGGCTCAGCTCTGTCTTAAAACGTATAAATTAAATCTTCAATTTTATGTGGGTGGCAAGATGGCGCATCTTGGAGATGAAGTGAACTTCTAACAACAGTTTCCCTCGAGCTGTGTTTCTGTTAACGATGTGGTTTTCATCCCTCCGTCTGTTGCCCACGCTTCCTTCCTGCTGAATTATAAAGGCTAAACAATTCGTAAATTTGCAATTTGGGATTTACGGCTCGCTCGCATTTTTTCAGCGGCCACGTGCACGCGCACACTCACTGACCAATCATTTATGTGTTGCGTCTATTGGGCGAGTCTGTAGGTATCTAGGTAATTATAATAATGATTTTGAATAATTATGTAAATTCCACGGCAATCTAATTTAACTGAGGTAATATCAGAGAGAGGTATACCAATTCTGACAATTTCTTTTCACTAGGTATATCTCGACCATATCTGGTCAACGTCACATAGATGCAGTAACGTACATAAGTACATACATGGTCCTCTGCTATAATATGCTATTCCGTATGGATACGAAACCCTAAAAATGCAATAGACAATTTTATTAAACCCGACTACGTAAAACGAAAGAAATAACAAGGAAGTTTATCAGTAACAACTGACAGGCAAATAACAAGGGCAGTGCCGTGTGGGGCCGGTACTTTAAAATAATAGCCCCACTGCATCTCTCCCCGTGTATGTCGTAAAAGGGGACTAAGGGATATGACTCCCTTTTTATATTACTAGGTGGTAGGGTTTAAACCGCCCGGGTTGGTGCCACCGCACTGAATGAAAGGTCGGTCGAAACGGCTATGCAAAAGTTTGTGTTTTCCGTCCAGTTCAGTGTAGCCGGCACGACCGAAGGGAAGCACTGACGTGGCACCAAGTTCACCCGGTGTTATGGACTGACATCACGAATGTTGTAGGTGATGTAGCCAACCGTGTCAGTTCCCATAAAAAAAAAATATTAAAAAAAGTAGAAAATGCTGTAGTCGGGCTATTCGAATCCTCAACACATACTTAAATACTACTTCTATTATATCTATCAAAAGTTTTGATACATTAAATGACCGTGCGATGAAAACACCTGTATAAGCTTCTTTAAAATCAAGTGCTTACACCCAAAGAACATAACGACGAAAGGCGTGTACGAGAACAAAACATAAAGAAAATAAAAATGGTTAAGAGTAATACAGGGGTAGGGTGTATCAAGTGGAATCTGCCCGAATATTTCTCAGCGAAGGAGATTTATGATATCGCTTACATTCTCCCGCATCACGGGATCAGATGTATCGCGCGCGGAGCTTCTCGCATAAACCGCGACTACCGCCACCTAACGCCACCTACCGCCACCTACCGCCACCTACCGCCACCTACCGCGCCTCCTGCCTGCCGCGCCGTGCCCCCGAACGCAGGCTCTCGGCATCGCCGCTTCCATCCAACCCCAATCCTCAATTCTCCTGTCGTTGCGTCGCGTCGCATCGCGCGCGTTTCGTCTTAGCACCTTCCCTCCGACAGACAACCTGTGTACGAAGTTACAAATCTAGTCAAATCTCAAAGCAAATGAACTAGCCATGTTTGATAGGTTTTATAGTTAGATAGTAATAAAGGCAATGAGATGAGGATAGCGAGGTCAGAGTGGTTCATGGCACATATGTATACTTTTAAGGAACCGTAAAAATGTGGCATTTTATCTGTGAAATTTGTTTGAGGAGTTCTTGAAAATTAAACTTTAAAAAATAAATCTTATACCTAAGTATAACCATCGTGAGATTTGCCTTAAAACGTCAGTGAATAAGGTTGAAAAGACTTTTCTGTCCATGAACTTGTAGCCACTAAATGTACATGCAATATTTTTTAGCCTATAAATAGGGTAGACTTGCCTAAATCGTACCCCCTAAGGAATATCTTTCATATATGAAACATTTTAGCTTTAAATGAAAATCAGTTAATTATATTTAATACTTTATTTATCTCTTATCAAAATGAAATACTATAACTAACAAAATTATGAACACTTCTCTCAGAATACAAGTTTTAAAAAAAAAGTACAAAAAGTACGATTTAGGATCAATACTCCAAAATCGTACCACTATTTTCCTTAATCGTACCTAAGACATATTTAAAGAACACAATACAAGACTTTAAAATAATATTCATTCTCGTTTGCAAAGATCGCATATATAATTTATCGCGTGTTTCAGACATGTTGACCTAGAACAATAATTAGTTTTTTCAGAACATATATAATATATATACATATATATATATACACAAACTAATATAATTAAACTATAATAGCTATTAATGCCTTAATAGAAATGTTTTGAATATATAATATTAATGAGTAAATACATTTTGTCAACCACAAATATAAAAAAAGGCTCTATAAAAGAAATATCTCTAAATCGTACAGGTACGATTAAAGAATATGCATGCTAGTACGAATTAGGCACAACAACCGAAACGTAAACATTGGCAAACGCAAAAAAAAAACAATCAACTTGCCGCTCGAAAACCGGATCAACATAGCACTAGAAGAAATGTTTTTCGATAAATACCATTTAATATTACAATAACTACATATTTACTGTGGTGGTACGATTTAAGAGCAGGTACGATTTAGGCAAGTAGTGAGAAATTGCAGTATGCCAATGATCGTACTACATAAACATTAACAAATTGGAATCCAAGAGAAATTAATGGCCAGTCCCAAATAAAAAAAAAATCGCCTTCAGTAAACGCGTAACGTGCACACTTGGCTGATTCAACTTGTCCGGATTCTACACCCATCCAAGATTATACATACATAATAACATAATACATGTTTTCTAGCTGCGCTCCACTCGCTGTAGGTATGTCTGTAGATTTGAATTTGGGTCGAAAATTGTTTGTGGCAGTTGATATCGATACACTTTTTTTTGAGACCATCACATAAATGAGTCAACAATTAAAAAGCAAACATAATATTATGTACTAGTTGTGATTCAAATTATTAAACTAAATATCTAAACACGTGAAACTTTGGTAATAAAATAAATCTGCTTTATAATATAACTCCTGATAACTGCATGAAAAATACACTTTACCCGTTAGAGAAATATTAATCAAGACCTCGACCGAATCATCAGTCACATTAAAATTTTAAAATTAGATACATACCTAATAAATAACTCCTCATGATTCCTAACTTGTATCTAAAATACACGCTTGTCCAAATCTTGTAGTTTTCAATTAGAAGTTAATTGAAAACTAATTGGTTATTATAATTACTATGTTAAAAGGATTGTAAGCTAAATAAATTGTGTGTGTGAATTTAATGAATTGAAAAAGTGCACACTTTGAGAATCACGAAGGTAATGGCTGCGCGGAGGCGGGCGACACGGCCGCGCGCCGTGCGGAACGTGGCAGGCAGCGGCGGGCGGCGCGGCGGCGCACCACTAGCTAATAAAATAAGATTGTCGGCTATACGGCCGGAAGGAGAGGCTCAGGTGATTCATAGCGGCCAAACTTTATAGCTTGGGTGAGGTTTGCCGGGATTAAATATTTAATATTGAAAAAAAAATACTGCGTCTTCCCTCGCAAGGCCGAAATCGAACTCCGGCACTCGTCGGCCGCAATAGAGACTGGTTCATCTAGTACCATCGTCGTCGGCGCGCGCTGCCGCCTCCGCCGCGCCCCCGCACCGCACCGCCACCGTTACTACACAACCCCTGTCTGTGCTGCAACGATGCGAATAATCCATTAGTTAAATTAAGTACGTAATTCTAGAGAGTAAAAATTTTTGAAGTGACTTCGATCAACTTCTTGACTTCGATGAGTCTTATTTTTATTTCGGTAGTCATTCCAGTAAAATTGCGTCACGAAAAACAAGTACTTTTCATAGCTTCGTGCTACTGAAGTTTATAATTATAAGTTACAAAAAAGTACTCGTTATATCATTGTGAAGACCGATCCGGCGGCGCGGCGGCTACACAAATATATTATGTTTTTTTTTCATTTTCCACTTCGCGAAATGAGAACATGACGAATAAGGCAGGCTGTGATTTCAGGCTTTACTCGCGTTTTCAGGCCGTCTGGCTTAACAGTTAAAATTTTGCAATTGTTTGAAATAGCTCGACAGGTAAACCATCATGTCCATCATGGCAAGTCTCATGTTTAGAGATTTCTTCCAGACTATGGACGAGGGACTTTCCCTTAGCATGTCTGAACTTTTAATTGCTAAATACGCATAATTAATATGAGCTAACTTACACCAACACTAACAGTACAGCCCGCGGCGCGGGCGTGCGGACTCGGCGCGGCGCTTGGGGGTTTGATTGATCGCATAAGATGCGCGCCGGTGGCTGTGTGGATACTGTGTCGAGCGAGGGTACGTGCTCGGAAACATCAGCTATCAATACTCTTTCCGCTGCACTCTCCCGCCGCCTCCGGCCTGCAACAAGTTATGCAGCTCGTGCTCAATTTATAGGGGGACGAGTTAAAAGTTTCCGTAGCTCTTCGTTAACTTCGTTTAAAGATTGGAGAGATTCGGCATCTGCGTGTCGTGTCGCGTTAACGAGAACAAATTGAAATAGAACCAGAGCACGCCGAAATTTTACCCTCTCTTAGAGCGAGTTTCTGTTCTGAGCGAGACAAATCTATGTCCATTATATAGGCGATGTCCAAAACAGTGTACACCCGGGATGGCTTCATTGTCGGATAATGCATGAACGCTTTTAAATTACTCGTATTATGGTGATGTTTATTTTAGCGTAACCGTGTAGTAACCGTGTATATAAAAAAGTGTAGGTATCTACGTATGGGTAGGTTGGTAGTGATATGTTGTGGTGTGTTGTGGGTGGTGACTAGCGACCCGTGGCGAGCGCTATCGGTCGTCGCTCGAGAGTTGAGCCCGCACTGCCCCGGCCCTCACTTCCGCCCCTTATTAAAGATTCAGGGACACGGGGAGCGGGGCGCTTCTCCGAGGGATACCTTTTTGCTTCTTACGCCGCGCCGTTTACGGAAGACTAGTGGCCCTATTATCGACAAACTTTGCGTCAACTCTAAGGAGTTACACGCTTTTAACGTAAATCCATTTTGTTCTTAGTGACTTCTGGTGGGCGCAGGTCATTAAAGGGTTCTACGACGAGCGTGCCTTACTCGAGTTACTTACTTCAAGAGTAGGTGGACTTACCGGTGTCCCATGTCTTGTCGATCGATCCATGTTTTCTCTAGTTAGGTATTTCTAATAACAATACACATGTTATAGGTATTTCCTTTCATGTATGTTATAATATAATAATGATATTGAGCTATATAATTGCTAACCTGACTATTTTAATAATG
This sequence comes from Nematopogon swammerdamellus, assembly GCA_946902875.1. Classification (NCBI taxonomy): domain Eukaryota; kingdom Metazoa; phylum Arthropoda; class Insecta; order Lepidoptera; family Adelidae; genus Nematopogon; species Nematopogon swammerdamellus. The sequence continues at coordinate 10,959,533 of OX336338.1, forward strand.
TTTTTAAATTTTAAATATGTAGGTACCTACCTTACAAGGTCTATTAAATTCCGATAGAAAAAGCGGCTTATAAGTTTGAAGCCTATGTATGTGTGTATGTATGCCTGTGTCCACCTTGCGCCGAAATGGATAACGTTTTCGATGCGTTCTTTCAATCGAAAACGAATTTTTACGAGAGTTTCTTAGAAATCGGTGAAGCCGAATTATATTTATGTATACCTACATCCTTGATACATGTTTGGGCGGCAGGCTGGGCTTAGTACTATACAAGTGACAGTGATAGCCGGCTTTAGGTTACGCTAGTTTAAAGGCACGTCAGTCAGTTAATGAAAAGATAAAGAAAAAGTCTGTTGGCTATAAAATTATTTTCCCGCCAAGAGTCATCTTCTACGAGCAGCGCCAACAATTTGTGTGCCAGAGCGTAAGCGACTCTGACGGATATTGGATCCACTATATTATTTAGCAAGATGGTGGGAAATGAGCAACGGATATCCATCAATTTTGCGCTCTAACTGTTGCTATCGATCTTTATAACTTGCCAAATGCCAACTCCCCCCGGGTCTTCTTCGCGAGGGCCTCTAGTCAATTTTTGCTGAGTGTGCTCGTTGTAATAACCTCTACCCTTATACCTATTGTCTTACCTTAGATATTAAAGGCAGAATTATCAAAAATCAACTCTATAGCTCTAGAACAACTAGAATATAAAGAATCGAAATATGGCCAGCGTATAGCTTTCAAGTGATCTCTAGGTTTGTCAGAAACAGTGTCGCTAATTCGTACACATATTTCCTGTAAAATGGACCCAATTATTACTTCCTTTCCAGAAAGTCGTTGTGTACCGTAATAACTCAGAGTACTAACTCTCATCTCCTAAATCTATTCTAGTAAATTCTAATATCAACATTTAAAACACTTACTAAACTAATTGCTCATTCATCTATAGTCATTAAACCCTTCTGGTTTCCCTCTGTGTTCTATGTGCACGCTTCGACAGCGCGCTCACGCGCCTCGCTTGCGAGCTTGTGAGACCCGCCAAAATTCGAAATGAAAAGTGTTCTGATGTTTGTGTTATTGTTATTATTAAATTATGATCAATGTATTACTTGATAGCTTAATTTTGTTGTGCCATTCAATAGATGAAATCTATTGTTTATATTTTCTTCTATATTTTAGAACTTCAACAATACAAACTTTTATTGAAACCCCCCTTGAAGGGGTTTGTGGAACTGGCTCCACTAAATTCGTATGGACCCTCTGTCCATACGATATTTATCCATCGCCAGTCCCCGTGACTCCCAACGCAGATAAATTTGTACTTAAGTTACAAATTTATTATTTGTTCCTAGGAGTCCCCGTTTTCTAATCTGTACAAAATATACATCTTCAGACAGATTTACCAATTTAATCTCGTAGTGTTATGTTGGAGTTCAAAAGATATTCTTTTGTCCTCCCTAAAGGCAGAAGTGTATGCTTTTAATTGTGAGTGTATAGTGTATGTTATGGTTTACATTTCTGTGGCTATCTATTGATATACCTACAGAAATTGTTTTATTCCAAATGATGCGGTCAGGGGTCCACCTTTCACCGAAATCATTTAGGAATATTTTCTTAAGGGTTTATTAAAATTGTGTACTGATCATAATCTATATAACCTATACAGGTATATTTAAACCTGATTTACGCAATCTCCCCACGACCTAAAACGTAACTAGCCAGAATGTTGCATGTACATATATATTACAAAATTTACCTTAGAATTTCACTATCCTAATCGGTCTGACACGATTCACTAAAATCACCTTAAATAAAACACCATTACAAATAGAATAGCGTAAAATATTAAATTCAAACGAAACCACAACACCCGCCACTGAATCTAATCGCGAAGTTAACACTTAATAAAATATATACTTTTATGTCAAAATACGGTAAAACCACTGATTTTACATATTTAAAACCGACATATTTTTTAATAATTACGCGTGGTTCAAACACTCTTATATACGTAGAATTTACGAATTTAAAAATTGGGTTTTGTTTCTTTTAATTTTCCCTATATTTTAAAATACCTTCCCAATGTACTAGTCCTCATGGTAGGCCAGTTCGGACATAGTGTCATTGTAAAAGCTCTTTGGAAGTCCTTCCATCACCAGTCAAGATTCCAGAATCCAGACGCCTTCATCCAGAACTCAAAAGGCTCAAAAAGAACATCCAAAATATTTTCCGTAAAACTAGTTGACAACCCCTATATCACCCCCAAAATTACAGAATCCAGACACCTTCATCTGTAACTCCGAAAGCTTTACAGAGATCCCCACACTAATATTCACGAAATTAAACAACCTCTATTCACTGACTTCCCTTATTTGCGTGTAATTTAAGATCAGGTCCCAGTACAATATATGTTAATCCAATTTAAAACCTTCCCAATGTACCAGTCCTCATGGTAGGCCAGTTCGGACATAGTGTCATTGTAAAAGCTATTTGGAAGTCCTTCCATCACCAGTCAAGATTCCAGAATCCAGACGCCTTCATCCAGAACTCAAAAGGCTCAAAAAGAACATCCAAAATATTTTCCGTAAAACTAGTTGACAACCCCTATATCACCCCCAAAATTACAGAATCCAGACACCTTCATCTGTAACTCCGAAAGCTTTACAGAGATCCCCACACTAATATTCACGAAACAACAAACTCTATTCACCGGTTTCTTTACAAAATCATTTATGTACTAAGAAAACCTTCCCAATGTACCAGTCCTCATGGTAAGCCAGTTCGGACATAGTGTCATTGTAAAAGCTCTTTGGAAGTCCTTCCATCACCAGTCAAGATTCCAGAATCCAGACGCCTTCATCCAGAACTCAAAAGGCTCAAAAAGAACATCCAAAATATTTTCCGTAAAACTAGTTGACAACCCCTATATCACCCCCAAAATTACAGAATCCAGACACCTTCATCTGTAACTCCGAAAGCTTTACAGAAGTTCCCACACTAAATTTTACGAAATTAAATTAATTATATTCACCGGTTTCTTTACCAAACCATTTACTAAGAAAACCCAATCAAAAATACACGCGAGCGAAGCCGAGCGAAAATATTCACTAATAAAACCCAACCGAAAATACACGCGAGCGAAGCTGAGCGAAACTTCGTTTCCCGAATTTATTCGAAAACTCACGCGAGCGGAGCAGTACCAACTTTCGTACCTGGACTCTCGCTAAATACGCACGACCGTCTCCTTCGACTCCCAAAACAGACTGAACTCCCCACGCTCCCCTCCCTCTCCTTTTATAATCTTTCCTCGTGTCACAATCCTGACACGCAGGAACAAATCGAACGGTGGCCTCCTAGTATGGCCATGACACGTTCGTGTCACGGAGCGCGATTTTGTATGGAGATTGAATTTTGATTTTTAGTATGGGCTGGACACGTTTGTGTCACGCAGGAACAAATCGATCGGCTGCCTCGTAGTATGGCCGTGTCACGTTTCTGTCCGGACTCGTAATTTTGTATGGAGGATAATTTTATGTTTTTAGTATGAACTGGACACGTTTGTGACACGATATAAATTCGATTTTGGAGGGAAAACAAACCCTCTTCGTACCTTCCACATGGTACCTAAAGCTGTTTCGCTCGTCAGCGATGCGCTTTACCTCTACTTCGGTGGTTTTAACACCACTTCCCCGCACCCATTGTGCATCTCCGCATGCAGAGAACTGTTGCTTTTATTATATAAATTAATTGATGTTATTACATGTGCTCTATTAATAAGTCGACTTTTAGCGCCATGACGGAGTGTTTTATTTATATATTTTTGTTTAATTTTGTATATATATTAATTTCTGTACATACGTGATACCATATTCCGTGTTTGCTAATGCTAGTCATGTACGGAACCTGGACACGCAGAAACCAATCGAAATCTCCTTACCATAGTCGTGTTTTATTCATGTCAGGACACAAATCCATTCCTTCATACTAACATCGCTTAATGAAAACCCCTCCCGCACCGCTTGACAAATTACCTCAGGTCGCTCCGCCTCGCCCCGCGGCCCACGCGCGCCCGCAGCTCGGTAATACCTCACCCCTTGTCTTGTTTACCTCATACCTCTCTCCGCCCCGCGCGCACGCTCCAACGGATATTTATTTGAATGTTGGCGTCATACTCAATGAAACGTTGTTTTGTTTTATTTTATGTTTTTGTTTAATAACTGGTACTTTGTTTATATACTCTTCCCTTTATAAAAATGTTTAGTGTATTAGTTTGAATCATTAATAAATAATTATTAAAATAATTTTAGACCCTGTGCGATATCTTCACACAGATCACAAAACTTCAAATTCCCATAAACTCCGTCATGTCCAGATTCCAGACACGCAGGAACAAATAGACCAGCGACCTCATAGTATGGCCGTGTCACATTCGTGTCCTGACACGAATTTAGTATGGAAATTAAATTGAATCATTAGTATGGACTCGACACGAATCGGACACGCAGGAACAAATCGAACGGCGCCCTCTTAGTATGGCCGTGACACGTTCTTGACACGCAGGAACAAAACGCTCGGTTGCCTCGTAGTATGGCCGTGACACGTTCGTGTCACAGAGCGAAATTTCGTATGGAGATAGAATTTAATTTTTAGTATGGGCTGGACACGGTTGTGACACGCTCGAACAAATCGAACGGTGCCCTCTTAGTATGGCCGTGACACGTTCTTGACACGCAGGAACAAAACGCTCGGTTGCCTCGTAGTATGGCCGTGACACGTTCGTGTCACAGAGCGAAATTTCGTATGGAGATAGAATTTAATTTTTAGTATGGGCTGGACACGGTTGTGACACGCTCGAACAAATCGAACGGTGGCCTCGTAGTATGGCCGTGTCACATTCGTGTCCTGATACGAATTTAGTATGGAGATTAAATTAGATTATTAGTATGGGCTCGACACGAATTGGACACACAGGAACAAATCGAACCGTAGCTCCACAGTATGGCCATGACACATTCGTGTCCTGACACAAATTTTTGTATGGAGATAAAAATAAATTATTAATATGTGCTTGACACGTTTCTGACACGTAGGAACAAAACGTACGGTGGCCTCGCAGTATGGACGTGTCACGCTCGTGTTCTGACAATAATTCATTCTTTCATACTATCAACTCGCAGCGAAATAATCACTACTCGCGCTCCTTAACTCGCTACCTCAAGCCGCGCTTCCAACGGCGTGATGATACCACGATCTCCGTCCCCGCGCCCGCAAGACGCGCGTCTTCTTACCTCACCTCTCCGCTGTTTCGTACGCGCCCATGTCTTGTTCCCCTCTCACCGCGTGTCAGGATTACCTCATGCTACCTTCCCCGCCTCGGCGCTCTATAGTGTTTTATATGCGAACCAACTGATGTTATTATATTTCTTGTTTGTCTAATTGCGCGTCGTATTGTAATGGCCGTTCGCGCCATTTTATTTCTTAGTGGAGTGTGCAGTTACGTTTGAATTTATTAGGTGAATAGTTAAATTGTAATATAAATTATTTTGTTAATATTTTAATGAAAAGTTTTAATGTTCTATATTTTAGCTTTGAATTATTATTGACTATATATTTATCTTTTTACCTTGTGTGATTCCATCACAGTCGCCCGCATAGAGGTTCGTAACGAAGCAAAGTCAACGGAACCTCATTCCGCGACGCTTGATCTCGTTAAGAAGCTATATACATTATGATCTTGAAAAATTACTTCTTCTTTGTTAGGGTTTTATTGTTCCCTTCCAAGAAGTTTGTATATATAATCATTTATCACTGTTAGGGTTCAAGTTCCCTTCCAGAGACCCCCTCTCTTCTATAATTTTTAATTTATGTGTTTTTTTTTTTTTTTTTTTTTTTTTTTTTTTCTTTTCATCTGTTCACGTGCTTTAGGAAGTTCTTACCCTCCAGCTTAGGATTTATCTCCCTTAGCTTAAAGAGAAAAGATTTTTTAGAATGCATACCACAACCTTACCACCTCCGGCTTAGACCATGTTTGCACTCTTTCCCTTATCTTCCATTTACAGCTCGTGCCAGTACTACTTTAATCAAATTTAGTGTAATTGAATTAGTTTATTATTAATAAATTTAGGAATTTAAGCAAAAGTCATCACCTCAAAGCCTTAGATCCCTATATTCTGCCTCTAACAGATTTCCCAACAGTGCAGGAACCTCTAGTCTCACCCTTTACCGTATGGGCCGAAACAGAACATCACCGCTTACAGTGCAATACACACCTTACCACCTCCGGCTTAGGCTATGCAAGCAGTTCGGCAGGACAGAACTGGTCCGTGAAGAACACATAACACACCTTACCACCTCCGGCTTAGGCTATGCATGTATCCTAGCACAACAAGCTTCCATTAAAGGCAGAGTAGTCGGGATACATATTTTCAAAAGACTTCGAAATCGACTCATGCATCATTTTGGATCCTAACTCACCTATTGACGAATAGACGGACTCGGTATGCTTGTAAACGATTCTACTTTAACTCATCCAACATTGCTCCGGTTAATGATTTCAAACCAAATACTACACTCATTCACTGTACATAGACCAGAAAATGTCATCCTGAACTTCCAACGCTCCATTTTTTGTGTGTTCGGAACGCCTTTAGTAGACGATGTCATAATCCCTCCCCAGCGTGAGTCAGACTCAATAAAATGTAAAGTTCTGCACTTAAGGCATTTTCACCTCACCTTTTCTAAGTCCCAAATTGTGTGTTCTTCACACTGAATTTAATTTAACATTATTTTCGAAGCAATGTATGGGAAAACCAAACGAAACCAAAGTATCCTGATTCCTTGTAAAGGTCCCTTCAGGTTAGAGCGCTGCTCTCATTAGAAGGAAATTTCACTACAGAGTACAGACACTATAATACCCGCAGGTCTACTCGCGTATTTTACACAAACATCCAAAACCATCCACTCAAGTCAACAAGTCTATTTTAAATTTTTGTTACTTCTTGTTCAGAAGAAATTTAGTCTAACTCCCCTCACTGAACAGCATTTTATTTATTTATTTTGTCATATTTTATTTTCACGTTTTTTTTTTTTTATATTTACATTAATTCTATATAACTACAAAATAAACCACCTATACAAAATTTATACAAACAGACAAAACAAAAGACGGTATTCTCGCCGGCGACGGGAGACGAGAATTATTATTATTATTATTATTTATTGTAAGGACCGTAACAGTACATCACCGTTTACAATGCAATACACGCCTTACCACCTCTGGCTTAGGCTATGCAAGCAGTTCGGCAGGACAGAACGGGTCCGTGAAGAACACATAACATACCTTACCACCTCCGGCTTAGGCTATGCAAGTAGTGCATTATTTTCTTATCTTTTTTATTTCATTCATTTATTTTTTTTTTTTTTTTTTTAGTTTTATTTTCGCCCGCATGACTTTACTTACTCTGTGAAGTTTAATTTTAATTTTCTAATCCGCATGAATCTATTTATTTTAACAATAATTTAAAGAGCACTACTCTAGTGGTTTATTTACAGTATTTATGAGAATGTAACCCCACAACTATGTCTATCAACAATTCAATACGCTCGCTCCCGACAAAGCATACTTAACATGATAAAGTCACCGATAGATAACGTGATAATAAAATAGAAATTGAAGAAGGTTTTGTATAGTGTAACGATTATGCGTAACAGTAGGTTGTTTCACATAATCAATTTAAATTAAATAAAGTGTATTCTTACCATACCATAACCTATCGCATCCTACCTTTACCAACCCTTACCATACCCTTACACTTCTTTACCTACACATCTTTACCAACCTTACCTCTCACTATAGTAAATTATGAACGGAACCTTATCACTACTCTAATATTACCGCCCTATATCCTAACCTAAAGGTGAGGAGTGGAGTTTAGGATATATCTTATTCTACTTTACCTACTTAATAAAGTACATAGCAACCCAAACAATACACCCGTCGTACTATAACTATCTATATAGTACATCCAACAAATGTTGATCATCCATAAATGTGATCCAATTCTAATCTGCAATCGTGAAAATAATTAGGTACTCTACCTAGCACTATATTACGCCCATCAGATATTTACATGACTTTTTACTTCCTACTATATAGTCTATAATATAATTCCTTCTTCCAACACCAGTCGACACTCCAAACTCAAGCTCTTTCTTCTTTACTCCATGTTCCGTTAATTCGATTACCCCTAGCGAAGATGAACCTATAAGAACCTCTCCTATTCTTAAATAACTATAATTATAATCCAACCCGATGATTCGTCCTGAAGTTCCTGAAATTAAAACCATTAAAACATTAAATTTCTACTGTATATATTTAAAAGTACTTCAATGGCAGCGACGGATGGTGATTTCTCAGCATGGCAACCGCAACTTACCTACTTTGAAATTTTTTTTTTTTTTATTATTCCATAATGTTGATGAAGTGTAGGTACTTTTAGGCTCATTAAAACATGATACATAAATGAGTTTTATATGTTCTTGTTCAATAAAAATAAATCCCGATATGCTAATAAAATGATCACTTTCATAAACTATTTCATATGACGAAATGACAGAAAATTGTATTTTATCTATTTCCTATACAGGATAAATATTTTCAATTTCAAATTGTATTAAAATTGCCAGTGAATTAAGAATAATCAAAAAAAAATTTGCTTTATCGACTAAGTTCAGTTGCAGGAATTGAGACAAAACTTAGAAAAGGAAAAAAAAAACATATTCGTAAAATGCGGATTTGAACCAGCAACCCTCCGATTCCAACTCATAGTATGATTCCATTAAACCACGAGGAGTCACAGCGAACACGACGAATATACTAAATGTATGCATTTCTATAAAGGCTGACCCACACACGTTCGGCGCACGCTCGCAAGCGAACGGCCACCGCTGCACTTCACGGAGACGCGTGCTCGCGGCTTCCGCGTGGCAATTATGAATTCTTGAAATTATAAATGGTGCAAATATTAAGGCGTACAAGCGGCGTGTTTAAACAAATCGCCCTTTTTCTTATATGGTCGTCCGCCACTGTCCAGTGGTCTACAGAACTACGCAATCCGGTACGGTGATTTGTTCGTGACAGTATCTTCTCGCCCGCCTGCCCATAACCGTTTTCCGAAACCACATCAACATGTAAATACAAAATCTTTATGTATGGTAAATATGAATGAAACTAGTAAAAATTCAAAATCAATTCGGTTTAATATACTCACATACATAAAAACTTATGTTCGGCAGTACATTTTTGTTAATAAACTTGAATTTAAATAAAAGTATTGTGGTGTTAGCGACATCTATCCCACAACCGAATAATAAAGATCGATAAAACCTGTATAGCTTTGCTACGTTGAAACAATAGAAAGATTCGTTAACACACCAATAGATGGCGAATAATTAAAATTTTCATGCAACATTACATCTCACTGTGAAACAAAAAAAACTCACGCCTCACATAAATATAGTTTGCTAGTGGGTATGATTATTCTTTTTTATTTATTTTTTCCTTTTTCCCCTTTTTCCATTTCTTTTTTTCCCCATTTTCCCGGGTCCTTATAGTGTTTGTGTACACTACCACAACTTACTTTCTCCATCCGACTTATCTTCTTTCCTTTTTCCTCCCGGGTTTACCCCAATGTTCACTCCGTAAGGTCGGTACCTATTTGCTCCAGCACGCAAATCTAGTCTCCTTATGCTGTGATAACAAATCAAATACTGCCCATCAGGTCTGATTGATTGAGATAAGATCCATGTTCCTTCTTATGCTAGAAAACTCTGTTATGTTATATACAGGATATAGATCCTGTATATCCGCTGGATAATGTCACATTTCATTTATAAAACTTCCAGTTTGTGTCTCACGACGCACACTAACAATCGGTTTCTTGACATGAAAGTAAAACGGAATTTATAGAAGTTTATCTCCTGCAATGAAGTGGCAAATTCTTGTCTATGATAAACGTGTCTGAAACCAAAATAAACTTAAATCAAAATTGAATTTTAATGCTAGATTTTACTTAAAAGGTATAAATATTTATTCAGCAATAAACTTTTGTAAAACTTTAAATAAAATAAAGTATCAAATCCCTTAATAAATATTAACTCACCGACTTGAAAATGTTACTGGAATATGTAAGACAGCAAATGTTCAGCCATACCGAAGACACCAAGCCACTATTTTTTTTAACGATACAAATACCATTTAATATCCCCAGATAATAATTCGCAAAGTATACGAAATCCGCCTTTTCCGTAATACAACAGAAAAGTTGTATACTTTAATTAATTTTGAACGTCTCGAATGGGACGAAAATATATATTCCTCCTACCGAATGTTAACATAAAAAAAATTTTTTCCCAACCTTAGCAAATCAGCTACGAGGTCATTGCTAATCACATCCAGGCGCAGTCAGCACTCGAATAAACGAATACTCGACCGCTAAAATCCGACCGTGGTTCAGATTCCAAATAAACTTCCGAAATTCCGACTCTACATGGTAGTCATTATACACCTTCTGTTTGTATCAGTGCAACATGCTTATCATGCAATCAAAACCAATTAACATGTATGAGAAACACCGGCCAAAGTGAAGCACCGACATGGCATCCAGATACATCCAGCTTCTACGCCTGCCTCCCAACGAGGCAAACAGAGACAACGGAACCCCCACGCCCCACGACTACGACACACCTCTACCGCCTCTTTCACTTTAATAAATATATATACCAAGAGTTGTATACAAATGCCAATAACATATCAAAACGCAAAGTCCAATCAAACAATTAACACACATAGGCAGTTATATCACATTCATAAATTTAATATTTTTTTTTTTTTGAAATGTATATATATATATATATATATCTAACTAACTGTATCCACCGCTCCATTCTATCACACCACCGACCCCTCTACCATCCCCACAAACCGTTCAGCGCGATGGTAACTACCCTATCAGCGGTTGTCCACGAACACGTACGCACGACATGATCCTTCGTCAAACCGGGCGCCCGCGTTGGTTAGTCCACAATCACGGCAACGTTACCATTCATACGGACTTATCCATTTTAAATGATTTTCAAGGTATAATGTGGAATTAAATATCCGGGTTTTTCATACAAAATTTTTCATTTTACGGATTTCCACACAAGAAGATCAGTATGGAATACGGATTTTCTATAAAGCTTTCCATAAAACCCACATTTAACTGATTTTCCAATCGCATATTGATTCTCGGAAAGCCTTGAACTGAAACGCCATCACGGTTTTGTATCTTGTGTGAATCTAATGAATGACCGGCTAATGTACGATCTCACTCCATTCTTCTCAATATCCAAATCGTATTTAAAATAATATAATAATCTACTTATAATATCTAAGCTATTTGCTCTAATAATTTGGCGGAACAGGTTACACACGAATGCCTACCCCGTTAGTGTCGGCCACACTGAACCGAACCAAACTCGAATCATCCATACAACCGTATCAATCTTCTACTCAAAATGGTGGCACCAACGTGTTCTTCCTGGCAACTTTCACACCCACACCTTTATTCACGTAATTTTCCCAAGCAAACAGCTCACATACGAATTACCCACAAACAGGTAACACCTGCTGTCCACTTCCAGTGGTAATGGACTGAGCACGTCAGGTCAAAATTCCGACTGGACAACAGTGTCTCGCTCCGACATCCGCAGACAGAATACTTAATATAGGAAAACCTCCCTTTTCAGTCAATATGTTGACATAAAGTAATTAGCGGAATTCAATAATCCACATCTCCAGAACTGATTTCTACATAGAAAATGCATGTTCGTTAATACATACGTTTTCTATTAGACCGTCAACACATCCATTCGATTGCCCCAATAATGTTAGTGAGACAAGATACGACTATCTTATATTCTAACGCCCAATCACGTTGTACGAATACACAAATACTAATATATTCATGTACTCGCTTTTATAAAATGAACAAACTCCTTCAACTAGACAAATATTTATGCTTCGTTCCCATACACAAAATATATGACTTCAATTAACACGGAATTCATATACCTACATTAGCACAAACATACTTCCTCAAATACATACCATCCAACATTTCCAATCCATAACTAAGTTGATAAAATGGATCTACACCGTTGGATAGTGAAATACGCCTTCAACATCACACCGCAACAAACCATCAACTAGTAATTCTATTGCGTGTAGCCTCGGACTAGGCGCTTAATAGCCTTCTTGCTTGATTTTCAACAAACACTTATAACTTCATCTTTCTGAATCGTTGTAAAACTGTAGTCCCTTCCATTATCTATATTAATTGGCACAATTATAATGTTCTAATTAGCTGAAACGTTACATCTAATATCAAACTTCTGCTCTACAGCCAATTATATACATTACTGCTTGACAAATACATACAATCACAAACTGATATATATTTTTTTATTCCAACCCACATCCCAAGCAGTGAAATAAACAGCGTTATACTGCTGACCACACTAACGTATATTCAACTCCACAGATAACCAACACTCCGACATGGCATCCATAAATCCTATCTCCCACACATACCAACATGCTGCATCCAGGCAAGTCAACCTTCACATTGCAACAAGATACAGGGTCCTTTTCCCGCACTACCTAACAGTATAACCGTGCCAAGGTGAGAAGTGGCCAGTCCGTCACTCGCCATCCGCAGAGTTTCGCCTCACTCACAGTCACCCCTTTCTACTAGCATAAAACTACTCTCTCTTCTCAACATATTACTTGATAAAATTTTAATTCTTCAGTAAAAAAATCTCCCGATGCGCCCCAACAAATTCGCAAGAAGCAAAACATCGCAAGTTCGTTTTTTTTTTTTTTCTTTCCCTACAAAGCGCGATTCGTCATCCGCAAAGTTCCGCCTCACTCACAATCACTCCTATATACTAGCGTAAAACTATACTCTCTTCTTAACATATTACTTGATAAAAGGTTTTTAATTCATCAGTAAAAAAATCTCCCGATGCGCCCCAACAAATTCGCCTCGCCTGGCGACAATTCCAAATTGTAACCGTCCGGCCTCTCATTTGTTCTTATGAAACTGCAAGTTTCTGACGCTGTAGCCGGCATGTTCATATTATTAATGTTTAAGTGGCACTATAGGACCGGACGTAAAACGAACTCATAGCATCCCAATGCTTTACAATGACACCGCACAACAATAAAACCCTTAATTGCACTCCAGGAGCACTGACAGAAACAAAATCTACATACGCTTATTACAGAACTCCACATTCCTTCCGAATTAACTGTCAATTCTAGTAGAACGGACAGACACAACCATTCTACAGAACTCTACATTTACCCTGAAACAAATATCAACTTTAGTAGAACAGGCAGACATACAAGCAGACAGCGTAGGCCCCGCAAAACGATTTCCTCATTCGCTTTTTGTGCACAAACCTGCATCCTACAACTTGTAATATTCTATGCTATGCCGCTTAATACTATATTAACCGAGGCACAACGCCGATCACTCAACCCATACACATCTCAAGACTCAGTGCATGACAAAATAAATTGTATTTTCTGCGCATTGTTTTCCCGACGAGATACTTGACACAACAGAAGAACCGTACTACTGTTAACATCGCTAATGGCCTTCCTATTCTTCAAATACTTCGCTAACCACGCCGCACCTCCAACGGCGTGATGGTGTTGCGAACTCTGTCCCCGCGCCCGCAGGACGCGCGCGCGAGCTACGCCCTGCTCGGTCATCAATTCAACAGAGTCTCCGCATAGTATACTTGAATCATGTTAAGATAACAACAATCCGTCCAATGAGCGTATGTCCCAGCGTCACAAAATGATCAAAACGGTCTAGTCAACGTGCGTTGACAATCCATCCAGTCAAACCGTACACAAACATTCATACTAGATAAATATGTAATCTTTATCTTCAACAAAACGAAAGACACGTTGTCACAGCTACTCACCACTGAGGTGTAGCACGTCGCAAGTACAGTTGCGACACTTTTTCCAGTAACTACGCACGACAGTACAAAACGCATCCGTCTGTACAACATTCGAGTAAGTCATGACAAAACGAGAGGTGGCTAGTCCGTCGTCTTATCGCACAGCAACACATAAAGTCACGAAGTAATAAATCAATATGTATTGATTTATTCTCAATCAAGTAAAACCATTTCATATACAAACATCCACTGTGGTATGATACTCGCACAGTTTATTAAGCACACATTTAAAAATACACAAATTACCCAAAAAATTAACAGTAAAATCTAACATACATTTACCTACTCATCATTCACTATTCATTTCGTTTACCTAAACATGAAAACAAAATTTTTCTTTCTCAGCACTGCTATTTCTTTGCCTCTGACAATTATATATATACCAATATTCATTCCACTCTTTTACCAATGTACACAAACCAGACAAGCATCAATGCATTAGCAATCTGAGCTAAACCACGCGCTTCTCCATTTTTTTTATCTAAACCGAACACCTGCACCGATCACGTGGCTAAATTCTCTAACTTTTGTTAGTCTCGTATATAAATCGTATCTCCCTCTCTCTCATTCATACCCCACTAGAAGAGCAAGTCTAAAATAGCGCTCTAGTCTACTGTCTCGTTCTAACTCTTACTTGCATTGCATACACTTTATACTAGTGGGAAAGAGATAAGAGTCATTCGTACACTTACGCCAAACGAAACTAATGATCAAACACAAACAGTACAACACGTGCACCCATAAATCAATCTTTCTTGACCATGGTTCTCTCCTCATGGGCCTAATCAACACGAAATTTACAAACTTGTGTAGGGTTGCCAAAAATATTCCACCTTCTTACTTCAAATTTCGTGATTGTAATTTCCACATAATAACAAAGTAATAGAAATCATACATACATACACACAACACACGCTTCCCCCTCCGACAGATCAGGCAAGCAGAGCAATCAACGCTGCCCCACAAGGACCTTGGTATCTGTTCGTTTTATTCCAAAACAATTCAATACATAAGGTGACACACACATAAACAACATCTGTATAATACGACCCCGTGCACCACATATTATTATTTTTCCTTTTTCCTCCCTTTTTTTTTTCAATATAATTAAATAAGTCAGATTACACTTCCCAAACCCTTTAGCACGAATTTCTCTAAACACACAATGCACCCAAACATGCTTCATCTTTAAAACCAGTCCACACTAGTCTTTCAAAAATTTGGCAGCCCTGCGCCCGCAAGTATTCTTTGGCCTTGGCCAAGCGCTCATCAATCAATAATTCTCCAGTTCCACTTTTCCATAGAACAAATAATCATTATGCAAGTGACATTAAAATTTCTTTTTATAATAAATGGCTAATAACATACTTATGACGATGTAATTGCGTAGGTCATGTAAATCATTTCACAATTACGTACAACATTTTCCCTCTGAAAAGAAACACTTATTTTGTAATCTCGCCGGATAATGGAATAACTCACATTGTTGCTATGGACCAAACCATAGTTAGATGTCATCTGCTGGAAACTGCTCCGATGTTTACTGGCAGTAGACTGGGCACGCCTAGACTTACATTACGAATCGTAACCATACAATTCGCTCGCAAATTACGTTTTGGCACAAAATAATAAGATTTCTCGTGTCAGACCATTACAAAACGTTTATATATATATATCTACACATATTAAACTTTCCTAAACCATGGTCACGGGCACACCCGCGATAACTTTCGTACCTGGACCTTAGAATTCCATGGATTTATGATAACACTACTATAACTAAAAAAGAACTTATTTTTACATAATTTTTTTTATATGCTGGTCACGCGCACTACTGTAATAACCTCTACCCTTATACCTATTGTCTTACCTTAGATATTAAAGGCAGAATTATCAAAAATCAACTCTATAGCTCTAGAACAACTAGAATATAAAGAATCGAAATATGGCCAGCGTATAGCTTTCAAGTGATCTCTAGGTTTGTCAGAAACAGTGTCGCTAATTCGTACACATATTTCCTGTAAAATGGACCCAATTATTACTTCCTTTCCAGAAAGTCGTTGTGTACCGTAATAACTCAGAGTACTAACTCTCATCTCCTAAATCTATTCTAGTAAATTCTAATATCAACATTTAAAACACTTACTAAACTAATTGCTCATTCATCTATAGTCATTAAACCCTTCTGGTTTCCCTCTGTGTTCTATGTGCACGCTTCGACAGCGCGCTCACGCGCCTCGCTTGCGAGCTTGTGAGACCCGCCAAAATTCGAAATGAAAAGTGTTCTGATGTTTGTGTTATTGTTATTATTAAATTATGATCAATGTATTACTTGATAGCTTAATTTTGTTGTGCCATTCAATAGATGAAATCTATTGTTTATATTTTCTTCTATATTTTAGAACTTCAACAATACAAACTTTTATTGAAACCCCCCTTGAAGGGGTTTGTGGAACTGGCTCCACTAAATTCGTATGGACCCTCTGTCCATACGATATTTATCCATCGCCAGTCCCCGTGACTCCCAACGCAGATAAATTTGTACTTAAGTTACAAATTTATTATTTGTTCCTAGGAGTCCCCGTTTTCTAATCTGTACAAAATATACATCTTCAGACAGATTTACCAATTTAATCTCGTAGTGTTATGTTGGAGTTCAAAAGATATTCTTTTGTCCTCCCTAAAGGCAGAAGTGTATGCTTTTAATTGTGAGTGTATAGTGTATGTTATGGTTTACATTTCTGTGGCTATCTATTGATATACCTACAGAAATTGTTTTATTCCAAATGATGCGGTCAGGGGTCCACCTTTCACCGAAATCATTTAGGAATATTTTCTTAAGGGTTTATTAAAATTGTGTACTGATCATAATCTATATAACCTATACAGGTATATTTAAACCTGATTTACGCAATCTCCCCACGACCTAAAACGTAACTAGCCAGAATGTTGCATGTACATATATATTACAAAATTTACCTTAGAATTTCACTATCCTAATCGGTCTGACACGATTCACTAAAATCACCTTAAATAAAACACCATTACAAATAGAATAGCGTAAAATATTAAATTCAAACGAAACCACAACACCCGCCACTGAATCTAATCGCGAAGTTAACACTTAATAAAATATATACTTTTATGTCAAAATACGGTAAAACCACTGATTTTACATATTTAAAACCGACATATTTTTTAATAATTACGCGTGGTTCAAACACTCTTATATACGTAGAATTTACGAATTTAAAAATTGGGTTTTGTTTCTTTTAATTTTCCCTATATTTTAAAATACCTTCCCAATGTACTAGTCCTCATGGTAGGCCAGTTCGGACATAGTGTCATTGTAAAAGCTCTTTGGAAGTCCTTCCATCACCAGTCAAGATTCCAGAATCCAGACGCCTTCATCCAGAACTCAAAAGGCTCAAAAAGAACATCCAAAATATTTTCCGTAAAACTAGTTGACAACCCCTATATCACCCCCAAAATTACAGAATCCAGACACCTTCATCTGTAACTCCGAAAGCTTTACAGAGATCCCCACACTAATATTCACGAAATTAAACAACCTCTATTCACTGACTTCCCTTATTTGCGTGTAATTTAAGATCAGGTCCCAGTACAATATATGTTAATCCAATTTAAAACCTTCCCAATGTACCAGTCCTCATGGTAGGCCAGTTCGGACATAGTGTCATTGTAAAAGCTATTTGGAAGTCCTTCCATCACCAGTCAAGATTCCAGAATCCAGACGCCTTCATCCAGAACTCAAAAGGCTCAAAAAGAACATCCAAAATATTTTCCGTAAAACTAGTTGACAACCCCTATATCACCCCCAAAATTACAGAATCCAGACACCTTCATCTGTAACTCCGAAAGCTTTACAGAGATCCCCACACTAATATTCACGAAACAACAAACTCTATTCACCGGTTTCTTTACAAAATCATTTATGTACTAAGAAAACCTTCCCAATGTACCAGTCCTCATGGTAAGCCAGTTCGGACATAGTGTCATTGTAAAAGCTCTTTGGAAGTCCTTCCATCACCAGTCAAGATTCCAGAATCCAGACGCCTTCATCCAGAACTCAAAAGGCTCAAAAAGAACATCCAAAATATTTTCCGTAAAACTAGTTGACAACCCCTATATCACCCCCAAAATTACAGAATCCAGACACCTTCATCTGTAACTCCGAAAGCTTTACAGAAGTTCCCACACTAAATTTTACGAAATTAAATTAATTATATTCACCGGTTTCTTTACCAAACCATTTACTAAGAAAACCCAATCAAAAATACACGCGAGCGAAGCCGAGCGAAAATATTCACTAATAAAACCCAACCGAAAATACACGCGAGCGAAGCTGAGCGAAACTTCGTTTCCCGAATTTATTCGAAAACTCACGCGAGCGGAGCAGTACCAACTTTCGTACCTGGACTCTCGCTAAATACGCACGACCGTCTCCTTCGACTCCCAAAACAGACTGAACTCCCCACGCTCCCCTCCCTCTCCTTTTATAATCTTTCCTCGTGTCACAATCCTGACACGCAGGAACAAATCGAACGGTGGCCTCCTAGTATGGCCATGACACGTTCGTGTCACGGAGCGCGATTTTGTATGGAGATTGAATTTTGATTTTTAGTATGGGCTGGACACGTTTGTGTCACGCAGGAACAAATCGATCGGCTGCCTCGTAGTATGGCCGTGTCACGTTTCTGTCCGGACTCGTAATTTTGTATGGAGGATAATTTTATGTTTTTAGTATGAACTGGACACGTTTGTGACACGATATAAATTCGATTTTGGAGGGAAAACAAACCCTCTTCGTACCTTCCACATGGTACCTAAAGCTGTTTCGCTCGTCAGCGATGCGCTTTACCTCTACTTCGGTGGTTTTAACACCACTTCCCCGCACCCATTGTGCATCTCCGCATGCAGAGAACTGTTGCTTTTATTATATAAATTAATTGATGTTATTACATGTGCTCTATTAATAAGTCGACTTTTAGCGCCATGACGGAGTGTTTTATTTATATATTTTTGTTTAATTTTGTATATATATTAATTTCTGTACATACGTGATACCATATTCCGTGTTTGCTAATGCTAGTCATGTACGGAACCTGGACACGCAGAAACCAATCGAAATCTCCTTACCATAGTCGTGTTTTATTCATGTCAGGACACAAATCCATTCCTTCATACTAACATCGCTTAATGAAAACCCCTCCCGCACCGCTTGACAAATTACCTCAGGTCGCTCCGCCTCGCCCCGCGGCCCACGCGCGCCCGCAGCTCGGTAATACCTCACCCCTTGTCTTGTTTACCTCATACCTCTCTCCGCCCCGCGCGCACGCTCCAACGGATATTTATTTGAATGTTGGCGTCATACTCAATGAAACGTTGTTTTGTTTTATTTTATGTTTTTGTTTAATAACTGGTACTTTGTTTATATACTCTTCCCTTTATAAAAATGTTTAGTGTATTAGTTTGAATCATTAATAAATAATTATTAAAATAATTTTAGACCCTGTGCGATATCTTCACACAGATCACAAAACTTCAAATTCCCATAAACTCCGTCATGTCCAGATTCCAGACACGCAGGAACAAATAGACCAGCGACCTCATAGTATGGCCGTGTCACATTCGTGTCCTGACACGAATTTAGTATGGAAATTAAATTGAATCATTAGTATGGACTCGACACGAATCGGACACGCAGGAACAAATCGAACGGCGCCCTCTTAGTATGGCCGTGACACGTTCTTGACACGCAGGAACAAAACGCTCGGTTGCCTCGTAGTATGGCCGTGACACGTTCGTGTCACAGAGCGAAATTTCGTATGGAGATAGAATTTAATTTTTAGTATGGGCTGGACACGGTTGTGACACGCTCGAACAAATCGAACGGTGCCCTCTTAGTATGGCCGTGACACGTTCTTGACACGCAGGAACAAAACGCTCGGTTGCCTCGTAGTATGGCCGTGACACGTTCGTGTCACAGAGCGAAATTTCGTATGGAGATAGAATTTAATTTTTAGTATGGGCTGGACACGGTTGTGACACGCTCGAACAAATCGAACGGTGGCCTCGTAGTATGGCCGTGTCACATTCGTGTCCTGATACGAATTTAGTATGGAGATTAAATTAGATTATTAGTATGGGCTCGACACGAATTGGACACACAGGAACAAATCGAACCGTAGCTCCACAGTATGGCCATGACACATTCGTGTCCTGACACAAATTTTTGTATGGAGATAAAAATAAATTATTAATATGTGCTTGACACGTTTCTGACACGTAGGAACAAAACGTACGGTGGCCTCGCAGTATGGACGTGTCACGCTCGTGTTCTGACAATAATTCATTCTTTCATACTATCAACTCGCAGCGAAATAATCACTACTCGCGCTCCTTAACTCGCTACCTCAAGCCGCGCTTCCAACGGCGTGATGATACCACGATCTCCGTCCCCGCGCCCGCAAGACGCGCGTCTTCTTACCTCACCTCTCCGCTGTTTCGTACGCGCCCATGTCTTGTTCCCCTCTCACCGCGTGTCAGGATTACCTCATGCTACCTTCCCCGCCTCGGCGCTCTATAGTGTTTTATATGCGAACCAACTGATGTTATTATATTTCTTGTTTGTCTAATTGCGCGTCGTATTGTAATGGCCGTTCGCGCCATTTTATTTCTTAGTGGAGTGTGCAGTTACGTTTGAATTTATTAGGTGAATAGTTAAATTGTAATATAAATTATTTTGTTAATATTTTAATGAAAAGTTTTAATGTTCTATATTTTAGCTTTGAATTATTATTGACTATATATTTATCTTTTTACCTTGTGTGATTCCATCACATCGTCCACACTGTCCGCTGTGTATGCCGTATGCCGCGTCCACATCGAGCTAAGACTGCGTAGGGAGGGCCTAAATGCATCTTCTATCATGCACGATTGATAATAAAACCTACGGAATTCGTTCAGACTAACAGAGATTGTATAGCTTTGTCTAAAATTTTCTGCACATTATAATTCTTTGGGAAGTTTCATTGTAATAGACAATAAATACAATGCGATAAAAAAGTCCGGAGAGTCTGCCTCCCTCCACACCGCGCGCCGCCTCCGCCCCGGCTGCGCCTTCGAGGAATATTTCGTCAATCTTCTTCGCCGCAAGGATGCAGCGGTATTATCGAGTTTTCTTCAAAGAGACTTTGTGCCCGCTTTGTGCTCCCCCTCCCTCCTCCCCATCAGGCCTCATCTCCGGCCTCGGACGTCCTTGTGCACTTTCTTTGTGTATGTCTAAGGTTGTTAGGGGAAGCAAATTACTGACGGCGAGGAGGTGGTGGTTCGTGGTGGCGGCGGCGCAGCGGTAGCCTCTCCCGAGTAGCTCCAGTCCGAGTAGTCCATCAATTGGAAACATCATTGCCTTTACAAACTCCAGATTTCTTCGATCAATCTACTTCTGAGAGAGTTGAGGTCCAGTACTGAAAATTGGCCGGGGAAAATCTTCGATGGAGAGAATAAACAAAATGTTTTTGTATATTTTGAGAATTTGCTTAATTGGGCGGTTTTGGCAAAGTTGATTACTAGGGTTTTCAGTAGCGACTCCTGGTCCTGAGTATTGGGTTGGCTCTGGCTAAGGATTTTTTTTTCAAAATTTCGTAACTTACGCTTTCATTTATTTCTACCACAATGAGTTCAAAAACTGAAAGACCATAATATTAACTTTTGCTGTCGTTATGTACAGACTTCAAATTCGACAAACTTGGGCAAGGGCGACCGTTTTGAACAATTAAAAGTTTTTTTCAGAAAATGTCCTCGTTGAGAATGGTTTTTCGAAAAGATCTTCTATTATAGATTTTGCACTGGAGTTTTCCATTATTACCAATAAATAATCACTTTAAAAACACACCGCACAAGATTCATCCATAACAGGTCCATGCCAGGCAGGCCGGCATGGCATTCGCAACCCCCGCATACGACCGAATGTCCATGGGCGTCGTTAGACACCTTATGGGTGGCTCGGCGCCATATGTCGAGCTCTCAATAAAAAAAATTTAAAAAAAACCTACAAAACGGAACATAATGCAGCTATCAACTCGTGAGATTTGGTTTACAAAGCAGTCACGCATACGCTGCCGCAGCAGCGCGCACACACATGCTCACACAACTCACTTAAAAATGCGCTCCCTGCTGCGCCAACTCGAAACGCTTATCAGCGGGTGCGCACGGTGGGGGACATCGGCCGCTTGTATGGAATACGATGGCGCTTCAAATGTAGCCAACCGGCCAATGAATGCCTTGATGCGTCGTCCTTCGTCGCCCGCGTGTGACGCGCGCGAAATTTCAAATTATGTAACGGGATTGACGTTGTAGCTTATTCATCGTGGGTTATATAATAAAAATAATAGAACCCCCTTTTTCACACCTTTGTTTTTGCTTAATACTTCGATATTAATGTTGGCATTCATTTTATTTGGTTTGGCGGCGCCAACCTAGCCAACTTAAAGGAATCGCCGCTGTTTTGTTAGTAGCACGGTTAGTACCTATGTATCCTCTTAAAATTTCCCGCAGGAGAATCGAAAATAGGTATAATTTTTTTACTTATTTGGCGATTGACTTTCTAAGACATTTTCTTAGAAAACGATTTTTTACTTTCTATAGTAGGTAAATGGAATTGGTTCTTTGTGCCAGTAGCTTTACTCTCCATTGCGTCGGCCTACCTTATTAATGCCGGGGACAATATTAAAACGGTAAGTGCGGTGTGTAAGTAGGTACGCGGCTCTATCTCGTAGGCCGATATCCGGACCAATATTGTTTGTGGCAAAGCAATATTAGGCGCTGCAGTTTTTCCGTAGTAGCTTCGACTGGGAGCGGAGTCCGGGCGGCTTCAGAGCAAAATAAAATAAGTTAACGCGATAAAGTGGCGTGGCGGAGAGAAATAGGACGAAAAGAGTATTATTTTCCACTTGTTTGCGTTCTCGATTGGAAATGTTTGAGAGATCGGAAAAGTTTGAGCGGGATCTTGGTCCGGCTGCTAGAGGGCTGTTTCGATCGATCCTATAATTTTCTAAGAGCATTAACAATTTATATTTTAATTGAAAATGTTTACCCTCGCTAATTATTACAAAGAAATAATTGGACTCGATCTGGTTGTGGAATTGTAGTCCCGACGAGGGTTATAATATCAATGCTTGTAACTGAACAGTTATGCGTATAATAAGATGTGTTTATTCAGCAACAGTGATCGCTGGTGATTAGGTGGAGTTCATGTTTGTTCATATCTCGCTAGATGTTGGCGACACGCGAGCGCGTCGCGTGTTGCGAGTTACACACTCGCAACACGCGACGCGCTGATGTTAACTTATCATTACGCGCGAGTGTCGACAACTCACTAACGCCCGCCTGCCTCTGCGGCCAGCCCCACATGTCTGTGTGTAACGCCGCAAAAACGAGCTCGGAGGGAGGCACGAAGAATTTACTCCCAAGTGTTCAACTTTCACAACATTGTGCTTCTGAAAGTAAGGAGATTATCGCGTATTCGGGAACGACGCCACCGGGCCGCGCAACCGCCTCCGCCGTCGCTGACGCACTGACGGCTGCGTTTATGGGACTACGAAAATAATGTTTTTTTTTAAGCAATTATAATTTATTTCCGGTACAAATGAAAGAAGACCTAACACGAAAAACAAAATATCTACATTGAATAACATTCTTGTTAATACGTAAGGTAGGTACTACCTTTTACATTTATTATATTGCACTACTTCCGAGACTACTTCAACAAAATGGCTCAAGTAGGTATTATTGGACTTAATTATTCAATTTAACACTGAAGAATTTCTATTTGTCCTCCACCAACTATATTCCGCCGGAGCATCCAAGTTTTCCCACAAATCTAAACTAACTCGTCAACAAAATATGCGACTTTCAACTTTTGACTTTCAAATCGTCTGCCGCCGCGTCCCCACCGCACCGCGCTTCTCAGCGCCGCCGTCGCGCGTTGCCGTCGTCGTCGCGGTCGTCGCGGTGAGGCCACAAAAGTGAATTGCTTCGCCGCTCTTTATAAATATTAGATTATTGTATCTGTGAAACTTCCTGGCATCTGGTACCACTAAAGCTGTATTAAACATTAATAGTACGCGCAACGCAGCTCGTCGAGCTTTTTCGGCTACGTTCCGTTATCCCGTTACTCCGCTACTATGTTACGTTATTTATCAGTCAGCAAGTCGCTAAAAATCTAAAATCCCTCCTTGGTCCGAATACATTTCTACCGCGCGGTCACTCTACTCCCGAACTGACAACACACAAAATATCTGCTCCTCCTATCCGCTGTTAAACTTGGACGAATATTCATAATTATTTTACTCAACGGGTAATTGCACTTTCAGGTGCAAGTAAATACCTAGATAGACAACGACATAGAGTACAACGACGGGCGCTTTGACGGACATTATTCGAATCTAAACAACTTAGGAGAGGTCGAGAGATCCCAACTACTAGAGTAGAGTAGCGCGTCATCCTAACTTCGCTTTGATATGAAAAACGTAGCTCTGGTTGGTCGCTTTTGTCAATAAGATAACTTATCAATTTCGGTGTTAGAGCTTCGATTCGTGGTTGCATGTACATATAATGGATAATTGAGAGCGTTTTGAAATCACACAGATCGGCTAAAAAGTGCGCTTGTTCAATGGATATTTGGCGTTTTGAGCCCGCCATTCGGTATTTATAAAAATGTATTATTATGTAGCTTTGTTCGTTACCTACTGTGACGGCTCATTTCGATGAGGTATGTTTCTCCCAGTACTGAAGTTTACGTCATCGCTTAAGAAGTATTGTATGTAGATGATGCCATGCAAGTATGGCATAATGGCTCGAAGATTATGCCATACAAGTATGACATAATCTCCAAGCTCCTCTTACATATCTTCTCGCTTAGGCAGTCTATTTCCTGCTGTGATATTCGTGTTCGCTGTATAGCGATACTACAATCTCCGGCCTGGATGAAAGCTGCGAACTTGGGATGTGCGAACTACTACTTCGTTAATAATTATTGATGCTGTTAGGAAATGAACTCGGAAATGAATATGTACGAGTAAGCGTACAATAGCATAAAATACTAATGAAATAATATTCATTTAGGTACACATCTGTGGGCTATAAACTACTTGAAATTGGGACATATTATCATTGCGGAAAATTTGACACTTTCAAGCAGAACTTGTCTACCAAGCCGCATCATTGGGCCGAGGTTTACGTACTCTTCAACCTCTTGGATAACTTCGCCGCCAATAATCATTCATCATCATTCATCATCATCATTTGTCAACTCAAGTGTAGTCGTATGGCCGATACTAATAATGCTTCAATCATCTTAATTTTCTCTGTATTTTCATCTTGTTGAATTTCTTATGTAGAGTAGACATGTTCATAATGAATATATTATGTCCATTCATACCAAAAAGCAAGTACCTAACACGGCGCGCCGGCCAGGGGGTCCAGTTCAGTGTAGCCGGCACGACAGAAGGGAAGCACTGACATGACACGTACCTAGTTCACCAATGTGTTATGGGCTGACATCACGGATGTAGTAGGTGATGTAGCCAACAAAAAGTTGCCATAGAACAAATGCAAGACGGCCGCCGATCGCAGTTCTGTGGGCCATGCCGATACCCAAGAACGACGATATCCGATCCCCCTGTCTACCATTCTACGCTATATGTCACTCAGTTTTTTATTAAATAAGTAGTTATTTATTGTTTATGGTATAATTTCATCGGGTAGGTAACCTAAACCTACGCTTGGACATGTCGAAAATTCCGCCAATTCTAATTAAATGCGACGAAGAACTGACAAATTTCGCAAGGCACCTTACTAGTAACTTACAAATAACTAACCCATAGTACCGCTCACAAGAAAATTATTATTTACAGCATAAATAAAAATTATAAAATTTGTTCAAAGACTTCGCCTCATCGTTCATTCGTCCTATCTACCTACGAGTATGTACCTACCTACATTAGCCTCGACCACCTTCAAACTTATGAAGGGTTATTATGGGTGAGGCGTGTTGGCAGCGGCGGCGGCGGTGGGTGGTAGGTGAGGTGTCGCGTCGCGCGGGGCGGAGAGCGAAGGGACTGGGACCGAAGTTAACGTTGTATCAACCTGCCCCCGCCCTTATGGCTGATTGATATTTATGTGCCGACCATAAATAAAGTTCATTATAGCAGCGCGAGTCTTTTCCGCCATCTTTAATATCCAGACCACGTCACCGCACCGATAACCGGCATCGAGGCTAAGATCCCTCCTCGCTCCGAGGCGCAACTCTGAAGCTTGCTTTGTCTCCAGTTTCGAGGAAGTATTTATAATATCAAATGCCAAGTCATTGTAAAGACTGAATGTAGTTAAAAATAACGTTTTTATAGGAGTTTTTAGTAATTGTGATGCGTACGGATCCTGGGATAAGACCTTCATGACGTACTAGTCATAAATTCACTCGATAACAAAGAAACCTTTCGTACGTAAATTAATATAAAAAATTCAAAATGTTCATTATTACACGTTATTAATAACTTGGGACACAGAAAGGCTATTTTAATTCCATGAGACATTCTTTACAAATTAACTTTACATTATTTTCTGAAAACTTTGAAAACCAATGCGTTTATATTTTCGGCGGAAAGCAGTGGTTCCGTCCCGGACTAGACGACAATTTGAGAGGCGTATGTCCAGCAGTGGACACACGCGATGGCTGACTGCAACAGACTTGTATTTTTGGCGTCTTTCGTTGTCACAGACACAACGGCGTATGCTGTTCTCAGGGCATCGATTGTTGAAGTCTTCTTCGTCGCATCATTTCGTGTGTCTCAGACGGGTTCTTGAAATTTCATAGATTTTAATTCATAGTGGGCACTGCATGCAGCCAGCTAGAGGCGAGATGGGGGAGGGGCGGGGGTGCCCAAGTGCCACCCACAGAGCACACCGACAGATCGCCTCCGCCGCCGCCCCTCTCGCCCCTAACCCGACGCCTCTGCATTTTTCATTGGACTTGGAAAACAGTCGTCTTTTGTCGCGCATTCCTTCCACCCACGGCTTAAATAATAAAATATTTTGCAGCGTTTCGGCGTTTGCGGGAAATGTGCGGGCAGGGAAAAGAATCGACTTTCTTGTTTGCACACCCGCTATTGGCACGCTTAGCCCAGTTTCTTGTTGCTCTTAGCGTTTATCGGAGCAATTTCATGCGGTAATTATAACCTAACGCAGAAAAACTAAGACCTAAGTCCGACCATAATAATTCTGGCCGTTGGCAAAAGAAGGCATAAGGAGAGGATAGTAGAGTATGTAGATACTTACCTGAGTACGTACCTCATACATAAGATGTAATATCAAAGTCTAAGTAGTATTATTTTTTTCAGTAATTTGCATGTCCATTCACTCCTTTTAAATCTACGTTTTAATTAAATTATAAATTTAAAAACCCCCCGACCGTTAAAAAGTCAAAAATAACTTCCGTTTACTTACTTAGAGGAGTCGGGGGAACGCTGAGTAAATTCCCGCGCTGCTCTGAGTTTTTATATTTTATTTACTTAGCGGTCCCCCGACTCCTTCAAGTAAGTAAACGGAAATTATTTTGAATTTTTAAGGATCGGGGGTTTTTAAATTTGTAATTTAACTTTTACTTCAAGCTTTTAAAAAAACCATTTAACACCGGTTTAAAAAATGCAAATCGGTCAAAATTAATAATAATTAATTAATTATTCGGTGGTGGCGTGCCTTGGGAGAGGCCTATGTCCAGCAGTGGACCGATACAGGCTGATGATGATGATGATGTAAATCAGTCCACTTTTTAAGATACCTAATTAATTTTGTTATTGCTTAATTACTTGATTACAGACATAGCTAACAACGATTAAACCAGCTATCTAATAAAAAAGCCGCATCCAAATCGGTCCATCCGTTTGGGAGCTACGATGCCACAGACAGACTCACCCTTCCACACATACACACACACACCCTCGCATACACACACACACACATTAAACTTATAATATCCCTCCTCTTTTTTCCGTCGGGGATTAAAAATAAGGTCCGTCTCGTGAAAACGTCACCAAGGCAGATTAGAGACTGGGAATGTGCGCTCTCTCTGATGTGTGCGGTCGCGTGAAGTGTCTAGAACTCTTGACTATACCTGATCGACCACTAGCTGCTTTGCTTCCGACTTTGCTGGTGAGAGCTTCATAGAGTGTGACACAGTGCTTAAGCAATTTTGACTCAGTTGTTTTTGTACAACGAAAGGACTCATTTAAATAGCAGATTAATTTAACCTATTGACTCCCATCAGAGTTAAATAATACTTTTAATAGAACAAACTTGAAGTCGTCTCTTCATGACAGCCATATTGACACATAAAGTAACAAGTCACAGTAACAATAATACTACTATATATATATATATATATACTAATCGAATTTATTGTCATCCATCAAAAATTATAAAGCTAACCAAACAATACTATTAAAACTATAACTAAACATGAAAAACTAAACATGATATGATGTGAACATTATTGAAAAAAATCCGTTTTGTTTTGAGAGGTTCTCCACATGGTTTTCAATTTAGTTTTGAATTGTTTTATATTTTCACATTCCGAAAATGTTTTGTTTATGTACTTTTTATTGAACAATTTAGTTAAATAGCAGAAAGCATTAGACTTCAATACTTTATTCACTGTTTTTAGGATTTCACAGTGTAAATGTAATTTTTTTAAGGACTAGAATGTCCTTGGGAGGCGGTGTGTTTGATTTTAGAATTATTCGGTTCCGATTCGGCCGATTTCCACCAATCAGTTTTTATCATTGAAAAATGTACGTGGGTGCTGCTGCGTCACTGTTCGGAAGCGGAGTAAAACTGTAGGTCCCATCCCTTCCCTTGCTCGTCCTCTAGGTGGTAGGTTCAAAATTGTAGCGGACTGAGTTGATACCACCGTACTGAACATAATATAGCCGCATAGCCGCCTCGGCTGTGTTTTATTTTAGTCCAGTAGTTTGTCAGATCAGTCACATTTATAGTAAAGCATTAGCACAAGAGCAAAGAGTGTAGCCAACGATCCAAAGGGAAGTCTCCGGTATGGTAGCCAATATCACCTCCTTCTCGGGGGTGAAAAAATAACTATACTTTATAGTTGAGAACTAAAAATAAATAAATAAGAATTTTTTTTTATAAAATCCGGCTGTTTTCGAATTGATGCACACAAAAGAACAGAAAATAAAACCCTTCAAGGTCATCAGGTCAGGTCAACCTATTATGTACCTATCTACTTACAGTGAATTATCGAGGATTTCTCCCAAAGTGTTGCACATTTGAGCCAGTGTGGGTATTTAAGTGTGAATGAAGTCGCAAAAGAAAGTGGAATAACAGGTTGTTTGTTCATGTCGAGAAACTGCTGCAGTCATGCACTCGGATGTCGACCAATTATACCGCCTTTTAATTACCGCCCAGCACAGTTGCTGTTGATAAGGTGCGTTTATAGTTGGCCGGCCATAACAAAGAAACGATCGCCAGCGTTCTTGGTTTCAATTTAGCAAGGCTAACATCCAAATTAATCGACTGGCAGGCTGATACAGTGTTAGTGTTTTTTTATATCACTACGCGGTCAAAGACATTCAAATTAACTACTAGACCGGACAACAAGAACAAAATCGTAATAATACAAATTGTTACCTAAGTAACAGGTCGCCCATACTAGTGTTACACGCTCGCCTGACGTTCGATGCAAAAATGTCCCCAAAACATTATAAATTAATAATAATATATATAAATCTCATTGACTATGGCGAATCCGAAAGGATATAAAAACTATAAAAACAAAAAACCCCGAATACGGAAAACAAAAAAAAGACAAAACAAGTTGATTTTCTAATATATTTGGGCAAAGTAGGCACAGTTTAGAATACTAGCAAAACTTCGGTAGTCGGATATTAGGTTCTGAAAATATGGCATTATAGTTATTGTTCATAGTTATATATATATATACTTTCATATAGTCATATCACATAAGATACATAGTCAATCTGCTTTGATAATATGAACGAAGGTCACTCGAACATTCGTAATACAGCCGGACTCGGAGTCAGCAAAGGTTCAATAATATGGGGGTGGTGGTGGCCTACGACGAGTCTATTACCACCACCTATCGCTCGTAGCTTGCCTCGCGTCGTCGTCCCGGAGAGCTCCGTAGCCACGGCCTGCACGCGCCGGTGTGCTTGGAGGCCTGCCTCCCGCCGCGCCGCCGGCGGAAATTTACCGTTTTTATTCGATTTTGTATTAATTTTGTGTATTTTTATTACTTTTAGTCGAGCTTTTAGTATAATATGTAAAATTAATATAAATGTACCTGTAAAAACGTGAAATAAAGAAGTATAACTTTATTTCAGAATATATTAATTCCATAATGCAGTCAGTAATTATTATCTAATAAACAAAGAAAATCAACATTTGACCACACCCTGCCACATTTTTGACCACATCTAGACTCTATAACTGGCAAATGTTCAATGTTGCTCGTAATCGGGTTTTTACGGTAGTAGGTCGTCGGTTTTTTTGTTTAATAATAGTTTTTTTTTATGAAGTTTTATTGTGTTTTGTTGTCTAGTCGTTAGGTAGATGTATCAGCTTCGACCGTGAAAAGTTTCAAATGTTTGAGGCCGAACCACAGATTACTTCTGCCTCCAGGTAAACATAAACCTTCTTGAAGAAAGTAAGTAAGTAGGGATAAGGATGGCCCTTGACCCTAAGGGGTAAGGACATGATGTCGTGCTAAAGGGCGACATGATAGCCACTTCTCACCTTGGTACAGTCCTTCCACCGAGTCATGCAGACGTGGGTCCTCGTGCCTTACTGGCCGCTTGATAGTTATCTTGTCCTAATGCTTTACTAAATGTGACGGTCGGTGTTGTGCTGTATTTACAAGAGTCCTTGCAGCACAACACCGATTACCCCGCTTACCCCGATTGTCGGGATACCTACATCGTGTAGTATGTAAGAAAGTAAGTAATCCGAGCTGCGTCCACGTTCACGCGTTACTTTATTTTTTACTAGCTTTTGCCCGCGGCTTCGCTCGCGTGAAATTCGTATTTAAACAGAAGAATGTAAGTCAGCCCGATTCCGTTCCTTTATTTCGGCGCGCAGAACAATTCTGTTTGTATGAGAGCCATATCTTAGCGTAGACAGAAGTGAATTCTATTTCTATCCTGTGTCTCGTATAGTTAAATGTTCGTGTACTTTTCAGTTTCATAGAATTTCAGATGATCGCTTTAAGAGTTATGGAGGAACGTACATACATACATACAGAAAATATTTCTAAAAATCCTCAATTTAGTTTTAGTATCATATATACCTACATAGTGTCTAAAATGCAATATTTCATAAAACAAAGAAACTTTTTCCATAATATACTCGAGAAAGAATGCTGTTTACCTGAACCTGAACGCAGCTCGGACATTAGCCTCGGCTTTAGTGAGTGACTATCTTCTTTTGAAATTAGAATTTCGCGCGGGCGAAGCCGCGGGAAAAAGTTAGTGCATAACATAAAAACATAGTCTCTTCCACTTGGTGTGTCTTGTCGCCGCACTAAACTGGTCAGTGACTGAACCCACTGGCTGGAGTGCAAAACTTTCATTGTAACCTACTGTTATTTGCTCGTAGTTCTTACGTACTATAAATAAAATTAACTGTAAACAGACTCATGGAGGAATAAAGCGCCCGACCGCCGAGTGTGCGCGACATGGCTCGATAGTATGTTTTAATTAAATTGTATTTAATGAATAACTAGGATAGTTATATATTTTTTAGTTCATTAAGAAATTAATTTCCCTAAACCGGCCTTGTCAAGTACTGAGGTCAAGCAAGAAAACAACGTGAACTGAGCTAGTTCTCAATAAGTTTGCGAAATGCAGCTCTGAAGCTCTATATTTCATCAACGAATATGTTTCACATTCTTTTGCTGTTGCGGAGGAGACCGCGGCGGAGGCGGCGACGACGACGACGACGGTGGCGGCACGGGGCGCGCGCTCGGCGTCATCCGATGCCGCCGAGCCGGTTTGGTGCCCCTGAGCACACCACTTTCGAATCGTCCACTCACGATGATGACGGTTCACTTTCACGCGACTCCTTTGCTTCCGGGTTCGGATGTCGCGCGTGAGGTGCGGACGCGGGTGTGGGCGTGGGCGCAGGCGGGCGCCACGAGCCTCGCATACAGATCACCTTGACGAATCCAATTGTGTGTGATTTTAGGGACCCGCTTTGAACTATCCGACCGAACCAAACAAAGTTTTGAGACCCGGAGCTGACGCATGCGGTCAGCGCAGCGTAAACGATACCAAGATACGTACACAACGTATACCCCACTGTAGGTAGAGAGTGTGAACGAAACCTGTGTGCTGGCTGACGAAGCAATCAGCCTTCTTAATCGACGAAAAATCTTCTTGCTGTGTATAAATTCTACATCACATCGATAATCCGAGTAAATCGAATAACACTTTTAAAATAAACTTAGGCCCAATTGCGCCAACACGAATTTAGAGTTAAGTAGCGAGTTATGGATTTAAACGCGGTTCCCACAGTCAACGCGTACTGGCTTAACGAGTTAAACTGGTTTATATCGTTAAATTCGTGTTGGTGCAAGTGGGCCTAAGGCCCACTTGCACCAACACAAATTTAATATATAAACCAGTTCAACTCGCTAAACCAGTTTAAGCTAGCACCCGTTGACTATGTGAACCGCGTTTAAATCCATAACTCGCTACTTAACTTTAAACTCGTGTTGGTGCAAGTGAGCCTAACACAGCGAACAAACTCTTCCGTGTCGATTCTATTATTATATTACTTAAACATGTGCGAAATACAATTTGCACTCGCTCGCGTCGCCCGCTCCACCGCACCGCCACCGATTTTAGCAGCGGAAATTGTAAATAATATGTGTAGCACGCCGTCTACGCGTCATGCATGAATCAGTGCACTGTAACCGAACATTCCAGTACCTACCTCTAGATATATCTAGATAGATATGTCAATGTACAAAAATGCTATGGTAACCAACCTTACAATATCATCGTAGGGGTCCAAGAGTTGATCGAATGAAACGCTATTCTATTCTTTTCTATTATATTCTACATTATGGATCATCAATTAATTTTATTGGGGGTCTGTTTTAAAAATTATAAGACTGTCGCGGTCCCGTTAGGTAGATGATGAGGATGAGCGACAACCAATATTGAAAACGTCAAATAGAAAATAAAACTAAAAGAAATCGGAATTATTTTTATTGAAGAAATACCCAACTACTAAATTATAACAATGTCGATCTACCGTTTGATACTCGTAAACCCCCTGGTTTGGAAGCGTCTTTGAACTTTCCAGTTTAAAAACCTTCCAAAGCCAAGTACTCCACAAAAGTAAAAAAAATTAAACTTCCGTCACAGCCCCGGTACGATCGCGCCATCGTTGGATCGCGCCCCAAAGTTTTATTTGTGAAATTTTGTAGATTTACCAATTCTTACAAGGAAATATAATATTGTCCTCCGGAGACTCGCTGCTCACCTCGTCCTCTCATACATAAGACACTACCACGAAATCTATCTAACGAATTAGGTACTCTTATAAATGTATGCGCATAAAAATACATTAGGTATTGCAATTACATTATATTAATATGTACCTTAGTCAGAAGAATCTATGTACATACATGTTAAAAACATAAAATATAAACATATCATATTAAATTAACAATCTTAAACTATCTTAAAAATTTATATCTTATCCTAAAAGATATTATAAAAACCGTCCAGGGACAGACGAGCCGGGATTGCAGCGTTGCCGGAAATCTCATCCTTAGAGTACATTAGTATGTAGGTACCTAACATACATCGGTATTAATACCGAACTAATCTCGTTCATAAAAATAGTCCAGCAATTAAATATGTTGTCCGTTCAAAATGGCTTTTTATAAAAGGAAATTCACATTCGAATCGTCTATATGCAATAGCGAAGTAATCGCGTCCAAATAGGTCGGCTATGCAAATAATAAATACAGGTATGCTCTTACGAGGCTTTGTCCGGTCCGGAGCGGGGTCCGGAGTAGTCCGGACTCCGGACGACAGCGAGTAAATACCAACCACACCACATTATTTGAATGCTGCTGGATGATGGACGCTGAAAAATGTTTAGTTTGCAATTCAAAAGGTTTAGATAGTAATAGGTACCTACATTAAAATAAATACGGCTTGTTGACATACAAACAAAAAACGAGTGGCGGGTGGCCGAGTGGTTTGGGCATCGGCTTCTCATGCGAGATGTCCGCGGTTCGAATCCGGTCGGCGTGTACCAATGAGTTTTTTCTGACGAAAAAATTTACGTGCATACCTACACCTGCTGCTTCACCGTTCGGAACCGGTGTAAAACTGTAGGTCCCTTATTTGTAGCCGACTGGGTTGGTACCACCGTACTGGATGTAAGATGGCCGCATAGCAGCCTCGGTTGTGTTCTCCTCTAGTCCAGTATAGCCAGCAATCCAGGGAAGTCTCCGGTATGGCACCTACCTTCTCGGAGGTGATATTGGCTGGTCAGAGCTCAGCCAGACATATCGGATTACATAAAAAAAAAAGGTGAGGTGTCGTGGGACACCCGACAGAAGCGTAGCTTCTTACGCTTTGTATTTAAAAATATCTTTATATACTTTATTGCACATCATTATATAAAAGGCTTACAAAAGGCGAGTTTAATGCCTTGCGGAATTCTTTACGAACTAACTTTTGGGATGTCAAAAACACGTAGGGGCGGACAAGGCAGTACTAAATGGGAAACAATACAAATACAATTATTAATTTAATTTCGATCCAGATAGCGTCACCTATGCGATATTCCTTACAACTTATACAACGGTTCATTTTCAAAAGACTCTCACAGATGGCGCTCAGGCACCGCCAGGCGCTGCCCAGCAAATGACATGCATTGCAACTTCCGCTCGTACTTTCGTGACGTTTCACTTTTGTGAATTACATCGCCATCCCAAACGTGGAGGTAAAAGCTTCGCTTCAAAAGTACTTCTTCCTCCATACTTACTTCATTACATCGTTTAATTAAATTAAATTTTCTCTCAGCTCTAAGTTTTTGTCTTTTATTTACTTAGAGGTCCCCCGACTCCTTTAAGTAATTAAACGGATTTTTTTTTTACTTTATAAGGGTCGGGTGTTTTTTAAATTTATATATAATGCAACTTTTATTTCAAAATTTTTTTTTAAACCGCATTTAAATCGGACCACTTTTTAAGTCATTAATTTTTGATTACTTAATTACTTGATTACAAATAGCTAAGAACCATCCCGATTAAACCAGCTTTCTAATAAAAACCGCATCCAAATCGGTCCATCCGTTTGAGAGCTACGATGCCACAGACAGACACACCCATACACACACACGTTAAACTTATAACACCCCTATATTTGCGTCGGGATTTAAAAATATCTCAATAGTTACTCCCTGCATGTCTGGCCATTCATTTCCTTCCAATGGTTTTGGTTATATATAACCTATCAGTCGGTCTACATGCTCCATCTGGTGCAGCCAGTATGTAAAGCTTGCGGTAAGATAATAACATCTCTCTCAAACGCGAGTTTAACTATTGATAGCGATCTAGACGCATAGCCGGGACGTGCCGCGCGCCGCGCAGCCCCTCCCCACACTCATGCATTTTCAGCAAGTAGCGGGGCAGCCTTCTTTCAACGCTGCTCAATCAATAGGTAGGTACTTGAAAAGATCCTCAAAACTTTGATACGAGCAAAGTGAATAAGAGTTTAAGTATGACATATATTTTTGAACGACAAATCAGTATTACTCGAGTGATTTTAAACATAGGCGTATATAGAGGGGGGGCCGGGTGGGCACGGCCCACCCCAGAAGTGTCTGGTGCCCACCCCAGGATGTTGGGTTGCCAACCCAAAATTCTAGGGTGGGCACTTAATAATTTCACACAAAAACACTTAAAATAATCTACAGCTGAGGAATCAACATAAAATTCCATTTCCATCTCAAGAAAATTAATAAAATCAGGGGAAATAATTGGTGTAGTTTTGTAAATTGCGGTATCCAGATGAACAGACTAAAAGTCCTTAAGTGTGGGGGGTGTGCTGAGGGTGTAGGGGGTTAAGGTACGTTTTTTCAGATTTTTGCTCATATCTCGAATATCTGTACGAATGGCATTATGACTACTCCTGACAAAAGTTTCTACATAAAATTTCCTACAAATTTGGTCATATCTATTTTTGCTCTACGATCAATATTTTAGGAGCTACATGGTGTGTAAGTTTTAACAGAGAGATAAAACTAGACGATTTAAGAAAACGGCGTGGGTTTTTCTTCATTGTTTATCATCGCTTACATTTTTAGTTTAGAAAAAGCAAGCTTAGTCATCTGCCGACCTAACATAAAAAACCACATGTCGATCTATTGAGAATTCTAAACAAAAAAGGCGATAATGTAAACAAGTGCCGAGCGTGCGTGGTATGCGGACCGCCGCATACCACTGAGATTAAATTAAAACCGTTGTTTCTCGTTCTCACTGCACTGCCCCGGCCGCCCCGCCCTCCCGTCCTGCCACCGCCACCTTATCCACGCTGTTATTATTTGGCATCGTATCGTACAGTTTTTGTGATTTGATTGTTGCATCTGTTCTAAAATGCAAGCATTATGTTTATGTATGGCTGATAAATGTGCAATTTGTGATAAAGACGTGATTAGTGACTGGATAGAAGTGTAAAAGAAAGGAATTGAAGGGTTGATAAAGGCCAGTAAAAGTAAAAAGGATGGAAAACATAATCTGCTCAGTGGTGTTCGAAGTCCTTTCGAGTTGCAGAAAAAGATACACACGGACTTGTAGATCTCAGAGAAGCAACATCATCGACGTCTTCCGATTTAACATCCCGCTTACGCTCATCACGGGTTTTTTTCGAATATCGATTGAAGTATTTATTTTGCGCCGAAACAATCGATGATCAATTCTACAACAATCCATGTGACGATGATGATATATACTTTCGGCTGCCACAAGTTCACCAGCATTTACTATTCTCTCAAAAAACATCGTTACTCCATTTATCATTCCGAACTTTGGCAGCGTCCAAAATTGTAGCAGAAAACTGTAAGCTTCGAACAGGATATACGTCCCGACGTCTTTCTATATTTATTTTTTTCTGTTTGGCGTAGAATTCATTATCGATTGCTTCGGCGCAAAATAAACACTTCATTCGATTTTCGAAAAAAGGCCGTGATGAGCGTAAGCGGGATGTTAAATCGGAAGACGTCGATAATGTATTTTTTATGTAATCCGGTATGGGTGGCTGAGTCGGAGGGGCCAAAGCGCATGCCCCGACCAGCCAATATCACCTCCGAGAAGGTAGGTGCCATACCGGAGACTTCCCTGGATTGCTGGCTATACTGAACTAGAGGAGAACACAGCCGAGGCTGCTGTGCGGCCATCTTACATCCAGTATGGTGGTACCAACCCAGTCGGCTACAATTTGAGCCTACCACCTAGTAAGAGGCGAGGGAAGGGACCTACACACCTTTAACTATCATTTATTTGATTTACGTTTTGTTTATAGACGTCCAGAGATACCAGCCTTCCGGCTACAAAATCCAGACGTCTACGACCTGCACTCTTGCGAGTACAGTGATTATGTATGCCAGATCGAGGCCCCATAGCTGCTCTGTCGAACATCCGTTCTTCCGAAAAAATCCCATGGAAAACACAGGCTGCGACCTTTCCCCAGCCGATCCGAGCCACCACCCGTCCACCCGAAGGAACCTCCGACCGAAGTCGAGAGCCGGGGGTGAAGCCTTCACTGCCACTGGGGTCAGCACCCTATCCAACCTCAACCTGTGCCCAGGGCCTCAGTGTTTTGTACTAGCCTAAAGGCTTTTGTTTTCACCAGCTATGTATATGCGTGGAAGTGCATATGACCACCACCTAATGTGTACCGGGGATCCACCGGTCTCGAATGACAGACTTACGTCAGCGTCATTAGCTCGTGAGAAATCAATCCCACATCCACATTAAGTGTGTGTTGCACCGACATACCGATCTACATTATTCGCATGTCTACCAATTATCCACATTGGTTACGGAGCTCTAAGTGGCTCACCACTCGCAGCTTTCGCTACTTATTCCCGTGTTAGGTGCTTTAACTACACAAGTACGGAAGCACCAGGGAATCAACGCTAAAACCACAACCCCTGCGAGACCAACTCCAGTGTTCCGTGCAGAAGCACGAAGCATTCTGGGGCTTTTAACGGAACCCCGCAGTACGCAACCCAGCGTTTAGGGTAGTATCTCATTTGACCCACCGACCTGAGTGGAGTCAGCAGCGTGAGCTAAGAGGAGGCCGAAATCCCCAACTTAGTACTCATGTTAGACTAGCAACGTTTAATGAGTAATCGTCGAGAACAAGTTCTCTACCACATATTATTTCTAACAGTGACGCCCGTTACATCGCCCAGTTGCGGGATAGGGTAGCCAACTGCTAGTTTTAAGGGTAGCCACCGTGTGGTCTGCATAGGGAAACGTCACGGATACTAGTACCCAACTCCGACACCTTGGACGACTAAACGCCTCTGCGACCCCGTACAAAGGTCGCTAATACGGGTCTATGGATCCTGGTGGCCGGGCCCGACACCTTGGGTAGACCGAAGTCTACCACTGCGATCGCTCCCCAGCGACTAAGGAAGGGACCTACAGTTTTACACCGGTTCCGAACGGTAAAGCAGCAGGTGTAGGTATGCACGTACATTTTTTCGTGAGAAAAAACTCTCATTGGTACACGCCGACCGGATTCAAAGCGAGGACCTCTCGCATGAGAAGCCGATGCCCAAACCACTCGTACACCCGCCGTTTGCTGCTGTTGTTGCTGATGTTGCTTCTCTGAGATCTGCCATGATGGAACAAGTCCGTGTGTATCTTTTTCTGCAACTCGAATGGACGACAACACTTCGAACACCACTGAGCAGATAATGTTTTCCATCCTTTCTACTTTTACTGGCCTTTATCAACCCTTCAATTCCTTTCTTTGACACTTCTACCCTGTCAATAATCACGTCTTTATCACAAATTGCACATTTATCAGTCATAATGCTTGCTTTTTAGAACAGATGCAACAATCAAATCACAAAAACTGTACGATACAATGCCAAATAATAACAGCGTGGATAAGGTGGCGGTGGCAGGACGGGAGGGCGGGGCGGCCGGGGCAGTGCAGTGAGAACGAGAAACAACGGTTTTAATTTAACCTCAGTGGTATGCGGCGGTCCGCATACCACGCACGCTCGGCCCTTGGCCGGATCATTATCAATAGATCGATATGGTTTTTTTTATGTTGGGTCGGCAGATGACTAAGCTTGCTTTTTCTAAACTAAAAATGTAAGTGATGATGAACAATGACGAAAAAACCACGCCGTTTTCTTAAATCGTCTATTTTTTATCTCTCTGTTAAAACTTACACACCCTGTAACTCCTAAAGTATTGATCGTAGAGCAAAAATAAATATAACCAAATTTGTAGGAAATGATATGTAGAAACTTTTGTCAGAAGTAATTATATTGCTATTCGTACAGATATTCGAGATATGAGCAAAAATCTGAAAAAAAAACGTACCTTAAACCCCCCCTCACCCTCAGCACACCCCCCACACTTGAGGACTTTTAGTATGTTCATCTGGATACCGCAAAGTATAACTGTACCAATTTACAAAACTACACGAATTATTTCCCCTGATTGCCCATATTCGGATTAATTTGATCGTACTAATCCAGGTAATCAAAATAAAATTTTCTTAAATAAATAATTTTCATTTTAAATTTTCATTTCATTTTCATTTCATATCATTTCATTTTCATTTGCAAACACTTTAAAAAAAATGTTTTTGTTTAATTTTATTTAGTTAAAGAAAATTTCGGAAATCAATGGTCGAAATTCAGTCCAACACTTCAAGTTCAAATTACCTACTTTTATTGCGTATGTAGGTACATCGGGTTTCGACTTCATCGGCCATCGCTTTTCAGGGGCCAGGCCCACCCTGGAAAATAATCCTAGATACGCCAATGATTTTAAAACACCAAGACTTATTAAACGAAAAACTCAAACTAGTTTAAAATTGCATAATATCATTAACAATAGGTACATACACGCAATACCCACATTCCATCGTAACGAAATATTCCATTATGGCGATACCTACACACTCGTACGTAAACACTTAATTTTATCGTAGCAGAAAGATCTACCGCGTTGACATCTAACACAAAATTGGAGTAAAACAGGCGCGTAGGTTGCCTGCGCATCCTTTCGCGCTAATAAAGGTCCTCTATCAGTGAACATACAAAGGGAGGCTGCGGCTGCGGCGCGGTGCGGTGCGACAGTTGCCGCCGCCGCTCGATCGTTGAGCTTCATATAAATATGGAAATATGGGTTGCGGCGGCGAAGACAACAATAGCTGAATTACTCGGAGTAACGGGCGGCGCGGGTAATGGGGAATTTATCAGATCAGGTCGGACAAGAGGGCCCCTGCTCTGACGCATGTACCGCGCTGCCGCGCCACCACCCCGCGCCGCCGCCGCCGCCGCTTCCCCAACCTGCGACCTGCGTTGCGGAGCAGAATCCTGCAACTTTTAGTAACTAATACTACCTGGGAGCCGTAAGCACAGGGCCCTGCACTAATTCTATCTTTTTTAGGTTCCGTACCTCATAGAGCTGAAAAAGGAGGCTAATGGTGTAACTCGTGCGTCCACCCGTCTGTCTGTTTGTCTGTCACAGGATCGTAACTTCTAAAGGGCTTATAGAAACATTTTTTAAAATGTATAAAAAATGCACCGGTATTTATTATGTTATATTTTCTTAAATATTATCAAGTAAGTGACACATTGTTTGAAGCAGGTCGATTGGCAGAATAAAAAAAACAATTATTATACTTACTCTGAAAGTTAACAATGAAAAAGAAGGTGAAAACATCTACATTATGGATAATTTATTGAAAAGTATAGGAAATCTATAGTAGCTTCTAAATTCCAAAAAAAAGAAAATTATCAGCGTCGACCGCACGCTGAAAATGTTGTTACATAGACCGTGGTTCGGATTCCACGTAAAACTGTAGGTCTATTCCCTTCTTACCTTACTAGGTGGTAGGGTTTATCCTACCCGGATTTGTACCACCGCACTGCATGAAACTTCGGTCGAAACGACGATGTAATAAATAGTTCGTGTTTTCCGCCCGTAGCCGGCACGACCGAAGGGAAGCACTGACAGATGCAGCTAAACGTGTCAGTTTAAAAAAAAATTAACGCTGTCATAATCGCCAACACCTACGTGCAGTATTTGAACCAGGCACAAGAAAAGTTATTTATTGTGACAAGGTTTTATTGACTCGATTAAAGCTGGAATTAAGACATTAATATAGACTCTGGGAGCGTGCAGTAAACTCGCCAGTATCGGCAAATGTCATTCTAGTGTCGTCGGGCTGCCCAAACCTAATGCGAGTAAAGCCATAATAGTGCCGCAATCATGTTTACACGATGCGCGATGCACGGGGATTTAGAATAGCAACAATTCTCACAGAACAAAAGGCTCTTGCTACTTTAGAGGGCACGAAATAACCCTTATACTTTGTATTTAGTATACAGGCTGATGCAGCAATGATAATGATAATGAGGCGATTTTTGAGCTCAAATGAGCAAATTTGGCCTTTGCAATTTTTTTTAAATGTCAACAAATTTCATTATACAAATTATTTTTCAAAATTTACCGTCGCAAAAATATTTGGGGATATGGGCATCACGATTTTACAAAGGCCATTTGAGCTAAAAAATTACAAAAGCCACAGGTTGAGCAGACTGTATAGTAGTTAGTATTCATAGAATAGAATCTATACATATAATAAAATCGTAAAGGTAAGAAAGCCTGTACATTGAATGTATTCGGAAAAAAACTAGCCAGGGTGGCTTAAAATGAGATACTGAACATGTTAGAACAGTTTTTAAAATTTTTGTTTGTTTGTTTGTCTGTACGCGCATCACGCAAAAACCACTAAACGGAATTAGACGAAACTTTGTATAGTGGCAGTTTATATGCCGGAATAACATAATAAATAAAAAAATTTAATAAAAATTAAAATTATTAAAAATATCATTGCGCATTTGAAATCACGTAGTCCAAAGTAAAGGTTTCTTGATTATTTGATTCATCTCGTGGATTCATCGAATGCAAAACAATTTTAAATGTCAAGTTGACAACGGAGAACTGTCATCTCGACGTGAGCTGGCCGGTGACAAATTATTCGATAAATAAAAAAAAATTGTTGAAGTTATGTCGCTGTCATTGGTGCAATTTATATTTCTGTTCCCCGCAGCCTCGCTCGCGTGAAATTCGTATTTAAAAAAAAAGTAAGTAACTAAAGGCGGGGCCGAAGGCAGATCTGGCCTCACGTATACGATATTCTTTCTCGATGAAAGTAACTAAGGGCGAGGCGGAAGGCGGATCTGAGTTCAGGAACAAGAAAAAAATTCTTGAAG
Source organism: Nematopogon swammerdamellus (assembly GCA_946902875.1). NCBI lineage: Eukaryota > Metazoa > Arthropoda > Insecta > Lepidoptera > Adelidae > Nematopogon > Nematopogon swammerdamellus. Next base: position 11,002,217 of record OX336338.1, read on the forward strand.
AAAGTAAGTAACTAAGGGCGAGGCCGAAGGCAAAGCTGTTTTCTGGAAGACCAGAAACCATCTCGAAGAAAGCAAGTAACTAAGGGTGAGGCCGCAGGCCGAGCTGCGTTCCGGAAGAAGATAAACCTTCTTGAAGAAAGTAAGCAACTAAGGCGAGGCCGAAGGCCGAGCTACGTTCTGATAAATAATAAACCATCTCGAAGAAAGCAAGTAACTAAGGGCGAGGCCGAAGGCCGAGCTGCGTTCAGGAAGAAGTTAACCCATCTTGAAGAAAGCAAGTAACTAAGGCGAGGCCGAAGGCCAAGCTACGTTCTGATAAATGATATACCATATCGAAGAAAGCAAGTAACTAAGGGCGAGGCCGAAGGCCGAGCTGCGTTCAGGAAGAAGATAAACCATCTTGAAGAAAGTAAGTAACTAAGGCGAGGCCGAAAGCCGAGCTATGTTCTGATAAACGATAAACCATCTCGAAGAAAACAAATAACTAAGGGCGAGGCCGAAGGCCGAGCTGCGTTCAGGAAGAAGCTAAACCATCTTGAAGAAAGTAAGTAACTTAGGCGAGGCCGAAGACCGAGCTACGTTCTGATAAATGATAAACCATCTCCAAGGAAGTAAGTAACTAAGGGCGAGGCCGAAGGCTGAACTGCGTTCAGGAAGAAGCTAAACCATCTTGAAGAAAGTAAGTAACTAAGGCGAGGCCGAAGACCGAGCTACGTTCAGGTAAACAATAAACCTTCTCGAAGAAAGTAAGTAACTAAGCGATGTTTAGATTGAGTAAACGATAATTCTATCGAAGAAAACAAGTCAATAAGGGCGAGGCCCGAAGGCGGAAGCGGGTTTATGGTTTAGCTGAACTCGGCTAGGCCTTCGGCCTCGCACTTAGTTACTTCCTTTCTTCCAGAAGGTTTATCGCCTTCCTGAAAGCAGCTCGGCCTGCGGCCTCGCCCTTAATTACTTACTTTCTTCGAGAAGGTTTATCGTCTTCCTGAACGCAGCTCGGCCTTCGGCCTCGCACTTAGTTACTTCCTTTCTTCCAGAAGGTTTATCGTCTTCCTGAACGCAGCTCGGCCTTCTGCCTCGCCCTTCGTAACTTACATTCTTCTTTGAAATACGAATTTCAAGCGAGCGAATCCGCAGGCTCTGAACGCAGCTCGGCCTTCGGCCTCGCACTTAGTTACTTCCTTTCTTAAATAAGGTTTATCGTCTTCCTAAACGCAGCTCGGCCTTCGGCCTCGCCCTTACTTTCTTCGAGAAGGTTTATCGTCTTCCTGAAAGGTTTATCGTTTACCTGTACCCAGCTCGGCCTTCGGCCTTGCCCTCAGTTACTTACATTCTTCTTTGAAATACGAATTTCACGCGAGCGGAGCCGCGGGCAACAGCTAGTAGAATATAAATGCTTTATTGCACACAAAACACAAACAGAGATACAGAAGACAGAAGATAACATACAGAAGAGTAATAGAAATTAACAATACATACTTCACACAGAAACAAGAGAATATTTCATCATCGTTTTCTAAATTTATAGACGTTATAACTCTGCACCTAAACATAAATAAAAAATATTATGATATGGAGCGATTTCGAGTATGATCAGAATGACATTTCAGTCCAAATGAACAACTTTACATCATTCAATTAGAAATCGATAAACTAAATTCCACTAGGTACCTACTTACTTACCTTTTTTTAGATTTTGATGAAAAGTTTTGACCTAAATCACCAGCTGAGGTTCTGTGAACATTCTCGAGACCCTGTATATCGAAACGTAGAAACATTTATTGTATAAATATTATCTCTCCAGTTTCTCAAAAAATAGTTTATATTTCAGTCACATTGCAGTCTGACCATATTACTCGTATTATCGATTCTCTGACACTACACGGTGTTTTCAATGGAATGATGGTTTGATTGCAGCTTCGACCGCGACCAGCCGTTCACGTTCCAAATCGGAGTCGGTCAGGTGATCAAGGGGTGGGATCAGGGACTCCTCGACATGTGCGTCGGTAAGTTGTTTATTATTATGTTGTATTTTTTAGGGTTCCGTACCTAAAAAGGAAAAAGCGGAACCGAAGTTTTTCGTCCGTCTGTCCGTCTGTCAGGACACTTTTTCTCAAGAACGGGTAGAGGTATCAAGTTTAAATTAATATCAAATACTACTATTAACTCAAAGGAGAAGTATGCATTCAAGCTTCTAAGTCAATGCAATCATACGATACGGCCATTTATGTCACATGTTTTGATACTCGCGAACTCACTCATCAAAACCTATATATCATATTCCTGTTGAATTAGAATCATGAAATTACCTACTAGCTTTTGCCCGCGGCCTCGCTCGCGTGAAATTCGTACCTATTTAAAAAGAAGAAAGTAATAGTAAGCCCGCTAATGTACCTTTATTTCGGCGCGTGGAAAATTCGGTTTGTATGAGAGCCACATCTTAGCGTCGCCGGAACTGAATTTTATTTAGTCCTGCCTGCCTAGGGCTTCCATTCCGTAATTACGTAATTACGCAATTACGTAATTACGCAAAGATTTTAAACTTCTGACAAGTCCGTAACTGAAGGATAGAAATCCGTAATTACGTAAGTATAGGATTCTCTTATTTAACAAAATATAATATGACATAAATAAATTATTGATCCATTAAATCACAAATCACGACTTATTGTAGTTGGCAATGGCAACATTAAACATGTATTCTAAACAGTATGACGGCAACCCAGCCCAGCCAACACTGACACCGGACAAGCGGGTATTCCCCCTTATATAAAATAAATTCAATCCCTAAATACGAGTACCTGTCTGTGGTTCCTGGTTTATTTCGGTCTTGGTTATCGTACGCAATAATTATCTTTGACACGTAAGTAATACAGTTTAATTTTGATAACTAATCGTCCGCAGGGAAACCGCGTGTTTCAATGTGTGTTTTCAACACTATGATTTATTTTAGACGTATGAAATAAAGTCTCATTGATTTGTCTGTTATTTAATATGTTCACAGTACAGTTCACACCGCGAAGTCCACGAACTGACTTGGTCACTAAAGTATTTTTGTTGAGTGCCTGTGTACATATTTTAGAGAGAGAGATTTGCCTTCAGACTCGCTGGAGATTTTTCATTTTAAAAATGTACGGAATCACTACAAATTTAAGTACTGGGATAAAATGTATTTATTGGAGTTTACTCCAAGAATAGATTTTTCATAATATACATAAGGCCCCCGGTATGGAAATTTTATGAGGATTGAAATAATTCATGCGTCAACTCAAAAGAGTGACGTTTTCGCGTTAACTAAAAAACGTTATGTTTTTTTCCGGCCAGTATGGAGTAAACTCCAATCGTGCGTGCAGGCAGACACACACACACACACTTTTTTTACAGGATGATTTTACGTACGAGTAAAAATTATAAATTTTTGTACGATTATTTAAATTACTTCATCAGCTAACTTTGACAGATTATACTAATTAATGTGGCATAGGTATTTATTTAACTAAGCTCGCGTGGTTTTCATGAAGTTTTATGAAATAAAATTAAGTGGAATTTTGTGTAATGTGCCAAAAATATAGCAGTTAAACGGAGATGTTGAAGAATTTCGTACAAGTCCATACTGTAGGTACTATACAGAATACTCATTGATCCATTGATTTTTTTAATAAAAGCTATTGTTTAATTAATGTAATTTTTCAGTTTGTTCCACATTGCCCTTTGTAATTAAACATACAGTAATTAAAGAAAAATTTCTAATTAAAAAAATATCTTAGAAATTACGTAATTACAATTCGTATTCAGTTACGTAATTTATATATCCGTAATTCTGGATGCCCTATGCCTGCCTGTGTCACGTATTCTTAAATGTACTTGTATTAAGTTTCATCGAATTCGGATGATCTATTTAACAGTTATGGAGGAACATACAGAAAATATTTCTAAAAATTGAATGATGAAAAGTTTTAGTATCATACATAGAGTCTACAAACGCAATATCTCATAAAACAAATAACTTACTCCATGACCATCCGTTACAGATTTATTGATGATATGGTTTGACCACCACTTTAATGAGAATATTTATTGAGTTTGTATGGGCCCGTCCTCACGCTAGTAATAATGTTTATGTTTTGTTTTTTTGAGAAAATTTGCGAGCTCTGGCTAACTTAAAGTAAGCGGTCGAACTTCGACGGATTATAATAACAGTGTTAGGTAATACGTTAGCTTCTCTCTTCGTACTCTAGTAGAGTGTTCTCGACGTTCACTTGACACGTCCTTACGTATTCACTACTGTTGCGTTAGTATAGACGTTATTGGAAAGTAAGGCCAGCAAGCATTCTGCGCGCGCGCAACGTGCGCGGTGACGACTTGAAACGTGACCCTAAATTGCTGTACAAACACTACGCTGTGTATTGTGCAATATTTTGTGCAATAAGAACGTATTGCGTTTGTGTATGCATGTTAATTGCTTAGGGAAAGAAAGCAGCGGGTATTTATCGGTGTGTGGTTTTGGATCAGATTTGCGTAAACAAACAATCGTAGTAAGTAGACCTACGAAAAAACCGACTTCCTAAAAAAAGTAAAACTAAAAAACTATTTAAAATAAAAATATAAAAACCGCCTTCAAAAATATATGAAATAAAAACCTAAAAAAAAAAACGAACCCTAGAGTGGAAGGCGGTGCTAAAAAGGCTACACAAATCACAAAGGATATTATCATCCGCTCATGTTTTCTTTCGTGCATCATTTTTGCTTGCTTTAGCACCGCCTTCAACTCTAGGGTTCGTTTTTTTTTTTAGGTTTTTATTTCATATATTTTTGAAGGCGGTTTTTATATTTTTATTTTAAACTAGCTGTTGCCCGCGGCTCCGCTCGCGTGAAATTCGTATTTCAAAGAAGAATGTAAGTAACTGAGGGCAAGGCCGAAGGCCGAGCTGGGTACAGGTAAACGATAAACCTTTCAGGAAGACGATAAACCTTCTCGAAGAAAGTAAGGGCGAGGCCGAAGGCCGAGCTGCGTTTAGGAAGACGATAAACCTTATTTAAGAAAGGAAGTAACTAAGTGCGAGGCCGAAGGCCGAGCTGCGTTCAGAGCCTGCGGGTTCGCTCGCTTGAAATTCGTATTTCAAAGAAGAATGTAAGTTACGAAGGGCGAGGCAGAAGGCCGAGCTGCGTTCAGGAAGACGATAAACCTTCTGGAAGAAAGGAAGTAACTAAGTGCGAGGCCGAAGGCCGAGCTGCGTTCAGGAAGACGATAAACCTTCTCGAAGAAAGTAAGTAATTAAGGGCGAGGCCGCAGGCCGAGCTGCTTTCAGGAAGGCGATAAACCTTCTGGAAGAAAGGAAGTAACTAAGTGCGAGGCCGAAGGCCTAGCCGAGTTCAGCTAAACCATAAACCCGCTTCCGCCTTCGGGCCTCGCCCTTATTGACTTGTTTTCTTCGATAGAATTATCGTTTACTCAATCTAAACATCGCTTAGTTACTTACTTTCTTCGAGAAGGTTTATTGTTTACCTGAACGTAGCTCGGTCTTCGGCCTCGCCTTAGTTACTTACTTTCTTCAAGATGGTTTAGCTTCTTCCTGAACGCAGTTCGGCCTTCGGCCTCGCCCTTAGTTACTTACTTCCTTGGAGATGGTTTATCATTTATCAGAACGTAGCTCGGTCTTCGGCCTCGCCTAAGTTACTTACTTTCTTCAAGATGGTTTAGCTTCTTCCTGAACGCAGCTCGGCCTTCGGCCTCGCCCTTAGTTATTTGTTTTCTTCGAGATGGTTTATCGTTTATCAGAACATAGCTCGGCTTTCGGCCTCGCCTTAGTTGCTTACTTTCTTCAAGAAGGTTTATCTTCTTCCTGAACGCAGCTCGGCCTTCGGCCTCGCCCTTAGTTACTTGCTTTCTTCGATATGGTATATCATTTATCAGAACGTAGCTTGGCCTTCGGCCTCGCCTTAGTTACTTGCTTTCTTCAAGATGGGTTAACTTCTTCCTGAACGCAGCTCGGCCTTCGGCCTCGCCCTTAGTTACTTGCTTTCTTCGAGATGGTTTATTATTTATCAGAACGTAGGTCGGCCTTCGGCCTCGCCTTAGTTGCTTACTTTCTTCAAGAAGGTTTATCTTCTTTCGGAACGCAGCTCGGCCTGCGGCCTCGCCCTTAGTTACTTGCTTTCTTCGAGATGGTTTCTGGTCTTCCAGAAAACAGCTTTGCCTTCGACCTCGCCCTTAGTTACTTACTTTCTTCAAGAATTTTTTTCTTGTTCCTTAACTCAGATCCGCCTTCCGCCTCGCCCTTAGTTACTTTCATCGAGAAAGAATATCGTATACGTGAGGCCAGATCTGCCTTCGGCCCCGCCTTTAGTTACTTACTTTTTTTTTAAATACGAATTTCACGCGAGCGAGGCTGCGGGGAACAGAAATATAAATTGCACCAATGACAGCGACATAACTTCAACAATTTTTTTTTATTTATCGAATAATTTGTCACCGGCCAGCTCACGTCGAGATGACAGTTCTCCGTTGTCAACTTGACATTTAAAATTGTTTTGCATTCGATGAATCCACGAGATGAATCAAATAATCAAGAAACCTTTACTTTGGACTACGTGATTTCAAATGCGCAATGATATTTTTAATAATTTTAATTTTTATTACATTTTTTTATTTATTATGTTATTCCGGCATATAAACTGCCACTATACAAAGTTTCGTCTAATTCCGTTCAGTGGTTTTTGCGTGATGCGCGTACAGACAAACAAACAAACAAAAATTTTAAAAACTGTTCTAACATGTTCAGTATCTCATTTTAAGCCACCCTGGCTAGTTTTTTTCCGAATACATTCAATGTACAGACTTTCTTACCTTTACGATTTTATTATATGTATAGATAGTTTTTTAGTTTTACTTTTTTTAGGAAGTCGGTTTTATGTTTTTTTAAACTTTTTTTTTATTTCACAGTTTTTTTTAGTAATTTTTTGCTATTAATGTACTCGGCGGAATCGCTCGGCCTTCGGCCTCGCGATTCCGCCTCGCTTTCCAATCCGATCTTGACCCAATTAAAATAGGACCACGCCAGCTTCGATAGCTCAGTGGTGCAGACAGTCAACTGTCGCTATTGAATTTTAAGCAACGCTGGGTGCGGTCAGTACTTAGATGGGTGACCGCTGACCGTTGGAGGCTGACCAAGGTTCGGATTCCTCGTAAAACTGTAAGTCCCTTCCCTCGTAATCTTACTTGGTGGTAGGGTTTAACCTTCCCGGGTTGGTACCACCGCACTGAATTAAACGTCGGTCGAAACGGCTATGTAAATAGTTTGTGTTTTCCGACCAGTTCAGTGTAGTCAGCACGATCAAAGGGGGAAGCACTGACATGGCACTGGTGTTATGGGCTGACATCACGGACGTTGTAGGTGATGTTGCAGAACTTAGTAGAATGGACAGACATAAACGTGTTACGGAAGCCTACTTTTATTATAAAATAACCGTCGGAGGACCTTGGTTGAAAATTGTAAAATTTAGTAGAACGGATAGACATGCATATGTTACGGAACCCTACATTCATTTTGCAGAACTTAGTAGAATGGACAGACATAAACGTGTTACGGAACCCTACTTAACAGTTGCACTCCGGGAGTGCCGGCAGATCCCGTGCCACTCTAACTTAACCCTTAACGCAATGACTTAAGGTTTCATTTTAAAAATGACGCTGACGCGATGTCGCGAGTTATACATTTTTACCCACCTAAAAAAGTGCCAAGAGCCGCTAAAGAAGTTTTCACTTCAAAAACCTCAGGGTTATTCCCTTTCAAATAAAAAAAAAAAGAATTTTCAAAATCGGCCCACAATTGACGGAGTAATCGCGTAACAAACATCCAAAAAAAGAAAACATACCGTCGAATTGAGAATCTTTTAGGTCTAAAGTAAATTTCTCGTGAAGACAAATGCAACGAGCCCAAACACGATGGGTTTATCATGTGTAGATTAGGAGTTCCTATGGCCACCTTCTGTCTCCATCATCAAACCAGCTCGATGGTACTCGGTACAGTAGGTACTGGCCAGGTACCATAATAAATTAAGCGCCGGTCGGAAAAGATAAAAAATTTCAAATTTAGAATATTCATGAAACAAGGGTCCGAATATGTATCACTAGTATATCGATTCATGTATTTCAACAGGACAGAGAAAATTTCAAAATATTAGGTATTTAATACTTTTTAGTTTTTTTTTTTTGTTTTTTGGAAATCGGTTTAATATTTTTTAAAACAGTTTTTATTTCATTCTTTTTAGTAATATTACATAAAAAAGAATAATCGAAATCGAATAATCGAAATCGATTGAAGTGGTACAGAATTATTCGCCATATGTGTCAGACTGCAAATTGCTGAATAAGTCCACATCACAAATGTTTTGCTGAAGGTAACCACACACCATACTAATTTATCAAACTGAAAATTGCCGAAAACGACCACATCACAAGTTTTGCTGAAGGTAACCACACACCATAGTATTATGCTGATTTTTCGAAAACCACTGAACCAATTTCGATAAAATTGAAATGGGACCACCTCGGAAGTATGACCTAACCAACAAAAAAAGAATTTTCTAAATCGGCCCTCAATTGACTCGTGATTAATCGTGTAACAAACATACATAAATAAGAAATCGTGTTACAAACATACAAAAAAAAAAAAAAAATAAATAAATAAAAAAAAAAAAAAAACATACAGACGAATTGAGAACCTCCTCCTTTTTTGGAAGTCGGTTAATAAAGAAAGATTTCTTTATTCGTAATAGTAGATAAAGCTTCAATTCAAGCTATCCTTTAAATCACTTTAGGACAAAGTAATTAAAACTAGTAAGAATAGACCGGACAAAAAGTTTTTGTGTGAAAATGTTTTATAAACCTGATCAATATTTTGCTTTGGCAGTAGAAACAATTTTCAATGCACCCTTTTCGAAGATATGAAAGAAACTGAAAACACAAAACGGTCACTGCCTGATGCCCGGCCATTAGGAAGACACACATCAAACATTTTCGAAAAAATAGGTATAGGTTATAGGTTATCATATGTGAAAAAATTGCAGTTCCAATAATATTACATACATACGTGTCGAATTGATAACCTCCTTCTTTTGAAGTCTGTTAAATGGGGAACCAGTTTCATCACCAGTGAAAGAATTTTTCAAAATTATTTTTATTACAGGCTCACCAATCCCTATTTTTTTTTAATTAGTGGGGACAGTCTATTTTCCCAAAACCTTACTTTGGCCACGTTACGTCCAATTACGTCATACGGTGTTCGGTTTTACATAACACCGATTAATCTATATTGCAAGACATGTATGCAAACACCCTGAGGAGGTGACTCTTTATCCTAAAACCTTCAGGACAGAGAGTCCTGACGGCATACTGTTAACCTTGATAACTAAAATGGGGCAGAAGTGGATTTAATGCGATAATGTGAATGACTTCCCCATCAATGAACTCATCTCACTGGCCATAACTGATACTGATGATAACACGTGGCTGCTTTTAAATCGATATTGTTGTTTATGAGGAGTGGGTTGAGAGTGGAATTGTTCTGTTTGCAGGGGAGAAGCGTAAGCTAACGATCCCCGCGTCGCTGGGGTACGGCGAACGAGGGGCCGGCAACGTGATCCCCGCCGGAGCCACCCTCCACTTCGAGGTGGAGCTGATCAACATCGGCGACTCACCGCCCACCACCAACGTGTTCAAGGAAATCGACGCTGACAAAGACAATCTGCTGTCCCGCGAAGAGGTCAGTATCGATTTAGCATTCAGGGAGATTGACGCCGACCGGGATAACGAACTATCCAGAGAAGAGGTCAGTTGCACCATTGATATCCATTTAGAATGTTGGATGCGGGGGAGGGCGCGGGCGCGGGGCGGTGGTGGCCGGTTTCACCTACCTACTACTATACTTCTCTAATCCTACTGGGTCGGGGGTAACTCTTTCAATGCTTCATGCGACATATCGCAACACCTACAGCTATTTCTGCTATCGAATTATTACTTGTTTGACAATGCCAGTTTAATGAAATCTATACAAATAAAAAAAATATTATGAAGCATAATTTTAATAAAATCAAAACATTAATTCCCGAGTGTATTCACTTCTCACACCACTGCTCAATATGAAAGCCCTGTATTTTTATATGTCCAGCAGTGGACTGACATGGGCTGATGATCATATTTTTCTGAATACTCCATCCGAATTGAGTCAGTATGTCTTATGTAATGTGTGGCCAAACATAGGTACACACAAACCGACCAACCGAAAAACATAAAAAAAAATCTGATTTCTATCTTTTGTATTTCATTCCCCAAATTAAATTTGTTGCTAATATTTTCATTGTGCATTATGCAAAATTTCTAGTTTTAATATGTAGGTACCTAACCTATTGATATGATGGCATTATAAATGTTGGCAATTAATGTATTTAGATAACATTGCACCTACAGTTATATCTACTGAATCGTTACAAAATATTATAACTCTATTAGTCATACTCGTAGATTGAATAGTAATTTCTTATGTACTATAAAAAATAAACTAAATAAATAAAATGAGATAAGATGTTCAGCTCTTTTCGCGAGTGAGAACAAACCCTTACATTCAGCCCTCACTTCTCGCCCCTCACAGGTGTTTTATGAAGAATGTACAAAATATGTAGAAGAAAATGTAAGCCTGTCTGTCAGTCTGTACCTTCATCGCACCTACTCCTAAAAGTAGGTAGTGAAGGATAACCCGCGACCCATCACTTCCGCTACGTCACATCCGCAACACAACTAGTGAGCTTTTACAGGATTTACACATGTTCGTACCTACCCAAACTTATGAACTCAAGCGTTCTTAGGTTTTGAATTTAATTTTTTGTCAATAGGTAACATTTAGTATGTGTACATACCATATTAATATTTTCCACGCATTCACTCAGTAAACTACATATTGTGAATAATTATTGTTAATTTCATTCACATTCGCTAAGTTTGAACGCATTGTATAGTGATCGTGCTAATCATCAACGTTTCTCCTTCTAGACCCGGCCTTAGGGAGTTAGCCGCAGTTATACGGATAAGACTATAAGATTAGATAAGAACTACCTATCTAACTATAGTTTCTTCCTAGTTTAGGTATCTACGAGATAACATTTAGGCTATCGCGGTAGGTTGCCTAGAATATCTCAATGACCTTAGCTAAAATTTTCAGTTATGAAATTCTAAAAAAAAAAAATCATGGGTCGTCTATATTAGATAGACGTCTATACTATTAAAGGAAAATTATAGAGAAAGTCAAAATTTTATAATTTTTTTGAGATATACATAGAAGAAATCTGAGAATGATGTTTTCTTCGATTTGCTTTCAATGCAAGATCATTGAGCTCAAGATATAGCCATAAGTTAGTATTGTATTGGGGTGTTATAGCCAACCTAGTCGCGATCTATTAGTTAGCCCACATGTTTTCTTTCACATAAACTATATTTTTATTTTAGTAATTTATCATTGAAATAAAAACAAGTACCTATATTAACAAAAATTCAAATAACAGAAAAACAAAAAAAAACCATTAACTATGTCTTATCCGAATAACAGATGATGGTATAATGGTATAATCCCCTTAGACCGGATCTCTTAGACCATAATTTTATGCACAAATGGAGCAGATGATCTTTTAAAAAAGTTATTAGTTACCTATTTCTGATTTCTGTGGTTTTCAATATCCCACCCACCAAGAGAAAATTTCATGCTAGCGCCCTCTATTGTTGAATATGGGCGCTCGGTTTTACTTGCGGCGCGGCGAGAGTCACGTGGCGCCACCTGTGTGTAGAGTGTGGCATTTCGTGTGGGCTGAAGTTGTGGCGCGTTGCAGGTGAGCGAGTACCTCAAGAAGCAGATGGTACCGTCGGACGGCGCTGAGCCGAGCGACGAGATAAAGCAGATGCTCGAGGGACACGACAAGCTCGTCGAGGAGATCTTCCAGCACGAGGACAAGGACAAGAACGGCTTCATCAGCCACGAGGAGTTCTCCGGCCCCAAGCACGACGAACTCTAAACTCTTCCCTATCTGTAATGTGTGTGCTTAGGTTCGATTCGCTGTAGGACGATGCGGTGACTAGCTCTCTATTTCAAAACGCATTATTATTTTGTCACACATTGTCACCGCACTGTCCTGTAACGGTCGCGTCCTTAGGTAATTCTCTACTATCAAAATTTACATAATACCAACATTCGCTGTAGGATACTGCGGTGACTGCTCTCTTTTTATATAAAAAGCGCTACGCTTTGGTCACAAAATTGTCACCGCACTCTCCTGTAACGGTGGCGCCTAAGCTTAACTTGCATAGTTCTCATACTGTCGACTTTTATACTGCATTGTTTTCTATACTTATTTGCGTTTGTTTACTTCTTAAATCGGATCCTCTCCAACGTGTTATTCTAGGCACTCTGAGTGCTTATCGTTTTATTTTGCATTCCGTTTGATCTGGGACCAAGTTCTTATATGAACTTGCTTTGTTGTTGTGTACTTACTTGAATATCGGCCTCTGTATTGTGAGCGATAGGTACTCCTTGATTTTCCAGTCCTAGACTACTCAGTTCGGTACTTCTGCATCGGTTTAGTTGTTGTTTTTGTAGATGTCTAAGTGATGTGGTAAAACATGAAAACATGTTTCAGATATTTATGAGCTTGAAGAATCTGAAGAATACCTGCTTTGTATACTTCTTAGATTACGTATTTACTTACATTTATTTAGATCAGTTACGTCATTGGTCTATTAAAATAATTGTTAACTCAAAAGTAAATTGTGTACTTAATACTGCGAGCTCTTTCTGTTTGAACTTGTGCTATAGTAGGTGTACAGTACCGAGCTGCTGACTTGTTGATTTAAATGTTTATTGTTTTAACTCTTTCGTAAGTAAATATATTTTATCAATAAGTCCACTATCCTTTTCATTTCAATAACCCTCCACCTCCTTCATATGATACTTTCAATTACTCTCAAATCAAGTAAGTAATTTTTAACCTCCGACGAAAAAAACGGAGGGGTGTTATAAGTTTTATACAGGTAGATTATGATCAGGTTACCAGTGATGATTGTGTGATGTTATATTATGATTGTTCTGCTCTAAACTAAAAATTATGACACAAAATGGTTTTGGAACAATTTATTACAGTTTTGGAACATATTACATATATACCAGTTATTAACTTTTAATATAGATACAGAGAAACAAACGCTTAGTCAGGACAGGAGACAAGAATCACAGGAGCGAAAAAACTTAGAACCGCACGTATTCGTACATAAGTACTACCTATTATTGATTCAAAACTTTATTGCCACTCGTACTGTGTTGACTCTGCTGCTGGGAAGCGTGCGGAAAATTTAGGTGCGCAAGGCTTATGTAGTGAGCATCGTACGAGCGACAACGGTTGGTGTAAATTAAGAGTACGTACAATAGTTTAATTAAAGTGCTTGAAACCCCAACATGAACATTCACAACAATAATATCACTACCTAGGTACTTAAGTCTTTTTTTTATATTGCATTGGCATTAAATTGAATAAGGTTTAATAATTGATAATTTCATCACAAAGAATATGAAAATTCTAAGTATGTGTACCTAGTTCATGTCATCGCCAAGCTAAACGCACGTTAACGATTCTAGAGATCCATTAGACCAAACTACATAATATATATGTAGATATGTATGGTAATAACAAATACACGAAAATAATTTACTTAAATAAAAAATGCCACATTCGGGTAATTGTTTAGCAGTAAAAAGTTGTGATATCTAATGTGCGGGCAAGGTCTAGCACTAGCACACTGGGTGGATCATGAAATGAAAATCATGATCTGAGCAACCACATGCATAGATCAGTCTAATATTAAGCTGTGTAATGTAATCTTGTTGAGTGCTTAGAGAATAGGCTCCTGTAGGTATGTATAGGAAGGTTCATAATAGAACACTCTGTTCCTCGAAAATGGCTGCGTGCTGCCACTGAACTATAGAGAAATACCAAACACAATTTTGCATAATGCTCGAATTAAAACTTAAACCAACTAATTATTTCTAAAGGAACTAAGGATATTTTTAGTAAATTCTAGTTATCTTCTTATTCTTCATAAAGAAAGAGTAACCTAAAAATAAAAAAAATCACATTTGTCAAAAGTATAAGTTTTGGTATACCTATTATATTAAACTCCAAATGATTTAATTTATTACCAAATAATAAATTAAGTGCAAGTTACTAAGACGTAACTTGTAAAGGTACCTCTACAACAAAGCATTAAAAATCAATAACAGGCAGGTGACGAACACAGCACTCTATGGGTTCACCGAACACATCCGGACCCTACGCACACCGAGAATGCTTACGCAGGTAGGAGAAGTTTTCAATCGAGCACCTGACCAGCAATTGGCCAGTTTTCCCCTATTTCTCTTGCTTGTGTTAACATTATGTACCTATTTGTCGCGTGTGCGGTCGAAATCCTAGGACCGGAGTGTTTGGTGATGCAAAGCTGTTCCTGAGGCTAGGCCCGATCTTGATAGAGGCGAAGGGCGTACCCAAGGCGAAGGGCGCAGCGTAAGGTCTACTTTATCCAGCAGGTGAGTCTTGCCATCTAAAGGATAAACGCTGATAGCGTTCTAGGATTGCGCCAACACGAATTTAGAGATTTAAATCAGTTCAACTCGTTAAGCTAGTTTATGAACTGCGTCCATAACTCGCTACATATAGACCTGTAGCGCTAGGATTTTTGGTTTCAAAAATATTAAACTTGTTTATTTTTCGCATATAGTTTCCGAACCATTTGCCCAACCTAATATATTAGTTTGTGTCATCCTAGGAATTTGCATACGTAGAAATTTAGGTATTTGTCTTTTAGATCAGTATTGGACGAAAAGAAAATTAGAAAAGAAAATTTTACTTTAATGATAATATTGAAGTAGTAACCGATGTGCAAAAACATTTTGTGTCATCTCTGTCCACGGAAATACTTATATTTAACCAGTACCTAATACATCGCCCAAATAGCTCTAAAAGAATATTAGAAAAGGTTAAATAGGTGTTACGCGTTTTAGAGTACTGATATCTGTTGTTCAAAATATTTTGTGTCGAATTCATCCACGACATTTATAGATATATAATATTTTTATTACAACAACCTCTAAAAGCCACAAAAGAAAATACGGGTTATTAGAGTTTACGTCTTTTTGATTATTATGGTGTAACAAAACACTATTCATAATTTGTGTCGTTTTGAACCACGGAATTTTATTATTTGAAAAAAAAAAACTAACTTAGCATGAAGTGCGAGCGCGGGGAATAGCGCGGGCGCGGGCGGCGGGGCGGCGGGAGGCGAGCGAGCTAGCGAGGCACGCCACGCCACGCTGCCTCGTACCTATTTGATTCATTTTAGGTGCAAACCTATGTAAAAAAATGTGTTGTTGCGAGTCGATGTTAGCGGATATTTACTTAACTGAAGTTCCTATTTGATTTAAGTTAATTGATCGTGTGTTTATTATATTGTACGTAGTGTAGTATGCGCGCAATATTAGCGAACAGATTCTTATTTTTACTCGACTACGGCGAAGCGAGAAGGAAGGTTATGTGTTTGACCGGTATGTGTGTATGTATGTATGTATGTATGTATGTATGTATGTATGTATGTATGTATGTATGTATGTATGTATGTATGTTCATCTGTTCCCTCATACATAACTTCGAAACTACCTACTTATCATAATTTGACAAATCGAAGGTATCGTTGGATGCGTCTTGACCGTCTGCTGGTTGACTATGGTTGGCTGGTTGGCTATGTGACGTCCCATAAAATTGGATATGGCGCCCTCTAGAGGACATAAAGGGATGACCTAAAAAAATGTTTTTAGTGTGGGGTATCAAATGAAAGGGCTTAATTAGCACATTTCAAAAATTTATATATTGTTAGCTGTTGCTTTCGGATTTGCTTGCATGCATCCGATAATTGCGAATAATTTCTAAAATCTATCTATCTGTCACGTGAACCTTTGTTTTGGTCATAACTCGAGAACCACTGGTGCTAGACCCATCATGTTGCTACTCAAACTTCAGGTCTCGGTGAGATCTATCCATCTGTCACGTGAACTTTTGTTTTGATCATAACTCGAGAACCACTGGTGCTAGACCCATTGTGTTGGTACTCACACAGATGGATAGATCTCACCGAGACCTGAAGTTTGAGTACCAACACGTTGTGTCTAGAACCAGTGATTCTCGAGTTATGATGAAAACAAAAGTTCAGCTGACAGATGGAGAGATCTCACCGAGACTTGAAGTTTGAGTACCAACACGATGGGTCTAGCACCAGTGGTTCTCGAGTTATGACCAAAACAAAAGTTCACGTGACAGATGGATAGATCTCACCGAGACCTGAAGTTTGAGTACCAACACGATGGGTCTAGCACCAGTGGTTCTCGAGTTATGACCAAAACAAAAGTTCACGTGACAGATGGATAGATCTCAGCGAGACATGAAGTGTGAGTACCAACACGATGGGTTTAGCACCAGTGGTTCTCGAGTTATGACCAAAACAAAAGTTCACGTGACAGATGGATAGATTTCATCGAGACATGAAGTTTGAGTACCAACACGATGGGTCTAGCACCAGTGGTTCTCGAGTTATGACCAAAACAAAAGTTCACGTGACAGATGGATAGATCTCACCGAGACTTGAAGTTTGAGTACCAACACGATAGGTCTAGCACCAGTGGTTCTCGAGTTATGACCAAAACAAAAGTTCACGTGACAGATGGATAGATCTCACCGAGACCTGAAGTTTGAGTAGCAACATGATGGGTCTAGCACCAGTGGTTCTCGAGTTATGACCAAAACAAAAGTTCACGTGACAGATGGATAGATCTCACCGAGACTTGAAGTTTGAGTACCAACACGATAGGTCTAGCACCAGTGGTTCTCGAGTTATGACCAAAACAAAAGTTCACGTGACAGATGGATAGATCTCACCGAGACCTGAAGTTTGAGTAGCAACATGATGGGTCTAGCACCAGTGGTTCTCGAGTTATGACCAAAACAAAAGTTCACGTGACAGATGGATAGATCTCACCGAGACTTGAAGTTTGAGTACCAACCAACACGATAGGTCTAGCACCAGTGGTTCTCGAGTTATGACCAAAACAAAAGTTCACGTGACAGATGGATAGATCTCACCGAGACCTGAAGTTTGAGTAGCAACATGATGGGTCTAGCACCAGTGGTTCTCGAGTTATGACCAAAACAAAAGTTCACGTGACAGATGGATAGATCTCACCGAGACCTGAAGTTTGAGTAGCAACACGATGGGTCTAGCACCAGTGGTTTTCGAGTTATGACCAAAACAAAAGTTCACGTGACAGATGGATAGATCTCACCGAGACCTATAGTTTGAGTACCAACACGATGGGTCTAACACCAGTGGTTCTCGAGTTATGACCAAAAGAAAAGTTCACGTGACAGATGGATAGATCTCACCGAGACTTGAAGTTTGAGTACCAACACGATGGGTCTAGCACCAGTGGTTCTCGAGTTATGACCAAAACAAAAGTTCACGTGACAGATGGATAGATCTCACCGAGACCTGAAGTTTGAGTAGCAACACGATGGGTCTAGCACCAGTGGTTTTCGAGTTATGACCAAAACAAAAGTTCACGTGACAGATGGATAGATCTCACCGAGACCTGAAGTTTGAGTACCAACACGATGGGTCTAACACCAGTGGTTCTCGAGTTATGACCAAAACAAAAGTTCACGTGACAGATGGATAGATCTCACCGAGACCTGAAGTTTGAGTAGCAACATGATGGGTCTAGCACCAGTGGTTCTCGAGTTATGACCAAAACAAAAGTTCACGTGAGAGATGGATAGATCTCACCGAGACTTGAAGTTTGAGTACCAACACGATGGGTCCAGCACCAGTGGTTCTCGAGTTATGACCAAAACAAAAGTTCACGTGATAGATGGATAGATCTCACCGAGACTTGAAGTTTGAGTACCAACACGATGGGTCCAGCACCAGTGGTTCCCGAAATATGACCAAAACAAAAGTTCACGTGACAGATGGATAGATCTCACCGAGACCTGAAGTTTGAGTAGCAACATGATGGGTCTAGCACCAGTGGTTCTCGAGTTATGACCAAAACAAAAGTTCACGTGACAGATGGATAGATCTCACCGAGACTTGAAGTTTGAGTACCAACACGATAGGTCTAGCACCAGTGGTTCTCGAGTTATGACCAAAACAAAAGTTCACGTGACAGATGGATAGATCTCACCGAGACCTGAAGTTTGAGTAGCAACATGATGGGTCTAGCACCAGTGGTTCTCGAGTTATGACCAAAACAAAAGTTCACGTGACAGATGGATAGATCTCACCGAGACTTGAAGTTTGAGTACCAACACGATAGGTCTAGCACCAGTGGTTCTCGAGTTATGACCAAAACAAAAGTTCACGTGACAGATGGATAGATCTCACCGAGACCTGAAGTTTGAGTAGCAACATGATGGGTCTAGCACCAGTGGTTCTCGAGTTATGACCAAAACAAAAGTTCACGTGACAGATGGATAGATCTCACCGAGACCTGAAGTTTGAGTAGCAACATGATGGGTCTAGCACCAGTGGTTCTCGAGTTATGACCAAAACAAAAGTTCACGTGACAGATGGATAGATCTCACCGAGACCTGAAGTTTGAGTAGCAACACGATGGGTCTAGCACCAGTGGTTTTCGAGTTATGACCAAAACAAAAGTTCACGTGACAGATGGATAGATCTCACCGAGACCTATAGTTTGAGTACCAACACGATGGGTCTAACACCAGTGGTTCTCGAGTTATGACCAAAACAAAAGTTCACGTGACAGATGGATAGATCTCACCGAGACCTGAAGTTTGAGTAGCAACATGATGGGTCTAGCACCAGTGGTTCTCGAGTTATGACCAAAACAAAAGTTCACGTGAGAGATGGATAGATCTCACCGAGACTTGAAGTTTGAGTACCAACACGATGGGTCCAGCACCAGTGGTTCTCGAGTTATGACCAAAACAAAAGTTCACGTGACAGATGGATAGATCTCACCGAGACCTGAAGTTTGAGTACCAACACGATGGGTCTAGCACCAGTGGTTCTCGAGTTATGACCAAAACAAAAGTTCTCATGACAGATGGATAGATCTCACCGAGACCTGAAGTTTGAGTATCAACACGATGGGTCTAGCACCAGTGGTTCTCGAGTTATGACCAAAACAAAAGTTCACGTGACAGATGGATAGATCTCACCGAGACCTGAAGTTTTGAGTACCAACACGATGGGTCTAGCACCAGTGGTTCTCGAGTTATGACCAAAACAAAAGTTCATGACGAAGTTTCTAGTTCTCACAGAAAACGGGATATTAGTTCAGCACGATTGTGTTAGGGTCATGAAAGGTGGGTCAGTTTTAACTTATGCAAATTTTAAGCGAATCGAAGCGTCAATCTAAAATAATATTGACCACATTGACCATTGACATTCGTAGGTATTGAGATTGCAGACGCGGGCTTTGTACAAAATTCGCACTGCATTATTTATTATCTCTATAGGAGATACCAAACTTCTTTGCACGAAGTGCGAGCGCGGGCGCGGGCGGCGCGGCGGGCGAGGCGAGCGAGCGAGGCACGCGGGGCACGCCAGCCAGCCACCTACCGCCGCCGCTTCGCATAGAAGAAATCGTAGGTACCGAACGAACGTGTGTGCGTGCGTATGCCCCCCGCCCGCCGCCACCTGCCCGCGTCCGTCCGCTTTGACCGCAACAACTGTTTTTGTGTTTTATTCATTTATTTCGAGCATGAAAATGACACAAATTTACAATGTACATTTTTGATGCATTTATGAAATTTAATATGTAAACTCTAATCATTCTAATATTTTTTTGAAGCTTTTGTAGCTTGGAAAAATAACATAATTGAAAATCTTAAAATTGCGTGCCCTAATTTGGCACAAATTCATTTAATGGGCATATGTAAGTGATCTGAGATAGGAAATAACAATTTTGTCAATTCTAATTTTGTTTTAGGCACTTTTTTTACATACTGACCATAGGTCAGTTTGCACTGGACGAAGATGACACAAACTGGGTTTGCACACTCCGCAGGCTATCCTAGATATGATACCATAATTATTTTAAAGTTTAGATTAATTTTGCCAGTTTTGAATGGAATTAAAAAAAACAACCACAAATCTTCGAATTGCTGAAAATGCAAGTGACAGATGTGACACAAAACGCAATATTATGCTTCTTATGTACGACTGTATCCACAGGCAAGAAATAAGCAAGTTTAGAATTTTTTTAACTTATGTCCTCAAAATAGCCCAGCGCTATCGGTCTAATAGTATCTCGTCTTGCACCATGACATAATAGTACTAATTTAACTAAACTCGAGTTTAACTTTATAGGTGCGTTCTTTCTTCTGATTCCAATATTTTTCTGCGTACTGGCGACCTTATTCTTTGTTCGACAGTTCAGAGAGCAAAACCGATCCATCTGTTCATATCGTCAACTTTCTCTAACACCACATAAAAGAAGGAGATGTCACTATAGTAACATGCGCTGTCACTGATACCGTAATACTTCTTTGAAACAAACTAGAAAATGGTTCTCCGTGGTTTTTAGCGAGGAACGAGTGTTGTGTTTTGCTAGATTAGAAGGTAGTTAGTAGGTTAGAAGAGATTGGCATGATGTTTGATGTAAATTATTTTGTATGACGATCGGAGCGAAACCCATTGAGGTGCGTGGCACTCGGTACGGCACCTGAAAGCCTTTTTCGTGCCTGCGGTGCCTTCGAACCTACGAACCTGGCATCTTTCGGAAACACTCGGGTTGACTCGGCTCGGAAGCGAACCAAGTGAAGCTACGCGACGCATCTTCTATATATTAACCCTGGATATTTTTTTTAACCACTCTCATACCACTTGCCGATAAGTATAAGATATCGATATCGAAGATAAGTATGCACGAAAGGAGCAGGATGCACAGGTTCGAAGCAGGGATGTTGCGGATGCGATTTATTTGACATCCGCGGATACGGATGCAGATGCGGATTTTTGGACGCTCACATCCGCGGATGCGGATGCGGATGCGGATGTTAACAAGATTGCTTAAAGAGCCGGTTAGTTTAAGTCCTTGAATAAAAGATATTATGCTTTTAATATCTTCAATCAATTTTTAGTAAGAAAATTTCAAGATTGGGCTATTGTATTTAATGAAAAGTAATGATCATTTTCATCCGCCTTAAAATAAGTCCAAATCTCACTTCGTACCGGTGGTGACATTGTTGTTAAACACTTTATGAATAACATTCACTTCTGGGACATTATACTTCGCCGCACTATATACAGTGGAAGTGGAATACTCGAGTCGGAAATTCAACTTAGAAGACGCGTCGTCGCGCGTGTTTAGACACGCATGCATACACGAGACGTGACGGAATGAAATGACGCAATAATAATGGAAAACAAAGTCGTCAGCACTGCACTGTACCGTCGCACAGCATATTCCCTTCCTATTGGTCAATTGCAGCGCGCGCCACTCGCGGACTCCGCCCAATTTCATTCAAGTCTCAACCTGCACTACATCCGCATCCGCATGAGTTCCGCATCGATTTAATGCGGATGCGAATGCAGATGCGGATGTCAAAATCAATGCGGATGCTCCGCATTTACGGATGCGGATGCGAATATCCGCAACATCCCTGGTTCGAAGGCACCGCAGGCACTAAAAAGGCTTTCAGGTGGCGGACCGGCGCACTATGGTTTATGGGCGGAAATAATTCAAATTTACAAAATTGAATACACGATATCTGCTATAGCATTTTCATATAGTCAGATAACTAGTGCTTACTGAACAGTATTAATTTTATTTTTAAACTCTTTACACATCGCAGGATAAACGCTCAAAGTTGCTCAATTTATTTGCAGCGTTATTTAAGATTTATGATCAATAAGAATTTTATTTTTTGTACATCTTATTAATTATTACACAAATACTTTTATTATTTATTATTGATTGCCTAAGCATTATCTTCCTTAAAATATAAAAAAAAATTGTATTCATGAATTCTCCTCTTCCAAAATAAATTTCAAATATATCCCCAAAAAATGTGAAATAAAATACAAACTCCTAGAGCTACAAGTTTAGCTACATTTGCCTACGTGCTCGGATGCATATTAAAATATACTCTATACCTTCGTCGATCAGATCTATAAGTTTCAGCTGCTACTTTTTTGCACTTTGGGAGTAATCGCACTTTGAATGCACCAGGTAAGTGATTAGTGAAACTGCGCGCAATCATTAGCGCACATTAGTACCTAATTAACGTCGCTTTATGAATGGATGTACCGTGTGGGGCCGGTACTTTAAAAGAATAGCCCCACTGCATCTCTCCCCGTGTATGCCGTAAAAGGCAACTAAGGGATATGACTCCCTTCTTATATTGCTAGGTGGTAGGGTTTAACCCGCCCGGGTTGGTACCACCGCACTGAATGAAAGGTCGGTCGAAACGGCTATGTAAATAGTTTGTGTTTTCCGTCCAGTTCAGTGTAGCCGGCACGACCAAGGGGAGGCACTGACGTGGCACCAAGTTCACCCGGTGTTATGGGCTGACATCATGGATGTTGTAGGTGATGTAAGCCAACCGTGTCAGTTTCCATAAAAAAAAGGAGGTTGCTAATCTCATTTGGGGTTTCCCCTTCTCATTAATGTAATGATCAATTTATATTACTATCCTTAATTTTTAATCATTTAATAACCACTTTCCAACTTGTAAACATCTCCTTCACGAAATGGATAGTGTCGCGATCCCCTACTCTGTTTTGTGCAGTGAACTAATCAAGTGTGATTGTGATTTTCAAAAACTACGACTTTACTTCCAAAATACGTACCCAACTCTAAATAAATCTCAAATTGAAACAGTGGTGAGTGCAGTGCAGAAACGTTTTCTGGCTCAATTCAATCAAAGGTGGAACTCAGTATGCAGAACTACAAACGCTATCGGCTTCTTTATTCCAGGAAGTGCAGCAGAATTGCGACTAATGAAGATGTGATGAACATGATCCTCTTGTCCTCTGATCCTCTAATAACGAGTCTAAGGCCAAAACCAAAGAAGAAAACTGTACCTATTAGCGACGAAGCCAAACAGCTAATTGTTTGAATTTAAATTCCTTTTTATGCATTACTTTACACTTTTCTATGACTTTTTGATTTGACAAGGTCTCAATTGAGGCAGCTTGATAATATTTAAGGAGTTGGTGTTCTTATTATTATCACAATTCCTGCAAATATATTGAGCGGAATTAATTACTAAACCTGCAAATGGTTACTTAATATTTTTTTTATGACTTGTTCCGAAAATTGCCAAATTATATTTTGATAATCAATGTGTTTATAAATTACGAAACCAGCAAAAAAAAATTATCGAAATACGTTAAGTATTTTAGAAGTTACTGGATTATTTCCGCAGCCCCATACAACTTGAACCAGTGTGCGGCGGCGTGGCACTAGACTATGGGAAAATTACGGCACCTCATTGAGGTGCTTGGCACCGTAGATGCCTGTATGTTGTCCAATTTAGTGAGCTAAACGAGGGTGCGACCTCGTTTAACTTTTTTTTAAATCCGCTTTAACTTGGCGTTTGGTGCAACACAAATCGTGTTGGCGCAATTGACTCTGTCATGGTGCATGACGAGATACTATGTAGCGAGTTATGAATTTAAACGCAGCTCAACTAAATTCGAACTCAGCTAATTAAACGTGACTTTGGTGCAATTGGGCCGTGTTGACAATTTTAATACTTATTTTAATTTAGTTTAGCAACAAAGTACAAAATTACATAATGAGATTCATTGGTTCCGCTTACACATGTAGGTTTTTACATCAATTTACAAATGTAGTATTTATAGTAGACGATCTAGAAGTATTTAGGTAGGTAGGTAGGTACAACCCTTCGGTAATTTAGTCCGTTCTCGTCCGACGCAAGTTTTCTTGAGGATGACCGTTCAGTTCATGTCGATCGACCTGTCCACTGTCAGAAAAGAAATTGTCATTATACACACTAACACACTCATCTCTAAACGCGGAGATCATCCTTAGAACCTCGTCACATATACATACTATACAATCATAATAAGTAACCGCAAGAAATCATGCTTTAATTTTTTTTAATCCATATTGTCCTTCCATGATCTATCTAGCATATATCATATAAGATAGGTAATGGACACCGGAATAGAGAAATGGACAAATATTCCCACTAAATGAATATTTAGTGGATAGATACGTGAGTGTGGGAACTTTGAGTATTTAGTTAAAAGCAGATAACTATACGCGTACACACAGGTAGGTAATAGAAGTAAATATTATTTCGCTCAGCGTTAACTAAAAAAATATCGCAGCAGCAGCCTGCCAGCCTTAATTAATTAAATATGTTTTTTTATGTTAGGTACCTACTTCTTATACGCGGAATGACAATAACATTAATTTTGGTTTTCTAAGACTAAACAATTACAGTTAGGATAAGGCATCTTGCTATTTATTTATTTATTTATATAAGAAAACATACAGTCATTATGTTAATGTGTGTGTTGTGGTCTTTTGTGGTGTTTTTGTGTGCGTGCGTGCGTGCGCGCGTGTTTGTATGCGTGTGTGTTTGTGTGTTTGTGTTTCTTTATGTATTTACATATTATATTACATACCTACTACTGCTAGCTATAGACAATCAAAATAAACCAACTACAAAATAAAGATGACAGAAAAGGGAAAGCGACGTTCACTGAGTGCTAGGGCTAAGAAGAAAATGTTTTACTATCTTTAATCTTACTTACATGATAGTTTGTCCACCAGTCGGGCGCGCTTGCGCTCCCGCGGCTTGCGGCGGGAGTTCATACTCGACTTCACCAGACTCTCGAATATTTCGTCCGGTGTTTGGAGGTCGCTACTGCAGCCAAATTATATTCGACAGTTATACCAAACGCACAAATTCATCACAGTTTCATGCCCGGCCTTCTACATCGCACGACTAACATCTACATACATGCGCAAGTACATAGGTACAAATACAACAATACCTAAAATGAAATTGAGTTACTAGGTAAACGAAGCGAAATATCAATGTTAATTAAATCTGTCTTAAAAATCACACGTTTGAACTAAACTAAAGTAAAGAAGTTCTAGTAACTTAGAAAGATGATTCACTTAGTGCTCAAATTATGCAGATAACGGGGCAGAGCTACAGGGGGAGACAGGCAGTTCGGATGTAAACACATCTTTAATGTCACTGTATTATATTACTTATATTACAGTTTAGGTGGAAAACTGATTCTGTATATGAAATTGAAAAAAAAATTACCGTAATTTTTTATGTCCATTTTTCGGCACTATATGTAGTACCTATGAAGAAAGTGAAATGAAAATATACTCAAGATAAAAACAAAACAACATCCGGCCAAGGGCGAGTCGAACTCGCACACTGAGGATTCCGTACCACCACGTAATTGGCCCGTTTTTATTATTTGTTGTTTTACTTTACAGTTTCCACTATGAACACACGAAGTGTGACGCTTGTGTATATTACAGATTTTACGATAGAGCAAAAACAGAGCAAAAATCTAAAAAAAAACACGTTTCATATATGGGGGCCTCCATATAGTATATATAAAAATGTGAAATTTTCAACCGGCTACCCATTACAAAAGATACGGGTTAAAGGTTGGACAGACGAACAGACAGCGTAGGCTTAGTAATAGGATCTCGTACGTTACGTAAGCCTAAAAACATAAAACAAAAGTTGTTCAGTTTGAAATGTAGTAGATTCAGCCTCGCCCGGGTACCTACTACCTAACCTAATTAATGCCGTGCATATATGCTTTAACAAATTATACTTATTACTTTGTTGCTACTAGTGTGTGTGTATAAGTACATATAGTATATTCACAGTTTATAGGTAGACCGGACTAAGTCGTAGGCTGTAGTCAAAGAGCTGAAGCACTATACTCACTGTGCTGTACTCTTGTGCGGCAACTTCTTCCTTCCCACGGCGGAGCTGTCCTCGGCGTCTGTCATCAGCAGCTCGCGTAGCGCCGCGTCTGCCGCCACGTCGCCGTTCTTGTTCGAGTAGTTCCCAGACTAGAACAGATCGCAGGCGTCATGTAACGGTTGTCACTTACGAGAATACTCAGAACGCGCGGACGATTTAAGAAATACATATTAATTGCAAATCAATAGAAAGGAGAAATAAATAGAATAACGTGAGGTCGCGTAAAGTACGTAATAATTAATCAGACTATATAGAACCCATCGTCATTAATATATCTTCATCGTCATAAATCATTTGAAATGTATAATTATTAGGCACTTAGGCCCACTTGCACCAACACAAATTTTATATATAAACCAGTTTAACTCGCTAAACCAGTTTAAGCTAGCACCTTTTGACTGTGGGAACCGCGTTTAAATCCATAACTCGCTACTTAACTTTAAACTCGTGTTGGTGCAAGTGGGCCTTAATGAAATAGGTAAGGGCAAGCGATCGTCTGTTGCTCGCTGAATACGCTGCTGTGAACGAGTAGGAAGCACTGTAAGTTGACCATATAAAAGTTTATTCGCGATAATCTGAAGTCTATAGGAAAGAGCATCTCTCACATCAATTATCAGCTTGCCCCTGGTCTTGTTCCTCTCTCGATGGTTGGCTTTCTTCTCCAATTGCTGCAGAACCCTCTCCCGTGACGTCATGTACTCTAGGGCGAACTCGGAGAGGATCTTCAGGAAGGCGGAAGGCTTCGTGTTTATGATCTCGCCCAACGGAACTCCGATGTACAGCAGGAACTGATTAAATCTAGAACAAGAAAACCCTGGCTTATGGGTAGAACTCCTCAAGTAGAATCAGTTAGTAGGAAATATATAGAAAGAACTCATAATTAGGATTTAAAAGTTAAAGTAATAAATACGAGTATATGCATTTAGTTAGTGTGTACACGCACACATATTATTATCGTTACTCGACAAGACCTAATTTAAATAAACCTATGACATCACGCAAGCAACGAAGTACATAAATGCAAGAATATAGCGAGGGCGTCGACCAAGTTTACATATCAGTAGTGTCGTGCTTTATTCGCTAAGCTTAATACGAAACTACTTGCATAAAATACGTACTATAGTAATGGATAAACAAAACGATCATATTATACGCCTAGCTTGTTGGATATGAAAACAATGGTATAGTCTTCGCTCTCTAAACCTAGCTCTATAAACTCATTGTTACTGGAAGATCAGCCATGTGATATTAGTCCTTACGTCTGCTGCAGTTTACCATAAATGCAAAATATCACACTTCATATCAAAAATACCTGAGAACAAAGCAATACAGTTCATCCTTTTATGTATTTTAGCTGGGTATAGATAGCGAAGGCTATAGTATAAAATATTGCATCATATCATAAGTCGCAAAGCAGGCATTTTTGGTTATTTTAATTGTCGCTAGTCAATTTTATGGTATATATCTCGGGCATTTAATAATAATTAGACCATACCTACTATAATTTTTTTTTAATGTAGACTAAAATAAAAACTTTATTGAATTAAACATACAGAAATTACATAAACTATAACTACCTATCAAATTAAATAGACAAATATAACAAATAAAAAAAAAAACTGATAATTTATTATTCACATGCTTGAAGAATTATTCAGAATTACTTATTCTGGATTTTTTCAGTTTGAGATGGGACATTCTTTACGCAAATGACTCGTACGAATATGTTTACGAGAATGGTTAAATCGGTTTTATCAATTAAATAATTCAACTAAAACAGTTAATCACTAAATGTTAGGTATCTACGTACGTGCCTATTTGAAACCAAAGGTACATAACTTATAGATAGCGCACTTGGAATAGATTATTACCTATTTAAAACTTTCTTCTCGATAATTCCAAGGAGAATAATCCTCTCCGCCGCATCAGTGAGGAATTCGTTTATTTTGGTCTTGATGATCATGGGCCCGTCGTGTTTGGCCACTTTCTTCAGGTGGTCCCAGGAAGACTTGCAGTCCGACTCTAGTTTCGCGAGGTTCACCTTCAACGCGTCGAAGTCCACCTTCGATGCTCTTATTACCGGCCCAACCTGCAATTACACTTTTGTAAATTGTACAATTTTGAGCAATTTTAAGCAGATGGACCGGCTGATTTCCTAAATCTACGAGACTTACTAATATTGTTTTTTTGATCAAATATTAGTTTAATGTTAAATCCTTCAAACATTAGAATCATTCTTCTTCTCGAAATACTGAACCTTCTTTAGATTTCCCGTTTTTTTATTATGTAGGTATACGCACAGGTATAAGTAATACTACCTAGTTACTACTTTAGTAAGTATGTGATAAATTTGTTGTAATTAAAAATTCTCACCTCACTGAAGAAGTCCGAACTCTCTGGAAACTTCTGTATGATCATTTCACAAATGTGGTAGAGCAAGGGATGCTTGTGGACTGTGTCTTTTACCTCCATCACCTTGGAAAGATACTCCAACCGGAAACCCTTCACCTGGGTCCCGTTTAAGAAGGAGCCTACGCTTCGAAGGGTTGATAGAATTGCTTTGAAGGTGATGTTCACCTTCAATAATTCTATTCCCTGTTTTAAGTCCATTAACGGCTCCGCTATCTCTTTCTGGAATAAAAAATGCAGTAGTAGTGCGTGGTTATAGAACTTTAGGTACCTAGTACACGTCAATTCTAAGCCCTTATATTACCTTAGTAGTTGGTAGAGTTTATGGGTTTAACCCGTCCAGATTGGTATCACCGAACGAAAGTACCTATGGCGAAAACTAGAGCGAAACGACTATGAAAACAGTTCGTGTTTTCAGTCAATTTGGAAACACTGACAAGGCAGTTTTGCACAAAAAGGATCAAGATGTAATGGGCTGCACAACATCACGGCGATGTAGTCAGGTTTCATGAAAAAAATAGCTAGTACTTAGTCCTGAATATTTGCAATAACTTCATGGTTACCTAAAATACAGCACAGAATATAAAAAAATACTCACTTCAGCGTTTTCGAAATCGAGCTTGAAAAGCCATAGCTTAAGCCTACACGATAGCTCAGTGATTGAAGCGAGTGCCAACAGGAATTGTTCAGCATTGCCGAGAGGTAGGTCAGGGTTTGCATACTGAAAAGGTATTAATATTAAAGACAATAATTATAGTACGTAGTTATGTCACACAACTTTTTAAAATCGCTGTAATTTTATTATTTATAGTGACTGCTATGTAAAATAATATAATAGTATACTTGGGCTTCTTGTATCTTGAGCTTCTCTTCCTCGGTTGGCAGCATAGTGAGTAGTTTCTCAATTCCCTCACGACCGATCACCGTCGCGTCCATCTTCATGATGGCCGCCTTAATGGCTTGTGGTGTCGGCAGCTTCTTCATGCCGATGTTGATAGCGTTGGACCTCTTCGTGTCAAGAATGAATGTCTTCTTGGGCTCTTGCATTTTCTGTAGGATTCAATTATTACAAAATAGCACGTCCAACAAAAATATCAAAACTTTGAAAAAAGTTACAATTTGTAGCTCTTACAATTTATTTAAAAAGGGGCAAGTCATTAACGTTAGACATATTTCTTACACGTATTATTATTTTAAATCGATTACTGATAAAAAAACAACATTTCCTTACCTCCTGTGACACGGTGGTAGAGTTCATTCACGAAACATGGAACAAAAATAATAACATTTTGGATTTGTTAAAAATTGTGGTTAAAAAAAACATAATATTTCATATACTACATCCAATAAACAAAATTTACTTATTGTGCTATTATATTCAACGTACTTTTATGAGGAGGTCATTGGAGCGACTTTCAAAAAGATGCTCCAACATTTTAGTGTCCACATTAACGTCCGGAAGGTCGTCCCAAATGGAGCCTACTTTCTGCTTCAGGTTGGGCGGCAAGGGAAACTCTGTAACTTCCTTCCAGAAGAGTTTAACCGTTTTCTTATTCTTCTTGATGGAACCGTCGTCGTAGGAAGTGCTGCTCGACGCGTTGGACGAGTTGGTCAGAGTAGGTTTCATAGATGGTATGCATCCGGCAGGGGGAGGTGGGGGAGCGGCCGCGCTCATGTTGTACATTCCTAGTGGTGGAGGTGGAAGAGGAGGAGGCGGAACACCATTTCCCATCGCGGACGTGACGCTGACTTCATCGGCCGTGTCGCGGATCAAGTCCGAGAAGTCCAAATCGCAAATGTGATAGGCGCGGTTCAAACCCTTGCGGAGCTCTTCCCATTGAGCCTCGTTCTCCGATACTTGACTCTTCGGGGTGACGGGTGAGCTTTTTATAATATCTGCAAAAATACAATGCGCTGTAATAAAAAAAAAAAATTTTTTTCTCTTTAGGACTGGACTTGGATTACTAGGGATCGCAATCCGACAAAGTGGCATCGCGCAACCCCGCGGGTTCCCGTATAATTTGAGGATCTGCGGGATCCCACAACAGCTGTACCTATCAACGGATCCGCGCCTCAGATCCGCATATTATTATACGTAAATTTGTAAAAAAAAAAATCGCCCAAGTGCGAGTTTTACTCGCGTACTTTGGATTCTGTAGTCATCTATATTGCCGGGAATTGAAGCTCATTTAACTGATGGAAAACAATGGTTGTTGTTGCCAAGGCGGTTTCAGGCATGTTTTCTCAAACAAACAAAAAAGTTGCGCGGGGACATTAAATTATAGGTAACTCCGAATCCCTGTAATTAATCAAAATAGTTCTTATTAATCGTTTTTAACTACAGCATAAGCGCTACGTTAAAGATTTTGCTTGATAATCGTAGTTTAAGTGGTTTCTGACGTAGACCCGGGGAAAAAGTGGTCTATCATGATCGTTTATGTGGAGACAATCTCGACGGAGAAGCCGATGAGTGATGCCGCCATTTGAAATTCAATACAATTTAAAGAAATATAGTCACTTTCACATTGGTTTTTGTTTTTTTTAGTAGATATCAATCACTGCGCTTTGTTCTCCAACTCAGGTGATATATCAGTATACTTGCGGCAAAAATTGGAATGTGATGTTCTTAGAATTTATTGAGTTTTCTTGTCCATTCTTTCTCGCCAAGCCAATAGAATGGGCGGATACGACATTATATTTAAATTGTCCAAGTGTGATGTGTTTTTTTTCTTTTTATGGAAACTGCCACGGTTGTCTACATCACCTACAACATCTGTGATGTCCGCCCATAACACCGGGTGAATTAGGAGCCATGTCAGTGCTTCCCTTCATGGACGGAAAACACGAACTATTTACATAGCCGTTTCGACCGACGTTTCATTCAGTGCGGTCGGTGGTATCAACCCGGGCGGGATAAACCCTACCACCTAGTAATATAAGAAGGGAGTCATATCCCTTAGTCACCGTTTACGACATACACGGGGAGAGAGCAGTGGGGCTATTATTTTAAAGCACCGGCCCCACACGGTACTTGCATATAGTTTAATAATTAATCAACCTGCGCGGAATCCATGGATCCCGTATGATTAGCACCAAACCCCCAAATTTCTCGCAGAATCGAAAATACTGAAATTTCTAGGTTTGTAATATTGAAAATATTGAAAAAAGGTTCTAGTCTCTACGTATTACATACCAAGCACGTCTGGTCTATGGTGGACATTACACTTAAAATAAAATAAAATATCGTTTTCAAAATAGTACCGTCTTGTCGATCTATCGATTTGACTTTTAAAAGCAAGCTCTACATTCAAAAAATAATACGATAAACATACCTTTTGATTGAGATTTACATAATCCCTCCTTTGCTTTCAGTAAGAGGCCGGTCATCTCGGCGACTCTTGTCGGCACTTCATCTAAGTCACATGGTCTAGAGGTGTGGTCCTTTTCTTGAAAATCCTTAGACTCGTTTTTCTTACGCATAACTATCAAAGCGTCTATAGCGCTTACAGAATGCCCTAGTGTTCCGTTCTGTATTCTTTGTTTCAGCCCTGCAGTGTAACGTTGAGGTCCTGTAAAATTATAACTTTCAAACTGAGTGATAGTTTTTCAGTACGTTCGTCGCTATAGAATATTATTTATTTATAAGTTGTGTTTGTTGTTGTTTCTTTGTTTTGAGTTGAATATTATGTGTTGAAATGATATTACCTATTTAAAGGACAAAACAATGTTGGTACCAAAGCAAAACCAAATATACTAACAAAACGATTAGTCGATAATATATGTAAGTAAGTATATGCACACACCATGCACCAAAACATCCGCTATGTTGAGATTCCTCATAGTTCGGCTTATTGAAGAGATACCGTCGTCTTGCTCGTGAACTCCGTTGCTAGTTGTAACACCGTTAGTGGTAGCACTTCCATTACTCTTGTGAACACCTTTGCTATTGATGTAACCACGGTTACTGTTAGGAATATTGATATTGGTATGAGCTCCGTTGCTCATATGAGCGTCGTTGTTGGCCTTAGCTCCATTACCAGTAAAAAATCCGTTGATCGTATGAACACCATTGGTACTATGAATTTCATTCAAGCCGTGAATACTACTGCCTTCATGTTCATCGCTGGTGTCGTTAAATTCCTTATTACATATTCCGTTAGTAAACGTTTTATTTAACTTAATGCCATTGTTAAAAAGCTCATGTTGCTGAATGATGTGATGACTTTGACGAGCAAACCTTTCCCTCCGTCTCCGGAGAGCTTTCTCTTTTTCTTGATTTTCCTGATTGTCCTTGAGAGGACTCATGAATTGAGTGTTGACATTCAGATTAACTTCGTTGCTCGATTTGTGATCGGTTTGAGTGTTGATAACGTTGATGTTTTCTGATTAAACATGTAATGTTAGGTGGGACTCAAAACAAAACACACTACACGCAAAGTTGTACGGTTGATTATTTCTGATTCTTTTGATACAATATACATATGTATAATATTTAAGCAAGACTAATTAATAAATTAAAAAGATAATGTGTCTTATTAGACACATCATTACATACTGTATTAGAAGAACCAGACTCAAGTGGATTAATAAAGCAATAAAACGTAAACAGAACAAAGCAATACCATAAGAAATTACAATTACCATCTTCATCTTTAAGCATTTGTTTCTTGGATTTTCTCCTCTGCATGTGACCCGTACCTATGTTACTTCTTCGTCGAACGACGTTAATAACAGAATCATCAAGTTGTCTGAAATAATGTTTTTACTCTTAATTCGGGAACGATCCAATACGATATATTAAAATTTCAAGAAACATTTATTGCAAACAAATATTACTCACTTTAGCGCCGTTTCTGTATCGTCTCCGTCTTCATACGACAAGACAGCTTCATAAATCTGAAATTGCCTCAGTAGATCCAAATCGGTTCCTTGTTTCGACATGTAGAGTTTTATAATGTCATCTAGGCCCTGGTCTTCGAGAGCGTCTACCTGGTCGTAGTAGACGTCTTTATCTACAGCATTGTTGAGACATCTATTGATGAGAGTCATGGCATATATTAACAGTTCAGTATCGGAAGCGTCGAAGTCTTTGAGGATTTTCATGATATTCTGCCACGGCTGCCCGCCTTCTGCCTTTTCTACGGCGTGAATGGCGTTGATAAGTAGAGTGCAGTTCATGTCGTTGTACTCCACGAACACCATGAGCAGCTTGAGGCAGTTCTTAACGATGTGGCGGAACGGGTTTGTGGTCAGCGTGTACAGCCACTGGATGCATGTCTTATGGTGCATGACCCCGTGCATGCCATCTACGTACAGAACTATCTGCAATAGACAGGTATTTCTGCTAAATAACTGACATTGTGATAGTACAAATAATATTTTAAGGAATCTGACATGGTTTGGTATTCGTATATCACCTATGTAGGTACTAGACTCGTGATGTTACAGCCCATCACACCCTGTTGAACTAGGTATTGGTCGATCCAGTTACACTGAATTGAACGAAAAACGCAAACTATTTTCATACCAATTCGGACGGGTGAGACAACTAATAATTAAGGGAAGGACCTACAGCATTACGTGGAATCCGAACAACGGCCAGCCTCAACAAATATTACTAGGTGACGGTATGATTTTCTACCATTTTTTTATGTTTCGACCAGGAGGGTCATATGGCATCGAGTGCATGACATTGATAATACCATCAGAAAATATAAGTCAGTGCCAACGGCTAGTAATGAATGACTAAACACGCATTCAGTGGAAATAGTAAAATTACCTGTCCCAAAGCCCGCAGAACGTACTCGAGGTAATTGGGGTCTGAGGCTCCGACAGACATGAGGCAGTCCAGACCCTCATTTTCGACGAATTCGTGCACCAAGTCCTTGTCCCTCTGGAGGACTTGCTTGAGGCTGAACAGAGCCTTGCGTAGCTCCCGACCCTCCGCCTCGCGAAGTCTCTCTGTTAACCAAAGATTCGTGTGAAAATATGCATTATGCAAGTGGTTTATTGGTTAGCGTATATATACATATCATTGTTGGTTAGGTAGGTAGGACCGATCAATTTGTAGATACTATTGTAAGAT
The DNA here is from genome assembly GCA_946902875.1 of Nematopogon swammerdamellus. Taxonomy (NCBI): domain Eukaryota; kingdom Metazoa; phylum Arthropoda; class Insecta; order Lepidoptera; family Adelidae; genus Nematopogon; species Nematopogon swammerdamellus. The sequence continues at coordinate 11,036,817 of OX336338.1, forward strand.
TTTGAATTCATAGCCTTCGCTTCAATTTATTCAAAATCATTAGGGATTTTATTTAAATTGCTGATCGAAGCATTTGGGGACCAACGTGTCCAGGCTTTTTTTTAACCGAGGGGGGTGGCAATAAATAGCCATTTAGCGGGGAATTTTGCTTCGCTTTCGGGGGCGATGAGCAGTGTCCCTGTGGAGGAAATTTTCTATTTAGTTTCGTTTTCAATATTTCTAATTTGTATTACTTTTTGTTGCATAAATCATTTCCACCTTAAAACTCTTTACTTAATCATTTTGACAGATCACTGAAATTCTGTATTTAGTTGCTAATGTTATAATTAGGAACATTTCGTGACTTATAGAATGTGTTACTGGGTAAATTTGGGTTACCGTGGCATCACTAAACATGATGAGCCAAAGCTACCCAGTAACTTTAACATAATATATGGTAGACTATAAGTGTTTATTCTATTTAGTTCGTCTTATAATATTGGTAATAGGTAGCTGTCAAGTTGTTTCGCTTGCGGTGGCACACATCCCATAACCATCGTTATATATGCCAGAAAATGTCAACGAAAAACCCGTCTGAATTTACTGAGTAGTTCGTGAGTTGTACGTGAGCATACATTAGTTAGAATGTGTGCATAGTAATCAAGACTCACCTATTATTGAATGAACCCGAACCGATAGTTGAGTCCGCAATACGATGGCATTCCGCCGTCTGAAAAGAAACAAAATGATATATTTTTAACTAAAGTAAAGGCAACATAAATTACGGCCATACAACCATACAATGTGGAGCAGTTTAAAATATAGCTATGCTTAGCCAATGTAAGTTCCTATATAAGTACTACACCTATGCCAGGCCTCGCGCACTCTGTGTACTTGCGCGCGCTAACTATACCTAAACTACCGTTTGGCGTGCCGCCGCCGCGCTGGCGGTCTAATTCAGTGAAAATTCTTCAGCCGCGCGAAGCATACCTACACGCTCGCCTACGCTGCTACTGCGCGCAGCTGCAAAGCAATAATCAGTTTACACTCGATCGTTTAGGTACATTTTCGCACGCAGCGATTGGCGATGTGAAACAGAGGAAGGTATGGAACTTTTTCTATGGAGTGATTTATCTGTTACGAAGTAACTATTAAGTAATATGTGCCTATGCCTATGCCTTATTTCAAAAGGTAGGTAACCTACGCTTGAACATGTCGAAAATTCTGTCAGTTCTAAATTCAATGCGAAGAAGAACTAACAAACTTCGCAAGTGACAATATTTTGTTAGTTCCTTATAAGTATTATATTAAAGTAACTTACAATAATTACCCCATACTACCACTCACAAGAATATTAATATTTACTGCATAAACATGAATACTCAAGAATCTGACCACTCTGCCTATTTACATTACCTATATCTGGTGTATAGTGCCATCGTCAATTTTCATACTTAATACATCAAGTCAAATCAAAAACAAATGTCTAAAACTTGTGAAAAAAATACACCGTGAGAAAACCTAAACACTGGAATCAATCGTGGTGATCGATCGCCAAAATCATATGTAGACAAATAATCTACTAGTGGAGTGGAGAAATCACAGTTGGAAATATGATATGAGATTTAATATAAAACATCGCAGTGACATTTTATCCTAATACTCTAGGAAGCTCGCACAATGCCTACTTACAAATAGCTTGCTTGTACGAGTATGCCGTCGTGAACTAGCAATAGCAGTGATAAGTTTGTGAATGATCAAATCAAGATGACAACTCATTGCGAGCTCTATTATATCACCAAACTTACAAAAAATGGTCGCCGTGGTTGTTCGCGACCATCACTCGCTCGGCGGGTCTGTCTACCTCAGTCTCCATCTTGTCAACGTCTGTCTCCCAACCCTCAGGATCAAGTGTCCAACATTCGTTGTCCCGCACAACCAGCACGGCAGTCTTGCTTATCGGAATGAAGGTGGGGTCGCTCCTCTCTTCGGCTGTGTTGCTGATGTTGGAAGTGTCGCCTTTACTTTGACCCCATACTGCCCAACCCTGAATATCATGCAGTGTATTACGATCCTTATCGCTGTAGCACTCCGATCGAGGCCTCAGTTTTACGTCACTCCTTAAGTTTCGCGAAATGTAGGTTCTCCATCTGATCGGAGAGCACTGTGAGCGGGCCAAGTTCGAGTGAGTATGATCCTCGTAGGTCGCGTCGGCGTCGTCGGATCCATATCTGCTGTCACTGTACGGCGGCGGCGGTCTGGTCTCGCTGCTACTTCGGACGTGAGCCGGGTCCGGCAAGTTTAGGGCGATCTTCTTCTGGGCCCGCCCGAGGCCCAGCTCAGAGTCACACTGCGAGACGTGTCGCTTGAAGCTGCGCTCCGAGCTGCTCGGAGCTCGTTTCTCGTGCAGAGACATTTTCTCTTTTGTTCTTCGCACAAGTTTTTGCGAAAAGTGCGCTCTTGACATTCGCACATAAAGCGTGCTCTCTCATTCAATGCATTTCATCAGGTCATCCAATATATCACTCTTCAGGTTAAATTTTAATACCAATGAAGCTACAATGTTATTTCCATTTAATGAGGTTCGGTGTGAACAAAATTTTTCTTTTCAAAACTTTCAACGAGATATGAACATCGATTATTTAGTACTAACGTATATACCTACACGTACCTATGTAGGTATACATACCTATACGCGCGTTCACTCTCACAATTACCGCTATACTCTGGAACGCTCTCCCTGCCCATATATTGCCCCCCAAGTACAGTCTCGGGTCCTTCAAGAGGGGCGTGAATGGGCACCTGTCAGGCCGGCATGTCATTCGCAACCCACGCATACGGCCGAATGTCCATGCGCGTCGTTAGACACCTTATGGGTGGCTCGGCGCCATATGTCGCGCTGTCAATAAAAAAAAATTACTCAGTGACTGCCTACTATTACTTTTACTAATCGCATCTCTTTGTGAGTTAGATATTATTATTCGAAAAGAAATTTGACGGTGTGTAGGTTAGGAAAGCGACTTCCTATCCTAACTATATGAACTATATATAACTAATGTGAAGGTTAGGAAATAATTTTCCTAACCTTCACACTGGTGTGACAGAGCAGTGTGAAGGTTAGTCGGTCGTCTACCCGACTGCGCAAAAACGAGGGTATGTTTTTTGAGAGCAGGTATGTATGTATGTATGTATGTATTGCATATCTATTTTATGTCACGCCCGGCTGATGTGTCGTTTGGTTCGTCTGTCTCGCGTAAGTGTCATGTATGTCATATACCTACTCACATTTTGTCAGAATTTAAAATGGCGGCCGTTAGGCTATATACCTATTGTAAAACTTTGAAGATGGTTATTCTTCAAACCCTAGCGACGGGAAGATTTAAAAAATATACCTACCACACTTAATGGTTTGGAAATAAAATAAAACAATTATATAACCCGACTGCAAAAAACTTAAGGAAACAAGGAAAGATCAGTAGAGCGTGTAGTTGGATTCAAATAGACAGAAAGCCCGACTACAGCATTTTCTCCTGATCTTTCCTTGTTTCCTTTTTCCTTTATTTTTGGTATAAATGGTTTAGATCTACGTAAGCTAAATAGGTACATAAATAGCGAACATCTGTTTGACCATATCAGCAGTAAATAAAGCCCTAGACCCGTCCCGAAGGAATTTTATCTAGGAACTTTATCTATTAGTTCTTTAGATTTTTTTTTATTACATGTTACTTTTTATATTAAATGCTTAATTTTTATTACTCTTTTTGAATGCATAATATATAATTTTCCGGTGACACACTGTAGGTACATAGGTACACGAGTAAAGTAACGCGTGTTTCAAGTTCATTGTTTGTGTGCGATTCAAGATGATTACTTTTTGTAGTCAGCTTACTCATCTGCAGTGAGAAAAGATGACTGCTCTTGTTCGATTTCGCTATCGGTACCTATAAAAGCGAATTTAACTTTCATTTATGTTGTGATTATTATGAGTAAATACTAATGAGGCAGTAAACGCACGCCCAGCTATTATATTATAAATTCAGTTATGTTTTTTAGGCTGATTAATTATTTAATTCTAGATATCCCATATAAAGTACCGTGTCGGGTTGAGTATTAAAAAATAGTCCCACAAAATATCCCCCGTGCAAGTCGGATAGGCTAACCACCTCTCACATTTATACGGTCGTTTCATCGAATCTTGCAGTAGGTAAGGAAGTATTCCTTACTTACCTACTGCTTGATCTCGACCTAATAGGTAATTTTCCTAGACGTGATTGCTCCATTCGATGTTGTGATGTAATTTACATGAGTTCTTGCAGGACTTACCTACTCTGCTTACCCCGATTGTCGTCGGAATACAGCGTGTGTGGTATATGTACCTATGTATGACGGCGCCAAGTGTCTCGCGTATCAATAAAATAAATAAAAATTAAAATATTTTGGGCAACTAGAGTAATAGTACCTACTAGATGTCAAGACGACTACTTGTGGCTAAAATTCATTTGCGATTGCGAACAAACCAACTCGGTAGTTCAGATGTTTAACCATTTATTGAGTATCATTCCTAGGTAAAATTATTTAAATAACCCAGTCACCACCCCACCGTGTAAATTAACAACAAACAACAAGAAAAAGAAAATAACATTCTAATGAGAAAATCGGTTATTGTTGGGCGCCGACAATGTGGTCGGTGTTGCTGGCGCGGAAGCGAGGGGTTGCGGCGGGGACTGAGTCACGCCCGCGTGTTCATCTTTTTTTCTTAGAAACTTTGTATACCTACTTAATGCCGTAGAGGTAGCTGGTGTTTGGCTAATAGCTACACCGAAAACATGGAATTGAGTCGTCTGCTCTATTTTCTAAATATTAAAATAGTTTAACCTATTTTACTTACTCAGTAGTAAGAAATCCATATAAGAATTTCTTTTGTAGACCTAGTTTGTCTAAAAGCAAGGGACGGCTATAGTAAATAAGTTACTACGTACATAATTTCGTATATTGAAGCATATTGAAGGAATACAAACCCGAAAAGAGAAAAAAATAGCCTCATTTCAGATACGGACCGCAATGAAAACTTTTCAATTCCATCAGTCTTCGCCTCTTCAGAGCATAGTTTTTGTTTTCTGAGATTTTCTTCGTCCTAGGCAGTTCTCGTCAAACTATGTCGTGTTGCGTTTTGTTATGTTGTGTTTTGTTTTGTTGTGACGAACGACAACGTGATACGAGAATGGACGTCAAGCGGAGGCAAAACCCAACGCGTGAACTAAACTGCGGAAGCACTAACTGATGTGATGTGTACGTACATAGCTTTACGTGTTACCTCGGCACGCCGGCGCCGCCGTGACCCCCTTCCCCCTCCATCAATCATGAATACTGAATACACATAATAAAACTGTAAAGTTTGTATGTCTGATTTTATTGTGGGGGGGGGGGGGGGGGGGGACGGAGGGGGGGGGGGGGGGCCACCCCACATACAGTGATTGGTGGAAGGATGTAGGAAAGTTGAACAGTGAGATAATTTTTGTAATACCTTTCGACTCAACCGATTTAGTTTTCGAGCGATATGATCTTTCTTTTTTTTTTGCATCTCGCCATGTCTTTTAGGGACTGAGTGGTATGGTAATCCCAAAATAAATGCATATCGGTAGCAATATATTTTTGCTAAGTGCGTAATTGTGTTGCAATCGGACTTTTGCGAATAATCATGCCCTAGTGCTGGTAAAATGGGAACATGGGAGATATATGTATGTATAAAAATATTTGTATTTTACATTCCCACACTCAAGTATATTGCTACTAACTACAGAAGTAGGCCGGCAGGAAATACAAATTTCACAACAAACAGGATGACAAGGAATAAGTCCGCCTTTGCACCTTTTTTTAGACCAATACGAGTACATGAATTAGAAACATCGCAGGCATTATTAGTAAAACTTCCCAGAAATATAGACATTTTGAAGGCTGAATGAACAAGTTATGGAGGATCAAGAATGGATGGAAAAATCATCGATGTCTATTTTATAGATCGAACGTCGTACGATGCAACTTGTGCTAGACGTCGGTACAAGTGTGCGTGCATTCACACGCAGTCGTGACACGATCCTACGACGGTGCTATCGCGCTCTCGCCCCCACCCGCCCACAGATGACAAGAGCGAGCGAGAAAGACGTCATCGCTAGCCCACCGGCGCGTTTGCCGTCTTTCCGCCCATTCCCATCACCAGCAGGCAAGCGAGAACGAGAACGCGATACCACCGCACCGTCACACGATCCTATCCGTGACAGCATGGCTTCTTAACACGCCATAACATGCTCAGGCGAAACAAACAACAACGTTTGTCACTGTCACTCTTTATAACAGCAACCGGGCATGCTGCACACACGCGTCACCGACTCGACACAGACCTGCGTGCGTTCAACACGCGCCGCACACGCCGTATGAAGCGGCGGCTGTCCGTGAAATCTGCACTATATGCAGGTCTCGTCGAGAACATATTTTTTGGGAGTGATGTATGGGATGGGCCAATCTATAAATAGTTATCGATGGGAAAAATTACAAAAAACCGGCCAAGTGCGAGTCGAACTCGCGCACCGAGAGTTCCGTATCGCCATGTCATGGTCAGCGCCACTCACGCCATCTATGGCGTATTTTATTAAATGCTTCATATTAGTTAAAATTCATGATTAGTTAAAATGCTTCATACTGTTTTCGTTAGATGGCGCGCATACACTTTTTAGTTTCTTGTATGGGGCCCCCGTGAATTTTTTACTTTTTCATATTTGTTGTTATATCGGCCATAATAACACATATTCTGTGAAAATTTCAACGGGCTACCTATTGTTCAAGAGATACAGCCCTCGGACAGACAGACAGACAGACAGACATACAGACGACGACGTAGGCTTAGTAATAAGGTCCCGTGCGACGGATACGGAACCTTAACAAGCGGCTATAAATACAAAGTACGAAAATTATGACCAAATGTATGAGTGGATATTTGGAAGAACTTCGTTAATGAGCAACAGATCTCCAAAAATATCTAACACTAGTTTTTGCCCGCGGTTTCGCTTGCATCGCCTATGTCCATCCTGAAGGTCCATTCTAAATACTGGTCAAAGAATTTTTTAAATCGGACGAGTCTACTACCGTGGACCTCCATTTCCAAATTCTTGTGCAATGATGTAACCGCAACAAAAAAAAAAACAAAATGTAAAATTTGCTCATAAAAGTGAATGTAATGTTCTTTTGGGAAATAAATATTCTTTAAACTGAAATTACCTCCTACATCCAAACTTACTAACTTTACCTCTTTATAATGTGTCAAATTAGTGTAGAAGTTTCGATCTCACATACGCTTGTTCTTTTTCCCGCGAAAACGCTGGGCGAGAACCAGTCCTACTGCCGCCGCGCCGGTACCTACTATGATGCCGGAGATTCCAAGACGGATTGGATGAACAAATATTATAACAAATAATTAATAGATATGTAAAGAATAATAATTTTTTTTTTTAATGTTTGACTCCTAAAATATTTTCACACGATCTTGATGATGGTTTTAATGTTATTTATGTCGACAAACTGAAACCAATTGTTTGAAATGGTTCTAGCTAGCGCTACAATATCAATGAACTTGTCTTTATGGAACCCCAATTTATAACTGGTAAACCGCAACTTTACTGATGGCATTGTTCGTGTGCTAAGTTCCTTAGTAGCTTGCTCCAACAAAACAGTAGGAGGCTTTCGTCGCTGGAACGCGCCTTTATAGCCCCGTCGCGTCGTCGTCGTCAGCGCCCTAGCGCCACCCCTGCGCGCCGCCCGCCCCCGGTTTCAAGCTCGCGCCGCCGCGCCGCCGCCGCTCTCCGCAAGGGAGCAACAGGTGGCTACATGTGGTTACATTACGGATGGCCGGAAACTTTACTCAAACATACTCATCTTTTGTGGTGAAGGTTACAAAAACTACATAGGAGTTCGATTTTATGTAAGATACCTACGAAGAGTAGGAATATAAGTCTTTTTTAACCGACTTCCAAAAAAGGAGGAGGTTCTCAATTCGTCTGTATGTTTTTTTTTATTTTTTTTTTTATTTTTTTTTTTTTTATTTTTTTGTATGTTTGTTACGCGATTTCTCCGTCAATTGAGGGCCGATTTAGAAAATTCTTTTTTTGTTAGTTAGGTCATACTTCCGAGGTGGTCCCATTTCAATTTTATCGAAATTGGTTGAGTGGTTTTCGTAAAATCAGCATAATACTATAGTGTGTGGTTACCTTCAGCAAAACTTGTGATGTGGTCGTATTCGGCAATTTTTAGTTTGATAAATTAGTATGGTGTGTGGTTACCTTCAGCAAAACTTTTGTGATGTGGACTTATTCAGCAATTTGCAGTCTGACACATATGGCGAATAATTCTGTACCACTTCAATCGATTTCGATTATTCGATTTCGATTATTCTTTTTTATGTAATATTACTAAAAAGAATGAAATAAAAACTGTTTTAAAAAATATTAAACCGATTTCCAAAAAACAAAAAAAAAAAGAACTAAAAAGTATTAAATACTTAATATTTTGAAATTTTCTCTGTCCTGTTGAAATACATGAATCGATATACTAGTGATACATATTCGGACCCTTGTTTCATGAATATTCTAAATTTGAAATTTTTTATCTTTTCCGACCGGCCAGGTGCGCTTAATTTATTATGGTACGAGCAAAGAGTTTGTATTACGTCGGCGACGTAATTCAAACTATTTGGGTACGAGTACCATCGAGCTGGTCTGATGATGGAGACAGAAGGTGGCCATAGGAACTCCTAAACTACACATGATAAACCCATCGTGTTTGGGCTCGTTGCATTTGTCTTCACGAGCAATTTACTTTAGACCTAAGAGATTCTCAACGACGGTATGTTTTCTTTTTTTGCATGTTTGTTACGCGATTACTCCGTCAATTGTGGGCCGATTTTGAAAATTCTTTTTTTTTTATTTGAAAGGGGATAACCCTGAGGTTGTTGAAGTGAAAACTTCTTTAGCGGCGCTTGGCACTTTTTTAGGTGGGTAAAAAATGTATAATTCGCGACATCGCGTCAGCGTCATTTTTAAAATGAAACCTTAAGTCATTGCATTAAGGGTTAAGTTAGAGTGGCACGGGATCTGCCGGCACTGCCGGAGTGCAACTGTTAAGTAGGGTTCGGTAACACGTTTATGTCTGTCCATTCTACTAAGTTCTGCAAAATGAATGAAGGGTTCCGTAACAAATGCATGTCTGTCTTTTCTACTAAATTTAACATTTATTTCAAAATTAATGTAGGGTTCCGTAACAAATGCATGTCTATCCGTTCTACTAAATTTTACAATTTTCAACCAAGGTCCTCCGACGGTTATTTTATAATAAAAGTAGGGTTCCGTAACACGTTTATGTCTGTCCATTCTACTAAGTTCTGCAAGATGAATGTAGGGTTCCGTAACAAATGCATGTCTGTCCGTTCTACAAAATTTAACATTTATTTCAAAATGAATGTAGGGTTCCGTAACAAATGTATGTCTGTCCGTTCTACAAAATTTTACAATTTTCAACCAAGGCCCTCCGACGGTTATTTATAATAAAAGTAGGGTTCCGTAACAAATGTATGTCTGTCCGTTCTACTAATTTTCTCAATTTTCAACCAAGGTCCTCCGACGGTTATTTTATAATAAAAGTAGGGTTCCGTTACACGTTTATGTCTGTCCATTCTACTAAGTTCTGCAACATCACCTACAACGTCCGTGATGTCAGCCCATAACACCGGGTAAACTAAGAGCCATGTCAGTGCTTCCCCCTTTGATGAGATTTGATTTGTGAAAACACAAACTATTTACATAGCCGTTTCGACCGACGTTTAATTCAGTGCGGTGGTACCAACCCGGGCAGGTTAAACCCTACCACCAAGTAAGATTAGGAGGGAAGGGACTTACAGTTTTACGAGGAATTCGAACCTCGGTCAGCCTCCAACGGTCAGCGGTCACCCATCCAAGTACTGACCACACCCAGCGTTGCTTAACATTCAATAGCGACAGTTGACTGTCTGCACCACTGAGCTATCGAAGCTGACGTGGTCCTATTTTAATTGGGTCAAGATCGGATTGGAAAGCGAGGCGGAATCGCGAGGCCGAAGGCCGAGCGATTCCGCCGAGTACATTAATAGCAAAAAATTACTAAAAAAAACTGTGAAATAAAAAAAAAGTTTTAAAAAACATAAAACCGACTTCCTAAAAAAAGGAAAACTAAAAAACTATTCAAAATAAAAATATAAAAACCGCCTTCAAAAATATATGAAATAAAAACTTAAAAAAAAAAAACGAACCCTAGAGTTGAAGGCGGTGCTAAAGCAAGCAAAAATGATGCATGAAAGAAAACATGAGTGGATGATAATATCCTTTGTGATTTGTGTAGCCTTTTTAGCACCGCCTTCAACTCTAGGGTTCGTTTTTTTTTTTTAAGTTTTTATTTCATATATTTTTGAAGGCGGTTTTTATATTTTTATTTTGAATAGTTTTTTAGTTTTCCTTTTTTTAGGAAGTCGGTTTTATGTTTTTTAAAACTTTTTTTTTATTTCACAGTTTTTTTTAGTAATTTTTTGCTATTATTTAAATATAAATAAATAATTTTGATTTTATTTCTACTATAGCATGGGGGCTCGTTGTCTTACTGGATGATAATCACAGGGCAAGAGGGGGAAGACCCATCGCTGCTCTGTGGCGATAATACTTAATAGTAACCTGCTCGAACTGTATCGATATGGTCCATTGTTGAAATAAGATGAGTACTACATTATTTGAGGACCATTGCAAATCAGTGATAGTCCCACGTAAACACGTGGAATAAGTATTAAGTAGGTACAATCGAAAAAAAAGAGAAAAAAAGTCATGATTTTACAAACATTACTAGGTAATTAATTACAACGTTAATTATTTAAACATTCAGAAATTACATTGTTGCTTTTTGTCACAGATGCACAACTAAGTACTAAAAGAAAAGGTACACTACACTGTGACTACACCGTGTTCCAATAATAATGTTCCGAATAAGTACCTAAGTACTGGGGTAATTCTGTATACCTGAACCTAAACAACTTTTGTTCTACAACTTTTTATTTACAAATATACGAAATTGAATTGGGACAGAAATGTTCTGAAATGTCCATACATTTTGGTGGGCGGACCGAACTTCCAAATGTATGGAGAAGTCGAAAACAATTTGTCCCGAAATAAAAAGTTGTACAAAATAATGTTGTTTAGGTCACGGTATAAAATGACCCCTTTCAGTATTCAGAACCTTATTTCGGACAGCCGAGGAATGCACACACTATAGCTCACTCAATATCACAATATTGTTTATATTCACAGTTTAGATGTCCAACACAAAAAGTTCGCCAACAAAATATTGCCGATCATAAAATTAAATGCTGAAACGAGAGCAAAATGTGACGGCGCGTCCCGACGAGCGCCCGCGCGCGAAATGATTTTTTCATGACGGACGGACGACACTCACTGACTGGGTTAGGAGCGAGGTTTGGCGCGGAGGGCGTGGCGTGGTGCGGCGGCTGCGCGGCGGATACAACCTCGTCAGGATTCGGCCAAGCTATTTCTCACCATCTCATTAGAATGTGTATACTGCGGCTCATTTATTTGCCTATTAATAGAGAAACCCCACTGAACAATAATTAATGATGCTCATATCAATAAAAAAAATCACAGATCTCGTGCATTACACGACCTTCGAGGTACATTGAAAATGAACTCAACAAAAAAAAAAAAAGTATTACATTTATATATTTTCTATTATTTTTCAAAAACACGAGCAGCTTAAAAAAATTAAACTAAAATTTTGACAGAAAATGAGATAAGCTTGACATTATGACTAACTAAAGTACGCATCTTCTAACCTAACCTATATATTTGCGAAGACAAATCCAACGAGCCCAAACACGATGGGCTTATCATGTTTAGTTTAAGAGTTCCTATGGCTTCGTTCCGACTCTATCATCGGGACCCTGGAAATCATATATGACTAGAGTAATTGCGAAGAAAAATCCAACGAGCCCAAACACGATGGGCTTATCATGTTTAGTTTAGGAGTTCCTATGGCTTCCTTCCGGCTCCATCATCAGAACCCAACTAACAATCTAACAAAGTCACCCGAGGATCTGCAGAGCCGTGATTTGATTTTTCAAAATAGATTTCATACATTCGGATATTCGTCCTCGCTCTCTACGCTGTTGCACTTCCAAAAGTCGATTTCACACTCTCAGCGAAAATGGGAAAAATTTTAGGGACCACCTGCAGCACGAACCTTTTTTTTTTAAAGGTTCGTGCTGCAGGCGACGAATGCTTTTTTTTTTAAAGTAGCCCAAAGTCCAAATTTAAACAGATTTTTTTTAATTTTTCGATATCACTTTAGTTTTTGAGATATAAGAGATTTAGTTCGAGAAAAAAATTGAACTATTCACATTTTTGCATGAAAAAAAAACACATGTTATTTTTGAAAAAAAAAACCATTTCACCGTTCACCATCTTGTAGTCCTAGCCGACACGCGTCTTTTGAGCCCTCAACCACTCGCGTAGCCCCAAAACTTTCACACTCTCAGCGACGATTTCAGGACGATTTCACAGGACGATTTCACACTCTCAGCGAAAATGGGAGGCTATACTGAAGCGATCGAAAAAACATTTTCAATGTTAAAATGCTCAGACCTCAAAATATTGATGCCTTGCGATTTGTGACTTGACAAAGTGACTGAATGGTCACAACACGAGTCAGTCACAAAATGGATCTTCCAAAATTTTGTTTCGTTAGATTGAAGACAATATCACTCATACATAATTCGCCTTTCTTACTTGTTATATAAACATTTGTTGACGTGAAGTAGGGTTATGCAGTGACTGATCTACAGCATTAGATGAGCCGCCCTCTAAGTCACCCCAAAAAAAATTCACCGACCAAATCAGCTTATAAGCTGAGTTCATATTGGATTATGCTTGTGTTGTATGGTTTGACTATATCGTCCTGCGACTGCGGGAGGAGCGTCAGCGCATTCACAGCATGATATCGCTTTTTAATGAGCTCCGTTGAATGAATTCGTGATGGCAATTGCATTTGAAGGTACGCACGCTTGTTTATCGATAGGTAACATGTTTAATCGCGTTTTGCCTCGTCTAGCATTTAGTTCGGTGAGGTTATGTAACATTATCATTAGGGTAGGTATGCATACATTGAAACTCTTTCCACTAGTAATGTTTTTGAAGTACCTATTCATCAGTAGATACCCAAAATGGCGACCGACCGACGTATAATAAACAAATAAATCGTCGAGAGATGCGAAAGATTATGCCTGCTCGCTCCCAAATGGTGATGTGTTTATTATTGGTGATTGATTTATTTATTTACACACTGTCAACGTGTGCTGTCAAGGTAAGGTATATGGAGTGGACCAAATACCAGGAACTCAACGTCTTTTAAGCGCCTGTGGTTGGTAATCTATTACACAGGGTATATATATGTTTGTAATATACAAAAATATATGTATTTTTCATATGACATACATAACTATAAATTTAAAATTTTCTCCTTTACTTGTGCTGTGAGACCTTGCTTCTTGCCAAATTTCATTACGGAAGTACCATATAGGTTTTGATTTGATTTGAATGAGTTTTCATAAATTTAGTTTACATAAATGGCCGTATCTTGTGATTGCGTGAATTGAAAACCTAAATTGTTTACACCTCGAAGGAACCGTACACCTTAGTATTTGATTTATTTAGTAGTAATATTTGATACTCAGTATATAATTTCAACTTGATACCTTTACCCGTTCCAGTAGCGACTCCTGGTGCTGAGTATTGGGTTGGCTCTGGCTAAGGATTTTTTTTTCATAATTTCATAACTTACGCTTTAATTTATTTCTACCACAAAGAGTTCAAAAACTGAAAGACCATAATATTCCTTTTTGCTATAAGTCAATGCTTTTGCTGTCTTTATGTACAGACTTTAAATTCGACAAACTTAGGCAAGGGCGACCGTTTTGAACAATTAAATGCGCTTCCCGCTGCGCCAACTCGAAACGCTTAGCAGCGGGTACGCGCGGGACGGGGAGACATCGGCCGCTTGTAAGGAATACGATGGCGCTTAAAATGTAGCCAACCGGCCAATGAATGCCTTGATGTGTCGTCATTCGTCGCCCGGGTGTGAAGCGCGCGAAATTTCAAATTATGTAATAGGATTGACGTTTTAGCTTATTCATCGTGGGTTATTATCGTAGATAATAAAAATAATATAACCCCGATATTTTTTCACATTTGTTTTTGCTTAATACTGCGATATTAATGCTGGCATTCATTTTGTTTGGTTTGGCGGCGCCAACCTAGCCAACTTAAAGGAATCGCCGCTGACCCGTTCCTGAGAAAAACAGTCTTGACGGACAGACGGACGACGAAGTGATCCTATAACGGTCCCGTTCTTTCCTATTTTGAGGCGCGGAACCCTAAAAAGTTTCTGGCGCGTCCGTCCACCTAACTACAATCTAGTTTACAACGAATGTTGCACTGCGGTGGCGGCGGAGGCGGGGCGCGGCAGCGCGGCGGCGCGGCGGCGGCGTGTCGTCGTCGCGTGTCGTCGTGTCGTGCGTGGCGTCCCAGTTTTCACGCAAACACGCGGCTGTGCTACGTTCCAGAGTGGGAAACATGGCTGACCTCAATTGAAAGGGAAACCTAAAAAAAATTACAGAACAGCGCGGCTCTGTGGGTCACCGTATTTGTGTTAAACAGTGGTTTAAAAAAATATACGAGTATATACAATGTGCGGATTTCATTTAAATTTTCGTAATAATGTTTCGTGGAATTGAAAGATGACTTGACAGTCAGTCTCGGTAGGTACGTCGATGCGGTCACGGGCACGAGCACACGGGCACCGGGGGCGGTGGAACTTTGGATGGATGACCGTCCAAACGTTGTCCGTCCGTACCGTGGTTCGAATTCTACGTAAAACGGTAGGTCACCGTTTAGGTGGTAGGGTTTAAAAGATTAAGATTAATTAAGTTTGTGTACCACCACTACCCGTGAAAACAGTAGTACGTATTTTTCGTTCAGCTAAGTGTACCCTGCACGTCCAAAGGGTGGCACCTATTTCACCAAGGTGTGACATCATGTAGGCAAGCATGTCAGGTTCCATAAAGAAATAGGTGGTACTGACTTGTCGCGGATGCCCTCCAGCTCCTCCTGCTGCTCCCCGATGGTAGAGTCCAGCTCCAGGTACACGCCATAATCATTGTTCTTGTACACCTGCAGCGCCACGTCGTCCAACTGCGACACACACATTACCATAATATTACTTTATATCATCGTGACCAAAGAGAAACACTGACATGACATCTAAGTTCACGAAGGGCACGCGCTGACACCTGTACCCTAATCACGAGATTTAACCTACACCGCGTACCTACGCCGCCGTGTTCTCCGCATCATTTTATATGGAGAAACGAAGTTCGCAAATCTATCAATAGAGGCGCGGCTCCGTTTCTCCATACAAAATGATGCGGAGAGCACGGCGCGCGGCGGCGTAGCGTAGTGAGTACGCGGTGTAGGTTAAATCTCGTGATAAGGGTACTGACATAGTGGCCCACTATTAGTGGGTGACGTAGGTCAGGCTCCATACAGAGAGTCGGGACTTTACAATGTTGGCTATGCTTTTTGTTCAATGTTGAAGTAATAGATATCCTAAAGCAATCTCAAGAGTTGATGAATCTAATGGAATTCTGATTTACAGATTCAGTTTCAGTATCGCCATCTACCGAATGATTATTTAACTAACATTTTAACTACAAACGTCAACGGTGACCGATAGATGGCGTGAGGGATACGAAGGACTAAAATATATCAATACAGAATAAGCTGTGCCGAACGCGGGATACTTACGTGCGAATGAGACGAAAAGGAATACTCGCTAGGTATGTAATATGCAATAAGAAGGAACATACGGCCACGGAACCCTCTGGTTTTTACTTAATCTCTAACACAAATCTGTGGAAAGACAGATATATAGACAGGTATCAAAGTTTTTAATTTTCTTACTTTTCTGATTGATTACACAGGAGGATACGCAGCGCAGATTATTCTTTATATTAGGGAGAATACCTACATACCATTGATTTTATAACCCTGTCGGGACAGATAGACCACTCCATATAACAAATTTGGTAACGTTGTAAATCGTAAAACCAACAGAGGGCGTTAATAATTTTTCTTGATGTTGTCGTAAAACAAACAGGTGGCGTTAATGTTTGTTAATACTTCTATACTAAGGGCGCTATCTAGTTGAAATACAACAGTATCTAGGTACCTTTAATTGTCACTAGGCTGTAGAATTACTGCTACTAGACAAAAGATGGCGCTTTCATTTATATTTATAAAGAACATTATTTATGTAAATTCAAAAATTTTTAATTATATTTGAATAATAAAATTATGACAATTTACAATTAAACTAACACTTCTTATCAAATTAAATAAAATAAAAAAATGTTTTGAAAATTATTTGGTATACGGAACAAAATATTATTATGATTGTAATTTCCTGTTTGTGCGCTTTTAATAGATAGATCCACACAGAGCACGGTATACCCCCGCGCGCGCGCGCGCGGTATTCCGTGCTCTGTGGATAGAACGTATTTATTTAGTTGAACAGTTAAACAAATACTCGTCACTCTTCATTCTAATAATGTCAGCATTGTATGTAAAAAAAAAAAATATGAAAACTGCCTTAAAAAATTTATGAAATTAAAAAAATCGAACCCTAGAGTTGAAGGCGGTGCTAAAGAAGGCTACACAAATCACAAAGGATATCATCCACGCATGTTTTCTTTCATGTATCATTTTTGCTTGCTTTAGCACCGCCTTCAACTCTAGGGTTCGATTTTTTTTATTTCATACATTTTTGAAGGCGGTTTTTATATATTTTTTTAAATAGTTTTTTATTTCACAGTTTTTTTTGGAATTTTTTGCTATTAATGTACTCGGCGGAATCGCTCGACCTTCGGCCTCGCGATTCCGCCTCGCTTTCCAATCTGATCTCGACCAAATTAAAATGGAACCACGTCATGGTTATCCCCTTTCAAACAAAAAAAAAGAATTTTCAAAATCGGCCCACAATAATTGACGGAGTAATCGCGTAACAAACATCCAAAAAAAGAAAACATACCGTCGAATTGAGAATCTCCTAGGTCTAAAGTAAATTGCTCGTGATGACAAATTCAACGAGCCCAAACACGATGGGTTTATCATGTGTAGTTTAGGAGTTCCTATGGCCACCTTCCGTCTCCATCATCAGACCAGCTCGATGGTACTCGTACTCGTATTATAATATATTAAACGCATCTGGCCGGTCGGAAAAGATTTCAAATTTAGAATATTCATGAAACAAGGGTCCGAATATGAATGACAATATCGATTCATGTATTTCAATACAATGACAGAGAAAATTTCAAAATATTAGGTACCTATTCTACCTATTTAATACTTTTTAGTTCTAGTTTATTTTTTTTTTAAGTCGGTTTTATATTTTTAAAACAATATTACATAAAAAACAATAATCGAAATCGAATAATCGAAATCGGTTGAAGTGGTACAGAATTATTCGCCATGTGTCAAACTGCAAATTGCTGAAAAAGTCCACATCACAAAAGTTTTGCTGAAGGTAACCACACACCAATAGTATTTTTTTGCTTTTTCATAAACCGCTCAATCAATTTCAATAAAATTTCAATGGGAGCACCTCTGAAGTATGACCTACCAAACAAAAAAAGAATTTTCAAAATCAGCCCACAATTAACACGTTGAACGCCATACGACCCACCGGTGGGCCTAGCGTACTTTTCGGTTCGGGCCAAGCCAAACTCATTATATCCGTAATTTTCATCAACTTGAGATTTTCATCACAAAGTTTATAAAATGCGGTAATTTGTAAGGAAAATAAAAATTTGCGACTTTTACCGTCTAATTTTCGAGATATAGCAGAAGGCTCACGGGTGGATCGTGTGGCCTCCTATGAAGGATTTGTATTTTTCTGTTGGCTGGGGCCGCGGGGTCACGCCGCGGGCCACCCGTTGCGCGCGCGCCGCGGACGCAGCGATCAATCCCGGTCCGGCTGCGTCGACAATTGAGGATGTTTTACGCTTTTCTCGCCAAAAATGATTATTTTGAAGATTTCGAGTTAACACAAGAAGCGCTAACGCAGTTAGAAAACATCGAGATAGATCTTCTGAACCGTAGTTTCGGAATAGATTCTATGAAGACGTAGTTCAACCAACGAAAAGAAGATGCTGTCGAATTCTTTTGTCGGAGAGTGAGGATAGCGACTATGAAATGCATATAGAAAGACGGAAGAGAATGAAACACACTCTGGAAAGGAAAGAGGGATTGGCCAGAAAAGTGAGAAGAACATGTCACCAATGTTATGCAAAGAACGTACCAATAATGGGTAGCAAACAGGCTAAAACCAAGTCGAAAAAAGTATCCACTTATTGCCAAAGCAGCCCAACTAAACCATTCCTTTGTTTGCCTTGTTTTAACATGACTCACGGATAATTCTTTATTGTTTATGGTTAAACCCTTTGGGGTTAAGATGATTGATTATTTTAAATAATGAAGTGTCATAATGTTGTGATTGTTCAATTTCATAAATATTTTGTTTTGTTCAATTTCATAAATTATTTTCGTAATAAATAATGTCTTCTTATTTGGCAATGAAGAAAATTTTATGTTCATTTTTATTTTGACGAATATTTTCTTATTATTTTCTGGTTTTATTAATTCTATTAATACAAATATTATTTTCTACCTTATCGTTAAGAGCAGCCCTAGCATCGTTACAATTAACTTAATAAAAAACTACAAGTTTCTATTGGATTTGAAAACCACGCCGTCCGCTTCGACTACAAGGCCATGCGGCTCACTTCCATATTGGCTTTGTAGCTGCGCTCTGTGGCTTGTAGGAAGCGTTTACGTAGGCCCTCTCACGCGGCTCACCGGTGACCCCCATGCCCTGAATGGTTCAGTAAGTAAAGGCTCACCGGTGAGCGGTGAGCCCCGTGGCCCAAACGGAAATACTGGATTTTTCATGTGGCGTTGAACGTGTAAGATTGTAATTTCCTGTTTGCGGTTTTACTCCGGTCCAAAGAATTTACAAACTCTTTGGTTGTACTTGGGTTGTACCTAGCTCCGCTTATTTGTTGTTATATCCGCTATAGTAACACATATTCTGTGAAAATTTCAACGGGCTTCCTATTACGGTTCAAGAGATACAGCCCTCGGATAGACAAACGGACGGACGGACAGACAGACTGCGGAGGCTTAGTAATAGGCTTCCGTACAGGGATACGGAAACCTAAAAATAAGGGGTGAAATAGGGGTGAAAGTTTTTGTATGGGGAATCCATGATTTCTCTAGGTAAGGATATGAAAATTTATTATCTAGGCTTTTGGCACAGATTACTCAATAGTTACTGCTTTTGGTAAGAAATAATGAATAATGGTCAGGAAGAGGAAGGGGGAGAGAAAAGAAGGGGGAGTGGGTGGGAGGTACGTTTGTCAGCCTCGGTAGCTCAGTGGTGCAGGCAACCCTGGGCGCGGTCAACACTTGGATGGGTGACCGCTCGACCATTTGAGGCTGACCGTGGTTCGGATTCCACGTAAAACTGTAGCACCCTTCCCTTCTTACCTTACTAGGGTTGGTACCACCGCACTGAATAAAACGTGTGTCGAAACGGCTATGTAAATCAAAGAGATTTGATGTAAATAGTTTTTTCGTTTTTTTTCGTCCAGTTCAGTATAGCCGGCACGACATGTCCGACATCACGGATGTTGTAGGTGATGTATCCAACCATGTCAGTTTCCATAAAAAAAAGAAGAAGAGGAGGAGAGGTATGGAGGGAGGAAGGGTTAGTGAATGAGGGTAGGTGTGGGGGAGGGAGGTAGTAGAGGGAACGAGGAGGAATGGATATCGAGGGAGTGAGAGGTTGAAAGGGGGAAGGGGCGGGGTAAGAGGGGGTTGCGGACAGGATGAGGGGTAGTAGGGGAGGAATGGAATGCGAGGGTGATGGGAAGGAGGGGCGACATGAGGGGAGGAAGGGAAGTAGGGAGAGAGGGAGGGAATGGGCGAAAGGGAAGGTGGCAAAGAGGGGGTCCGTGAAGGGTGAGGGGAAGGAGGGGAGGAAGGCGGGATCGAGGAGAGAAGACCGGGAGAGAGGTGAGTGAGAGATGGGCGAGGAAGGAATCCCTTCCTTCCTCCCGAAAAAGATAGAGAATATAAGAGAAGCGATGGTTTATTATCAATTTTGCATTTAAATCAGATTTACTATTTTTTTATTTTATTCGTCGTCGTGTCGTCGTCGGTAAAATCTACAATTTTACAATTTTATATAAAATATCATTGACTTATATATTCTGTAAAGCTTATCACAAATACATTAAACCCACCCTCTTTTAATCTCTTTGGTATAACACCACCAGCAGCATCGTAGATGGAAAAAATAGCCCTGGACTCAACTTTTTTTAATTCGGTGCCTGGACTCCCTACTTCATACTCAAAGACATTTTGTTCATACTTCAACTATTACTAAAACGAGACACCGCGATTATGGTAGTGTGCGTATCGCGTGAATACAGAACCGACCGTCTCAAGAGATCGCATCGATATTGTGTCATCCTTTTTCCACGCGCAGTAACCCGTATCGCTTGCCTGCACGCTCCACGCAAACATTTGCGTGTTCCAAAACAAGCGAACGTCGCGCTTCGATCGATAAATTGCCGCAACGGCTAAAAACTATGGAGGTGGCTTTTTACTTTCGAGCGACTGTAAGGAGAAAGGAAGTATTGTGATCGTCCAAAATGTCGAAGTTGAGAATGCGACTGATTTTTTTTTTTTTTATTGAAACTGACACGGTTGGCTACATCACCTACAACATCCGTGATGTCAGCCCATAACACCGGGTGAACTTGGTGCCACGTCAGTGCTTCCCTTCGGTCGTGCCGACTACACTGAACTGGACGGAAAACACAAACTATTTACATAGCCGTTTGGACCGACCTTTCATTCAGTGCGGTGGTACCAACCCGGGCGGGTTAAACCCTACCACCTAGTAATATAAGAAGGGGTCATATCCCTTAGTCGCCTTTTACGACATACACGGGGAGAGATGCAGTGGGGCTATTCTTTTAAAGTACCGGCCCCACACAGTACAGATTTGGGCTATATATCTGTCAACGATCCCAAAAAAGTGGTTTTGAGAAACATGTATGTGTGTGTGTGTGTGTCCGTCCAGCGACCTTGTGCCTAAACTGCTCAACCGATTTCGTTCAAAATTCGTATTTAGTAGTTTGAAATGATAATCTAGGGGTACCTTTTTTAGTTTTTTTTTCATTAAAAAAAATAAGGGTAGCTGTCATACAAATTATTTCGTTGAGGTCGATTTTCTTATAAATGGCTAACGATTTTTATTATTATTATTATATTTAATCCATCGTGTTTGTTTCCGTTTTCAAAGGTGGTGAGGTAAAAAAATATAATTTTAAAGAAGGTATCTCCACTTTATCCTAACCGCACGCGCGTATTTGAATTGCACGCAGGTTTGGTTGGTGGGTATTTGGCAACTAAAAATATAATAAGAAATAGGCATGCCATCTATAGACAAATAGGACAACTTAACTTTGGTCTGACATCTATGATGCAGAAGCGGCGAAATTATACATTTTATCCGCCAAGCTCACGGACTGACAAAACATGAAAATATTTATTGGAAAAATTATGAAAACCTTAAAATACACTATTTTGAAATTTCTACTTAATATAAAATAATCTTTAAATTTAACTATGCTGTTCCCACTTAGCATCGTTCTATAATTAGCAGATTTAAAAATATAATAATTATTTAATTCAAATTCGATACTCCTGGCGCCATCTTAGGACATAATTGAAGACTAATTTCATGTTACCTTTAAAACATCGCTGACGGTACATCTGACTCCCCCTATAAAATCAATGCTACATACATAATAAAAATGGTTTTTTTATTAGAATGCTAATAATTTGTTTTTTTTTAATCGACTTAGAACTCTAGTATCAAGGCGTATTTTTGTGTCGCGCTCTCGAGCTCCGATTTGCATTTTTTAATGTATTGATGATGACTCGAACGCGGATTTATGTATATGTTATCGTATCGTTATCAAAGCTCGATCCCAGAGAAGATATTTATTCACACACATAACAGTCGCATGTGAAAGTGTAAACACTTCTGTATAACCTGTGGAACTCTGTCGAACCCGCTAGCTGAACTTACGTCCTCAAAATGATAAAGTGGAGCTTAGTGTTCCCGCAGATAGACTTATGAGTAGGTATGTGTTACGCTACGAATATATTTAGCAACAAAGCGGCTTTACGCCATCGTTAAATCGCGTTAGAGGTACTCGCACGTAACCGACAAAGTCGACCATCTACCTATGCCCTATTTTTACCAATTCATTGCGAAGCCGGAGGGTAATGTTTATTTCTAGATCTTTAGGATCTTTAGGAATTATAATAAAGAAGGTTTTGGATATTAGAACAAAACGTCACCAAACATTAACATTATTATTATTGTCCTAAAATACTGAAGTTATACCGAAAGCGTATTGTGAATCCTTCTTATCCTACCTTATATTATATAGCTTACCCTAATAATAGTTTTCATCTCTAAAAGGCGTAGACGGGACACGAGTCCGACTAACTTGCTGAATCTTCTTTTTTTATTATTTTTGTGATCGAAGCTATAAGGTAAGACAGTTTGTTTGATTCATGTGGTGCGATCAAATTTTTTCCGTGCTTCGCGCAAGGTTTTCGTTTGATGTTCAACTCAGTAGAGAAATATCGTGATGATACAAATATCCCATAGATACATATAACACAACCATCCTGAGATATGTATGTCAGATTAAATCATTCATGCAAACTGATGGTGGCTGCGTTCGCAGAAATTTGTGATTCTCGGATTGTTGTTGCGTTGTTGTTCTCCATTCAATGTTTTATTCGCTCATTTCAGAGAACGTTTTGGGTTCACATGAATCTTACTTTTTTTTAGGTAGGTAGGTCGGTAATGCATTGTATCGACTTCCGATCGTAAAGCACGCCCGGAGCCGGACGCGGTCTAACCAGCAGCCTAACCGTGGTAATTTTACTCGATCGACGAGTTCGAGCAAAATGAACGAGTAGGCATAATTGGTACCGTCGTAGCTGTCAAATGTACAAGTGAGTTAGTGCACGAAACGGTCACGTGGTCTACTCGAACTCGAACGTCGATCTAGCACATTTTGACAGTTATTGGTACCGTCGTACGAAATGTGAGCTCGAACTTCGAGTCATTTTGACGTATACGCTCACCCAAACACTCGATTGATCTTGATCAACTTTTGCGATAGTTTAGTAAATCTCAAAGTTCGACGTTCGAGTTCGAGTAGACCACGTGACCGTTTCGTGCACTCACTCACTTGTACATTTGACAGCTACGACGGTACCAATTATGCCTACTCGTTCATTTTGCTCGAACTCGTCGATCGAGTAAAATTACCACGGTTAGGCTGCTGAATGGGGGAGTGTTCGACCGGGGAGCTGATCGTGGTTCGAATTCCACATAAAACTGTAGGTCCCTTGCCTTACCTGGTGCCCCTGGTGGTAGGGATTAACCCGTCCGAATTGGTACCGCACCGATATAACAGTAGTACCGATAAAACAGGCTCAATGACACAATGATTCGTCTGTGCTTTAGAGGTTGAAGGTCCTTTGTGAGTACAAAATCGCCAATGTGGCGAATGGCTCGTCGCTGAATAGAATCCAAGGCTGAAAGAAGATACTCAGGGGAACCCTCCCAAAGATGACTGCAATATTCCATCTTACTTGTGCTTTATAAAGTGTAAGCCGAGCTAACAATATCAGACTCCATATAAAAAAAAACAATTAAACAGAGACTACAACAAAAATCTTACCAAACATTGAGTCGGATCTATATGAAGTATTGAGATATTCTAACTGGAAAATATGGACATATACACATTTTCGCAGAATACATCAGTCCTCCTACCCACACGCTACCGGCTTGGCACCTCCTCATTGGTGAAAAATAATCTGAGCTTTTCGGTCGGGCGCGTGTTGACGGTGCCTAGTCACTCATTGCGGTGACTATAAAAATATGAATGAATAAAAAAAGCCGCCAAATGTGAGTTGTAATCGCGCATCGAGGGTTCCGTACGGTCCGATGTATTATGTATGTACAAAAATAATTGTGCTTTGGAACATCACGAAACGCCTAAATAAAAACTACAGCAATGGTTTGACTGTCAGACATTTGTGTAGTTGAAATATACAAAAATATATTTCCTATATGACATAACTACAAACAAAAAATTATTTTTTTCCTTTACTTGTGCTGTGAGACTGTTGCTTCTTGCCTTTCATGATTCTAGGTTAACGGTAAATACCCTTATAGGTTTTGATTTGAGTAGTTTGCGAGTATCAAATCTGACATAAATGGCCGTATCTTTTTTCCTACATCACAAAGGGATCGCAGACCTCAGAATTTGATATTAATTTCAACTTGATACTACCCGTTCCTGAGAAAAACGGTCTTGACAGACAGACAGACGGAAAACGACGTGATACTATAATGGCTCAGTTTTTTTCCTCTTTTGAGGTACGGAACCCTAAAAATTGACTATATTGGGTTTCATAATCAATAATTCATAATCGGAACACAGGAATCGGAGCCGCATCACCCGCCTCCCGAGGTGGTGCGGGCGGTGTGGCAGAACGAGGGCAGAACAGAAGTTGACAAAAGTCGGAGCGGATATGCGCGTGCGCCGAACGGAAACTATTTTGAACAAATGCTCCATTTTGCACGTGCCGCGCTGGCTGGCACGATGCCCGCCGGCAACATCGCCCGCCCGCGCCACGTGCTGCCCCCGCAGACCCCGCGCCCCCAGACAGCTAGCACCAGCTACTGAGCGCACAGACGTCACACGTCGGGCACTTCAAGTGCATCCAAGCAAGCATCGAAATGAAATGAAATGAAAATTAAATGAAATTGTGTCCTTATAATAAATCCTTATAATAAAGCGAATTTTCTATGGGCGATCAAACGTGTTATGTACGTCAAAATATGAATATCCTCATAACTCGAGAACCGCTCTATCGATTTACATACGGTTTTCAATGTTACATTCTGTCACTTCTCAAGATGATCATGACGCTACGTCATCTGCTCTTCTTTCTTATGACGGCAGCATATTTGTAATTTCGTCTTTGTGCACATCATTTGAATGAATTTTCACCTGCTCTCCCAGTTGATGCCTCTTCTATTCTTTTATCTTGTATCACTATCCTCAAACGAAACGTATGATGAGATGATGAACTCGTTCGGTTAATTTCGCCATCTCGCGGTATGATGGGCAAGCGCATACAGACGTTCAAGTGCAAAGGTGGCAAATAGCTTTCGCGCAAATTGTTCTCAGATGTACCGGGAGATGGCGCTAGGATGAAGAATGTGTCATTGATTGATTATTACTAACTACCTGTGGTATAGAATGAATCCTCGAAATCCAACTAAAAACCAAAAGGAATACAATTTATTTGTTTGTTCGATGATATTGTTAATTTGCAGACAAATATTTTTTAATTACTGCTACTTTATTGCAGTACGCATAAGGACAATATGGTTAAAGTTTTTATTACCTTTGGCCGGATTTTGATGATTTTTGTTCGCAGATATACTTATTATGGATTTATTATATGTCGATATCAAAATGATATGACCTTTTTATTGTTGACCAAAATAATAATTAGCACACGCAAACCGAACAAAACGCAAGGAACATAGGACGCACAGGCGAATGATAAAAATAATATTAAATAAATTATCCTTCTGCAATAGGATCCTTCCTACCATTAAATTTTATTGGTAGGAAGGATCGTAGATTGAAAATAAATTCTATCTACCACACATTACTCTTGCCCTCACCTTTTCCGAGTAATAAAGTAAGTATCAAATAACAGACAACACGTTGTCCGTTCTACAATCTATGTTTATAACGAATTTCTCTAGAATTTTTTTAAATGGAAATAGATAATTAATTTGACATTGTTTGGTCAGCATACCCGTTGTCAAATATAGGTATATTATATAAATAAATAATAAATAATAATATATTATATAAAAAATATATAGGTATAATAGGTAATTGTCCGAAGGAGTGAAAAAGTGTAATTTTTATTGCCTATCATTTATTATTAATAAGGAAAATAACACACAGTTTCACAATACCCTAGCGTACATACTATGATACTAATGTAACATAAATACATTACAATACAAGCAAATAAACGAAAAAAGACAGAATAAAATTTAAATCAACTTGCAGTGATGGTAATGATTTCATTTAGAATCTCTTTAAAAAATAGGTAGGTACTACAAACACAGCGCGGCGCAGCAGGTCAGGTGAGGCAAGATGAACGGGAACGGGAACGGAGAGCGCGGAGGGGGGGGGGGGGGGGGGGGCGGCGGCGGCGCGGCGGCCCCTGCCTGGCAGGTGTACCGAACGGGTTTCCCTTCAGCCGCTGATTTGGGACTTCGGACTCGTTTTTGGCGACTCTCATTGGCGGATAGTAGCAATAGCAATGCGCTGGCATTTTTTTCTTCTTCCTTTCGAACCCGATGTCAGAATAATGTTCCGGGATTCGAAAAAAATATTATGAAAATATCTCGTTAGCCTCAGTAGCTTGATGTTGTTATGGATAGACGTCCGATCGTGCACACTCGGGCGCCGTCAGAATTTCGATGGGTGACCGTTAGACTGTTGAGGTTGCCCTGGTTCGGACTCCACGTACCTAAAGGTGTAGGTCCACTGAACACCTTCTGATCTATGTGTAGGTCCCTCCCTACCATTATCTTATAGGTGGCTGAATCAGCCCGGAAACACCGTATTGATCATAAGGTCGGTCGAAGCGGATAGGTGTAACTTTAAAAATATTGTTTTTTTTTATGGAAACTGACACGGTTGGCTACATCCCCTACAACATCCGTGATGTCAGCCCATAACACCGGGTGAACTAGGTGCCATGTCAGTGCTTCCCTTCATTTCATGTCGTCTACTTACACTGAACTGGGCGGAAAACACAAACTATATTTACATATCCGTTTCGACCGACGTTTCATTCAGTGCGGTGGTACCAATCCGGGCGGGATAAACCCTACCACCTAGTAAGGTAAGAAGCGAAGGGACCTACAGTTTTACGTGGAATCCGAACCACGGTCAGCCTCCAACGATCGAGCGGTCACCCATCCAAGTACTGACCGCGCTCAGGGTTCGTCTTTTTATCCATTTCAGTGTAGCTGACACGGCCAAAAGGAAGCGCTGATATTCTTTTATACTTCACATCAACAAGGTGTGATGTAGGTACCTACCATGTCAGGTTAAAATTTTTTTTTTGGGCGGGTGAAAGGTATACCTAGAATACCTACACGGTATACATAGGTAGATACAATCTTTGATCATAAAAATATAAACATTTTTTTCCATCTACGGATACATAAAATACACCAGTGTCCAAAAAAAGGGAGGGGTGTGGGCGGGGGCGGTCAGTAGGTACGTACCCGGTGCGGCGCCTGCAGCAGCCGGTGCACGGAAGGCAGCTGGCAGTAGAGCGGGATGGTCGTGTTGAAGGAGTGCAGCACGACCCCCTTGGGCTCGCGGGTCGACGTGCACTCGAACGGGTCCAGGTCGTCGAGGAACTGCACCCGACACTCGTACGATTCGTTCATTTTCACTTGTTTTCACTATTCCTTTTCACTTAACTCACAATTGATTTACTGTTTCTTTCATCGATTAATAATAATTTTCTAGATTTAATGTCATAGATTAGAGTGATAGAAGAGTTCATCCTATAACAACTAGACGTTGTAGGCTGGGTGTACTGAACAATCATACAAATTCGACTTGACGCGACTTTCACCGCGGACTAAGTCCTGCAACTGAAACGGTGCGCGCGCAAATGAGTAATTTGGACGAAACGAGATATTTCCTGCGTGTTGGTAAGACTTTCAACCTAATTACCTACCTACATAGTCATCGCTGCCGCCGCGCCGGCGCGATTATCCGATAAAATGTACTCATCTGCCGAAAGAATTACATACCTAGCTACATACAAGTAGGTATGGATGGACCTACATACTCATTCACTATGCTAGCAGAGTGAATGAGTATGCTATATGAGTTCTTCAGAAAACAACCTCATTCATTGATAATAATTTATATTATGAGGAGAATATGGTATTTCTATGAATTATGTGCTCGACCAAAGATAATTGTTCTGTGTGCTCGACGCATGCATTACGCTCGATACGAATCAACTGCGAGCAATAGGAATAATACCTAGGTATTCGTATAACCCCACCTACGTGGTAACTTTATGCCAATTCCAAAATAGTTTAGCTAGATATGGAATGTAAACGGTAAATGCTAATAAAACTGTATTTTGTGAACTATGCACAAGAGATAAGGTAGTTAGTTATATTATGTTACCCCCTTTTAAAGAACTAAACAAAACAATTTTCATCATTAAAAAAAAATTTCATAGGTACATCATGGCCAGCCAGCGCACCTCGATGTAGTGCGGTCGTATTCTTACGCGTCGTCGTTATACACGAATTGATAGGCCAAAAATTTATGTATTGGCCTTTTGCGTTTTTGGTAATATGCGTCCAAGGAGGATACAATGCGTCGAACGCGCCGTCCGTCACTCGTCACTCAAGGTTTTCGTTCACTCCTCAGTCCCTTAGAGAAAATCGTCATGTCACAAAGCATGTAGCCATGATTCCATCCTAGAACGACGTTTTAAATTCCATCAATGAAAACTGTAGGTTCAAGATTGGTTCAGCCGTTTTCGAGATTACCCGGTAGAGAGAGACTGGCAGACGTTCCGCGAAGATAGGTTTTACCAGCCATTCGCCAGCTCATAAAGTTTTACTGTTCAAATTGCAAGTCAGCTATGTATGACTTTACAGAAGTAATAATTTTAGAACAACAAAATAGCAACTTGCAGACGGCAATGAAACAGCAACTTGCTTTTAGAAAATTAAGGGCTAGGTGAACGAGGCGGACCTGACCGGAGTTGGTTAGGTAGGACGGACCACATCACCAGACCGGCCCGGAATTCCCGGACACGCGGTGGTTTGCAGTTTTTCCGGCGCGGCGCGGACATGAATGGGCAGGGCTATTCGTAGGTACGCCAAACATACATTATTAATTAAGAACTCGTAGGTATGCCAAACAGAGATTATTAACTAAGAACTGGGAGTGTCCTATTTGATTTCCTACGAATAGACCTACCAGGCGGGACA
Source organism: Nematopogon swammerdamellus (assembly GCA_946902875.1). Taxonomy (NCBI): domain Eukaryota; kingdom Metazoa; phylum Arthropoda; class Insecta; order Lepidoptera; family Adelidae; genus Nematopogon; species Nematopogon swammerdamellus. Next base: position 11,066,229 of record OX336338.1, read on the forward strand.
GTGCTATTCGCAGGTATGAGGTATTCGTATGTACAAACTGCACTATGGGAGTTGGTTAAAAAAAAAAAACCAGGGTTAAATTATAGAAGATGCGTCGCGCAACCTAACCTAACCTAACCTAACCTAATGTTGAGGCGGCGCATGTCGTTTTTGTTACGTTTCGTTGAAAACTCCCATAGTGCAGTTTGCATACCTGCATGCAGGTTTACCTACGAATAGACATGCCCGATCGGACAGGGCTATTCGTAGGTATACCTGCATGCAGGTATACCTACGAATAGACACTTCCGACAGGAATGACTGCACTTCGCACCATTGAGCTAGTTGTTACATTATAGCTCAATGCTCAATGAATATTAAGTTCTATGTCCGCACGCTGCTTTTTCATTTTTCTCTTCTTCCGCCCTCACTCTCCTGCTCTTCTGGGCAACAATGAATCGGAAGAGATAGTCGCATCCTTGTCTAACGAACCGAGTATAGTGCCCGGGACGGATCTCGGCGTGTCGTCGCCGCAGCGGGCGACCCGCCACGCGAATAAACTATACAAGTACGGTGCGGGTGCGAGGGAGAACACCGACGAACCGCTGCGGCGGCGACACGCCAAGATCCGCCCCGCGCATTATACGACACCTCGCAACTGTGCTCAACTTTGAGTATAAGTACCTAGGTACAGCCAAGACACCTTATAGGTGGCTCGGCACCACATTTCGCGGTATTTATAAGAAAAACAGATGCCCATTTATATTTGTATTGTTCCATCCGCAGTTTGTCCCATATACGTGGGCCATGCTATCGTATGCGATCTCCACGCGCGTCGCATCGCACCGACATTGTACAGGTGCTGACATTCTATTTTTATCGCGAACAGCAGAAAACTCGATTCACCAACAAGGCGTCGAGAGTCGCAAGACGAGATAATGGTGAATGCGAACGAGGCGAGGACGCGCGGTCGCTGGCTGACTCCCCTCTTCTCTCCACCTCTTTGGGTTCGTTCCAGCCAGTTCTAGTCGCGAATCAGCCCGCGCCAGGCCTTTTTTTTTACTGTAAACCGTAAGGTTAAAGGATTCGGTAAACACAATCGCCGGAAGACAGTTCCACACACTAGCGGTGCGACAAAGGAACGATTTAGAGAACAGATGGGTTCTCCACATGGCTCTGAGACGAGTCATGCGGAGATAGAACGGGTGGCAACTGGCAGGTGGAATAAGGGATGCTAGTTCCACAGAGCAGCGTCCATGATAGTAGGTATCTGTAAAACGGACTAACTAAGCGAATCTACAAATCGTCTGTGACTCAGGCCATTTTTGTCATCGTGCGTGTTTTTTTTTAAATTGACACGGTTGGTTACATCACCTACAACATCCGTGATGTCAGCCCGTAACACCTTGGTGAACTAGGTGCCATGTCAGTGCTTCCCTTCGGTCGTACCGGCTACACTGGACTGGACGGAAAACACGAACTTTTTACATCGCCGTTTCGACCGACTTTTCATTCAGTGTGGTGGTACCAACCCGGGCGGGCTAAACCCTACCACCTAGTAAGGTAAAAAGGGAGAGTGATCAAATCACTATTGTTTTACCATCTTAACACGACAGCCATAACGACGAAATGCACATAAACTCTCGGCACAATGGCAGTAAAGTTTGATTCTAGGCACAAAACTTAGACAATTCGTCGAATAGATATATGCCTTAGCTTAGGCCAGCGGTGTCCAACCTGTAGTACGCGGGACCCTGGTAGCACGCGGCCTTATTTTTAGGCGCCTAAAAATACAGACGTATAAGCGCACAGACGTGCCAATAAACATACACATTGAAATAATACTGAGAAAAAATTAATTTAGAATACGTTGACTCCGGAACATGTTAAAAATTGTCTAATGCTGTCATATGGATTATATGTATAGCAGATTTTGTAAATTTGTCTGAAAATCAAAATAGCCAGGTATCCCAGTAAAAATTTTAGGTAAACGTAATACATACATAGGTACTGTCCCTTAAAAAAAAAAAAAAAAAAAAAAAAAACTTGAAAGTGCCCGTTGGGCTTAAAATAAATATGGAAGTAACTCTTAAGACGAAACCAGTTGGACACCACTGCCTTGTCTAGTTGAAACAAAGTCACCTTTCCCGAAGCGATGGAGACCTCATTGGGGCACAGCGGCGCGGTGTGGAGCGGGGCAGCGGTGTATGTGCACACCAAAGATAATGGTGTTATGTGGTGCACACATACACACCACACGCTGTATTCCGACAATCGGGGTAAGCAGAGTAATCGGTGTTGTGGTGCAAGTACTCTGATAAGTTACAGCCGAGGTTACAGCACAACACCGACCACTACTTAACCGAATATTCGGACAATATCAAGCAGCAAGTAAGGCGTGAAGAACTTGAGAACTTGGAAAATGGCGTATGCAGCAGGCCAGAAGTGGACGCTTACACGCTGACTGACCGAAGAAGCCTGACGAGACGAACCTCTAGCTAGTGCGTGGTCACCGGAGGCGACCGGATGCGCTGGCTTTTGCCCAAACGGTCGACAAAATATAGGTACGCATACGTCTGGAAATTCAAAGAAAGAACGCCACAAGTGCTAGTTGTGGCGTTTTTGTGGAGCATGGCAGTCTCGGCAGTAGGTACTAGCTAGAGGATAATTTTTAGAACGAAGTTCCTTATCGCACATTACACTCCAAACATTTGACGAATGAGAGCTAGACCGAAAGAAGCGTAAGAGTTCGCTCAGATAATAATGTAAAGTTGTTAGATCTATATAGGTAGGTACCTAACCAATTGCCATGATTTTGAACGGTTCCACAGTCAGAAGCTGTGTCAAATCAATCAGCGACATCCTCAATTTATATTACGTAACGTCTAATATAACGATCGTGAAATCATAATCGTGTCGTGCGTCGGGCGGCGCGGCGGAGGAGGCGGCTGCACTACAGAGTGTTGCCGAGCGGCGGCGGCGGAGGCGAGGGCGCGCGGCGGGGGCGCGGCGGGGGGCGCGGCAGCTATTTCGAGTGTGAGACGAGTAAACCTGGATACTCCGAAACGGATGACTCGCACTGGAGAATTTGACCTACTCTTCCCGCGTCGCTGCTGGGCTCTTAGGATTCAACCTATTTCCCTTTTCCCTTTTGAAAAATCTGTTAAAAAAACTCCGCTCTAGTAAAATATATATGTTGTTTGCGTTATATTAGAATAAATAAAGTTAATTAAAACTAAATTGGTACCTACCGACGTAAACTAAATAGGTCAACACATTTTCCAGTTTCAATTTACATATTCATGGACTAAGTAGGTAAGTACTGTGTTAATATTTTGCCAACATTGAGTTGGCTTATTTCGTACTGACTTGACAACTCTGGAGTCTGGAGTCAGCATCTGAAAAAGGGTATTAGTCTTACGACTGTTACGTTAGGGGGGTCGCCGTGACCGACTGCGGGCTAGGGGCGAGCGGCATCGAAGCCGTTCTGCTGCTGGCACGTTCTGCAGTCTCTCGACTGCTGCAGCTGCCTGTGGTGTGGGACTTGACAATGACAATAAGGATGAACAAGACAGCTGGCGCGGGGGAGGCACGGTGTGACTCACTCTGTATTCTAATAATAATACACTTTAATATGCCACTTAAATATGTGGCAAGGGCGGGCTTATTGCCTTGGGCAATTTCCTCCAGTCAACCCTGTGGACTTACATGTTTACATGGAATCCGGACTAATGTAAATTACTCGTCGTTTGTTACTGTAAAATCTTTTGGATCAATAAAGTATTAATATGTATCTATCTATCTAATGTGGACACATTTAGTCCACGGGGGGGCGAGCGAGGTATATTCGCCATAGGCATTGTTCAAACCAAGATTTCAAACGTTCAGCGTGACTTCTTGCCCCATCTCACCTCACGGCTAGCGTCGTCACTCACCAACTCACCACTATGAGGTGGTTCCTGAACAATAATGGTGTCCCGTTCTCTATAATATATTCCAAGCCCGTTTCTCGAATAGATCTCGTTGTGACAAAACGAACTGGGTCGACGAACTGCCCTCCCCTCCCGTTTCTGTCTCATTCTAATTTCCGCGTCCCCCTCCCGCTCCCGGACGTCCACCGGTCATCGCGAGGAGGTGAGAATGACACCATTGACCATTATCTATGCATAGTGAGAAACGATTATAACTTTTTAAATGGAGAGAGAGATAAACTGAGAGGATTATGACATGGTTGTGCTTGAATAGATAACGAAGCGGACGTGTCGTCGTCGTGACACTTAGATAAAATATGAATGTAGTCCTGCCTACCTATGATGAAAGATTACGCATTCATAATCAATCACGCTTCTCTACCTTGGGTTAGTTATTAGTACTTTTGTACCTACTTATTATTACATAGTACATACATAGTTATGTACACTGTACATAGGCATATAGGCGGCGGATGGCCGCGTGTTTTTTTTTTATTGTTAGCTCGACATATGGCGCCCAGGTCCCCATGAGGTGTCTAAAGGCGCCCATGGACACTCGGCGAATGCAATGCCGGCCTGACATGTGCCCATTCACGCCCCTCTTGAAGGACCCGAGACTGTACTTGGGGGAAAATATATGAGCACGGAGAGCGTTCCAAAGTTTATCGGTTCTGTAGAGGAAAGATCTGCAGAATCGGTTGGTGGGCATCCGCGGTAAGACCAGCGTGTAGGGATGCAATCCCTGCCCAGTGCGCGTGGTGCGGAGGTGGAAAGGGGACGGCGGGATCGCATTAAGCAGCTCCTCCGAGCACTCCCCATGGAATAAGCGATAGAACACATTTAGGGATCTGAAATCCCTACGGAGTTGCAGTGGTTCTAGATCGCGGGACACTTCGGGGCCACCCACTAGTCGCACGACTCGACGACGGTACGAGTCCAGAGTCCAGAGGCGCAAGCTGGTATTTGGTAGAGCCATTCCACATGTGCGAGTAAGTACTCTAAACAAGACCTAATCTGCGATTTATACAGAAGCAGCTTTTGGTCCGGCGAGAAGTACCGTCGAACCTTATTGAGTACGCCCAGCTTTTTAGAAGCCACCTTCGCCTTCCCCTCGATATGGCGACGAAAGTTCAGGTCCTACGACCGTTCGACTCCGAGGACCCCGAGGTGTTCGCTTAATTGACGTGCCGTGAGTGTACGCTTAAGCGACGTGCCTTGGAAGGAAGATCGCACTGAACGCGCAAACTTGTGTCTTGGATACTTGCGTTGACATCGATCAAATTACTACGGCCCCATTCAGAAATAGAGCCGAATGTAATGTTCGAGCTCAGACACAAGTCTTCGCCTCTTCTCATCCACAACATCCCGACTAGCTGAAGGGATCACTGGTGTAGGATCCGTGTGCCGTACTGTCATCTGCACATCACAATGTATGTTGCCCAGAGACAGCATATCATGCAAAAGAAATAGCTTGGGCGCCTAGACCCCTCGGCGTGGGCCGAGTGCTCGAGTGGTCTGGGCGTCTACTTCTCTTGCGAGAGGTTCGGGGCTAGAATCCGGTCAGTGTACCAATGAGTTTTTTCATAGCTCAATGGTTTTTTCTGATGGAAAAATTAACGTGTAATCTACATCTGCTGCTTCACCGTTCGGAACCAAAGCATGTCGACTGAATGTCCATGGGCGTCGTTAGACACCTTATTAATGTCTCGTCGACATATGTCGCGCTTTCTATAAAAAAAAGATGAGATAAAATCACATTCTGATCTGAGGTAAAAATGTATAAGTAGTTTATTTCAGTAGGTATTTTTTTATTCAGAATTTCACGTAAGCGAAGCCGCGGGCAAAAGCTAGTCGTGGAATGCAATTCAAAGTATATTCGATTAGCACTCATGTGTCAACATTTACATGCGCAGGTGTAACGTAGGTATTACGACGACTACCTATACCTATATAACATACAAAGTGTCCGCCGAGCGAGGCCACCAGTGACCAGCCAAATGTGACAAAAGGAATCTATTGAAGGTTGACAACGGAATCACTTCCTTTTCTGTATCATTTCATTAGAATCATTCATTAGATACTTATTTATTACAAATTCCTAAAAAAATCTTACTTGAATTGAACTTACTTTTAACTGTAAGTAACTAAAGGTTGATATTATAAAAGCAAGCCTTTGCTGATGATAAGGTTCATTTAATAAACCCAATTAGTGGTCAAGTTTTCAATAAGTTAAAAACTTTTAGTATTAATGTACCTAACATTGATTGACCTTGCCGAACATAACATTGCAATAAAGCAGAAAAAAAAATTGCACGCATACACAGATAGGTCTGAGGAAATCTGACGATGCCGACAAAGTAACGGCTAAGAGAAATTCTAGTCATAGAATAAATAATAAATTGCACCGTTATTTAATGTCAAATTGTAGTAACATTACTCGCACAATCATAAAGTAACTGCCACGCTAAACCGACATTAAAAGTAGGTAAAGTACTCTTCTAAACGATGATGCTATAAAAACCTAGTAAGTACTACCAATACAATATATTCCATGATTTGAGTTAGAATTAAGTCATAAAATTACATTTAAGTAAATTTAATTTAAATTTTGGTTTTAAGATACATTTTTTATTTATTAACCGACTTCCAAAAAAGGAGGAGGTTCTCAATTCGACTGTATGTTTTTTTTTATTATTTTTTTTTTTGTATATTTGTTACGCGATTTCTCCCTCAATTGAGAGCCGATTTAGAAAATTCTTTTTTTGTTTGTTAGGTCATACTTCCGAGGTGGTCCCATTTCAATTTTATCGAAATTGGTTCAGTGGTTTTCGAAAAATCAACATAATACTATGGTGTGTGGTTACCTTCAGCAAAACTTGTGATGTGGTCGTTTTCAGCAATTTTCAGTTTGATAAATTAGTATGGTGTGTGGTTACCTTCAGCAAAACTTTTGTGATGTGGACTTATTCAGCAATTTGCAGTCTGACACATATGGCGAATAATTCTGTACCACTTCAATCGATTTCGATTATTCTTTTTTATGTAATATTACTAATAATATTACTAAAAAGAATGAAATAAAAACTGTTTTAAAAAACATAAAACCGATTTAAAAAAAAAAAAAAAAAATAAATTAAAAGTATTAAATACTTAATATTTTGAAATTTTCTCTGTCCTATTGAAATACATGAATCGTTATACTAGTGATACATATTCGGACCCTTGTTTCATGAATACTCTAAATTTGAAATTTTTTATCTTTTCCGACCGGCGGATAATAAATTAAACGCACGTAATTAAACGTAAATTAAATTAAATTTATTATGGTACGAGTACCATTGAGCTGGTCTGATGATGGAGACAGAAGGTGGCCATAGGAACTCCTAAACTACACATGAAAAACCCATCGTGTTTGGGCTCGTTGCATTTGTCTTCACGAGCAATTTACTTTAGACCTAAGAGATTCTCAATTCGACGGTATGTTTTCTTTTTTTGGATGTTTGTTACGCGATTACTCCGTCAATTGTGGGCCGATTTTGAAAATTCTTTTTTTTTTGTTTGAAAGGGGATAACCCTGAGGGTTTTTTTATGGAAACTGACACGGTTGGCTACATCACCTACAACGTCCGTGATGTCAGCCCATAACACCGGGTGAACTAAGTGCCATGTCAGTGCTTCCCCCTTTGATCGTGCTGACTACACTGAACTGGTCGGAAAACACAAACTATTTACATAGCCGTTTCGACCGACGTTTAATTCAGTGCGGTGGTACCAACCCGGGCGGGTTAAACCCTACCACCAAGTAAGATTAGGAGGGAAGGGACCTACAGTTTTACGAGGAATCCGAACCTCGGTCAGCCTCCAACGGTCAGCGGTCACCCATCCAAGTACTGACCGCACCCAGCGTTGCTTAACCCTTAACTGGCGTCTTAGCCCCATTGGACCCATGATGGATTTTGTTTCTTTCGCTACCCACGCGCTGTTCGCCGCAGCGACCCCCGTCAGAGGTGGTAACCGTGTCGATATTGAGCACGAAATACGACACGCACAAAGCGTGTTGGACTCGAGCCCGGTGGACCGCGCTCTAGGCGACCGTGCTACCGGACTTTGCCGGGCTAGCACGAGCACGGGCCGACACGAAAAGGTCCGGTTTGTGTCCGGCGACAGAGGGACGTATTTATGCAAGCAGGTAGTTAGCAATGTAGTAGTAGCAATGTTTTCTTTCATGCAACATTTTTGCTTGCTTTAGCACCGCCTTCCACTCTAGGGTTCGTTTTTTTTTTAGGTTTTTATTTCATATATTTTTGAAGGCGGTTTTTATATTTTTATTTTAAATAGTCTTTTAGTTCAACTTTTTTTAGGAAGTCGGTTTTATGTGTTTTAAAACTTTTTTTTTTTATTTCACAGTCAAGCACAGAGCTCAGCGGCCAAGCAATATTGTAACACACCTATAATTCATCTATCTGCCAAGAACCTAACTCCTAAACTTATGCAAGTAATCTATGATTTTAACTCAGAAATAGGTACATAAGTTGCTAGATATATTGTACCTATGTATAAGGTCTGAAGATCATGAAATTACGTAGGAATTCCATCTATCACAACCATATATTTCACAAAATTAAAGGTTATTATTATTGGTTATTTATGCTGACAATGGTGACTTCAGCATTTTCCTCGATGTATTAAGTTATTTCGTAAATATCAATAAGAACATAATTTTGGATGTCGACTGGAACATGGAAACGAAGCAAAATAACCGACTCGCTGAAAACTTAATAATATAACTTGTACAATTTGTGACGTTCCGTACTCGAACTTGTTATGGGTCAAAATCGTCTATTGATGCCATAGCCTCGAACTTGTCTCCAAGAACGATCGAAGTGTTAATGCGTGTCACCGCAGTCAGTGATCCAGCAGATGGGTCGCGAACCTCCGGCCTCTGTACTGTACACCACGGGAGCGTTCACACACCCGGTAGAATACTGCGAAGCTATTTAGTTACGTGATTGGAGAAGAATAGTATAAATTGTAATTATTCTATTGATGCTAATTTTGTAAAGTTTATAAATGTATCAACTTTACTACTTACTTTACTCTAAAAGGTCGTCGCATAATTTTTTAAAACGCACCACGAGGAAACCAATAAGGCAGAACTTTTTCAAGTCTATGGAGAACAGCTGCAAGTACTTACACTAGCAATGAGAAAGTGTTGGGTATGTAAGTATAGGTTAGGTACTAGGTTGAATGGTAGAAATTACATTCTGCAATACGGCCGTTGCAGGTATAATTTTACTTTTCTTTTCAATTAGCTCTACCCAAATAATTCATAGAAATGTTTCGTTAAAGTCAAACGCCAATAATAAAATAATTCCTGCTGATTTGACTGAGCAAGTTGAGTGACAAGAAAGATTCCAGTCACGTTACAAATAACTTGTTTTAAAAACAAGTGTGAGTGAAACTCACTCGAGACAAAACGTGAGTACGTTTTACATTCGAATCGTGTACGCACGGACTCTATAATTTGTGTAGGCTGAGTGCATCCCTACGTATTATAAGATCCAACGTTTGCCGTCTGTCTCTGTGTATGTATGTACGTAAGCATGTTCGCTTATAATAACTCAAGAACGGCTCAAAGTATTCGCTTGCGGTTTTACCTATGTAATACGTTTCCGCCAGGTTATAGGCTATACCTATAGCATCACGCCATAATAATTATTGTATGAGCTGAGAAGTGGGCTCGAAAATGATTGCAGTAGGAAAAATCTATCAATTCAATTAACTTTCGTGTGACTTACTCGAAATCTATTCACCCAATTTAGATAGAGTTTTCACTGACTCTACCAGGAGTGCCGCCGCAGTAAACTCCGTCGATAACTTTGTCGCGCACACCCTCTGAGGTCTCGTGGAATGTTGTGAAAGGCCGTGAGGCCAGTAGCACAGTGAGACAAAGTTGCACAGGTATGCCTTTTACTGCAAACTCTACATATAGGTACGAAGACAAAATACAATAAAGCAAAGGTGGATTTATGTTCTAATCACTTTCACCTTTCACGCTTAGTACGAGGGTTGCTCATTAATGAGAAGATATCGAGTACGTGCTCAGACCAGAGCCGTGAGTTCTACGAGCAACTTGTTCGACATTATTTAATTGTGGTGGTATTTTACCTCACGACATAGAGGCAAGAGTTAATTTCTATGAAGTTATAGTATAATACTTATATCTAACTATTGTATGAGAATTTAATTTTAAAAGTGATTTGCATAAATTTCGTTTAACTCATTTATAAATATTATAAAAGAGAAGAATCCCTGATAGATAGGTATGTCTGGCCGTTCCGTCTGATCTTGACGCCAAAATTCCGTCCATAAAATGTGTCCCCGGCTCAGGGATTGGTCGATTTTTTCCGACAGCGTTCACTTCCTACCCCACTGCTCGGCTCATATGAATAATCGTGTGATGCTATAAAGCCTGACGGAGATGTCTAATTATTTAGGCAACAACTTCAAACGAATTAAGCTGTTTTTGAGTTATATATAAGCGAACATACACTCATACATACATACAGACGACAGACGTCGTATCTTATATGTAGGGATAGATAGATAGATAGATAGATATTTGTGTACGTACTTAGACGAAAGGTAATTTATTAATAGTAATGTTAAAGATTACAGATGAGATTCTATTCTATGACCATCATGCGAGTAAGGTCTAACAAGATTGGCCGTGACTGCTGTTTGTACATACAAGTACACTTGTCACTTGTCAGTAAGTGAGACAGAAATACATTTACAGTACGTCGTGCGAGATTAAATTTAAAGAGAAAAAACCGAAGTTACTATTGTCAATAAAGATATTTAATAATTTACCAAATCATATCAAATCATCTGATACATTCAATAAGTGTAAATCAGAGCTGAAAGAATATTTGACCAGCAATCATTTTTATTTGCTTGATGAATATGTTAAAGAAGGCATACATAAATGAATGTAATTTATTAGTTATTAAAAACGTTTTTCTCAATATTTTATGTATTTATTTATAATTTATATTTAGGTAGGTATGAATTTAAATTTTAAGAGTTATATGAATTAATCAGTATATTATGTATTGTAAAACAGTGTTTACATAGGTTAAAAATATTGTCATTCCCATGATGTGCTTACTAAAATTTATAAATAAATAAATACTTTATTTCTGTTTATGTGTGACAAAATGGTGTAATCGAAATTTTTGTGTGTGAAAAAATTTTTGTTCAGCAATTAATATTATTATAAATATTGTGACGAAAATCAAAAGTTAACTCTTCACAGAAACTTTTAATATTAATGATAGAAGTGAACTCTTTTACACTCAAAATAATAACTTTGTAGAACGGATTTTTTTCGGTTTCGGGTAGGTATCTATAGCTTACCTACTGACTAAATAGAACAGCAAACTACATATTAGTTGTCTATTTGGAAAAGTATTGTGTTATGTTTATTAGATAAAAATATTCAAAAATATTACTATGACGTCATGTTCTTCCACTTGTTAGGTAGGCTACCTGTACCCTAATCACGAGATTTAACCTACTACGCTGCGCCGCCGTGTTCTCCGCATCATTTTGTATGGAGAAACGGAGCAGCGCCTCTATAGCGTAGCGTAGTAGGTTAAATCTCGTGATTAGGGCACAGGTCCCGTTCGTAAAGCTAACGAAATAAACTTACTTATGTGACGCGCTTTATAAATAGAGAGAAATATACTTACAGCAGCGTAGCACTAGGTACACACGAGTAGTGTCGCACACAACATGTCACAACACGTGGCGTGTGATGTGAAGCCTTACTGTCACGGTCGTGTGTAACGCTCCTAGCTCGCAGCAAAGTGTTATGTACCTACCTACGTCGTCAGTGGTCAGTACCACAGCTAGCTAGCTAGCTATATGCGTGTTTAGCTCAGTACGCATCATTTGTACAAATTGGCCCCTTCACCGATACGTATGCCGATACTCTCGACAATTGGGTCAATGAAAATATTACAGTCCTGTTTATAGAAACGATGTCATCAAAATAACTCGCCGCAATTTGCGGGTTTCAGTTCATTGCACCTAGTTGCTAAAAAAACCTCTTCGTAATAGGTAATGAAATGTCCAGAAATTTCAAAATACCTGGCGAGATCATCGTTACTTATACACGACTACTTGCTCTCCCAACGAAATCAAAAAATTAAGGAACATTTGGTTAATACCGGCCAAGTGCGAATCCGACTAGCACACCAAGGTTTACGCACCATAAAAAATACCGTTGAAAAAAAACACGTTTATTAATTTTTCCAAAGATACAGTCATCGGACGGACGGACGGACAGACGGCGTAGGCTTAGCAATAGGGTCGTCCGCACGGGGTACGGAAACCCTAAAAACCGAGATTACAAGAGAGTAAAAAAAAATATTAATGTACGTATTTAGACAGTGTCTGTAAGTTATGAAAAAAGTTACATACCTATCTATATTTAAATTATTTTCATTATTTAATTTTCCAAAAATTAAAAAAAATTACACTTGAAAAAAAAATCCCACTATGCCGTAGAAGGTAGCTATGATATGATAAGATAACTGATAAGTCCTACAAAGAATGTCATCTAGCCCTTCCGGAGTATTTCGGAGACAACATCTTTTACTTGGTAATTAACCGAACAACCGTCCGTTGTCTGTCAATGGATTACATACGAGTTTGCGAGTATAATTGGCCTTGAGAAAGTCTTGTTCCGATTAAAGTCTGTAAGTAACGGTCTTTGCGAGTTGTACTAGGCGGCCGCGCTGCCGCTGCTGAGGGAGGACGCATGTGTAACGCAATGCAACAGTGATACGCGTGCCTGAATTATTTTGCACTTTCTGAAGGGTTGTTTTTTACCGTCGCGTCGGGGGTGTTTTATTTCATTTTTGTTTTTAAATAGATACATATCTACCGTAACTAATCTCAATAAATGTTGTCTACTAACTGACGTTTCTAGAAAGGAGATTGTGAGAGAACTTGAATACGATATTTTGAGTTTGGACTGAAACACTATTAGACTGGACGTTTCTTATTGCGAAAATGCGCAGCTTAGTACATTTCAAGAATAACTTGGAGGAAAAAAGATAAAAATCATTCAGATAGTCTTTCATATCTCGATGGAAAAAGAAGTTCCTCGGACGGCGCCACACGCCCGCGCGCCATCTCCCTCCATCGCTCCCTCCATCCTACCACGCGAAGCCGCACCAGAGCCGGCTAGCTGAAGGTGTGCTTTGGTTTTCGTGAATCCAGTCGTAAACGTTTCTAAGATAAATATACGGCGACCGAAGCTTTCGGTTAAAGGTATTCGACTTTTTATTTGTTGTACTTTACAGGTCCAGGCAGTAAAGTGGCATTAGCAAAGTAGCGCATACCTACACGCAATCGTAAAGTTGGTGCATAGTAAACGCGCGTAAAATGGTGGCGACTTGCGTTTTAACGTAGGCACCTATCGTGTATCGCAGTCCTCACTTCGGAAATCATGAAAGCTCTTCGCGGCGACACTTCGTGTGCTCGTATTCATAAGATTTTGTTTGTTACTTTAGTTCCGCTCCGCGTAACTACATATTACTTAATCTGTGGTTCCGCGAACAGTTTCGTGGCGGGTGAGCCGGTGTGCGAGCGGCACGCACCGCTCGCTCGACAGACACACTGCGACTACTGCAGGCAGTGCTGACTGCTGACTGGCTGGCTCGGTGGTTGCGTGCGGAGAGCGTGGCGTTTGAGCAATATGTATTTGTGGATGATTTACGCCAAACTCGAGCCAACACTATGTTTTCTCGGAATATTTTATTTATGCATAAAAACTGAAAATGAAAAAAATCCGTTATCATGTGTTTATTGTAATTTACAATGACGATCGCGTGAGGGAAAAATGTTATTTTGTTAACAAAAAACATATTTAGTGGTTACACATCTATGTTGTAGGAGACAATAGGTACATGGAATACCTACCTACCTTTATAAGGTAGGTAGGTATTCCATGTACCTATTGTCTCGTCCGAGATTCCATTGAAATCAAGAAGCACGACAACTCAACTCAACAGGGAGGGAAGTTTTCGGCGATGTGGAAGTCATAGAGCCGCTCAAGAGAAGAAGACACGACGGACGCGATCGACAGGAAGTGGATACAGTCAGCGCCTTTTGCGTCTCCGCCGAAACCAGGAACGCATCGGTGGAACCTTCGTCTGCGAGACGCCACCCGTACTGGCCACCGATAACATTTTCGGTATCCGCGACGGACGGAGACGTTCTCAGTCAACCGTGGCAGTGTTCTGATGGACACACAGTTCGGAGAACGTCCGTGAGAAAAGCCACAATTTGTTTAAATAGGTATTTTTTTTAAAAATTACATTTTTGAAGTTACACTTCTTTGCGTACGTTATGAAATTTTTTTTATGAAAATGGGGAACCCAGAAATAACGTCATCGTCATCGTCAGAGTAACCGTATACACATTATTTGTATCTAGGTATTGTGCGGTGCTGCCGATAGATAAGCGGAGAGATGGGGGAGGGGAAGGGATGAGGAAAGGGGAACGGGAGGGGAGGGGAAAGGGAGGGACAAGCCAAAGATGTACATCTTATATAAACGGAAGAGTATGTCTGAATGTCTGTCTGATTGAGGTAAACTCCGGAGCCACTGAACCGATTTTGATGTGGGTTTCACCAAAACCATATAAGCTATATATCATCACGATTTGATACTACGCGCCTGACCAGTGAACAAAAATAAGAGACAATTCGGCAAAAGTACTCACTCGCGCAAATCAATATTTAATACACTGGGTTAATAGTTTCAGTTATAGGACGCAAAGTCGTTTTATATCCTGAAATGAAAAAATAAATGTTCTGCGAAGTTTCTGGCCGGTTCTTCTTCGTGGGTGTAATCGAACCGGATCAAACAAATTGTGACAAGTTCGAGTGCAGTCTCACTGCCATATGAATGATCAATAAACAATACAATACAATACATACAATGAAGAGCAGTGTACTGAAACTAGTGTAGTTATTAACAAGTCCAACTAGGTATATAAACACAAAGCATAAATAAACGTTTGTAATTTGTTTTCGTTTCCTTTTCAGACAATGGGTGAGAAAATTTTGGCCGATCGTTAGAAGAACCTAGGTATTAAAGTGTTCACTTCCCGTGACCATATTCGTGCCATCCACTCATTGATAGCTTTCTTACCTGTGTGGGAAAAACCATCGACGATGGGAAAATTGTGATCGCCGCCGCATAGAATCATAGCATCATCCATCAACCATGACATAAATTTGTCATCCTGCGAGTAAACAGTGACTTCTTCCGTTACATCATTCGTTACATTTTATATTACGTTGTGAGAAGTTAAGTAAAAAGCAGAAGCAGTTTTCTAAGTAGTTGACTAAGAAGTCGGCGATGTCCTGTCCACACTGAAAACACTAGTTTTAACTATAACGTATGTATATGAGTCGAGTACCTACATACATGATTTGTATTGTTAACTTAACTTCCCTTTGGATGGACTAGCCTTTGGATTGTCGGCTAAGAACGCGCAGACGAGACGTTACGACTAAACATTTAGTTGGATACGAATACCTAGTTCGTGTGCCGGAGCTCTTACTTATACATAACATACCGAGTGTCAAATATAGACCACTTTACTGAGTTCAAGTCGACTTTTTACCCGACTACGGCGAAGCCTAAAGAAGGCTTATGATTTTGGCAGCGTATGTATGTATGTATGCATATATGTGTTTTCGTTTGTTTCCTCACATAGCCTGAACTACTTAAGGAAGGCTCAGCAGTATCAAAAATAGTTTTTTTCCAGATTGCTGTTTCTCATAAACTACTTGTGAATTTGAAGGGCGTGAGTGCAGAATCATTGAATCCAAAAATATTAAAAACGTAGGCGTAATCTATAAATGCACCTAATAAAATTGTAAAGACAAAAACCATTTTACATTGAATATATTTAAAAAAAAATTGAATATATTTTAAAAAAAAAAACAGCCACAAAATAGGCAACTGAGTGACTGTTAGAACAGTTTATAAAATGTATGTCTGTCTGTGTGCACATCACACAAAACCACTGAACGGGATTTGACGAAACGTTGTATAGTGACAGTGTATATCCCGGAATACTGCACAAATAGTTAAACACATAATTTATTGTGTAAGTATTTTTGCTTTCAGTAGCATAACATATTTTTAGAAAGATGTATTGAAATATTTGTTATTGAAATAGTATCTAATTAATGTTACTAAGGGCGAGGGCAAAAGCCGAGCTGCGTTCAGGTAAACGATTTATCTCCATGAAAGTAAGGTAGGTACTTAAATGACTTGCTTTCTTTGCTTGAGAACGCAGCTCGGCAAGCAGCTCGGCCTTGGGCCTCGTCCTTAGTTACTTACTTTCTTCGAGAAGGTTTATTGTTACCCTGAACGCAGCTCGGCCTTCGGCCTTGCCCTTAGTTACTTACTTTCTTTGAGAATGTTTATTTTTTACGTGAACGGAGCCTGACCTTCGGCCTCGCCCTTAGTTACTTGCTTTATTCGAGAAGGTTTATATTTACCTGAACGCAGCTCGGCCTTCTTTTTAGGGTTCCGTATCCGGTACGTGACACTATTACTAAGCCTACGCCGTCTGTCTGTCTGACTGTCCGTCCGTCCGTCCCTCCGTCTGACGGTCTGTCTGTCCGAGGGCTGTGTCTCTCTTGAACCGTAATAGGTAGCCCGTTGAAATTTTCACAGAATATGTGTTATTATTATGGCCGATATAACAACAAATAATAAAAATAAGAAAAAGTAAAAAATTCACCGGGGTTCCCATAGAAGAAACCAAAAAGTGTATGCGCGCGCGTCATCTACCGAATAGAGTGTGAACCATTTTAACTAATCATGACATTCAACTATTATGAAGCATTTCATAACACGCCATAGAAGGCGTGAGTGGCGCTAACCATGAAATCGCAATTCGGTACCCTCGGTGCGCGAGCTCGACTCGCACTTGGCCGGTTTTTACTTAGTTACTCTCTTCTTTTGAAATACGAATTTAACGCGAGCGAAGCCGCTGGCAAAAGCTAGTATTTAATTAAAGTAATAAATAACACTCTGTTGTTCGGGAAGGAGTAGAGCCCGATGGCAACAAAATTTTCTCTCCTTATTTCCTTCTTTTTTCGTAGTCGGGTTTAACAAAATGTTTATTTTTGTAGTTGATATATCGAGCAAGGCGTAGGTGGTTCACGGGGCTGCCTGCTGTCCCACGCAGGTAGGTACTCGTAGGCAAGTTTGCCTTGCACTCGGCAAACATTGTATGTGCGCTTAGCGCATTCGTTCGTTCGTAGCACGTAGAATACTGACCTTGCTTCAGATAATATTGTTAGCCGGTTTTTACAGCGGCTTCGCTCGCGAGAAGTAGGATTTGAAAAACATTTTGTATAATCGCACGGCACGGCACTTCAACTGCCACTATGCAAAACATCAAGTAGGTTTTGACGTGATAACGTCACGTCTTATAAATTGATGAACACCGGCTGCACGCACGAAAAAATGTCACGTTCCATCTGAGCCTGTGTGTGCAAGCGAGAGCGCGTAACAAGCGATAGAGAGGCACAATCGGCCCAAGCTGGAAGCGAACCAAGGGAATACGATATTCGTTTGGTCGTTTATGTGATTTCGTAGCTCAGTGGTAAGAGTGTAGTTGTATTTTTTGACCATGGGTTCGAATCCCTCAAATTTTTTTTTCTTTTTTTTTCTTTTTTATGTTTACTTTAATTAGGTTAATTTAATGTTACGGTGATTAAATTTTTTAGATTAAATTAACTAATTTTGAAAGACCTATGCCGTATTTTTTTACTTTACGTTCCGGAGTAATCACTTCGGACAGCGCGTGTGACAGACCGACGGACGGACAGACAATTAAGTATTTTTATAAGGGTTCCTGCAAGCGACGGACAAGACAACTCGGACTCGGACATAGCGCGTGGAGTGTTCGATCTGCAATTTCTTCGAAATGCTAAACTTTAAGCTCCGGCCACACTTGCGCGACCAAAGCGTCTGCGAAGCGGGAGCGTCTGTGGAGCGTCTACAACGCGAACTAGGCGTGCACACCTGCGCGACTACGGCGCGAATCTCCATACACTTGACGCGCGCGTCCCGCTCTGCTGACGCGCGCGTCCCGCTCTGTCGACGCGCGTGTCCCGCGTTGTGGCCGCGTGATCTTCATTTGTGAATAGTAAACAAAAAAAAAAGAATAGTAAACGAATTTAAACTTAATAAGATTTATTTACTTACCATCCATTTCAAACACCTGACCGATTGAATCCCATATCTTATCTTTTTTTCTGATTTTTTTGTACCCAGGATCTTTCAAATCATAATAAAATACGACGTTCTCTCACTTTTTCAATGAACATCTCTGTAGTATCTTCCGTTCTAGACATCGTGAAAATTAAAATACACAAAGCAAGTATACACACGTCTGACCCCTTGACGCGCGCGTCCCGCTCCGCGGACGCTGTCGTCCCGCGTTCTGGTCGCGTAGGTGTGCACGGCGCCATATAGATACATGGGCAGCGTCCGCCAAGCGACTGACGCTCCCGCTTCGCAGACGCTTTGGTCGCGCAGGTCTGGCCGGAGCTTTACAATGTTGACGTGAAGATTCACTTGGTTTTATTTAGATAAATTTAGGAATAATGGAGTGGGATTAACATTTTTTTACTTTTTAAATCAAACAACAAAAAACAATACATATGACGGTTTTCACTAGGTAGGTAGCTTTCATTAGAAATGACATTCGATGGGGTGGATGGACGTGGAATTCTCTTCATTTTTTCAAAATATATTTAACCTGAAATATATTAACAATAATTATTACATAAGTATTGCAATTATTTCTTCATAGGTACCTAATACCACAGCATTGTGCCATAATAAGCTATAAATATGCCAAATATCTCTACCTCGTGCCGTTTGGCTCTGGAAGCTTGTGACAGATAGACAGACATACCTACACCGGGGTGAGACCATAAGTGTTCTGTTTTTCCAATTTTGGTATACGGAACACTAAAGCATACAGTTCAGACGACGACAGCGCTAAACAATGAGCAGCAGGAAAAAAATTATAGCTATTTAGTTTAGATCACATTTTATTGTTTAGTTTTTTTTGGGTGGGTGGGTTGCATTATAAGCAGGTACCATACGTTCCTGCTGGATCTGAATGGATCCACTATGTGATGGTAAAAAAAACGTTGCGTGACTCCGACTTCCTCGTGTCGATCTGAACGGCAACCTAATAATAATAATGAAGCAGACAAGGGAAGGAAGTGTATGTAGGTACATACTGACTGCAGTACTGGAGGCAGGTAGTCGGGCACCTGCCCGCGCGCCGCGGAGGCAGTCGCGGCGCGGAGTCGCGGCGGCGGCGCGGCGGAGGGGGAGAGTACGGCACGAATCCCTCGAAGATCACCGATAGGGTTTCCGCTTCAAAGCCCGGTCATTGCTGAACGCTACAGAGATCAAAATAGCTGGACTGCTTTTCCGTTTCGTGACCAATCTCTATAATGTAAGTATAATATGTACTGTGCTAGGCACCAAACCGGTTAAACATATAATAAGCTGAACTCAAATCCAGAAACTCGTCTGCAGTTTACAAGACCACGGAGTAGACACTAGACATCGTACGATTTGTTATTATGTGAGCTACCTATGGATAGTGGATCGTAGGCCAAGAGGCAAACTGATTTATTTAGTACCTACTAACTTATGTACCAAATTATGATTTGTTTTTATTAAGAGTTTAATCATCTTTTCCGCTAGTCGCGGATACCTTGTTTGTTTACAAGCATGACATCACAGAAGCCACTTTATTTGCATTTTAGTTTTTGACGTCTTTAAATTTGCTTCCATAGTGGGAGCCAATCCAGAAAACTGATGATAACAAAATCGGGGGATACGGTTTGGTGTTGTAGCTTCATAACTACCATGTACATCCAAAATTTAATTACACCACTCGATAGTTAATCAAAGAATACGTACCTACACGTATTCACGTAAAACACGCGGCCGTGTCCATGACTCCACGACACAGCCACACCCCGATTTTTTCAAGACAACGCGTGTATGAAGCGTTTGCTACCTATAATGTTTTCCTTGCATTTTATTATACCTGAATTACACCCGGATATCATGTTCCTTGGGTTTGAGTTAGTCACACATTTTCAGATTTGGTTTAGACTCGGTACAATAACTGACCACTTGTCCGTTTTTTTCCGGCTTCTTATTCACAGTGGTTTTAACTGACTACGTCGAAACCAAAAGGAAGATTTATTTATATTATTTGATCGCGAAGGAATTTTCGCTTTAGCCTTCGTGCTCGGCGACACGGCGCGGAGGAGGCGGAGGCGGCGCGGCGGCGGGGGGCAGGGGCGGGGCGGCGGCCACGCGCCGGTCAATGCCTTCCTCTTTGTCTTACCTTACCGCGGAGGACGGCCTTCGAAGCCTGCTTTTCGCCCGCTTCCAGATAAAGAACTGTCTTCATTTTAGAAACGTCTTCCGGTACATCATCATTGCTCGCTGATAACTCGAGAACATTTTAACTGATGACAAATTATCACAAAAATATGTTCAACCGAAAGGTTCGCATTTTAATTAAAATTCATAATAACATAAAACATTTAAAATATTCACCAGATTAATAACAAAATATGTAGGTCCTACCTAAAGATAGTCCTACCTATGTATATTTTTACAGAAATATAAATACACTAGCTATGCCCGCGGCTCCGCCCGCTCTCATATTTAACTTCTCTGCTAACCTCATAGTCATAAGCCATTTAGCGTGATAGTAAGTAGCCTATAGTTGATGGGAAGAATCAAGCTATCCGTAGATTTTTTTTATTAAAATCGGTTCAGTGGTTCTCGAGTTATAAGCGGACAGACAGACATACAGAAAGCAGACGTTGGATTTTATTAAAGGTATAATAAGGAAGTATATAGTTTATGTATGGAACAAACGTGATTCAAATATAATAATAATGCAAGCAAATGAAAACAAAGTCTAATAATAATTTTATTCCGCATCAAAGAAATTATTAATAAAAACCGTCCAAGTGTGAGTCCGACTCGCGCAACGAGGTTTCCACATGAAAAACACAATGTTTGGTGTGTCTGTCTGTGGCATCGTAGCTCCCAAACGGATGGACCGATTTGGATGCGGTTTTTTTTATTAGAAAGCTGGTTTAATCAGGATGATTGTTAGCTATGTTTGTAATTACGTAAGCAATTAATTAAGTAATAAAAAAATTTATCGTCTTAAAAAGTGGACCAATTTGCATGCAGTTTTTTTTAAAAGCTTGAAATAAAAGTTAAAATACAAATTTAAAAAAAAATACAAATTTAAAAATCCAAAATAATTTTCGTTTGCGTACGTTAGTAGTCGGGGGAACGCTACGTAAATAAAATATAAAAACTCAGAGCAGCGCGGGAATTTACTTAGCGGTCCCCCGACTCCTTTAAGTAAGTAAACGGAAATTATTTTTTACTTTGAATTTTTTTGTAATTTACCTTTTTTCTATTTTTTATTATGTGTTGATATATCGGCCATACATAACATAATAAATAACACATATCCTGTGAAAATGTCAACCGGCTAGCTATTACTTACGGTTTCAAAGGCAGATATAGCAGTAGGACAGACATACATACAGACAGACGATGTAGGCTTCCGTACGGACGGGGTACGGAAACCTAAACATAATAAAACCGGTAAAATGTGACGCAAAGAATCAATAGTTGATGCGACCGCAAATAAATGTAGGTAGATATGTACTCAGGGGCAGTTGCTCATCGACAATCTTACAGATGACGTGAGTACTTACCGAAAGGTAGGTATTTATTTAGCCGACAAGAGAAGCTGTCACCGATTATCAGTTATCACCAAACAATAATAATAATAAAAGTTAAAATACAAATAAAAAAAAAAATACAAATTTAAAAATCCAAAATAATTTTCGTTTGCGTACGTTAGTAGTCGGGGGAACGCTACGTAAATAATATATAAAACTCAGAGCAGCGCGGGAATTTACTTAGCTTACTTAATTACCGCCTCCCGCCGCCGCGGCGGCGGGAGGCGGACCTCCAAGCACGCCGGCGGGTGCAGGCCGGGGCAGTCGGGGGACCGCTAAGTAAATTCCCGCGCTGCTCTGAGTTTTTATATTTTATTTACGTAGCGTTCCCCCGACTACTAACGTACGCAAACGAAAATTATTTTGGATTTTTAAATTTGTATTTTTTTTTAAATTATTCTCGCCGGCGCGCCGGCGAGAATACCGTTTTTTGTTTTTGTCTGTTTGTATTAATTTTGTATAGGTATTTTATTTTATAATTATATAAAATTAATGTAAATATGTAACAAAAAGCGTGAAAATAAAAACATAATAATACACTTTATGCCACTTGATTTAAGGCAACGGTTGACTTATTGCCTTAGTCAATTTCTTCCAGCCAACCCGGTGGTCGTACAGTTTTACCTGGAATCCGAACCTGGTGAAGGAATGAAAGTATTTTTTTTTAAATCAGAAAAACTCAATCGTAGGTAACTAAACACGCCACCGACCGGATTCGAAACTCGGACCTCTCGCAGGTGAAGCCGACGACGAGACGCGACGACGACGACGACGACGCCCAGGACCACTCGGCTCGGCCACCCGCCCCGGTCAACAACATCAACATTACAGTCAGGTGGTAACACTAACGCCTTTTATAGATAGGGAGTCACAATTATTCTAAGCGTGTTGTCATTCAACAACTTAACCTAACCTACACCAGCACTCAACTATTTGAAATAAGACAAATTTTAAATAAAATATTCTTCAAAGAAAGTCACATGGTTCTAATTTTAGTAGGACTGAGGAACCTTTTTAAAATTAAATAGATTTGAGATGAATCAAGTGATTTAAAACTTTGTCATTCATATAATCAATAGATAGATAGGTAACTACTTATTTGAATTTTATTTTAAATAGGCACATACGAAAGTTTTAACGTTTAATATTGTCAATAAATTATTTAGTACCTATATTAAAAAAATACACATTTATTTTAAAAGATAGTAGTTAGTCATGCTATGTTTTTAATAAAGATATTTACAAGTGCGATGAAGATATTGACAAAGTGTCAAGTGATGTTATGGTGATGGATGACGCATGATGATAAATAAATAAATAAAAAATGCCAGTCCATAACATCTTGGTCATCTAGGTGCCATGTCAGTGTTTTCCTTTGCTCGTGCCGGCTACAGTAAACTGGACGGAAAACACGAACTATGTATTTACATACCCGTTTCAACCGAACTTTCATTCAGTGCGGTGGTACCTACTGGGTTCCACATTCAAATACATACATATACATATCACACACGCTGAATCCCGACAATCGGGGTAAGCGGAGTAATCGGTGTTGTGCTGCAAGAACTCTCGTAAATTACAGCACAACACCGACCACCACGTTTCGCAAAGTATTCGAACAAGATTCAATCGATCAAGCAGCAAGTAAGGCACGAAGACCCACCTGCTGCATGACTCGGTGGAAGTACCATGCCAAGGTGAGAGGTGGCGAACCCGTCGCCCTTTAGCACGGCATCTTGTCCTTATCCCTTAGTCGCCTTTTACAACATGCACGGGGAGAGATGCAGTGGGGCTATTCTTTTTAAGTACCGGGCCCACACGGTACTCCACATTCCACATTCAAACTCATTCATAATGACAATGCCATCTGTCATCCGTCATAATCAGCAGATCATCACTTGGCACCTTGTCAATATCTTCATCATACCTGTAAATATCTATAATTACTTAGCACTGATGACGACTATCGAAATATCTGTTAAAATAAATGTGCATTTTGAAATGTTTAATATTGTGACTTTAATAACTAAAAACCTTAAGGATTCGCTCTAAAATTCGTTAGCACTGCACATGATAATGACATGACACTGAGATGCACAATTAATAAACGGAGTTGCTATTCAAAGTAGCACGAACGAGGAACGTACGGTCGCAGCGTCCGGTGTTGACGTGCGCGCGCGGGCCGCGGGCGTACCATTACCGCACGCACGCTCAACTCAACTACTGTCATACTACTGCCCGCCGCCCGTGTCGTGTCGGCCCGTCCCGTCTGCCTAATCTGACCGACACGACACCGTGCAGCCGCCTCCGCAACCTCCGCGCCGCGCCGCCCCGCACCACGCCCCGCCTCCCCGCGCCGTGCCGCGGCGAAGGGGAGTGGAGGCGGAGGCGGCGGCGGTCGACGCATCTCTCTCGATGATATAGTGTTGCTATTCTGGAACCTGTTGCCTGCTGCCTGTCTGTGGGATGATCAACGCCTGTCGAGCAACTTTTTGTAAAATTTACGATGCCGAAACAAAAATAAAAAAATTTAAATGAGCGGGCTCACTGGTGTCCGAGTCGTAGGTGTTTACGTGAAAGGTGAAAGTTACCATCTCCGAATTATTTCTGTTATTTATTTGTGACACTGGCAGTTGACAGCTCAAACTGCTGAACAATCGTCCCGTTTCGTTTCCGACACGCACCCGTAAGTAGCTCCCGATTAAGATTTTCAACTGGCAGTACCTAGGACCTTCTAAGTCCGACCGCGCCCGGTGTGCTTAAAACCCAGTATAAATATAAATCCATAGTACCACAAAGGCTGACATGTCTATCTGAAAAGGTCATGAAAAGGCTGACACGACATGTTCTATAATTTGTTATGAATTCGGTAAGTAATTATATTTCACCGCAAGTTTGGGGAAATTCTCTGGACACTCGACGGACAGGTAACACTGAAACGAGTAGCTATACGCTCTTGCACCGATCGAATCCACCGATACCGAAGCACAGATCGAAGGCTCTATTCAGCTTGTTATTCACCCGATGCGTTGAAGCGAGAGAACCATTTTGCTTTATTGTTGACCGGCACTGTTGCGAAAGAGACAGACGCCCACACAAACGTCAAAGCAAACCGGTCCCTCGAGTCTAACTATACTTGGTATATATAAATAAAAATACACATAAGTTTGTTACAATTTTGTGGTTTGGTTTTTTTGCAACACTAGAAAGATAGCACTCCATTATTAACAGTACCAAGCATAGAATGTTATCCTATGTGATGTTATTATCATCACGCCACCACTCGTCATCACCAGCATCATGTCAGCCTCGGTCGACTGTCGTTCGTGATCATAAGCACACCTGGGCGCGGTCAGAATGGATGAATGACCGCTCGACGACCGATGGAGACTGACCGTGGTTCGGATTCCACATAAACTGTACCTAGGTCCCTTCCTTTCTTACCTTACTGTGTGGTTGTGTAGTGCACCCGCCCGGGTTGGACCACCGCACTGAACGAAGTGAGGTCGGTTGAAACGGCTATATAAATAGTTCATGTTTTCCGTCCAGTTCAGTGTAGCCGGCACGACCGAAGGGAAGCACTGACATGGCACCTAGTTCACCAAGGTGTCATGGGATGTCAAAGTCAAAAGTCAAAGTCAAAGTTCTACAAACAACAAATGCACGATCTCGCGGGTACAGTATAGGCACTATTTTCATGCATTTTTGTTTTTTATAAAGCACCTGTATGGTTTAGTTTCATGAATTCGGGGAAAGTTCCCCGTGCGCTTTCACGTTCGAAAAAATTATTATATTTTTGGGCCAAAATGTATGTGAATCTGTCCGTGAGAGTTTATTTGGTGAAAATCGGACGAGACTTTTCACGCTATCGCAAGTTGTCTGATCGCACTTGGGGAGATGGTGGTGACGTCGTCGGTGGTGGGGGGGAGGTCGAGTACTGTTTTTGTGTATTCGCCGGCGGATGGGTCGTTAAGTCGTGGTAGCGTTCACGTTTATATAGGTTGTATAGTTTAGCAGCACGAAGGAAGGCGTCTACTTTACGTCGCCAACTTTCTGGAATGCCCCATGAATTGAATGAATTTCTGGAAATGTCGCGAAGCGTGAGACATTCATCGAATTCACGTCAAAATACTTAATGAAATGCCTCATTGTGCAATATATTATGTTATATTTCCCAATATTGACTTCGTAAACAATAGCCGCACGCTCTGATTACGAGTACTAACTTATATAAACTCACAGCTTGTTTCATACTAACATATTGGTCCTCAATGGTCTTCATACTAACATATTGTTATCGTGCCGTGCTACTTCTAATCGTTTTTATGGTTCTGTAGCCAGCCGTGCTGACAGGGATCCTTATAAAATCGTGTAGGTGCCTGTCCGTCTGTCACACACACGCGCTGTCCGAGTAGATAACTCCCAAACGCGAAGCTCAATAAACTAATCAATAATCATAGATGCTGAGACGGTAGACTTTATTTACATAAAATAAAAAAAGTAATACTAATAATAACTAAATAAATAAACCTACCTAACAAACATGAAAATAACTATCAAAAAGGGACATTTTCAAATGTTCCTAGAGCACTATTGCGGCATTACTCCGCTGGATGGCAAGTATTTGAATGAAGTAGGCCCTTTTTGGACTACCGTCCAAAAAGGGCCTACTACTAAATTAAAATATTGAAATTAGCACAGATGTCATATGACATAAAACTGACTCTAGACCTATCAGTGCACATTGTTTGCAGATACCTGGTACCTACCGAATAATATTTAATTATTCACTATCGACAGGTATTCAAATGTTTATGAACACAAATACATGTATATACTATACACACTCTGAAATATCTTGCCGGTTCTTCTTCGTGGGTGTTATCTAACTGGATAGAAAAATTTGTGACAAGTTCGAGTGTAGTTTCAATGACATAAGGATACTAACAATATAAATGTTAATGTTATCGTATAACATTAACAGTACCGTGTGGGGCCGGTACTTTAAAAGAATAGCCCCACTGCATCTCTTCCCGTGTATGTCGTAAAAGGCGACTAAGGGATATGACTCCCTTCTTATATTAATATTACTAGGTGGTAGGGTTTATCCCGCCCGGGTTGGTACCACCGCACTGAATGAAAGGTCGGTCGAAACGGCTATGTAAATAGTTTGTGTTTTCCGTCTAGTTCAGTGTAGCCGGCACGACCGAAGGGAAGTACTGACGTGGCACCAAGTTCAACCGGTGTTATGGGCTGACATCACGGATGTTTAAGGTGATGTAGCCAACCGTGTCAGTTTCCATAAAAAAAAAACATTATTTTACTTAACTGATATGTGATATGATTTAGGATAGGAATATTGACAATTATTTTTCTGCTATTGTATTAATTACCATGTTTAAATATTTCTTTGTCAAGTCTTGTAACAGTCAACGATACTTAGGCCCACTTGCACCAACACAAATTTAATATATAAACCAGTTTAACTCGTTAAACTAGCACCCGTTGTACGTGTAAACCGCGTTTAAATCCATAACTCGCTACTTAGCTTTAAACTCGTGTTGGTGCAAGTGAGCCTTAGTGATAAATCTAATGACACTAAATTAAGTAGAAAGTAGTAGGTAGTAGGTAGTAATATACATATATATGCAGTTTCATTACTTTTGTCTTTTATCTTAGATTGTACAGCCCTTGTCATTGTTTTTCATTGTTTGTCATCGTTTGTTATGATTGCTGTTGATACATAGTTGCTATTCGGAATGTAAGAACGTATTCAAGAGCAAAATATATTTGCCTACGAATAATAATTAAACCATAAACCATTATAAACAACAATAGGTACTGACCTGATCTTCGTCACGGCAGTCAATGATTTCGCTTCTGAAAGGAAAATGATAATGTGCTCTACATTGACGGAATCAATTGTGCAACATTTTTACTTATAGGTAATTTATGCACATGACACATGCCCACAGACCATTTCAGTAGATTACACGGGAAAAGGACGCATGATCGGCGCGCCGGCAAGTAAGGACTTTTGCCTTACTTAATATTAGCCGTAAAATATACTATAAGTATAGGTAGTTACCAATATTTTATGAATTGTTTTTTTATTCGGGAATACCTATTTAGAATATTATAGATACACTCGTATAGCACGCACCCATACTCTAAGACAGTAATGTGAATTATTATTTGAATAGTTTACCTGCAACGTAGCTTCTTGATGACTGGATGCTGCGGAGTGCTGTCGTGAATTCTAACTTGAGTAGGATCTATCTCCTCACAATCAGAGAAGTCGTCCTCGAGCGGGGCCTGTCCTAACCGGCGAGCGAGGATCGAATCCATGAAAGGACTGTACATTTGTCCAGACGTTCCGAATATGTCATCGATATCGGTGTATCTCGACACGAACTTTCCTGACGATTTATTGTATCCCGGCTGAGAAATGGCGTTTGCGTAATTGGTGTTTTCATAAGGCGAGCGCCGGTGCCTATAGCTTTCGGCCTCGCGCGGAGTCTCCAAGCCTTCGGGACTTCGTCGGTCTCCAAGGGGCTCGTCGTCGGGCAGCGTGAGCGGAAACGGCGGGATTTGATTGTTCGGCATCACGCACTCTTGAACTTCGTCCGACATGGAGCTGTCGCTCTCGGACGGCGGCGATGGCGTCGGAAGCTTTTCTATTCCTTCGGGGACATTTTTCGAGCTCGATAACCACCACGGACGTTCCCCGGACATGACGTGGTGAATTTTCTTTAGTGGAAAATTGCTCTTTGAATCTGACGCAGATTTGGATGGATGTGAGTTATCGTTACATTTTTCATTGGCGCTCGACAGTGTTACGTTTTCACTGTTACTAGTGTGCCACCATTCTTTTTCCCCTGAATCGATGTGCCGTAACTTATAGAAATCAAACTTTTCACTTTTCTCGCTCTCACTAGAAGTTTTTCTAACTGGGGAAAGTCTTTCGATGCCCTCCGGAATGTTAGCGCTGCTGTCAAGCCACCACGGTTTTTCCTCGGAATCGTGGTTGCTGTATTTTGAATTAATTGGCTTCCGCAATGGCTCCGAAGATCTATTATTGTCGGAAGGAGCACTGTCATTGCTCGATTCGAGCCACCATGCGCGCTCTCCCGACTCGATGTGCCTAATCTTTCGAGGTTGCAGTTTTCTATCGGATCCACTGTTTTGGTGAGCCGACACACTTTTTTCGTTATGTTCAGAATCCATCCACCAAGCCCGTTCTCCCGACTCAATATGCCTGATTGGCCTTAAAGTTATTTTATTTTCCTGCTCGCAACTGGTCGCTGCACTTTTATTATTAGTATTTGTATGTTCACTCTCGGTAGATAAGTTCGGTGCATCTTTACTCGTAGGTTCCGATACGCTTTCCACCCAATTACTATTTTCACTGTTATCGTGTGACCTAAGTTTGAAAAAATTGGTCACAGGACCTAAAGCTCTGATTAAAAATGATTTGGCTTCGTCGGTTGAAGTGGGTTCAATTTTTTGATTTGGAGAAGGCGAACATTTTGCCGACTTGTCTAATGAAATAGACAAATCATCAGCAGACGTCCTGGACAAGTCGTTGGATCTTGTTGATTTGAATTTTGAAGCGACTTCTTCGTCACTACACGATGTTTGCGTGGATGTACCGAGAGACTCGGGACTGTTGCTATCCCTAGAAGTCTGAGATTTAATGGAATGTCTGATTTTATTTGATATGTTTGAAGATGAATCATTTAGTACGACGTTAATGGATGGTAATGTTCTGTTGTCGATTTCTTTGACAGGAGATGCGTTCTCACTACTGTTTCTATCAGTACATTGATCGGATTCAGCAGAACTGCCGGACCCTCTCCTCTTTTTGATTATTTTCTTTTTTTGTTCGCTCGATGAATCTGAGCCTGATTTTTTTATTTTGGTTTTCTTTACTTTGACAGTTGCTTCTGTTTTAGGAGCATGTGGTGGGAGTTGACTATTAGTTATTGTCACCTCTGGCGATACCATTTCAGTGGATGTTACTGAATTTGAAGCTTTGGACTTTTTCAGTTTTAAGTTTACATTTATTATAATCTCTGAAGTCTCGTCGTCTTCATTTTCTTTATAAACTGTTAAGACTCCTGGATTATTTTCGTGATTCATACTCGTGTGATCGACAGCTTTGGGAACATTTTTTTTTAAATCCATTGCGCTTGCTTGCTGAGTGCTGGGGTGAGAACCCACATAAGAGTTATCGTTATAATTATTCTTTTTATTAATATTGATATCGTTGTCAGTACTGTGATTCTCACTTTTTTCGCTTGCCGAGTTACTACTAACAGATGGTTCTCTAATATTGGCATAGTGAGTGGAGTATCTACCGGCATAACCGCAGTATTTATTCGAACTTGGATTATATGCAGACCAGGACGATACGCTCGCTCTAGTTGTACTACCGTATCTGCTATTGCGGGTTGAGTCGTCGAGTCTGTCAGACTGCATACATTTGTCCACCATAGGTGGTCTTTTATTTGATCGCGTTATATTCTTCTCTATAGTTTTTGCCATGTCAGCTCGTCTCGTTCTTACATAAACTGATGAACCAGGTGGCGTAGGCGAAGTATGTCGTGTAATAACTGTAATTGTCTCAAATCTTTCCTCGACATCATCGTTATCTTCTTCATCTTTTTCTTCAATTGTGTTGTCAGCGTTAATGTCCTCGTTCGTTTCTTTAGAAATAATTGATGCGTTGTCAACTTGTACAGAGTTACTAGGTTGCACTGGAGAGATATTGGATACTGGGGATTTCTCAACAGGGCTTCCACGTAAGTAATTATTGGACAGCCTGTTACTTATGCCATACCTGCTCAAAGTAATTTCAGGCTTAGTTTCCGTTCGGCTTATTGGCCTCGTATATGTTGAAGCGCGAGGATATATTTTGTAACTCGAATAACCGGAACCGTAACCGGACGACTTGTCTGTTTTATTTGGAATGTCTTTTTCTTTTTCCTTTGGGCTTGGATCGCGGCTGCGGCTTTTCATTAATGTTGGGGTTTTTAAAATCCGCCTGTCCGGGCTGATAGCTCGGGAAGTTCGGCTCAAGCTGTACTTGCTCGAGGTGGAAACGGGACTTGGTTCTCTGCTTTTGCTACTCGACGCAGGCACTGTCAGTCGGTTATAGCTCGCGTCTTTTCTTTCGTCATACTTGGGTTTTTCGTCTTTGTTCGGTTTATAGTTAGTGTAGCGGCTCGCGATGGCGGTGATGGGCGTTTCGTTTTCCCTGGTACCAGAACGGTCTCGGCATAGTACTGGAATGCTGGAGGACTTGTATGAAGGGGTGATATACTTGGCGGTTACGCCGGTGGGCCTGTCGGATGCGCCGGAGCCGCCGGAGCTGCCGGAACCGACACGGCCACTGTCTCCACTTCTGCGTCCGTACGATGACGTGTCATACTGCAATAGAAAAACGTAAAATTTTTAATAGTATTATATTATATATACAGGATGTAAAAACGGCGAATACATAAAATTTTGGAAATGATTACTGGGATCAAGAGTAACAAAAAAGTCAAATAACTATTTTCTGAATTCCCTTTAAATAAAAAGTTACAGTTTTCATACAAACTAATTGATTATTTTAGTGTAAAAATGATCTAATCACAACAGGGCAGCGCAGAGGGGGGAAGAGCGGGTGAGACGTGAGCGCCTCGGATGGAGGTGTTGGCGGGAGGGGCGGGGGTTAGCTTTGTGAGTGGAGGACTGGAGGTCGGTATGCGGAGGGTGCGGAGCGGCAACAACGCGTTAAATTACACTAGACGAAAACACACATTTCAAAAATTTATATTTCTAAAACTAGCCACTTTAGAGAAAAACTTTATTTGCTTTTTTGTCTAGGAAAAACATGAGGATTGCGCTGGCGAAATTAATGTACTCGCCGTTTTAACAGCCTGTATATAACCCCACATCACATATTTAAAAATGTCTATTTGTATGTCACTTCGCTTCAAATTCGTTGAAATGAATGCTTCGCTTTGATGTGTAAGGGATTAAAAGGATGTAAAATCGTTTTAATGAGTTGCAACCTAAAATTGTTACCTAGGTAGGTATTTGTAGGTATCTATGGGCTCTCTACTCTACTATGCTAGTAGGTACTATTAAATTATCTGTGACTCAACCCTTTTTAAGGTTCCGTATCCGGTATGAGACCCTATTACTAAGCCTACGCCGTCTGTCTGACTGTCTGTCTGTCTGTCCGTCCGTCCGTCCGTCCGTCCGTCCGTCCGTCTGTCTGTCCGAGGGCTGTATCTCTTGAACCGTAATAGGTAGCCCGTTGAAATTTTCACAGAATATGTGTTATTATGACGGATATAACAACAAATAATAAAAATAAGAAAAAGTAAAATATTCACGGGGGCTCCCATAGAAGAAACCAAAAAGTGTATGCGCGCGCGCCATCTACCGAAAAGATTATGAAGCATTTTAACTAATCATGACATTTAACTAATATGAAGCATTTCATAACACGCCATAGATGGCGTTAGCCATGATATGGCGATACGGAAGCCTCGGTGCGCGAGTTCGACTCGCACTTGGCCGGTTTCTTTTGGAACTGACACGGTTATTGGCTCCATCACCTACAACCGTGATTTCAGCCAATAACACCTTGGTGAACTAGGTGCCATGGCAGTGGTACGCTGCCTGGGGTAAGCAAATATAATACTGATTCATAGACCCGGGCGAACTGAAATTATAAAAAAAAGCCCCAGTTGCACTCCGAGAGTGCCGGCAGAAGTGAAAACTTTTTGTATTTCCGAAAATAATTCTTAGGTGGTTTTAAAAAACTAAACACCCTAAGACCGTAACATTGCTTAAAAAAGAAAACAAAAGAAAAAAAAACTAAAAAATTTTGAGGGATTCGAACCCATGGTCAAAAAATACAAATCCTACACTCTTCTCAGGAAGCCAGGAAATCACATAAACGACCAAACGAATATCGGATTCCCTTGATTCGCTTTCGGCTTTACTGTCACTGAGAGACGAACAGAATTGATCCCGAGCCACTCGTAACTTAACCCTTAATGCAATGACTTAACTTTTAAATAATAAAAATAAATCTGACGCTTTTCGAGATCTGACGCGAGTTTAACATTTTTTACCCACCTAAAAAAGTGCCAAGCGCCGCTAAAGAAGTTTTCACTTCAAAAATATTTCTGACGAAAGCGGAATCTGACGGACATGTACGATTCAAAAGAATAAATCAGTACATTACATATATTTTGTTCGTCGTGCGTGGTTGTATGTAATCTGACTACTATCTACAAATAACAACTTTAATGTGCTTTCGATATATTCCTATTAAACTTTATTTACAACTTCGTACGTAACCACAGACATAACGAGGTTAATGTCGCAGTACCTATTTTTAATTTATCTACGCTCCTACAACCAGTCCTTCCCTGATCTGAGCCTGGGCAACTGTCTAAACTGAAGCAAGATTGTAGAAATATTCTTGGATTCTACAAGTCGACCCTGTTCCAACGATGTGTCACTTACCATATAAAAAAATAAATTATTTCAAAGTTACATACGACCCCTCTGTGGGGGCAGTTTTTAATAAATTTTTAAATATCTTCTTCAGAGTTTATGCAAAACATAATATTGTACCAAACAACTTGACTCTGAATGATAGACAGACGGCCGGACGCATGAGTCACACCATTAGGTTGCGTTTTCATCGCTTTGAGGTACGGAACTGAAAAAAAACCGTTTAAAAAAGACATAGTGTTGTGTGCGCGAGCTCCCGGGATATAGTACAGGCAAACGCAGTTTGGAGAAGTGTGTTTGTTTATGTTTTACAATGTACAGCAAGGTCGAGCAGGCTGTTAACATGCGCTGAAATTACCATGTTTATTTTATTATTTTCTATACTGCATCGATGTTCAATGGAGAAAACGGTCAAAAATAAACTTGCGTTTATTTTTATTATTCCGTCGGTAACTGAAGTAAAAAATATGAAATATAATATGCAGAATTGTTCGTGAAAATCACATGCGTCACGTCGACACTAACCTGTAATTATTAGATATAAATAAAAATACTTACATAATTCCTGAACGACATCGTCGGTTAGCAACTAAAATCCATGAGTGTGCTTGGAGGTGCCTTCCTGTAACAATATAGCAAAATATTACAAAATTGTAGGTCAACCATTTCTATTTGCTGTTTTGAGCTAATTACAAGATTAATTATTCTCTGTCATACATATCATATCGACTTGATTTGCTTACTTGGTTTTTATGCAAATTGGTCGTGACTTCTGTAATTCGTATAGAACGTGTTTTATAGTAGAGGTGTAGTTTGATTTCTATCTTCCGCTACATTGCAAACCTACGTACTGCAGTATTTAATTAATAATAAATATGTGTGGGCTTCTATACAGGGTGTAAAAACGGCGAGTACATTAAATTTAGGAAATGATTATTGGGATCAAGAGTAACAAAAAATTTCAATAACTTTTTTCTGAATTCCCTTTAAATAAAAAGTTACAGTTTTCATACAAACTAATTGATTATTTTAGTGTAAACATTATCTAATGACAACAGGGTGGCGCGGACGGCGAAAGAGCGGGTGAGACGTGAGCGCCTCGGACGGAGGTGTTGGCGGGAGGGGCGGGGGTTAGCTTTGTGAGTGGAGGACTGGAGGTCGGCAGGCGGAGGGTGCAGAGCGGCAACAACGCGTTAAATTACACTAGACGAAAACATACATTTCAAAAATTCATATCTCGAAAACTAGACACTTTAGAGAAAAACTTTAATTGCTTTTTTGTCTAGGAAAAACATGAGGATTGCGCTGGCGAAATTAATGTACTCGCCGTTTTAACACCCTGTAGAATGATATAGAATGAGTAGTTAGTTAGATTTAATTTAACCCTAACGCGGCGTGTGGGCGGCACGGGCACAGAAGATGCGCGTGCGGAGGTGTTTGGCACAGCGCGCGTGTTCTAATGTGACTAAGTAGGCAACTACTGAATTGAACATTGAACAGCACAAACCTGTCTGTTTTCTGTATCTCTAAATATGTATTTTGAAGTATGTAGCTGCGACTTCGCTTCGAGGCAAAACGTAACGTCCTATAGGTTCCTAGCCATCCTTAGATCGTTATTGACGGAGAAGTGATCGAACAGGTTGAAGAGTACGCGTATACCTCGGTCAAATTCTGCTGCTTGGTAGACAAGGTCTGCTAAAGGAGGTCGAGAGACGTATTCAACTGGGTTGGGTTGGGCTGCCTTCGGAAAGTTAAAATTCGCCCTGAGGTCTGATCTTCCGCAAAATTAAAAAAACCCGTATATATGACCAGTGTGTCCTCCCGGTTATGACGTACGGGTGTGAAACGTGGACGCTGACGGTCGGTGTTGTCCAAAGGTTGAAAGTTGCCCAGCGAGCAATGGAGCGAGCCATGCTGGGAATAACGTTACGTGATACCGAACTAACGTTACGGTGCGTAACGAGGCAATCCGCCGACGCACCAAAGTAGTCGATATTGGATACCGGGTGGCTAAGCTCAAGTGGCAATGGGCTGGGCAAGTCAGCCGAAGAGACGACGACCGTTGGAGTAACCGTGTCCTACACTGGCGGCCGTGGACAGGAAAACGGAGTGTGCCAGGTGGGACGACGATATCAGGTACGTCGGTGGAAAGCAGTGGTTCCGTACCGCTGAAGGCCGGGAGGACTGGAGGAAAATTGGAGAGGCGTATGTCCAGCAGTGGACGCTTACACGCTGACTGACTGACTGACTGACTGACTGACTGACATCCTTAGATGTCCAGAAGACGCGGCCTCAGTCAAAACCACATGTGAATTGATCGAGTAGTTCTTAACTTATATATAAACGGGCACAGAATCGACGACGGGGCGTTAGTGCGTCGTTACAGATTTTGCGGTTTATTAACTAGAGTTGTATCTACCTACTATCGGTCTGTATGTCTGTTCTCTATCTCTCTTTATCTCTTCTCCAATATCTGTGTGACTGTCTGTAACGGTCAAATTTGCTGAACTGATTTACATGCAGTTTTCAACATTTATATTATAAATGGTTCTCTACATAGAGCAGCGAACGGCGGCGGCCGTCTTCTACGCGATTATTGCTCTGTGGTTTTCAATAATGGAATCTGGCATATTTCGAGTTTCGAGATGGTTAAAGGCAGAGCCAATTGTCAGAGGGAGACGCGAATGACAGTCGGCTCTGTTAAAGGCAATCATCACGATATTTCCGCAAGAAACTGAACAGTGAACGAAAAACCTTGTCTAAGGCGCGAAAAAAGTACGACTGCGTCACACCAATCAAACACTACATGTACGAGTAACTAGGTAGCTTATGCGTTTAAATTTATTTGAAAATTATGAAGGCTTATTTCATTTTCGTCGGAGGTCCACGAGTATCTCTTAATGCCCGTAGTAACGGACAAAGAAGACAATTCAACAGAAATTACAGAAATTGAAACTGGCAGCTCACCCCAACAGATTGCCCTCCGATCTTCTTGAAGAGAGTGAAAATACAAACCGACTGAAGCGTTATCGAATCCTGATCTGGAGGACAGAGTGATATGGATATAGGAAAAAAAAACATAAGCAGTAATTGACTAGGAGGGTCACCCACTCGCCCAACTTTCTCACTTTCCCTTTCACTTTTCACTTTTCCAACACTCATAAAATCTGCTAAAAGTCTCATTCTGATGAAGATGTAGATGGAAAAAAGTTACTTATATAAAAGTTATTCTGTGAAAATTTCAACCGGTTATCTATTACGGTTCAAAAGATAGAGCCCTTTAAAGGTAGGAAAGTGGGAAAGACAGACGGACAGGCAGACAGACGGACAGACAGGCTGAAGGACAGACATCGTAGGCTTATTAATAGTATGTATATGGATACGGAACTCTAAAAATCGTCCAATTACGCGAGCGGAGCCGCGGACACAGCTACACAGGTATATAATATTTAAGATGACGTGTACATAGTATTCGCTTGTATGTAAGTCTATCATATTATGGTGATGTTACCTATTTCTTATTTTAAAATATTACTTAAATTAATGTTTCGCCTGCATGCACTTCCCCCAAATTCTAATGGTTATCTATAATATAATGCTTTATGGTATTATGCTCTGTGCTCGCCTATTGTAAGAAGTGTGTAAGAAATTGGTTTTAAATAAAGATATTAATATGTAGATACAACAAGTACGCAGGTAGATGTTTACATTTTCCAGATTCCAATGGAAATATATTGAACTTTCAATAAATTAATACATTAATTTGTCAAATGCATTTATGTAGGTATGTAACTACATATATTAGGATGCAATATACACAGACACGGAAATAGCCAGACACGCGTCTTTCCCGAAAACTATATTTCACGTTCTTGTATGTATACCTAATCACCTAACTATGACTCATACAAACGAGAATAGCGCACTTACTAACACTACTGCCCGCGTCCCGATTAATTACAGTCTGTAATTTTTTTATCATAATCAACATAGTTGTCTGTGCCGAAGGACCAAAAGTACTGCCTTATAGGTATTGTATTTTGTATTTCTGGTAATTTTGTTTATTTATTGAATCATATTATAGGGGCATATTAGGCATATCTATTATATGTAATTGTATTTATTACAAGGGCCGAAGAGCTATTATGTATGAAGCGTTTAAGAAGTTAAGTATGTAAGTATATGGTCGTACTCAGATAAACGACTCTACCAATACTTGACGTCTTTTACCATCGTCCACTTCAGCAAGGCACCTTTAGTCGCCTTTTACGACATGCGCGGGGAGAGATGCAGTGGGACTATTTTTTTTAAGTACCGTTCGCCTTCCAAATTTGCGACCGCAAATGCGCCACCGCACCTGCGGCGTGTCACGAGCATTTCTTTGTATGAAATTGTATGCAGCAAGGCTGCGTGCTGCGGTAGTACGCGGCGGCTGCGGCGGCAGCGCGACGCGGCAAGTATTTTGTATGAAGAAATTAGTGCCGTCCCGATCGGTTGCATTTATAGGTGCGATCTCAGCTTTGTTTTTAGTTGTGCAATAAAGACTAAAAATTCCTACTATATTTTCCTATTTCAGAAGAAACGAGGGATGGTAGTAATGAGGGATAAGTCCTTCGCGTACCGCATGTCACTGTTGACACTATATGCTACATTTTTAAAAGTTGTCGTGCAATAAAGACTATTTATCTCTATTGTACATGACATGACACACCTAATGTAACATAATTTAGCTATAGGTACTCAATGGCTTTTGTCCGCGGCTTCGCAAGCCGTGGAATTAGTGGAGCTAGTGGAATTCAAATTTCAAAGGAAGAAAAACGAAATTTTAATAAAATTTCAAAAGAAAGTGTTAAAAAGATTTTCGCAAGTCTCTCGCAAGCCGATCAACGTGTGTTTCCACCTTCACCCTGAGTCTATTGTTACTCGTATTTTTTTACGGATTTCACATGAGGCCAGCGATATGCTAAAGTAATAAACGAGTATAAGTCGATGCCTGAAGCACGTCAATACCATCACAGTGTATTGATAGCGGACTTCGTGTCACACCATGGAGGCAGAAATGGACTAGGCACGTGCGTTTTATCAAGGTTAAGAACCGTGCCGTTCGAACGATGACAATCAGGTCTCCCTCAATCAGTAAATAATCCCTCACTGTGGAACCGACTTTTTACTGAACGTCTCCAGGGGATGAACTATTTAATACTTATATATAACGCACACGCGTCATCAGCGAAAAGCACCGAACAGTGATTTTTGACACGTGATTTGACAGTGCGGCGTTTGGGAGGTCGTTCGCAAGTACCAGAAATAGGCAATTTCCAGATTTTCCAGTCGTAGAGCCACACGGCATTATGTTAGCAATGTCAGCAGGAACCTATATTGGACTACCTACATCCACTACCGTGACTTGGAGGCGGCCTGAGATGAAGGAAAAGTTGGTATGAAATAAAAAATGAATAAAAATACAATACATCGTGTTCCAGTTGCAGGCGGCTGTGAGGCTGGTGGAGCGGCGGGGTCGTCGAACTGACACGCTGCAGATCCAGGCCAGTGCCAAACTATCAATACGTGCGCATCGTGTCCATCTCGCATCGACAAGACAAGTCAGCCACGAGAGTAGAATGATAACGCAGCTCCGTGCGTGCAGCGAACTGCCGCATTTATTTTTGTCGAATCTCCATTACGAAAATAAATGGCCTACTCCGTGCAACGTGTGTCAAAGACTTGCGCATGTGGGTTGTTGCCTCTCGCTAGAAATGAGGGCGCGTGCGGCGCGCGCGGCAGAGGCGGCGTGGCGTGCGCGACTTCCCGAAACACTCGAGCTCAGGTGGTTTACCTCTGGCCTGTGCCAGCCGCAGCCGCCGCGCTACAGCTCCGGACACCACATCACCACCACACCTCTACTCTACTACCGACTTAAGCTCGTCTCGTGACCGAAGACTATAAAGGCCTTGATAGTAAACGAAAGGTTATATAGGTTCGGTCCCCATTGTCGTGCACCACTTTCGTCTTCTTTCTTTCCGAATTTGATAAGTGCAATTCTTGAACGTGTGTTCGAGAATCAGTCAGCACGTACGTGTCCAATGCTGGACTTACTTCTCTCTAGTCTTCTAGTTTTCCTCCAGTCCTCCCGACCATCAGCGGTACGGAACCACTGCTTTCCGCGGACGTACTTGATGTCGTCGTCTCGCCTTGTTCGAGAACAGCATTTATCAAATGGTTCTGGTTCCATATAAAACGTAGATCCCTTCCCATATCGTTTTGGTGGTAGGTTGTAATTCGATCGGACGGCACCTGGTTTTTTTTTTATGTAATCCGGTATGGGTGACATATTAATGAGATTAGTTAAATTAATTAATTAATTAAATGAAAAGGAGATACCAAAAATATATAGTTTA
Organism: Nematopogon swammerdamellus; assembly: GCA_946902875.1. Lineage (NCBI taxonomy): Eukaryota > Metazoa > Arthropoda > Insecta > Lepidoptera > Adelidae > Nematopogon > Nematopogon swammerdamellus. Next base: position 11,106,023 of record OX336338.1, read on the forward strand.
CTATATATAAAACTTTAGTGCATCGAGAATTAGGGCAAAACATTTAATAATAAAAACACTCTCTCACCTAGAGCCAGCCATAATACAGTTCAAAAGACCTTTAAAGGTAGGATGGGCTGGGAGGGAGGGAAAAGGGGGGAATGAGCGGAGGAGAAGGATTGTGACGGAGGGAAGGGGAAGGGGGAGGGGAAATGAGCGGAGGGGAGGGAGTGGCGGAATAGGGGAGGGAGGGCCCGGAGGGCCCGGATAGGGGAGGTAGGGAGGGAGGAAAATGGGCAGGTAAGGAAGGAGCGAGGGGAGGTAGGGAGGGGGAAGGGATAGATGGGGATGGAAAGAGGAGAGAAGGATGAAGGGAGGGAGTGGCATTGTAGGGAGGGAAGAAGGGGAAGGGAGGAAAGGAGGGAGAGGGAGGGAGGGAAAGGGAAGGAGGAACTAGGGATCCCTCCCGAGAGAGAGAATATATAAGAGAAGATGTTTTATTATCATTTTTGCGTTTAAATTGGATTTGCTATTAAATCGACTCTACAGCGAGAGAAGCCGCGGGCAATAGCTAGTATATTATATACGTCATTGTTGCCAGGCTATGCGTGGACGTAGCATGTATGTAGGTACAATTGGACATAGTCAAGTTCTTACAAAATATGGAAAATAACAGCTCGAAGTGCAAGTACCTACTCACTACTTGGTGGCGAGCCAAGTTCGAGAACACGTGAATGTCTGCCTGAATTTTCTTAAAATGTTAAGAAATCTAAAATGTATTGTGGAAAGACTCTAGCACAGCTTCCGATTAAATACGTGCGTGCGGCTAAGATCGTGAGCGAGATGCAATTGAAATATACATTTGTAATAGATAAATCGTAGAGTTCGTTCCTCTCAACTCAACCACCGACTGGTCGGTGCTCTCAAGTGTCGCACTAATCAAAATAAGTACGACTAACTAGCATCCCTTCGCAGCATGGATCCAGTACCTGGCTAGCTCTAACATCTGCAGATAATCATTTGACATTATTCGCTGTGAAGTGGTGGTTATGTCATTTCCGATTTGTTCAGTTCAGTTCAATTTATTGGTTCAGTTGAGTATTTTTTACAGTGTAACAATGTAGCACTTAATACTATAAAATGTGTTTTTTTTTCTATTTTAAAGTATGTTTATAATTTGTATACAATCAAATTTAATGTGGGAGATAGATATGTTGTTATAATTTTAAAATGCGTAGTTTAAAAGATATTAGAGAAAATATTCCAAAATGAAGCATTCCCCCTACCCACATTAACTCCGAAACTACTACGTCAAAAAAATTTTAAAAATAGGGAATATAGGGTCTCTCTTATAGTATAATCTAAACGAAAATCATATGTCTTAAAGTTCTCTCGAAAAACGGAATGTCACGGAACCCTCTCCACGCGAGTTTAACTCGCACTTGAGCGCTATTTTTTTATAAATATTTGACTTATTAATTTAAATTTTTTGCTTAGATGTAGGTAGTACTTATGATAATATATTTAACGTAAGTAAACTTCTATTCTAAAAAAGTCTATTAGGTGACTAAATCATAAAAAAAAATTAGGTTCATAATAATCATAATTTTATATTTATAAAGAATACAAATAAAAGGGCTGTAAAGTGTACCGCGAACAACATCTTGCAGAGATTTTTTCAGATCTTTTCGTATAGTGTGTGCTCTATGTATACATATATATGAAGTAGTGAGTAGTGGTATATGTACGCAAGACCATTAATTCTTTTTAGTTTAATGGCGCAAGTCACAATCATATCATAAGACATGTAACTCAGAGCGTTTAAAATCTGTTCCGCATAAATAGGCGATGGCTGAAAAAAGACCCTGACGTGATTGGATCCGAATTGTATGGATATGTTCTTGATAAAATTAAATCTATAAAAGTGGCAATGTGTTCCAGAGTCAGCTGAAAATATTTCTCTTAGACAATCCATTTTATAAGTTAAGTGAATTTTTTGTTATTGTAAATAAAAATTCCATTGACTTTGGTGATTCAAATTGTTCATATGCATAAACTCAAATTTTATTAACTTGACTGCACCCTATGTTCTTTGTATTTTATTATCTTTGACTTAATATTTTTAATTTTTATTAAGATATTTAACGTAGGTAATTAAAACTTAGTATGTAAGTTACATTTATAAAAAATCTCTATAAGATTTCTTGCCCGGTTATTCCTTATAGATAACAATGTTGAACGGGACATGACAAAAATGTGCGAGTTGAACTCGCACACCGAGGGTTCCATATCGCCATGTCTTGGTCAGCGCCACTCACGCCATCTATGGCGTGTTAAGAAATGCTTCATATTATAAAATGCATGATTAGTTAAATTAAAATGCTTCATGGTCTTTTCGGTAGATGGCGCGCATACACTTTTTAGTTTCTTATATGGGAACCCCCGGGAAATTTTTAATTTTTCTGATTTTTATTTTGTTGTTATATCGTCAATAATAAATAAAAATAACACATATTCTGTGAAAAATTAAACGGGCTATACCTATGACGGTTCAAGAGATAAAACCCTCGGACGGACAGACAGACAGACAAACATACGGCGTAGGCTTAGTAATAGGGTCCCGTACCGAATACGGAACCCTAAAAATGATGACTAACCATACTGAATATGCATGTCTCAATGAAATATTGTGAATGTTTTCTGTTCGTTATATCTAACTCTTAGGCCAGCGGTTCCCAAATAGTGGTACGCGTACCACCAGGGGTACGCAGGCTCAAGAGTAGGGGTACGCATGAGCGTGCTTAATGACCACGTTAACCTCTATAATCTTAAGACGAAGGGGCCCGCTTATCTCATTAGTGTAAATTACCTCCTAATTAAATTTAATGAATGGTTGATTGGGATCTATTTCGTATGGTATTGTGATTACTAACTAAATATTATAACGTACTAAATAACTGAAACGATGGATAAACAACATTATTTATTACCTATGTAAAATAACAATCATATGAAAATTGTTTTATTTATACAATTTACTCAGGGGTACTTGGCTTTCAGAAAATTCGCCAAGGGGTACCGATTAAAATATAATTGGGAACCGCTGTCTTAGGCGAAATAAATATCTGAATCTGAATCTGATTGTATTGCTAAATTGCACAAACAAAAACTAGCCATACTTACTGAATATTCATATGTCTCAATGAAATATAGTTAAATTAAAACAATTATAAATAAATAAATTAAAAAAATAATTATATTGTTAACATTATGCATTCTATATGACGAACTTTGTATCTAAATCTGAATGAAACGTAAACAAGTAGTTATAGGAACCTATAGGTATGTAGGTATGGAGTATTGGAGATTTGGAGATGGGTGAGACAACGCCGAGAGGGCGTGCGTCCTGACATTCCCAGAATATCCTGACAACAAATTATTTTTATATATCCTCGTTTGTCGCCGATATCCGGCGCGAGGGGGGACGCGAGTGAGCGTACGGTGTAAATCAGTATGTGCCGGCGCAGCAGTTTACGATGACGCTGAATCATTTACGACGTCTTACGAAACCGACAACGCTGCTGTTGGAAGACACACGAGGACACGCTCTCGTGTGCACCGTGGGAAACAAACATTTGTGACAGTTGGCGAAATTTTTTATAGGACATTTCAAGGGTTATGATTGAGTCCACTGTGTCCGATTGTTATCTCACTAATATCATAAATGTGAAAGTATGTTTGTTTGTTTGTTTGTTTGTTTGTTTGTTTGTTCCTCTTTCACGCCTGAACGGCTGGACGGATTTGGACGAAACTTCGTATATGGGTAGTGTATATGACGGAGTAACATAATTTTTAAAAAAAGTGGTCAAGTTCGAGCCGAGCTCGCGTACAGAGGGTTCCGTACCATAGCGTTTTCTGTGAGAACTAGAAGGATTGGGATTTTCGTTTACGTTTTCCTGTAAATTAAGTGTATATTCCATGGTAACAATTTTTTTTTAAAAGTGGTCAAGTTCGAGTCCAACTCGCGTAAAGAGGGTTCCGTACCATCGCGTTTTCTGTGAGAACTAGAAGGATTGGGATTTTCGTTTACGTTTTCCTGTAAATTAAGTGTATATCCCATGGTAACAATTTTTTTTTAAAAGTGGTCAAGTTCGAGTCCAACTCGCGTAAAGAGGGTTCCGTACCATCGCGTTTTCTGTGAGAACTAGAAGGATTGGGATTTTCGTTTACGTTTTCCTGTAAATTAAGGGTATATCCCATGGTAACAATTTTTTTTTAAAAGTGGTCAAGTTCGAGTCGAACTCGCGTAAAGAGGGTTCCGTACCATCGCGTTTTCTGTGAGAACTAGAAGGATTGGGATTTTCGTTTACGTTTTCCTGTAAATTAAGTGTATATTACAGTAAAGGGGGCGGGGGAGGGGAGGGGGGAAGGGGGATGGGAAGGGGGAGGGAGAGGGAGAGGGAAACGGAGAGGGAGAGGGAGAGGGAGAGGGAGAGGGAGAGGGAGAGGGACCGTGTGGGGCCGGTACTTTAAAAGAATAGCCCCACTGCATCTCTCCCCGTGTATGTCGTAAAAGGCGACTAAGGGATATGACTCCCTTCTTATATCACTAGGTGGTAGGGTTTAACCCGCCCGGGTTGGTACCACCGCACTGAATGAAAGGTCGGCCGAAACGGCTATGTAAATAGTTTGTGTTTTCCGTCCAGTTCAGTGTAGCCGGCACGACCGAAGGGAAGCACTGACGTGGCACCAAGTTCACCCGGTGTTATGGGCTGACATCACGGATGTTGTAGGTGATGTAGCCAACCGTGTCAGGTTCCATAAAAAAAAAGGGAGATGGAGAGGGAGAGTGAGAGGGAGAGGGAGAGGGAGAGGGAGAGGGAGAGGGAGAAGAAATTCGTATTTCAAAAGAAGAAAGTAAGTAACTGAGGCGAGGCCGAAGGTCGAGCTGCGTTCAGGAAGTCCTTCTCGAAGAAAGTAAGTAACTAAGGGCGTGGCCGAAGGCCGAGCTGTATCCTGGAAGACGCTAAACCTTCTCGATGACAGTAGGTAACTATAGTCTTCCTGAACGCAGCTCGGCCTTCGGCCTCGCCGTTAGTTACTTACTTTCATCGAGAAGGTTTTTGGTCTTCCTGAACGCAGTTCGGCCTTCGGCCTCGCCCTCTGTTACTTACTTTCTCCGAAAAGGTCATCGTCTTCCTGAACGCAGCTCGGCCTTCGGCCTCGCCCTCAATTACTTAATTTCTTCGAAAATTGTTTATAGTCTTCCTGAACGCAGCTCGGCCTTCGGCCTCGCCCTTAGTTACTTACTTTCATCGAGAAGGTAAGAAAAACTATAAATCTTCCTGAACGCAGCTCGGCCTTAGGCCTCGCCCTCAGTTACTTACTTTCTTCAGGAAGGTTTATAGTTTTCCTGTACGCAGCTCGGCCTTCGGCCTCGCCCTCAATTACTTACTTTCTTTGAGTAGGTTTATCGCTTTCCTGAACGCAGCTCGGCCTTCGGCCTCGCCCTTAGTTACTTACTTTAGTTGAGAAGGTTTATCGTTTACCTTAACGCAGATCGGCCTTAGTTACTTACTTTCTTCCTTTGAAATACGAATTTCACGCGAGCGAAGCCGCGGGCAAAAGCTAGTGATACCATAATATGTATGTTGTTCGCGTGGATCTAACGGAATGTGATAATGTATTTTACAATCTTAGGTATTAACGATATTCACATTAGCTAAGATCTACTTTGAGGACATTATTACCTAACTATTTTTTTTTTCATTTTAAATTGAAATTCCAGTAAATATTTGTGTATGTAGGTATCTATATATTGAGCCTAGATTGCGTTTAACTTTCCTTGTTAAAAATATACATATATATATAAATTATTTGTTGCCGCAACAACATTTTACAGATATTTACATGAAGTTACAGATATTTACGTAAAGGCGGGCTAATTTCAAACAAATATTTCTTCCAATCAAACATTGGATGGTTAAAGTTAAATGTAAGTAGCAAAAGACTTGAGTGTGGGAAATATAAATAACATATACAAGTATGTATGTATGTAGTTATTATATTATTACGACTGCAATTAGGTAGTACCTTGTATGCATGGAACCAGAAAAACAGTAAAGACAAGATAATATTGACAAGTTACATCATCCAAAAATATTTTTGAGTCGTTATTTCTGAGTTTGTCGATACGCTAGGAATACGGCATTTTGTTGAGGGGAAAACATCGCAAGGACACTTTTCAATAACTAAAGTAACTACGTAAAGTACTAAAGTTCAACAGCCAGTACGTCTGTGTACAAATTGACTGAAATAAAAAGACTACAATTCTGCACTGCAACCAATGAAACTTCGGCATGGCACAAAAACAAGTTACACCTAAGTATCACCTTACTCGCACAAAACAATTTTGTTAGAAACCCACTAAGGGCGTGGACATAAGCGTGTTCAAACTTTATTTTGTCAGAATTAACTACCTGTGGACTACTGTGGAAGTGGAATTAACTACTTTTGATGATACAGCGAGCGTATTTACCTATGCACATAATATCTGGAATCAGTTAAATACACGTATACGCACATAGCTACAGAGCTTCATCTGACTATGCAGCAGCAAACTGAAAAGACAGAAAACGACCAAATAGTTGATGAATCTTCTCCCGTATAACGCGCGGATTCAAGCACTCGCTACATCACAACACAAATAAACTCAGCTTCTAAGCTGCTTTTAAAGGAATATCACTGTATCATAGTTTTTGTTGAAACCCTATTTTCACGTTGCGGTACAAAAGACGATAAAAATCTTACCTTCGCGAATTCAGACGGTGTTATATTTCAGGTAGAGATCTGGTCGGTGGTCGCTGGCGCGGTGACTGTACGGCGGGACGCCTCGCACTGGCCGCCGCCGCCGCCCGCCCGCCCTGCGCGCGCGCCGCGCGGGCGACGCGACGGGGGCGGGCGGACGCACGGCGGCGGCGGCCGAGTCATCCATCGCGCACGCGCACGGGGCGGCGCGGCGGCGCGCTCGCTCAGCTCTCTACACAACTATAACTACGATTCATTGTACTACTCATGCCACGCAGTATCTAGGTGTACCTACCTACCTATCTATATGCATGTATGTGCGAATCGTACTTTCAACTTACGTACGTACTTACTTATGTCTAATGTAGGTTACAGTAAAAGTCGCGTTTAGTTATATCTAGCGATCCATATATAATATATATATATGTAATATATGGATCAGATACATACATACATACATATGCTTTGGAATATGCTTTCCTGTCTATTACCTCATTCCTCATCTACCTGATGAGCATGCTTACGTCTCAAATCTTGTTTTTATGCTTTATCGGTTTGCTGATCTCTATTACTTTTACCATGTGTCTTACTAGTTGATGGGGCGATATCGTCTGGTTCGTGGGGTTCGCCAAAGTGGCAATAGTTGACTTATGGAGTTTTATAGTGGCCACTGCTATGCTAAGTGGTGGTGCATCTGTTAGGTCTCATCTCCATCTGTTACATCTCCAACTTCGGAGCCCCAGCCTGTGTTGGAGGCATCGGTCGTTAAAATATCTATATTCTTCTTGGACAGAAGGGAGGTCTTGTTCAGGTGGTCTAACAACCATCTGGGCCTCATGCAATACGGTAACATGAACTGAGGATGATCTTGAAAGTCAAGAAAGTCCGGGAAAAGGTCAATAATACACAAAATGTTAATTATTCTTCCAAATTTATGCTATCGCCTTCAAAGTAGGTCCCTTCCAAAATAATACACTTACGCTAACAAATAATCATATTATCAAAACATTTTTCAAACGCATTTTCCGGAATCGACTTCAGTTCTCACCGCGAATTCTCTTTTATGTCTTCTATAGAGTGAAAACGGTTGCCTCGAAGTGGTAATTTTTAGTTTTGGAAATAGAAAAAACTCAGCCGAAGCCATAACCGGTGAATACGGTGCGGTGGCTGTTCGATGGTACTTGTTGAGTTTTTGGCCGAAAATTCGTTCACAATGATGGCCTTACGAGATTGAGTGTTTGAAGAAAATTCAAATCTATCGGGACTAGTCGAGCGGCAACGTGTTTCATGCCCAAGCGATCGTTTAAAATGGTACGAATCGATTCGTGAGCGGTGAGACACAGAAAGTTGAGCGGCTATCTCTCTCAAACTTGTATGAGGATTTTCAGTCACCATTTCCTTCACTTTAGCTATATTAACTTCAGTTGAAGACGTTGATGGCCGACCAGAGCGAGGCAAATCTTCCGCCACATCTCGACCGCTGTTTGAATGCACTGTACGAATCATACGCTACGCGTTTTTCATAAAGTCGATTCACCGTAAGCTTTCTGTCACATTTTCAGTGACTCGGAATACGAAATTCCATTTGCGATGCAAAAGAGACAAACTCTTTGTTCGATATTTTTATCCATTATAAAAATCGCAAATCACACTTGAGATGAACTAACAAAATTGAGCACTTTTTTTTTAATTAATTTTTGACTTGGATTCTGTAAATCCTGTAAACAAACTAAATGACATTTGGTGCTCAAACTCCGCGCCAATATAGAAAACAGTTGTGCCAACTTAGCGATAAAGAATTGAATTTGGAATTATAATTAATTATCAGTTCCCGGTACTTTTTTGACAGAATGTATATCTATAACACCTAAGGTACCTATACCTACATATTTAATTCACAGAACCGCGATCGGCGGCACTACCCGCAGTTACTTACATGCTCTGTAATGAATTGAGATCAAATAAGATTACGAATTCTTGTCAAAATTTAAGCTTGATGAAATTGAGGCAGCAGACCTTTGTCTACCCAATATGTTTAAAAAAATTACTAACAGACAATGAATGACGCGTTCGACACCTGAAAGACATTTCAGCTCCTTCCTGGCTCCTTTGGCTCCTTTCGTGAACACTCGGCTCGAAACGAAATGTAACAAAAACGACATGCACCGCCTCAACATTAGGTTAGGGTTAATATAGAGAAGATGCGTCGCGTAGCGACCCATCTTCTTTATATTAACCCTGGTAATTTTTTTACGTGGTGATGTCACGTCTTATAAATTGATGAACACCGGCTGCACGCACGAAGAAGTGTAACGTTCCATCTAAACCTGTGTGTGCAAGCGAGAGCGCGATAGAGACCTGTGTGTGCAAGCGAGAGCGCGATAGAGAGGCATATACAATAGTAGGAAATACAAAATATTTTTCTCCGTCTTTTGCGAGTCTCGCTCGAACCCGCGGTCCCTGCCACCATCACTGACCAGACGTGTTATACACGCGGGCTATCGACTGTCTACTTATCGCTGCAAATTTTCTCAACAGTATGTGACAACAGTATGTGAATTTCATGGAGCGACATCTAGCGTCCCCATCTAGCGTCAATATTAAAATAAATACTTCAGACAGCGGTATACTTGATTTAGCAGTTAGGTAATTGTTGCAACGTTGAACATGTAGATGGCGTTATGTAGATTTTTTAAATTTAATTAATAGTCGCTATTTTCTTATATTTTTTATTAGTTATTATCACATCTTTATCATGTACTTAAATTAATTTTACATGGTAAGTATCCGCCGGAGCTGATTTACTTTATGACATCATCACGTAAAACTATCGTCCGTAAACCAACTTTACAGACAACCAATTTTTTTTTTTAACATCACTCATATAATGCGCGTGACGGATCTCGGCGTGTCGTCGCCGCAGCGGGCGACCCGCCACGCGCATACACTATACAAGTACGGTGCGGGTGCGAGGGAGAACACTGACGAACCGCTGCGGCGGCGACACGGCGAGATCCGCCCCGCGCAGTATACATACCACACTTTCCTTCGATCCGAAGTCTGCCGAAAGGAGCTAAAGGAGCCAGGAAGGAGCCAGGAAGTCTTTCAGGAGGCGCACCGGACAATGACAACACTTGACAGCAGACAACATGGCCATTGGCCGCTCGAAGTCTGTTCGAGCGAAGTTTTCAATTGATTGCATTTTTATGAAGAAACTTTTTTTGTTAATCATTTGATTCAACTAGTCGATTTTACTAGAGGAGCCAAACAAAAGTTAAGACCTATAAATAACTAACTGTTCTGTTTTGTTCCATGGTGCGGCACGAGGCGGGGCGGTCGGAGTGAGCGGCGCGGACGACGGACGGACGGACGGAACAGTAATAGGGATTGATTGATAGTTTGTGGCCCGAACAAACCTAACCTAACCTGACTTTTGTTTTGTTTATTTTCTGATAATCTTGCCAAATTATCTTTGATCTTCTTACTTACTTGCTTGTCTGAATTTACTCGCCTTTCCGAATAAAAAAAATACCTATTAGATATATATTTCCTATCCAACCTATTGAAAATGAGTGCCACAAAGGGTGTAGAAGTTATGAAGGCAGTGAGAACTTTCTTGGCTACTACTAAGGCTTTCGAACAATGTCTCAACAAGGTAAATTTGTATAATGTTTGTTTGTCACATCCGCCCACACAATTTTTCAGCCTGAAATGGGAGCCATATATTTTGCTTAACCTGTTACAGTATGATTTTTACTTTCATATAACTTATCTTGAAACATGAGCATTTAAATTACTCTCATACTTCAAAGAACCGAATTCTGTGTTCATCCGGGTAAATTTATATGTAGTAGGTACCTAGGTATTGACCATGTCTCATAAGTGGACATTTACCTAAGTTGGGTTTTTAAATTACCGTGGTTTACCGCAATTTACCTAAGTTATTCTAAAATTTAACTCTATTAATGGAAGTTAAAATTAACAGAAATTAAGAAGACTGTTTAATTTAACTTAGACATTAATTAAATAAAGACTGATCGGGGACCGTCGGGCCGGGACGTACTTCAAGCAGCGAATTAGCCACTCGCTAGTCCCGACCTCGATTAATACCCTCCTCTACTGCCCATGGGCCCGGATATGTTCGGTGAAGCCATCGCAAGCTTAGATCCACACCTTCCTTCTGCCATTCAACGCAGCATCCTTCATGGGTACCATGCCGTTGATCCCCATGATAGATGATTATTTTTATTTATAGGTTATGGGTTAATTTACTTTATATATTATGTTCCTATGTCTCTGTTTTATGTTACGTAGTATAGGTTTTCAATTTTCTTTATATTATTATAGGCTGTATATTTCATTAAATAAAGAATAATTAATTATAACGAGTGCTTGTTTTCCTGCCAGCTTTGCCATGTCCTCAATTTTTTTTATGGAAACTGACACGGTTGGCTACATCACCTACAACATCCTTGATGTCAGCCCATAACACCGGGTGAACTAAGTCCCATGTCAGTGCTTCCTTTCATTTCATGTCGGCTACACTGAACTGGACGGAAAACACGAACTATTTACATAGCCGTTTCGACCGACGTTTTTTTCAGTGAGGTGGTAGCAACCCGGGCGGGATAAACCCTACCTTATCCTACCAAAATGTGTACATTTTTAGGTAGGTAATTATGTGCCTACACTTGGATAAACTAGGATCGGATAAAACATATTTGAAACTGAGAAAATAATTCAGAATGATGATTTAATATGATTTGCAGGTGAGCCTAGTGCAAGGTGGCGAGGGTCGGATGATAGCAGAGTTCACGGTGGGGTCGGAGCACCTGAACCGGCGCGGGGGGCTCCACGGCGGCTTCGTGGCGACGCTGGTGGATGCCGTGTCGACGTACGCCCTCCGCACTCACCACAACGGCCAGGAGGGTGGTGTCTCCGTAGACATGCATATAAGGTAGCTCAAATTAATTCCCTTCAGGACAATCTGATGGATTTCTGCCATTAAAAAAAGACGTAGACAATATCTCTTTTCTACATCAATAAATGAAGCTTGGTGTCACTGCTATGTTGAATAAAGTATAGTGATTGTGTTCCTCATTTCGCATTTACATAATGCGCCACAGTTACATAATGCGGAGGGACAAATCAAATCAAATAGTTTGTTGAATCACATAAAAGTTCTAATAAAAAAAAACACATACAACAAATTAAAAATACAATTTAGGTAAATACGAAAAAGAAACAAAACAATAAAAAAATCTTTATGTCTTATGTGTACCCTGGCATGCACAAAAAAGTTAAATTAGATAAAAAAATACAAATACAAATTAGAATTTAATAGCCAAATTAAAATTGCTTGCTCTGTGCTTGGAGCAAAGAGGCAAAGTCACTAACCTCCGTTTTAAGTCAAAAATTAATTGACCTGTCAGGGAATCTTAAGGCAGGGCAATACCTTAAACAGCGGATAGCAATCGCTAGCCAGCACGGGAATGCTGCAAGCGTTTTGGGTACCTACCCTACGAGGAGAGAGTGACATAATTTGTGTGAAATTTTTTATGTTGTTTAGGTTAGTTTATTATTAGTCTTTAATTTATTTGTTAATTTCATATTGTGCAATAAATATATTTTTCTTTCTAATTAAAATTTCTGTGGAATACATTTAAATAAAATTAAGTTGATTTTAAAAACAATACAATTTGAACAATAATAAAATTATTACCGTTATTAATTTTTATATTAATTTTGTGTATTTTTATAAATTTTTTGTATAATATTATGTAAAATTAATATAAAATTTTATTGATGTGAAATAAAGGATATAAGTAATAAAATAATAAATAAATTACAATGTCAATACTTTAAAAAACTCGAAATAAGATATCTATATGTACCTACATTTTACACACACACAAGTATTGACATTTTCTGTAATTTTATTTTCTTTACTGGTCATCATGAGACAACCAAGAAATGGTCCTTCTGATAATCTGAGTACTCTAAAGAAGTCATAAACCCTGTTCTCGGCGAGCATGCCAGACGCACAACACCACTAGCAAGCACCGCAGTGCATTGTTATACTGCGCGCACGCAGTTAAACAGTGTTTAACTCGCTGCGCACAGAGCGGGTTGAACACTGTTGTGTAGTTGCACCACAAGTGCCCGGTGTATAGCTCCTGACAGTTGACCTTGAACAGTGTGCTCTCGAACTCCTTCGAGCACTGCGCAAACATCATGGCAATTACTCTTCACTGGTGCTCCATGTCTTCATCGTCCTTGAGTTTCTCCATTATGATGTGGCCGAAATACTTGAACTTTGTAACGGTTTTCAGACGAAAAGTGCACAAATTTACAGGTGGTACTTTTTCATGGCATCTGCCATGTCAGAAGATCATCAATTCAGTCTCTTTTACTAATAGATTGAACAGGTTCGGAGATGTCAATCCTCCCTGTCTCACTTCACATGTTAAAGAGAGATTTGGTGCTGCACGGAAGATCCAAGGCGGAACCTGGAATGTGCGGCATATCTTGGCTGAAGAACACGCGGTCTCTTTTCCGGGCTGCATTGTAGAAGGTGGAGATAACATTTTTTTAGGAATAATTTTATCTTTAATTTTATTTCAGTTACCTCAGTGCAGCCAAGGAAGGTGATCACGTGGAAGTGGAAGCCTCTACAGTGAGAGCAGGAAGAACGATGGCTTTCCTAAAAGTGGAAGTACGAAATAAGGACAGCAATACTATAATAGCTACTGGTAATCACACAAAATATTTAGGATAAATTGAAATTAAATTATATACAGTCAAACCCGCTTAATACGATCCCGGTTAATACGATTTCCCGTATAATACGATCTTTTGTGCTGGTCCCTTCATTTTACGAACAAATTTTTTCCGCTTAATACGACCCCAACCCACTTAAAACGATCTTTTGGTGACGAAGGTCGCCGCGCGCGGCGCGACCGCCCGAAGCGAGCTCAGGGCTCGGGAACGCTCGCTCCCGCGTCGGGCGCACCGCCCGCTCCCCGCGCTCGCTCCTAGCGCCGCGCGCCGAGTCCGGTGCCGCCCGCGCATGTTCTGTCTGTGTAGCACATCGTCACCCGCCGCGAACTGTCCAACTGTATCGAAATTAACACGCGTGTGTATCCTTCTTCGTGCCATGACGGCCAATATTAAACGACAAGCATTCTCACTTAGTGATAGAAGATGTTGTTCAACTAAGGCGATATCTTTGTTCGATTGATTCCAGTGATGATGCTCTTAACAAACTAAACTGCATAGAAAGCTCTTCATTTCTTAACACGTAAACGATTGCGAAGATTGATTTATGTCAGAAATACAATAAACAGATTTTAAAGTATGTACTTTTCGTGATTTTAACTCTTCCCGCTTAAGACGATTTCCCGCTTAAGACGATTTTTGCGCCCATCCCCTTGAGAATCGTATTAAACGGGTTTTACTGTATTACGCTACCAAAACTTGTAGACCAATGGCACTAGTGTTAGCGATAATATGTACAAGTGTACGCGCTGAGTGCATCTATTAGTGTGCCGAGCACCGCAGTGGCGTTCACGCACACTAACTCACTAACTAACACTAATGCCATTGGTTTAAAAGTTTTGGTAGAGTAGTATATATTGCTATGTAAAATGTATTAACACAGAATCAGTTTAGCCTAGTATGTTGAATAAGGTCTAATAGGTCTAATAGTCAAATAGGTTTAGTGATATAGGGAGAAAATGCTCAGACCAGGTGTTCGACTTGAGAACATTAAGTTCTTGGAACAGTGGAGACAGTGAGGCAGTGGAGGAGGGGGGTAGAACTCTATGCTCTTGATGCATGCTACCTCCATGGCGTGTGCGTACCGACAAGGTACTTACAGTCATTCACCGATTGAGACTGCACATTCGGCCGGCCATGTGTGGTAAAAATTTAAAACACATCAAATTCACTTGTGAATAAATGTATTATTGATTTTATTTTTTATTTCATTTACCTTTGAAGTTATACTTCGTTAGGCGCATTGTGAAAATAGGGAGTAAACTCAGAAAAAACGTCATCGTAACCATCACCGCATACATATCATCATCGTCACCGTCACTGCATAAAAATTATTTGTATGTAAGTATTGTGCGGTACTGCCTCGATAGATAAGCGATAGAGGTAGAGGGAGCGATGGAGGAGCAGGAGAGAGAGGGTCCACCAAAGAAGTATAACCTCTAACGCGCGTACAGGCACTCAATTTTTTTAAATTTAAATTTCTCTAAAATGGCATACAATAAAACAATGCGATCCGTGCGAAGTGGTCAGCTATATTTAATAAAAGACGAGTCACATTTCTGATTATCTTCTATATTATAATAACTAGCTGTTTCCTTGGCTTGGTTTCGCGGCAAAATATCCTCTCCTCCCTCAAGAGGGCCAGGAAACCTTAGTGAAAACCCCATTGAGTAGGCCTCCACTTATAATCGAATAAAAATAGCAATACGAAATCAATGGCGCATCGGTTGTTACAAATTTTTTGCTCTAGGTAATTAGTCAGGATGGGAAAGGAATCTAGCCTGTTTTTTAAGGGATAAAAATTTTGCGCTTTTTAGACTTAAGTTTGCCAAACTCGTTGTTTAGAATTGTAATTTGGACTAAAAATGGTTAGACAAATGAAACAACATTTTAATTATCTTTTAATTTAAGTACTGACAACATCAAGATTCAATCGGTTACTACAATCATTTCCATTCATCACAAATTGATAGGACATAGCTAACATCCGGGCTCACCATAAAGTAGTAAGCAAATAATCATGTTTTTTTTCAACTTAATTATTATAGTTACATTATACTGATTCATTGGCTGAGATCATAATTAACATGTTATTGTATAAAATCAATGAAATTTGATAAATAGCGGCTATGAAAATGGTTCATGTTTTCCATCCAGTTCAGTGTAGCCGGTACGGTTAAAGGGGGAAGCACTGACATAATGACCAGCTAATTCACCAAGCTGTGATGGGCTGACATCATATGCATGGGGTTGTTTGTAGCCAACCGTGTAAGGTCCCATAAAAAATCTTAGAAACCTTAAATGTGAAGAACTTATATTATATGAAATGTAAAGAAAGTTTAAAATTAAGTCATGTCCCGTTATAATTAATTAAAACAGTAATAAGATGAGCATTGGTCTTGTAATGTATAACTATACAGGGTGTTTTGATGGCCAGTACATTAATTTCAAACTCACGCCGTCTCACCGCGCATCTCCTCTCTCCGCGAACTCGTCCCTGCTCGCTCACTCACTGCGCGCCTTTCATTCCCACATTCGTGTGGAACATTAGATCCTTTTTACACTAAATAAATAAATTAGTTTGTATGAAAACTAACTTTTTATTTAAAGGGAATTCAGAAACAAGTTATTCGCCTTTTTTGTTACTATTGATTCCAATAATAATTTCCTAAATTTAATATAGTGGCCGTTACAACATCCTGTATAGTTGGGCCACTAGGACAAGAGAATGAAAGTAAACAAACTGACCTTTACCGAGTTGAGTTACGTATGTAACATTTGTACCTATCTCTGTCTTTTCCTTCGTACGCAATAACATTAGAAATGGCTGTCGCTAGGTGTTACATAGTAGATAGTAGAACGCGGTTGATACAAGGGTTCATAATATTTCGGTAGAAATGTTCGTTCATTCCTACTCCAAATGCGTTCGAAGTGCAACATGTTGCTTTCGTTTCCGTGTTTTGTTTCTTTTGTTATTTTTGTTGTTGGTTGTTGCCATTGTTGTGAGTGGTGATTAAAGTTTAATTATAGATCAACATCCTGACAGCTCCAAATAATCTTTATCAGCAGCGGTTAAAGGGCGCGCCCTCTCCAGCCAATGAAAGTTCTCCGAGCACCGAGGTAGGTACAAACAATTATCGTGTCTCCTACAAAATCAGATTATAAACCCCTGAGAGTTTTTCCAAACATACATACCACACGCTGTACCTCGACAATCGCGGTAAGTAGAGTAATCGGTGTTGTGCTGCAAGTACTCTTGTAAATTACAGCATCGACCACCACATTTCGCAAAATATTAGGACAAGATATCTATCAAGCAGCAAGTAAGGCACGACGACCCACCTGCTGCATGAATCGGTGGAAGGACCATGCCAAGGTGATAGGCAGCTAGCCTGGAAGTTTGTTTACATTCCTTATCTTGCCTCGATGCCCCTAGTATAGCTAGAAAACAGAAATCCAACATAGAAGCCAAGAACCATCGATTAATAAGTAGACATTGAAGATTGACATGACTACTCTAGAAATACAATTAATATTGAATTAACCATCGATTGAATTAACACTGTTTTACAATACTGAGTACTCTGCATACACTTGGATTCTAGTTCTAGTGCATCCTCATAGTTGAAGTTGTTTCGTATTAAGCGACAAGCTGTGCCCGCGGCTCCGCCCGCTCTCATATTTCACTTCACTGCTAACCTCATAAGCCATTTATCGTGATAGTAATTAGCCTATAGTTGATGGGAAGAATCAAGCTATCCGTAGAATATTTTTCGTTTAAATCGATTTTTTTATTAAAATCGGTTCAGTGATTCTCGAGTTATAAGCGGGCAGACAGACATACATACATACACTCAGACAGAAAGCAGACGTTGGATTTTATTATAGGTAAGGTAAGGATAAGGATGTGCTGACTATGTAAGTATCAATGTATGTAACATTTCTATATTATGTAAGTACCTAACCGCTGATACCTTTTCTTATATCCTTCAAATAACCAGAGTCAGTATGATATGATTCAATCACAGAAGGTTATAAAGATATAAATTGATAGACATACATTTTTTTGTTCATAGCTCGCAGTTGCAAAATTCCAATCCACATGAAGACCGATTCATACTACAGCGACTTGCGTCGTTGCTGGAGACTGGGTAGGTAGCGACTCGAGTTCCTCTATCCATAATCTGTGCTCAAATCATCAACCCAAAATTACAAATTTAAAAAACCCCCGACCCTTAAAAATTCAAAAATAATTTGTAATTTAACTTTTATTTCAAGCTTTTTTAAAAAAAACGAATGAAAATCGGTCCACTTTTTAAAATAATTAATTTTTTTATTACTTAATTACTTGATTACTTGATTAACATAGCTAAGAACCATCCCGATTAAACAAGCTTCCTAATAAAAAAAACCGCTTCCAAATCGGTTCATCCGTTTGGGAGCTACGATGCCACAGACAGACACACACACACACACACACACACGTCAAACTTATAACACCCCTCCGTCTTTTTCGTCGGGGGTTAAAAATGGAGTAGTGGAGTCATAATTATTCAGATACTAGCGTATTTAAAACGAAGAAAGAAAGTAAGCCCGCTACGAGCCACATCTTAGCGTAACCCGAACTGACTTTATTTAGCCTATCGATCCTGTGTCCCGTATAAATTATTATATGTGCTTGTGCTATTAAGTTTCATCGAAATCGGATGATCGATTTAAGAGTTATGGGGAACATACATACAATACATTACATATATACTTACAGAAAAGATTTCTAAAAATCATCAATTTAGTTTTAGTATCATACATAGAGTCTACACACGCAGTATCTCATATAACAACGCAACTTACTCCATGCCATGACCATCCCTTACAGATTTATTATTAGTATTGATTGATTTATTTATTTTTTGTAAGTCGTTACAAATACGTCTGCACTGCATACCGGAGTGAAGCGACCTGCTGCCCATTATCTTAAGCTCTGTCTCACTAGACGCATAGACAAGCCCGTAGGAGCTAGTGAGACGAATCATGAGAAATTGTTAGTACCTAGCAATGACTTGCTGACAGAGACCCGTAGCCCCGCTGACCTCAGCTGCTGCGACCGCATCTAGCGCTTACAAAAAATCGCCGCCAGAGTCACCCACCACCACCCGCGAGAAAATATCTGTATTAAGGACCATTCTTTTCGGCGTAGCAGGGTTAAAAAATATAGACAGGTATATAATCAAAAGCAAACGAAAATTGCTGAGTTGCTTCTCTTCCTTTCCCGCTCGTGCAAAGTTCGATGCGTTGCACACGGAACGGGGCCGGCTTGATTAAATTTGTAACAAAGTGGTGAATACTGCCTCCGGCCCTGATTGCTTAACATACCTACAACCCCATAATGTTTTCAAAACAAAGTGACAAAAAGTATGTATTGGTCAAAGCTAACACTACCTAACAAAATTGTAATGCGACACAAATCTAAGTTACATCGCTATACATCAGCGTCTGATAAAAAAAAAATTCATGTACATTTAGCAATAGTATTTATTCATCATAGATTTTGCAATAGCAATAGTAAAAAAATTCGAGTGTAGAAAAAGTTAGGTCCCAGGGAGGTCACAAAGGGCCAAGAACATTGACTTAAATTTCTAATTAAGTAGGTATTATGTTTATACAATTTGTGTTAAAGGGACATATAGAAATATTTTTTTTTTCATTTATGTATGATTAACATGATTAGAAAAGTGTTAAATATTTAGAATAAGCCTGACTAAATAGAATTATTATATGGCGCGGTGGGACCAATCCGGGTGGTCTGGATTCTACAGTCTTATAAGTAAGTATGTTCGAAATATGGAGTAACTCCGTACCATGGAGTAGGTAGGTAAGGTACTGATGTGGCCATATTTTACTCAGAAATTAGTGAGAACGAATGCCGGCTGAGGATTGAACCCACCGAACATCCGAACATAACATAAAATTTAAAAAATTGTGAATACGAAATGTTACCTCATAATAAAAAAAAAATCATTCAAAGTAATATCTACTTATCGATACTTGATAGGTACATACCTACCAGCCGTACGACCGAATAGTGTCATATAATGACAATTAATGTTAGTTAGCAGGGCATTGTTTTTCCAGAACATCTATGCGTTTTTGCAAGTTTTCAATTTTTTCCTCGAATTCATTGTAAGACTTCTTCAAATTCCCCAAAGTGAATGACATCTGTTCCACTAGAGGGGTATCCGGGATGCTGCGCTTGCTTCTTACTTCACCTGTTATGTCGTTGTCAATGCAGTCCTGGCAATCGGCCCAAAACATTAAGTCCATAGAAGGGACATCCTCGCAATCCAACAAACCATCTTGGAATTCAGGCAGTAGAAATACGTCCTCGCTTATTGTATCGATTTTGTCTCCGTTGTCGCAAATTATACGCGCAAGGCTCGTCTCCTTTATTTGTTGAAGTTGTTGAGGTTTGAAGCTGGTGGGATTCTCGTACCACAGCCGGTCTCCATCTCGAAGGCGCTTAAATTGCTCAATAAGAATACATCTAAATAGAGGACCTACTTTTCCACCTTCCACCTGATCTTCTAATATCCCTCCAACAAATATGTCTATGTTATGAGGAGAACCATAAAGCTCTTGGAGTTTCATTCGTATTTGCGGATTGGAAATTTCATTTTTTAAGTCCTCAAAGTCTGCTACTTCAGACATATTACAAAATCTTCTCCAATGAATGTATGAAGGAATAGCGTGATCCCTCGCTCGCTGTATGTTCATGGCAGCAAGATCAAGCGCAACCGCGTGAGCCGAATGGAATAATTTCTCTGTTAGTTCGTCGTTTAAGTTTTGATCGGGTGTTTTAAGTTTAGCCGGTGTCATGAACATACCTCTAAATAAAGGATCTACTCCCCCTTCCTCGATCAATCTCCAAGGGGCAAAGAAAGCATTATGCAGCTCCAAGTGACCCTGTGGGATCGGCTCAAAGTTTTCGTCGTATCTGTGTAGAATCGGATTAATCAAAGTATGCCCAAATCTCAAAGCAGCCGTGGCAAACACGTTAGATATCGACGGATTTACTTTTGAATCGTATTTTTTATAGTGGCCCAATTGATCCATTCCTTCCGGGCCCAGTATAATGGGCAGCCATTTTTCATATGTTATAAACTGAATCTGAGCCCCTATTATTTTCCGAGCCTCCTGATAGAGAGTTTCCCCATCCCAAAATGGGTTCAATTTTTTCAAATTCTTGGTCAAACGGTTGTGTTCTCTCATCCAAATTGTATGCATAGCTGTTAGGCCTATTTGCTCATTTACGCGGATGTCACCAGCCACAAAACAATTTACGTTACTTTCTAAAAGATCCCTTCTGCAATCTACACCTTGATTTCCGGCAAAAGGCAATAATGGCTTTTTACCTTCAAACGTAGGTCCAACTCTGAGACTACCATCGTCGGCCACCAAGTCTCTCAAGTCGTTTGCTAATTCACTAGAGAATCCATAAATCTGGGATCCATCAATGAATGACGTCAATTGATTAACTTGTTCTCTAGGTTGTATCTCATTAAAGAAAATTGAAGTCATTCCAGAGCCGCATACTGCACTTGTCCTTATAAAGTCAATGCACCTTCTGTTAGTAATTCTAGTATCATTAGGCGGAACTTCCATGGGGAAACAGGGTGGTGCAAAAGCACACGATTTCTTGCAGTCAATACCGTCCCAACTTTGCGAACTAACCGAAGGTAGAGCATGATCCAAATCGTGATCGAGAAACTGTCCCCATTGCATAACCATATGCGTTATTCTATTGTCTTCTGTTATTTCTTTTGTAGAGATTAATTCAGTCGATATCTGTCTTGCGCTAGGCAGTGTGTGGCCGTTGTATTGTATATGTTTGCT
The DNA here is from genome assembly GCA_946902875.1 of Nematopogon swammerdamellus. Classification (NCBI taxonomy): domain Eukaryota; kingdom Metazoa; phylum Arthropoda; class Insecta; order Lepidoptera; family Adelidae; genus Nematopogon; species Nematopogon swammerdamellus. The sequence goes on from OX336338.1 coordinate 11,127,476, forward strand.
CCATCCTACTGGGAGATTGAATCCGTTTTCATATACTGGTAAAAGTACTCTTCTAAATCCAGTTAGGGATGAACCCCAGGTAGTTTGCTTAAAATTATTGCAACTACCGTCAATGCTCCGGTACTTGTTGTGATAACATACATCGCTGCAGTCTCTAGGCGCTCGGTGAGCCGTACAACCTGAGAGCTGTGCTATTAGATCTATTTGATGCGATGATAATATATTTTTGAAGTCAAATCTAGCAGGCGAATATACTTTCATACCTTCGTCCACTTTTTCCCTTATGAGAGCTAAGGCCCTTTCGTAGATTTCTGCCGATCTAGCCGCAGCGAGTGCAGGACCCTCCGGGTATCTGACCGCCCGAAATGGATCGATATGATCCTTCTTGTTTAACAATGAATCTATAGTGTTCGTGATCGCCAGGTCTACGTCATCGACTGCCTGTGTTATAGCAGTTTTCACGAATTGGTCGCCGGGCAAGGTGTTTCCCAGAATGGTCAATACTCCCGAACCCGTGTCTCGGCCGTATTCATTTACAACAGAACATTCATATCGGCCACCGTCGGCAATACTCAAGTTGTTAATAATTAAGCTACCGATGGATGATATTTTTATTCTGGCGTTAAGAGGCAGTGAACTTCCATCTTTTCGCCATTCTGTGGTTGTAGGGGAAACATCGCTGCTCTTACACGGTATCTCCACGGAACTGCCGACGTTCGCATCAATGTCGTATGGTTTTTGTATTAGCCTGGGTCCAGTATCGATTTCATTATCTAATTCAATGTTGAATAGAGTTTCAATGTAGCCTTCTACATTATCAGCTTTGCAAATGTAAAAGTCGGCGTCGGCTTCGGTAATCTCTTCGATGGTTAAAACTGTAGAATCTTGGTTGAATACGACATTAGCTGAAGGTTCGAGGATGTCATCATCTTTATACCAAGTTACTTTGGGCACGGGAATACCACTTGCCTTGCAAATCAAGTTGACCCTCTCACCGAGGACGACCGTCTTATTTCCCGGAGTTATCAAAAAATTTGGTGGTGCTGAAAATAATAATTGCAAAAATGTATTGAATTACTTACATAATTGTCGGTACATGCTCATAAACAATGACGTAATCTAATTATGTTAACGTGCAATACATTTATGAAATATCAACAATAGTAATTGTTTTAGTTAGGTAATTGTCATTGTGAAGTGATAAAAATCACCTGACCGAAGGCTAGGCAGTGGTAATAATTTATTATTGCAAGCTGTGTGGCGAGCTAAACAAAATTAGCATTAATTGTTACTTACATGTAATTTCAACTGTAGCGCTTGCTGTTACTTTCCCGTGAATATTTTGACCGTGGCAAGTGTAAACGCCTGAATCTTCAATAGTAACATTTTGGATAACGATGGTTCCGTTGTGGTACATTGTTACCCGTTCCGTTAGTAACATCCTTTTCTTGTCATGGTACCAATGCACATGCGGTTTGGGTCTGCCCTTGACTAGACAGTTCAGAATCAGCTGCGAGTCTTCTATTCTCGATCGCACGTTTTCAGGTTTTACGGAAAATTCTGGAGCTTCTGTAAAATTTCATATAATATTACATTTAAAATATTCACTCATAAAAAATAGTTTGTTAAATTCGAACCTTGTTCACACGCTGAGGGTTCCGTACTTTTTATAATACATATATTATATAAATTTACCTATATGTGTTTTGGTTTTTGGAGCCTACACCGAATGTATTATTAACTGTGTATTTTTTAACCGTGATCGTTTTTCCCGAAGCTGCGCGTCCGATACGCACTTGGCCGATTGTTTTTTTTAGTTTTTCCGATAAATGCTTGGAATGGAATGAATGGGCTGTGACAATCTATTTTGAAAGTTTTTACCCGATTGCGCGAAGCAAAAAGGAGGGTTATGTTTTTCGAGTGTATTTATTTTGTTTTTTGTTAACCAAATAATTTTAAAAATAGTCCATGAGTCACTAGCTTTCAACTTATACCCCACTCGATGGGGTTGAATTGTAAAAATGCTTCTAAAGTGTAAAGAAGTCTCTAGCTTATACCGTGTGGTTCTAAAAGAAGGACTGACAGACGGACCGACGACGGACGGACGCACGGATCGACAGTGGAGTGAGGCAATAAGTGTTTAGGTTTTCAAATTTTGTTACTGAGCTTTAAAAAGACACGATCTTCCTAGTTTCGGTTCGATTTATTAAACGATTCTATCGTTATTTAATTTTAAATGAACGCATTTGAAAATATCAAGTTAATAACAACCATAATAGGTGGATGAATGTAATAAACAAGGCCACAAATTACTTAATATTCGATTTTTGGGGTACATTCCGTCGAAGGGCTTTATTTTAACGATCTTCCACAATCTATGAATTCAATTCAATACTGATTGTGGCAAAACCCCAATCTAATTGAACAGGATACCATATTTTAATACTGCTGTTTACTCACCGAACTCTGGAATTTCTCGTTTTACTAACATTCTAGCGGCACGAGACTTAACCTTTCCCATAGGATTTATCGCAATACATTCGAAGTAGCCATCATCGCTCTGATCGGAACTTCGGATCATAAGTGTCCCGTTATCTAGCATCACGTAGCGGCTGTTGTCAGTGACATGGCTGGAGTCTCTCATCCAGATGACTTCTGGTTCGGGATCGCCGGTGGCCTGGCATGTCAAGGTGGCGTCACTTCCATATGAAACGATGGTGTCCTCGGGCTCTTTCACGATTATCGGTTTTTCTAAAAAACACAAAGATAAATTGTGTAAGAATAATAAAGAAATTAATTGCATAACACGTTGGAGGAATCGAGCTGCGTCATTTAGATTAGTACCCAATATACTTAACCAAGTACCTAATCGACTGCGATCTATCTAACCGTAGAACTAATATCTCCCATCTAACCTTCCCCAATAGAACTCTCTCGAGAACAAGCTAATATTAGAAGGATTTATAGAATATGCTCATCGTTCGTTGAGCTAGTGAAAATATCAGAAAGTTCAGGATGATAAAGAGTATGGGAGAAAACTAAACCCTTAGAAGAAAAAAAATAGTGAGAAACAATGTTCTTCCGGTGAGTGAGTTCCCTACCCAACTACCTAAATCTGGGGATCTTCAAACAAAAGGAGTAGTTAGGTATCAATAAATTAGACGATAGTCTTTTGTTCGCCTATAATAGCTGAAAGAGCGTGATTTCGCCACAAACAAAAAGAGGAGAGACGGCGAGAATCATCAGACGTGGTAATATCGCGAGGCGAGGGGGATTTCGCTGCGTCGAATGCACTGCTTTGGTTCATCGCCATAGCCGACGACGTTGGTGTTAAAGGAAACTCAACTGGTTGCGTGTCTCACCGCATTGGAAGTGAATTTTGTCGATGGAGAGGAGGGCGGCGCCGGTGAGCGAGCTGGGGGAGTAGCAGGTGGCGGAGACTTCGACGCGCGGTCGGTCCGCGAGCGCGTCCACGAGCCACAGTATCGAGCAGTCGCAGTGCAGAGGGTTGCTGTCCAGCCGCAGCCGCTTCAGCGAACTCAGCCCGCTGAAGGAGCCGGGCTCGATGCGCCTGATGCGGTTGTTGTGTAGGAATCTGATCAATGACAGACAAACACGACCGTACGATTGTATATTTACTAGACGTTGTGTGGGTACTAGCATGTTGCATGATTCTAGGGTACACAATCATTTTCAGGAAAGCATGTCCAACGGGTGAGTGAACCGATTGATATGACCGGTCAGCTGACGAAATGTTTTGCTGTACCGACCTCTAAACATGATTAAACAAGCGGTACTTACAGACGCTCCAGTTTCGGAAGTTTGGTGAAGGTCTGAGGCCAGAAGCCGACGATTTCGTTGACGTGAAGGTACCTAGGTCATAAACAACATAAACATTAATCAATGCAAATTATTTAATTCCACAAGCCTCAACTAGATATGTGTTTATTATTTTGAGTGTGTCATTCATTACCTAGCATGATACATGTTAACTATATTACCAGAGAAATCCTTTCCATACCTAAGGGCACGGGGCACGAGCCCAGGGCCCCCGCCCAGATGAGGGACCCAAAGTGCGAACGTCGTCGTCGTTTACACCGAAAAAGAGGAGCAGTAAGAAATGCCGTAAAATTTATAAATGTCAATGTAAATCGTAAAGCCAATAAGATATTTTCTAAATGTTTTTATAGAGTGTACTAAAGTCAGTCAAGTCAAAAATTCCGAAAAATGCATAGCGTAAAATGTAATGGATTCTGTAAAATGTACAGAATACTCCTGTATTGCCTAAGACGGCCCTGTACTTTAGTAATGCATGACAAGTAGGTACTTAGGTAGGTACGTAGGTCTTCTAGAAGTATATAAAAACTTACATCTATCAAATGTTATCTTATTTAATATAATCTGATGTAGAAATCGGCAATTTAATTTACTTCAGTAGTTTTTAAGTGCGAGTTTAAGGCCAGCGAGGCCGCGGGCAAAAATTAGTCAATTAATACATAAAAGTCCGAAGAAATTAAATTATTACTCCAGAACCTCACATGCGCTACGTTATACATTTTATTTGGTTATCCTAGCTTTAGTATCTGAAATAGGTATATCAGATTTTTTTTATATTTATATTATTAATAAAATGTGATATGTATGTATGTGATATTATATTGTATTCTATATTATAATTTTCACTGAAGACGACAAAAAGTCGAAATATTTGAATTAACCTCTGAACATTTTATTAATAATATCAATATAAAAATTTAAAACAAATATTTTGTAAATAAAAATAATATATTATTAATGAAATATATCAGGAGAGAAAAGTGCGGTCTAAACTTATTATTGTTGTGGATAAAAATATAGTCGTATTGAAATATTATGCTCACGAGCCCTAAACAACGGTACCTAAGTAAACATGCCTAAATATATTTTTTTAATATTTACGACCCCCTTTTGTACCTTACATATTGTATTAAACGTCCCCTTCTCTCCCCCTGAAATTAACGACCAATTCAAATTTTCCATGGGGGAAACTCCTATGAACGTAAGTTATTTACCTACTACCTAGATAGTAAATTGATATTACAGATAGTATTTGCATGTTTTATTGGCAAGTGTATGGCGGAAACAGAGCCGTTCCCCTTATTTGGTGATTGCCCATCTAAAACAATAAGTGGGTTGGTTCAACCGAGGTGATAACTCAATGAATTATTGTCGCTTTGTCACGCGTGATTGTGCGGACGCTACGGAGCGTGTCAATAGTATAGCGCTCTGTCTCGTCGACCGACGACGACGGTGACGACATCCGATCACATCCTCGCTTTTAATGTCATTGCGAACTATTGTGAAGCGCATATTATAGCACGAAGGAGACGTAGGTGCCTACAGTTTTCATAACACATCGTCAGGCAACTCATCGGCGATTACGATGAAACACTGAAGTGTTGATGAGTGAGAAACTTAAGAAAGCGTATAAATAAATCAATGTCTAATTGTTTTCTTTACAAGGTCTTACGTCTCTCTACAATTCCCAATAATAGAATTTTCTTTACCATTTAGAACTAAAAATAAATACATGTTCGCTGCAGCCGTCACAAACACGAGCGACGCGACGCACTAACGCGGCACCTGGCTTTAAGACGAAACGCGGACGTCGATAAATGTTAAGAGTAAGTACGTTCCTGCCGCTTTCTACCATCAACATCTCAAATGTTGAGCAAAATAAAATCTACAAAGTCGAGGTTTCATATTCCCCTGTTTCCATCTCCAAATCTGACCTGATTACCAGAAGGAAATAGCGTATGTCTGTAAGCTTTGCTTAAAAATAGCCTTGAAAGTTTCCTCTTAACGGGAAAATTGTGTCACTGTCTGATATCGTGTCTTGTATGTAGCCAGCCATAGGGTCGGCGAAAGAATGTCCTTTTGTCCGCCTTATCGCTCGCATGGCGCCTCGTTGAGCATGGTTCCGCGAGGAGATTATAAAAAAACTTAAACTTAAAAGAAATGTTTTGCTGTACCGAACTCTAAATATGATTAAACAACATGTACTTACAGGTACGGAACCCTAAAATGCTAACGTAAAAAATACTTACAACTGCTGGAGTTTTCGGAGTCCGCTGAATGCGTGGGCGTCGACCTGGTGTATGCGGTTGCGGTAGAGGTAGAGATGGCGCAGGCGCCCCAGCCCCTGGAACACTCCGCTCCTGATCACCGTCAGCTGGTTGTTGTTCAGGAGCAGCGTGCTGAGGTTCGCCAGGCCCCCGAAGGTGCCAGGAGGGATGTCTTCGATCGCATTAAATCGTAAATCCCTGCAAATATACGCCGTTGTTAATCTTAATAGCAATCCCCATTCCCCACTAATTATAAAACATTAAGGGGATGTGGCGTAATGTAATAAAAAAAAATTCAAAAAGTTCCTTCACTGGTGTTTTAGATTTAATGAATTACCTGTTCCGAAAATGTCTGTCATCCTGATTGTCCAGGCATCACGTTAAAATCGTTGATTCAATATTCATGCAGTTTACTTAGGAATAGGTAGAGTATAAATACCAAATGTTGGCGAGAAGACAAACCATGGAGTGATTAAAACAACATCATCCGGGAATTCCGGAATTTGGAAAAAAAAAATGTCCTGGTAGTGATATCTAAAGTTAGATAGTAACTTTTGACACTTGTAACATGGTGATGAATACTTTATTTGAAAACCCAAACATTATTTCCAAATCAAAATCACTTCCGCACCAATATTTTTTTTCAAAATAATTTTTGGTTTTTCAAATAAGGTATTCATACATTACAGCATGTTACAAGTGTCAAAAGTTACTAACCAGGATATATTTTTCAAATTCCGGAATTCCCAAAAGAGCTGGTTTTAACCACATCAGGGAGCTGAGCAATAACGAAAAATGTCAACTTGTGTAGATAGTTATTAAGATTTTTTCGATATTGTTTCGACCGACCTTTCATTCAGTGCGGTGGTACCATTCCCGGCGGGTTAAACCCTACCCTTACTAAGGTAAGAAAGGAAGGGACCTACAGTTTTCCGTGGAATCCGAATCAATTCCTCTTAAGCTGAAAGGCCGCGTCTCAAACGCGGACTTTGCACACCAAGCCAACAAAGGTCGGCTAAAAATCCAACATCGTCGGTGCGGAGTTAACATTTTAGTTTAAGTATGTATTCCTAAAAAAGGTAGCCGGGAGTGGATGGATGAGAAGAGCGGAAGACCGCGTGTGGTGGCGTGCCTTGGGAGAGGCCTATGTCCAGCAGTGGACCGATACAGGCTGATGATGATGATGATGATGTATTCCAGTCTCGATTTTCAGATGGATTCTCATTGAATGCTCTCATTTTATCCGACGTATTCGATTTCCAGGTGCATGCACACGCGCCACGTACCTACGTGTGCTGAATGAATTGGCGTGACTAATTCCTAATGTTTGACGCTTTCATTCCTGTGATGTCCAAATGAAAACCAATAGCTGACTACCTACGGCAAAATCGTCTCTTTTTTACCCGACTATAGCGAATCCAATGAAGGTTATGGTTTTGGCAGCGCATGCATGTATTTACAGAGTCCTTGATTTTCTCTTTACTGGTTAATGCTACAGACTTTAAATTAGTTTTCGTGCCATTAGCACTAAATTTACTACTTCATTTATTTTTTATTTCTTGAATCGGTTTGTGAAATTGGCATATTTCTTTATTATAACTTTTTGTACTTACAACTGGAAATATTGAAAAAATAGTGATAAGTTAGGCTTGGCTTTTCATCTATAGGTACACAACTCGACCTATTAGAAAAATATTTTTAATCCCAACAAAAATTTTGCGGCCCATATTAATTATAGTTGAGAACCCCTAACCGGATAATGGTGACCAATGAAAAATTACACTTGAACCTATACACATTCCACGTTTCAAGAAAATCTCTCGAGCGGTTTAGTAGCGGACGGACGGACAGACACCGGTCAGATTTTCGAAAAGACAATTCCCCATTGACAGACTCATCAGCACCCAGTCCAAACTGCTGGACATAGTAAGATGAAATTTGGCGACGATATCCCTTTACACAGAGGGAATTTCTCGAATTTGATCTTTAGGGGATGAAATTAAAATATTGTTTTAGTGATTCTTCAGCCGACTTGGTGTTTTATAATAGGTACTGCTGAAACAAATAGCAAGAAATTAGATTTTTTTTATTCGACCACCGTGACTTACTTTCTTTAAGAGAGTATAACGTATACGTGAACGCAGTTCTGCCTTCGAGCTCGCCCCGGCCATAGTTACTTACTCTATCCGAGGAAGTACCTATATCTATTGTTTACGTGAACGCAGCTCGGTCTTCGGCCTTAGTCGCTCACCGTAATCGGAGATTATATCGTTTGCGTGAACGCAGCTCGGGCTTCGGTCTCGCCCTTAGATATTTCCTTTCGTCGATAAAGCATATCGATTACCTGAACGCTCGGCCTTCGGCCTCGCTTAATGACTTATTGTCCTTGAGAAAATGTATCGTTTATCTGAACGGAGGGACTTACTGTCTTCGAATAAATATGTTGTTTACCTAAACGCAGTTCGGTATTCGGCCTCGCTCTTACTAACTTGCTTTCTTCTTTTCAAATTCGATTTTCAAGCGAGCGAATGTCACCTACCTAAATGGAGACGACTTATACCAATTAAAATAAAAAAGAAAACTACGATTGTTAACTGATTAAATTACTCATTCCCCTATGTGCCTGTGTCCGCGCCCACGGTCGCGGCGGAGGCGGCGCGGTGGCGGCGGCGGCGGCGGGCGGGCGGCGCGTCTTTGGGCGGTAGCACCCGGCACGGCGCGCGCTGGGTTTAAATGCAGCGCTTGTGTTCACAATAACTCCGTCAGCTCCGCATCGCATGAGCGCGCCTGTTCAACTGCAGAGCTTTTAATAAAATGAAACGTGAAGCGTTCAATTAAATACAAATACCTACTTCAGTCAGAGTAAATATGAATGTAACTAGTGATCGAACGAGGCGCGGTATTGTATATACCGTCTCTACCTACACCACTACACTATGAGTAGGACCTAGCTCGATAGATGACGATTCCATTGTGCAAGCGCCAACCGCGCGGAAATGGGGAAGGGTCACATTGAATAACGAACTAAATTAAGGTTTAAGGTTACATATGACTAGGTACCAAATCGTATTTCTATAGTATATTGTGAGATGCAACGTTCGCAGTCTATCCGTTTGCGTCGCGTGTAACTAGAGAACGGATCAATCAATAGGTCTAGCTAGACGTAGTTTTAGTGTTACGTACCAGAATTGGAATCAGAACACTAATAGACTCACTCCGGTGTCAGTACGTTACGTCGTCTGCTACATAGAAGCTTCTTAATCCAAAGCTAGAGACTTTAATTTGGCATAGTTATGCTAGTTATGGATAAATAATTCGTATAATAATTAAAAACCTATTGAGTGGGGTGTCTAATGAAAGAGTGACAACATAGAAAGCAATCATATTTTTTTTAAATTATATGCTAAATTTGCAACAACAAAATTCAACATTGCGATAATATATCTACATTTTAAATGTATAACACTGATGACGACTGAAGTCTAAATAGGTACCTACTATATTAGAAGAAGGGTTTTGTAAAATCTCGATATAAAAAGTATATAAAAATATAAGTATAACGTCAACAAAATGAGGTATAACTTCTATGGTATAACCTATATGAAATACACGGTGTTGCAACCCCAGCCGTAAAACCCGAAAGGGGTGATTCTGTACGTGAAAAGTTGGCCCTTTGAACGTACATAGGTACATAATGCCACGCCTGCTCCTTAGTTGTTTGCTTAATGCACATTGCACGCACACTCATTCATACGACGGCAGAAATATTAATTACTGCAGAGAGACCTAATACTTTATGCTATGAAGAGGGGATGGATAGGCAACAAATTTCGACTGAACTCGCAACTCACCTTGCACTTGGAAATAAAAATATAACGAACGTTTTGAAAATAAAAAAATACAATAAAAAAATGTATAAACCCGACTGTTAAAAAAATTAAGGAAAATCGAAGATTAGTAGAAAATGCTATAGTCGGGCTATCTGTCTATTCGAATCCTTCTACACGCCCGACTACAGCATTTTCTACTGATCTTTCCTTGTCTCCTTAATTTTTTCAGCAGTCGGGTCTTATAATTTTTTTACAAAAAAAGTTTATTTCACACATTTTAATTCTGAACCTCTTGAAAGCTCTTGACTTGACCACGAAACTCGATGGGGTTTAGACAAACTATTTTGAAATTTTATGGCGCGTAACGGTCGCCATTTTGATTTCTTGAAATAATTTGCTACCTACCCTAACACTCGCGTGAGTGAGACGAATCCAACGACACAATTATGTTAAAATCCATCAAGACGTCTAAGTAAAGTCGGGTAAAAATGTCGTTTTTGCCCTGGCGGCGGCGCCCAGTCACCGTGCCAGATACCGGTATAGAATCAGTAAAGATATATCCGACTTTAGCAGATATCTGAAACTTATAATAGCCTTCAGTCAGACATCCGAAGTTGCAGACATCCGAAGTCAGCCAGCATCTTGCTCCCGCTAGGGGCTATACAAAATCAATACAAATATGTTATTGTTGTTATAATGTGTAATACATTTTAGCGTTCTATGTCAAATCGAAACGTGAAAGTACCTACCTATGTATATGTCTACGCAACTATCGCGCCTGGTCAGGTTATATTAATTCCAATCCGCATACACGCAGCTCATATTATGTTTGCCTTTTACAAGTAACATGGAACTTCGCCTGGCCATATTACTACATTATTTCCTTTATTTCACATTCTTAAAATTTTACATTAATTTTACATATATTATACAAAAAAGTAATAAAAATACACAAAATTAATATAAAAATTAAAAACGGTAATACCGCCGGCGGCGGGAGACAAACCTCCAAGCACGCCGGCGGGTGCAGGCCGTGGCTACGGAGCTCTCAGGGACGACGCGAGGCAAGCTACGAGCGATAGGTGGTGGTACTAGACACGTAGGCCACCACCACCCCCATCCCGGAGAGCTCCGTATCCTCCGGACTGCACGGCGACGTCGTCGCGCTGCTCTCTTAACGTCTTCTTCATCGCGCGCGCGTCGCCTCAAGGGCGCACTGCACCACCGGTAGCGGGGGCCCTAGACGGGACGTGAGGTCCCGATGACCCCAAGCTGGCCGATGGTGGACGTCGCCCTCACCGTAGATGTTGTGGCTCGGCCGACGTCAATATAATTATTAACCATATTATTATTAAAGCATTCGCCCGGCCGAAAACATCACTACCGCCCATTGTGATATTATAACCTAGGGGTTAGCTACGATTATAATATCAATGCTACAGCTTCAATGAGAGCGCAGGCATAAATTTGTAAGGAAGTAGATACTAAAGCTTAGAAATTTACATTCTGAAATTAAAGTTAGTAAAGTTTAATGTCTAATAATGATTTTTTATAAACCCCAGACGCAAAAAGAGGGGTTTTATAACGTGTGTATGTATGGGTGTGTCTGTCTGTGGCATCGTAGCTCCCAAACGGATGGACCGATTTGGATGCCGTTTTTTTATGAGACTACTACGTAACGTAATATGTAAAGTAAAGTAAACCTACCTATAAATAAAAATATTCATCCATCATGGGGATCAATGGCATGGTCCATTAAAATTAAGTAATCAAAAAATTTATTATCTTAAAAAGTGGACCGATTTGCATGCGGTTTTTTTTAAAAAAAGCTTGAAAAGTTAAATTACAAATTTTTTAAATCCCCGACCCTTAAAAATTCTACAATAATTTCCGTTTACTTAAAGGAGTCGGGAGATCGCTAAGTAAATCAAAATATAAAAACTCAGAGCTGCGCGGGTATTTACTTAGCGGTCCCCCGACTCCTTTAAGTACCTAAGTAAACGGAAATTATTGTTGATTTTTTTAATTTGTAATATTAAAAACCGTTTCTGGTCCGATTCTTCATCTATTTGGACAAAACAAATAAGTACTATGAACCAAACGAATTGTGTCATTATTTTAACATTGTGAGTGCTTGGCGAAATCAAAACTGGACATTTCAGCATTTAACATTGAAGGTACAAATTGCATAATTTTATGAAATAATTTATTGCAATTTATTTTATTATGTATTTTAAACCAGCTGCAATCTTCAGAGTATGAGATATTATATGGTATCACGAAGCGATATAATCGGAGTCGGCGGCGACGCGTCTCGCTCGCACTGCCCCGAGCCTCAGCCGCGCCCCGTGCCTCCCCCGCCAACAGGTAAAGTTATAAAGCGCGGCGGTAAATAGGTCGCGGCGCCCTGTAAAAGCTTGTGGCAGGCAAGTTCACTATGAATAGCACACAATTTTCAATATTAACCTCCCTTCAAACTGGAAGTTCCATCTACGATGACGTTATTATTATACACGAGTAGGCTCCAGCAGATATTAATAAACACTATTTTCCGAGCAACTCTGATCGGTAGCAACGGGTAGGTAGGTCTTAGATTTAATGAGCCTTACGTTTCGGCGTAATCACTCGGACAGCGCGCGGGACAAATAGATGGACGGAAGTAGGCGCGGATGGACAGAGTACTGATCCTGACCGACTTTATAAGAATACCTACCAGCGTCGCTGGCAACGGGACCCTAAAAATGGTCACAGAATTTGTTTTTACTACTGATCCTACAAATCTGTTTCCGAAAGTTTAGAATAGAATTTTTTCGCAAAATTTAAGACCCGTTTTATGATCAGTGCATCCTCCTGGTTACAGTGCATAATGTACCTGGCCATACGGGTGTGAAACGTAAACTCTGAGGGCCGCTGTTGTCAAAAGTTGAAAGTTGCCCAGCGACCAATGGAGCGAGCTGGGAATATCGCTACACAATATGGTGCGTAACGAGGCAATCCGCCGACACACCAAAGTAGTCGATATTAGACACCGGATGGCTAAGGTTTAGTGGCAGTGGGCTGGAGACGACAGCCGATGAGACGACGACCGTTGGCGTAGCCATGTCCTAAACTGGCGGCAGGCAGTGGACTGGAAAATGGAGTGCCACGCGGTGAGTTTTTTTCTGTTGCATAAATATTTTTAAATCTTTATTAGTTACGAGAAGAGAGCTTATACTCCATTCGTGAGCTATCAGACCATTGAGGAAGTGTGTAGCTTGAGTTAGAGTTGTGAGTGTAAACCGCAGAGCACGTGCTCTAACTTAAACCAGATAACCCGAGCCGATAACGCTTCTGACCTACGTACTTACGTATATACGTAGTACGTAATGTTACTTAGATTTTGAATGAAACTAAAGGCTTGTTCAGTTTGAACATGTGTACTTAGGTACCTACTTATTACTAGAGAGTCAGAAGGTGTGTGAAAGAGGGAATTGCTTCGAACCCTAAAATATCTTTAAACATTATTATTATGCCACAATTAAAATAATCCTCCTTTTTGCTTCGCTCAGTCGGGTAAAATAAAAATACAGTTGTATGTAACCAACGAACAGCGTAACGTCCGAATAGACTACATATAATATGATAGTTCGCGGGTTAGTGTGACATGTGTGTATATTTTTTTTTTATTGATACTAATTCTAACTGCAACGTTCTATCACAACACTATTCGGTCTATGTTATTACCGCGAATGCTTCTCAGGGCACGCATTTGCACAGTATTAATCCCTCTTTCGTGCTTCATCTGCTCGACACTCCAGTGTTTTTATCATTTTAGGGCTTAAAACAACTGCATTCTCTTTGCATTTGTAACAGCCTTATAGCATATATATTAATCTCTTCTCTTTATTTATTTAGTTTCAGACCCGTAGGACTTTATCGGTGATACCTTGATGACACGCATACATAGGCAGATACAGGAGGCTCGATAATCTAAGCGTCTATTTTCAGCGGTCGTGTTGCTGAGACAACAGCCACACAGATCCCGTAATTACATAATCTGAACTGAATTCAGCTGCACGATTTCCTACACAACACAGCAACACGCGCTTAATTATTACGTCTCACAATTAATATTTCGGTGAAACTGCACACGATTAGTCTTCAATCAAAATACTATCCGACAGCAGAATGATGGCCGCCGCCGGCAAGTCCGCCCAACTGTTCGAACATGTAAACTGTAGGGCGGGCGGCGCGGCGGCGCGGCGTGTCTCTGCAGAGCCTCTCCTTGCGGCCGATGCGCGACTTTTAAAATAAAATATGTTTAGAATAATTTTTAATATTTTGTTATAGTTACGTTTTTATGGGCCAATTCTTTGGTTTAGGATATGGATCAACATCCGTATAATTAGGATAGGTCTTAAATGAGGGTCGAACAGGTTATGAAAAAAATTACAGAATTCAATCCCGCCGAGTGGTCTGTCTAATGAAAGCTATATTGACTAACGAAAGGCGGCGGGTGGCCGAGTGGTTTGGGCATCGGCTTCTCATGCGGGAGGTCTGAGGTTCGAATCCGGTAGGCGTGTACCAATGAGTTTTTTCTGACGAAAAAATTTACGTGCATACCTACACCTGCTGCTTCACCGTTCGGAACCGGTGTAAAACTGTAGGTCCCTTCCCTTGCCCCTTACTAGGTGGTAGGCTCAAATTATAGCCGACTGGGTTGGTACCACCGTACTGGATGTAAGATGGCCGCATAGCAGCCTCGGTTGTGTTCTCCTCTAGTCCAGTATAGCCAGCAATCCAGGGAAGTCTCCGGTATGGCACCTACCTTCTCGGAGGTGAAATTGGCTGGTCGGAGCATGCGCTTTGGCCCCTCCGAATCAGCCATCCATACCGGATTACATAAAAAAAAAAAAAAACGAAAACAATCGTATTTGTTTTTATTATTTTGTAAAAAAATTCAAGCAAATAAAATTTTTACTCCGAAAATGGCTTGTTCCGTCGCATCGTGCTTGCAAGTTCCGCCCCTTGTTCCGCCCCTACCCATCTCCCACCCCATTTATTCCTAAATTATTGATCAAAAAAATCTTTAATTAGTTTAACAAGTATACTATAACCTCAATAGTGATAAAAAGTATGAGAATACCTATTTTGAATTGTTGTTATTGTTTATGGAGCATTCATATGGCAGGTAAGTCTACACTCGAACTGGTCACAGTTTGTTCTATCCGGTTCGATTACACCCACGAAGAACATTCGGCAAAGATTTGTTTATACAAAAAATTACAGTTTAAAAAATTACAGCGAAGCCCGAATCGCCCTTGACCGATTTTTATTTTGTGGCAATATTTTCAGAAATCATTAGAAAGAACAAATCATTGGAAAGAACCTTTATGTCGATTTTACTCACAAACCGCCGCGAGTTTGTTGTTAGTAAAACTATAGAGGGCTATTATGGAATGCTATGCTTAAAAAAAAATCTTGTCCCGTTGTGATAGGCACCTGTCATAGTACCTACTCATAGGCCCGGAGTCTTATCTCCTTGACACTGAATTTTTCTAGCCTCCATCGAACGCATTCCCTGTTTTACCAGACTACGGCAAAGCCAGGTTACTTTTTTACCGTTTAGTGAATATTTATGTGTATGCACGCACGTATGTTTTTTAAAATCTAAACTTCTGAACTACCTCTACTTCGCTTAATTTTTTATTTTTTATTTGGTTCGGTCCCGCCCTTGCCGTAAAGTATGAAACCTCAGAAGGTATAAACGGTTTTAATTCTAAAGAACGGTCACAAGACGTCATAATTACCCAAGAAAAAAAGATTATTTTTTAAACGTTTTATTTGATGAAATTGCTGCTCTATTTGCTATCATAAACATTTGGGACGTGCTAACTCCAAGAATACGGTACATTAAGTCTTAAAAATAGTTTTTCAGCGAAAGCTGTGATCAGCATGCATGCTCACATAAACAGCGCTTGATTGTTTTTATATACCTACATAGTCTATACATATAATAAAATCGTAGAGGTAAGAAAGTCTGTACATTGAATGTATTCGGAAAAAAACTAACCAGGGTGGCTTAAAATGAGATACTGAACATGTTAGAACAGTTTTTAAAATTTTTGTTTGTTTGTTTGTTTCTTTGTTTGTTTGTTTGTTTGTTTGTCTGTACGCGCATCACGCAAAAACCACTGAACGGAATTAGACGAAACTTTGTATAGTGGCAGTTTATATGCCGGGTTAACATAATACGTAAAAAAAAAAAACAAAAAAAAAAAAATTACAATTATAAACATTATTGCGCGTTTAAAATCACGTAGTCCAAAGTGCATAATTATATCTTGAGAACTGTCAGCAAATACAATTTGAATAAAATATTCATTCGAAATTTAAAAATAAGTAGGTACAACGAAAATGACAGTTCTTCTTTTTTTTTACTTGAACACAATAGTCTATACATATCTATTCTTTCTATACATATCATAAAATCGTAAATGCAAAAATGTCTATTTGTACGCGCATCTCGCAAAAACCACTGAACGGAATTTGACGAAACTTTTTATAGTGACAGTGTATATCCCGGATGAACATAATAATTAAAAAATATATTAAAAATCACGTAATCCAAAGTAAAGGTAAAAAACTATTTTAAATGTCATGTTGACAACGGAGAACTGTCATCTCGACGTGAGCTGGCCGGTGACAAATTGTTTGATAAATAAAAATAATAATTGAAAGTCGAAGTTATGTCGCTGTCATTGGTGCAATAAAATTTATATATCTGTTGCCCGCGGCTTCGCTCGGGTGAAATTCGTATTTAAAAAAAAGAAAGTAAGTAACTAAAGGCGGGCCCGAAGGCTGATCTGCGCTCACGTAAACGATATTCTTTCTCGATGAAAGTAACTAAGGGCGAGGCGGAAGGCGGAGCTGAGTTCAGGAAGAAGAAAAACATTCTTGAAGAAAGTAAGTAACTAAGGGCGAGGCCGAAGGCCGAGCTCTATTCTGGAAGACAATAAACCTTCTCGAAGAAAGTAAGTAACTATGGGCGAGGCCGCAGGCCGAGCTGCGTTCAGGAAGAAGCTAAACCATCTTGAAGAAAGTAAGCAACTAAGGCGAGGCCGAAGGCCGAGCTACGTTCTGACAAATGATAAACCATCTCGAAGAAAGCAAGTAACTAAGGGCGAGGCCGAAGGCCGAGCTGCGTTCAGGAAGAAGCTAAACCATCTCGAATAAAGTTAATTAATATTAAGATTGAGTTAATTTAATTTAAATTTTATTATAAAGTCCACGCTTCTAACGGCAAATATACCGTGCATCCTAGAACCTCGCGGTTATTCCCGGCTGGATGGAAAGAGGCCCGCTGCTATCACCTTAGTGCCATGGACTAAGGGTAGTTCTTTGATGTGGGACGCCACTTTTGTTCTCACATTGGCTCCAAGTCACGGTAGGACATCTTCAAGAGCGGCTGGCGCGGCCGAGGCTGGGGCGGAGAGCCTCAAACGCAGCAAATATAGAAATATAATTCAATATTTCGAATTTGTTGCGTTTGCGGTTGAAACCCTCGGTCCGTGGAGCAGTGAAGCCAAAAGAGGCTTGAGCTGGTTGACGCAACTGGTGTCCCGTCATCAAGGGCTTATGTACTCCATTCAAAGGGTAAGCCTTGCCATCCAGCGGGGTAATGCCGCAAGTGCTCTAAGAACATTTGAAAATGCCCGTTTTGATAGTTATTTTAATGTTTGTTAGGTAGGTTTAATTCTTTAGTTATTAATATTACTTTTTTATTTTTATGAAATAAATAGATTGAGTAAACGATATTATATTCTATCGAAGAAAGGAAGTCTTTAAGGGCGAGGCCCGAAGGCGGAAGAGGGTTTTTGGTTTACCTGAACGCAGCTCGACCTTCGGCCTCGCACTGAGTTCCTTCCTTTCTTCCAGAAGGTGTATCGTCTTCCTGAACGCAGCTCGGCCTTCGGCCTCGCCCTTACTTACTTCCTTTATTTGAGAAAGATTTATCGTTTACCTGAAAGCAGCTCGGCCTTCGGCCTCGCCCTTAGTTAGTTACTTTCTTTAAGAAGGTTTATCGATTACCTGAACGCAGCTCGGCCTTCGGCCTCGCCCTTAGTTACTTACATTCTTCTTTGGAATACGAATTTCACGCGAGCGGAGCCGCGGGCTCAGCTAGTTTAGTAATAGAATAGAAATTCTTTGTTGAACACCAAAACATTAACAATGATTTGTGAAGAAAACATACAGAAGAACATACATATACATACATACATACCTACCACACTCTGTATCCCGACTATCGGGGTAAGCAGAGTAATTGGAGTTGTGCTGCACAGATACTCTTGTGAATTACAGCACAACATCGACCACCACGTTTAGCAAAGTATTTGGACAAGATAACTATCAAGCAGTAAGTAATGCACGGAGACCCACCCGCTGCATGACTCGGTGGAAGGACCGTTACAAGGTCAGAGGTGGCTAGCCTGTCGCCCTTTACCAAGCACTCTGATAATAAATATGATGCAGGTACGATTCAATACATATGAAAGATAATTCGCCAGTGCCAAAACATAAAAATTAAAAAAAGGCTTGTTTCTCCTAATATGAACATTTCCGTGAATATTTTCTTTCGTAAGCGGAGAGCCACCAGGTCATATTAATCTTTGATTTTCTCTCAAAGTTGGTGATTATTACCGGCGCAGCTATCTGAATAGGCAAGATTATAACGTGTAAATAAAAATAATAAAACATAAAATATTTTATTATTATTAATAAAGAAACATTTTTATAATAAAAACATTGATTATTTCACTTTTTCGCCGCCTTGTACTTGGGTCGATTGTGCCAACACGTCTCTAATGTCTCTAACTAAAGGCCCATTAACTAACGACAGCTTAAATCCATAACTCTATATGCCTTCTCTATTGAAGTGTATTATTCTCTATCTTTCAACGTTAAGAATACCTACAGAGATGGTACAACATTGTATAAAATAATACCTTATTTTTTATGGAAACTGACACGGTTGGCTACAGCGTCTACTAAAACCGTGATGTCAGCGCGTAACACCTTGGCTTGGTGCACTAGGTGCCACGCCAGTGCTTCACTTTAGTCGTGCCGACTACACTGAACTGGACGGAAAACACGAACTATTTACATGGCCGTTTCGACCGACCTTTCATTCAATGCGATGGTACACAAACAAACCACGGTGGTAGTTCAACCCGAACCAATAGCAGCCTCCAACGGTCGAAAGAGTCCTAAAACAAGCTTTTTGACAGACAACTGAGTAGGTATTCATTCGCTCTGCATGGCAGATGTTAATTTGACTTTTTTTATATGCCTGTTAGGAAGTTAAATAATTAAAGGTCGAAGATCCAGTCTTCATTCTAATGAAAGCATTTCACCTTCGCAACTGACTTTTATCGTGTCTTTAAGATGAGCATAAAGTGGGCATAGGTAGTGGTTACTTACGTACCTACTTGTTAAGTCTGTGTTGGCGCAATTGGCCCTAGTAAGTTTCGCCTGTAGCCGGAGTCTCTGGAGCTATGATACGTACAAACTTCGGAAACCCAGACATCATGCCTGGGCAAGTTTTTAAACAATATGCAAACTTTTGTTCGACGACTTAAAGCGCTTTGAGTGGCTTCTTAGTTTATTTATATAGGGTTCGTTATACGTAGTCGGTATTCGCTGAGCATATCTACCTGCTATATTAGTCCAACTAGGGAACGGTACGGTTTCTTAATGCTTGAATAACAAAAAAAGAAAGAACCGTAAAAAAAAGTGATGGAATAAATTACAAAATTTCTCTTTAACTGAAATTCAAATACTGTAACTATTTCAAAATTTCCTTTGTTTATTGCGGAAAGGAGTTTATTAATTTGTAGACTTATACATTTCAGTAATTAGGTAGATAAACTACAGTAACAATGTTTTACAGTGATTTTACTTCATATCCTCGAAGGAAATTTAAAAATTTAGTTTTTAATACCTATATTAATATGGTATGTATCCATGTGCAGATTTTCAGTTAAAATAAATTGTAATGATTACTTGATTTCTTATACAATAAATACAATCACAGTAGAAAGATAAGGACGGAATTAATTAAATACCGAATGTTATGTCATGTGAACTCGGCCAAGTGCGTCCCCCTAATGGAGGAACGTAATGTACGACGTACATTGTACGTCTAGGTACTGTATAACTCTTTATATACATAAAACGGAAACCATCTATTTATGTCTCAATATTGTATCTAATAAGATAATGTATATTCTAGACTCATTTACGCAGTCACGAAGTTTGAGCCTCTGGAATTTTGGAAGTAATATTTTAGATCAATACAAATTGGCATTTGCCTTATTAAGTCTTAGAGTTCTCACAGAAAACACAATTGTACGGAACCCTCTACTCACCCTTTTTTTCTGGTTGGAGTAGGATGCATCGCACGGAAATTTGTAGAGTAAGCGAAAATTCGGTTAGGATTGTCTTATTGCAAAACTAAAAACTGAAAAAAAAGTAAAAAGCTATCGACATACATAGATATTTCTGGTACATATAATAAAATCGTAAAAAACATATTCAGAAAAAAAACCTATCAGGCCGACTTAAAATGAGTAAGTTGGAACAGTTTTTAACATTTTTGTTTGTTTGTACGCGCATCACTCAAAAACCACTGAGCGGGTTTTGACGAAACTTGTATACTGACAGTGTATATCCCGGAATAACATACCTAATATGTAAAAAATATCAAAAATAAAAAAACATAGTTTTAATTCTCCTTCTCTGATCTGCTAATTTGGTCAGAATTTTCGCAGAAATGCATGTGTAATTTTGTTTTAGCTTTGAATGACTCATTATGAATGACAAGACAGTATCGCATCGCAAGTTCAAACACGCCGCTTCCGGTGCATAACGTAGGTATCTATCTATTCATATATAAATACTAATATCTATTCTGTGATGGGAGTATTGCAGTCACATCTGGGAGGGTAGTTCCCATTATCTGCTTGCGTCCTTGGATTCGATACAGCGCCGAGCGCACCCTTTTGTTGTTGAAATTGGGCTTTTGAGAACCCATCGGTTCTGTAAATCGTTTCTTTGTCGCACCGCTAGGGTATGGAACTGTCTTCCGGCGAGTGTGTTTCCCGAATCCTTTAACCTGGTTGCCTTCAAACGTCGTATTAACAGGCTAGACAGCCTAGCAACAGTCCGCAAATGTGCTGGCATGGCACCCAACTGAGCGTGGTTTCGCGTTAGGAGAGGTGTTTATGGCTCTGTCGAATGCACCATTGGTCTCTTGGCACAGCCATCCATGTTGGTTTAAATAAAAAAAATAATAAAAAACACAAAATCTGCGCACCCACACCTAAAAGCAAACGGAGCTTAGCGATACAGGTGCGAGCCTTAGTGCCTAGCTCTGAGCACACATACCGTTGTAAAAGATTTTTTGTACTTTCTTTCCTCGATTACTATAAAACACATCTGAAAGTATAAAAAAAACGCATCCCTCCCTTCCCTAGATATTATAAAATTTAACGTCTACCGTCTGTATCTTCGCTTTTAATAACTCAAAAATGGCTCAACCTATTACTGGTGATTTTTGGCAATCGCAAGTGGGTTGAGGAGTGGGGTCAAAGTGACCGAAATCGGGAAAAATCTAACAATTTGGTTTGGCTTCATTTAATTTGCTCGAAAACTACTCAACCGATTTACATAGATTTTTCACCAATTGTACCGCGAGCAAAGCCGCGGACAGAGCTAGAGTATACAATACATAGGTGCATGCACTTGTATTTTCATTTCCTTACTCGCTATAAGCACACCATGCTTTCGCAATATGCAGGAGAATACTACCATAAATTCACAGGAAATATGTATGAGTAACCTATATTCGAACTATAGTCATGCATGCATGCCTATCTTCTGTAGTTCTATGTACACTGAACTGATGCGCTATCGTGGGATGTTTACGATTAAATGAACGACGAACGAATTCCATCAATTTGGAAAATGTTTTATGGGGCAAAGTTGCACCTAACTTCGTGCAACTTTTCTTTTGGTGACATTTCCCGCTAGAGGCGTTTGCGCAGCACGTTTTTTTTTCATACACTATTTTCGAAACGGGAAATTCGTTAGTCTAAGTATTTGCTTTTAAGTAAAAATCCCATAATAGTTAATCTGGAAATCTACAAGCGGAGCTACGTATAGCCAAACCATATTATACTTTCTCAAAAAAGTTACAGAGAGCGAGGCCGAAGGCTGAGCTACGTTTCAGTCGCGACTCCTGGTCCTGAATATCGGGTTGGCTCTGGCTAAGGAATTATTTTTTTCATAATTTCATAACTTAGGTACCTACGCGTTAATTTATTTCTACCACAATGAGTTCAAAAAGTGAAAGACGATTACGATATAGATAGTTTATAATATTTAGTTTAAATGATTTATTTTTCTCACTTACGATTAATTTGTCTGTAGATAGGTACCTACTGGTTGTGTCAAAGCAGTCGAGTTGCAGCCGACAACAGCGACGTCTCCTCTGGCACGACGACGACGAGACAGGCATACAAGCTTGAATTGTTACATTTTATTTGTACACTTGTTTGTACATGAAGTCCACTCTTCGTTCCCAAGACAAGAAATTTTCGATGACTCGATCGTGAAAATCTTCTTTCTTCCTCAATTTTCTTACCAACTCCTTTTCCACAGATAAGAGTGCCAAATTACTGAGCCTCTCTTGTCCTTTGAGTGCTCCGTAGATAGCTCGGTAGGAGTTTGCCATTATAATTACCAATAAATCACTTTAATTTACAACACTGCACAGGATTCATCCATACAAAGTCCATACCTACATAACGGAATATATGCAGCTATCAACTCGCGACCGCGAGCCAATGCGCACACACACGCGCACACAACACACCTAGCCTAGCTCGCTTTAATAGTCGCATCGCATCGCACGTCGCACAGCACAAGAATACTCGTCGTGTGGTCGCAGCGCGCACACACCCACACGCAACACACACACCTAGCTCGCTACCGCGTCACTAAATGCACTCCCCGCTGCGCCAACTCGAAAGGCTGAGCAGCGGGTCTGCGCGGGACGGGGGGGACATTCGGCCGCTTCCGCCTTGTATGGAATACGATGGCGCTTCAAAATGTAGCCAACCGGCCAATGAATGCCTTGATGTGTCGTCATTCGTCGTCGCCCGCGTTTGACGCGCGCGAAATTTCAAATTATGTAACGGGTACGGGATTGACGTTTTATCTTATTAATCGTGGGTTGATATAAATAATATATCATATGATATAAATAATTTAACTCCGATATTTTTTCACATTTATTTTAGCTTGATACTTCTGTAGTAAAGGTGTCATTCATTTTATTTAGTTTGGCGGCGCCAACCTCGCCAACTGAAAGGAGTCGCCGCTGCTACGTTTAAGTAAACAAACTACGGGCTAGGCGAAAGGCCGAGCTTCGTTCGCGTAAACGATATTATATTCCATTGAAGAAGCAATTCATTAAGGGGGAGGGCCGAGGACGGAAGGTTTATCGTTTACCTGAACGCAGCTCGGTCTTCGGCCTCGGCTATATTTACTTATTTTCTTCGAGAAGGTTCATCATCTTCCAGAATACAGCTCGGCCTTCGGCCTAGTCGTTAGTTACTTACTTTCTTCGAGAAGATTTGGCGTCTTCCAGAATACAGCTTGGCCTTCAACCTCGCCCTTAGTTACTTTACTTTCTTCGAGAAGGGTTATCGTCTTTCTGAACGCAGTTCAGCCTTCGACCTGGGACTTAGTTACTTAGTTTCTTCGAGAAGGTTTATTATCTTCCAGAATTCAGCTCGGCCTTCGGCCTAGCCCTTAGTTACTTTCTTCGAGAAGGTTTATCGTTTACCTGAACCCAGCTTGGCCTTCGGCATCGCCCTTAGTTACATACTTGCTTTATTCGAGAAGGTTAATCGTCTTACTTTCTTCTTTTGAAATACGAATTTCACGCGAGCGAAGCCGCGGGCAACAGCTCGTCGTTTATAAAAATAATTTTAAAGTTAGTTTTGATAGTGTGGTATGGTTACCGGCCGCTGCATCTATAAACTACACAGTCTATGTTATATGGCTTCACAGCTTTTCTAATTTTGTTTCAGAATAATTAGTCTTTGTTGGAGGAGGAATGTAGGTACCTATTGCAGTTCTACACAGATGACACCGGGAACAACGGCGCGGGCGCGGGCGCGGCAGTGCGGCTGCGGTGTGCCGCGCCGCCGCGAAGGCGCAAGTAAGTACCAATGATCCAAAAGAATAGAGAGAAAATGAAGTATACTCACAGGGTGTGGGTGTGGTTGGACACCCGTGGAACCGCTGTCAAGTTGAGGTGGTTGCAGCGTACGGTTGTCTGGTCTTGCGAGCAATAACATCTTGAACTACAAACTGGGCTACTTCCAGAAGCTGAACGAAAAAGATTTTGATAAAATAAAAAAGTGAGCAGATAATTCAGAAGCCGCCTGCGCCAAAGCATCGCGAGTTTTAAATTTAGAGAAACGATGTCTGAAAGTTTGCGTTGGACTCCGGCGTCCGTCAGTCGACCAGCGGTGGTGGGCGCCTCGAGTCGACTGTTCTATCTAGGTACGAACGAAATCTCCTCTCGCTGCGATGAAATCATTCGCTACCGCTCCGCACCGCGCCGCGCCGCGGATGCTGCTAAACAAGGCGTCTGACGCAAGCGGCGATCTGTCGCGCGACCGCGAACTGCGTCCTCCACCGGTCGCTAGACCGGTCGGCCGACCCCGTTGCACCGACCTCGCCCCCCGCCCGCGCGGATTCGGGCAGAGACGGTCGGACGCCGCCGCCGTCGCATCCCCTCCAATCCCAATGAACCCAGTGCAGTGCAGTCATGCTCACATAAGCTTCAGACGCGAGAGCTTCAAAAAGCTAGATCTAGTATTGCACTCTACACATTTGACTTATAGTAAGTTAACCAGTGCAAGGGTGCAAGGCCAAATTGAGGACCGTTTTCACAAAGCGAAATATCTACGAAAAAATCTGATTGCGTTTTTTGACGGATTTCCATTCTTTAGGTTGAGACTTGAGATCTATTGACTGGTACAAGAACAATTAACAAAACGAAACATCTTTCAAGCTGTAATGCCTCGAATATTGCGAATTTTAACAAATAGTCCAGGAAACGAGGAAATTCGTTGTATGGGCTCTTCGGACTAATTCCTCTGTCGCTGAAACTTTGCAGTGTGATAAAGTAGGGTTTAAAATATACATTTGACAAATTATCTAGGATTTTTGATGTTTGGAAGTTAGGTATTTATACCTAAACATGAAAATTGCTTATAACTGCTGGTGAAAAATTGCTCCGTCCGAAATTCCTTCGGTATATGATATTATATATTAATATGATTATATATATAACATTATCTAGGAAAATTTCGATTTCGAATAGGCAGAAATTTGAAAATACCTATTTTGTATCACAACTTCTTCAGAAAAATTGCTCTGTCAATTTTAATTTTTTTATATGTCTTAATTTATTTAAATATATCGATTTTGACCATTATCTAGGAAATTTTCCTTATCGATCACACCTTTACAGATTTTCGGCAATAATTCACTGTGAAAAATTGCTCCGTCCGAAATTCCTTCGGAATATGATATTATATATTAATAAGAGTATACATACAACATTATCTAGGAAAATTTCGATTTCGAATAGGCAGAAATTTGAAAATACCTATTTTGTATCACAACTTCTTCAGAAAAATTTACCATATAAATGCCAAAAGGCACCAACCCACAAATTGGTCAAAAATGAGTTAAATATACCAAACGAGAGCTAATCACCCGCTCTATGTTTTGCAGAAAAGACCCAGGCAGGCTACTTGGTATGAAACTAATAGGTTTTCTACACATTCGTCTAAGAACCATCCGCCCAATTGAGGTATATCGCAACAGCAGAAAAGACTCATGCTACTTGGTACTAGCTAACTGGTCAGATTTTTTTTGCGTAAAAGATCCAAGCGAGATGGACTTTTTTTGTTTTTAATGAAGTAAGTTAAAAGTATTTATCAAAACAGAGATAAGATATCTGGTTCTTTTTGGCATTATGTAATAAAAACAAACTGTATATCGCAAAGCGGAACCAATTTATGTGGTTCTTTTTGGCATTTATAATAAAAACAAACGGTATATTGCAAAAATGGAAACAATTTATGTGGTTGGTTTGCCTTTGGGGACCTATAGTGAGTCTTATTTCATTGGTAATAAGAGTTCTTTTTCTAAAAATTAAATCAAACATGTCTACGTTCTATGAAACAGAACGCCTAATAATAAATAAGTTCAGTTCAGTTCACTACCGCGACGAATGTGTCAGTTCACGACCGCGAAGTAAAGTAAATTGCTGTTTTCGACGTGGCTCAATGTATCTACTACGTAGTGATCGCGACATATCATCAGAGTGTAGATCGACGTCGTCGTCCAAGCAGGTGCCTACGCCGCGCCGCCTAACGTAACCATTGAAGATAGAATAGAATAGAATAGAATAGAATATTTATTGGTATAATAACATATAAAAGTCACAAACTAACATTCACATATTTTAAAATTTTTCTATTTAGAAAATAAAATAATATCAAACATAATAAATGAATCCTATTAAAATTATAATTATTAATAATAGAAATCCAATATAAAAGTCACACGTGCCTCCTGGGTGGTGCCAAATGAACAGCAATCAGCGTGTGGGAGATCTTCGGATCGGCTGGATTCGCCACCACACCCCGGGAGAAACAATTACACCGCCATAACAGTTCGCTGTGTTCCGGTGTACTTCCCGGGGACCCAGTAGCAGGTGGGGTTGGCTGTGGTGAGGAGTAGGCCAGTGATCCCGACGCGGATTCGCTGTTCAGAGGTGACGCATCGACACGGTTGACAGGGAGACCCGGTTCAACGGTTATTCCGCTGGCCGCCCGCCGGGTAGTACTGCGGCCCAATCGCGTCTAACCAACGCGAGAGGCTGCCCCGGTCAACCGGCGCATAATCCCGGAGTGGTCCGTCGTGCCGGTTGGTGACCGGAGTAGGGGTTCCGTCGGCCACTTCCGGGGGGGACCGGGGGCCCTTCCGTCTTCCGTGTCGGCGCAACACTAACCTGAGCAGTAAGCGATGAAGCTAGGATCCACGCTTTGCCCGTGAATCACCACAGCCACCCTTTCATGCTCTTTCCCTCCCTCTTACAAAAATCATGGCAGCGAAAAAAAAGGAAAAAAAGGTTCAATCAGGGGTGCACACCCCTACACCACTATTTAGCGTTGACTCGAGCAACGTGCGGGGGTTGCATACCAATTTGAATGCCGTCCATCACCACCTGGAGACGAAGAAGCCGGCCTTGCTTTTCCTGACGGAAACACAAATATCTCGCCCTGCCGACACTTCTTACCTGCACTACCCCGGCTACACCCTGGAAGAAGCCTTCCGGTCGCGAGCCGGGGTTTGCTTGTTTGTCAGGGCAGATATTTGCTGTCGTCGCCTGCGCTGCCTTGAGTACTGCGAGCTATCAGTACTTTGGTTCCACGTGGATCTGGGAACGGTCTCGCGGGTGTACGCCTGTCTGTACAGGTCGCACTCTGGTGATGCAGAGACAGCTCGGTTATTTGAGTACCTGAGTGGAGCGGCAGACAAAGTCCAAGAGCGGTTCCCTACCGCGGATTTGGTTCTTCTTAGAGACTTCAATGCCCATCACGAGGCATGGCTAGGCTCCAGGAGAACTGACTCGTGCTGATGCTGTCGCAGCTAAATGCGCAGCTTATCGTGCATGGTCGCGCGCTCGTGCCGGACGTGATCCGAACGCATCCGAACTGAAGAAGGAATACAAGCGCCTCTCCAGATCCTGCAAAAGGGTTATTGCCAGGGCCAAATTTGACCACATCGGCAGAATCGGCGATAGACTGAACCAGCACCCAACTGGGAGCCGTGAGTTCTGGTCTCTCGCCAAATATGTCGAGTCAAATTTCTGCCGCTCCTCTCTTCCACCTCTGCAGTGTCCTGGAGGCTCACTTGCCCACTTCGCAAAGAAGAAATCCGACTTACTGGTATCTCTCTTTGTGGGGAACTCCAACCTGGACGATGGGGGTGCCACTCCCCCATCCATACCTAGGTGTGAGAACTCCATGCCGGAAGTGCAGTTTCGACAACGGACTGTACGGGCGGAGCTTCTCTCCCTAGACGTCAGGAAGGCGAGTGGGCCGGATAGGATTCCTGCATTGGTGTTAAAAAGGTGTGCTACCGAGCTGGCCCCAGTGCTGACGTGCCTATTCCGTCTCTCCTACTCCAATTGCCGTGTGCCGGCGGCCTGCGTTTGTGCAAGCGGTCCCTAAAAAGGGTGACCGCTCAAACCCGTCAAACTACCGACCTATAGCGATTACCTCCCTTCTCTGTAAGGTGATGGAGCGCATTATCAATACGCAGCTCACGAAGTACCTGGAGACGAATGACCTCATCAGTGATCGGCAATACGGCTTCCGGCCAAAACGATCTGCTGGTGATCTCCTAGCGTACGTCACTCACCTTAGGGGGGAAACGCTTAAAGGTCATGGTGAATACTTGGCAATTGGCCTTGATATTGCCAAGGAATTTGATCGGGTTTGGCACAAGTCGCTCTTGGGCAAATTGCCGGCTTACGGACTTCCTTCTGGCCTCTGTGACTGGGTCGCCGACTTCCTACATGGGCGTAGCATTCAGTTCCTAGTGGACGGTTGCTCGTCGGACGCCATGTCAGTGAACGCCGGCGTACCACAAGGATCTGTGTTGTCACCCACGCTGTTTCCTCTGCATATCAATGATATGCTGTCTCTGGGTAACATACATCGTTATACGGATGACAGTACGGCACACGGATCCTACACCAGTCACCCTTCAGCCAGTCGGGATATTGTGGATGAGAAGAGGCGAAGACTTGGGTCTGAGCTCGAATACACACTCGGCTCTATTTCCGAATGGGGCCGTAGTAATTTGGTCGAGTTCAACGCTTCCAAGACACAAGTTTGCGCGTTCAGTGCGAAGAGAGCGGCGTTCACACCGGATCCTTCATTCCAAGGCACGTCGCTTAAATTAAGCGAACACCTCGGGGTCCTCGGAGTCGAACTGTCGCACGACTTGAACTTTCGTCGCCATATCAAGGGGAAGGCCAAGCTGGCTTCTAAAAAGCTGAGCGTACTCAATAAGGTGCGACGGTACTTCACGCCGGACCAAAGGCTGCTTTTGTATAAATCGCAGATCAGGTCCTGCTTGGAGTACTGCTCGCACCTGTGGGATGGCTCTGCCAAATACCAGCTTGCGCCTCTGGACTCGATCCAGCGTCGAGCCATGCGACTAGTGGGTGACCCCGCAGTGTCCCGCGATCTAGAACCACTGCAACACCGTAGGTATGTCGGCTCCCTAAGTGTGTTCTATCGCTTATTTATTCCATGGGGAGTACTCGGAGGAGCTGATTCACCCGCCACTGAC
Source organism: Nematopogon swammerdamellus (assembly GCA_946902875.1). Lineage (NCBI taxonomy): Eukaryota > Metazoa > Arthropoda > Insecta > Lepidoptera > Adelidae > Nematopogon > Nematopogon swammerdamellus. The sequence continues at coordinate 11,156,907 of OX336338.1, forward strand.
CCGAGCGCACCAGCCTTGCGGCCATAGCACCCACACTGTGTCACGACTTCATCATGGGACAATCATTTGAAGATCGTTGCACGCAGGGAGGCCCGCTGCCGGGATACCACCAATCTGGTCCCGGTGACGCGCATTGAGTGCGGTCCAGCCCCCCGTTGGAGGGACTCATAAAGGCGTTCTGAGTCCCCCCCTTAGAGTACACCGACTCCGAAGATTGTCCCCATCTACGTCTTGCGTCCGTCAGTCTGCGTCCCTGATGGGAGACAACGTCACAAACAGCGACTTGTCGCCCCGGTCCTCGCGTCCCGAATCGCCCCGGCGTCTGCATGCGTCAGTCTGTCGTCTCGCCTCACCTGGTCATCTAGTTTTGGCCCACCATGCCTCGCCCTGCATCGTGGGGGCGCAGGCAGCCACCCCTCTTTTGCCGCTTCTCTTTTCGGCTTCTGCTGTCTCGGAGGAGGAGGAGCTGTTTAACGCAATCCCGCCGTCCCCTTTCCATCTCCGCACCATACGCACTGGGCAGGGATTGCATCCCTATACGCTGGACTTACCGCGGATGCATACTAATCGATTCTGCAGATCATTCCTCTACAGAACCGGTAAATTCTGGAACGCTCTCCCTGCTCATATATTTCCCCCAAGTGCAGTCTCGGGTCCTTCAAGAGGGGCGTGAATGGGCACCTGTCAGGCCGGCATGGCATTCGCAACCCCCGCATACGACCGAATGTTCATGGGCGTCGTTAGACACCTTATGGGTGGCTCGGCGCCATATGTCGCGCTTTCAATAAAAAAATAAATAAAAAAAAACATGCCTCCATTCTCTTCGCCTCAAGACTCTACCTGCAGCGGTCTTCACGCAAGAAGCACATAGCGCCTCCTGGCGGAAAGGAGAAGAGTCCGGTTGCCTAGGCGACGGACTGTTGTGATCTGACACGTCCGAAAATACAAGTGGGAGCGGGCGGTTTTGTTCAAACATTTTGCTCTGGAAAAGATAAAATCCACCCTGATCGAGCGCGGCGCGGGCTCTCAGGGCTTGTTGCGACCTAATACGGTATAAGTATAGTGAGTGTAGTTCCCGAAGTGTGTGCGTAGCTGGGCCCAGCAGATCCTCGGACACCGGGACGTTTCCGTGCCGATCGACGACCACCACCTGAAGGACCGAGCTATCGAAGGTGCGGCTGCGGGCGGAGACATCAACATCCAGGTAGGAGGCACCACACCACCGCACACTTTACGCTACACCTCGAAGCTAGTCCGACGAATCCCGACGCTGCTCAGAAGGAGTCCGACACTGCCCTGCGTTCCCCCGACGCCACCCAGACGCAGTCCGACATCTAAGCGAGCTCTGAAACCAGTCCGACGAATCCCAGCGCTGCTCAGAAGGAGTCCGACACTGCCCTGCGTTCCCCCGACGCCATCCAGACGCAGTCCGACATCTAAGCGAGCTCCGAAACCAGCCCGACGAATCCCGACGCGGCTCAGAAGGAGTCCGACACTGCCCCTGCGTTCCCCCGACGCCATCCAGACGCGGTCTGACATCTAAGCGAGCCTCGAAGCCAGTCCGACGAATCCCGACGCAGCTCGGAAGAAGCCCGACACTGCCCTACGTCCCCCGACGCCATCCCGACGGAGCCCGATACTGCCCTGCGTTCCCCGACCCCATCCAGACGGAGCCCGACACCTAAGCGAATTTCCGAAGTCAGCCAGACGGATCCAGACGCTACGGCAAACTAATCCTATCACGAAGCGCAAAATTAGATCTGAACAGTCTGATAGATAACAGTAGACAACACCCGTCGCCGCCGCGTAAACCAGCCTCGGGGAAACTTGTAAAAGTCCCAATCGTCTCTTATTTACCCTATTTCACCCCTTATGAAACTATCAAACCCAGAATATGAGTACCGCTGCGGTGACGGCGTGATATTGCACGTGCACAGTCGCACCCCCACCCAACTACAGTCCACCCACTAACACCACGGGGTGAGAACGACTGTCGCGTACAGCGGCCCCATTCGGAAATAGACCGAAGCGTTTGTTTGAGATCAGACACAAGTCTTCGCCTCTTCATCCACAACATCCCGTCTGACTGAAGGGTCACTGGTATAGGATCCATGTGCTGTACTGTCATCCGCATAACAATTTATGTTGCCGAGTGGCAGCATGTCATTTATATGCAGAAGAAACAGTGTTGGTGACAAGACAAGACAGATCCCTGCGGTACGCCGGCATTCACTGACAGGGCGTCCGACGAGCAACCGTCCACTAGGACCTGAATGCTACGCCCATGTAGGAAGTCGGTGACCCAGTCGCAGAGGCCAGAAGGAAGTCCGTACGACGGAAGCTAGCCCAGCAGCGATTTGTGCCAAACCCATTCGAATGCCTTGGCAATATCGAGACCAATTACCAAGAATTCACAATGTCCTTCAAGCGATTCCCCCCAAAGGTGAGTGACATACGCTAGGAGATCACCTGCGGATCGGTTTGGCCGAAAGCCATATTGCCGATCGCTGATGTTATTTGTCTCTAGGGTACGCCATGAGCTGGGCATTGATAATGCGCTGCATCACCTTGCAGAGTACGGCGGTAATCGCTATAGGTCGGTAGTTCGAAGGGTTTGAGCGGTCAACCTTTTTGGGGACCGCTTGGACAAATGCAGATTTCAAGGCAGCCGGCAGACGGAAAATGAAATAAGAGAGGCGGAAATGGCGCGTTAGCACTGGAGCTAGCTCGGGAGCACACCGTTTCAGCACCAATGCAGGAATCCTATCCGGCCCACTCGTCTTCCTGGTGTCTAGAGAGATAAGCTCCGCACAGTTCGTTGTCGGAACTGTACTTCCGGCATGGAGTTCTCACACCTAGTTATGGATGGGGGGATGGCACCCCATCGTCCAGGGTGGAGTTCTCCGCAAAGAGAGACACCAATAAGTCGGCTTTCTCCTTTGCGGAGTGGGCAAGTGAGCCCCCAGGACACTGTAGAGGTGGAAGGGAGGAGCGGTAGAAATTCGATACGACAGATTTGGCGAGAGACCAAAACTCACGGCTCCCAGTTGGGTGCTGGTTCAGCCTATCACCAACTCTGCCGATATGCTCGAATTTGGCCCTGGCGATAGCCCTCTTGCAAGATCTGGAGAGGCGGTTGTATTCTTTCTTCAGTTCGGATACATTAGGATCGCGTCTGGCACGAGCGCACGACCATGCACGATAAGCTGCGCCATTAGCTGCGACAGCTTCAGCACAGTCGCGGCTGTACCAGGCCTGCCTTTTACCACCTAGGCGCACGAGGGCGCTGGGAATGAACATCTCCATTCCCCCCAGAACCACCTCGGCTACGGCATTGGCGCATTCCGGCAGATCATCCGAACTGAAGCATAGCTCTCTCCATGGGTAGGATGTGATGTATTATCGCATCGCGTCCCAATCCGCTGACACGTAGTGCCAAATTGGACGCATTCCTCCAGTACGAGACTGAGGAGGCAAAAATGGCACCGTGGACCCCACTGAACAGTGGTCAGAGAAGCGCTCAAGAAGAGGAGTGCTCACTGTGACTTTGTATCCAGCAGGGTTCGTCGTCAGCAGAAGATCCAGCAGAGAGGGTGCATGACCGTCCATGTCTGGCACTTTGGTAGGTTGGTCTACCAGTTGAGGCAGGTCATGCGTCAGGGCGAAGTCGTAGGCGGCTCTCCCCTCGAAGTCAGTTCTCCCGGAGCCCAGCCACTCCTCGTGATGGGCATTAAAATCCCCAAGCAGAACCATATCCGCGTATATATATATATATATAGGGAAACTACATGCACTTCATCTGCCGCTCTACTCAAGTGCTCGAATAATCGAGCTGTCCCCGCGTCGCCTGAGTGCGACCTGTAGATTCTTACAGGCGGACACACGCGACTCCGTCCCCAAGTGAACCGATTTTGATTATTCTTTTTTTATTTGAAATCTGGTGCTTCCCGTGTGGTCTCATTTCATTTTCGTCAAGATCGGATTGGAAAGCGAGGCGGAATCGCTCGGCCTTTGGCCTCGCGATTCCGCCGAGTATATTAATAGCAAAAAATTACTAAAAAAACTGAAATAAAAAACTATAAAAAAAATATAAAAAGCGCCTTCAAAAATGTATGAAATAAAAAAAATCTAACTAGAGTTGAAGGCGGTGCTAAAGCAAGCAAAAATAACCGATCGCCTTCAACTCTAGGGTTCGATTTTTTTTATTTCATACATTTTTGAAGGCGGTTTTAAATTTTTTAAATAGTTTTTTTACAAAAATGTATACACTTTATTTACATACAGACTGTACGTGCATGAAATATGTTTAATAAGTTGTTTCGACATACTGTCATACAAATTAAATTACAGAACGAAAGTTACATTTTAAAAGTTCCTAATACTATATAGGCCCTGCATTTTTGTTCCATAGGCGGGAGGACGGCGCGGCGGAGCGGCGTTGTAGTGGGACGACAGAGGTGGCGGGCGGAATAGCGAGCCGCGAGCATCGACGACGCTCGCGTGTCGTCTCGTCGGTCGCGGTGCGGGACGATGAGCTGCTGGCGCGCGGGCGGGCGGGCTTATTCTTCCCCACTCCCCGCAGCCCTCCCGCACCCCGCGTTCAGTGTAGTGCGAGCGCGCGCTTTTTAAACGTTGTTTTATTATATTGCGATACTCGAAACTACTCGAAAGTTCATGTTTAAGGGAGAAATTTTATTGGATAATATACATTTATATTATATTTTGATGTTCTGTGTCTAATAAGTTAATAAAAACAGACGAAGCAATTTTTCACAGTGCTTGGTTTACTGCCAAAAATATGTAAAGGTGTGATCGATAAGGAAAATTTCCTAGGTAATTGTGAAAAGCGATATATTTAAAGAAATTAGGAGATAAAAAAAAATAAAAATTGACAAAGTAATTTTTATAGGTATTTTCAAATTTCTGCCTGTTCGAAATCTAAATTTTCCTAGATAATGTTATATATACACTCTTATTAATATATAATATCATATTCCGAAGGAATTTCGGACGGAGCAATTTTTCACAGCGAATTATTGCCGAAAATCTGTAAAGGTGTGATCGATAAGGAAAATTTCCTAGATAAGTGTCAAAAGCGATATATTTAAATAAATTAAGACATTTAACAAAATAAAAATTGACAGAGCAATTTTTCTGAAGAAGTTGTGATACAAAATAGGTATTTTCAAATTTCTGCCTATTTGAAATCGAAATTTTCCTAGACAATGTTGTATTTATACTCTTATTAATATATAATATCATATACCGAAGGAATTTCGAACGGAGCAATTTTTCACCAGCAGTTATAAGCGATTTTCATGTTTAGGTATAAATACCTAACTTCCAAACATCAAAAATCCTAGATAATTTGTCAAATGTATATTTTAAACCCTACTTTATCACACTGCAAAGTTTCAGCGACAGAGGAATTACATCGAGTGGAAATGCTTCATTGATTGGGCTAAAAGCGATAGGTATCTACACAGGTTCGAGTTTTTACAAAGCGAAATATCTACAGGTATTTTATTGATTTGGTGGAAATAAATAGTAGGTACGTAAAAATAATAGTTGTCTATTTGTTCAAAATAATAGAACGTTCTTCTTCTTCTTATAAAATAAATATACTTACTCTTAAAATAGAAAAACATGATAAAAACCCCTGGTAGTTGTGGGACTACCGGTAGACATAGACATGGAATCATGGGCAGATATATAATAATCGCGATGGTACATAAAAATTAAAAATTAATAAAAAAAAAACAAACAACTCTCTCTTTGGGACCCGACCATCGGTAGCCTGGGTTCGCCCCGCCGCCGCCGCCGCCGGTGGTGGAAATTCCATTTTTTTTTAAGGTTAATTTTGTATGTTTTTAATGTTAGGTTTTTAATATGTACAAAATTAGTTTTAAGATAATGTGTTAATAAAATAATAATCGAAAAAAAAAACATTATAATAAAAAAATAAAAAATACACTCTCGTCGAGACCTATCATTTCCTCCAGCGGTTGAGTAGTCTGGGATCAGAAGTTTCTGACTATGACGTCATCAATTGTTTATATTATTCATTGACGTTGCCATAGGTGGAAGGGGGTCGAGTGACTCACCTGGTTTGCTGGAATCACCTGGAGGTCACCTGACACCTGGTTTGCTGGAATTGGTTGAGCGGTTCGTGAGATAGACGTCGAAAGTACATTAAAAATGACGGTCGATTTTTGCAAATGGCACGGGTAAGACAATATACATAACTATGGATTCCATGCCAAAAACCACTTAATAACTTTGAATTTTTTTCAGAACCTGTCCATTGTTTGACATACGCCTCTTCTTTGATTCTTCAATCTCAACAGTGGGTCCATCCATAACTAAACTCAATATGAAATCAAAATAAGATGAATGTAGATCAATATTTTGTATAGAGGAACAAGTAGATATTTCGCTTTGGCAAACATTTGTGATTTTTATGATTTTTAAGCTATTCTATTAATTGAATATTGTTTATTTTCAGTATGTGAATGGGTCTATTGATTTTCTGAAAGGTAGTATTTTTGTTTGACATCATTAACTGGTTATTTTTACTTTCGAGCGAAAATTTCGAAGTTGATATTTCGACTTATTTAGGCTACATATCATTCAACGATCCCAAAAAAGTGTTTTTGAAAAACATCAATTGTATGTGAGGGTGTGAGGGTGTGTAAGGATGTGTGTGTGTCAGTCCAGTGACCTTGCGCCTCAACCGCTCCACCGATTTTGTTCAAAATTCATATTTATTAGTTTGAAACGATTATCTAGGGGTACCTTTTTTAGTTTTCTTTTAATTCGAAAAAATAAGGGTAGCTGTCATACAAATGATTTCGATAAGGTCGATTTTCTCAAAAATGGCTCTAACGATTTAAATTCTATTTTCCACATATTCTCTATTACTAGTCTAAAAAAGATACCATTATCTGTTTTTCCAGGAAAACTCAAAAAAGGTGGCTGCCATACAAACGAAGGTTGCTTTCTATTAAATATTTCATACCTGCAAAATGTTTGTTGCGAGCGCCTAATTTAACGGAACTGTCCTGTCAGTATATTTTGAATTTCGAACATAAAAACGTACAACAAACGTAAAGTTCTGCTGCAGACTCAATAATATGCATTTTCCGAGACTGGTTGAACTCTACCACGATTATAGGAAACTTATTTTGGTGTGATAGTCTTGGGATGAGATTCAGTAATTTAAAATTTAACTACAATATATTAGGTACTAATGTATGTTAACTAATTAATACTTAAAGCAATACTGCCAGCCATTCGCAAATATGTTTATCTAAAACTACGTTTACGAAAATTTTCAAATTTCGAACGTGCAACGGAACGTGTACCGCAGAGGAGTAATACCTAGGTACTGAGGAAATCAATTGATATTTGGCGCGAACGAACGCCACACAAATTGAATAACTTAACATCTGACATAAAATTGTTTTCATATCAAATTTATTAATCGTCAGCATTATTTGTGTCTGTCCACCGAGCTTACGCCGAAACCGTTGAGTTCGCCAAACAATCGAGAAATTCAGTGGGGTATTACATACCATTTATTTTAAAGATAATCACAAAAAATCTTCTGAAATTTTTACTTTTTATAGATATTTCGCTTTGTGAAAAGGGTCCTCAATTCCGAGTTGAATAATGTGTGCCTAACTATAATTATGATAGTCAGGGCGAAGCTGTACAATGAAAAAAAAATTACTCCAGGTAGTAACAAACAATACAAATTAAGTAAAATAAAACCTAAACTATTTAGTAATATGTGCCTAAACATACTACTACATAAGGTAATAAATTGAAAGTACGTTGGTTTTTTATTATAATGAACTACATATATTTTCAAACTTTGGAATTTTAACATGACGTTGACGTATCAATAGTAATAATAAATATGTAAGGGATGATCATGGAGTAAGTTACCTACTTTATTTTATGAAATACTGCGTTTGTAGACTCTGCGTATGATACTGCGTATATAATGAGCGTGAGGAAACTTTTCATTGAAAAAATCATAATTAGAAGTCATAGAACGGCTAAATTGTATGCGCCGGGGAGAGGTGCACATCTTACCCGGTTCGCACATCTATTACACAGGCCTACAAAAAAAAAATTTTTTTTTGGTGCACTCAATTTGAGACCTGATTTTGATAAGTTACGTGTAGCTGAGCAAAAAACTCTAATACTTTTATTATCTATCAGCTCTACTTTTAAAGCTATCTACACTTAGTCAATTTCTTCAAACAAGTATGGGCTGATTAAGTATTGTAAAAAAAATATGTTTTACTGCTGAACTGTCAAATGTTTTATTGTCAAATATTAATTTAGCTAGTTGTTTAGCTTCATGCTCTTGGATAAGATGGCTAGTTCACGTAGACGCTGTTTAAATCATCCGGACGTTCTATCTATATCGGAGATTGTCAAGAGAGCGTATTTTGGCTATTTTGGCATTAGAATTGGAGATCAAGAAAAACACTGGGCTCCCACATTGTGTGCAAGACATGTACTGAGAATTTGCGACAGTGGGCAAATGGAAAGAGAAACTCCCTAATTTTTTTACAGAATTTTAAACTGAGGGAACTATGTGGAAGAAGAACCTTCCACCCTCAGCCCTCCAGAGGGAAAATAGTGATGGTGATAGTGGTTTTGAAGAAGCATCGTCATGTCCTCAACTTTTATCTCATTAGGGACGTGGCTCTTTCCAAAGAATGCTCTGAATTGCTGGCTTCGAGATTGAAGGAAAAAAATGTCAGGCAGGTGGGACACTCACATGATAGCAGACTAATGCTGGAATGTGATGCGGGACTGTCTTCACAAATCTTAATCAAGATCAATCTTTAAAAATAAGTTTGCTTTCAGTAGAGTAAAGTTTGGAAATGTATATATTTTCTATTAAAATTGTATTTTCATACAAACCTATTTTTAATTATCTCAAAAACTAGAGCTGATAGAGAAAAACTACATTCTAAATTATTAATCTGCATACAAAACATACCTCAAACAGGTCTAACACTTTTGGCACCAAAACCTTTGTAGGTTAAACCTTTGTGTTAGCAGTGCCCTGTCTCCGAACGGGAATGGCGCAACGGTATTGATGGTTCTTCGGCCTGTTCCTCTATAATAAAGTAGATAGGATTAGAATCATAAGAAAACTAAATTTACCCACATGTAAGAAAGTTATAAAGTCACTACTACTTGCGATGGAATACGAAGAAGTAGAAAGTATGCTTACGATAATGCGGTAGTACGATATGACAAATAAATGATTAACAAATAAACGACAAATAAACTTTCCCAACATGTCAATTTTAACCGAATTATTATAAGGTTAAAATTTTGTTAAAACGTAGGAGAGTCGTGCCTGCCTATCTGCGAGTTGTATGTACATTCTTTGTCTGCAAAAAAGATTTAAAAAATCGTAACGTTTAGTTTTTTTACCATACATAGAGTCTACAGACGCAGTATTTAATAAAATAAAGTAACTTACTCCATGACCATCCCTTAGAGATTTATTATTAGTACCTTATTGATGAGTCCTTCCTTCGTATCTAGCAAGTGAGATTGAGAGTTGCCTCACGCCATATTATATCGGTTACCCTTCATACTTTTGTAGTAAAATTGGTCAAAGTCAATTCTCAAGTACACTGTTTCGAGAATAGCTGTGTCATTAATCCTTACTGACTTCGTATAGGTATAGGTAGGTACTCATATCGTAGCACAGGACAGCTACGGGTTGTTATCAATGTTGCCAACCAGCGGGTAGGCAGGATAGAGAAAACAAGTTTTTTTCATCTAATACGAGTACACCCTGTGATTGATACTGTGGCTGTAAGTAAACCCAGGCAGGCGACCACGAGGTTTTCGTTTCTCAGCGAGCTGATCAAAGTAATTGTCCCTTCCCTTCTTACCTAGTAAGGTTCAGCCCGCCCGGGTTGATACCACCGCATTGAATGGAAGGTTGGTTGAAACGGCTATGTAAGTAGTTCGTGTTTTCCGTCCAGTTCAGTGTAGCCGGCACGACCCACCTACCCTAAGTACTTATAATGTTTTTTTGTCAGCCCCGGTAGCTCAATGGTGCGGTCGGCCAACTGTCGTTCGCGAATATAAGCACACCTAGGCGCGGTCAGAACTTGGATGAGTGACCGTTCGACCGTTGGAGGCTGACCGTGGTTCGGGTTCCACGTAAAACTGTAGGACCTTCCCTTCTTACGTGATACTAGTGTAGGTTTTTCGTCAGTTTAATTTTTTGTTAAAAAGTTTTTTTATGAAAGTGACATTTGCAGTTAAGACTGTCGGTAGAGTATAATTAGTTTTTGATAGTAGTAGGTATGTATTACCAAACATCCCTATTATAGCAAGTCTATGTCATTGAGTTTGCTTTAACAAAAAATAGTATTGTTTAAAAGTTGACAAATGGCAAACTTTTTACTAAGTAGGTAAATAGGTACATTTAATATTCTGGAGATTTCACAATATTGATACACATAAATACACAAGCAGTTGTGCAAAAAATTATAAATTTTGCTGAAGTCATAGGTTTTGAGAAAAAGCTAGATTTTGTAGGGTCAAACATTTCACTGCTTATCAGCTATCGAGCTGCTAATGCGCTGATTTAAAAAATACTGCAAACACTTGAAAATATGTCCTGAAAGAACCATCGATTATTATCTTCTAAGAATAGCGAACGCTCTCTCTGTGATAAATAGGTCCCTTTGAGTATAGTGTGATATAGAGGTTTTTTTAATAAAAATAAAATGTTATATTTAATGTTTGTTTAATCATAATCCCTATTCCCTAATACAATTACTTACTAAAGAAACACAAAATATTGACAATTTTAAACTTTTTGATCATAATAACATAACTGTCTTGTTAAAATAGCAAATACGCTGGCTGAATTATCTATCATATGATATGAGACATCTTAAAAAATTATAATCTTAAAATAAAAGAAGTTTTTGAGCCAATTATACAGAAATTATCCGTTTTTCAGTTCTAGATAATATATTATAACGATATAATCCACTTCACACCAAGAACATATTTATATTGTTTTCTCACTATGGTCCAAATGTGTTCATTCGCCCCACATAAGTAAGGAATGTCGTGCACCACCTTCAGAGAGGTTTGTTCAATTATAATAAAAAAGGTTTTTTGAAAAAAACCTGTGTGCGGTCAGAATGTAGCACTCAAAATGTCTTTTGTTAATTTATTTGAATATTCTCGGTTGTATGGCGATGGGCTTCCTTATAGTAGCATTAACAATGTCGTCAGGAGACTGTGCACTAAAGTCAAATCTCACAACTTTGGTCTTCTTCGTTGGATTGATGTAGAGCTGCTGGCGCTCCACAGAACGAGTGCATATCGCTTCTCCGACATAAGAGCACTTCACTCTATTCCTTCGCTTATATCTTGTCGCATAGGGAGTTGGCACTCTGTCCAAAAGGCAAGGTGCGTTTGGCACGTTCGGCGGTATTACTGCAACGGGTGACGCCCGCATGTCGGAATCATTGTAAGTGAATACTATGTTTTCCATTTCCGGTGTCGGCGTACGTTTTATTGGTATAAGTTCATTGGGAAGCGTCATGCCTTTCATGAGATCAATAATTTCTTCATCCTCGTCCGAGTGCACAGCCATCAGCGACACCTGTTCTTCTTTCTGTTTGCGGCGCTGCTCCGCAAGCCTCAAGGGTTTGTTGAGTTGGGCACAGAGAGTGTTGGAGACCTGCCTCGCTAGAATTCCTGATGCTTCCGAAGTGCTGTTGCCCAATGCCAGGCTGGGCAGGATGAATCTGCGCGTCGGGGGCTGCACTAGTGCAATGTTGGATGCCGAGGAGGCCAGGCCGGCCGCTATTGAATCCCGAATCAATTTATCCATGCGGTTCTCGGAACCGCTCGCCTGCACGTCTGGCTTGGACATGTGACTGTTTATTAAATCCTCTAGCGAAGTGAATGACTCGGACTCATCCATTTTTTCTGTAATGAATCAACATACATAATCGATCAGATTAAGACAGGTGCATTGTAGCGACTTACAATAAATTATGTCTACGTAAAAATCACACTCTGGGCACTCTGTCGAAGACCTGCCTTTGTCTATTTAGCATTTATAGAGAGAGAGAGAGGTCTCCACTAGTGCTCAGAGGGGTGCGAGAGGGGCAAGGGCAGAGGGTCGCTATGTGTTAGTATTTACATGCAGCTTTGTCGGGTTGCGACGAAGGTTCCTCAACTATGCTTACAAGTTACATATATGCTAGGTACTTATTGTTGTTATTGAGACATCAAACACACCCTAAAACAATTCCGCATTCAAACAGAAAAAAATATATTCCGACGTCTTGTCATTTTTGTCTCCACTCCAGGCTTTTTTATTTATTTGTGGGTAATTCAAGTCCCTTTCATTAGTTGCGGTCTTAGGCCACATTCTTTTACTTACACATTGTTATATGTATGTGAATCCTCGATTGCTTCACATAGTTTTGTGGATAATTTCACTGGCTTTATAAGCCAGAGAGTCTATTGATTGATGTAGCTTCATTATTTTACTAAATATTTGGAGTTTATGTGTGAGAGTGAGCAACGTCGAATCGTGGAATGGGAGTCAAGGTGAGTAAGCATTATTAAAACTGCAGGAGCACAAGGGTTATCGTGCCACATAACCTTAATGCTGTGAAATTTGTCCAAATTCAGACGCGTAAAATTTAAAGTTAGAGCGGAGGCAATCAGTCGGAATAATAGCTTAGTTTGTTTACAGAGTCAAGTTGCGTAGCTTGAGTTATAACAACAAAACAATGCAAATTGGAGCTCCTCAGACAACCATGAAGGAAAAATAAATTGATGTTAGTTCAATGAAAGCATACATTTTCACAAGGCTACATTACAGATGCGAGTGAATGAAAATTATATATCCTTTTTAATTCAAGTTTGCTGGTAACTAGGCTGTGAATTCACGAATGCATATCAGTCGTAATTTTTTGATCGAAGATATCAGTAGTTATCAGTAAAAATATTTCGATGAGATTAACAAAAAAAAAAAATCGATTTGGCTCTATGTAATTTGCTATTAGAAAGGATTGCTATACCGACGATTGCGGTGAGCTGCGTGCGGAGAGGGTTCGCACTTCGTGCGCCGACAAACTTGAAGCAGACAGGTAGCTATCAAGGGGGACAAGTAAATTTCCAAGTCATAACACACAATAAATAAATATGAAAACAAACGTACACAGCGTACACAAACGCACACACCTACCTGCAATGTTGTACGCAAATCTTTCGCCAACGCAACGCCAGGACTACGAAAGCAAGAAATAAAAACAAAATAGTCGAAGTTACATACAAACAACAACAAAACTACTTTAGTTCAAAGAAAATATAACTTTTTAGTTGACACCATATGTAATCTTTGGACGACACCAGTCAGGCAAATGTCAAGTCATTCCATATTCTGTGGCTAAAGTTATATTCTCTTTGGTAATCTTTAGACCCACAGATTACTGATCGACAAAAAATTCAAGAAAAGAAAAAGAGCAAGAAGTTCTAAGATGCAACCAACGTGAATTTGCCCGCAACGCAAGTTAGCTAGAGTTATTTTAATCTAGTCTAGAGTATATTTCTCATACAAAAGTAAATCGTTTGTGTTGGAACGATTTATGACTAGACTAGGATTTTTGTTCTTGTTTAGCCGAGTTGTTTATTAACATTTGGTTCACGATCTCTAGAGGTAAGTAAAAAAAAAAATTTCTATCGGGCGAATTGTCACGTATCGTGTCTTTGCCAGTAATTTATTATCTGAATCATCTTGTATATTTTTTTTTAACATACGTAACAACGCACGCATACACTCTCAAATTATACAAAGGTGTGCCTTTTTCTGGGTTCACATTTCCAGTCTATCGTATCGTGGTCTTCGCTCGTGTCAAAAGCTCAACTGTCTCTCTCACTCATTGATGTTCGTTAGTCGATTCGTGTTAAAATTTTCAAGACTCGACTCTGGCCTGGCACCAAGAAAGTACCTAAGATAAAGAAAGAGTCCAATTGCCAAGTTAAAAAAAGAAGAAAAAGAGTTCTTCCCTCTATACTCCTACTCTACCGAGCAAGCGGCACATAAAAGAACAAAGGAATGGCATTTTGGCCTGCTTGCGCGATCAGCTGATTCCGCCCGCCTCAACATTAGGTTAGGGTTAATTTATAGAAGACGCATCTTATTTTTTTTTTTTTAAACCACCAAAACATTCACCCATACTATTTGTTTACAATCTTTACAATCAGCCGATCCGCGCAAGCAGACTTCCTTTGTTCTTTCATGTGCCAGACCCCTCTACCGACCGAAATCAGGGTCTGGCACATGAGAGAACAAAATTGACTCTGTAAATCAGCTGTGATGTTTTGGAGGTTAAAAAAAATAACCAGGGCTAATATAAAGAAGATGTGCCGCTTGCCCGAAATTATCGGTAATCTGTGGTAATTTTTTTTCTGTGAGTGCTGACTGACTCTGTCTGACTGTGGTGCTGACTGCTGGCTGTCTGTCACTCGTGCTATTGTAATCTGTCACGCCGCCGACGTTCGTCACTCGTCAGTCAGTCGTCACTCACATTCTTTTGATTCTTTCTGCCTGCAGCTCCTCGGTTGGAATAAAGTAGTATAGTCAGTTTATGAATTAAATAAGTTAAACAATGTCTTGGTTGTTCGGATACAATGCGAAGCCGCCGCAGCCTCCGCCGGAGGGGCCGAGCCCCGGGGACGGAGCCGCCGCCGCAGCGTCTAACCTCACTAAAGCCGAGAAGAAAGCCATGGAGGCCTACCGGTTCGACTCTAGCGCGCTGGAACGCGCCGCGCAGGCCGCTAAGGAACTAGAGCGCTCAAGTGAGTAGTCACACATGTTCGGCTTACCGGATTTCGTCATGTTGCATAACCTTCAATAGTACCTTCATAACCTACGTCCGTGCGAACTGAAGACTGTTCATGATAAATATGAACGCATGAAATAAGAGGCCTTTGATAAAGAAAATTAAAAGACGAAAAAAATACTTATGGTCCTTTTATGTACCTACATGACATGCGTTACAATATAACTCCTACTGGAAGTTTCCATAAATTTTCATATAATATTCATACTGAAACTGTTTCCTTCAAAAGAACTGAAATTACACAATTAGTACTCATTCATCATCATCACATATCACATCTAGGAATTCTGGGGTTCATATAGGAAAGCTGAGCCAAGATTTGGTTCGTTACTTTTGTACAGATTTCTATTTATATTTTATAATTACCTAAAAAAAAATGTGCACATTTTTTACAGAATACTCCAAGGATGCTTTGGAGCTTAGCAAACTGCAAGAGGCGACTCGCCAGCAAGAGCAAATGGCAAAGATCAAAGAATATGAAGCTGCTATTGAACAATCTAAAGTGGAACAGAGAAGAATTGACCACGAGGAGAGAAGAAAAACATTACAGGTAAGTCTAATACCGCTCACCCAATAAGAAATTAACATATTGACCCAAAGTAAATTAACTATCACATAATATGGTGCCCACTTGCAGGGTCCGAATAGGGCAATTAGTTCATTCTGTCCAACACAACACAAGACACACGGTCGGTGTGTTGGGTTTGACCGCACAGTAATCTGTTGCCTGAAGATACGCTCGCTGTACAATTCCTGACAATTAACGACCATACGGTTATGAGTCATCATAAGATGCAGGTTCAGGTGACATGTTCAGCAATCAATGTTTTCACGGAACACATCCGGGCCCTACGCAAGTAAGAGAAGGTATCAATGGAACACTAGACAGCGATTAGCGATCAGTGATACTAATAACCTACTACGCGAAAGCCTTTGACTCTATCGAAACCTGGGCTGTTATGGAATCCTTACAGCGATGCCAAACCGATTGGCGATACATTGAGTAAGTTTCATTTCTTAAAAGTGGTGTATATTATTGTAAGTAATATTTGTATTACAATTACTAAATAAAAATTTTACAGTAAAATAAAAGTTATACAATACATAGCGTGCTGTGCGTCCGTGGCACCTATAATAGTCAGTCTAGTCTAGTCAGTCAGCGTGTAAGCGTCCACTGCTGGACATACGCCTCTCCAATTTTCCTCCAGTCCTCCCGGCCTTCAGCGATACGGAACCACTGCTTTCCGCCGACGTACTTGATGTCGTCCCACCTGGCGGGTGGTCTTCCCACACTCCATTTTCCTGTCCACGGCCGCCAGTGTAGGACACGGTTACTCCAACGGTCATCGTCTCTTCGGCTAACGTGCCCAGCCCACTGCCACTTGAGCTTAGCCACCCGGTGTCCAATATCGACTACTTTGGTGCGTCGGCGGTTTGCCTCGTTACGCACCATATCACGTAGCGATATTCCCAGCATGGCTCGCTCCATTGCTCGCTGGGCAACTTTCAACCTTTGGCCAACACCGACCGTCAGCGTCCACGTTTCACACCCGTACGTCATAACCGGGAGGACACACCGGGAGGCCAAAAAAGCTTTTAAGGAACAGCAGGGTACAATTAGGTTAAGTACGGACGAGATGTTCAACTACTTTAAATCCACATATACCACCCCGGAGGCAGATATAACTTACAGGGATCCACCAGCTCCAAAACCCAAAGAACCTGCTCTAGCATTTGATGCTGATTCACCGACGATGGAAGAGCTGGAATACCACATAAAAAGGAAACCAAATAGTTCCGCCCCGGGACCCGATGGCATACCATACATCATATACAAAAAATGTCCATCAGTGCGGAAACACATGTTGAACATCTACAAAAGAATTTGGACGAACAGAGAAGTGCCAGACTGTCTTGGTAAAGCCGTGTTTGTTCTTCTACCAAAAAAGAAAGAAGTTACTGATCCCAAGGATATTAGACCTATAGCCCTTACGAACACAATTTCGAAAATATTCTTCTCCATTATACAGGCCAGACTACTCAAACACATGTGTACCAACGACTACTTACCGAAGAAGTACCAGAAAGGTTTTCTCCCAAGAGTTGCAGGGTGTCTCGAACATAATTCTTTGCTGACTGAATGTCTTAGAGATGCAAGGAAGAATGAGAGACAATTAACTGCCACGTGGTTAGACTTTGAAAACGCCTTCGGTTCGGTGCGCCATGAGTTACTATTAAAGGCGCTAGAGTGGTATAATGTGCCACCTCTGATCTGTAATATAATAGCCTCCTACTACAAAAAACTTTCCTTTGTAATACAAGTAAAAGGCGAAACGGAGAAGATACCGGAAATTCGTTACGGCATAGGACTTTTCCAGGGTTGCTGCCTCTCTCCTGTTACATTTAACATTGTTATCAACATTCTAATTGATACGCTTGTCGTAAAAGAAAACAAATGGGGATACAGGTTCAAATATGGAGACACATATATGGCGGCCATCCTGGCATTTGCGGATGATACTACGCTGTTAACCCGCAATCCAAAACAAAATCAGGCGCTTCTTAAGGTGGTAGATGACTATTGTGAATGGACCAAAGGGATGAAGATAAAACCAGCGAAGTGCTACTGTTTGAGCTTAACCAGGAAAGGTTCAAAGTTTACCTCGAGCAATCCAGGTCTGACAGTAGCCGGAAAACCAATCGCAACTGTGGCTGATGAAGCTCCTTTTAAATTCTTGGGCAAAAGGATCACCAGCAGAGGAAAGGAGCATCCTACTGATGATATTGTCCAACTTTTCGAAGAGAGCCTCCGCCAAACTGACAATCTTCCCCTCCTGGGTACACAAAAGGCATGGATTTACGATAACTACCTGACATCAAAACTTTCATGGCCATTTCTCGTCTACGACTTCACAAAGCAAAACCTGACTAAATTAGACTCGTATGTGACCAGATTCCTGAAATCATGGTTTGGACTGGCTCACCCGGCTGACTCGTCAACGCTCTACAGATCTCACAATAACTTTGGACTGAACATTAAGAAACCGTCGATATTTTATCAAAAGGCGAGAATAGCCAAACGATGTATACTCAAAGACTCCAATGATAGCGCTATTCAAGCCTTACCCAACACATCACTATCAGATGAACTGGAATCGAGACTCGACTTCTACAAATCATTCCAAGTTGGTACACGCACCAATAGATCTGGATTGGGCATAGAAACAGCAAAGTCTGATAAAGAAATACTGAAAGGTTTTGCTCAGGAGGACATGGAACAAGGCTTCAAACTTCACGCCTTAAACCTAGAAATGCAGAATGATTGGCTAACAGTGGGTGACTTCTGCATCCCTCCTGCATTGAAGTGGAAATCCATAATATACAACTGGTCCCCTGAGCTGCTTAAGTTCTACTTAAATGCATTCCAGCTTACTCTCCCCGACCCGAGTAACCTAGTTAGATGGGGGAAATCTACAAATAGACTATGCCCGTCATGTAAGGAGTTCGTAGGCACGGCCAAACATTTGTTATGCGGATGCAAAATACTACTTGAGCGAGGCCAGTATTCCTACCGTCATGATAAAGTCCTCCAAATCATCAGAGAGGCCATCAACCTGTCAATTGCACGGACCAGGAAAGGGCAAACCAGTAGCGGCTTCCAGAAAGTCAACTTTGTGAAACCTGGAGCCAATAAGCTGCCCAAAGATAGGACTAAACCTTCTTCAATTTTGGGAGCAGCAAAGGATTGGGAATTGTTGATGGACACACATGAGAAGCATTACCAAATGCCTTCGGAAATCTGTACCACAGCATTAAGACTGGATATACTCATATTCTCAAAAGCGACAAAGCATGTAGTACTTGTTGAACTTACAGTTCCATGGGAAAGTAACATACCGAAGGACCACAACATCAAGCTTAACAAGTACTGCAACTTAGTAGACCGGATTGTGAGAAACGGATTCAAGACTGATCTCTTCGCTGTGGAAGTCGGAGCAAGAGGACTACCAGCGAAGTCGCTCTACAGTCTCTTCAAGAATCTAGGGCTCCCAAGATCGACGCTAAGCTCATATATGGAGAGAGCTTCGAAAACGTCACTGGAAGCATCCTACAGAATATGGATAGGTAGAGAGAGGGAGGTCGAGAGCGGGACTGGTGGTTTCCCCGCGTCCTAGTCAACGCAGACTAGCTGACGAGGGCTTGAAGCGAGCCGAAACGTGAAGCATGCGCGGGAAATTTAGAGTGGCCACTCGCTAGTCCCGGCCTCGATTAATACCCTCCTCTACTGCCGATGGGCCCGGATATGTTCGGTGAAGCCATCGCAAGCTTAGATCCACACCTTCCTTCATATATACGGGTTTTTAAATTTTGCGGAAGATCAGACCTCAGGGCGAATTTTAACTTTCCGAAGGCAGCCCAACCCAGTTGAATTCGTCTCTCCACCTCCTTAAGCAGACCTTGTCTACCAAGCCGCAGAATTTGACCGAGGTATACGTACTCTTCAACCTGTTCGATCACTTCTCCGCCAATAACAATTTTTCCTCCCGTCATAACCTCCGTCGCATGACCTTGGTTTTGTCCCGGTTCATCTTCAGACCAACCTTCATCGACGCTGTATAAAGGTCTTCCAGCATGATCTGAAGCTGATCTCGGGAATTTGACAGAAGAACAATGTCATCGGCGAAACGAAGATGACTGAGAAGATCTCCATTCACGTTTCACCTATAATATGCATGATCAAACCTTACCCTATAAACTAACGTGTTTGGTCACACTAATGGCGAAATGGACATGAAAATAGTAAGTATTACTCATAGAAACTATATAACAAAATAAAAATCTTTAAATTGTTTGTGTATAGGAAGAAACGAAGCAGCATCAGATGAGAGCTCAATATCAGGACCAGCTGGCGAAGAAGCGTTATGAAGAGCAACTAGTGATGCAGCAAAAGACTCAAGAAGACAATCTGCGCAAGTGAGTGATTGTTCTTTAACCATATTTAATTTTAACCCTTTGGCCCTCACCATATTAAATATCCGTACCTCCGTTAAATCCCAGCCCAGTATAACTCCGAAACTAAACAACAGTCAGCGGTGTGGATGTTCCAAAATGATCCGAACCCAACAAAAGTTGTTCGTGCAAAAGGCACTTTGAAACAAATGCCTATTTTTTTGGTATAAATGGACATGTGGCTACAGTGCCACTAGAGAATCGTAAAAGGGTTAATTTGGAATGGTAGACGACTATTTGTTTGCCAGAATCCTTTGAAGAAATAAGAAAGAACAACCGACAACGCAGAATCATTCTTCATCATGACGGTGCTAGCTGTCACACGTCGGCTGAAACAAATCAGTATTTGGAAGGTCAAAAGATCGAATTGACGGGTCATCCGCCGTACAGCCCCGTTTTGGCACCCAACGACTTCTATTTATTTCCAAGCGTGAAGAATAAATTACGTGGTCAACGATTTTCGACCCGCGAAGAAGCCGTTGATGCGTTCAAAATGCACGTTTTGGAGATACCCCAATCAGAATGGAAGAAGTGCTATAAAAATTGGTTTCAACATATGCATGCGTGCATCGATCATCATGGCGAATATTTTGAAAAGCAATAAAACCATATTTAATGATAAATGTTTGTTTATTTTTGTTATTCCGGATTCATAAAAAGTAGCGCTCGGTAACGATACACTAAGGGGTGTATGTGTATCAGATACTGATCACGTTCCGATACAATTTTTTTTTTACGAAATTTAATCATAGTTTTTTGTCTCCTCACACGACGAAACACTTGACCGTGCAGTAACCTCAGTGCACACCTAGATAACTAGAAGATTTAATAAATACAGAATGTTTATTTATTATGAAAATGTGCATAAAGGGAAGTACAAATTGCAGACAAGAGGAGAGTGTGGCCAAGCAAGAGGCGATGCGGCGCGCCACTGTCGAGCACGAGATGGAACTACGCGAGAAGAACAAACTGAAAGCGATCGAGGCCGAGGCGAGAGCCAAGGCGAAAGCCGACCGCGATAACCGCGACATCACACTAGAGCAGATCAGACTGAAGGCTGCCGAGCAACGCACTACCATCTTGGAGAGCATTAAGTATGTATGTTTTTGTAATTTCATGTGTGGCTCACAATGTGAGCTAGTGTTAACAGTTTTATATGAATTAGTTGACTACAAGGGATATCTACTATATTTAACGTCTGTAAAAGTATGTTTTTCAAAATATGTTGTATCCATAGACTGTCGATCACCTGAAGAAAATAAAATAAAAATCTCACTATCATTTATGATTAATAATAATGCAGTTCTGAGAAGATGAGTCAAATTTGATGTTACTTTGGACTTCAACAGGAGTTGAGCCGGCAGGGGAAGTACATTGTTTTAAATCAATAAAAAGTAATGGTAATGCGATAATAGGACTGCGGGTTCGGTGGTGGGCGCAGGACTGAACGCTCTGGTGACGGATTGGGACAAGACGCTGGCGGCGGCGGGAGGGCTCTCCCTCCTCGCGCTCGGTGTATACACGGCCAAGGGTGCCACCTCCGTCACAGCTCGCTTCGTTGAGGCCCGAATAGGTAAATCCACAACCAACTACATTCCTTCTACATTCATCTGAATAAACACTTTGCTGACAGGGAGCAATGCGACACCATAGTGCAACACTTTAGTCATCGCTATGCTTTATTCGAATCTATGAGCCTTGTAAGTTTTATTCATGCAACTCGAAACACAAAAAGAAATAAACAAATATAAAAACCACAGTGAGGTCTTAAAGACATAAGCTGGGAAATGCCATAAGTGAAAAAAAAGCATAAGCATACCATACGTTTTCCGTGAGAACTTTAAGACTTTGAATTTTCCTTTAGGTTTTCCTGTAAACTATAGAAGAGGCCCTATGTTCCCTTTTTTGAAATTTTAGATTCAGTCCTTTCGGAGATACTATAGATTTTTGTATATTTTTTTTAATATCTTTTAATATTATAGTAATAATTAATATTGTAAAATTATAAAAAAAATCCTATACATTCGTATTCATTAACCCTTTTGTTAGACATGTCACTAAAACTGAAATAAAACATTTTTTTTAAGTTTCTAATTTTTTCCCCCAAAAACAAACCAAAATCTAAATACATTCATTTACGCTATACGACCGTGATTGGGTCATCCATCAGACTCTATATACATATATATACCAAATTTAAATTTTGTGCATCCATTAGATTCGGAGAAAATAAGCTGTGACAGGCGGACAGCAGATGTGATCCATACAGGATTCAGATTTTTCCTCTTGGAGGAATGGAATCCTAAAAATTCAAAAAAACGGACGGGTTGCACTCCGGGAGTGCCGGCAGAAGTGAAAACTTAAACATCAACATTGTGCATTTTTGAATATTTTGGAATGGTTAGGGAATAATTTCGCACGAATTGTTTTATTTATCAGTATAATGTTTTATTTATGTGGTAAAATACAATATTCATTTATTGCGCTATCGTAGACAATCATGACAATTTATATTACATAAAAAATTTACAGAACTATTATAATTATTTTACATCAAAGTCAAAGACATCAAAAAGTTTATATCTCAGAAAAATCAACTTTCATCCATAATTTCAACGAATCTTACGCTTTTTCGATCAGGCTACGGATCTGACGCGAGTTTAACATTTTTTACCCATCTAAAAAAGTGCCAAGCGCCGCTAAAGAAGTTTCGAATCTTACGCTTTTTCGATCAGGCTACGGACCTGACGCGAGTTTAACATTTTTTACCCATCTAAAAAAAGTGCCAAGCGCCGCTAAAGAAGTTTTCACTTCAAAAAAATTATAGAAAAACTATGTAAGTATAGTACGTACCTAAATCATTATGTTGTTCTAGGTAAACCAATCTTAGTGAATGAAACTTCAAGATTCTCCTTGCTCGACACCCTGAAGCATCCGATACTGACCGTGTCTCGAGCCATAGCCAACTTGCGTCGGCCGTCGGACGCGCTGGCGGGAGTCGTGCTCGCTCCGAGTCTGGAGCGGAGACTTCGGGACATAGCCATCGCCACCAAGAACACTCGCAACAACAAGGGATACTACAGGAACATGCTCATGTACGGACCTCCGGGCACCGGCAAAACTTTGTTCTCTAAAGTGAGCTCTTGCAATAATATCATGGTTTTTTAAAATTTATTATTTCTAAATTTTCAATAGAATAATTTTACTGGTTACAAATCACGAATATTCATTGATAGCTGAAAACATAGCACATATTGTACGAAAAAGGCAAATTTTACCCTTTCATTGCTTAAAGTGACATGTGCAGTGGCGGCTGGCCCCTTAAGTGCACTCGTGCGCCGCACTACCACAAAACAGCGCCTTCACCCGAAAGAAATAAACAAATTAAAATATTAAACATTTCCATGAATATCACCGATCGAAGTAAAAATATCAAACTGAATTCGTTCCTATTTCCTAGACAACAAGGCACGATTTTGCTGTACGTAATACGTACTACATACTACGTATCGCCGCCGAGCTCGCCGCCGCCGAGTGCATTAGAAAACACCGCGAACGTCTCTTGTATTCATACTATGAGGAAATGTCTAACGCCGCTGCCCCGCCGCGTGAAACAAAACACTCTTCATACGATTATGTGTGGAACAAGGTTGCTTTCTGCGTGTGACACACGACGGAAAAAGAAGGACAGTATATTGTGGATAGACGCGCGTGCGACACGTCGCGACCGAGCCAGCCGACGATTAGCCGAAGTAAGCCGAGATCGTGAACCCGACCGCGGGCACGTGCGGGCGGGAGCGCGCGGGCGCGGCGGGGGCGATCCAAACTCTGGGTCGAAGATACACACAAGCGCTAAGTACCTACATGTATGTATAATGCGCGGGGCGGATCACGGCGTGTCTCCGCCGCAGCGGTTCGTCGGTGTTCTTCCTCGCACCCGCACCGTACTTGTATAGTGTATTCGCGTGGCGGGTCGCCCGCTGCGGCGACGACACGCCGAGATCCGTCCCGCGTAGTCTAGGTCTACGCTGTTGCACGACTCGACAGGGGAGTCCATTTTTGGAATATGGGTTGTTTCTTATATATAACAGATCGAGTTTACAATTGAATATTTGAATTATTCGAATATCGATTTGATACATATTCGAATGGTAATTTATAAAATATTCGAATGTTACGACAAACATTAATGCGTTACGAAAATATTTCGCTATTTTAGTTAAAGTCAAAAAATGGAATCACCCAAAGAGCTAGGCAGGCGTTGTTTGGCGCGCCGCGCCTTCTCAGTTCGGGGCGAGACCCGTCGTCGCGTGAAGCGTCGGTCGACCGACAATCGCCGCGCCGCCGCCGCGCGCCGGGATGTTTTGCAAATCCGTTTTTTAGCAGTTTGAACGACTTTTCGTCAGTTAACATGTACATTGTGAAGTTTTCTTCATTGCCCGGCGCGGCAAGGACGCGACACCGACGCGACACAAACATTAATATCAGTACCGCACGCTGTCTGGCCGGGCGGGCGCGGGCGCGCGCGCCGCGCCGGGCACGCCTCGCGCGCGGGTGCGCGCGAGGCGCGGCTCGCTCGTGGCCACTGCGCGCGCAGTGAAGTGTCGCTTTGGTTCTTCGAGCAATTAGGACGCTGGGTGGGTACATAATTTTTGCAAATAAGTCAAGACTGCGGTATCCATTAGATTCACGTTTGGGTATAGTACTAAGTAGCTAGCGCACACCCAGTCCCATAGGTCACCAGCCGCCACTGGACATGTGCATAGGTACATCTGACATAAATGAAACATAGTGCACACTGAGAATACATACTGTATCCTGACAATCGGGGTAAGCAGAGTAATCAGTGTTGTGCTGCAAGTACTCTTGTCAATTACAGCACAACACCGACCACCACTTTTCCCAAAGTATTAGGACAAGCAGCAAATAAAGTACTAAGTCCCACCTGCTGCATGACTCGGTGGAAGGACCGTGCCAAGGTGAGAGGTGGCTAGCCAGTATCCCTTTGTGATGATGAAATAATAAATAATAATAATATTTGTGCTTTAAGTCTCACTTAACTTTTTGTAGAAACTGGCAATGCACTCAAACATGGACTACGCTATTCTGACCGGTGGCGATGTGGCTCCGATGGGCAAGGAAGCAGTGGCAGCTATACATAAAGTATTTGATTGGGCCAACACTAGCAGAAAAGGTTCATAATATTTCATATATTATGTTTGTTACGCCGCGCAGGCCGCTAGAGCTAGATGATTTGCAACGAAACATCCGAACGAGTCAGCGATTTATACATGCAAGGATTAGGGAAACTTAATTATTTTGGAAAAAATACTAGGTCTAGGTCTAGTCTAGGTTATGGTTAATTTTATTTATTAGATCCCATTAATATTTTTTCTCCCAG
The DNA here is from genome assembly GCA_946902875.1 of Nematopogon swammerdamellus. Lineage (NCBI taxonomy): Eukaryota > Metazoa > Arthropoda > Insecta > Lepidoptera > Adelidae > Nematopogon > Nematopogon swammerdamellus. The sequence continues at coordinate 11,182,251 of OX336338.1, forward strand.
GTAGAATGTTAAAGGGACCAACTGAAGATCAGCACCGCAGGGCGTGCTCCTGCTGCTAAGCCGAATTGGTTCCTTTTTTCTCCTTCACGTTTTTTTATATCATTTTCTTGGTTTTTTTATGTTTATATGTATAAAATCTTAACGAATCTCATATAATTTTATATGTTTATATGTATAAATATTTTTCATTTCATTGTTGTAAAATATTTTAATGTTTTCATTTTAGGTTTGCTCGTGTTTATCGATGAAGCCGATGCATTTTTACGTAAAAGATCATCTGAAAAAATTAGCGAAGACTTGCGCGCTGCACTGAATGCGTTCCTCTATCGTACCTCAGACCAAAGCAACAAGATAATGTTGGTGCTGGCTTCCAACACTCCGCAACAGTTTGACTCCGCCATCAACGACAGATTGGACAAGATGATCGAGTTCGGCCTGCCCGGTCTCGAGGAGAGAGAGCGTCTCATAAGACTCTACTTTGACAAGTTCGTGCTGAAGCCAGCTTCTGAGGGACAAAAGTATGTTTTTTTATGACAACAGATATTTTTTAATACATCCTACTGCACCCATGATCTGATCACACCTTGGTGAACTAGGTGCCAGCTACAAAGAACTGGATGGGAAATACGAACCATTTACATACCCGTTTAAATCAACATTCATTCAGTGCGGTGGTGCCAATCTGGATGGGTTAAACCTTGGTAGGGTTGACACCACCGCACTGAATGATTATTGCAAGGGTGTTGCTTGGGCAAGTTCCCTTTATTGCCATGTACCTACGTACTTTGGCTGGCACCAAAGTGTATCATATCAAGTAGGGCATATCTTCACCTTTATTTAAGAGTATAATGAGCCATATTCCCATATTCCAAGAGCGTGTATTTTAACGCCGAATATAGGCCACATCACCGGGACGCTTACGTCCCGGCGACATCTTGAGAGGTTTTCCTGCCGGTTGTTTCACCCACGATAGGGTGTAATCGAACAGGATAGAACAAATTGTAAGTTATGTGTATTTAACAGGTTCAGTAGTGTGGTGTTGTGCTGTTGAAAATAAAGTAGAAGTAAGGAGCACAGCAATCCATGCCTTTTTTTTATGGAAACTGACACGGTTGGCTACATCATCTACATCACACCTATGATGTGAGCCCATAACACCTTGGTGAACTAAGGGCTGTGTCAGCGCTTCCTTTAGGTCGCGCCGGTGTCACCTTGACATGGTCCTTCCACCAAGTCGTGCAATTGTCGTGCCTTACTCGTTGATAGTTGATGTTGCCCTAATACATTGCTAAAGGTGATGGTCGGTGCTGTGGGGAATCCACCTAAGTGTTGGAAGACCACCCGCCAGGTGGGACGACGTCATCAAGTATGTTGGCAGAAAGCAGTAGTTCCTTACCGCTGAAGGCCGGGAGTGCTGCAGGAAAATTGGAGAGGCTATGTCCAGCCGTGGACTTATACACGCTGACTGACTGATCTTGTAGCAAAACACCGATTATTACTCTTTTTATGCCGATCCGTCCCGAGATACAGATGATAATATGTATGTTTCACTGGAATACTCTGCATGGTTATAATGGTACAGACGGCTGAGCGTGGAGCAGTTTGAGTACGGGTCGCTGTGCGCTGAGCTGGCGCAGCGCACGGGCGGCTTGTCCGGGCGAGCGCTCTCGAAGCTGGGCGTGGCGTGGCAGGCGGCCGCGTACGCCTCCGACGACGGACGCCTCACCCGCCATATGTGCATACAAATCTGCGACGACGCCATCTCTGACCATCGACAGAAGGTATTGTGCTCTTTTGGTATTTTTTCATGTGACATTAGAAATCCACCATAATAAACAGATTAGGTGTTTCAATACAAATAGTCGTTTGGTGGCCATTATGTTGTATGTGTAAACATCTATTTAACTGGGATCTTAAATATTTATCTGGGCTGGTATTTAGGCTTGGTGATGCGCAATCTCTAATGCTTATCAAGTCACATAAGTAATGCTCGTTATGTTTACACATCAACTGCGAGTCCCGGCACTCAATACTTTTTTTAGAATTTGCAATCCCTTAATCAAAACTTCAGATGTCGACTGTTCATTCCGATGCGTATTGGCCGCCGCCCGCACCGCCGACCGCAGTTGACCCTGTGCAGCAGCTGATGGTGCAACCGTTGAATTGTGTCATACTGTAGCGACGTATCATTCACATATAATTTACATTATATTATATGCAAGTAAACATACCTCGTTAATATTTCCGAAGGGCAGCACCATTGAGAGTGAGCATAAGGCCTCACACGTTTTAGGATTCTTCTTTCAATCAGATGGCTGCCGTTTGAAGGAGATAATTGTTTGTTACTAGATGGAGTGGTTGTCAAGGGAGGAGAAGTCACGAAGCATGATGCCCTACTTGCTGGACCTCCCGCCCGTGGAGCATTCGGTCGGTGAGAGCGGCGGCGCCTACAAGACGGCCACGAAGGACACGCCCGTCGAGGCGGACGACTCCCCGGCGACTCCCTCCGCTTTCCAGGAGCCCGGCACCAAGGACAAGTGACACACACTCGCATCCGATGGCACCGGCGGCGGCGCAAGCATAAATATTACCAAAGTTCAAAGCGGAGCGGACCAAAAAGACAGCAGCGCGCACAAACTTTCAACAGATCTACGCCATATTTGGGTTGATCTGAAAAGTGAAACCGTAAAGAGAACAGATATATTGTTGACAGAACACGACATGGAAACGTTATTGCATTTATTAAAAAAGAAAATGTAATTTGTTATATCATTCTTATGAGTCATTAATAGAATATTGTAGATCTAATCTAATGTTGTTGTATGATCTGGCGAAGCTAACTCTTTATAATGGTGTAGCTAGAAATACTATTCTTTAAATCCAAGTAACAGGCAAACAGTGATAACCACATTTCTACTGAAGTTTAAGTACATACTAAGACAGGCGAAAAAACGGTCATAGACCCCAAGCGTTGAGCTCTCTTGCACAAGTGTGGCACGCGGAGCCCCGTCTCTGGAGCTCATCTCCAGATGTTAAAAATGAAGCACCTTTACTCACATGAACATGAGTAATGCCATACTTTTCGTTAATTCAATATTGAAAGATATACGGTGGATCTTAACTAGAGCATTTCATTCTTCAACTAGAGCAGGTCATTTGGAGTAAAAAGACTAGGTATCTCAGATGGCTTTTCTTTATACAAATAAAAAAAATAAAAAAATATTTCAATAAGTATTTTGTCTCATTTACATTTTCGTCTCCCAAGTGGCTGTGGGGAACATGCTGGTGTTAGGTCCACCGTACACCTGTAGGTATATGTAGATAAATAACCTTGTTAAAGTTATTAAGGATAATATTATTATTAAAATAAAACGAGAAAATTCACAGATATTTTTACTTACAAGATCTTAACTAAAGCAGCAAGTCTTAGTATCACTAAACAAATATCACTTTCCTTCTTCCACGGCACCAGTGCGGACAGGTGCGGCACGCATTGCAACAGTGGTTAACTAACTACTAGAAGAATCTGATTATAGTACTGTCGCCCGTGGAACATTCCAATCCTATTACTTTAAGTGAGCTAAACTTATATATAAATCCCCGCCTAACGCCGAAACACCTAAACAATTTGGATGAAATTTTGTATTTAGATAATTTAATTTAAATTAAACTAGGTAAACTATTTAAATTTAATAGTTTACCTAGATAGGTAAACTTTAATTAAGATATTATATCAGGTTTTTTGAAACGGTAACACAAAAATGTAAATTATTATCAAAATGGCCATATCAAATGACTTCATCTGGTCTTATATTTCGTTTCTTCAAATTTATCTATCTTCCCGACTTTCCATAGTTTTACTATTACCTACGAGTGGTAATTGAACAATGCTGTAGAATATGACAATAGCGAAACAATGCGGTAGCCTCGAAACGTAAATAACTAGCGTTTTTGGATATTTTCGACTTGTCTCCGAACATCGTTACGGCGGGTTACACTTGGAGTTTTACTATGTACAATGTACAATGGCGTAATTTATAACACTTTCACTAAGGCAAACTGTAACCTTTTTAGGAATTTGAATGTTCTTTTTAGTAATGTGAAGTAGTTTAAATGTTGAAATGTTGCACGAGCGACAGTACAGTTAGAAGAGTTCCTCATATTTAAAAAAATCATAACCCCTGAGATAAGGAGAACATTGCTTTATAATGTTTAGCATCAGTTAAGTTCATTTATACTGACTTGTTAGATTGACTCCGGAAATATACCTAAAAGACATTAGTACCTAGCTGATGATTCCATTAAAACAATTTTTGTTCTTTGTACATACATTAAAATACTTACATACAAAAACATAATAATAATAATTGCATACGTATATTGCATCCAAACATTTTAAACAAATACAACCTACCCCCTCATCACGCCTCCTACCAGACTCATCATCCGTTCTGCCCTCAAACTATACTTATTACCGAGAGGTATGCTTTAACATACACATTCAGTGTGGTGCCAACTGTAGGTAAATGATCAATATTCATATGTTATATAAGTATAGGAAATGAAGTGTATAAAAGGTTCTCATCAATACAACAGAACACATTTTCAACTAGTCCTCATAATCCAACAGTGCGATACAACTACCTACCTACGTATCTATCTACTAGGAAGAGATGTAATCTAAATGTCGGTGGACCATTGTCATTTTAGGCGCATTGCAAAATGACTAGGTCAAATGTATTATTAGAAGCTTTACAATGCACCTAGACACTTTATGTAATAACAGTTTTGGTTAGGTAGAGAGAGGATAGAGCAAGAACCTGAGCAATCTGTGCTCGTTTATTGTAAGCGTTCATTTAATAATCCAATCCAAATCCAGTTACACTAAAAGAGCTAGAACATAGATAACGACGAGTGAGTTTTATAGATGCAGCAAAAGATTGGCACAGTCAGCACAGCAACACCGCAAACAGCAAAACAAAGCTTAGCAGGTGATGAAAAGAGCACTCTATAGCTTCAGCGAACACATCCAGGCTCATTGCAGGTAGGAGAAGGTTTCAATCGAGCACGAGACCAGCGATTAAAGCGATGAAGCTGCGATCTCTGCTCTCTTAGAGCGCGATAGTCGGCTCCCGTCAAGCCCTCGTCAGCTAATCTGTTTTGACTGGGACGTGGAGCAGAACTAGTCCAGTGCTCGGCCTCCCTCTCTTTACCTAAACAAATTATATATGAGAATTTATTATAGTGAAGCCCGCGAAGCTCTTTCCATGTACGGGCTTTTTGCCGATCCAGGCAAGCCTAAGTGGCGATGACTGTAGAATGTGGAAGGAATGCTCGCTCAGCGGAATTATAATGCGCTCACACCAACAGCATTACAGTAAAGTGGGAGAAGAATGAGCATTTGTTCTCTTGGTGTAAATTCACCTTAAGAATACATTTGACGCAAGCATTCGGTAAGGCAGCTAAATTAACAATTCCAATATAATCAATACTAAACAAAAAAAAAACATTACACCACTGATACACAGGCACACATTTCGCCACACCAAATACTTTCAGTGTGTCTGCTCGAACACGCCACACTACGCGCCAATGCAGACTTGGTCTTGCTCGCAATGCACCTTACGACATACATCACGCACTGCGTGGAACCAAATACTTCTTGTGTTTTGGCGCGAAGGTGCCACACCATGCTCCTCACGACGTACATCAAAACACCACACACCGAGTTGTCTTTTCTTTCGCACGCCACACCGTACACTGCACCAAAGTGTCAGAGAAGTCTTAAATTTTAAGCAGATGAAAATACCACACGCAATTCAAAACGCCGCACAAAATATCACATTCTGGCGGACAGACGGGCAGATTTGGAAAGTGTACGCGATATGTGACGGATCGAGTGGCGTGCAGTATTTAAACTCATAATAGCTGTATTTTTGGACAAATGCATATCCTTACGTGCCACGCGGTGCGGCATTCTGCACGGCGGGTGCATTTTACTATTTTACATCTTACATCTGTTTTTGGATCAACGCACATCATCATACGCCACGACTCGCGGTGCCGCGCGTGGTATGGCGCGGCGAAATGTGTGCCCGCACATCAGTGGTATCATCAGTGGTGGAGTAGGGGCAGATAGGGTTACTTACGAGAAGAGCTGACCATACTAAATCTACCAATGAATCTTAGAATAACTTTTTATTTATTAAATACAATTTCTTTTTGGTTTTACATATACCTACTGCTTCTCGATACAGGCACACATCAAACGAGATTTCAATATACACATTAAAGTCACAAGTGCTCTATAACTCACACATTATACATACATTAACATGAATAAAACATTGAATTTATCTATATAGGGCCTTCAATTTCAAAGATATCTAAACTATACTGATGTATGCGTCCAAGATGGAAATCGCAATAGTTCATGTAATGAATGAGGCGAAAAAGCATGTTACAACTAAAAAAGATTATCATTTAATTTTTATTGCAAAAGAAAGAAAGTGGCTGATGTTCACGATGTCAACTCTTTGGAATTGTGACAACCGCCAGACAAAACATATAAATTCTTCATAAAAGTTCATTTTAATTTCGTGGATCTATTTCATAAAAAATTCATTGCTTTATATACATGCATAGAGCGTAATATTTGCTACCCACGCAGTAATCCGTTCTTACACTTCATGAACATGATTGAAAAGGGAAACAAGCTGATGGTGGGTAGAAAGGTGGTGGGTGGTGGTTGTGTGGTAGCTCCTCGCTTGTGTGTGCGGCTGGAGGCTCAGGGGTTCCCAGAGAAACCGCTGCAGCAGGACGTGGTGGGCGGGGGCTCGTCGTCCACTATGACGAGGCTGGAGGTGCGGTTGGCGCTGCGCTCCTTGGGGGCTGCCTTGTCATACCGCTCCACCATCTGTCCCGTCAGCTCCAGGAACAACTCCTCCACGCCATAGTTCTGCTTGGCCGATGTGTAGATGTGCGTGGCGCCCACCAGGTTGGCGTAACTGAACCATTAACAACTATTATGAATTTTTGATGTGCAACATGTTGCCTCTACAGTCCGCGCGCGAGCTCCGAGGAATCGGTGTTTGTGGAAATTAATTTATTATAGAATTTTAATATTATACATTTGTATAATATTACTCGCCTAGTATAGTATAATCATCACAAAATGTGAATCTCCATAAAAATTCTATACAAATTCTATAATAAATTAATTTCCACAAATACCGATGCCTCGGAGCTCGCGCGCAGACTGTAGGTATGGGTAGGAATTTTGTGAATGAAGCTAAAATGTGTTAGGGAAGTGACATAATATTCTGTTTGTGAGTGAAGTATATTATGATTCTTCGGTGCGGCCTACAGTTGGCGCATGTCAACAGCTATTAACTGTGCTTTTATAAACACAGTGTGAAATAAATATTTCACATCATTCGTGAATATTGTAAGACTCCTTGCTTTATTTATAGTAAAATCGCAAGTAATTTTGTACAAAGATGGAAGATTGCTGCTCCTAAAGATTTCAGTGAACAGTCAGACAGAGTACTAATTCAATTTTATATTGTTGTACATTGTATATTCAATTAAACTGTATTCTGGCCTTCGAAATCAATTGTATATAGGAAGTGGTTGTGGGCACATTCCCTTAGTTTCTATTTAAATTTATGGAGGTCGCAAGAGTATAAGATGCATGCTCGGACTGACCACTTGGACAAAGCGCCACATCCTAGGCCACTTATCTATGTTTGATGCCAATGATAAATACAGTCATAGACTTTCACCAGGATTTAGTAAATATTATATTACCTTTCGGCTTCTTCGAATGGGACTGTTCTCTCGTGCTCCAGGTCAATTTTGTTGCCGGCGATCATCAGAGCTATGTCAGCGCCCAGCATCTTCTTCAGCTCTTTCACCCATGTTTTAACCTAAAAAAATATATGAAAAAATTTTCAACAATAAAATTGTCTGAGCAGATACGGAGAAGCTTGATCGTAAATACATTTGCCTAACAAACTGATGCAAAATATTTCACAGTATTTTTCTTTAAGATGCTTACCTTGACAAATGAGTCGGCATCGGTAATGTCGTAGACTAATATGGCGCCGTGAGATCCCCGGTAGTAGATAGGTCCCAATGCATGGAACTTCTCTTGACCTGCCGTGTCCCAGATGGACAAATTCACTCGCTTGCCGTTCACATTTATCTTCTTATTTAAAAATGTTGCCTGAAAGTAATTCATACTTTGATCAAAAGTAATCTAAAGTTCGAGTTCTATTAGTTCGAAAAGTAGGGAGATTCGCTTCACGTCAACCGGAACATTTATGTTATCTAAAGTACTTAGTATTAAAGTAGGTGGTGGTTAGGTTAGGTTAAAGTTATTTTATGCTTGTAAAGCAATTTTATCTTACGGACATATTACATAATATAGCCAGAGCAATTTCAAAATTTCTGTACATCAATACGAATGAAGACACACATACATAGAATAACAAAATACGTGTTGCTTTCAGTTCTTGTAGTACGGATTACATACTTTTTTTTATTGTGCCAGAACTGGGCGGCTGAGCTATAGGTCGGCCCTTTAGGCGCAGTCAATTTCGAAACCCCGAGGAGGTGCCAGAATAGTGTCTGGGGAAAGGCCATTTATTCTACCCGCGTTCCAAGTACGGAAAGATATAACCCGGAAGCCTTCCATAGAAACCAGACAGGTAATGATGTTGTAAGCATAGGTAGGTAGATGTAAGAGACGGAATTATCGTACTTGTAGAGTTGTAACGTGTTTGTCGTTAAACTTGTCCTCCGTGAATCTGAGTAGAAGTGACGTTTTACCGACGCAACCTTCGCCCAACAACACCACTTTGAAGTTGTACGTCCCCCCTGCTGGAACAGCTGCCATTGTTGTTCGCCTATCCTCGCTTGAAAACCGTATGGGTAAGCTTACTGCGTAAATATAATGCTTAATAGTACTTACTACTCGCGATCTGTTTCAAATTTATAAATTACAACAATGAAATTAGCTAATCTGAACAACACTACGTAGAAGAACAACAACGCAATGCAACTTGACGAAATCTTCTTTTGACTTGATTTGAAACAGCAAAATGGATTCTTGCTCTTTGCGCAAGATGGTTGTTGTCAAAGAATGTTGTTGTTGTTGATACGTTCGCTTTTGGTAGGCAGGCAAAGGCCAGGAACCATACAACCTACCCATAATTAACCTTTTTAAAAGATTCTTTTTTAAATTAAAATTTTCCAATTGTGTTCTTGATGACCTCCCGGCCTTCAGCGGTACGTAACCACTGCTTTCCGCCGACGAACTTGATGTCGTCGTCCCACGTGGCGGGCAGACTCCTGCCCCTGTAGCGGCGCTACTCACTCGCCGACGTGAGTATGAGAAACGATCTGACTCAACCAATCAGAAGGCGTTCGGTGAGGCATTCGGCCCGACTATTGATTGAAATATGCGAGTGTTTGTGTCAGTTAGCGAGTGATTTAACGCCGGTAGACCCCCTCGTCTTGGAAGGAACTGGAGTAAAATTGAAAAGGGGGTCCACCGGCGTTAACTCACTCGCTAACTACTCTTATATTTCAACCAATAGCCGGGCTGGATGCCTCGCCGAACGCCTTCTGATTAGTTGAGTGAGATCGTTTCTCATACTCACATCGGCGAGTGAGTAACACCGCGCCGGTACAGTTGGATATGTACAGGCAGGATATGTACAGCAGTGGACGCATAGTGGACTACTGTTCTTGATGTATCTATGTAGGTATAGATTGCAGATTAATTTTGAGTCTTCCAGAGCGAGCACCTGTGGCGGGCGAGCACTCATTTATCAAGATTGATAGTGGGGAGAAAATGCGCGGATTGCTCCCGCTAGGTGGCGCATCGTAGTTGGTACTCGGCCATTTTTTATCACAGACAACAGAATAATAATGTTGTCTGTTGCTCAGTTCAGTTCAATTAGAAGTTGATAACTGTGCAAACGAAAAGGGTACCAACTACTGTGGCGCCATCTGCGATTAGCTTTGCCTCCGCCTCCCCATTGCTCATTACTGCCAGCGTCGATGTTAAAGATAACCAAATTATAAACATACAAATTAACTCAAGTAGGTACGCTTGTTGTGATCAGTGATCCTGATCACAAAGAAAGTAAAAATTTGAATGTTTGCGATAAATTAAATTTATTTATTGTATTGTCTAAGGTTGTGGTGGTGGTGCGGGGTGCCGAGAGTTGTGCATAAAAACGAGGAAAACAAGGACGGCCCATCATCCCTTGTCAAAATGAGTGAGCAAAACCGCGGGAAATATATAAAATTTTCTACCAGTTGTATTTTGTATTACTGTTATGTGTTTTTTCTTCATTCACATGTTTTGTAATTATGTAAGTCTATACGTGAGGCAAAAAAATTATTGCAAAATAATTTTAAAGTTTATCAAGCTAGCACAGAGAAAGGACCGTGTGAGAAAGGACGGAGTGACCGTTATAAGAGGCGAGTATCCAATAAACGAACAAATTGAAAGAGGTTTTTAGTGCCCACCATTGATATTATACCTAACGCTAGTGCCCACAACGTTTTTTTTTATGGGAGCGAAAAGCATCGTGGTAGAGAGCCACGACTGGTACAACATGTGTTTTGACATCAACGCTCACACAACGGATGACAGGGAACTGGCGAGATGAATGCTTTTGCTCAGAATGCATTTCCTTTAAAGTCACTAAGGGCGAGGCGGAAGGGCAAGCTGCGTCCATGCAAACAATATACCTACTCTCTCGAATAACGTTTTTCTTTTACATCTTTTACAGTACCCGGCAGTGAATAATTACCTACATCGAGCTTTAGAAAGAGAGTCCAGTTGTGAGCATCGTCTCTGTCGCACAGAGACGCGCGAGTTCGTGCGACAGTGACGACGCTCTACATACAACCGGATTGTCTCTTTCTAAAGCTCAATGCACATTTATTTACTGCCGTGTACTTTTATTTACCGGTACTACATTTATTCAAGGTTACTCTACAAGCTTATTCTTTTCAGTCTCCCGGGCATCTCCTTGTCTTTCATAAAATTCTTGGCTAGCTGGTAGCATAATCCCTTTCGTATAGGACTTTGTGTTTTTATTTCAGATTGGGCATCCATGATCATGCGTAGAATTTTTTATTGAAACCTCCGTGTGATGCGATGTTTTTTTTTATGGAAACTGGCGGTTGTCTACATCACCTGCAACATCCGTGATGTCAGCCCATAACACCGGGTGAACTTGGTGCCACGTCAGTGCTTCCCTTCGGTCGTGCCGGCTATGCTGAACTGAACGGAAAACACAAACTACTTACATAGCCGTTTCATTTTCATTTCCGTTTCATTAACATACAAATGTTACATAGCCACATTTGTATGTTGTGACTACTGTAGGTACTACCTATGCCTCTATTTTATATAATGGTTACATTTTTCCTTTGTCTGCAGCACCGCTGGCGTCATTATCAGATTTACACTAAGGTTTTAGTCATGTAGCTGAGTCTTGGGTCCGGAAGTGAACCCAGTCGGGAAAAAAGGATCAACTTGATTGTCTCGCAGAAATGTTTAATCTCTTCTTTTGTGCCCATGACACAAGCTAATTAGTGGAACCATTATACAATTAGAGGGTCATTCGCTCCGTCCACTTGGTCGCCTTGGTAGGATTCATACATACATAACACACGCTGTATCCCGACAATCAGGGTAAGCAGAGTAATCGGTGTTGTGCTATAAGGACTCTGGCAAATTACAGCACAACACCGACCACCACGTTTAGCACAGTATACGGACAACTATCAAGCAGCAAGTAAGGCACGAAGAACCCACCTGCTGCATGACTAGGTGGAAGGACTGCGCCAAGGTGAGAAGTGGCTAGCCTGTCGCCCTTTAGCGCAGTATCTTGTCCTTATCCCCTAGTCGCCTCTTAAGACATGCACGGGGAAAGATGCAGTGGGGCTATTCTTTTTAAGTACCGAACCCACACGGTAGGTACTCTTTTTAAGTAGGTACCGAACCCACCCAGTACAGAATATTATTGACTATAAATGCGGCTATAAATCTACTACACGTAGTAGTCACAGTCACAGCATATTGTGTGAATGTATGTAGTATTTTGTAATGTTCTTAATTTTATGTTGTGGCCTATGTATTAATATAAGTATAATGTTATCCATTTATTTACACATTTTTTTTTATATTAATTTTACATAATATTTACAAACTTAAAATCTAAAATTAATACAAAAACAAATGGAGTTTCCACCACCGGCGGCAGGGCGAGCCCAAGCTACCGATGGTCGGGTCCCAAAGAGAGGAACCTCCGGACGATGCGTGCAGTGTCGAGCAGGGCTGCCTTCTGGATCTGGCCCTTGACCCAACCACTCAGCGAGAGACCCTCAAGGTGGTCGTCGAGGCTCTTCGCTATCAGCCCATGCGCCGAAACGACTATGGGCACAACGATCGTCGAGTCGACGGGCCACATTTTGGTAACCTCGTGCTGTAGATCCAGATACTTTAACATCTTCTCTGCTTCCTTACTGACGAGGTTACCATCATGCGGCACGGCGATATCGACGAGCGTTGCGCGCCTTGCCTCCCGGTCCACTATCACAATATCAGGTCTGTTCGCGAGAATAGTCCTGTCTGTGATAATGGACCGGTCCCAGTAGAGTGTGACATGACCGTTCTCGAGAACTGGCGGTGGATTGTACTTATAGTAAGGCACCTCGGTACCCACAAGGTTGAACTTTAAGGCAAGTTGCTGGTGGATAATCCTGGCTACTAGGTTGTGTCTATGCAGATACTCGGTGTTGGCAAGCTGCGAACAACCGGAAATCACATGTCTGAGGGACTCGCCAGGTTGGTGGCAGGCGCGGCAGATGTCAATGGTGCCGTCCGTATAATTATTATTAGTTATTTAATTATCAATTCTCACTCTCAAATATTTTTTCGTTCATTACCATTTCACTATCATAATCAACTCGAAAAACATCCAAAGGTTGACTGTAGGAAATCTCTGCTAGGGATAAGTATGCCTTTGCACCTCATGGAAATTTTATATTGTGCTTGTTTCTGTAAAATGTGTTTTTCATCAATAAAGTATTTTCTATCCATGTATGTACTCTTTTCACCATATAATGTCTAGAAATAAAATCTCTTTGAATAAAAAACATGTAAAGTTTGATGGGATAGTTTTATTCAAATTAAAAATATTATAATAATGTTATGAAATAAAAATTTAGACAAAACATTATAGGTACCTGTAAATGTATGCAGCAGGTTATTAAAACGAATTGGAAAAAATAACTCTGTATGTGGAACAATCACTATCAAATTACATCCCTAAATCATTCTACATTTTGGGGAGATCGTCCACGGTAGTATCTCAGTTCATCTGTTGGTACATAAATGGAAAGCAACTTAAATTTTCAATGAATATTTATTAGAGGTGTAACATGGCAAGACTGGAAAAAATACAAACCACTGGAGTAACCGTAAGTGCCTCGACTGGAGGAACAAGTTTGAAAGTTCCGCCTTATGATGGCACAACCTCGTGGGCCGCCTACAAAATACAATTTGAGTATGTGGAGCGGGCCAACGGGTGGAACAGCGACCAGGCACTCAACGCATTGACGTTGGGGCTGCGTGACCAGGCCCTACATGTTTTGGAACTTTATAAAAAGAATATCCGAAAATGTAATGCAAACTTTAATAAAATATTACTTGTGAAATATTATTTGAAATGAGACAATTAGTCGGTGGGGCACATGCCGACGCTGACGCTGCCGTACGTGGAGTTGAGCCTGACGGGGACGGCGGTGTCCCGGATGCTGATGTTCTTGATGCAGCCGGTGAAGCCGTGGCGCGAGCGCACGCCGCGCACGTTGCGGTGCAGGCTCGGGTGGCCACCGATGAAGAGTGCGGAGCGAGTGTTGGCCGTGGCCGACAGTCCCACCCCCGCATCCGAGAAGTGTCCGTCCACCACCAGCGAGACCACATGCCGCGACTTGATCGCTGCACTCACACACAATCAAATAACATTACCATACACATTAAACATAACAAATACATACAAGTCACTTTCTCAACGGAACACTCTCATGCCATACAAAATGTCATCCGCTCCGTCTGTCGTCAATTTCATGAACCAAACCTAACCACTTAAGTGATTTAATAGTGAACGCGTCCAGATTAGCAGATAACAGAGAGCGTTCCAACTAAAAGTTCCCTTCGCCGTTATGTTGGCTCCACTGTCTATCTGTCAAAACAGCGTTGAGGGTTGCTATGTGTACAGATTTACCCGTTATTGTCAGTATTTACCGTATTTTTTGTACGGTAAATACCGATTACATTATTAGGTAATATAATCTTCACAATCTGGCAGCACGAATTTAAGCACTGACAGTGACACTGACAGTGGAGCCAACATAACGGCGAAGGGAACTTTTAGTTGGAACGCTCTACAGTGTGTGAATTGAGAACACGTGAATGAAATCTTTGTTGAAGTGAATGAAATTTAAATGGATAATTTATGATGCACACTGATGTTAGGTTGAGTTGAATGACACGACGTGAACAGGAATAGAGAGAACAACCTGAACTATATCACGGTATATTTAAAATAATTGGCACCGTTCATCCAGCAAGGCATACAGCCTTTTGCGTTGCGTCTTACTTGCTGCTTACTAGTTATCCTAATACTTTGTTCATGGTGGTGATCAATTTTTTATTTATTTTTTATTTCAATCAACATAATTGGCTGTGCCGAGGGAATGATGCAGTCAACAGAGCCAAAATCACCGCTCCTCGCGAAACCATGCTCAGTTAGGTGCCATGCCAGCTTATTTGCGGACTGTTGCCATAAACCAATTAAAATAGTTCACATTCCCTGATTATCGGGATACAGCTTTGTGAATTGAAGTTAAATACTTTAGTTTTTGGGTGTGTTTAAAAAAAAACCAAGGAGTCTTACAGTTGTCGCCAATGATGTGTTACATTTATTTAAACTGTGTTTATAAAAGCACGGTTGACAGCTGCTGTTGACAAGCGCCAACTGTATAGGCCGCAACGAAGAATCATAATATACTCACGTGACTTCCCTAACACATTTTAGCTTCATTCACAAAATTACTGCCCATACCAAGAGCTAATATGTTAGACATCAAAAAAGCTTACCGTAGATGGTGTGCCACTGGCCATCACACAGGATGTGCTTGCTGCCGAGTTTAAAGACAGCCTCGATGGGTCCCTTGCCGTTCTCAACGCGGAGGATGACCTCGTTGTCGACAATCTCCAAGATGAGGTAGTCCTTCCTGCCGTGCACGCTGACTAGGAGACCGCTGGGGTTGCGCGCCTTGATCTCCAGCTGAATTGACATGTCCGTCCCCACTCGGAAGTGTTCCAGCAGCTGCAAGCGCATATTGGAATATTCTTTACGTATTCATTAATCAAAGAACAAAATATAAAATATGAAATGCAAATCGAAGGACGACACAAAAGGCTCATTGCTCAAGGTCTAAGTTGACGTCCAAAATTTAATTTTTATACTAGGATTGGTTGCCAACGGTATTATTCTTCTGTGTAATCAGGAAAAGAAAGTTTCACTACGAAATCTAAGAAAATAAAAAAATATGGTGTATGTGTGTCTTTCTGCAGATTTATGTTTACGATATACTAAAAAACTACAAAGGGTTGTCCAAAAATTACGTAACACAATTTAAGGGAGGTTTACGGCTCAGCGATACGGTCCTGGTATGTGGGGGAGGGTAGGTCCAAATTTGTGAAAATTTGTCTTACGTAATTTGTGGAAGAGGTCAAAATTGCATGGCCATTATTCCATTAGATTCAGCAACTCATATATATCATAAAGCTATATACTTGGGGTACTGAGCAGTGGCTCTAATTGTGAGAGTAGTCAATGCTGCAATTCTGCCAGCCTCGTTGGCTCAGTGGTGCGGTCGGTCGACTGTCGGATCTGATTACACCTGGGCGTGGCCAGACCTTGGATGGGTGACAGCCCGACCGTTGGAGGCTGACTGTCGTTCGATTCCATATAAAACTGTAGGTCCCTTATTGCCTAACTAGGTGGTAGAGTTTAACCCGCCTGGTTTGGTTTAACCTAACTACTTTGTCCTTTTCGAGCGAGAGACGAATCATCGACCAAAGTAAGCTGTCTATAATAGTAACAGCATAATGGAAAACAACACAATCTGATTGGCCCCCCGTAACTTTGCTTTGGAGTAGATTAGATATGATTTATGTTTTTAATTTTAATTTATGTTTGTGTGGGGATGTCTATGTATGTGTGATTGAGAATTTGACTTTGTTCTACTGAAGATGTGTAAATTTGGAATCTACCACTAATTAATTATGTGCGATATTGCTTTTATTTTATTATTGTAATGATATTTTAATTTTGGATTATTTTATACAATTTTTTTAATCTTTGACGTGTCCCGTAGTGGAACAATTTTATTTATATAAAATTGTATAAACCCACTCAACGGGAAATAAACGATTTTGACTTTGACTTTGACTTTGATATAGGATATAATTTTACCTTGATATATCCACCGGGGGGACGGAAGAATACTCCCGGTTCTTCGGTGCTTTGGCGGCAAGGCAACACATTGCTCTTAACGGTGATGTCAGTGAAAGGGAGGTTGTTCATTTTCAGGTCTTTCAAACAGCCCTCGAACGGAGAGTATTCCCAGTTTCCAAATACCTGAAAGGAATACAAAATGTTGTCTACCTGTATTGTATCTGCAGTCTATCTGTACTGTATTACATCGATATATTAAACATCGAAATACTGCAGAGGTTTGAGAACCAGGTTCTCAGACTGGCGGTAACCGCACTATGGCTCACTCGCAACATGGAGGTTGACAAATACCTTGAAGTCCTAACAACAGTAAAAGAAGAAATTGAAGAGGTTGGTCGAAGGGACAATGAAAATGTTTTGTGTTTTCCGTCCAGTTCAGTGTAGCCGGCACAACCAGAGGGAAGCACTGACATGGCAGCTAGTTCATCAAGGCGTTATGGGCTCATGTCACGTATGTGATGTAGCCAATCGTGTCAGTTTACATAAAAAAAAAAGAAAAAAAAAACAATTGGAATAAATTATATGCACATGCAGGAGCTTCGTCCACATGGTACCTATGGTTCCAAGATAGATACCCATGTAGATATGAGTACATTTCTCATCTCATCAAGCATTAAGCTGAGCTAGCTGGCTCAATTTTTTATCTATGTAATAGTCCTACATTTTATTCTTAAAAGATTTAACTTTTTTTAAGGGCTTTATATGTCACATATTGAGAGTAGTGGAAGAGACATGGAAGGGGAGGTAAGAGTAATAGAGACCGCACAACAGCAAAACTCTGGCAGCTTCCTTTTCTTAGTCCACTCCATAGCTCCATTTATTCCTCTAGCTAAAAAGTGATCTGTTCTACACAGCATTCGTAATTTTGTTTCTTTCTAATATTTATCAGGACGTAGATGCTGAACTGACCACTGTATTCTTGATGTCGGTGTAGTTGGAGAGGCCGCCGAAGTAGAAGGGCTTCTGTAGGACGGCGGGGCCGCTGCCGCACAGGCTGCTCGTCTCACCGACCAGCACGTCGTCCACAGACAACTTGGCGCGGCCGTCCTCTAAGCTGAGAGTCGCCTGGTGCCACGAGCCATCGTTGTACACCTTCGGTGCCAACACTTTGTAGTCTTCCGCGCCACAGTTGAAGAACACATGGAGCTGGCAACATCATCATCAATATGTTATCATCTGCATCACCAACTCTATGTATGATTGGTAAATTCCACCTTCCTGTTGTCTAAAATCTTAAGTACGACTAAGGGGGAACGACACAGTGTCTTAAAAGCTCATTACTGCGATGACATCGATATCACCGTGGGATTTCGGGGTGAATACATTTTAATTTATCCTGTGATATACGTTGCGAGTGTTACTTTTGAATTTTGATACAAGTGTTTGGATTTTCGGGAGGATACATTCCACAAAGGAAGAGACAAAGACAAAACAAGGCATAGAGGTAACTTAATTAATTTTAAATTGTATTCTCGTGCTGTGGTGAAATAAATAATTTATATCTACTCTTATTATAAGAAAATAGTTAAAAAATTGGTTGTCTGTAAAGTCGGTTTACGGACGATAGTTTTACGTGATAACGTCATACAACCCTTGTTTCATGAATATTCTAAATTTGAAATATTTTCCGACCGGCCAGATATTGTACGAGTAACCTCGTTTTAATTTCTGCGGCCCTGGTACTTTTATAAGCAGACGCTTAGGCCGATTGTGCCTCTCTATCGCTTGTTACGCGCTCTCGCTTGCACACACAGGCTCAGATGGACCGTGACGTGATATTCGTGCGTGCAGCCGGTGTTGCATCAATTTATAAGACGTTATCACGTCAAAAATATTTGTCAATGCACCTTTCCATCCCTCATGAGGAGTGCCACGAACTGGGTGAGCGAGGCATCCTTCGCGTAGAACATGAGACCGCCCGAGTGCTGGATGTTGAAGTTCATAGATAAGTCGTAGCCGGAACTCTGGCGGCCGGGCGGCCGACCGAACTCTATGCGGCTGTCGTATCTCGTGCCTGTTGGGCACGAGTCACTTTCAGGGTTCCATAGTAAAGCCAGACAACATGAACCGGGACTAAAGTTTCGCTACAATGTCCGTCCGTCTGTCTGTCAGAGACCTCTAGCTCCATAAACTTGTTCACTAATCTCAAGTGAGGGGCTGCGGAGCGGAGGACGGTGGGGCGGCCGTGGGGGATTTGGAAAGGGCGGGGGCGGGGGGGGGGGGGGGGGGAGATACATTTTTTACTTGGTTTAAAAAATAAGCAGGGTCAATTTATAGGTTTATTGCAGAGGGACATGTCGAAAAAGGTAGAGTAAATTGAACACATTAAGCGCACATACTCTAAAGTACTATGAGGTTTCTTGTCCGGTTCTTCCTCATGCCCGTTTGACACGATGCGAGTTCACGCACGACAAATGCTTCTCGAACGCATTTACGCACCGTGTAGACAGTTCTCGCGAACTCTCGACGAACGCTTCGCGATAGCGAGTTTTCTCGTTCGAGAAGACGGCATGCTCCTCGTGCGTGAAACCTCGCATCGTGTCAACCAGGCATTAAGCAGCCTACTTAGGTTACTGAAATCAGAGGCAATATGGAGAGCGAGTTGTGCCTTAATTATGGTATATGCTCATACCACTTATTCATGCCCTTTACCATGTACCATAATGGCAGAGCATAAATACCATCAATTCATAACTAACTACAATATATGTACAACGGATGCGTGGACCGAAGGCACTCATTGTACTAAGCATTGACTATACTGACTGTACTGTAAATATACATTCTATATTTTTAATTACAAGCTCAAGAGAGACAGAACAGGGCATGAGAATATGGTACGAATACCATAGCTATGGTACATGTGTAAACGCTGCCTCGATATTGCGAGTAATTGCAGGTACAAAATAAAAATATGAGGAGCCGCACTGTAGGTATATGCATGTGAGTCAATGAAATATTGATAAAGGTGTGTGTTCTTTATGTCGAAATAAATGTATGAATGTGAATAATACCAAAGCGGTATCCAGTCTCCGGCGAGCTCTGAGTGAAGGTTGGGTCGAAGCCGAGCGCGCAGCCTTCCTCCCCGACGGGCGGCGGCCGCTTGCTGGTGACGGCGGCCGCGGTGCTCGGCGCGCTCGGCGCGCTCGGCGTCGTCACTGCTACCGGTATCGGCGCCACTGTTAGTAGCTCTTCAGTGTAACAACAACAAAAACAACAACATCTGTCAATATAATATTACATAGAAACTTTATTACACATACATACCTATATGGCGCTACTTTTTTAGGTGAGTTAGAATCAAAAAGATTTATTCAAAGAAACAAAACAATACCTAATATAAATGTAATTAAATCTAATTAAAATAACAAACTAAACTAACTTAAAAAAAAATTAAACGTAAACATAAAAAAATTAATCAACTTATGTTAGTGCATGTTTGCTGAAGGTGGCTGCTGGTGTTGTGCGATAATTCACCTGTAATCTTGCAGCACAACACCGATTACTCAGTGTATCCCGATTTGTCGAAATACATTGTGATGATAATATGTAGGCATGTACGAGTAGGCATGTTCGTTTCAAGTTTAGTTTTTATACTTATGTATGTGAAATATTGCATAATGATAAGCTAAGTTTGTTGTTGGACTACTGGAAAAAGTTTATAATTTAATACTACTTACTCGTAACTGGGAAACAAGTAAAAGTAGATTGACAATATTTTCATTCACACCTGTGGTAGTTGGGACTTCAGGCAGCGGTGGTGGAGGTGGTTTGGCCTGCCCAACGTTTGTTTCTCCATACTCACGGATAACACCTGGTTGGTTATCTGTTAAAACAAAGCATTTGATTTAATGAATGGTCCAACCAAATAGACAAAAGTTTATGTATTTAGGTACCTACGTACAATGGATAAGTATGTAGAGCTTCATTTGCACATTGATACCTAGAAGGTTTGAAGCGTTCAACATAAGGTTTTAATGAAACCTAACATAGAGGGCTACAAGCCCACTCCTTGGAATGTAAGCCTTCCTGAGTCCTGTACTTGGCTGCTCTGGCTACATGGTACTGATGGAAATAACTAATTACTTTCTATGCCGTTTCGACTGACTTTTGTTCACCAATGCGGACGGCTGAAGTAGCCCAGGTAGAGCATAAGATATAGAAAGGAATGGGCCTACAGGTTTTACGTGAGATTTATTTATTTATTTAATTCTAACGAAATCAACAGCATTACATTTAAAATATAACTTAACATTATTTATACAAAAAACAAAGCAAATTATAGATTTCACTGATTAAAACCAAAATACAAATCCCCAACAATGGCCAGCATATACGCCGGGGCAATCACCCGTCAAAAGTTCGACCGCGCCCGGCATTGCCTAACTTCGGTGATTACTCACTAACGCACAGCACTACAGAGCTACCGAGAATGATATTTTAGACGTAACGGGGAAATTATAAACAGTGGAACAGGGATGCCAACAAACTGACGAATGTGTAGACGATATAGTACCGAGTGCGACAACACCGCTGGTCGATGTGAGTTTGCCGCAGCGTCCGATGGTCGCGCCGCCGGAGCTGACGGCGGCGGCGAAGTTGACCACCTGCCCGTTGATGGTCGCGTCGCCGAGGCAGCCGGCGAGCGGCTGCCGCGTCGCCGTCACGCCGGGCTTTATCATGTAGTCCGGCGGGCCGCCGCCCAGGAACAGCTCCCCGTTCACTATGTGCAGAGGCTGCGGCGCACTGTCCGTACTGCGCACACACATATATATAAGGTGTTTCGTTAGTCATGTCAATAACTTCGGGAGGGTTACATACGCACTCAAACAAACACTTTACGCAAAAAACATGACACGGACGTTGTAGGTGATGTAGCCAACCGTGTCAGTTTCCATAAAAAAAAAACACATGTTTATAGGAGCATTTTTTCTCCTAACAAAAAAATTAAATCAAATAAGTAGCTGTAAAAACCAATCATAGTGACCTTGTGACTCACTTACAACAAACAGCTGTTCTGCGTTTGGAAGGTGTAGATCTAAGCTTACGATGGCTTCACCGAACATATCCGGGCCCATCGGCAGTAGAGAAGGGTGTTAATCGAGGACGGGACTAGCGAGTGGCCACTCTAAATTTCCCGCGCATGCTTCACGTTTCGGCTCGCGTCAAGCCCTCGTCAGCTAGTCTGCGTTGACTAGGACGCGGGGAAACCACCAGTCCCGCTCTCGACCTCCCTCTCTCTACCTATCCATATTCTGTAGGATGCTTCCAGTGACGTTTTCGAAGCTCTCTCCATATATGAGCTTAGCGTCGATCTTGGGAGCCCTAGATTCTTGAAGAGACTGTAGAGCGACTTCGCTGGTAGTCCTCTTGCTCCGACTTCCACAGCGAAGAGATCAGTCTTGAATCCGTTTCTCACAATCCGGTCTACTAAGTTGCAGTACTTGTTAAGTTTGATGTTGTGGTCCTTCGGTATGTTACTTTCCCATGGAACTGTAAGTTCAACAAGTACTACATGCTTTGTCGCTTTTGAGAATATGAGTATATCCGGTCTTAATGCTGTGGTACAGATTTCCGAAGGCATTTGGTAATGCTTCTCATGTGTGTCCATCAACAATTCCCAATCCTTTGCTGCTCCCAAAATTGAAGAAGGTTTAGTCCTATCTTTGGGCAGCTTATTGGCTCCAGGTTTCACAAAGTTGACCTTCTGGAAGCCGCTACTGGTTTGCCCTTTCCTGGTCCGTGCAATTGACAGGTTGATGGCCTCTCTGATGATTTGGAGGACTTTATCATGACGGTAGGAATACTGGCCTCGCTCAAGTAGTATTTTGCATCCGCATAACAAATGTTTGGCCGTGCCTACGAACTCCTTACATGACGGGCATAGTCTATTTGTAGATTTCCCCCATCTAACTAGGTTACTCGGGTCGGGGAGAGTAAGCTGGAATGCATTTAAGTAGAACTTAAGCAGCTCAGGGGACCAGTTGTATATTATGGATTTCCACTTCAATGCAGGAGGGATGCAGAAGTCACCCACTGTTAGCCAATCATTCTGCATTTCTAGGTTTAAGGCGTGAAGTTTGAAGCCTTGTTCCATGTCCTCCTGAGCAAAACCTTTCAGTATTTCTTTATCAGACTTTGCTGTTTCTATGCCCAATCCAGATCTATTGGTGCGTGTACCAACTTGGAATGATTTGTAGAAGTCGAGTCTCGATTCCAGTTCATCTGATAGTGATGTGTTGGGTAAGGCTTGAATAGCGCTATCATTGGAGTCTTTGAGTATACATCGTTTGGCTATTCTCGCCTTTTGATAAAATATCGACGGTTTCTTAATGTTCAGTCCAAAGTTATTGTGAGATCTGTATAGCGTTGACGAGTCAGCCGGGTGAGCCAGTCCAAACCATGATTTCAGGAATCTGGTCACATACGAGTCTAATTTAGTCAGGTTTTGCTTTGTGAAGTCGTAGACGAGAAATGGCCATGAAAGTTTTGATGTCAGGTAGTTATCGTAAATCCATGCCTTTTGTGTACCCAGGAGGGGAAGATTGTCAGTTTGGCGGAGGCTCTCTTCGAAAAGTTGGACAATATCATCAGTAGGATGCTCCTTTCCTCTGCTGGTGATCCTTTAGCCCTAGAATTTGAAAGGAGCTTCATCAGCCACGGTTGCGATTGGTTTTCCGGCTACTGTCAGACCTGGATTGCTCGAGGTAAACTTTGAACCTTTCCTGGTTAAGCTCAAACAGTAGCACTTCGCTGGTTTTATCTTCATCCCTTTGGTCCATTCACAATAGTCATCTACCACCTTAAGAAGCGCCTGATTTTGTTTTGGATTGCGGGTTAACAGCGTAATATCATCCGCAAATGCCAGGATGGCCGCCATATATGTGTCTCCATATTTGAACCTGTATCCCCATTTGTTTTCTTTTACGACAAGCGTATCAATTAGAATGTTGATAACAATGTTAAATGTGACAGGAGAGAGGCAGCAACCCTGGAAAAGTCCTATGCCGTAACGAATTTCCGGTATCTTCTCCGTTTCGCCTTTTACTTGTATTACAAAGGAAAGTTTTTTGTAGTAGGAGGCTATTATATTACAGATCAGAGGTGGCACATTATACCACTCTAGCGCCTTTAATAGTAACTCATGGCGCACCGAACCGAAGGCGTTTTCAAAGTCTAACCACGTGGCAGTTAATTGTCTCTCATTCTTCCTTGTTCATATAGTACGGTCATTGACCCCGTACAATGCATGTTACCTACTGTTACGCACAGGTAAATGTTTAGGTAGCAAACATGTTTTGTTAAATTTCTCGAAAAGTAATGCTAAAAACATATAATTTTTTGCGTAACCTGTTTATTTGAGTGTGTATGTAACCCTCCCGAAATTATTGACATGACTAACGAAACACTTTATATATCCACAAATATACAGACCGTCACGCTCTATCCCACAATCAGCCGGGGTGAACAATCCGTGTTGTGCTGTAACAACTCGGCCGAGTTACCTACTTACCCAACAACACTTACATAATGATCATCAATATTATTAGGACAACAAATGAAATTATATTCTTTATTCTGTACTTACATTATTAATATAAATAAATAAACGGACACTTGTTCATTATAGGTGTCACCAACAGCCTCCTATGCAGAGGTTGCATGGCAGAGGACGAAACAGCCGCCCACGTGCTTCTGGAGTGCCCCGTGGTGGCGGGAGAACGACTGCAGTATCTTAGGAATGTCGGAACTGCCCATGGAGTATGAAAGCGACCGAGAAGAGTGTTCTGCTTCATGAAAGAACTCGGGTGGCTGGAGTAATACCACCTGGGTGCCAACGTCCAATGGACCGGCTTGAAGTCTCAGTACGAAGATTGTCATCAAACAAGTAATTAATATTGCAGGCCTGAGCTGACCTGAATGAGTCGAAGTCATCGATGACCATCTTGAGTGCGGAGAAGTTGTGCGTTGCCGTCACAACGTGCCACTGATCGTCATTGTAAGTGTTGGAGCCTGTGTCCAAGTTCTCCTTCCGACTTCGAAGCACCAATTTTCCTGAGAAAATAGTACAAATGATTATTTCATTTTACAGGCCATTTGGTGTCAAGTATTCAAACAGAATATAGCAATGTGGTAGGTAGTTATTGAAATTATGAGAAACACAAAAATATTGACTGCAAGCCAGTTTTTGTGACCCGTCCTAATATATGGGTGGGCAAGAAATACATTTTTGAGGTGTCACAAGTGTAATGAACAGTACCCGGAAGTAAATAAATACTACTACACTACACTACATTACACTACACAACACTACACTACACCACACTTGACTGCATAGACACATTCCCACTAATCAGGGAGATAAATATGGCCAGACTATACAGGGTGGTCCAAAAATCGTGGACCAAACGAAACAGGGAGGTAGAGGGGGTTATTTGCAGTAAAAAATCCCTCCATGACAGGGTCCTATCTTGAACTCCTTAAAAGTTTTGACTATTTTAGTCTTTTTTTAATAAAATTCCATAATTCGTAATAATAAGGCAATAAAAAAAAAAGTCAATAAAAAATGAAAAAAATTAATGGTCATTAATTGGTTCTAGAGGATGTATCATCACTACAAAAATGTTTTTATAATAGTGAATATCATGATTTATGAATAATGGAATTTTATTCAATATTATTTAAGTGTTATGAAAAATTATTTCTATCTTTAGAACCTTACTGTGAAAAAAATATGTACTACTAAAACATGACCCCGTATGAAAATAACTTGCCTATTTAATGGCGATTAAAATAAGGTATAACACACTGCTGTTTGTAGCAAAATTATTTTTTTATGTATTTTTTTTCATAGCAAAGACTAAATTAAGGTAAATCAGAGTATAGTAAAAAATTTTACTGTGATGTTTTATTTCACATCAGCTCTTCGTAAAACGTTTTTCGATCGAATTTTAGAAAGAAAGAGATTGTCTCTTTTTCACACTAAGGAACTGAATGCGAAATTAACAATAACTCACTCGCTTGCTGCGTGGAATGCTTTTGTTTTTTCATCTTTTGTTTGCGTGCACCACAGTCGGCCGGCGGCGGCGGATGTCGCTTACCAACCGGTTTAGTTACTCGCTATCTGCCTGTTACACCACACGTGATCTCTGTTACTCTACCCGACGAATTTCGCTATTACTTGGACCTTGTGTTGTGATCTACCAAGTTGTGACCCACGCTTGCTATTACGGACTCTGTGATTTATTGCCTACCTGTGTGTGACCTGTGCTTCTTACCCATTTGGACTTTGTGTTGCTTGCTACCGGACTTGGCTGGATATGGCCGATGTAAGACGAGTGGAGTATACCCAGCGTGAGTATGCAGAAATGCATTACCTGTATGGCTTTTGCGATGGAAATGCTCGGGCTGCTGCCAGAGAATATCGCCGACGTTACCCGAACCGTGACCGCTTTCCCGACCACAGGATTTTTGTCCGCGTTCACGCTGCTTACACGGGAGGTTACTTACCTGGTCAACATCATGCAGAAGATGGTCGTGGTCGGCCAGCGATTCATGATGATCAAGAAGAAGAACAAATACTCCGTGCACTAGAAATGGACCCCACCACGAGCCAGCGTCGCATATCCCGAAACTTGGGTATTCCTAAGTCGGTAGTTCAACGTTACGTAAAGAGAAATCATTTACATGCGTACCACGTACAACGAATCCAAGCGTTATTACCAGCAGACTTTGAAAACAGAGTGCAGTTTTGCAGAGAAATGCTACGACGTCATAGAGCTGACCCACAATTTTTCAACAAAATTTTGTGGTCTGACGAATCAAGTTTTAGAAGAATTGGAATCTTTAACATTCATAACTTGCACTATTACGCTGTCGTTAATCCACACATAGTTAGAAATGACAAGTTCCAACACCAGTTTGGCGTCAACATGTGGGCTGGGATCATTGGCGGACACCTTGTAACATTCGAATTGCCACCAAGATTGAATGGTGCTCTGTATTTAGAATTTCTACAAAATAACTTGCACGAAATACTGCGCCAAGCTGAAATTCCAGAGGATTTGGTTAATAACATGTGGCTGCAACAAGATGGCGCGCCACCACACTACGCTCGGGCAGTCCGACAATATTTAAACGCCCAGTATCCAAATCGTTGGATTGGTCGAGGTGGAACAATCCAATGGCCAGCGAGATCTCCGGATCTAAACCCCATTGATTTTTTTTTTGTGGGGATATTTGAAAGAGATGGTGTACGAAAAAGAGAACCGGACAGAACAAGAATTAAGAAATAAAATAGAGACAGCGACAGAAAATGTTAAACTCAACAGAAACGCATTTCGTAAATTGCGAAATAATTTTATTAGACGATGTCGTGCATGTATTGCCGCTAGAGGAAGGAATTTCGAACAATTTTTGTAGATATGTGTTATTTCTATCTAATAAAAAAAATTATAATTCGATAATTGTTTTTTTTTACTATCCTCTGATTTACCTTAATTTAGTCTTTGCTATGAAAAAAAATACATAAAAAAATAATTTTGCTAGAAACAGCAGTGTGTTATACCTCATTTTAATCGCCATTAAATAGGCAAGTTATTTTCATACGGGGTCATGTTTTAGTAGTACATTTTTTTTTCACAGTAAGGTTCTAAAGATAGAAATAATTTTTCATAACACTTAAATAATATTGAATAAAATTCCATTATTCATAAATCATGATATTCACTATTATAAAAACATTTTTGTAGTGATGATACATCCTCTAGAACCAATTAATGACCATTAATTTTTTCATTTTTTATTGACTTTTTTTTTTAATTGCCTTATTATTACGAATTATGGAATTTTATTAAAAAAAGACTAAAATAGTCAAAACTTTTAAGGAGTTCAAGGACCCTGTCATGGAGGGATTTTTTACTGCAAATAACCCCCTCTACCTCCCTGTTTCGTTTGGTCCACGATTTTTGGACCACCCTGTATAATATCTCATCTCACTAATATCATAAATGTGAAAGTATGTTTGTTTGTTTGTTTGTTTGTTTGTTTGTTTGTTCCTCTTTCACGCCTGAACGGCTGGACGGATTTGGACGAAACTTCGTATATGGGTAGTGTATATGACGGAGTAACATAATTTTTAAAAAAAGTGGTCAAGTTCGAGCCGAGCTCGCGTACAGAGGGTTCCGTACCATAGCGTTTTCTGTGAGAACTAGAAGGATTGGGATTTTCGTTTACGTTTTCCTGTAAATTAAGTGTATATTCCATGGTAAAAATTTTTTTTTAAAAGTGGTCAAGTTCGAGTCCAACTCGCGTAAAGAGGGTTCCGTACCATCGCGTTTTCTGTGAGAACTAGAAGGATTGGGATTTTCGTTTACGTTTTCCTGTAAATTAAGTGTATATCCCATGGTAACAATTTTTTTTTAAAAGTGGTCACGTTCGAGTCGAACTCGCGTAAAGAGGGTTCCGTACCATCGCGTTTTCTGTGAGAACTAGAAGGATTGGGATTTTCGTTTACGTTTTCCTGTAAATTAAGGGTATATCCCATGGTAACAATTTTTTTTTAAAAGTGGTCAAGTTCGAGTCGAACTCGCGTAAAGAGGGTTCCGTACCATCGCGTTTTCTGTGAGAACTAGAAGGATTGGGATTTTCGTTTACGTTTTCCTGTAAATTAAGTGTATATTACAGTAAAGGGGGCGGGGGAGGGGAGGGGGGAAGGGGGATGGGAAGGGGGAGGGAGAGGGAAACGGAGAGGGAGAGGGAGAGGGAGAGGGAGAGGGAGAGGGAGAGGGAGAGGGAGAGGGAGAGGGACCGTGTGGGGCCGGTACTTTAAAAGAATAGCCCCACTGCATCTCTCCCCGTGTATGTCGTAAAAGGCGACTAAGGGATATGACTCCCTTCTTATATCACTAGGTGGTAGGGTTTAACCCGCCCGGGTTGGTACCACCGCACTGAATGAAAGGTCGGCCGAAACGGCTATGTAAATAGTTTGTGTTTTCCGTCCAGTTCAGTGTAGCCGGCACGACCGAAGGGAAGCACTGACGTGGCACCAAGTTCACCCGGTGTTATGGGCTGACATCACGGATGTTGTAGGTGATGTAGCCAACCGTGTCAGGTTCCATAAAAAAAAAGGGAGATGGAGAGGGAGAGTGAGAGGGAGAGGGAGAGGGAGAGGGAGAGGGAGAAGAAATTCGTATTTCAAAAGAAAAAAGTAAGTAACTGAGGCGAGGCCGAAGGTCGAGCTGCGTTCAGGAAGTCCTTCTCGAAGAAAGTAAGTAACTAAGGGCGTGGCCGAAGGCCGAGCTGTATCCTGGAAGACGCTAAACCTTCTCGATGACAGTAGGTAACTATAGTCTTCCTGAACGCAGCTCGGCCTTCGGCCTCGCCGTTAGTTACTTACTTTCATCGAGAAGGTTTTTGGTCTTCCTGAACGCAGTTCGGCCTTCGGCCTCGCCCTCTGTTACTTACTTTCTCCGAAAAGGTCATCGTCTTCCTGAACGCAGCTCGGCCTTCGGCCTCGCCCTCAATTACTTAATTTCTTCGAAAATTGTTTATAGTCTTCCTGAACGCAGCTCGGCCTTCGGCCTCGCCCTTAGTTACTTACTTTCATCGAGAAGGTAAGAAAAACTATAAATCTTCCTGAACGCAGCTCGGCCTTAGGCCTCGCCCTCAGTTACTTACTTTCTTCAGGAAGGTTTATAGTTTTCCTGTACGCAGCTCGGCCTTCGGCCTCGCCCTCAATTACTTACTTTCTTTGAGTAGGTTTATCGCCTTCCTGAACGCAGCTCGGCCTTCGGCCTCGCCCTTAGTTACTTACTTTAGTTGAGAAGGTTTATCGTTTACCTTAACGCAGATCGGCCTTAGTTACTTACTTTCTTCCTTTGAAATACGAATTTCACGCGAGCGAAGCCGCGGGCAAAAGCTAGTGTATGTCATATTTTTTTTTTAAATTAACTGTCTTCTAATAAATATATAAATAATAAATAATGTACATCGATCTTTGTTTCGGTTGTATTTCGGTTGTCAATTCGATTGTATAGCGTCGACCCTGTCGCACGTCTCTGTGCGAAAAGAGAAGATACTCTACAACTAGATTGTTTCATTCGAAAGCTCGATGTACATTATTTACTGCCGGGTACTGTACTAACAACTGGATTAAGTCAGTCGTGCATGATAGTCAAAGAGACTTCTCACCTTTGTCAAGTGCAAGGGAGATGCCCATACTCTGGTCGCGGTTGGTGGAGTAGAAGATGAGTCCGTCCGGCGCAGATGTCTTGAATTTGAGGCTGAGCTGGAAGGTGTCGGCTGAGCTGATGTTCTGGTAGCGGAGGAAGCTGCCCCTCCCGCCCAGCGACACCAGGTTCGCATACTGTCACCAACAATACATTCACGTTACGTAGGTACCTATTAATGTACATATGCACCTATGTGCGAGTACGTACTTGTTTTTATTTTTAAGTAATCCGGCATGGGTGACTGTGTCAGATGGTCCAAAGTACATGCTTCGACCAGCCAATAATGTCACCTCCGAGAACATAGGTGCCATACCAGTGACTTCCCCTCGGAATGCCTCGGATTGCTGTCTATACTGGACTAGAGGAGAAATGCTATGCGGCCATCTTACATGCAGTTGTTGTAGGTATATAAGGTACTAGCTTTTGCCCGCGGCTTCGCTCGCGTGAAATTCGTATTTCAAAGGAAGAAAGTAAGTAACTAAGGCCGATCTGCGTTAAGGTAAACGATAAACCTTCTCAACTAAAGTAAGTAACTAAGGGCGAGGCCGAAGGCCGAGCTGCGTTCAGGAAGGCGATAAACCTACTCAAAGAAAGTAAGTAATTGAGGGCGAGGCCGAAGGCCGAGCTGCGTACAGGAAAACTATAAACCTTCCTGAAGAAAGTAAGTAACTGAGGGCGAGGCCTAAGGCCGAGCTGCGTTCAGGAAGATTTATAGTTTTTCTTACCTTCTCGATGAAAGTAAGTAACTAAGGGCGAGGCCGAAGGCCGAGCTGCGTTCAGGAAGACTATAAACAATTTTCGAAGAAATTAAGTAATTGAGGGCGAGGCCGAAGGCCGAGCTGCGTTCAGGAAGACGATGACCTTTTCGGAGAAAGTAAGTAACAGAGGGCGAGGCCGAAGGCCGAACTGCGTTCAGGAAGACCAAAAACCTTCTCGATGAAAGTAAGTAACTAACGGCGAGGCCGAAGGCCGAGCTGCGTTCAGGAAGACTATAGTTACCTACTGTCATCGAGAAGGTTTAGCGTCTTCCAGGATACAGCTCGGCCTTCGGCCACGCCCTTAGTTACTTACTTTCTTCGAGAAGGACTTCCTGAACGCAGCTCGACCTTCGGCCTCGCCTCAGTTACTTACTTTCTTCTTTTGAAATACGAATTTCTTCTCCCTCTCCCTCTCCCTCTCCCTCTCCCTCTCACTCTCCCTCTCCATCTCCCTTTTTTTTTATGGAACCTGACACGGTTGGCTACATCACCTACAACATCCGTGATGTCAGCCCATAACACCGGGTGAACTTGGTGCCACGTCAGTGCTTCCCTTCGGTCGTGCCGGCTACACTGAACTGGACGGAAAACACAAACTATTTACATAGCCGTTTCGGCCGACCTTTCATTCAGTGCGGTGGTACCAACCCGGGCGGGTTAAACCCTACCACCTAGTGATATAAGAAGGGAGTCATATCCCTTAGTCGCCTTTTACGACATACACGGGGAGAGATGCAGTGGGGCTATTCTTTTAAAGTACCGGCCCCACACGGTCCCTCTCCCTCTCCCTCTCCCTCTCCCTCTCCCTCTCCGTTTCCCTCTCCCTCTCCCTCCCCCTTCCCATCCCCCTTCCCCCTCCCCTCCCCCGCCCCCTTTACTGTAATATACACTTAATTTACAGGAAAACGTAAACGAAAATCCCAATCCTTCTAGTTCTCACAGAAAACGCGATGGTACGGAACCCTCTTTACGCGAGTTCGACTCGAACTTGACCACTTTTAAAAAAAAATTGTTACCATGGGATATACCCTTAATTTACAGGAAAACGTAAACGAAAATCCCAATCCTTCTAGTTCTCACAGAAAACGCGATGGTACGGAACCCTCTTTACGCGAGTTCGACTCGAACGTGACCACTTTTAAAAAAAAATTGTTACCATGGGATATACACTTAATTTACAGGAAAACGTAAACGAAAATCCCAATCCTTCTAGTTCTCACAGAAAACGCGATGGTACGGAACCCTCTTTACGCGAGTTGGACTCGAACTTGACCACTTTTTTTAAAAATTATGTTACTCCGTCATATACACTACCCATATACGAAGTTTCGTCCAAATCCGTCCAGCCGTTCAGGCGTGAAAGAGGAACAAACAAACAAACAAACAAACAAACAAACATACTTTCACATTTATGATATTAGTGAGATAGTGAGAAGTGAGAAGTGAGATGAGATATAATGTGCATTTGCACATTCTAATTAGTGGAGACATATGCAAGACTATAGGCAGATGACTAACACATCACTCAGCGGCTTCCAGACGTGGCACTCGTGTCAGAAATGGATACAAAACTGAACACGGACACGAGTCGTGACAGATTGTGTCATCATAATATCACTAGGCCACCCGGGCTAGCCGGGCTAACCCGCTAACTGGGACAGCCCGACCATCACGAAATCACGAAAGACGTCATTATTCGGCATTCCAGTAGGTAAGGCGGCATACGGCGGGAAAGGGTTCGGCAAGGTTAGGTTAGGTGGCTCTCTGTGCTTTGAGCGCGCCACCGCGGCTCTTTTGTGTTATTTTGAACTTTATCTTTACGAAATAAAGTTAGATGTACTATTGACAATATAATGTTATGAATGCATAACCTGCTTCATGAAAAATCGCTATATTCGTTATGCGTTCGTGTTGCTAGGCTGGTCGTGACAGGTCATGATTTCGTGATTGATGGAGACCGTGATTCGTGTTGCAATACGACACGAATTGCTTCGTGTCCAATCGTGACAAAATATCAACACGAATGCCAAGTCTGGCGACTTCACCCACAGCTTTGCTGAGCACACCTGTTGCCCATTGCAAGCAAGTAATCGAGCACGAAACCAGAAATTGGCCAAAATATTATCTTACAGCACACTAAATGTTTTGACTCGCGTCAAGCCCTCGTCAGCTAATCTGCGTTGACCAGTTTTTGCAGCACAACACCGATTATTATTTTTATCCTATCGTTGGAATAGGGTGTGACGGTATAAGTATGTAAATAAAGATAAAAAAAACCCATAACAAACCTGACATCCGGACGTGACACCAGTGGCACCCACATTTTGTGTAAGATCGAGCGGTGTGCCCATCACGCCCACGTCCTCAATGCAGCCATCGAAGCCTGTATTGATGATCTCTGTGAAGCCCTTGCCCAACGGGTAGCCTCCAAAGTACATGCGGTCGTTGGGCCTCATCAGGGTTTCATTGCCGCTGGACTCTCCTTGTTCCATTGGATAGTTGTCGACTTGGAGAGAGCCTCTCTTGTGGTAACGCGACACCTTCACTTGATGCCACTTGCCATCGTTGAACTTCTGTGTCATCCCGATTGTCACTACGTCACTGTCCAGCCGGAACTGTGCATACAATAACTTATTAGATTCCCCTGTAATATATATTCATACATAATAATATATTATTTGTTATTTTGTAGCTGCTGTCTTATAAATTAGTAAAAACATTATTAATCATTCACGGTGCGCTGTTCCACTCATATGGAATGGCACGCTAAAGTACCGCGGAGCGTCGTGTTCCACCCTTGTGGAACAGCGGCCCGGCCGACTTTTGGCATTGAAATACACGCTCTTTATAAATTGGAATAAGGTACATTATACTTCTAAATAAAGGTGAATATATGCCTTACTTGGTTTGATTAACTTTGGCGTCAGCCTAGAGCTATAAATATATTTTCATTTCTCAGTTGATTTTGAGACTTGGTGATGGACGCCACGTTCGCGCACCAATTCATCGTGGCGCCGCCTCAAATGTAAATAATTTTTGGTGTTTTTAATCAGTAGTTTGTTTTCAACAATTCTCAAGTGAATATGTTATTGTTGGAGGTTTTTATCCATTCGCAAGTGTGTAAAATCGAAAAAAAAATCTTAACTTACTACCTATATTTGTTAAAAAGTGAAATGTTCGTGCAATGTTCAACTCACAATTTGGTACCAAAATAAAGGTCAGTGCGCTGTAAGGTATACATAAAATATATTTGTAGGAAATTTTGTAATGATTATAACCATGGAAATGTTTCTATAGGCGTTCATAATTTTTTTTCGGGAAAAATATTTTTTTCTTTCTTTGCGTAATGTATCACGGCTGCGAATATCTCTGACACTCAACAGTCAGAAGTCACGCGGCGTCCGACGCGTGAGGGGTTAATCACTTTTTAACTAATTTATCCTTGATGCTCATTCATGTTTTTAATTCTCCATTTAGGTACAGTATCATTAGTACTGATTACCGGAAACCATTGCTTTCCGCCGACGTACTTAATGTCGTCGTCCCACATGCCACATAATATAATTATGTACTATGAACTTACATACGTAAGTTAAATAATGTAATAGGTTTATTCACCTGCAAGAATAGATTACCCTCTCTCATTTCAAGAGACAGGAAGCTGGAGGACTCGCCCAGGAGGTAGAGGAGGCCGTCCTGCGCGAATGTCCTAAACTTGAGGCTGAGCGAGATACCCTCCGCGCTGCTCACGTACGAGCGCGCGTCGAAGCTGGCGAACCCATCCCCGTTGAAGCGGTATCCGGTAGTCATCTCCACGCTTCGAAGTTGCCCTCTGGTAAATTTACAAAATATATAATCAAGGTCACAAAATAATGTGAAAATAAACGGAATCTCACACAAGTACCCTACAGTAGGTAACTTATATAATATAATGGAGTGACATGCTTTGCCACATCCTTTCCTGTCATGGGGCCGGGCAATATATTTATATTTTCAAAATTGTTATTGTTTTTTAATTCGTTTTTAATATACAGTGTTCGGCACATCGATGGACAAACTTTTTTTGTAGGTAATTGGGGTAATTAATTGGGGTAATTTACAACGTTTTGACCCATGATACCTTTTGTCAGATGTCACGTGGTATCGAGATACAATTTGTTTTCTTTATTTTTGAAAATGACCAAAATCCTAGCTTTAACCCCTTGTAACTTTTTTGTTTATGATTGTATCAGCACGAAATATAATTTATTTAATTTTACGATGTATCCTTGTACTAGAAAAAATATTATTTGATTAAGTTAATACCATGAAAAGGTCTTATGACCGCCCAAAGTCCCGAGAACGAGTAAAAATATGACAGAATCTTAATTTCTTAATTCATTTAAAAAAAAAACTGACAGCAATTGATAGCTTCATTTTCTTTTAAAAAGTTCGCTAGTTTACGCCCTTTCCAACGGTATACCACATGACATGTCATACAAATCATTCACTATGTGGTCAAAATTAGGGATAATTTGCAAGAGTCTAAACATTAACAATGGAGAATTGAACAAAGTGCCCGCGTGACCGGTACATGTTCTAAATTTGAAAAATGCTCCCGAAAACTCTCTCAATACGGGAAGCGACCACCGATAAGTGCCCGTGTTGTCGTTCTGTTCTGTCTCTGTTCCTAAGAGATATATCTTATGGTGATATATATTTTATATTTGAGAAACAAATTATTTTTTATTATTACATTTATTATCACTTAGAAGATAGTGTTATCATTTTCAGCACACGCTAGCAAAACAAAGAAAATTTGTCACAACAATGTAACAGATATCAGAATAAAAAAACGTCTACCTTTCCCTGGCGCCTTGGAGGTTTTCGGCGTGCTGGAAGTTCCACAGGCCCACGGGTGTGTCTCCGATGACCACCTCCTCGATCTGGCCGTTGAAGGAGGAGAAGCGGACCTGGCTCTGGATCTTCGCATTGGAGGGGTAGCCGCCGACGTACAGCTTCGACTGCTCCCGGTCCAGGTTGAAGATGGTGTGCTGGCCAGGCAACACGCTTTCCGTCGTGTGCGACACTTCTGTCCCGTTATCCAACACTTCGCGAATCGTCAGCTTGACGTTTCTGCCAACTCTATTCGCAGATTGGTCATGGAACAAACAGAAAACCAGAAGGTAAATCCTGGCGTGAGACCTTGTTGCAGCGTGATTATGATTTATTAAGCTTCATGGCCGGTTGTATCGTGATGATGAATTACATCTCCCATTCCTATTTCAGATAATTTGAAAATAAGCTTGGAATAA
Organism: Nematopogon swammerdamellus; assembly: GCA_946902875.1. Classification (NCBI taxonomy): domain Eukaryota; kingdom Metazoa; phylum Arthropoda; class Insecta; order Lepidoptera; family Adelidae; genus Nematopogon; species Nematopogon swammerdamellus. The sequence continues at coordinate 11,218,151 of OX336338.1, forward strand.
TGTTTTAATAAAGTGCTGGAACTTTCAATAAAGTGCAGTAGATTTCTTTTTTACTTTGAAGTTAGATCATCTTTTTTATTTTATTTTATTGGAAACAATACGTTTTGTTGCAGCTTGCACAATGGGAAACATTAAAACATGGAAAGAAGACATAAATTTGATTTTCTTTGTGATTTTGAAAAAAAAATTTATAATCACTATTTGCGTCGAAACAGAAGTTAACACATGAGTAAGCGCCACTTTTATGGCAAAATGTTGCGAACCTGTCGACGATGACCTGGTACCACTTGTTGTCGGAGACCTCCTTGTTGCTGTTAATGCGCGCCGGCTCGCGGGCCGTGCCCGCCGTGTCTCCGATGTCTATGATGAGATATGGGAAGCCGTTGCCTATCTCCAGCGCCATGAAGTCATCCTGAGAACATGATACACAACATAAGTTCAGCTTCCGGAGCTGTGACAACTAGCCGAGAGGTGGGACACACAGGCCGGGGCTTCACTTCAGTCAGCGATGTCGGCGGGAATTGTGTGTAAACTTTAAGAGAAGAAGAGAAAGTCTTTTTTCTATACTTTCTCACTTACTTCTCGTCACCCAAAACTTATTATTGAAATTTTTAATTTTAACGTCCCTACATAATTATAGACAAAACAGTTTAAATGAGTCACTGCTCCCAAATCAAGTGCTTGAGATTGACTGGGCATTACTCCTAGTGATAAGTCCGCGTGTGCTTGCACTATTGTTCTTTCTGCTTATCTCTGTTCATCTTCTTGCAAGACTATTGTTCTATCTGTATGCTTTATTCTAGTAGTATTATTTTGAGTGCAATAAACCATTCCTATTCTATTCTAAAATCACATAAGTTGACACTACACACACACCACACTACCAAATAACAATAATAAGTCAGCTATTTGTGCTTTCACTATCTGCGATCATGCTGTGAACTTATGTACATTTCTCATTGAAAATTGGTAAAATTAAACCGACATTAACAAACCTCTTACTCTTCGTTGGCATGCTCATTTATGGCCCGTCCTGATAAATTATGTTCAGAAGTATGTAGATAGAGTGTCGCGTTTATTAAAAAAACAACTACATACCTTAGGTATGATGGTTATACACTGTGCGGGGGATGCTTGGCGGAGGACGAAACGGCCGAGCTTGTTTTGTTAGAGTACAGTACAGCATTTGACAACCAAAAGGGAGATAGGTAATCCATTCACTATTTTACATTGCGGAGGTCTGCAGTCACCGTGGTCGTCTTACCGTCTCAATTGGCTGAGGTACGCGGTGGTCAAGGGATATACGGCAAGGAAAGTTCCCAACCAAGAGAGATTAGTTTTCAAGCAGAGAGCCACTCCTACATACAAAAATCAGTTAAGTGCGAGTTTTACTCGCGCACGGAGGTTTCCGTATCTATCTATCCGCTATCAATAATATCCGCCTATCTTTTGTCTTTCAGCAATGCAATGTATAAAAGCCTGTGGCGCCATCTATTATTCAGTAGCGTGACTAATCGATTTTTCGTACGTTTTTTGTGGGAGCCCCCTTAATTTTTAAAATTTTCTTTTTTTTATTATTTGTTGTTATATATCCACCATAGTAACACATATTCTGTGAAAATTTCAACGGCCTACCTATTATGTTTCAAGAGATACATCCCTCGGAGAGACGGACGGACAGACGGACAGACAGACAGCGGAGGCTTAGTAATAGGCTTCCGTACGGGATACGGAAACCTAAAAACGACAAGAGTGTGGCCACTAACAGATCGAGTCCTCCTGAGCTTGGTGCCCTCCGGATTGCCCAGGTAGAGGAGGAAGCCATTGGCCTCGCGGGTGCGGAAGAAGGCCGACACGTGTGTGGAGGTGCCCATCTCGTCCACGTTGCTCGGTGTCTCAGGCTGCAGGGTCGATTTCTCGTCGAACGTCACTCCCACCTACGCACAACAACGCGACAACTCTCTCATTCACACTATTCTATTTATATTGTGTTACATTAAATTAAATTTCACAATTTCTCATATTAAATTTTACGGATTAACAGTGGGCTAGCGAACGAAACGTCGACTTATTTAAGTCACAAACCCAATGTTAAATGTTAATGTATAAAATTAAATATGAGTCTAAAGAGTACATTCTTAACTTAAAAACATTTCTCATTTTATTAAAAGATGCACGGACGGCGGCGTGAGAATGTTTCCGTATAAACAGAAGAAAGATGACCTTTGGCTAGATTTCAAATTCAAAGATCTATACCTCATATTTAATGTGAAGCTACTACTATATTACATACTGTGTATATGGTACCTTGATGCGGCTGGCGATATCCTTAGCAATCCTTATTTTCTCTTTAAGTTTTTCCACATTCTGATCTGCACTCTCGCAGTCTGCGTCAAACTTTCTCTTCTTTCTATCAACGTGTTCCAGCAGCTTCACAATTTCCGGTTGCATTCTGTTAATGTTGCTGACTGAAATAAAAGCAGTAGGTATAGGCAGTATGCGTCAGTCAGCATTTATGTGTCCACTCCTGGACATATGCCTCTCCAATTTTAATCCAGTCCCGCCGGCCTTCAGCGGTACTGTCACTGATTGTTTCTGAATTACATAATGTCGTCTTCCCACCTGGCGGGTGGCCTTCCCTCCCATCCATTACTTACTTAATGATGTTGAAAATATATCAATGTGTTTCATTCATATGCTAAGAGAATTAAGAGTTATAGTTTACAAATTAAAGCACACATTATAATTTATTTTTTTTATTGAAAGCGCGACAGCTGGCGCCCTTTCACCCATAAGGTGTCTATGCGTCCAAGGACATTCGGTCGTATGCGAGGGTTGTGAATGCTATGCCGGCCTGATAGGTGCCCATTCACGCCCCTCTTGAACGAAGTGTGACTGTACTTGATATTATAATGATGTAAGTAGGTACCTATGTTTTTTTATGAAACCTGACCTCAATTCCTACACCCGGTCCGCCGTACATTAATCAAGTGCATATCCCTTATGCTCTGTCACAGATATATTGTTAGGGCGCACAAGCGAAAGAAAATTAAATGAATGAATGGTTGCAAAGAAAATGTGACTCACTTTGGTTCTCGATGCTGCGGTTGTTCTTGTTGGCGTTGGCGGCGTCGTTATAGAGTTCCTGCGCGCGCTTGCGACTCTCCGGGAGGCCCACCCTCAGGAACTGGTAGTCGGGGGAGGTCACGATGTCCTTGGACAGTGCGCTGACGTCGAGCGACGGGATCATGTCGTTGCTCAGAGTCACAAAGTTAGACAACGACGCGGGGATTTTGTCTTTCAAGAAACTGCACAATTCATATTATTTTATTACACAAAATGTTTAAAATATGGTGTCTCGTGTTCGCAATACTACTAAAACTATATACAGAGCGCACGGGTGAACGCTCGACCGTTGGAAGCTGACTGTCATGGAAGCTGACATTCCACGTAAAACTGTAGGTCCCTTCCCTTCTTACCTTACTAGGTGATAAGGTTTATCTCCACCGCACTGCATGACACAGGTCGGTTGAAACGACTATGTAAATAGTTCGTGTTTTCCGCCCAGTTCAGTGTAGACACGAGAGAATCACTGACATGGCACCTAGTTCACCTAGGTGTTATAGGTGATGTAGTAACCAACTGTGTAAGTTTCCATAAAAATAAAATACAAGGAATCTGCTTATATCTATGAAATATATTGAATTATTGATTTATTTATCACCAGTATATTTTCATGGCACAATAGGCAAGTTTTAATATAGGTAAGTACTTAATATCCACTTATTAAAATATGACCTTTCTATAGCACTAAGGTGATTCTGAGTGGTCTTGTTGTGTGCTTGCAGTTCAGTTACAGCAGCTTCGGCGTTGCTCAACTGTGGAGTGAGGTCGGCGAGGGAGCTCTCGGAGCCCAGCGCTTGCTTCTGTAGGGCGAGCGAGCGCTCGTATGTAGGCGTGCCGTCCGCTTGCAACTTCTCCCTCTAAAAATGTTTACCATTTGTAATCATAAACACTTTTAATTGTATGTTACATTATTTGACATGGGAGGCACTCATGGCCACATATAACTGCGATGAAGCTTATTACACCATCATTTACATTACATTACAATATCTCACATTACGCTGCAATTTTGAGTTAGATTAAAAACAATTTTTTTTTTTACATTTTATGGTGTTACGTCGTCCGTGGAAAAAGTTGCGATTCTTGATATCTTGCGTGACAAGATAAAAAGCTAAAAACAATTCTAACAATTTGCAGTATCCTTAGTACTTATTCCATTATGATGACTACTGGTTTGATGACATCACTATAGAAATGTTTTTTAATAATGTGTCTCGAGCTTTAGAAAGAGACAATCCGGTTGTAGAGCGTCGTCCCTGTCGCACGAACTTGCACGTCTCTGTGCGACAGGGACGACGCTCTACAACCCGACTGCCTCTTTCTAAAGCTCGACACGCATTATTTGCTGTCGAGAACTGTACTAATGTTATGTAGGTACATACTAAAGTAAACTTAAATAGTTTATATAAATGTAGTAACCTGTATAGCAGTGATGTTGTTTATAGCTTGCTCGGCTGCCTTAACAGCCTCCGAAGCCTCCTGAATCATCTTGACGATGGAGGTGTGCGAGGAGGCCGCCCGATACGCGTCCTCAGTTCTCGAATTGTTCAGCCGGTTCAACAGAGTGGATAGCTCCTCCGCCTACACATATGTTATTTATTTATTTATTAAAATTCGTCGGTAACACACAAACAGGCATGACGATCCTATTAGCACTAGTACACGTACAATACAAACATTGCAAATTACACATTAGCAAAATAATAAAAATGTAAGTAACATTTTTAAAAATGAAATTATAGGTATAATAAAACTAAAGAAAAATAAAAACCTTTCAAATCCTTCCTTCAAATGTATTTATCTCAGGTGAGACTTTCTCATAAATCACTCACAATAAAACATGTCACCGAGCAAATCAGCTTATCTGAGTTAAGAACGACTGATGGCTCACCTTATCGTGTCATGTTCATAAATACGCGAGTGAGGAGCGTTAGCGCATTCATAGCATGAGACGGCTTTTAATGCGATCATTTGAATGTATTCCTACTTACAATTACATGTGAAGGCACGCACACTTGTTTACGGACAGGTTACATGTTTCATAGTTTGCCTCTTCTAGTATTTAGTTCGGGGTTTTTATTTTTATTTTTTATAGTATGCGCGACATCTGGCGTCTCGGGCCACCCATAAGGTGTCAAGCGACGCCCATGGACATTCGGTTGGATGCAATTGTTTCATGTTTACTTCCCTTACATATTATAAATTAGTTTTGATTGAGAGGATCAAATTAAAATCAGAGGAAACGAGTAAGGAATAAAGAATACTTTGCATACAGTCTGTTAATTAGCTTAATCGGGAACCAATTCATTTCTTATATAGTTTTCAATTTGACATACCTACCTCCATAAAACACAAGTTATGTTCTACAGTTGTATTCTAACAAACAGGGCAAGCAGAATAATCGGTGTTGTGCGGAAAAACACGGACGAAATACCTACCCCACAACACCCACCGTCACGGCGAAATTTCTCTATGATATTTTTTTTTCATTTTAATTAGCTTAAGCAAAAATGTTATTATACAAACACTTGGTTCTTGCAAAATATACTAATTAAAAATATTCCAAGTTTCCAGTAGATCGCTTAAATGGTTTTAAAGCTGCAGGCTGTGACAAACAGACAGACGGACAGACAAACTGACGCCTGACCGATTTTACAACAAGTGCCTAACATCATCGACGTCTACGGAACCCTAAGCATTTATAAAACTTGCCTTAGCGCGAAGATAAAGGGCATGATTGTCAGCTTCAAGCAGCTTAGAGTCGAGCTGCGGCTTGTCCAGCTTGTAGGCCTGGACGAGCTGCGCGGTCTGGTTGCACACCCTCGCCGTCTCATCCTTCTGCCTCCTGATGTTGGAGAGCACTTGCGCGGCTACCGATTGCGCTATAGATGCGTTCACTAGCAGCTGCGCCGCTGCACCGCACATATTCATTATTTAATTATTACACACACACATCACACGCTCTATCCCGACAATCGGGGTAAGCAGAGCAATCGGTGTTGTGCTGCAAGTACTCTGGTAAATTACAGCACAACACCGACCACCACGTTTAGCAAAGTATTCGGACAAGATAAATATCAAGCAGCAAGTAAGGCACGAATGCCCACCTGCTGCATGACTCGTTGGAAGGACCGTGCTAAGGTGAGAGGTGGCTAGCCTGTCGCCCTTTAGCGCGGCACCTTGTCCTTATCCCTTAGTCGCCTTTTACGACATGCACGGGGAGAGATGCAGTGGGGCTATTCTTTTTAAGTACCGGCCCCACACGGTATTATTGTTAAGAGAAATACCTACTAGACAATATGTTATTCAGGAAGTTACGCTACAAAACTGCTCAAAGGTGTATCAATTTATTGACATCTATCTATTACAATTACATACAATTATGCAATGCCCACATATAAAATTTATGTATTTTTAACATACGCAATACAAAATTAATAATTACTTACTCTGAACAATATCTTCGTACGCCTTCTGGTTTTCTTTATTTACAGTATTCACTTTAGATGTAAACTTGGAGGCGCTGAAATAGTGAAATATCATTGAGTTTAGAGCCTCAAACTTTGGATCTAAGAAAGTTCTGGAAAATCATGTAACATGTACCTAGACCAACTTCATTTTATTGTTTCAATAAAAACTAAATAACTACCTAATACATTAAAACTAAAACTAATCTAAAATTTATATTATGAAAACCTACAAAAAATTAATTTCTGAAAAGTCCGCCGAAACCCCGTCTCTGCCGACGCCAAGTAGGTATACCCAGCACGCTCGCCGCGTTACCCCTCTGAATTTTAATACCAATTCGGCGTATGAGGAAGGCGTTCTTTGGAACGGCGGTCGCCAGTCCTCTCCGCGAGAAGCTTTCCCAACTTCTCCGTAAAAACCTTGGTTTCAGACGACCATGGTCCCAAAGTCTCCACGGCGAAAGGTTGAAACTCAAAACGGTCACGCAGCGAGCTGTACAATCTCGTCTTGGCGGCGGTAGCCTTGTTTGCCGCGGCCCCGGCAGACAAGGAGGTAACGGGAACATGGGTGGGGGCCAGGGTGTCCACGCATGTGGCGTCCCACACTAGAACCCTCCCTCGGCTCCATGGCAGTAGAATCATGCCGTCAGGTCTCTTATGGTCACCGCGGCTAAGGCCTGGTGGCTCCAGCATGTAAACACATTCTTTTTTTGAAAATGTTTATGACGATCACAACAGAAACTCTAAAGATGCTTACTTATTCTTCCCGTTCAGCTGTATGGCCTTGCCGATGGTGTTGTCGACTTCATCCGTTTTTGTTCTCATCTTCTTTAGTTTGTCAGTGAAATCCTTGACAGACTTTCTCAAGTCGTGGAAGGTCTGAAAAGATGTGGATCTCGTTTAACTCATTATTTCAGTTCTTTTTTTTTTAGGGAATCTGAGAAGGTCGACTACATCACCCACACCACTCGTGACGTCAGCCCTGACCACTTCTCGCATTTCCCCTTGGCCGTATCGGCTACAGTGAGCTGGCCCGAAAGCAGATACTATTTTTCATAGCCGTTCGATCTTCATTCAGTGCGGTGTTACCAATCTGGGCGAGTTTGTGGTAAAATCTTGGTAAAATTATTAAAAATGTATTGACTTTCTCAATGTTTGTATGAGGATGAGTAAGAAGTGCATCCAAAAACTAAAATAATCTAAAATCGGGACCTGATGATCATTCGTACAAAACCTTTGAAACCAACCTTATTCTGTTCATATACTGGCAAAACGAAGACCTTCATTCTCTCTTCCAAGTTTCTTGAGTTTTGAAGAATTTCCGAAGATTTGTTGAGCTGCGGCGACAAGTCTTTCTCTATGAAAACAACCACCTTGGTTATCTATCACGCACATTTCAAATAGTTATCACGTTTAAAACTAATACCGATCACTACATATGGAAGCATTCAAGAAGTAGACTAAACACAAACTGCACAAAATCACTTTCAGAGATGATACATCATCGGTTTGGTGGAGAAGTTGATAACATGCTGCGGCTACATGCCAGGATCCCAATGTAAAATCCTTGTTCGTGATGAATGTTTTGTTTGTTTTTGGATTTAGGTACATCTAATCCTAGATTTAAAATCCTTTCAAGATACTTTTGAAATCTGAGATCTATCTAATAGTTTATTTTAGTTACCCGGTTCGATTACGAAGAGCTGGCAAGAAACTTGACAGTTGACAGGGAGCTTATTTTTATGAATATTATTATAAGTATTATAAATTCAAGTAAGTAATCAAAATATAAAACTTATTTAAGAATTAGACAAGCTTCCTAATAAAAAAACCGCATCCAAATCAGTCCATCCGTTTGGGAGCTACGATGCCACAGACAGACACACACACACCCTCACACACACACACACACGTCAAACTTATAACACCCCTCCGTTTTTTTCGTCGGGGGTTAAAAAAAATAAGCTTACCCATAATGTCTGACTTGATCTGCTTGGCGTCCGCGAGGGCGCTATCGATCTTGGGCTGCTCGCCGAGCTCGAGGCTGACCGCGAGGTCGGCGACGTGCCGCACGGCGTCGCGCGCGGCGTCCCTGCCCCCGCGCACGCGCGCCAGCACGTCCTGCGCCGAGCCCACCAGCTCCGTCGCGCGCTTCACGTTCGCCTCCGAGTCGTTCTTGCTGTACTCCGACTGCACGCCATGCATAGATACATTATGTACCACACGCAATGGAAGGTCAGTCAAAGCGGCTATGTAAATATATAGTTCGTGTTGTCCAAACTTTTGTTCAAACTTTTCCATTTAATTGTCCATTCAGTTCATTAACTTTTCTTTAATTTAACATGGTTGGCTGCATCACCAACAACACCCGGGATGTCAGTCAGTGGCAGCTGGTGACTAACAGTGACCGGTAGTGCGCTAAGTACCTACCTACTTAAATACCAAATTTCCCAACACATTCCCGTTATGTTATTTTAAGATCGGGACTTCCGAATTTTTTAAACGCCTGCGTTTTATTATGTACGTACCTAGTATGAATATTCTCAAGACACTCAATGAATTGCAAAAAACAAGAAAAAAAAATCCAAACTAGTTTTTTAACAAATTTTTAGTACCTTTATGAACACACCCATAGACCACAACACTACTGCAGCTTTCAAAAAGAAAACAGTAGTAATGTCCCAACAATACTTAAAAAAATATATAAAAATAAAAGCATTTGAAAAGTAGGAATTGAACCCGGGATCACCTGATTGTAAAGCCTTACCTTTAACCAACGCTTAGGCAAATATCGGCACCGTGACAGAAAGCACAAAACCTAACCATATTCCATTTTAAATATTCGCGCGCTAACGGGTATGTGACATCACATGACCGCGCGCTGACTCTAGGTAGACGGACTCGTGCAAAACGAATCGCTCGCGACGTGTCGCACGCGCGGCTATTCACGATATAGCGTCCTTGTTTGGCAGTCGTGCTCCGCACGCAGAACTCCATTGCGGCCCATACTGTTTCTATGAAGTATCTTTTGTCTCACGCGCCAGCGGTGTTTTGCCAATCCCCATACATTCAGAATGGCAGACCCGCGTGCGTTTTCCGATTCCACACGGGGCGCGCGTTTACTCGCAAAAAAGTGTCTTGTGATCTATAAAATAAGGTCAAATTCACATTCGTATTTATTTGGAGTACGATCTTTATGGTTTTAATGTAGGTATATTGTAAGATATAATTTATTTTGAGTGAAGTGAAGACTTCTTGTGGTATGGTAGTGCGGCGCACGAACGCACTTTAGGACCAGCCGTCAGTGATGTTAGTCCATAACACCTTGCCATGTCAGTGCTTCTATTTGGTCGTGTCGGCTACACTGAACTGGACGGAAAACAAAAACTATTTACATAGCCGTTTCGACCGACGTTTCGCTCAGTGCGGTGGTACCAAACCGTCCGGTTAAACCCTACCATCTAGTAAGGTAAGAAGGGAACCGACCTACAGTTTAACGTGGAATCCGAACCACGGTCAACCTCCAACGGTCACCCATCCAAGTACTGACCGCGCTCAGGGTTGCTTATCAACAGTCGACCGAGCGCACCACTGAGCTACCGAGGCTGGTGATGCAAAGTGAACGTACGCTGCGGTCGAGATTCTTGGCCTTGCTCTCGAGCTGGTCGATGCTGGCGGTGATGGCGGCGAGGTCTACCCGCGCCGGGTCCAGCGCCTGCACCTGCGGCCTCAGCTTGCGCGCCGTCTCCGCGATGTAGTGCAGCCGTTGAGTCGTGAAGTACGATGTCGCTTTGAACTGCACATTTTTAGATGAAAAGAATAATAAAATTTGAGTTTATAAAATAAAATTCCAGCTAGGGGAAGGTCAAACCTCGGATTCAAACCTCGGCTCTTAAGATCAAGATTCCAACGCAACGCCTTAGACCGTGCCGACCACCCGCCCCTCAAGTTCAACAATTTATTTTTTGAAAGAACAAATTTATTGAATACTAGATTTTGCCCGTGCCTTCACTCGCGTGAAATTCGTATTTAAAAAGAAGAAAGTAAGTAAGAAAAAAGGCCGAGCCGCGTTCGGGTAAACAATAAACCACAGAACACCACTTCTATGATCTGTGCACTAAACCTTCTCTTAAAAATTAACTAAGGGTGAGGCCCGCTACCGTACCTTTGTTTCGGCGCGCGGAACAATTCGGTTTGTATAAGAGCCACATCTTAGCTTAAACGGAACTGCATTTTTAGCCTATCCTGTGTGACGTATAGTTAAATCTTCTGATCCCAGTTGCAGCTGTTACTCTGCATAAGCGTACAATTTCTATTTGTGCTATTATCAAGGTATGTATCATGTATATATAACTCGAGAATGGCTCAAGTTATTTAGGTACCAGAGGTAAATCTAAATGTAATGTTTATTAAGTATTTTTTTATGGTACCTATTTGTTTTTATTATTATTTACTATACAATAAAATTCGAAGTAATTAAGAAAACACTGACAGAGTGTGAACTAACCTTGAATTCGAGCGCAACTGGCGCAAGAGATCGATTGAGTTCCTCCACTGAGTCTAGCAAGTCGCCGGTGCAGGAGTCACAGCCCTCGCATCCCACCTTCGGTATCAACACCCACCTGCACCAATACAATGCTGTCAGTAAAGAAACACAAAAAGATGTAGACGAATTTTGTTTTGTTGTCATTCCTTATTTTTATGGAAACTAACTCAGTTGGCTATGTCGCCAGCAACATCTGTAATGTCAGCAAATAACACCTTGGTGAACTAGGTGCCATGTCAGTGATTCCCTTTGGTCGTGTCGGTTACACTAAACGGGGCGGAAAACACAAATTATTCGACCAACCTTTCATTCAGTGCGATGGTATCAACCTGGACTGGTTAAACCCTACCACCCAGTAAGGTAAGAAGGTTCAGTTCAATTTTACGTGGAATCCGAACCACGGTCAGCCTCAACAGTGGAACGGTCATCCATCCTAGTTCTAACTGCGCCCAGGTGTGCTCAAGATCACGAACGGTAGTCTACCGATCGCATCACTGAGCTACCAACGCTGACAATTCAAAGCCACAGACAGACAGTCCTTCTATTCTATAACTACTAATTAGCGGCCGGTGCTTCTATATCTACAAAGTGCTACTTCTGCACAAATTCAATTCAAATTCTAAACAGTATTTAGTTTACTGATGAGACAAACTACGAACTAAATAACCTGGAAGTAGTCTCTAAAAATCTGAAGATAAAAATGAACACACCTATGAGGGCACTGTTCACACTTGCTGCCGATGGCTCCGGGCAGACACTCGCAGTGGCCCGTCTGCTCGTTGCAACGGAAGCCCACCGAGTAGCCCGTGTTGCAGTTGCAGTCTGTCACACACACACACACAGATGTTTAGGTTTTGCAAAATTGTGTAGCGCAGGTTTTGTAGTTGTCAGTTAACCACACACGCCGTTCCAAAATTGAAACGGCACCGAAAGGTGACCAAAACGTCGTGTTCCAATTTTGAAAAAAATCGCGGTCTGAATATCTTAGTTTTACGGAATCAGAAGTCGGCAGGCTTCCGACGTCTGAGCGGTTAAGTACACATACCTACTTAGACATTGTGCCTCTACAAATGCCTCTAGAAGAAGAACTTACGATCGCATCCATGTTTGGTGTAGTTCCAGTAGCCAGCAGCGCAAGAATCACATTTCTGTCCTGTCACGCCCTTAGCACATCTGGAAGACATAATGTTTAAATTTGTCACCCACATATTATAGAGCCATGTTCTGGTATTGATTTTAACAATAGATAGACTCGGAAGAAGTCTTCGCCTCTGAAAAACGTTTATTGAGGGTGCAAATATTATGAATGAAATCATACAATAAACAATATACAAGCTAAGTGAACTGGTAGGGTTCTAGTAGGTAGATCTCAAAAAGAACCAAACTTCGTGGGACCAGTAGCGTTGCAGCAGCTAGGTATGTAGGTGCCACGATAGGTCACACACCAAAATCATACACAGAAGACAAAAGTTGATGGACCTGCACTGTCCGGTCTCCTCCTCGCACTGTCGGGACTCGGCTGCGAGGCCGCAGTCGCAGGGCGTGCAGCCGCGGCCCGTCTGCAGGCCCCAGTGTTGCGCCTCGCACCGGTCGCACTTCTCACCCACCACGCCGGGCTTGCACACGCATCGCCCGTTCGTGTTGTCGCAGTAATCCATCCCGTACTCGTCGCAGATGCACGCTGTACACACCAACCGCATTCTCATTCGAAGGTGTGGAACTCAGCCTGCGATGGCTTCACCGAACATATCCGGGCCTATCGGCAGTAGAGGAGGGTGTTAATCGAGGTCGGGACTAGCGAGTGGCTACTCTAAATTTCCCGCGCATGCTTCACGTTTCGGCTCGCATCAAGCCCTCGTCAGCTAGTCTGCGTTGACTAGGACGCGGGGAAAGCCCAGTCCCGCTCTCGACCTCCCTCTCTCTGCCTATCCATATTCTGTAGGATGCTTCCAGTGACGTTTTCAAAGCTCTCTCCATGTATGAGCTCAGCGTCGATCTTGGCAGCCCTAGATTCTTGAAGAGACTGTAGAGCGACTTCGACTTCAACTGTATAGCCGTAACCGTAACGAAGACGCGACATTTAATATCGAAATACAGAGACGAGTGCATTCGTGAGGTAACTTACCAGTTAGAACTCTTCACAAGTGAGTTGAAGCAAGAAGAACTTTAAGGTAAATACGAGAATGAAGGTGATGATGACCTTGGCAGTTTTTGAGGTGGATGGCGTCGCCAAAGAAGCCTGGCGCGCAGATGTGGCACGCGCCGCCGGACGTATTGTTGGCGCACTTGAGACAGTCGCCGGTGTGGGTGTCGCAGGAGCCCGGGTCGCCCACGTCGATGTTGCCCGAACAGTTGCAAGGCTTGCAGTAGTCACCTGTAGCATCACACATATCATATACAAACTATGTACTCACTACTTTATATACAGGGTGTTTGATGACTATAGGTCATAAAGTAAACCAGGTACTCCTGAGCCTATTTGGAGCAAATAAAATAGTTTAGTTTAGCATGGAAAAAAAAAGTTCACCGTAGAACAAAATGTCAGCTAACTTTTTTGCTCCAAATAGGTTCAGGAGTACCTGGTTTGCTTTATGACCTAGTCATCAAACATCCTGTATAATCTAAAGACCGCCCAGCCAGAGTCTGCACGAATCGGCCTTCGTCAAACCATTGATTTTATAGGGGGAGTCAGATGTACCGTCAGCGATGTTTTAAAGGTAACATGAAATTAGTCTTCAATTATGTCCTAAGATGGCGCCAGGAGTATCGAATTTGAATTAAATTATTTATTATATTTTTAAATCTGCTAATTATAGAACGATGCTAAGTGGGAACAGCATAGTTAAATTTAAAGATTATTTTATATTAAGTAAAAATTTCAAAATAGTGTATTTTAAGGTTTTCATAATTTTTCCAATAAATATTTTCATGTTTTGTCAGTCCGTGAGCTTGGCGGATAAAATGTATAATTTCGCCGCTTCTGCATCATAGATGTCAGACCAAAGTTAGGTTGTCCTATTTGTCTATAGATGGCATGCCTATTTCTTATTATATTTTTAGTTGCCAAATACCCACCAACCAAACCTGCGTGCAATTCAAATACGCGCGTGCGGTTAGGATAAAGTGGAGATACCTTCTTTAAAATTATATTTTTTTACCTCACCACCTTTGAAAACGGAAACAAACACGATGGATTAAATATAATAATAATAATAAAAATCGTTAGCCATTTATAAGAAAATCGACCTCATCGAAATAATTTGTATGACAGCTACCCTTATTTTTTTAAATAAAAAAAAACTAAAAAAGGTACCCCTAGATAATCGTTTCAAACTACTAAATATGAATTTTCAACGAAATCGGTTGAGCGGTTGAGGCGCAACGTCGCTGGACACATTGCCATAGACAAATTTGTATGACGGCTACCCTTATTTTTTCGAATTTTGAAAAAGTAAAAAAATTTACCCCTAGATTATCATTTCAAACTACTAAATACGAATTTTGAACGAGGTCGCTGGACACACACACACACACACACACACACATACACACACACACATACATGTTTCTCAAAACCACTTTTTTGGGATCGTTGACAGATATATAGCCCAAATCTGTACTGTGTGGGGCCGGTACTTTAAAAGAATGGCCCCACTGAATCTCTCCCCGTGTATGTCGTAAAAGGCGACTAAGGGATATGACCCCCTTCTTATATTACTAGGTGGTAGGGTTTAACCCGCCCGGGTTGGTACCACCGCACTGAATGAAAGGTCGGTCCAAACGGCTATGTAAATAGTTCGTGTTTTCCGTCCAGTTCAGTGTAGCCGGCACGACCGAAGGGAAGCACTGACGTGGCACCAAGTTCGCCCGGTGTTATGGGCATCACGGATGTTGTAGGTGATGTAGCCAACCGTGCCAGTTTCAATAAAAAAAAAAAAAAAATCAGTCGCATTCTCAACTTCGACATTTTGGAGGATCACAATACTTCCTTTCTCCTTACAGTCGCTCGAAAGTAAAAAGCCACCTCCATAGTTTTTAGCCGTTGCGGCAATTTATCGATCGACGCGCGACGTTCGCTTGTTTTGGAACACGCAAATGTTTGCGTGGAGCGTGCAGGCAAGCGATACGGGTTACTTCGCGTGGAAAAAGGATGACACAATATCGATGCGATCTCTTGAGACGGTCGGTTCTATATTCACGCGATACGCACACTACCATAATCGCGGTGTCTCGTTTTAGTAATAGTTGAAGTATGAACAAAATGTCTTTGAGTATGAAGTACGGAGTCCAGGCACCGAATTAAAAAAAGTTGAGTCCAGGTTGAGTCCAGGGCTATTTTTTCCATCTACGATGCTGCTGGTGGTGTTATACCAAAGAGATTAAAAGAGGGTGTCTCGTTTTAGTAATAGTTGAAGTATGAACAAAATGTCTTTGAGTATGAAGTACGGAGTCCAGGCACCGAATTAAAAAAAGTTGAGTCCAGGTTGAGTCCAGGGCTATTTTTTCCATCTACGATGCTGCTGGTGGTGTTATATCAAAGAGATTAAAAGAGGGTGGGTTTAAAGTATTTGTGATAAACTTTACAGAATATATAAGTCAATGATATTTTATCAATAAAATTGTAGATTTTACCGACGACGACACGACGACGAATAAAATAAAAAAATAGTAAATCTGATTTAAATGCAAAATTGATAATAAACCATCGCTTCTCTTATATTCTCTATCTTTTTCGGGAGGAAGGAAGGGATTCCTTCCTCGCCCATCTCTCACTCACCTCTCTCCCTGTCTTCTCTCCTCGATCCCGCCTTCCTCCCCTCCTTTCCCTCACCCTTCACGGACCCCCTCTTTGCCACCTTCCCTTTCGCCCATTCCCTCCCTCTCTCCCTACTTCCCTTCCTCCCCTCATGCCGCCCCTCCTTTCCATCACCCTCGCATTCCATTCCTCCCCTACTACCCCTCATCCTGTCCGCAACCCCCTCTTACCCCGCCCCTTCCCCCTTCCAACCTCTCACTCCCTCGATATCCATTCCTCCTCGTTCCCTCTACTACCTCCCTCCCCCACACCTACCCTCATTCACTAACCCTTCCTCCCTCCATACCTCTCCTCCTCTTCTTCTTTTTTTTATGGAAACTGACATGGTTGGATACATCACCTACAACATCCGTGATGTCGGACATGTCGTGCCGGCTATAAAAAAATTACTATTTAGATCAAATCTCTTTGATTTACATAGCCGTTTCGACATACGTTTTATTCAGTGCGGTGGTACCAACCCTAGTAAGGTAAGAAGGGAAGGGTGCTACAGTTTTACGTGGAATCCGAACCACGGTCAGCCTCCAATGGTCGAGCGGTCACCCATCCAAGTGTTGACCGCGCCCAGGGTTGCCTGCACCACTGAGCTACCGAGGCTGACAAACGTACCTCCCACCCACTCCCCCTTCTTTTCTCTCCCCCTTCCTCTTCCTGACCATTATTCATGATTTCTTACCAAAAGCAGTAACTATTGAGTAATCTGTGCCAAAAGCCTAGATAATAAATTTTCATATCCTTACCTAGAGAAATCATGGATTCCCCATACAAAAACTTTCACCCCTATTTCACCCCTTATTTTTAGGTTTCCGTATCCCTGTACGGAAGCCTATTACTAAGCCTCCGCAGTCTGTCTGTCCGTCCGTCCGTTTGTCTATCCGAGGGCTGTATCTCTTGAACCGTAATAGGAAGCCCGTTGAAATTTTCACAGAATATGTGTTACTATAGCGGATATAACAACAAATAAGCGGAGCTAGGTACAACCAAAGAGTTTGTAAACTCTTTGGACCGGAGTAAAACCGCAAACAGGAAATTACAATCTTACACGTTCAACCCCACATGAAAAATCCAGTATTTCCGTTTGGGCCACGGGGCTCACCGCTCACCGGTGAGCCTTTCCTTCCTGAACTATTCAGGTCATGGGGGTCACCGGTGAGCCGCGTGAGAGGTCCTACGTAAACGCTTCCTACAAGCCACAGAGCGCAGCTACAAAGCCAATATGGAAGTGAGCCGCATGGCCTTGTAGTCGAAGCGGACGGCGTGGTTTTCAAATCCAATAGAAACTTGTAGTTTTTTATTAAGTTAATTTTAACGATGCTAGGGCTGCTCTTAACGATAAGGTAGAAAATAATATTTTTATTAATAGAATTAATAAAACCAGAAAATAATAAGAAAATATTCGTCAAAATAAAAATGAACATAATATTTTCTTCATTACCAAATAAGAAGACATTATTTATTACGAAAATAATTTATGAAATTGAACAAAAGAAAATATTTATGAAATTGAACAATCACAACATTATGACACTTCAGTATTTAAAATAATCAATCATCTTAACCCTTTGGCTCTTAACCATAAACAATAAAGAATTATCCGTGAGTCTTGTTAAAACAAGGCAAACAAAGGAATGGTTTAGTTGGGCTGCTTTGGCAATAAGTGGATACTTTTTTCGACTTGGTTTTAGCCTGTTTGCTACCCATTATTGGTACGTTCTTTGCATAACATTGGTGACATGTACTTCTCACTTTTCTGGCCAATCCCTCTTTCCTTTCCAGAGTGTGTTTAATTCTCTTCCGTCTTTCTATACGCATTTCATCGTCGCTATCCAAACTCTCCGACAAAAGAATTCGAAAGCATCTTCTTTTCGTTGGTTGAACTACGTCTTCATAGAATCTATTCCGAAACTACGGTTCAGAAGATCTATCTCGATGTTTTCTAACTGCGTTAGCGCTTCTTGTGTTAACTCGAAATCTTCAAAATAATCCATTTTTGGCGAGAAAAGCGTAAAACATCCTCAATTGTCGACGCAGCCGGACCGGGATTGATCGCTGCGTCCGCGGCGCGCGCGCAACGGGTGGGCCGCGGCGTGACCCCGCGGCCCCAGCCAACAGAAAAATACAAATCCTTCATAGGAGGCCACACGATCCACCCATGAGCCTTTTGCTATATCTCGAAAATTAGACGGTAAAAGTCGCAAATTTTTATTTTCCTTACAAATTACCGCATTTTATAAACTTTGTGATGAAAATCTCAAGTTGATGAAAATTACGGATATAATGAGTTTGGCTTGGCCCGAACGGAAAAGTACGCTAGGCCCACCGGTGGGTCGTATGGCGTTCAACGTGTTAATTGTGGGCTGATTTTGAAAATTCTTTTTTTGTTTGGTAGGTATACTTCAGAGGTGCTCCCATTGAAATTTTATTGAAATTTATTGAGCGGTTTATGAAAAAGCAACAAAATACTATTGGTGTGTGGTTACCTTCAGCAAAACTTTTGTGATGTGGACTTTTTCAGCAATTTGCAGTTTGACACATGGCGAATAATTCTGTACCACTTCAACCGATTTCGATTATTCGATTTCGATTATTGTTTTTTATGTAATATTGTTTTAAAAATATAAAACCGACTTAAAAAAAAATTAACTAGAACTAAAAAGTATTAAATAGGTACCTAATATTTTGAAATTTTCTCTGTCATTGTATTGAAATACATGAATCGATATTGTCATTCATATTCGGACCCTTGTTTCATGAATATTCTAAATTTGAAATCTTTTCCGACCGGCCAGATGCGCTTAATATATTATAATACGAGTACGAGTACCATCGAGCTGGTCTGATGACGGAGACGGAAGGTGGCCATAGGAACTCCTAAACTACACATGATAAACCCATCGTGTTTGGGCTCGTTGAATTTGTCTTCACGAGCAATTTACTTTAGACCTAGGAGATTCTCAATTCGACAGTATGTTTTCTTTTTTTGGATGTTTGTTACGCGATTACTCCGTCAATTATTGTGGGCCAAAGACATTAAACCCACCCTTTGTGGGCCGATTTTGAAAATTCTTTTTTTTTTTTTGAAAGGGGTAACCATGAGGTGGTTCCATTTTAATTTGGTCGAGATCAGATTGGAAAGCGAGGCGGAATCGCGAGGCCGAAGGTCGAGCGATTCCGCCGAGTACATTAATAGCAAAAAATTTCAAAAAAAAAACTGTGAAATAAAAAACTATTTAAAAAAATATATAAAAACCGCCTTCAAAAATGTATGAAATAAAAAAAATCGAACCCTAGAGTTGAAGGCGGTGCTAAAGCAAGCAAAAATGATACATGAAAGAAAACATGCGCGGATGATATCCTTTGTGATTTGTGTTTTGTGTAGCCTTCTTTAGCACCGCCTTCAACTCTAGGGTTCGATTTTTTTAATTTCATAAATTTTTTAAGGCAGTTTTCATATTTTTTTTTTACATACAATGCTGACATTATTAGAATGAAGAGTGACGAGTATTTGTTTAACTGTTCAACTAAATAAATACGTTCTATCCACAGAGCACGGAATACCGCGCGCGCGCGCGCGGGGGTATTCCGTGCTCTGTGGATCTATCTATTAAAAGCGCACAAACAGGAAATTACAATCATAATAATATTTTGTTCCGTATACCAAATTATTTTCAAAACATTATTTTATTTTATTTAATTTGATAAGAAGTGTTAGTTTAATTGTAAATTGTCATAATTTTATTATTCAAATATAATTAAAAATTTTGGAATTTACATAAATAATGTTCTTTATAAATATAAATGAAAGCGCCATCTTTTGTCTAGTAGCAGTAATTCTACAGCCTAGTGGCAATTAAAGGTACCTAGATACTGTTGTATTTCAACTAGATAGCGCCCTTAGTATAGAAGTATTAACAAACATTAACGCCACCTGTTTGTTTTACGACAACATCAAGAAAAATTATTAACGCCCTCTGTTGGTTTTACGATTTACAACGTTACCAAATTTTTTATATGGAGTGGTCTATCTGTCCCGACAGGGTTATAAAATCAATGGTCAAACTGACAGACAGGAAATGGGAAAGTATATACCCATGCTTCATTTGTAGAGAGTGTTTCAACTAAATCTTCCCTTCGCCGTTATGTTGGCTCCACTGTCTATCTGTCAAAACAGCGTTGAGGGTTGTTATGTGTACAGATTAACCCGTAATTATCGGTATGTACCGTATTTATTATACGGTAATACCGATTACATTATTAGGTAATATAATCTTCACAATCTGGCAATACGAATTTAAGCACTGACAGTGACACTAACAGTGGATCCCAACATAACGGCGAAAGGAAGATTTAGTTGAAACGCTCTCTACTGGCTAAGCTGACAGATAATTCAATAAGAATAGAAGATTAGTTGTTATATGGAGCGGTGTTGATTTAGAAGACCTAATGGAAAATGGCTTTATAGAAAACTTAGGTAGATTGACGTGAAGTAATTTGAATGTAAACAGGGTGTCCCAGAAACCGACGATAATCCTTTGACAGCTGATAGGGCTGCTAATTACCTCTCAGAATATCTAATTTTAGGTTTAGTAAAAATGGCTTAGTTTTTGAGATATTGTAATTTTTGTAAAAATCCAAAATTTTCTCCCTCAGCTCATTTTTTTAAATGCCACAAGTACAAATGCAAGATTTTCTTAAATCTAGTTTTTGTCAAATATTTCTGAAAGGCAAGGCTTTCACACGGTATAATTTATTTTTTCATGTTTAATCCTGCTTAGTTGAAAAACGACTTAAGAGCCACATGTTAAATTTTTTTCAGCCTCATCCCTTGATTTTGGCCCTTCGCGGTGAAAAAAAAAATTACTACACTAAAGTGGCATTATGCAACAAAAATACGCCCATCTAATGTAGTTTTTAAAATGGTCCATCACTTACCGATTTGCCCAATAATTTATGAGGTATTGTTATTTAACTTCAAAAGGACCCCGGAATTTGATAACTGTTCTACCAACTACGAATTGGAATAAAATTAACACTTGAAGTAATTGGTCCTTATTAACCTGTTAAAGTAGATGTTCAAATTGTTTACCACCTGCACGAATGCTAGCTCGACATCTTCTCACAAATACCCGGTTGATGCGTCGAGCAAGTACTCGATGCAAGTGCAGATACGTCCACCTGAGCTACTGCCGTAATTCTTTCTTTTAACTCTATCAAGTTTTCCACCGGTTTCCCGTAAACTTTTTTCTTTTAAATGGCCCAATAATAAAAATCTAACCGATTCAAATCCTTATAGCCTTTTAGTAGATGTACCATTGGCCATACGGAGGGAGATGTGGTTGCAAAATGATGGCTGCCCAGCCCATTACGCTAGAGAAGTGCGTAATTTTTCAGACCAAGCATATCCCCACAGATGGATCGGATGTCTAGATCAGCCAGTCAGTCAGTCAGCGTGTAAGCGTCCACTGCTGGACATACGCCTCTCCAATTTTCTTCCAGTCCTCCCGGTCTTCAGCGGTACGGAACCACTGCTTTCCGCCGACGTACTTGATGTCTTCGTCCGACCTGCCGGGTGGTCTTCCCACACTCCGTTTTCCTGTCCACGGCCGCCATTGTAGGACACGGTTACTCCAACGGTCATCGTCTCTTCGGCTAATGTGCCTAGCCCACTGCCACTTGAACTACGTCTAGATCACCAGATTTAATTCCGTTAGATTTTTATCATTGGGGCTATTTAAAAGAAAAAGTTTACGGGAAACCGGTGGAAAACTTGATAGAGCTCAAAGAAAGAATTACGGCCGTAGCTCAAGTGCAAAGAGTTTGTATTACGTCGCCGTAATACAAACTCTTTGCTCAGGTGGACGTATCTGCTTGCATCGAGTACTTGCTCGACGCATCAACCGGGTATTTGTGAGAAGATGTCGAGCTAGCATTCGTGCAGGTGGTAAACAATTTGAACATCTACTTTAACAGGTTAATAAGGACCAATTACTTCAAGTGTTTATTTTATACCAATTCGTAGTTGGTAGAACAGTTATCAAATTCCGGGGTCCTTTTGAAGTTAAATAACAATATCTCATAAATTATTGGGCAAATCGGTAAGTGATGTACAATTTTAAAAACTACATTAGATGGGCGTATTTTTGTTGCATAATGCCACTTTAGTGTAGTAATTTTTTTTTTCACCGCGAAGGGCCAAATTCAAGGGATGAGGCTGAAAAAAATTTAACATGTGGCTCTTAAGTCGTTTTTCAGCTAAGCAGGATTAGACATGAAAAAATAAATTATACCGTGTAAAAGCCTTACTTTTCAGGAATATTTGACAAAAACTAGATTTAAGAAAATCTTTCATTTGTACTTATGGCATTTAAAAAAATGAGCTGAGGGAGGAAATTTTTGATTTTTACAAAAATGACAATATCTCAAAAACTAAGCCATTTTTACTAAACCTAAAATTAGATATTCTGAGAGGTAATTAGCAGCCCTATCTCCTGTTAAAGGATTATCGTCGGTTTCTGGGACACCCTGTATAATTATTGCACTCAAATACAAATATGGGCAAAAGGTAAAATAAAAAAAAGGTAATACTTAATGCATTTAGGCATTTTCTACCAGAATACCCTTGGAGTATCATAACAGCTAGGTAAGTGGTGGAAAGAAATATATAATACATATTTTGACATAAATACAGTAATGCCAAATAATGTGTAATAGAAAAAGTAAGATAAACTTAAGTATCAATAGTTATGTACAATGTAATTATTATACCTATATGAGATATATATATTATCAGATATATACAATAAGTAAAGCTAGACTAAATAAATCTAAATTATTTACAAAAATTTTTACTAACTCTTCTAATCAGTTACATGTTAGGATGAGTTGATCAGATTTCTCAAAAAAATCATGGCATTCGAGGCGGTCGAAAGGTTTCGACTATGAGTGGACTTTAGGAAATGAGCCCACCGAGAGAATGCACATGCACTATAATTACCGGGCCTCTCGGGCTCGCCGTAGAAGCCGGCGGCGCAGTACTCGCAGCGCGGGCCCCCGTAGCCCTGAGGACACTCGCACGCGATCAGCGAGCCCGTATCATCCACCCGGCAGCTGTACGCGAAGCTGATACACAAATTGAGTGTCAGTAAGCACGTTGACTGATGTCGTGAAATATATCCAGGGGTATGTTGGTGGAAATAAATATTAACCCTGCGAGCGTAAGCTTAGCGTATAAGCGTAGCGTAAATTTGTACCTTACGCTTCGTGTAACTAAATAGAATACTAGCTGACGAGGGCTTGATGCGAGCCGAAATGTGAAGCATGCGCGGGTGGCCACTCGCTAGTCCCGACCTCAATTAACACCCTCCTCTACTGCCGATGGGCCCGGATATGTTCGATGAAGCCATCGCAAGCTTAGTTCCACACCTTCGAAAAGAGACTAACTAATAGAACTAACAGAAAGAAAGAAATAAAAAAAATAGAAAAGAAAATGAGTTCATTCAGATAACTCATTTTCTTTTCTATTCTTTTTATTTCAGACTGAAAATCTAGTATGTCATATGAAAAAAATCAAAATAGGATACTGCATCTTTTAGACGAAGCTGAGGTCAGTTCTTCTGGCGATCCCGATAGGGAAATCGAAATCGATAATGTTAGTCAAGGAAGCTGTGAAAATGGCACGGAGCGAGCAGGAGATAGACGAAGAATAAGAAGAGTCTGTTGAATAGGAGGAAAATGAGAGCGAAGGTGACAGAAGATATTTGTTGGGGAATAATGGCACAAAGTGGTCTACTATATCAGAAAGGTCTAATGTACATATTAGGTCAGAAAACATTGTAAGAATGGCGCGCGTGAAATCTATTAGACAAAATGTACAGACAGCTATGGAGTGTTGTGAACTGTTACTAGAAGAAAAGATACTTTGTTGTTTTCTTATACTTTACCAAAAAACGGTGAGCATGTGCCATGCAATAAATTCTAATGCAAGTTCTAATTGTCTATGTCATTGATTCCTTTAATAAATATACAAAATCTAAAATAAATCTTTATTTTATCCTTAATTTTGGTTGAAAATATAAGTAGTAATTATTTAGTGTTCCATAAAATAATAAAAAAATTAAATTACTGTTTTAGTTACCCGATACCTATTAGGGTTTGTAACACCTACCTTACGCTTGGTAAATTAACATTTATTATATGCATTGTAAACTTTCTTCTGCTCGCCAGGTTAAAAAAACGATGAAAAAGGTACAAAGTAGACTGAAGCAACTTACTTGTTAGAAACGATCGGAAGAGGACAAGCGCAAATTAGGCAGTCATTAGGAGTTCCGACTGTCGCGTTTCCGTGGTAGCCGGCAATACACTGCTCACAGTGGTCGCCTGTCGTATAGTCTTGACAATCCTGAAACACAAAATTGTTTTGTTTGAATAGAACATACAAGAAGTTTTGAAGTTGAAGCTGTCATTGAACATGAAAGCACTCCAAATACCTTGCAATTTAAATAATCTTGTGTATATAGAATTGGTTTCTCAGAAACGCCCCTACTATGGATGAAAGAGCAATGGCGAGCTCCCATACATGAAAATAGTTGACATTATTTGGCATCGTCTAGAAATAAAAAAAATATGATTAGGTTCTGTTAAAGTCTCTTAAAATTGGTGTATATTTTTTTTTGCCTAACGAAGTCACAAAAAAAATTATTAAGGTTTTAATTTTTATGTTATGTTTGACTGGGTCTCTTATTCTGTCCAGTCTATTCTCAATACCCTGATATGTAATAAGTAAGTAAAGTATCTATACATATAATAAAATCGTAGATGTAAGAAAGTCTGTACATTGAATGTATTCGGAAAAAAACTAACCAGGGTGGCTTAAAATGAGATACTGAACATGTTAGAACAGTTTTTAAAATTTTTGTTTGTTTGTTTGTTTGTTTGTCTGTACGCGCATCACGCAAAAATCACTGAACGGAATTAGACGAAACTTTGTATAGTGGCAGTTTATATGCCGGGTTAACATAATACGTAAAAAAAAAAAACAAAAAAAAAAAAATTACAATTATAAACATTATTGCGCGTTTAAAATCACGTAGTCCAAAGTGCATAATTATATCTTGAGAACTGGCAGCAAATACAATTTGAATAAAATATTCATTCGAAATTTAAAAATAAGTAGATACAACGAAAATGACAGTTCTTCTTTTTTTTTATAACTTGAACACAATAGTCTATACATATCTATTCTTTCTATACATATCATAAAATCGTAAATGCAAAAATGTCTATTTGTACGCGCATCTCGCAAAAACCACTGAACGGAATTTGACGAAACTTTTTATAGTGACAGCGTATATCCCGGATGAACATAATAATTAAAAAATATAATAAAAATCACGTAATCCAAAGTAAAGGTAAAAAACAATTTTAAATGTCATGTTGACAACGGAGAACTGTCATCTCGACGTGAGCTGGCCGGTGACAAATTGTTTGATAAATAAAAATAATAATTGAAAGTCGAAGTTATGTCGCTGTCATTGGTGCAATAAAATTTATATATCTGTTGCCCGCGGCTTCGCTCGCATGAAATTCGTATTTAAAAAAAAGAAAGTAAGTAACTAAAGGCGGGCCCGAAGGCGGATCTGCGCTCACGTAAACGATATTCTTTCTCGATGAAAGTAACTAAGGGCGAGGCGGAAGGCGGAGCTGAGTTTAGGAAGAAGAAAAACATTCTTGAAGAAAGTAAGTAACTAAGGGCGAGGCCGAAGGCCGAGCTCTATTCTGGAAGACCATAAACCTTCTCGAAGAAAGTAAGTAACTATGGGAGAGGCCGCAGGCCGAGCTGCGTTCAGGAAGAAGCTAAACCATCTTGCAAGAAAGTAAGTAACTAAGGCGGGGCCGAAGGCCGAGCTACGTTCGGATAATTGAAAAACCATCTCGAAGAAAGCAAGTAACTAAGGGCGAGGCCGAAGGCCGAGCTGCGTTCAGGAAGAAGCTAAACCATCTTGAAGAAAGTAAGCAACTAAGGCGAGGCCGAAGGCCGAGCTACGTTCTGACAAATGATAAACCATCTCGAAGAAAGCAAGTAACTAAGGGCGAGGCCGAAGGCCGAGCTGCGTTCAGGAAGAAGCTAAACCATCTCGAATAAAGTTAATTAATATTAAGATTGAGTTAATTTAATTTAAATTTTATTATAAAGTCCACGCTTCTAACGGCAAATATACCGTGCATCCTAGAACCTCGCGGTTATTCCCGGCTGGATGGCAAGAGGCCCGATGCTATCACCTTAGTGCCATGGACTAAGGGTAGTTCTTTGATGTGGGACGCCACTTTTGTTCTCACATTGGCTCCAAGTCACGTTAGGACATCTTCAAGAGCGGCTGGCGCGGCCGAGGCTGGGGCGGAGAGCCTCAAACGCAGCAAATATAGAAATATAATTCAAGATTTCGAATTTGTTGCGTTTGCGGCTGAAACCCTCGGTACGTGGAGCAGTGAAGCCAAAAGAGGCTTGAGCTGGTTGACGCAAATGGTGTCCCGCCATCAAGAGCTTATGTACTTCATTCAAAGAGTAAGCCTTGCCATCCAGCGGGGTAATGCCGCAAGTGCTCTAAGAACATTTGAAAATGCCCGTTTTGATAATTATTTTAATGTTTGTTAGGTAGGTTTAATTCTTTAGTTAATAATATTACTTTTTTATTTTTATGAAATAAATAGATTGAGTAAACGATATTATATTCTATCGAAGAAAGGAAGTCTTTAAGGGCGAGGCCCGAAGGCGGAAGAGGGTTTTTGGTTTACCTGAACGCAGCTCGGCCTTCGGCCTCGCACTTAGTTCCTTCCTTTCTTCCAGAAGGTTTATCGTCTTCCTGAACGCAGCTCGGCCTTCGGCCTCGCCCTTACTTACTTCCTTTATTTGAGAAAGGTTTATCGTTTACCTGAAAGCAGCTCGGCCTTCGGCCTCGCCCTTAGTTAGTTACTTTCTTTAAGAAGGTTTATCGATTACCTGAACGCAGCTCGGCCTTCGGCCTCGCCCTTAGTTACTTACATTCTTCTTTGGAATACGAATTTCACGCGAGCGGAGCCGCGGGCTCAGCTAGTTAGTAATAAGTAATTAGGTGAATTATTTATTTTTGCCTCCTTCTCTCGTGGTGATTATTAGTTGCTTGCTTCTGGTGGTAAGACATCTGCATCTACATCTGTGATACTCTAAGGTGGAACAGTATATTTATATAAATAATCTTTGTTTGAGTATAGGTCATTCATTTAGAAGTCAATAAAGCTTCTTATAATAAGAATATATTTTATGTGGCTTTTATAAATCTAAGCAATTATTGCTAAAAACTAAGAAAATTATTCCAAGCAGATTTACTAATATCGTGTTTATAGACGCTAACAAACAAAGTCAAATATTATTTCGCCATTGCTCTTTTGTATTTAGATAATGTTTTACTTTCCAAGTACATCTAGATAGGTGTTATACCTGAGAAAATAAATCTTCCCACAAAAAAAAAACTTACATTAGTTGACGCCGAGCGAAGCTCCGTTGCCCAGGTACTGAATGATAATAAGCGGATCAGTGAAATACTTACAAGGCAGATTCCAGTGTTGACGTCACAAGTGTCGGAATGCCCGTTGCACTGGCACGGTGCGCAGAAGCCGCTGTGCGGGCCGCTGTCGAGGCGGTAGTGTCCGTCGGCGCACTGCTCGCACGAGAGACCCTTGTACGCGGAGGGGCAGGAGCATTGCTCCACTGAGGACGCCGACACTGAACCAATACTCCAGTCCATGTCCACACCCACGTCCAGCGTCACACTCTCCAGTCTGCAAGCGTTTCACATTTTAATAAGGCATCAACATCAAAATTCCTCAGCCTCGATAGCTCAGTGGTGCAGACAGTCGACTGTCGCTATTGATAGTTAAGCAACGCTGAGCGCGGTCAGTACTTGGATGGGTGACCGCTCGACCGTTGGAGGCTGACCGTGGTTCGGATTCCACGTTAAACTGTAGGTCCCTTCCCTTCTTATCTTACTAGATGATAGGGTTCAACCCGCCCGGGTTGGTACCACCGCACTGAATGAAACGTCGGTCGAAACGGTTATGTAAATAGTTTGTGTTTTCCGTCCAGTTCAGTGTAGCCGGCACGACTGAAGGGAAGCACTGACATGGCACCTAGTTCACCCGGTGTTATGGGCTGACATAACGGATGTTGTAGGTGATGTAGCCAACAGTGTCAGTTTCCATAAAAAAAAAAAATCGACCTTTGCACTATTACACCAGATAATATAGGTAATATTTATAAAGATGTAGGTAATGTAAATAAGCAGAGTGATCAGATTCTTAAGTATTTACGTTTATGATGTAAATAATCATGTTCTTGTGAGCGGTAGTATGGGTTAATTGTTTGTAAGTGACTATAATACTTTAATGTACTCGTACTAACAAAACATTGTGACTTGCGAAGTTTGTTTGGCAGTTCTTCGCATTGAATTAGAACTGGCGGAATTTTCATGTCTAAGCTTAGGTTACCTACCTATGGATGTAATTGTACCTGCAATAAATATTAAACAAGCCAAACCAAGCCGGACTGGCACCTCCTCGGGGGTGATATTGGCTGCGCCTGAGGCTTCGACCTCGGACACAGCCAGCTAGATCAAAAACAATAAAAAAAAAAAAAAAATTATCCGCGTAGATAAATAGTGTCCTTGTGTTGTAATGTAGGTATGCAGTAAATGTGTACCTGGTTGTGACGCTAGTCTCCCAGTACGTTGCCCTGATGTACAGAGCCTTGACATTGTTGAGTGTAGTCATGAGGAGGTCCCGGGTGACGATGCCGTCGGCGAGCGTCGCGAACTCAGACTCCACGAGGCGCAGACTGTGCTTCCAGGCGGTGGTCGCGGGAGGTTGTTCAGTGCTGTTGTGCACGAGGAAACCCAGCGGACCCTCTATGATCACGTCCGGAGCCGGAATCGCCTTCCCGGAACGTTCCGACGTGTAGAAGATGGTGTAGTTCAAGAGTCCTCCGTACGAAGTCAGTCTTTGACCTGTGAGTAAATTATAAAAATGTAGGTATCTGACTTGTCAGATGTGGACCAAGATTAAAAAATTGGCTATGATAAATGGTTTAGATATAAAAAAAACTACAGATGAATCTCAATAAATTCTCACCGAGGTATTGTTGTGGCGCACCAAAGTAAGTGACTTTCTCGTTGGCCTCCTCAGTAGCGAGCTCGGCTCCGATGACACTGCTGTTGAGTACTTGGGGCGGGTTGGCGTGGCGGTACAGTTTCACCGAGCCGTTCGTCTCGAGATTCACGAGGTACCAGTCCTCCATGCCTCTTATCTACAACAGCGTTGGCAAAAATAAAAATGTACTTGTACATTGTACTTTTTTTTTATAAATTTTATTTTTTAGGGCTTAATAATTTTTTAATATCAGCCCCATAGTACTATTCTTCTCCATCCCTTGCAATGTGATGTATTTCGGAATGGCTACATGGATACTACAGAATTGAGAATGACTTTTTGGGAATGGTCATTCCCAACTCACCATCACGTTCTAGGCCTAAAAGCCGAGTAGTTGTGCTGAAAATTGATTGGAAGGCAGACATTTAGAATACCAATAGGTCAGATAATTTGAGTTAATAAAAATATTTCAATGAATTTTTTATGTAAGTACCTACCCAAAATAAATTATCCACATTAGAGTGTAGTTGTTACCTGCGCCCACAGTAGGTAGGAGTTAGTGCAGCGTGTTGTCTTTCCGAAGCAGAAGCACTTGGTACAGCCCTCGGGGTTCTCGGGCTGCAGATCGAAGTGCCCGTCCAGGCAAGTGTCGCAAGCCTGTATTCAATTAATTCATCGTAATTTCACAAGTCAGATTATGCATGCGTGTGAAATAAAGCACAGACGAACTGCATTTACAATGCACTACACATATTTGTACTTGAAGTGTAACTTGTGTATTTATCTATTTTTTATGTTTTGTTTTAGGCAGCCTGTATGAATTTAGCTATAAAGTTTTTTTTTCGTAAAATTTTATAAATGTATTATAATTTTAAGGTTAAATGTTAAGTTATAATTTTTCAAGGTTATCTTACATGGCCGCCAACATTTTCCTTGCAGAAGCACTCGGCCGTATTCTGGTCACAGACATCCAAAGTGGTGCCAGCGAGATTGCAGTTGCACACGCTGCAGTATGGGAATGCATAGTTTCCAGCTGTGCAGCGGTCACAAGTCCGTCCCACTACATTCTCCTTACACCTGCACACACATTTTTATTACCTACTTTAACAAATCTAATAATATATAAGTCTAGTCTAATAATAAGTCTAAATATCCACCAGGGTCACAAAGAAGTTCAAACAAGTAGACACATGTGATCGCATCCACACCCTAAACTCACAATGATCCACAGAAGAAACCCGTTTACTGAGTACAATTCTTTAATATTATTTATAGAAAGTGCGTCATTCTGCACTGATCCACCAATGGACATTCTGATTGCAGGCTTGCAATTGCCATACCGGCTTGACAGATGCCTATAATTTTTTTTTTTATCTCTAGAAAATCTTCATCACACACATATATTTTTAAAAAGTTTATGGGCATAATTAATTCTTTTTTAGATTTTGAAAAAATATATGAAAGAAATATATACGTATTCATTGCTGATACACGATGTCATATCACACACGCTGAATCCCGACAATCGGGGTAAGCAGAGTAATCGGTGTTGTGCTGCAAGAACTCGGGTAAATTACAGCACAACACCGACCACCACCTTTCGCAAATTATTCGAACAAGATTCAATCGATCAAGCAGCAAGTAAGGCACGAAGACCCACCTGCTGCATGACTCGGTGGAAGTACCGTGCCAAGGTGAGAGGTGGCGAGCCTGTCGCCCTTTAGCACGGCATCTTGTCCTTATCCCTTAGTCGCCTTTTACGACACGCACGGGGAGAGATGCAGTGAGGCTATTCTTTTTAAGTACCGGCCCCACACGATGTGTAAAACTTGTAGAAAGCCATAATAATGACAAGAGAACTCACTGGCAGCTGCCGTTAAATAGGTCACACTGGAGCTTGTTGTCGACGACGCCGAGCGAGTGGCAGTTGCAGTCGCTGCAGCCGACGACGATGTCGAAGCCGTAGGTCTCGGGTTTGCAGCGCTCGCAGCGCTCGCCCACCACGTTCTCGGGACAGATGCACGAACCTACATATTGTCAAGCCACTTCAGCACACTCACACACATCAGACATCCATCGTCGCTATAATATACCTGCTTATATAATGTGTTGTTTTCCAGTGACATACATAATGATAATGTAAATGTACTCTAGAACTTGGGCCGGGAGCACAGATTTAATAGTTACTTCGTAACAGATAAATCACTCCATAGAAAAAGTTCCATACCTTCGGCTTTAATAGCCTAATTTGTCACGTCGCCAATCACTGCGTGCGAAAATGTTTAGGTACATTTTCGCGACGATCCAGTGTAAAGTGCATTATTGCTTTGCAGCTGCGCGGTGGAAGGTGAAGATTCTAATGATGCGAAATAAATTGCTCAATTCGGCAGAGTTGCATACAGCAAGTGTGTACATCTCACCGTCGTCTGCGCACATCTTGGAGGGACAGTCGCACGGCTGACAGTTGGGAAAGCCGTAGTAGCCGGGCCGGCACTGCTTGCACGTTCGCCCGATCACGTCCGGCTTGCAGTCGCATTGCCCTCCGAACTTGTTGCACGAGAACGACCAAGAGCCCACATAGTCGCAGAAACACTGCAGTGCACCGTTGTTGTAGTCCGACGTGATGGAGAATATTGAGTCGCGGCAGAAACCTTACGTAGAAAACAATATGAAATTAAATGAAATCAAATAATTTATTTATAAAATGTCTACATCTCTTTTACATAACCATGTCTCCTGCTTTAGAGAATCCCTGCATTGCAGGGTGACTTATGTACTCAATAATTAACACTACCCTGCTCTCGCAGTTTTTCTCTGACAAAATATATAATAATACAGTGTATGGTACAGTTAAACTTTAAAAATAAATCATGATAAATTAAGATTTCTATTGCTTTTGTAAAAGAAATATAGACATTAATATAATGTATTATTGAGCACAAGCTTTCATCGCTAAACCACATCACGCAGTCGGTGCTCAACCACATCACGCTGTCTGATGTATGTATTTATGTTTAATGTACCTTTGTCGGTGATATCGACGTGATAATGGTTTTGTGCGCAAGTAGTGATGAACTCCCTCGTGTAGTCCAGAGTGTTGGCTTCCTTCAGCACCGTGTCCACATAGTCATCCGACGCCACCACCAGCAGGTAATCCAACCATACTCCCTTTCCAGACTTCTCCTGCACATATGCATAATTTATCTGAATTAATCATCGACAAATTACAACATATAGCTTGAACATGATGTTAACACAAAACTAACAAGAGAGATACATGAGAGTAAAATGTAACTGACAAGTTTTTGCCTGAGTTTTTGGATACGTTTTTGCCTAAATTAGGTGTGCCAAATCAGAGGATGTCAATATGATCAAAAAATTTTGGGTTGAAGGCGTTGGAGGGTTAGAGAGAGGGGAAGTGGACTGTATAAAAATCTTCGATAGGTACCTCCACTAATCTTTCTTTTCTTTCATCGAAGTCTTTGACTCAGGTTTTCTTTGTGTTCATCCAGGGTCGACCCTTTATTGTTTAATTCAAATAAACATATTTTGTTTTTTAAAATAGTATTGCTTTGTTTTTCTCGGACCGGCACGACGAATAGCGCATTTATAGATTTGTTTTCGCAAGTTTATATTCCACAGAACCTAATTCGAAACCAATAAATAACCAAACACTCTACCTTTATTTTTTTATGGGAAACCTACCAACCAAAGACCTACCAACATTCGGCAGAGTATGGGCATTACAAGTGCTATGCCAGTCTGAAAGTTTTTATTATGGTGCCTATCAATGAAGAACTTGGTAGGTACCTTGAAGGAGAGTGCGAAGTTGTCTTGTATATGGAAGCGTGTGTTGCCATCGTTCTGCTGCACCACCGAGCGGCATCCCGAGTTGGAGGGGCAGTGTGTGATGGGCAGGATCGCGTCCGTGCTCTGTCCCTCCACCTTCAGGACAACGCTGATTGTGCTTTCTGCGAATATATTTGATGTCTTCCTCAAATACATATCATTGAGCATATTGAAATAGTCTAATTCAATTAGTCATAACCAGAAGTCATAACTTTCAAATCTACTAAAAAGTTCATAAAACGTCATACTGTTAACGTCATAACACTTGTGACATAAAACTATAACACTCGTTCGTACAGGCTAAATCTGTGGATCTAGAAGCATAAAATTTGGCACAGGAGTTCCTTTTATAACATAGGTGAGCACTAAGAAAGATTTTTTTTTTAATTCTTCCCCTAAGGGAGTAAAATAAGGGACAAAAGTTTGTATGGAAAGTGCATAATTTTTTAAGGTTTTTTTTTTATGGAAACTGACACGGTTGGCTAATCACCTACAACGTCCGTGATGTCAGCCCATAACACCGGGTGAACTAGGTGCCATGTCAGTGCTTCCCCCTTTGATCGTGCCGGCTACACTGAACCGGTCGGAAAACACAAACTATTTACATAGCCGTTTCGACCGACGTTTCATTCAGTGCGGTGGTACGAACCCGGGCGGGTTAAACCCTACCACCAAATAAGATTAGAAGGGAAGGGACCTACAGTTTTACGAGGAATCCGAACCTCGGTCAGCCTCCAACGGTCAGGGGTCACCCATCCAAGTACTGACCGCACCCAGCGTTGCTTAACATTCAATAGCGACAGTTGACTGTCTGCACCACTGAGCTATCGAGCCTGACAAGGTATTCTGAAATATTGTTTGTCAGAAGTGACAGTTGAGAAGAAACATTAGTGTTTAGGCTTCTGTTTATAAATAAAAGTCAGTAGTATCAGAGCTTTTGGAAATGCATCCCCAAAGAGGGAGGGAGGGAGAGAAAGAGAGAGAGAGAGATGCAACGAAGATGATGCGAAGCCGTGGGCAAAAAGCTAGTGACAAATAAATGCCAACTCGTTAGTTAAATGTATTAACTACCCGGGTGATCAGGCTGATAGTAGTGTACGACGAACATGTAGACTCCCGGGGTGGGAACCTTGGACTCGATCTCTAGGTGGCTGTCGTCAGGTTTCAGGTACACCACCTGAGTGGAGTTGTCCAGGATGTATGGACGGGTCACACCGTCTTCGTCGGTCGCCGCAGTTTCAAACTCCACCTTGAAATGGTTGGTCACAATACTTATATCAAAGCTTGTTCCCACTGCGTCAATACATACATAACACACGCTGTATCCGAACAATCGGGGTAAGCAGAGTAATCGGTGTTTCGTGCCTTCGGTGTAAACACCACGTTTAGCAAAGTATACGGACAATATAACCATCAAACAGCAAGTAAGCACGAAAACACACCTGCTGCATGACTCAGTGGAAGGACAGTGCCAAGGTGAGAGGTGGCTAGCCTATATAGCCCTTCAGCACGGCATCTTGTCCTTATCCTTTTGTCGCATTTTACGACATGCACAGGGAGACATGCAGTGGGGCTATTCTTTTTATGGCCCCACATGCATTATGTCAACTTTTAAAGCAGGTATTGATATAAATCTAAAAAGGTGTCAACCTTCTTAGAATCGACGGCTGCAGTGAAGATGGCAGGAGTACACTTTCCGTTTTTCTTGACGCAGAAGGGTCGAGGTGTAATGTAGTCCTGGTGCCAGTCCTGTTCTGGTATCGCCACTATCGACTTTATTCCAGCCAGAGTTCCAACATCACCCTGAGAAGAAGTTCATAAAACTATTCAGAATGTAGGTATTTCTAAACAAAACGGAAACACTTTTCACTTTTCTAAACAAAAAAATTATTTTATTAGATTTAGCAAAGACAACTAGAAATAATCATGCATCTAATGGAATTATTAAGAAATTAAGAATTTATGTTATTATTTACGAAAACATGGAACATATTTATCGCAACACCACATGCTCAGTTCAGAATATCGGCTTGGAGAATCTGTCATAACGGATCGCTGACTATACTGGATTGATGTGAACATTTTATCCAGAAATCAAGACACCTATTCGTTTCAGAGGTTGATGATGGATTCGCTTACCTGAATGAAAATGTTATTCACGTTATCTCGGACATTGACGACCTGAACCTTGTACAGTTCATCAACAAGTACTTGTCGGCAGGGAGATGAATAGGGGCAGTCGTTCAGGTATACCACGGTGTAGCTTTCACTACTGTTGTCACCATTCGATGAAACCTGCGCGGAGCACGTCCTTATATGAGATAGCTAACAGAGCTGTCGAAGATTGGAACTTACTTCCGGAGGACATTATCAGTGCAAACAATGTAAACTAATTTAAATACCGTTTGGACACTCGTCTGAATAAGATAAAAAAGTAACTAAGTGAAACAAAATTGAATAAGTGGAAAAAAAAATTATAACTATGAAGTATATGAACTTGATTTAGATACATCAGCCCAGGCTGCCCATCTAAATTAAAATAAATAAATAGCTAATAGGTGTAGTATTTTCGGTTGAGCGGTTTTAATGCAATCCATCATGGATTGCATTAAAACCGGTGTCAACTCCAGTAAATCACCGGTGTCAGAAGAGCTGGCACATGCTTCGACCAGGCAATATATTAACTGCAAGAACTTACTCTAGCTGACACTTCCATTGCTGGCTCCACCTACTGGACAAGAGAAGAAAACAGACGAGACTTTTATGAGGCCATCTATTGTCCAGGTGAAACCCAGTTGGCCACAATTTCAAGTTTCGATCACCTAGTAAGGAACAAGGGGAAGGACCTACAGTTTTATACTGGTTTCGAAAAGTGGAGAAGCAGATTTAAGATACAATTTTCGTAAATTTAATTTGTTGTACGTCGGTCGTAGTCATCATCGTAGTCGTAGTCATTATTGTCCGGCGCAGAGACCGGTCTGACCATCCATTCTGGTTTTAATAAAATAATAGGTATTTAGGTACTTATATTACCTTGACGGTGATGGTGCCTCCTGCGGGCTGCGACCAGTTGGCGGGCGTGACATATTCCAGAAGGAAGATGTAGGGACCCGCGCGCTCCACGTTTATCTCGTAGCTCAGCCCTTCCTGACTCTCGCTCACGATGGGCATGTCCAGTGGGCCCGCCTCCAGCTCCGCTAGTTGCTGTAGAGAAGGATGCATTACAGTGAAAAAATCGATCAGGTTGCGTGCAGTAGTGTACGTCACAAACACTGGTGTAAACCATACACTTGTTAGCGTCACAAGCGCCTCCTGTGTTTTGGTAGGCAATTAATTTTGAATGTTCCTATGGCAAGTGCAATCAACAGTGCGACAACTACAATACTCTGCGGTGATGGAGCTGAGCGTGGTTTCGCAAGAAGTGGCGTACTGTTATTGGCTTTCTGATTGTCCTACTGTGCAAAGTTCATTACATACATTTTATCTTTTGAATCATCATCAACAAGATAATCAATCTAAAAATTTATAAATACGTACCTGAGGATTGTTAATGTATTCAGTGACAGGGTTTAAAGTGCCACTGCCCTTGACGGAGGCAAAAGCAGCCAGGCTGGGGTAGGCGAAGTGCCGACAAAGCTTCTGCTCCCCTATCACACAGGGCTTCTCCACCTGCTTCGTCAGTACCGTCGCTTCATAGTACGCTTGCGGAATCAGCACAAAGTAGTCCTGCACAAATATTGATATTGTTTGTAATTTTATCCCGTATCAAAATTGAAAAGATGGAACACTTATTAAGGCCTCACACCGTTGTCTGTCTATCCATATGTCTGTCTGTGAAAAGCTCCCAGATACAAGCATTATAAGGTAGATTTGAAATTTGGCATAGTTAAACATGTTAGAATACTGTAATTTAGAATGGATAAAATATTTCGATAAATACAGGTTAAGAAAAAAAATTTAAGAATTCATTCCCATGTTTATATTTAATCTAAGTCATTCAGCCTATTAAATATATAAATCTCTTTGTATTTAATCAAAGCTACAAGGTAACCCACAGAAAGAATCATAGTTTTTTATTATTTTGGTTTAAAAAAAATTAATAAATAAAAAACTGTGAAAATAGCTTGTACTACTTTTTAGAATAGATTAGAATAGAATAGAAACTCTTTATTGCACACAAATTGAAGGAAGAACAGTACACGACAAGAAAGAAGAAATACAGGAGTTTTTTTATTCTATTTATAAGTGAATTATATTTATAAATTGCTTCATACAAAGTGTATCAAGTAAGAAAGGTGCGTGCAGTAAATATACATATTAAGTCATTTATTTAAACATCAAGTTATAAGTAGTAACATGACAGACATAGAATTTAACAGAAATATAGAGTTTTAGTTATTTAAAATAAACAAAATAGACAGGACTCACAATATAGACGTTCTTGTTGGTTTTGAGAGAGACCTCCCACTTGCCGGGATCCATCACGAAGTGAGACGGAGTGGTGCCCTTGTCTCCCGAAACAGTCACAAATTGTGGCTCCGTTGTGGGCTTCAGCAGAACCAGGTATCTGGTATGCACAAGTACAATTTTAGAACAATCGTGATATTAAAACTAATGACAATATATTCACTCTTCATAGTGTGAATGTGCATAAGTTCGTTAGAGGGGAAAAGGAGGCGTGGACGGAGCACCGTAAGTAAGTACCAGTTGACTTACTTCATCTAGGCACGAAATCGCATGACTCAGTGCACGTTTAGCCGCAATACAAATAGTATGTCTGAGTAGATTGATTTTATCTTAGCACGTACTAAGACGTTGTAAGTAAAATGGTCTATGTAGTTTCAGTATAAGTTCAATAATAGGTACAGCTGTTTTGTGGGCCTTCCAGCCACTTCTTATTCTGTACTGCACCTGCCTTACCTTAAGAAACCTGGCTCCAAGATTCATCAACATTTACTGTTTCTCGGATCGCTCCAGCGGGTCTATGTGCGGAAATCTGCTCCCACGATTCAGGGGAGTTTCAATAGCTGGTTTCATTCACTAGTCTCATCGAAACTCTCCAGAATTGTGCGGATTTCTGTGATGTAGGCCCTGGTCTTTTTCTATTAATTATAATGAAAAAAATGGACAATAAAATAGTTCCATTGTATGTAATAGTCTGGTAGGTATGATGAAAGTGTCAAATTGATGAGAAGAGTGAAGTGTGTATTGCACCTCTGCACGACGTTGCTGGGGTTGTCGGGAGTGATCACGATGGATGCAACAATGTTGTCCCGGCCAGGGTTCACGTAGCGGATCACCATGCGGTACACCGACGACTTGTGGATCTGAACGTCGTTTATCACCTCCGTCTGTTGATTTTATGTTTCATTAATGATTTCCAATGCTGTTAAGTTAAAGCCAATAAAATCATTTGAAACATAAATTTACCTAACCACCCTATCTGTAGTCGCAACAAAATTATGAGCGTGGAAAGAGGTTGCACGTAGCGGTATGTTTTATCTGGCTACACATTGAAAAATAGGCACAACATAATGTATAGATAGAGTGACTAACCAATAGTGGTGCTGCGAAAACTGCATAGCCCTTCCAGGAGTAGCCCGGGAAGAGATGTTCGGAGAAGTCGTAGCGCACGGGGCCGCCGGAAGGTGTTCGTCCGTTCTCCACTTCGAACTGGAACTGGTGTAGCGTGGGGAAGTAATGCGCCTGTATTGGCTCGTCGCACCGCCTGCCGACGATGCGCGAGTGACACTTGCATTGTCCCGTTGTCTTCTCGCAGTTGTTGTCTACAGAGCCGCCGATGTCACAGTCGCAATCTAAGTGAACACATTTGATTCTTAGCATTTCTTGATTTTTTTTTCTTTTCAAAAAATCATTATGGACTACACACATATTTGTGTGAATTCCTCGTTAAATATTTATATATTTAAGTTTTTTTTTTTTATATTAAAGTATATGTATATATTTATCTATATTTCTTATATTTATGCAAACTATAGCTAAACACATCAAACTCTGGCTCTGTCCAGTTATTTTATTTATGGACAATAAAATACGCAGTTGTAATCTGCTATATTCAGAGTAGTTTAATAACACACTCTTTATTTAAATCAATTACATAATAATATACATATACACAACTAACAAATAATAACATTAAATTAAAAACTATAATCTAAAATATATATCTAAAATGAAACTATCTAAAAGTAAATAAATAAATAAAATAAACCTACTTATAAAACCCATTAACAGAAAAAGTAAAAAGTAAAGTTCAGAGTAGAGTACAACTGCATGTTGGTCCTCTTGGAAGACAGTTGCATTAGATCGTGTGTCCTGAAATAAAGAATCTGGAAAATCACTGGTGGCTGTTCTGAGTTGGACGAAAACGTGGACTATGGCTGCGCCGAAATCCGATTCAGGTGGAAAGCAGGGCAGCACGCTGAATGGGTGAGGCCTGCGAGCCTCGAAGGGCTGATTTAGCGAAGAAAAATTATCAATTTTCTCAATAGTCTCCAAAAAAAAGTATGAAAAATAAAAAATATCGTTCTTTGATGCCCACTTCACCGGCGAGGAGTGATAGTTCCAGCGGCTGTGGGAGATATGAGTAGCCGCTGGATGGAGAAGGAACAACACCAACCTGTGCGACGCCGGCGCCGGTATGCCGTTTCGTCGCCTCTCGCTCGTGACCCAAGTTGTCCGGGGTGGTGCCGTAGCGGTATTTGTTATTGACTCGTCCACGTGTTGTAGGGCTTATCTTGCTTGATTGCAATAATTTTGAGTGCAATAATTTTTGAGAAACGAAAATCAGAGAAGCTGGCGGACGTTATCGAGCACATAACAAGAAAAAATCAAACTTTGTTTGCAGAGCGAGTGACAGTGACAGCCGTTAATCTGTCAGTTCAAAGAGGATATAACCACTGCGTTGTCAGTTGATTTTTTTTTTGTTGTTTTATCCCTTTTTTCTTGAGTGACGGTGTCAAGATTTACTTGCCAACACAGACTGTTTTCCATCCATTTACGATTTCATTATTTCAACAATTGGCGATATATAAATAATTTAAAGAATAACAACAGACAAGGCTGCATGGTTTAATACCTTTGCCTATCCCAAAAAAAGGGATAAAACAACAAAAAAAAAAAAATTATCCCTTTTTTTGGATAGGCAAAGGTATTATACCATGCAGCCTTGTCTGTTATTATATATATATATATTTTTTAATTCTATATGTCTTCAATGTTGATTTGTTCCCCTTTTGGCATGGATGCCAGTCCCTTCGCTGGTATTGCCAGCCGGCTGGAGGCAAAAGGGCATGTATTGGAAGGCTAAGCAATGTTTTTGAAGCTTGGTCACGAACGAGTCACGAGCCGCTCATACAAGTTTTTGAGTAGATATGGTTAGAGTACGGAGAGTATACACAGAGGTGAAGGATGAGTACCGGTGCAGCCGAAGACGTTACTGGCGGTGAGATTGTAGAAGCCATCCTGGCACTGGGTGCAGGAGCGCTCGCCCACCGCCAGCTTGCAGCTGCACTGGCCCGAGTGCGTGTCGCACACTCCAATCCCGCCCTGCGTGCCCGCCAGGTTACATCCGCAGTCTATATACATAGGTACGCACACAAACACACACACATTAATACAAATAAACGATATTTTTGCTTCAAAATTCTTTCTCTTCAAATTGGGAGGTTGACATACATCAACATCACACACGCACCTAGACCAGAATTTTGGAATAAATGGTGTGGGACAGTTTGTTAAAAAAATTTTGACGTGATGACGTCACGTCTTATAAATTGATGAGCACCGGCTGCACGTACGAAAGCGTGTCACGTTGATATTCAAAGTTACCATGGAAACGTCTTAAGTAAAACTTCAAGATCAGACAGCAGATAGTTTTGATGGCCAGTCACAAGATGATTCATCTTTCTACTGGAAATAGAAATTACTGATCTTTGCTCTATGTACTACGATTATTCCACGTCATCACGTAAAACTATCGTCCGTAAACCGACTTTACAGACAACCAAGTTTTTACAAATTTTACCGAATAATAAAAATAATGTGAATTGTGACTTGATTTTTTTATGATAATCGACATGGGTTGCTGTTCCAAGGAACCAGTGATAGTCGACAGAGCCAAAATCACCTCTCCTAGCCAAACCACGCCCAGAGAGGCGCAATCCCAGCAGATTTTCAAATCGTTGCGATAGAACCGTTCTCAAAAGCCCAACGTCAACGACAAAAGGGACTGCGACGAGTGCTGCGGAGATAGGTTGGATGA
Organism: Nematopogon swammerdamellus; assembly: GCA_946902875.1. Classification (NCBI taxonomy): domain Eukaryota; kingdom Metazoa; phylum Arthropoda; class Insecta; order Lepidoptera; family Adelidae; genus Nematopogon; species Nematopogon swammerdamellus. Next base: position 11,259,415 of record OX336338.1, read on the forward strand.
CAAGGAATAAATAATTTAAGCGGCGGGTGGCCGAGTGGTTTGGGCACCGGCTTCTCATGCGAGAAGTCCGAGGTTCGAATCCGGTCGGCGGTCGGCGTGTACCAATGACTTTTTTCTGACGAAAAAAAATTATGTGCATATCTACACCTGTTGCTTCACCGTTCGGTCCCTTTTCTTGCCTCTTACTAGGTGGTAGGCTCAAATTGTAGCCGATTGGGTTGATACCACCGTACTGGATGTAAGATGGCCGCTAGCAGCCTCGGTCGTGCACTAGTCCAGTATAGCCAGCAATCCAGGTAAGTTTCCGGTATGGCACCTACCTTCTCGGAGATGATATTGGCTGGTCGGAGCATGTGCTATGGCCCCTCCGACTCAGCCACGCATACCGGATTACACAAAAAAATAATTAAGTATTATAATGGATGCAAGTTCCTCTGAGCTGTGTCCTTGATAGTACCTGTAGAACAGACTGAGTTGATGGGTTTAAATGGTTTAAATTTTATGGTAACCTATTCCACCCCCTTTTATCCCACTATCTACTATTACCACTCCAGCGAGCAAAGGCTATCATCTACCTACCTATACTATCCGAATTATTTATCCATATGTAAACCGCAGCAAACAAAATATTTTAACTATGCCAAAAGGTGGTATGCCCTTTAAAGGACAACGTGTAGGGTTCACTCTGAGGGCACCGCAATAGTGCCCTCGTCAAGTTCGAGCATCTACGCGCGGCGGCATTATTATTGTTTCTGCAATCTTTTCAACGTACCTTCACATCCGTGAGGGTTGTAGTCTTGCAGGTTCCAGAACAGAGGCTTGCAGTCGTTACAGATTCTGCCCTGCACCCGGCTCTTGCACTGACAGAGTTCACCAGCAGGAACCGAGCCACAACCTAAGTACAAATAAAGTAAGAGATAGTCATACATTCACAAAATAATTGGTAAGTATAATCGGTGCAATACACGGCAGTAAGTAATCAACATCGAGCTTTTGAAAGTGACAATCCGGTTGTAGAGCGTCGTCCCTGTCGCACGAACTCGCACGTCTCTGTACGACAGGGACGACGCTCTACAACCCGACTGCCTCTTTCTAAAGCTCGATGTTCATTCATTACTTACTGTACCTACATATGTTTAGGTATTCTTTCGCAGCCATAAACCGGCTCTTCCATCAAGCCATGCCGTAGGTTGCTGTTAGATAGTTAGCTTTTCCGAATACTTTGCTGCAGGTGGTAGTCGGTGTGTGCCGTATTTTACCCGAGTTCTTGCAGTACAATACGAATTATTATAATTAGCGTAATTGTAGCGGTAGAATGTGATAGTAGGGACGTAATGTATGTAATCCTTCCTTCCTTATCCTTCCTTGCCTATAATAAAATCCAACGTCTGCTTTCTGTCTGTCTGAGTGTCTGTCTGTCCGCTTATAACTCGAGAACCACTAAACCGATTTTAATAAAACAAAATTCTACGGATAGCTTGATTCTTCCCATCAACTATTAGGCTACTTACTATCACGCTAAATGGCTTATGAGGTTAGCAGTGAAGTGAAATATGAGAGCGGGCGGAGCCGCGGGCTCAGCTAGTTAATTTATACTTAGTCAATTCATTTATAATACCAGCAAAGGATGTGATGACGCCGTTAGGGTCGCAGTTGCACTCCTCGCAGGCCGGATAGTTGTAGAAATGCTCCTTGCACATGTTGCACTGTTGCTTGTCAAAGTTCTTCTTGCACTGACACTGTCCGCTGTCGTCGCAAGACACGCCTATCGAGCCGTACTGGTCGCAGTCGCACGCTGTTACAATTTATTAATTAAACTTTATTGCACAGTACAGTCGACCTATCACGGAACCTATTCAAAGAATTGGGAACCGGGAAAATGTGGAACGCACTCCCTGCCGACCTATTTCATCCCAGGTACAGCCTGGGATTCAAAAGGTTCATGAAAAGGCCCCTGTCAGGCCGGCTTGACATCGCAATCCCCGTGCATCACCGAATGTCCATGGGCATCGTTAAACACGTACGTATGGCGAATGGCACTGTATTATATGTACTGGAAGAAGGTGTTTAAACGTCTACTGAAAAGGCACCAAAAAGTACTAAAGCACTCTCATTCAAGTGCCACTAATAATGTGGAGAGTACATTTCACATGCATTAATATAATGTAAACCGGCCTTTATAGATACCTATACATAAATAAATTGTCACAAATATTATTCGACATTAAAGAGTGAAGTGAGTGATGGGTTGCTGGTACGGCGAACATAAACGAAAGCGAACTCACGCAGGCACTGTGGGTAGCGATAGTGTCCCGGGGAGCACTGGTCGCACTGCTTGCCGCCGAAGTTGGAGAGGCATGTGCACTTGCCAGTGGCGGCGCAGCTAGTGGAGGCAGAGCCGGTACTGGAGCAGTTGCAGGGGACGCACGCTCGCTCACGCCCACGCACCTCCATGTAGTACCTGCGTGCGACAAACCATTCAAACCTTCCGCAATAACTCACTCACCTGTCAACCCGGCATTGCATTCGCAACAGCCGAATTCAACCAAAATGTGTCCATGGGCGTCGTTAGCCACCTTATCGGTGTCTTGGCGCGTCACGTCGTCAGCGGAGGGATGTCGCTCTTTCTATAAAAAAAACTCGGCTGCGCTGCGCATCGCCTAGTTATTGTCGAAGTAACGTAGGGTGCGGTCGGACTTTGAATGGGTGACCATATCCGACAGTTGGGCGGGCCGTGATTAGAATTTCACATAATAGGAATGGTACGGAATGAGACGATAGAAGTATCTAAAAAAAATCGAGGGAGTCTGCATGTAGGTACACATGCAGCCGTCAAAATTAGGTACTTCGTGAATTTGATGTTTGCGCCGTTTGAAACTATTTTTTCGTAAGAAAAATTTTCATTTTGGGAGCCCATATTGCCCCACCTAGGCTTCATACAAGGTTTTGTTTGAAGTATCGAATAAAGTTAAAACACTTGTCTGTTCGTTAGAGTTTATCTCAAGCGTGAGAGGTGTTTGAAGTTTGCATGTTTTCGCATTTTTCAAAACATGCCAACTTGAAGAACTGATTTGGGCCAGAAGGGATGGAATGACAAAATAAAAGCGTATTACGTATTTGATGACGTCAGATGGATCTTTCATCCGACATATTTCGAATTGTTGTACGTAGTCTGGTTGCTGAGCAATCGCAAAGTACAAAAACAGTCTTAATTTTTTTTTAGGCGCACCCCCTTACGGCCCAAAGACGTTTCATCAAATTCACGTCAAAATAGTTATTTTCCGTGCAGCATGGCACCAGTCTACTCCATGCAGGTTCTGTATGTAGGTACACCTGACAGCAAGAACGTTATAAGAGGTACCATCCGGTGCTTAAATTTTATTCGTGCAGGTACATTGGATTAGGGCGGAACACACGATTTTTTTCTTTTGTTTCAGCTGATACAATACGGAGGGTTCACTGAGAAAACATATATTTTAACGTATTAGATTTTGAAGAAATAAACAGCATTACAATAGAACATAATTAAAGATTTCTTTAAGTGAAAACTTGAATAAGGGAGGTGTGTGTACCTATGTGTGTGTTCTATTTATTTATTCCTTACCCCTCTCCTCTGTTCGGCCGTTTGTTTTTAGAGTTACAGTACCATTTTTCTCAGTGTCGACTCAGTGTTTTCGTACCGTCTATAATATACATAGTGATGCAAATGTATGGACTTGTGAAAGGAGTGCGGAGAAACTATTGGAAGAGCTGCTCACCCGGCGATGCACTGGTCGCATCGTGAGCCGCTGAAGCCTTCCTTGCACATGCACTGTCCGGTGAGTGCATCGCAGATGTTGGGAACTGTTCCGCTACTGTCGCAGTTGCAATCTGTACAGCCATAGTCAATTATTTTAAGTGCATTTGCATTCTCGAAACATGGTGATCGCATTTTACCTAATCAACGCCAGAATATATATGTATATACCTAGAGCGTTATTTGGTGATACATTTGAACAGAAACATATTTAGTTGTAGCTCCAACTTAGTAAAAAATTTTGTAAATAAAAAAATACAAAATATTTATTGCTTGTACGACAGACTAGCCAGTTCTCGTCTAAGCACGTTACCAAGAAATTATGATGCAGTTTCTGTGGAACTTCTGTCGTGGTGCGGTTATCAGGCGAGGTGCGGTCACCCTGTCGGTACGATTATAAAGAAAGACTACTGAGAGCAAGCAAACAATATTCTAATTCAAATAAATTAAGTATGTAGTTCTTTAGAGTAGAGTACTAACAGGAGCAGGTAGGATAGTCGTAGAAGCCGGCTTCACACTGGCTGCACGTGCGGCCGCTGAATTTGCTCTTGCACGTGCAATTCCCAGATGTCTTGTCGCACGTTGAGGACACGGATCCGATCAGATTGCACTCGCACCCTGTGTCACGCAAGAAGTCATCACCTCATTATCATCATCATCGCCCTTATAATCATCCGTATCATCATTGACAATCTCACTGAGATAATTTTGGCTGCATTACCTACTAGATTAATTTTTGATGTACACATATTTTAGTAATAGTAAAAAAGCACATTTATTGATATATTTCGCCCCGATGTCGTCGGTGGCGTCTTCAGTCAAATATATCATTAAATGTGCTTTTTTACTATTACTAAAATATGTGTACATAAAAAATAAAGCAACAAAAAGTTGTATAGTATTTAATTATAAAAAAAATATATTTATAAAGTGAAAGTCTACTAGATTAATGTCAGCCCAGCAAAATAATGTTCCAAGCGGAGCTATAAGCCAAACCAATAAATACAGCAATAATGTCGTTACAGTCTGCACTGAACTCATCATCCTTATCATGATTCTTATCATCATCCGTCCTGGAGTAATTTAGTCATAGGTAAATGTCTGTTTATGCATAAAACAAGAACATCTTAAATGCACTGTTGCTATGAGTGGTTTTATGATCATTGCTACCGCAGATATGTGTGTGGCAATCTAGTCCGATGACTGGGACTCATTGCGTCATCTCATCTAACACAATTTAATGTTTCGACGATGACCCTATCTATACAATTTAATGTAAGTGCATAGTTCAACGGATTGATACAATAATTTTATATTCGTCCAAATGATGGCATCAACAATTACCTTCAAAATGGAACGCAATTTCAGCACCGAAAGCATACAAATATAACAAATTATAATTTTTTATCAAATTAATATTGGATACAAATTAATTACCTTTACATTCGCTGCCATAGTATCCATCGGCGCATTCGAAGCAAAACTTTCCAGAGTAGTTGGGTTTGCAGGAACACTGCAGGTAAGAAACATATTACTTAATGTGTCACGGAATCATAACGTATCATTTATTAGAAACTAGCTTCTGCCCGCGGCTTCGCTCGCGTGAAATTGGTATTTAAAAAGAAGAAAGTAAGTAAGCCCGTTACCGTACCTTTATTTCGGCGCGCGGAACATTGTATGAGAGCTACATTTAGCGTAGCCCGAAATGAATTTTATTTTGCCTATCCTGTGTCCCACATAGTTAAATGTGCTTGTACAAAGTTTCATCAAATTCGGATGATCGGTTTAAGAGTTATGCAGGAACATACATACATACACACAAATAAATACATACATACATACAGAAAAGATTTCTAAAAATCGCCAATTTAGTTTTAATATCATACATATAGGGTCTACAAACTCAGGAACTCATAAAACAAAGTAAGTTACTCCATTACCATCCCTTACAGATTTATTATTAGTATTGATGAAGCAACCAAGTTGCCGAGGATTGGAAGCGGCCGCCACTCGCCATGGTTGGCCCAATTATAATCCTAAGATAGGAAACACAGGATAATCCTCCTTCCTGCATTTGGGCCTATGTCAGGCGTTCAGCTACCGTTGTAACGTAACCATGTTAGATTTAATGATAACTTGTACTAGTTGTGCCCACGGCTCCGCTCGCGGTAAAGTTGGTGAAAACTCTATTGTAAATCGGTCTATTATGCGAATAAACGTGAATTTCGAGGAGCAAAGGAGAGGAACACTCACGATTCCCTCCCTGGGCGTGCAGTAGCTGCCCTCAGTGCCGTTCATGTTGCAGGGGCAAGGCTTGCAGTACGGATAGTCGTAGTATCCGAACCGGCAAGAGTCACAGCGCGGCGGGTTGAACTCCGTGCGGCACTCGCACTGCCCGGAGCCCTCCGCACAGTTGCCCGTCGAGTAGTGGTAGTTGCAGTTGCAAGCTGACAAGTTCACAAATTTAAAAATATACGCTTGGTGTAACCAGGCGGCTTCCTGCTCTCTTGGTTGGCCTGAGTACCTAGATTCGGTGAAGGCCAAATTCTACAACTTCGATCACAAGTCCACGTTGGTACGTCACATTCTGAAAGACACAGTCGCACACATTTTCAAACTTACGGAGTATACTTAGTGTTGTTTGATTATCGTTTCAAACCATTATTTACTCATGGGGCTATAACTAACTAAATGTATAGCATTAGAGCATCTCGTTGAAATGAAAACACATGAGTGGTAAATTATTTAACTAGCTATGGGTACTAAGGTATCCAGAGGTGTGGAAGAAATTGAAAATGAACTAACGTTGGCATGCGTCCGTTTCATTCCAGTACTTGGCGTACGGTCGATAGAAGGTATTTTTGCATTTGTTGCAGTTGATGCCTTCGGTGTTGTGTTGGCAGTTCTTGCAGACCCCGCCGCCCTCGTAGTTGCCGTAGATGTCGAGGGACATCCTCCTCTTGTCCACGTCAGCGTCGTACTCGCATTCCGTCGTGTGGTTGTGGCAGTTGCATGCTGTCAGAACCATTTTCAAATTCACAATGAGACGGTCTGTTTCACTTTTCAAGGGGATAGTGAACAAACACAACCAAAAAATATTAGTAGTAGAGCCATATAAGGCCAGTTTAGATGAGAGTGATTATGAAAACATGCTTTCTTGATGACTGTGGCAAATATTTATTTATAATTACCAACAATATTGCAATGTTTTAGACATTAATAATGAACTTGTTTACTTTTTATTTACTTTTTAATTAAGTATTTACTTACGCATCAAGAACAACTAAATGAATTAGGTATAAACTTTATATAGAGATAAATTGACTAAATAGAAGAGTCTATGTTGAATGACCATAAACTACAGACTTTCCCAAACAAAGTGTGTGTGCGAAAAAAATCAACTAGGTAAATTAATGTAAAGTTATTTATAGGTATACAGACACAGTTGCTATCACATTCGCTAAATGCTCACCTCAGTAAACTTCTGCTACACTTATTTTAAGCTATGTATGCACTGAAAAATAACTATTTAAAAAATGGGTTGTTGTTCAAAGATGTTTCGGATGAGAACCCCTACTTTTTTTTAAATTTTTTTTTATTGATTCTGACACGGTTGGCTTCATCACCGGCATAATAACATCCGTGATGTCAGCCCTTAACACCGGATGAACTTGGTGCCACGTCAGTGATTCCCTTCGGTCGTGCCGGCTACACTGAACTGGACGGAAAACACAAACTATTTACATAGCCGTTTCGACCGACCTTTCATTCAGTGCGGTGGTACCAACCCGGGCGGGTTGCCTACTCTAGATGCGTTCTGAATTGAACCCGTCTCATAAATTGGTTATTTATATTTACTCCACAAAGGTGCTTACGTTCGCAAGCAAACTGGTTCCAGTTCTGCGAGATCCTCCACTTCTTCTGTTCGAAGCCGGGGCAGCAGGCGGCGCACTGCGGCCCGCACGTGTGGTGCTGGCAGCGGCACTTGAGCAGGTTGTCCCCCGCGGGGTCGCAGCCGTCAGCGTGCCCGTTGCACATGCACCGGCCGCCGATACTGATGTCCTTGATCGAGTAGAAGTACTGCGGGCAACATGCTTCGCTCCTTCACATCATGAACTCTTCAAACAGCTCATGGAGTGCCGACACCACACTAGTATATTATATGTAATGTACATAATATGTACCTACACCACATATGTACATGCAGTATGGTTAGTCAAGTTTTTGTTTTGTCCCGTTCAGCAATCCTCAGATCATATACAGGGTGTTTCAGGATAGGCTTGAGAAACTTCAGGAACAGAAAGTAGATACACATTATTAGAAGAAAAAAATCCTTATCAATCAAATAGAAATTCCGTAGCTGTACCCTTTTTCCCACAGTCCCCTTTTTCTTTTGATGTCATTAAAATTTAAGTGTTTGCAATTTAACTACATGAACTTACATTCTACTAGTTAAGCATGTAAGTTAGTCATTTTATGTTTATTTAATATAGGTGAACGTTCACCGTCGTCCCCCATAGCTCGATGAAACGATTTTCACCAAAAAGTACTACAAGATGATCGACTTTGGGACCTTTGGAACCCTGAAGTTACGAAACCCTATCCTGAAACACTCTGTAGAAAGCATATTATTACCAATATATAAACACAAAAAAACACAACCGTAGCATAATAGAGTTGCTTGTCGAAGTAGCGTGTGCTTCAGGCCTGGCTAAGGGTTAACACGGTATTGTTTAGTAAGGAAAGTCGTCACCACTTTCTTTCTCTTCCGAGTTTGACAAGCGTATTTCTTGAACACCTGTTGCTCCATGGTTCAGATTGCATTTTAAACTGTACGGCCGTTCCATCACCTTATTAGGTAGTAGCGTTAGCTCGCACGGATTGGTACCACCGTACTGAATGAAATGTCAGTTGAATATGATAAATAATATGTGTATTCCGTCCAGTTCAGTGTAGCCGACATGACCAAAGGGAAGCATTGATATGGTACCTAGTTCACTAATGTTTGATGGGCTGGCATCGCGGGATTCACGCGGGTGACTATATACGGTATACGTGACTATGCACACGTAACTGTGTTAGGTTAAAAAAGAAAAAACAAAACTGACGCGTCTGGTGACGGTGGGGTCCTGGCGAGCGACAGACATGAGGTGTCCCAGCAGGTTCTTCGTCTGCAGCAGGCGCAGTCGCACGTTGGTGGCGCGCGTCCACTCTTGCAGGATCGAAGAGTTGAAGTACGACTTAGCCGAAGGGCGGTAATTTAGTAGTGATATGGGGATCTGAAATTTCGCAACATTAATACGAATTTTAATACGTTAGTTAACAAAATGTGTATGTTAACAACATCTGTATTCGCTTTAATTTTTAACATCAGAAATCTCGCCATCATGGATCATACATAACTAACATAATGGTACTATCTTACACATTAAAATTATTGTTTTAGTTTTTTGGCGGAATAATGAAATAAAAATTACAATCATATCTGATACCGAAAACTAATATTTATTAACTGGTTGACTGGAAGAAATCTCTGCAAGGGATAAGTCTACCTTTGCACGTCATGTTAATATTATATTTTGCTTGTTTCTATAAACTGTTTTTTTAATATTAAAAAAAAAAATTAAAAAAATGTGGAACCACCAACACGCATAATAAAATAATTCGTGTAATAGGTAGGTATGTTATTTGTACCTACCTCGCCTCCTTCCAAAGGCACGATTTGAGAATATTCGGTGCTGCAAATTACGGAGTCGTCCTTCGTTATAGGCTGAAGACTTTCCTTTCCAAAGTGAATCTCGCAGTCCCTGCAAGGAAAAAGAATTTGGTTAAAATACGAGTATATATAAGCCTGTCCTCCGTCGGCATCCGGTGAGTACCGGACCCGGACTCGCTCGGCGTAAGTACCTCCTGAAGCAGCATCTGTCTGCTTTAGTTGCATTGTGCAGCGAGCTAACGCCGCGCCGTCATGGGAACTTTTCCTTTGCCAGCCGAGCTATTGACTAATAACTTTTCCTTTGCAGATTCCAGATTTCCAGCCGAGTTATTTATATGCAATTATGACATGGGCGGTGGGTCCACTCGGGTCGCGGAAGCCTCCCGATCTTTGTTTAGGGGTTATACGGGTGGCTTGAGAAACTTCAGGAATATAAAGTACTAAAATGACCGAATCTGGGAAAAAATTTCAGAGCTTTTCGTTTTCAAATATGGACCCCTTTCGAACCCTGAAGTTACGAAACCTTATCCTGAAACACCCTTATCCTGACTGTGTGCGTGAGCGCACGTGGGTGCAACACTTTGGATTGGCAAAAAATCGCTGGTGCGAACGTTCGTGTATGTGAATGGTGATTATGTGCGATCGGAACTGGCGACAGCGATTCCGAGTTTAGTGGGCGATCATGGCACATCTTCTCTCCGTCCAAAATCTTTGAGAATATAATGTAACTCGATTTCGCTAGGTTTACAGGAGAGCATACACCAAAATTAAAAAAAATCCAGATACTTTTAATATTAAAATTTTTTTATTTGAATAAATTAGCTGTTCGAAATAAAATCGGGGTTTTTATGGTAATGTTTTTCTATATTTTGAGCTTTTATATGTTTATTTCATTTTCGTTTAAAGTACTAAAGTACCAAATTAAAGAAATGGCTCGATATTTTTATAAGAAACGTTTAATCATTAATTACCATTGTATTTGTATATAAATAATTTAAGTAATTGTAATTGAAAGTGTGTGTAATATGGTAATTGTAAGTGTACTTACCATGTTATTATTTAAATAAAAAAAGCTACCACTACTAAAGCTAGACTAGAATATTATACTGTAGACGAAAAACACAGTAAATCCTTTCAACATTACTTTCCTACACTAAAAGTTGATTCTTTGAAATGTGTTAGGTACCTATTACTTCTCATATGAACCACAACTCAGTTACAATGGAAACTTGCTTTGGACCGAATGTGAATAATTTTTTTTTTCATATTTACTTATAATAAAAACAAAATACGGTAACTTTACAACTTCTTTCTAATCAGGTGTAGAAATAAATTATATTTAGTTACAATAGATATTTCATTACGTAATAAATAACCTTCATCTTACTATATTATAAACAAGGTTTATGCACGTTTCGTTGATAGATAAGCTATGGTTTTTTTATCAAAATTCAAAGTCTTTAGAACTATCACTGAAAGTTATAACCATGTAGGTAAGTATGATTTCAAGTTTCCTACGATTCCTTTAAATTTAGAAAGCTAGTCAAATAGCTAGATACAGATTACTTACTGAGGTGAATCGGAAAAGTATTGCCAAGGTGTGAAAGTCTTTCCGTAGTCGCTGGATTTCTCGAGAGCCCACAGTCCGGGCCGAGGTGAGTTGCCCATGCGCATAAACACGTAGGCCACGTGGAACTCCTGTAGGCCAAAACGTAACTTCAATACACATGCTTCCTCCCAGAGGTGAGTGCCCTACGCTAACTTTTCACAACCACATCCTAGCTAACGTTTTTCTTTAAAGTAAGTAGAATGTAATGTAAGTAACGATAAAATGTAAGTAACCTACCAGTAAAATTAATAAATTTCGATTCCGTATGTACCAATGTAGAAACGGAATAAGGAATAGGAAAAAAGTGCTATTTCTGGAGTAAAGATTAGGTCGATTGAGGAACATACTTTTATAATTAGGCTATACAGAAATGTGAGTCCCCAAAATAAATTTACTCATATAATTAAATTAATGTTGCTACGTAGTCACAATTTACATTTGGCCGGTAGCAGTATTGCCGATCGCTGAGGCGTAAGTATAGGTAGGTATAGTCTCAAATTCACAAAATATTTTAGGTAGGTAGGTTCGTACAGCATTTCGATTATACTGGTTGATTTAGTTACCATGCCGAATATTTCAGGTGGTTAATCTGTATCGAAACTAAGTCAATTCAAAAAACAACGGTGTCGAAATTGGAAGAAGACATAATTTTAGTTTCCATAAATACCTAACCATAAAATGTGTTTAGAACAATTTTTTTATTACTTTGCAACCGTTATTTTTTTATGTAGGTACTTATGTACATACGTATCCGGCGTGGTAAAAAAATAATGCAGTTTTATTTATTGAATATCTGTAAATATTGTTTTTATTTCCCTAACGACCGAGTCATTCTTCATTCTTAATTAAATTTATAAGAGTATCATTAAAAAATATATAATTGCCATGAGTACCTGCGCAACGCAAGCAGATGTTACAATATTTTATTTATAACTTTATTATTATGAGTAGGCATCTACCTATTACTGCTACGCGTTACAAATACGCGTGCAGCATAATGAAATGAATGATGTTCCTACTCCCACGTACATCCTAATCATAAACAAGCAGCCCTGATAAACCATCGCATCCGTTCATAACTTATTTATATAATATCATTCATACACTACGCAAGCAACTCCACGAATACGAATACTTTTCTCAAAAAAATCATGTTTAGGGTTCCGTACCAAATGGTACAACTGAACCACTGACGTCCAGTTTGAACCCCCGACGCAAAAAGAGGGGTCTTCTTATAAGTTTAACGTGTGTGTGTATGTGTGTATGGGTGTGTCTCATGTGGCATCGTAGCTCCCAAACGGATGGACCGACTTGGATGCGATTTTTTTTAATAGAAAGCTGGTTTAATCGGGATGGGTCTTAGCTATGTTTGTAATAAAGTAATAAAAAAAATTATACCTAATCTTAAAAAGTGGACCGATTTGCATGCGGTTTTTTGTAAAATATAAGTTAAATTACAAATTAAAAACCCTGACCCGTAAAAAGAAAAAATTAATTTCCGTTTATTTACTTAAAGGAGTCGGGGGACCGCTAAGTAAATAAAATATAAAAACTCTGAGCTGCGCGGGTATTTACTCAGCAGTCCCCCGACTCCTTTAAGTAAGTAAACGGAAATGATTTTTGACTTTTTAAGGGTCGGGGTTTTTTTAATTTGTAATTTAACTTTTCCTCCAAGCTTTAAAAAAAGCACATGCAAATCAGTCCCCTTTTTACCCGACTGGGCGACGCAAAGGTTGCGTCGTACCATAATGTCTTAAAAACACATTATTACCCTAAATGTGTTTTTAAGACATTATGGTACGAACATTTTCTTCAGAAACATATTATTAAGAAATAATAACGGATTTTTATTAACGGATAGCCCTCATGCTATTCAACGTGGAAATGCAGCGAGTGTTTTAGGTACCTACCCTTCGCGGTCATTTCGGAGATAGTTTAAACGAGATTTTTTATATATTATAGTTTTTAGTTAATTGTCTATTTAGTACCTATTTTTGCTGTAGAATAAATAAAATCACCTACGTTTTTCGAATAAATGTTTAGAAATAATTTATTGATTGATACGGAACCCTAGGCGCGCGAGTCTAACTCGCATTTACCGACTTTTAACTTAAATATTAGCTGCAAAGTATACGTGTCTGCTAGGCTAAAAGTCCTTTAGGATATCTACATTTTCTTACTAAAAAATACTCAAAAATTGGTACCTACCTTTTTTATGCCTATGTAGGAAATAATTAATAATTTATCTTACATTTAGCTCTTACTTGTAGTGCATACCTATACCTATACGACAATGTAGCTGGATCAGCTTAGCTATTCGATACTCTGATGTGTGTGTGTATTCGTCATTCTATTTTCTAACCGAGAAATTTATACCTACTTGCTCCTTCTTGGAAGCAGGAGGATACATACATACATACATACACACGCGCAAACATACATACATACGTGCAAACATACATTATGTAGATGTAAGGTTCAAAGACCCTTTGCCTCACTAGCACTACTGTCGCAAGCAAGTTTATATTTGGAAAAGGTTGGTCGTGCATGCGTCCGTTCCTGAAATGCATTCATTGATCGTGCGCCCAATGTAAGGTTAAAATTCAGTTATGCCATAACTTCTCTAAATATTATTAATATTTTCTAATGCAATGAATTCGCTTGTCGTAAATAATATTTACATATTATGTATAAAAAATATGAAAAACATTATTACTACATAACTATTAGAGATTAGTAACAGATATACTTACTAGAAAAGCTATATTTCTTTAGGTAATAAGTGTTTGAATTTTTTTGTTTACAGCCTAATTAAAAACTGTTTTAGAACCTTGACCCAGAATTTAAAGGCTAGAACGAGGGCTAGAATCACATCATCTTTGATAGATACGTAAATATTTTTTGTGCCAATAAATAATTTGTAGCTAAATAAAAACAAATAGGAATTTATTTCTCAAATCTGTAACCAATACGGAGGGATCACATAAACCGCCTAAACTAAAAGCAAATTGTATCCTCCGTGTACCTGCGGACCTGCCCGCCCCACCCGGATACCGGTATCGATATACTGAAACATGCCAACTTTAATTTAACATGAATATTTTCATGATCGTACATAATGTTGTAAAGAAACGCGGAAGTGAGTCCTCAAAATATTGTGAAGCGATTACAGCCCTCCTGTCTTGTAGCTATAGCCACACAAGTCTATAGCTCCACCCACTGACATCGCCCAGCGTCGTCGTCGCTGCTACACGAGAATGTCAAATGCAACATTTGTTACCGCGCCGACATTTCATTTTAGTAGGGCGGGCGGGTAGGCACCACCGCGGCTCCGGCTCAGCTCGGCTCGAACCGGAACCGGACGGAGTGCGTATAGTCGGTACAGATTAAATAAATTACTGGATTTTCAATTGTGTTCCGGCTCGAAGAACCGGCCCGAACATGAGCCGGTACCGTCATGTACCAGCCCATGAGTTTACGCTATAGCTTAGCAAGCATTTCGAAGAAAAAATAAGTAGGTACCTATTTAAATTTAAAATAAGACACTGCACAATGTATGTACGCCAGCATTCTTAGAATGTGTAGGTAGGTTTATATATCTATGCCAGCATTACATAACTACCTAAGTATCAATATCAAGACATATAACAGCCCAGCATGTTGGTTGAAGTTAGTTTAAACAGTCGTGAGTAAAGCTGTTTTGTTTTAAAAATAATGTCTAACAACCACGGTAATTTAAAAACCCATATAATACATCTGTAGGGTAAAATATGTTTTTTATTTGACAAAGAAAAATTAAATTAAACAGAAATGTAACAACTTAAATTAAAGGTACTTTTTCTAAACCTGGCATGGTTGGCCCCATCACTTACTTACTACGCCCGTGATGTCAGCTCATCATATCCTGTCGGAGCTGTGCCATGTCCGTGTATCCCACAGAGCATCAAATGCATTTGATGCTCTGTGGTGTATCCCTTTGGGACTTATTCCTCCCTTCCCCCTTGAACCGCTGCTGCCCCCTCGAGGCGATTGGTCGCGCAGCCGGGCCGGCTACGCTGAATGCGGGAAACCTACTTACAGTTACGTGGGTATGAAGTTGGAAGAAGAATAATTTGAGCAATGAAAAGCAGGTATAATTAATGAATGAGTGAAGGATGAGAGTAGAGAAGGATGAATGATGGGAGGAAGAGAGAGAGAGGTGGGGAGTGAGCTCACCTGCCCGAGATCGATGGTTAGGTTGACCTCGTTGTACTTCATGCCGCGTGAGAGCGGCGGACTTTGCCACCAGGTCTCCATGCCGTCCACCGCGTACTCCGGCGGGTGTCGCTTCGCAGGTACGCTCATGTCGCAATGATCGCACACCTGCACACAATGCACAACCGCGCACATCATTCCACATGCCCGCCAACACTCACCTCACCTCACCGCACCATGGGCCATGTTCGCCCCTTGCCGCTAGAGGCCACCGCACCATTGGTAAACGCAAAGCACAGCGTGGTCGTTCTCTCTTCAAGATTCCTTTGATGTGTGCCACAATAAAACCACCAACCACCGGCTTCTCATGCGAGAGGTCCAAGGTTCGAATCCGGTCGGCTGTGTGCGTTCACACAATGATATTTGTGTATCAATGAGTTTTTTCTGACGAAAAAATTTACGTGCATACCTACACCTGCTGCTTCACCGTTCGGAACCGGTGTAAAACTGTAGGTCCCTTCCCTTACCCCTCCTTAGGTGGTAGGCTCTGAATTGTAGCCGACTGGATTGGACCACCGTACTGGATGTATGATGGCCGCATAGCAGCCTCGGTTGTGTTCTCCTCTAGTCCAGTTTAGCCAGCAATCCAGGGAAGTCTCCGATGTGGCACCTACCTTCTCGGAGGTGATATTGGCTGGTCGGAGCATGTGCTTTGGCCCCTCCGACTCAGCCACTCATACCGGATTACAAAAAAAAACATCTCACTAGTCAGGAAGGCAAGTTTTAGAGTTTTAGGTTTACGTCAATAAAATATTTTCCCAATGTCTTAGTGATTCTATTCATGCATTATGTATTCGTGCATCGCACACGTTATCTCGTTGTATTATTTAGGTAGTATAGGTACCCATATAATGTTATATAAATATAACCCACATGAGTACGGACGGAGTATCTCTTAATGAAGGCAACCAGTTGGCGAACACATGTTCATGGCCGAACTTTAGCGGGAATGAAACAAAAACAAAAAAAAATCTCCATGGATCGAGAGGAGAAGACGGGACGCGCGCGGCGGGCGGCACGGTGCGGCGTGCGGCGCGGGAGGATAGATGCCGCCGCCATTCGCCAGAAGCATATAATGATGTAGTCTGGTGGAATGAACATTTTATCGAGTCGATAGTTTTTTTTTATATATCAAAGCGTATCAACAACTCGTGGTGTTGTGGTTTCGTTCCGCGCCGCCGGCCGCCGCCGCCTCCGCCGCCGCCGGAGCCGACCTAAACGCGCATTTTTCATTGGTCGATTACTTACCTACTTTGCTGCCGTTTGCTGACTATTTTTTTTTATTGATACCAAAATGGACCAATCGCGAAAATTCAAGTAACCGGAAATATGCGAAGCATTAAAAAATCCACTGTACAGGTACAGAGAAGGGTACATTACAATTTGTCATTTCTAGCAGTTCCAATCGCACGGCAGCTGTCGCCTTGATTGAAATCGCCAGGTCTGCTAGAAATGGCAGGAACACACTTTTCGTGGAACTGTGTGTCAACGTTCAGTAGTTACCTACGTAGCTGCAGCGCAATCGAGAATACTAATCTACTTGCTAGCACCTACTACGAGAGAGCAAGAGCACCTATATCTGAAACATGTTTCGACGTCGAGATTATGAAAAAGTTCTTCGGGATTATTCTGTCTTATTTTCATATTTTCCAGGCTGGTTGTCACCAGGCGCGCAGCCGCGCCGCCGCCTCCGCCGCCGGCCGCGACCGGATGGCGCGCCCCGCCCGCCCCGCCCCGCCCCGCGCTATCGCTCAGGATGCTGTGCAAATAGGTCGCTGACTGATAGCGACTACTATCGGGAACGGGGTTCAGACAAAGTTCACACTTTGTACATCGCGCCTTTTAATTTATCTTTAAATTCTTCGTCTTGTTACCACATAGGCAAGGCACTAACATAAGTAAGTAGGCGATCTTAGAAGTTAGATGAATATGTAGGTAGGTAGGTACGTATTAAGATCTAGTTAGGGTTAGGTAGATACCAGTTAGTTACATTCTCCTAATACTCAACCCAGTCGGTCCACACTTGGAACAATCTAGAGTATCTAGGTAGGTTCTCAGGGCACTGCGGGCGGAATAAAAACGCGAGGTTTTTTTTCCGCAATTTTTGTAACTGTGTAGGCACCTACCTATGAAAATTATATGAATAATGAGTGGTCCATCCAAGAAAGAGTTGCGAGAATTTGCGCAGCTACCGCTCCCGCTTCACACGCCCCTACCATAAAACAAATAAGTGCGAACATTGTTCATCCGCAGAGGGTTCCGTTTTCATTCACTTTTTGAACGCACGCAGAGCTTCGTGCCACGGAGGTTGCGTCGTAGCTGTTGTGTAGTATTATTATTTTTCAAATAAGTTTTCAAGGCGTACCTACCTAATAATGAATGACTAAATGGACTAGTGAATGAATTTTTTTGATTGAGCCTTACGTTCCTTCCGGAATAATCGCCTCGGGCTGCTCGCGAGACAGACACCTGAATGAAATATCTTGTAAGGGTCCTGCCTGCTAGCGTGGCCACAGAATCTGTGAGCGTGGCAGGCTTCAGACAGAGACGAGGACAGAACTCTATAAACCAACTTTATTAAAAAATCCCTTATTCTTGAGAAAACATTTCAAGAGTAGTTTGTGATTTTTTAATCGCCTCGCCAATTTAAGTGGACGTCATATTAACACCAAACACCATTGTTGAAAAATATTTTCTAAGATTTTCCATATCCGTTTTACAATATATGGAGCAGTTTTGTAATGTTCCCATTTCCGTTTTAAAGAACTTAAAAAAATTAGGACTTCAAAGAGTTTGTATTACGTTACGTCGTCGCTGCGCTCAGCGACGTAATACAAACTCTTTGGAGGACTTAAGGAATGCAATAGATGCAAGTTTGCACTTGCTATATTGCCGCCGCCGCGCCGCCGCGCCGCCGCCCGCGCCGCCGACTGGCGGATTATACTGTGTAAGTATCAATGCTCGAGTGTACCTACATATTTCTTGCCTTGTTCATGAAATGAAGTTTTTAAAAGACGCTCAGCGTTTTCAAGATCAGACCTAGGTACAGTTCCCGGCAGCAAATAATGCGTGTCGGGATTTAGAAAGAGACAATCCGGTTGTAGAGCGTCTCGTCACTGTCGCACAGAGAGAGACGTGCGAGTTCGTGCGGCAGTGACGATACGCTCTACAACCGGATTGTATCTTTCTAAATCCCGACACGCATTATTTGCTGCCGGGTACTGTACCTACTCAATTCGACGGGAAGGTATGCATTTTTTTCATTGGTGTATGAATGAAAGCCGACTGACTTGCAATAATTAGTCGCAGGCTTAGACTGTTTATATAAAGTGGGCATAATACCTGGCCCTGTATCACGTGGTCGATGTCGATGTCGCGCTCTGCGTTGGCGCCAACCAGCTTGCAGAACAGCTCGGGGCCCTCGTCGCCGCACGTCGCCGTCGCACTGTGCGTTCAACACCATTATATTATATTCACTTCATTACTATACCTATACAAAAACAATAATACCGTACCTACATACATACTTACATAGACGTACCGTATTCTTTAGAAAGAACAATTCCTGAATATATTTTTACGCGACTAGGTACTTTAACAATAATTTCTGTTAGATCAACAAAATATAATTAAGTATGTCTGGATAAGTTCGCTATGGGATATTATAACATTACTTTATTTTGATGACTTGTTCCTTTATGTATGGTTATCTAATTAATAATTACATTAATTGATAAGGGTTGAAATAATGTGAGATTTTACCCTTTGTGCGTCGCCGTGACCTTCTTTCCCAGCGCCAGGTTGAAGTACGGAGGAGTCAAAATTTCCGCGGATGCCTCCTCAAAAATACTGATTAATACGAGAGTTAGGAAGAGGGTTTGCGTGAGGGCTCCGCCCCGCCCCGGGACCGGCCGCCGTCGGCCCGACATCGCGTCTTTACTGATTCACACGCACTGAATTTGATTTGGGTGAGTTCGGTTTGAATGAGAACCGTCATCCGCCAAGCACGCACTGCTGCTGGTCTGCCAGTAGGCACTCCTGCCGCCCGCCACACCCCGCTCCACCTCCGCGCCGCACCGCACCTCCCCCCGCACTCACACCGACACTAGTGATGGCGCTAATAATTTAGAATATCGATAAACTTAATTTTACATAAAACTTAAATTGTATTAGTTACCTACCGGTATTGGTGCCACCACCGCAATGTGAATCGTTCGAAACGGAAACATATTTTTTATAGTAGGTTATTTCATTCCTACATTATTTCACGTGGATGAGAAGTGTGAACGTGATTATATTGAAACAACATACAAGATCCGGCGAAGCGAAGGGATTATATAATGGTAGAGGAGAGTTGAAACCCCATCATATTGAGTAGAGTATCATTGTATAATCATTGCCTAGAGTTTGAAAATACGATTTCAAAAATACCTACAAAATTTACTTATAACTTAAAATAGTCTCATGATGACACTCGGCCAGTGTCATGGGCACCTTTCCGACAGCGGCAGCGATGGACGAGATTTTTAGTTGCTGTCGGCAAGGTGCTCGTGTAGCATCTTCGGGGATTTCCCGTTAAGGTTTTTATTTATTTATTTATTATTATTTCTTTTATAGTTTTAGTTTTAGGTAATTTTAATTTAGGTAGTTTTAGTTTTTATGTTGATTGTTTTAAGTTTAGGTAATTTTAATTTAGGTAGTTTCAGTTTATATTTGTAGTTACTTAAAATAGTTGATTGTTTTATGGAATTGACACGTTTGACTAAATAACCTAGAATTTTTTTTTCTACTTATACTACATCCGTGATACCAGCACATAACACTTTGGTGAACTAGGTGCCATGTCGGTGCTTCCCTTCTGTCGTGCCGGCTACACTGAACTGGAAGTAAAACGTATTTACACAGCCGTTTCAACCGACCTTTCATTCAGTGCGGTGGGTGGTGCCAACTCACTTGGGCGGGTTAAACCATAGGTACCACCAAGTAGGGCAAAGCAAACCTACACAGTTTTAGACCAATTTTCAATTAGATAAAAAGTTTAAATGAAAATAAAAAAACTGACTACGAATAAAAAAAAGGAAAGAAGGAAAGAAAGAGTGGTATAAAATATTGTCTGTAACTGGGCGTATAGAAGGATTCGAACACACAGGGATCGACTACAACATTTCCTACCACTAACTAATGCCTTGTTTCATTAATTTTAACTCTTATTCGGAGTTTTTTATTTAGATTTTTATTGTCTTTTACTATAGAAGTATGATAGGCAGGTACAGTTCCCGCCAGCAAATAATGCGTGTCGAGCTTTAGAAAGAGATAATCCCGCTGTATAGAGCGTCGTCCCTGTCGAACGAACTCGCACGTCTTTGTGCGACAGGGACGATGGTCTACAACCGGACTGTCTCTTTCTAAAGCTCGATATTCATTACTTATTGCCGGGTACCTACATCTAATGTCAGTCAACGCATCTCCCCTCCCCCTCGCGCCCTGCGCCATTTTTGCGTGTTTATTTTTTTCCAAAAGCAATTTTATGTTTGTAGCATACGCTCCACTCAGCATTTTTAGTTTAGGGGATTATGTATTATGTATTGTTTTTTATGGGAAACGAAAATTTATCTAGGTATTGTAATTTGGAATAAAAATATCTAAGGTGTAGGAACATGTAACAAAATAAAACGACACATGAAAAACGCATTGCTGTCAACTCGGTGATAATATAATATTTATTACCGAAGAAGTACCAAAAAGGTTTTCTCCCAAGAGTTGCAGGGTGCCTCGAACATAATTCTTTGCTGACTGAATGTCTTAGAGATGCAAGGAAGAATGAGAGACAATTAACTGCCACGTGGTTAGACTTTGAAAACGCCTTCGGTTCGGTGCGCCATGAGTTACTATTAAAGGCGCTAGAGTGGTATAATGTGCCACCTCTGATCTGTAATATAATAGCCTCCTACACCAAAAAACTTTCCTTTGTAATACAAGTAAAAGGCGAAACGGAGAAGACACCGGAAATTCGTTACGGCATAGGACTTTTCCAGGGTTGCTGCCTCTCTCCTGTCACATTTAACATTGTTATCAACATTCTAATTGATACGCTTGTCGTAAAAGAAAAGAAATGGGGATACAGGTTCAAATATGGAGACACATATATGGCGGCCATCCTGGCATTTGCGGATGATATTACGCTGTTAACCCGCAATCCAAAACAAAATCAGTCGCTTCTTAAGGTGGTGGATGACTATTGTGAATGGACCAAAGGGATGAAGATAAAACCAGCGAAGTGCTACTGTTTGAGCTTAACCAGGAAAGGTTCAAAGTTTACCTCGAGCAATCCAGGTTTGACAGTAGCCGGAAAACCAATCGCAACCGTGGCTGATGAAGCTCCTTTTAAATTCTTGGGCAAAAGGATCACCAGCAGAGGAAAGGAGCATCCTACTGATGACATTGTCCAACTTTTCGAAGAGAGCCTCCGCCAAACTGACAATCTTCCCCTCCTGGGTACACAAAAGGCATGGATTTACGATAACTACCTGACATCAAAACTTTCATGGCCATTTCTCGTCTACGACTTCACAAAGCAAAACCTGACTAAATTAGACTCGTATGTGACCAGATTCCTGAAATCATGGTTTGGACTGGCTCACCCGGCTGACTCGTCAACGCTATACAGATCTCACAATAACTTTGGACTGAACATTAAGAAACCGTCGATATTTTATCAAAAGGCGAGAATAGCCAAACGATGTATACTCAAAGACTCCAATGATAGCGCTATTCAAGCCTTACCCAACACATCACTATCAGATGAACTGGAATCGAGACTCGACTTCTACAAATCATTCCAAGTTGGTACACGCACCAATAGATCTGGATTGGGCATAGAAACAGCAAAGTCTGATAAAGAAATACTGAAAGGTTTTGCTCAGGAGGACATGGAACAAGGCTTCAAACTTCACGCCTTAAACCTAGAAATGCAGAATGATTGGCTAACAGTGGGTGACTTCTGCATCCCTCCTGCATTGAAGTGGAAATCCATAATATACAACTGGTCCCCTGAGCTGCTTAAGTTCTACTTAAATGCATTCCAGCTTACTCTCCCCGACCCGAGTAACCTAGTTAGATGGGGGAAATCTACAAATAAACTATGCCCGTCATGTAAGGAGTTCGTAGGCACGGCCAAACATTTGTTATGCGGATGCAAAATACTACTTGAGCGAGGCCAGTATTCCTACCGTCATGATAAAGTCCTCCAAATCATCAGAGAGGCCATCAACCTGTCAATTGCACGGACCAGGAAAGGGCAAACCAGTAGCGGCTTCCAGAAGGTCAACTTTGTGAAACCTGGAGCCAATAAGCTGCCCAAAGATAGGACTAAACCTTCTTCAATTTTGGGAGCAGCAAAGGATTGGGAATTGTTGATGGACACACATGAGAAGCATTACCAAATGCCTTCGGAAATCTGTACCACAGCATTAAGACCGGATATACTCATATTCTCAAAAGCGACAAAGCATGTAGTACTTGTTGAACTTACAGTTCCATGGGAAAGTAACATACCGAAGGACCACAACATCAAACTTAACAAGTACTGCAACTTAGTAGACCGGATTGTGAGAAACGGATTCAAGACTGATCTCTTCGCTGTGGAAGTCGGAGCAAGGGGACTACCAGCGAAGTCGCTCTACAGTCTCTTCAAGAATCTAGGGCTCCCAAGATCGACGCTAAGCTCATATATGGAGAGAGCTTCGAAAACGTCACTGGAAGCATCCTACAGAATATGGATAGGTAGAGAGAGGGAGGTCGAGAGCGGGACTGGTGGTTTCCCCGCGTCCTAGTCAACGCAGACTAGCTGACGAGGGCTTGAAGCGAGCCGAAACGTGAAGCATGCGCGGGAAATTTAGAGTGGCCACTCGCTAGTCCCGGCCTCGATTAATACCCTCCTCTACTGCCGATGGGCCCGGATATGTTCGGTGAAGCCATCGTAAGCTTAGATCCACACCTTCATATAATATATATAGGTATATATATTTTTTCTTTTAATTCGCATCGGCGAACTATACCAGTGTCAAGTGTGACAGAACCACGAAAAATATAATAAATTTTTTTGATAATGAAAGTAAGAAAGAAATGAGAAAATAAAAACAAAAACTTTAACTGCAACCATAACAAAATGATCAAGTTTGATTTATAAATGAAGTTATTTACAATTTAATGTTATGGAAAAATATTAATTTACATATTAGTTTATAAATAGAGTCATTATTATTTTATATTAATAAACAACGAATATTAGAAGGCAGAGGAACTGTAAATTCAGTAAGAGTGGAACATTTAAGGTGGGCGACTGTTTTATGAGCGGAGAAGAGTTAAAATTATGATCGACAGTGCCTTCGTCCACGCTGCATTCGCAAACTGAAGAATCCCGAATCCTCAGCTTAGCCAGGTGAACGGGAGTGCACCAATGACCGAGCCCTAAGGACATAATATTTGATGTTTCTTTTTTTACTATTGAAATAAAACCATCGTTTTGGTGGAATTTTTGGTGGGATACTGGCATAGTATGTCCCGTTGACTCTGCTAGACCTAGTCCGTGCATTCGACCAAGAAGTGTGTAAATACATTCTTGGAAGGGCGATAAGGTCGTGCGAAAAGTTTTCGTAGTCAAGCTTACCCCCATGTGTCACAGCATCTTTTGCAAGGGAGTCTACGTGTTCATTACCTTGTATGCCACAGTGAGGGGGGATCCAGGCGAACACCACTCGTCTTCCAGTAAGACCTGCTAATATAGCTATGTTAAATTGCATAAATTATGGGATTATTAACGTGGATTTTAAAGTGTTTTGTTTGAAGCAATGATTGAAGTGAACTAAGAGAATCCGAAAAAAATATAGCCTTATATATATCTCATAAGTCGAAGAAACATACTTCCCCGCCTCTAACACGTTTATTCCCAGTAGTTCCGTGGCGGAACTACTGGGAGGATTTTTTCCCATAAGTTCCGCGGAACAAATGATACACATAATTTAGTTTCATTAGTTCAGTTGATCGAGAGTACAGTCCTATAGTAAAATCCCAAAACATATGCTTTGAAGTTATCAGATTCACTAAATAAAATAAAACAAAACATGAATGAAAATGTATAATATGCTAGCGAAGTGTTTCTAAGAATAATGAAATGTTTACATCATTTTTATTAATTGCATTTGCATATTTTGAATGACTGCATCATTTTCAATGCTCGCCTTATTACGTTTTGTTTGTGGTTTCATGTTATTGGTGACTTGTATTCCGCGTACTGAAAAGAAATCTGAATCGGTGGTTATTTTCTTCAAAATTAGATCGACCGTCAGACTTTCAAATGGTCAGATTTGCAATTCGTCAGAATTTCAAATGGTCAGATTTGGTACAATTAAATCTGAAGTTAATATTTTGGTCGAAACCTTATTGGTGACTTCATGTTTGTTAATGTTTCTTAATCCTGGCCTCTCCCTGGCCTTGGATGAATGAATAAATCCTGGCACCTATTATTGAATACCATGAATACGCGTTTTCGAATAGGTTTCCGTATAAGTTAATCGCTATTATTATAACTTGTATAATAGCGATTAACTTATGTAGGTACCTATATAAAACGATGGAAACCTCCTTTCAATTTCTGCTGAAAAAAAACTTAGGATTCCGGAGGACATTTTGTTTTCAACATCCTTGTTGACATAAAATACAGCTACTTGTACATCTACACTGCCGTTGGAAGTCAATTTAGATGCGTCCGTAAAGAAAACTTGCCAATTAAGTATAGTTAGGCCAACTACTGTTAATGACAATTCTAATGTAGCATTGTAATGCCTTCAATGCAGCATTTTAGGTTTAGAATGACGGATACTTACGTATATGAGAATTCATGCATTGGCATGGTGAGGCATCTGTGTGTGGGATGATCTTTGAGACACCTAAATTGTTTGAAGCTATTAACCAAAAGAGGTATATTACCTTATTAACATGGCCTGTCGAGAAAAATTCCTCACACACTGCTGAAAATCACATCGAAATTGAGTTTAGCAAAATCTGACGGGCAAACATCCAGGCCATTTGTTAGATCCAGAAATATAAAGGAGAAGATAAGAATGTAGAGAAGAAGAGGAAGACAGAGATCAGATAGGTAGAGAAAAAAATTAAATAAAAATACCTATGTTAATACCAGACTATAAAAATGAAGGAAATTTGATCGAAAATATCCAGTAGTCGGGCTGTGTATTCTTCCTTCTAAATGCCCGACTACATCATTTTCGATAAATTTTTCCTTGCCTTCGTTTTTTTTATGGAAACTGACACGGTTGGCTACCATCACCTACTACATCCGTGATGTCAGCCCATAACACTACTTCACCCATAGTGAAAATAAATAATTGTGTGTAAGTATTTTTTATTTCAGTAGCATAAATTATCTTTGAGAAAGATGCCTTGAAACCTTATTTAAATAGTAACTACGATTGATTACGCACTAATAGCAAAGTACAACTTCCGACTCTGCACCCCCTGAAGCACTGTTGTCATTGTTTTCAGGCAATTCAGCCGATTCGAAGCACCTTTTACAAACATTCAAAAATACAATCTGGCATTTCAAATGACATCAAAAGTATTCCAAGATCAATATGACAACAATCGGCTTTCGCGTGGGATCACTTCTCCCAGTTCCTGACACATAATTTTTTTCAAATCTATTTCGTGGGCGACAATGATAAAGTAATTAACTAAAGGTGAGGCCGAAGACCGAGCACCATTCAGGAACACGATAAACCTTCTCGAATAAAGTAAGTAACTAAGGGCGAGGCCGAATGCCGAGCTGCGTTCAGGAACTTACTTCAGCTATATATGTAATTCAATATTTTCATTGCATGTTTAACTGTTTTATTTTTAGGATTTAGTATCACAATAGATTCATATTCATGTGGTTCTGGAAGAATAATTAGTCATGTTCAGTTATCCAAGCGGACAAAGTCACTAGAAGCTAGTACATGTATAATAAATAAAACAAAGATCTACTTATGTATGTACATTGAACACAAGACCCCAGCAATCAAAATAAATCTACCTTACTATAATTCCTACATAAAAACTCTAAAACCATATAAAAGGTTAACTGGAAGAAACCACTTGTAGTGAAAAATCCCCCAGACACACACTCATGTATTTCTTGTTTCTTTTCGTGTACTGTCTTTCAATTGTGTGCAATAAAGAATTTTAATTCTATTGTATTATCTCTCTTCACTAAAATCACAAATAATACTCATACATAGTTTCAACAATTCAGTTTATTTATCTATTAAATACTATTATGTTATGACAGAATTACCTACATATTCTCATTGTGACTCTGAACTATACTTTACTACCTACTCACATTCAAGTAATTTTCAAATTTGAGTGCATTCCATGCACGCTAAAAACCCTGTCTAATTAATGGTTATCATTTCAATTTTTATTAAATTGAGTTAAAACGCCTAAAAGTAACCATAATGTCTTTTTATAGTTGGAATATAATTTAATACCTACAATAAATAACTGCTTAGACATTAAAATTTCAATAAATTAATAACTGCACATTGCTACTGATACTGGCAAAGATTATTTTTTAGTAATGCTAGATAATCATTATCCTAATAAAACATTTTTCATAAGAGTAGGTAACTGACTAAATAAAATTAAACTTCTAAAAAAGGAAACATAGGTATACATAAATTAAAATTATACAAACAATTCAATCTCAAAGGTAGCTTTTTTGTGACATTACACTGAAGAACTTGTTGCACCTCACGAATGAATCAATCGACCCAAGTGGGTCGATGTCATTGCATATGATTCATAATTAAAAAAACAATTCTTTGTTGTGACCTTAGTGTTAAAAGAGATCCGTGAAATTGAAACAAGCGTGTGTGTGATTAGTTTTGTCGGGTTGGTGTATGAAGCGCGGCAGGATATGAGTTAGTCTTGGTGGAGGGAGTTGCGACGAGCGGGCTTGTAGTAGAGTGCGGTGGCTAACACCCCACAGCTCAGCAACGCCGACACTGTGAAGTTGAACAGGAGCTTCGTATCCGCCGAGTCCACGTACACCGTGAAGACGCGGACTGGAATAAATTGCATTTTTAGTTACACACACATATACAATTCATCTATAAGAGGGAGAGGCTGGGAGATGACTCGAGCGCCGCTACTCAGAGCTACGACAGAGCGTGCGCGCGTGTGAACAATTTTATTTTTTTGTAAAACCTACATTTTTGTATTGCTTGTGGTAAATAAATAAGAATATAAATATAATTGCTTTATTCAATATCCTAAATTACAAAGATTTGCCTATTATTTAAAAAAAATCTATACCACTTAATCATTATTATAATCAGAATTATATTCATAACAATTATATTCATCTTCATTTTCTATAAGCTAACCAATAATGCTGAAAATCGCCCGCGTCCTAGGGAATGGCTGTTAAAGTATTAAAATTATTGAATGATTCATTGACTTGTAAGAGTAACTTTTTCAGAACCTTTCAATGCCGGCGCCGACATTATTACTTTCCTCAAAGCCCCTGAAAGCTAAGAAAGACTTCTTGTACTTTATGTCAATCTTATCAAAAAGAAAAAGAGAACAAAAAGTTAAAGACGATATAACATAATAGTTTGACCACAGAAACCTTTCACAAACTAGCACATATGTAGGTATACATAATAGCGCTTCAGACTGCATCGGTAGTGAATGTAAATAAGTTGAACCACCCTTCGTCGTTCGTAGAGCGTCGTCCCTGTCGCACAGAAACGTGCAAGTTCGTAGGGACATACTCCGTTCTCAATCTTCCGTTGCAGCAGCCTGCAGACACCCCGGTCGACTTGTGGTTTCATGGGCTGGCTGGGGTAGCTGGAGGCTGCGGGGTTTTGTACGAAGGTCCCCAACCAAGCGGGATTAGTTTGCAGGCCTAGAGCCAACCCCAAACCAAAACAACAACAACAACAACAACCACCCTTGAGTTATCAACGAACAGACTGATGGCAGATGTTGCATTTTATACTATGTAGGAATTGTAGGATGTAGGTAACTAGGTACTTACATAGATTTGTAGCGATAGATATGATCCAGGTGAGTACTGATGTCGCCTCCGAGGACTGAGCCTCAATCATCCCGTAGATGTATGCGCACTTGCTCGCTCCACTCACCGGGGTGGTCAACGGCTGCAATACAATATTTCATTTATAATTTAGGTATTAAGAGTAGCAACAGCACTTACTGCCTACTCATAGGTACATATTCTGATGCATATATCAATATAAAGAACTCCTATGCAAAATTGAATGCATCTAAATGTGCCGATTTAGTCTGTACGTTGTCAGTCAGTCAGTGTTTAGAATTTTAATAAGTTGATTTTACAATTTACTAATAGGTTTAACTAAATATTTATATAGAGAGAGAATACAAGAGAAACGATAATTTATTATCATATTTGCGTTTAAATCGGATTTGCTGTTAAATCGACAGCGTGCGAAGCTGCAGGCAAAAGCTGGTATTTTTATAATAATAAAATCTATTTTAACAATAAAAAAAACAGGCCGAGTGTTCTGTAAATTAACTATCACAGAAAGTATTTTTTGTCCGCCTCATAGCCGGCATGGCGCCTCTCTGAGCGTTTCGCGAGGAATGGTGTTATTGGCTGTGTCTGATCTTCCGTTGAAGATTGGGCACAGACACCTGCGCCGGCTGTCTATAAAAAAAAATAATAATAATTAAGTCGGACTTTCTCTATAATTTTCCTTTGCTCTCTATGAAATTCTTTACATGCATAATTTTTTGTATTTTTTTCAGCACGAGTAAGGAAGGGCTTGGCCTCGTTCACAAGAGCCGTTCGATTTCAATATACATTCTCATTTTTAATTTCATTTTAATTCATATAAAATTTTTATTCTAACATTAGGGAATGTTAGAATACCATGTGACCGATTTTTTTATTCACCCTGTCACATGGTATTTCAAAATATTATGTTCATACGTTTATAATTTACAAAAATAAACACTTCATTCAAAATTAAATTTCAATATTCATGTTGTTTCA
Organism: Nematopogon swammerdamellus; assembly: GCA_946902875.1. NCBI lineage: Eukaryota > Metazoa > Arthropoda > Insecta > Lepidoptera > Adelidae > Nematopogon > Nematopogon swammerdamellus. The sequence continues at coordinate 11,288,885 of OX336338.1, forward strand.
TTATCGCTAATTTTCAAATGGATTCAAAAGTGAACTAAAATTGGTCACGTGGTATGGGAACGTTCCCTTACTTGTATCAAGCTCCATGTAAAACTGTAGGTTCTTCCCTTACCTTGCTGGGTGGTAGGGTAAAATCCGGCCGGCTTGGCACCACCACACTCAGTGAGCGTCGGTAAGGCAATGAAAATGGCCCATGCTTTCCAAATTGCACCTAGGCATGTTTTGGAAGTTGAAAAGATAATTGACTGCAGTAACTTACCACCAAGTATGCTAATATGGTAGAGGGTAGGGCTCTGGTGGCAAACGCCGCAACGAGCAAACCGTAACAGATGACGGCGAACCTAACACTCTGACTGTGCAACTCTTCCTTGTATTTCAACACAAGGTATAGGAGGATCATTTGCTGGATCATGATGATGGGATACTCGAGGTAGGTGATGATGCTGTACCCGCTTGTGTAGTTGTACAGCATTGTGACCGTGAAACTGTAATGAACCAAACACATTTATACACGGTGTTGCAACCCCAACCGTAAAACCCGAAAGGGGGTGATTCTGTACATGAAATAGAACAACTTTTGTTCTACGACTTTTTTATTTGAAGAAAAAAATATTTTTTTTTTCGATTCATTTTGAGAATAACTAGGTATTGAAAATTTGTATGAAAAAAAAATTATTTTCTTGGTTTCAAAAATTTTTTTTTCTTCGCAGAAGTTGTTTAGTTTCACATATAGAATAACCCCCTTATGTCAGTTAAAATATTACGGGGGCAACTGCAACACCGTGTAGGTATACAGGCTGTACGTACCAGCGACGGAGACCAAGAGACGAAAATGTTGAGAAGCATACTATCTAGATTTTTACTCCAAGTGACCTGGAGAGTGCTCTGGTAAAAGGTCCACAGGAGAGACCCTGCATTAGTACTAACCTAGTGGTCACCTTGTTCACCTTTCTTCTCTTTGGTTCAACTTCATTAAATTATGTTTAAAGGAGCCAATATCCAATTATATCCTATATCCAGTCATCTTCAAATTGCATATAAAAGTTTAAAAGTTTAAATTGGTTGTGCCTGAGTCCCAATTATGACGTGCAGGTGTGAAGCGTGAACTCTTCTGCTCATGCTGGGAATATCGCTAAGTGATCTGGTGTGTGTGTGTTTTTTTTATGGAAACTGACACGGTTGGCTACATCAACTACATCCGTGATGTCAGCCCATAACACCGGGTGAACTTGGTGCCACGTCAGTGCTTCCCTTCGGTCGTGCCAGCTACACTGAACTGGACGGTAAACACAAACTATTTACATAGCCGTTTCAACCGACTTTTCATTCAGTGCAGTGGTATCAACCCGGGCGGGTTAAACCCAACCACCTAGTAATATAAGAAGGGAGTCATATCCCTTAGTCGCCTTTTACGACATACACGGGGAGAGATACAGCGGGGCCATTCTTTTAAAGTACACGGTACAACGGTGTGTAACGAAGCAATACTCCGTCGCAACAAAGTGTCGATATTGGACACCGGGTGACTAATCCTAAGTGGCAGTGGGTTGGTCACATTAACCAAAGAGACGACAAACGTTGGAGTACTCCCACACGGTCGCAGTTCTACACTGGCAGCCGTGCACAAGAAAATGGAGTGTGGGAAGACCACCCGCCAGGTGGGACGACGACGTCAAGTACATCGGCGGAAAGTGGTTCTGTGAAGGACTGGAAGAAAATGGAAGAGGCATATGTTCAGCAGTGGGCACATACATGTAAGTGATGCACAGTTCTGTAGAGATGTCTCCCTAACAGCCAACATCGAGAGGTCAATGATGATGATGAGTTCAAAGTAAAATTTTAGCATTATTATGGTTCTGTTCACTCTTAAATAATAATATATTATATAAGCAAAATGAGTTTACCTGGTTAATTCCATCAGTAAAGCGTTAATGTTTATCCCCACAGCGGACTTCTTCTCATAAAGGTTAATTATTTGAGGGACTTTCAGGACAAAGCATGATGTTATTGTGATTACGCTGAGGCAGTGCGCCACATACTCCACTACTTCTCCCATTGTTACCGCTGTTAACACTTCTTGTATAGTCGCGTGGGAGCTTCAAGTTGGTTCACGAGCTTGTGCAAAGCTGAAATAACAATTCCAGTGCAATGTTATTTGAGAATCTGAAATTAAATGTGTTATTGATATCAATTTGACAACACCATGTACAGTTCCTGGCAGTGAGGGGGCATTCATAAACCAAGTGACAGACACTGGCGGCTGGTCCTAAAGTGCGCTCGTGCGCCGCACTACCATACCACGAGAAGTCTTCACTTCACTCACGAATGTGAATTCGACCTTATTTTATAGATCGCAAGGCACTTTTTTGCAAGTAAACGTGCGCCCCGTGCGGAATTGACAACGCACGCGGGTCTCCCATACTGAATGTATGGGGATCGGGAAAACACCGCTGGCGCGTGAGGCAAAAGATACTTCATAGAAACAGTATGGGCCAAAATGGAGTTCTGCGTGCGGCGCACGAGCGCCAAACAAGGACGCTATATCGTGAATAGCCGCGCGTGCGACACGTCGCGAGCGATTCGTTTTGCACGAGTCCGTCTACCTGGAGTCAGCGCGCTATCATGTGATGTCACATACCCGTTAGCGCGCGAATATTTAAAATGCGATATGGTTAGGTTTTGTGCTTTCTGTCACGTCATACTGTGAATTAAGTGGTGCCGATATTTGCCTAAGCGTTGGTTAAAGGTAAGGCTTTACAATCAGGTGATCTCGGGTTCAATTCCTACTTTTCAAATGTTTTATTTTTATATATTTTTTTGAAGTATTTTTGGGACATTACTACTGTTATCTTTTTGAAAGCTGCAGTAGTGTTGTGGTCTATGTGTGTGTTCATAAAGGTACTAAAATGAGAAAACTTGTTTGGATTTTTGTTTTTGTTTTTTGCAACTCATTGAGGGTCTTGAGAATATTCATACTAGGTACGTACATAATAAAACGCAGGCGTTTAAAAAATTCGGAAGTACCGATCATAAAATAACATGACGGGAATGTGTTGGGAAATTTGGTATTTAAGTAGGTAGGTAGGTATACTTAGCGCACTACCGGTCACTGAAGTCACCAGCCACTGGTGACAGATATGGGGGGGGGGGGGGGGGGGTGTGTCGGCCCGAGGCACGTGACAAAAATTCCCGACAATGTTGAGTGGATTGACATGGAAAACGTCGATCATGTCACCAATATACCTGCTCCACCGGACGAGGACCTAAATCATAGAAGGTGTCAGTATGTTAATGGGTCGCAGACAGTGTATCATTTCAAGACGAAATTTTACAATAACACAATTTAAATTGTAGCAGTGGGACAAATTGTGCAAATTAACGCAAATGGATATTATATTTAAACCAGAAAATAATATTTAATAAATGTCACGTTACTTTTGGGGGGGGGGGGGGGGGGCGTGGTTCCTATTCAAAATTAGCCTAAAATCCCGTCACGTGGTTTATGAACGCTCCCTCAATAATGAACATCGAGAGACAATGTGGTTGTTGAGCGTTATCTCTGTCGCATGAACTCACACGTCTCGGTACAACAGTGACAACGTTCTACAACCGCATTGTTTATTTCTAATGGAATAGAAAAAATTGTGATAAGATACGAATGATCAATAAAAAAAAAGCTCGACATGCATAATTTGCTGCCAGGAACTGTACCTATACTAGAAGTTCGAAAAAAGTGTATTAACACATCCAAGTGGTTTGACTGCAGTTAGTGCGACCGGAAGACTAGATGCCATCTACACCGATGAAATAGACCCGTGCACAGGCGGTGGGACAATGATGATGATGATGACGAAGAACGGTTGCAATGAGATATGTGAGCGTCACCTTTAGCACTGTAAGATCTGGTTGAATGAATAGGGATAGTAATATTTACCTGAAAACCGAAAATAACCAAACAATTCACTTATGTAATTCACTGACACGGCTAGAGAATGTACAGCAACAGCACAGCATTCGTTACAGTAGCTAATTCTCACTCACGTACAGTACAGGTGGAGGCAAGGCCGAGCGTACTGACTGAACGAGCTGATTAGCAATTAATTGCTTTACATACCGGAAACCCGCTGCCGGCTTCGTTTGCTCTCCGCTATGTACAGTCTTGCCTTGCGTGACTAGAAAGTATAACAACGCACTCTCGTTCCGCCCCTCGTTAGTACACACTACAAACTTAACCAACTAAACTAATGGAGGAATATGAAGATTGCAAAATTTCAAAAACGGTACTTAGTTTAATTATCCGTTGTATAAACAAATAGTCAGTGTTGCCAACTCAAATTTTGAAATTCTCCTAGATTGACTTCGAAAATCTCCTAAAAATCTCCTAGAAAATTTTCACCCTCCTAAACAATTCTCCTGTTATTCAAATTATAAAAATTTCACCACATTTTTAGTGTTCCTTATTCGTACGAGACCATATTACTAAGACTAGGCCATCTGTCCGTCCGTCTTTCTGTCTTACATATAAAGAGCTTATCTTTTTCAGCCTGAAAACCGGTCAAGTGCGAGTCGAACTCGCGCACCGAGGGTTCTCTGTCAGTCAGTCAGCGTGTAAGCGTCTACTGCTGGACATTCGCCTTCAATTTTCCACCAGTCTCTCGGCCTTCAGCGGTACGGACCACTGTTTTCCGCCGACATACTTCATGTCGGCGTCCCACCTGGCGGGTAGTCTTCCCACACTCCGTTTTCCTGTCCACGGCCGCCAATATAGTACATGGTTACTCCAACGGTCGTCGTCCCTTCGGCTAACGTGCCCAGCCCACTGCCATTTTAGCTTATCAACCTATTTTCCAATATCGATTACTTTGCTGCGTCGGCGGATTGCCTCATTTATTTATTACGCACCATTTCGCGTAGCTATACTCCCAGCCCAGCATGGCTAGTTCCATTGCTCGCTGGGCAACTTTGAAAACAACTATAGTCAGAGCTCACGTTTCACACCCGTACTAGGAGGACGCACTGGTCATAATATACGGGTCAGACCTTGGGGCGAATTTTAAATTTCCGAGGCAGCCCAACTCAATTTGAATTCGTCCCTCGACCTCCTTAAGGAGACCTTGTCTACCAAGCAGTATTTGACCGAGATATACGTACCTACTCTTCCTTCAACCTATTCGATCACTTCTCTGCCAATAACGATTTGTCCTCCCGTCATAGCCACGATTGCCATTCTAACCACCACGTAATTCGTCTGTTTTAATTATTATTATTTTTTTAAGCACACCAAGTTTGCCACTTCTACGTATTACCGATTTTACGTTAGAGCAAAAACAAACAAGTATTTTTTCTTTTAAAACACGTTTCTTGTATGGGAAAGGCCTAATTTTTTTCTTATTATTTGATAGAATGTCCGTCAATATTAAATAACACATAATCTGTTAAAATCACAACCAGCTACCTATTACGGTACAAAAGATACAGCCCTTATAGTATTGCGGACTTACGGACAGACTATCGACGTAGGCTTAGTAATACTACTGATTATTACAAAGAATACATGCAAATAACATTGGTTGATAACAAAATGTTCGTTCGGTTTGGCCCGCCCGGTAGTCGGCTGGTTGGTCGATCGATGCACGCACCGCACACACTCACAGAGTATCACGTTATCCTATCCAAAGTGCAAGAAGGTGAACCTTGCTCTTGTCAAAAGACAAATCCTATCGTATATTGTGTGACTTGAGAAGTTGGTTGGTTGATTAACAGGCAGTTCATTCATTGTGTTGTCACCGTACATTCCGACATATTTGTTTGTTACTAGTAAATATATCTTTTAATTTTAATCCCTAGTTTCTCACCCCTAAATTTTCTCCTGTCGTGATTTTCTTTCTCCTAAATTTTCTCCTACTCTCCTAACAGGCAAAAAGTTCTCCTAGCACCACTGAAATTCTCCTGAATCTAGGAGAAAATCTCCTAACATGGCAACACTGCAAATAGTATCTTCTGTCAGTGTTGCCAGATCAGTTATACCAAATCCCTCCAAAACCTTTTTTTTTTTTTTATGGAAACTGACACGATTGGCTACATCACTTAGAACATCCGCGATGTCAGCTCAAAACACCGGTTAAAAAAACTCCAGTTTGCTATATGTTTTCTAAAATACTAAATTTACATTAATTATGTTGAGGGAAGTCTATTTTCGATTATTTATATTATATTTTTAAAATTTTTATTTATAGCCAGTACGGAAATTTATATGGAAATTAAAATACTTGCCGTAATAAATAATACAAATTAGACATTCTCAAAAAAATGATAGGTAGGTACTAATGTAATTATGTAATAATTATGTAATCAGGTACTAATAAGGATAATACATGGTGTTGTAACGGCCACTACATTTTTAGGAAATGATTATAGGGATAAATAGTAACAGAAAAGTAATTTTTTTTTCTGTATGACCTATAAAAAGTTACAGTTTTCTTATAAACTAATTGATTAATTTAGTGTAAAAAGGATGTACAGCACGCACGAACATGGAAATGAAAGGTTAGGTGAGGACGGAGGTGTTGGCGGGAGGGGCAGAAAGAATCTAGCCTAATGTGAGCGGCGACGGCGGAGGCGGCGCTGGCGCGGAGGAGCGGCGCGTGCGGGGCGGGGCGACAAGAAAGCGCCAAATTACACTTGATCAAAACATAAATTTCAAAAATTAATATTTCGAAAACTAGACACTTTAGAGAAAAACATGAGGATTGCGCTGGCGAAATTAATGTACTGACCGTTACAACACCTGTAGATAAAGAAAGGATAAGGTAAAGACTCAGGAGTGAAACTAAACTATTGGTATTATCATCTCCAACTATAACTTCAATAATTCAGGACATGTTTTTACTATAACATTAAAACCTCCAGAAAACCTTTAGATTTTTACGAAAAGTAAACTCTCCAGAATTTCGCAGACCATCGAAAAAAGCTCCAGTTTGGAAGGGAAACCTACAGATTGTAACGTATGGCAGCACTGTGTTCTGTCACTGATTATGACTCGCTATCCGCTAATAGAGCTATTTCACTCAATTTTTATCCTTATCTTATTATTGTGGAGAGAGAGAGAGATAGATCTTACAATGATCGAATTTTCTTCTTTTTTTAAATAATGGCAACGTGGTGGCCAGTCAGTGTTGTGCTGTAATTTACCAGAGTCCCTGAAGCACAACACAGATTACTCTGCTTACCCCGTTGGTCAGGCAGGCAGGATACAACGTGTGGTTTTCAAGACAGTAACTGTAACGGGGTATCAAACTGTTTGTTTAATCGTTGCCCGAGCATAGGTACTTTGGGGGTTACATACATTTAGTTACCCATAATTAAAAGTTCACGTAATTTCATAATTAATTTAGAATGGGTAAAATTTTTGACGTGAAAACTAAGGTAATGTAATGTTCGACCAACGGAAAGTACTGACATGGGCCCTAGTTAGCCAAGGTGTTATTATGACCTTACATCACGAGTTTCAATAAAAAAATTATGGCTCGGAATCAGAGTGTTGCAAAGGCATAAGCCGCGTCTTATCTTAAATAACCTTAGAAATGTTCTCTTATTTCACGTTTCTTCGGTTGCTTATGTAGATAGACGTACTTACTTACGGTGCATATCTAAGATGAAACCTTATCGCTCGCGCACAACTTGGCCATTTTTACCAGCTAGCGACTTTGACCTGGTTCTAGAGGTGTATAACCTTTACTGTCGAAGTAAGTAAAACGGTAAGTCCATTGACATAAATGTACCTAAGTTTTACATACATAATAAGTAAGCGAAGCCGCCAGCATTTCGGCAACAAAGGTGTGTTGACAAAACTCAACATCTAATTCCTACCTACATAAAGTACGTCATTCTGCAGCTTTTGTGAAAGGCGTTTGACCAGTTCGACACTGATGTGTGATGTGTGTCGGTTCGGTCGGTACCTACCTACACTACTGTGCACTCGTGAAGATTCGATTCGCTTGCTTGAAGTTCGGCTCTCCCGCCCGAACGAGCGGTTCGTCCGCCTCTGTCCGTTATGTAGCGCAGACAGACAGACGAGCGAGTAATGCTCTCGCGACGTGTTGTGCGTGTTGCGTGTGACGTGTGCTTGTGATACGCGCGTTATTACCTTATTCGTCGATAACAACATTCAGATTTGTTCTTGTCAAAGTAATTTGATTATAGATTAGATAACAAAAGAACAAAGTAATGTGCAGCGTACCTGTCGTGTGCCCACTCTATGTACTTACTAATAGAGCTGGCTGAAGCTTCAGCGTGAAGTATTTCTACACAATTGTTGTGAAATAGTTACCTACGTACGCAATAACATTTACCAATGGGGGAACAGATTGTAAGTACTATGAGGCGTTTTCTAGTTTCTGTTTTAAATTTTTTCCCTTGAAATATTTTTAATGAGCTTGAATGAGAATGTAACCAACATAGTTTCTGTGTAGTTATAAATGCTACATCATTCTGTAACTGAAGTTACAGAATGATGTTATAGAATTCTGTATTGTATTGTAATTCTGTAACTGCAGTTATAGAATGCTACATCATTCTGTTACTGCATAGAACTAGGTAGGTAGGTATTCCTTATTCATATCACATGAACGGTAGTCGGTGCGGGCGGGCTCTGTGGACTCAATTGGCACTTATTAACAGACATTCATACCTAATCTATGTTAGAGAACACATTTCATTAGGTATTTACCACTCAAGGTCCATTTATACGACCTTACTGACCCGGATGACTTCACGTCTCGCTCACTGCTAGATGGGATCTCTTATCAAGTTATCATTCTTCTTTGCGAGAAATTGAACTATCTCACTCAACCACCGAACACATATCTCAATTCTCAACCCTCAGACAAAGTTTGCTTTGAAAGATATGAGAATAGAAACCTTTTATTGCACAAAATTCACAGAAAAAAAACAGTATAAAAGTTGTTTGCTATGTTCTAACTAATTGATAACATTATTTCATTTAATTATTATTATGACTAAATAAGTAAGTCATGAACTGGGCGCGGTCAGTACTTGGATGGGTGACCGCTCGACCGTGGTTCGGATTCCACGTTAAACTGTAGGTCCCTTCCCTTCTTACCTTACTAGGTGGTAGGGTTTATCCCGGCCGGGTTGGTACCACTGCACTGAACGAAACGTCGGTCGAAACAGCTAATGTAAATAGTTCGTGTTTTCCGTCCAGTTCAGTGTAGCCGACATAAAATGAAGGGAAGCACAGACATGGCACCTAGTTCGCCCGGTGTTATGGGCTGACATCACGGATGTTGTAGAATGTAGCAAAACATGTCAGTTTCCATAAAAAAAATCTATCACCCAAAATTTATATTTGTAATCAGTACCTCGCGTAACGTCTAATTACTAATTAAGCAATCGTCACGAAATATTTTGCTTTATGTAGGTAATATAAGTGTCTCCACTCCAAATTCGCAAGTTAATGCCAATTTGTAGCCAACATAAAAGCTCGATTAGGTATCAAAATATAGCTACACCAACATTCTGAATAATATCTCGAAATAATAGCTTCGCTCTCAGCATTTATATTATGTATCGTAAATTAAGTTAATGCAATAGTAAATTAAGTTTAGGTAATTTTTTATGACCGCTTAAAAATGTATAATGCAATGTGCACCTTCCTACATACAGCACAGACATGATGTACGCGTCCCTTAAACATTCTCATATATTTTGTTTCAGAAGCCATGATATGTTTCACGTAATCTGCTGAAAAGTATACTAAATAAGTCTGTTATTATTTTATGAAACTACAAAATAATTTGAAAATCTGGCGCCGATAAGCAAGAAGAGCGGCCCCGCGGGAGCGGGCGCGGGCGCCGCTGCCTCCAAGAGTGGCTTATCGAGTGGCAAAAAGGGTTTGCCAACACTTGGCAAAAGTGCCTCCCCTGCCAGCAGCCATTCCGGTGGTAAGAGTGGTGGCATCAGCTACCCCTCCACCTCCGGCAAAAATAAGTCGTCCACATCATTCGGAGTTATATGGCTGCCAACGCGGAAACACAATCGACAGAAGAAAGATAAGTTTTACGAGCCCAACAGAGATGAATACTCCAAAGCGAAAAAAAATCCACATAACTACTTGTAAGTACGCGCACAATTCTCAACATCTCTTTTTCATCAGACTGCTCCTCATCTTTTTAAAACATTCGCTCCGGTTTTTTTTTTTGTGAGAAAATATACACATACATATTTGTACGGGAGCCAGGAGAGCGGAGAGAGAGAGATTTATCGCGGGTGGAGCCGGATAGAAAGACATCCAGGTATAGGTTTGCTATTTTAGGTTCTACAGCTCAAAACGTGAGAGTATACCTAGGTAGCAAACGTTTCGTAATTTACAAGAGGGATGGGAAATAGGAACATTTATGTACATTATAGACCTGCAATAACCTGCATAGGTAAATAACCGTTATCTGTGTTATTTAAAAATTTATTTATTTATTGATTATGAATGAAGGCCTCTTTAGTTTAGTTTGCGTAAACTTCTGCAGAAATGCGATGGAGGACATGTACCTAACTTCTGATATAAAATAATGAGTATTTTTGTTTTTTTAAGTGCTGGTCTTAACATAACTAAATAAAATTAACATTACCTACTGAGTAAAGAATAATAGACATTTTTAGTATGTAGTCTGACTGTTTATGTACTTATATACAAACCAGACAATTATCACGTAAAAGGTATCTTGCTTCATTTTTTTTTATGTGACGAAAATGTCTGAGCCTCCTGAAAAGTGAGTTAGATATGTGAGTCTGTATGTTTATGAACATGTATGTATAGGTAGGTACGTATATAAATTATTATTGTTTACTTGAAATTAAAGACTGAGAAGATATTAGAAAGGACTTCTATTTATTTAACAACATATGAATGTTACAAAAAGTAATGTACAATGTGCTTAGGAAGTATTCATAACATGATGCATAACACATCTAAGTATAGTGCCTAACACATTTGTCAGTGGAAAAAGAATTGATGAACAATGCTGGACCATTAATTTTAATAAAAAGTAAAAAATTCAATCAAAATAATGGAAAAAAAATCGAATGTCAACTTATAAGAAACAAAATACCTAAATACCTTTGTGCAGATGCTAGGAGGAATGGACACAATAATCATAAAATGTTTAAGTATTACCAAAAATAAGTACGTAGGTAAGTAAAAGAAAAAGTTGAAAAATATAAAAGATGTTATTTTCTTTCTTTTTGGTTTCTTACATTCCAAATCCCCGGGGGTTCCCCCTGGGAATTTTTAACTTTTTCTTATTTTTATTATTTGTTGTTATATCGGCCAGAACATTGACTTTTGTTATTTCTATGGGCCAGAATAACACATTTCTGTGAAAATTTCAACGGGCTACCTATTATGGTTCAAGAGATACAGCCCTCGGACAGACGGACGGACAGATAGACAGACGGCGTAGGCTTAGTAATTGGGTCCCATACCGGATACGGAACCCTAAAAAATACAACAAGGATTGTTTTCTAAACACCATTTTTAAAATGACCCCACCTGACCATGAATCCTCAGTATACATGAGAAATATGAGAATAGATATATATCTCGAAAAGTCTGACAAATAAAATAAAAAATAAATACATGATGCTTGATTTCGCGAACTCTCGTAGCAGAATTTGAAAATATGCATCTGGGAGAGTCCCGGATTTTCAAGAGAGTTGGCAGCCCTAGCTAAGTAGGCTCATGTTTGTTTATTTAAACTCCCGACGCAAACGGAGGGGGTTATTATTATATTCGATTGTTTTATGTACCTACACTGAAATTTGTGAATTCTGCAACATTCACTTTATTTATAGATACTAAAAAATATTTGATACAAAAACCGAAACAAAACGTTAAAACCAGTTAAAACCAAAGAGGTTGAATGTTGTCGCTGGCGCTCCTTACATCTATGGTTAAAACAGTCTCATTCTACGCCTACTAGTCTAGTCTAGTATTATATTCTTTGGTCTCATTTACAATGAGTGTCTCGGGGCCAATTCTCCGTCTCTCAGTGACAGTTGTCCTCAAGAAAGCCGAAAGCGAACCAAGGGAATCCGATATTCGTTTGGTCGTTTATGTGATTTCGTGGCTCAGTGGTAAGGGCGTAGGATTTGTAATTTTTGACCATGAGTTCGAATCCCTCAAAATTGTTTTTGTTTTTTTTTTCTTTTGCAATGTTACGGTGTTTAAATTTTTTTAGGGTGTTTAGTTTTTTTTATAACCACCTAAGAATTATTTTCGGAAATACAAACGTAACAAAAACGACATGCGCCGCCTCAACATTGGGTTAGGGTTAATATAAAGAGCGACGCATCTTCTTTATATTAACCCTGGTTATTTTTTTTTAAACCACCAAAACATCACTCATACGAAATCAAAGTTTCCGAAAGTAAAACTTTCTTATTATATTTTGACGTGATGATGTCACGTCTTATAAATTGATGAACACCGGCTGCACGCACGAAGAAGTGTAACGTTCCATCTAAACCTGTGTGTGCAAGCGAGAGCGCGATAGAGACCTGTGTGTGCAAGCGAGAGCGCGATAGAGAGGCATATACAATAGTAGGAAATACAAAATATATTTCTCCGTCTTTTGCGAGCCTCGAACCCGCGGTCCCTGCCACCATCACTGACCAGACGTGTTATACCTACACGCGGGCTATCGACCGTCTGCTTATCGCTGCAAATTTTCTCAGCAGTATGTGAATTTCATGGAGCGACATCTAGCGTCCACATCTAGCGTCAATAATTAAATACTTCAGCCAGCGGTATACTTGATTTAGCAGTGAGGTAATTGTTGCAACGTTGAACATGTAGATGGCGTTATGTAGGTTTTTTAAATTTAATTAACAGTCGTTATTTTCTCAAATTTTTTATTAGTTATTATCACATCTTTATCATGTACTTAAAATAATTTTACATGGTAAATATCCGCCGGAACTGATTTACTTTATGACATCATCACGTAAAACTATGGTCCGTAAACCAACTTTACAGACAACCAATTTTTTTAATATATATATCTTTATATATAATAAAAATATGTATATATATCTATCTTATTATATATTATAGGATTACCAACTGTCAGTGAGAGACGGAGAATTGGCCCTGAGACACTCGTCATTTACAAACTGCGGTTATATTGTTTGTGACCGTTCACAGTTATTTTACCTCTAGTCATCAAGTTGGCTAACCTGAGCTCTGTGTTGCCATTATTGGTTCGTACTATTTCCCTGTACGAAATATTTGATTATATTTTTAGAATAGAATAGAATAGAAACTCTTTATTGCACACAAATTGAAAGAAGAACAGTACACGACAAGAAACAAGAAATGCAGGAGTGCACAAAGGTGGACTTATCACTACAAGTACAACAGGTACTCATACATAATTTCCACTACCACGAGTAAAATATTAATAGCAAGTAACCCTTTTTACTACCGTACCGTAGTATAGTGCGCGGGACGGATCTCGGTGTGTCGTCGCCGCAGCGGGCGACCCGCCACGCGAATACACTACAAGTACGGTGCGGGTGCGAGGGAGACCACTGATGAACCGCTGCGGCGGCGACACGCCGAGATCCGCCCCGGCCCCGCGCATTATACATATGCGAACTGCACGTTTGTTTTTATTTGAGAATAGTGACAGCAAGTGGTGCCAACCTAGAGGAAGATACAATGACATGTGTCAGAGGTAAATAACTGTGAGTGAACGCCTTGCTTGGCTTTGGTTCTAATATTCTTTGGTTTGGTTTGGTTTGGTTGATAGAAAGGAAGGTTGATAAAAAACAACAAACAAATTCTCCAAATGCATCCTTGCAAGTTCACCACATTCGTTTCATAGGAAAGTGTATACCTTCAGTTTCACCATACTCAATGAATCGCCAGTCCTGTACAGCATCATGGAAGAAAAGAAATTTGAGTCCATCGTGCAAGCTTGGCGTGAGTGCGAGAAATCTGATAGGAACACATCTAGCATTCGCCTAAGGTAAACACTGAGTTTGTTTGAAAATTCTTGAGATAAGAGCAAAAGGAAACGTTTTCGGTAAATAAAGTTCCTCGGTTTTTGCTATCTATAAAAAACTTCTATAGTATTATGCTTGGCTTCGGCTTTGGGGATCGACCTAGTTTTACAGTAGGTTTTTCAATTGGAAGGTGAACCAAGGCAGTAGTGAGACAGGCGTCTGCCAGGATCGTGAACGTGGGCATAAAGCTAGTTCCAATTCTATAATATTTTGCACATTTATTGCAGAGTTGCTTAGTGTCAGTGTGGATGATTTGTTGTACGCAGGTATGATGCAGGCTAGTTGTGGGCGATATTACATTATTTTTCTTTCACTATGTTTGTCGCACATTAGTTTACATTCATTAGCTGTGCCTAGCCGAATCAGTACCTATACAATATCCATAACTTAAGAGTTAATCATACGCCCAATATCCTGTTCATATATCTAACTTTACTTTGATAAACTAGGTATATGTATACAGGCTGACTGGAAATTCGATCTATTCCTTGAAAGGGGTTATACTAGAGGTTATTTGGAACAATTTAACCCCCATCATGGGGTCGGAAATAAGCGGTTTCCGAGATATTTAAGATTTTTTTAATTTTCTTATTTCTTATTTCGTTATTAAATAAAAACACTGTAATAAAGTCTGAGTTGGCTGAGCAAGAAATTGCAATGTATGACGCCATGGCTGAGCGTGACGATCTCATGAAAGAAGTAAAAAAACTTCGTCTAGCAAACGAATCCTATGAAGACGCGCTTTGTTTAATAAAAGAGCTGGAGAAGACTATCACACTACTGCGTAAGATGAATAATGCTAAATATGAGTACTCACCTTCAAATAAATCCAAGCGTCACAAGCAAATACGTCAGTTTATTTCATCAAGGTCTTCAGAACTGACTCGCTTGGTGCGATTACGACATCTAATACAAAAAAGACTTTTATTAAGAAAACGAGAAAGAAGAGCAGCTCGACTCCCCGCGGATACCCAGTCCAGTGATGCAGCCCAAGTCGCAGCGAGCGCCCAGGCAGGCGCCACTACCGAACTTTTCACCGGTAATGCACTTCGAGTCGCCGCGAGTGCCCAGGCGGCTGCCACTACCGGCTTTTCGGCCGGTGATGCAGCTCGAGTCGCCGCCGCGAGGGAAGGCGTCACTACCGGCTTATCTGCTGGTGAGGCAACCCGTGTCGCCGCGAGTGCCCGGACCGGTGCCACTACCGGCTTGTCGGTCCGTGTTGCAACCCGAGTCGCCGCCGCGAGTGACCAAGTGGGCGCCACTACCGGCTTGTCTGCTGGTGATGCTGCCCAAATCGCCGCGAGCGCCCGGGAGGGCGTCACTACCGGCCTATCTGCTGGTGAGGCAGTCCGAGTCGCCGGGAGTGTCCAGGCGGGTGCCACTACCGGCTTGTCTGCTGGTGATGCTGCCCGAATCTCCGTGAGCGCTCGGGAGGGCGTCACTACCGGCCTATCTGCTGGTAAGGCAGTCCGTGTCGCCGCGAGTGCCCAGGCGGGTGCCACTACCAGCTTTTCGGCCGGTGTTGCAGCCCGAATCGCCGCCGCGAGCGACCAGGTGGGCGCCACTACCGGCTTGTCTGCTGGTGATGCTGCCCGAATCGTCGGGATCGCCCGGGAGGGCGTCGCTACCAGCCTATCTGCTGGTGAGGCAGTCCGAGTTGTCGCAAGTGCTCAGGCGGGTGCCACTACCGGCTTGTCGGCTGGTGATGCAGCCCGAGTCGCCATCACGAGCGACCAGGTGGGCGCCACTACCGGCTTATCTGCTGGTGATGCTGCCCGTGGCGCCATGACTCTAACGGCAGGTACCACTGACGGCAACGATTCTGAAACCGAAGCTGCGACTAATGTGATACCTGTGAAAAAATCTACAAAAATAAAGAAACAACTAAAAAATAAAACTAAAAATAGTAACGCTACCAAGAACACAAAAAAAGGAAAAACTAGTACAAAAGTAGAAGATAAGGAGTCAGAAAAAATTAAGCAAAAGACTTTCGACAACCCAGCATTTGTTGGTCGCATCACGAATATAAACAACAATGAGGAACCCGATGCCTACATAAATAAGGGTGACATTACAAGAAACAAAGCTCTCATATATACAGACTCTTGCGGAATCGGCATGTCAGAATTACTTCACAGACAAATGTCCGGAGACTACACAACAACCACAATATGTAAGCCTGGTGCCAAAAGCTATGACATTTTAAAAAACTTAAAAAGTCATACAAAATGTTTTGGTGAAAACGACGTCGTCATATTCCTCATTGGACACTACTCATCAATAGTTAACCATGACAAACCCACAACATTGAGAAATATTTTTGAGACAGCAGAAGTAAATAAGTTCAAACTTATAATATCAACTATAGTGTACAACGGGAGAAATGACGAAAGTATATTCCGTATTAACAAGAGACTGTACAGGGTGGCAGCAGCTCACAGAAACTGTGCAATTTTTGACATTAACGATGTAATCAATTTCAAAACTGTGCAACGCTTCAATCAAATTGAAAAAATTAATGTTGTAAAGGCTTTAAGCGACTTATGTAGTTCCTCGGCCTTCAAAACAATATCCAACCTGCGGTTTATCGATATGAACGGCTTCTCCACAACATTTTCTCGCCAATCTTTTTTAGGATGACTTCTACCAGACAAGGTTTAGAAAATGCTGATAAACCACAGACTCTAAGTGTGTATGTTAATAACTTACCACTCCAAAATAAAATTGTACCGATGTCTAATAACAGGGTTGTTAAAGTTCAATCAAATGCAAGTAATAATAGACTTTCGTATGGGGTATGGAAACCCAAAACTGATAATTTACCTAGTCCAACAACTCAACGACAGCTTGTAATTGGTCATCAAAACATACAAGGCCTACGGGGAAAATTACTAATGCTTGACTTATGTTTAAATGAACTTGCGATTGATGTCTTCTGTATAACTGAATCATGGCTGAAGTGTGATGAAATTTGTGTACATAATGTAAATAGTTATAACATAGTTAGTAATAGTCACAGAACTAAATATAACAGAGGCGGAACTCTAATAATGATAAAGAAGGGTATACGAGCAAAAAATAGACCGGATATAGTTAAATTGACAGTGGAAAAGGATTTCGAGGTCAGTTGTATAGAGATGGATGCCCTACTAGTTTTGGTAGTATATAGATCTCCCTCAGGTAGCCTTACCTTCTTCAAAAAAAACCTGGAGGATTGTTTGTACAAACTAAGCAATAAAAATAATAAGTCAATAATACTGTGTGGGGATTTCAATATAAACTTTCCGCTAAACGACGTTGATTCTCATGAACTCTCTGACATATTAGACAGCTTTTTAATGAAACAGCAAATTTTTGATTACACCAGAACCACAGAATCCTCCAAAACATGTATAG
The DNA here is from genome assembly GCA_946902875.1 of Nematopogon swammerdamellus. Classification (NCBI taxonomy): domain Eukaryota; kingdom Metazoa; phylum Arthropoda; class Insecta; order Lepidoptera; family Adelidae; genus Nematopogon; species Nematopogon swammerdamellus. The sequence continues at coordinate 11,306,360 of OX336338.1, forward strand.
ATAATATATTCACAAACTGTGTAGTCAATGCTGCTACAATTTTTAAGACTTTAAAGTCAGATCACTATGGTCAAATTATTCAAACTGAAATGATAGAAAATAAACCAACTAAACATGTAAATACCAAACGTAGGATTTTAAGTAATGACCGTATGCACGAATTAAAATTATCATTAGAAAATGAATTTAAAAACTGTGACGATATTAAGAATTTTAAATCCTTCTTTAGCACATTCATTAGGTACATGAACACGCATATTCCAGTAAAATGTGTTAAAAGTAAAGGTAAAAGATGTTTTAATGATTGGGCGACTCCTGGAATAATAATATCACGTAATAAACTTTTTGCACTGTATGATTTACTAAAAGTTTATAATAATAATAAATTAAAATCATATGTTAAAAAATATAGTAAAATATTTAAAATGGTTTCATTGCAAGCAAAACAGAATCAATTAAAGCAGAGAATATTGAATTCAGACAATAAAATTAAAACTACCTGGGCGATAATTAAGGAAGAAACGGGTAGGCAACTTTCTTGTGATAGGAAAGAAACTGTAGAACTAAAAACAAGTAGTGGCCAAATTATCAGAGATGGAAAAGATGTGTCTAATCATTTCAATAATTTTTTTTGCACCATCGCAGAATTAGTAACGGAAAAACTCAAATCTAGTAAAATAAAATCAATGGAATTTCTTGAAAATTTCATTACGAGAAATAAAGATAGTGCCGATTTTAATCTAACAACTTCGTTCGAGGTAAGGCGAATTTTAAAGCAAATAAAATCGAAATCTTCCCTAGATCTATGGCACTTATCTCCAAAAATCTTGAAATTGGTGGGTAATGAGATAATAAATCCTTTAGTGCAATTACTAAATGAATCCATTAAAACCGGCACATTCCCAGATGAACTAAAACTAGCTAAGGTCATCCCTCTTCATAAAAAAGGATGCGTCAAAGATGCACAGAATTATAGGCCAATTTCACTGCTCCCAATATTTAGTAAGGTCTTTGAAAAAATTATGTCGAGTAGGCTTATAGATTTTCTAAGCAAACATAAGATTTTAAGTTCTAAGCAATTTGGATTTCAAAAAAATAAATCTACATGTGATGCTATAGCCGAAATGTTAAAATCAATTCTACTTGCATTGGAGGGATCTCAGCAAACATTTGGATTGTTCTGTGATCTTTCCAAGGCTTTTGACTGTGTCCAACACGACATCATACTAAAAAAACTTAACCATTACGGTATAAGAGGCACAGAGCTAGAATTATTCAGGTCATACTTATCAAAGAGAAAACAAGTATGTGATGTAGATGGAGTCATCTCTGACCCATCATGTATACAGTTTGGAGTACCGCAAGGTTCTATATTGGGCCCAATATTATTTCTGGTATACGTAAATGACCTAAGTGTTTGCTTATGTGAAGAGAGTGACATGATCATGTTCGCGGATGACACCTCTTGCTTGTTCCATCACAGGCAAGATGAGGTATTGGGGCAAAGAATCAATGAAACTGTCAGCAAACTAGCATTGTGGTTTGAAGCAAATAATCTCCTGTTAAACGTAAGCAAAACGAGTGTCGTACATTTTGCTTTGAGAGTAAGAACAACTGACATGAACTCTCCGGTCATGAATATTCTCTCTGATCTGGAACTCAAAACCGTCAGTGAAGTTGACTTTCTGGGTATAAAAATGGACCAAAAATTAAATTGGGAACTCCAAATCGACAAGGTGGCAAAAAGGTTAAGTTCAGCGTGCTACGCAATTAAAAAAGTGTTTGAATTATGCGGAAAACAAACAGCCAAGACTGTATATTTTGCCTACTTTCATAGTATAATGACATATGGCCTTATGTTCTGGGGTACGGCTGCCCAAGCGAAAAGAATATTTATCCTGCAGAAACGTGCTGTCAGATACATAATGGGTATGAAACCTAGAGACTCCTGCCGAAGTGTCTTTAGAGAGCTTGGTATTATGACCTTTACTGCAGAATATGTGTACCAAAATATTATTTATGCTAGGAAAAACTTAAATAACACCCCATCTAACTCACAGATCCATGACTATAATACGAGACACTGTGAACTTATTCGTATTAACCAGCATAGGTTAACAAAAGTCTCGAAGAGTTTTATAATAAATAGTGTAAAATTTTATAACAAACTAACTCCAGAAGTAAGAGCGCTAGGATTAGAGGAATTCAGGAAAACAATTAAAATAATGTTAATAAATAAAAGTTATTATGACGTGAGCGAGGCTCTAAGCGACAATTTCTAATTAATCTAGTCATTATTCTAGTCATTTTTACATTTAATCTTAGATCTTAGATTTAGTATATTTTTGTTTTATTTCACTTATTGCAAATAATTGATTTTTCTGTTGACCATTAAATTTTAATATAGATTTTAATTTTAATTTTAATTTTTGTTGTGTGTTACCTATCAGGATATTTTACTAATATTTTTTTAATAATTTCTTTTATCCTTTTATATCAACTGACAAATTCATATTGAATTTTATTTTTATCGTGTTTTTATCATATTGACATATTTGACATGATTTTTTTATGTTTTTATTTTTGACAAATGAAATTTTACTGTGGATTTTTTTTTTCAAGCAAGTCTTTTTTTACTAATCTCTTTTATCCTTTTATATCAATTGACAAATTCATATTGAATTTTATTTTTAACATGTTTTTATCATTTTATTATTTGACATGATTTTTTTATGTTTTTATTTTTGACAAATGAAATTTTACTGTGGATTTTTTTTTCAAGCAAGTCTTTTCTAATTTATTGTAAGTACCTTCTTTTATTGTATTCGTGACATTTCAGATGTAACCTAAAAATCTTGATTATATATTTTTATGTTGTGATTTTTTTCCTATGCCTTTTTATTCAAATGGTATTGTGTTATTTATTATTAAGTTTTAAAGTATTGACGAAGGCTATTTTTTGCTCGAACCCAAACATTTTACTTATAATTACCTAGCTAATAATAATTTATATGTGTTCTATTCAATGTGTGTGTAAATGTTATGACTGACTTATTCAAGTGTACCGTGGTACCAAAGGAATCAATAAAAATATGAATATGAATATGAATATGAATATGAATATGAATATGAATATAATCGAAAAAAATAGTTGTAAAAAATATCCTTATTTTTGGGTACTCCATTGATATTTTTCTGAAAGTGGATAAGCTACCAATAATTTCAAATAAATATAATCCATTTCTCTAAAAAAAGTAGTTATAAACTGTTTCGAATAAAGTTTGTCACTTATCTGTTAAGACATTATGTTCCTAACACAGTCCAATCCAGAGTGAGAAAGAAAAATTTACATTCGTTCCAGCTCCCTCGTAGTTTGATTGAGCGGCTATTTTTATCGAGGTATAGTTTTTTCGTCTTACTGTAAAATCATCCTAAACGGAGTTGGCGGGTTCTGGAACTATGCGACTCAAATGTTATGTTAGTTTTTTAATTAATAATTCATTAGAACTTTTTATATTGTCCTAACAGCTGTCACGTGTATCAACGTATTACTTGTCTATTGCTGGTTTGCCGCTCCCTCAGCCCGCGCTTCCGCATATCACGCCTCACGCCACACCCGCTGACGCCTAGCTCAGTAGCGTTAGTATCGCTGTCGCGTAGCCAAAGAATATAATACCGCGTAGCCACGTCTGTATTATATGTGTAATTGAGCTACCTACCCCTCGACGTGTACGAATTTTGTTTTTTTTTGTGTTATTTGTTTTATTACTAACATTTGTTGTGTTCAAATGCCAATACGAGTAAAAAAAAGGAATAGTAATATGACTATGACGTGTGCGCTAGCTTCACTAGTCATGTCACTTAATTACGTAGAATTATTATTACATGGTAGTACATATTAATTCTATGCCTGAAATACGAAGTAACGACAGTTCAGTTTAACACCTGGTGGTGGGAGCATTCGTCTATCCGACTTTTTTGTCGACGGTACCGATAGCTGTTACGTCATAACCGTCAGCGGAGGCATACTGGAACCAGACGACTAATACATAGCGAATGAATTACACTGGGCAAACGGTGAATATCTTGTCGATTTAATTTGATGGAAGTATTTGTAGGTAAAATACCTAGGTATGTATTATTTTGTATTGCAGCATGTCGGAAGAGAGTCCGCTGAAGATCAAGGATGAGGAGAACACGGGGGGTGTGGGGGTGGCGGGCGCGGCGGCGGGCGGCGTCGCCGGCTCCCTACCGCCTCCTCTTTTGCTCAACACGGACGACGATGATGCAACCAAGCCCATCTTCTGTCACCCGGCTTTCAAGAAGGACAAACACCAAGTAGGATTCGCTTGTATACGTTTTTTTAAAGTTTAAATTAAAATATTTATGAGTCCTGTTGTATTGATTTGTATGTGATGTATGATTGTCCAAAAAATATTCCTATAAGTAACATACTTCTCTAAGGAATTTCTGCCCCAGATGGTTAGGCCCATTCGAAATCGAGACATTGAAGCTGAATCCATGCATGAACTGGAAATAAAATTAAATTCCGTAGTAGGAAAAATACCGCAAACTGCTGTATTGCTGTGCAATGCTGCAAACAGATTCATACTGTTTTTTTTATGGAAAGCGCGACATGTGGCATTTTTAACACCTACAAGTAGGTGTTTAACAATGCCCAAGGACATTTTGTGATACACGGGGCGTGCGAACGCCATGCCGACTTAGCAGGAGCCTTTTCACGTCCCTTTTGAAAAATACTAGGCAGTACTTGGGACGAAATAGATGGGCAGGGAGCACTGGCGGCTTGCGCCGCACCACCATAAAACATAGCGGCGTCACCCGAAAGAAATAAATAAATAAATATTATTTTTTTACTATTATTATTTTTTGTTAATGAACTAGCAGCTTAATATGCAGATGTGTTCATGTCTATGATGATCACTGGTGTTGCTATTTGTTATATATTTTCTTCGATTTGTAAGTACTTGTCAAGCCTATTTTTGAATGTGTTTTTTGAGGGTGCTTCAATAACTTCCTCGGGCAGTTTATTCCTGCTGTTTACGATTCTGTTAGTCAGGAAGTGTTTTCTTGCTTCGGTTGAGAAGCTTGTTACATTGAGTTTCAAGCTGTGACCTCTTAGGTGATTGTTTGAATTTAACACAAACATGCTTTCTGTCGCGGTATCCATTAGATTCACGTTTGGGTTTAGTATTTAAGTGCCTAGAGTGCACCCAGTCCCATAGGTCACCAGCCGCCACTGGCAGGGAGTGCGTTTCACATTTTCCGAGTTCTGTGAATAAATTACCTAAATACAATAAGACCAGCTACCTAGATATTATTTTCTGGACAAAACTGTGGTCACGACGAGCTCTCTATTTCGAATTCCTATGGCTCTATTGGCTCCCGGTCATGCATACGATTTTTAGGATTCAATATTGACGCAACTCTAAGTTGGTAAAGTCATATAGACAAACTATGTGACAAGGTGACTACGCTACTTGATCGGTCCGGAGGCTTTGAGACAGTCCTAATATACATACACTGATTACTATCGTATGGAGCAGTGGTTCTCAAACTTTTTTAGCTGACGGCGCCCTTAACCCGTTCAAGAAATTGTGCGGCACATCGCTTCAATATTCGGTTGGTGTCTTTCATAGGCATCATATCTGAACTGTGATAAACGAATCATGCAAATATGTAAATCAAGTAATATTTCCGAAAGGAATAAAAAACACAATTTTGCGATGCGTAAAAGTTACGCATCGAAATGTAAATGTTTCATTATTATTTCGATTAAGTATGTAGGTATGTAAGTATGTAGGTGTAAATAATTAAATTCAAAATAAGTATAAAAGTAATGTACCTACATTACTTTCAAGCGATTTTGAAAAATTACCAAAAACTTGTTGAGAAACAGCCGGACATCCGGACATACGTACGCATTTTTGCCCAAGCTGAAACGGAGACGCTTCGCTCGCGCTTCGCGCTCGCTCGGTCAAATAATGTCCACTTTTTCGCGGCACCCCTGGCGTAGGTTCGCGGCACCCCGGGGTGCGAATCACTGGTATGGAGTAATAAACGATGCTGAAAGAGTGCTAATACTGTAAAAACGAGTGATACCTAAGGGTATTAGCCACATTCATCCATCACACATCAACATCTTGTATAGAATTTTTGAAATTGTTAGGTATATTACCTATGTGCTCTCTATATATTTAAGTACCTACAATATATAAACAAGTACATTCATTTGATTTAAATTTACATAATATTTATTCACATCTTGTGAATAAATTATTTATTTGATGCAAATTCGTCAAAATGCATCAAATAAATAAATGCACCAAACTATTGATATTTTTTTTGTTGAACTGAAGCTATGCTAATTTCTACGTCAATATTGGGCCGGCATTGAAGATTCACACAATAATGTTGGTATTGCAGGAAGGCAGCGAGGGTTATTCAGAGGAGGAGAAGGATGGCGTTAAGGACAAGATGGACGGTGTATACGTGAAGGACGGCCGGCTGAAGGGGAGGGAGGGGCGCGCGCGCGCGGCCGACCCCGCCCCCGACAAGAGCAACGAGTGCCTCGTCGACTGCATCTACTACAGCATGATGTGCTGCGAGTGCAACATCCTCTAGCTCCACCCCCCTCTCCTCTACTCTAATACACACTCGGAGCTCCCTCACCTCCCGTCCAATACTTATCCACCTTACACATAAGTGTTTATACACATTTTGAATAGAATTAAGGGATATCAATTGTTCATATCGAGATTCCTGGAAAGGGTACTTATTCGACTCAAGCAATGCACCTGTGAAATTTCCTTTAAAAAAAAAACAAATAAGAAATTAAAGAATTAAGTATACATAAAATACTTCCTAAATGTGTACCGACTTTACTGGTTGTAGTCTACAAACAAATAAAATGTTTGAATCGATTGAGACTTAAAAGTATCCTTCGTACGGTCTTTCCACATTTATGTAATTACGGAAATATTATTCAAAATTTCTGTTACGTTATTAGATTTAGAGTTTTGCATCTTGGTTATGTATTCAAATATCACTAGCTCATATGACCAGAACAACAGCAGCTACATGCTGAATGAATTGAATGAAAAATTATAACTGCCGGACCGAGAATAGGAAAGAGGAAAGTAACTTTAGGGTTTTTTTTTTATTATTATTAAATTAGAACAAAATTAGGTCCGGAAACATTAAATCATTCACTCTCTTTTGTTTTCCCAAATATTCAAATAACTAGGTATGTAATTTTTTGTGAAATTCCTTTCAATGAGCACAATCTGATCTAAATAGAATGTAGTTGTTTTTCAATAATCGCTGTCCCTTTTGCAAAATAGCAAAATGTTTTCGTGAATGTGTACGATGTATCCTTATGTGTTATGAATTTGGATAGGTTAGGTTATCTAGCATGTGTTGTGCTATAATGCTATGATACCTAGTTTTTATTTCGTAAATAAATACATTTTATAGATTTATTAAATTCTGACCATTCAATGTATTTTTATGTAGGTAGTCTTGCACCAGAACTCATGTGCTGGTAAAGCAATCTGCTGTTTGTTTCAATTAGTTAAAATATAAAACAAGAGCTAAACAGTTGTTTCTCTACTTTTTTTTCCATAAATTTGCAAACTGCCACACTTTGTGGCTGAGTGAATAATTAATCAAACGAAAATCAAATAAAAAAAAAACGTTTATTTCACTTATAATCATACATTCGGTAGTGCTGAATCTTGTCTACCCTTTTTACCGTATCCATGCCAGGGTAGGGACAACAAAACAATCATGATAAACGAATATGGAAAAAGTATTGTAGTAGTAATAAGCAGTAAAACGAAATCAAATTACTAGAAATGGTATTAGTATAATATTAGTATGAATTGAATGGCACCAGAAATATTGAATCTCTACAAACAGTGCCGGTGCAGCTGCAATGCCTAGTTGGTTGTTACCGACAGTTCAATATTTGATACTTTGTTAAATTGTATTCGGCTTAGTGAGAATTAAAAGACTGCAGCTCAACTATACTTTGTTGTGAGTCTAAATTAATATTTAATAGTAAATTGCAGACAATTTCGGTGTTGTGTTCATATTTGTATAATCAAATGTTAAATAATAAAAAACAAGTAACCACTTTTGGCATGTTCAGATTAGTTCTAAAATTAACTGCCTTCGAAGATGTGCCAATACAATAGTTTAGAACGACATTGTGTCAGCATTTTAGCTTTAATACTAGAAATTACATACACATAGGTGAAAATGGTTCATACATTTTACGTACATCTACAGACATTCCACTTGTTGTACAATTAATGTTCAGAATGCGCCAGTAAATAATGCACATCGAGCTTTAGAAAGAGACAATCCGGTTGTAGAGTGTCGTCCCTGTCGCACAGAGACGTGCGAGTTCGTGCTATAGAACCGGATTGTGTCTTTTCTACAGCCCGATGTGCATTATTACCGCATACTGTGCAATGTTCAAAGAATTAATTTGCTTATTCAATTTCGAAGAGATTTTGGGAACAATAATAATTTCATATTTTACTAGCAATAGGCCGTGTCATCACTATTGTTTCATCGATGGTTCAACTGAATGTCACTTTTCTAACGTAATATTGTGAGATAAACAAGAAAATTGGATATTCCCCCCTCCCCCCCCCCCCCCCCCCCCAATTACAGTCTCGGGCCCATCCAAAGGGGCATGAATGGGCACCTGTCAGGCCGGCGCGGCATGGCACTCGCAATCCCGGTCGAATACGGAACCGATGTTCTTGGGCGTCGTTAGTCTCCTTATGCGTGGCTCAGGGCCACATGTCGCGCATCCTATAAAAAAAATTTATTTGTATCCAAGTGGAGGCATATTTTACAACTGTACATAACACCTCTGTATCTTAACTATCTGCACTCCGTATCTAACCATATGACTTTAAGTAAAATTGTACTTGAAAAAAAAAATTGTGCAGTGCAAGCTCGATAATCCGACAGCGTGAAGTAGCCGAGTAGGTAAGTACCTAGTGGTAGAAAGTAGTGCGGTTGCAAACCATAAAATATTATCTTTGTAATGATAATATGTAAGATACTCACGAAATCTACATACCTACACATGTAATGCTAGCTCAGTAATTAGGTATCTATATCCTATGAATAAACTGAATTTTTTCACGTCCTCATTTATTTAGTATGCCTACAATTGAGTTTGTACATAAATAACACTTGTGTACAGTTCCTGGCACCAAATAATGCGTGTCGAGCATTAGAATGAGACCGTCCGATTGTAGAGCGTTGTCACTGTCGTACGAACTCGCACGTCTGTGCGACAGGGACGACGCTCTACAACCGGATTGTCTCTTTCTAAAGCTCGAAACGCATTATTTGCTGCCGGGAACTGTAATTTTTTATTTTTATATTTAAATGAAACTGAACAACATTCGTTCCATAACTTTTGATTCTGGGATAAAAATGTTCATTAGATTAAGAAACTGTGACTTAAATTTTAAAATTCAAAGTATGAAGAATGAAAACCAATTTCGTTTGAAAATAAACAGTATAAAACGCACATGCACAGCATGTGTAGGTAATCAAAAGTTAATGATGATTTTTTTAAATAATCTCTTTAGATACTAATGTAACACCTAATTATTATTGGAAGTTGCAATGGACAGCGGACTATCGAACTTGTACTGGTTTAATGGTATAATTGATTCATGACTAAATTGTATTTTTGTATCAATTTTAGTGATTAAATATATACGTTCAATATATAATTTTTTGTTTTATTTATGTTTAAGTTTAATCCTAAGTTCCGAAATATTTTATTTCACATGAAACGTTTGTGCCACGAACCCCACCAGGTTCGCGCACATCCCCTAAGGCCAGGTCCAAAGAAAGATACCCAGGGATGCCAGGAGTGTGGTCCAGCGGTGTTTGGGCTGGGGGGTGGGTCCAGCCAGTTCACAGTCGACCACCATCCTCCAGCGAATATATAAAAGAACATAGACGACTACACCAATGACCATTTTAATTTAAAAAGATACAAGATTAAAATCAATGAGGTAAAATTTACAGATTTAACCCAGCATTGATCGCATCGCAACCATGTAGGTAGTTAGGTACCTACATGCAGATACTTATTTAAGTAAAGAAAAACAAATTTTCTTTATGTACGCAGGTTAGAAGTTATACTTCTATGGCTTTGGCACAGAGGTGTCTGTCGTGTCGGTTTGCGGCACGAAATTGCGCACGACAGTTTCGGGTACAGCCCGAACACGGTGCGTGCAAGCCGAAATGTTCCGAGCACGATCGTGTTTCCGTGCTAGCTAGGCCAGCCCGACGCCCGGTCGACACGATAAGCACGAACCGTGTTGACGGCATGCTGATGTGATTATGCGCGCACCTACAAGAATTTAGGCTTTCTTTATTTATTTCTTACTTATACAATGTCAGCCCAACGCAAATTTTTTCCTATAATTAGGAATAAGATGTCAAAGAAACAAAAGAAACTCTTTTGTTTTCTTGTTTCCTTATCCCTTAGTCGCCTTTTACGACATGCACGGGTAGAGATGCAGTGGGGTTATTCTTTTTAAGTACCGGCCCCACACGGTAATACAATATCATTGCTAAATCATGGCCCAGGCCCACTTGTGGCATAATAACTTCCGTCTCGTGTACAGCGGGCTGGCTCGTGTCGTGCGTGACACGAACACGAAACGGGCCAGCTAGGCTGAGCCGAGTTTAACCGAGCACGCGCGGCGTCGTACACGGGGCGCGCACGCTCGCTTGATTCCTGTGCACCGGGCTGCGTTCGTGCCCAACTCGACACGTAAAGAAGTATATAACTTCAAAAGTAAAAAAATCAGCCCCCTGCCCCTGGAAACACGCCGGCGCGGCGGCGGCGCTCTCACATTTACGAGACCTGGAACGGCCCATCACATGGCAAGTGGTTTCCCCGGAGTCAGCAGCATCCGGTGTCATGTCCGGCGCCAGCGATCCCCTCCGCAGTCGGAGACATGTCCAGACACGTCGAGGCTCTACGGCACCACCAGCGACTAACCCACGTGGTCCCAACGCCGCTAAGGTAAAAAAATTGGCCAAGTGCGTGTCGGACCACGCCCAATGAAAAGTCCCATAGTCAGGAAGAATGTTCACTGTGTAACCGAAAATATCCCATATCTTCATTTCTTAAGACCGAAGACCCATTGGAAAAAAACAATTTTGTACCTAAAAATAAATATAATAATTGTTCTCTTTAGATAAAGCCAGTAAAGCTGAAGAAGGAGTATGAAAGATTATACTAAGTAGTTATTACTGAAAAGATAAAAATTAAATATCAATTCTTACTCTGTATTCAATTTTATTCACAGATATCCAGACATGAATAAATAAATACTATGAGTTGAATACATACCTAGATGTATAGCAATTTTATGATTCATCTCTTTCCTGCATAAGTCGTAAGCTTCATTTGGTAAATGTTACCCCAGGGCTTTTCTGCCAGCTAGTATAGGATAGCAGATAAGTATTCGGGAAAGGGAAAGAGTTGATTGAACTAACAAATTGGACCAATTCTAATTGAATTACTTATATCAGAATCTGTACATTACACATATTTCATAAAATCTTATAATATTCCCATTGACATTATTAAATCATTACAATGTGTTACTTGTTTGTGCTTAGTTCTAGTAATGTTATTTGATGTAGTTAGGTAGAATTAATTTAGACACATTGCGTGTAAAAATCAATCAATCAATAAACACAATACAAGTACACAATACATTTATTACCAGTGATCGGCGTAATTTGGGGTCAATGAACATGAATGATGATGTTTATATGGACATCCCCTGGGATTCCGGGATTGATGATCCTGGGATTCGGGGCACCTAGTTCACCGGTGCACAGTATGTTATGAGACCATAAAATCGGACATCCTCTTTTTATATAATCGACCATTAGAGCTCATTTTTACAAATGTAAGAGTGAAACTCACATTTGAAAATTCCACATAGTTTAGGAGGAATAAAAATTGAAAAACAATTATTTTTTTTTATTTTAGAAAGTGAAAAAAAATTCTTGCTCGATAACTAATAACATTTAATTTGGAAAAGCTACAATGTTTCATAGAAATCTTAAAACTACATGTAATAAGCGTTTAATATGCTTCGTAAATGCCAGTAGTTAGTTTAAAAAATTTTTTTTGTGTATTTTAGTTTTATTTTTTTTTTCTCCATTATACCATGATATTAGCGATAGTTTTTTATTGTACCGTGTAGCCTGATATGTATTCTAGTTGGATTAAAAAACGAGCTTTGAATTCCGTGGTATATTTGAGAAAAAAAATTTTTTATTTTCACAATATTTTTACGCGTTTAGGGCTATCACTTTTGAAAGGGATAAATTCGTGTTTAAAAAAATATTAAAACAATACTAAATGGATCTCACCTGCTATGTTTAAAGTATTGCAGAGTGTAAGAAGTCATAATTGCCGCTTGTTTAGCCATTTATTTATTTACTTTATATTTATATAAATATAGTTTTAGTCACCAAACATTAATTTCACGTGATAGAAGTGTTGTATCATCGTTTTGGTCGTCGACCCGATCTTCGGTACATTTTCCACTGGTATCGATATGCATATGCATGCAATGTTTGTTACCTATCTTTCTCGCGCACTCGAGATCATGTGACAGCCCTGATGCAGATTTTAAAATTTTATATTCTCAAATATAATGAGGCATTTGAGTTAATTAATTACATTAAAATCCACGATATTTCCCGCAGACGGCACCGGCCATCATGCCGACGCTGCGGCGGCGTGGCGGTCCGGCACGGTGCTACCACGGAATTCAAAGCTCGTTTTTTTTATCCAACTAGAATACATATCAGGCTACGTGTTACAATAAAAAACTATCGCTAATGTTATGGTATAATGGAGAAAAAAAAAATCTAAAATAGGTACACAAATAATTTTTTTTAAATTAACTACTGGCATTTACGAAGCATATTAAACACTTATTACATGAAGTTTTAAGAGTTCTATAAAACATTGTAGCTTTTCCAAATAAAATGTTATTAGTTATCGAGTAAGAATATTTTTTCACTTTCTAAAATTAAAAAAATAATTAATTTTGAATTTTTATTCCTTCTAAACTATGTGGAATTTTCAAATGGGAATTTTACTCTTACATTTGTAAAAATGAGCTCTAATGGTCGTTTAGATAAAAAGAGGATGTTCGATTTTATGGTCTCATAACATACTGTGCGGTGTTATGAGCTGAAATCACAGATGTTGTAGGTGATGTAGCCAACCGTGTCGGTTTCCATAAAAAAACAACTTTTTTATTATAATAATTTGTGAAATATGAAGATCATAACAATATATCATCAACAAATAATCAAAACACAGCAATATTAATTTGCAGATATTGAAAATCAACAACATTTCTTCACAGAAACAGAATCTTAGGTGGACTAGGTAACTCACATTAAGGAATATCCATGTTAAGATAACGGTCTCCAAATCCCGGGAAAAGCACTACCAACGCCGATCACTGTTTATTACATACTAATTTTTTTTATGATTATCATATTGTGCAATAGTATATTATTAGTGACTTAGACTATAATTGTGATGTGATGAGTTGTAATTTAGTTTTTACCTAATCCGATATGGAAAATGAGTCAGAGGGACCAAAGCACATGCTCCGACCAGCCATTAAGAGAAGATAAAATAATAAAGGAAGAGAATTAAATTTGTATCTACCTACAACTAAACAATATAAAATAATCACCAGTTATAATATCAAATTCATGTGATATCAAAATTGCATTATAAATCATAATAGGTTCATATTTTATTTAGTTAATTTATTTAAAATTTTCAAAATTGTTATTGTTTGAAATAAAACATTAACTTTAAATAAAATATTACAAATGATAATGGTTTTCTAAGAAAGTGTATATAAGCATGTTCAACAAACAATGTTTACTCGATTATTATAAGAAATATGAGAAATGAATGGCACTACACTAATACAATGTTCCTAACTATAGATACAAAAGGTCGGGTGCGGAACGCCTTAATCGCATTTTGACGGAGTAGCTCTCCCCTGTTTTATGATGACACCAGGAGCATTGGCGCATAGAATAGTAGCGCTGACCAGCGTGGCAAACAATTCGTATGGACAATTTTGTGTCTCGCCGTTCCGTTGCTGCGTAGTGCGGTCTCACTTTAATAGCTCCATCAACGCTACACATAACAAGAAAGTGGTCCTATGAATGATGTCCTTTAACAATCGAGTTGAACATGTGTTGACATGTATAACACATGGGGATACGGGCGGATGACCGCGGAGGTACCTACTTTGTAAAATTATCCTAATAATAACCATCACAACATATCATAGAAGAGGTAACAATTTTAGTGTCTACCTACGCGGGATGACGTCTGCACATCACCCTATATAGTCAAAATAAATAATTTATTACTCAGCAATTAAATATAAATTAATGGTAAATTTAAAATCACATTGTTTTTCTAACATAATAAATAATTTTTTTAATTCATTTAGCACATTGATTTCACACAACACATTCATTATGTATGATCTAAGATTAGTTTCTTTAAAAAATACACCTGAGAAATATGTATAATTTGTGATAATGATACTTATCTATGACTTAATAACAACCATAACAAATGCATTATTTAATTGTAATATGTGTTTTTTTATATTGCACAAATAATTGGTTAAAATGGCAAAATTTTAGTCACTTTACCCAATTATTATTGAAAAAAAATTTCACATATATTTTTTAACCCAATGACTTTTCTTTAATAAAATTTAAAAATATATTAGGTATACATTTTATTTTGATTATAAAATAAAGATTTCATGTACAAAAGTCACATCAAACGTCAGCTACGTTCATCAGATTGATATATATGTCGCAGGGAAATGATAAAAAGAGAAATTTGGTCAAATCCCTAGGGATTTGACCAAAATCCCTAGGGATTTGACCAAATCCCGGGAAATTATCATATTGCAACACGGTTTTATCATTTCTCTAAACTGATCTAGTGATTTGATCAAATTCCAAAACAATTTTTTTTAAGCCACCAAAACATTGATCCCTGTTTTTATCATTTCCCTGCGACATATATACTAAAAGTAAATATCTACTTTAATTACAGATTCAGTCAAGCAATATAGCCGTTTACACGTTTACCATATTGTACCTATGCGACTGATCTAAGACAAAAATGCATTCAGTATTGAATATGACAATTTCCATAACAGTATTAGGCAACATTTCGTTACACAGTAGTCGATTTATTAGTACTGGCATGTATAAAAACAATGCATATAAATTAGTAATAAATTTAAAAAACGACAAAACTATCGTTGACTTCTAGGTATATAGGTAACTAACTAGTGATGGTGTATGGGCAAGGGATGCGCCTCAGAGTTGATGACAAACTTCTCTAGGTCGAGGCTGTACCTGTCGTCGCTGAAGAGTAGGTACAAATACTTGAGGGTTTCCGACAGGAAGAATGACTCCATCATGTCGCGTTGCGGAGGCTTCTCTGAGCGCACATTACTCAGAGAAACAAAGCCGCTCTCTACCCGTGCGTACTTCTGGAACGCCTAAATGAAGAAAAACACTTTTGTTACATCACTCTATAAATTGTACATTAGGTTTTATACATGGCATACCAGTTTACTAACTGCACACTCACATGGCAATGACTCAATAGCGTCACAACATTTTGAATTGAGACAATAAAGTCGAGATGAAGACCGTATCATTCTCGACGGAATGTCATGCCAGCCAGACTCGTGCAACACAACTGCCTATGTTTCACAAGTCATCGATAGAATAACAAGGAAAATTTGGTTTGTCCATCCAGTTTCATCATGTCAGTGAGCATGAGCACTGAATTCGTCACCTGCCTGCTCGTTTGGAGATTTTTTAAAACTCCACATTTCAATTTTGTATTTAGATAATGTTATTTTTTCCAAGTTTATGCAGAAACCTAGGTGTAGACACCGAGCTTCGCTCGGTCGCCCAGGTACAAATGTTTGTATAATATGTTTTTTGTTGCTTGTTGCATGTTGTAATTATAAAGTTTATGTATGTACCTACATAAGTACTCCGAAGATTACGTGGTACGCAAAATTCCATTCGTAAAAACTGCATATAAATTGGTTCAGTCATTTTCAAGTCTACATGATAAAGACAGAGAAAGAGACGTTACGGTTTACAGATTGTGCAACTAATAAAAATTACTGACCTGGAAAATTTTCCAACCCCAATCCTGGAAGGTGGTGTTGCCAGTTATCTGGTACATGTACCACAAGCTCTCGATGAACTCTGGCCGAAGCAAGCTGTGTGCGTCTGCCGGCTTCGTGTACATATCGTCTGAGGGATTCGCCTGAAAACATTCACACACCATTCTAAATACTTTATAATACTTCAATATTACTTTCCATTAAATTAAATCTAAAAACAGTAATAACTAAAATATATGAATACGTCTTTGCGGAGCAGAGAGTGGGTACAACCCGAAAGTGGCGTGTATATTTGATCTGATATCTTGTTTTCAAAATACATATATTTTTTCTACCAATTTCTCTTCAGCCGCCAACAACAAGTAGGTATTTAGGTAAAAGAAAGAAACATCCTTGCAAAAAATTTATATGAACAAACCTCACATAATTCATATTGTTGTTTCGCAACTAACAACATGATGTAAGTTCAAATAAGCAGCAGATATAAGCTGACTGAATCCTATTACAATTACACACATACTTTTAACCATTGTCAGCCTCGGTAGCTCAGTGGTGCGGTTTGTCGACTGTTGTTAAGAAAACCCTGAGCACGGGTCGGTACTTGGATGGGTGACCGCTCGGCCGTTGGAGGCTGACCGTGGTTTGGTATCCACGTAAAACTGTAGGTCCCTTCCCTTTTTACCTTACTAGGTGGTAGGGTTTATCCCGCCCGGGTTGGAACCACTGCACTGGATGAATGAAACTTCGGTCGAAACGGCTATGTAAATAGTTAATGTTTTCTGACATCACGGATGTTGTAGGTAATGTAGCCAACAGTGTCAGTTTCCATAAAAAAAAAATATATATATATATATATATATATATGCCTACATTACGAGACAATACTGTACATACATTGTGTTTCACGAAATATGCAGTGGAATATTACCTATATATTATTTAAAATGTATAATTACCGTTTAAAAGGTACCTAATAATAGTATGTATATATTTATACCTATATAATTTATCTCATATATATGTAAACTATAACTCATATGTATACATGTATGTATATACTTTTTAATTTACTAGTTCGTACTTATATGTAGTATATTATGTACATTCTATATTTATTACGTATATTATATTTTATATTATACACACACTCACTCACACGCACAACCTACTTATGTATATTTCACAACATACGACTCTCTACGTCCAAAGGTTGATTGGGAGAAATCCCTGCAAGGGATAAGTCCGCCTTTGCCCCTAATGTATTACTTTAACTTGTTTATGTAAAAATGTTTTGTAGCAATAAATAATTTCTATCAATCTAATAAAATAAATATAATTAAATACAATAATAATGAGTGTTTTTCGAACGCAGACAATACAAGCTCGACGAACGGCGGCGCGGCGGCAAGTGAGCGAGAGGGCTGAATGTGAACACGATACGCGCTCATGCTGCCAGTCCTTTGACAAAAACCGACAATTTCGGGAGTATCGGCAGCGCGAGCGGCATGACGAGTATCAGCGCGAGTATCGTGTTTACATTCTCGCGCTGCATACTGCCCTGCTCACTTCCCTGCCCTGTAGGGCTGAGTGTAAACCTCGCATAACCTAGGTAGTAGTAACTCTAAGAGGAAAGCACTGAGTGGGTAGATAGGAAAATGTTAATAATTATTATATTTAAATGTTGAGTAGTTTAATATAACAACCACGTTAGCAACATTACATAAAACAAATAAAATTATATGGCAAAACTTTATAGAAAGCTTGAACTGTTTAATAAAGTTTTGAGTTCAAATATTTATAACCAAATGATATCAAATGTGCTTATGATGGCTTTCTCGTTCCTAATATGTTAAATTAAATTAAATTACCAAGGTTTTCCTTGGTAATTTATTCATGATTTGCGACTGATAAATATAAATCATGATAAAATATTTTTATTGCTAGATAATACAATACAATGTTAAAAACAGTGCAAATACATCAAAACATATGAACTCCACTAGAATTTATACATACATTCATTATTCCTGTTTTGGCTAAATGATAATGTAATGTACGCCATATCCCAGATTCCTAAAAAAATTGTAAAATAAACAAATATATTATTAAATGTTAGGGTACCTAATACCCCACTGACTTTGTCGCTTGTTTGGCGAACTCAACGGTTTCGGCGTAAGGTCGGTGGACAGTACTGTGTGGGGTCGGTACTTAATAAGAATAGTCCCACTGCATCTCTCCCCGTGCATGTCGTAAAAGGCGACTAAGGGATAAGCGGCCTTCAGACACCCCGGTCGACTTGTGGCTTTCATGGAAGACATAGGCTGGCTGGGTTAGCTGTAGACTGGGGGGTTTTGCACGAAGGTCCCCAACCAAGCGGGATTAGTTTGTAGGCCTAGAGCCAACCCCAAACCAAAACAACAACAACAACAGGTCGGTGGACAGACACCAATAATGCTGACGATTAATAAATTTGGAGTGGATGGATGAGAAGAGTGGAAGACCGCGTGTGGTGGCGTGCCTTGGGAGAGGCCTATGTCCAGCAGTGGACCGATACAGGCTGATGATGATGATGAATAAATTTGATATGAAAACAATTTTATGTCAGATGTTAAGTTATTCAATTTGTGTAGCGTTCGTTCGCGCCAAATATCAATTGATTTCCTCGTACCTAGGTATTACTCCTCTGCGGTACACGTTCCGATGCACTTTCGAAATTAGAAAATGTTCGTAAACGTAGTTTTAGACAAACAACTTTACGAATGGCTGGCAGTATTGCTTTAAGTATTAATTTGTTTGATGTTTAAACATATCAGATATTTAAATATACATTAGTAAGTACCTATATATTGTAGTTAAAATTTAAATTACTGAATCTCATCCCAAGACTATCACACCAAAATAAGTTTCCTATAATCGTGGTAGAGTTCAACCAGTCTCGGAAAATGCATATTATTGAGTCTGCAGCAGAACTTTACGTTTGTTGTACGTTTTTATGTTCGAAATTCAAAATATACTGACAGGACAGTTCCGTTGAATTAGTTAGGCGCTCGCAACAAACATTTTGTATGCAATATTCGTTTGTATGGCAGCCACCTTTTTTTGAGTTTTCCTGGAAAAACAGATAATGGTATCTTTTTAGACTAGTAATAGGGCTTCTATGTGGAAAAATATAAAAAAAATCGTTAGAGCCATTTTTGAGAAAATCAACCTGATCGAAATCATTTGTATGACAGCTACCCTTATTTTTTCGAATTTAAAAAAACTAAAAAAGGTACCCCTAGATAATCGTTTCATACTACTAAATTATGAATTTTGAACGAGATCGGTTGAGCGGTTGAGGCGCAAGGTCGCTGGACGGACACACACACCCCATACACACACACACACCCTTACATACATGTTTTTCAAAACCACTTTTTTGGGATCGTTGAATGTAGCCCAAATCAGTAGAAATCACAACTTCGAAATTTTGGATGATCACAATAGGTTCTTCTCCTTACAGTCGCTCGAAAGTAAAAATGTATGACTGAAAGTGAAAATTATAATAATTGGTAAATTGATCAAATAAAAAATGTACGAAAATAAAAAATTACACATTGTACATACATAAATACGCAACTTCAAGCCCTTTTCCCCATGGAGCAGGCAGAGATAACGGATCTCCACGTGCCACGGTCCTGACATGCCTCTGCCGCCTCTTCCGTATCACATATACTACACATCTGTATGACATGTTGATTATGACTGTTAAAACGGAAGATATTTACCAAGTTAAAATGTGTGATTTCCGGAGCCAAAAAAGTAGGTTGTATGGAATAAGTCATGTAGCATGTGTAGAGAAGTTCCTCCGCCATCTTGAGATGCCAGTCGGGTAATCCGTGACTGTAGCCAAGCGCGAGAGTCCCAGGCAGGAAACACGTCAGGTGGTCCATCTTGGGGTTGAATGTCTGCTATTAAGAGTGGGAAATTAATAGGAATAAAATACATTACAATGTAATACAGTACCAAAAAAAAAATATATATATAAACAATTTTAGAAAAAAAAAGCAACAAAAAGAAATGCAAAGGGTTTAGACTAATTTAGTTTAGACCAATAATCCCTATTAATTAGAAGATACTGCTTAACATCATGCGGCGGGTGGCCGAGTGGTTTAAGCATCGGATTCTCGTGAGGGAGGCCCGAGGTTCGAATCCGTCGGCGTGTACCAATGAGTGTTTTCTGACGAAAAAATTTACGTGCATACCGACACCCGCTGCTTCACCGTTCGGAACCGGTGTAAAACTGTAGGCCCCTTCCTTTGCCCCTTACTAGGTGGTAGGCTCAAATTGTAGCCGACTGGGGTGGTACCACCGTACTGGATGTAAGATGGCCGCATAGCAACCTCGGTTGTGTTCTCCTCTAGTCCAGTATAGCCAGCAATCCAGGGAAGTCTCAGGTATGGCACCTACCTTCTCGGAGGTGATATTGGCTAGTCAGAGCATGTGCTTTGGCCCCTCTGACTCAGCCACCCATACCGGATTACATAAAAAAAAATGTAGCTTTTTTATGCCAAAATACCAATATCGGTTTATCGTCATTTGGTGCTGATAGCCAGTAGTGAGCGTAAAGCTCTTGGTTTTGAATTTTTTACAACACCAATTACTCTGCTTACCCCGATTTTCGGGATACAGCGTGTGGTATGTATGTAGGTGTGTATTTTATATTTTTAAAGAATGATTGGCGAGTTAGGATATTTCCATAATGGTAATCCCTGTCTTATCAGTTATCAGTGAAACCGGATGTGGCGGACATAAGAATAACTAAGTTTACCTTATTCATTAATTACACATATTACAAGCATTCAATCATCAATATTTGTTATATGTGCTTCATTTGAAGAGAACTTCACTCATCATCACACAGGTAATTTTGAGTAGTTATCTACATATAAATTGTTGCTAAAAAATTGCATATTCATGTTTTTTTTTCATAAATAAAAAAGGAAAATTACAAATTTAAAAAATTCCTAAAACCTGAGAGTCAGTCAGCGTGTAAGCGTCCACTGCTGGACATACGCCTCTCCAATTTATCCCTGACACTGACAGTAAATACCTACTCGCAAAATGTTAAAAGTTACGCGTTTATTTACTTAGTCGTCCCCCGACGCCTTTAACTAAGCTGACTTTTATTAAGCCTTTTAAGAGACATAATCATCAGATGACTTCATTACAAACATAGTTAGGTATCCCGGTTTGTATTTTAACTTTTATTTTTAGTTTTTTAGGAGACATAATTTTTTTTAAGTACTTGATCAGGTACAAACATAACTAATAAAATAACCATCCCGGTTAAAGCCGCTCTCTAATAAAAAAAACCACATCCAAATCTGCCCATCCATTTGGGAGCTACGATGCCCCTCCGTTTGCGACGGGTGTTAATAAGTGTACCTATACCTTTCTACCTATATTGTTAGTTAGGTTCTGCTTCTACATTATATGTGTGTGGTTTGTTCAAAGGATGACATCCTTTTACCAAGACAATGTGGAGGAACGTAACGCCATATTGCTCATCCGAATCGGTATCTTTCTCGGGGCGCTTCTTGGCTATATTATCCTGGCTTGTCTCTGTGCGAGAAGGAAGAAAGTTGGTAAGTGGTGCTATTTATATTACTGATGTGAAGTAAAAAAAATCTGATGATAATGTTAATGGGACAAAGTTGAAGAGGCTTGGGCCTCTGCTGGTGGACGCAACTGGCGTCCCGCAATCAAGGGCCTACTTCATTCAAAGGGTAAGCCTTGCCATCCAGCGGGGTAATGCAGCAAGTGTTCTAGGAACATTTGAAAATGCCCCTTTTGATAGTTATTTTAATGTTTGTTACGTAGGTTTATTTCTTTAGTTATTAGTATTACTTTTTTATATTTCATGTAAATAAAGATTTTAATATTAAAAACAAAAAACATGGGACATGAATAAGTACAGTATGATGCGATCTAAAGAGTTGATGAACAATAAACCCTATCACATGAAATCTGTTTATTCTCTTAATTGTGTTTTCTTTTTCTTTTCATATCTTCAATTATAGGCAGTATTAGTTAGTATGAACGCTTGGATAGCACTGAACTAGTGGGCATTGTGGTATTAAAGTTCCCACAGCGTCGTACACGTCACGCAGCTCTCCTCCACGAGCCCGCGCACCACACCGACCTATGCTCAGGACTCCATTTTCACTAGAATTGTACAAAACTTCAATGATCTATTTGCCGATATTTGACATCTTCATCACCTATCTAGATCAAAACTCAGAAATGAGATTATAAAGACATTGATGAGCGAATAAGTAGGTATCACTCACACATGCATTCATATCATAACCATTTAGGTTTTATTTGGTTTACTCGCAATAAAAATTAGTGTAATAGCTGGTAAAATTTTTCAAATTAATTCAATTATTTGCTCTTCTAATAAGAATCGATTAATATAACTATTAAAAAATAGGGTTAGTATTAAATATGCAACTAAAATGGTAATTATCAGTAAAATTATTAATGTATGATCATGAAAGAAAATAATTTGTTCTATTAACGGTGATGATCTATTTAGCTCAAATCCCTTTTTCTTCTTGATTACCTGCATAACCGAAGGGAAGCACTGACGTGGCACCAAGTTCACCTGGTGTTATGGGCTGACATCACGGATGTTGTAGGTGATGTAGCCAACCGTGTCAGTTACCATAAAAAAAAAAATCATCATTTAGGTTTAATGTAATTTTATTTTATTTTATTACTGATTTGTTTTAATCTTCTCATTGTTATTCTTTTGGATAAAATTTATTTTTCTTTTGCTTATATATTTCCATGTTGTTTCCTAACCCGTAATGAATGTAATCCCTTATGGACATTTTTAATAGGCCATCGTAAGTGTTCATTCTAAGTGTATAATTTGTGCTGTTGATTTCCTGAAAAATAAAGAAATAAATATACCTATATATAAAAAAAAAATTCGCTAGGTAGAAAGCGAGCTACTACCTCCGAGTTTGTTTGGTTTCCTGAATCCTAAGAACATTCCCCGTGTACTTTCATGTTCTTATACTTTTGGGACAAAATGTATGTTAAGCCTGAATCTGTCCGTGAGAGTTAATTTGGTGAAAATCCGACATGTACTTTTGTATACTATCGCAAGTTGTACTGAGCGCGAGAGCACACTTGGGTAGATGGTGGTGACGATATCAGTGGTGGGGGGAGGTCGAGTATACGTTTTGTGTAGTCGCCGGATGGGTCTTTAAGGCGTGGTAGCATTGTTTGTAGGTTGTATGGTTTGGCAGCACGAGGTCGTCGAAAGTAGGTATATAGGTACTTTATGTCGTCTACTTTCTGGAATGCCCCCCTTGTTACGAAGCTTTCATCGAATTCTGTGTCTAAATCTGTCTGACAGTAAGGGCGTTTTTGAACTTGCGACGACACGACACGACAAAATGCGGTCACGATTTCGAGGGCCATATATTTATATGAGCCGTTTACTCACGCAACGACACCGCACAGCACGACACACGTTTTGCAAACGACTTTTTGGCTATGTCGTCCGTGCCGCTATGTCGTTAGGTTTTTTTTGCGGTGACGACATAGTGGCTGTACGAAACAAGTTGGAACTTGCTGACGACGCACTGCACGACACGAAGACGATGAGCGTGCTCACGTGAAGACTACAAACAAGCCGCGATTGCCGTGTAGTTGCTGAATCGTCACTAGTGGAAAAACGTACGAACGACATGTCGTGTGCAGTACGTCGTGTGTTGAGAAACGTGACCGCAAATCGTGTCGTGCGGTCGCAAGTGCAAAAACGCCCTAAGTGTGAGAACCGAGAGAGTTGTACATACCTACTTTTAACCAATGCAAATCGTACAGTACTTTTAGTAGGTATAATAAGAAATATAAGATTTTAGATAAGGACAGCCAATAGGTTACTGGAAAGAGTAATAAGGACTACTCTTAGTACAGTTCCCCAGCAGCAAATAATGTGTGTCGAGCTTTAGAAAGAAACAATCCGGTTGCAGAGCGTCGTCCCTGTCGCACAGAGACGTGCGAGTTCGTGCGACAAGGACAACGCTCTACAATCGGATTATTTTCTGCCGGGAACTGTACTTACACTAAAATCCAATGTTTCTTACTTTAGTAAAAGTACTGTAAGTACATAATGGTGAGTGTGTTCATATTTATGGATTTAGGCTATATTATAAAATCATGCTATCGCAAATAGGGGTTTAGCCCAATTCTGTTGTGAGCGGAGCCGCGCACGTCGCCAATAGTGAATGTTTCCACTAGTCTTGTCATTGTGTATAGTATGACTGTTTAGCAGCAGCTTCAAACAACACATTCAGTGTCCCTTGCACTGCGGAATGGTGAATGCACGGTGCGAAGAGGTGAAACGATTCTTGAAATATATCAGACACTTGTGCTCCACAGAGTGTAACCCTCTTGTTTATTTAAGTGGAACCTCAACGAAAAGGGCCATAGGCATTTTTGTACGAAGTCTGGTCTAAGCTATCAACATAACTGAGACCACTGATTATGTGTTTCTTCTAATTATAGCGTTACTTATGTAAAGCATTCCAGTGTGAAAAGTATGGAGATTGACTGCTTTTAAAAAAATGTGAAACTATAGCTCAGGGATAGAAAAGAAAAACGTGCTTCAGGTGCGAGGGGTTTTTTCCCTTCGGACATTTTCGTAACTACGATTCGCAACCAGTTGCGAATTAAGAATTTTTATTCTTTGTTCGTAACCAGTTGCGAATCAAGAAAACTTTTTCCTTAACCGCAACTAGGCATCCTGATGATTAATTTTCGCAACTGCACAGTTGCGACAAAATACTTTTATTTCCTTATTTGCAACCATCGTTATCTGTTTGTTGACACTCTATTTTGTTGATTTGCATAAAAACTTACTTTAACTTGAATTAAGAAAAGTCAGCAACAAAAAGAAGAAATAATAGGAAGAAATAGACGAGGAAATCAATTCGGCAATATACGACCTGAAATCCGGAAAAATTTTCGTGGGGCACTGCATAGAAATTATTTGCCCATATGCAATCTGAATGAGGGCAAAGAAGGGTGGAAAACGCCCTTCGAAAAATATAATATTTAAGTTTATTTAATTTTGTAGGTGTAAGAAATAAGAATACTTTGTTTTATTTGTTGAGTTTTGTTGAGTTTTATGTTTTTGTTAAGTAAAATACACGTAGATTGACATTGCGATTTTTCGTTTTAATTGCATATTTTATCTCATTTTATTAAATTATTTTTTATTCATTATCTTCATTAGATTCACTATCTAGCTACTGGTTGCGAATAAAGAAAATTAAATGTTTTTCTCCCATTGCAACTATGTAAGTTTGGGACTTTGTTCGCAACCAAGTTGCGGTAAAGGAAAAAGTTCTCTTGATTCGCAACTGGTTACGATCAAAGAATACAAATTCTTAATGCGCGCGCAACTGGTTGCGAATCGCAGTTACGAAAACGTCCGGAGGGGGTTTTTTTTATTTAGGTATAGGATGTTGTTCCCGTCTACAGCCCAAATTAATGGATCAATTATAATAAATAACATGTCATTAGATTCATATAATTTTTTGGCGATTTTTCAATAATCCTGGTAGTTTTCCTGCAATCTTCAATAAATTATCTATGCAGCAGATTTTTCTGAGCGAATTTTTCACTACATTCTTCCCGCAATGACACACAATTTTTGCATTCGCACTGCATTGCATTGATTGTCAATTCATCAAATAATTATGTTTTTAATTTAATAAAAAAAAACTGTTTCATAATTCAGCAAAAAAATATTCTATATGTAATTATCATTTATTTAGCGCAAACATAATCCTGTCTACGTACTACGAAAGTAATTTCTCCGCATAGGTACGAAATCGTGATGAGCAAATGCAACTACCTAGCACTTGACTGTTTTTTTTCATTTTCAAACAAAGTATAATTCATTGAATGTCCTAACTGACTAAAAACATGTTTCAGTTTACCCTGGACTCGTGATTTCCTTGAACACACCTGGAACGGGAGTAGCGCAAGCTACGCCCAGCGGTCACTACGGCGCAGCAGGGTACCCGCCTGGCGCAACACAAGCACAATGTTATGTGCCAGCACCACACTCAATGCCTGGAACCCACTATCCAATGCAAGCGCAACCTATGCACAATGCGTACTATGAAACAGTCGCCTACCCGCCTGGACCGATGCAAGCTCCAAATGAGCCAGTTCCCTACCCGCCTGGACCGATGCAAGCTCCAAATGAGCCAGTTCCCTACCCGCCTGGATCAATGCAAGCTCCAAATGAGTCAGTTCCCTACCCACCTGGATCAATGCAAGCTCCAAATGAAGCAGGACCGCACCGAAGTGGTGATACCCCAAACTCAACTACAGCAACATCGCTGGTACATCCGCAGCCATTAGCACCACCCCCGTACACCGAAACACCAACTTATCATTATGTTGAAAAAAAATCTGACCAAGCTCTGGTTAATGAGTAGGTCCAAGCCCAGATGGAAAAATTTTTTTTTTCTTGATTTTGTTAACGAATGCTTCTTGATTCTTATAGTTTGGCTAATAATTTTTAAGAAGTCTTTGCAGTTGATTTACTGTCAAATGTCAATATGAATAAATTATATTATGTTATATAATATAATGTATGCAATAAAAATATGAAATGTGGAATTGTAAATCATATATAATTTAAACAAATATTGGACCTTACCTCAGAGCCAGATGTCAACTCGCCGATGAAGAGTAATTTATTAGGAGAAGTTCTTTTGGCTAAAAACTCCCGAACACCCTCTATTGCTGCCAAGTAGTCATCCTTCAAGCTGAAAGGATAAAATACACTCACCTCATTATTCTATACAATCTATCATATAAAATCTTTTTTTTTTTTTAATATTTGTTAATGCAATCTGTCTGTGAGCCGACATTCATCAGTAGTTGTGCATTTGAAATAGGTCTTGTATGGTAAGTGTCCATTGACAGTTCCATATACTTTATTCTCAGTCATATAAAATCTAAAAAAATATATTAATTCAAAGTTTCAGTTTATTTATTAAACCAATTAATAACATGTAAGGACACATCAAATATTATTTTTTTTCTACCCATCCTACTATCACAGCGTGTACGAATAGGCAAAAAAACTCGCCTTTTTTTCCTCATTTATGTACTAATCAGTGGCGGCTGGTGACTTCAGTGACCGGTAGTGCGCTAAGTACCTACCTACTTAAATACCTACCAAATTTCCCAACACATTCCCGTCATGTTATTTTAAGATCGGGACTTACGAATTTTTTAAACGCCTGCGTTTTATTATGTACGTACCTACCTAGTATGAATATTCTCAAGACACTCAATGAGTTGCAAAAAACAAGAAAAAAAAACCAAACAAGTTTTTTAACTTATTAGTACCTTTATGAATACACCCATAGACCACAACACTACTGCAGCTTTCAAAAAGAAAACAGTAGTAATGTCCCAAAAATACTTCAAAAAAATATATAAAAATAAAAGCATTTGAAACGTAGGAATTAACCCGGGATAACCTGATTGTAAAGCCTTACCTTTAACCAACGCTTAGGCAAATATCGGCACCACTTAATTCGCAGTATCACGTGACAGAAAGCACAAAACCTAACCATATCCCATTTTAAATATTCGCGCGCTAACGGGTATGTGACATCATCACATGACAGCGCGCTGACTCGCTTCGAGGTAGACGGTTCGCTTTGAGGTAGACGGCAAAGAGTTTGTAAGACGGACTCGTGCAAAACGAATCGCTCGCGACGCGACGTGTCGCACGCGCGGCTATTCACGATATAGCGTCCTTGTTTGGCGCTCGTGCGCCGCACGCAGAAATCCTTTCGGCCCATACTGTTTCTATGAAGTATCTTCTGTCTCACGCGCCAGCGGTATTTTGCCGATCCCCATACATTCAGTATGGGAGACCCGCGTGCGATGTATATTCCGCACGGCGCGCGCGTTTACTCGCAAAAACGTGCCTTGTGATCTATAAAATAAGGTCGAATTCACATTCGTATTTATTTGGAGTACGATCTTTATGGTTTTAATGTAGTATATTGTAAGGTATTATTTATTTTGAGTGAAGTGAAGACTTCTCGTGGTATGGTAGTGCGGCGCACGAGCGCACTTTAGGGCCAGCCGCCAGTGGTACTAATATTTTGTTTCAATACTTGACACACGCTGCTGCCTATAGATTATTAAAGTGTGAGAGTAAAATATGGTTACCTAGGTGGAATTAATGCTGGCAAATTCAGCTTGGCCCTGGTTTGAAATGAATACAAAAAAAATTTACTCAATTAAAATAATTATCCAAACTATTTATACTTTTCCTCTTTGTAAGGCAAGGCTCACCTGCTGTATAAAGTACACATTTGATCTGGGTACATACATGCATCATCTTTATCAACATCTCTCAGGAACAGCTAGTGAATTATTATTCAAAAATTTTCTCATGGATATTTTACACAAAAAATAAGAACTCTAATTATGCAGATAACATTCAGACAATTTTATACATACTAATTGATAGTCCCGCCGGTTTGTATCCACTGTTTGAGTAAGTATTCGTAGTAGCTGTCGCCCCGGGCTCCCAGTGTGACGGTAGCGTGAGGCAGGAAGTTACCCGTGTGCGGACTTATGAAGATGGGTACGAGTCCGTGTTTCTTATCCAAGTGGTGTATCTTCTCTGATACTTGGGCAGCTGCAGCCTGAAATAAATGATCGTCATTTCATAAAATTATAATTATATATTATCTACAACCTCCAAACTATGATAAGAAATTACTTGTAATGTTGTAAATAATACCTATAATGTTTCAACAAACAAAATGGCACAAAACATATTGAAGAATCTAATGTATTTTTAAGGATCTGTATCCGTCGTACGGGCTCCTATTACTAAGCCTAAGCCGTCTGTCCGAGGGCTGTATCTCTTGAATCGTAAACTGTTGAAATTTTCGGACTACACCTCTGCGTTAGTCTGGCCCGCGCCATATGTCGTGCTTCCCATAAAAAAAATATCACAGAATGTGTTATTATGGCCGATATAAGAAATAATAAAAATAAGAAAAAGTACAAAATTCACGGGGGTCCCCATATAAGAAACTAAAAAGTGTATGCGCGCCATCTACCGAAAAGTGTATGACGCATTTTAACTAATCCATAGATGGCGTGAGTGGCGCTGACCATAACATGGCGATACGGAACCCTCGCCTCGGTGCGCGAGTTCGACTCGCACTTGTTAGTTTTACAAACACCAGGACAATGTTAAACAACATACGAATAGATATTTTAAAGATGAGTTTAATTTGAGTACCTATACAACTACAAATACCTATAATCAAAACAGCACAGCACACTTGACGATTGCAACATCCCTAGCGGTTAAGCTCCGATTCTCATGCCAGTTGTCGAAGGATGAAATCGCATAAATGTTTCGGATTTTTTACATGCATATATTATACATCCCTCTGGCATAGACAAATATTGATAGGAAGCCTATAATGGGTATACAAGTAAACAGTACTAAAATGTTATCTTTTTTTTATATGACGTACGGTACTTGTGGCACCCATTCATAAACAATTGCTAAGCGTACCCATGGACACTGCGTTGTGAGTGGCGTGCTCGTTTGAGAGATTGTGGAGTAGTTAATTTGGGCCATTGTGTGATGTGTGGAGTAGTACCTCATATTGAGGTTTTCCAGTGGCGCGCGACAGCTCCCGGAACTCGAGCTGGATTGTGGTCACCTCAGCGGTGGAGCTGTACGGGGACCAATCGGGCGCATGTGCCCGCTGATTGAACAGGTTCACGTCCGAGAATGGAATCCCGGATGGCGATGAGAAAGCACCCATTAGTCGATCACCCAAGTCCTCCTGCAAGTTGATGTTCCATTCAATTTGAATATGCATATTTTTTGTACCAATGAAGGTAATAAAAAATTTAATCTTTATTCAGAATTTTGTGCAGCATGTATAGTCCAGATCTTTTAACAAACAATTGGGTAGCATTACTACGGCCAACCATTGGACTCGGCCATTCGCGGGCTTAGTCCTTAAATTTGGGTTTCCTTTAAACTGGTCCTTCCGTTTGGCCCGTTCCGCATTCGCATTTGTTAAAAAGTTATAATATAATACACTAAATGTGTAAATTTTTTTTTAATAATTAACAAAACATAAAAAAATAAAAAATTTACAATCCATAAAACCAAATGTACCTACCCTAACCACTAAAAAACTCAAACCAAAGACACAAACTAACAGTGTCAGTACAGAAACTATAAGATTTAAGTAGGTATAATAGTTTTTAATTATTAATGTTTTATTTGTTTGTGTTTATAACAAAGGAAACATTTAAATTTTGTCTTTATACATATTGTGGTCGTATTAGTCAAGTTTTTGGCCATTATCACCAAATTCATAATATAATTAATAAATGCTCATTTTAATTCAAGTTCTCTGAGTACGCAAGAACTAAACAAACATATATAATTTAGGCACACTTGCAACTCGCGACGTCAGAACAGACGACTGATCGAGACAGCAGCGCACGGCAAGCTCTCTATACGAGTGCGGCTTTAGAGCGTTGACTTGGACCAACAGCGTACCATTGCGTGATTATAACGCACCTTCCGCATTCATTTCTTAGAATATCTGAACTATATCTACATGTATTTTTACATTTAATAATCATTTCTACAAAAAACAAATATCTGCAGAAGGTACAGGTACAGTTTAAAAGTTTTAACTGTAGTTACATAATTTTACCAATCGCGCGCCAGAGGGCCGATACTGGCCCAAAACGGCGCATAGTAAATAGTATTTTTCCCTAACTCATTAAAAATTAAAAACAACTCATAAAATGGCATGCTATAATTTACCGCTTTTCTTAGAAACATTTCATCTCGACTGAGATGGTAATTAGCCAGCAATGCTCCGAGCACGCGAATTGTTACTTCAAACAAATTGACATCCTTATTCCGAGTAAATGTCAACTCTTTTGCAATCCATTCACTGCCCTCCTCGAACTCTGTGAAAAAATTAATTAGAAATTAACACTGTAAATTGCAACGTGACTAGGGTTACCATTTCGAAAGAAAAGTCCTGACAAAAAGTTGGACATTTAAAAAAAAATCCAAACATTTTAGTCACACAATAGAATAACAAATTTCACGCGCAGCGCACACCTTAATAAAAAGGGATTGTGTTATTAGTTTAATATAGATTAAGGAAGGATTTAATACTTGCATTTTATTTTTAAATTAAATACATTTTTATATTTGGTATTAACAATTTTTAATATTTTAATTTAAATTTTATTTCTAACTGTAAATAGGTATACCTATTCGGATGGACAGATATGTGGTATAGCGTCTGTATTATTAGTGAATAAGAATTGAAGTATGTTGTCGCTAGGCTGCGGTAGGGTCTTACCCTCTGTCAAGCCCATGATGAAGGCGGTGTCTAGTCCATCGACGAGGGTTAGTCCCAAAGAGAACCAGTCCCAACTGGATCGGGAGAGCGGTTTGAGGTTGTCGTGGCCCCACGCGAACTCCTTGTAATTGCTCCATGCGTGCTTGAAACTTTCTACAACTGCTATTTGTCTATGGTTGGTTGGCCCTGAAACTGGTAACAAGTCAATAATTATACATGATATTCTTATGATTTGAATTAGTTCAAGAATATTAGGTACTTAATATTTCTAGTTACCACCAATACATGCACCTGATGAAATAAACTATTTGATTTGATTTTGTTCTTATTAACAACAATGACTGAAGACTAGAAATGTAAGCCAATCACTTCAAAAAGAACATTTCGTTATTCACCATTAACCCCATGAATTAGAGCACTTTAAATATGCTTAAATGTGGGGTGAGGTGGAATGTATTTAATTTACTGAAAATAACATTATGGTACATTAATTAATGAAGTTTTAATATTAGGAGATTCCTAATGACTTACCAGTAAATAAAGGGCGGTTCTCAGGCGCAATATCTATCTCCGACCTCTTGGTAGGCTTCTCACCAGACGGTAAGGTTAGTGACAATAGTGACTCATTGGAGAACCGCTGCAAATTATTACATTTCTATTTCATGTTTTGAAACAGCTATTCATGCACACATACCTACATATTGCATCTCAACATTTGGGGAGCAGAGTAATCGGTGTAGTGCTGCATGAACTCGGTGAATTACCATACAACATAATTTACAACAAATATAAAGATAGGATACATATCAAGTAGAATATGTTGTTTCAAATTTTACAATTTCAAAAGTAGTGTAGGTACTATTTATGTATGGTAAATCTAAAATTTATCAATTCCATAAAAAAAAACTGATAATTATTTTAACTCACCGTCTCTATATTAATATTTACTACATTATGCACATTGTGACTAAGTATCCTGTCGATAAATAACAGACCGATCAGTGCAATAGAGATAAATACTGCTGCATAAATTAAAGATCTTTGGAGCCGCGATAGTTGATTCCATTTCTGAAAAAAAAAACACAAATTTGAGTATTTCTCCTCCTTTGCTCCTCCACTACTATAGGTACTGTTTTAGACTCTTCTTCGTCATCGAAGGACCTGAATGGAATGTTTAGTATTGCAAAACATGCAGAAACCGAGATCAGTTGCACCCTGGAATGTACTAAATTATGTGAAGCATTACTTTAATGACTTCTGCGACATGTGATTAGTTAATTGTTTTGATATCCCTTTGAAAATGAATGCTGTGAGAGAGTGGACTGTATGTAATGTAAAAATTATAATAAGTACCTACCTAAATAATTCAACAACTACAAGGTAGGAGAGCTATTTGCGAATTGGACATAAAGCGCCCGAACGGTATTTAAAATATAGTTATAAAGAATTTTGTGGGCAATTGTACTCCGCAGAAATCCCTGCCCCAAGTCCAAGCAAACCAGTCGACTCTGATAGACGTGCGCCGCTCACTAAACACTACACGGAGGATCTACCCGATATTAGTGTCTATGAGATAAAGGCTGCCTTGAAAGGACTCAAAAAAACACAAGGCTCCAGGTGAAGACGGGATAACGACAGAGCTGCTGAACGCTGGTGGACGACCGATCTTGAAGGAACTGCAAAAACTGTTCAATGCAGTTCTTGAAGGTGGTGTAGTTCCGGCCGCATGGCGAAATAGTGTCGTTGTCTTGTTTCACAAGAAGGGGGATAGGGCGAAGTTGAAAAACTATCGACCTATCTCACTTCTTAGCCACGTGTACTGTACAAGGTCTTTTCAAGAGTCATCACGAGTCGGCTGACACAGAGGCTGGACCAGTACCAGCCTCGTGAGCAAGCTGGATTTTGGGAAGGATACGGCACCATGGACCACATATTTACAGTGAGACAAGTGGTGCAAAAATGCGAGGAGTACAACAAGCCGCTCTTCCTAGCCTTCGTCGACTATGAGAAGGCGTTTGACTCAGTTGAAAAATGGGCTGTCGAAAACTCCCTCCTCAGGTGCAAAATCGACCACCGCTACATCGAGGTGCTCCGAAATCTGTATCGGTCCGCGACGATGACTGTGAGGCTTCACGAGAATACCCAACCCATCCTCCTTGGTAAAGGCGTAAGGCAGGGGGATGTGATCTCACCCAAGCTCTTCACAAACGCATTGGAAGATGTGTTCAAGATGCTCGAGTGGGGCAACATGGGTATAAACGTGAATGGAGATCTTCTCAGTCATCTGCGTTTCGCCGATGACATTGTTCTTCTGTCAAATTCCCGAGATCAGCTTCAGATCATGCTGGAAGACCTTTATACAGCGTCGATGAAGGTTGATCTGAAGATGAACCAGGACAAAACCAATGACCAGAAGGTCATGGCGACCGAGGTTTGACGGGAGGACAAAGTGTTATTGGCGGAGAAGTGATCGAACAGGTTGAAGAGTACATATACCTCGGTCAAATTCTGCAGCTTGGTAGACAAGGTCTGCTTAAGGAGGTGGAGAGACGAATTCAACTGGGTTGGGCTGCCTTTGGAAAACTAAAATTCGTCCTGAAGTCTGACCTTCCGCAAAATTTAAAGACCCGTATATATGACCAGTGTGTCCTCCCGGTTATGACGTACGGGTGTGAAACGTGGACTCGCTGTTGTCCAAAGGTTGAAAGTTGCCCAGCGAGCAATGGAGCGAGCCATGCTGGGAATATCGCTACGTGATATGGTGCGTAACGAGGCAATCCGCCGACGCACAAAAGTAGTCGATATTGGACACCGGGTGGCTAAGCTCAAGTGGCAGTGGGCTGGGCACGTTAGCCGAAGAGACGATGACTGTTGGAGTAACCGTGTCCTACACTGGCGGCCGTGGACAGGAAAACGGAGTGTGGGAAGACCACCCGCCAGGTGGGACGACGACATCAAGTACGCCGGCGGAAATCAGTGGTTCCGTATCGCTGAAGGCCGGGAGGACTGGAGGAAAATTGAAGAGGTGTATGTCCAGCAGTGGACGCTTACACGCTGACTGACTGACTATAAAGAATGGGGAAATATTAAAATGTATGCTGAATTAGATTGCGGGTATGCAGTTATCTGCACTGGTGTCGACGAGATGTGTTGCTATGATTTTACAACATTGAGTGGCCCCGCCGACAATAATTGTTTTCACAACATGCACGTTTACTTGAGCGCTGCCGCTCAAGTAAACGTGCATGTTGTGAGTGAGTGGTGATGCCGACAAATGGTTGGAGAGCTAAAAACTGAACATACATACATACATGTATGAACACCAATTTATACAAATGGTTGGAGAGCTAAAAACTGAACATACATACCAGGGACGTATTTATAGCTTCCACATGGGGGGTGTTCTGACGAAATAGGGATCGCCTCAACTCAATAAGATTCTAGTGTTCCTGTTGAGTCGTTCTGTATTTCGGTCTAGAGGGGTACCGATACTGAAAGTTCTATAATTATTGTGTGGAAAGCAGGTTGAATTCGACAAAAAAAAATTTATAATAACCAATAACCCTGTATAAAAATTTTATACAGGGTTACTGGTAATTCGATGCATTCCTTTCAGGGGGTTATAGTACAGGTAATTTGTGGTTTTTTTAACCATATAATTCCTATTCCGAAAATGCTTGGTTTAGGAGTTATTTAAAATTTTGTGTTTTTTTCGAAAACGTCAACCTTGCTACAATTCTTTCTTAATAAAAAAAAACACAGGCATGTTTAAACATGGAAAATACCAAAAATAAAAGCTTGGTTTCCTAATTGTACAATTTTTATTTCGAAAAATATTAGCATTTAAGTAGCTTTAAAATAAGATATTACTTACTAGCTTTTGCCCGCGGCTTCGCTCGCGTGAAATTCGTATTTCAAAGAAGAAAGTAAGTAACCGAGGCCGAGGCCGAAGGCCGAGCTGCGTTCAGAAAGACTATAAACCTTCTCGAAGAAAGTAAATAACAAAGGGCGAGGCCGTAGGCCGAGCTGCGTTCAGGAAAACGATAAAACATCTCTAAGTAAATAAGTAATTAAGGGCGAGACCGAATGCCGAGCTGCGTTCAGAAAGACGATAAACCTTCTCGAACAAAGTAAGTAACTAAGGGCGAGGCCGAAGGCCGAGCCGCGTTCAGGAAGACTATAAACCTTCTCGAAGAAATTAAGTAACATAGGGCGAGGCCGAAGGCCGAGCTACGTTCAGGAAGACTATAAACCTTCTCGAAGAAAGTAAGCAACTGAGGGCAAGACCGAAGGCCGCTCTGCGTTACTTACTTTCATCGAGAAGGTTTATCTTCTTCTTGAACGCAGCTGGGCCTTCGGCCTCACCCATAGTTTATACTTACTTTCACCGATAAGGTTTATAGTTTTCCTGAACGCAGCTCGGCCTTCGGCCTCGCCCTCAGTTACTTACTTTCTTCGAGAAGGTTTATGCTCTTGCTGAACGTAGCTCGGCCTTCGGCGTCGCCCTTAATTACTTACTTTCATAGATAAGGTTTATTGTCTTCCTGAACGCAGCTCGGCTTTCGGCCTCGCCCTTTGTTACTTACTTTCTTCGAGAAGGCTTATGCTATTCTTGAACGCAGAGCGGCCTTCGGCCTTACCCTTAGTTACTTACTTTCTTCGAGAAGGTTTATAGTCTTTCTGAACGCAGCTCGGCCTTCGGCCTCGCCTATAGTTACTCACTGTCTTCGAGAAGGTTTATAGTCTTCCTGAACGCAGCTCGGCCTTCGGCCTCGCCCTCAGTTACTTACTTTCTTCGAGAAGTTTAATAGTCTTCCTGAACGTAGCTCGGCCTTTGGCCTCGCTCTTAGTTACTTACTTTCTTGAATAAGGTTTTTCGTCTTCCTGAACGCAGCTCGGCCTTCGGCCTCGCCCTTTGTTACTTAATTTCTTCGAGAAGGTTTATAGTCTTCCTGAACGCAGCTCGGCCTTCTGCCTCGCCCTTAGTTACTTACTTTCTTCGAGAGGTTTATGGTCTTCCTGAACGCAGCTCGGCCTTCGGCCTCGCCCTTAATTACTTATTTACTTAGAGATGGTTTATAGTCTTCCTGAACGCAGCTCGGCCTTCGGCCTCGCCCTCAGTAACTTACTTTCTTCGAGAAGGTTTATAGTCTTCCTGAATAAAGCTCGGCCTTCGGCCTCGCCCTCAGTTACTTACTTTCTTCTTTGAAATACGAATCTCACGCGAGCGAAGCCGCGGGCAAAAGCTAGTTAATCTATAAAAATCATTCATAATTAATTACTCTTGAAACGAATTGAAAAAAAATCTTCTAACTTTGATGACTCGCTGTACCTGCAAATAATAATAATTATTATGTTCTTTATTATTGTTGTATTTGCGCCATCTTGCTCATTTTACTGATTTATATGTTTTGTATGTGCGTTACTTAGAAACTAACCATTGAGAATTTTCGCGGTACATGTTTCGTGTCGGTGACGTCATATTTTAGCTTACCTACATGCATCCCACCTTGTACATATGAGTAAGATCAAAAAATTTTAATGAAATCAAATTAAAATTTTGGTATTCTATTATACGGTGAGTGTGGTGAGAGGCGGCACCCGCGCGCCCGCGCGCCGCCGCTCCACCGCCCCGCGCCGCGCCACCTCCTGTCAGCCGCCCGTCGCGTCGCCGCCGCCGCCGGCTCGTTCATATACACCTACTCGCGGTAAACGGCGGACGGAACATATCGATTTGTATGGGAGCCACATCTTAGCGTAACCGCAAGTGAATTTTATTTAGCCTATCCTGTGTCCCGTATAGGCAAATGTGCTTGTACGAAATTTCATCAAATTCAGATAATCGGTTTAAGAGTTATGGCGATGATATGTACATACATACATACAGAAAAGATTTCTAAAAATCGTCAATTTAGCTTTAGTATCATATATAGAGTCTACAAACTCAATATCTCATAAAACAAAGTAACTTACTCCATGACCATCTCTTACAGATTTATTATTAGTATTGATTGATGATATTGATGATTACAATTAAGCATTTGGTTTCATAAATAATAACTAAAATACCTTTTAAAAAAGGCTTTAGGAGCATTACTGTACTGAATGAAAAGATACTTAAAAAATTTACGTTATTATTAAAAATCCTGTTCAAACTGTTTTTTTTTTATTGAAACTGAAACGGTTGGCTGGCTACATCCCCTACAAGATCCGCGATGTCAGCCCATAACAACGGGTGAACTAGGTGCCATGTCAGTGCTTCCCTTCATTTCGCGCTGGCTACACTGAACTGGACGAAAAACACGAACTATTTACATAGACGTTTCGACCGACGTTTTGCTCAGTGCGGTGGTACCAACCCGGCCGGGATAAACCCTACCACCTAATAAGGCAAGAAGGGAAGGGACCTACAGTTTAACGTGGAATCCGAACCACGGTCAGCCTCCAACGGTCGAGTGGTCACCCATCCAAGTACTGACCGCGCTCAGGTGTGCTTAACAACAGTCGACTGACCGCACCACTGAGCTACCAATGCTGACGAATTTCCTTATCCCTTAGTTGACTTTTACGACATGCGATGGGGAGAGATGCAGTGGAGCTATTCTTTTTAAGTACCGACCCCACACTGTACACTACTTCTAATGCAGGCACGTGCCCGTTTACGTATTTCTGTTCGAGTTATCTTCGCCGAAAAGTTTTCTCTCATTGTTGCAGCGCTGTCTTCAATACGCTGAATACGCCTTTTTTAAAAAGTATTTAGTTATTATTTATGAAACCAAATGCTTAATTATAATAAATAATATCTTATTTTAAAGCTGCTTAAATGCAAATGTTTTACACTGATTTGTACACTTCACATAGCATACATTTTTCGAAATAAAAATTGTACAATTAGGAAACCAAGCTTTTATTTCTGGTATTTTCCATGTTTAAACATGCACTGTTTTTATTTGTGGCATCCCATTTTATTAATTTTGTACAATCAAGCATCGCTATGCTATGTAGTTTACAAAATAATTACAAAACTAAAAAAATATAGCAATGGTTTTTTTTTATTAAGAAAAAATTTTAGCAAGTTTGACGTTTTAGAAAAAAACACAAAATTTTAAATAACTCGCAAACCAAGCATTTTCGGAATAGGAATTATATGGTTAAAAAAACACAAATTAACTCTACTATAACCCCCTAAAAGGAATGCATCGAATTACCAGTAACCCTGTATAGTAAGTATAGGTGAAGTTTGAAATTTTAATTATATCTACTGTAAACTGCGTGTCGAAGGGGGGGGGTCCGGACCCCCTAAACCCCCCCCTTATATACGTCCCTGATACATACATACATGTATGAACACCAATTTATACAAATGGTTGGAGAGCTAAAAACTGAACATACATACATACATGTATGAACACCAATTTATACAAATTTGGCATATCAATAGGTGAGCTTAATGCCGTGATGTATTAGGCTCACAAATTTTTTGTGTAAAATTACATTCAATATTAAATAAATGAGACAACTATAATTCTTCACAGCGGCAGATGTCTCTGCTGCAAACCAATGATATTAGCGTTAGGTTAGAGGTACTAAAAGTTCTTACCCTAATCAATTTCCTATGTGAGAATGTAAATGTAGATTCGGGAATCCATATGGCAGTATGTTGGGGAGGGGCCCCCGGCGTCGGCGGCGCCTCTGCTCCGCGCTTGCTCTGCGCGGAGAGGGCAGTGATGGATATCCGTGGCACATCGCGCAAACACTCCGACTCGCTGCTAATTTCATCTTCCCGATTTTGTAAATACACGCTCACTTGTCTTGGTGGTGTTCCCATGCTTCTATACAATATTGCCAAGGCACCCCACGACTGATACTTGCTAATTCAGTCTTCCAACCCTGTCATCTTTATTGATCTCAACCATTAGCAGAATTGACATTTCTAAAAGCACAAACACAAAGGGTTACATGAAATTAAGTGAAGTGTTTAGTGATAGGTTAAAGATATTATTTATATTACTGAATCATAAACCCTTCAAGTCAATACGTTCACAGAAGCCAAGACATTAATGTATGACAGATGTTTTAATTCACAGAGGCGGATGAATCATACTTGTAGTTGTGACACGCGCGCTTGTGCGCGGCGCGCGGCTCGGGAGATACTGCACGCTCTCGAGCTTACGCACACAAACACAATGTGCGGGTACATCTAGATTCGCAACGAAAAGTGAGCCGCCTTCATGAGATAAAACAACGGAAATAGTTAGTCAAATAAGTAGGAAAAGTTAGATAGATAAATGTGTAGCATGCGGGACCGGTACTTTAAAAGAATAGCCCCACTGCATCTCTCCCCGTGTATGTAAAAGGCGACTAAGGGATATGACTCTCTTCTTATATTACTAGGTGGAAGGGTTTAACCCGCCCGGGTTGATACCACCGCACTAAATGAAAGGTCGGTCGAAACGGCTATGTAAATAGTTTGTGTTTTCCGTCCAGTTCAGTGTAGCCGGCACGACCGAAGGGAAGCACTGACGTGGCACCAAGTTCACCCGGTGTTATGGGCTGACATCATGGATGTTGTAGGTGATATAGCCAACCGTGTCTGTTTCCATAAAAAAAAACATACATACATACCACAAGCTATATCCCAACAATCGGGCTAAGCACAGTAGTCGGTGTTGTGCTGCAAGTAGTCTTGTAAATTATAGCACAACACCGACTACCACATCTAGCAAAGTATTAGGACAAGAAAACTATCAAGCAGCATGTAAGGCACGAAGACCGGAGGGTGGAAGGAAGGACTCGATAAAAATTAATTCTAGTTTATATTCAATTATGGTATTAATTCATAGGTAATAAGCAAAAAATCTGATATTCAACAATGTGGATGAGTATGGATATCTATCACTGAATGTGTGATGATGAAATGTTAGGAAGCTGGTGGGCGGGAGTCCAGTAGTGCTCTAACATTACATATTATGTTACAACATACTGACTAGAGATAATGCTCTATACATAATGATAATGCTACTAATAATGCTACTAATGATTTATTCAACGGCAGTTTGAAACGTGCATTTTGCAACAAATTAACTAACATATTAACTAATTTATACAAATTATACACATACATACACACATAGACTACAGATCACATACCTACACAAACCCTCATACACATGTACGCACCCCAACAAACCCCCACAACGCGCTCCCCATGTAATTAAAATTTAGTTTTTTCTCTTGTTTATAAGTAGCTTAAGAAGATAAAAAGTAGTATTGTAGACACAAAACAAATTTTTTGATAATGCTTTAACATTATATGAAACCATGATAATATGAAAATAAAAAAATATATAATATGGACCATTTTCGTTAACTTTTAATTTAAATAAATATTATTTTAAAGTTCTGTGATTGAACGAACCATTGTAAGGTCAATTCAATGTCCTTTTTTCCACCTGCTGTAGAAAGAAACAGACTTTAATATTATATGAACCATTATAATATGAACATTTGAAAAATTATCTGAACCATTTTTGTTAACTTTGATAATTTTTTTTTTGTTTAAAGTTCTATGATTGAATTGAATTAACCATTGTATTGTAACATTATATGAACATTTAAATTTTTTTTCTTATAAATTATAAGAACCATAAAAATCACAATTATACCGTGGTATAGGTCCACTTTCCGACAATAGAAATACCTACGTATATAATAATTTATTTTGGAAAATATTAATAAAAAAAGTTATGTCTATGTCGCTTTGAAGAAGGGTCTGAAAATGACTGTTCACTAATCACAGAATTCACGAAAACCCATTGGTAGTACCACCCAAAATGTCTTTTTTGTTATATCCCGGGAATCGGGTTTTGTCATTCCCGGGTCCCGGGACATGAGACACCCTAGTAGGAAGGCATAACCTAATATAATATATACATATATCTACAAAACTTTATTATGATTAAGCAGTGGAAATATACAATTGTCTATTATCGTATAATCTACATGTAATAATATATTGTAAAACCGCTGTTAAATTTTCCAAATTAACGAAAAAAAAAAAAATATATATACAGGATGTCCCAGAAACCGACGATAATCCTTTGACAGGAGATAGGGCTGCTAATTACCTCTCAGAATATCTAATTTTAGGTTTAGTAAAAATGGCTTAGTTTTTGAGATATTGTCATTTTTGTAAAAATCAAAAATATTCTCCCTCAGCTAATTTTTTTAAATGTCACAAGTACAAATGTAACATTTTCTTAAATCTAGTTTTTGTCAAATATTTCTGAAAAGGAAGGCTTTCACACGGTATAATTTATTTTTTCATGTTTAATCTTGCTTAGCTGAAAAATGACTTAAGAGCCACATGTTAAATTTTTTCAGTTTCGTCCCTTGAATTTGGCCCTTCGCGGTGAAAAAAAAAATTACTACGCTAAAGTGGCATTATGCAACAAAAATAGGCCCATCTAATGTAGTTTTTAAAATGGTAGATCACTTACCGATTTGCCCAATAATTTATGAGATATTGTTATTTAACTGCAAAAGGACCTCGGAAGAGGGAAGGTGTGGATCTAAGCTTGCGATGGCTTCACCGAACATATCCGGGCCCATCGGCAGTAGAGGAGGGTATTAATCGAGGCCGGGACTAGCGAGTGGCCACTCTAAATTTCCCGCGCATGCTTCACGTTTCGGCTCGCTTCAAGCCCTCGTCAGCCAGTCTGCGTTGACTAGGACGCGGGGAAACCACCAGTCCCGCTCTCGACCTCCCTCTCTCTACCTATCCATATTCTGTAGGATGCTTCCAGTGACGTTTTCGAA
This sequence comes from Nematopogon swammerdamellus, assembly GCA_946902875.1. Taxonomy (NCBI): domain Eukaryota; kingdom Metazoa; phylum Arthropoda; class Insecta; order Lepidoptera; family Adelidae; genus Nematopogon; species Nematopogon swammerdamellus. Next base: position 11,348,970 of record OX336338.1, read on the forward strand.
GCTCTCTCCATATATGAGCTTAGCGTCGATCTTGGGAGCCCTAGATTCTTGAAGAGACTGTAGAGCGACTTCGCTGGTAGTCCTCTTGCTCCGACTTCCACAGCGAAGAGATCAGTCTTGAATCCGTTTCTCACAATCCGGTCTACTAAGTTGCAGTACTTGTTAAGTTTGATATTGTGGTCCTTCGGTATGTTACTTTCCCATGGAACTGTAAGTTCAACAAGTACTACATGCTTTATCGCTTTTGAGAATATGAGTATATCCGGTCTTAATGCTGTGGTACAGATTTCCGAAGGCATTTGGTAATGCTTCTCATGTGTGTCCATCAACAATTCCCAATCCTTTGCTGCTCCCAAAATTGAAGAAGGTTTTGTCCTATCTTTGGGCAGCTTATTGGCTCCAGGTTTCACAAAGTTGACCTTCTGGAAGCCGCTACTGGTTTGCCCTTTCCTGGTCCGTGCAATTGACAGGTTGATGGCCTCTCTGATGATTTGGAGGACTTTATCATGACGGTAGGAATACTGGCCTCGCTCAAGTAGTATTTTGCATCCGCATAACAAATGTTTAGCCGTGCCTACGAACTCCTTACATGACGGGCATAGTCTATTTGTAGATTTCCCCCATCTAACTAGGTTACTCGGGTCGGGGAGAGTAAGCTGGAAGTAAATTGCCTAAAAGGTTTTTTTAGACGAAGCATATCCTTACAGATGAATCGGACGCCTAGATAACTGTTCTACCAACTACGAATTAGAATAAAATAAACACTTGAAGTAAATTGGCCTTTATTAAGATGTTCAAATTCTTTACCACCTGCACGAATGCTAGCTCGACATCTTCTTACAAATACCTACCCGGTTGATGCGTCGAGCAACTACTCGATGCAAGTGCAGATACGTCCACCTGAGCTACTGCCGTAATTATTTCTTTGAGTTCTATCAAGTTTTTCACCGGGACCCGCAAACTTTTTCTTTTAAATAGCCCAAATGATAAAAATCTAACGGATTCGGATCCGTCCGTCTGTCTGTCCGTCTGTCTGTCTGTCTAAGGGCTGGATCTCTTGAACCGTAATAGGTAGCCCGTTGAAATTTTCACAGAATATGTGTTATTATGGCGGATATAACAACAAATAATAAAAAAATAGAAAAAGTAAAAAATTAAGGGGGCTTCCCATACAAGAAACGAGTTTTTTTTCAATGTTTTTTTTTGTGGTGCGGAAACCTCGGTGCGCGAGTCCGACTCGCACTTGGCAGGTTTTTTTAGACGAAGCATATCCTTACAGATGAATCGGACGCCTAAAACACCGGATTTAAATCCGTTAGATTTTTATCATTGGGGCTATTTAAAAGAAAAAGTTTACGCGTCCCGGTGGAAAACTTGATAGAACTCAAAGAAAGAATTACGGCAGCAGCTCAGGTGGACGTATCTGCACTTGCATCGAGTAGTTGCTCGACGCATCAACCGGGCATTTGTGAAGATGTCGAGCTAGCATTCGTGCAGGTGGTAAACAATTTGAACATCTACTTTAACAGGTTAATAAAGGCCAATTTACTTCAAGTGTTTATTTTATTCTAATTCCTAGTTGGTAGAACAGTTATCAAATTCCGAGGTCGTTTTGCAGTTAAATAACAATATCTCATAAATTATTGGGCAAATCGGTAAGTGATCTACCATTTTAAAAACACATTAGATGGGCCTATTTTTGTTGCATAATGCCACTTTAGTGTAGTAATTTTTTTTTTCACCGCGAAGGGCCAAATTCAAGGGAAGAAGCTGAAAAAAAATTAACATGTGGCTCTTAAGTCGTTTTTCAGCTAAGCAGGATTAAACATGAAAAAATAAATTATACCATGTGAAAGCCTTACTTTCAGGAATATTTGACTAAAACTAGATTTAAGAAAATGTTACATTTGTACTTGTGACATTTGAAAAAAGGAGCTGAGGGAGAAAATTTTAGATTTTTACAAAAATGTCAATATCTCAAAAACTAAGCCATTTTTACTAAACCTAAAATTAGATATTCTGAGAGGTAATTAGCAGCCCTATCTCCTGTCAAAGGATTATCGTCGGTTTCTGGGACAGCCTGTATATATTCTCTTGTCAAGTCAAAAATGTTCAGGTTAGTTATTGACTCTAAGCATATTCTATTTACACTTACTACACTCGCACAGGTGACGAGATCGCTGAGATTCCGGATAGGCATCAAGTTGATTGTCGGTCGCCCGCACTGTACTGAGCCCACATTGGACAAATACGAGTACCGCTTCCGTGAAGTCTTCCTCCACAAAATGTCCCTGTCTGCTGCAGCCGGACTCCGTGCACGCACGTACCAACAACGACGGGCTGCTATTGTATGGTATTTGATACACGTATAGTCATATTTTTTTTAGCAGAGCAGACAGTACAAGATTCAAAGGGAAAACCACGTACGTAAAGTCACAGATTACCAATATATATCGTAAAGTAAAACGCTAATATGAGATTTTATCCTGCCTGCTAAACCAAACCAAAGATTACTAATGAAAATATCTAAGGTAGACGTCAGACCGTGGTCAGTCAGACGCGTACGACACCTGAAAGACATTTCGGCTCCTTTTAGGCTCCTTTCGTGAACACTCGACTCGAAACGAAACGCAACAAAAACGACATGCACCGCCTACCGCCTCAACATTAGGTTAGGGTTAATGTACATAGAGAAGATGCGTCGCGTAGCGACGCATCTTCTTTATATTAACCCTGGTTATTTTTTTTAAACTACCAAAACATCACTCATAATCATAACATACCACACTTTCCTTCGAGCCGAAGTCTGCCGAAGTGTGCACGAAAGGAGCCAAAAGTGCCAGGAAAGTCTTTCAGGAGGCGCACCGGTGGTCAGGCAGGCAGAACTCAGAAAGGAGGTCTTGCTTGAGACGTTGAATGATGGCCGCCAGTAGGTAAACGCTCAATATTACTGGCAGAAATTCATAGTATATATTACTGTCAGTACTACTGACAATAATATAAATTAGGAATATCCAGAATAAGCAACAATCTAAGGAATGACTGACAAAACTGTCTGTATCCAAAAATGATGTGCAGCCACTAGTCTATAGTCGGGCTCCGAGCTTTTAAAATTATCAAAGAAAACGCAGTGTTGGTCTTGTCTTTATATCAGTCCATTGTGTCCGTAGATGAGCGGTGTCACTGGTGTCGCACGCAACTCGCATGGATTAATTAATCCAATGGAGTCCTGGATGAGTTCTGCTAAATACACTCAACGGAATAATATACCTTATTCCATGGCATTAAAGATCATTTCCGTCTCCTGTGAAACATTTCATTCGCTGCCCTGCCTGGTAGTGGTAGCACAGCTGGTTACCCTATTAGAAAGGGACACAGGTACTCAGTCAGCGGTCCGCCACCTGAAAGCCCTTCGGTGCCTTCGAACCTGCGCATCCTACTCTTTTCGTGCATACTTATCTTCGATATCGATATCTTATACTTATCGGCAAATGGTATGAGATGAGTGATGTTTTGGTGGTATAAAAAAAATTATCCAGGGTTAATGTTGAGGCCGTGCGTGTCGTATTTGTTACGTTTGTGTTTCCGAAAATAAAGCTTTCTTAGGTGGTTATAACATTATAACATATATATAACATTGCTTAAAAAAAAAACAAAACAAAAAAATTTTTGAGGGACACGAACCCATGGTCGAAATAAACCAACCCTACACTCTTACCACTGAGCTACCAAATCACATAAACGACCAAACGAATATCGGCTTCAATCGAGATCGCTTTCGAGCCGAGTCAACCCGAGTGTTTCCGAAAGGAGTAGGTTCGCAGGTTCGAAGGCACCGCAGGCACTAAAAAGGCTTTCAGGTGCCGTACCGACTCAGTCAGTTCACGCTCTCTTTCGGTTTTTTTTCTGCGCATGTTTTTTTCGAAACAATACACAAAAAACATGAAATAAAAACATTATAGTGTAATGTTTGGAAAAAAAACATTCGCAGGAGATCTGGCTTTAGGCACACATACAGTGTGTCTAGGAGGGTTTAATGTCTTTGGCCTAGGAGTAGTCCGCAAATCTGCGGACTACTCCTAGCGTGGATTCGCGAGGAGAGGTAATTTTGGCTCTTTCGACTGCATCATTGGTCCAGCAGCACAGCCGGTTTTTTTATGTAAACCATGTTTGAGTACATTTAAAAAAACCGGACAAGTGTACTCAACTCACGCACCGAGGATTCCCTACCACTACGTAAATATCTTTGTCCCGCGCCATTCCGCACCGCCCCGCGCCGTCTCGCGCCGTCCCGCGCCGCCTCGCGCCGCCCCGCGCCGCCCCGCGCCGCCCCGCGCCGCCCCGCGCCGCTCCACGCCGTCCCGCGCTGCTCCGCGCCGCACCGCACCGGGCCGTCCCGCGCCGCACCGCACCGGGCCGTCCCGCGCCGCCCCACGCTGCTACGCGCCGTCGCGCACCGCCCCGCGCCGCTCGCTCCACGCCGCCCCACGACTTTCCGCACCGCCCCGCGGTACCCAGCGCCGCTCCGCGCCGTCCCGCGGTACCCCGCGCCGCTCCGCGCCGCCCCGCGGTGCCCCGCGCCGCTCTGCCCCGCCCCGCGCCTTTCCGTAGGTAGGTACTGACCATATTTGTTTTCTGCAAATTTAAAAAAGAGGACAGAATTCGAAATTGAAGTTTTTATGTGACGTTAATAGGCTTTTGTTTTTCTTGGGAGAAGAGATGATGGCGAGATTTTTCCGACTTACTTGACATTTATCGTTATATTTTGGCAAATTTACACAATATCTTTATAAATTATAGCCTATGTGCTATTCTGATGTATAAGCTATAGTTTTTTTTTTTTTTTTTTTATGGAAACTGACACGGTTGGCTTACATCACCTACAACATCCGTGATGTCAGCCCATAACACCGGGTGAACTTGGTGCCACGTCAGTGCTTCCCTTCGGTCGTGCCGGCTACACTGAACTGGACGGAAAACACAAACTATTTACATAGCCGTTTCGACCGACCTTTCATTCAGTATATTATTGTAAAGTCTCATCAAAATCCGTTCAGTAGTTTTTGCGTGAAAGAGGAACAAAGATCCATCCATACATCCTCACAAACTTTCCCGTTTAAATTATTAGTAATACATGCAGGACATGGCGGGATTTTTTCCGACTTACTTGACTTACTTGACGACTTACAAAGACATTAAATCTCTTTGACGACTTAAGACATATTTTGGCCAATTTACACAATATCTTTATAAATTATAGCCTAAGTGTTATTCTGATGTATATATAAGCTATATTACTGTAAAGTCTCATCAAAATCCGTTCAGTAGTTTTTGCTTGAAAGAGGAACAAAGATCCATACATCCATCCATCCATCCTCACAAACTTTCGCGTTTGTATTAGTAGGATTACAAAATAAACAAACCCTCAATATATTTCGACTTTTGTCGTCATCTGTTATGTTTTACTTTAGAGTTAGCACTATAATCACACCAAGTTTGTATGTAACAACGTTTTTACGACCGAGGAACAACAAAAAAAAACACGATTTTTGTATCAAATTGAGGGGGCACGGCTTAACTTTTTATTTGTAGTTTTGTGTTAAGTACCTACTTCATATTTTTATTAGAGTATGTACTTATTATTAGAGTTAGGACTATAATCACACTAAGTTCGTATGTACCATAGACGTCCGTATATTATTTCTCTATGGCATAATCCGTTTTTGTGAAAGAAAAAAACAAACAAGTGGAACTTAAAAGGCCCCTGCCTGCCTTTTTTTTTATGGAAACTGACACGGTTGGCTACATCAGCTACAACATCCGTGATGTCAGCCCATAACACCGGGTGAACTTAGTGCCACGTCAGTGCTTCCCTTCGGTCGTGTCGGTTACACTGAACTGGACGGAAAACACATACTATTTACATAGGTAGCCGTTTCGACCGACCTTTCATACAGTGCGGTGCGGTGGTATCATCCCGGGGGCGGGTTAAACCCTACCAACTAGTAATAAAAGAGCCTCCCTATTGGGAAACAGCCGTGACGTTAAATATGGCGTTATGTATGACGTACCTACGTAACATAAACTTACTACCTATAATATTGCGATCTATATGGGATAATATCGTGTTTCGAACACGCGCCGAGTTTCATTCATAAATTTAGTTATTTCCATTCATTGAGCGGATAAGCGACCGACTGAACGCATTCATTCAGGTGCCAAAAACTCAAGTACCTACCAGCCAAGTAACCGGTATCTATAATATATCGTATCGTCACCCAACTGTCTTTCTAAACAGCAACGTGTGCTTGATACCTACTTACTTACTCACATGTAGAGGTAAGCCTTGTACGGCTATGAAAATGGTTCGTGTTTTCCGTTCACTCCGTGCAGCCGGCACGATCAAATGGGAAGCACTGACATGCTAGTTCGCCAAGATGTGAGGGTCGACGACATCGCGGGTGTAGTTCGTCATGTAGGCAACTGTGTCCGGTTCCATAAAACATTGTTTCTTGACGGGAGCGTCATCATCATTCACCGGCTCCCGAACTCCCGACGAATCCAATAGCACCTACTCGGATTAACCTACATACATGATTTCTTTGAAATGTTCAAAATCACAAGTGCACACGTGGGGTACGGTACGAGCCGCAGAAACTTCGCATGAGAGGCTCCTCAGCATTTGGCCCTCTCTGATCAAGACATCATGTACCAGACCAGCCTCTGAAAGTACTTGGCCTGTTGAGGAGCCTAGCGCTCCTTTGCTGTAGGTCTTATGACGTTGGTCGATTCGTGGTCCACGTTCAGCTAATTGAGACTCGATCTGATTCAGGCACTACACTACATCCGGTGAACTTTGGTAGTTTTTTGAAAAAGAACTCGTTTCGGGGCATCGCCATTCGCCAGTGATGTTTTTTTTTTATGGAAACTGACACGGTTGGTTACATCACCTACATACAAGATACGTGATGTCAGCCCATAACACCGGGTGAACTAGGTGCCATGTCAGTGCCTCCCTTCATTTCATGGTGTCAAGAGGGTTGGGCGCAGCAAAGTGGATGTAACTTTCACAACATTTGCTTACGCAAATGGTTTTATTCAAAATGATCGCATTGTGTCGGCCAATTCATTTAATACCTTCCTTCAATATCACCCGTATGGCCCATACCCCATACGTCTTACCAAGATCCCATCCCATACATTTATATTTACACAAGCTGTGCCCGCGGCTCCGCCCGCTCTCTTAATTCACTTCACTGCTAACCTCATAAGCCATTTAGCGTGATAGTAAGTAGCCTATAGTTGATGGGAAGAATCAAGCTATCTGTAGATTTTTTTTTATTAAAATCGGTTCAGTGGTTCTCGAGTTATAAGCGGACAGACAGACACTCAGACAGACAGAAAGCAGACGTTGGATTTTATTATAGGTAAGGATTACCCCATACATCTTAACAAGACCCATACGGTATGGGTCTTGTTAAGGGAGTACCGACGGAATTAACAACTGAGGAGATCATTCAAGAGGTTGTTGTCCCTGTTGGATACGGCAAGGTCATCAAAGCCCGTCGCCTCAATTTCAAACATATTGTTAACTAGCTGTGCCCGCGCCGCGACTACGTCCGCGTGGACTTGATCTTTCTCAGCCTGTTATAACGCAACGTGACTCTGTCTTTAAGCCGCTAAGATAAAAAAAACATTTTTTTCATGGAAAGTGATAAGGTTGGCTACATCACCTACAACATCCGTGATGTCAGTCCATAACACCGGGTGAGCTAGGTGCCATGTCAGTGCTTCCCTTCATTTCATGTCAGCTACACTGAACTGGACAGAAAACACGAACTATTTACATAGCGGTTTCGACCGACGTTTCATTCAGTGCGGTGGTATCAACCCGGGCGGGATAAACCCTTCCACCTAGTAAGGTAAGAAGGGAAGGGACCTACAGTTTAACGTGGAATCCGAACCACGGTCAGCCTGCAACGGTGGAGCGGTCATCCATCCAAGTATACTGACCGCGCTTAGGGTTGCTTATCAACAGTCGACCGACCGCACCACTGAGCTACCGAGGGTTCCGTATCGCCATGTCATGGCTAGCGCCACTCACGCCATCTATGGCTTGTTATGAAATGCTTCATATTAGTTAAATGTTATGATTAGTTAAAATGCTTCATAATCTATTCGGTAGATGGCGCGCGCGCATACACTTTTTGGTTTCTTCTATGGAAACCCCCGTGATTTTTTAACTTTTGGTTATTTTTATTATTTGCTGTTATATCGGTTATTTCAACGGGCTACCTCTTACGGATTATTCAAGGGATACAGCCCTCGGACAGACAGACGAACGGACAGACAGACAGTCAGACAGACAGACAGACGGCTGACAGGCTTAGTAATAGGGTCCCGTACCGGATACGAAACCCTAAAAATTAAATGAAAGGATAAAACAACTCATCTAATTACCAGATAACAGCGCCATCTATAATTCATTAGTTCAGATAAAAACTGCAAACATGAAATCTTTCCGACTGATTGTAGATGAAAACTGAAAAAAAAACCAGTCTACAGCCGTGGCCGTGATTCTTTTCCATGACACTAAACAAAAGATCCGCGCGACGCCGCGACACGGCGCTGCGGGGCGCTGCGCGCGGTGGCGCGGTGGCGTGTTGCTATAGGTTATTTTCTAACTAAACTTAAAAAATTAATATCTTTTGATTCTGTGGGTTGATTTTGATGAAATAAACACTAAATGTTACTCGGAATAAAGCTTCATATTTTATAGTAATTAGATTTTTAATCCAATTAGTGGTTTTTGCGTGATGCGCGCACAAACGAACAAACAAACCACCAAACCGACAAACAGACAAAAAATTCTAAAACTATATTTTTACGTTCTATTACTTATTCCTTCCGTCCCCCAGTTATTGTTTTGCAAAAATATTTAATGTACAGACACGGTAAGTCTACAATTTTATTATATGTATAGATAGATAGATAGATATAGAAGATAATTCTCCTGTGTGGAAGCCTTCCCAAACAGTGGTGCTTACATTCGAAGGTCAGAAACTCCCTGACCGAGTCATCCTGTTGTATAATTCTTTGCCTGTGGAGCTGTCTAGATAGCCCACAATTTAGTGTTTCTGTTGCTGTCTTTTTGGTCATATGAAGCTTGCATGTAGTGTAGGTCAGAGATCAGGTGCTTCAAGTGTGGTAACTTTCATGATGCTGAGTAGTGCTTGGTGAAGGAGGCTGATGCTGTATGTTTTTATTGTAAGGGCCAACATATTGCTATTAAAAAAAATTGTGCCGAGCAATTAAGACAAAAAGAAATCAAATCCATTATGACTGAGGAATCTATCTCACATGTGGAAGCCGCCAGGCGTTTTCCGTCTGCGAGAAGTCCTTTTGCCGAAGTGGTGTCTGCCTCTCCTCCAGCTGGTTCCAACAGACCAACATTGAATACATCAAGGAAAGCCCATGCTTCTCAATGTCCCGGAACTACGGGCGACAGGACTATATCAGCTGTCGCCGCAAGAACTTGGTCCGCCATTGCTGCGAGTTGGAACTTTGGAACGGAAGTGAACATTAAGGCTGAGTGTGAACACTCGCTCGCGTCGATGCTGCCGCAGAAGTATTTTGGGCAATAATCGCAGCAGCGGCAGGAGCAGTGGCATGTGCTGGCTGAGTGTAAACCTCGCATTAGAGTTTTTGGGCCTGGGAACATCTTTCTTTCTCATTATTTTAGGCAAGTATGTAATCAACTGTCCTCCGTCCACAATGAATGTTCGTTTGGAACAGAACACAGCGAGAAAAATCTTGTAGGTACCTACCTGCCACATAAAATATCCACTGAATTAGGTACAACAATTTTATGAGGATACCATACCATCACATACTATATGTATGCTGTGAGTGATGTGAGTGAGTGGTGTATTTGTGCAGATCAACAACACGAAGACGACGACGCACGCCGCCCCGCCGCGCCTGTTTACGGAGAAGATGGGCGTCGCGGGGCACGGACCACGGTGCCGGGTGCAGGCGGCGGGTGGCGCGCGCGGAGTGCGCGGGCTAGAGGCTAATTGAACGTATCGCCTGCTGGATACGAACCTTCCACGCCACACGCGCCTCCTCCGCCCGCACGCACCGTTGCATCTAAATAAAGCCATCTCATTTATTCAGATGGAATGCATGAATGAAATTGAACCGAGAGGGCCGCCACGCCGCCGCCGCGGCCGACTAAAATTACGCCTCTTGGACTTGGCAATAAGTGCTCGAGATCGCACAAACGAATGCGCGTATGATAAATCACTGATAGTGGCGGTATGCGGATGGCGCAGCGGAACGCTCGGGATAGCTAGATTGATGGCCGAAATGCTCTGGTTTAACTCTACTCGAGATTAATTTCTAGTGAGGAATGTGAGATGTCTACGTCAACGGAGCCAGGCAAACAAGATCGCATACCTATTCAATACGGCAAACGTAATAAATAACTTCGAGAAATTACAAAACATTCATTTAAAAATTTATAAATATGGAATTACAAGTAGATGCAACATTCCATCTAAATTAAACAAAATGTTTTTTTATTTAAGTATATAATATGTAGGTAACATTAGAAAAACCCGAGACTGTACTTGGGGGGCCAAAGTCGCAAACTCGCTTAAATCAAATCAACTTCCAGTTGACTAAGCAAGCGTAATGAAATTTGGCAAGAAGCAAGCTCTCACAGCACAAGTATAGGATAAATCGTTACTTACTATCTTCTTTTGAAATACGAATTTAACGCGAGCAAAGCCGCAGGCCATAGCTACACATATAAATAAATATTTTCAGTGCATAACCAGTTTACGTTTTTTTTTTTAGTATCACAAATGATTATTTTCATGTTGTTCTGAAAGAATAATTTGTCATGTTTAGTACATCTACATATACATATCACACACGCTGAATCCCGACAATCAGGGTAAGCAGAGTAATCGGTGTTGTGCTGCAAGAAATCTGGTAAATTACAGCACAACACCGACCACCATGTTTCGCAAAGTATTCGAACAAGATTCAATCGATCAAGCAGCAAGTAAGGCACGAAGACCCACCCGCTGCATGACTCGGTGGAAGTACCGTGCCAAGGTGAGAGGTGGCGAGCCTGTCGCCCTTTAGCACGGAATCTTGTCCTTATCCCTTAGTCGCCTTTTACGACATGCATGAGGAGAGATGCAGTGGGGTTATTCTTTTAAGTACTGGCCCCACACGGTACACATGTTTAGTATGTGTTTAGTTATCGACGCGGACGTAGTTGCGGGCAAAAGCTACTGTCATATAAAAAAATATGTTTGTATATTTCAATTACAAGAATACCTAACAGTCAAATCATTGCTGTAAGTATGTAATTTTTATTTAGGCGTTTTGTGATTTTCCAAAACACATAATTTTTGTATACATACATTTTTGTCAGCCTCGGTAGCTCAGTGGTGCGGTGGGTCGATTATTGTTAAGCAATTATGAGCGCGGTGAGTAATTGGATGGGTGACCGCTCGACCGTTGGAGGCTGTCCGTGCTTCCCTTCTTACCTTACTAGGTGGTAGGCTTTATCCCGGCCGGGTTGGTACCACCGCACTGAACCGCTCGACCGTTGGAGGCTGACCGTGCTTCCCTTCTTACCTTACTAGGTGGTAGGCTTTATCCCGGCCGGGTTGGTACCACCGCACTGAACCGCTCGACCGTTGGAGGCTGACCGTGCTTCCCTTCTTACCTTACTAGGTGGTAGGCTTTATCCCGGCCGGGTTGGTACCACCGCACTGAACCGCTCGACCGTTGGAGGCTGACCGTGCTTCCCTTCTTACCTTACTAGGTGGTAGGCTTTATCCCGGCCGGGTTGGTACCACCGCACTGAACCGCTCGACCGTTGGAGGCTGACCGTGCTTCCCTTCTTACCTTACTAGGTGGTAGGCTTTATCCCGGCCGGGTTGGTACCACCGCACTGAACCGCTCGACCGTTGGAGGCTGACCGTGCTTCCCTTCTTACCTTACTAGGTGGTAGGCTTTATCCCGGCCGGGTTGGTACCACCGCACTGAACCGCTCGACCGTTGGAGGCTGACCGTGCTTCCCTTCTTACCTTACTAGGTGGTAGGCTTTATCCCGGCCGGGTTTGTGCCACCCACGAGTCAGTAAGCCTGGATACGAAATACGGCATCGTTTGTATGAGAACCGAGGTAGCCGCCAAAGGGGTGTGAAGTCTGAGGCGGGAGCGGCGCATGGAACGCCGTGATTGGCCGAGCGAGTAGGTAGCCAAGTGACGCCAGTCTTCCATACATTTGAACGGGATTCATACAATAAGTCGCTCATTGTGTCGATTCGCGATGAAAAGATGAAACGGATTTAACAATATTTAACCTTTCTTTACATCAAGGGAATAATATAACTTTCTCTTAAATGAACAAAGGCAACGCCCCTTTCACAATTTTGCGAATTTGCAGATTTTCGCATAAACACGATCATAGTTCTAAGTTCTGAGATACCTCGGATACTTTATTATAAATCTACAATTGTGTATTCCATAATAAAAATTATCAAAATGTATGCGAAAATAGTTAAGCATAAAGATTAACTTTTTTTAGGAAACTGATACGGATCGCTCCATCATCGTAATAATGCTTCAGTTTGGTACCAGCGATGATGGGAGCCCAATATATAAATAATAAAATAAAACTACAATAAACTAAAATAATAAAAATAATCAAGATCGATAAACACATAAAAAAAAATAAACAAACAAACCAAATAAAATAAAAAATATGAAGAAAAACCGGATTTAGACACATCAGCCAAGGCTGCCTGTCTAAAATAAATAAATATACCTAGGTGAATTAGGTACGTGCCTTGTCACCGATTCCCCCTAATCGATCCGGCTATACTGAATTGGATGGAAAACACGTAGTTACTACTTTTCATAGTGACTTCGACCGACGTTTATTTAGTGCAGTGGTACCAACACGGGCGGGTTGAACCCTACTATCTACATATACATCCTGTACATTTATATACGTTCTATACATTCTGAATCTCTGACATTAAAGGCAAACGTTTAAACTATTACGTCAATTATTTTTAATTCTCCTAAATATCCGCGATCTTTGTACCGTGTGGGGTCGGTACTTAAAAAGAATAGCCCCACTGCATCTCTCCCCGTCGCATGTCGTAAAAGTCGACTAAGGGATCGTCAGCCTCGGCAGCTCAGTGGTGCGGTCAGTTATTGGATGGGTGACCGCCCGACCGTTGGAGGCTGACCGTGGTTCGGATTCCACGTTAAACTGTAGGTCCCTTCCCTTCTTACCTTACTGGGTGGTAGGGTTTATCCCGGCCGGGTTGGTACCACCGCACTGAGCGAAACGTCGGTCGAAACGGCTATGTAAATAGTTCGTGTTTTCCGTCCAGTTCAGTGTAGCCGACGCGAAATGAAGGGAAGCACTGACATAGCACCTAGTTCACCCGGTGTTATGGGCTGACATCACGGATGTTGTAGGTGATGTAGCCAACCGTGTCAGTTTCCATAAAAAAAAAAAAAATCTGATATTCCCGGTAGACGCATGACCTAAAGAAATTAATTCCTTTCTCCTTAGAGTCGCTCAAAAGTAAAAACCGGTAGGTACTGGTTGAATGAAAAAAGCGCGATAAACGAATATTGAACGAGGAAACCTGCTGAGTTTGACTAGAAGAAATGTCCTTTGGCAATAAGGCAGAATGCATGAAATATCTGTATACATTTAACATACATATTTATTATCAATAAACAAAAAAAATTACAAGATCTAACTGCATCCAACACGATAGTCGACCTATGGTGGGTAAGCAGAATAGAGCTCTCCATACATATTTACGCCGATGTTTGTTACTGAAATTCAAGCGAAAAATGCTATCAAATTGAATGAAAGTACTTACTCGTGAAAGGTGACTCCATCTGTGTTCAAGTTTGAATTTTTCGACGACTTTTTGCACCAAAGCACTGCACAATGAGGCATTTTGTGACAGACGCGCACGTTCGCTCCGCCTGAGCGGCGGACGGAGACTAAAATCGGTCGCCGGCGCTAGACTGACGCGCTGGCGCGTTTGCGCTGGCGCGCGGCTACCCCTGTCCTCCTATGTATAGCGTATCCAGGCTTACTGACTCGTGGTGCCACCGCACTACTGACTCGTGCACCGCACTGAACGAAACGTCTCGTCGGTCGAAACGGCTATGTAAATAGTTCGTGTTTTCCGTCCAGTTTAGTTAGCCGACATGAAATGAAGGTAAGCACTGATATGGCACCTAGTTCACGCGGTGTTATGGGCTGACATCACGGATGTTGTAGTTGATGTAGCTAACCGTGTCAGTTTCCATAAAAAAGGTACCCGTTGAAATTTTCACAGAATATGTGTTACTTTACTTATTTATTATGGCCGATATAACAAAAAATAATAAAAATAAGAAAAAATAAAAAAAACGGGGGTTCCCATAGAAGAAACTAAAAAGAGTATGCGCGCGCGCCATCTACCGAAAATAGTGTGAAGCATTTTTAACTAATCATGGTATGTTGAATATCGCGAGTATGCTGGGAACACTCAGCTTCATCCCCAGGCAAAATTTCAGCGAAATATTTTATATTGTTATGTAAGTAAGTAGTTTGTTTATAAACTATTTCAGTTAGCCGCGATGCAAAGCACCGTCTCACTCGGTGTACTGCGTGTAACAGACAAAGAGAGAACGCAAGTGGGTGGAAACCCTTTCACCAAATCACGTTCAAATATTCGGAATGTCCCGTTAGCGCACAGGCGCGGCGGCCCGTTTTGCACGCACGCATTACAGCGGCTTGCCTTTCTCCACTCGTTCACTGAATTTCAAAGCGCGTTTTCGGAATTTATTTATTTATTTATATATTTTTATAAACATAATTATTATAATTCAGAAAAAAATAATAAAAAATAAAAAAGAAAGAAGCTTTCTATTCAAAGTAATAATAAGATTAAATTAATTCAAAAGCTAAAACAACACAATACATATGTACATACATATCACGCATGCTGTATTCCGACAATCAGGGTAAGCAGAGTAATCGGAGTAGTGCTGCAAATACTCTTGCAAATTACAGCACAACACCGACCACCACGTTTAGCAAAGTATTCGGACAAGGTAACTATCAATATCTAATATAAAACAAACTTAATCAAACTAAAAGTTATATCTAAACTAAAATAAGTAAATAAACCTAAATTTATATATTTATTTATTTATATATTTAGAAGAAATGGGTATAATGAGAATAAAACATATCGTACCGTGTGGGGCCGGTACTTTAAAAGAATAGCGCCACTGCGTCTCTCTCCGTGTATGTCGTAAAAGGCGACTAAGGGATATGAATGACTCCCTTCTTATATTACTAGGTGGTAGGGTTTAACCCGCCCGGGTTGGTACCACCGCACTGAATGAAAGGTCGGTCGAAACGGCTATGTAAATAGTTTTCCGTCCAGTTCAGTGTAGCCGGCACGACCGAAGGGAAGGTTGACGTGGCACCAAGTTCACCACCGACATCACGGATGTTGTAGGTGATGTAGTCAACCGAGTCAGTTTCCATAAAAAAAATACAGCCAGTAATTAATGCTTCAAGACCTTACTAAATGCTTAAATAATTAATTAATGCTATAAAATAAAACATTAATAAGAAAAGGTAAAGTGCGAATCGGACTTGCGCACCGAGAATTCCGTACCAAAAAAACGTGATATAAAGGATATGAAAACAATAGGTAGATGTTTAATATATTACCTTATACATCGATGTCACTCCAACCCAACACCTAATGAATCCGCAATAGTTTTCGCGATTTTGTTGTACGACGCGACGCTTGCGGGGAGCTTTCCATAAAACTCAAGAAAAAATTATTGACAATAGTTTTATCGGTTGAAGACAACGGCCGTAGTTTTCGTTTATGAATGTTTGGTGGAGTCGACGGAGAGGAGGCGGCGGCGGCGACGGAGACGGCGGCGGCGCGGCGGCGCGGGTATTACTCGAACACAATGGATTTCGTAAACACGTTCGTACCGTACAAAGTCCGAGTCACGACTAAAACAAAGCGCACGCGAATCGATGATTCTTAAAACCCCACAAGTAACTAAACTGAAACTTTACAAGAGAAAGAAAAAACTGTACAACTTTTGTAAACGGGTGTCAAACATATTTGAATCCGATTATTATATTAGTTTAGGTACTTTCTTATATCTGGATGTAATTATGAGTATTATAGATGTCTAGTTTAGTGTTTATAGCTATTTTAGATTTCTGTAGATTTTGTAGACTATTTTAGATTCTGTAGGTTTTAAAAATATCTTACAAGATTTTTATCAAAAATAAGAAAAAAAACTTATTTGTCCGTTCTTAACTATACCTTTATTTAATTAAGTACTAGCTAATACATTTATTTAATTGAAAACTTCGTAATTTTTGTTTTTCGTCACTGTTTTCCGCCGTTGTCGTCGGGCAATTTTTTTCTACAGGTACGTATGGCATCAGTTTTGTAATGTCATCAATTTTTTTTTCAGTTTTCAGGCTCTTTTTGCCTTTTCAGTGGGAAAGATGAGGGTATTTCCCACTGAACTGGGACTTTAAAACCCCACAAGTAACTGTTGCTTGTGGTGTTTTGATACCCACTCGCAATTTTTGTTTTTCACTTGTGGTGTTTTGAAACTCAACGGCGTTTTCACGTATATTTTTCCCCTATTAGATGAAGTGTAGTCGTTGGGTTTTAATGCTCATCGTAAAGATGGGCAGAGACTAAACGAAAAAATGGAATTGAATTTCGGAAAATGTGGTTTTAAAAATCATCGATTCACGTGTGGAACCGGCCGGATAAGCAAGCCTTTTGTTCTCATTTTGTAGCATTTTAATTTTGTATTCATTTTATATCAAATAAATCTCTTTTTATTCGTAAAAAAAAACTAATCATAAATTTGAACTAATATGAAGCATTTCATAAACACGCCATAGATGGTGTGAGTGGCGCTGACCATGATATGGCGATACGGAACCCTCGGTGCGCGAGTTCGACTCGCACTTGGCCGGTTTTTTTCAATGTGGAAAGCATAATATTACGGTTGTACAATTGACTCAGCCTACAACGAATGTGTATTTTAATATTAATTTCAATGGTTGTATGACTGTTTGAATGTGACCAGGCGAATACTTTTTCTTGTAATTGAACAGTGCCTGTCGAGTTCTTTGGGAAAATTAGCGAGAATGAAACCAAATTAATATTGAAAATTATTTTGAATGAAGTGCTTACATTGAAATACCACGTGACAGGGTGAAACGTGGTATGGAAACGTTCCCTTACTGCCACAACTGGAATTTATTATTATGGGAAGTCTGGTTACTTACACCATAACATATAACATATAGTTACACCTACCTATACAACTATACAATGCAACTCTGGCGGTTTCCTCTAAATTGCGGCCAATCGTACCTATCATATTGAGGTAAAATTATATAATAATAACCTTATATTATACCTACATTATAATATCCTAATATCTAGACACACGGTATACCTAACGTTCACAAACACGTTCTCGGTTATTTAGGTGTCGAAAGTGGCCCGAGATGGTTCGTGTAATATATACCCAGATAGGTATATAAATATAACCCACGGCGGCCGGGGTGTGTCGCCCTTTTGCTTTGCGAACTTGGCTGACACACTGCCGTGTGTCTAGATACTTTCTCAAAGAGAGTAACTATGGGCGAGGTCGAATGCCGAGATTTGTTCTAGGTAACGACATTCTTCTCGATGAAAGTAAGTACTAAGGGCGAGGCCGAAGGCAGAGCTACGTTTAGGTATATGATAAATCCTTCTCGAATAATAAGTTAGGGCGCTGCCGAACGCCGAGCTGCGTTCGCGTAAAGTGTAAACGATATTATATTCTATCTAAGATTATTATATTAGCACGTCATTAATGGTTAGGCCCGAGGGCGGGATAAGGTTTATCGTTTGCCTGAACGCAGCTCGGCCTTCGGCCCGCCCTTAGTTACTTACTTACATCGAGAAGAATATCGTTAACTTGAACGAAGCTCGGCTTTCGGCCTCAAGCCAGTTCGGTGCGTCCGCGCACCACCACCACCCTGTTGCACACCGGCGCGCGGCGGCCGCGGCTGAAGATACTTTGTGAGTTCTCCAATTTTAAAACACATCTACCTAGATAACCTTGTCGCACGGTTCGCTTTGTTTTGAGGTGAGCGCTAACAATGAAAATATTAGAATTTTCAGTTTCAATGTAGAGTGCACAGCCATCACAGCGTACATACGCACTACTTATTGATAATATTGCAAGCATCATCATCGGTTGGTGGATGGGGGACGACGGGGGTTGGGGCGGGCGGCGCACAGGCAGGCGGACACCACCACCGGCGAGACGCGTGCTCGCTCACAGCACAGGCAGTAGTGCGCCCGCCTCCTCCGCGCGCCGCCGTCGCCACCTCCACTGTGCCGCGCCGTGCCGCCGCTGCCGCCTCCAGTCGCTCGCCACTCCCGAGTCGAGCGGCACGATGTACGCGTGCGCTCTCGCCACCACGCTGCTGTACGCGCTGGCGACGCTGCTCGGCACCGGCGCCAGCCTCCACTGTGCCGTGCGCCGCGAGATCTCGCCCTGCACATGCCGCCGCGAGGACACCGCCACCGGCGCCATCCTCGTCTCCTGCCAGAGGATGACCTCCTACGACCAGATCGCGCAAGCCCTCAAGGACAAGTTCAGCCCCGAAACCAAGATCGCGCTCGAGATATCCCACTCGGATCTCCCCGACCTGCCCTCGCGCTGCTTCAAGGAGCTCGCGCTCTCCATCACCAAGCTCAAACTCAACTTCGACAACCTCAGGCAAGTCCACCTTACCCTGTTCCACGCGCTCTAACTAAGCGACACGCTACTTTATTACCTACTTCAGTTATTCCTCTCTACGTATTTTCCTCTATCCCTTCTATTCTTTTGTATCCTTTTCCCCACTTACCTACATATTATTAACTTAAACGCCTGGTGCAGTGTTTCTTTCAGGTACTTCTCCGGGGGTGCGCAGTAAATAGATTTTCATAAATTTTTGTACATACAGTTCCCTTGAGAAGTACCGCCAGAGAAAATTATCTGAAACACTTCTAATTCTTGGCTTATATCTCGACATCCCCTTTTCCTATTTTATTCATGAGTTGATTCTTTCCAAAGGTCAGGCTATTTCTCATCGCTCTAATTATCGTTTGGAGGGAGCAGGGAGATAAAACTATCGCTGCGTCGCCCGCGGAGCACTCGTTGTGTTTGGTATACGTCCAGCACGAGCAACATACTTACAATATTATTGAGAGTAGAAAGTTGCGATTCTACGTAAAGTAAGGTAAATCGTGGATTTGGGAGAAGCTTACGAGAGATAAGACATTTTGCTAGATTATGAAGTCGCACGACGCAAGTCATTTAAAGGACTGAAGTTTTGAATGTTGTTCTCGGCGCCCCGCGCGCCGGTATCAGGATGGGGACGAGCGCGCTCCGCTCCGCAGCGAGTTTCCAGTAATCTGTCGGGTCGGGAGACAGAATGATGTCGTTGAGAAGCGATAGCGTGTAAATTTCCGTTTAAATTGTGATGTATATCGATCGTCGCCTTTCAACTTTGGAACGTAAACATAATTTATGTATACCTATACGTACCGGCACAACATAAGTAGATATTCGTCTCATGAGCCGACGTTTTAACAACGTCTTACGTTAAACGAATCGTAATCGTTACCATACCGTAGTAACGAATAACGAGGAGAGCAAAATGTTTCAAAATGCTGAAGAGAAAAGAGCTGACATTAAATATTTTCAAAAAAATAACCTTTTTAGGATTAGGTAATATAATTAGTTGTATATGAAAAACATTTTTAGGGTTCCATAATGTTCATGTGTCTGTCCGTCTGTCAGCCGCCATAGTCTGTCTGTCACACGCGCTATACGAGGCTTTGGAAGCTGGTTTACTCCGGAAAGTAAAGCTCAATAAACTCGACCTCGCGTGGAGAGGGTTCCGTACCATTCCATTTTTCGAGAGAAGGTTGGATTTTCGTTTAGCTATAAGATAAGAGAGACCCTATATTCCCATTTTTTTGTTTTCGACATTTTAGACCCAGTAGTTTCGGAGATAAGAAGTGGGATGCAAAATTTTTTTTTATTTACAGTAATATCTTTTAAACTATGCATTTTAAAATAATAAAAAAATATATACCTATTTGTATTTCTTATAAGGAACCCTTTTCGTTGATGCGTTGATGATCACATGATGCATTGACAAAAAAAAAAACTTTCTAATTTGTCTCCCAAAATCTAAATTCGTTAATTTACGCTTCACGTCCGTTATTGGGTCACAAACTCTATTATAAACCTCTCTACATTTTTTCGTCCAGAAGATTCGGAGATAATAAGCTGTGACAGACGGACAGACAGACAGACACAAGAGTAACCCTGTAAGGGTTCCGCTTTTTCCTCTTTTGAGGTACGTAACTTAATTACTTGGTTACTTACTTTCTTCGAGAATGATTATCGTATTCTAGAGTACAGCTCGCCTTCGGCCTCGCCCTTAGTTACTTACTTTCTTCGAGAACTTCATACATAAAGGAAGTAATACGGCTATTTGAAAAAAAAATATTACTTTATAATTTGTCTCCCAAAATCTAAATTCGTTAATTTACGCTTCACGTTCGTTATTGGGTCACAAACTCTATTATAAACCTCTCTACATTTTTTCGTCCAGAAGATTCGGAGAAAATAAGCTGTGACAGACGGACAGACAGACATAAGAGTAATCCTGTAAGGGTTCCGCTTTTTCCTCTTTTGAGGTACGTAACTTAATTACTTAGTTACTTTACTTACTTTGTTCGAGAATGATTATCGTATTCTAGAGTACAGCTCGCTTTCGGCCTCGCCCTTAGTTACTTACTTTCTTCAAGAACTTCATACATAAAGGAAGTAATACGGCTATTTGAAAAAAAAAATTACTTTATAATTTGTCTCTCAAAATCTAAATTCGTTAATTTACGCTTCACGTCCGTTATTGGGTCACAAACTCTATTATAAACCTCTCTACATTTTTTCGTCCAGAAGATTCGGAGAAAATAAGCTGTGACAGACGGACAGACAAACAGACACAAGAGTAATTCTATAAGGGTTCAGATTTTTCCTCTTTTGAGGTACGTAACTTAATTACTTAATTTCTTCGAGAATGATTATCGTATTCTAGAGTACAGCTCGCCTTCGGCCTCGCTCTTAGTTACTTACTTTCTTCGAGAACTTTTATCTACTTTCTGGACGCAGCTCGGCCTTCGGCCTCGTCCTTAGTTACTTACATTCTTCGAGAAAGTTTATCCGGTCGGTCGTATGAATTTGAAAGGGGTTAGAATATTTTACTATGGAAGGCATCTTGGGATGGCGGCCATTTTGAAAAAAAAAAATTATTAAAGGCCAGCGATAAAATCTTAATAAATCGATAGGGGATACATAGTCAAACATAAAATGTTATAAGTCATTCATTACTTCCTAAAGTGTCACGTTACTGAGATAATTGGAGGTAGATAAAGATCGCAATATGGCCAGTACAAATCTACAATTAAATGTATTAAAGACGAGTTTATGTAATATGGTTATGATCAAATCCCGTGTTTCTTACTATTTTGATTCACTTAACCGTAAAATAAAGTTTTTTTTAAAATAAGTATAGAATTTTTCAGTTTGTTTTGCGCTCCATTAACTTATTTTTTGTTAAAATTCAAAATATGATTCTCCATAATATTATCTATTATTTTTACTAAATTGCTGCTGATTTCCCATTATCTTTTTTCATTTAATATTAGATAGGTATTTTATATTTTTATTATATAAAAGTTCATAAACAGCGCATAATCTAGCACTTTTTGTTAAATACTATTACTTCAATAATACTTACTTTAATACTTTTAGTTAAGTTAATATAAGTAATAAAAAAAATTTTAATTGTAAACAACGAAGTGGCCGTATTGTCATTTTTACCTCCAATTATCTCGGTAACGTGCGGTAACGTGACACTTTAGGAACATTTTATTGTATTATCGAGGTTTCATCGCTGTCCTTTGTTTTGAATTTTTTTCAAAATGGCGGCCGATGACCAGGCTACAAACTTTCGAAGCCCTTTGGCACAAAATTTGAATATTATTTTTAAACCATTTCAACGTTTATTAAAATCTAGCTATGCTCGCTCGCGTATGCTGTGCTCGCGGTAAGTGACAGTTTCAATGTTGGAATAGGTACCTACCACAGAGCATCAAATGCGCGCGCCCCCGGTAGGTATTTGATGCTCTGTGGTACCTACACTTGCTAAATTTGTTTCAGAATTTATTCAATTGATATTTAGGAATTAATGGGGTGGTACCGTGAGTAGAACAACCAATTTTCCATAACAAATTGAACCGAACAATAAAAAAAAATTACAGATCTCGTGCATTACACGACCTTCGAGGTACATTGAAAATGAACTCAACAAAATAAAAAAAAAGTACATATTACATTTATATATTTTTTATTATTTTTCAAAAAGACAAGCAGCTTGTAAACAATTGTAAAAATGTAAACTAAAATTTAGACAGAAAAAGAGATAAGCTTGACATTATGTCTAACTAAAGTAACAAATGAATAAATATCAAATATAAAAATATTATCGAAGGTCTTTCAAAACTAGTTTTTTTTTTTTGTGGAAACTGACACGGTTGACTACATCAACTACAACGTCCGTGATGTCAGCCCATAACACCGGGTGAACTAGGTGCCATGTCAGTGCTTCCCCCTTTGATCGTGCCGGCTACACTGAACTGGTCGGAAAACACAAACTATTTACATAGTCGTTTTGACCGACGTTTCATTCAGTGCGGTGGTACCAACCCGGGCGGGTTAACCCCTACCACCAAGTAAGATTAGGAGGGAAGGGACCTACAGTTTTACGAGGAATCCGAACCTCGGTCAGCCTCCAACGGTCAGCGGTCACCCATCCCAGTACTGACCGCACTCAGCGTTGCTTAACATTCAATAGCGACAGTTGACTGTCTGCACCACTGAGCTATCGAGGCTGACACGACATAGACATGAGACATAGATAATAGTACGCTAAGCGGGGGGGTTCATGACAGGAACAAAAAAAGTTAAATTACAAATTTAAAAAACCCCCGACTCTTAAAAAGTCAAAAATAATTTCCGTTTACTTACTTAAAGGAGTCGGTGGACCGCTAAGTAAATTCCCGCGCAACTCTTGAGTCTTTATATTTAATTTACTTAGCGGTCCCCCGACTCCTTTAAGTAAGTAAACGAAAATTATTTTTGACTTTTTAAGAGTCGGGGGTTTTTTAAATTTGTAATTTAACTTTTATTTCAAGCTTTTTAAAAAAAACCGTATGCAAATTGGTCCACTTTTTAAGAGAATTATTTTTTTTATTACTTAATTACTTTATTACTTGATTACAAACATAGCTAAGAACCATCCCGATTAAACAAGCTTCCTAATAAAAAAAACCGCATCCAAATCGGTCCACCCGTTTGGGAGCTACGATGCCACAGACAGACACACACACACACACACACACACACACACACACACGTCAAACTTATAACACCCCTCCGTTTTTTCGTCGGGGGTTAAAAAGTCTTCCAACACATAGATCTCTTTCTTTCAGAAATTGTGAAAAACCTCTGTGAAAAACCACAATTTTAATTTTATTAGTATGGAATTGAAAGAATTTCATTTTTTTACCACCTTATATGTGTTACATCATAATGGTAATGAAGATTTTTTTGTTACTGTTATGAAACTGAATCGATGAGGCTATAAAGATCAACCACCCATTTTTTTTTTTTTAATAAATAAAAACAATATTTTACATAAAAAAAAGCCCAAGCCTTATAGAGGTTAGGTTAGAACTAACCTAACCTATATTCCTGTGGCGTCCTTCCGACTCTATCATCAGGACCCTGGGTATAATATGACTAGAGTACTTGCGAAGACAAATCCAACGAGCCCAAACATGGTGGATTTATCATGTGTAGTTTATTAACTTGCCCATACAATTTCTTCGATCCCTCGAAAAATCTCACATGTCTAATCGTCATAAACGGCAAACGAGGTGATATTAATCGCTCGCTTATTATACTTTTATAATATTTACTTTCATTATCAATCATAATATTCCAAAACATTATATTTATATGTAAAAATCATAAACTTTAATGCTACTACTCAGATTAGTCCGCGCGCCGCACATACCTCCCGCGGTATTCAAAATTCCGCCTCATAAAGGATAAGCTACAGCCTAGACCGTGAGAAACAGCGAGGTCCCGTTTTTTCAAAATGTAGCCCAACTCAATACCCCGAGGGTTTTTTTTATTTTTTTGATATCGTTTTTCGTTTTCAAGAAATCGCCGATTCAATGAGAGAAGACACCAAAAAATCACGTCATTTTTCGACATTTTTGGATTTTTTTAAAAAAGTTTTTGACTTTTCCAAAAAAAATTTCTTCTTTTATAAAAAATTAATTCTCGCCGAGACGCATCTTTTGACATCCCAATCATCCACGTAGCTGTAAAATTCACGACACCAGGGCGATGTCGCACTTTTCCTTGAAATGGGTGCCCTACCAACGCGATCGAAAAAACATGTTCAATGTTAAAATATGGTTTTCCGTAGGTAACATGTTTCATAGCTTGTTGTCCTCCTATTATTACTCACACTGTTTGGCTCTGGGAGCTTATGACGGGCGGGCGGACGAACAGACCCACCGGAGTGAGGCAATAAGTCTTTTTTTTTTATTTTGCTACGGAACACTAACAGGGGTTTGATGGGTAACGAGGCTTCAGCAGCAGATGCGAAGGAACGAATTGGGTTCCAACCAGCGAATGTCATTCCCAACTCCGTCAACTTCAGCACTAAATCTAGATCTTTCTCTTGAGTCCGCTTGCAAGTCACGGGTGTGACAACAGCTGTGACCGAGTCTCTGGCGAATTCTATTACAAATTGCTATTTTGCAACGTCGATCACGCGCAGTTTAAGGCTTAGAGGCAATTCTGGTGAGTAATAAAGTCCGGGTAGCATATCGTAGGTACTTCTAAATGATAGGTCAATAACCTTTAGCCTTAACCCATAACGCCGAGGGTGGGTGGTGCTCCGAGCAAAATCTAAGGAGTGGATATTTCCGCACCATCGCTCGTCTGGCTCTCCATGGGGGGCGAGCTGCCGAGTGACCGCACCACGAGCCGCGCGGGACCACGACGCCGCGCGCCGCCGCGCGGCCCCGCCAGGAGTTCGCCGGCGACGAACGAAATCGAATTCGCCCGTGACCCGTGCTCCCGACTCCCGACCCGCCTTGACTAGCCAATTGATCTCCGCAGTCATGTTGACTCGTAAGCTGTTTATTGGAAGTCTATCGACGACACGGTACGCACCCTAGCTATTAGTAGTCGTGCGCGCTGCTCGGTGGTGCAGGTGATGCGCAGTGTTTCTTTCGGTACTTCGCCGGGGTTGGTGTGCCGCCCAGAAGCCTGTTCAAGCCTAGCAACAGTCCGAAAATCTGCTGCCATGGCACCTAACTGAGCGTGGTTTCGCGAGGAGAGGTGATTTTGGCTCTGACGACTGCACCACTGGTCTCTCGGCACAGCCACGTTTGTTTACATTAAAAAAAGAATGTTCACTGCCCCCGGAAGAAAATATTTTAATTCGATATCATTTTCAGACATGCACCCGATTCATTCCCCCACACTGAAAAAAATATCTGAAAGAAAAATTGGTAATTATGTGGTCAGTGGGAATGGTTACTATTATTAGGGTAAAACCACTCCGAATATGTATAACACAGACAAGGCTAGTTCGTGCTTCAGGTTACAGAAGAAATATATAATCTGTCTACGTACCTACATACTGAAACACTCCATCGCACAGCTAGCGCGACAAGCGGCAGCGCCTGCGCGTACCTCTGCGTATAGCGTATAGCGTGTTCGCTCTGAAATCGCAAGTTTTCCTCTTAACTTAATTGACCCCCGGCGCGGCGGACTCCAGCCCGCCCCAGCGGCACCGCCGCCGCCTCCGCGCCGTGGAATGCAATGAACGACATCGGAGACAATATAATATATCATACTGCAATATTATTGCGTAATTAATAAATTAGCGGACTTCCGATTATTACACTACCATTTCAATCCTCGCCTTTAGGACTAAAGAAAAAAAAGAACTAGGATTGTCCAATGAAGTTGTCCTGTATGCGATGGTTGTGTATTGATTGAAAGACTTCTGTTCGTGGTGTTCTCGTCTCGAAGAACAAAGACAAAATACTCACAATAATAGTCGCTAGCCGTGCATCATCATGGCACTACCACCGCCCGCCCACCAGCCGCGGGGCGGTGCGGCGGGAGAAACTCTCTGTTTCTCTGTTTCTCTCTCTCTCTCTCTCTCTGTCTCTCTTTTCTCTCTCTCTATACTCTCCTGTCTCTCTCTCTCTGCTCTCCTGTCTCCCCCCCCCCCCCCCCCCCTCTCTCTCTGCTCCGTCCGCCCCAACGGGCAGGGTTATCGCAGGCCACTTCTAAAGTAGTAAAATTGAATGATATGATAACACAGTACTGGTGTCGCACGCGCAGCGCATGCGACTCTCCCGCCACACTTACTCGTAGTATTCAATAACTCTAGGGTGTTTCAGGATAGGCTTGAGAAACTTCAGGAATAAAAAGTAAGTTATTAGAAGAAAAAAATCCTTATCACTCAAATCGAAATTCCGTTTTTTTTTCTTTTCATACAAACATTTGAAATTGTATTGAAAACACGATGGACAATCAGTATGGGGAGATTTTGGCAACAGTGCTGTCTAGGTCTAGGGAGTGCAATGACCTAGTCCAGTCCCATTATTCTTTTGATATAATTCAAATTTAAGTGTTTGGATTTTAACTACATGCAGTTCAATTCTACTAGTTAGGCATGTAAGTTAGTCATTTTATTTTCAAGTCTCGATGAAACGGTTTTCACTAAAAAGTTCTATAAAATAACCGAATCTGGGAAAAAGTTTCAGAGCTTTCCTCTTCAAAATTTGAAGAGGCGTGCGTTATTAAAATTTTGGAAGTACACGGCGCCATGCGCCAGTGGTTTAAGCTAAGATTATCAAATTACTTTCTATGTGTTAACGCAGTGAAATGTTCAGTATGGACTCCTTTCGAACCCTGAAGTTACGAAACCCTATCCTAAAACACCCTGTATATCGATCATACGGATGCAGTATTCGAGGCAGTTAGGTACTCGTATGTGAACATTCCACTGCGTTAACAGATTAAAAGTAATTTGATAATCTTAGCTTAAACCACTGGCGCCGTGTACTTCCAAAATTTTAATAACGCACGATAGATGGCGGACAGATTACGCATTCATATGAGCAGAGGCGGCGCAAGGCGTGGGCGACGTGGGCGACCGCCCACGGCCTCGCGGCCCGAGGGGCCTCGCGCCTCGAAAGTTCATGCAGCTTTGATTCATGAAAAATATTCAGCTAAATCTATTAAAAGAGACCCCGAGTAAACATGTTGAGACTTAATCAAAGGCAAACTAAAGCTTACTATAAAGCCTTTATCAGACACAAGATGGGAAAGCAGGACAGAGGCAGTGAAGGCTGTGTATTATTGCAATTTGATTATGTTTACTTGTATCATTGACTTGTACCTATCGACGAAAGGTATGCTCACAAAAATGTTTGATTTGATCGGTGTACCGGAAATCCATTTCAACAGTGAAAATCCATAAAATACATCCTCTAGTGCCACCAGAGAGGGCCTCGCAAAATATAATATCTTGCCCACATAAAATTTAGGTCTTGCCCCGACACTGCATATGAGGGTTTCTTCCTTACAACGTTCAACATGCAATACAAACATTCAGGCTAAACACATTACCCTCCTTTTGGCTTCCCCATAGTCGGGTAAAACCAAGCGGAGATATGCCTCGACGAGTAGAGTAGGTATCCACATTTACATATGCAATACCCTTTACACACACTGTTAGTTTTCCCCCGGGAAAATTGGAGATAAATGAATGGAAGGGGTAAAATAGGCAAGTCGTACTATTATTGTTAACTTGTCGCTTATACCTACTTCATTCATTAAATCTACTCGCCAGATTTAACTCGCCTTAATTTATGGTACACTTTTTAGCCTACCCTACTAGCTTTTTATCTAATAAAAATCAGCCAAGTACGAGTCGAACTCGCGCAACGAGGGTTCCGTTTCGCCATGTCATGGTTAGCGCCATGCACGCCATCTATAGCGTGTTTATGAAATGCTTCATATTAGTTAAAATTCATGATTAGTTAAAATGCTTCATACTCTTTTCGGTAGATGGCGAGCGCGCATACACTTTTTAGTTTCTTCTATGGGAACCCCCGTGAATTTTTTACTTTTTCTTATTTTTATTATTTGTTGTTATATCAACCATAATAAATAACACATATTCTGTGAAAATTTCAACGGGGTACCTATTACGGTTCAAGAGATACCGCCCTCGGACAGACGGACAGACGGACGGACAGACAGACAGACAGACAGACAGACAGACAGACAGACGGGGCGTAGGCTTAGTAATAGGGTCCCGTACTAGATACGGAACCCTAAAAAACGTAATAACAAGTTGAACTTAAGCGTAAATAATATTTAACAACTTTTTGTGGACTAGGTAGTTGTGCGTCGAACCTGGCCTTTTTATTTGAAGAATGGTTTTTGATGGAATGCTAATATCTCTATTTTCACACGTTATATACAAGGAATAGAATACTACCTTCTACTACTAGTATATTATATACTACTTTATAATATTTTTTTAGATTTATTTATTTTTACATTCTGGAATAATGGCCTCGGACAGAGGAAAATTTACATTGTAATCTATTAAATTTCCTTTTTCCCGTACTAGGCGGTAGGCTGAATCAATTACTTGTATTGTATGTAGCCGACTAGGGTTGTACCATCCATTGAGTTATATATAATTAACTCAATGGTACCACCGTACTGGGTGTAAGATGGCCGCTCTAGTCCAGAATAGCCAGCAATCCAAAGGGAACTCTCCGTTATGGCATCTTCTCGCAGGTGATATTGGCTTGTCGCAGCATGTGCTCTGGCGCCTCTGACTCAGTCACCCATAGCCCATACTGGATTATATAAAAAAAAAATTAT
This sequence comes from Nematopogon swammerdamellus, assembly GCA_946902875.1. Lineage (NCBI taxonomy): Eukaryota > Metazoa > Arthropoda > Insecta > Lepidoptera > Adelidae > Nematopogon > Nematopogon swammerdamellus. The sequence continues at coordinate 11,378,204 of OX336338.1, forward strand.
ATGTATAACCTTTATGCAATTGAATTTTTTTCCAAATATTTTCCGAATCTGTGCATTTTATATAAGACGTTTTCATCCATATGCCTAATATTTTAATATTAAATAAATAAATAGAAAAGCGGCCACTATTAAATTGAGTTGAGTAACAGTTGTACCAATGACACCTGTTTAACCATGAAATGTGCTGTCTCCTGGGAATCTATAAATATTCCAAGTTTCAAGTAGATAACTCAAAACGTTTACGAACTAGAGGCTGTGACAGACAGACTGATGGACGACGACGACGGCAGACACCTGACAGATTTTATAAAATCCCTACTGCATCGCAGGCTACAGATCCTAAATAAAGGAGGATCAGAAGAGACTAGAGTTAGCGAGCGGGCGAGGACGACGTGGACGCGGCGAGCGCGCGCGCGCGCGCGGTGTGCGACCGCGACGCCGCGCCGCGCCGCCGCCGCGCTGCCGCCCCCCCGCACAGCCGCGTCGCGCCGCCCCGCGCCGCCTCCAATTGAAATATACGCTGTTAGGCCAAAGGGTTAATTGCCTTAAAATTAAATTATAAAACGGGACCAGCAAATACAATCATGTGAATATGGCTGTGCGCGTACATATGTGCGGCGCGTGCTCTGTAGCTACGCACCTACCTATGTACACATCTCCAGTACCTGCCCTTTCAGCAACAGAAAATACTTTTATTAATATTTAAAAAATTGAAAATACTTGAAATCAAATGTGTGGTGTATACACTTTCATATAGGTAAAATGAAATACTGGACTGATATGAATCTCAACGAAAACACCAAATTGAAACATGAAATGGCTACGGAACCCTCTACGTGAAAATTATTCAGAAGCAAGTGCAAGTTTGAGTTTAGGAATTAGGAAGGACGCCACTATGCCTTTGGTGTGATGTCTGATGTGGCGCGATCGTAGTCGCCTCCCCGCCCCTCCCCCGCCGCCCGCTCCGCCTCACGCGCGCGGCGCGACGACACGCAGTCAGTGCGGCCATGCGACCATTTGGCGCCACTCTGTAACTGATAACCCCTAGAACGTTGACCCTACACACATTTGTGTTTACCTAAGCCGATCAGACGTCATTTTGTCGTTTGTCGCTCAGCTGTGATCCATCATCAAAACAATCAACAACAACCGATAGGTACACACCTAGTGAAACTATTGAAACACATTCCTGAAGTTTATCAGTTCACTATTGCATTGCATTGAATGAAACCATCAGTACGGAGTTACATGGAAAAACCTTGTTTTAAGAGAGCACCCTCAGGGCTCGGTTCTGGGACCAGTGCTCTACACTCTTTTCACAGCGAATTTGCCAAGTACTTCAGACTCTACTATAGCTACCTTTGCAGTGCAGACGACACTTCAATCCTTGCCAGTAGTCCAGATCGCATATAGCTTCCCAAGAGCTGCAATCATTCAAACACAAACAGTCCACGAATGCCTCCAGAAATGGAGAATTGCAAGCAGTGCAGATCACATTTACACTGAGGGACTGAGGCTAGGGAACTGGCCCCTAGTAAAGCTGGACCTCACGATCTGCCTCACGAAGATAGTGTAATGGTCATACGCCTTGATAGAAAGCTAATATGGAAGAACACACTTAAGAAATGAGGCTAACATACGCTTTTGAAATCTATTTGGCTGATATAGTAGAAATTCCAAACTTTCGCCAGAAAACAAAATCCTACCGTACAAAATTATAATAAAACCAGCCTGGCCCTATGGACTGCAGTTATGGGTTAGTGCCAGAACTTCCATTGTCGGCATTATTCAGCTGCTTTAAAATGTTATTCTTAAAAGCCTAGCCTGCAACGCACCGTGGTTCGTACATATCCACCACGGAACTCGAAATGCGGACTGTCTGCAAAGAAATAGCTTCTGTCACCAAGGCTTATAAACATACAACCAGCTGTCAGGACAGCTACTAGGTACACTCACGTATGAGAAAAGTCTCAAGAGACCAGACATCCTGCGGAGTAGTGACTAGAAGTTCAATATCTATCAGCTACATAATATACCTATATTCGAGGCATCTTCGATGGAGGGTGGTCTCATCAAGCCTCAAGATCAAGTCTGAAGACTGATCGATCGCAGATAGTTAATTTAAAAACAAAATATTAAATTAAACGCCCAGTGCGTGCGTGAAGAAGGGAAGAGAAGGGGTAGAAAAGATAAGTACTATGGGGCTGGTATGGACAAATCATTGTTAAAGGCCCTATAAAAAACTATGTGCCCTGTGTGTAGCACCTAATTACGGGTAGCCAGTACGTACGTAATACATTAGCAAAATACGTTCTTAGTCTTAATTTCGAAAGTAATTCATTAAATAGGTAATTAAGTGCTCCATTTCAATGAACATGATAATGGGCTATGTATTTGTACACATCATTATTTTTACACCAGGCTAAAAATAAAACACAAGCAACATTTAGTTCAGCCGAGATATGGAGGTAGGTACTGCAGCATGCAGTGGTATGAGGTGAATTGATAACATAAATGTAAGTTACGCCAATAACTCTCAAACTCTGACACAACTCAGTAATACAATTTGTTTAAAAGGCAAATCTCCACAATATTTTTGATTATTGGATTTGTTGCTTGGTTTTTTGAACAGAGTATGGAGGCCGACTATTGGATTGGACACTGACTTTGTATAGATTTCCGTAGGTGGACCCCGACCGACTTTGGTAATTTGACCGACTTTTGACCGAATTTGGGTTTAGATTCTATTGCCGTTTTAGCGAATGTTCAAATTTTATTGGCTTTGATGTTCTTGCACATAAAATCTTAAAACTATCTTGAATTTTGGTCTATGAAATTTGGTCTTCATATTAACACGAAGACCAAAAGTCGGCCACCTAGATTAAAAGTTCAACAAGGGTGACCAGATCAATCACAGAAATACCTAATATTAAAAAATTATTAATAAAACTATTTTTCACAAATTTATTCGGTATCTCCTAAAAACCAATGCCTTATCCCCGATCTATTCAATTTCCTTTATTGATCTATTTGTTACATTAAATATGTAAACTTAGACTAGTCAAAATATTGTATAAAATTGTTCTTATTCTATTTCAAACCAAGCAAATAAATTATTTATTACATACATGCGTATTAGTTTTATCATACAATTGTCATACAATATGCTCGGATGCCGTCAGTTTTTGAAAGCAAATAGGAAAACACCTTATTGAGGCATCAGGGGAAGGTGTCGGGCCGGGACGCACTTCATTCAAGCAGCGAATTAGCATTGCCATTCAACGGGGGAACGCAGCATCCGTCACGGGGAACATGCCGTTGATCCCCATGATGGATGAATATTTTTATTATTTATAGGTTATTGGTTAATTTACTTTATAATATAGGTATTTTATGTTTCTATTTTATCATGCAATATTAGTTTTATTAATTGTGTACTAGTTACGTAGGTATGTACATACCCGAATTATTATTTTTTTCGAATTGTGTCCACGATTCTATAAAGTAATTTGTTTAATTACTGTGTACCTACTTGCATTATGAACGCATTCATGATATATTATTATTCTAATTAGGTAGGTACCCAGGCGGTTCATTTTTTTTATGGAAACTGACACGGTTGGCTACATCACCTACAACGTCCGTGATGTCAGCCCATAACACCGGGTGAACTAGGTGCCATGTCAGTGCTTCCCCCTTTGATCGTAAATAGTGATAGTTGGTTGTGTTTGGCCAGCAGCGAGCTGAACAGCAGCGCATTCATCAAGCTCGACCTGGTGGAATACTTCAGCGTGGCTGACAACGCGCTGGGCAGTATGCCGCGACACGTGCTCCGCCACCTACCCCACCTCAAGACGCTCGACGTGCGCCGCAACAAGATCGACCGGCTCGCCGAAGCCGACTTCCAAGTGAGTTCACATACCTACTGTGTCCATCACTCACTACACCAGAAGCTCATCACTACACACCTCTCTAAAGCTAGCCGACTTGTGGTGCAACTTCCAATACCAAGTACCCTACCAGCCATTCTCTCAGTTCTCACGGAAAACGAAATAGTACGGAACCCTCTCCACGCGACTCCCACTTGTTTATAGTTAGATAGATAGATACCTACTAGCTATACCTACTATTATACATTCTACGCTTGCATTGTCCGCCCCCTTGATACCTCACCCACATCCCACCAGTTATTTTGTAAGAATGTCGTAAAGGCATCAAACTCGCCTTATTTGTGGCATTCTTGAAAGTGGTATACAATAAAGTAAGACTTATAATTATAATGAAAGTACTATGATCCTTACAGCACATTCAAGAGGTTCAACATTTGGTGGTCGCCGACAACCTGATATCTAAAATCGAGCGCTTCGCTCTACCGAAGGCTCTGAAGCACGTTCACTTGGGACTGAACAAGCTGAGCACTCTCAACGGAGCCCTGCGCGACCTGGACGACCTCGAGTGGATATTTATTAATGCCAACCACTTGAAGACTATCGACAACGAACTGCCTCTGGTGAGACCACCTTCAACTTCCGAGCTTTCCCAACTACTGTATTATGTCACGCACGGTAGCTATTGACGTAGCGTAGATACCTATATCAACGGCTTTTGTATGCGGCTTCGCTTGAGTGAAATTTGAATTTCAGAAATTGTTACGCAAATAGCAGGATTTTTGCTTCAATTAATATGAGAGGAGGCACCTCTCGATAAAGCATAGGTAGATTTAACCGTGTTTTCTTTCAAGTTTGCTTTTGGTTCAAATAAACGAATATATTTCTTCTTACATTAATCATGTAAACTATTTATGTACTTATTCTTTGAACAATATTCTTATTATTCTTTTACTTTCTCGAAGAAAGTAAATAGCCGACGAGGGCGAGGGCGTAGGCCGCCGGTCTGCGCTCAGGTGAACAGGTTTCTTAACAAAGTAAGTCTTAAGAGCGAGTCCGAAGGCTGCGTTCGTATAAACGATATACTCTCTCGGAGAAAGTAATTCACAAAGGTCGAGGCCAAAAGCTGAGCTGAGTTCAAGCGAAACTGTAAATATTATCTACTCTGTCGAAGAAAATAAATCACTAAGTACGAGGCCGAAGCCGAGCTACGTTTAGGCGTAAAATAGTAATAAATAAACATATATAAACGTCCTTTCAAAGAAAATAGTAACATGGTGGATTACGGAAGTTTGTCATATGAAAATTTTGAAAAACATTTTGCTAATGCATAATTAATATTTGTTCTCGTCTCGAATAATCAAGCAGTCTGACATACCTAAATTTATCCCCATGATGGTTGCAGGCTATATAAAATCGTGGAGCCGCGGGCACAGCTAGTTCAATCTGGAACAGGTATCTACATATATTTGAAGGTGTGTTCTGCTGCAGGCTCCTGATTTCTCTCAACTTTTATGATTGCAATTTTTCTGACTTGGTTTTTATACATAAAGTATCAAATATAGGTTTCTCCCGATTTATGTTTCTCGTAAACCGTGCGTGCCTAAAGTGAAGCTAAACACACGATTCGTCGCACACGTCACACAATGTTGTTCCACGAACCGATAACTAATTACCTATTTACTTATACCTACGCAAAATTTACCCGTTCCCAAATCCACACATCCTACTTATAACTAACTATTTCAGCAGGTCATTATAAGAAAGCCAGTATATAAGAAGGAAATAACAAGAATTTTATTCCAAACTAGCTGTTGCCCGCGGCTTCGCTCGCGTGAAATTCGTATTTCAAAGAAGAATCTAAGTAACTAAGGGCGAGGCCGAAGGCCGAGCTGCGTTCAGGTAAACGATAAATCTTCTCAAATAAAGTAAGCAACTAACGGCGAGGCCGAAGGCCCAGATGCATCCTGGAAGACAATAAACCTTCACGAAGAAAGTAAGTAACTAAGGGCGAGGCCGAAGGCCGAGCTGCGTTCAGGAAGACGATAAACCTTCTCGAAGAAAGTAAATAACTAAGGGCGAGGCCGAAGGCCGAGCTGCGTTCAGGTAAACCAAAAACCCTCTTCTGCCTTCGGTAGCATATAATATCGTTTATTCCATCCATCTATTTATTTAATAAAATATATAAAAAAGTAATATTAATAACTAAATAATTAAAACCTACCTAACAAACATTAAAATAACTATCATAAAAGGGGCGTTTTCAAATGTTCCTAGAACACTTGCGGCATTACCCCGCTGGATGGCAAAGCTTACCGTTTGAATGAAGTAGGCCCTTGATTGCGGGACACCAGTTGCGTCCACCAGCAGAGAACCAAGCCTCTTCAAGAAGCTTTTGGCTTCAATGACTGCTCCACGGACCGAGGGTTTCAACCGCAAAACGCAACAAATTCGAAATCTTGAATTATATATCTATAATATTTATTGCGTTTGAGGCTGTCCGCCCAGGCCTCGGCCGCGCCGGCCGGTCTTGAAGATGCCCGAACGTGACTTGGAGCCAATGTGAGAACACAAATGGCGTCCCACATCAAAGACCTACCCTTGGCCCATGGAACTAAGGTGATACCACCGGGCCTCTTGCCATCCAGCCGGGAATAACCGCAAGGTTTTAGGATGCACGGTATGTTTGCCGTCAGAAGCGTGGACTTTATAATAAAATTTAAATTAATTTAACTCAATCTTAATATCGCTTAGTTACCTACTTTATTCGAGATGGTTTAGCTTCATCCAGAACGCAGCTCGGCCTTCGGCCTCGCCTTAGTTACTTACTTTCTTCAAGAAGGTTTACCTTCTTCCTGAACGCAGCTCGGCCTTCGGCCTAGCCCTTAGTTACTTGCTTTCTTCGAGATGGTTTAGCTTCTTCCCGAATGCAGCTCGGCCTTCGGCCTCGCCCTTATTTACTTGCTTTCTTCAAGATGTTTTATTATTTATCAGAATGTAGCTCGGCCTTCGGCCTCGCCTTAGTTACTCACTTTCTTCAAGATGGTTTAGCTTTTTCCTGAACGCAGCTCGGCCCTCGGCCTCGCCCTTAGTTACTTCCTTTCTTCGAGATGGTTTATTATTTATCAGAACGAAGCTCGGCCTTCGGCCTCGCCTTAGTTACTTACTTTCTTCAAAATGGTTTAGCTTCTTCCTGAACGCAGCTCGGCCTGCGGCCTGCCCATAGTAACTTACTTCATTCAAGAAAGAATGTTTTTTTTCTTCCTGAACTCAGCTCCGACTTCCGCCTCGCCCTTAGTTACTTTCATCGAGAAAGAATATCGTTTACGTGAGCGCAGATCCGCCTTCGGCTCCGCCTTTAGTTACATACTTTTTTTTTAATACGAATTTCACGCTAGCAAAGCCGCGGGCAACAGAAATATAAATTGCACCAATGACAGCGACATAAGTTCGACTTAAATTTTTTTTATTTTTTATTTATCAAACATTTTGTCACCGGCCAGCTCACGTCGAGATGACAGTTCCCCGTTGTCAACTTGTCATTTAAATTTTATAGTAATTTTAATTTTTATTATATTTTTTTGTTTACTATGTTAATCCGGGATATACACTGTCACCATACAAAGTTTCGTCAAATTCCGTTCAGTGGTTTTTGCGTGATGCGCGTACAAACAAAGAGAGATTATTAATTTAACGATTTTATTATATGTATAGATTACGTAGCACGGAAACATGGGTTTTCAGAATTTTCGAGAGCATACTTTTGTTTTTTTATGGAAACTGACACGGTTGGCTTCATCACCTACAACATCCGTGATGTCAGTCCATAACGCCGGGTGAACTAGGTGCCATGTCAGTGCTTCCCTTCATTTCATGTCGGCTGCACGGAACTAGACGGAAAATACGAACTATTTACATAGCCGTTTCGACCGACGACGTTTCATTCAGGGCGGTGGTATCAACCCGGGTGGGATAAACCCTACCACCTATTAAGGTAAGAAGGGAAGGTACCTACAACAGTTTTACGTGGAATCCGAACCACGGTCAGCCTCCAACGGTCGAGCGGTCACCTATCTAAGTGCTGACCGCGCTCAGGGTTGCTAATTTTTTTTTTTTTATAGAAAGCGCGACATGTCGCACCGTTTCACTTACGAGTAGGTGACTTACGATGCCCATGGACATTCTGTGATGCACGGGGATTGCGAATGCCATGCCGGCCTGACAGGAGCCTTTTCACGCCCCTTTTGAAAAACCCCAGGCTGTACTTGGGAGGAAATATATGAGCAGGGAGTGCGTTCCACATTTTCCCGGTTCTGTGAATGAAAGACCTACAGAACCGGTTGGTGCGCATCCTTGTATTTTTCCTATCGAGTCAAATAAATCCTATTGCGTTTTAGGCTATTGGTTAGAAAGTTATATAACTTTAACTTCTTGAAAGCCATATATTTTTAACATCGAACTCACATAGATTTATGTATGAGAAACATCAATCAGGAGAAACCGATTTTTGGTTTGGTTTATATGTACAATACACAGAATATAGGGCAATATGAATTAAGACGTATAAACCAAGTCAATTTCGTTATGTCGTCGTGCTAGATATTGTTGAGAAATCCTTAAAAATACACCAAGGTATTGTGTTCGAAATGGGGCCATAAGTGCTTTAACTATGCCAAAATTCAAGTCCCTCCCTTAAGCTTATCAGACGGAGCCAATGACTTAAGCTTGTCAGACGGACGGACGGACGGATGGACGCACGGACGGACGCACACCGGAGTGAGGCCATAACACCCATTTTCAAATTTTGGTAGGTACGAAACGCTCGAAAGGTTTCAAGATTTGATGGAATGGTAATGGGGTTTCAGAAAGCGAAAAAGCTCGTGTTGATCCACGCAGCGCACAACGAACTGCAGAACCTGCCGAAGGAGCTGAAGATTCTGTCGTCGCTGGAGGCGCTCTACTTCTACCACAACGACCTCACATCGCTCGACGGCAACCTGCAGAAGTCGAGGAAACTTCAGAGGGTCAATTTGTCTTTTAACAAAATTGAAAGTGTGAGTTTATTTTCTAAAATAGAAATCGCCTTTACAACATTGGGTAGCTCGATGTCTTGATAAGTCTGAGTCACTCCAAGAGTGTATCCAATGGTCAATGTGTCACCAACGTCGAGGAACCACTTGCAGATGCAATAGCCACTCCACACACATACGCCACATTATAAACAATCTAGCCGTTGTAGTGCTAGTTTTCGTTGTGATTCCAGATTGTGTTTCTTAATTCGCCTGCCCTCTTGCAGCTGGCAGCGGACGATTTCGCTGAGTCGGATGTGTTGGCTGACCTGGAGATCGGCTACAATCGCCTCAAATTCCTGAATGGTTCGCTGCGTCATCTGCGTTCTTTGCGCTACCTCAACCTTACCCACAATGAGCTGCCAGAGTTCTCGCTCCAGGAGATCAAGGGCCTGAAGAGACTCTCTGTCATCGACCTCTCCTATAACAAAATCAGTCGACTGACAGGAGATATGGAGGTAAATTACTTAAACATAAAAATAAACATTCATAGTATTCTTCGTAGTTCAAGCGGTTGAACAATACGATTGAACCGCGACCTATTTCCCACTAGCCATAATAACGTATTTCCTAATAGGGATCATCGCCCGACTGGGAGCTGTGAGTTCTGATGAACTTTAGCATAAATTATGATGCGGACGATAGTACAGCACACGGATCCTTCACCAGGCATCCTTCGGTCAAACGAGATGTCGGGTTCTCGGAGTCGAACTGTTGTACGACAACCTAAACTTTAGGCGTCATATCGAGGACAAGGCCAAGCCGGCTACTAAAAAGCTTGGCGTAAAGGTACTCAATCAGGTGCGACGGTACTTCACGCCGCTGCGCCGGGTCAAAGCTCGATCCTGCTTGGAGTAGGTAGGTACTACTTGCACTTGTGGGATGGCCCAGCTAAATAGGTACTAGCTGGCGGTTCTATAGTGAATCCAGCGTCGAGCCTTGTGTAGGTGGGTGACCCTGAATCGTATCTCGTGATCTAGAAACACTGCAACTCTGTAGGGTTGTCGGCTTCCTGCGTTCTATAGCTTATTCAATGAGGAGTATTTTTGACGCTATCCCGCCGCCGCCGCCGCCGTCCCCTGTTCGCGTCCGCAACACGGGCAATAGGCAGATTGTATCCTTATACACTGGACTTACCGCGGATGCGTACCAATCTGATCTACAGATTTTTCGCTCCACAGAACTGATAAACTCTGGAGCGCTCTCCCAATCCATATATTTACCACCAAGCACAGTCTCGGATCCTTCAATAGGGGCGTGAATAGGCTGTTATGTGTGTGAATAAACCTGTTAGGCCAGCATGGCATTCGCGAGGACATTCGCAACCCCCGCATACGACGGATTGTCCATGGGTGTCGTTAGAGTGGCTCGGCTCCACATGTCGCGCTTTATACAGGGTGGCCCAGTTATAGTGGTCCAAAAATTTTTTTTAGATGGAGGACGTCATGTTGACTCATTAAAAAAAAGTTTTAAAAATCATAAAACCGACTTCCTAAAATAATAAAAACTAAAAAACTATTTAAAATAAAAATATAAAAACCGCCTTCAAAAATATATGAAATAAAAACCTAAAAAAAAAAACGAACCCTAGAGTTGAAGGCGGTGCTAAAAAGGCTACACAAATCACAAAGGATATTATCATCCACTCATGTTTTCTTTCATGCATCATTTTTGCTTGCTTTAGCACCGCCTTCAACTCTAGGGTTCGTTTTTTTTTTAGGTTTTTATTTCATATATTTTTGAAGGCGGTTTTTATATTTTTATTTTAAATAGTTTTTTAGTTTTCATTTTTTTAGGAAGTCGGTTTTATGTTTTTTAAAACTTTTTTTTTATTTCAGTTTTTTTAGTAATTTTTTGCTATTAATGTACTCGGCGGAATCGCTCGGCCTTCGGCCTCGCGATTCCGCCTCGCTTTCCAATCCGATCTTGACCCAATCAAAATAGGACCACGTCAGCTTCGATAGCTCAGTGGTGCAGACAGTCAACTGTCGCTATTGAATGTTAAGCAACGCTGGGTGCGGTCAGTACTTGGATGGGTGACCGCTGAACGTTGGAGGCTGACCGAGGTTCGGATTCCTCGTAAAACTGTAGGTCCCTTCCCTCCTAATCTTACTTGGTGGTAGGGACAACCTCGCAGACATAAACGTGTTACGGAACCCTACTTTTATTATAAAATAACCGTCGGAGGACCTTGGTTGAAAATTGTGAAATTTAGTAGAACGGACAGACATACATTTGTTACGGAACCCTACTTTTATTATAAAATAACCGTCGGAGGGCCTTGGTTGAAAATTGTAAAATTTAGTAGAACGGACAGACATACATTTGTTACGGAACCCTACATTCATTTTGAAATAAATGTTAAATTTTGTAGAACGGACAGACATGCATTTGTTACGGAACCCTACATTCATCTTGCAGAACTTAGTAGAATGGACAGACATGAACGTGTTACGGAAGCCTACTTTTATTATAAAATAACCGTCGGAGGACCTTGGTTGAAAATTGTAAAATTTAGTAGAACGGATAGACATGCATTTGTTACGGAACCCTACATTCATTTTGAAATAAATGTTAAATTTAGTAGAACAGACAGACATGCATTTGTTACGGAACCCTACATTCATTTTGCAGAACTTAGTAGAATGGACAGACATAAACGTGTTACCGAACCCTACTTAACAGTTGCACTCCGGGAGTGCCGGCAGATCCCGTGCCACTCTAACTTAACCCTTAATGCAATGACTTAAGGTTTCATTTTAAAAATGACGCTGACGCGATGTCGCGAGTTATACATTTTTTACCCACCTAAAAAAGTGCCAAGCGCCGCTAAAGAAGTTTTCACTTCAAAAACCTCAGGGTTATCCCCTTTCAAATAAAAAAAAAAAGAATTTTCAAAATCGGCCCACAATTGACGGAGTAATCGCGTAACAAACATCCAAAAAAAAAAAGTTTTAAAAAACATAAAACCGACTTCCTAAAAAAAGTAAAACTAAAAAACTATTTAAAATAAAAATATAAAAACCGCCTTCAAAAATATATGAAATAAAAACCTAAAAAAAAAAACGAACCCTAGAGTTGAAGGCGGTGCTAAAAAGGCTACACAAATCACAAAGGATATTATCATCCGCTCATGTTTTCTTTCATGCATCATTTTTGCTTGCTTTAGCACCGCCTTCAACTCTAGGGTTCGTTTTTTTTTTTAGGTTTTTATTTCATATATTTTTGAAGGCGGTTTTTATATTTTTATTTTAAATAGTTTTTTAGTTTTACTTTTTTTAGGAAGTCGGTTTTATGTTTTTTAAAACTTTTTTTTTATTTCACAGTTTTTTTTAGTAATTTTTTGCTATTAATGTACTCGGCGGAATCGCTCGGCCTTCGGCCTCGCGATTCCGCCTCGCTTTCCAATCCGATCTTGACCCAATTAAAATAGGACCACGTCAGCTTCGATAGCTCAGTGGTGCAGACAGTCAACTGTCGCTATTGAATGTTAAGCAACGCTGGGTGCGGTCAGTACTTGGATGGGTGACCGCTGAACGTTGGAGGCTGACCGAGGTTCGGATTCCTCGTAAAACTGTAGGTCCCTTCCCTCCTAATCTTACTTGGTGGTAGGGACAACCTCGCAGACATAAACGTGTTACGGAACAATACTTTTATTATAAAATAACCGTCGGAGGACCTTGGTTGAAAATTGTGAAATTTAGTAGAACGGACAGACATACATTTGTTACGGAACCCTACTTTTATTATAAAATAACCGTCGGAGGGCCTTGGTTGAAAATTGTAAAATTTAGTAGAACGGACAGACATACATTTGTTACGGAACCCTACATTCATTTTGAAATAAATGTTAAATTTTGTAGAACGGACAGACATGCATTTGTTACGGAACCCTACATTCATCTTGCAGAACTTAGTAGAATGGACAGACATGAACGTGTTACGGAAGCCTACTTTTATTATAAAATAACCGTCGGAGGACCTTGGTTGAAAATTGTAAAATTTAGTAGAACGGATAGACATACATTTGTTACGGAACCCTACATTCATTTTGAAATAAATGTTAAATTTAGTAGAACAGACAGACATGCATTTGTTACGGAACCCTACATTCATTTTGCAGAACTTAGTAGAATGGACAGACATAAACGTGTTACCGAACCCTACTTAACAGTTGCACTCCGGGAGTGCCGGCAGATCCCGTGCCACTCTAACTTAACCCTTAATGCAATGACTTAAGGTTTCATTTTAAAAATGACGCTGACGCGATGTCGCGAGTTATACATTTTTTACCCACCTAAAAAAGTGCCAAGCGCCGCTAAAGAAGTTTTCACTTCAAAAACCTCAGGGTTATCCCCTTTCAAATAAAAAAAAAAAGAATTTTCAAAATCGGCCCACAATTGACGGAGTAATCGCGTAACAAACATCCAAAAAAAGAAAACATACCGTCGAATTGAGAATCTCTTAGGTCTAAAGTAAATTTCTCGTGAAGACAAATGCAACGAGCCCAAACACGATGTGTAGTTTAGGAGTTCCTATGGCCACCTTCTGTCTCCATCATCAGACCAGCTCGATGGTACTCGGTACAGTAGGTACCGGTCAGGTACCATAATAAATTAAGCGCACCTGGCCGGTCGGAAAAGATAAAAAATTTCAAATTTAGAATATTCATGAAACAAGGGTCCGAATATGTATCACTAGTAAATATCGATTCATGTATTTCAACAGGACAGAGAAAATTTTAAAATATTAGGTATTTAATACTTTTTAGTTCTTTTTTTTTGTTTTTTTTTTAAATCGGTTTAATATTTTTTAAAACAGTTTTTATTTCATTATTTTTAGTAATATTACATAAAAAAGAATAATCGAAATCGAATAATCGAAATCGATTGAAGTGGTACAGAATTATTCGCCATATGTGTCAGACTGCAAATTGCTGAATAAGTCCACATCACAAAAGTTTTGCTGAAGGTAACCACACAACATACTAATTTATCAACAAAGAGATTTAATGTCTTTGTTTATCAATAATTATCAAACTGAAAATTGCCGAATACGACCACATCACAAGTTTTGCTGAAGGTAACCACACACCATAGTATTATGCTGATTTTTCGAAAACCACTCAACCAATTTCGATAAAATTGAAATGGGACCACCTCTGAAGTATGACCTAACTAACAAAAAAAGAATTTTCTAAATCGGCCCTCAATTGACGGAGAAATCGCGTAACAAACATACAAAAAAAAAAAAAAAACATACAGACGAATTGAGAACCTCCTCCTTTTTTGGAAGTCGGTTAAAAACAACATTATTTCCGCGAAAATCAATGGTTTGGAAGTTATGATTTTTTAAAAGTTTTTTTGAAATTTCTCTATTTTAGTGACATAAACCGCTCTAGTTGGATATCTATTCCACAAAATCGAATAAAATTTGGTAGAGACATGTAGCTAGTACGTAATGAATAGTTTTTAGGTTTACTCCTAGACTGTACTGTTGCTATAGCCCTTTCAGTGAATTTTTGTTCAGTTTACATTAAAACAGATCAATTTTTGAAAAATCACTGTGAACAAAAAAAGTACTACCGGAGATTTGCCCGTGCCCTTAAAAACTACCTATACATATCACAATTCTCCAGACCAAAAATTGTAGTGGTGTTACAATTGTAACATATTCAAAATTAACATCATTTGTACAAAGTCACTACAATAAAAAGTGACGATTACCTTAATTTTTTAAATCTTATTTTTTTAAAACATTTCTAAGCAGTTTTTTATGTGTAGATTAGCGCTGTTAGAGACAGGTTTGTGAATAATGTGAAATTTTAGTTGAACTAACGTTTGGACTACTATAACTGGGCCACCCTGTATAAACATTTTTGGACGTTTCGTAATAAGTAGGTAGGTGTGATGTGCTATTCTTCTATACATATTATAAGGAGTGAATGGTGTGCGATGGTCAGAATGTGGTGGACGTGGAGACGCGGGTGCTGGAGCTGCGGCTGGACCACAACCAGCTGCACAGCCTCGGCGGCGCGCTGATGGCTCTGCACGGGCTGCTGCGGCTCAATCTCTCCCACAACCTCATGGCCCACATCTCGCCCGACGACCTCATCGGCTTGGACGAGCTGCGGCTCCTCGACGTCTCGCACAACCACATCACCACACTCGAGGAGACTTCCAAGGTCCGTCACACATTTTTATAAGATAACATGTTGACGACTTCCACATCGCGTATTTGACGCGCAAATAGATACAATAATATCTATAGGAGGCTCTGAGGATGATCATCAGAAGTGGATTCAGAAGTTTGAAATTTTACATGAAATGTCTCGATCTCCATACTTAATTGTTCTAAATTTCCCGCAAAATTACGAGTGTATTATATCGTCGTGTCTATATGAGAACGAGAACATATTCTATCTGAAACTAATAACGTACGTAGGTTAGGTACCTACCTACTATTTTCAGGCAACGTTTTAGCGATTTGTCCAGTTCAAGCGTAGAGTATAAGTATATACCTTACCTATATTTAAAAAAATTATGCAAACATTTTCTGACTTCATCTAAGTGCATCTAAAACTGGGGATAGACACACATTTATACACATATGCATGTTCTATTCAAATAAATTGTTAATCTTTTAATGTTAAGGCTAATGCGATTAGGTTAAGTATATACCTACTTCGTTAAGACTTTTGTACATAAATAGGTTTTACTTATGTATGTGCAATAGCGATTTTATGTTTTTACTTGTGTTTTGTTAGTAGTTCTCCAAATATAAAAGAAAATTTTGTGTTTGGAAAAAAATTATTAAACCGATTGGACGTAGGTACGTTTTGGCTTACGTGTCTCACAGAAAAAGTATTAGTAGGTCTAGGTACTAGCCGTGTGTACGTTGAGGACATATTATTTTAGGTATCTACAGAATAACCGATTTTAACAAAAGGAACATGTTAGTTTGTAAGTACTTTTAAAATAAAACATGGGAAATTACCCCATAGCGTAGACAATTTTACTTAATAAACTTTTTTGAATTTTTTATATTTTTGAATTTTAATTTTATTAATGAATTGTTTATTAAATTAGATTTGTTGTAGATAGGTAGGTATAGGTTAGTATTTTTATTTTTATTTTTATTATATAATTATGGGCAAGATGGTAGTCGAATAGAAAATTTGAAAATTCTAACTATGAAATCTATTATTAGCCAATTTGATATGACAATGTTCCATAATTTTATAATTTGATATATGTTGCTGTTGATTTCTTATACAAATAAATAAATAAATTAACATAAAAAATCTCGCGCAATCCTGAACTACTCGTACCTAAGTACATACCTATGTGTCTCAAGTATTGGCCATTCATTCACGCAAGACCTATTGTTAGGTACTCCTCATACCAACGGACTTCCTTCAAACATGCCATAGTATTTTGGATACGTACTAAACGAGGTTGGTAGGCTAACACCTAGCTGGTGTATCGTAAAAGCTAACTATAGCAGAGGCGGTGTTGGTGCGCGCGCAGACCACAGCCGGCTCAACGTGCTCGTGTTTGCAGACGTTCCTGCCGGCGCTGGAGGAGTTACTGGCGCACCACAACAACATCACTGTGCTGGATAAAGACTTCCACGGCTTGCCGGCGCTCTGCTCCGCCGACCTCTCCCACAACCAGATCCGCTCAGTCAACTACGAGCTTGTCACCAAGACGCACTGCTCCATCCGCGGCGTCTCCAGCACACTCAAACTATACCTTCAAGGTTACTATTTCATTATATCACCTAGTTGTATACGAGTAGATATGTATTCTAACAATGTAATTATCCAGTTGATCATTTATTATGTGTACATATATGTAATTTGTATTAATTATAATCGTTATCATAGTTACTGCTTTGCGAGTGCTGATCCAACGCGTTATTAACTTTTGTAATGCTTTTGCCGAGCGACTGTCGCACTTATGTACATACCGATGTACCTACATCACTAATGAATTATTTTCCAAGAAGGAAATTAATCCAATAAACCTTAGGGTGAATATGAAGATGGCAATGGGTAAGGAGTTAGGTTTTATTTAATAAACGCCTTAAGTGTGGCGGGTATGTATGTATACCAACACAGTAAGGGGTTGACGAGCGGAGGCGGTCTCGTACTGTTGCAGACAATCCGATCCTGTGCGACGAGCGGCTGATGGAGCTGATGCAGGTGATGGAGTCGCTCAACACGCGCATCAGCGGCGCGGCATCGTGCGTCGCCGCGCATACCAGCGCGCCCTTGCTCCTGCGCGCCCTCAACGACATGAGGCCGCCGGGCGCCGAGGGTGCTCCGCTGCCGCCCGCCATCGTGCTCGCGCACAACCTGCGCTCCGCAATCCGCGTGGTGGCGCCGGTGGCGCCCGCCACGCCGCCCCCGCCCGCCACCAAGGTGGTCAAGTGGCCAGACGAGCAGGAGGCGCGGCCGCGGCCGCCGCTGGACGCGGACGCGCTCATCGAGCGGGACACCGCGCCGCGCTCCCTCCACCGCAACTGAGCGTCACACTCAGCCGCACCGCACCGCACCCGGTAGACACAATCGTCTACTCGACACGCCCCCGCCCCCATCGAGCGCTCTAATCGAACGCCAAAGGATTCACGACGAAAATAAGTAGTTTGTGAATATTAAATTATGTATGTTCGAAAATTGTATCGTGTCCCTTTAAAGTAGACGTTGAGCAAGTTTGTTTAGATAAGTCGTTAAGTTTGAATGGTGCATGTGGGCACTCACCGAGCCCTGCAGACGGACTGACTGTCACCAATTAAAAGATAATACCTACCGGCTTGTATCTAGTTATTTAAAACAAATTTTCTTTTAGGTATTATGTATATCGTATAACATTAGAATTTATTAAACCGAAAATTTAGAATAAGAGAATAACAACCTACGTGTGTGTGTATAGATGTTCAATGTGTTTGTGCACCTATGTGGATATGTATGTGCAAACTCAAATGCATCATCCGAGTTCCGAGAACTATGGAAAACACTTAAAAGTACTATACAATATACCTATGAAATTTAGATAACAATAATTTTAAAAGAATTTAACGAAGTAAGCGCTTTATAAAAACTGACAATAATAAGAATGTTTATTCTCATTACAACAAAGCTTAACAACTAGATTATTGCGATAGATCTACAGGATTTGTCTCTTTCGAGATTAGTTCATAGATGTTCCCCTATGTCATGTTTCAACTTCACAAATAATATGGAACATGTGTATTTTTTGTAATGGAAAGGCCCAGAATCGCATAGTGTGTCTCTATCGAAAGCACTTTATAAGGAGTATATGTACTTGCGTAAATTCTATTCAGGCATTCGTGCAGAATCACCCAAAATGGGCCCACGGGCCCGCCACGATTAGGTATGTTGTTCATCAAACACTATTTGCCTATAGGTCAATTCTGTACAAATTAATTTGCGATGAGCATAAATTATAGAAATAAACTAACGTAAATGGTATAAGCGCGTGACGGATATATAATTGTATTAGGTAGTAGGTAACGTATGGCGTGACCTTCCCAAAAACTGTCTAGCTGTCTAGCTAGCCACCGCACCGCACCCCTTCCCTGTTCGTCCCGCAAAAAGTTACTAGTGTGGTCTCATAGAAATATATTGGAGCGAAACTCCACTCTCGATCGTTTTGCCATGTTCAGAGACATCGAGCCGAGCCGCCGATCGCTGTTCTGTGGAAAATACAGTAAAATATTGTTTTAGCGTTTATTGTAAGTACCTAATTTATAACAATAAAAAATAAGTTTATAAGTATTTAGTATTTAAAAACAATCATTATACCATTTGCTTTTTCCTAAAAGTGTTTTGCACTACCCATCCATGATACACACTAGCAAACACAAACAGCATATTATGAATTGCTGTACTTACTGGTTTTATTATTATTTATTATATGATGATGATATATTTTAAAATTATTGTATACTAGCTGTTGCCCGCGACTTCGTCCGCATGGATAATTCTTTCAGAACCACATGAAAATTAATCATTAATTTGTGATACAAAATGAAAATATTGATTTGAATATAGCGTTAGCCGGTATCCGTATTTCTAAAGAAGTAAGTAACTATAAGGATGAGGCCGAAGGCCGAACTGGGTTTAGTTCAACAATAAACCTTTTCAAAGGGCGAGGCCGGAGGCCGAGCTATTTTCTTCCTTCTCCCGCCCTTAATGACTTACTCGTACTTGTAATATCGTTTACATGAACGCAGCTCGGCGTTGGACCGCGCCCTTTTTTTTTCTTTGAGAAGCTATATCGTTTATCTGAATGCGGCTTTGCCTTCGGCCTCGCCATTAGTTACTTAAATTCCTCAAGAAGAATATCTTTTACCTAAACGCAGCTTTGAGCTTCGGTTTTGTCCTTAGGGACTTATTGATTTATCGTTTACCTGAACGTAAGTCGGCCTTCGGCCGCGCCCTTAATTACTTACTTTCTTCTTTTGAAATACGAATTTCACGTGAGCGAACCCGCGGGCAATAGCTAGAAGTCCTCTTCTCGAAGAAAGTAAGTAACTAATGGCGACGCCGAAGGTGGAGCTGCATAAAAGTAGACCATAATATGTACTTTGGTGGGTTCAAAGTCGGAAGTTTTAATTTGCTATTCACGCGTAATCAATCGTAGTTAATTAATATTTCTATAAAATTTCAATGCATCATTCTCAAAGATATTTTATGCAACTGAAAGCAAAAATACCTGCACACAATTATTATTTATTTGCTCTACTCTATGTGTGAAGTAGAAAGAAAGACTATTCTGCATTTATCTTTCCATACTCGATGCTGGCAGTAATGAGGCCAAGTTATAATAAAACAACTGACATTTTTGTCGTAGGTATGCCTACTATTTTTAAATTTCGATTGAACGTTTTATTTAAATTGTATTTGCTGCCGGTTCTCAATTTGACACTGAAGACAATATTCTTACTTATTAATTTTGATGACTTTTTTTTCTATTTCGCGGCCAATTTTCGAGATGTATTTTATTTATTACACTAGCTGAGCCCGCGGCTCCGCTCGCGTGAAATTCGTATTCCAAAGAAGAATGTAAGTAACTAAGGGCGAGGCCGAAGGCCGAGCTGCGTTCAGGTAATCGATAAACCTTCTTAAAGAAAGTAACTAACTAAGGGCGAGGGCGAAGGCCGAGCTGCTTTCAGGTAAACGATAAACCTTTCTCAAATAAAGGAAGTAAGTAAGGGCGAGGCCGAAGGCCGAGCTGCGTTCAGGAAGACGACAAACCTTCTAGAAGAAAGGAAGGAACTAAGTGCGAGGCCGAAGGCCGAGCTGCGTTCAGGTAAACCAAAAACCCTCTTCCGCCTTCGGGCCTCGCCCTTAAAGACTTCCTTTCTTCGATAGAATATAATATCGTTTACTCAATCTATTTATTTCATATAAATAAAAAAGTCATATTAATAACTAAAGAATTAAACCTACCTAACAAACATTAAAATAACTATCAAAACGGGCATTTTCAAATGTTCTTAGAGCACTTGCGGCATTATCCCGCTGGATGGCAAGGCTTACCCTTTGAATGAAGTACATAAGCTCTTGATGACGGGACACCAGTTGCGTCAACCAGCTCAAGCCTCTTTTGGCTTCACTGCTCCACGGACCGAGGGTTTCAACCGCAAACGCAACAAATTTGAAATCTTGAATTATATTTCTATATTTGCTGCGTTGGAGGCTCTCCGCCCCAGCCTCGGCCGCGCCAGCCGCTCTTGAAGATGTCCTAACGTGACTTGGAGCCAATGTGAGAACAAAAGTGGCGTCCCACATCAAAGAACTACCCTTAGTCCATGGCACTAAGGTCTCTAGCATCGGGCCTCTTGCCATCCAGCCGGGAATAACCGCGAGGTTCTAGGATGCACGGTATATTTGCCGTTAGAAGCTGAGGTTAAAAGCGTGGACTTTATAATAAAATTTAAATTAAATTAACTCAATCTTAATATTAATTAACTTTATTCGAGATGGTTTAGCTTCTTCCTGAACGCAGCTCGGCCTTCGGCCTCGCCCTTAGTTACTTGCTTTCTTCGAGATGGTTTATCATTTGTCAGAACGTAACTCGGCCTTCGGCCTCGCCTTAGTTGATTACTTTCTTCAAGATGGTTTAGTTTCTTCCTGAACGAAGCTCGGCCTTCGGCCTCGCCCTTAGTTACTTGCTTTCTTCGAGATGGTTTAGCTTCTTCCTGAACGCAGCTCGGCCTGCGGCCTCGCCCATAGTTACTTACTTTCTTCGAGAAGGTTTATGGTCTTCCAGAATAGAGCTCGGCCTTCGGCCTCGCCCTTAGTTACTTATTTTCTTCAAGAATGTTTTTCTTCTTCCTGAAATCAGCTCCGCCTTTCGCCTCGCCCTTAGTTACTTTCATCGAGAAAGAATATCGTTTACGTGAGCGCAGATCCGCCTTCGGGCCCGCCTTTAGTTACTTACTTTATTTTTTTTAAATACGAATTTCACGCGAGCGAAGCCGCGGGCAACAGATATATAAATTTTATTGCACCAATGACAGCGACATAACTTCGACTTTCAATTATTATTTTTATTTATCAAACAATTTGTCACCGGCCAGCTCACGTCGAGATGACAGTTCTCCGTTGTCAACATGACATTTAAAATTGTTTTTACCTTTACTTTGGACTACGTGATTTTAAACGCGCAATAATGTTTATAATTGTTAATTTTTTTTATTTTTGTTAATTTTTTTTACGTATTATGTTAACCCGGCATATAAACTGCCACTATACAAAGTTTCGTCTAATTCCGTTCAGTGGTTTTTGCGTGATGCGCGTACAGACAAACAAACAAACAAACAAAAATTTTAAAAACTGTTCTAACATGTTCAGTATCTCATTTTAAGCCACCCTGGTTAGTTTTTTTCCGAATACATTCAATGTACAGACTTTCTTACCTCTACGATTTTATTATATGTATAGATATGTTATTCCGGGATATAGACTGTCACTATACAAAATTTCGTCAGAATTCGTTCAGTGGTTTTGAATGATGCGCGTACAAACAAACAAAACATTTTAAAAACTATTCTAATACATATTCAATGTACAGATTTTTTTTGCCTTTACGGTTTTATTAAATGAATATTTAGATTAACTTCGACCACACACTTCTGGACTTGGATACAGAAGTGTGTGGTCGAAGTACGCAAGGCTCCATCCATCCAATACAATTCAATTCATATCAATACTTATACCTAATCACCAAAAAACAAGGGCCACAATTATGTAGGTAGGTACACGAGTCGCTAGGTCGCTACGAGCAAGTAGGTACCTACGTGTATAGCAACTAGTCAGAACGGTGCCTACATCTATCTGCCCCCAACTCCAACTATAGTTGACCCGTCCTTTGAAATGGTTTATTGTGCATCATCCCCTATCCTTAATAGTCTATCATTAAGTATGCAGCATTATTATGGGAACATACCGATACCATGTGACCGATTTTAGGCCACTTTTGGACCCCACTCTCCCTGTGACCATGCATGGTATGTTAACTAATCCCTCCCCTCCCATTTTTCACGTGGTATTTCACAGTTTGCTGTTTTTCAAGGTATTTATGTTGATTAAGCATTAGTGTTTGTATTTTCACTTCAATTTTGGGTGTAATTGAAAAGTGCATGACGAGTTCTTAGGAAAAACAGTGCCAGTCCACGCCATCAAAGCGATCTACAAACCCCTCCCTCCTCCAAATCGGTCACGTGGTATGTGTATGTTCCCTAAGCAGGGCATACTGTGCTTATATGATTGCAAAACATTTTAAGGAGCTATGATAGTGATTGCAAAACCAAGCGTAACATTAGACAATTAAAGGAATTATAAATTTTGTATTCTAGCTAGGTTAAATAAAGGTGATGAATTTATTTAAGAGCAAAGATGTTGGCGGAGGAGAGCGCGCGCGCCGTGCAAGAGCAACACTGAGCAGGCGCAGGCGGTCTGCGCAGCTAGACCGCCTGCAAGCTACGTTTAACACCGTGGCCAACGAAAGAAGAAGAAAAGAACTCGATGTACTATATTGTTGGCGAAATTTTTGTACCTCAAATGTAGATATGTATGTAAGTAGGTATGTACTTTTAACGCAACTGAACATAAACGAATCCAGTCACATCATAAGGGTTTAATTTTCACCTATTCGAGGTCCGGAACCTAAAAATATATTGTATTATCAAACGTAAATAATAATAAACATGTAATTAAATGCAAAGTTATTCCGTAAAATTGTGCAGTTATTTTATTTCAATATACATAAGAAACAATTGTGACGGATGGAAGGTATGAAATTAGTGTTGATAAATTTTTATACAATTAAAATAATTGTTCAGTTAGGTACTATAAACACCAAAATTTTACACAATTTTAAATTTGAATAGCCCTTAAAATTGCAAATAAAATAATTTTACCTGCTATTATGTACATAATATGTTGCGCCTGTTATATTTTTTTATGATTTCAATTTATATACCTACTATTTGACGGAAAAATAAGGTAGATTTTTTTTTATATTTGATTTATTAGTAAATAATTAAAATTTGTAAACTTGGTACCTAATATGTTATATTTGTATTTGTCTATTATATAACTTTCGTAAGTAGTTCATTTAAATGGATATGTACAAATCATCCAAGCTACTTTAAGTGTAAAATGTGATACATTTTTCAATACAGTATACTTTCGAAAAATGTAATAAATTGTTTCATTTTCATCACACTTGTACAGACAGCAGAATTCAGTATGTTAATGTGCATACAATACTATAGCAGTCTTTCGCGAGCCGAACAAACATTTGGTCAACAAAGCCAAGGAGAGGCTTCTTTGTGAACAGCGTTGTGGACTCTTGGAACGAACTACTGCAGGAGTTCATAATCAAATAATAAACGGATTTAAAAAGCTGTTAGATAAATACCTATAAGAAAAACAAAATTAATTAATCGAATATAAAATAAGTAGCAAAAACAATGTGAAATGCACGCTTCAAGCTGTTAGTGCTATGAACGCCCCGCACCCCGCGCCCGCCCTTGAGATATTTGCTCAGTGGAAAGCAACTTTCTCTATAGGCTAACCTAAACGGTTTTAGGTATCTCATAAA
The DNA here is from genome assembly GCA_946902875.1 of Nematopogon swammerdamellus. Taxonomy (NCBI): domain Eukaryota; kingdom Metazoa; phylum Arthropoda; class Insecta; order Lepidoptera; family Adelidae; genus Nematopogon; species Nematopogon swammerdamellus. The sequence continues at coordinate 11,402,300 of OX336338.1, forward strand.
TACATACTATCAAAACGTTTTCATGATGGAAGCACTAAAGTTTATTAATTCATTAAAGAATTAAATATTTTCGAAATTGGACTTGTGTCTGCCAACTGTACGGTGCTCAAACTCCACCCAAGTTAATAAGGCAATATTTTTAAACATCTACCGAGGTAACCATAACGTTTCCCCTTTCAAATGCAACAGCGACGCTCAGTTGCTCTAGCTAGACTATCATATTAATCATATGTACTCGTATATCTTATCATATGTCGGGTATCAGGCAGGCCGCAGGATTTTGGCTGGTAAATTGGATTGGGAAACGGTTTGACTAGCACGTAGGTAAATAAAACAATTTAGCATTTTATCATTATTTTTACTTTTTAAAATCATATTTCTTATACTTTATAATGTACCTACTTATCACACAAGTAGGAAGAACATTAAACGGCGCCACATATTATTATGCTGCTAGTTGCTGAGCTGGGGTTGACATAAAGGTCATCAGAGAATTTGTTCGCACGCCCCTTGAAGACAACCGGGCTGGTTGTAAAAGTTAGGAAACACGCTCACCGGATGATCGCTCCATATTTTCGCTGTACAACATAGGAAAGATTTTAAGAAGCGGTGTGTTCAGAGAAGTTGTGTTTCGACTACCTACATATGGATGTTCCGACCGAGGCTGTCCGGCGAGTGCGAATTAAGGTGTAAAAAATGTGTCTCACAATGTATTCCAAGAAGCGAAAGATTACTATCGACCCGTCGAAGTTTCCATCAAAGTTTTGTACAATGCCATCAGTGGGATGTGCCTTTCCTATGCTAATGATCTTCTTTCCCAAGAACTTGAAAAGGGAAGCACCTTTCAAGTTCTTGGGAAACTCAAGAAGCTGTTGCATCGACTTACCTGCCTCTGTTAGCCCGGCTCATACATACAGTGTGAACTGGAACCTTTTCTCTCTAAGATTATAGACAGTAATATTTCGTTTATTTTATTTTCATTCCTCTAGTCCGCTTGCATATGTGTCTACTACTTTGAGAAGTGACAGAGTTTGTTTAGGATTGAGGGTTAACAGTGGCAGTGCTGGACCAAATGTAGACGTCAGCAAATCAGCTTTGCGAGGCCTCTTTCATTTCCCAGTCAGAAAAAAAACGATCAATAGAATGAGACTGATGTATGAGTATATGAGTTTTATTGCTAATCAAATGTTGACAAAAATAACATGAACAATCACAAATTAAATAAATAACCCAACAAACAATAGCCTAAAGTGTGCGACCATACTTTGATGAGAATTTTTGGGATCGCGCGATCAGCTAGGGTAAACGAATTTTTGCGAGGCCCCCTCATGCGCGAGGTCGTCGGCGGTCGCCGACGACGCCGACGCATAGCGCCGCCGCCACTGAGGGTTAAAGGGTCATGTCGTCCGCAAATGCCAAGATCGCCGCCGTATCTAGATGTGTCTCATTGTTTGAATGTTATCTCCATTTGCTCATTTGCAACTAGCCTATCTGTTCTAATCTATAAAACCAAACACAAACGCACTAAACTTAAAATAAGTAGGTACTTAACATTCTTTACAATAGATAGATATATTAAAATGTACATGTAACAGTAACAACTGAGAATATATCTATTATGTATATGTACCTATGTATTATTATAAACATAAATATTAATTATTATTTTTCCTTTTGAGACAAAAATCATTAACTTTAACATTAAACAAATGAGAAAAATTATACTGACAAATCTATTCAAAAGTGGAGAAACTAAACAAATAAGGGCAAACAAATGCTGAAAAGGTTGAATAATACCGAATTTAAACTGCACAATTTTCTATATTGCGTTTGTATCGGTGTGGACCGCAAAGGTGTGGAATAGGCCATTATTGAACATTTCTCTCTGCTCCTACAATCAATGTATCTTCAAATCGCGAGATATGGCCTTGCGTCCTCCACTCCGCTTTCAAGCAGGCCGGCTTGAAAGCGGAGTAGAGGATGCAAAGCAGCTGCTTCAATTCGCGCCTCGAATTCATTCACCGAATTCAAAGTAAAATATAATATTAAGAGGACGAATCTTAAATTATATTTAAAAAGTAAACTATTTGAAAACAGCATTAATTAATAAATTTATACAAATAAAAAAGATCTCTGAGTAGATAATTTCCTTAGTGAAATTTAGCTGACAAACACAATGCGAAGCCACAAATGTGTCATAATGGTTTGGTAGCGGTCGGCCGCCACCTGTACGTTGTCCCGCGAAGCTCGGCCCTTTGTGCAAACCTATACCTATTAACTCTTACACCTACATTAGGTTTTATAAACAACAAAACACTTATAATACTTACTATAATTCGAAATGAAATAACACCCGTCTTTTTGCATCGGGGAGTGAAGACACTGGCTCACAGACAGATACCTACCTAATATTGTATTCAATGGCTGTCATTGTATTCAACAACTCTTTAATAGCTTTACTTAAAACAACATTATTTATAACTACTACTGCAACTAGGTATTACTATGAACACTATTGAAGAGTTTAATGACTTCTGCGCAAAATCATTAGATAACCAATGATGAATGATGCACTATGGTGCACGCGAGCGAACAGAGCATGTCGTTTGCTGGAACACACGCGTGTGCCGCGAGTGGTGGCGCCTCGCCCGGTCCCAATTGTTGCTGTGAACAATGCCCCGTGTCAGTCTCGCCACCACAGCGTTCACCAAAGTGCGGCACCCTTTTCGCAAATGGTACATAGTTGTGCCACAGTTTGGTTGCTTGTATGGGATTGATTAGATAGTACCTATTCTGTAATTTAACTTTACACATTTGTACATTTATACAGAAAACTTTTACAAATAAATAAAAAATTATAATTCTTAAAAAACGAGTGCACACTGTTACCTGGATCTAGACATATTAGCAAAGGCTGCCTGAAATAAATAAAAAAAGAAAGAAATATAAAATGAACTTAGTTTTCGCAAAAATTTCTGTAATATGTTAGTGTTGGTTTTACTTTAATTGTGTATATATTGTGTCATATTTTTTTTAATTAGGTACTTAATTTTATTGTTTAATGTTGAACTGCTAATATTGCATAGAATTTAGTGTAAATGTTGACGATTTCTATAGCACGATGGATTTTCCAAATACAATGCTCGCTGTAATAAAATACTTTTGACTTTGGCTTTAACTTGGACATAAAACCCAGATTAATATGTTCAACTAGGCATTTACACAATTTAGACATAACTACGTAACACAGAGTTAAAACATGCTCTATAGGCGTATGTCAATGATAATTTAATAATGTGCTAATGTAAAAGTTTTGCCCAGAGTTAAATGTTGGCCAAAACAGCCGCATAAAATAGTAAGTATGTGTTTTCCGTGCAATTTCGAAAAGAACATCTTTAGGAATGTTGCATGATGGGTTGAAATCGTGAGCCTAGCAGGTGGTGAAGTAGGTGTACGTACCTTTACCTGTCACTGTTCATCTGTCATCTATTAATGTGCCAGATATGTGTACTGAGTCACTCAGGGCGGAGTTAATCTCGGAACCTCGGCCGTGCTATACCTCGGTCAGTAACCGCAAAGTTAAGCGACCGGTATTGGTATTGTCACCAGCCCCAAAATTCAGTCTGTGCAAAATTTCTGCTCAATCTTTTGGGTGGAACTGTTTTAAAATTCAGTTCCAAAATTTGACCCATACTAACAAGAAAACTTAAATAAAAGCTTGCAAAAAACTTGTTAGTGTTTTCTGGCCAATTTGGTGAATCCGGCACAAGCAATGGAAACACTGCCATGCAAGCACACGCCAGGTCAGAATAGTGACATGCGGTTTTTTCTGGTTGGAGTCGGATGAATCGCACAGAAATTTGTAGCGTAAGCGAAAATTAGGTTTTTATTTTTTTATTGCAATACAATGAATCGAAACGAAAAAGCTATCGAGTTAGGTATAGATATGTTATAATCAACGAATAAAATATTTTTTTCTGTAACCTTACTTTTCCTTATTGGTTCATGTTATTGCCAATACGTAATACAGATAGTACCGATTGGATGAAAGAAAACAAATAGAAAGTATGTACTTACCTATAAATGTTATTCAGCTATATTTTTCTTCAAACTTGTTATCTATTTCTTATTGTTTGTTAGTTATTATCTAGTTTTATTTTTACTGTTACTGTCGAGTGTGTTTTGTAATATTCTTTTATATGACTTTTTTTTCCATCCAATAAACGGTTATTTTATTATATTATAATACGTTTTTATAATTAAATTCAGAGTAATTTTCATTATTATTTTCTAACTAGCGAAGTTAATCAAATTGTGTTTTCAAAAAGCTACCGATCTGTCCTGATAGATATAGTTTTACCTATATTAAAACTGAATGTCTGGTGAGTAATACTGATGGTACCTAAGAGCGGAATTTTACCTTGTATGCAGCCTTAAATCTCAAGGTACAGCCGCCGACTCAGTTGTCGGGCGTGGCAGGTGAGGAGGAGGGTTCTCCGTCGTCGCCCTCCTTCCTCAGCCGGTGCGCGGTGCAGTTGTCCAAGACGAGCGTCGCCAGCTCCACGATGAGACCGTTCGTCTCCGGGCGCGAGACCAGCGCCCGCAGCAGCTGCACACCCCCCTCACTCTCCACCAGGCTGCAATACTTCTCCGCTGCGCAAACAACACACTACATTCTTCATACATATTATAACAAATCACGTTATGGCTCACAAACGTTTTACAAGAAAAGACACATACGCACATTGGAATAGCTATGTAGATACTTTAAAATAATTTGTTTCTTTTGTTCTGGGTATTTTAAAGCGTGTTCCATAGAAAAATCAAAGGTTTTTATTTGTACAACCAGTCCTTCTCACTCGTTTTAATAAGAAAAATTCATATAAATATTACTAGACGAAAATGTGCGACCAAATATTGCACGACCCCTGCGGGTGTTGTGGATCGTAACCGTAGTTGGACGGGTAAAACTCGCGCGGGCATTGTGGGACGGAACGGGTTCATTTTAATTTGTTTTTAATAGCGGTAAGGTTGCTAAGGTCGAAATCTATAAAATAAAAAATACTTATGTGGTGATCGGGGAGTTGTGGGTAGTGGGACCTGTCATTAAATATCACCTAACCTTCGTTAGTGACAATACTATAATGATTTTGAACATCCATCCCACATGCTCAACGAAGACCGCAAGACGGCCAGGGTGGCTGTCGACCAAAGAGAAGCGGTGACATGGCACCTAGTTACCAAGCTGTGATGTAGAGACAGATACTCACGGTAGACAGTGGTCAAGTTGGCGAGCGCCCAGACGGCCCAGTACTGGCACTGCGGAGTGTGGTAAGCCGACAGCAGACTCAGGATGGGCTCGAAGCTGCGGTAGTTGATGTTCCGCTGCGCCTGAGAAAGCAAGAAGAGAAAGACAATGTTTTTAAGGTTCCCTATCCATACGGAAGCCTATTACTAAGCTTACGCCCTCTGTCTGTCTGTCCGTCTATCCGTCCGAGGAATGTATCTTTCGAACCGTAATAGGTAGCCGGTTGAAATTTTCATAGAATATGCATTATTATAGCGGATATGCCAACAAAATAAATAATAAAAAGCACAAAAAGTAAAATATTAAGGGGGTCCTTATACAATTATCATAATATGAAGAGCCAGAGTGATCTACCAAATGATCATTTAAATAATATTTTAACTACAAAAGTATAAACCGAAAGGTATGAAAATGGTCACCGATAAATGGTGTGAACGATATGAAGGACTCAATATTTTGCAAAAAAAGTAATATGTATATACAATCGTTAAACTTGGTATAATTATTATAGTGCAAACTCTTTGATTGCGTGGTGGTACAGATGTAGTGAGATGTGGTGCGCAAGTCCGACCGGTACTTGGCTGGTTTTTTTATTATTCTGAGAAAGTGAAAGAAAATAAATAGTGAACCCCAATGAGGATCGAACGCACGACCTTCCGCTTAGTAAGCGAGGCCGTTACCTCTTGGCCAAGAGTCGCTCCGAATGGTGTGATGAGGTACCTTAAGGTTCCACAGTTGTATGGCCTCGGCGATGCGCTGCAGGACGAGGTGGCGCGCAGGGTCGTGCACGACCCACGCGGACGGGCCGTCCGACGCCATGTGCGCGAGTACACCGGCCGCGTTGTAGCTCACCTGTCACACAGTCCGTACTATATTCTTATTAAATTACAAGCTGTGCCCGCGGCTCCGCCCGCTCTCATATTTCACTTCACTGCTAACCTCATAAGCTATTTAGCGTGATAGTAAGTAGCCTATAGTTGATGGGAAGAATAAAGCTATCCGTAGAATTTTGGTTTATTAAAATCGGTTTAGTGGTTCTCGAGTTATAAGCGGACAGACAGACACTCAGACAGAAACCAGACGTTGGATTTTATTATAGGTAAGGATAACATTTCATTAATTTAAAAAGATCAAAATCTCAGTTTGTTTGTGTGCGTGCGTGCGTGCGTCCCAGCGTGCCTGCGTGTGTGTGTGTGGTGTGTGTGTTATTATTATGCCATACATTGATTTACTCATAGGTGTTATTTTTACATTAATTTTACATATTAGGTACAGTAGAGTGCCGATTATGCGTCGGTCACGCAAACGACTGCTTATCTGAATGGTCTAGGTTGTTGTTATTTAGGAAAATAACTAAATAAACTAACAAAATATTCTCAACCTGGCTGCTTATAAATGCGCAAGCTTACTTCGGAAGGCTAAGCAAGATTAATCATACAAAATCAGGTCTACCGCAATCTTGTGAAAATTTATAAAATTTACTTGTGTACTACTCCATACCAACGAGTATGTATGAACATCGTTATGAGCGTGTAAGTCTTTAGAGGTGTGTCGGGATCCTGGCACGTGGAGATCCATTGTCTCTGCCTAGCCCATTGGACAAGGGGTGTGACGTTATGTACGAGTATATACCTCAATGCCGTCGCTGCATGAATAGAGGAGTTCGTAGAACACCTCGAGGAGGACGGGTTTCATGAGGTAGTGGCGCAGAGATTGCACTTCCGCCACGTTCCCCAGCAGCCCCATCATATTGCGGAGCAGCTCCTCCTTGAGACGGAAGCTCTGCCCGGACACGCATCACATATTAATATAAAAACAGTTAAACTGGCTATGCACTGAAGTACCTTAACAGGATACTGCAGACTAAACAAACACCTACACCTCAAAAGAAGAAAGTAGGTAACTAAGGGAGTTGCCGAAGGCTGACTTCGGTTCAGGTATACAATAAAACTTGTTGAAGAAAATAAGTACTAAGGGCGAGGGCAGAGGTCGAACTACGTTCAGGTAAACGATAAACCTTCTCGAATAAAGTAATTAACTAAGGCCATGGCTGCAGTACGAGCTGCATTCACGAACATTATAAACTTCTTGAAGAAAGTAAATAACTAGGAGCGAGGCCGAAGGCCGAGCTGCGTTCAGGTAAACGATAAACCCTCTCCCGCTCGAGCCTTGCTTTTAATGATTATCTTCGATATAATATCGTTTACGCGGACACCACAGTTCGGCGTTCAGCCGTGCCCTAATATACATTCTTCAAAAAGGTTTATCTATACTTTGGACTAAATTATTTTAAACATGCAATAATTTTTATATTAATTGGAATGTTTTTAATTTTCGAGATTTTTTATATATTATGTTATTCCGGGATATACAATATCACTATAAAAAGTTTCAGTGGTTTTTGCGTGATGCGCGTACAAACATTAGATTTGATAATGGCTATGACATTAATTCTTTTGACACTTTATAAAATGCTGCCATACAGCTACTGCTGTACATTTTCTATTATTTCATTATAGAAGCCATACAACGTTGTAGTTATACATTGTATGGCACGCATGATTCTCATTTACCGGCATCACATAAACCTACAAACATGCAACACACATAGACGTGTATGTGTCTGGTTGACACGCTGCACGCGAGCGAGCGACAGCGTCTCAACGCACACCGGCGGGCGAATGCTGTATATGAGAATGTACTAGCATGTTGTTCCTGCACATGATGTTCCTATAGGAAATAGGAATCAAACCATAGTTTCTCTTGAGTTTCTGCTGACTATACTGAACAAGACGTAAACATCGTTGACTAGGAATGAGGAAGTAAGTAGTAAACGGTGTTCATACTTACACCATTTACCACTAAAGCCTTTGCAACGGTGTGCAGTAAAGGCTTGACTGACAAGATGTAAAAATTTATTAACCCTTAGGCAGGCCAAGAAGTAATCCAGTCCATTAGAGTCCAGGAAACGTTGGGAGTTCTCCGGGGTCTCGTCAGTGACGTTCCACATGGTGGACCAGGCCACTTCCAATACGTCATCACACAACTTGTGCTCCAAGCGGTCCGATATCAGCTGCAGCATTGTCTGGAAACATTCATCTCTTTATGGTTGCACTACACATTGGCCAAAAAATACAAGACTATTTTAAAGGAATATATAACTAAAATATTCGCCATTGATGTAGAATATCACATTTTAGTTTTTGGTTGTATGAGTGACAATTAGTCCTTGAAATAATTAGAGACGTCATTAGCCAATTCCAGGATGGGACTAACTAGTAGTGGACTCCAGAAAGTACACTTTGAAAACCACTTTATCGATTTACATACGGTTTTTACTGTTCCATTCAGTCACCTCTCAAAATGGTTCAAGCATATAAATTATAACGCCACGTCATCGGCCACCTGAGTTGTGAGCAATAAGTCACGCAAAGTAAACTGCAGGCAAAAGCAAATTTTCATAATAATTGAAATTTTTTCATTTTTGATATTTTTTTGTAAAATATGTTATTCCTGGTTATATACTGTCATCATACAAAGTTTCGTAAAATTCCGTTCTGTGGTTTTTGCGTCATGCGCCTACAGACAGACAGAAAGAATTTTCAAAACTGTTACTCTCTTTAAGTCATCCTGCATTGTTGTTTTCCCAATATATTTGATGTACTATAGATTTTATTGGCTATACGATTTTATTATATGTATAAACAAGTCGGTGTAACCGCCCGCTGCTAATACGAGTGTAAAATTTTGCAAAATAAATGTAGAAGAATCATTGTCAGAACTTATTCAGAAAAATATTTAGCAAAGGTGATGTCCAATGAAGTAAACAAGTTTGACAAGGGAACTTTCTCGATCATTATAAATTCGCATGACACTAGGCTTGGTGCTTACAGATTGCTGTTAAGGATTTATAACACTGACTGGAGCCATACGGCATCGGGATCGGCATTGGCATTTCATCCGTCGCGTCCCAGTGTACGCGGAGTTAAACGGTGGGTGATTGATTACTGGACTATGAAGTGTTGCCTCTCCCCGCTACTCCCCGCACTGGTGACACCTTTCGCTCATTGGAGGCTGACTAGTGAAACTACAGGTCCCTTACCTTCATACTTTACTAGGTGGTAGGGTTTAACCCACCCGGGTTGATGCCACTGCTCTGAATGAAGGTCGGTCGAAATGGCTATATAAATAGATTGTGTTTTCCGTCCAGTTCAGTGTAGCCGGCACGACCAAAGAGAAGCACTGCCATGGCACCTAGTTCACCAAGGTGTTTTGGGCTGACATTACAGATGCTTTAGGTGATGTAGCCGACCGTGTCAGCTAAACAAAAAAATTTATGTACTAACTGTGATGACGCCAACTTTGCCCAGGAATCGTTTCTGCTGGCCGTCCACCTGGCAGGCCAGCGAGTTGAGCAGGTAGACAGAGATACGCTGCACGAATGCCTCCTGGTTCAAGTCCGACACTCCGTAGATCAATATCATGACTATCTTCTCGTATTCGAAGATCTGAATCACACAAATACTTATCATTCCAAACTAATGCCCCATAATTACGTAGGCTATTGGAAGAGTTCTCTTTTGGAAGAGTCATCGTTTTGTTAATATTATTATATTCTATTACAGAGTAAATTTGTTTTTTTAATTGTTAAAAAACAACTAGGCCACATTCAACTAACACCACATTCAAGTAAGTAGCTAAATGAAATGAAGATGATAATTGTAAGTGAAGATAATGTACTCACCACATCTGCAGGAATTCTGAACTGGCACAAAGTGAGGCAGCCGTTCCTCATCATCGTCTCATCACTGATGTGAGCCTCCATTCCCTTCAGCAGAACCTGTATGATCTGTCTCTTCGTTTTTCTGTTGATCTTTATCTTTTCCCTGCTTTTCATTATGTAGAAAAGTGTGGCACTGAAATGTTTGAAAAATTTAGAATTACCTACTAATATATTTTTTTATGAAACCTTACAACATGTCTACACCGCCTACTGTGCCTAGTTGTGCCGGCTAAATTGAACTTGACGGAAAACAATATGCAACTACTTTCATAGGTGATTCGAACGAACTTTATTTGGTGCGGTGGTGTCAATCCAGAAGGGTTAAATCCTACCACCAAGTATCATAAGGGAGGTAGGTACCTAAAGGTACAAGAAGATAGTTTTAAGTGAAACCTGGTCTTGCCTAGATTGGCGATAAACTCCTACATTAGGCCACTATGGAAGCCTCATAGAGAATCGGACAAGTTCTCTGTCTGCTATTATTTTATTTTCTAGACGTCCAGATGTACCAGCCGCGAAGCAAAGGATACAGAATTTGTTTCGGTAGAGAGAGGGAAGTCGAGCACGGGACTAGTTCTGCACCACGTTCCAGTTAACGCAGACCAGCTGACAATGGCTTAACACGAGCTGAAACATTCAGTGAGCTGTAAGAGAGCAAGATAGCCCAAACGCTGGTTGAGACTAGTGACTTTTTCTCGATAGAAATGTTGCTATGAAATAACAATATATCGTCGTAGTAGAGATAAACAGAGCTAAGCCACACATGCAACATTTCGAGATATTGACGATTAAAGGTTTAAAGTCTCGAAAATTTATATGTTTTTAGTTGTATCTTTCAAACTACATATCATATTTTCCCAAAATTTTTACACATGGTAGTAATGTACATATTCTAATGGGATAATATGAAGTTTGGACCCTATCATTTGTAGTTTTTTAGTTATTAAGGGTTTAGCACTTAACCTCTGTTTACTACTGAGAAAATGTTCTCTCGCGTAAGCAGGATTGTCGTGGAGCATAATGAAGCTATGTTGGTTATCTCAGTTATGCATTATAAGTTTCATCCATTTAGAACCAATTTTCTGTGAATGTTGTTGGTCAACAGTATGTATGTGGCTAGGCTTCGTTCGTTAGTACAGAAATATTGAAAAATTAATTGATAGTAAACCAATACTATGACGCCTAAAGTTATTTATCTTTTAAAAAGTTTATATGGAATTTCAGTTAACATCCCTTTATCATTATTGAAATAACGTACTTCTAACCTCGTAATCGCTTGGCTCTCTTTTCCACTATAATCTCCGTCTCATTCTGAGTATTTTGGCATTAAAAACGCATTTTCGCCAAAATGTGGCTTGGCTCTGTTTTACTCTACCACGACGATATGTAGGTAGGTATAGCAAGTTTGTACAATTTGGCTGGTAGTGAATTGAGCTGCTGTACCTGCCGGTAATCTGTATGTGCTTTTCCTTGACATTCTTGTCCATGGCTTGCAGGAGGAGGTTAAGTGCGCGTATGACCTGTTGGTTGTTGTCGTAGCGGAACGTGCTGTAAAGGTCGTTGAGGACGCGAGTTAACATCTCTGGTCGCTCGATGTACGCCTCAGTCGCATTCAGTATTTGGTTTTCGTCAGCGTCACCCGCGACCTGCATTCACATTAATGTAGTTATGTGAACCGAACGACCCATTTTTCATACATACATCATAATAATGGCGGACTTCGTGCATACCTACACTGGTGTGCAATGGAGTTTCAGTAAGGGCAAGTACACGTTTTTAGAAAAAAAAACCCCCTTGGGTTCCATGCTATTTTCGCCGCGCGAAAATTCGCGAAATTTTACGAGCGCAGCCACTTAAACTCTAATATTTCGTAAAATATATTAAGTCAGAACAATAAAATCTATTTACACTAATATCCAATCAAATTATACACAAAACTATGTAAAACAAGTGACAATTCACTTATTTAGAGGCAGAGACAATTTTTTTTAACTCTAGGGAAAAGAAAATACACCTAACATTTTTCCCAAATGTTTTCTAAACTTAAATTGACAATTCCCCATTACATATCATATACCAAATTGTAGGTGAAGAACAATGTCATTAAACGGAAGACGTCAGAATATATTCTGACGTCTCATTCATGAAAATCCATAAAAAAAAAATTTTTTTTTTTCTGTTTGAGAGTGAAAAACCCACTCTCAAACGAAAAAAAAATATTCTGAAGTCTCATTTTTGACTGAAGGTTCCATGTTTTTATTTATTTATTGTGAATGGGATTCAAGGGTGTGATTGATAGCAATGGAAATTTTTTTTTAACCATCTATCTAAAATACTCTCTCATTCTAATAAGAAAAATACGCTGAAATAGCTCTAGACGAGAATGTACAAATTTCAGCACCGTGCGGAGCAGATGTGTGGCGGCAGGTTAAACTTGTTACAGAGGACTCGTAAAAACTCTACTGTAAGGGTTGTTGCAGAAAAAAATACAGTAAGCATTCATACTTCAAGCACCAAGTGACATGTTGTGAATTTCAAGGTTTTGTGCCACATGATGGATTTTTTTTTCCGAAAGTTACAAAACATTAATTGCTGAAGCGACATTAAGTGCTCACATCATCTCCAAACCTGGCTATATAGAACAAATTATAGAACAGCTGTACTCACCCTCAATGCTGGAATACGACGTCTCCTGCAGGCATTGTCCTGCGTGCCATATAGGCCGAGGAAGTGGAGAGGGCGCTCGGTGCGGCTTGCCAGCCCTGGGATCTCGTTCGTGTCGGTTCCCGGGCCCGGGCCCGCCAGGTTTGTACCCGATATGTCCAGGCCCTCCAGATCGGGCAACTTGGTCACGATCTCGGCGAGCACCTCGTTGGCGCTGATGTATTTGCCATAACGTATGTCGGACTGGGATACGTCGAGATAGCGCAGGGAGACGATGGTCACGATCCACTCCATGACATCCTGCAGCCAGTAGACGTTGTGCAGGATGAGCGCCTGCAGGTACTCCAGCTCGGTGAGGCAGGAGATGTTGCTGAGCGAGGTGCAGTCAGACAGGTCGAGGTGGGTGAGCCAGGTGAGCGGGCGCAGCAGCTGCAGAGGGAACAGCGCCACCCCGCGCCGCCGCACCGTCAGCTGCCGCAGCTTGGGAGCGTTGAGGATGTAGCCGCCGCTGTGGAAGCTCATGTTCTCGTATGGGATTATGTCGGTAAGAGGGCCGATCTTGAGCGACACCAAGTTCTCGCTGTGCGCGTTGATGTAGTCTAGAGAGACGGGTGTAAGTATCTCGCAGCGGACAAGCTCCAACACGCGCGGCTTGTGCTCCAGCATGCCGAGGAGCCCCTTGTCGCTGACGCGAGAGTTGCGGAGCTTCAGCGTCGTGAGGTGTGTGCGGCTGTGGTCGTGAAACATGTTCGCAAGGTCGTCAGTCACGCGCCTCTTCAGCTGGTAAGCCTCAAGGAACCGCTCGCATATGCCGTAGGGCAGAATAACTTTATTCTTCATCCTGAGCGCAGTGCTGTCGGGAACTCGCTCCGTTAATATATTGGGATGCTTGATGATGCACTCCATGACCAGGTTGAACAGCGTGTCGGGATCGTCGGTCGCCGTGGCGCAGGAGATCTCCGTTAGCGAGGCCATCATTGGAGCTACGCAATTATTTTTGTTCTGTTGATCAATACATAAGCGCGCGACGCGATGGCGCCGCGCGCGTCAACGTAACGACCCCCGCGCCGCGCTGCGATCTGCACAACCTCACAGAGCACAACACGAGGATTAGTGTGTTGTGGGAGACAGTGCACTATTGCTTTGCTACGCTACGCTAAAGTTACGCTATCCCCAGTCACTGCAGAAGGACTTATTTCAGCTGACACACACACATACAGGCACAGACAGAACTATTTTTGGCCCTATTCGTACGAGAATCAACTTGGAACGTGCGTGATAAAATCCTTGGTGAAACGCACAGATTAAATAATCTGAACTAAATCTCACATATTTTGTATTAAAATTCGAGAGCGCCGAGAGCATCTAAAATAAATAATAGGTAGATACATAAATATCGAGATTCGTTCGAGACCGTTTTGCTTGCTTTGACAATTGCTTGACAGTGTTGTGTTGACTGACTGAGACTGACACTGACACATGAAAGCAATTCTTTTTTTTTTTACTTTATCGCTATGGAAAGGCGAGATTGATCTAACCGTATAGGCAAGTCTTTCTTTTGGCATTTTCTTATTAGATAGGTAAAAATCCACAGTATCAGTCCAGATAATGGCCTAAGCCAAGTCTTAATTTGTGGTTAATTTTTTTATTTTTTATTATAGGTTCTTCTTTACGCACGTTATGAAAATATGTTATTAAAATAAAAAAACGTCATCGTCACCGCATACAAATTATTTGTATAATGCAACATTTGTGGCAACCGTGTGTGGCCGGTAGGTACTTAAAAAGAATAGCCCCACTGCATCTCTCCCCATGCATGTCGTAAAAGGCGACTAAGGGATAAGGACAAGATGCCGTGCTAAAGGGCGACAGGCTCGCCACCTCTCACCTTGGCACGGTACTTCCACCGAGTCATGTAGCAGGTGGGTCTTCGTGCCTTACTTGCTGCTTGATCGATTGAATCTTGTTCGAATACTTTGCGAAACGTGGTGGTCGGTGTTGTGCTGTAATTTACCAGACTTCTTGAAGGACAACACCGATTACTCTGCTTACACCGATTGTCGGGATTCAGCGTGTGTGATATGTATGTATGCAACATTGATCATTTTGAGCTTGGCTGGGGGCACCACAGCCTTCTTGGAAAAAAAATGCCACATGAAAAAAATAAAACCACATTTATAGGAGAAAATTTTAAACTACTTCTAATAAGAACAAAATGAAAAATTGTCTAACGTAAATAAATTGTTTAATAAAATGCACGTTAATTATACCAGTGTAATTATAATTTATAATGTACACCTTCTTGAGGAAAAAAAACTGGTCATTTTGGGTAAAATAATTAACATTATTATGCAAACCTAAGTTACGATTTTTCTCTGACTAAATTCACTTCATTCCCGATTGATTACCTCATATAAATATGGCGTGATGCTATACTTAACCTATATCTTACACCGAGTCGAGCGAGCCCTAAGTTTTTCTGAAAAGCTCAATTTGAATTGATTCAGTCAATAATACCTATTATAAGTAATTAAAGTAAAACATAATAATATCATTGGATTCAGTTGCTTTTACCAGTTTTTACGTGATCCAGAAACAAACACACAATAGATAAGCATACAAAAAATGATCTCAATACATTCTATAAAGCCGCGTCTCCTGCGCATGTTTTTACGAAAAAAAATTGGTTGTCTGTAAAGTCGGTTTACGGACGATAGTTTTACGTGATGACGTCATAAAGTATATAAAGTGCGAAGTCAGATACAAAATCAGTTCCGGCGGATATTTACCATGTAAAATTAATTTAAGTACATGATAAAGATGTGATAATAACTAATAAAAAATAAGAGAAAATAACGACTATTAATTTTTGTTTAACCCTTTGGCTCTGGAAGCATTAACCAAACCTTTAAAATATTTAAAAAACCTAAATAAAAAGCCAATAATAATATCAATATAAACATTGTGTTGGGACTCAATCAAACCTACATAACGCCATCTACATGTACAACGTTGCAACATCTACCTAACTGCGAAATGAAGAATACCGCTGAAGTATTTCATTTACTATTGACGCTAGATGTGGATGCTAGATGTGGACGCTAGATGTCGCTCTATGAAATCTTCACATACTGTTGACAAAATTTGCAGCGATAGGTACACGGTCGACTAGCCCGCGTGGTTATAAAGACTGGTCGGTGATGGTGGCAGGGACGCGGGTTTTAGGCTCGCAAAAGACGGAGAAATATATTTTGTATTTCCTACTATTGTGTATGCCTCTCTATCGCGCTCTCGCTTGCACACACAGGTCTCTATCGCGCTCTCGCTTGCACACACAGGTTTAGATGGAACGTGACACTTCTTCGTGCGTGAAGCCGGTGTTCATCAATTTATAAGATGTGACGTCATCACGTCAAAACATGAAACAAAAACATTATTTCTATAGGGTTTTCATACAAATGTGGCAGGCCACGTCCCAATGTTTCGGTGTAATGTTTCGAAAAAAACATTCGCTGGAGTCCCCGGCTTTACTTATTCACTCTTCATCCCTCAATTAATTTTGCGAAGCTTTATTCGAAAGTTGAAAACGTCGAATTTCGTAGTCGGCGCCAATGACGTATCATGTATTCTTTGGTCGGCGCTAAACATTTTGGTCAACCTGACTCGAGCTGGTTTAATTTCTTGGGGTTCTTTCTTCTTTTAAGCCCATCACAGACGGAGCTATAATATACGTCAATTTATATACTAAGCTATATATTATGTAGCCTAACGGCTAGGGATTGGGCCTCTATAATCAGTGGTGGGGCATGAACTTAATTTGATGTGGGCAAGATACATTTTGCGAGGTCCTATCAATTTTGCCAATACTCAATACATTTAACAACATATCAAATCGCAATAATACAGCCACTGTAATTTCAATATTCACTGCCTCTGTCCTGCTTTCCCATCTTGTGTCGGATAAAGGCTGTATAGTAAGGTTTAGTTTGCCTTTCATTAAGTCTAAACATGTTTACTCGGTCGGGGTATCTTATAATAGATCTAGCTGAATGGTTTTCATGAATCAAAGCTGCACGAACTCTCGAGGCGCGAGGCCCCTCGGGCCGCGAGGCCGTGGGCGGTCGCCCACGTCGCCCACGCCTTGCGCCGCCTCTGTCTATAATTTTTTCATTCAAAACACCACAAGCCAGCAATTATCATCAGCCCGTATCGGTCCACTGCTGGACATAGCCCTCTCCCAAGGCACGCCACGGCATGTAGTCTTTCGTTCTTCTTATCCATTCAACCACTCCCGGCTAGCTTTTTTATGGTGGTCACTTTAAACACTACCTATAATAAATAATTAAATAAATAAAGTACGTAGTGAGGAGTTGAGGACATACTTTTTCAAAATTGTATGAAATACGAGTAACAATATTGTTCATGGGTGACTGTCGTGTAATCATGGGATGACTTGAGTACGGTTTATCTTATTATTTATCTTATTATTTATCCAGCGAAGTGCTACTGTTTGAGCTTAACCAGGAAAGGTTCAAAGTTTACCTCGAGCAATCCAGGTTTGACAGTAGCCGGAAAACCAATCGCAACCATGGCTGATGAAGCTCCTTTTAAATTCTTGGGCAAAAGGATCACCAGCAGAGGAAAGGAGCATCCTACTGATGATATTGTCCAACTTTTCGAAGAGAGCCTCCGCCAAACTGACAATCTTCCCCTCCTGGGTACACAAAAGGCATGGATTTACGATAACTACCTGACATCAAAACTTTCATGGCCATTTCTCGTCTACGACTTCACAAAGCAAAACCTGACTAAATTAGACTCGTATGTGACCAGATTCCTGAAATCATGGTTTGGACTGGCTCACCCGGCTGACTCGTCAACGCTATACAGATCTCACAATAACTTTGGACTGAACATTAAGAAACCGTCGATATTTTATCAAAAGGCGAGAATAGCCAAACGATGTATACTCAAAGACTCCAATGATAGCGCTATTCAAGCCTTACCCAACACATCACTATCAGATGAACTGGAATCGAGACTCGACTTCTACAAATCATTCCAAGTTGGTACACGCACCAATAGATCTGGATTGGGCATAGAAACAGCAAAGTCTGATAAAGAAATACTGAAAGGTTTTGCTCAGGAGGACATGGAACAAGGCTTCAAACTTCACGCCTTAAACCTAGAAATGCAGAATGATTGGCTAACAGTGGGTGACTTCTGCATCCCTCCTGCATTGAAGTGGAAATCCATAATATACAACTGGTCCCCTGAGCTGCTTAAGTTCTACTTAAATGCATTCCAGCTTACTCTCCCCGACCCGAGTAACCTAGTTAGATGGGGGAAATCTACAAATAGACTATGCCCGTCATGTAAGGAGTTCGTAGGCACGGCCAAACATTTGTTATGTGGATGCAAAATACTACTTGAGCGAGGCCAGTATTCCTACCGTCATGATAAAGTCCTCCAAATCATCAGAGAGGCCATCAACCTGTCAATTGCACGGACCAGGAAAGGGCAAACCAGTAGCGGCTTCCAGAAGGTCAACTTTGTGAAACCTGGAGCCAATAAGCTGCCCAAAGATAGGACTAAACCTTCTTCAATTTTGGGAGCAGCAAAGGATTGGGAATTGTTGATGGACACACATGAGAAGCATTACCAAATGCCTTCGGAAATCTGTACCACAGCATTAAGACCGGATATACTCATATTCTCAAAAGCGACAAAGCATGTAGTACTTGTTGAACTTACAGTTCCATGGGAAAGTAACATACCGAAGGACCACAACATCAAACTTAACAAGTACTGCAACTTAGTAGACCGGATTGTGAGAAACGGATTCAAGACTGATCTCTTCGCTGTGGAAGTCGGAGCAAGAGGACTACCAGCGAAGTCGCTCTACAGTCTCTTCAAGAATCTAGGGCTCCCAAGATCGACGCTAAGCTCATATATGGAGAGAGCTTCGAAAACGTCACTGGAAGCATCCTACAGAATATGGATAGGTAGAGAGAGGGAGGTCGAGAGCGGGACTGGTGGTTTCCCCGCGTCCTAGTCAACGCAGACTAGCTGACGAGGGCTTGAAGCGAGCCGAAACGTGAAGCATGCGCGGGAAATTTAGAGTGGCCACTCGCTAGTCCCGGCCTCGATTAATACCCTCCTCTACTGCCGATGGGCCCGGATATGTTCGGTGAAGCCATCGTAAGCTTAGATCCACACCTTCCTAGGAGCGGACAGATAGCCAGTTACATTTACTTTATAAGCGGCTCGTTTATAAGGAGGTCCTTTTGGTAGTTGTCATAAATGAAAAACTAGATAGAGGGCATGAATACCTACCAAAATATTAAGTTAGCTGTATAAGTTTTCGATATACCTATTGTTTTTATTTTATTTTTAACAATGCTTGCAATAAAACTTTGCAAGCTTATTTAATTCTTTTATTTTAGTCATAATTGACTGATAAACAAATTATTTCTAAGAAAAAAATTCTAACTGTTTTCATGAGTTACCTAACTAAATTAAAATCGATGTTAGAGTAATAGGTAATTATTGTTATGTCTTGAGTTTTCTTTTTCATTTCTTTGATAAAAATAAAAATTAAACACCAAGTTAATTTGATATTTCAAAAACTTTCTATAAGATAGGCCTTTGAAATAATAAAAATCCAATAAATAAATAATACACCTAAAATATATAGAAAAGACCTAAACACAAAGTTATTCATAACTTTATGTGCAAAGGTGGAAGGAATAGCTCATTGAAATAAGTTTGGATGGCGGTTGTTACTTGCTTGGTTGTATAGGTCTGCTAGATAAACATATAGGTTACTAGCTGTTGCCCGAGGCTTCGCTCGCATGAAATTCGTATTTAAAAAGAAGAAAGTAATAAGTTCGCTATCATACCTTTATTTCGGCGCGCGGGACAATTCGGTTTCTATGAGAGCCACATTGTAGCGTAACCGGAACTGAATTTTATTTAGCCTATCCTGTGTCCCGTATAATCAAATGTGCTTGTACTAAGTTTCATCTAATTCGGATGATCGGTTAAGAGTTACGGAGGAACATACATACATACAACCATACAGAAAAGATTTCTAAAAATCGTCAATTTAGTTTTAGTATCCATAGAGTCTACAAATGCAATATCTCATAAAAGCATTGATATCTATTTTATAGATCGAACGTCGTACGATGCAACTTGTGCTAGACGTCGGTACAAGTGTGCGTGCATGCACACGCAGTATTGTGATACGTGACACGATCCCTACAACTACGAAGGTGCTATCGCGCTCTCGGCCCCACCCGCTCACAGATGACAAGAGCGAGCGAGAAAGACGTCCTCGCTCTCCCACCGGCGCGTTTGCCGTCTTTCCGCCCACTCCCATCACCAGCAGGCAAGCGAAAACGAGAACGCGATACCACCGCACCGTCACACGATCCTATCCGTGACAGCATGGCTTCTTAACACGCCATAACATGCTCAAGCGAAACAAACAACAACATTTGTCACTGTCACTCTTTATAACAGCAACCGGGCATGCTGCACACACGCGTCACCGACTCGATACAGACCTGCGTGCGTTCAACACGCGCCGCGCACGCCGTATGAAGCGGCTGTCCGTGAAATCTGCACTATATGCAGGTCTCGTCGAGAACATATTTTTTCAGGAGTGATGTATGGGATGGGCCAATCTATAAAATAGATATCGATGCATAAAACAAGTAACTCACTACATGACCATTCCTTACAGATTTATTATTAGTATTGATGATATGAGTGAAAATAATAGAGATTGTAGTTGTGTGGACGTATAGACGTGTTGAAACTCGCACTCGCCTCCAATACCGCAGCGGTACCGTCATCTGTTCTGTACACATGCACCACAATACACTCTCCGTTGTATGCACTCGAGAATTGACCTAGGTATATATAAGTAATATTAAATAACAGTGAAAAATAGTACCTAAGTAGTACTTTGTCAGCCTCGGTACATCAGTAGTACGTACTATGCAGCGGCGTTCGATCGCCGTAGTTGAGCACGCTGGGCGTAATCGGATTTTGGATGCGCATGAACATCTGACCGTTGAGGCTGGCCATTGTCCATATTCCATGTAAAACTGGGTTTGTTATCATCTGACCGAATGGAAATTCGTTCGTAGAAGCTATGTAAAGCTATGTAGCTCGCTAGTCCCGACCTCGATTAACACCCTTCTCTACTGCCGATGGGCCCGGATATGTTCGGTGAAGCCATCGCAAGCTGAGTTCCACACCTTCCTTCTAGTTTCTTTTCCGTCTAGTTCAATGTAGACGGCATGACCAAAGTGAATCACGAATTGACACCTAGTTCACCAAGGTGTTATGCGCAGACATCACGGGTGTTACCTATAGGTGTGGTGTAGCCAACCGTGTCAGTTTCCATAAAAAAAAAAACAATAATATATGAATCCAAATTGGAATGATTTTTAATATTTCATAAAGAAGATAATTTTATTATTATAACAAATTTGATCAGTCCATTTAATTTTCTGTTAATTATTTCTTAAGATATTTAAACATTTTAAGTTGTTTCATTACTAGCGGGGTCCATTTTGATGGCATAATGCCATTGATTTTATAACCCTGTCGGGACAGATAGACCACTCCATATAACAAATTTGGTAACGTTGTAAATCGTAAAACCAACAGAGGGCGTTAATAATTTTTCTTGATGTTGTCGTAAAACAAACAGGTGGCGTTAATGTTTGTTAATACTTCTATACTAAGGGCGCTATCTAGTTGAAATACAACATGTATCTAGGTACCTTTAATTGTCACTAGGCTGTAGAATTACTGCTACTAGACAAAAGATGGCACTTTCATTTATATTTATAAAGAACATTATTTATGTAAATTCCAAAATTTTTAATTATATTTGAATAATAAAATTATGACAATTTACAATTAAACTAACACTTCTTATCAAATTAAATAAAATAAAAAAATGTTTTGAAAATTATTTGGTATACGGAACAAAATATTATTATGATTGTAATTTACCGGTGTGAAGTTAGCAGCCAAAGTTAGCAGCCAAAAGAGGGTAATACAAAAAGTTTCAGCTTGTCACAAAATGTGTGCAGACATGTAACCTACGAATAAAGAGAACACTGTAAATGGAATATTTCATATACAACACTATTCCGAAAAGTATATAACAAAATATCAGATGAAACATTGAAAATCAAAATACAGGTGAGATAACATTTTTGTTTAAGTCAATATAAAATGTAATTCAACACGTGAATAAAATCAAATAAAAATAAAAGATCTCACCGACAAGATTGTAAATTTATAAAAAGGATGATTGAATTTTAAAATTAAATATAGTTTTTAGATGTTAAAAAATTAAAAATGTATAACGACCAAACTAAGGTTTTTGTCTACCAATGCTATATGGGCGAAAATGAGGCAATGATACGTGTTCTCACTGCAAAAAAGGTACTTCGTAAAAAGGTACCCGTAGTTAGGGGATTAGACCTTTAAATTTTAAAAATAAATTATTTCAATGCTCAGCTAAGTATTAGAAACTGAAAAAATTATAACGGCCAAACGAGGCTTTGTGTCCACCAAGGCTATACGACAGAAAATCAGGCCACGACACGTATTGTTACAGCAAAAAGGTAAACTCCGTAATTAGGGGATTAGACCTTTAAATTTAAAAAAAAAATTATTTCAATACTCAGCTAAGTATTAGACACTGAAAAAATTATAACGGCCAAACGAGGCTTTGTGTCCACCAAGGCTATATGAAAGAAAATGAAGCAATGACATGTTGTTACAGCAAAAAAGTGAACTCCGTAATTAGGGGATTAGACCTTTAAATTTTAAAAATAAATTATTTCAATACTCAGCTAAGTGTTAGAAACTGAAAAAATTATAACAGCCAAACGAGACTTTGTGTCCACCAAGGCTATACGAAAAAAAATCAAGCAATGACACATGTTGTTACAGCATAAAAGTGAACTTCGTAATTAGGGGATTAGACCTTTAAATTTTAAAAATAAATTATTTCAATACTCAGCTAAGTATTAGAAACTGAAAAAATTATAACGGCCAAACGAGGCTTTGTGTTCACCAAGGCTGTATGCCAGAAAATCACGCAATGACACATGTTGTTACAGCAAAAAAGTGAACTTCGTAATTAGGAGATTAGACATTTAAATTTTAAAAATAATTTATTTCCATACTCAGCTAAGTATTAGAAACTGAAAAAATTATAACGGCCAAATGAGAGTTTGTGTCCACCAAGGCTATATGAAAGAAAATCAACCAATGACACATGTTGTTACAGCAAAAAAGTGAACTCCGTAATTAGGGGATTAGACCTTTAAAATTTAAAAATAAATTATTTCAATACTCAGCTAAGTATTAGAAACTGAAAAAATTATAACGGCGAAAAGAGGCTTTGTGTCCACCAAGGCTATATGCCAGAAAATCACGCAATGACACATGTTGTTACAGCAAAAAAGTAAACTCCGTAATTAGGGGATTAGACCTTTAAAATTTAAAAATAAAGTATTTCAATACTCGGCTAAGTATTAGAAACTGAAAAAATTATAACGGTCAAACGAGGCTTTGTGTCCACCAAGGTTATATGCTAGAAAATCACGCAATGACACATGTTGTTACAGCAAAAAAGTGAACTCCGTAATTAGGGGATTAGACCTTTAAATTTTAAAAATAAATTATTTAAATACTCAGCTAAGTATTAGAATCTGAAAAAATTATAACGGCCAAACGAGGCTTTGTGTCCACCAAGGTTATATGCCAGAAAATCACGCAATGACACATGTTGTTACAGCTAAAAAGTGAACTCCGTAATTAAGGGATTAGACCTTTAAAATTTAAAAATAAAGTATTTCAATACTCGGCTAAGTATTAGAAACTGAAAAAATTATAACGGCCAAACGAGGCTTTGTGTCCACCAAGGCTATACGACAGAAAATCAGGCCACGACACGTATTGTTACAGCAAAAAGGTAAACTCCGTAATTAGGGGATTAGACCTTTAAATTTAAAAAAAAAATTATTTCAATACTCAGCTAAGTATTAGACACTGAAAAAATTATAACGGCCAAACGAGGCTTTGTGTCCACCAAGGCTATATGAAAGAAAATAAAGCAAAGACACATGTTGTTACAGCAAAAAAGTGAACTCCGTAATTAGGGGATTAGACCTTTAAAATTTAAAAATAAAGTATTTCAATGCTCAGCTAAGTATTAGAAACTGAAAAAATTATAACGGCCAAACGAAGCTTTGTGTCCACCAAGGCTATATGAAAGAAAATGAAGCAATGACACATGTTGTTACAGCAAAAAAGTGAACTCCGTAATTAGGGGATTAGACCTTTAAATTTTAAAAATAAATTATTTCAATACTCAGCTAAGTGTTAGAAACTGAAAAAATTATAACGGCCAAACGAGGCTTTGTGTCCACCAAGGCTATATGAAAGAAAATAAAGCAAAGACACATGTTGTTACAGCAAAAAAGTGAACTCCGTAATTAGGGGATTAGACCTTTAAAATTTAAAAATAAAGTATTTCAATGCTCAGCTAAGTATTAGAAACTGAAAAAATTATAACGGCCAAACGAGGCTTTGTGTCCACCAAGGCTATATGAAAGAAAATGAAGCAATGACACATGTTGTTACAGCAAAAAAGTGAACTCCGTAATTAGGGGATTAGACCTTTAAATTTTAAAAATAAATTATTTCAATACTCAGCTAAGTGTTAGAAACTGAAAAAATTATAACGGCCAAACGAGGCTTTGTGTCCACCAAGGCTATATGAAAGAAAATGAAGCAATGACACATATTGTTACAGCAAAAAAGTGAACTCCGTAATTAGGGGATTAGACCTTTAATTTTTAAAAATAAATTATTTCAATACTCAGCTAAGTGTTAGAAACTGAAAAAATTATAACGGCCAAACGAGGCTTTGCGTCCACCAAAACTATACGTAAGAAAATCACGTAATGGCACATGTTGTCACATCATAAAAGTGAACTTCGTAGTTAGGGGATTAGACCTTTAAATTTCAAAAATAAATTACTTAAATACTCAGCTGAGTATTAGAAACTGAAAAAATGATAACGGCCAAACGAGGCTTTGTGTCCACCAAGGCTATATGAAAGAAAATGAAGCAATGACACATGTTGTTACAGCAAAAAAGTGAACTCCGTAATTAGGGGATTAGACCTTTAAATTTTAAAAATAAATTATTTCAATACTCAGCTAAGTGTTAGAAACTGAAAAAATTATAACGGCCAAACGAGGCTTTGTGTTCACCAAGGCTGTATGCCAGAAAATCACGCAATGACACATGTTGTTACAGCAAAAAAGTGAACTTCGTAATTAGGGGATTAGACATTTAAATTTTAAAAATAATTTATTTCCATACTCAGCTAAGTATTAGAAACTGAAAAAATTATAACGGCCAAATGAGAGTTTGTGTCCACCAAGGCTGTATGCCAGAAAATCACGCAATGACACATGTTGTTACAGCAAAAAAGTGAACTTCGTTATTAGGGGATTAGACATTTAAATTTTAAAAATAATTTATTTCCATACTCAGCTAAGTATTAGAAACTGAAAAAATTATAACGGCCAAACGAGGCTTTGTGTCCACCAAGGCTATACGACAGAAAATCAGGCCACGACACGTATTGTTACAGCAAAAAGGTAAACTCCGTAATTAGGGGATTAGACCTTTAAATTAAAAAAAAAAATTATTTCAATACTCAGCTAAGTATTAGACACTGAAAAAATTATAACGGCCAAACGAGGCTTTGTGTCCACCAAGGCTATATGAAAGAAAATGAAGCAATGACACATGTTGTTACAGCAAAAAAGTGAACTCCGTAATTAGGGGATTAGACCTTTAAAATTTAAAAATAAAGTATTTCAATGCTCAGCTAAGTATTAGAAACTAAAAAAATTATAACGGCCAAACGAGGCTTTGTGTCCACCAAGGCTATACGACAGAAAATCAGGCCATGACACGTATTGTTACAGCAAAAAGGTCAACTCCGTAATTAGGGGATTAGACCTTTAAATTTAAAAAATAAATTATTTCAATACTCAGCTAAGTATTAGAAACTGAAAAAATTATAACGGCCAAACGAGGCTTTGTGTCCACCAAGGCTATATGAAAGAAAATGAAGCAATGACACATATTGTTACAGCAAAAAAGTGAACTCCGTAATTAGGGGATTAGACCTTTAATTTTTAAAAATAAATTATTTCAATACTCAGCTAAGTGTTAGAAACTGAAAAAATTATAACGGCCAAACGAGGCTTTCCGTCCGCAAAAACTATACGTAAGAAAATCACGTAATGGCACATGTTGTCACATCATAAAAGTGAACTTCGTAGTTAGGGGATTAGACCTTTAAATTTTAAAAACAAATTACTTAAATACTCAGCTGAGTATAAGAAACTGAAAAAATTATAACGGCCAAACGAGGCTTTGTGTCCACCAAGGCTATATGAAAGAAAATAAAACAATGACACATGTTGTTACAGCAAAAAAGTGAACTCCGTAATTAGGGGATTAGACCTTTAAATTTTAAAAATAAATTATTTCAATACTCAGCTTAGTGTTAGAAACTGAAAAAATTATAACAGCCAAACGAGACTTTGTGTCCACCAAGACTATATGAAAAAAAATAAAACAACGACACATGTTGTTACAGCATAAAAGTGAACTTCGTAATTAGGGGATTAGACCTTTAAATTTTAAAAATAAATTATTTCATTACTCAGCTAAGTATTAGAAACTGAAAAATTTATAACGGCCAAACGAGGCTTTGTGTCCACCAAGGCTATACGTCAGAAAATCACGTAATGGCACATGTTGTAATAGCATAAAAGTAAACTTCGTAATTAGGGGATTAGACCTTTAAAATTTAAAAATAAAGTATTTCAATACTCAGCTAAGTATTAGAAACTGAAAAAATTATAACGGCCAAACGAGGCTTTGTGTCCACCAAGGCTATATGAAAAAAAAACAAGCAATGACACATGTTGTTACAGCATAAAAGTGAACTTCGTTATTAGGGGATTAGACCTTTAACCCGTCCTCTACGGAAGCATTAACCAAAACAATCCTTCTACTACACCAGGTGGCGGGCGCGATCGGCGCCGGCGCATTACTCTCGAAAAAAAATCATTTTGGAAGATTTTTCCATAAAACTTCATGAACTAACATATGGATTGTATTTACAGATAAATATTCTAGCTATAAATAGTATTTTTTTATATATATTGCATATTATTATTTTGTAAAGTTGTGTTATATGAAAATCGCGACCTGTCTCAGATTTTTTATTTTTATAAATTTATTAGACCGGAAATCGGTCACATAGTATTTTTATTATAAACACTAATAAATAACGGACCTAATCATACCTTTCTTGTGTATCAGCAGCCCCCGTGTCAACCACAATAAAATTTTGAATTCGCAAAAAATGTTGGCAAAAAAAACACTTTCACCAAGTTTCTAGGCGAAACCTAGGTCACAAAAATGGCTCATTTCTCGTAAATTTACGACATGCAAGCACTAAGCGGCACATATTATTCAACTAGAAGAACTAAGGAACATTTCTGTCACCTCACTTTTTCCAAAAAAACGATTTATTTTGAGAAACAAGCTTCTCAAAACAGGCAAAGTTTGTATGGCGCGAGACCTAGGTCACAAAAATGGCTTGTTGCTCGTAAATGTACGACATGTAAGCACTAAACGGCATATATTATTCAACTAGAAGAACTAATGAACATTTCTGTCACCTCACTTTCTCCAAAAAACCGATTTATTTTGAGAAACAAGCTTTGACAACAACAACAAACAGGAAAAAATTGTCAGTATGGAGTAGGACTTTTCTTCGACTTTTTACGTAAAATGCATCTCAACTCAGTACAAACAAATGTACTCAATAGGTCCGGAATATAATGAAAAAGAGGAAAAACATCACTTACCGGTCCATTCTTCTGTATTTGGTGAACAAACTCAACGAACATTCACTACACCGACCCACAACACAACACCCACAACAATGACGACAGATATGATATTTTTTTCCTACTCTGTCGGCTCGTTATAATCTTCGGTAATGATAGTGTTGGTAGATCAATTTTGTCAACTTTATAGTATGTCTCTTTGTAGTAATACTCCCATAGTAGATTGTGTAGGGAAAAATTATTTTTCGGCCCATGCAGCGGTTTGGAGCGGTGGCGGGTTAATATTGACCGCTCCATAGATGACGGTATAAATGCTCGGCGGGCAATATTGCCCGCTCCAGTGATGAATAATTTAAAAATAAATTATTTCAATACTCAGCTAAGTATTAGAAACTGAAAAAATTATAACGGCCAAACGAGGCTTTGTGTCCACCAAGGCTATACGAAAGAAAATGAAGCAATGACACATGTTGTTACAGCAAAAAAGTGAACTCCGTAATTAGGGGATTAGACCTTTAAATTTTAAAAATAAATTATTTCAATACTCAGCTAAGTGTTAGAAACTGAAAAAATTATAACAGCCAAACGAGACTTTGTGTCCACCAAGGCTATATAAAAAAAAACAAGCAATGACACATGTTGTTACAGCATAAAAGTGAACTTCGTTATTAGGGGATTAGACCTTTAAAATTTAAAAATAAATTATTTCAATACTCAGCTAAGTATTAGAAACTGAAAAAATTATAACGGCGAAACGAGGCTTTGTGTCCACCACGGCTATATGTCAGAAAATCACGCAATGACACATGTTGTTACAGCAAAAAAGTGAACTCCGTAATTAGGGGATTAGACCTTTAAATTTTAAAAATAA
The DNA here is from genome assembly GCA_946902875.1 of Nematopogon swammerdamellus. Taxonomy (NCBI): domain Eukaryota; kingdom Metazoa; phylum Arthropoda; class Insecta; order Lepidoptera; family Adelidae; genus Nematopogon; species Nematopogon swammerdamellus. Next base: position 11,430,917 of record OX336338.1, read on the forward strand.
ATTATTTAAATACTCAGCTAAGTATTAGAATCTGAAAAAATTATAACGGCCAAACGAGGCTTTGTGTCCACCAAGGTTATATGCCAGAAAATCACGCAATGACACATGTTGTTACAGCTAAAAAGTGAACTCCGTAATTAAGGGATTAGACCTTTAAAATTTAAAAATAAAGTATTTCAATACTCGGCTAAGTATTAGAAACTGAAAAAATTATAACGGCCAAACGAGGCTTTGTGTCCACCAAGGCTATACGAAAGAAATTCAGGCCATGACACGTATTGTTACAGCAAAAAAGTCAACTCCGTAATTAGGGGATTAGACCTTTAAATTTAAAAAATAAAATATTTTAATACTCAGCTAAGTATTAGAAACTGAAAAAATTATAATGGCCAAACGAAACTTTGTGTCCACCAAGGCTATATGAAAGAAAATGAAGCAATGACACATGTTGTTACAGCAAAAAAGTGAACTCCGTAATTAGGGCATTAGACCTTTAAATTTTAAAAATAAATTATTTCAATACTCAGCTAAGTGAGTGTGAAAAAATTATAACAGCCAAACGAGACTTTGTGTCCACCAAGGCTATATGAAAAACAATCAAGCAACGACACATCTTGTTACAGCATAAAAGTGAACTTCGTAATTAGGGGATTACACCTTTTAATTTTAAAAATAAATTATTTCAATACTCAGCTAAGTATTAGAAACTGAAAAATTTATAACGGCCAAACGAGGCTTTATGTCCACCAAGGCTGTATGCCAGAAAATCACGCAATGACACATGTTGTTACAGCAAAAAACTGAATTTCGTAATTAGGGGATTAGACATTTAAATTTTAAAAATAATTTATTTCCATACTCAGCTAAGTATTAGAAACTGAAAAAATTATAACGGCCAAATGAGAGTTTGTGTCCACCAAGGCTATATGAAAGAAAATCAACCAATGACACATGTTGTTACAGCAAAAAAGTGAACTCCGTAATTAGGGGATTAGACTTTTAAAATTTAAAAATAAATTATTTCAATACTCAGCTAAGTATTATAAACTGAAAAAATTATAACGGCGAAACGAGGCTTTGTGTCCACCATGGCTATATGCCAGAAAATCACGCAATGACACATATTGTTACAGCAAAAAAGTGAACTTCGTAATCAGGGGATTAGACCTTTAAATTTTAAAAATAAATTATTTAAATACTCAGCTAAGTATTAGAATCTGAAAAAATTATAACGGCCAAACGAGGCTTTGTGTCCACCAAGGTTATATGCCAGAAAATTACGCAATGACACTTGTTGTTACAGCAAAAAAGTGAACTCCGTAATTAGGGGATTAGACCTTTAAAATTTAAAAATAAGTTATTTCAATACTCAGTTAAGTATTAGAATCTGAAAAAATTATAACGGCCAAACGAGGCTTTGTGTCCACCAAGGCTATACAAAAGAAAATCAGGCCATGACACGTATTGTTACAGCAAAAAGGTCAACTCCGTAATTAGGGGATTAGACCTTTAAAATTTAAAAATAATGTATTTCAATACTAAGCTAAGTATTAGAAACTGAAAAAATTATAACGGCCAAACGAGGCTTTGTGTCCACCAAGGCTATATGCCAGAAAATCACGCAATGACACATATTGTTACAGCAAAAAAGTGAACTTCGTAATTAGGGGATTAGACATTTAAATTTTAAAAATAAATTATTTCAATACTCAGATAAGTGCTAGAAACTGAAAAAATTATAACGGCCAAACGAGGCTTTGTGTCCACCAAGGCTATACGTCAGAAAATCACGTAATGGCACATGTTGTAATAGCATAAAAGTAAACTTCGTAATTAGGGGATTAGACCTTTAAAATTTAAAAATAAAGTATTTCAATACTCAGCTAAGTATTAGAAACTGAAAAAATTATAACGGCCAAACGAGGCTTTGTGTCCACCAAAACTATACGCCAAAAAATCAGGCCATGACAGGTATTATTACAGCAAAAAGGTCAACTTAGTAATTAGGAGATTAGACCTTTAAATTTTAAAAATAAATTACTTAAATACTCAGCTAAGTATTAGAAACTGAAAAAATTATAACGGCAAAACGAGGCTTTGTGTCCACCAAGGCTATACGAAAGAAAATGAAGCAATGACACATGTTGTTACAGCAAAAAAGTGAACTCCGTAATTAGGGGATTAGACCTTTAAATTTTAAAAATAAATTATTTCAATACTCAGCTAAGTGTTAGAAACTGAAAAAATTATAACGGCCAAACGAGGCTTTGTGTTCACCAAGGCTGTATGCCAGAAAATCACGCAATGACACATGTTGTTACAGCAAAAAAGTGAACTTCGTAATTAGGGGATTAGACATTTAAATTTTAAAAATAATTTATTTCCATACTCAGCTAAGTATTAGAAACTGAAAAAATTATAACGGCCAAATGAGAGTTTGCGTCCACCAAGGCTGTATGCCAGAAAATCACGCAATGACACATGTTGTTACAGCAAAAAAGTGAACTTCGTTATTAGGGGATTAGACATTTAAATTTTAAAAATAATTTATTTCCATACTCAGCTAAGTATTAGAAACTGAAAAAATTATAACGGCGAAACGAGGCTTTGTGTCCACCACGGCTATATATCAGAAAATCACGCAATGACACATATTGTTACAGCAAAAAAGTGAACTTCGTAATTAGGGGATTAGACCTTTAAATTAAAAAAAAAATTATTTTAATACTCAGCTAAGTATTAGACACTGAAAAAATTATAACGGCCAAACGAGGCTTTGTGTCCACCAAGGCTATATGAAAGAAAATGAAGCAATGACACATGTTGTTACAGCAAAAAAGTGAACTTCGTAATTAGGGGATAAGACCTTTAAAATTTAAAAATAAAGTATTTCAATGCTCAGCTAAGTATTAGAAACTAAAAAAATTATAACGGCCAAACGAGGCTTTGTGTCCACCAAGGCTATACGACAGAAAAACAGGCCATGACACGTATTGTTACAGCAAAAAGGTCAACTCCGTAATTAGGGGATTAGACCTTTAAATTTAAAAAATAAATTATTTCAATACTCAGCTAAGTATTAGAAACTGAAAAAATTATAACGGCCAAACGAGGCTTTGTGTCCACCAAGGCTATATGAAAGAAAATGAAGCAATGACACATATTGTTACAGCAAAAAAGTGAACTCCGTAATTAGGGGATTAGACCTTTAATTTTTTAAAATAAATTATTTCAATACTCAGCTAAGTGTTAGAAACTGAAAAAATTATAACGGCCAAACGAGGCTTTCCGTCCGCAAAAACTATACGTAAGAAAATCACGTAATGGCACATGTTGTCACATCATAAAAGTGAACTTCGTAGTTAGGGGATTAGACCTTTAAATTTTAAAAACAAATTACTTAAATACTCAGCTGAGTATAAGAAACTGAAAAAATTATAACGGCCAAACGAGGCTTTGTGTCCACCAAGGCTATATGAAAGAAAATAAAACAATGACACATGTTGTTACAGCAAAAAAGTGAACTCCGTAATTAGGGGATTAGACCTTTAAATTTTAAAAATAAATTATTTCAATACTCAGCTTAGTGTTAGAAACTGAAAAAATTATAACAGCCAAACGAGACTTTGTGTCCACCAAGACTATATGAAAAAAAATAAAGCAACGACACATGTTGTTACAGCATAAAAGTGAACTTCGTAATTAGGGGATTAGACCTTTAAATTTTAAAAATAAATTATTTCATTACTCAGCTAAGTATTAGAAACTGAAAAATTTATAACGGCCAAACGAGGCTTTGTGTCCAACAAGGCTATACGTCAGAAAATCACGTAATGGCACATGTTGTAATAGCATAAAAGTAAACTTCGTAATTAGGGGATTAGACCTTTAAAATTTAAAAATAAAGTATTTCAATACTCAGCTAAGTATTAGAAACTGAAAAAATTATAACGGCCAAACGAGGCTTTGTGTCCACCAAGGCTATATGAAAAAAAAACAAGCAATGACACATGTTGTTACAGCATAAAAGTGAACTTCGTTATTAGGGGATTAGACCTTTAAAATTTAAAAATAAATTATTTCAATACTCAGCTAAGTATTAGAAACTGAAAAAATTATAACGGCCAAACGAGGCTTTGTGTCCACCAAGGCTATACGAAAGAAAATGAAGCAATGACACATGTTGTTACAGCAAAAAAGTGAACTCCGTAATTAGGGGATTAGACCTTTAAATTTTAAAAATAAATTATTTCAATACTCAGCTAAGTGTTAGAAACTGAAAAAATTATAACAGCCAAACGAGACTTTGTGTCCACCAAGGCTATATAAAAAAAAACAAGCAATGACACATGTTGTTACAGCATAAAAGTGAACTTCGTTATTAGGGGATTAGACCTTTAAAATTTAAAAATAAATTATTTCAATACTCAGCTAAGTATTAGAAACTGAAAAAATTATAACGGCGAAACGAGGCTTTGTGTCCACCACGGCTATATGTCAGAAAATCACGCAATGACACATGTTGTTACAGCAAAAAAGTGAACTCCGTAATTAGGGGATTAGACCTTTAAATTTTAAAAATAAATTATTTAAATACTCAGCTAAGTATTAGAATCTGAAAAAATTATAACGGCCAAACGAGGCTTTGTGTCCACCAAGGTTATATGCCAGAAAATCACGCAATGACACATGTTGTTACAGCTAAAAAGTGAACTCCGTAATTAAGGGATTAGACCTTTAAAATTTAAAAATAAAGTATTTCAATACTCGGCTAAGTATTAGAAACTGAAAAAATTATAACGGCCAAACGAGGCTTTGTGTCCACCAAGGCTATACGAAAGAAATTCAGGCCATGACACGTATTGTTACAGCAAAAAAGTCAACTCCGTAATTAGGGGATTAGACCTTTAAATTTAAAAAATAAAATATTTTAATACTCAGCTAAGTATTAGAAACTGAAAAAATTATAATGGCCAAACGAAACTTTGTGTCCACCAAGGCTATATGAAAGAAAATGAAGCAATGACACATGTTGTTACAGCAAAAAAGTGAACTCCGTAATTAGGGCATTAGACCTTTAAATTTTAAAAATAAATTATTTCAATACTCAGCTAAGTGAGTGTGAAAAAATTATAACAGCCAAACGAGACTTTGTGTCCACCAAGGCTATATGAAAAACAATCAAGCAACGACACATCTTGTTACAGCATAAAAGTGAACTTCGTAATTAGGGGATTACACCTTTTAATTTTAAAAATAAATTATTTCAATACTCAGCTAAGTATTAGAAACTGAAAAATTTATAACGGCCAAACGAGGCTTTATGTCCACCAAGGCTGTATGCCAGAAAATCACGCAATGACACATGTTGTTACAGCAAAAAACTGAATTTCGTAATTAGGGGATTAGACATTTAAATTTTAAAAATAATTTATTTCCATACTCAGCTAAGTATTAGAAACTGAAAAAATTATAACGGCCAAATGAGAGTTTGTGTCCACCAAGGCTATATGAAAGAAAATCAACCAATGACACATGTTGTTACAGCAAAAAGGTCAACTCCGTAATTAGGGGATTAGACCTTTAAATTAAAAAAATAAATTATTTCAATACTCAGCTAAGTATTAGAAACTGAAAAAATTATAACGGCCAAACGAGGCTTTGTGTCCACCAAGGCTGTATGCCAGAAAATCACGCAATTACACATATTGTTACAGCAAAAAAGTGAACTTCGTAATTAGGGGATTAGACCTTTAAATTTTAAAAATAAATTATTTAAATACTCAGCTAAGTATTAGATTCTGAAAAAATTATAACGGCCAAACGAGGCTTTGTGTCCACCAAGGCTATACGAAAAAAAATCAGGCCATGACACGTATTGTTACAGTAAAAAGGTCAACTCCGTAATTAGGGGATTAGACCTTTAAAATTTAAAAAAAAAGTATTTCAATACTCAGCTAAGTATTAGAAACTGAAAAAATTATAACGGCCAAACGAGGCTTTGTGTCCACCAAGGCTATATGCCAGAAAATCACGCAATGACACATATTGTTATAGCAAAAAGGTAAACTCCGTAATTAGTGGATTATACCTTTAAATTTAAAAAAAAATATTTCAATACTCAGCTAAGTATTAGACACTGAAAAAATTATAACGGCCAAACGAGGCTTTGTGTCCACCAAGGCTATATTAAAGAAAATGAAGCAATGACACATGTTGTTACAGCAAAAAAGTGAACTCCGTAATTAGGGGATTAGACCTTTAAAATTTAAAAATAAAGTATTTCAATGCTCAGCTAAGTATTAGAAACTAAAAAAATTATAACGGCCAAACGAGGCTTTGTGTCCACCAAGGCTATACGACAGAAAATCAGGCCATGACACGTATTGTTACAGCAAAAAGGTCAACTCCGTAATTAGGGGATTAGACCTTTAAATTTAAAAATAAAGTATTTCAATACTCAGCTAAGTATTAGAAACTGAAAAAATTATAACGGCCAAACGAGGCTTTGTGTCCACCAAGGCTATATGAAAAAAAAACAAGCAATGACACATGTTGTTACAGCATAAAAGTGAACTTCGTTATTAGGGGATTAGACCTTTAAAATTTAAAAATAAATTATTTCAATACTCAGCTAAGTATTAGAAACTGAAAAAATTATAACGGCCAAACGAGGCTTTGTGTCCACCAAGGCTATACGAAAGAAAATGAAGCAATGACACATGTTGTTACAGCAAAAAAGTGAACTCCGTAATTAGGGGATTAGACCTTTAAATTTTAAAAATAAATTATTTCAATACTCAGCTAAGTGTTAGAAACTGAAAAAATTATAACAGCCAAACGAGACTTTGTGTCCACCAAGGCTATATAAAAAAAAACAAGCAATGACACATGTTGTTACAGCATAAAAGTGAACTTCGTTATTAGGGGATTAGACCTTTAAAATTTAAAAATAAATTATTTCAATACTCAGCTAAGTATTAGAAACTGAAAAAATTATAACGGCGAAACGAGGCTTTGTGTCCACCACGGCTATATGTCAGAAAATCACGCAATGACACATGTTGTTACAGCAAAAAAGTGAACTCCGTAATTAGGGGATTAGACCTTTAAATTTTAAAAATAAATTATTTAAATACTCAGCTAAGTATTAGAATCTGAAAAAATTATAACGGCCAAACGAGGCTTTGTGTCCACCAAGGTTATATGCCAGAAAATCACGCAATGACACATGTTGTTACAGCTAAAAAGTGAACTCCGTAATTAAGGGATTAGACCTTTAAAATTTAAAAATAAAGTATTTCAATACTCGGCTAAGTATTAGAAACTGAAAAAATTATAACGGCCAAACGAGGCTTTGTGTCCACCAAGGCTATACGAAAGAAATTCAGGCCATGACACGTATTGTTACAGCAAAAAAGTCAACTCCGTAATTAGGGGATTAGACCTTTAAATTTAAAAAATAAAATATTTTAATACTCAGCTAAGTATTAGAAACTGAAAAAATTATAATGGCCAAACGAAACTTTGTGTCCACCAAGGCTATATGAAAGAAAATGAAGCAATGACACATGTTGTTACAGCAAAAAAGTGAACTCCGTAATTAGGGCATTAGACCTTTAAATTTTAAAAATAAATTATTTCAATACTCAGCTAAGTGAGTGTGAAAAAATTATAACAGCCAAACGAGACTTTGTGTCCACCAAGGCTATATGAAAAACAATCAAGCAACGACACATCTTGTTACAGCATAAAAGTGAACTTCGTAATTAGGGGATTACACCTTTTAATTTTAAAAATAAATTATTTCAATACTCAGCTAAGTATTAGAAACTGAAAAATTTATAACGGCCAAACGAGGCTTTATGTCCACCAAGGCTGTATGCCAGAAAATCACGCAATGACACATGTTGTTACAGCAAAAAACTGAATTTCGTAATTAGGGGATTAGACATTTAAATTTTAAAAATAATTTATTTCCATACTCAGCTAAGTATTAGAAACTGAAAAAATTATAACGGCCAAATGAGAGTTTGTGTCCACCAAGGCTATATGAAAGAAAATCAACCAATGACACATGTTGTTACAGCAAAAAGGTCAACTCCGTAATTAGGGGATTAGACCTTTAAATTAAAAAAATAAATTATTTCAATACTCAGCTAAGTATTAGAAACTGAAAAAATTATAACGGCCAAACGAGGCTTTGTGTCCACCAAGGCTGTATGCCAGAAAATCACGCAATTACACATATTGTTACAGCAAAAAAGTGAACTTCGTAATTAGGGGATTAGACCTTTAAATTTTAAAAATAAATTATTTAAATACTCAGCTAAGTATTAGATTCTGAAAAAATTATAACGGCCAAACGAGGCTTTGTGTCCACCAAGGCTATACGAAAAAAAATCAGGCCATGACACGTATTGTTACAGTAAAAAGGTCAACTCCGTAATTAGGGGATTAGACCTTTAAAATTTAAAAAAAAAGTATTTCAATACTCAGCTAAGTATTAGAAACTGAAAAAATTATAACGGCCAAACGAGGCTTTGTGTCCACCAAGGCTATATGCCAGAAAATCACGCAATGACACATATTGTTATAGCAAAAAGGTAAACTCCGTAATTAGGGGATTATACCTTTAAATTTAAAAAAAAATATTTCAATACTCAGCTAAGTATTAGACACTGAAAAAATTATAACGGCCAAACGAGGCTTTGTGTCCACCAAGGCTATATTAAAGAAAATGAAGCAATGACACATGTTGTTACAGCAAAAAAGTGAACTCCGTAATTAGGGGATTAGACCTTTAAAATTTAAAAATAAAGTATTTCAATGCTCAGCTAAGTATTAGAAACTAAAAAAATTATAACGGCGAAACGAGGCTTTGTGTCCACCAAGGCTATACGACAGAAAATCAGGCCATGACACGTATTGTTACAGCAAAAAGGTCAACTCCGTAATTAGGGGATTAGACCTTTAAATTTAAAAATAAATTATTTCAATACTCAGCTAAGTATTAGAAACTGAAAAAATTATAACGGCGAAACGAGGCTTTGTGTCCACCAAGGCTATATTAAAGAAAATGAAGCAATGACACATGTTGTTACAGAAAAAAAGTGAACTCCGTAATTAGGGGATTAGACCTTTAAAATTTAAAAATAAAGTATTTCAATGCTCAGCTAAGTATTAGAAACTAAAAAAATTATAACGGCCAAACGAGGCTTTATGTCCACCAAGGCTATACGACAGAAAATCAGGCCATGACACGTATTGTTACAGCAAAAAGGTCAACTCCGTAATTAGGGGATTAGACCTTTAAATTTAAAAAATAAATTATTTCAATACTCAGCTAAGTATTAGAAACTGAAAAAGTTATAACGGCCAAACGAGGCTTTGTGTCCACCAAGGCTATATGAAAGAAAATGAAGCAATGACACATATTGTTACAGCAAAAAAGTGAACTCCGTAATTAGGGGATTAGACCTTTAATTTTTAAAAATAAATTATTTCAATACTCAGCTAAGTGTTAGAAACTGAAAAAATTATAACAGCCAAACGAGACTTTGTGTCCACCAAGGCTATATGAAAAAAAATCAAGCAATGAAACATGTTGTTACAGCATAAAAGTGAACTTCGTAATTAGGGGATTAGACCTTTAAATTTAAAAAATAAATTATTTCAATACTCAGCTAAGTATTAGAAACTGAAAAAATTATAACGGCCAAACGAGGCTTTGTGTCCACCAAGGCTGTATGCCAGAAAATCACGCAATGACACATGTTGTTATAGCAAAAAAGTGAACTTCGTTATTAGGGGATTAGACATTTAAATTTTAAAAATAATTTATTTCCATACTCAGCTAAGTATTAGAAACTGAAAAAATTATAACGGCCAAACGAGGCTTTGTGTCCACCAAGGCTATACGACAGAAAATCAGGCCACGACACATATTGTTATAGCAAAAAGGTAAACTCCGTAATTAGGGGATTAGACCTTTAAATTAAAAAAAAAATTATTTCAATACTCAGCTAAGTATTAGACACTGAAAAAATTATAACGGCCAAACGAGGCTTTGTGTCCACCAATGCTATATGAAAGAAAATGAAGCAATGACACATGTTGTTACAGCAAAAAAGTGAACTCCGTAATTAGGGGATTAGACCTTTAAATTTAAAAATAAATTATTTCAATACTCAGCTAAGTATTAGAAACTGAAAAAATTATAACGGCGAAACGAGGCTTTGTGTCCACCAAGGCTATATGCCAGAAAATCACGCAATGACACATGTTGTTACAGCAAAAAAGTGAACTCCGTAATTAGGGGATTAGACCTTTAAAATTTAAAAATAAAGTATTTCAATACTCGGCTAAGTATTAGAAACTGAAAAAATTATAACGGCCAAAGGAGGCTTTGTGTCCACCAAGGTTATATGCCAGAAAATCACGCAATGACACATGTTGTTACAGCAAAAAGGTCAACTCCGTAATTAGGGGATTAGACCTTTAAATTTAAAAAATAAATTATTTCAATACTCAGCTAAGTATTAGAAACTGAAAAAATTATAACGGCCAAACGAGGCTTTGTGTCCACCAAGGCTATATAAAAGAAAATGAAGCAATGACACATATTGTTACAGCAAAAAAGTGAACTCCGTAATTAGGGTATTAGACGTTTAAAATTTAAAAATAAAGTATTTCAATACTCGGCTAAGTATTAGAAACTGAAAAAATTATAACGGCCAAACGAGGCTTTGTGTCCACCAAGGTTATATGCCAGAAAATCACGCAATGACACATGTTGTTACAGCAAAAAAGTGAACTTCGTAATTAGGGGATTAGACCTTTAAATTTTAAAAATAAATTATTTCAATACTCAGCTAAGTATTAGAAACTGAAAAAATTATAACGGCCAAACGAGGCTTTGTGTCCACCAACGCTATATGAAAGAAAATGAAGCAATGACACATGTTGTTACAGCAAAAAAGTGAACTCCGTAATTAGGGGATTAGACCTTTAAATTTTAAAAATAAATTATTTCAATACTCAGCTAAGTGTTAGAAACTGAAAAAATTATAACAGCCAAACGAGACTTTGTGTCCACCAAGGCTATACGAAAAAAAATCAAGCAATGACACATGTTGTTACAGCAAAAAAGTGAACTCCGTAATTAGGGGATTAGACCTTTAAATTGAGTATGGAAATAAATTATTTTTAAAATTTAAAGGTCTAATCCCATAATTACTAAGTTCACTTTTTTGCTGTAACAACATGTGTCATTGTTTCATTTTCTTTCATATAGCCTTGGTGGACACAAAGCCTCGTTTGGCCGTTATAATTTTTTCAGTTTCTAATACTTAGCTGAGTATGGAAATAAATTATTTTTAAAATTTAAATGTCTAATCCCCTAATAACGAAGTTCACTTTTTTGCTGTAACAACATGTGTCATTGCGTGATTTTCTGGCATACAGCCTTGGTGGACACAAAGCCTCGTTTGGCCGTTATAATTTTTTCAGTTTCTAATACTTAGCTGAGTATTGAAATAATTTATTTTTTTAATTTAAAGGTCTAATCCCCTAATTACGAAGTTCACTTTTATGCTGTAACAACATGTGTCATTGCTTGATTTTTTTTCATATAGCCTTGGTGGACACAACGTCTCGTTTGGCTGTTATAATTTTTTCAGTTTCTAACACATAGCTGAGTATTGAAATAATTTATTTTTAAAATTTAAAGGTCTAATCCCCTAATTACGGAGTTCACTTTTATGATGTGACAACATGTGCCATTACGTGATTTTCTTACGTATAGTTTTGGTGGACGCAAAGCCTCGTTTGGCCGTTATAATTTTTTCAGTTTCTAACACTTAGCTGAGTATTGAAATAATTTATTTTTAAAAATTAAAGGTCTAATCCCCTAATTACGAAGTTCACTTTTATGCTGTAACAACATGTGTCATTGCTTGATTTTTTTTCGTATAGCCTTGGTGGACACAAAGTCTCGTTTGGCCGTTATAATTTTTTCAGTTTCTAACACTTAGCTGAGTATTGAAATAATTTATTTTTTAAATTTAAAGGTCTAATCCCCTAATTACGAAGTTCACTTTTATGCTGTAACAACATGTGTCATTGCTTGATTTTTTTTCGTATAGCCTTGGTGGACACAAAGTCTCGTTTGGCTGTTATAATTTTTTCAGTTTCTAACACTTAGCTGAGTATTGAAATAATTTATTTTTAAAATTTAAAGGTCTAATCCCCTAATTACGGAGTTCACTTTTTTGCTGTAACAACATGTGTCATTGTTTCATTTTCTTTCTTATAGCCTTGGTGGACACAAAGCCTCGTTTGGCCGTTATAATTTTTTCAGTGTCTAATACTTAGCTGAGTATTGAAATAATTTTTTTTTTAAATTTAAAGGTCTAATCCTCTAATTACGGAGTTTACCTTTTTGCTGTAACAATACGTGTCGTGACCTGATTTTCTGTCGTATAGCCTTGGTGGACACAAAGCCTCGTTTGGCCGTTATAATTTTTTCAGTTTCTAATACTTAGCTGAGTATGGAAATAAATTATTTTTAAAATTTAAATGTCTAATCCCCTAATAACGAAGTTCACTTTTTTGCTGTAACAACATGTGTCATTGCGTGATTTTCTGGCATACAGCCTTGGTGGACACAAAGCCTCGTTTGGCCGTTATAATTTTTTCAGTTTCTAATACTTAGCTGAGTATTGAAATAATTTATTTTTTTAATTTAAAGGTCTAATCCCCTAATTACGAAGTTCACTTTTATGCTGTAACAACATGTGTCATTGCTTGATTTATTTTCGTATAGCCTTGGTGGACACAAAGTCTCGTTTGGCTGTCATAATTTTTTCAGTTTCTAACACTTAGCTGAGTATTGAAATAATTTATTTTTAAAATTTAAAGGTCTAATCCCCTAATTACGGAGTTCACTTTTTTGCTGTAACAACATGTGTCATTGCTTCATTTTCTTTCATATAGCCTTGGTGGACACAAAGCCTCGTTTCGCCGTTATAATTTTTTCAGTTTCTAATACTTAGCTGAGTATTGAAATAATTTATTTTTAAATTTAAAGGTCTAATCCCCTAATTACCGAGTTGACCTTTTTGCTGTAACAATACGTGTCATGGCCTGATTTTCTGTCGTATAGCCTTGGTGGACACAAAGCCTCGTTTGGCCGTTATAATTTTTTTAGTTTCTAATACTTAGCTGAGCATTGAAATACTTTATTTTTAAATTTTAAAGGTCTAATCCCCTAATTACGCAGTTCACTTTTTTGCTGTAACAACATGTGTCATTGCTTCATTTTCTTTCATATAGCCTTGGTGGACACAAAGCCTCGTTTGGCCGTTATAATTTTTTCAGTGTCTAATACTTAGCTGATTATTGAAATATTTTTTTTTTAAATTTAAAGGTCTAATCCCCTAATTACGGAGTTTACCTTTTTGCTATAGCAATACGTGTCGTGGCCTGATTTTCTGTCGTATAGCCTTGGTGGACACAAAGCCTCGTTTGGCCGTTATAATTTTTTCAGTTTCTAATACTTAGCTGAGTATGGAAATAAATTATTTTTAAAATTTAAATGTCTAATCCCCTAATAACGAAGTTCACTTTTTTGCTGTAACAACATGTGTCATTGGTTGATTTTCTTTCATATAGCCTTGGTGGACACAAAGCCTCGTTTCGCCGTTATAATTTTTTCAGTATCTAATACTTAGCTGAGTATTGAAATTATATATTTTTTAAATTTAAAGGTCTAATCCCCTAATTACGGAGTTGACCTTTTTGCTGTAACAACATGTGTCATTGCGTGATTTTCTGGCATATAACCTTGGTGGACACAAAGCCTCGTTTGGCCGTTATAATTTTTTCAGTTTCTAATACTTAGCCGAGTATTGAAATACTTTATTTTAAAATTTTAAAGGTCTAATCCCCTAATTACGGAGTTCACTTTTTTGCTGTAACAACATGTGTCATTGGTTGATTTTCTTTCATATAGCCTTGGTGGACACAAACTCTCATTTGGCCGTTATAATTTTTTCAGTTTCTAATACTTAGCTGAGTATGGAAATAAATTATTTTTAAAATTTAAATGTCTAATCCCCTAATTACGAAGTTCACTTTTATGCTGTAACAACATTGTGTCATTGCTTGATTTATTTTCGTATAGCCTTGGTGGACACAAAGTCTCGTTTGGCTGTTATAATTTTTTCAGTTTCTAACACTTAGCTGAGTATTGAAATAATTTATTTTTAAAATTTAAAGGTCTAATCCCCTAATTACGGAGTTCACTTTTTTGCTGTAACAACATGTGTCATTGCTTCATTTTCTTTCATATAGCCTTGGTGGACACAAAGCCTCGTTTGGCCGTTATAATTTTTTCAGTGTCTAATACTTAGCTGAGTATTGAAATAATTTTTTTTTTAAATTTAAAGGTCTAATCCCCTAATTACGGAGTTTACCTTTTTGCTGTAACAATACGTGTCGTGGCCTGATTTTCTGTCGTATAGCCTTGGTGGACACAAAGCCTCGTTTGGCCGTTATAATTTTTTCAGTTTCTAATACTTAGCTAAGTATTGAAATAATTTATTTTTTAAATTTAAAGGTCTAATCCCCTAATTACGAAGTTCACTTTTATGCTGTAACAACATGTGTCATTGCTTGATTTTTTTTCATATAGCCTTGGTGGACACAACGTCTCGTTTGGCTGTTATAATTTTTTCAGTTTCTAACACATAGCTGAGTATTGAAATAATTTATTTTTAAAATTTAAAGGTCTAATCCCCTAATTACGGAGTTCACTTTTATGATGTGACAACATGTGCCATTACGTGATTTTCTTACGTATAGTTTTGGTGGACGCAAAGCCTCGTTTGGCCGTTATAATTTTTTCAGTTTCTAACACTTAGCTGAGTATTGAAATAATTTATTTTTAAAAATTAAAGGTCTAATCCCCTAATTACGAAGTTCACTTTTATGCTGTAACAACATGTGTCATTGCTTGATTTTTTTTCGTATAGCCTTGGTGGACACAAAGTCTCGTTTGGCTGTTATAATTTTTTCAGTTTCTAACACTTAGCTGAGTATTGAAATTATTTATTTTTTAAATTTAAAGGTCTAATCCCCTAATTACGGAGTTCACTTTTTTGCTGTAACAACATGTGTCATTGCTTCATTTTCTTTCATATAGCCTTGGTGGACACAAAGCCTCGTTTGGCCGTTATAATTTTTTCAGTTTCTAATACTCAGCTGAGTATTTAAGTAATTTATTTTTAAAATTTAAAGGTCTAATCCCCTAACTACGAAGTTCACTTTTATGATGTGACAACATGTGCCATTACGTGATTTTCTTACGTATAGTTTTGGTGGACGCAAAGCCTCGTTTGGCCGTTATAATTTTTTCAGTTTCTAACACTTAGCTGAGTATTGAAATAATTTATTTTTAAAAATTAAAGGTCTAATCCCCTAATTACGGAGTTCACTTTTTTGCTGTAACAATATGTGTCATTGTTTCATTTTCTTTCATATAGCCTTGGTGGACACAAAGCCTCGTTTGGCCGTTATAATTTTTTCAGTTTCTAATACTTAGCTAAGTATTGAAATAATTTATTTTTTAAATTTAAAGGTCTAATCCCCTAATTACGGAGTTGACCTTTTTGCTGTAACAATACGTGTCATGGCCTGATTTTCTGTCGTATAGCCTTGGTGGACACAAAGCCTCGTTTGGCCGTTATAATTTTTTTAGTTTCTAATACTTAGCTGAGCATTGAAATACTTTATTTTTAAATTTTAAAGGTCTAATCCCCTAATTACGGAGTTCACTTTTTCGCTGTAACAACATGTGTCATTGCTTCATTTTCTTTCATATAGCCTTGGTGGACACAAAGCCTCGTTTCGCCGTTATAATTTTTTCAGTTTCTAATACTTAGCTGAGTATTGAAATAATTTATTTTTTAAATTTAAAGGTCTAATCCCCTAATTACGGAGTTGACCTTTTTGCTGTAACAATACGTGTCATGGCCTGATTTTCTGTCGTATAGCCTTTGTGGACACAAAGCCTCGTTTCGCCGTTATAATTTTTTCAGTTTGTAATACTTAGCTGAGTATTGAAATAATTTATTTTTTAAATTTAAAGGTCTAATCCCCTAATTACGGAGTTGACCTTTTTGCTGTAACAACATGTGTCATTGCGTGATTTTCTGGCATATAACCTTGGTGGACACAAAGCCTCGTTTGGCCGTTATAATTTTTTCAGTTTCTAATACTTAGCCGAGTATAGAAATACTTTATTTTTAAATTTTAAAGGTCCGCTAATTACGGATTTCACTTTTTTGCTGTAACAACATGTGTCATTGCGTGATTTTCTGGCATATAGCCTTGGTGGACACAAAGCCTCGTTTCGCCGTTATAATTTTTTCAGTTTCTAATACTTAGCTGAGTATTGAAATAATTTATTTTTAAAATTTAAAGGTCTAATCCCCTAATTACGAAGTTCCATTTTATGCTGTAACAACATGTGTCATTGCTTGATTTTTTTTCGTATAGCCTTGGTGGACACAAAGTCTCGTTTGGCTGTTATAATTTTTTCAGTTTCTAACACTTAGCTGAGTATTGAAATAATTTATTTTTAAAATTTAAAGGTCTAATCCCCTAATTACGGAACTGACCTTTTTGCTGTAACAATACGTGTCATGGGCTGATTTTCTGTCGTATAGCCTTGGTGGACACAAAGCCTCGTTTGGCCGTTATAATTTTTTTAGTTTCTAATACTTAGCTGAGCATTGAAATACTTTATTTTTAAGTTTTAAAGGTCTAATCCCCTAATTACGGAGTTCACTTTTTTGCTGTAACAACATGTGTCATTGCTTCATTTTCTTTCATATAGCCTTGGTGGACACAAAGCCTCGTTTGGCCGTTATAATTTTTTCAGTGTCTAATACTTAGCTGAGTATTGAAATAATTTTTTTTTTTAATTTAAAGGTCTAATCCCCTAATTACGGAGTTTACCTTTTTGCTGTAACAACATGTGTCATTGCGTGATTTTCTGGCATATAACCTTGGTGGACACAAAGCCTCGTTTGGCCGTTATAATTTTTTCAGTTTCTAATACTTAGCCGAGTATTGAAATACTTTATTTTTAAATTTTAAAGGTCTAATCCCCTAATTACGGAGTTCACTTTTTTGCTGTAACAACATGTGTCATTGCGTGATTTTCTGGCATATAGCCTTGGTGGACACAAAGCCTCGTTTCGCCGTTATAATTTTTTCAGTTTCTAATACTTAGCTGAGTATTGAAATAATTTATTTTTAAATTTTAAAGGTCTAATCCCCTAATTACGGAGTTCACTTTTTTGCTGTAACAACATGTGTCATTGGTTGATTTTCTTTCATATAGCCTTGGTGGACACAAACTCTCATTTGGCCGTTATAATTTTTTCAGTTTCTAATACTTAGCTGAGTATGGAAATAAATTATTTTTAAAATTTAAATGTCTAATCCCCTAATTACGAAGTTCACTTTTTTGTTGTAACAACATGTGTCATTGCGTGATTTTCTGGCATACAGTCTTGGTGAGCACAAAGCCTCATTTGGCCGTTATAATTTTTTCAGTTTCTAATACTTAGCTGAGTATTGAAATAATTTATTTTTAAAATTTAAAGGTCTAATCCCCTAACTACGAAGTTCACTTTTATGATGTGACAACATGTGCCATTACGTGATTTTCTTACGTATAGTTTTGGTGGACGCAAAGCCTCGTTTGGCCGTTATAATTTTTTCAGTTTCTAACACTTAGCTGAGTATTGAAATAATTTATTTTTAAAAATTAAAGGTCTAATCCCCTAATTACGGAGTTCACTTTTTTGCTGTAACAATATGTGTCATTGTTTCATTTTCTTTCATATAGCCTTGGTGGACACAAAGCCTCGTTTGGCCGTTATAATTTTTTCAGTTTCTAATACTTAGCTAAGTATTGAAATAATTTATTTTTTAAATTTAAAGGTCTAATCCCCTAATTACGGAGTTGACCTTTTTGCTGTAACAATACGTGTCATGGCCTGATTTTCTGTCGTATAGCCTTGGTGGACACAAAGCCTCGTTTGGCCGTTATAATTTTTTCAGTTTCTAATACTTAGCTGAGTATGGAAATAAATTATTTTTAAAATTTAAATGTCTAATCCCCTAATAACGAAGTTCACTTTTTTGCTGTAACAACATGTGTCATTGCGTGATTTTCTGGCATACAGCCTTGGTGGACACAAAGCCTCGTTTGGCCGTTATAATTTTTTCAGTTTCTAATACTTAGCTGAGTATTGAAATAATTTATTTTTTAAATTTAAAGGTCTAATCCCCTAATTACGAAGTTCACTTTTATGCTGTAACAACATGTGTCATTGCTTGATTTTTTTTCATATAGCCTTGGTGGACACAAAGTCTCGTTTGGCTGTTATAATTTTTTCAGTTTCTAACACTTAGCTGAGTATTGAAATAATTTATTTTTAAAATTTAAAGGTCTAATCCCCTAATTACGGAGTTCACTTTTTTGCTGTAACAACATGTGTCATTGCTTCATTTTCTTTCATATAGCCTTGGTGGACACAAAGCCTCGTTTGGCCGTTATAATTTTTTCAGTTTCTAATACTCAGCTGAGTATTTAAGTAATTTATTTTTAATATTTAAAGGTCTAATCCCCTAACTACGAAGTTCACTTTTATGATGTGACAACATGTGCCATTACGTGATTTTCTTACGTATAGTTTTGGTGGACGCAAAGCCTCGTTTGGCCGTTATAATTTTTTCAGTTTCTAACACTTAGCTGAGTATTGAAATAATTTATTTTTAAAAATTAAAGGTCTAATCCCCTAATTACGGAGTTCACTTTTTTGCTGTAACAATATGTGTCATTGTTTCATTTTCTTTCATATAGCCTTGGTGGACACAAAGCCTCGTTTGGCCGTTATAATTTTTTCAGTTTCTAATACTTAGCTAAGTATTGAAATAATTTATTTTTTAAATTTAAAGGTCTAATCCCCTAATTACGGAGTTGACCTTTTTGCTGTAACAATACGTGTCATGGGCTGATTTTCTGTCGTATAGCCTTGGTGGACACAAAGCCTCGTTTGGCCGTTATAATTTTTTTAGTTTCTAATACTTAGCTGAGCATTGAAATACTTTATTTTTAAGTTTTAAAGGTCTAATCCCCTAATTACGGAGTTCACTTTTTTGCTGTAACAACATGTGTCATTGCTTCATTTTCTTTCATATAGCCTTGGTGGACACAAAGCCTCGTTTCGCCGTTATAATTTTTTTCAGTTTCTAATACTTAGCTGAGTATTGAAATAATTTATTTTTTAAATTTAAAGGTCTAATCCCCTAATTACGGAGTTGACCTTTTTGCTGTAACAACATGTGTCATTGCGTGATTTTCTGGCATATAACCTTGGTGGACACAAAGCCTCGTTTGGCCGTTATAATTTTTTCAGTTTCTAATACTTAGCCGAGTATTGAAATACTTTATTTTTAAATTTTAAAGGTCTAATCCCCTAATTACGGAGTTCACTTTTTTGCTGTAACAACATGTGTCATTGCGTGATTTTCTGGCATATAGCCTTGGTGGACACAAAGCCTCGTTTCGCCGTTATAATTTTTTCAGTTTCTAATACTTAGCTGAGTATTGAAATAATTTATTTTTAAATTTTAAAGGTCTAATCCCCTAATTACGGAGTTCACTTTTTTGCTGTAACAACATGTGTCATTGGTTGATTTTCTTTCATATAGCCTTGGTGGACACAAACTCTCATTTGGCCGTTATAATTTTTTCAGTTTCTAATACTTAGCTGAGTATGGAAATAAATTATTTTTAAAATTTAAATGTCTAATCCCCTAATTACGAAGTTCACTTTTTTGTTGTAACAACATGTGTCATTGCGTGATTTTCTGGCATACAGCCTTGGTGAGCACAAAGCCTCATTTGGCCGTTATAATTTTTTCAGTTTCTAATACTTAGCTGAGTATTGAAATAATTTATTTTTAAAATTTAAAGGTCTAATCCCCTAATTACGAAGTTCACTTTTATGCTGTAACAACATGTGTCATTGCTTGATTTTTTTTCGTATAGGCTTGGTGGACACAAAGTCTCGTTTGGCTGTTATAATTTTTTCAGTTTCTAACACTTAGCTGAGTATTGAAATAATTTATTTTTAAAATTTAAAGGTCTAATCCCCTAATTACGGAGTTCACTTTTTTGCTGTAACAATACGTGTCGTGGCCTGATTTTCTGTCGTATAGCCTTGGTGGACACAAAGCCTCGTTTGGCCGTTATAATTTTTTCAGTGTCTAATACTTAGCTGAGTATTGAAATAATTTTTTTTTTAAATTTAAAGGTCTAATCCCCTAACTACGGGTACCTTTTTACGAAGTACCTTTTTTGCAGTGAGAACACGTATCATTGCCTTTTTTTCGCCCATATAGCATTGGTAGACAAAAACCTTAGTTTGGTCGTTATACATTTTTAATTTTTTACCCGACTACGGCGAAGCCAAAAAAGGAAGGGTTATGAGTTTGGCGTGTATGTATGTATGTATGTATGTGACTATCTATATTCCACTCTACAGCCTAAAGTACTGGGCCGATTTGAATAATTCTTGCGCCAGTGGATTTGTCTTATTCACGGGAGTGTCATAGGCTATATAACAATTTTCAAAATTTAAAATGGCGGACGCACGGCCTCAAAATGTCAAATTAGTTTTTCAAAATATATTGAGTGGGGTATCAAATTAAAGATAATTAAATTACGATTCCGAAAATATATACTTTGCTATCTATTAAACTTATGTATACAGAGAAATAGAGCCAAATGTGTGGCGCATGTATGAATCGCGATTATTCGCGATGAAGCGTGGTCGCCCGCGCACCGCGCCGCGCGCCCCCGCGGTTTCGGTACGCGAAGACGCGACTGCGACGCGAAGAAGCGACATGGTATTGTTGGTAATATACCTACATACTTACTCACTGATCTACCGCAAATTTTATGTATGTATAATATTATTATTAGATACAGTACTATGCTAAAATAAATTGGTATTAAATGTCCATGTAGGTACCTAGTGTAAGCATAATATGTAGTGTAGGTGTACCGTGTGGGGTCGGTACTTAAAAAGAATAGCCCCACTGCATCTCTCCCCGTCGCATGTCGTAAAAGTCGACTAAGGGATCGTCAGCCTGGGCAGCTTAATGGTGCGGTCAGTTTACTGATGGATGACCGCCCGACTGTTGGAGGCTGACCGTGGTTCGGATACCATGTTAAACTGTAGGTCCCTTTCCTTCTTACCTTAATAGGTGGTAGGGTTTATCCCGGCCGGGTTGGTACCACCGCACTGAGCGAAACGTCGGTCGAAACGGCTATGTAAATAGTTCGTGTTTTCCGTCCAGTTCAGTGTAGCCGGCGCGAAATGAAGGGAAGCACTGACATGGCACCTAGTTCACCCGGTGTTATGGGCTGACATCACGGATGTTGTAGGTGATGAAGCCAATCGTGTCAAGTTTCCATAAAAAAAAAAGGTAGGTACATTAAATATACCTAATACCTCAAATATTTTCGGATGCAAGTTACCCTTCAGCTAAGCGGGATATTGTGGAAGAGAAGAACCGCCGATTGCGAAAAAGTATTCCCAATTTTCTGGGTGCAGTTTTAGCCCTAGACTCGATTAGTTTTTAGAGGGTGAACTAAATTGACTAAAACACGATTCGTTTTATGGACTCTCTAATATATTAATTTTGCAGATCAGTTTGTTTGAGATTTTACATCGAGATAAGATGACAATCATAATAAAAACATTGACAAATAAATTCTTAGAGTTCTAAATTTTGAAAATGTGTCTATGGTACAATAGTTTATGGCGCTCCGCTATAAGTTGCCGGAAACCTACGTCTTTGGAAATGGCGGTGCCCAGGAGGTTCAGGTGCTTCCAGACAGGTATGACGCTGACTTAGAAACTGGCTTGGAAAGCAAAAGGACCTTCAAATCGACCTTCGCAGATAATGCGCAGCACTGAGCCTTGCTAACGTTGAAGGCGTGGGCGTAGCATTCAGGGGGCAACATATTATTGTTATGCATACGAGAGTACGGAACACGGGTTCTACACCAGTTACCCTTCAACTAGGCGGGATGTGGATGAGAAGAGGCGAAGACTTGTGTCTGAACTTGAGCAAACACTCGGCTCTATTTCCGAATGGGCCGTAGCAAGTTGGTCAAGTTAAATACCTCCAAGATACAAGTTTGCGCGTTCAGTGCGAAGAGAGCGGTGTTCACACCAGCTCCTTCCTACCAAGGCACGTCACTTAAATTTTGCGACCACCTCGGGGTCCTCCGAGTCGAATTTTCGCACGATCTAAACTTACGGCGTGACATCGAGGGCAAGGCCGTATAAATCGCAGATTCGGTCCTGCTTGGGGTACTGCTCGCACCTATGGGATGGCTCAGTCAAATACCAGCTGGCGCCTCTGGACTCGATCCAGCGTCGAGCCGTGCGAATAGTAGGTGACTCCCACAGAAATCCTAAACTTCTCTGATCTGTGGTGACTCCCAAATGTCCCGCGATCTAAAAGCACTGCAACTCCGTAGGAATACATAGCTAAATCAGAGCCTGTTGAAATACAAACCTCTGTTTGTATTTATAATATGGCAATAAATATTTTCCCCCAAGTACAGTCTCGGGTCCTTCAACCTGGGCACCTGTCAGGCCGGCATGGCATTGGCAGCCTCCGCATGCTACCGAATGTCCATGGGCATCGCTAGACACCTTATGGGTGGCTCGGCGCCACATGTCGCGCTTACTATAAAAATAATATCAGTAGCTTTGGCCTCGCCTTAGTGGCTTACCTGCTTCGAGTGAGTACATTATTCAACTATGTACAACCTGAAACCTCCCTCGGTCTTCGGCCTTGAACTGATTGGTTTACTTACTTCCCGAATCCGCTTCACCCCAGCCAGATATATTTACTTACATAGACAAAGAAAATCGTGTACTTACACAGCTCAGTCTTCGGTCTTGCTCTGACTGACTTTTCATTTTACTTCAAGACTATACATCGTTCAACTATACATAATTTGTATATATATGTAGGTACTCACTCATGCGCTATTTGCAGAAAACTTTAGTTTCAAATAAAGATCACGACAAATAAACGGACGGATAGTATCAATTTTGTACCGTGTGGGGCCGGTACTTATATAAAAGAATAGCCCCACTGTATCTCTCCCCGTGTATGTCGTAAAAGGCGACTAAGGGATATGACTTCCTTCTTTTATTACTGGGTGGTAGGGTTTAACCCGCCCGTGTTGGTACCACCGCACCGCACTGAATGAAAGGTCGGTAGAAACGGCTAAAAAAAATAGTTATAAAAAACTAAAACCCGGCTACGAAAAAGCAAATTATGAAAATAGTTTAACTATAACTAAAAATAACAAAATAATGTTTTCCATATAATTTATCAGATACAGAAATTCTCTTTTTATATTGATTTTACCTTAGCACTAACTCTATAAATTTTGATAAATTTATTATTTTTAACGTTCTAAATATAGAGCCGTGGTCGGGCGTTTTTCGTTCAACAAGACAAGTGAGACCGTCGTTGTGCATTATAGCCGTTGACGTTCGGTATGTACCTATGTATCTACTTATAATAATTTTAGATTGGCTCTGACTGATCTTACAAAAAGATGCCAGTATGACACAATGGCGATGGCCGTCCTAAGTTCCGCGCTCTAATAATGCACGACGAGGGCCTCACTTGTCTTGTTGAACGAAGAACGCCCGACCACGGCTCTATATTTAGAACGGTAAAAATAATAAATTTATCAAAATTTATAGAGTTAGTGCTAAGGTAAAATCAATATAAAAAGAGAATTTCTGTATCTGATAAATTATATGGAAAACATTATTTTGTTATTTTTAGTTATAGTTAAACTATTTTCATAATTTGCTTTTTCGTAGCCGGGTTTTAGTTTTTTATAACTATTTTTTTTTATTTAAACGATTTTCATAATTAGCTTTTACGTAATTAGCTTTTACGTAGTCGGGTTTTAGTTTTTTATAACTAATTTTTTAACACCTAAAAACTATATTTAATTTTAAAATTCAAACATCCTTCTTATAAATTTACAATCTTGTCGGTGAGATCTTTTTTTTTTATTTGATTTTAATTACGTGTTGAATTACATTTTATATTGACTTAAACAAAAATGTTATCTCACCTGTATTTTGATTTTCAATGTTTCATCTGATATTTTGTTATATCCTTTTCGGAATAGTGTTGTATATGAAATATTCCATTTACAGTGTTCTCTTTATTCGTAGGTTACATGTCTGCGCACATTTTGTGACAAGCTGAAACTTTTTGTATTACCCTCTTTTGGCTGCTAACTTTGGCTGCTAACTTCACACCGGTTTGTAATTTCCTGTTTGTGCGCTTTTAATAGATAGATCCACACAGAGCACGGAATACCCCCGCGCGCGCGCGCGCGGTATTCCGTGCTCTGTGGATAGAACGTATTTATTTAGTTGAACAGTTAAACAAATACTCGTCACTCTTCATTCTAATAATGTCAGCATTGTATGTAAAAAAAAAAATATGAAAACTGCCTTAAAAAATTTATGAAATTAAAAAAATCGAACCCTAGAGTTGAAGGCGGTGCTAAAGAAGGCTACACAAATCACAAAGGATATCATCCACGCATGTTTTCTTTCATGTATCATTTTTGCTTGCTTTAGCACCGCCTTCAACTCTAGGGTTCGATTTTTTTTATTTCATACATTTTTGAAGGCGGTTTTTATATATTTTTTTAAATAGTTTTTTATTTCACAGTTTTTTTTGGAATTTTTTGCTATTAATGTACTCGGCGGAATCGCTCGACCTTCGGCCTCGCGATTCCGCCTCGCTTTCCAATCTGATCTCGACCAAATTAAAATGGAACCACGTCATGGTTATCCCCTTTCAAACAAAAAAAAAGAATTTTCAAAATCGGCCCACAATAATTGACGGAGTAATCGCGTAACAAACATCCAAAAAAAGAAAACATACCGTCGAATTGAGAATCTCCTAGGTCTAAAGTAAATTGCTCGTGATGACAAGTTCAACGAGCCCAAACACGATGGGTTTATCATGTGTAGTTTAGGAGTTCCTATGGCCACCTTCCGTCTCCATCATCAGACCAGCTCGATGGTACTCGTACTCGTATTATAATATATTAAACGCATCTGGCCGGTCGGAAAAGATTTCAAATTTAGAATATTCATGAAACAAGGGTCCGAATATGAATGACAATATCGATTCATGTATTTCAATCTTCGATCATAAAAAATATTAAGATTCCGCATGTCAGGGCGATTCGTGCCCCACCAAAAATACGTGCAATTCAAATATTACGTGCATCGCCCAAAGAGATTTTATGTATAGAGTGAGCACTACGAAGAAAGAATACAGAGAAATGACGGCCAATAGCTGAGGTATGAGGTAAGGTAGCGGGGTGGCGGAACGCTGAGCCGCGCGGGGCGGGAAGCGAGCGGGAGAGGGGCTAGCTAGCGAGCGACTAGCGGTTAGCGGCCCGGCCGGCCCGGCCGGTCAGTCAACACGTGCATTGGAATACGTAGGGTTGTCACTTAGTCTACCAAAAATATATTTTTCGATTTATTATTTTACGAGTAGGTATTATGGTTAATTGTGCCCGTAGTCTAGTGGTAACGCTTCTCAATGCAGAAGTTGCGGGTTCAAATCCCGGGCACTAACTAATGTACTTATTTATTTCCTTGATAAGGATTGATATACGTGCATTTCATAACGAATAGGTACGATCGGTCCGATGAAGAAAAATAAAGTTAGGTAACTAGTGCACACTGGTCTATGAAAGGTATTTTTGTGTAAACTGCTTCTGATTTCCACTGGTCACCATGTACGAGTAATCGAACCGGATATAACAAATTGTGACAAGTTCGAGTGCAATATGACTGCCATAAGAATACTCAATAAACAATAAAACAACAACAATAAAAACAATACCTCCTATGTCAGTGGGCAGAGTCCGTGCCTAGCAGTGGGACGTTTTAAAGGATTATAGAAGAAAACAGATAGTGAATTTCATCGAAAAAAACGTTTTTATGTATTTAAACTTAAAATACAGAACTATAATAACTTGAAATACATATCTAAACTTATATGGGTTTTTAAATTACCGTGGTTATTTGACATTTTAAGAAGTAACAACGGCTTTACTCGCTATCGAAATACGAGCTGTGTGGCTCGACATTTCGGCCAGAGTGCTCATGATGATGGGCCATACGTTTGGCCCGAAACGTCGAGCCACACAGCTCGTATTTCGACCGCGAGTAAAGCCGTTTTGTATTCTTATAATACCTACACTTAATAACTAGAATAATATCTAAAAAACTAAACTTAATAATAAAGAATTAATAACTGCGGTCTTGGCCTTGGACTAAACTTAAAATCTCCAAACCAAACATACATAAAATAAAGAGTGCAGCATTTATTTAAAAAATATATATATATATATTACTAAAAAAACCATTAGGTATACTTTGGACTACACACACAAACACAACTAAAATAACTCTTCCTCCGTACTTAAACAAAATAATTTAAATTTCACTTTACACAAATTTAAATTTTCACTTTCCCTTAAACAATGTATCATCTTGGACTATTTTTATCCATCTTTCTCGTATTGATCCCTTAGTAGGATGTGGAAACCTTGTAAAAAAAATTATTTTCTTGAAAATTTCTCAATTACTTACTAATAAAAAAAAATTAAAAGAATAGCGACAACCCTAATTAGCGGTCAATTCACTCTCATATTTTAACGTGGTTTAATACATATTTATTTACTTTCATAAATGATATCCCAGAACTCTATTTCTAATCATTCATATGTGGCAGCCCTAATGAGCGCGTTCAATTTATTTGTTTAATTAAATAATGCGAGGTCAATACATAAAATGTACAAAATTTTCAAATTGAAGTAGCGTTGTGACAGCCCTAATTGGCCAGTTGAACCAAATATTTCTAAGCACATGGAAAACAAGATATTATATATAAGTTCTTTCAAAATTAGTTAATAGTACGCTAAGGGGGGGTTCTGTATCGTAAATAAATCACTTTTGAGGAACAAAGATTTTTGTTTACAAAAAAAAAAATTTATAATAATGTAAAATGTAAAAAAAAAATCTTTTCTTAATCGTTTCAGTTTCATGCCAGGAACAAAAAAGTCTTCCAACACATAGATCTCTTTCTTTCAGAAATTGTGAAAACCACAATTTTAGTTTTATTAGTATGGAATAGAAAGAATTTGATTTTTTTTTACCAACTTACACGTGTTACATCAAAATGGTAATGAAGAATTTTTTGTTACTGTTATGAAAATGAATCGATTAGGCTATAAAAATCAACCACATATTTTTTTACATACATACATTTTCATACATAAAAAACATTTTTCATAAAAAAAGCCCAAGGTCCAAAAAATTTTATATAGGTTTTACTCCCTATATGATGCAGAACCCCCCCTTAGCGTACTATTAACTAATTTTGAAAGACCTTATATATTAAGATCACAATGAAGTGATACATACCTATGAAATGAGATGCCATCACTTTTCCCAATATTTTTGGTATGATTTTTGCAATATCGCAACACACAACCGGGCATAATGACTGGCGCGATGCGAGCCGCAGACGGACGGCAGCGAGCGCGCGGACGGCGCGTCCGCCGCGTTCGGTCACTCGCGAGCTACTAGTCTCAAGAGGGTCCCTCCGCGTAATGGTTACTCCACCGCGGTGGAGCGAAGGCTGTTGCCCGGGTAAGAGGTCTAGTAGAATACATGATACGTCATTGGCATCGCCCGCTCATTCTGCCATCGACCGCCAGCGCGAGAGCACTTGCTTCAGCGTCTTCAATATTACACAAATGCCGGCTTCAGGCCTCTGCGTAGTATACGAGAGCATCTGGCATTATATTTCAAGAGTGAAAATCCCTTCAAATACAATGTTTTATAAGAAAAAGTAAAAATTTTCACTTCATACATTTAATGTGTTTGAATTAAGTGGAGATGGCTTCTTTAAAATTAATTTTTTTTACGTCACCACCTTTGAAAACGGTAACACTGGATTCCCAAAAGAATTCTTTTATAATATATATATTTTACTATATTAGATGGCAATTTGAAAAGCTACAATAAAATCAACAAAATACCAGAACCCTTACATGATTTTTATTTACAGATTTTTGCTTGTGTTTTCTTTGTGTTTTTTTTATTGAAAGCGCGACCTGTGGCGCCGAGGCACCCATGAGATGTCTAAGGACGCCCATGGACATTTGGTCGTATGCGGGGGTTGCGAATGCCATGCCGGCCCGACAGGTGCCTGTTCATGCCCCTCTTGAAGAACCCGAGACTGTACTTGGTAGGAAATATATAGACAGGAGAGCGTCCCAGAGTTTACCGGTTCTATAGAGGAAAAATCTGCAGAAGAGGTTGGTACGCATCCACGGTAAGTCCAGCGTGTGGTAATGCAATCCTTTTTAACAAATTCCTTTTTCAAACAATTTCCCTTTTAAAAGCTGATATTTGGCAGAGCCATCCCACAGGTGCAAGCAGTACTCCAAGCATGACCTGATCTGCGATTTGTGCAAAAGGACTTAGGTGCACAAGAAATTTACGTGTTTCTTTCTTGGTTGGTTCTTGTTTGATTCTTACAGATTTTGAATAACATATTTATTTGCTTTATGAAACGTATATGACAAAGTGGTTCAAAAAAGTTAACATCAAAGGGAGGAATACGAAAATATTAAAACTGGTCTCGTTTAAATAGTTAGTGAGAAATTATTATTTAGGTTGACTGCAAAATTAAGTTTGTTTGTAATATATTTATGTATTAAAAAGGTGATGAGTGGAGGTGAGAAATGTTTTTCTTTTTATAACCAGTTTGGTGGTTCAAAAAAAATTATCAAGGTTAATTTATAAAAGATGCGTCACTACGCTCCGCATCTTCTATAAATTAACCGTAACCTAATAGGGACCATGTCGAGGCAGCCCGTGTCGTTTGTGCATACATGTCTATTCAAAATCAATGTTTTTGTAGTTAAAAAAAGTAAAGTTTTAATTTTGCATGAAAGATTAAAAATTAAAAGTTGTATGGAAACCTGTTTCTTCTTTTAAGTAAACTAAATAAACTACGCGTCCGGCAAAACATTATTTCATTAAAATTTATTTTTTAACTTCAGTCTACACAATAAGCTTACTAGCAATTTGCTAGCAAACTTCCCCACTTCAAAGCCACGCCCCCGTCGTATTTGTGCGGAACCCTCGGTTTGTGGGTTGGTCAACTTGGTCTGTGTTTTTAATGTTAGTAACATATTGGCTTTATTTCTAGTAGACACTTCACACTATTAAAGCTAAAATTTTGATATTCCTGTCATTATTGTCATTTTGAGAAAGAAAGACAGGAGATGAACGAATGATTTAATAATCTTAATTTAAGCACAGATCAAATTTTAGTTGATTTTAGTTGCAAGTGATATAAGACACGTCTAAAGTCGACATAAATTGACAAATGCGTTTGAAATTTTTATAAAATAATTCACTCATCGTCCATAGGTTTTCTTTCACAAATAAATGTAAATCGTAAAACTGTAGGTCCCTTCCCTCCTAATATTACTTGGTGGTAGGGTTTAACCCGCCCGGGTTGGTACCACCGCACTGAATGAAACGTCGGTTGAAACGGCTATGTAAATAGTTTGTGTTTTCCGACCAGTTCAGTGTAGCCGGCACGATCAAAGGGGAAAGCACTGACATGTCACCTAGTTCACCCAGTGTTATGCGCTTGTAGGTGATGTAGCCAACCGTGTCAGTTTCCATAAAGAAAAAAACGAAAAAAATTGCAATAAATGTTTTTAATAAATAATTTAATAATAAGAAGTAAAAAGCCACCTCCATAGTTTTGAGCCGTTGAAGCAAGCGGCAATTTATCGATCGACTACGTGCGACATTCGCTTGTTTTGGAACACGTAAATGTTTGCGTGGAGCGTGCAGGCAAGCGATACGGGATTACTGCGCGTGGAAAAAGGATGACACAATATCACTGCGATCTCTTGAGATGGTCGGTCCTGTATTACGCGATACGCACACTACCATAACCACGGTGTCTCGTTTTAGTAATAATTGAAGTATGAAGTGCGGAGTCCAGAACTATTTTTTCTGTCTACGATTTCAATACAATGACAGAGAAAATTTCAAAATATTAGGTACCTATTCTACCTATTTAATACTTTTTAGTTCTAGTTTATTTTTTTTAAGTCGGTTTTATATTTTTAAAACAATATTACATAAAAAACAATAATCGAAATCGAATAATCGAAATCGGTTGAAGTGGTACAGAATTATTCGCCATGTGTCAAACTGCAAATTGCTGAAAAAGCCCACATCACAAAAGTTTTGCTGAAGGTAACCACACACCAATAGTATTTTGTTGCTTTTTCATAAACCGCTCAATCAATTTCAATAAAATTTCAATGGGAGCACCTCTGAAGTATGACCTACCAAACAAAAAAAGAATTTTCAAAATCAGCCCACAATTAACACGTTGAACGCCATACGACCCACCGGTGGGCCTAGCGTACTTTTCGGTTCGGGCCAAGCCAAACTCATTATATCCGTAATTTTCATCAACTTGAGATTTTCATCACAAAGTTTATAAAATGCGGTAATTTGTAAGGAAAATAAAAATTTGCGACTTTTACCGTCTAATTTTCGAGATATAGCAGAAGGCTCACGGGTGGATCGTGTGGCCTCCTATGAAGGATTTGTATTTTTCTGTTGGCTGGGGCCGCGGGGTCACGCCGCGGCCCACCCGTTGCGCGCGCGCCGCGGACGCAGCGATCAATCCCGGTCCGGCTGCGTCGACAATTGAGGATGTTTTACGCTTTTCTCGCCAAAAATGATTATTTTGAAGATTTCGAGTTAACACAAGAAGCGCTAACGCAGTTAGAAAACATCGAGATAGATC
Source organism: Nematopogon swammerdamellus (assembly GCA_946902875.1). Classification (NCBI taxonomy): domain Eukaryota; kingdom Metazoa; phylum Arthropoda; class Insecta; order Lepidoptera; family Adelidae; genus Nematopogon; species Nematopogon swammerdamellus. The sequence continues at coordinate 11,462,003 of OX336338.1, forward strand.
TTCTGAACCGTAGTTTCGGAATAGATTCTATGAAGACGTAGTTCAACCAACGAAAAGAAGATGCTGTCGAATTCTTTTGTCGGAGAGTGAGGATAGCGACTATGAAATGCATATAGAAAGACGGAAGAGAATGAAACACACTCTGGAAAGGAAAGAGGGATTGGCCAGAAAAGTGAGAAGAACATGTCACCAATGTTATGCAAAGAACGTACCAATAATGGGTAGCAAACAGGCTAAAACCAAGTCGAAAAAAGTATCCACTTATTGCCAAAGCAGCCCAACTAAACCATTCCTTTGTTTGCCTTGTTTTAACATGACTCACGGATAATTCTTTATTGTTTATGGTTAAACCCTTTGGGGTTAAGATGATTGATTATTTTAAATAATGAAGTGTCATAATGTTGTGATTGTTCAATTTCATAAATATTTTGTTTTGTTCAATTTCATAAATTATTTTCGTAATAAATAATGTCTTCTTATTTGGCAATGAAGAAAATTTTATGTTCATTTTTATTTTGACGAATATTTTCTTATTATTTTCTGGTTTTATTAATTCTATTAATACAAATATTATTTTCTACCTTATCGTTAAGAGCAGCCCTAGCATCGTTACAATTAACTTAATAAAAAACTACAAGTTTCTATTGGATTTGAAAACCACGCCGTCCGCTTCGACTACAAGGCCATGCGGCTCACTTCCATATTGGCTTTGTAGCTGCGCTCTGTGGCTTGTAGGAAGCGTTTACGTAGGCCCTCTCACGCGGCTCACCGGTGACCCCCATGCCCTGTATGGTTCAGTAAGGAAAGGCTCACCGGTGAGCGGTGAGCCCCGTGGCCCAAACGGAAATACTGGATTTTTCATGTGGCGTTGAACGTGTAAGATTGTAATTTCCTGTTTGCGGTTTTACTCCGGTCCAAAGAATTTACAAACTCTTTGGTTGTACTTGGGTTGTACCTAGCTCCGCTTATTTGTTGTTATATCCGCTATAGTAACACATATTCTGTGAAAATTTCAACGGGCTTCCTATTACGGTTCAAGAGATACAGCCCTCGGATAGACAAACGGACGGACGGACAGACAGACTGCGGAGGCTTAGTAATAGGCTTCCGTACAGGGATACGGAAACCTAAAAATAAGGGGTGAAATAGGGGTGAAAGTTTTTGTATGGGGAATCCATGATTTCTCTAGGTAAGGATATGAAAATTTATTATCTAGTCTTTTGGCACAGATTACTCAATAGTTACTGCTTTTGGTAAGAAATAATGAATAATGGTCAGGAAGAGGAAGGGGGAGAGAAAAGAAGGGGGAGTGGGTGGGAGGTACGTTTGTCAGCCTGGGTAGCTCAGTGGTGCAGGCAACCCTGGGCGCGGTCAACACTTGGATGGGTGACCGCTCGACCATTTGAGGCTGACCGTGGTTCGGATTCCACGTAAAACTGTAGCACCCTTCCCTTCTTACCTTACTAGGGTTGGTACCACCGCACTGAATAAAACGTATGTCGAAACGGCTATGTAAATCAAAGAGATTTGATGTAAATAGTTTTTTCGTTTTTTTTCGTCCAGTTCAGTATAGCCGGCACGACATGTCCGACATCACGGATGTTGTAGGTGATGTATCCAACCATGTCAGTTTCCATAAAAAAAAGAAGAAGAGGAGGAGAGGTATGGAGGGAGGAAGGGTTAGTGAATGAGGGTAGGTGTGGGGGAGGGAGGTAGTAGAGGGAACGAGGAGGAATGGATATCGAGGGAGTGAGAGGTTGAAAGGGGGAAGGGGCGGGGTAAGAGGGGGTTGCGGACAGGATGAGGGGTAGTAGGGGAGGAATGGAATGCGAGGGTGATGGGAAGGAGGGGGCGACATGAGGGGAGGAAGGGAAGTAGGGAGAGAGGGAGGGAATGGGCGAAAGGGAAGGTGGCAAAGAGGGGGTCCGTGAAGGGTGAGGGGAAGGAGGGGAGGAAGGCGGGATCGAGGAGAGAAGACCGGGAGAGAGGTGAGTGAGAGATGGGCGAGGAAGGAATCCCTTCCTTCCTCCCGAAAAAGATAGAGAATATAAGAGAAGCGATGGTTTATTATCAATTTTGCATTTAAATCAGATTTACTATTTTTTTATTTTATTCGTGTCGTGTCGTCGTCGGTAAAATCTACAATTTTACAATTTTATATAAAATATCATTGACTTATATATTCTGTAAAGCTTATCACAAATACATTAAACCCACCCTCTTTTAATCTCTTTGGTATAACACCACCAGCAGCATCGTAGATGGAAAATATAGCCCTGGACTCAACTTTTTTTAATTCGGTGCCTGGACTCCCTACTTCATACTCAAAGACATTTTGTTCATACTTCAACTATTACTAAAACGAGACACCGCGATTATGGTAGTGTGCGTATCGCGTGAATACAGAACCGACCGTCTCAAGAGATCGCATCGATATTGTGTCATCCTTTTTCCACGCGCAGTAACCCGTATCGCTTGCCTGCACGCTCCACGCAAACATTTGCGTGTTCCAAAACAAGCGAACGTCGCGCGTCGATCGATAAATTACCGCAACGGCTAAAAACTATGGAGGTGGCTTTTTACTTTCGAGCGACTGTAAGGAGAAAGGAAGTATTGTGATCGTCCAAAATGTCGAAGTTGAGAATGCGACTGATTTTTTTTTTTTTTTATTGAAACTGTCACGGTTGGCTACATCACCTACAACATCCGTGATGTCAGCCCATAACACCGGGTGAACTTGGTGCCACGTCAGTGCTTCCCTTCGGTCGTGCCGACTACACTGAACTGGACGGAAAACACAAACTATTTACATAGCCGTTTGGACCGACCTTTCATTCAGTGCGGTGGTACCAACCCGGGCGGGTTAAACCCTACCACCTAGTAATATAAGAAGGGGGTCATATCCCTTAGTCGCCTTTTACGACATACACGGGGAGAGATGCAGTGGGGCTATTCTTTTAAAGTACCGGCCCCACACAGTACAGATTTGGGCTATATATCTGTCAACGATCCCAAAAAAGTGGTTTTGAGAAACATGTATGTGTGTGTGTGTGTGTGTCCGTCCAGCGACCTTGTGCCTAAACTGCTCAACCGATTTCGTTCAAAATTCGTATTTAGTAGTTTGAAATGATAATCTAGGGGTACCTTTTTTAGTTTTTTTTAATTAAAAAAAATAAGGGTAGCTGTTATACAAATTATTTCGTTGAGGTCGATTTTCTTATAAATGGCTAACGATTTTTATTATTATTATTATATTTAATCCATCGTGTTTGTTTCCGTTTTCAAAGGTGGTGAGGTAAAAAATATAATTTTAAAGAAGGTATCTCCACTTTATCCTAACCGCACGCGCGTATTTGAATTGCACGCAGGTTTGGTTGGTGGCTATTTTGGTATTTGGCAACTAAAAATATAATAAGAAATAGGCATGCCATCTATAGACAAATAGGACAACTTAACTTTGGTCTGACATCTATGATGCAGAAGCGGCGAAATTATACATTTTATCCGCCAAGCTCACGGACTGACAAAACATGAAAATATTTATTGGAAAAATTATGAAAACCTTAAAATACACTATTTTGAAATTTCTACTTAATATAAAATAATCTTTAAATTTAACTATGCTGTTCCCACTTAGCATCGTTCTATAATTAGCAGATTTAAAAATATAATAATTATTTAATTCAAATTCGATACTCCTGGCGCCATCTTAGGACATAATTGAAGACTAATTTCATGTTACCTTTAAAACATCGCTGACGGTACATCTGACTCCCCCTATAAAATCAATGCATAATGCGCACTTTTTAGTCAAGAACACTGGCGGCTGGTCCTAAAGTGCGCTCGTGCGCCGCACTACCATACCACGAGAAGTCTTCACTTCACTCAAAATAAATAATATCTTACAATATACCTACATTAAAACCATAAAGATCGTACTCGAAATAAATACGAATGTGAATTCGACCTTATTTTATAGATCACAAGACACTTTTTTGCGAGTAAACGCGCGCCCCGTGCGGAATCGGAGAGCGCACGCGGGTCTCCCATGCTGAATGTATGGAGATCGGCAAAACACCGCTGGCGCGTGAGACAAAAGATACTTCATAGAAACAGTATGAGCCGAAATGGAGTTCTGCGTGCGGCGCACGAGCGCCAAACAAGGACGCTATATCGTGAATAGCCGCGCTTGCGACGCGTCGCGTCGCGAGCGATTCGTTTTGCACGAGTCCGTCTGTCTAGCTAGAGTCAGCGCGCTGTCATGTGATGTCACATACCCGTTAGCGCGCGAATATTTAAAATGGGATATGGTTAGGTTTTGTGTTTTCTGTGTGATACTGTGAATTAAGTGGTGCCGATATTTGCCTAAGCGTTGGTTAAACGTAAGGCTTTACAATCAGGTGATCCCGGGTTCAATTCCTACTTTTCAAATGCTTTAATATTTTTTTTATATATATTTTTTTAAGTATTTTGGGGCATTACTACTGTTTTCTTTTTTAAAGCTGCAGTAGTGTTGTGGTCTATGGATGTGTTCATAAAGGTACTAAAATTAGTTAAAAAAGTTGTTTGGATTTTTTTCTTGTTTTTTGCAACTCATTGAGTGTCTTGAGAATATTCATACTAGGTACGTACATAATTATTAAACGCAGGCATTTAAAAAAATCGGAAGTCCCGATCTTAAAATAACATGAGGGGAATGTGTTGGGTAATTTGGTATTTAAGTAGGTAGGTACTTAGCGACTTAGCGCACTACCGGTCACTGAAGTCACCAGCCGCCACTGGTCAAGAAATGTAAGAACCCCGCTGGGTTCCAGCAGCAAATAATTTTTATTCACCCTTAGGCCCTTAGCAAGCAGGCGAGCACGAAGACGTAACTCATAAGCAGACATCGGAATCCGCGGGGCACGAATACGACCTTGTTAGGGATTGACTACGGCGATCAATAAACAATCGACACTGTTATCGATACTCATATTCATTTGTTTATTGTATTTTATTCATGTCATATTTCAGACCTGAATACTTATATACCTACAGTACTTATATAAAGATGTATACTTTATGTTAACGATTAAGTAAATATAATACATATTTATATAAGGTCTTTCAAAATTAGTTCATAGTACGCTAAGGGGGGGTTCTGTATCATAAAGGGAGTAAAACCTATATAAAAATTTTTGGACCTTGGGCTTTTTTTAAGTAAAAAATTTTTTTATGGTAGGTATTTAATTAAAAAAATAGGTGGTTGATTTTTATAACCTAATCGATTCAGTTTCATAACAGTAACAAAAAAGTCTTCATGACCATTATGATGTAACACGTGTAAGTTGGTAAAAAAAATTAAATTCTTTCTATTCCATACTAATAAAACTAATATTGTGGTTTGAACAGATTTGTATTGTACCTACAAAGTTAATACAACATTTGTTTATTATATCTTATTTTCTATAGAAATACTCTTAGTTTCAATAATCGACATTATTTCATATTATTCTAAAATAACGATCGATTTTCGATATTTGTGGATACATTGTCCCATCACTAAACAACCTTGAATCATTCGTGCCCCGCGGATTCCGATGTATGCTCATAAGCCACGCCCACCCTTGAAGTAAATATTTTCAAGTTGTTTTTATGCATTCCGTCAGCTGTCGCCTGTGGCTGTCCCCATTTTAAATAAACTGTAGCTAGTAATAAAATTTAAACCAACTTGTCTGTTGTCATCATTATCTATCATTGGCAGTGATCATTACAAATGTTTACAAACATTATAGGTCCCCGCACACGAGTTGATAGAGCTCCGTGAAATGGTGCCATTATTTCACGCAGGTGCAGGGTTGGATTTGAACTCACTGACAATAAATTATTTTTATTTACAAAATGTTTGTGTGATGAATTTTTATATATTAATATTATTTATAAAATTACACAATTATTAATTGTGTAATTTTATAAATAATATTAATATATAAAAATTCATTTGAACTCACTAAAATTATCTTATTCAACGTTGAAAAGGATCATATTTAACCGTAAATACATATAATACGAATAAAGTAAGTCTTTATCATTCTATACACATATAAAAGTGACTACGTGGTTGACATAACGACAGAACTGTTTGTTATTCGCGTTAGTGATGACCGCTCAGATAGTGACGATAGTCAAGATGAAGACGAAGATTGCGAAGTCTCCGACGATGATGAGGTGCCTTCTACGAGTGCCTCCATCATCCAATTGCAACCATCTTCTTCCATAACTCTATCGAACGACAACTTAAGTAGGTATGTATTAAATAATTCATAATATTAATAATTAACTAGTGTTCTTCATTTTTTTGTAACATATTATCTTGCAAATTATTTTAAAAAAGTTGCAAAGTACGACCGGTGTAAATATAGTACAAATATGATAATTATCGTACGAAATCTAAGCCTGCACATTTTTCGGTACGTGAGAGACTTACATAACCAATGATGGTCAGCGCTGGCCGCCTCTCTCGTCGCACCTCCCTCTCTCCGCCAAACAGACCCAAAAAGTGAGTTCTGCGCATACCCCCACCATTTTCGCAGAGTGCTATTAACTCGTGCCGGCACCTATAGTCAGTTGTTGATAGGAGGACCATAAATAGTAATATTATTTATATTATAATGATAGTACGATAAGTAAAAGCACATTATTATGGCTATATATTAGCTAAGAAAGCCTTTACAGGCTGCCTCATACAAATGCTTTACAAGCACCAAGTAAAAATAATTCTTCCAACACCACATATTTTGTTACTCTAGGTAGAATGACACAGCACAGTAAGCGTCCATTGAGGGGTTGTGTGCCTTGGCCTGTAGGGATCACGACACGACTCCCTGCAGGTAGTGGTATCTGTTGCGGCGGCGGTCCTGAAGCTGTCCCACCCTCAGCGCCAAATCTGACTCGCGACATGCGCCGCAGAAGCGACTGGTGAGCGCGTGGAATGGGCTTCGGTAATATACGTCCGAGTGCTTCGTCGCTCGGTTTTGGCGATGGCAGCGGACGTGCAGGTATATCTCGAGGAGAATCAGGAGCACAGTTACCACAGATGGGAATATCATGGAGGTGGGGATGAGGAGGAGGCGCGGGCTGGCGCCGGAGAAGGTGTGGGGCTGCAGGGGGGGAGAGACAGGGGGCGGCTGCAGGGGGGGAGCGACAGGGGGGCGCGGCGGCGGCTGCGTACAAGCTCCCCCCTCCTGCCGCTCCCCCGTCTCCCGGTTGACCATGTGCACAATGCTCTCGCCCGTCTCTGCATCGCGCCGCACAACCCGCCGCTCCTCCTCCTCCAAACTCAACATCCTGCTCGCAGTGCAAGCAAGCCAACCTCCTCACTACTCACCTGCAATCAAATTATATAGTATCGCAATGCTGTTTCAAAATGTTCTTGTTGAAAATGTTCCCAATGCCCACTTTATAACCTAAAATATAAAAACCTATGTGAGTACAATGCACAAAACTATACGTGAACGTGATATTAGGACAATGTAATAAGTAGTGAATAGTAGAAAATTTACTGTACGTAAGTACCTACCTAGTTATTCCAATTTAAAAACGCAAATAAACCAACATCCGTTTGTGTAACACGACCAATATTCTTTTTGGATCACAATAAAATCAGATTAATCAGACCCGGCTTGGACCATAGAGTAGCTTGGAGGAAAGGAAATAGTATATTTCCTCCAAGTAGATTATATTGTATTCACATACTTTATAGACTTTTTTGCCTTGCCTTGACCAATGCCAGCCACACACACACACACACACACAGTAGCACAGATTACCAATATCTATGTCTCACAATCACAACACAACACAACACACAGTAGTATTGTATTCTTTGCACACACTCAGCCAGAAACAGAAGGAACTTTTTTTTCTTCGATGCAAGTGGCCTCTTGACTTGACCTTTCAGTTGAGGTTCATCTGCCAGTGTCAAGTTGTGTAAAATCAGCACAGACCACAGACTAGGGAAAAACAGACTAAAAAGATCGACGGCGGCGCCTACGTATACTCAGCTATCTACAAAAACACAACTTTACGGGAGGTTTGAACGAAACATTCATATTTTTTGTTATATATAAGACACGTACAGTTACCAAATTTTGAATACATGCTTATGTAAGGTGTTTCGTTATTCATGTCAAATGTTTCGGGAGGGTTAAATACACATTCAAATAAACACGTTACGCAAAAAAATAATTACATGTTTTTAGCATTACTTTTCGTGAAATTTAACAAAACATGTTTGCTACGTTACCTAAACATTAAAAGGATCAACCTGTGTGTAACAGTAGGTAACTTACATTGTACGGGGTCAATGACCGTACTATGTTCAAACGCAGAACAGCTGTTTGTAGTAAGTAAGTCACAAGGTCTCTAGACCTGTGAATAACAGTAGGTAACTTGCATTGTACGGGGTCAATGACCGTACTTTGTTCAAACGCAGAACAGCTATTTGTTGTAAGTAAGTCACAAGCTCACTATACCTGTGTGTAACAGTAGGTAACTTGCATTGTGCGGGGTCAATGACCGTACTATGTTCAACCGCAGAACAGCTGTTTGTTGTAAGTAAGTCACAAGGTCACTTTAGTGACTTTTGTCAGCGCGCCAGCGCACCGCCGCTCTATAACTAGCTACCTACGAGTGCGGTGTGTGTGCCTACGTTTCGTGTTTGGCAAGGGATAGACCCTTGCCAAACACGAAAATTAGACACACATGTGTAGCATGATTGATTTTTACAGCTATTTGATTTTATTTTGTTGTTAGGAAAAAATGCTCCTTTATATATGTTTTTTTTACGTACGAAAGTGTTTATTTGAGTGCGTATGTAACCCTTTCGAAACATTTGACATGAATAACGAAGCACCTTATATAGGGATATACTTGGACGGTATAAAGTTGATTTTTCGAAATTCTTAATACTTTTCGATAATTTGTAGATAGCCCTGTATACGTGGGAATTTGTCATATTACAATTGGCTATCTACCACATAGCTGGGTATACGCGGGATTTTGTCGTATCTATATGAATTCTTTATAGTTCTGTTCAAATTCCACTAACTCTTTAGCTCTTCATCCTTTCATTTTTTAGATATGTTAAGTACCTATATGCAGCTTTATCCGAAAATAATGCGATCTAAGACGTTAGATGTCGCGGTCTGTGATTCTATCGTCCAACGTAGACTCGGCCATCCATGTTACTAACATAGCCGCTGACCTATTACAGCGGCCGTTCTGAAATTTTTTGTGTATATAGCTGTTTATACGTCTAGAAAATACCTTTAAATTTACTAATTCCGCTACAACTCTTTAACATAATCATAAATCTTGAATTCTAGTTGATCTATGCAAAAAAGTCAAAATAGCTAAAGTTGTCAGATAGCCGATTATACGTCGGGCGCCGCCGCCGCCGCACAGTGATTTCATTCATAGAAGCTAGACGATAGAAACTCATATCGGAATTATTAACAGGTGATGTCACTAAAGCATTTGCGGGTAGTTATTGAAAGCGGAGAATGTTTATAATTTTGTTTAATATGCATCCCCAATTTATGAGACGCTGAGACATGACGCGATAAGTTGATTAGCGACGCGCAGCTACATTCATTGGGTAGTTGTCGCTTGCGGGTTGATGTGTCGTTTCAGTTAAAAGTATATATCTGCAGTCGTGAATAAAATGGAGGAAGATTTGGAAGGTATGTTCTATAGTTTTTATTCATATTTAGATTTAATACATTACAAATTGTTTATAAAAAAATCATACATCTTACCTTGTAAATTGGTGACAGAATATCGTTAAATAAATATTTCTCGAGAGTTTCTTTCAGAGAGTATATTTTTGTAACAAGATGATACTCATAATTATATGTGATGTAACTAATACTTAACTCATTTCAGTAATCATTCGGTAGCACACGACTTTGCAAAATTTTTTTTTTTGTTTTACAGTTGCGGCGTATGAGATTTCCAGGCAAGAATTTTTTCAAGTATGGCGGAATTTATCGAAATTAGAAAGACCGTTGGGATTGTACTGCCATATTTTAAATAAATTTAACTTAGAAAAGCTTAGTGTGAGTGGTGAAAAGCGATTAAAAAATAAAATAAAACTTTTGTCCATAGTTATTAATAGAAAGTGGATCGCAGCCGGAAAGCACCATGACAGATTCATGACTAAGTTTGGGGAGTGGCTCAAACAACCCGAAACAGTATTTTCTCGGGAAGATTTGCGAGCCGGCTCTCCAGAAGACCATAACACGCCCTCTACATCTGGTGGGAGACCCACGAAGGATTTTGCGTCTAGATGTAGTAAATATTATTAATTACTTCAGATCCTATAATTAATAATTTTAGAGAAGTTTCAAAAAAAATACCGGGTTCCATTCCTCCTGAAGTATTGAAATTAATAGTTCCCTTCTCTTCAACACAACATTCACTTTCTGATGATACCGATGATGACTTTTCTGAACAAGACTCAGATAGTATTCTCAGTAGTTCTAGTTAAGTTAAATTTAACATAATATTAGTTTAAACTACACTCTTGGCCAAACAATTAATTTTCTAAATAAACATGTTAATTAAATAGTATATGTGTCTGTAATTGTTTTATTTATTACATACATTTAACATACGAGAGGATAGCAATTTGCGATCCCCACCTGAATACATCCTAAAATATAAAAAAACTATAAAATCACCTTTAAATGCATAAAATATAGTTAATATAAGTGCTGGGAGTTTATAGCGTCTAGCTTCTATGAAACGAATCACAGTGCGCCGTCGAGATACTACTAATCAATCAGTCAGTAGCAAATTCTATTCTGCGCGAAACATGACTGTGTTTTAGAAGTTAGAATTTTGTTCCCCATAATTGGCCGCATATGACCATGTAATCCACACTTACATAACACTGGCCAAAATGTCTTTAAAGTACGATTGACAATAAAAAAAAACTAAATATTAGCTGTTATTTGTTTAAATTATTCAATGACATGTCTGTTATCTCGTTGTTATTGGCAACGCATATTCTATTTTTAAATATACATGCCCCTCAAATAAAATTATTATTATTTATTTATTTAAGTTTTACCCCCTTCTTAAAATAATAATACACTCTAAACTATATATTTCATTGACAATAATGTGGTACTATATAACTAAGTACATACCAAACCTTTCTGGACATCTTTTCTGTCTTTCTGACCTGCGCAGTACCGGTTCATCGGTATTACAGGCAGGTTCTGGATTACCAGTAGTTGGTGCTGGCTGGTTGATATTATTTGTTATTATTTTGTTAAAATTATTCAATGACATGTCTGATCTCGTTGTTATTGGCAACGCATATTCTATTTTCTAGGTCTGTGATTTTACCTCTAGTCTAGGCATCAAGTTGCCTAACCTGAGCTCTGCGTTGCCATAATTGGTTCGTACTATTTCCCTCTACGAAAAATTTTATACAGGTATTTTAGAATAAATTAGAATAGAAACTCTTCATTGCACACAAATTGAAAGAAGAACAGTAGCCCAGTAAATAGAGGCGGGTTACCTTACAAACGGTCCGGTAGTTCTAAATTTTTGATATGTTGTCTAGGATGGTTAGAAGTATTTAAAATATAAAGGTTATTAGATTCCCTACAAATTGTATTCACATACTTTTTTTCCTAGAATAGGCCATAACTTAATTACAGCGTTCTAAAGTTAGAAGTATCCCCAAATTTCCGAAAAATTGTTTTTTTTTTTATAGTCCATATCTCCGTAAGTATCAGTCCTAGAAACAAAATTTAAAATGGTGGTTATAGGAAATTTAATTATCTACAACAATGTGCCTACTCTTTTCTAGCTAAAATGCACGGAAATGAAGATATAAGCAAAAATCTGAAAAAAGTTCCGTTTTTTGTTTTGTTTTTTCAATATGGCGGCGGGCGCGGAATGGGGGAAATTGTGCATTTTACATATAAAATACTTCTAACCATCCTAGACAACATATCCAAAATTTAGAACTACCGGAACATTTGTAAGGTAACCTTCCTCTTTTGGTATCTACATTCATTTTGGACTAAAGTGAAATAGTGCCTGCCTCATGACTTCATGAGCATTGCGCTGTAACATGTAAGAAACTCAAGTAGGATTGGTATAAACTCCAAATTCAAGCCAAAACTGCAAAGTTATTAGTGATTTTTTTAGATACAAGATCACCTGGCATCACAATAGCAAAAAAAGCAATATTCCGTTGTTTAAACTTTTGTTTTTACCACCCACTCCGTAGGGTTGGTTAAAAAAAATTTACATGCGTTTTGTAGGTAATTAAATTCCCTACAAATTTTATTGTGATACTTTTTTCCTAGAATAGGCCGTAACTTAATTACAGCGTTCTAAAGTTAGAAGTTTGCCAAATTTCCGGAAAATTTGTTTCTTTTAAAAGTTCATATCTCCTTAAGTATCAGTCTTAGAAACAAAATTTGAAATGTTACTTATAGGAAATTTAATTATCTACAACAATGAGTAAGGTTTTTTATAGCTAAAATGCACGTAAATGAAGATATAAGCAAAAATCGGAAGAAAGTGCCGATTTTTTTTGGTTTTTTCAATATGGCGGCGGGCGCGGAGGGGGGGGGGGGGGGGGGAATTTTTAAATACTTCTAACCATCCTAGACAACATATAAAAAATTTAGAACTACCGGACCGTTTGTAAGGTAACCCCCCTCTTTTGGTCTCTATTTACTGGGCTACAGTACACGACAAGAAACAAGAAATACAGGAGTGCGCAAAGGTGGACTTATCACTACAAGTGATTTCTTCCAGTCAAACTTTGGGTGATGTGATAAGGAATAACATACAGAGAAAGAAGTATGGGTATCTAGTAGTAAAGGGAGGAGGAATACGTGTTTTATTTTTATGAATATATCTACATGTAACATAGTTACATACCTATTTATACAATACATAAAATACAAACAGCATATAAACACATACACATGTATAGAACATAGATACTACATACTATACTATACTAATCCACAAGTGAATACAAAATAGGCAAAATTAATTAAGGTAGGTAGGTAGTATTTCTAGTATTTATCAATTTATTCATAACATTAGTTCTAACGATTACGCAGTCCTTCTGTAGCATAAACATTTGTATATTAGGTAGCTCATAGACTGCTAGACATAGGAATCCCCGCTCTCGATCGTACAACAGGTACTTAAACATCATTTCCACTACCACGGGTAAAATTTTAATAGCAAGTAACTCTTTTTAGGACCGTAGTACTAGTGACAGCAAGTGGAGCCAGCCAACCATCATTGTTGCCAACATCATTGTGTCAGAGGTAAAATAACTGTGAACGGACTGTATAGATATTATTTTAAAAATTAGACTTAAGTAACTATGGTGCGCACTTCGTCGAACTCTATTTTTGGGTGGGTGTGTATAGATCTGTGGATGACGAGTGACTCGGGGCCAATTCTCTATCTCTCACTGACAGTTGTCCTCCCAAGAAACCCGAAAGCGAACCAAGGGAATCCGATATTCGTTTGGTCGTTTATGTGATTTCGTGGCTCAGTGGTAAGAGTGTAGGATTTGTATTTTTTTACCATGGGTTCGAATCCCTCAACATTTTTTTTCTTTTTTAAGCAATGTTACGGTGTTTACATTTTTTTTGGGTGTTTAGTTTTTTTTTATAATCACCTAAGAATTATTTTCGGAAATACAGACGTAACAAAAACGACATGCGCCGCCTCAACATTAGGTTAGGGTTAATATATAGAAAACAGCTTCTTTTTTCTATATATTAACCCTGGCTATTTATTTTATAAACCATCAAAACATCACTCATATCACTTGCGCACGAAATCAAAGTTTCCGAAAATAAAGCTTTCTTAGGATTACCGGAGAATTAGCCCCGAGCATTCGATGTGGATGGGCACAAGGAGAATCCAAAACGGGTCGGGTGATCTCGGGTCGGATTACCCGACCCGTTTCTTTTATTTCTGGGGTCGGAAATGCATTTTGTGTAAATAAATTTTTTTATTTTATTGTATCTTCAATCTATGATCCCCTGTATGTTGAATATCCGTAAGGGCTGATGATTAGGGGTATGTGGTAGTGCTGATTTTCTTTGGGCTGGAAGACGACCTGAAATAAAAAAAAACGATAGGTAGGTATCACCCTTTATCATACGATTATACGCTCATCACGCGCTTTAGCCCGACAACGGGAGTTAAAAGTATTAGGACAAATTAAAAAGTAAACAATAAACAAATAAATAATGGCATACCTACAAAAGCCAAAATTATTTGTTTTCGCTATATTATGAAGTAATTTTTTTTACCGTGGATCTTTAAAGACTTAACATTAGCAAAAATCGAGAGAGTCTGCATGTACACATGCAGCCGTCAAACTTAGTTCGTGAATTTGATGTTAGAGCAGTTTGAAAAAAAAAATATTTCGTAAGAAAAAATTTCAACTTTGGTAGCCCATATTGCCCCACCTAGGCTTCATACAAGGTTTTGTTTGAAGTATCGAATAAAGTTAAAACCTTTGTCTGTTCGTTAGAGTTTGTCTCGATTATGCAGCGTTAACGATTAAAGCGCGAGAGGTGTTTGAAGTTTCCGTGTTGTCGCATTTTTCAAAATATACCAACTTGAAGGGCTGATTTGGGCCAGAAGGGTTAGCATGACATAATACAAATGTATTACGTATTTAAAGTTGTCAGACGGATCTTTCATCCGACATATTTAGAATTGCTGTACGTAGTCTGGTTGCTGAGTACTAAGCATCGCAAAGTACAAAAAAGTATTAATTTTTTTTAGTGTTACCCGAGCCCAAAAGCGCGTTTCATCAAATTCACGTCAAAATAAGCCGAAGATAAAACGGCTAATTGCCCAGTGGTTATAATCACACACTGATTACTTGTCTAGGTATTTTTAATAGGTCTATTTGTAAATGCCAGGAGTAAAAAAAGAAGAAGAAGAAAGTAATGCAATAAAATAATACCTACTAATCTAATAATCATTCTTTTGTGAATGGGGTTTGGAAGAGGGTGATTTAAACATATTTTTTTACATGCCCCTTAAATAATAATACTCCGCCACCGTGCCCCTCATTACCATCACTTAAAGTTGTATCACGTAAAATTAATTGTCTACTGATTATGAACAATCTCGGAATACTTAAGAGCTAAATTTTAAAATTTAAATTTACATTTACATTTTTTTTATTTTTAAATTTTACCTAGTACCTATTGTGTTTTTAATAAAATTGTATAACTGTTCATAAAATTTGGTGTTTGATAAAAGATCTTCAATTTTTGTATGCACTTAACTACACAAAAACCTGAAACAAAAACATTATTTCTCTATGATTTTCATACAAATTTGAATGACCACGCCCCAATGGTTCTATGTTTCTGTGTTATGTTTCGAAAAAAACATTCGCAGGAGACCCGGCTTTCCTACACAAAAACCTCTGTTTTCATACAAATGTGTATGGCCACGCCCCAATGTTTCGGTGTAATGTTTCGAAAAAAAAAACATTCGAAGTAGACGTGGCGCATGATTGCCATAAAATATATACCTATGTTATAATGTTACCTCCACATAAGGGTAGAGCGTTTCCACGTTGTTGCGTGTGTAATAGCGGCCGACATGGAAGCGCAGCTTGTAGGTGGCGGGAGCGAGAGGGGCTGTGCACAAGTTGGCGCAGCGGCCGGCCTCGCTAGTGGTGGCGCTGTGCAGCAGGCTCCAGCCCTCCCGCTCCTGCTGGAACAGCTCCACCTGCATCCCACTCCCCGGGCCTCCGCTCGACGTGTCCAGCACGTGCGTCGACAGAGATGCTTTCGCCATTTTGCTTCCTACAATACAATTGACGATAGAGTTCTGTATTTTTATTATATTTTTAAATCTGCTAATTATAGAACGGTGCCAAGTGGGAACAGAATAGTTAAATTTAAAGATTATTTTATATTATGTTGAATTTTCGAAATTGTGCATTTTAAGGTTTTCATAATTTTTCCAATAAATATTTTCATGTTTTGTCGGATTGGCGGATAAATGTATAATTTCGCCGCTTCTGCATCATAGATGTCAGACCAAAGGCTAAGTGTCCTATTTGTCTATAGATGGCATGCCTATTTCTTATTATATTTTTAGTTGCCAAATTGAGAGTGTCCATATCGATGGTATAGAGGTAAAAGCACCGTACCGTGTGGGGTCGGTACTTAAAAAGAATAGCCCCACTGCATCTCTCCCCGTCGCATGTCGTAAAAGTCGACTAAGGGATAAGAAAATTCGTCAGCCTCGGTAGCTCAGTGGCGCGGTTGGTTAGTCAACTGTTATTATATTAAGCAACGCTGAGCGCGGTCAGTGATTGGATGGGTGACCGCTCGACCGTTGGAGGCTGACCGTGGTTCGGATTCCACGTTAAACTGTAGGTCCCTTCCCTTCTTACCTTACTAGGTGGTAGGGTTTATCCCGGCCGGGTTGGTACCACCGCACTGAAAGAAACGTCGGTCGAAACGGCTATGTAAATAGTTCGTGTTTTCCGTCCAGTTTAGTGTAGCCGACATGAAATGAAGGGAAGCACTGACCTGACATGGCACCAAGTTCACCCTGTGTTATGGGCTGACATAGCCTACAGTTTTACGTCGCCAGTCGCTGCGTGCGAAAATGTACCTAAACGAAAGAGCGTAAAGTGATTATTGCTTTGCAGCCGCGTGGCCTTGAAGCAATCTCGGTGACGCTAGGTCTGCTTACTGCTACTTTCGATAAAAATATAAATTCAATACACAATATAATATTATAAAGAGGAAATAAATATGTGTGAATGTTTGTTCGTGAGCTACATACAGCACATATTTAAAAATGTTTTTTGACGTGATGACGTCACGTCTTATAAATTGATGAACACCGACTGCACACACAAAAGTGTCACGTTCTATCTGAACCTGTGTGTGCAAGCGAGAGCGCGTAACAAGCGATAGAGAGGCATATAAGGAGAGTAGGAAATACAAAATATATTTGTCCATCTTTTGCGAGCCTCGAACCCGCGGTCCCTGCCACCACTATTGTGTGACCGACCAGACGTCTTAACCACCCGGCTAAATTCGTCAGGTACTATCGAAGCGAATGTGGTCACCAGTAGGTGAAGATTTTCATGGCGTTGAGTCTTTTGGAGAGACATCTAGCGTCAAATAGTAAATGAAATACTTCAGCGGTAGTCTACTTGAAGGTGTTGCAACGTTGTATTGCACCGCTTCGATATGTAGATGGCGTAAATTAAAAGTTTATATTGATAAATTAATATTATTAGTTTTTAAAGTACTCACATTTGCGATTTAACCCCCTGAGCAAACCCGATACACTCAACTGACCAGCCGAAATTTACCGCTGAGCAACAGCGATCTATTAATCGACTTGACGTCCGGAGTTGGTTTTTTATTTCTTACTCTGTCAGCTTTGAACTTAGGGTTATCTCTGTTCCTCTAATGAATACTTGAGTAATGAAAGAACGCAACAAAAAATGTTCGCAGCGATGGTGTCATATGTGTGGTCCATGAAACAAATATTTGCATATTCGCTGGAAGTTCGAGCCGTTCTGTGTGCGGGTAAGTGGGTTCTGGTGAACATTTTTTCAAGAAGATGTTAACAAAATTTGATGCTGTTCTATTAGAAATGTATTATAGTTATATTCTAAAATAAAAAAAAGATACGATGTCGCTTTAATTTTCAAGGTATCTTCGTTCTTTCCTTCATACACCCATAAAATTTTATCTCTAACCTAACATATTTTTTATTAATTCCAATTGAAATCTAATTAACTCAAACCTATATCATATGAACGATAATTTATCTAGATTGTAATGAGGTGAAAATTTATATGGGTCGCGAAGTAAATATTAGAGTTATGATTTTATAATTGAAAAGTGCGGAGAAAGTTGCGCGCCTTTGGAAGTTTGCTCAGCGGCTTTTCAAAAAAAGTCGGAAATTTGCTCAGAGGGTTAAGAATTAAACTTCTAAGCACGATAAAGTATTATAAACTGATTTTGTATCTGACTTCGCACTTTATATACTTTATGACGTCATCACGTAAAACTATCGTCCGTAAACCGACTTTATACAGACAACCAATTTTTTAGATACATAGGTAGGTCTAAATGCAGAAATTTGTCTGAAAAGTTGCAACAGTTTGAGGTTTAGAGACAATCCGTTGGCAAAACAGGCAGGTGGCACGAGTCGCCAGCGCATTACCAGCTAGGGAAGAAATCCGGTTGGGGACGAATTTTTATCTTTATCTTCATGAGCATTTCTATGGGCAAGTGGGCAATTTGCTGACGAGCATGTATGAAAAACATGAGTGTGTGGAGCATATATATTGGTAATCTGTGATAAGGAGATCCGTTATTCTGCCAGTGTCAACTTCAATTCAAATGCCATGCCTCCGTCCCTTCTTCTATTTGTGTACCTACCTAAGCAAAGATGATTATTCTTTATCTTAGTACTTAAGCATAGATTGAATAGAAGTTCAACTTATTTATCCTAACCTATTTTTGGCTTCTAGTTCATCAGATCCTCAATTGTTATATTTCCCAAGGTCGAATCTGCATACTTACTGTGGAACTAAAACCAAAATGTAGGTACCTAGGTACTCACTTTTTTTAAGTTCTGACGGTATTGAATACTATTTTAGTTTTTTGACGTGAATTTGATGAAACGTCTTTGGACTCGGGTAAGGGGGTGCAACTAAAAAAAATTAAACTTTGCGACGCTTAGTACTCAGCAACCAGACTACCTACGTACAACAATTCTAAATATGTCGGATGAAAGATCCATCTGACGATTTCAAATACGTAATACATTTTATTTTGTCATTCCATCCCTTCTGGCCCAAATCAGCCCTTCAAGTTGGCATGCTTTGAAAATAAATAGATTAGATTTGATTTCAGTTTATGGAATACAGTATATCAGGATGTAGAACTACGTAATCACAATAAATAATAAAAATGGAGATGAGATTACATGGTGTACCTTGATAGTGGTCCGCTCACGTCCGCAGTGTGTTGTTATGTGGTAAGTGGGTAGCAGTGCGTGAGGGAGAAAGGAGAAGCAGGGTCAACACACTATCTACTAATGACCTCTCATTAAGATAACAGGCCTGGCTACTAATGAGCTTCAATAATAAGTTTTATTGTATAGTGTTTATTGAACATTCTTATGTCAGTAAGAGTGCACTTGAACTTATCAGATTTTATTCTATTCAGTTCGCTACACCCACGAAGAACCCGCAAGAAACTTCGTAGGGTATACTTTTTTTTCATACATACGTTTATTACAAGTATTTTTGTGACTATGCACTTACCTAATAGATAATATCACTTTAAAACTTCAAAGTATTTTTAGTCAACATTGTTAAAGCCGTGGTTACGTAGACTTCCGGTCGTGCGATCGCCCGCAAAGGGGCCTCCAAGGGTGAAATTGACAGCTGTCAGATTCATATAATTTTGAGTGACTGCGAAGTGTTGTAGCGTCTGATGAGCGGCCACAGCTCACTAAATAAACATCTACATACCATACGGATAGTGCACTGTGCAGGTGTTTTTTTTAAATTTTGTTTTATGGATAGAGCTACATGTGGCATCATTTCACCTACATGTACTAATAACAGTTAGTATCCACAAACCTTCAATACTATAAATAGAAATTTAATGTCCATGGGGATCGTTTAACATCCTATGAGTGGCTCGGAGCCAGATGTCACGCTTTCTATAAAATAAAAAATAGATATAGCTTCAATGAAAGTTTTATTTCATTCATTGTATTATAGCACATAAACTTCATATTATAAGCACATAACATGCTTCGGCCTCATTTTTCTCAGTGTGAACATTTGTTTACTGTTTATTATTTACTGTGTTAGAACTAAAATACCTATAATACAATGTTGAGACTCTTGTGAGAAACTTTGCATTCCATAGGAAATAAACAATAGGAATCAAATGAATGCTTGCTCTGAACAATGAACCAAACATTATAAATTATGTATCTAAAACACTTCTTATTTTATATTACACTACAATAAAAATGTTACAATATTTATTTTACAATAACAAAATGCCAGACTTCAAGAATTGCTTAAAATGTATTTTGATACAGGTACCTACATAACTACACGTATGTACATAAATACTTATATACAGTAATTATAATATTTTATTACTTTGACAATTTTCAGATGAGATGATTACATTTTTAGACACCTTTTAGACATTATTTCATTGCCTTAATAAAATAAAGTTTGTAGTCTTTATTAATTAAATTAATCTAAATCTAAATCAAATTTAAAACTAAATTATGCACATGAGACGACTACGTCGGCGGAAAGCAGTGGTTTCGTACCGCTGAAGGCCGGGAGGACTGGACGAAAATTTTAGAGGCATATGTCCAGCAGTAGACGCATACACAGAGACTAGTCAGTCAGTGTGTATGCAAAATATGACAAAAAGCATACTATGAAAAAAATTATATTTGTAAAGCCAGCCTTGCATGTCTCTATACATGTGAAGGCTGTATTGTATGTACGCCCATTCAGGCATTTTGCATGTTCAGAAAACCCGTAATGGAATAAACATTTTGATTTTGATTTTGAAAAAACCGAGTAAGGTCAACAAGTTGATCATAAAGAGCAGTAGAAACTGATGTAGTCGGAAGATGCCCATTCGTATCCTTCTACATATTTTAAACGGCCATGCACCAAACGCATCAAAGTCTAAGTACTAATTAATTGTAGATAGGTAGGTTGATCTCATAAGTGGCCACTGTTCACTAAACAAACACCTACACACAATAGGTATTACGGATAGGTGTGGTGTTATTGGCTATGTCTACCGCTACCCGAAGCTACCCGAGCCGGCTGTTTATAAAAAAAAAAATTATGATATAGGACAAATAGGTAAGTGCATCCGCAGGAGGACGGGAAGCTTTGTAAGGTGTAGCGATTCCAGAGTACAGGAGGCGCTCGGTAAGCCGGCATCCAAATTTTTCCGCCTATGCCGGATTGCTGGAACTGCCGGATTATTGAATTTGTATGGGATATAAAGCATTTATTATGTACATATGTGGCACACACTACGTAATTAAAAAAAAAACAGACGTGTAGTTTCACTGTCAAGGTCGGGGCCGGACTGAGCGCCAGAGCAAATTTTGCTATGCTAACCCGAATCCCCCCGCTCTATAATCCGGGAGTAGTGCCGGATTATAGAGCGGGGTCAGCTGAGTTTAAAAATGCCAGACTACTGGGCGTGCCGGACTGTCGAGCGCCGGATTACCGAGCGCCTACTGTACTAGAATTTCAGTGATTGGCGCCGTCCAAAAAAGTTGGAATCACATGTTGGCACAGCAACCAATGCACCCATCGCATCAAACGAATTTTTAGAAATACTGTGTCCTCCGTATCCCCACCACCACCAGTCCCGCATCCTCTGTATCCGCACCACCACCAGTACTGCGTCCTCTGTTTCCGCACCACAGCGAATGACGACGCGATCGTCATTTACATTCAGATTTTCATGGCATCGGCATTTCGGCATTGCCAACACTCCGATGCGTGCGGTCCGCCTGGTGCAGATGAGCGAACATAGTTCTATGGCAAACCATACAAAGAATGTTATAATTCATTTGATACTATGTATGTGTTACATACGAACACGACATGTGGACACTTACCTTTATGTTTCGCTGCTTCAGTCTCCTACTTGTTTGTTCAAATAAATATAATCTCTCCCATCTGATCGCCATCAATGAATAATGAATCAATGTAAACATTCACTTAGTATGTGCATGTTTAAGCATTAAGGGTTTCGTAAGGGTGACTGCTATTTTATCATTAATCATTCATTACTAAATAATTTATCTATTTATTCAATACGTAAATAGTGTATACAATGTTTTAAAAATATTATGAGTTTTGAGATATTTTTGAGCTCTCTTCTTCATCAATATCTACAATTAATTTGGCACAGACAGTAGATACGTATTTGAAAATTATGTGGTCGCCGCCAGCAGACGCCGGTAGTAAATTATTTATAAAATGTTGTTTTTAATTTTCATTTTCATAACACTTTTCATTGATTTTTCTAGATTCCTAGAATCATGTCTGACCTTTTCATTCAATAGGCATATTATATACCTAAAATTTATTTGTTAGAACTTTTGAATGAGAACTTATTGGTGTTGTGTGTACTTAGTATGTGATCAACGTAATGCTAGTATTCTCTACTAAACGGAAATAGGTTGTTGAACTTGTTGATGTCAATGAGAATTCTGCTAAATTTGAGTTGAATAAACAATAGCATATTCAAGTTGGGACTCAGGTCTTATTCTTTATTCTTTATTCATCATTCGTATGGTAGTACACTACGCTTGAATTTGTCCTGTTTAGTTTTTACAATGCGGTTCGATTAGGTTAACTTGTTTATATTTATAGATAGAAATACATTATTGCTCCAAAAACATTTTACAGAAATGAGCATAATAAAATACTTTAGTTAGATACTCCAGGTGCAATCACTTATCCCTTATTACAGATATTTATTTTGGTCAACTTTTTGATGTTTCGTAATTAGAAAGAGTCCATCACAATAAATGTATGTGAGATTGCAGCCTTACGAAACCCTCAGCTTATGCTATGATATGAGTAATAAAATAAATAATGCATCAATCAGAATTGTAATTGGATTCTTCAATCATTAGAGGTTCCATGTCTTCTCGTTTTCTCTCACTTCTATTTCCTACTTTAGACACGCCGTCTAGTATTCCAATCTCTGACAACCTGAAAAGAGAAACATTTTATAGTATTTTTTTACAATTATAGGTACAGATACTAAGTTAAACTGGATACTGTGGATGTAAGATGGCCGCACAGCAGACTCGGCTGGTTCTCATCTAGTATATCCAGCAATCCAAAGTCTTCGGTATGGCGCCTACCTTCGCAGATGATATTGGCTGTTCGGTGCATGTGCTCTGGCCCCTCTAACTCATCCACCCATACCGGATTACATTAAAAAAACGTATTCTCGATGTTAAGCACCTTTTTGTTGTTGACATTGAACTTTTGAGAACCCATCGGTTCTCATGAATGGCTAACCACCCGACTGTTCAGGCCGTCTTAGGCTGTTGGAATTTTATGTCATAATCAAGGTTCCTTCTATTGCCTTATACATGGTGGCAGGATTTAACCCATTCGGTTTATACCACCGCACTGAATGAAAAGTCAGTTGTTCGTATTTTCCATCAGTGTAGCGTCACAACCAAACAGAAGCGCTGAAATGGCACTTGATTCGGACAGGAACAAGGAGTGATAGGCAGACGTCACAATTGCAAAAAACAATTAAAATAAAAAAAGAAACGTACACTTGAGGTTGTTCGTCGAGTTGCGTGGGAGTGAAGTAGGGGTTAGCGGCCGCCGGTCGGAACTTGTAGCCGGTCATAGCGAAGAACACGTACGTGGTTAGCTCACGGAACAGCTCATCGATCCACGAATACCGGAACGATACTGTGATCTGAAAACATTCACATTATTATGTAAACAATATAATCGTACAGATAAAACTTTTATATTAGGCCTGAGAAATATAAAGTTTACTCTCATACAAAACATAAATTTCTTAAAATGTATTGACATACTGACAAACAGGTCGATGACATCCAACATCTTTCTATATTATTTTGTTATGAAATAAAAATAACCAACTGTAACAAAAATTTGTAGGTACAATGTAAATCCTCCATTATAGGTATATGTTATGTAGTAACTATGTGAACAGATAAAAATCCTAAACCAAAATGTTTTTACATAGGTAAATGTTGATAAAATATATATTTCATAAATATTATTTACCTTTAGCAAATACACTATTATGCGAGTGAAGTATATGTATATAAAAATATACATATAAAAATGTCTAAATAGTTTGAGCTTTCTTAAGTTGATTGCAGCTTTTCCGTCCGTGCTCGACGCATCTTGCAAATGGCGAATCGACCTGCCAACAATGCATTCAGAGTAGGTGTTACTTCCACTTACGAGTATACTTAACCTAATTAAAATATTTTAAAAAACAGTTCAGGCACTCTGAAAGTCGATTTCGAAAGAATATTGCTAAGGCCACCCAAGGTCACTCATCCATTATCTAATTAGACAAATAGGACGCCGATGCGGACACCGAGGCTGACAAATTAAGCTCTCCTTCAAATTATATGGTATTATCAAATGAAATAAAAATATTTATTGCAGCCCATTAAAATGATGGAAAGGCAAAGTTGAAATGAAACTATGACTAGCTGGTGACTAACCACACGACAGGGAAGAGTATAGCCCCGCAACACAGCAGGTCCACGAATATGAAGATATCTCTCCAGGCGTTGTGCTCCACTGCCCCCTCCTCGCTTTCCTCGATTATTATTTCGGCAACATTTGCCAACACCTGGCCAGTGGAATCATCTTATAGATCTTGCAATACAAAAGTATATGAATATGTATAGCTACATGAATATGAGGGTTCCATATCTACCGCTAGCTGTAAGGTACCTAATTCCATACAGAAATTGAATTATAATTTTTTTAAAGAAGAAGAAAGATTGTTTTCTTTACTTGTGCTATGAGGCTTTATTTAGTTAAGTCACATTACTAAGTTTTTTTTTTTATTATTTTCGGGCTTTTAACAATTATTTGTTAATATCAGCCCCTAGTTCATGCTCACCTTCCCTATCACTTATGGCCCAAAGTCACTAAGGAATAGAGAACGCTCAACAAAATCCAACACAATTACTAAATCCCTCTCACATGGACTCGCCAACAGTTTATCTAGGTTTTGACAGATTAAGTCATGTTAGTAATTTTTTGAGTCAGTCTGGAAAAAATTCCTATTAGGGATAGGTCTGCCTTTGCACCTCGTGTAAACTGTTTGTGCTTGTTCACAATAAATGTTCTTGGAACAATAAAGTATTACTATCTAGGTACCTATCAGTAATGAATGAATTATTGGACACAGAGACGGACAACAAAGTGAGCCATCAACGATGCCGTCTTTTCATTCGGATACACAGAACCCTAAAACCCATTGCCCAGATATAAAAATACATCACAAGAAAGTAAAAATCAATATAATATAAAACATAACACAAAATATCACGCAAAGGTGGGAGTTAACAATAAAAGTTATTGGACGACAGGAAAAAAAAATTTTGTTGCCCTTAGTGCAGACATTAAGAACAGGAAACTAATACAATACAATATCATTTGAATTGTTTAAATAATATTTATCATTCAATTATGTATATATAAGATGCCTGCTGTCACTTCAGAACTCTAGTGTTAAAAACTCACTGCTAAAAGTAGGTAGATATTAATATTTTTGTAAATAAAAAGAAAAAACTAATTACCTGTAGGGGAATAACGATCATAAAAAGTTTCTTGTCTCTATCGGCAAGAATGTGCTTGATGAAATTCCATCCCGTGCCGACTAGCACGATGGTTACGAAGAGAACTGCTCCTTTCAACCTGAAACCATTTGCTGACATCACCTCAACAGTGTTTTTATAGTTTTAAAATAAGTTGGTAGTAGTTCCAGTTCTCAATTGAATTTTTTAGAAAGATAGAATACCTAAAAATAATTATAAGGAAAATGTAATAGTACCTACTATTACATTACTAGTACTAGCTCTAGGGCCCATTTCACCACCTGCGTCTAAAAAACTCTTGTCAACCATATGAGAATTGAGAAATACAACTTTAACGGACAGATTTTCATCTAGACTTAATCAGAGGTAGTGAATAAGTGTACACACTACACTAACAAATTGTGTATAAATAGTGAAAAGATACTCACAGATGTGTCAGGTAGAAGAGGATGGCCCATGCGGTGACATGCTCACCCCTGGTCTGTATGAAGTGGTAGTTGATGGCGTGGAAGGCGAGCGAGAGCGCCTTGAGGTAGACGAGGACGCACATGACGACGTGTATACGGTAGACGGGGTGGCGGCTGGTGCGCAGCAACCATGTCCAGAACACAGCGCTCCCCGCGAACAGCAGCGACATGCAACTGTACAGCGTCGGCAGCGGCATCTCACCCGCCGACAGGAAGCTCTCCTCATTCTTCTCCACTATCTCCATCTTCAACACCAAACACCAAACCATAATATCAACCAACACACATAACACAACGTAGCACAACAGCGTGCCACTACCAGTAGTATTATATTTTTCTTTCCCATGGCACTACCGGTAGTGCAGCAGGTAAAATAGCATTTCCCATGACACTGCTACGATGCAGATAGTGTCAAAGGAAATTTGATCTCCCGTGGCACTATCGGGCTGTCTAATCTTTTCATAATTAAAACTGCGAAAAATTATGAACTCCTTGCAGCAACAAACTTTTATAATGAATAGAATATAATGGACAATGTCAGGGTCATTTATATTGCATTTGTCAATTAAAATTGCAATAATTATTGCCTTTATAAATAATTTCACGTTCTCTAAAATGGAAATTGATGATTGGATTGATGAAAGCGAACTAAAATTGCAATGAGGTTCAACGAGGTAGTTTTGAATGTAGTATTGAAGTCCATGAAAACCAACAGTCCCCACCACTAAGTGAGGACGCCTTGTCGTGGCGTGGTGGCTTGCGAGTGTAGAGCTGTTTAACCTCTCATGACCAGAACTGGTGACTGACTCATGGGAGGGTAACGTAGCTAACACTTCACCAAGAGCTTCACCTGCGAGCATTGCAACGGGCGGCAAAGCCGCGGTCTACATCCAGCCCATCCTCACAAACCCAAAACCCAACCTTCACCAGCCTACCTGCCACACCCCAATCCCATCCTGACCTGTACTGCGGGGTGGTGTGTGACAGCCACTCCGTTCACGTCCGTCACCCGCGTGTTTGTGCCGTGCGTGGAGACCCGTGAGGGGGGAGAAGGGGATCCTGGTAGCTGAGCATCTCAGAGAGGTGCAACACGCTGCTTTGGCCCTAGATTCATCCCAAAACGGGAGGTCGCAGTGTAGCCGCACTGCGATCAAACGGCTGTGGTATCCCGTCGGAGGGCTGCTGGCTAGAACCCTCAGGGAGGCGCGACCGCAGTGGGCCGGCACGGTTTGGGGCTTTGCTGTGACTGCCTAGCCCACTCCGCAGCTGTCACTCACTCGTGGTCGGGTCACCCGGAGTGTGGACCGCTCGTACCTCTTGCTTCTGGGGGGGTGAGCTGTTCCGAGTTCTATACTCCCTGGTGAACCTGGTGCTAAGGCATCCCCTATTTGCGGACTCGGTAGTGGGTGGTAAGCCAGGGGGCGAAGAATAAAAAGAACACATATGTCGGAAGCAAATAGTAAACAGTCACAAAATCAAAATAAGAATAAAAATAAAAAGATGTCGGAGACCGCGGAAATATCCGCTGTAGTCCCGGCCAAAACATCGGGCGCTACGCCCGTACCACCGATGGCCACTGCTAGCGCCTTCAGCATGGGACCGCTAGCGGCGGCCATTGCAGCAGAGCAAGCAGGTCCTGACACTTGGGCGGAGACCGCCGCCCGCTTGCGCAAAAAACCGGCAAGTGCCAAGCGCCGCCAGCGACAAAAGAAGCAGCTGGCGCTGAAGCGCGGCCGCCTGGAACAGAGGAGGCAGGAGTCGGCTGGTCAAGCTGTTTCAGCCGCAGGGTCTGCCTTCCCTCCCACCCCCCAGACATCCCAGCTGTCTTCAGCCCTCGGGCTGAAGTACGGCAGGGAGGGACACACAACCCCAATAGGTCGGGGAGGTGGGAGACCATTGCCGGTGGCCCCCGGCACCAGCACAGGTGGTTTTACCACGCCGTAGAAGCGGAATCGGACGGACGAGGATCCATCACCGCGGGGGGGATCAAAGCGTCAACGGGACGGGGCAGGCCAACCCAGGCAGGTCTCGTACGCGGAGACGCTGAACTCCCACCTGAGGGTAGCGGTCACGACGGCCCCTTTCGCGGAATTCACTCCAGTACAGGCGGACCTTGTGAAGAAGACGCTGGAAAACAAATCTTTCCTCGCTTCCATAACCCCCAACGCCGAGGGACTCCACTTTCGTGGTATGCCATTCGTGGGGGATGGAGTTCTCAAACTGAACTGCGAGGACGATCGCACACTGCGGTGGCTGCAGCGCACAGTCGAGGAGACTGAACCCCTATGGGAGGGCTGTAAACTACAGGTGTGCAGGCAGGATCAGATCCCGCGCTTGGTCAGGGCGGCTCTGTTTGTGCCCGACTATGAGGGTGGTATGACAGAGCTGCAATTGGCCCTACAAAACCAAAATGCCTGGTACTGTATGCGCTCGTGGGAGCTCACCTTCCACGAACGCAGAGGTGACCCGCCAGGCATCTTCCTCTGCTTCGGAATCCCCCTCAGGGAGGTCGAAAAGGTTCTGGTGAGGAACAGAACGGTGTTCTACAAATTGGGTACAATTTACATCAGGTTCTTCGATGGGGGCAAGCTGAGCGATCAGCCGCCCAAATCAATGATGGACTTTTTACCTAAGGACAAAAGCACAGGACAGACAGACATTGACAAGACAATGACGAAGGGGAAGGCAACCACTGCCGGGGAGACCATGGCAGAGGATGCCCTCCTCAACTCGCCGGCGCAAACACCGGACCCAGCTGTGGAAGAGGTGTTGCAACCGGACGAATATACAATCCCAGTCCAAGGGTCGGACTCGGATACTAATACGGACGACACCATGGTGGAGGAAGACGCGGTTGGAACGCACCAAAAGACGGGTGGGAGGGGTAAAGACCCATAGTTCCAATGGCGTCTAAACCTCACACACCAAATAGAACACATATTATACAAGCCAATCTTCAGCACAGCCAGGTGGCCACGGCCACCCTGCGCAGACAGCTGGAGACGAGCACGCGTACCATTGCCCTAATCCAAGAGCCGTGGATTAGGAGTGGCAAGGTATGTGGTCTCGGAAGCTTGGGAGGCACAATTTTCCAAAATGTAAATGACAGTGGCCAAGGCCCAAGAACATGCATCTACGTGCCAAATTGTATAAAGGCCGAGATGATTACACAGTTCTGCTCCAGGGACCTAACATCCATCAGAGTCCGGGGGGAGACCAAGACAGAAGTACCGCAAGTAGTGGTAGCCTCAGCCTACCTGCCAATAGACGCTGCTGCTCCGACGCAAGAACTGGTGGACCTGGTTGCCTTCTGCGAGGAAGGCAAACAACAAATCATCGTCGCAGCGGACACAAACGCCCACCACACGATCTGGGGGAGCTCCACCACAAACAAAAGAGGTGAGGATTTCTCAGACTTCCTATTTTGCACTACCTTAAACATCTTAAACACGGGAACAGAACCAACTTTTGTCACTTCCAGATGCCAGACAGTCATAGATGTCACACTAGCCTCAAACGAGACTACTGAGCACATCTGTGGCTGGCACGTGTCAGAAGATGCATCCTGCTCGGACCATAGATGGATCTGTTTCGACTTACATGTGAGCTTTCAGGGACCAGCACCGAGGAGGTTCCCAAGGAAAACGGACAAAGCCAAATTCCTTGGCGGTTCACGAGACAGATTAGGCGATGGTGAAGCACCAGGGCACATAGAAACGACAGTTGAGATAGAATCGTGGGTAAATACCATCACTTCTACGCTCATCGAAAACTACCACCTATCCAGCCCGCTAAGGGAATGCTCCAGCACCACCAGCAAAAGCAAAAGTTGGTGGAGCCCTAAGCTGGAGCAACTCAAAAGGAAGGTAAGAAAACTCTTTAATAGGGCAAGAAACACACGAACGGGTACAGACTGGGAGCGCTATAAGGCGGCACAGTCGGAGTACAACAAGGACATCAGGGCGCACAAAAGACGGTCGTGGAGAGGCTTCTGTGAAGGTATAAATAGAACAAGTGAGCCAAGACAGCCAGAATCAAGAAGTTACTCTCTAACGACCGAAGGGGCACCCTGGGAAACCTGAGGAAGTCAGACGGGACATACACACAGGACGACTCGGAAACATGCGAGGTATTGACTGATAACCCACTTCCCAGGACTGCATCTTAGTCAGGACGCGGAATGGGTGGATCGGGAACACAATGCCCCCACAGCACCAGAATGGACATCAGCCGAAAGAATAGTCACCGACAACAAGGTGAGATGGGCTGTAAACAGTTTCCAGACCTTCAAGGCAGCAGGCCTCGACGAGATCTTCCCAGGGCTCATGCAGTGGACCATAGACATCACAACACCTATACTAGTCGACATATTTAGGGCGTGTCTTGCGCACAAATATGTCCCTAGAACATGGAGAGAGGTAAAAGTAGTGTTCCTTCCAAAACCAGGTAGGGACGACTACACTCTGGCAAAATCGTATAGACCGATCAGCCTGACCTCCTTTCTCCTTAAAACCCTGGAAAGGCTCTGCGACAGGGAAATCAGAGACATAACCATAGTCAGAAATCCCCTTCACGCTAACCAGCATGCCTACACTCCAGGAAAATCAACAGAATCTGCACTTCACTGCGTGGTATCAAAGATTGAAAGTGCCATAAGCAATAAAAACTCGACCCTAGGAACCTTCATTGACATAGAAGGTGCCTTTGACAGAACTACCTTCATCAGTATCAGAGCAGCCCTAGCTAGATTTGAAGTCGATCCAACAATTACAGACTGGATCGATAACATGCTCAAGCTTAGGGCCGTCCAATTCACTATTAACAACACAACGAGGGGGGTGGTAGCCAGGGGCTGCCCCCAAGGCGGCGTACTGTCGCCCCTACTCTGGAACTTAGTAGTTGATGATCTCATTAGGCAACTGAACGAGAATGGCTACTACACGATAGGATACGCAGACGACCTGGCAATCCTAATAAATGGATTATTTGAGGGAACCCTGTGCAATATGACTCAGGGCGCCCTCAGGATCGTCGAAAAATGGTGTGAGGACTATTCACTTAATGTTAACCCTAACAAAACAGAGATGGTCCTTTTCACCAACAGAAGGAGACTGGGCGCTATGCAGCTCCCCAGACTCTTCAACACACAACTGACTCTATCGCCAGAGGTAAAGTATCTAGGTGTAATCCTAGACTCCAAACTCAACTGGTCGAAACATCTGGAATACAAGCTGAAGAAGGCAAGCATATCCTTCTGGCAATGCCAGAGGCTCATGGGTAAATCATGGGGTCTCCGGCCAAAGATTTCTCTCTGGTTATATACAGCAGTCATAGACCTACGGTAACATATGGTGCAGTAGTCTGGTGGCCCAGGACAAAGCTGAGCACAGGAGTCGAGAAGCTACAGCGACTCCAAAGACTGGCGTGCGTGGCAACAACAGGTTGCATGCGCACAACTCCGACTACAGCTATGGAGGTAATACTATCTTTAGTACCACTAGACCTGCACGTACAACAGGAGGCTGCGTCAGCGGCGGTGAGACTCAGAACTCTGGGACTCTGGCACACTAACGCCACACTGCCACACACAAAGCTTCTTCAGAAGGTAACAGCGGAGATACCGCTACTGGCGGCCTGCTGTGACCGCATACCCAAACTGTACGTATTTGAGAGATCATACACTATCAACCTGGCCGGAGAGGCCAAAGACCAATCAGAGGAGCTACGCATATACACCGATGGCTCCAAGACAAAGACAGGCACAGGTGCTGCAGCGCACTCCCTGGACCTAAACATCAACAGGTACACCTACCTCGGACAACACAACTCAATATTCCAGGCAGAATGTGTTGGGATCATTGAAGCGGCTACAATAGTGGCCCAGCGGAACATGGAGGGACACAGCATCAAGATACTGTCGGACAGCGCCTCAGTACTAGCGGCGCTGAACGGCAGTATAATGAGCTCAGGACTTATCCACCAATGTCACCTCGCGCTGGAGGCCATTGCTACAAGAAACAAGGTAACGCTACAGTGGATAAAGGGCCACAGCGGATCCCGGGGGAACGATGCTGCTGATGAACTCGCGAAGAGGGGATCCAGCAGCAAACCAGAAGGACCCGAACCTCTAGTACCACTACCACACAACCAACTGAAAAGTTGGATACACAAACGTACGTACCAACTACACATAGACAGATGGGCAGCGGGCAGCGACTGCAGACAGGCGAGGGAGGCAATGGCGAAACCGGACCTCCGTCTCGCCAAGACGCTGCTCCGTGTCCATAGATCAAAACTACGCATAGTGATAGGTATGCTTACTGGTCACTGTACACTTAACAGACACCTCTATGTAATTGGAGTAACGGACAGTCCACTGTGCAGAGCATGCCTGCAGGCGGACGAGACACCCACCCACGTGCTGCTGGAGTGCGAGGAGTTGGCAGACATAAGGGCGAAGGAGCTGGGAGGCCCTACTACACTTCAAGAGGCGTGCCAAGACCCAAGGAGAGTGTGCCGCCTCCTGGAAGAACTCGGCTGGATGGATTAAGGCCGTAGGACGCGCAAAAGGCCTGCATGGAAGCGGGCTTAGGCGCGGAGAACGAGTCCACTATCATCATCATCATCATCATCATCAAACCAACAGTCCCATACTTCTACTAATACACTTGGTGACGAGGGTCTGATGATGGAATCAGGAGGTGGCTAGTAGAACTCTTCAACCATTACTAGTAACCCCCTCGAGTTTACGCTCATTTGGTTGGTTTGGACAAGTGCTCCATACTTCCACCAATACACTTGGTGACGAGTGTCTGATGATGGCGTCAGGACGTGGACAATGGGACTCTTCAACCGTTTCGAGTAACCCCTCGAGTTTGGGCTCATTTGGTGGGTTTGGACAAGTGTCCCATACTTCCACCAATACACTTTGTGACGACGGTCTGATGGTGTCAGGAGGTTGACAGTGGAACTCTTCAACCGTTACTAGTAACCCCTTCGTCTAATCAAATGAGCCCAAACTCGAGGGGGTTACTACTAGTAACGGTTGAAGAGTTCCACTGTCAGCCTCCTGACACCATCAGACCGTCGTCACCAAGTGTATTAGTGGAAGTATGGGACACTCGTCCAAACCATCCAAATGAGCAAAAACTCGAGAGGGTTACTAGTAATGGTTGAAGAGTTCCACTGTCCACCTCCTGTCTCCATCATCAGACCCTCGTCACCAAGTGTATTGGTGGAAGTATGGAGCACTCGTCCGAACCAACCAAATGAACCCAAACTCGAGGAGTTACTAGTAACGGTTGAAGAGTTCCACTACCCACCTCCTGATTTCATCATCAGACCCTCGTCACCGAGTGTATTGGTGGAAGTATGGAGCACTCGTCCGAACCAACCAAGTGAACCCAAACTCGAGGGAGTTACTAGTAACGGTTGAAGAGTTCCACTGTCCACCTCCTGTCTCCATCATCAGACCCTCGTCACCAAGTGTATTGCTAGAAGTAAGGGACACTCGTCCAAACCTTTTTTTTTATGGAAACTGACACGGTTGGCTACTTCACCTACCTACAACATCCGTGATTCAGCCCATAACACCAGGTGAACTTGGTGCCACGTCAGCCTTCCCTTCGGTCGTGCCGGCTACACTGAACTGGACGTAAAACACAAACTATTCCGACCTTTCATTCAGAGCGGTGATACCAACCCGGGCGGGTTAAACCCTACCACCTAGTAATATAAGAAGGGAGTCATATCCCTTAGTCGCCTTTTACGACATACACGGGGAGAGATGCAGTGGGGCTATTCTTTTAAAGTACCGGCCCCACACGGTACATCAGTTTCTCTGGCGTTTTGATAGACGTATTTGTACATTTTGGCACAATGCAATATTTATACTATTTAAACCGGCCAAGTGCGAGTCGAACTCGATTGGTATCTTCTATGGGAACCCCCTTAATTTTTTTAATATTTCTTATTTTTATTTATTATTTGTTGTTATATCGGCCATAATAACACATATTCTGTGAAAATGTCAACGGGCTATCTGTTACGGTCCAAGATATACAGCCCTCGACGAATGAGTGTGCGTTGGCTGGCTAGCGCGAGCGCGCGGGTTCTGGGTTATAGTGACGTCACGCGTAGCCGCGGCGCACTGAGTTTTAGCGGCAGAAACGGCTTAAGTTTATTGATAATATCTCCGTAACTAATGGTCCGATTTGGATAATTAAAAGATATGCCATTCTTATGCCATAAAGAACAACGTGGATATAACTTCTATTGAATTTGCTGTTACTTTACTGATCCTCATTGACAATGATGTAATGCACTTTCTACTGCAATTTATCAGTGGAATGTACGTTGGAGAAATTGCGGTTGATTTTTCTAAATAATTTTTAATTTTGCAATGATTTAAAATTATTCTCTCATTAATTCCAGCTGTTAAGAAAAAGTGTTAAATGTTATTTGATTTGAAAGTGTTCCAGATTTGGCCTGCGGTTAAGAACAATAATAATATTTTGTTGAGTGATAATTAGTCTTGGTTGGATTGGTATATTTTATTGGTTTATAAAAGCCGGTTTTAAATAATTCGTAAAAACAAACTTACCAAAAAAGTTATGGAAGGCGCATCCTCCTTCTTGGGACAGTTGTGGAAGTAGAGGTTGTACAATCCTTGTTCTTTCTCTGATTCCACACGCATGGCAAACTGAAATTGTTAATAGAGGTCTTTTTAAATTGCAAACGTATGTAACTATGTACTTCTAATACAAAAAACAATTCTAGTTTGGGGAGTACGGGTGCCACGGTGAAAAGTATAATGAAAAGTAAAATGAAAGTATGGCCAATGCTAGTTTTATTTCTGCGTAGGCAGACCATTTAATTAGCTAACATAATTATTTTATAAATTGTGAATACAAAATGTGGGTACTCATAATTTAATAGATAGTAATTATTCACAATTAAAATTTATTTATAAAATTTATAAGTATGAGGAAAGGTGACAACAAAATGTGTGCATTCCGTTAAACACATTCATATTCTATTTGAACAGCTGCTTTTTATTACAAAAGACAGCTTCAACTGGGATATGTACTTACACTTGTATTGTAGTAATCGAAACCGTTTCTTGTTTGTTTGTTGATCGGCAGTATAACATTAGAACATGACTGTGTGGGATTCAATTCCTGAATATGTGACTTTCCGCGGGGCCCTGATTCTGTATAACAAACAACGTAACATAATGTTCAACTACAATAAATCTACACCATGCGATGCTGGTACATCAACTTACATACAAAAAAACTTTTTAACTTACATACAAAAAAATTGTTTGCATGAAGTTTATTCATTATAAAATTGTGACTGTGGACTACTTATAAATTCTGCAATTCATACTTTTTTCGATAGCAATAGAAAATAATAGAATGACATTTTATTTCCTCTTTTTTTAATGATTATATACAGATAATAAAAAAACGGGGAGCACAAAATAGAACTAGGAGAAAAAGTGAGTCAGCTCAGCTTATGTGATGCAGCTCCCTCATGGGTTTGTTACCTCCTACAGAAATCATTTTATTGAATTAAGAATCTTACCATCTGCACTCCTCTTGAATTTGCTAAGAAATTGAAAGGATTGCCTCTTTTCTCTATCGTCTAAGTCCTGGTGGTTCACATAGAGCTTTGGATTCACATCGCCCTCGCACGTCACAGCCAATCTGTAGTACATAATTATAGATATATAATGTTATGGTTATTACCCTTTGCACAATATATATATTTGTCGATGATAATATCTTTAATTTACAATATTAAGTACACATTGTTTAATTATAACCATTTAAGCATAATAGGTATATTCACCTCATATTCTGAAAATCCATTTTGAGAAAAACAATGCCCGGATGCTGTGGGGATGTGACGGGGTTGAGATGCTTCTCCAAGAAGCACGAGTCCACGTGTGCATCCAGGTAAGGGCTGACGGCATCATTAGCCGTGCGGTCCAATGTAAACCCGTACTAAAAATCAATAAACTTTTTTTTATTACTAAACACACATTTCTCTACTTACCACCCTAAAATCTTTAATGTTGGCGAACTGGTGGTCGTGGACAGGAAAACAGCGCAGGAAAACAACGCGCCAAGTGGGACTACGACATCCGGATAAAAAGAAAATAGATGTGTTAACAATATATAAAAAAATACCACTCCATTGATTTCTCCTGCTGGTAACTTAAAGTCATTCAACTTGACGTAGAGAACTCCACCTTTGTAGAAGCCGAACGTTGTAAGGTCGATGTAGTGGCGTTCATCATCCTGGTGATTAAGAAATTCAACATTTCCGTAATTTACTCATTAATTAGGTTTATAAATATAATTTTCACAGGGTTAATTTATTATCTATCTGACTTTGGAGAGTTTATTATTTATTGTATACCTACCTAATTTCATTCATAGGTAGGTAGGTAGGTAACCTATGCTTGGACATGTGTGATAGCACACTAGCAAACGAGTGATAAGGGAGTGGGGAAATGGGGTGCACAAAAATGAATATAATTAGTTAAGAAATATGATAGTTATTTTAGGTTATTT
This sequence comes from Nematopogon swammerdamellus, assembly GCA_946902875.1. Lineage (NCBI taxonomy): Eukaryota > Metazoa > Arthropoda > Insecta > Lepidoptera > Adelidae > Nematopogon > Nematopogon swammerdamellus. The sequence goes on from OX336338.1 coordinate 11,498,526, forward strand.
TACCACAATTTAGAACTATATTTTGCACTGTTAAGTTGTAGCTGACTGATTAGATAGAGGGAGAAAGGAAAGTGTGGTCGGCCCGCCGCAAGTAAGTACGGATTGACCTACTTCATACTAGGCAAGTTATTTTATGTGTAAGTTTTGGAATTAAAGGGCTGAGTCGGACAAACGAACAGACAGGCAGACATTGTAGCGAAACTAATATTCCTGGTTTTATTACGAAACCTAAAAAGCCTAGCAGGCGAAGGTAACACTTACCGATAAATAGAGCTTATGAATCCTCGATGACACACTCACGAAAAATAAACACACGAAGACTATAGAGAATGTTGAGGAAGCCATTTCACTTGTTGAACTGCGTTGAGCATCAGAGTATTATTTAGCTCTCAATTTCTTGTTACACATAATGCGTTGAGCATCGAGCGTAGTCAAATTTGTACAAATTATGTCGGGTGTGACAAATTGTTTTTACCTCTTTTTATATAAAATTTATCTATGTACAAAGGGACGGAAAGGGCAAAACGATATAACGATCCACCCCACGATAAGAAAGAATAACCCCACCTCTATATTACAATACTCTTTGAACCCCACGCAAAGCGCAAACCCCCCCCGGCTATGTTACTCTATGCACAGAACTGTATTCATGGAAGGAAGGAAATCGTGATTTGACATGACAAATTGACACCAGTCCAGTACAACGGCACAGACAAACAGACAGACAGAACAGACCAAAAACCAAAGAGTTTTTTTTTATCACGCTTACTAAGCTAAGCGTCGCTTAGCTTAGCTTGGCACATAATATTTGCCAGAGTGCCGTCTTTAAAGTTATACATAGTTATATATAGAAGTTGCATGAGCAAAACATTTATATTTGGTCATTCAAACCAATCAAATTGTAGAAGTTAACATAACAAAACGCATACCATCTACGAAACAAGCGAACAATGAATGACATGCATGCATCGAAACTTCATGTAATTAATAAAAAAAGTACTTATCACAATATTAAACAACTACAAGAAGAATTTATACCTATAATATTTCTTTATTTACAACTTTATATGTTGTTCTTTGCAATAAATTTAGCTATTGTATTTTGAGATTGAAACATAACGCGAACGAACCTACTTGCTCTCTTAGTTCTTCATTTTCTTCTTTTTTTTATCCTATTTTGCCAATATAACGAATCCTCGGTAATTGCTTTTGTAGAATTCTTATCTACAAAGTTGATAACAATTTTTGGGGAATAGATCAGGGACTTGATACGAAAAAAGAGGACGAAGAGGCTATTCGACCTATGGTAACCAAAACAGGAAAATTTTGAAAGCTCTTAACAAGTCTAGGGGAAGTTTGTTTTAACCAAAAATTTTTTGTGAATGAAAGTAAATCTTGATAATAGTTGGAGTAGAGAGGAGAAGGAATTGAGGAAGAGATTTGAAGGAGAAGATTGGCTGTGTAGAAAATGTATAATGCGCGGAGCGGATCTCGGCGTGTCGCCGCCGCAGCGGCTCGTCAGTGTTCTTCCTCGCACCCGCACCGTACTTGTATAGTGTATGCGCGTGGCGGGTCGTCCGCTGCGGCGACGACACGCCGAGATCCGTCCCGCGCATTATAGCTACCTAAGACGTATTAGGTATCTGACAAATCCTCCGTATTGTAAATATAAAAGAGCATCAACCAACACCAAAGAGTATTGTACCCTGAAGGGCATGAGAGATGGATTATTCATGGCACCAGAGACCAAAGAATATAATACTATAATGCGCGGGGCGGATCTCGGCGTGTCGCCGCCGCAGCGGCTCGTCAGTGTTCTCCCTCGCACCCGCACCGTACTTGTATAGTGTATGCGCGTGGCGGGTCGCCCGCTGCGGCGACGACACGCCGAGATCCGTCCCGCGCATTATACTAAAGCCGCGTCTCCTGCGCATGTTTTTTCGAAACAATACACAAAAAACATGAAAGAAAAGCATTATTTTTCTATGGTTTTCATACAAATGTGGATGGCCACGCCCCAATGTTTTGATGTTTCTGTGTAATGTTTCGAAAAAACATTCGCAGGAGACCCGGCTTGAGAGATTTGGCAACAGCAGTGCTGTCTAGGTCTAGGAATTGCAATGACCTAGTCCAGTCACCTTTTTCTTTTATGTCATTGAACTTTAAGTGTTTGAAATCTACCTAAATACAGTTCAATTCTACTAGGTACGCTGCGCTCGCCGTCGCGTAGGATTATACGTCCACCGAATCTTGATGAAATATTTTCACGAAAAAGTACTATAAAATGACCGAATCTGGGAAAAAGTTTCAGGGTTTTTTCTTTTTCTTTAAATATGGATCCCTCTCTCTCGAACCCTGAAGTTACGAAACCCTATCCTGAAACAACCTCTATATATGTATAATTATTTATTTCTTTATTTTCATCTTCTTATTTATAATTGTGTATTCTAGTTCTTATTTATAATTGTGTATTCTAGCAGAATTTGTAGCAGAAATTGTAGTAACTGAAATATCTCGTTCCTTTCAAAATGATTTTGTTTTATTATTTATAAGCACCCCTCTGAGGCGCCGCCCCGTCGCTGGATACTGGCAGTAAAATAAAATTCCCTATTCGTTTGCAAAGAGATTGTCTAAAGCCGCATCTCCTGCGCATGTTTCTTCGAAACAATACACAAAAAACATGAAACGAAAACATTGTTTCTCTATGGTTTTCATACAAATGTGGATGGCCACGCCCCAATGTTTCGATATTTCTGTCTAATGTTTCGAAAAAAACATTCGCAGGAGACCCGGCTTTACGTCGCTGCGCTCCTGTAACACAAACTGTTTGTTCGTTTGGTTACCACTTTTTAAAAAGAAGAAGAAGACCGTGTTTAAAAGAATAGCCTCACTGTATCTCCCCCCGTGCATGTCGTAAAAGGCGACTAAGGGATATGACTCCCTTCTTATATTACTAGGTGGTAGGGTTTAACCCGCCCGGGTTGGTACCACCGCACTAAATGAAAGGTCGGTCGAAACGGCTATGTAAATAGTTTGTGTTTTCCGTCCAGTTCAGTGTAGCCGGCACGACCGAAGGGAAGCACTGACGTGGCACCAAGTTCACCCGGTGTTATGGGCTGACATCACGGATGTTGTAGGTGATGTAGCCAACCGTGTCAGGTTCAATAAAAAGAAAAAAAAAAGAAGAATGCGATTCGAACTGTCACTGTCACTGTCAAACTCGACTGCTCGAGCCACCGCATTGAATGAAAGGTCGGTCGAAACGGCTATGTAAATAGTTTGTCTTTTCCGTCCAGTTCAGTGAAGCCGGCACGACCGAAGGGAAGCACTGACGTGGCACCAAGTTCACCCGGTGTTATGGGCTGACATCACGGATGTTGTAGGTGATGTAGCCAACCGTGTCAGTTTCAATAAAAAAAAAAAATAAAAAAAATCTATGCTATGCTCTATAGACTAATATTGTATGGGGGGAATATATGCTATGCTCGACTCGCTCGTTGTCCGACTCGAGAGACGAGTAGCTCGGGATCAATTCTGATGTCTCTCACTGACAGTTCTCCTCCTAAGAAATTTTTATTTTCGGAAATATTCGGAAATATACAAACTGTTTTGGTGGTGGTGGTGGAAAATAACCAGGGTTAATATAAAGAAGATCTTCTTTATATTAACCCTAACCTAATGTTGAGGCGGTGCATGTCGTTTTTGTTACAAGTTTGTATTTCCGAAAATAATTCATAGGTGGTTATAAAAAAAACTAAACACTCTAAAACAACTTAAACACCGTAACATTACAAAAGAAAAAAAAGCAAAAAAAAAAACAAAAAGAATTTGTGGGATTCGAACCCAGGTCATAAAACTACTAGTTCTATACCCTCACCCCTGAGCCACGAAATCACTTAAACGAACAAACGAATATCGAATTCCTGTGATTCGCTTTCGGCTCTATGACGTCACAGCTGTCAACGAGAGCCAACAGAAATGATCCCGAGCCACTCGTCTCGAGAGTAGTCGAGCGAGAGCATAGAGTAATATCAGGCCTTCGTCACTCGCTCAAGGTCGCGAGTTAAATGCCTACCGCTTGGCGTACCGACTAATGTACAGACCTACCAAGTTATCTGTGAAGTGGCAGATCAGGAACTAACGGAAGTGTCATTCGGCTGTCATATATGTCAAAGCGTGTTCAGTTCGAGTTTTCTGTCTCTATAGAGCATTTTATCATGCCGAAAGCTATTCACAGTGATGCCCGGAATTTAATCCTAAAAGTAAAATAGTTTTAGAAGAGGATCCTCGACAACAAGCGCCGATAATTCCATTTCATCAGATGTACAAAAGAATATAAGCTGCTACAGATTAGTGTTGCCAGTTGTAAACCAAATTTTTCCCACATAACAGATACATTTTAATTTGAAGTTTTGTGATTGATTGAATTTTCAGGTGTAAGTAAAGGGCTCATTTCCAAAATTGTTAAGGAAAAGAACGCTGCAGAAGAAACACATACAAAAGTCACAACAGCTGGTAAAATAAGACAAAGAAAGATGGTTTTATTCGTGTTGATTCATTTTACCGTGAGGTCATCTGAAGAAAAGTTCATAAATTTTATTCGGTGAGAAAAGAAATACCGACCTACAAATGGCTTCTGGATGTACTAGAAAAACAAGGAAAAACACGAAATAACTGCTTGGAGATCTAGATATTCGCAAGAAAAAAAGGAAAAAGAAAACACCCAAAACAATATGCCTGGGCTGTGGCCTATTGATCACGACTATCATAATACGTGTAAACGTGTACAACTGAAATCACAGCGAAATCAAGTGATCAGATTATACCTTATTGTAAACCAGGATTTGAATAAAAACAATTATTTTTGAGTACATACTCATTTTTCACATTGAAATTGCATCCTCTATTTATTTCACTATATACGAATAAGATATTTGTTTATACCAATATTTGGTTTTTATTTATTGACGTAACAACGTCACGTCTTATAAATTGATGAACACCGGCTGCACGCACGAAAAAGTGTCACGTTCCATCTGAACCTGTGTGTGCAAGCGAGAGCCCGTAAAAAGCGATAGAGAGGCATATATGGAGAGTAGGAAATACAAAATACATTTGTCCGTCTTTTGCGAGCCTCGAACCCGCGGTCCCTGCCACCAATATTGTGTGACCAACCAGACGTCTTAACCACCCGGCTAAATCGATCATGTACTAGCGAAGCGAATTCGTTCAACAGTAGGTGAAGATTTCATGGCGTTCGCAGTTAGGTAGGTGTTGCAACGTTGTAGTATGCACTTTGATATGTAGATGGCGTTATATAGGATTAATAGGATTATAAATGTAATACTTCAGCGGTAGTTTACTTGATTCGCAGTTAGGTAGGTGTTGCAACGTTGTAGTATGCGCTTTGATATGTAGATGGCGTTATGTAGGATTATTGATAAAGTAGGTAGATGTGTGTTATCTAGAAATTTACAAACTTAAAGTTTATATTGATAATTAATATTATTAGTTTTTAAAGTACCAACCGTTCCCAGTAGTTTTACCACTTTATGACGTTATCACGTAAAACTATCGTTCGTAAACCGACTTTACAGACAACCAATTTTTTTAGCATAATATACTCACATGCATAGTTTTGATAACAAACAAGTAATAAAATCTATGGGGGAGGCGTATGTTCAGCAGTGCACGTCTTGTGGCCGATAATTGTAGCAAAATAGCTATTCTAAATAGTCAACCACATATTACGTAAAATATCTTGACTTAGGGCCCGGCCACAGTCGCGCCGCGTCGTCACCGCCATGGCGCGGTGCGGCGCCGCGCCGGCCGTGACAACACCGTACGGTAAACGGTAGTAGCAGTAAAGTTCCGGTGCAATCGTGAATGCCGCCGTTTTATTTGATGTTACACTCTCGAACCGTTCCTCTACTAAGAATATCAATAAATCAGTATCAATATTGTTTGCACAAAGCAACATACCAACTGAACTGTTCGATAATGAAACATCAAATAAAACGGGGACATTCACAACACTGGCAACAATGAAACGATGGCAGCGCACCACTCAGTTCACAGATAACTTGGTCGGTCTGTACAATTAACAGTGGGCTGTCGCTATCCAGCCAGACCGGGCGTGTGGTCTCTCTCTCTCTTTCCTTGTTATTGTTGTTGTGTATCTTCATGTAGGTAGGTGGATAAGTCAATAGACGGGTGCAAAAGTCAATAGACAAATGAAAACTTGTCTTTTTTTTCATTGCCGAGAGACGAAGAAAGGTAAGTGTTTTGTTTAGTAGCATTTTGATTTATTTCTAGTAATTTATTTATTCATATAGTAGGAGGTCATTGATTTAAAATGATATTATTATATTGCCAATAACATTAGTACGCCGAACAGCGTGGTGTGTATGGCCTAATTCGTATAAGGATAATAGGTACATTGTAGATGATCATTGATCATTAAATTTATTGATCAAACAAAACTATCACTGGAAGGTTGCACGCAATGCACGCTTCGATGTGAGAAACTAATTGTGACGCTAACGCATGCATGAATTTGTTCGCATGAATTTGCCGTAGCTAAATATCATATCGTTGGTAGCTAGAACGATAAAAGTTGGTAGGTATCATCTTCATTTTATTCCTCACAATAGGACAGCACAAAGACACAGCCCTTAACGCGCTGAACGGCGCGCTTTCGAGATAGAGTTACACGACAGAAAGAGAAGCGAAATGTAGGCAATTATCGTGGTTAGGCATGCAGCTCTGGGCGAGTCAATTTGTACTTTATCGCGTCGTCGCAGAGTAGCTATTTCTTTGTGAGTGTTTGTACAGAGCAGCTTCTGTACGGAGTACTCTTTTCTATTCTGTGGTAATATTGTTATATAGGGTATAGAGGGAAGCTTCGATTTCCAGCTTAGTTCAATCAAAGCGCCATCTATTGATTGGGAACAATACTATTGCAGCCATGTTACTAAGCAACTACTTATTATTTATTTCTTAGAAGTGTGTAAAGTAATAATGAAACACTAGACAAATTATAAAACTTTATTGATGAATAGGTAATAAACATAGATATGTATAATATTAGTTACAATTTGATTGATTGTTTATTGTTAATTTTAACCAATGTGCCTATTTCTTCGATCATAAAAAATATTAAGATTCCGCATGTCAGGGCGATTCGTGCCCCACCAAAAATACGTGCAATTCAAATATTACGTGCATCGCCCGCTCATTCTGCCATCGACCGCCAGCGCGAGAGCACTTGCTTCAGCGTCTTCAATATTACACAAATGCCGGCTTCAGGCCTCTGCGTAGTATACGAGAGCATCTGGCATTATATTTCAAGAGTGAAAATCCCTTCAAATACAATGTTTTATAAGAAAAAGTAAAAATTTTCACTTCATACATTTAATGTGTTTGGATTAAGTGGAGATGGCTTCTTTAAAATTAAATTTTTTTACGTCACCACCTTTGAAAACGGTAACACTGGATTCCCAAAAGAATTCTTTTATAATATATATATTTTACTATATTAGATGGCAATTTGAAAAGCTACAATAAAATCAACAAAATACCAGAACCCTTACATGATTTTTATTTACAGATTTTTGCTTGTGTTTTCTTTGTGTTTTTTTTTTATTGAAAGCGCGACCTGTGGCGCCGAGGCACCCATGAGATGTCTAAGGACGCCCATGGACATTTGGTCGTATGCGGGGGTTGCGAATGCCATGCCGGCCTGACAGGTGCCTGTTCATGCCCCTCTTGAAGGACCCGAGACTGTACTTGGGAGGAAATATATAGACAGGAGAGCGTCCCAGAGTTTACCGGTTCTATAGAGGAAAAATCTGCAGAAGAGGTTGGTACGCATCCACGGTAAGTCCAGCGTGTGGGAATGCAATCCTTTTTAACAAATTCCTCTTTTCAAACAATTTCCCTTTTAAAAGCTGATATTTGGCAGAGCCATCCCACAGGTGCAAGCAGTACTCCAAGCATGACCTGATCTGCGATTTGTGCAAAAGGACTTAGGTGCACAAGAAATTTACGTGTTTCTTTCTTGGTTGGTTCTTGTTTGATTCTTACAGATTTTGAATAACATATTTATTTGCTTTATGAAACGTATATGACAAGTGGTTCAAAAAAGTTAACATCAAAGGGAGGAATACGAAAATATTAAAACTGGTCTCGTTTAAATAGTTAGTGAGAAATTATTATTTAGGTTGACTGCAAAATTAAGTTTGTTTGTAATATATTTATGTATCAAAAAGGTGATGAGTGGAGGTGAGAAATGTTTTTCTTTTTATAACCAGTTTGGTGGTTCAAAAAAAATTATCAAGGTTAATTTATAGAAGATGCGTCACTACGCTCCGCATCTTCTATAAATTAACCGTAACCTAATAGGGACCATGTCGAGGCAGCCCGTGTCGTTTGTGCATACATGTCTATTCAAAATCAATGTTTTTGTAGTTAAAAAAAGTAAAGTTTTAATTTTGCATGAAAGATTAAAAATTAAAAGTTGTATGGAAACCTGTTTCTTCTTTTAAGTAAACTAAATAAACTACGCGTCCGGCAAAACATTATTTCACTAAAATTTATTTTTTAACTTCAGTCTACACAATAAGCTTACTAGCAATTTGCTAGCAAACTTCCCCACTTCAAAGCCACGCCCCCGTCGTATTTGTGCGGAACCCTCGGTTTGTGGGTTGGTCAACTTGGTCTGTGTTTTTAATGTTAGTAACATATTGGCTTTATTTCTAGTAGACACTTCACACTATTAAAGCTAAAATTTTGATATTCCTGTCATTATTGTCATTTTGAGAAAGAAAGACAGGAGATGAACGAATGATTTAATAATCTTAATTTAAGCACGTCTGTCAAATTTTAGGTGATTTTAGTTGTAGTGATATAAGACACGTCTAAAGTCGACATAAATTGACAAATGCGTTTGAAATTTTTATAAAATAATTCACTCATCATCCATAGGTTTTCTTTCACAAATAAATGTAAATCGTAAAACTGTAGGTCCCTTCCCTCCTAATCTTACTTGGTGGTAGGGTCTAACCCGCCCGGGTTGGTACCACCGCACTGAATGAAACGTCGGTTGAAACGGCTATGTAAATAGTTTGTGTTTTCCGACCAGTTCAGTGTAGCCGGCACGATCGAAGGGGAAAGCACTGACATGGCACCTAGTTCACCCGGTGTTATGGGCTGACCTCACGGACGTTGTAGGTGATGTAGCCAACTGTGTCAGTTTCCATAAAAAAAAAATAAACGAAAAAAATTGCAATAAATGTTTTTAATAAATAATTTAATAATAAGAAGTAAAAAGCCACCTCCATAGTTTTGAGCCGTTGAAGCAAGCGGCAATTTATCGATCGACTACGTGCGACATTCGCTTGTTTTGGAACACGTAAATGTTTGCGTGGAGCGTGCAGGCAAGCGATACGGGATTACTGCGCGTGGAAAAAGGATGACACAATATCACTGCGATCTCTTGAGATGGTCGGTCCTGTATTACGCGATACGCACACTACCATAACCACGGTGTCTCGTTTTAGTAATAATTGAAGTATGAAGTGCGGAGTCCAGAACTATTTTTTCTGTCTACGGCCTATTTACATTACCTACATAAGTCCACCGATATAGTCCCATCATCAACTTTTTACCTTGCCTTACATCACAACCCACGACACAGCACTTTCGTAGCATCGATGCATTGAACAATAATATTGAATTACAACCAAAAAATTACATCACAGAGTAAAAGAATATTCTTCAGCACAAGCATGTTTCATGTTTCGCTTTTGAGGCTATTTTGGTTTTTTGGCGCGAGCGTGACACATGTCATAGAATAATAAATACCGATGGACGACGGCAAGCAGTTATATCCTCTTTGGGCGATGGGTGAAAATATCTAAAAAAGTAGTACCGGGCTCGATAAATAGATGGCTCTATTAATGAAATTTTTCATTTTCTTCTAAGTTCCCCCACCATGAGCGAGAGCAAGAAGTGGTTTGGTTATGTTCTCTCACGGCTGGTAAGAAACGCTCGAGGCAGCGCCATATTGTTTTAATAGTAGATGACGTTTGTCCACTTGAGTTCTTAGCTGTGATTGGCTGACGTAGGCTGCTAAAGTCTGTGGGCGCAATGTTGACGGCCGGCCGGTCAGCCAGGCTGGCGGAGCACTATCAAATAATATTCTTTGGTTTGGTCTAGTAGTTATATTCTCTTTGGGCTGTCTCTGTCTCTGTCTGCGGGTCTCTGTTATTTCACGGTTTTATTTCTACGCTTTTGCATCTATCTTTTAGGATTTATTACGAGTGCTGTGTCTGTAAAACTACGCGAAAGGACGTTATTTTGCACCATTTCCCATGTCGTGCGAAAAGACTTAACGCAGGGGTAAAGTGGAATCGTGATGATTTATAGCAACTATCTCCACAGCAGTTTTCATAGCTGTTCTCTTCACAGATTACTGATAAATTATTCTCTTGACTCTGCGATTCTCGCTTCTTGGAGTGCGACTCTGTAGTTCTGTGAGATAAAAATAGATCAACATTTTAATAACATGTATACCTACGTCAGTGCATGCATAACAAAATAGCAAAACACAAAATTCTTATAGTACTGCGTCCAGCGTCTAGCACATGGTTCGCGGAAGTAAATCAACTCATTATTTTTCTGTTGACAGTTGAGATTACTTACCTGACAATAAAAAATGCGTAAATGAAGCAAAAGAAAGACTTGTTTTAATTTCCACTCACCGATCCAGTCAGCGCATCGCAGAGAATGTTTCTAAAGCGTCTTCGAGTCCGCCGCGTAGTTTGCGCGGTCATCGGACAGAGTCGGCCGACCCTGGCATTCGCACAGCAATGCCGGGCTCTTAGCGACTTGGACACCGAAGACAGTTTGACCAACTGCTTGACCGACCTACCTTCGAAGACTAAGGTGGTGATATGCGGCGGAGGGGTAATGGGGGCGGCGGTCGCCTACCACTTGGCCAAGCGAGGCTGGGGCGACAGAACAATCCTCATTGAACGAGAAAGGTACTTACTTTTTTTTTTATGGATAGCGCAGCATGTGGTATTGTTTCACCTACAAGTAGATGTGTAACGATGTACACTATTTACTACTCCATTGTGCGGTTTGTTATCTCTGAGTAGTTGACTACCAACATTGTGCAGTACGTAGGTACTAAGTTATTTTAACCTGCCGGTTTCCATCTGCTTCGCGCGGGTGTTCGTCTAGTATACTTCAGTGAATTTTTTTTATTAGAAAGAGAGATCACTTTAGATAGATGATTGACTTTCCATTGCCATGAAATACACCTATAATGAATTCCGCTTTCATATCCAGGAAGCCAACTGTAAAAGGTTTCGCCTTCTGTAAATATAAAAGGCTGTTTGTTTCCTCGCCTTCAAATTAATTTTGTTATTGGCAATTAGCTACAAATTAATTATGCTGAATGAGTATACGTATTTATGCGGTGGTTATATGTACAGTGTGGGTGGTGGTAGCCGGTGGCACTCGTCGGGGCTGGTGGGGATGTTCAAGCCGACGCTGGCGCAGGTGCGGCTGACGCAGTCGTCGCTGCGCATGCTGCACGAGCTGGAGGCGCGCGGCCGGCCCACCGGCTGGACGCAGTGCGGCTCGTTGCTCCTCGCGCGCACTCCGCACCGCATGACTGTATATAGGCGCATGAAAGCCCAGTCCGTGTTAGTACATATTTGTACCTATGCAACCTGCTGTTTTTGGCGCAGGAGGGATGAGGGAAGCCTGTTCAATAGAATAGAGGAATGTTATTATGTAATTACAGCCGGACAAATAAAGCATAGCATAATATAATGGCATAATAACATCCTAGCGAACCCCGCCGTGCTCGCAACAAACACGAACACGGTGCAGGTCCGGAAACACGGCCAGCACAGAGCGGGTCCGGTTTGGTCGGGGAGCACGCACCGCGACCGGTTGCTTGACTTTCCGTGTTCGTGCTGAAAGCCGTGTTCCGGGCTAGGTCCGGTACCACCTCTGGCTGGTAGTTGATAAACCAATTATGCCACCAATTTATTTACAGTTAATAAATATTATAGAGGTTGTTTTAAGTAATGATCTACACCGCATTAGCGGATGATTCTATATATCTGTTTTGTTTATATGCTAAAAAATTTCAGTTTCACATAAGTATAGAATTATCAGTAGTGTGGGTTTATAAAAACATTGCATAGTACTAGTTTTTGCAACCCCTAAAAAAAGAGGGATTAAAAAAATGGGTGTATTTCTAAAAGAATTTGTTTCTGCATGATTTTTATAATATATATTTTGTACACAATAAATAAAAAATACACATATTTTACATATTTACATATTTTACATGGCACCTAGTTCACCCGGTGTTATGGGCTGACATCACGGATGTTGTAGGTGATGTAGCCAAACGTGTCAGTTTCCATAAAAAAAAAAATATATATATATATGATTTCTAGATGATTGCTTGAAAATGGCAGTGTTAATTAGTATTAAGATGTTGTAAATGGTGATGGGTAGATCGTGGGGCATCCCGTGCACGCTGGTGAGTGCTGAGGAGTGCGCGGCACGCTGCCCGCTGCTGCACGTGGACGACCTGGCCGGCGGGCTGTGGATCCCGGGCGACGGCGTCGCTGACGCTCATCACATATCTCTCTCGCTCGTCAGGGAGGCCATGCAAGCTGGTCAGAGTATACTTCTTATTATATGACAGATGCAAAGTTGAATATAAAGAGAAATCACCCCAGACCAGTTATACTTAGGCATTAGCCGCCGGTGCTAAAGCACTACTTCGCCACTGGGCCAACGCCTCGTCTTCTCAACATTTCCAACTGCTCAAATTGCATCTATGCGTTAAATCAATGTTTATGATTCTAATTTCCATTAGATAGATACTGTTGCATGTAACACTTATAAATTAATTAAATGTATGTAATTGTGCAAAGTAATGGAGCGTTTGTTGAATGATATGTTTAGGTGTGGGCGTGGTGGAGAATTGTTCAGTGACGGGTGTGATGGGTGAGGAGGAGAGAGTGTGCGGCGTGCACACGACGCGCGGCTCCATCGAGTGCGCATACTTCGTGAACTGCGCGGGCTTCTGGGCCCGCCACGTGGGCCAGCTGTCGGAGCCGCAGGTCAAGGTGCCCTTGCTGCCCTGCGAACATCACTACCTTCACACCACGCCCATCCACAATCTGCACCCCAACACTCCAGGTCTCTGCTAGTGTTCCTTAGCCAGCGATGTGGGTTCCCTCGGGACGCTTACGCGAAAAGTCAACTGTCTGTCCGTCTAACTGTCTGTCACACGCACTGTCTGAGGCGATTATTCCGGAGCATAAAGCTCAATGTAGTTGCATGAAAACAATTTCTTAAACGGTTATAGAGAAAACAGCATTATTGTGGACAGCGGCGACGTGCGGAGCGGGGCACAGAGCGACCGCTTATGCACTCACTACACCTCAGTTTAATAAACAAATGGGTAAGGAACCCCCTTATTTTACCTTCTGGTAAAGAAGCTCCTTCTGTTTTCAGATGATCAGACATAAATTATGTAATGATGCACCTACTGAGCACTATTTGGTAGGATTAAGTAGTTGCAAATTTTCAGACTAATGGTATACCTAATAGTAAGAGATGTGCAAAAATGTCCACCCATAATTTATCTATACCCATATATAAGGAAAAAAGGATGTTCCTTTCTATTGTTCCGGAGCTGTTTAAATCGACCATGCAGCAATACAGTAACGAGAGCAGTCGGCCTCGAATTCTACAGATACGAAAATGTTACAGAAAAAAATCATCCTCAAATTATTTGTAAGTAGGTATTGTGCGATGCTGCCCGTAGAGAGGGGGGAGGGGGAGGGTAACGCCAAAGAAGTATAACTTCTAACGCCTGAAGTAATTGTTATAAGAATATTTTTATGTATTTATTTATTTTAAACCGTTTAAGCTTGTGCGTGTATTCAGTTTTTGTAAGACTTTAACAGTATTATAAGGCGGCCTAGGATGCGGGCGATTTTCAGCATTATTGGTAGCTTATAGAAAAATAAATAACTAATGAAGATATTGGTATAGATTTTATTTAAGATAATGACGAAAAACAACAAATTTTAACTGGATTTAGAAATATCAGCCTAGGCTGCCTGTCTAAAATAAATAAATTAATAATAAATATAAAATAAAGAAGTAAATTTTTGGACTTTTGGATAATGAATAAAACAAATTATACCAAAAGCGATACAAAAATGTAGGTTTTAAAAAAATTATACACGCTCAATTCGCACGCTCTGTCGTAGCTCGCGGCGCACTGAGTAGCGGGCGCTCGAGAGTCGTCCCCGTGCCTCTCCCGCGCACCTCTTATAGATGAATTGTATATGTGTGTGTAGCTAAAACACTCAACTACAGTATACATACACGAAACACGGATCACGAACAGTGCTCGTGATTTTAGAAAGAACAGTCACAATCTGATGACGAGTCACATTCGTGATCCGCGAGCTAGAGTAAACATACCATCACGAATGCTGTTCATGATCCGCTGTTAACGTGTTAAAGTATTTTTTTTTCCAATTGTTTTTTTAACTAATTAATTGAGGGGATGCTAATAGTGTCCTCATATAATATGTTCCAGGCAGTTACGACCCTCAAAATGCTTCCTGGGGTTGATTCTATATGTGGGCCATTTTAGTTTTAATGAGTGACCGTGAAGAGTTTCTTCGGTACTCCTTTCGTATCAAACACATTTCTATATTCGTGTTCCCAACCACTTCTTTCACTTCCCAGAACCCTGTTTTTCGGGTCAAAGCAGCAAATGTGTATGTGGAACATAATTTTTCTTTCAGTTGTCAGAGATCCGGACGGGCATATTTACTTCCGCGAGCGAAACGGCTGCATACTGGCGGGAGGCTTTGAGCCCGTCGCTAAGCCCGCCTATGAAGACTCTGCAAGTAACTTCCTATTTTCTTAGGTTTTTTTGTGTATACTGCCTGACATGTTTCCCTACATCACCTACTAAAAATGTCAACTATTAGGTGGAGGTCCCTTAGTACCGGACACTTAGCTTTTTATTTAAGTAAAAATCCAAACATAGTATTAGGACAATGAATTTTATTTTAAATTAAAGTATTTTATGTATACAAACATTCGAAATCGTTAAAAGTTTATAATATTTACAATTAGAGACAAATTTTTGGTCATATAAATTAGGTTCTAAAAATAGTAAAAATAAAAACTGTTCCCTAACGCCGGACACAGCATAAAGTATTTTTTATTCTAGTTTCTAAGACCTTCTTTACTGAAATTGTTCAAAAATTTAAACTTAATGAAAAATTTAAATTTAAACGCGTCAGCACAATCTTCGTGTGCCCACTTCCTGCACCCTTGGCACAGAATCCAGTCCTCATCAGTGTTCTCCAAGCAAATGACGCATATTGTTTTCATTTGAGACTGATTATGAACAATGAATTTGCTCTCATCCATAAACAGCTAGGTCGTAGGAATTGATAAATTCCTTCTTTGTAAGAGGCAAGCACCGGTTGGCCATATTGACCATATGCTTTAACAAGGCATTTTCGTAATCTTCGTTGAATGTCAGCTGAAATCTTCCCCTCTTCATGAAGGGATTTACTACACCCCGCGTTTTTTTTTACATTATCATAAAGGGTATTTTTCGATACACCGTATCTGTCTGCTGCCTTGCGAATGGAGAGTTTCTTCGTTACCACCTTTTTATGGCTATCTTAATGCTTCTACGGTCTGGAACTTGTCCGCATTTTGTCTGGTTCATTAGGCATTATGTCTGACGATCTGCAAAGAAAAGAAGTACACAAATCTATATAAATGAACTTCCGAAATTGTCCAGCCTTAGGGGACATTTTAAGTGTCCGGTTTTGGGGGATTCTCAATCCTGAGATTAATAAAACTTCAATGTTTTCTTTAAATTTTAGGTCAAAAAATTACTTACCTTCCTTCCTTACCTATAATAAAATCCAACGTCTGCTTTCTGTCTGTGTCTGTCTGACCGCTTATAAATCGAGAACCACTGGACCGATTTTAATAAAAAAAAATCTACGGATAGCTTGATTCTTCCCATCAACTATAGGCTACTTACTATTACGCTAAATGGCTTATGAGGTTAGCAGTGAAGTGAAATATGAGAGCGGGCAGAGCCGCGGGCACAGCTAGTCTAATATGTATTCATAAACTGTGAACTCGCAGCATCACATTTATGGTTTTTACAATTGTTGAAAATTTATTTCGGCAAGAAAAATTCACTGCACTCCGACTACGACTGCTCTGACCCTTGCGTCGGCCGCGACTGGAGTTAGATTGACGTTATCCGCCACCTGGCCAGGCGGTGCCATTACTGAACTCTTATAAGATGAACTCTCTTATAAGAAAGAAGTTTGGTTGCTAGACCAACTGTCCGGCTTTAGGAGCTGTCCGGTTTTAAGTGAACTCCCCTATTGTCTTGTCATTTGTTTTTTTATGTAAACCAACATGGGTGGCTGTGCCGAGAGACTAAGGGTGCAGTCGACAAAGCCAAAATCACCTCTCCTTGCGAAACCACACTCAGGACTATTGCTAGGCTGTCTGGACTGTTAATACGATATCTTCGTTTAGGCTTTTACAGCTATGACACATTGTAGCAACCGCGTAACCGAAAACATTGCTATAATGTTTATACAATGTTTGAAGACACTCAGGTTAAAGGATTCGGGAAACACACTCGCCGGAAGACAGTTTCACACTTGCTTGCCATGGCTTATCATACTAACTCGTTTTTTACACTTTAATCTCTCTAAATTAATAATTTTCTTTGTGTTTGGTTAATTTAATATTGTATTATTGTTGTTACTGATGCTGTTGATTTCCAATAAAATAAATGCAATTTAAAAAAACACGAGTGAACGTGCTGCAGTAATGGATCAGCAGGGCCGCTGCCTGCCCGAGGACTGGGACCACTTCCATGTGCTGCTGGAGCAGCTGCTGCACCGCGTGCCCTCGCTGCGCAGCGCCGCGCTGCACCGGCTCTGCAACTCCCTCGAGGCCTTCTCCCCCGACTGCAAGTGGATCGTCGGCGAGGCACCGGAGGTCACTTTATTTTTTGTTTTTTTTTATTTTTGAAACCGACATGGTTGGCTACATCTCCTACAACATCCGTGATGTCAGCCCATAACACCGGGTGAACTTGGTGCCATGTCAGTGTATCCCTTCGGTCCTGCCGGCTACACTGAACTGGACGGAAAACACAAACTATTTACATAGCCGTTTCGACCGACCTTTCATTCAGTGCGGGGTACCAACCCGGGCGGGTTAAACCCTACCACCTAGTAATATAAGAAGGGAGTCATATCCCTTAGTCACTTTTACGACATACACGGGGAGAGATGCAGTGGGGCTATTCTTTTAAAGTACCGGCCCCACACGGTACAACTGCTATATTTTTTTTTTACTTCGACGGTGCAACTGTAAAATCGTCTTACCATTAAAGTTTTCACGCCTTAACTGCTCAGGTGTCGGCGCGGCAGACTTACGGCATTAAAATACACACTCTTTGAATATGGGGATAAGGCTCATTATACATTTAATTAAAGGTGAATATATGCCCTACTTCATCTGAGTGACTTCGGCGTCAGCCTAGAGCAAAAAAAGAACGGATTTCTCAGTTTGTTTTCGAGACTTGGTGACGGACAACATTTTCGCGCGCGAACTCGTCGCGCGGCCGCCTCATATAAAAATGATTTTTGGTGTTTTAGTCAGTAGTTTGTTGTGTTTGTATATACATTTGAAAGAATATAACATTCCTAAAGTGAATGTGTTATTATTGGAGGTTTTATCCATTCGCGAATGTGTGAAATCTAAAAAAAAAAACTTGACTGACTATATTTGTGGAATCAAAACAAAGGTCAGTGCATTGTAAGGTATACATATATTTGTAGGAAATTTTTTATTAAATATTTGATACAGTTGGTAAAGTGCCTACTGAATATGTACATTTAATCTATCACGGCGTGAATGTGTTAGGTGGAAAGCGCTGCTCGAGGGTCACGTTAAGGGTTTGAGTCAGATGGAGCGGTACTTGGTTGCGGCCGGCATGAAGACCGTGGGTGTCTCGGCGGCGGGCGGGATAGCGGAGGCGACAGTGGACATCATCACCAACGGCTACACCCGCTTCGACATGTACGAGCTTGACATCACACGCTTCCTAGCCCTGCACAACAACAAGAAGTTCCTTAGGGATCGCATCAAGGAAGTTCCCGGTACTTACTCTATATACGTACCTGCATACACAAAAGTTAACATGAAAACAATTTTCTCTTTACACACACACACACACACACACGCGCGCACGGGATTCTAAAGTTATGTTTATTTATATTAATTTCGCTGGCACAGTTGTGGTGCTGTGTGGACGTACCGTTCAAAATACAATTGTTGGCAGGCACACACTATGGAGTGCCATACCCTTTCCACGAATTCGAGACGGGCCGCAACCTGCGCATGTCGCCCATCTACCCCACGCTGCGCGAGAGCGGGGCGGTGTTCACGCAGGCCATGGGCTACGAGCGACCCAGCTGGTTCGACAACACGCACCACGGTGAGACACTCCGCACCCTCTCCCCCTCTCTCACACATACTTATTTCTCCACAAAGAACAAACTATGTTAAAAATATTTCATTCACACACACACACATGGTGAAACACGCATATTCAGTGGAATTCATCATCATTTTTATATTTCTGTGTCCATAAGGAAGACTATTACTAAGCCTACGCCGTCTGTCCGTCTGTAGTCCTCATGCTCCGGCTTCCACAGTGAAAAGTTTCTCACTATCCGGTCTACTAGGTTGCAGTACTTGTTTATTTTAAAGTTGTGGTCCATCGGTATCTTATTTTCCCATGGAATAGAATAGGAATAGGAATAGAATAGGAATAGGAATAGGAATAGGAATAGAATAGGAACAGAAGATAACTTATAGAAGAGCAATACAAATTTACAATAATTCATACAGAGCAAGAGAAAAGTAGCGTGCAAAGGCGGACTTATCACTTTAAGTGATTTCTTCCAGTCAACCTTTAAGTTCAACAAGTACTAGGTACATGCTTTGTAGCTTTTGAGAATATGAATTGTAATGTGCAGAGAGGACAAAGGACGGATCGAAGACGTTCAAGATCGCCAGCACGAAGACGTTCGGCAAGCCGGACTGGTTCGAGGCGGTGGCGAGCGAGTACCGCGCCTGCCGCGAGTCCGTCGCCCTCAGCGACTACTCCTCCTTCACCAAGATCGATCTGCAGGTGAGCTGCTGCCTTCACCCGCTAGCCGTTCTACCTCACTAGCTCACTAGCGCACTACTCAATCCTGCCTATAATGTTTCACACAACTCTATGCTCGTTCATCTTGCGAGTTGTAGGTTGGTGGAGAGAAAAATCGCAGACGGTATAGGCAGTCAATGAATGAAAACAGTCATGATTAGTGAAAACTGTGATGTTTTAAGAACTGTATTACAACATAACCGTTTATTCGATGAAGAAGAAACACATAACAGTAATACAAAATACAAATACATACATAAAAATTTTGAAGAAAAACAGAATAAACATTGTAGCATACTTCATTACTTTCTTTACTTATTAAAGAGTTTGGATTGAAGTTGTGACAATATAAGAACAGTTTAGTTGATTATAGTGAAGGCACTAGTGATGCGGCTTGGAGTATTTGGGTAGATCTTGAAGCTCCAAGGCGGCAGATCTGGAAGCTGGCGTGGAATGTAGAGATCTGCTTCGTGGGGTGAGCGAGCTGAAACCCACCTACTCTCTCGTGTTTTCTCCTTGTCTTTGTGCAATGCACCCGTTGTTTATGTATAGGTATTAAAATCTGTTAAGTGCGAGTTTTACTCGCGCACGGAGGTTTCCGTATCTATCCGCTATTATCCGCCTATCTTTTGTCTTTCAACAATGTAATGTATGAAAGCTTGTGGCGCCATCTATTTTTCAATAGTGTGACTAATCGATTTTTCGGACGTTTGTTGCCCCCTTAATTTTTAACATTTTCTTATTTTTCTTATTTGTTGTTATATCCGCCATAGTTTTTTTATTTTATTTATTTATTTACTTTTAACACATATTCTATGAAAATTTAACGGGCTACCTATAACGGTTCAAGAGATACAGCCCTCGGACAGACAGACGGACGGCGGAGGCTTAGTAATAGGCTTCCGTACGGGATACGGAAACCTAAACAAACATAAGTTTTAAGTGTAAGGTACCTACTGCCCAACATCTAGGTAACACTGTGTACATTGTAGGAACAGAGATATAAGATGAAAGGTGATGTGTATGGAATGCAGTCGAAGGGCGGTGAGGTGGTGGAGTTGCTGCAGCACCTGTGCTCCAACGACGTGGATGTGCCGGTGGGCAGCATCATCCACACGGGCATGCAGAACCAGGAGGGCGGCTACGAGAACGACTGCTCCCTCGCGCGCATCGCACACAACCAGTCTGTATTGATTTTTTTTATGAAAACTGATATCTTTGGCTAGATCACCTACAACATCCGTGATGTCAGCCCATAACACCTTGGTCATGCCAGCTATACTGAACTGGACGAAAAACACAAACTATTTACATAGCGATTTTGACGACTTTTCATTCAGTGCAGTGGTATCAACCCGGGCGAGTTAAACTATATCAGTTTTACGTGGAATTGGAACCACGGTCAGCCAACAACGGTCGAACGCTCACCCATCCATGTTCTGACTGCGCCCAGGTGTGCTTACAACAGTCTGCAACAACAGTCGACTGATCGCACCACTAAGCTATCGACGCTGGAGAACACTGGAGGCTGTATACACCTTCCTTTACAAGCAAATAAACAATCCCGATTAAAAGAACAGAAACAATCCCTATTAATTGTATCTATGACTGATATAGAATGTTGTTGGATGAGTGATAGTGGTACGTTGCAGCTACATGATGATCGCGCCGACAATCCAGCAGACTCGGTGCAAGGTGTGGATCCGGCGCCACCTGCCGCGCAACGGCTCCGTCACCCTCTCCGACATCACCTCCAAGTACACCTCCATCTGCCTTCTGGGCCCCTTCAGCCGCAACCTGCTAGCGGAGCTCACAGACACCGACCTCGCGCCACAGAACTTCCCCTTCTTCACCTTCAAGGAGCTGGACGTGGGGCTCGCCAACGGCATCCGCGCCATGAATCTCACTCACACCGGCGAGCTGGGATACGTTCTATACATACCCAATGAGGTATCCCCCTTTACTATTGTTAGCTATACACTTGATATAGGCACCTGTCAGGCCGGCCTGGCATTCGCAACCCCTCATGCGACCATATGTCCATGGACGTCATTAGACACGTTCGTTAGGCGTAAGAGCCACATGTCGGCTAACTGTAAAAAAAAACTTTAAGTTGTTGCGTGCACATGTATGAGTGCACTTTATTCTCATGTACTAAGCCCTATCAAGTCTTACAGTCCAAATTATGAAGTACAAAGCATTATAAGCCCCGCGCAGGGCTCACCCCTACGCGTGGCTTATAACATTTAACAATTTAATATCTGGTACTTCTAAACAAGTAAGCACTCTTTTGCTGTTTTTTTGACATTGATCCATATACAATTTCATTGACTTTATGGATCAAAAGAGTTTATTGATCTAGCTTCAGTATTTCACGAAATATTTAAGTTTTTACCAAGGCCGGCGTTCGCGGCCTTGGCGCGCCGCCGGTAACTCGTGAAAATTAGGGAGGGAAGAGCATTTAATTGAGGTGATAATTGAAGGGTTAATATGATTTGACTGTATAATATGTTTATTTCATTTTTTATGTACACATATTTTAGTAATAGTAAAAAAGCACATTTAATGATATATTTCGCCCCGATGTCGTCGGTGGCGTCTTCAGTCAAGTGAGAAATAATATGATTATGATTTGACAGATTGATAGATATGTTTTTTTTTTTATTTTCTCCTTTTTATTATTTATGTCAATAAATGTTAAATATGTGAATAGAGTGTAACATGTGTTGTTGTACACGTGCAGTTTGCACTGCACGTCTACAGTGGGCTGATGGCGGCAGGCGAGAAGTATGGGATCGTGCACGCCGGCTACTACGCCACGCGCGCACTGCGCGTTGAGAAGTTCTTCGCGTTCTGGGGACAGGACCTCGACACCATGACCACGCCCCTCGAGTGCGGCCGCACCTGGCGAGTCAAGTTCGATGTCAGTAACGCTCGCACCACAATTCTATTAACTATTCACACCAACTGGTGCAAAAAAAAAAAGCCATGGTAACCAAAAAACACATATACAATTACGGTACAGCGACATGACCGATGATCGGGGATGATGCATCCGGGATGCCGTCATCAGTTTCCGTACCTTTCGGTCCATCGAGTCGAACTCGGTTTGAGTCTACCTAAGAATACTGAACGTATACACCTGCGCGGACATGACTCAACCGTTACAGGCACAATCGTATTACCGTCTAACAAACGGTTTTAGCACTTTTATAAAGCGGTGATATTATTCTTCCTTAATTGGTTCATATCCATACCGTGTCCCGTTGATTGAGAGATGGCTCTTATATTCGCAATTATTTATAGGTTTCGTCTTCAGAGAGAGCCTCAACATTCAGGGACTGCAAACTGTATGCAGTCTGAGTTCACGATCACCCCACATTTCACATGGATGCTCCCGTCTCCAAGGGTTACTTGCCCCTTGACTGCATGCTCATTGAAGATCCATTGAACTTTTGGGCTCAGCCACCCATGTCGGCTGTCTATATGCACGGTGTTGCAACCCCAACCGTAAAACCCGAAAGAGGGTGATTCTGTACGTGAAATAGAACAACTTTTGTTCTACGACTTTTTCATTTGAAGATAAAAAAATTTTTTCTCCATACATTTTGAGAATAGGTAGTTATTTAAAATTTGTATGGAAAAAATAATTTTTTTTTGTTAAAAAAAATTTTTTTTTCGCCTCAGAAGTTGTTTAGTTTCACATATAGAATAACCCTCTTATGCCAGTTAAATATATTACGGGGGCAACTGCAACACCGTGTATAATAAAAAAGTAGTCGTATGTTTGCGGTGGGTGTTGGTGTTGCAGAAAGAGATAGCCTTCATAGGTCGTGAGGCGCTGGTGCGGCAGCGGGAGGAGGGGGTGCGGCGGCTGTACGTGCAGCTGCTGCTAACCGAGCACGACCACGAGAGCGACCTCTGGAGCTGGGGCGGCGAGCCCATCTTCCGTGACGACCGCTACTGCGGCCAGACCACCACCACCGGCTACGGCTTCACCTTCAACAAACAAGTACAGTTGTACCAACCTGTAGTATCATCCAATAAAACATACTTTAAATATCTTCTTAGTACAGTAGAGGCTCGGACTAGCACCCCAACACGGCCCAATCCGATACATGTAACATTGACTTTACACAACAGATATGAAGTGATTCAAATGATAGATCGAGGGATAAGCTACCCTAACATTGCGAAGAAATTTGGGACTACATAATCCGAACACACTGATAATTCTAACCCATGTTTTGATTCAGTGGCCTCGTACGTATGTTGTTCGGCGTCTTAGTGGCAGCGTTCTTCATCTAAAATGTGGTATGAAAAGGGTATTGTCAATTTTAGGTTAGGTTAGATGGAAAAAATGTCGGGCGAGTTTTGTTTTTCCTCATGTTCAAAAAATCTGTCTGTGCTTCTAAATAAGTTAATACTAGTTAGTTTTATATCGTTTTGTGCCTAATTTCATTAGCTTCTTACGTGTCAAAGAGTTTATTGACCTAGCTTAATTATTTTACGAAATATTTGAGTTTATGTGCACGTGCGGAATTATGCGATGGAATCTTGGCTTTTTGGTTTCCGAAATTGCGAATAATTAGTGGGAGCCAACAGATTAATAATTAGTAACATCAAAATTGACAGGTAAGGTTTCACCTTTATAATGGCGAGAAGCTGATCGATATGGCATGAGTGTATGAAACCATCGTCCATCTCTTCTTCATAGTGTGTTACACCCAGTCTCCGTTTAACCGTTCGTACCGAATAGCTACTTTTGGCTCTTTATTTATTTATTTATTTACTTTATTAGAAAACACTACAGCATTTACATTTACAACTACTGCTATTACATGCGCTAAGATACATGGCCATTCGGTGTTCCCCCTTTAGGTTCTTTAATACAGCGATATACCTAACAGTATGTCAGTCAGTCAGTCAGTCAGTTTTAATTTTAATTAATTAATTTACAATTTAAATTTTCATTAACACTTCACCGTAGTACACATACACCCAGTGGCGGCTGGTGACTTCAGTGACCGGTAGTGCGCTAAGTACCTACCTAGGTACTTAAATACCAAATTTCCCAACACATTCCCGTCATGTCATTTTAAAATTGGGACTTCCGAATTATTTAAACGCCTGCGTTTTATTATGTACGTACCTACTATGAATATTCTCAAGACACTCAATGAGTTGCAAAAAACAAGAAAAAAAATCCAAACAATTTTTTTAACTCATTTTTAGTACCTTTATGAACACACCCATACACTAACTGCAGCTTTCAAAAAGAAAACAGTAGTAATGTCCCAAAACTACTTCAAAAAATATATTAAAATAAAATTATTTAAAGAGTAGGAAGTGAACCCGGGATCACCTGATTGTAAAGCCTTACCTTTAACCAACAACAAATATCGGCACCACTTAATTCCAGTATCACGTGACAGAAAGCACAACACCTAACCATATCCCATTTTAAATATTCGCGCGCTAACGGGTATGTGACATCACATGACAGCGCGCTGACTCTAGGCAGACGGACTCGTGCAAAACGAATCGCTCGCGACGTGTCGCACGCGCGGCTATTCACGATATAGCGTCCTTGTTTGGCGCTCGTGCGCCGCACGCAGAACTCCATTTCGGCCCATACTGTTTCTATGAAGTATCTTTTGTCTCACGCGCCAGCGGTGTTTTGCCGATCCCCATACATTCAATATAGGAGACCCGCGTGCGTTACTCGATTCCGCACGGGGCGCGCGTTTAAACGCAAAAAATGCCTTGTGATCTATGAAATAAGGTCGAATTCACATTCGTATTTATTTGGAGTACGATCATTATGGTTCTAATGTAGGTATGTTGTAAGATATTATTTATTTTGAGTGAAGTGAAGACTTCTCGTGGTATGGTAGTGCGGCGCACGAGCGCACTTTAGGACCAGCCGCCAGTGCATACACCATATTGTGCGAATGTGACCACGTTGCCCTAGCAGACTGAGGGACGGACAAACACACACTAAAATCTAAAATCTACCTATCTACTAATCCTACTCAAAAACGGACGGACGGACGAGAACACACACACACTCACACTCCTAATTATAATAGCTACACTCTCAGACGGACGGACTGACAGACTTTATAGTTGAGGATTCTCTCCCCCACATCAAATTGTTGGTTTGATCTTAATCTCTTTGATTTTAATGTTGTTTGTGCAGGTGTGCCTGGGATTCGTGCAAAATCTGGACGAGAACGGAGTACCTCAGAGGATTACCAATGAATACGTGCTGAGTGGGCGTTACGAGATTGATATTGCTGGAATTAGGTACCTATGTTTACCAAAATGTGTGCAATCTGACATAAAGTACTTATTAAAAAAATATATAGGTATATTCAAAAGGCTGACATCGCTATTGTTTAGAAACATTTTTTAGAAACTTGAGCAGCTAATTCTAGAAATTCCAGGTATACTAGGTCGCATATTATTTCTGGGTGGGTACCACCGTATTGGACGTAAGATGGCCGCATAGCAGCCGCGGATCTCTTCTAGTCCAGTATAGCCAGCAATCCAGGGAAGTCTTCGGTATGTTATCTACCTTCTCGGAAGTGATATTGGCTGGTCGGAGCATGTGCTTTGGCCCCTCCGACTCAGCTCATAATCGGATTACATACAAAAAAAAATCAATGCGGATTTTAATAGTGTGTGTTTATCAATGTATGTATGTGGAGCGTTGATTGTTGCAGATATGCAGCCAAAGTGCACTTGCACTCTCCGAACTTGCCCACCAAGTATCCAGACCAGGAGCGGGACGTGTACAAAGCAACGCGCGACCACAGGCCTCTCTACTCACCCGCCAAACCGATACACAACACGCCTGCACATCAACGCACCTCCTAGCCTACGCTCAGTGCACCCTGCACATCACATCGTTCTACTATTTATACGTGTTTGTGTCAATCAGTTCTGCTCAATCTCATGTTTCAAATAATAGTCTTTAACATTTTAAAAGTATCCCATTACATTAAGTACTACTGAAAGGGCAAGCTCCCAACTTTGTAAATTATTAAAAATTGTTGATTAAATTGTATTTATTAATATTATTTAAGAATACATTTTTATAATTTATGTTGAATGAACAACATAATACCTAAAATGTGTAAATAAAATAGTAACTAATGAGTTCTTATTTTACTGTAATACTCATTCATCGGTACATACATACCTGACATGCCAGCTTCCGATCTATTAATCGTAGTAACTACATACCTTAGGTAGATATGATGAAAAGTTAAATGTGACTATTTGCTGGAATTTTTAATAATTTCCTGCTCAAAAGGTAAGAATCCGCCATTTTGAAAAATATTTGTCAGTAAATGATTTAAAAAAAAAGTAATTCGTTTGATATTTTGTCACCTAATGATGACTAAACCTCATAGAAATAAAGTTATGTAATTAAACGCTAAACCTTTTTAATTGAACCATTTTATTCATTCAGCTTTAGTTCATTGAGCCACGGATGGAGGAAGGAACACTTTCCTCCATCCGACATAAACCTAAAGTTTCTATTTATAAATAGTTTCTATTATTTTATTAATTTACTTACAGTTTACAGTTACCTATCAGAATAATGTTCTATTTTGTATTTATTTATCAATTAGGACTATACCTCTTTAATTCTTTTCGAAATTAATAGTTTTTTTCTTGTCGCACCCATTTTTAGTATTTCGTTACATTATATTTCGTTACGTTATTTTGTAGTGATTTATCAAGATTTTTGAACGCAACTTTAAGTCATACGGTTGGCAACACCGGCCCGATTTTGATTGGTGAATGATAAAACTGCCATGGCGTCTTTGGAAGCAGTGACAGCGTTTAGGTGAGAATGTCGCAGCGTCGAACATGCAAACAATTTCATTACACTGAATTAAAACACAATCTTTTCCCAGTAAGTTGTTTTAGAATATTGATCCCGATTTAATATGTCATAGAGTAATAGATCTTACATTTATCTAGTCCTTTTGTAATGTTTTGATTCTATTGTTGTCAGGGAAATAATTTTTAGGATATATTTTGCAAAAAATGTCATTACATTTCGTTACGATTTCGTTACGTAACGAAATCTTTGTATTATTATAAAGCTTCATGCACATTGGAATTTTCTCAACATAACATTATTTATAAAAAATATAAAAACCGACTTCAAATATGTATGAAATAATAGGATTTCTTTTAGGACCCTGGAGTTGAAAGCGTCACAAAAGCATAAAAGGATTTCATCCGCTCATGTTTTCTTTCAAACATAATTTTTTTGCTTGCTTCAACTTATAAACAACAAGATCCAATAAATTTTGGTTATTCAATACATTTTGTGTTTTTATTTACGTATTTCCATTAAAATGCAAGCCAATGTAAATGTTACTATATAAATAAATTTTCGTTACATATTTAGAGTTTCGTTACAGTGTTTCGTGAAAATGACTCATTTAAAGACCCTTCACAGTTATTTTCCCTCGAGCCATCAAGTTGGCTAACCTGAGCCCTGTGCTGCCATAATTGGTTCGTACTATTTCCCTAGGTATACGAAATATTTGAATATATTTTTAGAATAGAATATAAACTCTTTATTGCACACAAGTTGAAAGAAGAACAGTACACGACAAGAAACAAGAAATGCAGGAGTGCGCAAAGGTGGACTTATCAGGTACTTATACATAATTCCCACTACCACGGGTAAAATATTAATAGCAAGTAACCCTTTTTAGGACCGTACCGTACCGTAGTACTAGTGACAGCAAGTGGCGCCAACCTAGCGAAAGATACAACGACATGTGTCAGAGGTGAAAATAGAGTTGCCGCTTTATGACTAGGGTATTTCATTTATTACATCTTATGGTTACTTCGTTTTATTTATCTCAAAGTGGGAACTGATAAATCGATGTGTCTCATGCATATTCGATCGACTAAAACACCTGGAGTAGAAAAAAAAATTTAAATTAATATAGCAACACTTTAGCCTTACGTCAAATCAATCAAGCAAGCAGAATACAATAGTCGTGGGCCGTGGCAGAGCTTTAGTTATTTATTCTCTTTGATACGCTGCGCCGTCTACCGTCAAACCCCTCCGTATAAGTAAGGGAGTGCGCAGACGACCGACTGTCCAACGACTTGATTTTAATTGAGTCGGATATAGTCGTTGAGGTTAGCACACGGACGATTATCCACTATTATTCTCTCTCTCACTCTGCAGGTAGTGCGCGCTCATGAACAAAGGAGGAGAAAAAGTCGGCGGCGAATTGAGTTGAGTCGGAGAATCATGCTAGTAGTTGTACAGTTTTTTCTAATAGTTGGGGGGGCATGGTCCCAGCTTAAAAATCGGATCGGCTCCGTGTGCGCACCCTCTCTGTAGTTGGGACCGCCCGCCGACTTCTTCGCCTACAGCGGCCGTCGGTTTTAGTCGGCCAACTCATTTTCTTCCCCTTTGTTCCTCACTGCGCCGCTACCTGCAGAGTGAGAGAAAGAATAATTATATACCTCAAGATTATATACCTCAGTGACCGTTCCAACCCGATCAAACTCAAATCTCAATTAAATAATCAAGTCGGTGGACAGTCGGTCGTCTGCGGTAGCCCTTACTCTATGAGTATTTTATTCTTTGCTCTATGGTAACATTTGTGCTCTGTGGTTGTATGACGTACTTATGTACATCTGTGTTGTATGTATGTATTTATTTGGCTGTACGTACAGACTCTAGATTTTTATTTACTCAGTCGAGTCAAGTCAAACAAATATCTTTCTTTTCCTGTTGTGCTCGCTCACTAGTGATTATTGATATTGTGCTGGGTCCCTTTTGATTTCATGATCTATATACCTAAAATAACGACTACAGAATCTCGGATGTTCTACGACAGCCACCAGTCACCAACACCGCCAGCCCAAGGTGAATAGGCTACTTGGAAAATCTGTGCCGTTTTATAGTACTTATCTACTTGATTAACATCTTAGAATAGTATATAGTTGGGTTCCTCATTCACACAATAAGATACAGAACATGTAACAACATAGAGCTAGGAGGAGGAGGAAGTCAGCTCAGCTTATGTGCTAACAGCTCCCTCGCGGCGAGAGCGCTGCAGAGCTGGTCTTCCGCTGCTCCCAACACACGTAAGCATATAACAAAATTAAAATAATATCAGCTATCAACATCTAGGAGGCTTGGTTTCTGTGACTTTGTGTAGCACATAAGCGTAGACAGAAAAATAGTTCTGGACTCCGCACTTCATACTTCAACTATTACTAAAGTGGGACACATTCGCAATCCCCGTGCATCACAGTCCATGGGCATCCTTCTAGGTGAAACAATGCCACATGTCGCACTATCCATGAAAAAAGCCGCCAAGTGCGAGTTGGAGTCGCGCACCGAGGGTTCCGTACCATCACACAATATGTTTGTATTAACTATGTACAAAAATAATTGTGTTTTTGGAAAATCACAAAACACCTAAATAAAAACTACACCAATGGTTTCACTGTCAGGCTTTCGTATAGTTGAAATATACAAATTTATTGTTTTATATGATAGGTAGGTATAACCAGATATTTACACTTTTCAGAGTTTTCCTTTGCTTGTGATGTGAGACCTTGCTTTTTGCCAAATTTCATTACTCTAGCTAGATCATCGGTAACTTTTGATTTCATTTGAGTGAGTTTGCAAGTATTAAAATTTTACATAAATAGCCTTATCTTTTGATTATGTTGATTTAGACGCTCTCATTTTCTATAACTAGAAGGGATCGCAGACCTTAGTATTTCATATTAATTTCAATTTGATGTCTTGACTCGTTCCGGAAAAAAATGGTCTTGACATACAAACAAACACATTTTTTTAATGTCATATTACAAGTTTACAATTTTCGGATTTTTTCCTTTACTTGTGCTGTAAGACCTTGCTTCTTACCAAATTTTATGATTCTAAGTTAAAGGGAAATACTAGCTTTTGAATTGACTTGAGTGAGTTTGCGAGTATGAAATCTGACATGGATGGCCGTATCTTTTGATTGCGTTGATTTAGAAGCTTGCATTTTCTACACCTTACAGAGATTGTAGATGTCATATTAATTTCATTTGATATCTTGATCCGTTCCTGAGAAAAAGGGTCCTACCTACATATAAAACAAACAAAAAAATTGTTGAATGTCATAACTACAAATTTAAAATTTTCGGATTTTTCCCTTTACTTGTGCTGTGAGACCTTGCTTCTTACCAGATTTCATGATTCTAGATTAACGAGAAGTACCCTATAGGTCTTGATTTGATTTGCCAGTAGCAAAATATGTGACTTAAATTGCCGTATCTAGTGATTGTGTTGACTTAGAAGCTTAAATTTTTTACACCTCCAAGGGACCGTAGACCTAGTATTTGATATTAATTTCAACTTGGTACCTCTACCCGTTACTGAGAAAAAAGGTCTTGACAGACAGACAGACGGACAACAAAGTGATCCTATAAGGCTTCCGTTTTTTCCTCTTTTAAGGTACGGTACCCTAAAAAAGAAGAGCCTTTAGAATTTTGACGATTAAAATTCCTAAATTTACTATTATAATATGTATGTACCTAATCATTTCCATCACTTTGTCTCTTTTTTTTTTTTTTTTTTATGGAAACTGACACGGTTGGCTACATCACCTACAACATCCGTGATGTCAGCCCATAACACCGGGTGAACTTGGTGCCACTTGGTATAGATATTTATACATTTGTATCGTGTTTAACCTCTGGGCTTCCGGAAGGGTCTGCCTGGCTATCTGACAAGATATAGTTGTTTTTGTCAGAGTACGATCTCCGCTGGTTTTCATGTATGCAGTCAATAATCGCATACATCAATGTTATGTGCAGCTTCGGCTTGTAACACGGAAGCATATTTCTCAAGGTGTGATGACGCTCTCCATAGATCCACGATTTCTCGCGACCTCTTCTAGTGACCTCTTCTACTGTTGGGAACTTTAGGTCATTGTGAAGGATCTCGTTAGTGACATACCGCGGAGCTGTAATTATTCTGAGCACTAAGTCTGTTTGGTACAGAGTCAATGTCTGCACTTTGATGACAAGTACTACTTACAACTGGAACCATCTCTTTGTCGAAAAGTGCGTGTGAGCCCATATGTATTTACCAAATTAATTTTATTTATTTTGTAGTTGTTATGTGATGTCTGTCTCATTACGAGTATAGCTGTTAAAAAAAAACAATTGACTATTATTTTTACACGAACAAAGTAATAATGTAGGCAAAACGGTCAGAAAGATTATTTGCAATACCAAGTTAAACTAAAATTAAAACATTACTTAAATATTGTATCCTTTATTGTTGCATTGCAGTGAGCAGATTGTAAGAGATTTTTAGAACGACATATAAACATCATGGATCGGGACCATCACCCTAAACCGAGTCCAGTGAAAGCATTCCAAGGTAAGTGGTTAGGTGGAGTAAGCTTAAATTAAACTATTTAATTCTTATAAAATAAAGTATTAGCTTGTGGGTATTATCAGTAACCGAATGCTTGGAAATTACTAAAAATGCAAAAACACATACGTGGGTCACACTGAAAGTTTTAAGAAACTCAAAAATGAATCAATGTAGGAAGCGGCTAATAACTATGTTGTTTTTAGAAGTAGTCTCCATCATCGTCGCATAGTATACATCGTCGCATTGGATGGAACCACTGAGAGAAGTAGTGGATCCACTCTTCTTTAGGGATCTCTTCCATAGCCCTTTCGAACGCAGTCACTGCATCTTCAGTTTAACTTTGATTTTTGGGAATAAATAAAAGTCACAATGTGCCAGTCTCGGGCTGTATAACTCATTATCTTTACGTCTCTCTACATCTGGTGGTGTTTCTTCACCACGACAATGGTGTGGTGAAGAAAGATCCTGCTTCAAGGGCGCTGCTGTCGAACTTTTTCCAAGACAACTGGCAAACAATTGTTAATATACCAGTCTTCCGTACGTAACTGCCCTTTTGGCTTCCAGCACAACTGTCGCGAAATGACCCATCCGTCTAAAGAAAGAGGCAACCTTCATTTTTCCTTGGCTTCTTCATTTCTTTACTTTTGTTGTGTACCGATTTATCTTTTGGTTTCACTGTGCAGATTGTCTTTTGGTTTCGGGTTTGGAACAATATATCTAGCTTTCATCACCTATCACTATGTCAAACACAGCATTCGAGTCACCTCCATTGTATTTTTTTAGCATTTCGCAGCACTAATCCATGAGACGGGGTTTTTGGTATTCGGTCAAATTGTGGGGTATCCATCTAGTACAAAGCTTCCTGGCGCCTAAATGTTCATGTAAGATTTTTTGTACTTGACTCATACCAATACCTAAGCTTGCCCGAATCTGTTGATTGAGAAGGTCACTCTCTTATCAGCCTCTATCATACTCCGCACAGCACTGATATTATCTTCGGTTGTCACTGTTGAAGGTCGTCCCTCACGCAGATCATCAGTGAAGATTGCTATGACCACACTTAAACTCATTGAACCAGTTGTACGCGATAAGGCTTCTTTCAATTGGCTTCTTCTGCCAATTGAAATCTATCATAAGTTAGTTATGAGACCACACCGAAAGTCGAAATAAATCATGGAGCGAATATTTTCTCGCGTTAGATTTATCATGACGTCACCTTTAAAATTGCCTCCATTTTGTTTTTTTTATGTCTTATTTCATCACTACTATGTGTCACCATCGAGGGACAATTGGAATTTTGTATGGCTCTTGATCAATGACTTGTTAAGTGGGGGATCACTGTCCCTCACTATTTTGTGCAGCATCTACTTGTGCTATGTTGTCTTGGGGTAACTTGTAGTGTCTCAGTCTCCACTGAGAGGTTGGAGGGTCCGTGAGCAGAAGAGCCAAGTTGTTTGGATATTGGTTTATTCGCCTTCTATAAGATTTAGTCTGGGCCAGGATTTCTTCATTGATTGTTAGGACTTTCAGATCATGGTGTGGTATGTCACCAATGAGCTGAGTGCAACCTGTTATAATGCGTAGCACCTTCAACTGGGAAGCATTGGATTATGTCCATGATTATGTATGTCCGTGTTTGATTTAAATGCTGTACCTACCCCATGACAAATGAATTCAATATACCTCATCAGGTTACCAAAGGGCTCTATTTCATTGGTATTTTGACTAACTGGCCCATTCTCAAAATTTACAGTTTCACCCTAGTATCCTAATGCTTCTCGCATTGTAACGTGTGCACAAAAATAATGTATTTTTGGATGTTTTCAGCATTGCACGGGGGGAATGTAGAGGGAGAGGAACAGTACACGAGTCTCTCTGAGTATCACGACTATGAACCCAACTTGGAATTTGATGATTCAGAGCTTTTACAAACCTCCCGCACTCTAGGTACCTAGTGAAAAATATTCTTATTCATGGATTCGTCTGTCTGTGAGTTATTTATGTATGAAAAGAGTTGTAAAGGTAGCCTAGAAGTAAGTAAAACCTATACAATATGTGGATACCCACAGAAAGAGGAGGTTCTCTATAATGTTACGCCTGTCAAGGGCGTGCCCAGAGAAATTCGTTTTGGTGTTAGCCGCTGCGATCTGCGGTGCCTAGGTCACGTTTACAATACATATTTGGTGCATGCTCGGCCGATTACTCAATCAATGCTGGTGTTCCACAAGGATCCGTGCTGTCGCCTACGCTGTTTCTATTATTTATTAACGACATGCTCTCGCTCGGCGAAATACATTGCTACGCGGACGACAGCACGGTGCACGAAGGGTTCATCAAAGACTGGAAGGGTAGAGAGGCGTCAGCAGCAAACGCGAGACGCGAAACTGTTGCTCGGGTTGACCTGGTT
Source organism: Nematopogon swammerdamellus (assembly GCA_946902875.1). Taxonomy (NCBI): domain Eukaryota; kingdom Metazoa; phylum Arthropoda; class Insecta; order Lepidoptera; family Adelidae; genus Nematopogon; species Nematopogon swammerdamellus. Next base: position 11,532,714 of record OX336338.1, read on the forward strand.
CTCGATAAAGTATCCTCATGGGGGAAGGAGAACTTGGTCAACTTCAACGTAGCTAAGACGCAAGCCTGTGCCTTCTCTACTAAGGCTGATCCGTTTCCACTCCAAGCAACTTTCCAGGGCAGCCAAGTCCCCAATGATGGTAGTCTGGGCGTCCTGGGTATAGAGGTGTCCAGGGACGTTGGATTTCGATCGTTCATAGAATCCAAGGCGAAACTAGCATCTCGAAAATTAGGGATACTCTACCGATGTCGGCGATTTTTCACACCGGTCCAATTGCTTACACTCTATAAAGCACAAGTAAGACCGGTGATGGAATATTGCAGTCATCTTTGGGAGGGTTCCCCTGAGTACCTTCTTTCAGCCTTGGATTCTATCCAACGACGAGCCATTCGCCTCATTGGCGACTCTGTACTCACAAAGGACCTTCAACCTCTAAAACACAGACGTATCGTTGGGTCATTGAGCCTGTTTTATCGGTACTACTATGGCCGCTGCTCTGACGAAATTGCTTCCCTTATCCCTCCTCCTCCTGTTCGCCTTCGCCAAACCCGCCATACTCTCGCGGAACACCCCTTTGTAGTAGACAGACGAGTACTTCGAACGGCACGATTCTCCAAATCGTTCTTGTGCCGCACTGCAAAGGTGTGGAACGGGCTTCCGGGGAATATCTTTCCCCACTCCTACAATCCACGAATCTTCAAATCGCGGGTAAATAGCCTTTCCCCAGCGACATTAGTCCACCTCCAAGCTGGACTGGCACCTCCTCGGGGGTGATATTGGCTGCGCCTGAGGCTTCGACCTCGGACACAGCCAGCTAGTTCGGAAACAATAAAAAAAAAAAAAAAACATATATTATACATGGTGAACAAAAAACCTGTCGAACACCCGAAGGCAGGAAGTACAGTTTCAGATACTGAATCGGATAGGCTAGTTTTTTTTTTAAATTCCGACCAAATTTTTCAATAAAAAAATTTAATTAGTATCACGACCTTTTACTTCTAATGAAAAATTCTTTACTCTAGGCGGCGCGGTGGAGGCGGCGCGCGCGCAACACAAAGGGCGCACCGCCGCCTCGCCGCCAGTGTCATAAATTATCTTGAGGCCGCATTCAGCGTGTTCTTATGTCTTTAGTGAGATTCTTTGTAAAATAATTTGCTGATTTTAATATTTTTTTTTGTCTTCTGTACTGAAAATGAAGTCGGTAAGTGCTTTGAGGTCTGTTATTGTGCAACAAACTATTATTTTGTGTACTATTAGGTTTTAGAATATTACCTAGGTAGGTACCTCGAAAACTGATATCACATGCTTAAGACATATGGTAGTAGGGTTTAACTTCACCTCACTGTTATGATGGCATGCAGACATAATTTAGTTATTTCAAGACATCTTGATACTTAGGAATAATTGAAAAAGGGCACATTTTCATTGAAATTTCGAAAAAAAAACTAGCCTATCCGATTCAGTATCTGAAACTGTACTTCCTGCCTTCGGGTGTTCGACAGGTTTTTTGTTCACCGTGTATTTATTAGTTTTCGGGGAGAATGGAGATGGAGAGGGGGGGGGGGGGGGGGGGGCACGCCTATGACGCCTGAGACTGCGTTGAGTTGAGTGAGACAGTGAACATGATTGAAGTGGTACGTACTAGTTGCTTGCGAGTGTTGCTCGGTGCGGATTCGCCCCGCTTGAATTTACTGTGAAGCTCGCATGAATAGTATTAATGGTTTGCAGCCCCAATACCGCCCGAACTGCTGGACATCCAGCCCGAGGATTATCTCGAGGGTCCAGTAAGCGATGGCACTATAGAAGAAAACTTCGAGGAAGAGTTGGCGCGAGCCCCTCAGGTATACTCCGAGGTTATTATCACTTCACTATACTTTCTCTAATGCACTGCACGTTTGTTTATCAATTTGTAATCTTTAACATACTTTTTAAACAGCATGTTGTTCATTTTCTTGATATTCTTCATAACATCGTACATAAGGTGTGTACTTAATGCCTATGTCATTTTCCACCAGTCTACCCTTTTTAACGTATTTATCTGTACCAGGGTAGGTGCAACAAAACGAATATAAAAACAAAAAGTAAAAGATAAAAATATATATATGTATATAAAACTAAATAAAGCTAGCTACATGCAATTACTGTAGCCAACTCAGAAACTAGGGACGCAGAAGAAGAGATTTAGGACCACCCCTCATGAAAGCACGCTCAGTTAGGTACCATACCAGCAGACTTGTCGACTTTTGTGGGGCTGTCGCACTATTGATATTATGCTGTTTGAAGATATATATTATTATTTATTTATTTAGGTATGTACACTAGCAGCTTGCAGCTGATACCTATTTAAGTGTTGAGTGCTCTTTTTTGTGATACATCTTATATAATTATGTTTTTATTTTTATTAGGTATACTTGTTGCTTTTTATTTGTTTGTTTATGTTTATCATTTTTATTATTTTTTGTACATAATAAATAAAAAAACACATATTTTTGATTATATTTCGACTATTCTTTGTCATCGTCAGAGAATACAATTTTAAAATGTAATTTTATCTAGTGTTTGTCAAGTAGATTTTTAAAACCATTCACTAAGATAGCAATTATTACATCTTGTGGTAGCTTGTTCCAAGAGTCTCCTTCTCAGTTAGTTAGAAAGTACTTTCTGGGTTGAAATTGGAACTGTTTCTATTTATAAGAATGTCCACGGAGTTTCCTATTAGGCGTTCATTGTGTACATTGAATTAAGTAACAAATTAACAAATGATATTCATATATAGTAAATAGTTAGTTTATTGTGTACCCATTAAAGGTATTTGTTTTGACGTGAATTAGAGGAAAGGTCTTTGAGCTCGGGTGCGACTAAAAAAAAATAATCTTTTTTTGTACTTTGCGACGCTTAGTAGGTACTCGGCAACCAGACTACGTACAACAATTCTAAATATGTCGGATGAAATCTGGCGACTTCAAATAAATAATACATTTTTATTTTGTCATCCATCCCTTCTGGCCCAAATCGACCCTTCAAGTTGGCATGTTTTGAAAAATGCAAAAACACGCAAACTTCAAACACCTCTTGCGCTTTAGTCGTTAACGCTGCATAATCTGTCTGTTCGAGACAAACTCTAACGAACAGACAAAGGTTTTAACTTTACTTCAAACTTCGATACTTCAAAGAAAACCATGTATGAAGCCTAGATGGGGCAATATGGGCTACCAAAGTTGAAAAATTTTCTTACGAAAAAATTGTTTCATACTGCGCAAACATCAAATTCACGAACTAAGTTTGACGGCTGCATGTACATGCAGACTCCCTCGATTTTTTTATCATAGATAATACCACGGTGGGACTGCTCGGCATGCTGTTATGAGATATAGACCTAGTAGGTAATGAAGTGGTGGGGCCGGTACTTAAAAAGAATATCCCCAATGCATGTCGTAAAAGGCGACTAAGGGATAAGGACAAGGGACGACCGAAGGGAAGTACTGATGTGGCACCAAGTTCAACCGGTGTTATGGGCTGACATCGCGGATGTTGTAGGTAATGTAGCCAACCGTGTCAGTTTACATAAAAAAACAAAAAAAGATGCCATTGGAGAGAAGGCGAGCCGCCTGCGCGCGCGCTGCGCGATGAGAGTCGCACGCGCGCACGGCAGAGCGCGGCTCGGCCGCCATGATGTAGTCCGACGACAGCTCGGCGAGGCGTGTGCGCGTCACAGCGCCGCCGCAGCTCCACGACGCTCCGCTCACCTCAGCCTGCGTGATTGCGGAGGCTCTCTTGTCGTCGCGGTTATGGAGGGCGAGGGAATTCAGCGAAGATAATAATGAAACGCAAGAGCGAACTTACTGAATGTTGGTTTAATTCGCCATCTTGCCAGAGAGAGAGAACAGGATACATAGACATTAGACAGAGCACAGGATACATAGACAATGAAGACACACATTGTTAAGGCCCCTCGCCACAATTTGTCCAGCCATGCTAAAGGGCGACAGGTTCGCCACCTCTCACCTTGGCACGGTACTTCCACCGAGTCATGCAGCAGGTGGGTCTTCGTGGCTTACTTGCTGCTTGATCGATTGAATCTTGCTGGAATACTTTGCGAAACGTGGTGGTTGGTGTTGTGCTGTAATTGACCAGAGTTCTTGCAGCACAACGCCGATTACTCTGCTTACCCCGATTGTCGGGATTTAGCGTGTGTGATATGTATGTATGTAGGTAATGAAGTGAAATGTATGCAGATAGTGGTGTCGTCGCTGGAGGAGGAGCGGTTCGCGGAGTTGAGCGGCACGGGCCTGCTGGAGGTGGTGGGCGACGACGAGGGCGGCCGCAGGATCATCGTCATCTCCGCCTGCCGGCTCCCCAGCAAGAAGGACTTACACCACGACGGGCTCCTTCGGTCATACTCCATACCTACTATTCCTTATTGAGCTAAGCTTTTTATTGCGCATTTCGGATGGGGATCTAACTCAGAAAAATTTAAACGTCACGAAAGTACAAACAGAAGTTGAACTCATCTGAGCGGCAGGTGGTCTTGGTATTGGACTTTTGATCTTAAGGTCCGAGGTTCGAATCCGGCCGACATGCCGGATATTGATTTTTCTCTTTGAAAAATTTACGTGCCTACCTACATCTGCTGCTTTAACGTTCGGAACTGTGACCTACAGACCTTCCCTTGTTCCTTACTAGGTGGTAGGCTCAAATTGTAGCCGACTGGGTTGGTACATGCATAGCAGCTCCAGCTGTGCTATCTAGTCCAGTTGTTGTTATCTAGACTGTTATATCATGAATTCCAGCTGTGATTCCAACCCCTTCAGCCCTCGTTTAGCCAGATTCCTCCTCCTCCTGTTCGCCTTCGCCAAACCCGCCATACTCTCGCGGAACACCCCTTTGTAGTAGACAGAAGAGTTCTTCTAACTGCACGATTCTCTAAATCGTTCTTGTGCCGCACTGCAAAGGTGTGGAACGGGCTTCCGGGGAATATCTTTCCCCACTCCTACAATCCACGGATATTCAAATCGCGGGTTAATAGCCTTTCCCCAGCAACATTAGTCCACCTCCAAGCCGGTCTGGCACCCCCTCGGGGGTGAAATTGGCTGCGCCTGAGGCTTCGACCTCGGGCACAGCCACCTCGTTCGGAAGCAATGACAAAAAAAACCTACTAATAAAATAGGTAACTATATTTCCCCCCAAGTATAGTCTTGCGTCCTTCAAGAGAGGCATGACTTGTCAGGCCGGCATGGCATTTGCAGCCCCCGCATGCGACCGAATGACCATGGGCGTCGCTAGACACCTTATGGGTGGCCACATGTCGCGCTTACTATAAAAAAAACATAAAGATAAAATTAGGTCAAAATCGTTGATATTCAGTACCTGTTGAAGTTTTTTTTATAGAAAGTGCGATATGTTGCGCCTAACCACCCATAAGGTGTCTAACGACGCCCATTGGCATTCGGTCGCATGGCATGCGGAGGTTGCGAATGCCATGCCGGAGTGAGAGTTGCCTATTCACGTCTTAAAGGATCTTTAAACGACCTGATACTGTACTTAAATTTATTTGCAAATTTATTCACAAGCACTATTGTGAATAAATTTGCAAATAAATTGCTTCTAACATGAAGCCAGCCCCTCGTGCCTATGTTTATGATTAGAATCAAATATTTCCGGTTGTAGGTACCTCATGTTCACGTTGGACAAATATGTGGAACAAGATTACAGCGTCGTGTACTTCCATTACGGGCTCACCAGCATGAACAAACCTCCTCTCTCGTGGCTGTGGAAGGCCTACAAGGCCTTCGACCGCAAGTACAAGAAGAACTTAAAAGCTCTGTACCTCGTTCATCCCACCAACTTCATCCGGATCGTGTGGCAGATGTTAAAGCCGGCGATCAGTGTGAAGTTCGGCCGCAAGATGATGTACGTGAACTATCTGCACGAGCTCGAGCAGCACATCAATCTGGATCAACTGAGCATTCCACAAGCTGTTGTCGAGTAAGCTCCATACCTACATTCCCACCCTTCAAGCATCAGTGGCGTAACCTACTTGCCAGCAGCAACACTACCGACTTTATGCATTAAAATACACGCTCTTAGGGTTAAGGCTCAATTATAGTGCTGAAAAAATGCGAGAATATGCCCTACTTGATCTCAATTACTTTGTTGCCAACTTTGAAGAAAAATTTACAAACTTTCCGGTTCTCTTAGAGAGGGCGTGACGCACGGGTGGTTTTTGCACGTCGCCACCGCCATTAAATTATGTTTTATTTTTTGTCAAAATTACTCCCATTGTAAATTTGTTGTCATTGTTCGTATATACTTATAAAAAACTGTTAGTTTTCGTAGTTTATTGAATGCAAATTGCTGTCAATAAAATGAGCTGGACTTCCGGTGCTTCCGGAGATTTCTCTCTTACTACTTACAACCTAATAATAGTATGTAAAATTAATGTAAAAGAGAATGTGTAAATAAATGGATCAAATATATTAATATTCTTAATACCTATAGTCTGATAATTTATATTTTTTTTCTCTCTCGTTAGACACAACGAAGCACTGCTCGCCAAAAATCCAAAAGCAGCGGAAAATGCCAAAGGCGGCGAAGTGGGAGCGTGCTATGAGGACAGCAGCTCGAAGAAGGCTTTCTCTGGACTGTCGCCGCCGCCGACGCAGCAATTCGGAGTCTCGCTGCAGTTTATAAAGGAAAACAACGAGGACATGGTCGACTCAATACCACCCATCGTCAGGCAGTGTGTCCAATTTCTGTCTCAACCAGACGGTGAGTTGTTTTAATATGGTCATTTTATATTATCTCAATGGTTTTTTGATCGAAAGTGATGTCGACGATTATGTCAGTGGACCCGCCTAACACATCAAGAGCATAGTGAAACCTCCCAGCAGAATGTCCTCATGAATGGAGACTTGATCACAAGACACAATTGTATGTGTAGCTTGGTATCCACTGGTTAGAATCAGGATAATTATTAAACTATGTTATGTATGATAAAGCAATTCGCCATGAGACAGCGAAAAAACTTAAATATTTTTTTACACTACCTCCGACCTACGTAGTTTTGTTTTGTAATCCTTTCGGAATATATTTTTTTTAGACAAGTGCTGGACTCCTCAGTAAATTAAGGTGCAAATAAGACTCAAAAGGTCAACTTTAAACAAAATTGTTGAGCTATTGGTAAAGATAAAAAATCTGTAAAAAATATTTGTTGTAGAATGAATCTCGCACCTATTTACATCTGCATACGGTTCGTGTTTCAATCATCAGTGCTCGGGTAGCACGGTTTGAGTCTTGTTTCCGCGTCTGAAACCTACATACAGTTTGGTTTGTGTATTTACGGGTCGTAGAAGTCTATTCATATATCACTATCAGATGAACTGGAATCGAGACTTGACTTTTACAAATCATTCCAAGTTGGTACACGCACCAATAGATCTGGATTGGGCATAGAAACAGCAAAGTCTGATAAAGAAATACTGAAAGGTTTTGCTCAGGAGGACATGGAACAAGGCTTCAAACTTCACGCCTTAAACCTAGAAATGCAGAATGATTGGCTAACAGTTCTGCATACCTCCTGCATTGAAGTGGAAATCCATAATATACAACTGGTCCCCTGAGCTGCTTAAGTTCTACTTAAATGCATTCCAGCTTACTCTCCCCGACCCGAGTAACCTAGTTAGATGGGGGAAATCTACAAATAGACTATGCCCGTCATGTAAGGAGTTCGTAGGCACGGCCAAACATTTGTTATGCGGATGCAAAATACTACTTGAGCGAGGCCAGTATTCCTACCGTCATGATAAAGTCCTCCAAATCATCAGAGAGGCCATCAACCTGTCAATTGACCAGGAAAGGGCAAACCAGTAGCGGCTTCCAGAAGGTCAACTTTGTGAAACCTGGAGCCAATAAGCTGCCCAAAGATAAACCTAACTACGGACTAAACCTTCTTCAATTTTGGGAGCAGCAAAGGATTGGGAATTGTTGATGGACACACATGAGAAGCATTACCAAATGCCTTCGGAATTCTGTACCACAGCATTAAGACCGGATATACTCATATTCTCAAAAGCGACAAAGCATGTAGTACTTGTTGAACTTACAGTTCCATGGGAAAGTAACATACCGAAGGACCACAACATCAAACTTAACAAGTACTGCAACTTAGTAGACCGGATTGTGAGAAACGGATTCAAGACTGATCTCTTCGCTGTGGAAGTCGGAGCAAGAGGACTACCAGCGAAGTCGCTCTACAGTCTCTTCAAGAATCTAGGGCTCCCAAGATCGACGCTAAGCTCATATATGGAGAGAGCTTCGAAAACGTCACTGGAAGCATCCTACAGAATATGGATAGGTAGAGAGAGGGAGGTCGAGAGCGGGACTGGTGGTTTCCCCGCGTCCTAGTCAACGCAGACTAGCTGACGAGGGCTTGAAGCGAGCCGAAACGTGAAGCATGCGCGGGAAATTTAGAGTGGCCACTCGCTAGTCCCGGCCTCGATTAATAACCTCCTCTACTGCCGATGGGCCCGGATATGTTCGGTGAAGCCATCGCAAGCTTAGATCCGCACCTTCTTAGATTACATAATCTAAATTATGAATAGACTTCTACATGTGACAATGAGTACTTTTACAATAATTTTCTTTAACTCAAAGTTCTTGTTATTTATAGGTATGTAGATTAAAAATGACTTAATTATACATTATTTTAATACATTTGTATACTTACTTTGTAAATCTTTTTTTCTCTTCACTCTTTCTTCACTCCGTAGATATACCTACTCCACTAGAAATGGGGTGCACTTAACAACCATTTGTCCGTATTGAAGTGCATTGGTTGTTTGACTACACTCATAGGTATACGCGGTTTATGTCACGTTGGAGAGCTTCACAATTTGCTTTGCTCCTTATCTCCAAGAAAATTTGAGGTCATCTGTGATTCAAGCACATGGAAATTCTCATCGTCAAATGAACATCATTTATCATTAAAAGAAATGCAAGCGGTCCTAAGTTGTTTCCCTGACTGACTCCTGATCGTGTATAATAAATAGGTGTTCTATCAACATAATGACCAATCAAAGCTAAGATAATGAAAAAGAAAATAACACTGTTACAGCGTTGGAGACAGAGGGCTTGTTTCGGCGCTCGGCGAACATCTCGGTGATCAAGGAGTTGCAGAGTAAATGCAATCGAGGGGAGCATGTTTCCTTCAAGGGAGACCCACACAACGCGGCAGTACTCCTTAAAACCTTCCTACGGGACCTCGAGGAGCCATTGATGACATTTGAGCTCTATGATGAAATCACCAAGTTTCAAAGTAAGTTCCTTTTATCATTTATGTTCTCCTCGCATTATTTTGCCCCTCTCTTCTCTCTCTCTCCCTCTCTCCTCACTTTGCCCCTTTCCTCTTTCCACCCTCTCTTACTTTCTACCTCCCTCACTCTCTCCACTCACTCTATCACTCTTCTTTCTCTCTCTTGTACTGCGGCAACAGAAACACTGCAAGGAAACTAACAACTGAAATGTTGCCTTATATGATTAACCTGAAAAAATTGCATTCTACAGAAGGAAGGTGTTGAACTAAGCTTGCTATGGCTTCACTGAATATATCCGGGCCCATTGGTCGTAGAGGAGGGTGTCAATCGAGGTCGGGACTAGCGAATGGCCACTCTGTGTAATTCTCCAGCATGCGTTACGTTTCGGCTCCGCGCAAGCCCTCGTCAGCTAGTCTGCGATGGCTAGGACGAGAAGAACCACCAGTCCCGCTCTTGACCTCCCTCTCTCTACCTATCCATATTCTGTATACTGGATATACGTAATGTTGTTTGCTACCTACTCACTGACGTTTTATTGACTAACAGCTTGGTCCACGAGAGACAAGCCGAGGGAAGTCAAGATCCTGATTCTGGAGCGTCTTCCGTTGGATAATTACAAACTGTTGAAGTTCATCATGCAGTTTCTCTGGAAGGTATGTATTAACATTTTTATGTTGTACATTGTACTTTGTGTGTACGGTCCTCCCGTTAGGTAGCATGACGGCATTAAATTTAGTTGGAAGTGAGCAATAGCAGTTCTGTACCGCTAAAGGCGGAGAGGATTGAAGGAACATTGGAGAGGCTAATGCCCAGAAGTTGACGCAAAAACACATCCTGACTGATTTCGGTTTCATGTAAACATAGATTTTTTGGTGAAGTTAGGTATGCCTAATGGTAAATTTTTACTTCACAATGTAACACTTATAACGGGTACTCAGCGCGGAGGCAAAAGGAGAAAAGAGAAAGATAGGTAACCAACTTACTCACCCGACGCTGCAGATCTCCAGGTTCTGGGCTCACCTCCAGAAGGAAGTCCAGACTACGGGGCGCGGCTTCGCTCTCGTCTCGACCGAGACCTTATACCTAGATTCGAACGTCGCTTTCATTGATTGTGTACACACACCGCACTTCACTCCTGTTCCATGTACTGCCCTAATTACGAGTACCTTCGCCCATATGTCTCATTCACATATAAATCGCATGCAATAACAAACCGTGTAGTCTTCGCACAAGTGCTCGTCCGACTGCTTCACACTTTTTTTTACGTCCACCCTCGAACTCTCAATCTACCCGCAAGATCAGTTAGCAAAGGTTATCAGGAGTGGTTTTGGCGGGAATCGTGAGCTGCGCTCACCGTTATAACAAATATACAAACTATGCACAGACTAGATAAGGAAAGCCTCCCTGTTCTCAAATGGCAGTCCCCCTGGATATCTCCAAGGCTTTCGACCGCGTTTGGCACCGAGGCCTTCTAGGCAAGTTTCCGTCCTTCCACCCAAACTCTGCACCTGGTCGTTCCATCTTCGTTACCATCGATGGTTCGAACTTTTCAATCAACGCTGGTGTTCCGCAGGGCTCTGTGCTGTCGCCTACGCTTTTCTTAATCTATATAAACGATCTACTGTCCTTGGGCATGATACACAGCTATGCAGACGACAGTACGGAGCACGAGGGCTATGTTAAGGACTGGAAGAGTAGAGATTCGCGGCATAGTGAGGCTCAACGTTCAGTGGTTGATAAGGTCGATAACATTCTCGGAAAAGTAGCTGTATGGGGCCAGGAGAACCTTGTCGCCTTCAACATTAGCAAGACTCAGTGCTGCGAATTATCTGCTAAGGTCGATCCCTTTCCTTTCCAAGCTAGTTTCCAAGGCAGCATCGTACCTATCTCGGAGCACCTGGACCTCCTGGGCTATTGGGGCCACTATTCTAAGACGTAGGTTTGCGGCAACTAATCGAGTCTAAGGCCAAAACTGCATCCCGAAAATTGGGAATACTTTTCCGCAATCGGCGGTTCTTCTCACCGGCACAACTATTCCTGTTGCACAAAACACTGATTATGCCAGTGATGGAGTACTGCAGTCACATCTAGGAGGGGTAGTCCCCATTATCTGCTTGCGTCCTTGGACTCCATACAGCGCCAGGCCATCTGTCTTGTTGGTGACCCGAAACTTACAGATGGTCTGGAGTCTCTGAGTCATAGACGATTTGTGGGCTCACTTAATCTGTTTTACAGATACTATCACGGACACTGCTCTGTGGAACTAGCATCCCTTATTCCCTGCCACCCGTCCTATCTACGCATGACTCGTCGCAGAGAGACTCAGTACCTTTTTGTTGTTGACATTGGGCTTTTGAGAACCCATCGATTCTCTAAATCGTTTCTTTTTCGAACCGCTGCTAGGGTGTGGAACTGTCTTCCGGCGAGTGTATTTCCCGAATCTATGACCTGGGTGTCTTCAAACGTCATATTAACAGGCTAGACAGCCTAGCAATATTTCTTCATTAGTGAAAATGCAAAGTCGAAAATGAAGAGAAAAAATATGTCCCGACCAGGAATCGAACCTGGAACTCCGGCTTGAGCTGCCAGCGCGTTACAATTCCGTTTTGCATTTTCTCTAATGAAGAAATATAAAAAGCGAGTACATGCTTAGTACTAACATATAAAAATAAAAACATAAAGCCTAGCAATAGTCCGCAAATCTGCTGGCATGGCACCTAATTGAGCGAGGTTTCACGAGGAGAGGTGATTTTGGCTCTGTCGACTGCACCATTGGTCTCTCGACACAGCTATCCATGTTGGTTTACATATAAAAGGCAAGAAAAGTGAAAGAAATGTATAAACTATGTAAATGAGCCGCTCTAGTGTCCAAGGGCTAACAACCTTGCTCGGTAAGTGGAAGGTTGTGGGTTCTATCCCCGTTGGCGTAACTTTCTGTCTTGTTCAAGTTTAATGCATTTCTTGAACACGAGTTGCCACATACCGAGTTGACAACACATAGTTTGGATTCCATGTTAAACTTTACAATCTCGCCCCCTTATTAGGTGGTGGTGCACTACACGAAGCTCGAACGAAACGGCTATCTGCGTTTTTCAGCCAGTTCAGTGTAGCCGACACGATCAGGAATGACTGGCATGTCATGAGGTGTATGGACTCACGTAACAGGTGTACGAGTAGGTAGCCAACTATGTTAGGTATGCCCATAAAGAAAAGTTTGTGTAGTTGTAATAATGTGTGGGCAGGTGATGGACCGGTGTGATCTGAACAAGATGACGTGCAGTAACCTGGCTGTGGTCCTGGGACCCAACCTGGTGTGGCCGCGCCACGGCCAGATGTCCCTCCAGGCCATTGCACCCATCAACACCTTCACCGACTTTCTGCTGCAAAATCAAGAAACCATATTTATTATTTAAGTAAGATAAAAACTAACTCCAAATCAATAATTTAAGCTAAAAAAATAACACTAAATCCATAGTCATACCTACGTCCGTACAAAATCATTGGGTATGTGAGTTATCTCACTATTGTTTATATTTTATTTGCTTGATTGATGACTCTTAGATTTACCAAATTTGTCTTCCTCTTTCGGTTAATAAAACTAAATGTTTTGCTTAAATATAAAGTTGATTCTTGCAACTTATTTTCGCTGTCAAGGTTCATTATCAACTTAAGTGCTATATTATTTAAAAAATATATTTTTTTGCATTTCTAACTAAATATTAAATGTTATGCAAGGCTTGAATGTAATAAAAATGCCAAATATACATGTAAACATTAGAAGAACTTCAGAGCTTTGTGTAGAGTTGACGATTTAAAGAAAACAGTGTCTAATATTAAGAGAAGAATGTTTGTTCACACGGCATAGTCGCAACACATTGGGGCTAGCCGGATCACTCCTTGTAATTCGCTACATTTTTGTTTCTTTATATCTAACTCGAGAATATATATTAAACTATGTAGTTACATGCTGATTCCACAAATGCAACTGTACGTAGGTCCGTAACATCATGTTAAAGGAGGTAAGCAGTGAGCAGTAAGCATCCTACGAACTGTTTTGTGTTTGCAATTACCTAGACAGGTCTGACGTGGCAGTCAATCTCAACTCTGGGGCCTCACTAGTTTATTGTTAAAAACGCGGCAGTGCTCGTTAAGATGGGCCATACGTTTGGCTCGAAACGTCGAATCATAAAAAAACTAGTACATAAATTAGTACAGTAACCACAGTAATTTAAAAACACCCTATATGTTATCTTAAAATACAGATTACCAAAAGTTAACTTGATGTGTTGTGAACTTTGAGATTATCAGAGTGGGGCTGAAAAGGAGTGTATGATGTAAATAGACATATATATATATATATATACATATAGTACATTAGCATTTAGTTTAAATATGTATTAAGTACATTCAAAGTTCTGCATAGATTTCAGTCTATTATTACTGCACATAATAAGTACTTACAAAATACCAAATCAAAGTAATGAATAATTTTGCTATATATATAAGGTGCTTCGTTATTTATGTCAGATGTTTCGGAAGGGTTACATACACACTCAAATAAACACGCTACGCAAAATAAATTATATGTTTTAGCATTACTTTTCGAGAAATTTAACAAGACATGTTTGCTACTAAACATATCAACCTGTGTGTACCAGTAGGTAACTTGGACTGCACGGGGTCAATGACCGTACTATGTTCAAACGCAGAACAGCTGTTTGTTGTGTTTTTGAATGTGTGAGAAGGTGTGTGTGCGTTTGTGAGTATGTTTGGGTACTCTTCACTAACACTAGTAGTTAGGAACTTACATACTAGGTACTACATTTACAAAAATTGCTGGAAATAGCCACCTTGCACTCGGGTGCTTCCTCACGCACAATGCTCTGATTCACACGAGTGTCACTGTCACATATCGAATGCGTTTACAATCCAGACACGCAACACTTCTTCATTCTCCACGGTGGTGTTACCATCCTGGCCATGAAATAGGTCCTTGGCCCGTCCCCAGAGTCCCCACACATGAAAATCTAGCGGCCGTACATACGTCATAGTATGTTGCTCATACATCGCCACACACAGCAGCAACTAAGTTCCAGTTTGAGTCTCGGTAACCGGCATTTTGAATTTGCGGAACATGACATGTGCTCTCTCGCGAACCATTGCAACACACTGACGCGCCGCGCACGGGGTGAGTGCGGGCGGCGGCGGCGGCGCGGCCGCATGCAATGCAATACGCACAGACGGAAATGAATGACTGTCGGCGTAGTCAAAGAGCTGTCGGCGGTTACCGACAAAGTAAGTCACAAGTGGCACGTGGAGATCCGTTGTCTCTGCCTACCCCACCGGGAAACAGGCGTGACGCTATGTATGTATGTAAGTCACAAGGTCACTAGGCCTTTTGTCAGTGCGCCACCACCGCCGCGCCGCCAGAAAACTAGAGACGTCGCGCTAGGTAAGTACCTACGTTTCGTGTTTGGCAAGGGTCTATAGCATAGCATGATTGGTTTTTAGAGCTATTTGATTTAATTTTTTTGTTAGGAGATGTTAGGAGAAAAAATTCTCCTATAAAAATATGTTTTTACGTAAAGTGTTTATTTGAGTGTGTATGGAACCCTCCCGAAACATTTGACATAAATAACGAAGCACCTTCTGTATAATATAATCTTGACAATATTTCCTGCAGAGATATCTATAACTTGTATTGCACTGACCTTTGTTTTGATTCCAAATTGTGAGTTTGTGTTTTTTTTTTTTCGATGTCACACATATGTAGGTACACAAATTTACTTCATAAACAGGATCTTTTGATTTTACTCAAACACAAAGAGTAACTACTTAATAGGCTGGAAAAAAAATATTTGCTGCATGTCACTACGAGTATGTGTTGATGGCGCACTAAACACTGAACAGATGTTGGTCAGACAGAAATAATATATGATTCTCCAATATTGGCAAGTGTGTAAATTGAATCAAACCGAGTAGGGCATACCTTCACCTTAATTTAGAACTAAAATTTAAGCTTGTTTTTTTTACAAAGTTAATATTTAAAATATGCGGGCTGTCACCTCTGTTGCCGGTAGTGTACAGTTACTAGAGACATCGAGACGGATTGTAAATTTTTGTACGTGGTACATATGGTTCCACCAACGCCTGAGGGGTTCAATTGGTCACATAAAATATACCTATGTGTTTGAACTTGGTGAAAATGTATAGCTAGTGGGAACAGTTGAAGAAATATTGCTTAAATGTTTTTTACTTCATTTCAAGAAGAAAATGTCTGTCTATATTGAACGGGTATACTCAAAATGCCTGAACCGATTTATGTGCAATTTTCAGTAATCGTTAAAAAATATATTCTGATAAAAAAAAATTGCATTTTGCAAAGGAGGACATGGAGCAAGGCTTCTAATTATCGCCCTGAACCTAGAAATGCAGAACGACTGATTGACAACTTATTAAGAGACAACAAAATATTCAAATATTTCTTGACGATTGTGTGAGGAGTTCGAAGGTAGATACAGCTAACATCTTCTATGCGGATGCAAAGTTTTTCTTAAGAAAGGCCAATATTCCTAACCGTCATGATAAAGTCCTCGAAATAATCAAAGAGACCATCAGCCAATCTATAGCACGAACCAGGAATGGATTGACATGTAGTGGACTCCACAAAGTAAACTTTGTGCGAATACAGAAGCTGCCCAAGGATAAGCCCATGATTATGATTATGATTGAAAGTGTGAGAGTTAGGGACCCTGAGCCCTGTTGTCCCTGCGACCTAGGAAGATCTATTGTGATTTCTCAAAAGTTTATAGCTCACCCCAAGTCCGGTTTCCGCTATGAAACGAGTTTTATTCTTGGGGTTTAGTGCCTGTATTTGGCATGGGTTAAAAATATAACCCCCAAATAGGACTTCTACTGTGAATGAGCACTTCACATTCACAAACGATGTATATGGACGTTTTATCCTCTTTTATACAGAACCTGCACACCGCGACCGGTGTGTCGCTAAGGCCAATTCGGCATAGGTGTACGTTTAGTCATACCCATACCACACTTTATGTTGGGCGCAGCTACTGACTGACAACTAATGATGGACACGCGACGCGGGAGAAGCACTACCTGATACCTCCACAAATATGTGTTACATCGTAAAGAGCAGACATTCTGATCTACTTAAAACTGGCACGACAAGGCATGCAGTATCTACATACCGAAAGACCAAAATATGAAAGTTAACAAATAATGATTCCTAGTAGATCACATAGTGAGAAAAGTGTTCGTAGCCAGGGAAAATGAAATGATTTTTATTTTTCCTCGTCAAAACAAAGATACACATATATGTAAATAAAGTCACAAAAACACAATATTCAGAGACAAGAAAGAAATTGGACCTGACACTCCCCACCGAGCCCGGGAGCTGGTGAGAGGGGTGCTGATTTTAAGTTAGGCCCAGCAAAATAATGACTATCTATGACTACCTGCAATTTCTTCAAGAACCTAGGGTTTCCTAGATTAGCGATAGGATTCTCCGTGGAAAAAGGTTCTATATATATAAAATCTAAATACTGATCGACAGTATTTCAACGCAATGACCCATCACCATGATGTTTTTCTATTGAGTCTTTTTATTGTCTTTATGTTTATAAATGTAAAGATCATGCAATTTGAGAAGTGAATGTGTTGTTATTGGAGGTTGTATTGTATTGGAGTATTGCATTTGTGTGTCAATCAAAGCAAAGGTCAGTACAATACAAGTTAAAGATAACTTGTAGGATAAGCTCGTCAAAATTACTTTCATGTTAACATTGTTATAGGTGCTCACGTAAGCTTATTTCTTAATTAAGTTTCCTTAACTTGCATATACGAGTCGTTTATAGTAATGTTGCGACGTTTCTGGCGTAGCAACTTGTGGCACGCACGACAATTGCGGTAACGGTGCCTTGCAATTGGAGGTTACTTAACAGAACTTAAATTTTACCAAATGCAAAACTTCAGCTTTATATATTTGGCCAACATATTTCATCTCGCTAGTACCCACCATATGTAGAATTTATATAAATATTATGTATTTCTAGTAGAAATTGCATTTAACTAGGTATATGTACCTAGGTACCTACCATTCACTTGAACCAACACATGTATGAGTACATTGGGATTTTAACATTTAGACTGACTCGTAAAATAGACTGATATATGTATTGCTTTCGAACTAAGCTCTTTCATAAACATAAAAACTATTTAGTAAATGGCTGCTTGTGCACTAGACGATAATGGCGCAGCAACGACTACTGCTGCCATGCCGTGGTCATTGCTGTTCTGTTATCATGTGTGGGAAGCAGTCATTTTAGGACTACGATGAAGGGTATACCAAATTTAACATTATTATTATTCTAAAATATATGTAAGTCGTAAGTATGTACTACCAATTCCATTAGTTTTAGTTTTTTCTTTGGGGTATTTAAGATTATCATGATGTAAACATTCATACTAAATAAAAATCTGTCAGTGGCCAGACCAACATATCTACATAGCAAACTCATTCTAAAACTGTATACTTTATGTCTACATTGAAAATTTTTGGAAAAAAAATATATTTGGTGAATTATCAATTTGTCATATCCTTCAAGCATAATTATGAGAATTTTTTAAATTGTTGTTTTTCTTAGCTTACTGTTGATATAAAATTACAGGCCCATTTTTGTTGAAATTTTCCGAAAAATATAGGGCTTAACTTGGAGTAAGATAAAGGTAATGCTATACGTATATAGAGTAGCATCACATTTGTACATATGAGTTGAGCAGTGGGGTCGGAAGTGAATGCAGTCGGAGAAACTATAAAATATTTTATTTATTTAATTTCATTAACTCTTTGGAATCTTGAATTTTTTTAGTTGAATTTGGATGTGATTTGTCTAAACTGGTGGTGTTGTCAAACAAGAAGCATTGTTTTCATTTAGTGGAGCCAGGGCTCAGATAGTATTAAATATTTTAATTACTCGATTTTATGGATGTTTTACATAAAATGCAGGTTTAAAATCAAATTATGCAAAGAGTTTTGTTAGTGATTGAGGTGTGCATCAGTGGGGCCCCGCAAACTGTACGTACGAGTGCAACCACACTAGGCGGCAAGGTGTGACCCGCCGCGTCAAAATATTGTTTATATGAGGTAAACCGCACGGTGCGTTATAGCTATCGATAAACGAATTATTTGGACGGAGTGTAGTGTGGTCGCACTCTCATTAGTATCTAATAAGCGCACATGAGCGTACATGCGGCGGAGAGGAGCCCCGTAGCAGTTCCGTATGTACCGGGTGAAGTAGGCGTAGATACTATGATTATTAAATTGTACTTTCACTTTACGATTTCTCTCGAACTAAAAAAAATTTTTCACGTTACAATATCTATTGTTTCCTTTGCAGTATTAAAATATTGTATGTTCTTGCTTTTCGAAAATAATATTATTTTTAATAGCTAACTTGAAATGGTATAACAATAAGGCTTATGTAATGAACAAATTAAGTACCACTCAAGTTACGAGGACTTACATGTAGTAGATATAAATATTTAGACATTCTTCATTCAATAATTTTGAACGAACATTTGTATCCAACAATAAGTAATTGTCTACAGATCGTCAATGTATTCATTTGTATAACTACGCAAACCATATTGTAAGTAGAACATGCAGAAAGTGCCAACACGAACCCTCACGGTGGCGGAACACACGAAGCGGATGTGACGTGAAGATAGGTGAGTGAGAGTGCGGAGCGGGCGGCGTGCCTAGTTCGTCCCGCGCTCCAACCTCCGTCGGCGGCGAGTGCTTCTGTTTGTTTCCATCAGTGGAGATATCAAAGGCTAGTTATAAAATAATATATTAGTCTCCTCTCCTAAAAGAGCGTGCAACGCAACCTCCGAATTGATGTTATATGATTATTCAACGATCTGTTTGTTGTTAGTGTAAATTATTCTGTGCTTATGATCTGTGAGAGGAAATGATGAAGACAGTCAGCCTGAACGGCCACAGCGGCGCGGCGGTACTAGGTGGTGTGAGGTTGCGCAATGCACCTCGCTGTAGTTTAGTGCTCAGGCTTATAGTTAGTTAGGTTATATGTATGGGTAACATGTTTATGTGTCTAATCGAGAAATATAACTTGTAATAACAAATTACTAGAACTTAGATCTGCGTACAACGCACGGGGGTGTATCCGCATCAGTCGGCTGTTCATATTGTAAGGAATCCTTCTGTACATTAATTATTTCATATCATCCATAATATAAATGTATGAAAATTGAGAACGCTGAAACAAACGCAAATGTTCATAATTATGAACAGAACATCCTAATAATATTAATGCTGGCTTACTTGTAAATACACCCTGTACAAATATAAAGAATGTTACAAAACATAATAATATATTGATTAGTCGTAATATTTAAGAATGTAGAAAAAATAAAGAAAATTAAGTATATTTTTTTTTACATATATAGGGTGTATAACGATGTACTGTGGACCTTCCAGGATCACAGCATCTTCACAGCCTTATTGAAAACAACAATGTTAATACATATTGATCATAAAAATAATTTATAGTGTGAGTAGTTAGGTATTTCTGCCCAACTAAAACTTCGCTCTTCTCTTGCATCTAAGATAACTAGCTGGAACACATAATCAGCTCTAAAAGAGCAGATAGGTTAATATGTTATCTTTGTTGCAGCTAAACATTTGAAATAATAACTATGCACTCGTCCGTCATTCATTACATTATGAATACTTCTGTACGAAAAACATCCTCTCAAAGAAAATGCGATTAAATTTTTTTACTCCACATGGCTTGAGGAATGCCCTAATGTCCACGGTACATCTTATACACCCGGTAGGTATATTATGTGTATATTGCTTTATGCAATTAGTCCTCCTTCTGTTCCACAGAAAAGTGTAGCACATACCTGCACTGCACACCCTACCAACTTAAATTAACCTCATGTAACAACACCAAACTCAAGTTTTAAGAATTACATTGGTTACATTGGCCGGCAGAGAGTAGTGGCAGCAAGAAATACATCGAGAGACATATACATACTTAATTTCATTCTAACTATTTTAGCACCTATTACAGATCAATATTGAAAACAAAATAGCTGCGATTCTGACTGAACATGTTTAAATTATTGTGAAAAATTTGTATAAAGTTATAAAATAATTTATTTTTGTTTTAAATTTATAATGAAAATTACTCTTATTATATAAATAAAAATTCAATCCTGGTTGTTGGTAAGCGCATCACTTGAGAACGGTTGGACCGGATTTGACAATTTTTTTTAAATGTTTGTAATAGCCTGAATAGGTTTTTGACGTGAATTCGATGAACGTCTTATGCTTCGCAACAAAGGGGGCATTCCAGAAAGTTGGCGACATAAATTAACAGTAGGCGACATAAAGTATGCACTTTCGACAGCTTCGTGCTGCCAAACTAGAGGTACAACCTACAAATGTGAACGCTACCAACCGCACCTTAAAGACCCATCCAAAAATATAATAAATTTTCGAACACGAAAGCACACGGGGTACCGTTACGGTACGTTCATCGAGTTCACGAAACCAAACCAACCCGGCGGTAGTAGCTCACCTATTACATAGAGATTTTAGGGAAAGAAAAATTGGACAGAATTTCACATGAATGGAGCCACGGGCTCAGCTAGTTTTTAATAAAACTTACAGAATTTTTCGCAATAATTTAAGTAAGAAAAGTGATGGGGATAAAAGTGATATGTTTGTGTATGTAGGCACGTAAGCACATCATTCAGGATAATGCATCTATTTATACTTCTTTCAGTATTATAGAGTGTTTAGAATGGCTTTTACTCGCGGCAGTTTGTGGAGTATTTGAACCATCGTGGTATGAACCATCACCCAGAGTTTCTCAGTCACTTGTCGGGTGGCAAAATGCGCATGGACATACCACGTCGAGCCACACAGCTCCATAAACCGCTGAGTGATATCTGTTTAAAGCAATTGTTTCACCGACCATTTTCGCTTTTTTACTATTATGTCAGGGATAAAAGGTGCTTATAACCGAAAATACTATTCTAATTTGTCTAAATTTGTAAAAACTTCAATGGGAATTCCCACTACCTTGGTGTGATGCAATGCAGTACCTACCTAAGCATGATAAAATGTCAAAAAAAGCACACTGTCATTTTCTTGTATCATTGTTTATTTATTATTTTATTATTATTCAATTAGTGATGAGATTGTATCGAACTACTTGATGTACCTAATTTATGAATTTAGTAAAAAGATATAATAAATAATATTTATTTACAGGTGTTTGAATTTATTTATTTTGTTGGTACAGGAATGCCAACACAAAAAAACTAATCGGTTTTTTTTTATTGATGTGATAACGTCACGTCTTATAAATTGATGAACACCGGCTGCACGCACGAAAAAGTGTCACATTCCATCTGAGCCTGTGTGTGCAAGCGAGAGCGCGTAACAAGTGATAGAGAGGCACAATCGGCCCAAGCCGAAAGCGAACCAAGGGACTCCGATATTCGTTTGGTCGTTCATGTGATTTCGTGGCTCAGTGGTAAGAGTGTAGGATTTGTATTTTTTGACCATGGGTTCGAATCCCTCTAAATTTTTTTGGTTTTTTTTTTCTTTTTTAAGCAATGTTACGGTGTTTAAATTTTTTTAGGGTGTTTAGTTTTTTTTCTAACCACCTAAGAATTATTTTCGGAAATACAAACGTAACAAAAACGACATACGTAGTCTTACCACTTTATGACGTTATCACGTAAAACTATCGTCCGTAAACCGACTTTACAGACCGACCAAGTTATCTGTGAACTGAGTGGTGCGCTGCCATCGTTGCATGGTTGCCAGAGAGACTGAGAACTCGAATTAAACTCATATGAGAGAGAGAGAGAGAGAGTCTGACCACTTCACAAATAACTTGGTAAATCTGTACAGACAACCAATTTTTTTGACAGAAACAATGGAAATAGAGTCTGCCTATCGGAAATTTGTACGATTATGGCAATCCGTTTTTATTTAAAGCAAACCTTTTAATGTTCTTAAAAATATGAATGTATCCAAGAGGTGACGAATTATAAAATACGAATAGATCAGCATCCAAAAGACCTAGCCCAAGAAACGTGTGTGTGTGTGTGTGTGTGAAAGTATGCCTTGATTAGACACTATCAAATCACGGAAGAGCAGAAATATTACCTGTTGTCCTGTACAAAGAAAGTAAAGTCAAAGAATGATAAAAATTAGTTGCGATTCGTTGCGTAAGGAGAAAAAAATATTTTTTAGGAAAAAAAATTATATGAACACCTATTGCAAATTTTGCATGGTTGTAATCCTTACAAAATGTGCTACAAATGGATCTATACTTTTAGTGCTCTGACTTTGGTTTTGATTCCAAATTGTGAGTTGAACATTGCACGAATATTTCACTTACCAAATAAAGTGAGGTTATGTTTTGTTTCGATTTTACACACTCGCCAATGGATAAAAACTTCCGATAATAACACATTCACTTCATGAATGTTGTATTCTTTCGAATTGATACACAAAGATAACAAACTAATGACTAAAAAAAACACCAAAAATAATTTATAATCGGGGCGTGGTCGCGGCGAATTCGCGCGCGAACATGTACGTTCGTCGCCACTGCTCGAAAACAACTGAATAGATCTCTGCTCTGTGCTTTAACTTGGCGACAAGAGCATAACTTCGAGAAGAGCATAACTTAACCTTTTTTTAGAAGTATTAATTGAGCCTTGTTCCCATAATAAAAGAGCGTGTATTTCAATGCCGAAGGTCGCCCGTGTCGCCGGGACATATGTTGTCCCGTCGACATATCAGTCACTTTTTGGTGCCGGGACATAGGCTGTCCCGCCGACACGTTAGAGGTGAAACTAATACTTACAAAAAAATTTTGACTAAAATTTTCGGACTTGTCACAGCATGAGCTCGTCCAAAGCATCCGGAACAGCCTCCGTACCAAGCACGTTGGCAGCTATCACCTTTGAATTTCCAGGCATTGGGCGTTGTATGAAGAAAAACCTTGATCTACCTGTGGGTCCACTTTGATCCACTATTGGATCGAAGGATACTTTTTTCTCCACTCTGCTCCCCTAGTGGATCGGTACCGTCGCAAGTTTTTTTTTTCGAAAAGCAGCTTGCCCAAGACTTTGGCACACTGCTTTACTTACGTCTGGCGACCACAAAAAGATAGCCTACGTGGCCCTAAGCCCAGAACTCAAAGAGGTCTGTAATATTGGCATATTTGGCATCTTTGCGGCCAGGCGGTCTGCTGAATCCTGCCGGCCACGTCTGATGAAAATTCAATAAAAAACAAATTTGTCCGGCCGGTGTGCTGTTGTTACATAATATGTCTTATTTTTTATATAATATTGTACGTATATTTTTTTCAATATTTGACTACTTCGGGCTAGTTACATATTATGTACCTCTCCGGTACCCACCAGTCACCACGCTTGGGCGACTTGAGGAAAAGGTATCTGGCAATCCTGACACGCACGCGGCGCCGAGACATGGTTTTGTATTCAAATGTTCTAAGTGCATTCGCAACCCCCGCCATGCTTGCAGCAGGTGCCTAAATACACCGTGTTACAATAATGGAAATATATGCGCAGAGAAGCGTTTGAAATAACACGGTATGAATTATGAAGTTTTTTATTTATGCCATATTTATAATTTTCTTCCAACACTTTATAATAATTCAAATTAAAGAGTTATCAATACTTTTAATTAAAACCCCAAACGAAATTTCAAAGTGAAAAGTAAGTACATCCAGGTGACGTAAGTACATTAATTATTACATAGGGGGATGCAAATTAGGGTTGCCATGTTCGCACCAAGTAAAGATGTCCAGACTATAATTTAGGAGATATTCCAATCAACACAGACCATTTGAGTTATTTTATTCATTCACCACTTTTTTTACAAAAATAAATAAAA
Source organism: Nematopogon swammerdamellus (assembly GCA_946902875.1). NCBI lineage: Eukaryota > Metazoa > Arthropoda > Insecta > Lepidoptera > Adelidae > Nematopogon > Nematopogon swammerdamellus. Next base: position 11,557,017 of record OX336338.1, read on the forward strand.
TCTTATTAACACATTGATAGGTCAGCAATTTTATCAACTTTTGCCGTCAGCTGTAAACAAGCACTTATAATTTTGAAAACATGCGAATACCAAGCACTGTCTCGAAAAACAAGAAACACACGTACACGCGCTAGAAATATGATTGTTGTCTGACTCGTAATCCCTGCTGGATGTTCATATTGGTCTATTAAAATTATTCTTGAATTATCTATGGAAATCTAGATTTGATCCATATTTATAAAATATACACCATAGAAGTAAAGATATAGAGATGAAATTTTAATCTGAACTGAGAAAATTATCCTTCGATCCACTAGTGGATCAAAGTGGCCGCACCGGATAAATTATTTTAAAAGCATTTTTGCGATGAAAAACGTAGGTAAAAAAAATATGTACCTATGTTATAAATAGAACATGCCTTCGATTAATTAAGGGCGAAAACACGATACCTACGTGAAAGGACCCAATACCCACTCTATAGCGTAATATTTAAATATCTTTGTATGCAACCAATTACAGTTTATCACTGCTTTGAAATAATAGACAATACATAGCTTTATTGTAAAAATAATAACGATTTACATTTGTACGAAAAATATACTCTAGTCTATATTAACTCTAGCTAGCTTGTCTTCGCAAATTCACGTCGGCTCTCTATAGCCTTCAATCTTACCTTTGGAATTGCACAGAGCATATTAATAAAATAAAATTTATTTTATTGTACCCAATCTATAAACACGTACATCGTGCGTGGGTATTGCATGCCATTCCAAGAAAAAAAAAGTTATTTTATACAGGCAACACTGAATTAATGAATTCTCGAAAGTGTCGCCACCTAGTGCTAGACATTGGAATTTTGTTATTGATATCTGGTGTCTACGCTCACGCCGTATTACATTCATAAAAAATAGTGCCACTTGCTGAGAAATAGCTACAAGCGCTAAATAAAATGTGTTCGTGTCTGACAAGCGATTTCGCATACCGACATGGCTTTTCCAGCGATAATTTTTCACTTTGGGAAGACCTATTACATTAAAAATATGTTTAATCGGACCATTCCATACACTGAGCTGCATTAGCCATTTTAGAAATCGGCTTTGGTGATTCGTGCGTAGTCACGTGACTCCGAGTGCTATTTGGATCAATGGCGCCAAATATTCGTAATAGTGAATGCACGTAAATATCTATTATTTTAACATCAAATGCTTAAACGCTCTTCCCTTTCTCATTTTCTTACATTTGCCCCCTTGTAAGTATAGCTAGAGCTACGTAATATAATATCGAGCTAAAGTGATGCGTAGGTCTACAGTCACGTCAGTCTGGGAGCCAACGGTGCTGCTATCTATACGTGTGTATTGTCAATTCTGTTAGATAGATAGGTATATCTAAAGGCTTAATGGAGACTGCTTGTGCTTTCGAGATAAATATTTACGAAAGCCAAATTCACACTGAAAATGGAAGATTTTAGTCAGCCAGAAGCTACCCGTGAGTGTTTAACTATTTTTGGCGTCGGACGCGGCGGTGGGTGCGCGTCGGCGGGCGGGCGGCTCGCGTCGCACGGCTATTTGTATTTGCAGGGTATGCAGTGCTGGGGGAGCCATACCCGCCATACAAGTTGCGATCTAGTGAAACGTCAAATTGACTACGCCTGTGATTTGTGCCTTGAATATAGTGAAAATGAAGCCACATGTGAGAGAATTGCACGCGCGGTGCGTGTGAGGGCCGAGTGGTTGCGTTGCGGCGCGTGATGTGTATGTAACTATTGATGTGCGAGTGCATCGTAGATTCACGTACCTAGTCGTGTTACATCCATACAAACCTACACTCTCATTCGACAAATCGATAATTACCTTTCGAGATGAAGCTATTCTACGCATTATTAGCATAAAAGCTAACGAGCGCGTGTGGTTTTGAGCGATTCCACTGTTGAGTACGGTGCGTTTTGGTGGAATGTTACACTTGCGTTCACCTGTCAAACGGTCGCCTCAACACATCCTCCGTTCCACATACGTCTTGACACTTCACTTGCGCTTCTCTTGTTTTTATTCTTTAGTGTCAATACATGATTGTGTGTAGTGGGTGGGAAGTGAGAACAATCTACATTGGCTTGAGGTAATGTTCCTAATAACGTTTGAGAAGGCGGGAATTTATTTTTCCGAACAGTTTTAACCTCAAATTCATCCTGGTCACATAGTATTAGGGACTCTTCGTTTCTGTGTCGATTTTCGAGGTTAGGTCAATGTCTAATGGTTATGTTATGGTAATGTTACACGGTTCAATTTCGGTTCAATATTGCTTTCAATTTCATTGCTTCAATGAAGTAGAAACGTCTAAACATCGCAGCTTCGACGCATACTGCGCTTTCAATGTTCTACGCCTTTCAATGAAATTGCTTCAATTTCATTGAACCGTGTAACATTACCATAAGGAAGAAAAAAAAATGAAATTGGGCCTCATTAGGTATTAGTCATTATGACGATGATGAACTTTTTTGAAAACTTCAGACTTGGAACTCAACTCTAGTGAAAATACAGCCAGTGACTCACCCGAGTATCGGTTCTTTCATGTGTAAAGTAACTGGTGCTAGGTTAGTTCAGCCAGTATGTTCTGTTATGCCTATTAAATTGTTGCACTTACTTCTTTTTAGGGTTTTGTACCTAGAAAAGGTGAAAACGGAACTCTTATAAGAAACGGGAGTGGTCCGTCTGTCGCAGAGGTTTTTCTCGAAAATTAAGCAACCTATAAACTTAAAATTTTACATAATGATATATATCTTGATGAGGCGCACTTATACATATAGCTCAATATCAACATAACAATTTATTTCATTTTCAATTGATTAATCCCGCTACACCCGAGACAACGTTCTCATGTGATTTCTCAGTTTGCAATTTTGTTTATTTACTTAGTCGTCAAGCGGTGAGACCAAATATTTCATGATGGATGACCTTATCCTGTGATGACGGATGGCTATTGACAGCTCTCTTCACTTTTATTTATACCCATCTTATACATGCAATGTGCAGTAGCGGTAGGTACCTAACTACTATCGGAGAGCATCTAACCGCATTTTTTTACTTTCTTTATTTAATTTATGATGCCATTTCGTATCCGGTACTTAGAAAGAATAGTTCCACTGCATCTCTCCCCGTGCATGTTGTATAAGACAACTAAGAGATAAGGACAAGATTCCGTGCTGCTGAGGCATGCAGTAGCAACCGCTCGGTAGTTAGGGCTTCTACTATTATCTAGCAAATGTGTGTAAGAGTTTGTGTGTTTGGTTTACAAACAATTTAAAACTATTAACAAATGATGACTTACCTCTTTTGACTGTCCTCATTACAGGTAGTGGTTGCCCAGCCGTGTGTGCGATGGCGGAGAAGTGAATGGAGCAGCATGTAGTGGCGGCGGCGGGCGGTGTGCGGTGGCGTGCTAAGTGTGTGCTGACGATGTAGGTAGTGAGAGACTGGTGACGATGTCGATGCGCGGCACGAAGCGCGCGATGGCGGTGCGCGGCGAGGAGGCCGGCGCCTCCAAGCGGCGCAAGCCCGAGCAGGACGATGCGCTCTGGCAGCTGCGTCCGGTCAGCGACCTCAAAATATCCTCCATATACAACCGGAGCGCCTCTGAAGCTCCCGCTGAACTTTTCAGGTTGGTGATGCTTTTTTTTTCGTTTGTTGCCCAGATGTTCATTTAGCCGTGTTGGCTAAACTATTTTCTGTGTAAAAGGTCATAGGCTGAACCTGGGTCAGTGTACCTAACCTGACCTAGGTTCTGATCCTATGACTGAATCATTTTAGTCTAATACCAAATATCTACTGGTAATATCTACCTACTGCATAACAATGGTTATTATCATTCTATTCAACTCATTGCAGTGATCCCACTGCTTGGAGGAACGAATGTGCTATTTTATTCAACAGTTGGTTTTAGATTTTTCTAAGACACTTAGTTATAGACACTAAATATTATAATGTGGTTGTTTAACATCATTTGTTTTATCTCTTGTAAATTTATGTTATATTCTCACGATCTTTACATATTTATAATAAAAATTTATATACATATAAAAGGCAGATATAGCATATAAATAATTTATATTAATTTAAAAGTGACCCTTAAGTCCGCTCTAGCACCAGCCCAGAGAACCTTTCTGACTGCGATGGGCCCCGAGCTGGCGCTAGAGATATTGGTGAAGTACTAACATAAATATTCCTGCATTTACTTGCATTGTTTGTATTAATAATATCCCAGATAATCTTAACTCTGTTGTGGATGTCATGAAATGCTTGCGTAAATCACCATCAAACCTATTTTCACTAAGAGTGCAAACCTCGAGAGTCACGTCACTCCCAGCTTGTATGTATGTATGTACGTAGTCTAGAAAGGACACCATTGCCGAATGCAATTTTTTCCAGTCAGTATTGTACACAACAACACTTTACGTTGTTAGTGTACTTACCTAGCGTAGCTAACCTCGCAGTGCTTTCCTTCACTGGCGTAAATAGATCTTCTGCTCTGTTCGATGGCATAGAACTTGCTTTTCAATGACTTCAGCGAACGTATTCGGGCACATTGCAATTCAGTCTAAAGCAGTGTCCACATTGGTTCTGCATTGTGTTGAGTGTGAACAATTTTTTCACAGGTTAACTGTTGTATAATAACACATACAACATGTATTATATTTGCCTATAAACCTTTTGTTTATAAATTATGTAGGTACACCCCAATTAAACAGATTTGTGTCATAAATAACATAGTACCTAATATCTAATGTGTTTTTCTAACTAGCAGAAGTTAGATTACACTATGTTAAGTAACGTTCGGTTACATCAGAAGCTCTATTACAGGAAGTTTTTACCCTTTCGCTGCTGTTTGCCTTAACAAAAGAATTACCTTATTGACCCATTTTAGTTCCAAAATTGCTCTTAGTAGAGCTGCTGATTTGGTTGTAAGTGTTGCTGAACCATTGAACAGGTATGCTCTCAGTGATTTTTTTTCACTGAACCAGGGATGTATGTATTAGCAGCTTTGTATGCTTTATACGCCCAACTCCTAATTATTATTTAAGGCATAATTTTTTTCGCACTTTGTATAGCTTTCCATATGATTATGCGAGATTATATATATTTTTCTATAAAATTGTGTCCATGCGATATCCGAGATTGTACATAATATGTACAAAATATTATTTTGTTAGCACTTGGTGTAGCTTTCCATTAGATTAAATGCGATATTGTACATACGTTTTTTGCACTTGGTGTTACATTTCCAAATGCCATTTGCAGATCCAGATGCAGGGTTTTACATATTTTGGTAGGACTTTCATAATATAATTATGTGATATTTTAGATAATAGTAAATATTCATTATTTCATATATATGTGCAATCTATATGGATATTTTGCTATTTGTGTCCATGCAATTATTATCCAAGATTGTACATATTTTGTGAGCAATTGTGTAGCCTTCCATATGATTATGCGATATTGTACATATTTGTTAACACTTTATACGTACCATTTTTATTTTGTTAACACTTACTCATTCAATGTGAGTATACAATATTTATGTAGTTAATATTTTGTGAAACTTTATGTAAAACTGTATGTATTTGTGTATCAATCCATGTTGATCATGCGAAATAGTACATGTTTAGTTAAGACTCATTCAATGTGAATACTTATGCGAGTTTGTACATGTTGCCAATATTTTGCGAAATTTTGCATAAGATTGTACTAGATTGTACACTTTAGCCATTAGTAAAATGTTACTGAACTATGCTTTTCGCACTAATGCAGATTTTCCAATATGCATTAATTCTCTATAGTCGCCACAAGCTTTGCAAGTTTGTTTTTCGAATTAGTTTTGTACATTATAAAAATACAGTGAAATTACTTTTCCTAGTTTTGCTTAAAAGGCCTAGGATGTTTTGTAGATGTTCTGAGTAATTTCAACATTTATATAATTCACATACCTACCTGTAAATATGTTGCTAAGGGGTGTGCGCTTGTGCCCACTTAATTGTAAAGGAATAAGTATGGATTACATTATTGAAAATAATAATGAATGCAATAAAGCAATTACAGAATACTATTTAGCAAAAGATTTAACTATTTAGTATATTAAATTTAAGATTTTTTTTTTTATTATTTTGAAACTGCTTTTTAAATGTTATCTACCGATTGAATTGTTAAAAATGTATGCAACAGCGTAAGTATGAATTTAATTATTTTTCTTTTAAATGTGCTGTTTTTCTATGAGATAGAAAGGAAGTTTTTGATTGCCCACACTATACCTACTAACACATGTTCCACTGATTATTAAAATCTAAAATCAATCAAGCAATCTCCTCCGGTCCAACTTACATACAAACAAATCTTTAGCATTGTTTTCCCGTATGGTCGATTTAATTACCTCCGATTAAGTCTCATCTAACAGACGGATGGGATGAACTTGGTATGTGCTATACATTGTGCACTGAGTGATCCACTCTCCGCGCACTGTCAAGAAGTTATAAAATTCTTTAAAAGTTCTCTCACTTTGAGGGATGTTTGTAATTAATTTCTGAACTCTATCAACTTGAAAGTCACCATGGGGCTGACATTTCCGAATACGGCTGAAGCCCTAAACTTAAATTAAGATTAAAAAAAAAAGAAAAAGTCTTATCTAACAGTTTGCTGTTGGTTAAAGTAACATTTCTCATAAACTTGTTAGTCTCTTCAGCCTCAGTAGCTCAGTGGTGCGATCGGTAGACTGTTGTTCGTTATCAAAATCATACCTGGGCACGGTCAGAACTTGGATGGGTGGCCGTTAGACCGTTGGAGGCTGACTGACCTTGGTTCGAATTTCAAGTAAAACTGTAGGCCCCTTCCCTTTTTACCTTACTAGATGGCTTAAACCGATCAGATTGGTACCACCGCACTGAATGAAAGGCCGGTTGAAACAACTACCTATGTAAATAGTTTGTGTTTTCCGTCCAGTCCAGTATAGCCGGCACGACCAAAGGTGATAGTAGTAGATAGTGACCTATGATTGCTAAATCATTAATAAAGTGAAAAAAAAAACAAAGAAAAATCGTGGATACATAAAATAAATTAAAGAGCCAAGCAGAACATAAAAGTGTTAAAAATTATTTTTACTTATTTCTTTTCTTTAAAAGGATTTTTTTTATTTTATTTTAATATCATTCTATCTACTATGTAAATAAAAATGAATATTTGTGAATTCATCATCTGTGTAAACCGTTCATCCGATTACAACTAAACTTTTGTGATCTCTTGTGTGTGCGACAGGGAAGGTTTCTGACAAAAAAAAATGAAAGCGGAGCCGCGGGCAAAGCTAGTTTCCATTATTATACAAGTAATATATGAAACACTTCCCTTAACTATGTTGACTTTCAACAGTTAAATAATATTACATGATAGTAGTATGTTCATTAAAAACATTTGCGCCTATTACCTACAAATGAAAAAAAAGGAAGTAGGCATATGAGTCTGAATGCTGGCATTGTCTGAGGTTGGACATTACAGATAACTTGTGCTTCGCGGCATTTTTGCCCCAGTCTGATATAGGTACATATCTAACTTGATGAGTTCCTTGAAGATGATCTGAGTGCTCTCTCACACAACAATCACTCCTTTGAAATTGACAATGTACCTTTTTTATGTAATCGGCTGCCTATTGAGTCCTGTTAGTTAGAGATAAGGCATTTTTCGTACAAACATCACATTGTGCTCTCATTTGAGAGAAATAAATTTAATATGTGGGTTGTAGTTGATTAGGTGTGTCCTTATATGTAATGAATGCACATAGGTAGTTGTTCAATGATTACGGTCAGTAAGATTTGTCATTAATATTGTTTTGAAAAGAAATTGAATAAATATACATTTTTAATGCACAAAACAAATGTTTGACAAAAGAGTGGACTTAATGTTTTTAATGATAAACACAATATAATGTGTTCACTTGATCTATGCGTTTCAGAAAAGATCTCATCAGCGCAATGAAGCTGCCAGATTCGGAGCCGCTGACGGCTCACGAGTACTGGATCATCACGGACACGTGGAAGCAGGAGTGGGAGCGCGGGGTTCAAGTCCCCGTCAATCCGGACTCGTTGCCCGCGCCCGCCGTGCAGCAGATACACAACCCTCTACCACCCAACTTCCAAGAGTTTAAACTGTAAGTTCCTTCTACCTACCTACTGTCATACTTCTTTATTATGTAGATAGCCAGATAGTTATACTTTATTGCTGCAAAAACCTTTTATAGAAACAAGCCCCATATATTATTTGGGGAATGACAAAAGCAGACTTATACGTTTCAGGTATTTCTCCTTTGGATTTTTGAGTATCATATTGTGAAATATAAGTTAGCAAAAGAGTTGAGTATGGAAATGTAAAATATAGATAATATAATTAATATTAATCATAATATACTAATTACATATTAAAGTACATACTAGTTAATGAAAAAGTATATATGAATAAAGTTTATTAACATGTCCGGCTGTTAAAGCCAGACATTTTAACTACTGCCAGCCCTTGTCAGCCAATCACGAGGTCCAGCTGTAGCGATTTTTACTTTCGAGCGACTGTAAGGAGAAAGGAAGTATTGTGATCGTCCAAAATTTCGAAGTTGAGATTTCGATTGATTTGGGCTATATATCTGTCAACGATCCCAAAAAAGTGGTTTTGAAAAACATGTATGTGTGTGTGTCCGTCCGTACAGCGACATTGCGCCTCCACCGCTCAACCGATTTCTATTAAAATTCATATTTAGTAGTTTGAAACGATTATCTAGGGGCACCTTTTTTTAGTTTTTTTTAATTCGAAAAAAGGGTAGCTGTCTGTAGCAGCATACAAATGATTTCGATAAGGTTGATTTTCTCAAAAATGGCTCTAACAATTTATATTATATTTTCCACATAGAAACCCTATTACTAATCTAAAAAGATACTGTTATCTGTTTTTCCTCAAACTCAAACTTTTCCAAAAACTCAAAAAAAAGGTGGCTGCGATACAAACGATGGTTTCTTTCTATTAAATGTTGCATACAAAATGTTTGTTGCGAGCGCCTAACTAATTCAACGGAACTGTTCTGTCAGTACATTTTGAATTTCGAACATAAAAACGTTCAGTTCGCCAAACAAGCGAGAAAGTCAGTGGGGTATTACCCTATCATTTATTTCTTAGAGTCGCTTAAGATTCAATACATGATCAGGTTTCGTACTGTTTATTCCGAAAAGGGGAGTGGTTTCCGTGATCTGCGGTATCGTTGCATGTAGATGAATGCTTAGGATACACATACAACGTGCAATTCATATACGTGAGGTGTGCGGGGCGAGTGGGAGGAGGGACCGCCCCGCGCGGCGTTATCTTCTTGATTCACGTCGGGATGCCGCGGTAACAGTAGACATTTTACTAGAGAAGAAGACGGTAGTGCGTCAAGTGATTGCAAAGTTTTGTACCGACACTGTAAAGAAGCAAACGGGTAAGCGCGGTCGAAAAGAAACTGTTTATTACTTCTCAGATTGCAAGTTACCATTATTTTATTAGCCCTGTTTCAAAAAATGTCACACCGAAAAGGACTAAATACTAGGTAAAATAAAAACAGCAAAAAGTTAGACTTTTTTATTTTTTTAAATAAGTAATTTTTAGGCAAATTTTCTATTAAAAAACAAACATAATATATAATTTTTTTATTTATACATATCATCAAAATAAAGTGGATACATTAAAAATGTAAACCTTATATTAATGTAAAACATTTACCTACGCCTGTAAACAGTAATTTTTCTATAAATCTTACAATAATTCCCAAAAACCCCGGCGTACCATAGTTGCTTTTAAGCTTCCGTATCTGTCGTACGGGACCCTATTACTAAGCCTACGCCGTCTGTCTGTCTGTCGGTCTGTCCAAGGGCTGTATCTCTTGAGCCGTAATAGGTAGCCCGCTCACAGTTTCACAGAATATGTGTTATTATGGCCGATAGAACAAAAAATAATAAAAATAAGAAAAAGTAAAAAAATTCACAGGGTCCCCATACAAGAAACTAAAAAGTGCATGGCGCGCCATCTACCGAAAACAGTATGAAGCAGCGCCGACCATGACATGGCGATACGGAACCCTCGGTGTGCGAGTTTGACTCATACTTGGCCGGTTTTAGCTAATAACTTCACACTGGCGGTGATAGTACAACTTTAAGTTTAGTATTTAAAAAGAAGAAAGTAAGCAAGCCTGCTACTGTACCTTTATTTCGGTGCGCGGGAAAAATTCGGTTTGTATGGGAGGCATATCTTAGCGTAACCAGAACTTAATTTTATTTAGCCTATATCCTGTGTCACGTAGGTATAGTTAAATCTGCTTGTACTAAGTTTAATCGAATTCGGATGATCGGTTTAAGAGTTATGGAGGAACATACATACATACATTACAGAAAATATTTCTAAAAGTCCTCAATTTACTTTCAGTATCATACACAGAATCTACAAACGCAATATCTCATAAGACAAAGTAACTTATTCCATGACAATCCCTTACAGATTTATCGGTATTGATTGATATACCTATATGAAAAAATACTCAAAATAATACTCTCATTTTACCTCAGCAATCCTACCAACCTCTTTCACTATTCATCCAAAACATAAGAAGGTATACAGGTCAAAACAAACATTAGGGCACGAAAACACTAATTCTAAAACAAAACTGGCTCAATACAAATAAAAAAGCGCTTTCCACAAGTGATTATTTATACCCTTAGCTAGGCTAGGGGTAGCTCGCGCGAGCGGCAGCTGGAGTTACAGTATGATGAGGGGGGCGTACATGTTAGCCACGCCCACCTGGAAGTACCTACACTTCTAGACCTCATTACTCGCCCATTTCTAAACATACCCCAAACATTACTTTACTGTCCTTTGTATTTTATTAAATAGTTAAATTTATATATGTAACTATTTGATAAAATTGTGTCTATTGATGGTTATTAAATTGTACAATAATATTTTGTTGTATGCTCTTGATTCGCAGACCAAAAAGCAAATATGTTCATCTTGCGCGTGATGCCTTCTACCAACCGGAGCTTCATCAGCTGAGCACGGCGGCGTCGCGTGCTGAGGCGGCGTGCAAGTACGACCTCGACGCCACCGACTCCTCGTGGCTCAAGATCCTCAACGGCGAGAGAGCGCGCGCCGGCACTTCCAATATCTCGGAAGATCAGCTCGAACGCGTCATTCAGGAGCTAGAGGTGATCTTATTTGCATTTTCCTAGTTGTAGTGTAAGATGCTTTTGAGGACTTTTACTTTGTTATCTTTTATATTAGATATTGTAAATTGCTTACCTAAATACTTAACGGGATATCGTCCACAATGATGTATGCCCTCAGCGGAATTAGGAGCGGGGACTGGAGTCAGGAGACAACACTGCCCGATGCAGTTTCCTTTAGTAGAACTAGATACTGTAAATTGCTTACCTAAATACTTAACGGGATATCGTCCACAATGATGTATGCCCTCAGCGGAATTAGGAGCGGGGACTGGAGTCAGGAGACAACACTGCCCGATGCAGTTTCCTTTAGTAGAACTAGATACTGTAAATTGCTTACCTAAATACTTAACGGGATATCGTCCACAATGATGTATGCCCTCAGCGGAATTAGGAGCGGGGACTGGAGTCAGGAGACAACACTGCCCGATGCAGTTTCCTTTAGTAGAACTAGATACTGTAAATTGCTTACCTAAATACTTAACGGGATATCGTCCACAATGATGTATGCCCTCAGCGGAATTAGGAGCGGGGACTGGAGTCAGGAGACAACACTGCCCGATGCAGTTTCCTTTAGTAGAACTAGATACTGTAAATTACTTACCTAAATACTTAACGGGATATCGTCCACAATGATGTATGCCCTCAGCGGAATTAGGAGCGGGGACTGGAGTCAGGAGACAACACTGCCCGATGCAGTTTCCTTTAGTAGAACTAGATACTGTAAGTTGCTTACCTAAATACTTAACGGGATACCGTCCACAATGACGTATGCACTCAGCGGAATGAGGAGCGCGGACGAAATTAGTGACGAATTTAGTAGAAATGGGATGGAATCGCCTCTAAACACTTATGTCAAAACCCCCGACCCTTAAAAAGTAAAAAATAATTTCCGTTTACTTTAACGAGTCGGCGGACCGCTAAGTAAATTCCCGCTCAGCTCTGAGGTTTTATATTTTATTTACTTAGCGGTCCCCCGACTCCTTTAAGTAAGTAAACGGAAATTATTTTTTACTTTTAAGGGTCGGGGGTTTTCTAAATTTTTAATTTAACTATTATTTCAAGCTTTTTTTCAAATACCGCATGCAAATCGGTCCAGTTTTTAAGATAATAATTTTTTTTATTAATTACATGATTACTTGATTACAAACATAGCTAAGAACCATCCCGATTAAACAAGCTTCCTAATAAAAAAACCCCATCCAAATCGGTCCATCCGTTTGGGAGCTACGATGCCACAGACAGACACACAGACACACACACACACACGTCAAACTTATAACAACCCTCCGTTTTTTTCGTCGGAGGTTAAAAATGACATAGACACAAATTTGGTGCAAATAATTTATTAGCACGAAAAATTTCAAATTTCTTTGATTTGGGTTAACTAAAGAATATAAATTGTGTGTAGAGAAAAATCATAAATTTTTTTTATTAAATATTTACAGAGTAGTTAATAGAAATTTCCGCAAAACGAATGGTATGTTTTTTTTATTGAACAAAGTTTAAAAATTTGCTATAGATTGAAAAACTGGAACATTATCTATACCAACCATTAAATTTTCATAGGTCTGCATCAGTCCTACGGTACTGATTACCCGGTTGGTAGCCACTTAACAATATTATATCTAATGGCTGTACTGGAATATGTCTGGCCCACAGGATGAACTCTCATTTAGTTTCTGCAATGTCTGAATTTTATTATTTTTTTATTATATATTATTTTCTTTGTTTCATTCAATAAATGAAATGAAATGAAAAATGAAATATGAAAAATGAAATGAAAAAATATTTATTATCACATGAAATCGTACAGTACAATAACCGAGTCTTCTGCACTAGAAAAATTCTGTCTCGCAGAAAGACTTTTTAGTAAACATAATTTATTGTATTTCATTGTGCGCTCACTAGTAATAGTTTTATATTATTTTTAGTTTATTTCATATTATAATTAAATGAAGCGAATTTTTTAGTATATAAATACAAGTTAGTTTTAATATATATATATATATAATATATCAAATAAATACCTCAATAAATAAAATATGAATATTTTATGGTTTTATAATGTTATTTAGTTAGTAAGGTGTTTAGTTGGTCTAAGGTTTGTTTGTAGGTTTATTTATATGTTTTTATTTTATTTTATTTTTGAATATCTAGCACATTTTCTGTGTCGTTATAATTTAAAGTTTTCAACCATTTAAGAATTTCTTGTTTTCGTTTATGATTTGTTTTGTTGTTAATATTGCAAACACGTAAAGCTTTGTTGAAGAGATGTTGCGATAGGAACTTTGAGAATCTTTGTGCAAATGATGTTCGTACTCGCGTTGATGCCGGGTTATTTCTGTATCTCGTGTGTGGTCGGTTTTCAGAGATGCCCGCTGTGTTTTGTGTTTCCTTAGTTCTGAGGATGGTACGAAGGATAAAAAGTTGTCGGATCGAGAGCATACCAGTCTCTAAGAGCAAGTCTTGAGTGTTAAAACGGAAGGGCTTCTTGAAGGCGACCTTTAGAATAGATCGTTGTGCTCGTTCTGCTTCAATCATGAGTGTTTTGGCTGCTCCTCCCCAAACAGTTAGGCAATATGTGATTATTGATTCCGCGACAGCTTTGTATACAGTTTTCATGAGTGGTACGTCGGCAGAGTTTCTGATACATTTAAAAAAGTAAATGAGTTTCCTCATTCTATTTGAAATTGCGGCAATGTGATTCCTCCATGTTAGGTTTTTGTCTATGATGACCCCCAAGTACCTTATATGCTCTACTCTTTCAATTTTGTCGCAAGAACACGTCGTGATTGCTGAAATGGAACACGTGTGAAGTTTAAGTTCATACGTGTCCGTTGGCTGACCGGTAGAATTTATCGAGAAACAAATGTATTTGGTTTTTGATGCATTTAATGTTAAGAGATTCAGAACCAGCCACTCTATACAAATAGTTTGTTATTATTACCTACCTGTCCGGCTGGCATGGCATTCGCAACATCCGCATGCAACTGAATGTCGATGGCCATCGTTAGACACCGCATATGTGGTTCGGCGCCACATGTCGCACTCTAAAAAGGACATGTTTCCTCCACTTATTATCATTTCCACAATAATGTATAAAAACCAAATTGAATTAGGTATACTATTATGATATATAGTAATAAACAAGAGTCACATCAATGAAACATTGCAATTTTACAGCTGAGATGCTGGGATAAAATCCAAGCCATGATGAAGTCGGAAGAAGGGCTCGGCATCGAGTACGATGAGAACGTGATCTGCGATGTGTGTCGCTCTCCCGACTCAGAGGAGGGCAATGAGATGGTGTTCTGTGACGCGTGCAACATTTGCGTGCATCAGGCATGTTACGGCATCACCACTATACCTTCTGGTGAGTCTTTCTTTTAGTTTCAATATGTAACATTGTCAAAAATAAAAAATTAATCTAGTTCGAATTTTAATAACTCATAAAAAAAAATGTCAATTGAGATTATTTCAATTTAAAATACTTCTGTACATAGCAAGGGGGCTAGTTCTTTCACTACAGAAAATAAAATTAAAATGTTATAAAACCCGAATACGAAGAACGAAGAACGAGGAAAGTTGATCGGAAATTTTGTACTCGGGCTACTTCGACACTTCGAATCCTTCGAAACACATCCTTAAATTAAATAAGTTTCAAGTAGCTCAAACCATTTAGGAGGTTAAATGTGAATGTCCTACATCTTGAAGGATTCAAAGTGTTAAAGGAGCCCGACTATTTTCGATAAAATTTCCTTGTTATTTCCTTTGTTCTTCGTAGTCTGGTTTTATAAAGTTTTAATTTTATTTTCTGTTTTAATTTAATTTATTTAATTCCTTTTAGTTATCTATACATATAATAAATAAACAATAAGTGCGATATATTTTTGAAATCACCTTTTCAAGCTCTGATATTTTATTCTGCTCTACAGCATACATTACATTATGCAGTCTTTTTAGGGTTCCGTAGCAAGCGACCCTGGCTTGGTGCCTTATAAAATCGGTCAGGTATCTGTCCGTATGTCACAGCTCCTAAATGGTTCGAGCTACCTTCTTGAAACTTGGAGTGTATAGCTATAGATTCCTGGGAGGTAACAAACATTTATATGTAAGCAACTATTAATAGAGGCTAATAATTAATTAAGCAACTATTAATAGAGGCTATTTAATAGAGGCTGTTAAAATTAAGTGGAAAATATAAATATTTTTAACCAAAAATTTTTAGTAATCCATACGCATCAACAACAACAACACACAAATTTACTTACATGTACAAATAACTGATATTTGAGCACAGCAGCTTGCGAGCGGGCGGACTTCTGACAGATAAATTCACACAGGAATTGACATAAATACAATTATATACAGTTTTTCACCGAGTTCCACGCAGCTGGATTGCCGAAATACATAATTAGGTAGTCTAATGTATAATAATGTTGTTTCAGGGCAATGGTTATGCAGACCGTGCGGAGACGGAGTGAGACCGAAGTGTGTTCTGTGCCCCAACCTCGGAGGTGCTATGAAGTGCACACCTTCTGGTCACAAGTGGGCCCACGTAAGTTGTGTACTCTGGATACCCGAAGTATCCATCGGTTGTGCGGAAAGAATGGAGCCTATTACCAAAATATCAGCAATTCCACAATCTCGTTGGTCATTACTTTGTGTGTTGTGTCGAGAGCGCAAGGGGGCGTGCATTCAATGCTCTGTGAAAACCTGTAAGACGGCGTACCACGTGACGTGCGCATTCAAGCACGGCTTGGAGATGCGAGCCATCATTGAGGACGAAAATGCCGATGATGGAGTAAAACTCAGGTCGTATTGTCAGAAGCACAGTGTCAACTCAAAAAAGGAAAAGAATGCTGGGTCGGGATCTGAAGAGGACGAAGTAAAGAGGAAGCGCCGTAAAGATATGACTTCCGAAGAAAAGAGCCAAGCTCGTACTCAGAGACTGCACGAGATCGAAGGTGAATTCGACAAGCACGTGAGCATAAAGGACATCAGCACTCATCTTCTCGATGTTGACCAAGATGCCATCGGCTACATTTACAGTTACTGGAAACTGAAAAGGCGAGCGGGCCACAACAGGCCATTGTTGCCTCCTAAGACGGACGACTCCGACATTCTATCGCACAGGCAGGAGCAGGCGGATCTGGACAAGATGAAGATGTTTGTGCAACTACGGCAGGATTTGGAGAGAGTGAGGAACTTGTGCTACATGGTGAGCCGGAGGGAGAAACTGTCGCGATCCTTCTTCCGCATGCGTGAACAGACATTTCACAAGCAAGTTGCAGTATTAACAGAACCTAAAGATTTAAGTACTCCAGTAATCTCAGCCGTTATTCAAGCCAATCATGGACCTTCAATATACGACAGAATGTATTCTCACGCTAATGCATCAGATAATTCCAATGATTTTGATGGCCTTATGGCTCGTATTGCCGGAATAGATTCAGAGGACGAGAAGAAGAAAGACATAAACGGACTTATAAAATCAGTCAAAATGTCAAATAACCCTTACAAAAAGGTTTATGTGAATGGATCTACTCGGAGAAGTGGAAGCATGTTCAGTGGCATGTCTAGCGAGGAAAGTGCCCCTGAAATCAGCCGAGTAAGTAAATATCGCAACCGAACAATCGGCTCAAGCACCGAAGACGAGGAAAAGCCAGCTGTGTCACCAAAAAAGAAAGTGTCAACCGCTACAAAGGACAAATCACCTGCAAAGGCTGAACGTAAGAAGAGAGTGCCGTCTTCTCGACCTATGGTGGATAGCAGCAGTGAGGAAGAGGTTAAGCCCAAAATTAAAAAAGAAAAGTTTTCTGGACGCAGCCGCACTTTGAAGGCGCTGGAGCGAGAGATGAGTGTTCGTCCATCAGGCACCGATAGTGACGATCTCATGCCCATCAAGGGCTCTCGAAACATCAAATTCCCCGTCGACATTTATTCTGACAGCACTGACACAAGCACCCATACTAAAGTAGAAGATTTCAGTGCAGATAAATCACCGAATGCTACTAATGATTCTCAGCAGCAGTTGCCGAGGACTAAAGCTGCCATGAAACAATTCATACCCCTAAAGTCTGAACGAGAAAAAGTTCGCGTAAACAGAAGAGGAAGAAAACCTTCAAGCTCCAAAGAAAAACTACCAGATTCTGATGATGAGGCTAAGAACAAAGAAAACATTACATTTTCAAAGAGTAAGGACTACCCGACAGACCTTATCGTGCCTCAGAGGCAAGCGGCAAAGAAGGCTTCAGAGAATATGCGCTCTACTACAAAACCAAAAGATGCAGAACTCACAGTGGACACTCCCAAGCCATTAATCCCCACTGAAGAAACCAAACTGAAGCAAAAGCCAAAATTGAAGGCTAAAGATAAAGATATAACTATCGCCAAAGATCAGAACAGAAAGAAGACCTCATCTGGTGATTCCCTAGACTTTGACAAGGATGACAAGGATGGTAATGAACAGATCGCATATGTTCCACAGAGACAAGCAGCTAAGAAGGCTGCGGCGCACATTAAGAGCGGGCTAGGCACCAAACTCGTCAACACAGATGTAAGCGAGGAGAGCAAGAAGAAGGAGTGCGAGAGTGGCAAGCGCTCTCCACGAAAAGATGAGGACAAACAGTCTAAGACATCATCTCGGTCGAGTTCCAGCTCCTCTTCCAACTCCAGCTCTAGTAGTTACTCCTCGTCTAGCAGCTCCGAGGATGAGGACGACAAGTCCGCTTCTTCCAAGAGCCTCGACATTAAGCCGCAGCAGCCGAGGCAGCAATCACTATTTTCGCCGCCAGCACCGAGACCGAGTGTGGACTTGCCCTTTCTCGACAAGGTGTCTAGACCTCTCTCGTCCTCGAGCGCGTCCAGTGATTCTGACAGCCTCAAGGGTTGGGGAAGGTCAGTATCTCGAAGCCCTACCCATAAGAGAGGAAAACCCCTTAGAAATGAATCCAGCAGCATATCGGACGAATCCTCTCACAAGGCCCCGGACAAGAAGCTTAAAACTTCCGAGCGGCGGTCCGAGTGTAGGATACCATCACCGACTGCTGAAAGAGAGGAACGGGGCAGAACCGGCGATGCGCGTGCTGCCGCACGTACTCGGACCAGAAGCACTACATCAGGTGGAAATTTGTTTGACCACCGAGATACCGGACCCAGAAAATCAATTGCAGATGATTCCAGTCATTCTCATGCACAAAATAAACTTACCAAGGAGGCCAACGAGTCCAGTGAACCTTCGACTGCGCAGTGGAAAACGAGCGAAGCGCTAAACCTTAAAACGAGTGACCGTCGCCTCGGTGCCACCAGAGATGAAGTTAAAGCATTGGGAGATAATAACACTAACCGGACTCAGACTTCTCATGTTTTGGAGGATATAGAGGAAAAAGATTCTCCAAAACGCAAATCTAACAAGCCTCAGAAAATTGTAGATCCTTCTCAAAGGCGAGCTAGCATGTCGCTCAAACGAACGAGCATAGGGAGTCCTTCTAAGGAGGGCCGCAATCAAAAGGAGACAGAGAGTAAACAACCTGATTTGTTCAAATCTTCCCACATGCAACGTCAGAGTATATCACCTAAGACAGGCGCATCACCCAACAAAGCTAAGCAGCAGAAATTATCTGAACTTAGTTCACAGTTAGAGAATTCATCAAAATTAGATGAATCAAAACAGTGGGGTCCACTCAAGAAGTCATCGAGCCCAACACGTCCACCACCACCTATAGAAAAATTCGGAGATACGGAAAAGTACATTACTGAAGACAAATCAGTAGATTCAGATTCAGCTGAAAAGAGCATTAAAATGATAGCTAAAATTCAAGCAAACCTGAATGAAAATACTATGATAAAGTCTCCAAAGACTCCGATGGATGCGAGTACTGATGTTGAAACAATGGACATGGAAACTACTCACCCTGTGCACAAAGTGAGGAAGCGAGCAACATCTGCACTCGAGTTACAGAAGAAGTTCCAAATTGGTTCGGCGCGAGTCCCAGAAACTAGCGCCACTCTCTCCACTGTGGAAGTGAACAAGGTCGGCGAACCATACAAAAAGATTCAGCCGGCAGGTATCAATAACTATCCCAACAGATCCATATTCTCCCCTCAACCAACTATGAAAGATAACACATGCAATGATCTTTTCGAGTTTGGAAATAACATTCTGGCAGTTGATGATTCTGTTAGCGATGGTTTTGGCAATGAGGAAATAATGAAACCATTTTCGTTTAATTCCGAATTTTTGTTCAAAGAAGATTCCAAAGAAGACAGAGGTGTTCAGGAAACTCTGAATTTAGTAGAGAAGTTGAGAATGACATTGAGTTCTAAGAAACCTACAGTAGACAATACTGAGGAGGCTTCGAGCATGCAGCTTGATGAAAAAGAATCACTAAATCGGCAGGAAGATGTCGACCAAATAAATGAAGATAAAGAAAGCGAAACCCAACCTTCTCCTGTCGAATCTTCTGGTGACGTGGACAAATCGCAGACATCTATGCTTTCCAATGCTCCATCCAACGATAGCACTGAGGATGCTCCCCAAGATCAATCAACACAGGAGGACACTGCACCAGGCGGCGCAACCACACCTGATTTGGATGTTCGTGAGAAGTGGCATCATATACCATTATCTTCTTCTGATTCACATGTGCACATTGAAGACTCTCACAATGTAAAGTATGATGATAAACACTATGAGGAAAAACAATATAATGAAAAACTATATGATGGGAAACCAAGGGATGACGATGATAAACAAGGGGATGATGATGAGAAACAATATGATGAGGCTCAATGTGATGAGAAACAATATAGTGATAAACAATATGAGGACAAGCAGTATGAGGAGAAGCAATACGAAGAGAAGCAATACAATGACAAGCAATATGAAGAGAAGCAATATGTTGAAAAGCATTACAATGAGAAGCTTTATGAAGAAGAGAAAGAGTATGAAGAAAAACAGTATAATGAAAAAATATATGATGAAAAGCAATACGAAGAACACTCACAGTACCATCACCACCATATGGAAAGTCATTCATTGGAGAAACATTCAGCAGCATTGTCCCACGACATGCAAGGCTCTGCTGAACAAGACAACTTCAGGGATAATGTATCCAAACAAAGCGATGATTCCCGCTCTATTATTGAACAATCAGTCAATAGCAATGATCAAGACACGATGATGCAAGAATCCATAAGGTCTCAGAGTTACGATAACAACAATTCTTTGCCGCAGTCAGATTGTGCCACAATATCTTCACCATATAGAGAGGCAGACAATAGAAGTGAATCAAAATGGGGAGAAAGTAAGATTACACAGAGGAGATCCTCTGCTTCAAGCACAAATTCAGAGGCTTCTGTGTGTTCCCAGAAGATGCAAATAAAATCACATCTACCACATGGGGTACACCCACCGGGAATGATACAAGAGATGGAATATGCAAACATGCCACCATTCCCTTGTCCACAGCTTGAATCAATCCCTTATGGCGCCTTCTCCTCAGAAGCATCTCCATTTGTGACACACGGCACAGTGTCACTTTTCCAAGCTGGGACATCGGCTCAATTACCATTGCAGTCACCAGGAGCAGGACTCTATCCACCCAACTTGGGCATACCTTATAGCAGTACCTCTATTATTCCGACATTATCCAAACCATTCACAACAATGTGTGCTGCTTTTGCGACATCCTCACAAAACTTAGTATTGACTGCCCCGATGATAGCTCCTCCGACTCCGAAACCACTTGAGCAGTCTCCTCGGGATGATATGGACCTTTCCACTGAGAAATCATTTTCGGTGCAGGCATCTCCCACTCCCAGTGCAGACTCTTTCAATGATGCGAGCAGTGGTAGATGTGTCATATCCAAGTTATCTAACGAAAGTACTGACACAATTTGTACACAGTCCACCCTAGAATCTAGAAGTTCCAATAAAGTAATGAGAATATCGACAAGATATCTTGGGCAAACTATTAAAACTCCACCAAAAAGCCCTGGAATCTCACCAAAAAGACCAGAATCTATCAAATCAAACACAAGCAAAAGATCCACTTCAAGTAAAAACAACCGAGCTCGCGGTCGAGGACGCTCTAAAACTCGAGGTGGTCAGCCTATGCATGGTTTTCCTACTGGAAATGTAGATTTCCTCGGTAATTCAATACACAGTAAATTAGTCGGAACAGTATATGAACTTGACTTCGACGAGGAGACAGCTAACGATGGTGTGGATTTGAAGGCCATGCGTGAGAGAAGACGATCGATCGACGTTCACGATCGAAAATCCGAAAATTCATTCAAAGATTCATCTCAATCTCCACGTGTTCCAAGCCCAATCCAGCAATCGGGCAAAGGGCTGACACCGCAGAGAGCAGAACCTAAAGAGGTGAGACCTCCAACCCCAATGAGTGAAATTCAAAACTCAGCAGAAGGGTCACCTCACTCTAGGGCGTCTTCAGAACCCACACAGTTTCCAGCTATAGTACAGCCCGTTTTACCAGGGCCAGTAGACATGCGACGTTACCAGCCACTCGAAACTCCTACACCTACCAGGGAACCGTTCCACAGCCATCTCCTCGGCACTTTTGAAACGGTCACCTCTCATCAGCCATTGGTTGAAATAGATGAAGATATAGAAAAGGAACTACACACAGCTCTGATGGCGAGCAACAGTAACCCTGATGCATCACCGACTAAGTCGCCAATCCCAGAGGTAATCGAACCACCTATTCCCTACACTCCGGAGACTCCACTACCAAAGGTGTCATTGTCGGACTCAAGGAATCAGCTGAAAGTTAAAATCAAGGGACCATTTCGCGATGCCAATTACTGTGCTTCTGTGCAGCCGGTCATTCCACAGCCACCGCAACCTGCTTACGAACCTCCACCGGGAATACTGGGCACTCCCAGCGCAGTCGCTTCCGTCACTTCAGCCATGTTGACGGGCACTTCCAACTTGCGGAGAATGCGCAAGAAGGAACTTCTGCGACAGTACTGGACGCAAGATATGAACATGGATGACCCCGCCGGCAACCCACCAATGGGGAGTGTGCCGCCTCCCATCCAACAATCCCCATTGAGCCGCACCATTATAACGATCCCTAAAGCCGTCGCATCCATGACTACTATTCCAACTAGAGAGGATTATAAGGCAGTTGTCGATGCTAACATGGAAAAGAAAAAACGAAAAACTGCTGGAGAGCGGGAACTCCGTCACCTACAAGTTAGCATGAATGATGATTTGGACACTTCGGATGAAGTCCATTTGCCGAATTTTAGCGGGACACTCTCTCAACCCGCTTCTCGTAAAGCTAGAGGACGAGCGGCTTCCACGAAACCGAATAAGGCTCCTCCGGCTCCTGCCACACCCAAATTGAAAATTAAAATTTCCAACATCGTCCAGCCGGTTCCCACAGAGGAGCCGGTTAGTGGGTTCCAATTTCGTCCACCTAAGAAGAGATTGGCTCCTAAGGAAGTGACACCTCCCACACCCAGCTATGAAGACCTGCGTCGGGAAAGCATGAAGTACAGAAAAATGATGATGGCCGATTTTGATGATGGCAAAAAGGAAAAGAAGCACAAACTGAAAGTTGAAAAAGCCGAAAAGAAGAAAAAGAAGAAAGGCAAGAAGGCAGAGAAGATGCAAGTGGTGAACAGAAAGAGCGACAGCGTCACCAAACTTGTGATAAAGATAACGAGGAACAAGGAGGAGGGAGACAGCGCCCGGGTGGACTCGGCTGCCCGACCACCACCTCCTGTCGACCCCTTCGAATACGATCCCTCCGCACCCGACCCCCTCGCAATCGACACACCCTCCTACTCGGAATCGTGCGGCCTGCGCAAAGTGAGGACTTCTAAAGTCACCCCCATCCGGTTAAAACTGGCTCGCAGCGCTGAGGGCTCCGGCTATGTGATGAAGGAGACAGCGAAGGGGAGCGGAAGCGGCGCCGCTCCCTCCCCCGCCGCTGATGATCCTATCCCCCTCACCAAACATTGTGAAGTGAGATGATATCAAGTGTCCAACACTAAACTTCATCATTAATCTCCGAAAGCTCTAGTTTAATCTTTAACATTTGTTACTGTACATTTAGTAAGCGATATGTAGTGTTAGTGAGTAATTATAATTAATTAAATGTAAACAATGTGTAATGTTAGTTTATATGCTACATGCACTGCTGACATAAATGAACATTGTTGTATTCAATAGATTAAGTTATATTATATGTGTTAAGTTTCTTGCACTGGTAAGTTTTCATATTGATTTGATAATATTTTGGTTATCCTTCCAGACAAAAAACTCTGATAACAATAAAGACTAGTTCCACAGAGTCTAGTTCGATTTGACTTTGCACAGAAATTGAACTCTTGAGATTGGAAAAAAATATATAAAATAAATAAAAATGACTTAAAACTTTTATATTGTTACAATATTGGCATTTACAAAAAAGATCCTAAGCATGATGCAGTTATTATACACATTTTGAAACATATTTTTTATTAATTTAGATCACAAGCTGTTCCATTCTAATAAACCATACACACTTCTCTTCTTCTACCCACTTCGCTATGCAAATCATCCTTCACAATTACAAGAATTACTTTAGTTACATTTTAAATTTTTTTGTCAATATATTATACAAAATCAGGAATTATTCTAGACAAACTTTACCAATATTATTTTTATTTATAACTTCTATTGCTAAATAAAGTTCGCCCTTCACCTCTGGGAACATTACCTAAAAGAATCCCTCCCCTATTCAACTGTGACCTTGAAATGGACCGCTTCATTGACAAAAATTCATTTTGGAAAAAATTTCCATTAAACTGTATGACCTAAGGAATCGATTGTATTTACAGATAATTATTCTAGCTGTAAATGTTTTTTTTTATAAATCAAATAGAAAGTGTCGAAATGAGCCCGCGATGGCTTCAATATATATATATGAGCTTAGCGTCGATCTTGACAGGCCTAGGTTCTTGAAGATACTGTAGAGCGACTTTGCTGCTAGTCCTATTGCTAACAAAATTATTTCGTAAAGTTGTGTTATGTGAAAATCGCAACCCGCAATCACGCCCGAAAATCTATCATAGACCAAATTGTATTATAATAAAAATCAATAAATTGATAATCTAATCATACCTGTTTTGTATATATACTGCGTCTGTTATTTTTTTTACCAAAATAAAAACTTGCACTCCCGAATACTTTTGAACTTTATCCAAGTTTCCCCCACTTTCTCTTTACATTTTTTTTAACTAAAAAATATGTTATGTAGGTGTATGGAAAGCACAATTTTATCTACTCGTTTCGAAACACTTTTAGGCTCAGAAATTTCACAAGAAACATATTCTAGCTGACTCGAAAGGTTTCACTTTTATCTGTTATCTGACTTGACAAATTTATTAGCGATTTTTGGCGATATTTTTTTCTCATTAGGTGTAAAGAAAATACTACTCTTCTCTCGAAAATAAATAAACTTTTATATTTGAGCGTTTATTTGAATGGGAAAGGTTTTATTTTCGGCAAATGTCATTTCCAAAGTCGCGGCTCCTAATTCCGACATTTAATACGACACTCGCCCACAAATTACTAATTAAACTTTTTTTTTTATTCTTGTGGCCTTGAACATCTGGAGTTAGTGGTACCGACGTGTAGGTAATTGATTGTACTTTATAAAGTGTCTTTGCACACTTCTAAGTGAGATAGAAGGTAAAAATTACTTTGTTCGAGAATGTAGCTGGGCCGACATCGGCCCTGCGGCAGGCGAAGCGCAGGCCATTTTGGGCCGATATAGGCTCGCCGAAGAACCATAGTTTAACCCATTCACTGGTCATTATGTTGAATTTCAAGTGAAAACAACGGAACGTAATTACTGTTTTATTACTATTTTAACGTGTGAAACTCAAAGGGTTAATAATATTTTTACCTAATTGAATGAATTAACTGACATTACTCATCTCATTATACTCTTATTTATTTGTATACATTTTGTAGCTCAATTAATTTTTAATTTTCAACTTTCAAATCATACTGTCTATATTGTTGGACTGTTTTATTGTTGACAATATTTGCTAACTTGTAAATTAATGTGCAGATACTATATGAAATAAATTTAATAATTTATGAAATTTTTTCGTGATTATTTTTATACATAGGTATACTTATTTTGTAATATTAAATTTACCGTATTGATAAATTATATCACTTGTAAATAAAATAAAATTTAGACATTAGGTACCTATATGAAATCACTTTAATAATTTATGAAATTTTTTTGTGATTATTTTTGTACATTTAGATACTTTGTAATATTAAATTTAACTTGATTGATAAATTTTATCACTTGTAAATAAGGTTTAGACATTATCGGAAAGAATAAGAGATATGAATATACTTACATTTTTTATATTTTGTATGCAATTTCACTTTATTTATTTTTTTAATACTCTTATATATTATCTATATTATGTAAATACGATTTCAGAATTATATGTAAGCCTAATTAATAATTTCATATATAAGTTTACCAATAATTCGTTTTTGTATGTGCTTGCGCAGTGGGCAAACAGTTTATATTGCATTAGTGAAGATTCACATAACAATTTGATTTATCAGTGATCCATATAGGTTTAATTAACTATACCTCTTCTCTATTTCTTTCTCTCTCAGATTTATGACACAAAATTGTTTAGTCTCATGGCACATTGAGTCAAGTTTGTGGCCGTGAGGGAAACCTCAGGAGGAGAATAACAATAATCCATAAGTGTGATGTATAAATGAACTTTAAGCTGAACTGAAATAATGAATTATAAATTATCTTTAATGGTCTCATGGTGACTGTTTAATTATTTTAATTATTACTTTCATAATCATGATTAGTAGGTATCTACTGAAAAGCACCTACAAATGTACTAGCTGACTCTGTGTCTCCACTCTCCTTGTTTTCTTGTTAGAGGCCAGTTCAAACATTTCAAGTCAATATTCAACTGAAAAAAACTTTACATTCTAATGAGTTTATTTAAATTAAATTAAATCAATACATGCATTATAATTTATCATAAAATTGTATTTTTGCATTATAATTTATCAGAAAATTGTATTTTGGATTTTAAAAGTCTGATAAAATGCTGTGCAATTTCCATGTTTCAAAAAAACTATTTATACTGGCGTTAAAAAAATAGTTAAGCCTATAATTATTGTTGACTATCGACTGAAGCGATCCGTTCAGTTTCACTCAATGCGATTGGCATCCCCATGTATGGTGTGCTTGAGACTTGATCTGGTTTTGAAGCGCCTTGACTTGGTTGTATAAGAAGTGAATGTGAAGGTCACCTAGTTGTTGAAATAGCTCTGAAGAGACGGCCACCGACCACATCTATGTCTAACTTTATTTTCATTAAATTAAAATACCCAGACATATTAATTTTCCCACACTGTTGCATTACCAAAAACATAATGTAGGTAAGTAGCGTGTCGTCCTAAGTGAAATGGTATATCCCATGGGGAATCTCATTTGGTTTTAAATATGAATAATAGTACTAAATGATTACATATTATTAAATATTTTTATCATATTGGTGTTAGCAGTTCATGTATTATTTATTAGAGAGTCTAGTCCATCTTACAGACTTTTATACAAACACTTCATATTGAGAAAATTACAGATTTCCTTTTAAATATAGTAAACATTACACATCTTTTTAGTAACCGTATGTAGTAGTACGTTAGTACCCACACAACTGTGTGTACTGAGATTACTTGTCACATCAGTGGTTATTTTTTGAATTTATCAATTGTGCAATATTGATATTATCATAAATGAATTTGATTTAAGGATTGATGTTAAAGGACGCAAAAAAAAGTAGAGGCTCAGATGAAAGTTTGTGAATTGAACTGAACTCGCTTAATAAATAAAAATCAACTTGGATTGTACCTACCTACAGACTAACTTTAGTTAGGAAATATAAATACTTGTACTGAAGTAGAACAATGGGTTTCTGTTTCGGTAAGGCTATATAATAATATGCATTGTACTTGCAGTGATAATGTGTGCCGAGGCTCGATTATGAGTTTATTTTACTTTTCCTTGCATATGTGTGCCTGCCCATACCACGAGACCGATTTGGGGGTGGGAAGGGGGTTGTCAAAATAGCACGCTGGGGGACATGGGAGGTATTCAATGTGTGACATGGTGTTTCAAAATATAGTTTAAAAAACACACATTTCAATATTATTTTGTTCCAGTCTCAAAAATTCGACTTGACAGGCACTGTCCAATTACACGAAAAACTATTCGCCTGGTTGTATTCAAAAGTCCACATAAATACAATAAAAGACAGCAAGTTGTGAAATACCACGTGAAAACTAGGATACGGATGGGATAAGGAATCTTTCCTTTGGACCCCTCCCCCCTGTGACCACGCATGGTCACAGGGGGGAGGGGTCCAAAGTGCCCTAAAATTGGTAAAGTGGTATGGGTATGTTCCCTCATATATAATATAACATACTAATATTTGTATCGGGCAATTTTAGTACCAACTGGCCCGCTTGAAGCGTTGCATCTTTTCTCTATACAAATATTTACTTGTACGCAACCAAATATCAAAAACATCTTTAAAAAAAAAAGGCACAGCATAGTAGGTCGGATGAGACGCGTCACTGTGGAATCTGGTTCATTGTTTATGGTGCATGTTCGTGATGCAATCCTGGCGGCAGTTCCGCTCCCCGCCGCCGCCCTCCTATGTAGTAATTAATATGCCTACGTTGGCGGGATGTGATGATTGGGAAGAATGTGTGAGGTGCGGGTGCAGGGGGATGTTTGCCGGAATGGTGGGGGTGAACCCCGCCACTCCTTCATTCATCTCTTACTGCATTTTGACTCTATCAAACTGTACAAACATTATCTATATGTATACTATTCGTGTTGTAATACAATTTGAAACTTGATAAATGGTACATAGAAAAATATGTGTGGAAATAATAAATGTGTTAACTATAAAGGTATATAATGGACTCAAAAGCACATAACTATAAGAACTATGATTATTATATTTATAACATGTAGATAGTAGTAATTGGTCTTATGGAAATCAAATAAACATTATATTATTATAAGGTATACAAAATATGTGTAATGTGATAGCTATGACCACAATGTAAGATTGTTGTGCAATATCTGTAACAAAAATGTGGATTCTACAAGTGGCAGGTTGTGCCACTAGCTACATTGAAATAGTGAGCTTCCCATTGTGTATTGAGGTAGATACACAAGCCTGAATGGCCTAACATCCGGACCAAGGAGGCTGTACCCATGATCTGTTATTCCGATAAGACATAGTTTCCCCAAATCCCAATGACCTTGACCTCTTAGAAAGGTTTAGGTAGGAATGAAACTGAAAAAAAATACATTAATAGGTATTACGAATGATTAGGATAATTATAGAAAGTCACATTTTTTATTCCTTTTTGTGATATAATGAAAAATCTAAAAGTAAATGTGCAATATTTTTTTTTAGATTTTCCACTATTATATCGAAATAGGGATAAAATCTGACTGTCCAATTCTTGTCTAATGTTATTTTCGGAATTGTATGCATCATAGAAGTTTTAGAGGTCTAGGTCATTGGAGTCAAGATATAACTGGGCAATATGTGGCTAGATGTTATCTTTTATATAAACAATGCCTAATCCGAATAACAGATGAGGATGGACACAAAATAACCTCTCTAGGTCGGATCTTGTGCTAGAACGTTTGACATTTCCACCAAGCAGTATTTCTTAAAACTTGCCTGTGTAAATTGAATATAATATGTATTACAAGCATTTATGACCTCTAGTGTCAATATGATTTCCTTAGAATAATAACTCAAAACTAAATAAATCACAAAATATTGGTATAATATCACTTTTTTTATTATTGTCTCTTGAAACAACTTTCTCTGAGAAGAGAGGTTATTCTGGCATTAGGAAAATGCACACACTGTAGGTATTTATTAACACTACTTCATTAAAAACGAAGCAGCTGCAGTGCGCTAGGTACATCCTATATAATTTTTGACATGATATAAAATCTATTTCAAGTATCAAAAAGTCCTGATTCCTTTTTCAATTATATTTTATCACCTACAAAAATAGTTAAATTAAGCAAATTGGGACAATCAATAAATCACATTCACAATCACTACTAAAGTAATTATAAAGTAATCATATTTGGTTATTACAGACGGCGCACCATAGTACATTAATGAAAATAAGTTCAAAATATGTACCTTGTTTTGAAATGTTTTTGCCTCCACATCACGTTAAAGCCATTGCTCGTTTGCACCAATACATACGGGTAGAACTAGAAGATGCGCTTGCCAAATATCATCACGCTCAGTCATCAGGGAGCTGAGCAGTGACGAAAAATATTAATTCACACATACAAGCGTCGCCGCTCTGCACATGCCGATTGATCGGATTGGCTGGCTCACGGCGGACGTCGAAACATACTTACACTTAAGGTCGAAACATACTTACACTTAAGGGGTGGACAAAGCGTCGAAAGAGACCGATGACCATTGACAGTTGAACATCTAATTCCTTGTAAGAATATCTCTCTCGACGTACAAACCTCAAGCTCAATGCCTCAATTACTATGAGCTTGATCAGTGGTCGAATTGGACTTATTCACGTACCGGAACGCGTTTCCCCCAAAGCCCCCAATAAAATTAAAATATATGATGTATCAATACTAATAATAAATCTGTAATGGATGGTCATGGAGTAAGATACAGTAAAACCCGCTTAATACGATTCTCAAGGGGATGGGCGCAAAAAAAAAATGGTCTTAAGCGGGAAATCGTCTTAAGCGGGAAGAGTTAAAATACAAAGTACACACTTTAAAATCTGTTTATTGTATTTCTGACAGAAATTAATCTTCGCAATCGTCAATACGAACGATTTGTCTGGCATCAGTTTGAAGAACAACCCAAACTAGTCAGCATTGAATCTCTCTCGAAGAGCGTAATCTTTAATCAGAGTTGGAAGGAACGTTTTTTTTTTCAAGTATCCGCGTCTTCTTCGTTGACTGTTTTCGATTCGTTCCGATTCGCATATCAATGCGAGATTTAAATCGGTTGATCCATCCACTCGAGCCTGAGAAATCAGTGATTTGCAAGGTTTTTGCAAATTGTATGAGCTTTTTCTGTAAGTATAGGATCACTTACTGGGCGCGCGGCGATAGGAGGCTCGCTCGGCGGTCGCGCGCGGCGAAAAAAAGATTGTTTTAAGCGGATTGGGGGTCGTATTAAGCGGAATTTTTTTTGTCGTAAAATTAAGGCTGAGTATGGGACTGGCACAAAAGATCGTATTATGTGGGAAATCGTATTAAGCAGGTTTTACTGTACTTTGTTTTATGAAATCTTTTCTGTATGTATGTATGTATGTATGTTCCTCCATAACTCTTAAACTGATCATCCGAATTTGATGAAACCTAGTACAATCACATTTACCTATACGAGACACAGGATAGGCTAAATAAAATTCAGTTCCGGTTACGCTAAGATGTGGCTCGTATACAAACCCAAATTTTTCGCGCGTCAAAATAAAGGTACGGTAGCGGGCTTACTTACTACTTTGAAATACCGCGAGCGAAGCCGCGGGCAAACTCTAGTCTCAAATAATTTTTGTCTATCTTATGCACTCTTATGCAGCTGGCTACTACACACACATGCTAAGCCAATAAAGCCAAGGTCCTAAAGTGCGCTCGTGCGCCGCACTACCACACGATCAGGATTATTTATTTTGAGTGAAGTCTTCACTTCACTCAAAATAAATAATATCTTACAACACACCTACATTAAAACCATAAAGATCGTACTCCAAATAAATACGAATGTGAATTCAACCTTATTTTATAGATTACAAGGCACGTTTTTGCGAGTAAACGCGCGATCTTAAAATAACATTGGGAATGTGTTGGGAAATTTGGTATTTAAGTATGTAGGTACTTAGGGCACTACCGGTGACTGAAGTCACCAGCCGCCACTGCAATCAACCAATATAAATATAAAGAATCTTCAATTGATTGTAGCGCCAGATTAAGCCTGCGGGAGGGCTGTAGCAAATAATGTCAGCCAAATGATGAGGGTCTTCGCTTTGATATAGGATCAATCACCATCACCACTAATAACAAAAAAATTATGTGTCTGTTATAGCGAAGTTTTCGGAAAATTCCTTCACTGGTGTTTTATATTAATGAAACTAAGTAGGTAAAAAATTCCCTGTTTCGAAAATGTTTTTATCTGTATGTCTGTCTGTTTGTCCAGGCATCGCGTTAAAGTCGTTGCTTCTATTATCGTGACATTTCATGAATAAATTAAAAGAATTCTAGAAAGTGCACTTGCGAAAATCATCACGCTCAATTATCAAAGAGCTGAGCAGTGACGAAAAAGATAAAATTATGTATTACGATATTTTATATGATGCCCCGCGCAAGGCGGCTGCTCGAAGGCAGGGTTACCATGCACACATACACCGCGCCGGTGGTCCGGCCGATCAACTAGGCGCGAGCAATCACAGTCACAAAGAGCGACGCGGATTGGTGAAATTGTAGCTTTTTTGTAATGAAAAGTGGAACCACTGTAAATAAAAGTCATCATTGCGAATCAGTTCCAGTTAATTCCAGCACTGAGCTTGATAAATTCTACTGACTTCAATGACTATCAATAAAACTATAGTGGTTTCATTCCTCGTATTTAAAAGAAATAAAAATTTAAAAGATTTACACTTTCTAAATTCGCATTTGCAATTATTTTTATTTCGATACTGTGAAATGTTAATGTTCCGAATGCATTTGATATCTACCTACCTACTGACTTCTAGGCGTGAAGCTGTGAACTAACAATCTACTTTTCAATGCTATACCTACACTAGATTAGACGGCTTTGGCAAATGTGCTCAAGAAGATGGAGAGGTGGTGCTTGAATAACATAAGAAACACATCTTTTACTGAGTTATTTGGGGAACAGCAATAGTAAAAATAAAACGCTGACGATTCAGTGTTATTATTACAGTATATTTATTTCAGATTAATTTATCTGCTCAACACCTTTTAGTATAGCCACCACACTCGCTGGACACGCTTGGAGCATCCATATGTCGTAGAATCCTATCTACTCACGACTAAAATCGTTTCTGTATTGTATGCCGAAAATATGGAATGGTCTTCCAGTGAGTGTGCTCCTTAGCTCCTGTAACCTGGGACTCTTCAAACAGTGTGTCAATAAAATCGACGACAACCTGTTGTCCATCTTGCCACTGGTATGGCACCTAACCGAGCGTGGTTTCGCGAGAATTGGTAACTATACTCCTGGGCATAGGTAAAGTACCAGTTTCCTTATAAAAAAAACCAATGCAATAAATGCAGCACAAAAAAGTCAATACAGAACATCAGGCAGCTTGTATACCTACCAAGGTACCAAGTGGTACCAAAGGTACCAACTTTCCCCGCTTGCACAATAATACATTATTTGAAAAATTTTGTTTTTTAATTTAATTTTCAGCCCGTACCCTATATGACTGTAAATTTGTCAATTGTAAAAATATTGCTATTTAGAGTCTAAACTTATTGCACACAATTTATATTTTTTTATCTGTGACGTTGATCCTGTCAGTCATTTGCTGCTTTGCTGAATTTTTAAATGGTTCTTTTGTATTTGCCACTCTTCACTGGGACTACAAGCAGTCCATTTGAATTTAATTGGTAATTTATTTAAAACTAACAATAAAACAAACACCTAGGTACATCACAAGGAAATCACAAAAAAATATGGATTTCCATTAAATGCCCCTAAATCTATTTAGCCAAATGGATCTAGGGTTTGACGTTACATTAATAAATGAATTAAGTTTTCGTTTTTTCATTTGCTAGTGTATTAGAATGATAGTGAATTAAAAAGATAAGATGTCTTACAGAAATGTTCAGTGCATTTAAATTTTTTTTTTTATTACTATCTTTTAACAAGAATATTAGGAATTTTTGTGGACTTGTAGGTATGTGGTATAGGAACAAAATAATGTTGATCTTATTATAAATGTTTAATTAATTTTTTTACAGCATAGATAAAAAAAATTACATTTCATAACAAAAATCATCTCTAATGAATCTGATGAGTAATTAAAAGACTAGAAAATATTTACTGAAAATTCCTGTAACATCTCTTTAAACCTGATTAATACGAAGAAACACTAGTGCACTGAACACTAGTGTTTTTAATTCAAAAACATTGTTTTTAGAATTAATACATACCTATTTACATACCTTCCTACTATTGTATAGACTTTCCTCTATTGAATGTTATTTTCATTCTTGTTTTAACGTAAGAAGTGTAAGTTTGAGTGCATCAGTGGCCCTCTCAAATTATATACAATTTAGATCCATCACTGCGTCAATCTGTTTTTGTCCTTTAAACACTGAGTCAACACGTTTCGCCCGACAACATGCGAACATCCTTGGTGCACTCTTGATAATTTGAAGTCCCTACTAAACAGTGATTCCAAATTGTGTATCTTATACGTACTATGAGTACATTGCGAATGATATTGAATAGGTACCTACAACTATTTAAGATATGAATGGATGTAAAGATTGTGTTCATAGAATTTTGGTAGAGAGGTGTTAGGTAATTAGGAGTATGACGTTAGGTGTTGTGTGTGGTGCGGGGGCGGGCGGCGGGATATGCTCCGCTTAGAAACTGTCGAAGAACCTTTCCCTATTTCCCGAGCCCAATTATTCCAACATACTCTACTCGTAATCAATAAATAACTATGGTATCTTATTTATTAACGTTGTGGTTTTCTTTGTTTCGGTAAAACTAATTTTCTGTAAGTAATTGTTTCAAATATATTGATGTAGGTAATAATGCTAGGAGGAGAAGCAATGCTAGTTTTTTTTATTAGATACATAGTTTTATAATTTCTTAACTTTAGCATTTCATAAATACTTTAGTTATTATATTTACATGAAATGGTAGCTCTCGATGTTATTTAATATGTGCATTATATATACCTACATGGCATTGTGATTGTGTATGAAATGCATGTGAATGTGTGTCACGGCCAAAATAATGATTGTGTATGAAGTTTATTATAATTCAAATATAATATCGAAAGTAGAGTGGTCGAGCACCAGTCATTAGGTATATAAATTAATGAACTTTCATTAATACATTATTTTATTTAGGTTTACTTTAAATGTGTATGGTACATCTTCTATGATTATGATTATGCTAAATTAAGTATTATGAACAATATTTCCATTATTAAAATAAAAATACTGTTAATATAATGTGTACAAACTACTTATGTACAGTATTGAAGGTATAGTAGTTATGAATGTGTCACGTGTACGCAGTCCGGTAATCTGACTTCCCTGTAAATAGTGTACAAGTGGTCTTGTAAAATAAAGTGTTTTCGATGTGCACATAGTCGCCTCATTCATCAATAAATTTTCTAGAATCAAAAGCATCTTTTATTTACATAGACACAGTGTGGTGGAGAGTGGGGTGGGGCCTTAGGTGCTCAACCACTGAGTCTTCTACTGGCAATGGCATCCACGAGTATTATTCCTAATAAAAAAAAACCTCGATTCTCGATGATGTAGAGCTTGGATGGAAGATGAAACAAGAAGTTATCAAGTTGAAACTATGTATAATCTGGCTACAAAAGAAACATCTTCATGCATCATGAATGAACAGTGTTCATAATTATATTAAATTTTGACTATTGACGAAAGGTAATGTCTTTCTAAATACTGGAGAACTGCGACTTTGAATATTATTTATTAATAAAAAAAAATTATTAAAAATTCCCACGAGGGGGGAACCCCTGAATTAGCTCATTAATTTGTTTGCGTAGAGCTAATTTGTAGGACATGTGAAACCCTGTAATCTCCGCGCAATTCACCTTAAAATATGTTTCTTAATCAACATCAGCTCGTATCTATCGACCTCTGATCGGACATAGGCCTCTCTCTTCCAGCGGCGACTCCTGGTCCTGAATATTGGGTTGGCTCTGGCTAAGGATTTTTTTTTTTCATAATTTCATAACTTTGTTACCTACGCGTTAATTTATATCTACCACAATAAGTTCAAAAACTGAAAGACGATTACGATATATATAGTTCATAATATTTAGTTTAAATGATTTATTTTGCTCACTTAAGATTTATTTGTCTGTAGATAGGTACCTACTGGTTGTGTCAAAGCTGTCGAGTTGCAGCCGACAACAGCGACGTCTCCTCTGGCACGACGACGACGAGACAGGCATACAAGCTTGAATTGTTACATTTTATATTTGTACATGAAGTCCACTCTTCGTTCCACAGACAAGAAATGTTCGATGACTCGATCGTGAAAATCTTCTTTCTTCCTCAATTTTGTTAGCAACTCCTTTTCCACAGATATGTAAGAGTGCCAAATTACTGAGTCTCTCTTGTCCTTGAGTGCTCCGTAGATAGCTCGGTAGGAGTTTGCCATTATAATTACCAATAAATCACTTTAAATTTAACAACACTGCACAGGATTCATCCATACAAAGTCCATACCTACATAACGGAATATATGCAGCTATCAACTCGCGAGCCAATGCGCACACACACGCGCACACAACACACCTAGCCTAGCTCGCTAGTCGCATCGCATCGCACTTCGCACAGCACAAGAATACTCGTCGTGTGGACGCAGCGCGCACACACCCGCACACGCAACACACACACCTAGCTCGCTCGCTAGCTCGCTCTACTCGCTACCGCGTCACTAAATGCACTCCCCGCTGCGCCAACTCGAAAGGCTGATCAGCGGGTCCGCGCGGGACGGGGGGGACATCGGTCGCTTCCGCCTTGTATGGAATACGATGGCGCTTCAAAATGTAGCCAACCGGCCAATGAATGCCTTGATGTGTCGTCATTCGTCGTCGCCCGCGTTTGACGCGCGCGAAATTTCAAATTATGTAACGGGTACGGGATTGACGTTTTATCTTATTAATCGTGGATTATATGACATAAATAATATAACTCCTAAATTTTTTCACATTTATTTTAGCCTGATACTTCTGTATTAATGGTGTCATTCATTTTATTTGGTTTGGCGGCGCCAACCTCGCCAACTGAGAGGAGTCGCCGCTGCTCTCTTCCAATATCGATCTGGACATACGGACTAAAACTGTTGGGCAGTTCGAACAAATCCAGTGTGAATATCTTGCAAAGCGTCATGGCTTATGAGTTATGTATGACCAAACAGAGTGCCTACCATTGGTGAGGGAGTAAAAAAGATCAACATATAACACTTCCATTCTTACATCATCCAAATGAGCTGGCAATGGAACTCACTCAACCTGCAAGACAGAGGCGTCTTCGGAAAAAACACATTCTAGACATTGAATAGAAGCCAATGAAGAAACTGGGCTCAGTGGAGACCGAATCCTGAAAGCCATGCGAATAACAAAACTCTTATAGTTGAAAAACTGATTGCAGTTGGCTAAACAAAAAAAAAAAAAGGTTTCATAAATCAACTGGTTCTGTAGGTCTTTCATTCCCAGAACCGCACTCGGAACAGAAACACATATATTCTGATACCTCTTTTATTATTTCTTCTTGGTCTCCCTAATCTTTTCCCTAGTCACTAAAAGAAGAAGTGAATAATGCTTTTTTAATTTGCCCCTTTTTGGGATAGTCAAAGGTCATTTATCAACCATAGCCTCTTCTGTTGTAATTTTTCTCGTCTATTGTAAATTCTCATAATCACGAGAAACGCAAAAATAATGTTGATTAGGGGCGCGCCAAGTACAAGCGCTCAGCCACCGCGCGCTGTCTTCTTGGCAAGTTCTTTTTTTTTTGTGAATACGATTAATAGCCTACGAGTCCCTCCGTTGTTTGGAGTTTTAGTGGCTGCATTCTACATACATAGCGTCACGCCTGTTTCCCGGTGGGGTAGGCAGAGAAAACGGATCTCCACTTGCCACGATCCTGACACACCTCTGCCTGCATTCTTAACGTACAATTTGGTATATATATGACAATGTAAAGGGGAGCTGTCAATTTTAGTTTAGAAAAAATTTGGAATAAATGGCCGGCTTGTTTTGTTTTACCTGGAGTTCAAAAAATTCATCTATGCTTCTAAATAAGTAAATTCTCATTGTTTGACATAGATTCGTGAATAATTTCATTTGCTACACTATATTTTAGATTTAACTCATTTCCATTATCCCTGGTGGCACCGGTAACATACGTATGTATGGCGGTAACATACATGCACATTTGCCATTGTGTTCTTGAACTCGGCGTGATTATAGTGCAAACTCTAAAGTTCAACAACAAATAATAGAAAGGGGCCTATTACGTGGTGGTACGGAAACCTCAGTGCGCTAATCTGATTCGCACTTGGCCAGTTTTTTAGGTTTGTTGGATTAAACATCCAAGGTACGGAAGGGACCTACAGTTTGACGTAGAAATTAAAAGAGGAAATATTGTTCCAAATGTACATTTACACACAGCACCCCAGATATGGATTAACACTTAGAAAATAAAAAAGTCCAAAATTCAAGTAAAAACATTATAATTAAATTATAAATAAACATTTATTATTGGCCTTTGTATAGGTTTGGATCAATTAGCTAATGACAAGACTCCAAAAATAAGAGGGCCAATTTCGTACCTACGCATAAACCTTTCTAAAACTTTAATCTTTATAATAAATAAAATTATACGTTGATGACACAAAAGGCATTTAGTGCATGCAAATAGTAACAAAATGTTCCTGCTCTACATATAACTGCCTAGATCATATCCCAATGAACCACCGATTCAACTGGTTGGTAATGCTTTATCCATAAATTTTATTTCTTTCTTTAAATATTTTATTACAAGAGGCATAGCATTTCACTAAACTTAGATTACAGTAAAAATAGAATAATAGAAAAAAGAAAGAAGTTTCAAAGATTTCAATAATAGTACTTACTGAATACAAACATTAATATCAAATTAGTTGGATTGTAACTGCCTCTTTCTTAGAACATATTAACATTATACTTATGACTACAGAATTGCCTCCATTCACCTAACGAAACATTGAATAAATGCAGTTTTTTTTGGTATAAATGACAAAAATTGCAGTCTATGTATGTAATACTTCTTAGGGCGCTAATTTCACACTATGAATAGAATGGAATCAATAGATAACTAATTGTGATATTTTAATACACAAATTATATTTTATTTCCATATAGATTCTCATACTTTCTCAAAAAAGTATAATCGATCCAACTCTTTTCAAAGTGCTGCTTTGTAATTGCTCATATGTAGTGTGAAATATAGAATTTTTTCCAGATACTATATCCTATAAATAATTAAAATTATACATTTTTTAATTGTCACAAATTAAATAGCTACATTTAATTCTATTAATAAATAGATTACTTTATATACATATTAATTCAAGACGTCAGATCTAAATGTTAATTTTATTTAAATAATTATATTAGAGATTTGTGCCAAATTTTTAATTTAAATTTGAATTTAATAATTTATTTAATACAATAAAACTATATTAAGTAAAATAAATTACTTAAAATGTATTAAATATCTACTACTGCTGCACAAGGAGCCGAACTCATGGCTATGTGAGCTAACTTTCTTATTGAGTTAAAATTATATTATTCTTGAATAAAGTGATTGTAATAACTTTCTATCTAATATGTATTCCAATGCAATGAATTGATATTTTAGTTAAATAATTGTTAATCACTACTTTATAAACCCTAGTAGGTATTATTCTGGGCTAAAAATTCTAATTTACGAGTAATAATGTAAATGGAAATTTTTCAAGTACCTACCTACTATAGAAAATTAAACAAAAGCACATTGAAAAATAAAAAAAATATATAGTTTATGAGGTAGGTGTAGATTAAGACCACTGGTTGTCCTTTCTGTTGCGCCGGCTCCTCCGGTGCTTGATATTGGAGAGTGTCTCGTAGGCGGCCTGTATCTGCATGAAGCGGTCCTGCGCCGCGCTACGCTCCCCCTGATCCTTCACCTTGTCCGGGTGATTCTCCTTGGACAGCCGGCGCCACGACGCTGTTATCTGCTGCTGGCTCGAGTCCGGACCAACTTCCAGTATCTATATACGACAATCTTTACTATCTCATTTACTCATTATTATAAAAGCTTGGTAATTTGAGGTTGAAAGCAACCAAATAATTTGTTAATAAATAAAAAAAAAATCATGCAGAAATAGAACCCGGATTATGAGAGCTCGCTTTAACTGAGGTTCCATTTAACCGAGCTTAACCAGCTTAAAACTTCTTTCGGAAAAAAAGTGTGCCGCCATTGCTTGAGATGGCGAGTCTCTATCTATCGGCTAAATAAATCTTAACTGAAAATAACTTCGAAGATGGACCACAGGAGATAAGGTCGAATTGTTTTACACTGATGAAGAGATTGATTGCATCATTCAAGAACATTCTCAAGACCCAGACTTGAAGTTCGAATTCTTATAAGTCTCACTGAGAAGCTTTATGTCCGTTTGAAACGGCCATGGCTTATGAAAAATCAGTCTTCTGGACTATGTGAATTGAAAATGTTGTCTATTTTATTTTATAATTGCTTAGTTTACTTTTCTTCAATGCTGAACCTATTTTCGAAATGTTGACTTTGCACACCAAATTTTACTATTGATTTTTTAAGAGCAATCAATAATGAAATACTATACAAACCCTGTAAGCGTTTTGTTCTCCCGTTACGTCGGATAAGTCTACAATCTGTCGCCACACCTCAAACCAGCCGTGATGTTGCGCGAAGGTGTATGTATCTTCTACGCTTTGCTTCACGTCCAGCCACCTGTAGGTAAGAATATAACAAGATTTTACCAGGTACTGTGTGGGGCCGGTACTTAATAAGAATAGTCTCACTGCATCTCTCCCCGTGCATGTCGTAAAAGGCGACTAAGGGATAAGCGGCCTGCAGACACCCCGGTCGACTTGTGGCTTTCATGGAAGACATAGGCTGGCTGGGGTAGCTGGAGACTGCGGGGTTTTGCACGAAAGTCCCCAACCAAGCGGGATTAGTTTGCAGGCCTAGAGCCAACCCCAAACCAAAACAACAACAACAACAACAAACTAGATTTTACCATGTATGTATTATATTATACACACTGGCGGCTGGTCCTAAAGTGCGCTCGTGCGCCGCACTACCATACCCCGAGAAGTCTTCAATTCACTCAAAATAAATAATACCTTACAACATACTACATTAAAACCATAAAGATCGTACTCCAAATAAATACGAATGTGAATTCGACCTTATTTTATAGATCACAAGGTACGTTTTTGCGAGTAAATGCGCGCGCCGTGCGGAATATAAATCGCATGCGGGTCTCCCATACTGAATGTATCGGGATCGGCAAAACACCGCTGGCGCGTGAGACAGAAGATACTTCATAGAAACAGTATGGGCCGAAAGGAGTTCTGCGTGCGGCGCACGAGCGCCAAAGAAGGACGCTATATTGTGAATACCCGCGCGTGCGACACGTCGCGTCGCGAGCGATTCGTTTTGCACGAGTCCGTCTTACAAACTCTTTGCCGTCTACCTAGAGTCAGCGCGCTGTCATGTGATGTCACATACCCGTTAGCGCGCGAATATTTAAAATGGGATATGGTTAGGTTTTGTGCTTTCTGTCACGTGATACTGTGAATTAAGTGGTGCCGATATTTGCCTAAGCGTTGGTTAAAGGTAAGGCTTTACAATCAGGTGATCCCGGGTTCAATTCCTACTTTTCAAATGTTTTATTTTTATATATTTTTGGACTGTTTTCTTTTTGAAAGCTGCAGTACCTAGTGTTGTGGTCTATGGGGTGTATTCATAAAGGTACTAAAAATAAGTTAAAAAACTTGTTTGGATTTTTTTTCTTGTTTTTTGCAACTCATTGAGTGTCTTGAGAATATTCATACTAGGTAAGTACATAATAAAACGCAGGCGTTTAAAAAATTCGGAAGTCGCGATCTTAAAATAACATGACGGGAATGTGTTGGGTGGTAATTAAGTAGGTAGGTACTTAGCGCACTACCGGTCACTGAAGTCACCAGCCGCCACTGATTATACAGGTACCAACCACAAATATACACTTCTAAATTATTGATTGATGAAAAACAACATTTTAATAAAAATAAGTAACATTCAATTTTAATTTTCACACTCACATTCTGTTGCGAGCGTACTCGAACACATGAGACTTCGGACGTTGTTGTTGTTGTTTGGTTTGGGGTTGACTCTAGGCCTGCAAACTAATCCCGCTTGGTTGGGGACCTTTGTGCAAAACCCCGCAATCTCCAGCTACCCCAGCCAGCCTATGTCTTCCATGAAAGCCACAAGTCGACCGGGGTGTCTGGAGACCGCCGCAACGGAAAATGGAGAACGGAGTATGTATGTCCCTTCGTTAGTTGTCAAGCACACTGCTCTCCAACAAAACATGCGCGGCCGTTTCATCCGTCGCCAAGCATCCTCTGCATAGTGGACTATCCGTAATACCCATCGTGTGTAGATGTTTATTTAGTGAGCAGTGGCCGCTCATCAGACCAACGGCTATTCTTAGCTTGGCCCGGGCCAGGTTGATAAGCTTCCGAGCCAGCCTTCGGTCTGGTTTAGGAAGAGCAGCTCTTGACTGTCTGCACTCTGAGAGGCCCTTCCATCTGTCCCTGTGTTTCCGTGATGTCGACGCGTGCAACCAAGTTCTCTGTGTGCTGGCTGACCTCTGACCTCGAACGTACTCGAACGCAAGGCAATCGTTGAAGGACTGACTGCACGCAAAACAGGGTATGCAATGTGCTCACAATTTGCTTTTCCCAAGTCAGTGCGTGGTATGGTGCTTCCTGATATTTTTAATTTCGCTGATAGGAGTAATAATAAGAATCAAACTGACCAAGGGCTGGTGAAGAAGTGCTGCATGGCCTCGTGCATGGGGACCTCGTCGCCGGCCGCGTCGGTGACCGTTGCATTGAAGTAGATGTAGCTGCACCACAGGCCGAGGTAGATGCAGGCGCACACCGCCAGAGTCGCCACACGTCTGATGAAACATTATCACTTATTTCAGATGTGAATTTAAATTTATCTAATTATATTTATTTAGTATTGGTGTACCTACAAACAATGTATACATTCGGCTAGGAGTGCAAGCTTAAGTCCTACGACCAATGTATGCACAGTTACGCTGCCTAGGGCCCAGTATTTCAGCTCGTACATAAGTCTGCTTCACACATAGTTTTTGGGCTTGGCAGTCAACGTATTAAACGGGTTACTAATGTCCATAAAATCAGATCCGCTAACGGGACATTTGCGAGGGATCTTGTTAGGCGTGCGTTCATTGGTGCATCCTTTGCTTAATGCATGTTGCCTAAATTTAAAAAAAAATGTTCCATTAGGATGACCTGTCTTCCTACACTATTTTACAATAGATACTGGTTTTTTTATTATTTACATTTGGAAGAGCCACTAATAGAACAACGTTAATGAGGAATGACAAGCAGTGTCGGCGGCTGATGTGTTATTATGTGGCTATAGTCACTAAATACTTAAATGTGTATAAAAAAATGCCCTGCGAAGTTTGTTGTCGGTTCTTCCTCGTGGGTGTAATCGAACCGGATAGAGCAAACTGTGACAAGTTCAAGCGCAGCCTAACTGCCATATGAATGATCAATAAACAATACAATACAATACTGGAATTGATGTGACTCAAGTAATGTGTCAGTCACAGGCTTTATATTTGGGGGGGATGAACTGTGCCAGCCCAGACAGAGGCTAGTTGGCTAGTAGAACAGCCACGTTTTGAATTGTGGTAAAGGGGTTGTGACATTTCGCGATACACATATGAACGGCGGCAGCGGCAAGGTTCCAACGCGCCGTAAAATACTTCGGAATTTTTGAAATTCCAAAGATTTCGGGGGGAGATACGACACCCATACATACCCCCCCTGTCTACGCGCCTGGTCAGTCCGTCTCTCCTCGAATACTTGCACAATACAAAAGTTGACACACG
Organism: Nematopogon swammerdamellus; assembly: GCA_946902875.1. Taxonomy (NCBI): domain Eukaryota; kingdom Metazoa; phylum Arthropoda; class Insecta; order Lepidoptera; family Adelidae; genus Nematopogon; species Nematopogon swammerdamellus. Next base: position 11,600,350 of record OX336338.1, read on the forward strand.
GCGGATTTCATTCTTGAAGGCATTATCTGTTATGCCTGGGATTGTGGGTGAAATTGCAGATTTTAATACAAAATAATTAAAGCTTGTTGCATTTACAAAACAAACCATGGCAACTTGAAATACATACACCTTTTTGGTGATAAGTTTAACCTAACCCTATTTAAATAAATAGGAATAGCTAAGTAGGAGCTGAAATACCGAGAGCCTAGAGATCTTTTGGGTGTATGATATAAATTAAACAAATTTAATTTCTTAGAATTAATTAAAAGTAACAGTTTGTATCCATCATTGTCATTATTTAGCTAGCTTAGTTTCATCTTAGAGGTAATTCTTGTGCACAATGTTAAAAAAACCTAGTTTCTTTCAGGAAATTAACTTTTTAGATTCATGTCAGTATAGTTCTAGAGGAACAGCCTAGTTCAGCTTGTAATGTTGTATAAATTATATACCTGTATTGCGTACAATATTAAGAAATAATAGTAAAGATGAAAGGTAACCGTTTGAGCGGTCGTCGTCTCTTGGGCTGTCTACGCCACTGCTTGGCGAGGGAATCGAAGGCGAAAGTGGAAGTGAGGACCATGGCAGAGTACCAGATGCTCTCATCATAGACGTAATACCGCAGCGGGTATGTGATGTAAGCGGCCAGCACCGGGATCCACAGTTTACCCTTCTCCTGTCCAATGTTGCCCACAGTCCATACACCTGCGAGAAAATCTCCTTTCAAACTAAGCACAAAATTTTGCATAGGAGTTCATATATAATGCAGGTGAACACTAAGAAAGGATTTTTGAAAATTAAAGGAAGGTTAAATCGGGGATTAAAGTGTGTATTGAAGTTCATAATTTTTGAAGTTAGAAATATGGATATTGGTGTTTAGGCTTCTGTTTATAAATAAAAGTAATTTGTACCAGCGTATTTTGGAATTAATCCCCTAAGAGGAAGAGAAAGAGAGAGAATATTTTACGTCGATTCAAATTAAGCATAGCCTACAATGCTGTGAGCGAAGCTGCGGGCAAAAAACTAGTAAAATATAAATTAAGATTCATCAAGAAATAGCAGGTGACAAACATAGCACTATCCTCCATGCTTCACCGAACACATCCGGTCGGTTGAGACCAGCGATTGACCAATCTTGCTCTCAATACAAATACTTTTTCAATTCTTTCAACATTTATGTATGTGTCTCTTATGTAAATATACTAGCTTCAGTTCCTGCCCGGCTCCTTTCGGATGTACATAAATGCACATTTGCATAGAGTATTCTGCATGAGATATAGGTATGTTCGCTTGTAACTCAAGAACGGCTCAACAGATTTACATGAGTTTTTCACCAATACAATCTTACATTTCTGCGGATGGTTATAAGCTACTTGTCCGCACACTGCTGTAAACAGGGGCTGAACTATTACGTCGAAAGCGATCAAATATTGATAAAATTTGCTGTTAACTCCAAATGTAACACGAGTGGAGCTGTGGGTAGAGTTATACGAGTAGTATTGCATGCAACACTTACCGAGGCCCACGGCCAAGGGGATGAAAGCATAGAAGAACTTCCAGTTGAATCCGAACACTTCCGTTTCCGGTATGGCCCCTTTCACCATCTGACCCCAAGAGTAGGCTACCATGAATGCACCAACAAACCTGTTAGTGCAAAATGGTGGCTGTGAAAAAATAAACATTTGTTAATACATATCCACTTTATATTAATTTTAGAACTTTATCAGTGCTTTTTGATAAACTTTATGATGCAATAATTCAAATTTTTAACCGACTTAAAAAAAAGGATTAGGTTCTCAATTCGACTGTATTTTTTGTTATTTTCTTTATTTCACATTTTTATATAATACATTTATATTAATTTTACATATATTATAACTATAAAAAGTAATAAAAATACACAAAATTAATAAAATAAAATAAATAATTTTTTTTTATTGCTATTATGTTTTTTTTTATTACCTCAGAACTTTCGACTGGGTGAACCGATTTTGATGATTCTTTTTTTATTTGAAAGCTGGTGCTTCCCGTGTGGTCCCATTTTAATTTGGTCAAGATCGGATTGGAAAGCGAGGCGGAATCGCGAGGCCGAAGGCCGAGCATAAGCTTTACTGGCAATATGCTAAATGTTAGAATATTACGAATCCGAGTGCAGTGTACTGTCTATGGATGATGAATAAAGAATATTCAGAATCATATTATTAACTCATTTCAACATTTGCAGTTATTATTTTCGCAAGAAATTATAACAAACAGTTATGAGCTAGTACACACCGTTTTTGGCTATGCAGCCTACAATAGATAGAACACTTGACTGAACACCCCCATGCAAGACATATTGGCCTCGTAAAGCAGTGAATGAGTTATCCCATATAAAAATAGATACCTTCAAGAAATATCTGAAAAGCAAATCCGAAATTCACACAAAACTAGACTTTGTTGTATCAGCTATCTATGTTATTCAAGGATCAAAATAATGACAAAATAATTTCATGCCAAAACGTAAAATTTAAAATTAATGCACAAACAAAGCGAGCAATCCTACACTAAGTAGTATGCACTGCCACTATCAAAGCATATGAAAATAAATATTCAATTAACCAACCACCACCTTCCCTTGCCGTGCCGACTGGAGTCAGTGCAGGAGTGCTACCCGCTACCCACCAAGCAGAACCTAGACACAGTTAGCACGGCCTATATTACATCAAGTCATGATGTCATCAACCAAGCCCTAAGCTAGTACCTAGTAGAACTTCATCACAAACACATCGACTAAATATTGTTAATTTTAAATTAGTTTTAAAACATAATAATAATGTTTGAATTATTTATTACTAGCTTTTTCCCACGGCTTCGCTCGCATGAAATTCATACCTATTTAAAAAGAAGAAAGGAAGCCCGCTACCGTACCTTTATTTCGGCACGCGGAACAATTCGGTTTGTATGAGAGCCATATCTTAGCGTAACCGGAACTGAATTTTATTTAGCATATCCTGTGTCCCGTATAATCAAATGTGCTTGTACTAAGTTTTACTGAATTCAGACAATCAGTTTAAGAGTTATGGAGGAACATACATACAGACATACATACAGAAAAGGTTTCTAAAAATAAATTTAGTTTTAGTATCATACATAGAGTCTACAAACGCAATATCTCATAAAACAAAGTAGCTTACTCCATGACCATCGCTTACAGATTTATTATTAGTATATATTGATTGATGATTAGTATTGGTTGACGAAAACATTTCCCCAGATTACACAACCTTGAAAAAAGAAGAAAAAATAGTAAAATATATTACAGGTTCTGGTACTGTCACTGCACTGGCTAGTTATTGAAAATGGTTTGGTTAGTTTGTAAAGAATTCTGCTTTGCATTTAAACTCGCCTGTTGTGTTCCTTTATATGGTGTACAATAAAGTATATTATTTTGATTTGATTTGATACTTTTCTGAGCATAGTGGCAATGGAAATATGACAAAAGTGGCACAATTTGACTGCTCATCACATGCAAAATTATAATTCAATGTTCTACGTAAATAATGCAATGAAAAATAAAATTATTCTTTCTGTTAACAATAAGTGTAAAGTAATAGGTAAATATTTTAGCTATGTAATGAGAAAAATGCAAGCAGATTCACAAAATGTATTACTGTGACAAGGGTAGGTATATAGACAGACTAAAATGCGTGGTTATAGTACCTAGGCAACTGTAAGTAGGTCAGTGAATATGTGATGTGCAGGTATGGGACTGACCTTATCGGACGTGCGGAGCTTGGAGATGAAGTCGCGCAGGAAGCGAGGGTCACCATTGAACTCGAGTACGTAGTTGCGCACTTGGAACACCTCCGTCAGCCAACCGATGCCGCAGAACCCTCCGAGGGTTGTCCACCACACGAACGCGTGGCGGTCGCGGTGCAAATAGAAGTGATGCGCCCCGAATATGCCGCCCAAGAACCAGAGAATGTAGGCAGTGTACACAGACTTCTTGTTCTTTGCGTGCAACAATTTTATACAGGGATCGTTTTCGGAGATCATGGTTGCGCGTTCGGGGCGATCCTAAACACAAAGGCTCGAGTTTAGGACTTGCTAACAAATACCAAGTACACAAAGCAAAACTAGTAAGCTACCTACTCACACTAACCATAACAAAAATGTGGACTCGGCGACGAAACAGGAAATATTATTTGATCGCTGCGCTGAATTAGAAAACTCAAACCAAAACTGTTCTCACTCACCTGTTTCTCCAAGAATAGACAGCAGAGTAACGATGGAATGACATTTCAGTCAGCTAAATGAGTGACGCGACAACACGCCACCCAACGGTACAGTACCATAAATAAAGGGTAGTTTACATGTTGCCACTTCCTAACCAGTCATTAGACTGTTGATCCGAGTTGCTGTCGTGAAATGCTTATGCTCTGCCCACTGGCTAGCGATTGACTGGTATCGACGTCCAACCAAACTATGCTAGCTACTCGCACTGACGACGTGCCGGCTGCTGTAGCCAGCTGGACTAAAAAACAAAAAATGTTGAAGTATAATAGCTCGCACGAACCACTTGGATTGACAGTAAAGGTACGCGTCCACTAGGCGGATCGGGCCGGGGCACATCGCAACTGCGTTCACTAGCGACGGGCCGGGCCGGGGCGGGCCGCAGCGCAATAGTGAGTCGCTCGCCAGGCGGATTTTTGCTGGCGGTGCGACGCGCCCCCGCCCGGCCTGTCTAGTGGACGCGGGTATTCGCATGCGCGCGCGCGTGTTTGATTTTGATCGGTCATATTTATTGCAAAAAATGAATAAAGAATTACTTATTTCTTTAGTACAACAGTATAAAGAGCTGTCCGATCTAGGAGGGCCAAATACCTTCTTAAATAATTAATTTTCTTGCATATATCATGCACCCACACCTTATGCTCTCTTCGTTTTTTATTTTCATTTAAATGTTCTTCTTCAAAAATAATTTTAAACAACAACATTTCTTCATCGGAGCTATCCATTGTGTAGCACAAACGCACTTGCTGAGCAGTAGATAACGTCTGAAGCAAAAAATCCGCCTAGCCGATCCGCCGCGCCCCGTATAGATGGACGCACCACAACGTATGCGATGCGGCCCTTTCCGCCCCGACCCGGCCCGATCCGTCGCTAATGAACGCCTACCTTTACTCGTATAATCAGTTTATACATTGACAGTAGCTGGCCGGGCCTACTCTCACTTTTACTGGCACCGTCGAAACTAAGCTTAAAGGCGCAGCGAAGACGACGCGATGTACTTCCAAGGAATGTGCATAGTACTGGTCGGTACAAAGCGGAAGGCTAACTTTTTGAATGCGTGCAAGAATTATATATAATAATTTATAAAATACTGTTATTTTTGTTATAACAAATTACAAGCAAAAAGGAGACAGAAGAGACCTCTCGTACATGTTATGTGTAGCAGCGATGCAGTCACTGCAATGGCTTCTTCAAAACTAGGACAAACAAAATGACTGTTTTCACTGCAACATATTTTTTTGATTGCAGGTAGGTGAGTAATCATGCTTACTTAATACGAATCGATTGTGAAAAGTAAAAAAAAAACTGGATGCCATTTTGAACTCTACTGGAATGATTTCTTTGAAATTCTATCAGAAAGTCCACGTTGTCCCGAAACACGAATCTTTTTTCAAAATTGACAAACGTGTACGGAATTTTGTCTTTTTATTTGTTGAACCGATACTTTTCAAATATCTGAAAATGAATGTGTTGATAAAATAAAAAAAAAGTTGTCGCCATTTTGATCTTTTTAATTAATGGACCGCTTGCTTTCAAGAACACTCGTCTCCATTGCACTCGCTCGACGCAACGTCAATTTGGCCCTAGTGCGAAAGAGACAAGTGAGCTAGAGTTATTCTAGAGTTGATCTAGAGTATTTTTTTTACGTGATGATGTCACGTCTTATAAATTGATGAACACCGGCTGCACGCACGAAGAAGTGTAACGTTCCATCTAAACCTGTGTGTGCAAGCGAGAGCGCGATAGAGACCTGTGTGTGCAAGCGAGAGCGCGATAGAGAGGCATATACAATAGTAGAAAATACAAAATATATTTCTCCGTCTTTTGCGAGCCTCGAACCCGCGATCCCTGCCACCATCACTGACCAGACGTGTTATCCACGCAGGCTATCGACCGTGTACTTATCGCTGCAAATTTTCTCAACAGTATGTGAATTTCATATGTGAATTTCATGGAGCGACATCTAGCGTCCACATCTAGCGTCAATATTAAATGAAATACTTCAGCCAGCGGTATACTTGATTTAGCAGTTAGGTAATTGTTGCAACGTTGAACATGTAGATGGCGTTATGTAGGTTTCTTAAATTTAATTAATAGTCGTTATTTTCTCATATTTTTTATTAGTTATTATCACATCTTTATCATGTACTTATACATTATTTTACATGGTAAATATCCGCCGGAACTGATTTACTTTATGACATCATCACGTAAAACTATCGTCCGTAAACCAACTTTACAGACAACCAATTTTTTTTTCAAATTTTAATGTAAAATCTTTGTGTTAGAACGAGACCAGACTAGACTTTTTTTCGTTAAATTAGTGACATTTCGCGCAGATACCAAATTTTGGTGTCAGGCGCCATTATACAATTAGATTTTTATAAAAAAAAATTAGTAAAATTGTATTGGGGTCTCTTGTATTGTAAAAACTCATCAAAGCGCTAAGATAATGGCCACGCAAAATTCAATTATGTTTTCTGTATCCATTACTAACGTCGTCACTGTACGAAACACGACCGAATACTGACGTGATAAATATTGTACGTCTAGGGTGGTCTAGGGTATTATACTGAAATGAGGGTATATTATACTGAATGTTTTCAGTATGATCCAACAATACGGATCGTGGTATGAATCAGCATAAATACTTTACGTGTAGCCTTCGCCTAAAAAAGTGCTTGATCTGGCCGAAACGCGCCAAGGTGGCAGCACTGATATCAACATTTGTAATCTCAAGAACATTTTGGTGGCGGGTATTTTGAAAGACTTCCAGAGATGTAGAAGTGAAGCTTAGCGATGAAAAAACTTGTATGACTGACAGGGACAGACATTAATCAATAGCTACCTAAACTCACCACTATCAAAACTACTTGATCAATCACCAACCCCTGGTGAGTAAACTAATGACAGGCTCGATTATGAATTTTTTTTATTATTCTTTTTCCTTGCATACAAGTAAATATTTGTATGAAGAAAAGATGCAGCGCCTCTAGCGGGCCAGTTGGTACTAAAATTGCCATACAAATATTCATTATTTACTCACATCACATTAGAATACTTACCTACACAACAAAATTTAAAATGAGTTTTTATGTCTCCTAAGTAATAATTTATCACTTTTAAGCCCCATAATCACTAGGCGACAAATGTCCCGCTACACGGTCAGCCGAAACGAAATCTACGTGACCGGCGACATCACAGGAGGCATCGCTCGACATCGCACGCAACTTTTATGTGTCGCCCGATGTCGTAGCCGTTGACTTAAAAAAAGTTATTTCTATGCCTGTTGCATAGCGCAGACCAGTTGACAACATGTCCGGGAACAATGAGCGTAGTGTGCGGAGCAACATGGCTGATGTTGAAATATTTCGGGCATCATCTGGTTAGTGTGGACTAGGGAAATGATGCTGACGTTGCCCCCGGCCATTGCCGTAACATTGAGCGACATCTCCCGCGACTTCTTCGCCTAGTGATTATGACGCTTTAGACAAATTCTTTGTTCGGCTGGTTTTTTGCGCTGCATCAGTCATAAGGCATTTATGTATTTTTTTACTGTGATGGTTCTGTGACAGTAATAGCAGGTATCTGAAATGAGCAGATTAATGCGTGGAACGACGCTTACTTGTGGTATGCGGTTACTGCCCGACTGTTCACCTCAGTGGCGTGGCGTTCATACAATCCGATTCCCGCCGGCTTCCCTTTTAATACTATGCACCCAGTCAGTACGCACACTATTATATCTAACCTACACCTCCGGCTTCCCTCAGTCAAACTTTCACGCCACGCCACTGGTTCACCTATTTAACATTTTTATGTTGTGTGAAAATTTAACTTGTACATACGTGCTTCGAACACTCAGTTTTGCAGTCAGTACAACTGACAATTAACACTGAGGCTTGGGCTGTATGCCATCAGTAAATAATTACTATTATGACACTAGGCATCAATATTGAATACCCACAAATATAATACGAAGTGGGGGAAAGATTGAGGTTGTGAAGCGCATTATATCTCATTCGAAATGTATTTAGTTAGTAACAGCTACGCTTGAGTGAGAATACTCATCGTCTGCACCTACACAAATGATACGACACACTCGTGCGAGAGCATCTGCCTCTCTCCTCTTTTGGTTAGGGAAGAGACGCAGGGTATTCTTGATATTCATTATTTTCAAACACTGGGAGAGCGTATTGATTTTGACTTTAGCTATGGAATAAAACAAATTTTACAAATTTATAATTTATTATTTCATATAAACTGGTATAAAAATATAAAACATAAAAATATTTACGTCGTTATGCTTGATTAAATTACAGAATTGAACATAAGAGTTTTGTATCATGAGTATCACATTTATATTATTTGTCTTATTGAGATTTTTAGAGGTTTTCCACACTTGAGCAGCCTTTAAGAAAATTGAAAGGTTTAACAGTCTGTCTAAACTATAGCTGCCTTTTACTAAATAGCATCACAAATAAAATGAGATTATACAATGTTGACACTTTTCACATGAAATAATATTTTATGGAAATGGGACTTGAGGGTGAACTATAAAGTTTTGAGAGATCACAAAAGATAGATCTATCTACGTCACAGTGATAACAGGGCTCAGGGAGCCAACTCTATAAAAAACATAATCATATGCTGGAAATTATATTAGCTGGGATCGTATTAAGCGGGTTTTAGTGTAGTTGTTATAATATATACCCAAAAAATAATGTTGTATTTTAAATTCTCTTGACCAAAATATATGTATAATGGAGGTACACACACATAGTATAAATAATGATACTTGTGAAAAGTAACAACACTGCAAACTCGCCGACATTTATCTGATGCACAAAATATTTAATTGTAATTTACAATACCTACAACACACATAATGTTATTAATCCTAAGCACATGATTTTCCGCGTGTCTTATGTGATGCGAGCTTGATTTGATTTCAAATGTCCACAAATGACAATAATATGTAATTATAAAATTGTAGGATGTGTGAGAGCGTCTGACTCTATAGCCAGGAGCTTCCATACAGCTGACCAGGTCTGTTTTGGCACCTAGACTGTATAACAAATAATTACAGTACAATAGTTATCACAGACGGCATACTTTATATTTCAGTTCTCTCAGTAAGGTTAAAACAATTATTGATCCCACTGAGAAAACTGAACTATGTAGACAGGTACCTGTTGGTACTGTATGAAAGCTCATTTGCATAAGTTAATTTAATTCCAGTCTACACCTAATCTGGTTTATGAAATAGTTAATTACATCATTTGCAATATTACTGTCATTAGTCATTGCAAGCCAGATTATTAGGTACAAAAAAAACTATTCATATTCCTGCAAAATATTACATACGTAAATATTACAATCAATAGCACATTCATAACTAATGATATTTTTCTGAGTAATTGTGGTATTTACTCACTAAGGTTTTGCAATCAGATTGCTGACTCACATACTCGTACATGTTTATTTGATTTGAACTTATAGTGAATGGACCAACAGTACCTATGTAGGTTACATGCAATGTTTATGCTTCTTTGCACTTAAACAGCAAATAAATTTACATTTTACTCTGGTTATCTTTTGATTTTTATTTAAATATGGAATGTATGTATGTTCACAATCAACTTACTATTTCTAAAATATTAGATATCAAGAGATTTTATTGATTTGAACTTTATTCAATTTTATTGACTATAATAAAATAATGCAAAACGTTTGCGGAATGTTTAAAATACAAATCCTAAAACTAAGTTTACTGAGAGAGCATTCAAATTATAAGTACATTACTAAAATATAATATGACATGGCGTGAGTATTAGGTATGTGACATCGTAAGAAACACATGATTACTCGTTGTGCTTCGAATAGAAAGTTAAAAATAAATCTTAAATTCAATTCAAATAAATACATTTTTCACTCCACTTTATTTCGTTTAAATAATAATTGCTACTTTTATTCGAAACATCAAAATATTCTTGTAATTCGTAATTGCTACTTTTATTCGAAACGTCAAAATATTCTTGTAATTTGAACAATGATAATGCGAATGCCCTGTCAACCCAAAACAGTCAGTCTCAAAATTATAATGAAAAAAAATGCCAATATACATACGTCAGTGTTTCTGCAAAATCTTAAATAAAACACAATATACAGAAAATTAGTATAAAATATTAGCTTACACAAAAAAAAACTTATAAAAAAGAAAAAAATACTTTGTACACTGTGACGACACTATGCGAGACGGGAGCGAACCGATACACACGGAACAGTCCACGCATCCCTTCATCCCCGCACTCCTTAATACTTATACAGTTACAGTAGGTACACATTGTTACATCCTAATCTCCTTGCAACATACTTACCTACACACCTACACTACTGTATGCCTACACTGTTATTGTGATATTACTACACTACACTTACATTATTGGAATGTAGAATCCACATTTCTTACTTGTTAGTTTTTATTATCATCATCCTAAATGTTAAGAAATATTGTACCCAATCACCATAATTATTTTAGAATTTAGAATTCACTTATACCTTACGTTCGAACTAAATATGAACCCACCTCCAAAAAAAAAAACACAAATCTCTCATTAATTACACAACAAACAATACTTCGAACACTCTCCTGCTGCATAGCAGCTCCACTATTACTTTCTTAAGATATTATTTATAGATGCACTCTAGCCAGATCTAATTCATCAAAAGGTCAATTAAGGTGAAGGTGGGGTGAAAATTGGCAATTTGGGGCATAAACAAATTGTAATATAAAAAGTAAGACTTTGGACTCGTACCAAAAACGAGAAACAACTTTAGAGAGACTTTATATATTTTACACACAACAATTTTTAAAAATGTAATCTGAAGTTTTCCATATCACTCCTTCTTCAGCTGATTAATATACCCTTATACTTCAAAATTGTTCTCATGGTTAGCGATGCTTGTCCAAGGAAATACATGAAGACAAGTTGGATCACTACTCCCATTCCTCAACTTTATTTGCAGTCATTGCACTTATATTAAATTCGCGAATCTACCCAAAACTAAAATATACCTTAAAACCTAAATTAATGGTTGTAGCCATATAGCACAATAATATGAACTAATGCAATTAAATGGCGTGTTTTCCTTGCTTAAACTTATTTACTCAAAAATGTTTTGAATAAATTATAATATTATATATGAAAACATTGTGATATTAGAATATCAATAATGAGTATTACAATAAAATGAAACATTATTGTGTTGAACTCAATTTGGCCAAAGAAACTCACAAATATGGGACATACAAGTACATAGTGTCCGCCAAATGTATGAAATGCCAAAGGCTCTCCTCCCTAATTCTACTCTATGAAAGCAGAACTAGTGCAGAGGGACTCACAGATTATTTTGGTATTTGCACTTTAGAATATTTTCAAGCTTCTTTCATTTTTTATTGATATTTACAAAGAAAGTCATCATGCCTACCATAGTTTTGTTGTTCGAGTACCTATGATCTCATATGCTGAATATTTGTTAGTAAATACTGAGCTGAAAAACAAATACTTGAAAATATTGTGATTTCGGAGTTTCGGGAGAGACAGCTTGTGTCTGTAGAACACAACTGCTACCTGCCAGCCACATTCCACACCCATTTAGATGTGGATGTACATTTAAATAAAATTGTAGATATATTCGAGGCTTTTCATATGTTTAAATGGGGAATGGTTTTATCACTTTTTACTTCTATAAATTATTGCTTTCCGCTCTTATCAATTTAATTGACAATATTCCTATTGAATATAACATTTTATAAAAAATATATTACTGATGCACAGTATTTTGATTTCTCAGATAGGTACCTATATGGTCTAAATATATATTATAATATTATAGGAGATTTTGTAGACAATTCAATGTAAATGTATCACAATACGCTGGGTTTCTGTGAAGGCCTGTTGAAACCACAAGTAGAAATTTCGTTCATAAGTAATTTGAAGCAGACTCAGGACATATTTGTTATCGTCATTCAGAGTTGGAACAATGTGAAATGGTGACATTTTCTCACACAGTTTCTGTGCAAGAGAACGAAGAGAACTGATTCAACAGACATTTACAGATCACAGTATATAGTTAGCTAGAATCAAGTTCCACTTTAATTTTCAACAATTTTATAGAATATAAGTGTATAGTGAACAATTTTTAACAATTGTGATATACGCATTGTATAAAAACTAGATAGTTATGATTATCAGTATATAATTTAGAATTTTAGGCTATATGGTTTATTATAGGTAATTTGAACATGTGTTGTTTATACAAAATAAATTCTATAAAGAACTTATTAAGGGTTTGCCATAGGAAAACATTGATCCATGCTTCAAATTACATGCACTAGAAATGCAGAACGACTGGTTGAAAAGTTCTGCATCCTTCCAGCACTGAAGCGGAAATCGCTGATACACAATTTGGTTCCCAGAGCGACTCAAGTTCTCCCTAAACTTGTCACAACTTACAATCCCCGACCCGAGCAACCGAGTCTGTTGGGGAAAATCTTCCAATAATTCTTGACGATCGTGTGAGGAGTTCGTAGGTACAGCTAACATCTTCTATGCGGATGCAAAGTTATTCTTAAGATCCTACCGTCATGATAAAGTCCTCGAAATAATCAAAGAGGCCATCAGCCAATCTAGCATGGACTAGCAATGAATTAACTAGTAGTGAACTCCAGAATGTACACTTTGTGAAGACAGGAGCCACTAAGACGCTCAAGGATAAGCCCATACCACACTTTATGGTGGGCGCAGCTACTGACTGACAACTAATGATGGACACGCGACGCAGGAGAAGCACTACCTGATACCTCCACACATATGTGTTACATCGTACAAAGCAGACATTCTGATCTACTCCAAACTGGCACGACAAGGCATGTACTTCTTGTAAAGCTCACGGTTCCATGGGAGACAAACATTCCGAAAAAACACTGCCAACTAGTAGATCAGTTAGTGAGAAAATGCTTTAAGACAGAATTATTAGCAGTCGAGGTCAGAGTAAAACTGTATAGATTCTTCAAGAACGTAGGTTTGCCTAGATTGGCGATAAGCTCCTACATGGAAAGAGCTTCGCGGGCCGCTGGAACTGGAAGCCTCATACAGAATTTGGATCGGTAAAGAGAGGGAAATCGAGCACGGGATTAGTTTTGCTCATGTCCTAGTAAACGGAAACTAGGTGACGAGGGCTTGACAGCATTCGAAACATCTAGTGCGTGTAAGAAAGCAAGAGTGTCACATTATCGATTGAAAGCTTCTCCTACTTGCGCAGGGCTCGGATGTTTTGATATACATTATGCTTAATTGAAATAATTTAATAAGGAATTGAGGAGCACAATACATAATTATTAGATGCCATCGCTACTACCCTGCATGAACATGATTACGAGTAAGAAATGAAAAAAAACTATACATCATAAAATTGTACAAACTTATCGCTCATTTCAGTATTTTAATACAATACAAAGTTATCCTACAGTATGTACCTTCAAAAATTATAACTTAAAATCTACTTTCCACCATTGGAAGCTGCGCAAAATACCTATATGGTATACGTACAGTGGCGGCTGGCCCTTAAGTGCACTCGTGCGCCGCACTACCACAAAACAGCGCCTTCACCCGAAAGAAATAAACAAATTAAAATATTAAACATTTCCATGAATATCACCGATCGAAGTAAAAATATCAAACTGAATTCGTTCCTATTTCCTAGACAATAAGGCACGATTTTGCTGTACGTAATACGTACTACATACTACGCATCGCCGCGCCGCCGAGCTCGCCGCCGCCGCCGAGTGCATTAGAAAACACCGCGAACGTCTCTTGTATTGATACTATGAGAAAATGTCTAACGCCGCTGCCCCGCCGCGTGAAACAAAACACTCTTCATACGATTATGTGTGGAACAAGGTTGTGTTCTGCGTGTGACACACGACGGAAAAAGAAGGACAGTATATTGTGGATAGACGCGCGTGCGACACGTCGCGACCGAGCCAGCCGACGATGAGCCGAAGTAAGCCGAGATCGTGAACCCGACCGCGGGCACGTGCGGGCGGGAGCGCGCGGGCGCGGCGGGGGCGATCCAAACTCTGGGTCGAAGATACACACAAGCGCTAAGTACCTACATGTATGTATAATGCGCGGGGCGGATCTCGGCGTGTCGCCTCCGCAGCGGTTCGTCAGTGTTCTCCCTCGCACCCGCACCGTACTTGTATAGTGTATTCGCGTGGCGGGTCGCCCGCTGCGGCGACGACACGCCGAGATCCGTCCCGCGCACTATACGCTGTTGCACGACTCGACAGGCAAGTCCATTTTTGGAATATGGGTTGTTTCTTATATATAACAGATCGAGTTTGCAATTGAATATTTGAATTATTCGAATATCGATTTGATACATATTCGAATGGTAATTTATAAAATATTCGAATGTTACGACAAACATTAATGCGTTACGAAAATATTTCGCTATTTTAGTTAAAGTCAAAAAATGGAATCACTCAAAGAGCTAGGCAGGCGTTGTTTGGCGCGCCGCGCCTCTCAGTTCGGGGCGAGACCCGTCGTCGCGTGACGCGTCGGTCGACCGACAATCGCCGCGCCGCCGCGCCGGGATGTTTTGCAAATCCGTTTTTTAGCAGTTTGAACGACTTTTCGTCAGTTAACATGTACATTGTGAAGTTTTCTTCATTGCCCGGCGCGGCAAGGACAAGGACGCGACACCGACGCGACACAAACATTAATATCAGTACCGCACGCTGTCTGGCCGGGCGGGCGCGGGCGACGCGTCGCGCGCGGGTGCGCGGGAGGCGCGGCTCGCTCGTGGCATAGAATACTTGCTCGTGGCCACTGCGCGCGCAGTGAAGTGTCGCTTTGGTTCTTCGAGCAATTAGGACGCTGGGTGGGTACATAATTTTTGCAAATAAGTCAAGACCGCGGTATCCATTAGATTCACATTTGGGTATAGTACTAAGTAGCTAGCGCACACCCAGTCCCATAGGTCACCAGCCGCCACTGTATACGTATAAATACGTATATGCATACGTTCAAGGATTGAACTTTCTCTTTAAAATATTGTAGCAAAAATGTATAGGTACTTATTTAATAATATAAAAGTTTTTCTCCGCTAAAGCTTCCATTTTTTTTTATGAGGCGGATTCAAAACCTATGAAGTGAGAAATCATTAGACGTAGGTATATCTTAAGTGGAATTTGGGCAACTTATATGCTTAAGTCTAAAAATTTACTGTGTACGTATACAAGGTATAAAATGCCTTTATTCACATTTTTCTCTCAGTCTTATTTTGAATAATTGTAATGTAATCAGTGTCTTTGAGTTAAGAAAGGGATCGACCTTGACAGAGAAAAAGCAGCATTGTGTCAGCAGCCAACGTAGAATGTGATAAGGTACTCCTGGCCCCGTGTGGCTACCTTTTTGAGAATGTTGTCAACTTGTTCCACCTCAAAACGTATTGTTTCATCACGCTGAGCATCCCTGCTCTTCCACTTCCTGACATAACATTATGAATATCAGATCCGAGGACAGTCTTCAGAATGGACGCGTCTCCTACTTTTGAATTTGGCATTTAATTATATAATGAACTTGAACCTAATTATGCTGAATTTTGTTGTTATTGTGTTTTTAGACATTAGTTTGTCGCGTTTGTGTATAAATTCGAAAGAATATGTACTATTATTGGATGTTGTTATCCATTCGCAAGTGTTTGAAATTGAATACCATACCGGGACCCCGAATATCTCCGACATTTGACGGAGTCAGAAGTGGTGCGGGGGGCGACGTGTGAGCGGTTAAAGTATCTACTGGGGGCATAATCATGTCATTACTACTGAGCTTGCATAATCATTTTTAAATTGTCTCTCGGCACTTTTGGTTGGATGGAGTCAAGAAATTGAGCCTAACAACTACATATCGAAAATAGCTCTCTGCTTTCCAGAAGTGATTATTTATACCCTTAGCTAGGCTAGGGGTAGCTCGCGCGAGCGGCAGCTGGAGTTACAGTATGATGAGGGGGGCGTACATGTTAGCCACGCCCACCTGGAAGTACCTACACTTCTAGACCTCATTACTCGCCCATTTCTAAACATACCCCAAGTATTACTTTACTGTTGTTTGTATTTCATGTTAAGTTCAATTAATTAATTTCATTCAAGTTAAATGTTATGCAATACAAAACTTTAGGAGATGCATTCATTACTGAATTTGTATGTACCATATGCTCTTCTGCAACAATCATTCCTAAAAATACTCTTGCCACATATCACAACATTTGTGGTTTATAGCTCAGCGGAGCTAGGTTTTGAGCTTTCATTAATTGATTATACCATTTTCTTTTTATCTTTCGCTAGTGTTTACTTTATAGATTAGATTTTCAGAGATCTTACAGAAATTTATAGCACATTTTTAAATAAGTTTTTTAAGTACTCCTTCTCAACATAAGAGGAAGATTTTTGTTTCAAAATGTTAATACTATTTGTATCGATGCTGTAAAAAAAATTAATCATTTCAGTTAAAAAAACATGACTATTAGACTTAAGCCAATAATCAATAATGCACCGGGCATTGTATTGTAGTACCTATACGAAAAAAGTAATGTTGTTTCTATCGTAAATATTTAATTCCTAATTTACAGCATAGATATTACCAACATTTTGAAACAAAAATATTCCTCTAATATTCTTCCATTCAGAAGGAGTAAGTAAAAAACTGATTTGAAAAAATGCACTGAAAATATCTGTAAGATCTCTGTAAATCTCATACATATACCTAAGGATACACTAGCCAACGAGAAAATAAAAACTTTATTATGAATTATTAATGCAAGCTTGACCCCTATTTCAACCTTTAACCGCTGGGCTATTATTTCTGATAGAAGATTAGTGCAGAAGGGCTTACAATCGGTAGGTAGTAATTCCATCAGACCTACATAGAGGAAGATAACTTGTGGGTAAGTAAACTTCATAGAAAAAAACCTGAATTAAATTTACAATGGCTCATTGTTTTCCTCTCTCTTGACAGGAGCTGGACCACCGGTTGTTCCATGGTTCATGCTATAATAAAAATTGTATTGCAATTAAAACAATATATCTTACATAGGTATGTATATAGATATATCTTTTTCTCTGTGCCTTATCCAGTTCCAAATAATGAACAAAACTCTCCTGGATCAACGCTGACCTATATTTCCAAAAATTCTTTAAAAAACATTTGTAGAAATGATTGGAAAAGGTTATTTATTATATTATTTTTTGTAGGGCTGGTACCACCGCACTGAATGAAAGGTCATTCGAAGCTGCTATATTAGTAGTTCATGTTTTACGTCCAGTTCAGTGTAGCCGGCACCACCAAAAGGAAGCACTGACTTAGTCCTTAGTTCACCAAGGTGTTTGAAGGCTGATATCACGAGCAAAACAAAACAAAAACCTCCCCAGGTTTACCATCTTACCCCTCATTTATCATATTTTTATTTATTATTGAGAAGACTACAGTTTCGAAATTTTATATTGCACCCAAGCTGGTTGCGTTAAGAAGAGAGCGAAATATGGCTAAGCTTCCGAGAATACGATCGCTATAGGAACGGCAACTACCCCACTAGTACAATCGGCTGCACATTATAGAACAACAAATGAATGTGTGCACTCACTTGTCGGTCCTCTCGGTGAGCTGCGGTGGAGACGCGACGGCCTCGGGTCGACATTTTTGAGCGGCAGCGATGAGACCACTGAATGAATAAATAATTTTGCTTAATATATCAAAGTATGCTATATATTATAGATATTTTTTTTTAAAATAATTACTACCACCTACCACACCTTTCGGAGATAAGATTAGGAAAGATAATTTATTTCGCTATTACATGTGCATAATGCATATGTTTGTATTATCGAAGTATTTTAGTTTTGGCCTGAACTTCACCAGCTCTGGTTAAGTCTCAGTTAACATTTATCTCTCGGTTCAAGTGATAATTTCTCATACCGTTGACAGGGAGTTTAAGGCTGCATACAAGGTAAAATTCCACTCTTTCTATATTACTCTACTATTTGATTAACTTCACTCGATAGAAAAAAAGTGGTCAAGTAGGAGTAGAGCTCAAGAGAGGATTTTGTACCATTCCATTTTGCTTTTCCTGTAAAGGGGGGGGGGGGGGGGGGGGGGGAGATGCCCCATTTTTGGGATATTTTCTTTAATATCTCTTAAAATAAGTATGCATTTTCAAATTATAAAAAAAAAAATTGTTTTGTACAGCCCTTGTCATTATTTTTTTTTCATGGTTTGTCATTGTTGTTGATATATCGTACACAGTACACACATTACATTTACATACATTTTGCTCGGAATGTAATTCAAGAGCACAATATATTTACCTATGAATAATAATAAAACCATATATTTGTATTTCTTATAACGAACCTTTCCATTGATATGTCACATGATGCAATTGAAAACCAAAAAAATAAACTTCTAATTTGTCCCCCCAAATAGACATTGTTTCATTTATATTATAAATTCGTTATCTATATATGTACAATATTTCAACTTTTTCCATACAATAGATTCGAAGAAAATAAGCTTTGACAGACAGATAGAGAGACAGACCAGACACGAGAGTGATCCTATAAGGGTTCCGTTTTTTTCCTCTTTTGAGGTACAGAACCCTGGTATCTGTCTGTATACCTACGAGTATATAAAAGGGCAAGTCCTGACTTACTTTATTCATTATTCATCATAAATAGACAGTACACTGCACTCGGATTCATCATATTTTAACATTTAACATTTTGCCAGTTCAATATCACTGACTCGTCAATCCCCAGCCCAAACTGCTGGACCTAGAAACTTGAAATTTGGTGAGAATATTCCTTTACTAGGGATAAATACATTTGAGGGATAAAAATTTCCATAACTCTATCGTCTGTGTTTCCATTGTCAATTGTGAACTGGCACCAAATACAATTTTAATAAAACATTAATTAAAAATTAGATTTTATGAAGCCTTAAAATGGTACATATATTTCAAATAGTAAATTTTTTTTATAAAGAATGCTAGTCATTTTAGCAATTAGTACTTGGGCGACCAAGCTTCGGCATCTACACCTATCTAGATAGACTTGAAAAAAATAACAATATCTAAATACCAACTTTCATCCATCGTTAGAGCCATTTCCGAGAAACCAATTATATATATAGGAATATATATACAAATTTAGCTCACTTAGGCCCACTTGCACCAACACGAATTTAACTATAAACCAGTTTAACTCGTTAAACTAGCACCCGTTGTATGTGGGAACCGCGTTTAAATCCATAACTCGCTATTTAACTCTAAACTCGTGTTGGTGCAAGTGGGCATTAAAGTAATAGGATAAAAGCATTGTATTATTATGAGAAAAGAAACTTACGCAACGGGCGAAGAGCCGTCCAGATCACTGGCCGCGAACATGGAGGGAATAATTTGAGCGGCCTGGAAAGCGGCCTGCTTGCGGTGGTGGTACATGTGCACTCTCAAGCAGGACGGGTTGCGCATGGTCTTGTGGCAGATTTCACACTGCAGTGTCCCCTCGAGAGTGTCGTGCTTGTCTCTTATGTGAACCTTCAGGTTGTAGCGGTTCGCGAAGAATCTGTGGCACGACGGGCACTTCACACCGCCCGTTTTGCAATTCCAACCTGTATACACATTACACATATTATTACAAAAGGGGACTAATAATACATCTCACTTTTAGATAGATTGTTTTAGAAAGTTTCAATTACTAAAATGTTTAATAACCTATTACATACTTCTTTTAGATTGCATACAATACAAGCTCGATAATTCAGCACCATAAAAATTGTTCCTTCGCCGGATTACCGGATGTGTATGAAAATAATCTACTTTTATCACATGAAGTTACACAAAAAAAAACACATAGGTACACAAACTTATATAAAGATTCATTTTAACTTGTACACCATAACAACAACAAATAAATGTTTAGTTTATAACTTGCTAAATATTTTTAAGTCAAGCATTCAGGCTTGACTTAAAAATATTTAGCGATCAATGTAAAATTAATTTTTACATTGATGATGAGTAAAATGTGTATAGTAGGTATTGTAGGTAGGTATTGTTATAAATTAAACACAAACTTCTTTATATTCAGCACATTCTCCGTTGTTCATTGCATTGCATTGAGAAAGAATTAGCTGAGAATTACCTTCTTGTTTTATGAGTGATTCCTTTGCCGATTCCGGAATGTCTAACACACTGTGGTACATCTCGCTGTCACAATCTGTCAGTTGATCGCTACAAGGTAAATATCAAAATCAGTATCATTCAACAAATTAATAAGATTTATTTTTATATAAGTAAAATCATACATAAAGGGGAATGTAAAAAAATATTGGATCTGGGACCACCTCGCAGTAGCGAGCTATATGATTGAAAAGCGCTTTTAATGGAGTTGCACCTTTACATAATTTGAAATTGTCGGTATGCACCACAAATATTGCCTAGTAATAAAAATGCAGTCACTTGTCTGAGATGTATTCGGTTATTTCTTGCGACACGTCCATGGGCATTATCTTGGGCTTTTTCTTTTGGTAGTTGCTTTTGGAGGTGTTGGTGAGAAGACGTTTGAGGGGGCTCTTGACGTCCTCTTCCCGAGGGAACATGTCGTTGGTTCCCTCGTCGTGGGAGCCCCACCCGTGCTTGCTGCTTTCATCGTTCGTTGGTGCCACCGCGTATGGCACCAAGTCCTCAGGAGTTGGAGTCGGCGAGGGACTGCGCTGTAATTGTAGAGCAGTGTTAATAAACTGGTACCTCAGTGTTAGCCCCGTGTGGTCATTACTTAAAAATAATAGCCCACTGCATCACTTCCTGTGCATGTCGTAAAAGGTGGGTGGGTCATCATGCCTTACTTGCTGCTTGATAGTTATTGACACGGTCATGTCTTACTACACGGGTACGGGCGGTATTTCTAGGCATAATAAATGTAACACAGGGTCGAAGTTTACTATTCAATCGTCATTTGGCTGAGTGTGGTGCCACATACGTATATTTCGAGAAGAAGCTTGCGCAGTGACGATAACATTAAAAAAATCTATATTGTGCGATCACATCATCAGTGGTGACTCATCGTAACTGGAAAATTTTCTCCACAAATCGTAGGCATATTAAAATTAATTTAACAAGGTTTTCACGAGAAGCTGGGGAAGATACTCGCGGCGAGGACTGGCGACCGCCGTTCCAAAGCCTTCCTTATACGGAATTGGTATACAAATTCAGAGGGGTAACGCGGCGAGTGTGCGGGGTACGCTTGGCGTCGGTAGAGACAGGGCTTCGGCGGACTTTTCAGAAATTTATTATTTGTAGATTTTCCTAATATTAATTTTAGTTTTAGTGTATTAGTAATTTAGTTTTTATTGATGTAAAATGTTAATGATCAGCGGATATACTGATAGCGAAGAGCCTCGACGACCACCTTAAGTATACATATACAAAATGAGTAATCGCTGAGTGGTTGGGTCAAGCGCCAGATCCAGAAGGCAGCCCTGTTCGACACTGCACGCATCGTCCGGAGGTTCCTCTCTTTGGAACCTGACCATCGGTGGCCTGGGCTCGCCCAGCCGCCGGTGGTGGAAACTACATTTATACATTTTGTATATGTATACATTAGATATTTAAATATGTACAAAATTAGTTTCAAGAAATGTGTGAATAAAGGAATAAATAATAAAATACATTAAATTTAAAAACACTAACAACTTACAACTAAACAACTTTGTGTCTCATAGTGCAAGAGCAAATAATAATAAAAATTAAATAATACAATATAAAAGATACATAATGTGGTATGTATGTATGTAAGTACATAATAATACACTGTAACTGTATGTTATTTACAGTTACAGGGTTCCCTGTTGAAGGTGAGGCACATGAAGTTGTGCTTTGGTGTATTTTTTTTTCATTGCTGGACGTGGTGGTCGGTGTTGTGCTGTATTTACCAGAGTCCTTGCAGCACAACACCGATTACTTTGATTACCTCGATTGTCGGGATATAGCATGTGGTATGTTATGTTAATACTGGGAGTTGCACAAATGTTATTAAAGTTAATTGTTATTTTATTTTGATGCAAGAGCTGATGTCATCATATCATGTTCACTCTTGTTGATGTTTTGTGTTTTTAAATAGATTTTCAGAATGTGGTTTACAAAAGGTGTGTACAAATTACATCTTGACGTGAATTTGATGAACGTCTTACGCTTCGCAACAAGGGGGGGCATTCCAGAAAGTAGGCGACATAAAGTATTTACCTTAGACGGCTTCGTGCCGCCAAACTATACAACCTACAAAAGTCAACGCTACCACGTCTTAGTAACCCATCCGGCGACTACACAAAACCGTGCACTCGACCTCCTCCCCACCACCTCCCAAGAGTGCTCTCGCACTCAGTACAACTTGCGATAACGTCATAAGTATTCGTCTGATTTTCACCAAATTAACTCTAACGGACATTTCAGGCTTAACATACATTTTGGTTCAAAAATATAATAATTTTACGAACATAAACGAAAGTACACGGGGAACGTTCATCAAATTCACAAAACCAAAACCATCCCGGCGGCGGTAGTAGATCACCTACTACATCTTATTTAGTTTGTTAAAGTTATGGATGACCCTGTGACGGCCCTATAACTCGAGAACCACTTTATCGATTTACATACAGTTTTCACTGTTACATTCTGTAATTTCTCAAGATAGTTTAAGGTTTAAATCATAACGCTACGTCATCGGCAGCCTGAGCTGTGAGCGAAAAGTCACGCAAAGCGAAGTCGCGGTGGTAAGCAGCCTAAAAGGGTGTGATACGATCGAACTGAAAATTGTTGTAATTCTGTACATGAAGCTGAACATTTATTTGATAATAAACTTGAAATAATATTATGAAAGAAAACTGAACTTTTTATTCAAAAATCAACATTATGCAGTGAGATACATATTTATTATAATAGAAAAGTAGAATGTATTGAATGTAATGAATGTACTTACATCTCGACCCACAGTCAGGCCCTTCACTTGCAACATCTCGGCGGTGTGCAAGAAACTAGTCAAATCTTGTTGCTTCACATTCACCTCCCCTCGGTACATGAACTGCAGAATGTGTCTGAGCTCTGCGTGCTGAACATCCTTTAATATAACAATAGGATGCTCGCAGGGGTTCATCTGAAAACAATAAACATTCCTATTAAGAGGCGAAAAAATGCTCTGGACAGGTAAACATTTCTTAACTTTAGTATACAATATACCTATTGTTGTCCTATACAGCCTGTGGCATGGCATCGCAAAGTGACTGAAATATCAGGTGCCACAAGCTGGCACGGTGGTGCGGCAGATTTTCGGTATTAAAATATATAATGCTCTTTCAATATAAGGACAAGGCTCAAATAATACTTCGAAAAATAGGGGAAGATATACTTGATCATATAAACTTTTGTTACCACTCATAAAAAAAAAATTACAAACTCTTCAGTTGTTTTCGAGAAATAGCGACATTGGCATGTCTACGGGTGACCCTGCCTCAAGTAAAAATTATTTTAAGCATTTTTAGTTTGTTGTATTTGTGTATAAATTAGAAAGAATACATCTCTAAAGTGAATGTGTTATTATTGGAGGTTTTATCCATTTGTGTCTGTGTGAAATCGAAACAAAACATAATCTCACTCTATTTTCAATATTCAACTCAGAATTAGGAATCAAAACAAAGGTCAGTGCACTGGAAGTTACAGATAAGTTTATAGGAAATTTTGTCAAGATTACTCCCATGGTAAATTTGTTGTCAGTGTTCGTAATCGGGTAAAAACACAATCAGTTGTAGTATCTTTTACGTATGCGAACCTATGATGTCGAAATTCGCCTCACTAGCGACGCGTCGCTGGCGCCGGCGCCAACGCTTGAGCGGGTTAACTAAGTATTAAAAATCACAAATACATACACCACAAATAGCACTAGACGAAAATGTAGAAATAAATAAATGTAAATATAATGCCTGCTCCGCACAGCAGTTAGTAGCCGGCGGATGTGAGAGTAGGTGCTCCGCGCGAGCTTTCTTTATTTATTTGTGAATTGATTTTAAATCCCAAATGTTTAATGTTTGTGGTAGGTATCTTAGTGGCAGCGTACTCCTACACAATGATATATAAATTTGTGTATTCGAATTGTCAATTTTGTTAGATAAAATTCGGAAAAAATGTCAGGTGTTTTCCGTGGCAAAAGAGTTTATTGACCTAGCTTGATTATTTTACGAAATATTTGAGTTTATGTGTGCGAGTGCGAAATTTCGCATGGCGAAAATGGGCTGGAAGCCTGCGGAGGTCAGCATTATTATAAAGTGGTATTCAAGGGGAGTGAACAGGGTAATATATGGAAAGTCCAAGGGTTAACAGTTGAACTGTTAGCAAGTCAAGTGTAGAAAGCTCTAGGTACTTGGCACAGAACAAAGGTGAATAATATAGAGGTAAAATATGAACCTTGAAGAGCTCCTTGAAGTAAGGGCTGCATACGGAGAGGATGAGCTTGTGCGCCTGTATGTACTGCCCCTCCGCCGCGAGCGTCACGTCCACCAAGTCTTCGCCCTCGAGCAGCGCATGGAATGCCGACGATAAGTTGGCGTGGAAGTCGTTCCATCTCAACGAAAATTGTTCCGTCATCTGGAAATGAAACACGTCACTAGAGCGCAGGAAGGGCGTTCCAGTTGTTTACATGCGCAGCTAACTGTACGCGTCGGATGACGCCGCCGCTCCGCAGCCAACAGGTAGCCTACTTATACGCTCGCTAACAACACACGCACTATTCACCTTTTGTCTTTTCACACGGCTCCTGCGTACGCGCCGGGTTGAGCAACGGCTGCCGCTGTATTCGGAGAAGCTCGTCGTCAACTAAAGGTTCATTGTATCGCGTTGGATGGGGCGCGAGGAAGGTGTCTGCTTGTGAATACTTTGCTTGCGAGTTGCTTGTTCCACTCCACCACAGCCGATTACAAGTTGGTAATGTTGTCGGTACTGCGATGGTGTTGCCACTTCGTATTGCATTTTTGGTTGTTCACATGCGCCTGGAAGCAAATTCACGGCCTTAGGGGCATCTTAGGGGGAATCGCACTGAATAATGTTAACGGGAGTGCTATGTCCATCATTGAACCGATACGGATTGACGATTGAAATATATGTTCAAAGTTAAAGGCCTTCTACACGGTTGAGTGGTTGGATCAATTTATGCTCAATAACCTTGGTTGGGTCAACCAAATTGTTCGAGGATTTACACGATCGCGTGG
Organism: Nematopogon swammerdamellus; assembly: GCA_946902875.1. Classification (NCBI taxonomy): domain Eukaryota; kingdom Metazoa; phylum Arthropoda; class Insecta; order Lepidoptera; family Adelidae; genus Nematopogon; species Nematopogon swammerdamellus. Next base: position 11,625,990 of record OX336338.1, read on the forward strand.
TTGGCTCAACTTATCAGTCCTTACTCCTATATTGGATCGCGGGCAGTCAAGACGTCTTCCGACTGTCTGTGGGCTCGCTCATCGTCACACACACACAGCCCGGTTGCATATTAGCAAACTGCACTATGGGAGTTTCAACGAAACGTAACAAAAACGACATGCGCTGCCTCACCATTAGGTTAGCGAAGCGACGCATCTTCTATATATTAACCATGGTTATTTTTTTTAAACCACCAAAACGTTCACTTTGATAGTTCTTAGTTAATAATCTTAGTTTGGGGAGAAAACTCGCATAGTGCAGTTTGCTAATATGCAGCCCGGTTGCATATATCCAAAGTCCACTAGGCGAATGATGCTGATTGGTCGATGCCAGTTTGGCGGAAAATTTAAATTTCATCTGGCTCCGCCTCCGGCACATCCAGCGAACCTGGTGAATCCGATATTCGTTAGCTTGTTTATATGATATGGTGGCCCAGTGGTATGGTGTAGGGATTGCAATTTTATGACCATGGGTTCGAATCCCACAAATTATTTTTGTTTTTTGTTTTTTTAAGCAATGTTAGGGTGTTAAAATTAGGTTAAGGTTATTTTTTTATAACCACCTAAAAAAACTTTATTTTCGAAAATGTTTTCGAAAATACTTCCGAAATTTAAATTTCTTCCTTTTTTTTTTGTTAAGTTATGTTAGGGTGTTAAAATTAGGTTAAGGTTATTTTTTTATAATCACCTAAAAAAACTTTATTTTCGAAAATACTTCCGAAATTTAAATTTTCCCGCAAAACTGAGAACGATCAATCAGAGCACTTCGCCTAGTGGACTTTGGAAATATGTAGCCCGGTTACATTACAACCCGGCGGCGCCGGAGATTTTGCCTCAGTATCTACTAATACAAAGGAGTATACTAGTACGTCTCTCGGCAAGCGCCAGATTATGACTGAGCGCCAATGAAGAAAGCCCGGCGTCCGGTGTGTGTGACGATGAACCCGGTTTAAATTCTGTTCTGATCTGTTCTAGGTAGAACAGAAAAGAATCGGCAGGTCTGTGGCCGCGCTAACACAAAATTACCAATCCCATTGTAAATACCCTAGCAATCAATTGTGACGTTCCATCGTCGCTGGCAGACTTGGAGCCGCCCTAGAATGGTCCGATCTTGGTGCGCTCGTCATTCTTTGCCTTGCCCGTCTGCAATACACAAAAGTGGCGGCTCGATTTTTAAATCAATATCGATCTTCGACATCGATGCTGTCACAAGCAAGACATCGCTAATGCTAAAAACGATATTTCAAAATATTTTTGCGAGGGGTTTTTAAATAACACAATACTCGCATAATTATATTAACTAACGTAGGTAAGTACATACATACGACATATGTCTCCACACCGACTAGATTTTGGAATTTTTAGGAAGTTATGTATGGATATATTTTGTTTATTTCTAATAAATGACTGGACTGTCCGGTTGATATTTGTTAGATGGGTGTTTTGTTTTTATAATAATACTAAACAGAGATAAATTTCCCACGATTTAGGGTGGATTACCATTTGTAACATCGAGCGAAGAAAATCTACAGGAACATCTAATCTACTTCGAATATTCAACATAAATTTTCATCAACATCGATGCTTTTAACCATCCAAAGAATCTTGCGACTGAGACAGACAGCTGACTGACTGACGTGAGTTAGTACATGAAGTCACGTCACATGAAGTGAGTGAAGAAAATCAAACAAAAGTGCACACCACGCGTGAAGACGGTGTACGGCGGCGTCCCCCAATCCATACATATTATAATCAATTTCGAGGTCGTTTTACAGCCGTAAGCTTTAGATTAGATGAGCGTGTAATAACTAATAACAGACATAGGTAATATCTTATCTAACTATGTGAAATGTTCTAACGGCAGGCTCGGTCGTGATGTGTGCAATGTCGGCTCATCAAGATGACAACGCCAACGATGGAGTTCTCGTGTTCAAGAAGATATCGAGCGCTCTGTTCTACGCGCTCGCCTCCTTCATGATCACGGTCGTCAACAAGACGGTGTTGACGAGCTTCGGCTTCCCCTCCTATCAAGTTCTCGGGCTGGGACAGATGATCGCAACGATCCTAGTGCTCGGCTTCGCCAAACAAATACACATAATACAGTACCCGCCCTTGGATCAAAGTGTACTGAAGCGGATATGGCCCTTGCCCCTGATCTACTTGGGGAATATGGCTACGGGACTCGGAGGAACCAAGGAGTTGAGTTTGCCCATGTTCACGGCTCTCCGAAGGTTCAGTATTCTCATGACTATGATAGCTGAGCGATTCGTGTTGGGTGTGAAGGCTTCGTGGCCCGTGCAAGTGAGTGTGTTCTCGATGGTGTGCGGTGCACTGTTGGCTGCGTTCGACGATGTCACCTTTACTCTGTCCGGCTACACTTTGGTTCTGCTCAACGACATTTTCACTGCTGCCAATGGTGTCTACATGAAGAAGAAACTAGACGCCAAGGACTTGGGAAAATATGGCTTGATGTACTACAACGCGCTGTTCATGATAGTGCCGGGCGCGTGCATCGCGTGGCTGACAGGAGACCTGCACAAGTCTGCAGAGTACGACGGATGGAATAATTTACTCTTCTTAGTGCAATTTTTTTTATCGTGCATAATGGGCTTCATTCTATCCTGCAGTGTGATGTTGTGTACGCAGTTCAATAGTGCTCTCACTACTACAATAATAGGGTGCCTGAAAAATATTTTTGTGACATACTTGGGTATGGTTATAGGAGGTGATTATATTTTCTCGTGGCTCAATTTCATTGGACTAAACATAAGTGTGCTGGGTAGCCTGCTGTACACCTATGTTACATTTAAGAGGAAATCAAACACTAGTCACTTATTGCACCAGGACAGCAAAGCCAGCCAGCCACTGTTACATACCGTTTAATACTGTCTATAATTTATTTGTTAGCCCAGAAGTATTGTAATTAAAACATGTGTTTGTCAAACTAGCTCGGTTACTACATAATTAGGCATATGGTACTAGCACACCAAACTTTTTGTTATAAATGCTGTACATAATAACTTAGGGAATTCCTCGTAAATATGTTGTACAAAACACTTTTAATTATATCAAGCAATCTATTTATTCAGTTTTCTTGTAATAATTTGATATTATATCTAATGATATGATTGAAGAACTTGTTACAACATGATTGAACATGATACAAGGTCATTGCTGTTTTTTTTTTACTGTAAAGTTACTTGATAGGTATAGGTAGGTTTGTTTTCTTATGAAGTATATTTTAATTTTCGTTAATTTTCTTTACCACTAGGTATTTGCAAGGATACATATCTGGTGGATATATTTTTAAGTAGTATTCAACTAATTTATCACAAAGTAGCTAAGCATGCATTCACATCATACCGATGGGGTCTCCAACTCTTCTGTCATTTAAATGCCAACTATTATGCTAAACATTTAAACTTAATTACACTCTACGAAGAAGACTTTTATTCCATTAATAGATTTAACTATAAGAATATGTGCCATAGGCTGAGATATTTTATTTCTTAATATCTCTGAGTTGTATATTCATTTATAAATATTATGTCAGCGTGTAGGAATAATCATTCTAGTAACTTGTGTTCTTACCCAAAGCGAGGTTGTATTAATGTGTGCGTAACAACCAAAGTGATGTTAAACATCAATTTTTTCCCAATGAATCTATTAAAATATTGTAGGTACTTACAGACATTTTTGTAAACATGCATCCTGATAAAACCACACAAAAATATGCATTTATTCAGATTTCTTATAATGATATGAGAGGGCAATGCTGCAATGCTACTATTGTTGAATTTGTACCAACTTGATTGAACATAATAGAAGGTCGTTGCTTTACTTTTTAAAAGGTTCCTAAAATGATGTTATAGGTAGGTTTGTAATTTAATAACATGAATTTCTTTTTTTAATTTATATAATAATTTGTAAGGCATGCGCTGTGTATATTGTAGATATTAATTCTATTTTTATATGTTATGTATATGTATTCTTTTTACTAAAATTTTTTTGTGTTAAATATTATCACCTGTAGGTAATTGCTATTTCTCATTGTTGATCTGAGCAGAACATTTTGTTGTTATGATGTTCACTAGGTAATGTGGGTGTTGCAGCTGTCACTACATTACATTACAAACTAATGTGTAAGCACTCTAATGTTCTCCGTATACTTTCCATAAAAAATAAAAAAAATCGGTTGTCTGTAAAGTCGGTTTACGGACAATAGTTTTGCGTGATAACGTCATTCCGAAAATAATTCTTAGGTGGTTATAAAAAAAACTAAACACCCTAAAAAAAATTTAACACCGTAAAATTGCTTAAAAAAGAAAAAAAAAGAAAATCATTTTTGAGGGATTCGAACCCATGGACAAAAATTACAAATCCTACACTCTTACCACTGAGCCACGAAATCACATAAACGACCAAACGAATATCGGATTCCCTTGGTTCGCTTTCGGCTTGGGCCGATTGTGCCTCTCTATCGCTTGTTACGCGCTCTCGCTTGCACACACAGGCTCAGATGGAACGTGACATTTTTTCGTGCGTGCAGCCGGTGTTGATCAATTTATAAGATGTGACGTTGTCACGTCAAAAAAAATATTAGAAAACCACGAGGATTACCTGCCATTGTTGAAATTAATATAGGGACTGCTGCAATAATCAGATATAAATCAATAATAAGACATAGGATATTTAATTTTACGTTACGAAAAAAATTATCAAAGAGGCATATTGAATATTGTTTGCACATAACTAAAATAAAATATTACACCTTTGATATGTCCAATGAATGAGTTAACTAGAATTGATCACTAATCACATCACATTACCTATATTTTGTTAAGGTTTGGGAATGTCTTGTGCAAAGATTTATAAAGAAACTTTTCAAATAAGTAATGTAAATTGAACATGTTATTTTATAATGAAGCTTGTACTAAGCGTGTAAGCTCTGGAATATTTAATTTCAAACAATAAAGGTTTTATCATTGATTTATATCAAATTTAACAAATTTTAAAACTTTACAAAAAAACTAACAAATTTTTTAATATTATTTATCAGGTGTTTCGAAAATATCTGCAGGAAATTTCCACAGCTTGCTTTGTTATAAGTACTAAAATCTTTATTAAATAATGTATTATTAAATATTGCTTTGTGACCAAATTTTTTACTGAATACAGTTCCCAGTATACATATTATTATACGGTGTGGTTTGGGACTTGATTAATTAGTGTTGCAACGGATATTCGGTTTCTATCCTGTATCCGGCCCATTCCCTATCCCTTGCAACACTATTGATTACCTACTTAGTATGAAGAGCAGTGTTGGTAGTGTGCGCGTCATAGCTCGACGAGTGTAACCAAACATCTGTGAGTTGTCTTACCTCCAAGTTATCATTTACCACCCTTAGCTCTCCTTACACTGTAATATAACTTATATTATGTAACACAATATGCCATTTATGTATTTGGTTAGCTTTATGGTTTCGGGGACAGTAAAGACAGGCTACTGATGTGGGGAAGATCAAGTGCGCGTAGCTACGCTTACTTACTTGATTTTTATTTAGATTTATTGATTGTTTAGTTTTTTATGGTTTTATTCGCGATTCTAATGCTTATATTTTAATTACGCACCTAGCAAAGAAAGATATAAGGATAGCATTATAATATAAAATAATTATCGATGAATTCTTCTTTAGTTATACAAGAACAACTTCCGTTACGTGGCCAGCACTTCGGCACAGCATATATATGGCTAAAGCAGTATGGAAACTAGGCCTATTTGTTAAAATAAGTACCTACGCTCCATTGGAGCGTTAGGGATGTCAATCAAATTTTTTTGTAAAATTGTAAAATTATTATTTATTAAAACATTTATTTAGGTTCTGTAATGTAAGGTTCTGTCTGTAATGTGATCAAATAATCAATATAATCAATCATCAATAATAAGTTCAAAACGTGGTTGCTATAAATATGAATTGATATAACTTTTCTTGACTTTTGTCAACTTTTATTAACTTTTGTAAATTGTTTACAACTTTTGTCAGCTCTTGTCAACCATTGTAAATGTTTGTCAACTTTTCTCATGTTTTGCCAATTTCAGTCATCTTTTGTCAACTTTTATCGACTGTTGTCAAGTCTTGTCAATGTTTGTCAACCTTGGTAAACTTTTGTCAGCTTTCGTCAACATTTGTCAACTTTTGTCATCTTTTGTCAACTTTCATCGACTGTTGTCAACTCTTGCCAATGTTTGTCTACCTTGGTCAACTTTTGTCAACTTTCGTCAACATTTGTCATCTTTTGTCAACTTTTATCGACTGTTGTCAACTCTTGTCAGTCTTTGTCAACCTTGGTCAACTTTTATCAACTTTCGTCAACATTTGTCGACTTTTGTCATCTTTTGTCAACTTTTGTCTATTTTTCTCGATTTTTGTGAAATTATAGCCACTTTCGTCATCTTTTATCAACTTTTCTCATCTTTTATCAACTTTACTCATCTTTTGCCAACTTCTGTCACCATTTGTCAACTTTTATCGACTGTTGTCAACTCTTGTCCAGTTTTGTAAACTTTTGAGAACTTTTATCAACTCTCGGTAACTTATGTCAACTCTTGTCAACTTTTGTCAACATTTTTCAACTTTTGTCAACTTTCGTCAACTTTTGTCAACTTTTGTTAACTTATAGCCACTTTCGTCATCTTTTGTCAATTTTTGCCAACTTCAATTAGCTTTTGTAAAATTTTAACGACTGTTGTCAACTTTCGGAAATTTTTGTCAACTTTTGCCAACTTCTGTCACTTTTATGAACTTAGGCCAGCTTCCGTCAACTTTTGTCAACTTTCGTCATCTTTTGTCAACTTTTACTAACTTCTGTCAACTTTTAACCACTATTGTCAACTTTTGCCAAGTTCTGTCACTTTTATGAACTTTTGTCAGCTTTCGTGAACTTTTGTCAACTCTTGTCACCGTTTGTCAACTTTCGTCAACTATTGTTAATTAATGTCAACTAAGTATTGTCAACTTTTTTCATATTTTATCAACGTTTGTCAACTTATGTCAGCTGTTTGTCAACTTTCGTCAACTTTTCCCATCTTTTGTCCAGTTTATCAACTTTCGTTAACTCTTGTCAACTTTAGTCAACTTATGTAAACTCTTGTCAACTTTTGTCAACTCCTTGTTAACGAAAGCTGACAAAAGTTCATAAAAGTGACAAAAGTTGACAACAGTGGTTAAAATATGATAAAAGCTGACAAAAGCTGAGAGAAGTTGGCAAAAGTTGACAAAAGATGACGAAAGTGGCTATAAGTTCACAAAAGTCGAGAAAAGTATACAAAAGTTGACAAACGTTGACAAAAGATGACTAAATGTTGACGAAAGTTGACTAAGGTTGACAAACAACCACAAGAGTTGACAACAGTCGATAAAAGTTGACAAAGATGACAAATGTTGACGAAAGTTGACAAAAGTTGACCAAGGTTAGGTTGACATTGACACGAGTTGACAACAGTCGATAAAAGTTGACACAGGTCGATAAAAGTTGACAAAAGATGACAAAGGTTGACAAATGTTGACGAAAGTTGACAAAAGTTGACCAAGGTTGACAAACATTGACAAGAGTTGACAACAGTCGATAAAAGTTGACAAAAGGTGACAGAAGTGGGCAAAGATAAGAAAAGTTGACAAAAGTTGACATAAGTTACCGAGAGTTGGCAAAAGTTCTCAAAAGTTTACAAAACTTGACAAGAGTTGACAACAGTCGATAAAAGTTGACAAAAGGTGACAGAAGTTGGCAAAAGATGAGAAAAGTTGACAAAAGTTGACAAGAGTTGACATAAGTTACCGAGAGTTGACAAAAGTTCTCAAAAGTTTACAAAACTTGACAAGAGTTGACAACAGTCGATAAAAGTTGACAAAAGGTGACAGAAGTTGGCAAAAGATAAGAAAAGTTGACAAGAGTTGACAACAGTCGATAAAAGTTGACAAAATGTGACAGAAGTTGGCAAAAGATGAGAAAAGTTGACAAAAGTTGTCAACATTTGTCAAAAGTTAATATAAAGTGACAACAGTCGAAAAACGTTTGTAAACATTTTTTTGCATTCTAAAAGATCGCGGACTATCCGTGGCGCATGCAACAAAAACAAACACGACCACTCGGACGCGGCACCCGCGACTGATTGTTTGCGACATTCGCTTCGGGGCCTTGTTGAGGCGTGCGTGTGTGTGAGTGCGTCGTTTCGATCGTTTTGTACGTAGTTTCCATACTGCTTTAGCCATATATATGCTGTGACTTCGGTGTGGTCCAAAATGTGTGATGTCCTTTAAGAACTCAAAACAATACCCACCATTGAAAGTAGTTGATATGAATTTAATACAATAAGATCACCTTTGTCTGTTTGTCCATCAAATAAAATAATATTAATAAATTCGAACACTACCCGTGGACACGTGGACTCTTGACGGTCGCTGTTGTCCAAAGGTTGAAAGTTGCCCAGCGAGCAGCGAATCGAGCCATATTATCGTTATTTAATATGGTGCATAACGAGGCAATCCGCAGACGCACCAAAGTAATCGATATTGGACACTGGGTGGCTAAGCTCAAATGGCAGTGGGCTGGGCATTTCAGCCGAAGAGACGACGACCGCTGGAGTCACTGTGCTACATTGGCGGCCGTGGACAGGAAAACAGAGTTTAGGAAGACCACTCACCAAATGTGACGAAGACATCAAGTACATCAGCGGAAAGCAGTGGTTCCGTACAACTGAAGGCCGGGAGGACTGGAGGAAAATTTGAGAGGCGTATTTCCAGCAGTGGACGCATGCACGCCGACTGACTTGATTGACAAACGCGGATAATTCTTAAACTGAACAACTTTTGTTCTTAGTTGCGTGGCAGGCAAGTATGGCATATCCATATACTTAAGTAGTAATTTTTTAATTTTAACGGCTATGTAAATAGTTTGTGTTTTCCGTCCAGTTCAGTGTAGCCGGCACGACCGAAGGGAAGCACTGATATGGCACCTAGTTCACCCGGTGTTATGGGCCGACATCACGAATGTTGATGTAGCAAACCGTGTCAGTTTCCATAAAAAAAAAAGTGCCAACTGCACAATCGAAGGGCACAAATTTCAAAGTAGCTACGTTCTACAGGGTGTTCGGCACATCGACTGACAAATTTTTTTTGTAGGTGAGTGGGTGTGTCACGTGGTATCCAGATACGATTTTTTACGTGAATTTGATGAAAAGTCTTTGGGCTCGGATAAGGGGATGCGACTAAAAAAAATTAAGACTTTTTTTGTACTTTGCGACGCATAATACTCAGCAACCAGACTACGTACAACAATTGTAAATATGTCGGATGAAAGATCCATCTGACGACTTCAAATACGTACATACATACATACATATCACACACGCTGAATCCCGACAATCGGGGTAAGCAGAGTAATCGGTGTTGTTTATTTATTTATTTATTTATTTACTTTATTCGGGAAATAGACAGCCTAGCCGAAACAACAATACAAAAAACAAAAGTCAAGTATTACGCCTATAAACATATTTCCACTAAAACATCTAAGATTATAATAACGTAGAAAAAATTTACAGAATATTAGGTATTTAGTCGTATAAAAGTGGTGAGGGCGGGGTGGGGGAAATGGGGAAGGGGTAGGGGAATTATGTGGTTTGTTATGTATATGTAAGGGTGTGTGTGTAAGGTGTGTGTGAGATTGTGCTGCAAGAACTCTGGTAAATTACAGCACAACACCGACCACCACGTTTCGCAAAGTATTCGAACGAGATTCAATCGATCAAGCAGCAAGTAAGGCACGAAGACCCACCTGCTGCTTGACTCGGTGGAAGTACCGTGCCAAGGTGAGAGGTGGCGATCCCGTCGCCCTTTAGCACGGCATCTTGTCCTTATCCCTTAGTCGCCTTTTACGACATGCACGGGGAGAGATGCAGTGGGGCTATTCTTTTTAAGTACCGGGCCCACACATTTTTATTTTGTCATTCCATCTTTTCTGGCCCAAATCAGCCCTTCAAGTTGGCATGTTTTGAAAAATACGAAAACTCGTAAACTTCAAACACCTCTCGCCGTAGACGGCTCTCGCGGTTTAGTCGTTAACGCTGCATAATCGAGATAACCGTTCAGTCAATTTGTAAAAGGCAGAACCTATATTATAATAGGCACTATGTTGTACCTACCTATAATAATAGCCCTGACAAAATAAAAAAAAATTCTTGTAAGTGGTGTAGGTATAGCAGGGGGTGTTTTTCTAGGTATGTAATAATAGGTAGATATTATTTTTCATTTTATGGTCACAGATACTGACAGAATCACTTTTCGAATTCAATTAGTACAAAATAAAGTAGGTAGCTCTAATAGTTTATTAGGTAGATATAAATCTAAAAAAGTGAAATAAGAATAGTACCTACCTCTAGTAAAATAATGTTGGCACAGGTAGGTACCAATCTGTGTGCGGGCCGGTGCGGTGCCGGTGGGCGAACATAGGTACTTAGGGCAAGTTAAAATTATTTTTCTAATACCTACTTGTATCCTTGTTGTTTAAGCCCATCACAGACATAGCTGTAATATAATATATTAATATAAATCATAGCATGGCATATTAAGATATATTTTCTATAGTAATCTTCGAGTGACCACAGACGCAGCTAATGAGTGTAAAAATACATATAGCATAGCTATCGTCTGTGGCAGCTTGCTATAACATAATATACAGCTTAGTATATATTATAGGTATATAATATAATATATACTAGGTATATTATATTAGTATATATTATAGCAACATATGTGATGGGCTTGAACTTATAAAATAAATGTATTAATTTCAAATAAAGGTTTACCAAATCAGTTATTTATGTCTATATCTATGTGTATTCATTTATAATTATTTATAACAACCCACCCATACATGTAACAACACAACCTGGGTAATGGTGGCATTGTTTGTGGTCAAAATCTACAAAAGTTGACAAAATTAGTCAAAGTTTACAAGAGACGTAATTTTTTAATTACCTACTTGAATACAAACATATCTAAGGACAATCCCGGTTAAATCAGCTTTCTAATCAAAAAACCGCATCCAAATCGGTCTATCCGTTTGGGAGCTACGGTGCCACAGACATAGGCAACTTATAAATAACCCTCCTTTTGCGTCGGGGGTTAAAAATAAAGTATGTACTTGTCAACAACAAAAATTCGTGTGCCGCGAGCGACGAACAAATCTCAAACAATCTATCATAGTGATCCCGCTCCCGCTCATTAAATCGAGGCCGATTAGTTCGACATCTAGCAATATATTTTTACGAGTAGATATAAATACTGAATTTTGTAATTAGAATAACTTAGGTACCTACCGATGATAAGATATTCCACTATTATGCACATTAAACTTGGCGGCAGCGTTTTTACACGTAAACACAGAGCCCGCGGGTATTTTAAACAGTAGCTCACATCTGTTGTCTCGCTCGACTGCGGCCGACGACACGACAGAATGGTGAGCCAGCGAGCGACGCACGAATGAAACAAGTACGTTTATACTTATATTGTGTTACCCTGACGTGGGTTCGTCCGACGCCCCTATTACCTACCGTACCTAGCTATAATGCGCGGGGCGGATCTCGGCGTGTCGCCGCCGCAGCGGCTCGTCAGTGTTCTCCCTCGCACCCGCACCGTACTTGTATAGTGTATGCGCGTGGCGGGTCGCCCGCTGCGGCGACGACACGCCAAGATCCGTCCCGCGCATTATACCTACTAAAATAACATAAGATACTTTATTTTGGGGTTCCGTACCTTAAAAGGTAGAAACGGAGCTCGTATAAGATCACTCCCATGTTCGTCCGCCTATCACATAGGTTTTTCTGGAAAAAAACTTTCGTTTTGACATAGCTATTATATGATTTTTTATTTTAAGATGTTGATTTTATTAGGGTCAGGAGTTCAGGAGTCAGGAGATAGACATAGATTACAAGAAAAGTGTAGTTTTCTCCAATAATAGTTGCAATGCAGCAAAAACAAGTGTTTTATATATTTTAATTACAAGAAGCAATGGTTTGCCTGACAGTCAAACCATTGCTGTAGCTTTTATTTCGGCGTTTCGGTATTTTCCAAAACACAATTATTTTGGTAAATACTACACAAATATATTGTGTGGTGGTACGGAAGCGTCGTCGGTGCGCGAGTCCGACGTTTATTTTAAGTAAGGTGGGCAGAGGCTGTCGACACCTTTATTCGTAGCATTCGTAAATGATGAAGACATGAAATCACGGATGACAAATGACAACACGGATTTTATAGGTGATGTAGCCAACCGTGTCGTGTCAGTTTCCATAAAAAAAGATCGTACGTAACCAGTGTTGCCAGGGTCGATTCCCACTTTGATACGCCTGGGTGCCTGAAATAGTAGAGAGATACGCGCGGTGTATCTCCTCCCTCCTGTGGTGTAGCTATTAAACTCCGTTTATTATTAGCTAAAAATCCTCCTTTATAGGTAATATGGAAATTCCATAAGAAAAAAAACCTGCACGAACGAGACGAATGCAAATAATTCAACATACACACATATACTATCATAGGCGTGTGGCATGGGGGGTTTGGGGTCCAACCGCCCCCCCCCCCCCCGCCCCGGAATCAAAAAAATTTACGTGGTAAGTGTAAATTTTTTTAACATTGAAAATGTTTTTTCGATCGCTTCAGTATAGCCCCCCATTTTCGCTGAGAGTGTGAAATCGTCCTTGTATCGCGAGTTTTGGGGCTACGCTAGTGGTTGAGGGCTCAAAGACGCGTATCGGCTAGGGCTACAAGATAGTGTTGGTTTTATTTTTTTTTTAAAGTAGATGATGGTTCGTGCTGTAGGTGGTCCCTCAAATTTTTCCCATTTTCGCTGAGAGTGTTAAATCTACTTTTGGAAGTGCAACAGCGTAGAGAGCGAGGAGGAATATCCGAATGTATGAAATAAATTGTGAAAAATCAAATCACGGCTCGCAGATCCACGGGTGACTTTGTTAGTTTGTTCTGGGTTCTGATGATGGAGCCGGAAGGAAGCCATACGAACTCCTAAACTACACATGATAAGCCCATCGTGTTTGGGCTCGTAGGATTTTTCTTCGCAAGTACTCTTGTCATATATGATGTTCAGGGTCCTGATGATGGAGCCGGAATGAAGACATAGGAACTCCTAAACCACACATGATAAATCCACCGTGTTTGGGCTCGTTGGATTTGTCTTCGCAAGTACTCTAGTCATATGTTATTTCCAAGGTGATGACTGATGATGGAGACGAAAGGAAGCCATAGGAACTCCTAAACTACACATGATAAATCCACCATTTTGGGCTCGTTGGATTTGTCTTCGCAAGTACTCTAGTCATTTTCTTTTTCAGAGTCCTGAGATAGAGCCGGAAGGAAGCCATATGAACTCCTAAACTAAACATGATTTATAAGCCCATCGTGATTGGGCTCGTTGGATTTGTCTTCGCAAGTAGGTACTCTGGTCCCATATGATGTCTAGGGTCCTGATGACACATGATAAACCCGTCGTGGTTGGGCTCGTTAGATTTTTCTTCGCAAATACTCTTGTCCTAGATCATGTCCAGGGTCCTGCTGATGATGCCGGAAGGATGCCATAGGATCTCCTAAACTACACATGATAAATACGTGTTTGGGCTCGTTGGATTTGTCTTCGCAATTACTCTTGTCATAGGTAGGTATATTATGTCCAGTATCCTGATGATGGAGCCAGAAGGAAGGTATAGGAACTCCTAAACTACACAAGTAAATTATTATTATTTTTTTTATGGAAATTTACACGGTTAGCTACATCACCTACATCATCCGTGATGTCAGCCCATAACACCGGGCGAACTTGGTGCCACGTCAGCCTTCCCTTCGGTCGTGCCGGCTACACTGAACTGGACAGAAAACACAAACTATTTACATAGCCGTTTCGACCGACCTTTCATTCAGTGGGGTGGTACCAACCCGGGCGGGTTAAACCCTACCACCTAGTAATATAAGAAGGGAGTCATATCCCTTAGTCGCCTTTTACGACATACACGGGGAGAGATGCAGTGGGGCTATTCTTTTAAAGTACCAGCCCCACACGGTACAAATAAATCCACCGTGTTTGGGCTCGTTGGAATTGAAGTATTAAAAATGTTTTTTTCTACGTTACCATTTTTTTAATTCGTTTAACTATTAATAAATTTTTAAATAGAGTTAGGTTAGGTTAGAAGATAGCGACGCATCTTCTAACCTAACCTATATTATATTTGATATTTATTAATTTGTTACTTTAGTTATACGTAATGTCAAGCTTATCTCTTTTTCTGCCTAAATATTAGTTTAAATTTTTTAAGCTGCTTGTGTTTTGAAAAATAATAAAAAATATATAAATGTAGTATTTTTTTTATTTTGTTGAGTTCATTTTCAATGTACCTCGAAGGTACACGAAGGTACACGAGATCTGTGAATGTTTAACTACCTAGGTATAATATTAATTATAAATTTTTTGCATGCTAACTAGGCATGCATTATTTCTACCACCTAGAAAAATTTCTAGACTATTTCCAAAGAGTTTGTATTACCTACGTCGTCGCTGGAGTCGCTGCGCTCCTTTAGACGTAATACGAACTGTTTGACTATTTCCAGCATTAGAATTACCTTCGATCAAATTTGAAACCCCCCTCCCCCCCGAACCAAAATCCTGGGCACTCCGTGTGTAGTAGGTACCTACTATAAGCGGGAACGCCCCAGGTACGACATCGATCAAATAGTACGCACTTCGTACTTTTATAAAGTAGGTACGTCTGGCAACCCTGACGTGATGCGATGTTTGTATGTGTAGTACGTAGGTGTACCTACCTACCTACGTGTATACAAACAATTTTATACAATTTCTATGTATGATTGAGTTTATAGTCGGTGATGCTATCAGTAATCAAATCACGCATTACCTACCTATTTGCTTGCTTTGCTTGTCCCTTATAATAAATAAACAAAATTTACCCCCGCGTCTTCCAAAAATTCAAGTTCTCGCCATGTTAATACTGTTCATATCCTCCCCATTTCCTAGATATCCTCTTTTATAATCCGCACATTATTTCAAGGTCTCCAGGAATTTATTACCCGATATAATAATATAATATTATAGGCATCTAATTAATAGTTTTTCAATATCATATTTTTAGACACTGTACCCATATCTGTGATTGTACGGACAACAAAGAATATAATACCTCCTTCCTAAGGTATTATATTCTTGCCAATATTTGGAACTCGCTTGGATCTTCAACTTGACTCTCATATTGAGCCTGAACATACCTACCTCCTCTTTGGCCTCAACTGAAGAGGTCACGTCACGTGCCATTAAAAAAATGTTTCAGTGCGTTCCAACTACGCTACGAACACCTCGTCGCTGCTTGCTTGACTCGCCATTTTGTTTCAGAAACATTCATACATACACACACACCTAGGTACCTATGTATCTAATATTTGAAGTATGACGTCATCTATTTGGGGTTCATCCTTTGAAGCATTTCAAATGTGTCTCGTTCAACGCTGCTTGGCCATTGCTATGACGACATACCTATACTATACGCCGACGTACGACGACATACGACGCTATACCTACAAGATTTTTTTTGTCTAATCCCATGACACGTGCCGCGCCTGGAAGGAAGGACCACTTCTTATATAATATTTATTATTTTTATAATTTTACCATGCATAGTTTAAAAGATAATAAAAAATGAAAATATATGAAAATTGAGCATTCCCCCACCCCTATCTCCCAAATTACCTACCTACTTAGTAAAATTTGGAGAAAATTGGAAATATGAGGCCCCTCTTATATTTTACAGGAAAACTTAAACGAAAATCCTAAGTCTTAACAGTTCTCACGGAAAAATGAATGGTAGTTACGGAACTCTCTCTACTTGACCGCTTTAAAAAAATATTATTGTGGTAAATTAAATCAAGAACATTCTTTTTTCTGTGCCCTTCAAATATGAAAGTATTTTTTTTTACCATAATACATCTAATGATCACACCGTCAGTCAGCGTGTAAGCATCCACTGCTGGACATGCGCCTCTCCAATTTTCCTCAAACATGAAATAGATTGATTTTACCTACAAAATTAAAAAAATATATATAGGTATATCTTTTTTCTTAGATTTGATTCAGCCCCATGGCACCCTCCAGACACTTGGCTCCCATGGGATCCTCGGATAATATTTCCGCCTCTTGACTCCCATGGCATATTATTATGTACATCCTATGGTGACCATTTTACCCTACAAGATTTTCTAGTGATACGTTTTATAGTTCAGTTACAACAGCCTCTGTACCGGGTGGTACCAGTGTTACTCACTCGCCGATGTGAGTATGAGAAACGATATCACTCAACCAATCAGAAGGCGTTCGGCGAGGCATCCCGCCCGGCTATTGGTTGAAATACCTATGTGAGTATTTGTGTGAGTTAGCGAATGAGTTAACGCCGGTAGACCCCCCGATCATAAAGAGGGATTTGAAATAAAAGTAGTTTCACATTTTATAATCTTGTTTAATCCATAATATTAAATGCCAAGCTTACACTTTAGACTTTCTAATTATATAAATCTATACAAAAGACTTAAAAATTGTGTTAATTTGTCTATTGCCATTTCCAATACATAAAATCTGTATGAATAATTCATTTTCTCTTGTAACTACAAAGGAGGAAGGAGAACTATTTGTAAAATAAATGTAAAAGTACCTACTTGTAGTAATGCTTCAAAGCACAGAATATATTGTTAGAGCCAATGGATTATTGTTTTTGGCCATTTTGGAATTTCGGGCAGTGTCTTGTAATATTGTTCCTTACTTAGATATTGTTAGAGGTTCTGAAGCTACCTACAAGTAATCGTTCCTAGAACAATCTACACGAGTTAGGCATTAAGTTGGTGTTATTTATTGTTACCGAACTAATTTTGTGAAAGAAGTGTATTACTTATTGTAGCATTAAATTATTCGTTGGATCAAACTTGTCGGCTTTGAGATGCCGAGGTTAGCTTTAATCCAAATTTGTTCTATCCTAAATCTACTATCTTCTATGTATACATATAATAAACATTAACCACATTACATTGTGGCAGATTTTAATATTTCGATGGCAGTTATAAAATATTTTTGTAGTATTTATAATATACATTTTATTTTCTAATTTCACATATTAGCAAAGGCTGTTAAATTGGAGTATGATGGTGAATTATTGCTTAGAACTTTCATTAATATCACAGCACCCGGCAGCAGAGTGAACACACTTCGCGAATTCTTTTATATTAATTTATTGTTGGTACATTTATGTTTAAACCAGTATATAACTCAAATCATAATAATTTAATAATATGTAAATTGCTTTTTTTAAATTACATATCTGAATAAAAATTTCAAATTTTGAACATCACTACCCAGTCCCGTCAGTTGCAACTGTGTGTTTAAGTAATTCTCCAAGACATTACAAATTGCCAAAAGTTCTTTCGCAACAAGAACAAGCCTGGAAGGACGGCTGCACTACACAAACTCTTAGTTTATTGATATGGAACCGGGTAGAGGTACCTATAGCGCGTCGCGCAGACACTAACTCTGCCGGTGGGAGCCGGGTGTTAGTATAGCGCGCAGCATATGCGCACCCCACCATGTTCCCACCGAGTTCGGCCTACGACACAATCTATTTGAGAGAGTGTTATTCACTTTGACCATTTCTGAATGTATTTCTCGAAGAATGGTCACTCTACTTTTAGTCCATAAGCCCGTTTACATATGTTTACTTTACACACTTCAGAACTTACTGGAAATTTGACGAAAAATCTAACTAAACAGCATTTTGACAACAAAAATTGTAATACTAACATAGTAATAAGTCCACAGCACAAGCCCACAGCATTAGATTCAATTTATGCCTTAAGTCATTAGTTGTAAAA
Source organism: Nematopogon swammerdamellus (assembly GCA_946902875.1). Taxonomy (NCBI): domain Eukaryota; kingdom Metazoa; phylum Arthropoda; class Insecta; order Lepidoptera; family Adelidae; genus Nematopogon; species Nematopogon swammerdamellus. The sequence continues at coordinate 11,644,007 of OX336338.1, forward strand.
AAAATTGTCTAATGAATCTGAACGCGTGTAGGTAACTGGTTCTCAAGTGTGTAAAATAATGACATAAAGCTTAGATACTTTTTGGACACCATGTATACAGATGGAGATGCATATATTAAATCTATATGTATATGATTATATACGATGGAAGTTTTACATCAAAACCATTAAAATAAAAAAAATTAAAAATGTTTTTTTAAGTATTCTCTATCTTACTGAGACTATTAATACCTATATACATGTAATTTGGGTCAAAAGTTACATACAGTTGCGAATTTTGTTTGGGTGCCCAACGACACGCTCAAATTACAATTATTGTAGACATATTTGTGATGAACAATTCTTCCTTAGGTAAAGGTACAGAAGAAAGACTATAGGGATAACAACCTGGAAGCGACAAGAGTCCGTACGTGTTAGAACCCTTGTGCTACTAGCCCAGTGCAGTTAGCTGGGGAAAATTTAAAACCTCAAATTATTATAATCAGTGTTTTTAATTTCGAAATATATTAACTTTTATATTTTGCACCAAAACATTGCCGCTAAATAATAATTATTTTAACAACAGTTGCAAGTAGGCATAGGTCGTTCGTTCTAACCTGAGGCGTACAAATACATTCACGCATGATGGTGAGCATAAAATTCCGCGAGTGTAGTAGTGCTCAGGCCATGTCAAGCATTTGTATTAGAGAAATGCATTTGTGTGCGTACGTGTGTTCGCTTCAGGTTAGGCCGTCCATGCTATAGTTGATATTAAATTTATGCATAGTCCTGTAAAAAATTCAAGTCTTTAACATAATGTAATAAAAAGATTGTGACTTAAAAAAAAATCACATTTACTGACTTTTATATGTTGTTTACATAGATTATAGATTTTTTTAAATTTGGCACGAAGGATGGTCTCGCACAGACCTGGTCTAGCACAAATAAAGGAAAAATTAGAAAATATCGGCACGGATCTAGGGAAGCACGACATATGGTCCTTGGCAAACTAACGCAGAGGTGTAGTCCGACGGCGGCGGCCACGGGTATTCGGATATTTACGGGGGCTGCGAATACCATGTCAGCCGGCTAGGTGCTGATTTTTTAAGGATGCTGTTGCACTTCAAAACCTTTTTCAAATATATTTGTGTGCAGCTAAGTGGACATTAATTCCACTTGGCCTAATGTTGCAATAATAATCATTTACGACAATGTTTTGATGTTGTTCAGTTCATACATTAAAAAATTTACACACACAGCTGGTGGTTAGCATGGACTCACACACACACAGCGCCCCTTCATTAATACATTCACATGAGACATAGACGTGAAGTGGTCTTAGATTTTACTCATGCACCACTATAGTATTTTCAATAACATTGTTAAAATGATTTTTGAGTGGATATATTTTGACACATAACAAGTAGTAGTTGTACTTACCTAAGTAAAGTAAGTTGGAAAAAAAAAAAAAAAAAAAGATAAATATATAGATAATATTGTTTCAATTTTCAAATTAAACGAAAATTATATCGCACATGAATATTATGATGGAATTATGTTCGTCAGCTATTTCTTTTAGAGTAGTTAGTACATGAGGAAAATGGATTGATATAACAAATGTACTGTTGTTACTGTTTTCAGTAAGTATTTTGAGGAATGTATGAAAATGTATTGTAATGAAATGTTCACATTACATTTGTCAGGACTATGTACGCGTATGTGTGCAAGTTTCACTTACATGTCGAGTTCTAGAATAAATAGAGTTATCTCCAGATATTCTCAGTATTTTTCTGCTACTAAATGTACCTAAGCCTGTCACCCAGAAATATGGAGAAACTAAAGTCACCTTTTTCTCATGCTTTTTCTGTATTTTGTGGGTGCCTTACATACCTACGTAATCAGCGATGGAATGCAACGTGCAAAACAAATTATTTTTACACTAGATAATTACCTCGACTTTTGAAAAGAGATGCAGAACAGAATGCTTATGCGAGCAGACTTTGTATTATTTTTTATTAAATTAAAATCAGTTTGGATCACAACAAATATTCTGCAGATACATATAAGTTCTCATTATTTTCAACTTGCACTTTTCTCACAAGTAAAGTGATTAATGAACCATTATGTTGTGTAAGTATATTTTGAAGCTGATATATTCCTAAAGCTCTAGCTACCATTTTTAATTAAGCCTAGTACTTACCTATAATCTAAATAAAATGAAAGCAAATTATGCAAGTACCTATGCTACTTAATTCTGCTGAATAATTATGTACCTACCATTTACATGCTAATTTACTAATTGGAAATAGATATAAGGTGAAAACAGAATAAATCACTTTTGCTTTACTTTACAATATTGCGAATCCAACTTATGGCGAAACTAATTAATTATGTTGTCCGTTTAAGTATTTTTCAGTTCGCTTCTCTGCAATATAAAGCATGTGTGTGCCTGTGTGTAACGGGTTTGCAGTGTTCACTGATGCGATCTATCTCAAGATGGCTCTACACACTATTTAGGCTATGCAAGCAGTGTACGAAAACCTGACGTGTGGTGCGGAAAAAATATGTTCGCAGCACATCAATCAAAAAAATATACGCTAGCCAGCAGCTGTTCTAGATGTATGAAAATCCTGATAAATAAAGCGGCCTTATACCGACCGATGTGCAGTCGTCGATTTTAAATTCGCTTATAAGTCGACAACTAGTCTATTAATTCATATGGGAGTTTCACTGAAGTTTTCTGGCACATCTAAAGCTATGTACACACACGCGAGCATCTACCTGCCGGCAAACCACTAATCTGGACAGATAGCAATGAAACTAGGATCTACGCTTTGCCCGTGAATCATCGTAGCCAGACAATTTTTAGGCAGCAAACAAGAGGAGACAAATGAAGTGAAGTATCGCTCAGCGCTCCAGCGGCACTGCACGCTTCTACTCTAATCTACTCACTAGCCCAGCCAGTGTGGACATGAACTATGTGCTGACATTAATCGGCATCTGTAGCTCGGGTGCGGCGCATCGGCACTGCCTTCCCTCTTGTCTACACTAATATTATAAAGAGGTAAAGTTGTAAGTTTGGATGTAGGAGGTAATCTCTGAAAATACTCATCCAATTAAAAAAATTCTTTGACCAATATTCAGAGTGGACCTTCAGGATGGACATAGGCGATGCGAGCGAAGCCACAGGCAAAGACTAGCCTAATATAAACTGATTGAGTGGTTTTTAAATGACCGTGGCTCTTAAACTTTATTAAATATTTAACAGCTTTAGTCACCACAAGCTACATAGCTCATAGAGGCCGTAGAGGAGTAAAAGCAGTAAAATGTTTAATAATAAGATTGAGTGGTGTCCGAGTGGTGTGAGATTGAGTATGCAAAGCTTGTGGACTCTCGTATCTTCATCAAGGAGTGGGTTGCGAGTCGTCTCATGCTAATTGTGTGTGTTTGTAGATGTTGGGCACGAAATAAATAGTTTAGTACATACCTATGCAATGTATACCGATAGCAGCTCTATACCTACTTTAAATTGTTGAGATGCCACTAAGCTCAGTCACAATATAACATTTATTTCATTCCTAGTTTTACATTCATAAAATATACATAAAACAACATCTAATAAACTAATTGTCGCTATTTTTATGTTCAAGTTATTAAACTTTTTGTCATATATAATTAAAAAAATAGGTATAGATAATTTTGGAAATGACAGAAACATAAGTACAGCAAGATGCCGCATGTTACAGTCAAAGGGAATGCATTGCATAAGCTTACAATTTATAAACATTTTAAATGGAATAGACAACTACATGCATTATGTGTGCATTTTTAATTTATATAAATTGGCTATCTACTTTTGTGTATGATCTTATATTACCTACATATACCACCTAATGCATTTTAATACAATTAATTTTAATTATTAGTATTTTTTTATAGAAAGTGCGACATGTGGCGCTGAACCATCCATAAGTTGTCTAACGTTGACCATGGACATGCGGTCGTATGCGGTGGTTACGAATTCCATGCCGGCCTGATAGTTGCCTATTCACGCCCCTCTTGAACGACACTAGACTGTACTTGGGGGGAAATATAGGGGCAGTGAGAGCGTTCCAGAGTTTACCGTTTCTGTAGAGGAAGGATCTGCAGAACTGGTTGATTGTCATTATCTAACAGTTCCCCTCTGAATTTCATATGTATCAAAACTAAGCCACCCATATTGATGTAAAGATATTTACACATGAAATAAGATAAATAATTAGTGAATAAAGTATCAATATCTATAAATAAATTAAAAAAATCCAGAAAAATTACAATTCTTCACTTGTCACATTACGAGTAGGTACCTACATTGTAGGCAGGTGATAGAGTGACTGACAATTAAATATTCATTACATGCACGTGGGGTTCGGCAGAAACATTTTACAGTTCTGAATATAATAAAGGGTTAGTTTATTGAACATCAAACATAATTTTAAAGGTATAATTACCATTTAATAATTGAATAAAAACAAACAATTTGTGGTACCTACCGTGTTGTCGCAAGAAAGAATTGTCTCATCCTGTTGATTGAGTTGTGTTGTGCGTAGATTGAATGTACAGTTGGAGGCATAGTACATCTAGAAGATCCACACACAAAAATGTTCAGACAACACATTCTGTTGTTTTCAGCATATTATCATTGCATGTTTTAATTTTTTAAACCATCACAAGCTTCTGGTGGAACTTTTAGAATTATTCCAGCACATATCCAAATTAACAAAAGTAAAATAAAGATAAATATTAATATGCCTACCAAAAATATTGTCTTGTTGGATATTTCAAATAAAAGAACAGCTGCAATATTACTTTTGTTTGCCAGTTAGATAAGTATAATTGCAAGGACAATGCTCCATCTGATTATACATTATTATACCTACCTACAATAGAGCAAAATATAAATACACAGGTAGTCAGTCGCGTCGGTCCTTAGGCCTCTTGCACTCCACACTACCACAGTAGTAGTAGGTACAGTGCAAGGAGTATTGAAAAAATGTAGCTAATAGTTAAGTCAATAATTATAGAAAGTTCTCCAACAAGTTCCTACGTGTAAAATACATTTTAATAACACATTTCCAAATTATCACAAACAACAAAGTTTTGTAGATGCCATATGTTATAGCCAGAGATACACTACACTACTTTTTTTAAATCACTGAGTAATTAATTTATTTTGTGGTGTAACAATACTCCATATTATGTTGCCAAACGTAACCTTGGAGTATTAATTAAATTAAGTAACAAGCTGGTGGCTATAGTTAATATAGGTACGTTAAAAAAGATAAAAATCACGAGAACTTACATCTACAGTAAAATTAATTTTATAACCAAAATTATACAAAATCATCAATAGATATTATATAAACTTTAAGTACTGAGTATTCAGATAATATAATTAGGAATATTAATTACGTTGATTATTCTCAGTATTCACACCTCCTGTGCAAAATTGGCTGAGTTATAATTTTATAATTATTTTGTGTTTGCTTTAATTACCTGACGCATTATCACTTTTATAAATAAAAAAAAAATATTACTTGCTAATTACGAGTATGTAATGAATCTTAGAAAAATATACAAAACATTGTTATTTCTTACAATTATTCACTCTACTGTTGCATCAAGAACAGATATAGGTATCACATTCAGTTGATCGTTCAATACTGATATTCCATAATGAATTTCACTGACGTAACTTTTGAGGCAAGAGTTTATTTTTACTGTTATTACGGCTGAGATGCTACTTTGTCTTTCACTTTTATGGACCTTTCCTTTTATTACACCAGGAAGCCATAAGGCCCACTAACTCTTATTTGAGCACGCATACTTTGCACACTGTTCATTATTTTCTTTTGATGACCTACAAGGGTGACACCGAGGGAAGCCAGCTGGTGAACAGTCAGGTCCACCACCGCCTCCATGTCGCTGATGCCCGCTGCTCGAAATTTTTCTATGTAGCGTGACATCTTTATGCAGTCTAACCATTCCTCTACAGTGGAGAACTGAATCAGATCTGGCGTGTCTCCGGCTAAAGGATCCGCCGAACGATTCTGTGCAATTTTACGAAGAGTGTCCGGGCATCGAATGAGCTTATCCAGTGTCTTCACGATGCTGCTAAACGTAGGCCTATGCGTGCGCTCCTTCTGCCAACAGTCCAGCATCAGCTGGTAGACTGCTTCAGGACAGTCCATTGGAGCGGGCAGTCTGTAGCCCTTTTCAATAGATTTGATCACATCTTGATTACTCCAGTTCCAGTAAGGGCGTTCTCCGAAACTCATGACTTCCCAGCATACTATGCCCATTGACCATACATCGCTGGCCGATGTAAACTTTCTGAAAGCAATTGCTTCAGGTGCCGTCCAACGCACTGGTATTTTTCCACCTCTGGTCGTGTACGCACCCTCTGCTGTAGACTCTATTTCTCTTGACAATCCAAAGTCTGCAATTTTGCAGACCAGTTGTGAATTAACTAATACATTACGAGCTGCCAAATCACGGTGAATATAGTTCATTTCAGACAAATATTGCATTCCAGTTGCAATACCGCGAAGCATTCCGACGAGCTGCAGCACTCGGAATTTTCCATCGTTGGCTCGTAGAAAAGTATCTAAGGATCCATTTTCCATAAACTCTGTTACTATCATCACTGGGTTACATTTGGTAACCACTCCTTGCAAAAATATGACATTCGGGTGCTCAAACTGTCCCATTATAGAGGCTTCAGCCAAGAAATCTCTTCTAGAGCGATCTGCTGACCCAGGTTTTAATGTTTTTATGGCCACATCTATTTCTTGGCCGCAGCTTCCCGGAACTTTGAGTTTGCCGCGGCACACATCACCAAACTCTCCTCCCCCGATAATTGCTTCAATTGTAATACACGAAGCATCTATTTCTCTGGCGAATTCACGGACCGCTTGGTTGGGATCTTCGTAAGTATGAGGGTCTATGTACGTTCTAGAACCAGTACCTGCAAATAATGGTGTGGTTGCATTGCTGCTCGTTTTAACTGGTCTGTCTGGGCCCGCATACACTTCACCATTACGATAATTTAAAGCGTTACAATCGCTTGGTTGCTTCTTGTCGCATTCATCGTCAGCTCTCGATCTCAAAAACAATACTGTGGCGATGATAGCTATAACTGTGAGAATGACCACCGCCACCATTATCCCAGCAAGAATCCTCACTTGAGCCCCCTCCTCTTCACCGACATAGGATGTTTCTAACACTGATGCTGTTCTAGCATAAATGATTGCACTGAAATCTCCCCAACCGCGTTTCATCTTGGCACGCACTCGGATGCCGTATTCAGTATCTCGTTTCAAACCAGTTATAGTAACTTGAGGCTCTTGAGTAATTTTAATTGTAGCATTAGAACTTTCTATGTCACCTTTAGGAAAGCATTTAACTTCATAGCTTTCAATGCTGTCATCAGGATCGTTCTCATCTATGGAAGGAGGCGCCCATACAAGTGACATCTTATCGCTTTCTGCATTCGTAACTTTCAGTTTAGAAACCATACTTACAACAGAAGCTTCAGTGATAGCAGTTATTTCAACTTTCTTTGGAGTTTCTCCAGTCAATTCTGACACTCCATTTTCTGCGAATACTTGAAATTTGTACTCTGTTACTGGATCCAACCCTAGTACGGCCACTCTCGTGGTATTTAGCCCGCTAGAAGATGGTTTGAATTCGGCACCGGGCCCACAGTTTAAACACAGAACTTTGTATGTGAGGTCACTTCTGCCACCTATTTTCTGCGGGGGTTGCCAAGCGAGTGAAATTGAGAATTGATCTGCAAACGTTACTGTTAAGTTATCCGGTGCCGATGGAGGCTGTGTGCAGGGAGCATTTTTGGGATCTTTCTTAGCTCTGTAGTATCCAAGTACACATTTACATTCAGATGCAGCAAATACTGAAGAACCGGAGTAGTCAGGACACGGTATGCAGGGGTCATCTCCAGTGTGTGATTTGAAGTGTCCAGGCGGACACTTGTTACAAACTTGATTTTCAACATCAGGTTTATAGCCCGGACGACATTTGCAGCCGCCGCTTGGCAATGTCCACTTTCCATCACCTTTGCAAAGATAGACCGGGGCAGAGTCGGCCGTTTCAGCATTTTCGACACAAGTTCCATTTGCCTGTTCAATTACTGTTACTTCGCGACCGGTGGGTGTAGCAGGGAAACGGGCAAAGTTTACTGTTATTTCCGGACAAGTTATATAGTAAACTTTCACAGCCAAAATAGATATGCATGCACCTTGATCACGGAATGCAAAATAAACTCCTCTTTTAGTAACCGATATACTCTTGACCTCAGTATTAATGTTCACTTCAGAATTAGCGTTGAAGCGGCCTTCGCCTGCGGCAATCCTGCCGACCAGCTTGTAGCTCTCGGGCTCCCACGGCGGCTGCTCCCTCGTTGCGACGTCGAACTCATAATACAGCAAACTGAACGTTTCCTTGCAGCTGAGGGCATTGCCGGGGAACAAGGAACAGTCTCTTATGGTAAACTTTATCTCAATGTATATGCGGTTTGCATTTCTTCTTTCGATGAAAGGTGTCCACAGCCAGTTGTTAACGTTGTGGTGGGCGACGTCGCAGACAACGTAGGAGCGCCAGTTGATGTGCTGCTCGAAGTTGGTGAAGGACTCCTCGACCCAGCCGGGCGTGTTGGCGTGCGGCCCGTACGGGTAGCGAGTCCAGCCGAGCGTCGGCTCGCTCGTCGTGTCCAGCAGCAGCACCTGCTCACCCACCACTCCGGCCGCCACCAGAGCCCACACGTACACCGCGATCATTTCGAAAGCATAATCGCGAAATGTTACTCAGCTAAACAACACTCACTTCTTTATCGTCCTTCGAGATTCGTAATTGTTTTCACTGGGCGCACTGCTCCGTGCAGGTGTGCTTGCACGTCTCACCGCTTAGCCGCACCGAAAAAAAGCTTTACGTTTCATTTTGATGAACTTACAAATGGATGTCGGGTGGACATTTCGGTGCAATAGTACGCGTACAGGCGCACGAGCTTGACACGTGATTAGAAAGTGCGCCCGTCGACTGGGGCGACGTTCAAGTCGGGCAGAACTCGCTCTTTCGGATGCTCCAATATAAACGGGTATTTTAGAGAAATTTATACTTCACATTTTTTATCTATTGATTTCGTAACACAGGGGTACTTATTCACCCCGACAACACGGACGCGCACCGCACACTAATTTTTTTTTAGTGTAGCTGTGTTGCCGTTGGAAATAAATAGTTGATCTTTCAGTGTTACTGCCATCGGTCCGCCACCTGACAGCTCAGGCGGCTCCTGCATCCTGCGGAAACTCCTTTCGGAAACACTCGGCTCGAAGGAGTGTGGTATCCTTATGAGTGATGTTTTGGTGGTAAAAAAAAAATAACCATAATATCGACGCATCTTCGAGAGACGCATCTTCTCTATATTAACCCTAACCTAATGTTGAGGCGGCGCATGTCGTTTTTGTTACGTTTGTATTTCATAGGTGGTTATAAAAAAAAAACCATAATTAACACTCTAACATTGCTTAAAAAACAAAACAAAACAAATTTTGACAAAAGGGACACGAACCCATGGTCGAGATCGAAAAAATAAAGACCTTCTACACTTTTAACACTGAGCCACCAGATTACATAAACGACCAAACGAATATCGGATTCAGTTGGTTCGCTTTCGAGCCGAGTCAACCCGAGCCGTGTTTCCGAAAGGAACGTAGGAGGCGCAGGAGCCACTAGAGCTGTCAGGTGTCAAACCCTTACTGCCATGATCTTTTATAGCCATAATTTAAGGCATGCAGGAAGGGACCTAACCTAAGCCGACAGCGATAGAGGAAGGAGAGTAAACTGCAGTTTAAACGGTGCCAGTTAATGTTCTGCAACTACTGTCACTGTATAAACTGATTATACGAGTTACTGTCAATTCAAGTTGGCCATGCGAGCTACTTAAACCTTTTTTGTTTTTTAGGCCAGCTGGCCTTCCCCCACCACCTCACTGCGAGTAGCTCGCATCGTTGTGGGTGGAGCATGAGCTTCAGCTAACTGGCCAGGAGCTAGCACCATTTAAGCACGCGAGTAACTGATCATTATTTCACGAGAGCAACTGAGATCATCAGCTGTCTACTGACTGGTCAGGTCCTGGTGACATGTAAAATTGTCTTAAAGTTTATTTTAGAGGGTGCCAGTAAATGTCCGAGTGGGCCGGGCCAATTACTGTCCTGCAGCTACTGTCAATGTATAAACTGATTACACGAGTTACTGTCAATGCAAGTTGGCCATGCAAGCTACTTAAACTTTTTCGTTATTTTTAGGCCAGCTGGCCTTCCCCCACCTCTGTTCTAGTAGCTCGCAACGTTTGGAGGTCGATGCCAGTTAATTACCAACCATTGGGCAGTATATCAGAGGATGAACAGCCGTTTACCTGGTAAGGAGATGGCACCATGTAAACACGTGAGTAGCTGGGCGTTATTTCCCGATAGCCACTGGGTTAAATGACTTATAGTTTACATAATGTGAATGTGCAGCCGGTGGACATGGTATTCGTAGTCACCAACGACATTCTACTTTCTGGACGGGCCCTCGTCATACATTTTACCGGTAGAAACGTGCGATTGGAGTTCGTCTATATATTGCCAATATTTAAAACAGCGTAAGTGCGCGAGCGCCTCATACATCATGTTACGTTTCCGCTCTGTGAACGTCGATAGAGTAAGACGGTTAAATGGCAATTTGATACGTATAAAGGAGAGACAACGATTGGAGAGGGTGCTGAATGCTCACCAATAGCGCGCCTCAATTCGGTGCGTTGTATGCCACTTCCCGATAATTTAATTCGTTGGTAGTCACTGTAAATATCAGAATGCCCGTGGACGCCGTCGACTACACCTCTGCGTTATTATTTCTCTATGTCTGCGTTAGTCTGGCGCGCGCCATAACATAAATATGTCGTGCTTACAATAATTTTTTTGACGTGATGACGTCACGTCTTATAAATTGATGAAGACCGGCTGCACATACGAAAAAGTGTCACGTTCCATCTGAGCCTGTATGTGCAAGCGAGAGCGCGTAACAAGCGATAGAGAGGCCCAATCGGTATAGTCAAAGTTACCATGGAAACGTCTTAAGAAGTAAAACTGTCAAGATCAGACAACAGAAGTTTATTGATGGCCAGTCACAAGATGATTAATCTTTCTACTGGAAATAGAATTACTGATTTTTGCTCTATGTACTACGATTATTCCAAGTCATCACGTAAAACTATCGTCCGTAAATCGACTTTACAGACAACCAAATTTTTTTAAATAAGGTAAACTAGCTCGCGCGGTCTTATTGCTGCAAACGGAATAACTGACTTAATATAATAAACGGATAATCTGCTTAACTTTATTTTGAATAATTTTGTATATTAATATTATAGGAAAATACAAAACATCTTCCTTAAAACAATAATAGTGTTTTACCAGTCTTAAATTACTGACTATTTAGTCATCTTCCTTTTAAATAAAACAATTCAGATCGTTAACCAATTTTCTTGCTTGACTAATAATATTTTTTTTTTGCATCTTTTCCACTGCCTTACTTAATACAAATATTCGTCACGCGGACGAACAGAGGAAGGGCTGACGACGATTAGGCTCGTTGGTTGGCGGGCAGGTAACTCAATTAGCTGACATACAGCAAAATTGCGACACCGGAATTTGTGGCACGCATCCTTCTTTTATGTTTTCTTCTCATGTTTTATTCCCTGGCCTAATCTTCCTTGCTCTCTCGTTCGTACTCATTGGGACACCGATTCCTATATAGATTCCGCGTGACAGCTTTGTTTCCCCTTGTGTTGCTAGCGTTGCTAGTCTATTAGGCGGTTGTGTTACATCAAATCAACTCGTCCGTGTCCCGCCCCGCCCGACAGCTGCCATCGTGTAAACGCGTACGTACATGACGTCTACCATGTCAGTTCTGTTCACTATTTAAAAAAAGAAGTGGTTATTGAAATTGAAAAAAAGATGGCGGATGAACAAGTTTCTTTGCGGCGTCGTAGTAAATAAAAAGTATATATTTTTAGATTCTCGCGATTCGAGAAGAAAACAACAGACATTAGAAGTACAACAGAAAAGGCTGTATACTATAATTAGTTTTGCCTGTTCCGAAAAGGGACGAATACATATAAAAAAAAGAAGAAGAAGTATTTGAAGGGCCTGTGACACCCGAAAGACATTCCCGGCTCCTTTCGTGAACACTCGGCTCGAAGACTCCGTGGTAACAAAAACGACATGCGCCGCCGCCTCAACATTAGGTTAGGGTTAATATATAGAAGATGGTGTCGCTCGCTACGCGATATTAACCCTGGTTATTTTTCTTTTAAACCACCAAAATTTCACTCATACCACTTTCCTTCGAGCCGAAGTCTGCCGAAGTGTGCACGAAAGGAGCCGGGAATGTCTTTCAGGTGTCGCACCGCTTTGAAGGAAGCTAAAGAAAGGAGGCGGAACGTCTAGCAAAATTATTGAAACTATTTTACTGGATGAGTGCACAAAAATACGCTCTTGCTCCTCGAAATAACGATAGTGGCGTACGACACCTGAAAGCCATTGTCGTGCCTGCTGTTCCTGCGATCCTACTCCTTCGCCCGGTGCGAACCAATAGAAGCCGATATTCGTTTGGTCGGTTAAGTAACTTGTTAGCTCAGTGGTAAGCATGTAGGGTTTGCATTTTTTGGACCATGGGTTCGAATCCCACCGAATATTTTTGGTTTTTTTTTGCTTTTTTTTCTTTTTTAAGCAATGTTACGGTGTTTAAATTGTTTTAGTGTGTTTAGTTTTTTTTATAACTACCTAAGAATTATTTTCGGAAATACAAACTTGTAACAAAAACGACATGCACCGCCTCAAAATTAGGTTAGGGTTAATATATAGAATCTCCTATATATTAACCCTGGTTATTTTTTTTTTAAACCACCAAAACATCATTTATTTATCACTTCAAGGAGTGGTTCCGCAGGATCGCAGGAACAGCAGGCACGACAATGGCTTTCAGGTGGCGCACCGACGATAGTGGTTAATATTCTCTTTGCTCGAAATATCCTGTCGGCGCATAGATAGACACTTACTGGTTCACATATTCTAAAGAATTCTCATTCATACTATGTAAGTATTGAGATTTTGAGATGAATGAGACATTCTATTTACTTTTGGACAAGGATTTCCGATTTTTTTTTCATAAAATGTCACACCCAACCCCACAAGATTGAAGAAAGAGTACCTACACAGACAAGGTCGAGATACGAATTCTACTGGTTTGGGTTGCCTTCGGAAAGTTAAAATTCGCCCTGAGGTCTGACCTTTCACAACACTTAAAGATCCGATTAATTAATTATATGACCCGTGCGTCCACGCACTAAAGTAGTCGATATATTGGACACAGGGTGGCTAAGCTCAAGTGGCAGTGGGCTAGGCACGTCGAGACAACGACATCAAACAAGGAACGACGACCGTTGGAGTGGCCGTGTTCTACACTGGCGGCCGTGAACAGGAAAACGGAGTTTGGGAAGACCACCCGTCGGTGTAACGACGACATCCACCATTTTCCATCACATACTATCTTTCTTTCTTTACATAACGCGGGCAAGCTGCTCCACTAGCGGCGGTCATCTGTCATCATCATCATGCATGTTGGGTTCCAATCCAGTACGGACACCGGAAGACAGTGTGGAGGGGTATGAGGAGGTCCCCTCCACCTGATGGACGGATGCGGTGGGCGGTGGACGGTGGGGACTGGCGACCCCTGCGTAAGTCGCGTGGGGGAGGAAGATAATTTTTTAGGGGTATTCACATGCAAATTAATATCAGGAGGTTGAAAAGGTTGGAAGTGAGGAAGGGATGTGATGGTATTCCAGATTAAGTAGTCCAAGAACGCAATTTCGCACACGCATTCAGAACATTCAAACTCTCTTCAATGTCTCTGTCTCATACAAACACTCGCTCGCTCCCTACATATACTTACCCTCAATCGCTCGCTTGCATTCTCTCACGTGGCTGCTAATCCGCTTCCCAGTAAGTCCAGTGTGTAGGGATGAAATCCCTGCCCAGTGCGCGTGGTGCGGATGTGGAAAGTGGACGGCGGGATAGCGTTAAACAGCTCCTCCGAGTTCTCCCCATGGAGCAACATACGGAGTTGCAGGTCGTTATGCTTACAAAACGAACTGAGTAATATAAATGATCGGACGGACCGGTCCGATTTGTTTTGTGTGATTGTAACTGTAAAACTTCTCCTATTTTTCTGGTTGTTGGGTATGTACCTATATGCTTAGAATATTGCTTGTGTTGTGTACTTGGGCCTGACATAAAATCAGCGTCCCCCTCACCGGATCCCAGGCTCGGTGGTGAGGGACAAAGGCTGTGTTAGGTCCAATTTTTTCTTGTCTGTATCGTGTTTTTTTTCCTCTGTGTGTGTGCATTGGACGAGAGAAATAAAAAAAATTCATTTAATTTAATAATTTTGTTTTTTTATTTGTAACTATCTTTTGTACGCTGCTTCGCTCGCGGTAGACTCAGTTTAATAGCAAATCCGATTTAAACTCCACTGCCTCAAAATGTTGGTACCAATCGTACCTAGTCAAGTGTTCAAACTAATAGTTTGTGGTGCCTATCCCTATGAACGGGCCCAGACAATGTCTTGAGAATTACAGGCCCGTGTCTATCCTGTCAGTGTTTAGCAAAGTTTTCGAGCGCGTAGTCTACGACCAGATTTACCCACTGTGCTGTATGCTGATGACAAAAAGTATACATGGCGATTGAGAACCAATCCGACTGTATTAAGTTACAGGAAGACCTTGATAGATTGTCACTCTACTGTTTACTCAATCGCCTAGACTTGAATATTAAGAAATGTCAAGTCATCACATTCAGCAGGAATAGGAAGCAGGTGAATAACGTATATAATTTGAATACTGAGCCCATACCACGAACCGACGTCGTTAGGGACTTGGGCGTTATGCTCGACTCGAAGCTTGTCTTCGACAAGCACTACGGGGACATAGTCTCAAAGGCATATAAAATGTTGGGGTTCCTCATGCGCACGTGCAAACCATTTACCAATCTTGCAACATTCAAAATCGTTTACTTCGCGTACGTTCGGAGTGTGTTGGAGTTTGCGTGTCAGATATGGTCACCATCATACGTGACACATGTGCGGCGTATTGAAGGAATTCAACGTAAGTTCATTAGATACATGAACTTTCGTTGCAAACTGTCCTTTGCAGACTATGAAGAAGCAGCGGTCCACTATAAACTGCTGACCCTTGAGCAGAGGAGGTCCGCAGCTGACATGAAGTTTTTGTTCAATATTATTAACCACAACATTGACTGCCCGGACCTCCTCGCTCGCATATCTTTGCGGGCGGCTCCAGCGTGCACCCGGCGTCCTCGACTGTTCCAGCCTCCCTTGTGCAACACGAACTCCGCTAGGAATTCGACAATGAATCGGTGTATGGATGCCTACAATCTCACCTTTTGGGAGATATATTTCACGACACAGAGACCTCTTAAAAATAATCCTCAGCAAATAATCCTCTCACACACCCTCACCACACATGCACGGCGAATTGTATTTATTTGTTTATGAGTAAGGAGATTTTATTGAAATTTTTAATTCACAGATTATCATGGTTTTAATTTAATGTAGTTTTTATAAAATTTTCATTCACTGTTTCTTATTTTCTTATTTATTAATAATCGAATTTTAACTATTAACTTTTGACTTGATACTTAGACTTTTAATTTTGTAATTTTTAATTAATTTCAATTTTATTTTATTTAATTTTAAGTTTATTTAATCTTTTAATTTTGTAATTTTCTATCGTTTTTATTTACCGTGTTTTATCAAATGCATGTAAACCGGAGGAATTCTATTATTGGCTATTAAGTTTTATATTGTTGATTTTTAAATTTGTTGTATTAATATAAACTGTGGAATTCTCTAATATATAAATTAATTAATAAATAAATAATTATGCAGTCAGGTAAGTACACAGAGAACATGCCGCCAATTGGAGCAGTCCAGTCTCCACAAACAGCACCCGTTCACGAGCATCACGCCAGGGCCAGCCATCATATGTACAATATTACTTCTTACCTAACATGTATAAATCAGAATCCTATCCTAATATATAATAAAGCGTAGTTTCTACGGGCGACCGACCGGGGCGACCGGCCGTGTCTCAAGATGATTTTTTAAAATCATAACGCTACGTCATCGGCAGCCTGAGATGTGAGCAAAAAGTCACGCCATTGAAAAAAATATTTAAACAAAAAAAACGGCAGGTACGTAGATTAGTCTGTCCACAAGAAAAAAATAACAGTTTTAAAAAACATTGAACCGACTTAAAAAAACTACTTAGAACTAAAAATTGTTAAATTATTGAGTTGAAGGCGGTACAAAAGCACAAAAGGGTTTCATCTATAAATTTTCTGGTGTGCTTTTGTACCGCCGCCGTCAACTCAATTATTCAATAATTTTTAGTTCTAAGTAGTTTTTTTTAAGTCGGTTCAATGTTTTTAAAACCTTTTTTTATTTCACTCTTTTTAGTAATATCACATAAAAAAAAATATCACAGTAATCGTTTGTCGTGGTACAGAATTATTCGCCCATTTGACACACTTAACAGCCCATATCTTGAAAACTACTGAACCGATTTGGATGAAGCTTGCACTGTTCCCTAAGTTCAAGTAAATGTAAGCCAAACAAAAAGAATCAATCCGATGAATAGTTTCGGAGAAATTCGTGTACAAATAAATTGTAAGTATCCCATGCTCCACCCAGGTGGAGAACCTAGGTGGAGCACGGACCCAGACCCATATGAATGTAATGCAGTTCCAATAATATTAGATACATAGGTACGTGTCGAACTGATAACCTCCTTTTTAACCGACTAAAAAAAGGGTTAGGTTATCAATTCGACCCGTATGTATGTAATATCGTTGGAATTGCACAATATTCCTATATGTTAGTCTATGTGGGCTTCTAAACAGGTGTGCCAAATTTCATAAGTCGTGTATGTATGGTTGTATGTATGTATGTGTGTTTGTTCACAAATTTCTCGGAAACTAGAAATGAAATTGGCATAATTCTTTTTTTTTATTGGATTAAGTATCTTCCAACTTAGGGAATAATGCAAGTCAAAATCGGTGCAGTAGTTTTCAAGCTATGGACTCTTAAGTGTGTATCAATAACTGAAAAAAAACACGTCTTCGGTTAAACGCCCAATTCCATGCACAATATGTTATGTGATATCTAACTATAACTAAAAAGAGTGAAATAATAAAAAAAACTGTTTTAAAAAACATTGAACCGATTTAAAAAAACAACTAGAACTTAAAAGTTAAATAATATTTTGATTCATATTCGGAACCTTGAGTTGAAGATACCGCCTTCAAATCACACATGAAAATTGATAGATGGACCCCTTTTGTGCTTTCGTACCGCCTTCAACTCAAGGGTCCGACCGAATATGAATCAAAATATTCTGTCTGTCTGTCTGTTTGTCTGTCTGTCTGTCGGTCACACGCAGATATCTCCGGATCTACTGAATCGATTTCGATGAAACTAACGCCAAATTATGTATAATTTTTGCCGCTAGATATTTGATATATAAATTTGGCTAATAGTCTTGTCGAAAGTACCTATACCCCAAAATGTGAACGAAAAATAAATTTTGTTATTTTAAATAAATCAAGTTTCATGTCATTCTATAGGTATTGTTAAGGCAATTCCAAAAATATATAACTTTGTTATAATCAATAAGTTTGCTTTAACAAATATTTCGTTTAAAAATTGACAAAAAACTGCAGTTTAGTCGCCGAACTTTGACCTATTAAGGGTTGTTTGAAAATTATGAAAAAAATAAACAATATAGGCATTCTTATGTAGTTGTGCATAAAACTATTCATTTTGCTCAAAATGTCATACATTTTGAGATAAAGCTAAATGTCTAATCAGCCAAAATTTTTAATTTTGCGTGTTACTTTTTACTCACCAGCTCAGGCCACCGATAACGTAGCGTTGTGATTAGTAGCCTAAAACCATCCTTAGAAGTGAAAAAATGTAACAGTGAAAATTTTATGTAAATCGATAAAGTGGTTCTCGAGTTATAAGAATATTCATATATTAACGTACGTTACACGGTGAGTTGACTGTAGAAACTCGCTTTATTTATTAGGAATTATCTACCAAACGAAATCACTTACTGGCACCTAATTACGACAGAAAAAAATATGGGTTGCTCGTACCGGCTACACTGAACTAGACGGAAACAAGAACGATTTACATATTAGAATGTAACAGTAAAATAGATAATTAAATCAGTGAAATGTATTAAAATTGCATAAGCGCCGCTCTCCTTATGGCCACTTGGAGAATCTGTGATCAAAAATAGCGCTTGAGATGTGGCGCCCTCGGACGGCCGTGGAGGGAGTCGCCCTAGTTATAGAAACGGAAGACGGCTCGTGATAGAAGCGATGATCTCGTCGAATCTACGCCGCCGCCGTGAAGATTGAGTGAAAAGACTTTTGGTCTTAGACTAGATCTTCAGTCATTCGTCAGCCTCGATAACTCAGTGGTGCAGTCGGTCGACTGTTATTAAGCACAATTGGGCGCGGTCAGTACTTAGATGGATAGATTAGACCGACCGCTCGACCGTTGAGTCTGACCGTGGTTCGGATTCCACGTAAAACTGTAAGTCCCTTTCTTTCTTACCTTACTAGGTGGTACGGTTTATCCCGCCCGGGTTGGTACCACCAACACACTGAATGAAACGTCGGTCGAAACGGCTATGTACATAGTTCGTGTTTTCCGTCCAGTTCAGTGTGGCCGACATGAAATGAAAGGAAGCACTGACATGGCACCGAGTTCACCCGGTGTTATGGGCTGACATTAAGGATGTTGTAAGTGATGCAGTCAACCGTGTTAGTTACCATGAAAAAAACTAGACTTTGGTCGTGCCGGCTACATTTAACTGGACAGAAAACACGTAGTAATCTGCATCTGTAAAAAAGGAATTAGTCATACAACTTTTACACCGTTACCGGTCTTTTTGCGCGGTTTCCGCGCGAGGCCTGCCGTCACTTTGTCCGCTCTATGTAAAATAGCGCGGTCGCCGTGGCCGGCTGGCTGGCGCTAGGCCCACTTGCACCAACACGAATTTAACGATTTAAACCAGTTTAACTCGTTAAGCTAGCACCCGTTGACTGTGGGAACCGCGTTTAAATCCATAACTCGCTACTTAACTCTAAATTCGTGCTAGAGGAGAACACAGCGAGGAACACAGCCGAGGCTGCTATGCGGCCATCTTACATCCAGTACGGTGGTAACAACCCAGTCGGCTACAATTTGAGCCTACCACCTAGTAAGGGGCAATGGAAGGGACCTACAGTTTTACACCGGTTCGGAACGGTGAAGCAGTAGGTGTAGGTATGCACGTAAATTTTTTCGTAAGAAAAAACTCATTGGTGCACGCCGACCGGATTCGAACCTCGGACCTCTCGCATGAGATGCCAAAACCGCTCGGCCACCCGCCGCTTAAAAATGTAATTAGATGAAAGTGAAACAGCGTATACGGGACCCTCGGCACGTGAACGTGGTTCACTTGACCACTTTTTTTAAGTTGGTTCAATGTTTTTTAAGTCGGTTAAAAAGTGGTCAAGTGAACCATGTTCATCTGCCGAGGGTCCCGTAACCGATGCTTCGCTTTCATCTAATTATATTTTCTACTAGGGTCTGGTCAGGCTTTCGATGGGTGGCCGTACCGTTGAAGTTGGGAGTAGTTCGGATTCCACTTGAAACTGTATTTTCATCCCTTTATCTTAATATGTAAATAATATAGGTATAGCTGGTAGGGATTAACCCGTTCGGATTGGTACACCAGTTCTGAACGAAGGTCGGTCGAAGAAAGCGGCTATACAAATTATACGTGTTTTCTGTCCAGTTCAATGTATTCGGCACGACCAAAGTTTATAGATCTAGTCTAAGACCAAAAGTCCTTTCACTCAATCTGGCTGCCCAAATTCAAAACCTAGCACACAGCAATTTTTGTAAAAATGTTTTTTCTCGTCATATGCAATTACTAGGTCACTCCCCATATATACACATTTAAATACCTTTAAATTTTACACTCATTCATAGATTTTCTAGTGTAAGTACCACTAAACTAGCAAGTTCAATGAAAATAAAAATGTAATAGGTACCTAATTGAAAACACAGCAAGGGACATTCACCATTTCATTACTCAGCAAGTCTGTGTCAGTTGCTAGTTTCCAAAATGTTATTGTTGGTGTATTTTGATGCTAGGTATTAAAATTGGCATTCATGAATTTTTTACTTGCTAGGAATTTTGAAAGACAGTCACTCGCTCGCTGTCAGTCTTTGCAATTAATCTTGTCTGTTGGTTATCCGGTCGCATCCAGTGAATATATAAGTCAATGGTCGCATCTGATTTATTTGAGTTATAATTTTCTCGGATCGGCTTTTTATTAGCTTTACAATATGAATTTCAAAACCAAACATTTACATTCGCTAGGTTTTTAAATTGTAAAAAAAAACACAAATTTTAAAACTGTAGGTAAGTTCTATAAAACTTGTAGCATTAAAAACTAATACAATTTAAAGTTAGGGGGTTTAGTTTAGGCCAACTGCACGTTTCGTCCTCAATTTCATAGAGATTCGCTTGTAATTCTCATTCATATCATTCGTAAACTACGCTTCAAATTGCCCTGTTTTATTTTTACAATCCGGTTTTATATTACATGCACAAAGAAGAACCGGCCAGAAACTTCGCATTCGGGCTTTTTTAACGTCTTCGATTTTTTCGAATCTACGATTGCTTTCTCTATCGCTCTCTCCTTTTTTCCCTTCCTCGCATATTCCTCTTCTATTTTACATACATGCTTTAAACTTAACAGAATACATTTAAACAACACATAAGCGATCTTCATCTTCTACGAATTACATACTAAAACACAATAATAGTTGTCTGGCGATCCGCGCGCAAGCTGTCTGACGTGTGCATCGAGTTACCAGCTCGATCAGTCACGCACGAACCATCTTGCACGCACGAATTATCGTTTACCCGAATGCAGCTCGGCCCTCGGCCTCGCCTTTAGCTACTTACTGTCTTCGAGAAGATTTATGGTTTACCTACTGAACTGAACGCAGCTCGGCCTTTAGCCTCGCGCTTAGTTACTTATTACTTTTTCTAGAAGGTTTATTGTTTAACTGAACCCAGCTCCGCCTTCGGCCTTACCCTTAGTTACTTACTTTCTTCCTTTGCAATACGCATTTCACGCGAGCAAAACCGAGGGCTAAAAAAATATTTTCAGTGCATATCCAGTTTAACGGTTTTCTTTTTAGGATTTAGTACCTATCACAAATGATACATATTCATGTGGTTCTGAAAGAATAATTTGTCATGAGGACGAAGCGAAGTCGCGGGCAACTAGTCTAAATGCGTGTAAATGTTTAACTAGTTATTGACGATAGATATATGTGCACGTCATCAAGATCTATCATTCATTATGCAAAATTTCTAGTCTCTACCTTACTTAGTTTTCGAGAAAAACCTCTGTGACAGACGGACGGACACGGGAGTGATCTTATGAGAGTTCAGTTTCTACCTTTTAAGGTACGGAACCCAAAAATTGGTTTATTCCAGTCAAGCAAGAGACAGAAAAGCGGTGCTTATAATTAAAAAATCAAATGTAAAAAATATAAATATAGGTAATAATGTCACACACAGCCCTACGACATGAAAAGGATGTTTGCATCTATATATAGCTGAGAAGGAGCTACATGGAGCCGTTGGTTTGGCCACATCCGATTTAGCATACCTGGTACAGTAGTACCTACAAAGCTACGTCTATGTGTAGTTGTGAAAATATGGAGGACGGGGCGGCATGTGCGGAGATATCCCCTCGCGGCGAGAACTGCTGCCGCATGAACTATGCACCCGCCGCCCGCCGCAACTCCGCCTCACCCACCCCCCTTCCTTGTGCTCGGCAAAGCGGAGATTGAGCTAAAAATAAACGGTGCACGCGCGGTGCATCGTCGCATCGCACGCACCCGTGCCGCGCCCGACCGCACCGCCCCGCCGCGCCGCCCACTGCCAGCGTCGCCGCTCACCGCGTAAGAAAATAAAAGCGCTTCAGTTCTAACAGTGGGTACCCAGCTACATTGAAAATCGATGGCTTCCTTAGAGGAAGCAGCGATGAGCGAGGCGCGTGCGCGGTGATCTGCGGCGCCGCGGCGCGTGTCGGCGGCGCGGCGGCGCGCGGCGCGGGACTCGGTCGGGCGAGGTGCGGGTGCCGCTGCGGCACCGCGCCGCCGCGCGCCGCCTCCGCCCCGTGTCGCGTGTCCGACGCCGGCCGCCGCCGCCGCCGCACGCGCCTCACGCGCCACTCCGCACGGCGGGAGCGGCGGAGCACTTGTGGCGCTGTCTACCTGTGGCGCGCAGACTTGTTGCGGTCGCACGGACCGTGGCCGCGACCCTAGCCGCCACCTGTTGGCCTCGTCTTCGTCGCGCGTCTTCGATGGAGCAGCTCTCGCCGAGTAGATCACTGCCGGAGGAGGGCCCGCCGCCGTAGCCGCGCCGCCGCGCCACCACCGCTCTGGCTGCGCTCCGCGCTTCGACCGGAGAGCGCTCCGTTCTGGTGAGTGATAACCATACATCGGAATCCGCGGGGCACGAATGATTCAAGGTTGTCTAGTGATGGGACAATGTATCCACAAATATCGAAAATCGATCGTTATTTTAGAATAATATAGAATAATGTCGATTATTAAAACTAAGAGTATTTCTATAGAAAATAAAATATAATAAACAAATGTTGTATTTACTTTGTAGGTACAATACAAATCTGTTCAAACCACAATATTAGTTTTATTAGTATGGAATAGAAAGAATTTGATTTTTTTTACCAACTTACACGTGTTACATCATAATGATATTGAAGACTTTTTTGTTACTGTTATGAAACTGAATCGATTAGGCTATAAAAATCAACCACCTATTTTTTTATTTAAACACATAAAAAAATATTTTACATAATAAAAAAAGGCCAATGTCCAAAAAAATAGGTCTTACAAAATTTGTTCATAGTACGCTAAGGGGGGGTTCTGTATCGGAAATAGATCACTTTTGAAGAACAAAGAATTTTTTTTCACAAAAAATTTTTTTTAATGTTAAATGTAAAAAAAAAAATTTTCTTAATCGTTTCGGTTTCATGCCAGCAACAAAAAAGTCTTCCAATACGTATATCTCTTTCTTTCAGAAATTGTGAAAAACCACAATTTTAGTTTTATTAGTATGAATAGAAAGAATTTAATTTTTTTTACCAACTTACACATGTTACATCATAATGGTCGTGAAGACTTTTTTGTTACTGTTATGAAACTGAATCGATTAGGTTATAAAAATCAACCACCTATTTTTTTATTTAAATACCTACATAAAAAAAATTTTTACTTAAAAAAAAGCCCAAGGTCCAAAAAAATTTATATAGGTTTTACTCCCTATATGATACAGAACCCCCCCTTAGCGTACTACGAACTAATTTTGAAAACCTTATATAAATATGTATTATATTTACTTAATCGTTAACATAAAGTATACATGTTTATATAAGTACTGTAGGTATATAAGTATTCAGGTCTGAAATATGACATGAATAAAATACAATAAACAAATAAATATGAGTATCGATAACAGTGTCGATTGTTTATTGATCGCCGTAGTCAATCCCTAGCAAGGTCGTATTCCTGCCCCGCGGATTCCGATGTATGGTGATAACGCGGACCTAGCTATCTCTGTTCTTTCTCTGTGTGCCTGGCCCACTGGAGCGACACGGGACAATGTAAAGTACGCATTCCCTTGGTACAGTCCGGGCAACAGCGACCGTCTCTCTCGCGGCGCCGACACGTACGAGCGACAATCTCTACAATCATTTCGCAAAACATTCATTCATAAACTAATATGGTGTTACGAATAGGCGTGTTTACCTGGTATCAAACCAAACATAATATTAGAATCTGAGAATATTTTTGCCGACATTATGCAGGCCATATACATAAACCATAGATTTAGATTTAAGCTAAACCAAATCGTTTTTGGGCAAAAGAACGGCAAACACTTATCTATCCTGAATAAAGCGGCTGCGTTGCAACGTGGTTGCAACAGTCGTAAGCATTCTGATCCTTTCGAGCGACATTTTCCCAGAAGTGGTGAGTAAGTGCCGACCGAGCATATACAATCCTCGGTCGGTGTGAGTGTCGCCACCTACTGTGTACACTGTACACTGTTTCTGCAGCACACCACGCTGTGAAAATGGCATTACGGCATATGGATCCTATCCAGACCTCATTGGCGTGTCCAACTTTCTCATGATACCAACTTTTGTAAATTATCGTTACAAATATTCGCTCGAGTCCAACATTTATTTGCTATGTAAGTACATATGTACCTACTTGTGATCGCACTATTCCTCAACTGAACGGTAGCGTACGTACAATCTGTGGTACAATCCTACTAATATAATAAATCTGAAGGTTTGTATATACCTTCACTCAATATGGACGATTCTCAATACTCAATACGGACCCAATCGGGACAATGAGTAATGTTCCGAGCAGGCATGAATATTTTGATTTAATTTAGTTTAAGATGCTACCAATAGCTACGACAAATTCAAAATTCTCAGCCGCGAATTTTGTGGAAATATATGCAATACATCGGTGTATTCTTCTAGCAAAATTAAAATTTTGAAATATTACAACAATACCGTCATGTAAATCAAAATAATGCTTGTGTGTAAGTAGTAAAGCGAATAAAACATCAAATAGGTGGTTTTTTACGAAGGTTTTTTATTCACACAAATTCGAAAAATTAAACAATGTACATCCAAGATTAAGTTCTCTATTTAATGCGATGATTTTTTAAGGTATTTCTGATAACAAAACTTGCCTTCGAAGTTTGAACAAAATCATCGATATTAGGTACAGAATTACGCAAATTATACCTTAACCTTAACAAATGTTATATATTAACAAGGGTTATAGAGTTATAGAGGGCCTTAAATTTTACCTTTCTGTATTTTGAACCTAACACGGTTGACTACATCACCTACAACATCCGTGATGTCAAGCCATAACACCGGGTAAACTAGGTGCCCTGTCAGTGCTTCTCTTCATTTCATGTCGGCTACACTAAACTGGACGAAAAACACGAACTATTATGGCCGTTTCGACCGACGTTTCGTTCAGTGCGGTGGTACAAAACCGGGCGGGATAAACCCTACCACCTAGTAAGGTAAGAAAGGACGGGTCCTACAGTTTAACGTGGAATCCGAACCACGTCAGCCTCCAACGGGCGAGCGGTCACCCATCCAAGAACTGACCGCGCCCAGCGTTGCTTAATAAATAACAGTCGACCAACCGCACCACTCACTATTCAATTTGAAATTTCTATAAGGACTGGAAGTTCCTTCATTGTAGAGACCATACTCTCATTATATGCATATTCCAAGCAGAGTGTGCGATCACACAAGCATCATACAGCATAGCAAACAAAAAGGTCAAGGATTATGGCATACTCATACTATCCGACAGTGCCTCGGTACTGCAAGCCTTATCCAGCAACACCATATAATCAAGCCTCATGGCGATAACCTCTAGTGCACGATGCACTAGAGGTCATCGCCAAAACACAACAGAGTCACCCTTCAGGGGATAAAAGGGCAGAGTGGGTGTTTAGGCAATGACGTAGCAGACGAACTGGCAAGGAGAGGGGCAGGGTGGGTGGTCGAAGGGCCTGAGCCGATAGTACCCCTCCCGTTTAACCAACTAAGGTCATGGATCAGAACACAAGCAAAAGGTCAACAACAACCGCAGTGGTCACAAATAAACGACTGCAAGCAGGCCAGAGCGGCGGCGGTGCCAACCATCAACAGTATAAGCTCACCAAAGGTATACTACAGCTTAACAAAGGTAAAATCAGATTGGTGGTAGGAACTTTGACTGGACACTATCCAATAAATAAGCACATATTCATTATAGGTAAAACGGATAGCCCTATGTGCAGGGGTTGCATGAGGGCTGAAGAAACGCCATCCCACGTGCTACTACAGTGCGAGGGGGTGGAAAATGAGCAGGCAAACATTCTCAAAAACCCGAGGACACTCCAAGAGGCCTGTAAGGACGTCGGCCGCTTGCAGGACTTCTTTAAGGAGCTGGGCTGGATGGAGTAGCGGCCCGGGTGATACGCACAGAGCGACCTACAAGCGGAAAATGCCCATCAATGCAATACAAAATCATACAATGTGACGCAATTATCACAAAACAGTTTGAAAGAGATGTACAATTGAAATTTTTTTTTAATACGTAGAATGTACTCAAACGAGAGTTCGACTGTAAATGTCGTCTGTGCAGTGAACGAGAGGAAGCCGAAATGCACAAAATATCAGGATGCAAAATTAAAAAATATCTTCAGAGTTTACAGAAACACCAAAGGAAACTTTGTTAGGTGCCCCTATAAATGAATTTCGTATAAAATATATGTTGGAAAATCAAAACGAATTTTTTTTTTTTTTTTTTTTTTTTTATTGAAACTGACACGGTTGGCTACATCACCTACAACATCCGTGATGTCAGCCCATAACACCGGGTTGAACTTGGTGCCACGTCAGCGCCTCCCTTCAGTCGTGCCGGCTACACTGAACTGGACGGAAAACACAAACTATTTACATAGCCGTTTCGACCGACCTTTCATTCAGTGCGGTGGTACCAACCCGGGCGGGTTAAACCCTACCACCTAGTTATATAAGAAGGGAGTCACATCCCTTAGTCGCCTTTTACGACATGCACGGGGAGAGATGCAGTGGGGCTATTCTTTTAAAGTACCGGCCCCACACGGTACAAATATTTTTAATGTTCTGCCAGAACCTCACACACATCAACAGCTACATGGCCGTTCACCTGCTAAAAATTGGGGCCTTCCAGAGGGCCAATAAAGGATGACCAGAACAATAAAAAAAATCGGCCACGCACAGTGAAGGATTCTGTAGTCGGGAAGATAAACACGATAAACCTTTTCGAAGAAAGTAATCTACCGCGGGCTAGGACGAAGGCCGAGCTGCGTTCAGGAAAATGTTATTCTTTCACGACGAAAGTGAGTAACTAAGGGCGATGCCGAAGGCCGAGCTGCGTTCGGGTTAACGATAAATCTTCTCGAATAAAGTTAGTAACTCAGGACGAGGTTTTCTCAATAAAGTATACTATCTATCTATCTCCGTCTTCGGCGTCGCCATTAATTTTGGTTACTTTTTTCGAGAAGAATATCGCTTTCGCTTCTTGCACATCATCGTCATGAAATATATTTGTAAACATTTATGTTCAGCGTGGGCAACTGGTAGGTGAACCTGCGCGATGATAGGTATATATATTGCACTAGAGTTTTGAAAGTTGGCTATAATGCTCTTGGAATACTTTCTCGGCTCCATACGATGTCATTTGAAACGCCGAATTGTATATTCGAATGTTTTGTAAAAAGTGCTTCGAATCGGCGGAGTTGCCCGAAAGGTATAACAACAGACAGTGGTTCAGGCGGTGGGTGCAAAGCCAGAAGTTTTACTTTGTCATTAGCGCGTATCTTTCATCGAAGATATTTGATGCTACTGAAAAGTAACTGAAAGCAAAAATACTTGCGATACGAGATACGATACAGGATAGGCTAAATAAAATTCAGTTCTGCTTACGCTAAGATGCGACTCCCATACAAACCGAAATGATCCGCGCGGAACATTTCGGTATGTATGAGCGAGCGGGCGGCGGCGGCTGGCGGCGGAGCGGCGCGCGGGCGGGTGCCTATAAAAGCGCACCAAGCGGCCGCCACCACACTCCCCATATTATAGAAAGCCATCATTTTAATTTGACTTGTTTTTAATTTTTTGGCGTGGAATCACATCCTACTCTTATAGTGCAAGGTGGGAAGCATGTAAGGTAAAATATGACGTCACCGACATGAGAAACATGTACCGGGATAATGGTCAGTGCTTAGTTTCTAAGTAACGCACATACAAAACACATATATCAGCAAAATGAGGAAGGTAGCGCAAATACAACAATAATAAAAAACATAATAATAATTATTATTTGCAGGCACAGCGAGTCATCAAAGTTAGACGATTTATTTCAATTAGTTTCAAGAGTAACTATGACAACCAGATTTTTTTATATTCTTTGACATAAATTGTTCTTTTTTTTTATGAAACCTGACGCGATTGGCTAGAACATCCTACCTACAACATCCGTGATGTCCGCCTATAGCACCGGGTGAACTAAGTGCCATGTCAGTGCTTCCCTTCATTTCATGTCGGCTAAACTGAACTGAACGGAAAACACGCCTACCCCCCCTAGCTACCTAACTACCCCCTAGTAAGGTATAAGAACCTACAGTTTTACGTGGAATCCGAACCACTGTTAGCCTCCAAAGTTCGAGCGGTCACCCATTCAAGTACTGACCGCGCTCAGGGTTGCTTAACAACAGTCGACCGACCGCACCACTGAGCTACCGAGACTGACAAAAAGTTTATCAAGAGAACATACATACATACGACATACATGCATTCTCCACGTGCCACCGTGATTGCACGTTTAAAGAACAGCGGCAGGAGTGCGAAGCGACTCATACGCCAGAATTGTTTTATTGAAATCTCGGAATTTGGCGCCGAGTCACTCATAAGGTGTCTAAAGGCGCCCATGGACGTAAGCAACTAAGATGTGATTTTAAGTAAGCAACTAAGGGCGAGGCCGAATGCTGAGCTTCGTTCAAGTTAACGATATTTTTCTCCACGAAAGTAAGTACCTAAGGGCGAAGCTGAAGACCGAGCTACGTTCATGTAAACAATATACCTTCTCGAAGAAAGTAAGTACATAAAGGCGAGGACGAAGGAAGAGCTGTGTTCAGGTTACCCATAATTTTCCTCGATGAAAGTAAGTAACTAAAGGTGAGGCTGAAGGACGAGCTGCGTTCGTTCGGGTAAACTATAAACCTTCTCCCGCTCTCGGGCCTCGCCCTTTAATGACTTGTTTTCTTCGATACAATATAATATAGTTACGCGAACGCATCTCGGTGCTCAGCCGCGTCCTTATTTACTTTCTTCGAGAAGATTTATAGTTTATCTGAACGCAGCTCCGCCTTCGGTCTCGCCATTAATAACTTACTTTCTCTGAGTAGAATATCGTTACCTGAACGCAACTCGGCTTTCGGCCTCGCCCTTAGAGACTTACTTTCTTCAAGAAAGTATAACATTTACGAATGCAGCTCAGTTACGCACGGCGCACCTTAGTTATTTACTTTATTCGAGAAGATTTATCGTTTACCTAAACGCAGCTCGGCCTTCGGCATCGCCCTTGGAGTTTGTTACTTACTTTCTTCTTTCGAAATACGAGCAGAGCTGGCAAAACTATCGATATTCTTCTTGAAGAAAGTAAGTAAATAATGGCGACTGAAGGTGCGTATAGGTAGACCATAATATTTTGGTGTGTGTAAATACGAAAATTTTTATTTTTTTCCGCGTAATCAATTACTATTTCGATAAGATTTCAATGCATTTTTCTCAAAGATATTTTGTCCTATTGAAAGCAAAAATATCTATACATCATTATTATGTAGAAAGAAAGACTATCCCGCACATAGGCATATATATTATTTCTCTATGAGCCCGCTCATATGGACAGGTATATAAGGTGCTTCGTTATTCATGGCAAATGTTTCGGGAGGGTTACACACACACTCAAATAAACACGTTACGCAAAACAATTTTTATGTTTTTAGCATTACTTTTCGAGAAATTTAACAAAACATGTTTGCTACCTAAACATTAAAAGAATCAACCTTTGTGTGACAGTAGGTAGCTTGCATTGTACGGGGTCAGTGACCGCACTATGTTCAAACGCAGAAAAGTTGTTTGTTGTAAGGAAGGCTGCTCTAAAACTAGCTACCTACCTACGTGTACGGTGTGTATGCCTACGTTTCGTGTTTGCAAGGGTCTATAGCATGATTGGTTTTTACAGCTATTTGATTTATTTTTTTGTTAGCAGATGTTAGGAGAAAAAATGCTCCTATAAACATATGGTATTTTTTTTGCGTAAAGTTTTTAGTGCTTATGTAACCCTCCCGAAGTTATTGGCATGAATAACGAAGCACCTTATATATATTTTATATTGAAATATGTACGTCCTCGCGCAGTAAAGCCGAGCTGTTCCTCTCCCCCGCCCTTTGGAAACTAGCGCTCCGTTACTTTATTACTTCATTACCTACTGAAGTCACTGTCGTGTGTCTCCGGCCGGCCTCGGCCTCGCAAATTGGGAGAGAGAATAATTATCGGCTTGTGTTGCCTTTCAATCTAGTTAGCCGATGAAAGCCGACGAACTCGCAGCCGCACTTCTGCCCTTTGGCACAGAGCGGTGCGTCCTTCCTACACGAGCATTTAATTATAACGGCCTCCGCTTCGCTTATTACCTACGTTGTTGCGACCATCGCATCGTGGGCTTTCACGAGCAAAATGAATTAGCGATTTCAATTATCGGTTCTAGGGTAGACGAGGGACCTGTTAAAGCGAGCCGTAGACTAGTGTGCATATCATATTAAAGCTTAGCTGACCTGACGCATTAGGCGAACCTATAGGACTCTCCGCCCTCCGGTCGCCTTGCGCCCGTTAGATAGTGATCGACACTGGTTCGGAACTGACGTGCACTGGTCGTTGCGCAGGGAGGAGTGCAATGCCGCGCTGCTACATGGTGAAGAAGGCTGGCTCTGGAGTGAAGAATGAGGGCCAGTGGGCAGCCGGTGCGCCCAGTAGTCCCACCGAGGCGTCAGTCGCGCCGCCTTGCTACATCCACCTCGACACGCAGTCCGCGCATTCAGGTATGACCGCTGCCGTAGCGGAGCCCGCGCCGCGCCCGCTCCGCACCTACCGCGCCAGGCTCCAGCGAGACGCTTCGCCGGCGAAATTAAACAAAACTCGTTGGTTTGTGACAGACTCTCGCGGAATCAAAGCGAAGGAAACGAGCACCGAGAAGCCGAAGTACGCCGCGTGGCCGGAGCGCTCGGCGGCGGACAGGGAGGCCGCCCACGACCTGCTGTCCTTGTCGCAGAGCTTGCCGCCGCTGCCGCCCGCCACCGTGGTCACCCGCCAGCCCAGCTCCGACTCGCGCTCCCCCATCATCCTCGCCTGCACCCTCCGGCCGACGCACTTCATCATCCTCGCCGAGGAGCAGGCGCGCACCGACGCCGACTACTGTAGCGCCGTGCATGCCGACGCCGACGATACGCCTCTAGAGCTGGTTGACGAGCCTCAGGTCATCGAGTACGTTACCCTACAATCGGAGGAGTTCCGGCCCGGCTCTGCCTCGGAGCGGACGGCGCGCGCGTCTTTGCCGGCGCTGTCGCCGACACCCTCTCGCCACAGCGACGGCGGCGGCGCGGCCGCCGAGCGGAACGGCAGGTTCGCGTGCAACGAGTGTGGCCGCCGATACGCCACCTCGTCGAACCTGTCGCGGCACAAACAGATCCACCGGAGCCTGAGCTCGGGTGCGGCGAAGCGGTGCAGCGAGTGCGGCAAGGCGTACGTGTCAATGCCGGCGCTCGCGATGCACATGCTGACGCACCAGCTGGCGCACGAGTGCCGTGTGTGCGGCAAGCTGTTCTCGCGGCCGTGGCTGCTGCAGGGCCACCAGCGCTCGCACACCGGCGAGAAACCCTACGGCTGCGCGCACTGCGGAAAGGCCTTCGCCGACCGCTCCAACCTGCGCGCACACATGATGACCCACTCCGCCGACAAGAACTTCCAGTGCTCGCGCTGCCGGAAGACGTTCGCGCTTAAGAGCTACCTTAGCAAGCATCAGGAGTCGGCGTGCGTGCGGACGGGGGACGACGACGCCGACGCCGATGCCCGACGAGATTGAGCGTTACAGCGCCTCGGTACAGGCCAATGAATTGCAACGAATATTCTGATTTCTCTATGTTCTTCTATACATCTTTATATTAAGAAGTATTTATAGAGAGGCGGCTCGGCGGCCCTGTGACGCGTCGAGTGGAAAAATAAGCAATAACTATGTACCTAAAAGAGTTACGACAGCTCTTAGGATATTTATGTATTTTTTCACAGAACTTATCTAACATAATATGTCAATTTTTGGCAATGGAGCCGACATATAAATTAGACGAGTAGTGGAATATTTACACTTAAATGATTACTTAGTAGGTACGTAGAGCGTGCGAGTGCGAGCGAGGAGCGGACGAGATGGACGCCACTCAGTAGTTTGCAGGTACGACGTAGCTTGTAGATATCCGTGATATGTAGAGACTTATTGAAACCGTCGAGCTGTGGTACGAGGAGAGCAATAACAAGCGTAGCTTCACTAGGTCGTGCGGGCTCGGGCGTAGCGTAGGCGGGCTCCGGCGGCGCACCCCACAAGTAGCAGGCACGACGAATGGAGAGACGCACGTCCGCCGCGCCGCACCTAATTAAAGGACCAAACTTGTTGCTCTGGCATTACTTATTGTTTGCTGAAACCGACTAGCGGAGGGTTGCGTCGCGGTCGGCAACCCACAAGCACCTGCACCGGCGGCGCGGAGGCGGGCGCCAGGCGGCAGCCGCGCCGCCCGCCCGCTTCGCCCCGAGCGCTACATGCATACTCGGGCGGGTAGCGGCTTATACTCCAAGGCGGGACCGGAAGCGCCATTACTACGAGCGCCCACTGGCCACTACCTTCCACTCCCCGTCAACGACATTCTACTTTCTCCCCATTCCATTTATGTAGCAAGAACATTTTCACTGTTTTAATATGTTTAACCTACTTCAAAAAAAGGAGGTTATTAGTTCTGCATCTCATTTAAGCGTCTATCTAGGGAGTTATTGCTGTCTTAGAAGGTATTCTGTAAATTTGTCAGACGTGACATATCATAATGATAGGTAGCGGATGTGCAGGAAATACCTACACATTTATAAATGCATCAATATATTAAAATCATATTATACCTAACCGTGTATCTGTTCTGTAATAATTATTAATAATTTAACCAATCACATCTTTGCCCGAACACCTGATTTAATTACCTACATCATTATTAAACAACATAAACAAACAAAGAAGAGGCGGCAGAGGTGTGTCAGGAGTCAGGATCGTGGCACGTGGAGATCCGTTGTCTCTGCCTACCCCACCGGGAAACAGGCGTGACGCTATGTATGTATGTATGTAACAAACAAAGCCAAACATTTTATAAAAAATTTTAAAGCCGTACAAATGAAAAAGTACAATTAAAATACCTATCTATCTACTTCTGTAAAAAATACCTAGATAGGTACTTGTTTATCTTCGTATGTGGAATGTGTTTTCTGCACAACTTACTATTTTAATGTACCTACCAACATAGAAGTGGTCGCAGTTCTGCAATACTGAACAAGAAAACCCGAACAAAGTCATCATTTAACCATTCACTATCATTCGCTACCGTTAGTGATGTGATGAATGATGATGAACGAATGCGAAATTGTAATTGATTGAGACAAGATTGATATGCACATCACCAAGTACACACGTACTATATACAAACACACGTACGAGTATAGACACTTGTCGCCGTACAACTTGGCCGAGATTAAGTGATGATGAAATACACGGCCAAATACCTGTAGGTACGCACATACCTACCTTCCAAACTGAACTGTCACTACGGCATACATACATACCTACATACCACAGCCTGTATCCCGATAATCGGGGCAAGCAGATTAATCGTTGTTGTGCTGTAAGCACGTTTAGCAATGTATTAGGACAAGATAACTATCAAGCAGCAAGTAAGGCTTCGTCCACCTGCGGTAGGTACTCTTTACTCTTGGTGAAATGTCTATAGGTACCTATAAGCACAGCTGTAAGTTAGTTGACGACAAGTGCTTTTAGATTTTTAGATTTTTTTATTTTTATTAATTCATTTAATTATTCGAATATCAGGATCAATGCGGCCACCGATCATCGACAGGAAAAATATTAGATACTAATTGAAATTAATAAATCAGAATATATTGAAAACAATCAAACTGAAAATAATATGTAATAAATATATACATAATAATAAAAAAAAAAGATCGACTCAGAGAAAAATACAGCAGTAAGATTGTGCGTTCGTATTTTCGTAAATCAAAGATACCTATATACCTACTTACTGAAACTATCATGCATGACATGACCAATCATGATATGCGAATGAAATAAAACTACTAACTTATATAGTTTGTTGACACAATTTTAGAGCAGGCTCTCACGAATTAGTGAAAAGCTCAACAATATCGTAACAACCATGCGCGTCACTTGTAACATTAGAAGTGCGACCAGTCTGTTTTATTCAATCATTAACAAACATTCTAATGTGGATAAATTGTTATTTTTATAGAGTACCTGTACAATATTTATGGGAAACTGGCTTCTTACCAGCAATGGCACTTCACACATTCGTATTACATAAAATAAAATTACAATTTAAAAACCCCCGACCCTTAAAAAGTCAAAAATAATTTTCGTTTACTTATATACTTGAGTCGGGGGACCACTAAGTAAATTCCCGCGCAGGTCTGAGTTTTTATATTTTATTTACATAGCGGTCCCCCGAATCCTTTAAGTAAGTAAACGCATATTATTTTAGACTTTTTAAGGGTCGTGGGTTTTTAAAATTTATAATTTAACTTTTATTTAGATTTTTTTTTAAGTGCACGCAAATCGATCCACTTTTAAAGATAATTATTTTTTTTATTACTTAATTAATTTATTACTAAATGTTTAGTAATCAATTAACTGTTAGCTATGTAGCTAACAACCATCCAGATTAAACCAGCTTTCTAATAAAAAACCCGCATCCAAATCGGTCCATCCGTGTGGGAGCTACGATGCGTGCGACCGGCAGACACACCCATACACACATACACCCATACAAGCACGTTAAACTTATAACTTGCTTATAACACTCCTCTTTTTTCGTCGAGGGTTAAAAATGATTTTTAGTGCGTACATACATAGTGACATTTTCTACATTAAATTCCAAATATATTACATAAAATAATAACAACCTACTGGGAATTGAGCTCTATATTTCGTCAATTTAATCAATGTTGTCAATTCAAATTAGGTATTTAGATGTCCTTCAAGGTACACAATATTCGGAGCAGGTTCCAATCCTATTCCCGCAAAAGAAGGGAGGGGCGGAAGGGGGCAGAGAGGGAAACGCCTGCGAAAGTGAGGGGGGGAGGGGGGAGAGAATTTAGTGAGGAGAATGCATAGAAGGCATAAACTTTTTTTTCGATAACATGCCGAAGAGGGAAGGTTGGTATGTCACCAGGAGTAAATTACAATGTTACCCGTGTGACATGTTAAGAAAAATGTTTTCAAGCGTAATGGTTTTTTCACGGACGTCGTTAGCACTCATCAAGTCATCATGCGTGGGACATCCCCCCGTTCCTATTCCGTGTCTTCCTCTGTACACTCTATAGTCTAAGACAGGTGAAATCGGGGCGCAGGCGGAGGCGGCGCGGCGCATGTCGTTTCTGCTCCGTTTCCTTACTCCCTTCCACCACACCAACACCTGTACCACTACAACTTGATATCAATTATTGCCTTATCCCACCGCCCATTCACCCTATTGACGGAGTTAGTATTTGAGACAAAATTTCATCGTCGCCATAGATTAAATAAAATGTCTAAGCTTTCAGCTAGAGTGGTGCGGGTTGGTCATCTAAAACAGTACCTATATAATACACACATATCTACATATATTCTAACATAAATTTATTTGAACTTATTCTATTGAAGAAACGCTAGGAAGATCTCTCTACTACTTAGCAGATAAAAAACGGAGCTTATGTAAATCTTTATACTTACTTATTTTGCGTTGCCGTTTTCAATGCGATTGCTTGACTTTTGCAATAGAAATACTTTTGAATAGATAGGC
Organism: Nematopogon swammerdamellus; assembly: GCA_946902875.1. Classification (NCBI taxonomy): domain Eukaryota; kingdom Metazoa; phylum Arthropoda; class Insecta; order Lepidoptera; family Adelidae; genus Nematopogon; species Nematopogon swammerdamellus. Next base: position 11,680,074 of record OX336338.1, read on the forward strand.
ACTTCGATTGTCAAATTGACAAAATGTTATAAAGCGTGAAAAAGCCGTAGACGGAAATGATCGAAGGAAAAAGCCATTTCGAACCAATTGCATCGATTAATCCGAATGCCTCGCGAGTTCTCATTCGTGTTAATGACAACTCCTACACCCTGTTGTTTAGCTATATATTGCATGAGTTTAGTAGCAAAATCGGATTTTTTTTTAGAAAAATCTGTAAAAATGGCTCTTCGAGGTCACGGTTCGATGCGTATTGGTGTGCATCACTTTCTTAGTTTGATGAGTGCATTATTTGAACATGAATCGCTCCATGGTTTGGATTGGTTGCTTGCGCACATCGTTCGGATAACGGAACGGCAATGAGTCATTTATAACAGTTGATTTGTACCTCAATAATTCCGTAATTAACCATAATAGAAAATTACGAAAGTGTAAATTGAAATATTATAGCGGCCACACTTAATTCGAAAATCAAGGGGAAATGTTGATACAGTCGCCTGGTGTGGCGTGTCCTGCTGAAGGGTCATCTATATATTTAGGTGAAATCGGTGGATATATCGTTGTGCTGATGAAGCGTTCGAGCGGGTGCACATATAATTCAAGAAAATTCAGGAAATATTGAACTTCACCAATTATGATTAGTCAAGAAACACGGCGGCCGGCTGTAGGAAAACGGCCGCAGATCGCTGTTCTGTGAGGTATTATTGAGACATTTCAGCAGAAGTCATCGCACCTGGTAAGCCGGTCTTCAATTTTCTCATAGATACGTCACTTTACCATTTCTCCTAAAATACTCGAGTTCTTCGCATTTACTGGAACATAGCTACGTAGGTATTTTATTACAAATTAGGCGTGCCACAATAAATAGAATAATAAAAAACTAGCAAATAAACTTAAAATTACTTTCGCTCTATGCCTAGGATTGAAATTAAAAAAAAAACTGAAATATCAATGGATATAGCTACTTCCGTCACGCGTTCGTTGTATATAGGTACATACATAATACATAATATTCTTAGGTTTAACTGGAAGATATTTATTTATATTAATTAAAGAAAATTTTTGTACAGTAATATTATGTTCTTTTTAGTTTTAATTTATATCAGTTTAGTTTTATTCTTTAAAATACATAACAGTTCTTCCGATAAAAGAAAAAATTCGATCAATGCAAGCAGGCTGAATATTGGCCCAGGGATAGGGGTTGACATTACATTAATTCATAATACAATTTTCTTTTTTTCGTCCGCTAGTGTATTATTCTAAAAATTAGATTTAAGAGATAGTGCGTAAATAATTATCAGTGCATTCTGTTTTAATAAGTTTTTCAATTACTCCATCTCAATGGAACAATATTACATGAAGATTTTTGTTTAGGAATTATGGCAAGTAAAAGTATTTGTATCGATGCCTTTAAAAAAACGGTCATGTCCAATAAGAAAACATTACTTTTAGACTAGTCAATAATAATCAATGACACATCTGGCATTTCTTGTAGTAGGTATTCAAAAAAAGTAGGTATTGTTGTTCTTATCGGAATTACTTAATTCCGTTTTATAAAATACTAGCCGTGCCCGCGGCTCCGCCCGCTCTCATATTTGACTTCACTGCTAACCTCATAAGCCATTTAGCGTGATAGTAAGTAGCCTATAGTTGATGGGAAGAATCAAGCTATCCGTAGAATTTTGTTTTATTAAAATCGGTTCAGTGGTTCTCGAGTTATAAGCGGACAGACAGACAGACAGAAAGCAGACGTTGGATTTTATTATAGGTAAGGATAAGGAAGGAAGGATCTATATATATATTAAAATGGTAAATGTAAAATAGTCTGTACATTGAATATATTCGAAAAAAAATCAACTAGGGCGACTTAAAATGAGAAACTGAACATGAGAGAACAGTTTTTAAAATTTGTGTCCGTACGCGCATCACTCTAAAACCACTGAACGGATTTTGACGAAACTTTGCGTAGTGACAGTGTATATCCCAGAATAACATAATATATAAAAAAAATCTCAAATATTAGTCAAGAGTTGTTAGAAAAAGTAGTCAACATTAATTTAAAGGGATGAATTTCGTAACCCTTCTTTACTCCAATCAATAAAGCATTTCCACTCGACGTAATTCCTCTGTCGCTGAATCTTTGCAGTGTGATAAAGTAGGGTTTAAAATACACGTTTGACAAATTATCTAGGATTTTTTATGTTTGGAAGTTAGGTATTTATACCTAAAGATGAAAATCGCTTATAACTGCTGGTGAAAAATTGCTCCGTCCGAAGTTCCTTCGGTATATGATATTATATATTAATAAGAGTATATACATAACATTATCTATGAAAATTTCGATTTCGAATAGGCAGAAATTTGAAAATACCTATTTTGTATCACAACTTCTTCAGAAAAATTGCTCTGTCAATTTTTATTTTATTATATGTCTTAATTTATTTATATATATCGCTTTAGACAAGTATCTAGGAAATTTTCCTTATCGATCACACCTTTACAGATTTTCGGCAATAATTCGCTGTGAAAAATTGCTCTGTCCAAAATTCTTTCGGAATATGATATTATATATTATTAAGAGTATATATATAACATTATCTAGGAAAATTTCGATTTCGAACAGGCAGAAATTTGAAAATACCTATAAAAATTACTCTGTCAATTTTTATTTTTTTTCATCTCCTAATTTCTTTAAATATATCGCTTTTCACAATTATCTAGGAAATTTTCCTTATCGATCACACCTTTACATATTTTTGGCAATAACCCAAGCACTGTGAAAAATTGCTTCGTCTGTTTTTATTAACTTATTAGACACAGAACATCAAAATATAATATAATTGTATATTATCCAATAAAATTTCTCCATTAAACATGAACTTTCGAGTAGTTTCGAGTATCGCAATATAATAAAACAACGTTTAAAAAGCGCGCGCTCGCACTACACTGAACTCGGGGTGCGGGAGGGCTGCGGGGAGTGGGGAAGAATAAGCCCGCCCGCCCGCGCGCCAGCAGCTCATCGTCCCGCACCGCGACCGACGAGACGACACGCGAGCGTCGTCGATGCTCGCGGCTCGCTATTCCGCCCGCCACCTCTGTCGTCCCACTACAACGCCGCTCCGCCGCGCCGTCCTGCCGCCTATGGAACGAAAATGTAGGGCCTATCTATATAGTATTAGGAACTTTTAAAATTTAACTTTCGTTCTGTAATTTAATTTGTATGACAGTATGTCGAAACAACTTATTAAACATATTTCATGCACGTACAGTCTGTATGTAAATAAAGTGTATACATTTTTGTAAAAAAACGATTTAAAAAATTAAAAACCGCCTTCAAAAATGTATGAAATTAAAAAAAAATCGAACCCTGGAGTTGAAGGCGGTCGGTTATTTTTGCTTGCACCGCCTTCAACTCTAGGGTTCGATTTTTTTTATTTAATACATTTTTGAAGGCGGTTTTTATATTTTTTTTAATAGTTTTTTATTTAAGTTTTTTTAGTAATTTTTTGCTATTAATGTACTCGGCGGAATCGCTCGGCTTTTGGCTTCGCGAATCCGCCTCGCTTTCCAATCCGATCTTGATGAAATTGAAATGGGACCACGCGGAAAGCACCAGCTTTCAAATAAAAAAAGAATCATCACAATCGGTTCACTTGGGGACGGAGTCGCGTGTGTCCGCCTGTAAGTATCTACAGGTCGCACTCAGACGACGCGGGGACAGCTCGATTGTTCGAGCACTTGAGTAGAGCGGCAGATGAAGGCATGTAGTTTCCCTATATATATATATATCCGCGGATATGGTTCTGCTTGGGGATTTTAATGCCCATCACGAGGAGTGGCTGGGCTCCGGGAGAACTGACTTCGAGGGGAGAGCCGCCTACGACTTCGCCCTGACGCATGACCTGCCTCAACTGATAGACCAACCTACCAAAGTGCCAGACATGGACGGTCATGCACCCTCTCTGCTGGATCTTCTGCTGACGACGAATCCTGCTGGATACAAAGTCACAGTGAGCACTCCTCTTGGCTTCTCTGACCACTGTTTAGTGGGGTCCACGGTGCCATTTTTGCCTCCTTAGTCTCGTACTGGAGGAATGCGTCCAATTTGGCACTACGTGTCAGCGGATTGGGACGGGATGCGAGAATACATCACATCCTACCCATGGAGAGAGCTATGCTTCAGTTCGGATGATCTACACCTCGGATGATCTACACCTTGGCTACGGCATTGGCGCATTCCGGCAGAATGCGCCAATGCCGTAGCCGAGGTGGTTCTGGGGGGAATGGAAATGTTCATTCCCAGCGCCCTCGTGCGCCTCGGTGGTAAAAGCCAGGCCTGGTACAGCCGCGACTGTGGTGAAGCTGTCGCAGCTAATGGCGCAGCTTATCGTGCATGGTCGTGCGCTCGTGCCAGACGCGATCCTAATGTATCCGAACTGAAGAAAGAATACAACCGCCTCTCCAGATCCTGCAAGAGGGCTATCGTCAGGGCCAAATTCGAGCATATCGGCAGAGTTGGTGATAGGCTGAACCAGCACCCAACTGGGAGCCGTGAGTTTTGGTCTCTCGCCAAATCTGTCGTATCGATTTTCTACCGCTCCTCCCTTCCACCTCTACAGGTTTGGCACAAATCGCTTCTGGGCTAGCTTCCGTCGTACGGACTTCCTTCTGGCCTCTGCGACTGGGTCGCCGACTTCCTACATGGGCGTAGCATTCAGGTCCTAGTGGACGGTTGCTCTTCGGACGCCCTGTCAGTGAATGCCGGCGTACCGCAGGGATCTGTGTTGTCTTGTCACCAACACTGTTTCTTCTGCATATCAATGACATGCTGCCACTCGGCAACATAAATTGTTATGCGGATGACAGTACAGCACATGGATCCTATACCAGTGACCCTTCAGTCAGACGGGATGTTGTGGATGAAGAGGCGAAGACTTGTGTCTGATCTCAAACAAACGCTTCGGTCTATTTCCGAATGGGGCCGCTGTACGCAACAGTCGTTCTCACCCCGTGGTGTTAGTGGGTGGACTGTAGTTGGGTGGGGGTGCGACTGTGCACATGCAATATCACGCCGTCACCGCAGCGGTACTCATATTCTGGGTTTGATAGTTTCATAAGGGGTGAAATAGGGTAAATAAGAGACGATTGGGACTTTTACAAGTTTCCCCGAGGCTGGTTTACGCGGCGGCGACGGGTGTTGTCTACTGTTATCTATCAGTCAGTTCAGATCTTATTTTGCGCTTCGTGATAGGATTAGTTTGGCGTAGCGTCTGGATCCGTCTGGCTGACTTCGGAAATTCGCTTAGGTGTCGGGCTCCGTCTGGATGGCGTCGAGGAACGCAGGGCAGTATCGGGCTCCGTCGGGATGGCGTCGGGGGACGTTGGGCAGTGTCGGGCTCCTTCCGAGCTGCGTCGGGATTAGTCGGACTGGCTTCGAGGCTCGCTTAGATGTCAGACCGCGTCTGGATGGCGTCGGGGGAACGCAGGGGCAGTGTCGGACTCCTTCTGAGCCGCGTCGGGATTCGTCGGGCTGGTTTCGGAGCTCGCTTAGATGTCGGACTGCGTCTGGATGGCGTCGGGGGAACGCAGGGCAGTGTCGGACTCCTTCTGAGCAGCGTCGGGATTCGTCGGACTGGTTTCAGAGCTCGCTTAGATGTCGGACTGCGTCTGGGTGGCGTCGGGGGAACGCAGGGCAGTGTCGGACTCCTTCTGAGCAGCGTCGGGATTCGTCGGACTAGCTTTGAGGCTTACTTGGATGTCGGGCTCCGTCTGTATTGTGTCGGCGAACCCCAGGGCAATGTCGGGCTCTTTCTTAGCAGCGTCGGGATTCGTCGGACTAGCTTCCGAGCTCACTTAGATGTCGGACTCCGTCTGAATGGCGTCGTGGGAACGCAGGGCAATGTTGGACTCCTTCTGAGCAGCTTCGGGATTCGTCGGACTAGCTTCCGAGCTCACGTAGATGTCGGACTGCGTCTGGATGGCGTCGGGGGAACACAGAGAAACGTTGGACTCCTTCTGAGCAGCGTCGGGATTCGTCGGACTAGCTTCGAGGTGTAGCGCAAAGTGTGTGGTGGTGTGGTACCTCCTACCTGGATGTTGATGTCTCCGCCCGCAGCCGCACCTTCGATAGCTCGGTCCTTCAGGTGGTGGTCGTCGATCGGCACGGAAACGTCCCGGTGTCCGAGGATCTGCTGGGCCCAGCTACGCACACACTTCGGAAACTACACTCACTATACTTATGCCGTATTAGGTCGCAACAAGCCCTGAGAGCCCGCGCCGCGCTCGATCAGGGTGGATTTTATCTTTTCCAGAGCAAAATGTTTGAACAAAACCGCCCGCTCCCGCTTGTATTTTCGGACGTGTCAGATCACAACAGTCCGTCGCCTAGGCAACCGGACTCTTCTCCTTTCCGCCAGGAGGCGCTGTGTGCTTCTTGCATGAAGACCGCTGCAGGTAGAGTCTTGAGGCGAAGAGAATGGAGGAACGTTTTTTTTTTATTGAAAGCGCGATATATGGCGCCGAGCCACCCATAAGGTGTCTAACGACGCCCATGGACATTCGGTCGTATGCGGGGGTTGCGAATGCCATGCCGGCCTGACAGGTGCCCATTCACGCCCCTCTTTAAGGACCCGAGACTGTACTTGGGGGGAAATATATTAGCAGGGAGAGCATTCCAGAGTTTACCGGTTCTGTAGAGGAATGATCTGCAGAATCGATTAGTACGCATCCGCGGTAAGTCCAGCGTATAGGGATGCAATCCCTGCCCAGTTCATGTGGTGCGGAGATGGACAGGGGACGGCGGGATTGCGTTAAACAGCTCCTCCGAGTACTCCCCATGGAATAAGCGATAGAACACACTTAGGGAGCCGACATCCCTACGGTGTTGCAGTGGTTTCAGATCGCGGGACACTGCGGGGTCACCCACTAGTCGCACGGCTCGACGCTGGATCGAGTCCAGAGGCGCAAGCTGGTATTTGGCAGAGCCATCCCACAGGTGCGAGCAGTACTCCAAGCAGGACCTGATCTGCGATTTATACAAAAGCAGCCTTTGGTCCGGCGTGAAGTACCGTCGCACCTTATTGAGTACGCCCAGCTTTTTAGAAGCCAGCTTGGCCTTCCCCTCGATATGGCGACGAAAGTTCAAGTCGTGCGACAGTTCGACTCCGAGGACCCCGAGGTGTTCGCTTAATTTAAGCGACGTGCCTTGGAATGAAGGAGCCGGTGTGAACGCCGCTCTCTTCGCACTTAACGCGCAAACTTGTGTCTTGGAAGCGTTGAACTCGACCAAATTGCTACGGCCCCATTCGGAAATAGAGCCGAGTGTGTGTTCGAGCTCAGACACAAGTCTTCGCCTCTTCTCATCCACAATATCCCGACTGGCTGAAGGGTGACTGGTGTACGATCCGTGTGCCGTACTGTCATCCGCATAACAATGTATGTTGCCCAGAGACAGCATATCATTGATATGCAGAAGAAACAGCGTGGGTGACAACACAGATCCTTGTGGTACGCCGGCGTTCACTGACATGGCGTCCGACGAGCAACCGTCCACTAGGACCTGAATGCTACGCCCATGTAGGAAGTCGGCGACCCAGTCACAGAGGCCAGAAGGAAGTCCGTAAGCCGGCAATTTGCCCAAGAGCGACTTGTGCCAAAGCCGATCAAATGCCTTGGCAATATCAAGGCCAATTGCCAAGTATTTTTCATTTCATTTTTCATTTATTCATTTCCATCTTAGGTACCATCGGTACACTTGAGTTCGTCACATTTTAGTTTACCAAATTTACAATTGAAACTGTCTGGGTCTAGCCATGGTAAGGGACTAATAATTAGCAATAATATAGGTACATAACTAAAAATTATAAGAATACAGAGAAAAAAAAAACTGTTTTGTGCATGAAAGGCAATTAAAACTAGAGCTAAATTAAAATACTTCGCATCAATAGAATTGTCAAAGGTTAAAAATTCAATTATGTCAATATAAAAAAATATAAAATTAAAATTAAATTAAAATAAAATTAAAATAAATTAAAATAAATTAAAATTCAAAATTAAAATAGGTAGCATCAATTCACCATGACCGTCAAGCGATTCCCCCCAAAGGTGAGTGACGTACGCTAGGAGATCACCAGCAGATCGTTTTGGCCGGAAGCCGTATTGCCGATCGCTGATGAGGTCATTCGTCTCCAGGTACTTCATGAGCTGCGTATTGATAATGCGATCCATCACCTTACAGAAAAGGGTAATCGCTATAGGTCGGTAGTTTGACGGGTTTGAGCGGTCACCCTTTTTAGGGACCGCTTGCAAAAACGCAGATTTCCAGGCCGCCGGCACACGGCAATTGGAGTAGGAGAGACGGAATAGGCGCGTCAGCACTGGGGCCAGCTCGGGAGCACACCTTTTTAACACCAATGCAGGAATCCTATCCGGCCCACTCGCCTTCCTGACGTCTAGGGAGAGAAGTTCCGCCCGTACAGTCCATTGTCGAAACTGCACTTCCGACATGGAGTTCTCACACCTAGGTATGGATGGGGGAGTGGCACCCCCATCGTCCAGGTTGGAGTTCCCCGCAAAGAGAGATACCAGTAAGTCGGCTTTCTTCTTTGCGGAGTGGACAAGTGAGCCTCCAGGACACTGCAGAGGTGGAAGAGAGGAGCGGCAGAAATTTGACTCGACATATTTAGCGAGAGACCAGAACTCACGGCTCCCAGTTGGGTGCTGGTTCAGTCTATCGCCGATTCTGCCGATGTGGTCAAATTTGGCCCTGGCAATAACCTTTTTGCAGGATCTGGAGAGGCGGTTGTATTCCTTCTTCAGTTAGGATGCGTTCGGATCACGTCCGGCACGAGCGCGCGACCATGCCCGATAAGCTGCGCATTTAGCTGCGACAGCATCAGCACAGTCGCGGCTGTACCATGGTTGGCTTTTACCACCGAGGTAGACAGAGGCGCTGCGAATAAACATTTCCATTGCCCCCAGAACCACTTCGGCAGCGGTATTAGCGCATTGCGACGGATCGCCCGAACTGAAGCAGATCTCTCTCCAAGGGTAGGATGCGAAGTGTTCTCGCATCCCATCCCAATCTGCTGACGCGTAGTGCCAAATTCGACGCGTTCCTCCAGTACGGGACTGAGGAGGCGAAGATGGCACCGTGGACCACACTAAACAATGATCAGAGGAACCCAGCGGGGCTCTCACTGCGACCTTATATCCAGTGGGGTTCGTTGTCAGCAGAAGATCCAGCAGAGAGGGTTCATGAGCGTCTATATCTGGCAGCCTGGTGGGCTGGTCTACCAGTTGAGACAGGTCATGCGTCAGGGCGAAGTCGTAGGCGGCTCTCCCCGCAAAGTCAGTTCTCCTGGAGCCTAGCCATGCCTCGTGATGGGCATTGAAGTCTCCAAGAAGAACCAAATCCGCGGTAGGGAACCGCTCTTGGACTTTGTCTGCCGCTCCACTCAGGTACTCAAATAACCGAGCTGTCTCTGCATCACCAGAGTGCGACCTGTACAGACAGGCGTACACCCGCGAGACCGTTCCCAGATCCTCGTGGACCCAAAGTACTGATAGCTCGGAGTCCTCAAGGCAGCGCAGGCGACGACAGCAAATATCTGCCCTGACAAACAAGCAAACCCCGGCTCGCGACCGGAAGGCTTCTTCCAGGGTGTAGCCGGGGTAGTGCAGGTCGATATATTTGTGATTCCGTCAGGAAAAGCAAGGCCGTCTTCTTCGTCTCCAGGTGGTGATGGACGGCATTCAAATTGGTATGCAACCCCCGCACGTTGGTCGAGTCAACGCTAAATAGTGGTGTAAGGGTGTGCACCGCTGATTGAACCTTTTTTTCCTTTTTTTTCGCTGCCATGATTTTTGTAAGAGGGAGGGAAAGAGCATGAAAGGGTGGCTGTGGTGATTCACGGGCAAAGCGTGGACCCTAACTTCATCGCTTACTACTCAGGTTAGTGTTGCGCCGACACGGAAGACGGAAAGGCCCCCGGTCCCCCCCGGAAGTGGCCGCCGGAACCCCTACTCCGGTCACCAACCGGCACGACGGACCACTCCGGGATTATGCGCCGGTTGACCGGGGCAGCCTCTCGCGTTGGTTAGACGCGATTGGGCTCCTGTACTACCCGGCGGGCGACCAGCGGAATAACCGTTTAACCGGGTCTCCCTGTCAACCGTGTCGATGCGTCACCTCTGAACAGCGAATCCGCGTCGGGATCACTGGCCTACTCCTCACCACAGCCAACCCCACCTGCTACTGGGTCCCCGGGAAGTACACCGGAACACAGCGAACTGTTATGCCGGTGTAATTGTTTCTCCCGGGGTGTGGTGGCGAACCCAGCCGATCCGAAGATCTCCCACACGCTGATTGCTGTTCATTTGGCACCACCCAGGAGGCACGTGTGACTTTTATATCGGATTTCTATTATTAATAATTTTAATTTTAATAGGATTCATTTATTATGTTTCATATTATTTTATTTTCTAAATAGAAAAATTTTAAAATGTGTGAATGTTAGTTTGTGACTTGTATATGTTATACAAATAAATATTCTATTCTATTCTATTCTATCTTCAATGGTTACGTTAGGCGGCGCGGCGTAGGCACCTGCTTGGACGACGACGTCGAACTACACTCTGACGATATGTCGCGATCACTACGTAGTAGGTACATTGAGCCACGTCGAAAACAGCAATTTACTTTACTTGTACCGTGTGGGGTCAGTACTTAAAAAGAATAGCCCCACAGCATCTCTCCCCGTCGCATGTCGTAAAAGTCGACTAAGGGATAAGAAAATTCGTCAGCCTCGGTAGCTCAGTGGCGCGGTTGGTTAGTCAACTGTTATTAAGCAACGCTGAGCGCGGTCAGTGATTGGATGGGTGACCGCTCGACCGTTGGAGGCTGACCGTGGTTCGGATTCCACGTTAAACTGTAGGTCCCTTCCCTTCTTACCTTACTAGGTGGTAGGGTTTATCCCGGCCGGGTTGGTACCACCGCACTGAACGAAACGTCGGTCGAAACGGCTATGTAAATAGTTCGTGTTTTCCGTCCAGTTTAGTGTAGCCGACATGAAATGAAGGGAAGCACTGACATGGCACCTAGTTCACCCTGTGTTATGGGCTGACATCACGGATGTTGTAGGTGATGTGGCCAACCGAGTCAGGTTCCATAAAAAAAAAAAAAAAAAAAAAAAACTTCGCGGTCGTGAACTGACACATTCGTCGCGGTAGTGAACTGAACTGAACTTATTTATTATTAGGCGTTCTGTTTCATAGAACGTAGACATGTTTGATTTTATTTTTAGAAAAAGAACTCTTATTTCCAATGAAATAAGACTCACTATAGGTCCCCAAAGGCAAACCAACCACATAAATTGATTCCATTTTTGCAATATACCGTTTGTTTTTATTATAAATGCCAAAAAGAACCACATAAATTGGTTCCACTTTGCGATATACAGTTTGTTTTTATTATATAATGCCAAAAAGAACCAGATATCTTGGCTCTGTTTTGATAAATACTTTTAGCGTACTTCATTAAAAACAAAAAAGTCCATCTCGCTTGGATCTTTTACGCAAAAAAAAAATCTGACCAGTTAGCTAGTACCAAGTAGCATAATTCTGTTCTGCTGTTGCGATATACCTCAATTGGGCGGACGAATGTGTAGAAACCTATTAGTATATACCAAGTAGCCTGCCTGGGTCTTTTCTGCAAAAAATAGAGGGTTGATTAGCTCTCGATTGGTATATTTAACTCATTTTTAACCAATTTGTGGGTTGGTGCCTTTTGGCATTTATATGGTCAATTTTCTGAAGAAGTTGTGATACAAAATAGGTATTTTCAAATTTCTGCCTATTCGAAATCGAAATTTTCCTAGATAATGTTGTATGTATACTCTTATTAATATATAATATCATATTCCGAAGGAATTTCGGACGGAGCAATTTTTCACAGTGAATTATTGCCGAAAATCTGTAAAGGTGTGATCGATATGGAAAATTTCCTAGATAATTGTCAAAAGCGATATATTTAAATAAATTAAGACATATAAAAAAATTCAAATTGACAGAGCAATTTTTCTGAAGAAGTTGTGATACAAAATAGATATTTTCAAATTTCTGCCTATTCGAAATCGAAATTTTCCTAGATAATGTTAATATATTCTCTTATTAATATATAATATCATATACCGAAGGAATTTCGGACGGAGCAATTTTTCATCAGCAGTTATAAGCGATTTTCATTTTTAGGCATTCATTCATTTTAATACCTAACTTCCAAACATCAAAAATCCTAGATAATTTGTCAAACGTATATTTTAAACACTACTCTATCACACTGCAAAGTTTCAGCGACAGAGGAATTAGTCCGAAGAGCCCATACAAGGAATTTCCTCGTTTCCTGGACTACTTATCGTCTGTGTCTGCGTTGTCAATTGAGAACAGGCAGTAAATACAATTTAACATTCATTAGAAATTTAAAAATAAGTATGTCAGTTGTTTTTTTTTTATAACTTGGCCTCATTACTGCCAGCGTCGAGTATTGCAAGATAGATGCGGGATAATCTGTTTTTTTGTGAGGATACATGATATTTCTACATCTAACACAGGGAAGACAAATAATCATGTGTAGGTATTTTTGCTTTCGGTAGGACAAAATGAAAATATATTTTAGAAAGATGCAATGAAATCTTATAGAAATAGTGACTACGACTAATTACGCGTAAATGTCTTTTTTTTTATTGAAACTGACACAGTTGGCTACATTACCTACAACGTCCGTGATGTCAGTCCATAACACCGGGTGAACTAGGTGCCATGTCAGTGCTTCCCCCTTTGATCGTGCCGGCTACACTGAACTGGTCGGAAAACACAAACTATTTACATAGCCGTTTTGACCGACGTTTCATTCAGTGCGGTGGTACCAACCCGGGCGGGTTAAACCCTACCACCAAGTAAGATTAGGAGGGAAGGGACCTACAGTTTTACGAGGAATCCGAACCTCGGTCAGCCTCCAACGGTCAGCGGTCACCCATCCAAAAACTGACCGCACCCAGCGTTGCTTAACATTCAATAGCGACAGTTGCCTGTCTGCACCACTGAGCTATCGAGGCTGACATATAATATGTCTAAGTAAAACTTCTGAATTTACACCCACCAATGTCGGCCGAAGGCCGAGCTGCGTTTGGTAAACGATAAACCTTCTCGAATAAAGTAAGTAACTAAGAGGCGGGGCCGAAGGCTGAGCTGCATTCCCGTAAATGTTATACTTTCTCGAAGAAAGAAGTGTCTAAGGGCGAGGCCGAAGGCCGAGCTTCGTTCAGGTAAACGGTGTTCTTCTCGAAGAAAGTAAGTAAATAATGGCGAGACCAAAGGCGGAGCTGCGTTCAGAGTTCAGATAAATGATAAACCTTCTCGAAGAAAGTAAATAAGGGCGCAGCCGAACGTCGTCGTGCTGTGTTCACGTAAACTATATTATATTATATCGAAGAAAGCAAGTAAGGGCTAGTCCCCAGGGCGGCAGAAGGTTTATCGTTTACCTCAACGCAGCTCGGACTTTGGCCTCGCCTTTCGTTATTTACTTTGTTCGAGAAGGTTTATCGTCTTGCTGAACGCAGCTCGACCTTCAGATAAACGATAAACTTTCTCGAAGAAAGTAAATAAGGGCGCGGCCGAACACCGAGCTGCCTTCGCTTAAACAATATTATTATTATATCGAAGAAAGCAAGTAATTAAGGGCATGGCCCGAGGGCGGGAGAAGGTTTATAGTTTACCTGAACGCAGCTCGGCCATCGGACTCGCTTTTATTACTTAATTTCTTCGAGAAGATTTATCATCTTCCTGAACGCAGCTCGGCCTTCGGCCTCGCCCTAAGTTACTTACTTTCTTCTTTTGAAATACGAATTTAACGCGAGCAAAACCACAAGCTATAGCTATATAATATATTAATAAATATTTTCAGTGCATAACCAGTTTAACTTTTTTCTTTTTAGGATTTAGTACCTATCACAAATGATTATTTTCATGTGGTTCTGAAAGAATAATTTGTCATGTTCAGTTAACCACGCGGACGAAGTCGCGGGCAAAAGCTAGTATTAAATAAATAATTTATAACATTTCGGCACAAAAATATTCCTCTAATATTCTTACGTTGAGGAGGAATAAGTGAAAAACGTATAAAGTAATGCACTGAACATTTCTGTAATATCTCTGTAAATCTGATTAATGTGAGGAAACACTAGTAAACTAGAAAATACACTTTATTGTGAATTAATGCAGGCTTGACCCCCTTTTCAAGCTTCAATCGTTGGATTAATTAAATATTGTCATATTGTCATTGCTGCAAGTACAAAATTAGACATTTTCACCGTACTATAAAACACAATGAAATGCCTATAATATCATAGAGATCCGAATATTCGTCACTGGGTGGAACGGCCGAAGCGCCGCCGCCGGGGGCGGCGGAGGCGGCGGTGGCGGCGGCGGCGCGGCGGCGGCGGCGCTGCGGTCCGCCTCGCTGCTGCGCGCGCGCAGCACCCAATAATGCGTTCGTTTACATGACTGTCGTTGACGAATCACATCACATCTATGAATGCATGTGAATTTAGTATCATTATAATGAAATAAAAATAATAATAATAGGTAGACCTTAACATTGTTAGAAGCACCAGAACAATTAACTAATGTAATTCATCAGTAATTAATTACACTATCAATAAATTATACACAAATAATAGTCACCTGCTTACACTCTAAGATCGTGAACATTTATTTTTCGTGAAAGTCCTTCATTGCTACAAATATGGGAAGTCTATCTATAGGTACTTACATAATTTAAGACATTAATTGTTAACGAAATCCAAAAATGAAAGCAATAAAATTGTACAAGTTTATTAAACTTTTTAATAAAATTTTTTATCTTTCGTACATACATAGCATTATCTTTATACCTACTATACATTCGTATTATATTATACTAAACAATACCTACTTACTTTTTGCATCTATGAAATGTTTTATAGAACGAAGTCAGCTTCTGAAATTGTCCAATAAGGAGTCGTCAGAAAAACATAGTTTTACTGTGACCATGATACCAAAGAAATGTATCTAGGCTAGTATTATTTTGTCATGTCCTTGTCTGCCAAGCCTTCATTCGCGTACACAAACACATCTACTAAGTACTTATATAATATATAAATATTTCATGACGATGTGAGTTGTGACTATGTGACGATTAACAATTTTAAAATGATCGGGCCTGATTCTTTATACTCGTATTTATGTAAGTAAACTGTGGCCATTTGAATGATGCATATTGGTGGAGGGGCACGCGTGTACCTACTCTGCTCCACGTCCTCAGTAGAAGAACCCACAGATTACTGATATACAAGGTGCTTCGTTATTTATGTCAAAAATTTCGGGAGGGTTACATACGCACTCAAATAAACACTTTACGCAAGAAAAAAACATATCTTTATAGGAGCATTTTTCTCCTAACAAAAAATTAAATCAAATAAGTAGCTGTAAAAACCAATCATAGTGACCTTGTGACTTACTTACAACAAACAGCTGTTCTGCGTTTGAACTTAGTACGGTCATTGACCCCGTGCAAGTTACCTACTGTTACACACATGTTATTGTTTAGGTAGCAAACATGTTTTGTTAAATTTCTCGAAAGTAATGCTAATAATAACATACCTATATATTTTTTTTGCGTAATGTGTTTATTTGAGTGTCTATGTATAACCCTCCCGAAATTTTTGACATAAATAACGAAGCAACTTATATAATATGTCAATTGTCAAAGAACTGCAGAAGGATTGTTGCTCCGGAACGTGCTCCGGAAGCCTCGGCTCTGGCTAGGGTTGCCAACACTCCCGGAATTATGGACTGCTCCCGGATTCTGACTCCATATGAAAAAATATCCCGTTTCCCGGAATCAGGCATAAACGGAAAGCTCAGCATGGCGTAAATAAGTGCCAACCATGTTCACGTGCCGAGGGTCCCGTCACCACTGCTTTGCTCTCATATAATTATATTTCCTACGGGGGCGGCGCTCAACCGTTGAAGTTGGCCGTGGTTCGGATTCCACTTGAAACTATATAGGACCGTACCTCACTACATGTGGGTAGTAGGGCTTTACCCGTCTGGCTTGGTTCAACTGCACTGAACGTGTTCGTGTTTTCCGTCCAGTTCAATGTAGCCGGCACGGCCAAAGGGAAGAGTGACATGGCATCTTGCTGTCACTGACGGACTGACAATGACTCTCGCACACACTAAATTCTATGATAAATAGCATCATTGACGTGTGTTTGTTTGTTCACTCATCACATAAAAACTTTTTGACCAATTTGAATGGAGTTTCAGAAAAATATAGGGCATAACTCGGTGTAACATATTATATTGGATCACGTCATTATTCATATGAGCTGAACAGTGGGGTAGGAAGTGAAAGCAGGGGAAAATTTGTCACTTCGATTTGCGTTCACGGCATTCAAACAACTTAGGAGAATAGGGTTTCGAGCAATATGATCTGTGATGTTTTGCAATTATTCACATTTTTGTAACATTACGCTATCTCATATAGTGTGACTGAGTGGTATAGTTGAAAGTGTTCGTAATTTGCCGTTGAAGAAATGCCACTTTGAAAAAATCCTACGTAAATCTTAATGGTGATGCTCACTGTTGCAATCTGTTGCTCTCTGATGTATTGCGAAAGCTCGCCGAATTTGAATTCTGTATGTGGTGTGGACAAAGGGCTTGAATGCGTCGCTGTGCTCTTCTATCTACGGGTGGGGATGACTTCCAGCATCTAACTAATGCGTTGTACGGCGAAAATGTGCGTGAATCTAACCAGGGGGTCTCCAAAAGGAAAGGCAAGCAATTAAATAATGTTGAAAAAATTCGTGACAACGTCCCGTTTGTCTATCTTACAGCTGCTGGAATGATGCCTTGCAGGAGTGTGGTTATTGGCTGAGTCCACAGAGTAAGGAAAACGCGCTAAGAACGGGTGGCGGGTCGCCAATCGTTTTTTATGGCTATGTCTAATTTCCGCCGGAATATTGAGCCCAGCCACCCGTGCCATTACTTTATAAAAATATATGTAATATGAGACGTAGTAAATAATAATAATATATACTTAGATAAAATTTAAGAGGACGGCGTGGCGTTGGTGGCGGTGCGTGGCGCGTAGGCGTCAGGAAACATAGTTCACCATTCCGCGCGATCTATGTTATAGTTCACCAGTGTCTCCCTCGGATTTTTTTAATTAGTAGGAAGGAACGTTAGCAGCTTTCTCCCGACATCCATATTGCCCTACTTCCATCCTAATTATAATTTTCTACTTCATATAATATTGGACTTTTGGGCTCTTCAGAAATCTGGCCTTTTCTAAATCTATAACGTTTTGTGCAAAATGAACAATGTTGTGCACAATTACATAAGTGGACTTATATTGCAATTTTTTTTTTCAAGATGTTCAAACAACCCTAGGAAAAAGTTCGGCGTCAAAACTGCAGTTTTTTTAAACTTTTAAACGAAATACTTGTTAAAGCAATCTTACTGCCTTATTCAGAGTCACGCGGTTAAACGAGGACTAGATCGGTATAACTTAACACTTGTATTTGATATAAAACGAACATAACATTCTTATCTATTCAGAGTGCCACATCAACCGCGAACTAAACTAACACTCGAATTTAGTTTTCGTGTGGCAACACAGCATAAAATAACCATTGTCTACGACACAAACTGGGGTTTGTTCATAATGGCAGTTTGCGCGCGTATCGTGCTATCTCATTATCTGACATATGTTAGAAGAAGACAATACTACTGTTTAATTAGTTAGGTTAATTTGGGTATTCTGTGACAAAGTAGGCACTTTAGGCACGGAGTATTCTTTTCTATTCTGTGCTTTAGGCTCATGTTTAGTGCTAGCTGTATATTAAAAATATCAAGCAATTGTATGTTGTACCTACGTATGTAGCTTACTTGTGTGTTGTACTTAAGTGGCAAAACCACTTAGGCATGCCAAAATCTTCAGAACACACAACACTTCTCGTACTCGTGAATTTCCGCGAGTTCTTCCATTACAACACTAAAACGAATCAATAACACTTGTGATCACCACAATTCACAAATTCACCAACTCGAAATCACGCTTCGAAAAATCAACACAAGCACAACAGCTGTCTAACAATCATGGCCGCCGCCATTGTAATTATTGACCGCCGCTCGTTAGATAGGGTTTAAACCCTCCTCTACCTGCTTTAAACAATGCATGGAGCTAACTCGCTGCAAATATGCCGAAAAAAGATAAAACTGCTCTCTGAATAGCTTTTTTGTTAACACGGTCTAAATAGCCGATATAACTCTGTGTTAACTTTAACCTGGGAACTCTGAATAAGGCAGAGTGTTTAAAGTCATGTTATATATTTTTGAAATTACAACTTAAACTACAAGAATATATTACAATGACATGATACTCGATTTATTTAAAAAAACTAAATTTTTGTTTTTATTTTGTTATTTTGGGTACCCTTTATTTTTCATCGGACTATTTGATAAATTAATACTATGGTCTGTCTGCGGGCCAAACTTCTGCGTATTAGTTTCAACAAAATCGGTTCCCCAGATACGGAGATATGTGCATGAGATCTACAGACGGACGGACAGACATGCAGGCACCAGAGTGATCCCACAAGGATTTATTTTTTTCGCAGTTTTGGCGACGGGACCCTACAAAATATATTAAGTCCATGTAATATATATTTATTACCTACTTTAGAACTTATTCTTAAAATTTTTATACACAATACCTACTTAGTACATTTGTGGTAGTGATTCTGAAGAAGTATTTATATATAGAAATAGGTATATATATATTTATATTATACATAGTATATACTTATATATATATATACAGGGTGTCCCAGAAACCGACGATAATCCTTTAACAGGAGATAGGGCTGCTAATTACCTCTCAGAATATCTAATTTTAGGCTTAGTAAAAATGGCTTAGTTTTTGAGATATTGTCATTTTTGTAAAAATCCAAAATTTTCTATCTCAGCTAATTTTTTTAAATGCCACAAGTACAAATGTAAGATTTTCTTAAATCTAGTTTTTGTCAAATATTCCTGAAAAGTAAAGCTTTCACACGGTATAATTTATTTTTTCATGTTTAATCCTGTTTAGCTGAAAAACGACTTAAGAGCCACATGTTAAAATTTTTTCAGCCTCATCCCTTGAGTTTGGCACTTCGCGGTGAAAAAAAAATTACTACACTAAAGTGGCATTATGCAACAAAAATACGCCCATCTAATGTAGTTTTTAAAATGGTACATCACTTACCGATTTGCCCAATAATTTATGAGATATTATTATTTAACTGCAAAAAGACCTCGGAATTTGATAACTGTTCTACCAACTACGAATTGGAATAAAATAAACACTTGAAGTAATTTGTCTTTATTAACCTGTTAAAGTAGATGTTCAAATTGTTTACAACCTGCACAAATGCTAGCTCGACATCTTCTCACAAATGCCCGGTTGATGCGTCGAGCAAGTACTCAATGCAAGTGCAGATACGGCCACCTATGCTATGTAAATAGTTTGTGTTTTCCGTCCACTTGACTATAGTCGGCACGACCGAAGGGAAGCACTGACGTGGCACCAAGTTCACCCGGTGTTATGGGCTGACATCACGGATGTTGTAGGTGATGTAGCCAACCATGTCAGTTTACATAAAAAAAACCTGAGCTACTGCCGTAATTCTTTCTTTGAGCTCTATGAAGTTTTCCACCGGTTTCCCGTAAACTTTTTCTTTTAAATAGCCTCAATAATAAAAGTCTAACGGATTTAAATCCGGTGACCTAGACGTCCGATCCGTCTGTGGGGATATGCTTGGTCTAAAAAATTACGCACTTCTCTAGCGTAATGGGCCAGCCCATTACGCTAGAGAAGTGCGTAATTTTTGCGCAGCCATCATTTTGCAACCACGTCCGTATAGCCAATGGTACATAATCTAAAAGGCTCTGAAGCTCCTGTTGCAGAAACTCAAGATAATTCGCCCGTTTAAAGTTTCTACAATTCAACGGACGTCTTGTGGCCTCCTAGCCACTTGTATCCCCACAGATAGACAGGATGTCTAGATCACCGGATTTAAATCCGTTACATTTTTATTATTTGGGCTATTTAAAAGAAAAAGTCTACTGGAAACCGGTGGAAAACTTGATAGAGCTAAAAGAAAGAATTACGGCAGTACCTAGCTCAGGTTTTTTAAAATGTAAACTGACATGGTTGGCTACATCACCTACAACCCGTGATGTCAGCCCACAACACCGGGTTGGTACCACCGCACTGAATGAAAGGTCGGTCGAAACGGCTATGTAAATAGTTTGTGTTTTCCGTCCAGTTCAGTGTAGCCGGCACGACCGAAGGGAAGCGCTGACGTGGCACCAAGTTCATCCAGTGTTATGGGCTGACATCACGGATGTTGTAGGTGATGTAGCCACCCGTGTCAGGTTCCATAAAAAAAAAATAATAAAAAAAATACCAATTTACTTCAAGTGTTTATTTTATTCCAATTCGTACTTGGTAGAACAGTTATCAAATTCCGAGGTCCTTTTGCAGTTAAATAACAATATCTCATAAATTGTTGGGTAAATCGGTAAGTGATGTACCATTTTAAAAACTACATTAGATGAGCGTATTTTTGTTGTATAATGCCACTTTAGTGTAGTAATTTTTTTTTTCACCGCGAAGGGCCAAACTCAAGGAATGATGCTGAAATTTTTTTCACATGTGGCTCTTAAGTCGTTTTTCAGCTAAACAGGATTAAACATGAAAAAATAAATTATACCGTGTGAAAGCCTTACTTTTCAGAAATATTTGACAAAAACTAGATTTAAGAAAATCTTACATTTGTACTTGTGGCATTTAAAAAAATGAGCTGAGGGAGAAAATTTTGGATTTTTACAAAAATGACAATATCTCAAAAACTAAGCCATTTTTACTATTCCTAAAATTAGATATTCTGAGAGGTAATTAGCAGCTCTATCTCCTGTTAAAGGATTATCGTCGGTTTCTGGGACACCCTGTATATATGTGTGTGTGTATATATGATTAAACAATGTTATTATTTTATTTTCAAAGTTTGCCAACAGATACTAATAAATTCATAGAAAGAAATACATCAAAATAAACAGCGTGTCGACCCAATAACAGGCGAACATGGCATGCTATGAAAAAGTATAAATTCCAAATTTATGTTAAATATACGATTATGTTTAAATTCAACTTGTTTTTTTCTCCCGGATTTTCCTACCCAAGTGTTGGTAACCCTAGTTACAGCTCCGCCCGCCCGCCCGCCAGTGCGCGCGACGGCGCGCGGAGCATCGGGGCGCGGGGCAGCTCCTCCGGTGACTGTTTTTTTTATTAAGCTTCATATTGGTTTAGGATACGTACAACCCGCTCGTGCCACTTAGGTTTGCCGCTGACGCTATGACGTCACTATGGCGGTAGGTAGCATCAAATTGCATTCCATTCCACGGACCGGAAAATTTGATTAGAACGAGTTGTACGGTACGAATGTATAGTTTAAATTGCACGTTGTTACCCGAGGTAGTATACATATTATGTTAAGATATTCTTCGTGCTCAGTTTGGTTGGACATGTTACCGCTATTTTTTTATTAAATAGATTTGTAAGTATTGCTTAGTTAGCGCGTTAAGCATTCGACATACTTTCACCATGACTTAATATACATACGTAGGTACACGCACCCAGGTGTAACAAGAACAAACCGAACTGTAACTATTACCCGTTTTTATTTAATGTGATCGTGGTTTGCTCGTTCTCAACATACCTACCTAATTAATAAAATAACACGATAACGTAGTCTGTGTTTGAGCACAATTTCTGTTAGCTTTACTATATATAAAGAGAAAGATATAATAAGTCTTCACCCTGAGCAGAGCGGACATGGTACGAGAGGGGCCGCCTGAAAAGGCTATTTCTGAATTTTATGCAGGTACGTAAAGCTATGCACCTACACATGTACTGGTTACGTATGTATGTGATGTATGTTACGTATGTGGTGTACGTATGCATATCGTCATATGCCACTTTCAGAAAATGAAAAGTTTTGCTTTCAGATTTCACGTGACTACCTAGTTCACTGTTATAATAACAACAATACTACAAGTCGTCAGTGGCACTGAGCAGCTGTTATTAGTATACTCTGTTCATACCCAAAGGGACATTCGCAACATTTTCAAGTTGAAACAAATTATGTGGATTAATCCTAGCTTTCTTCTCTTCATTCCAAAATAAATAATCCTCTATAAATATAAGTAATTTTAATTTATTTTTTCAATAAATTAGAGTGCGTCTTTATTAAATATTTTTATAAAAAATAGATCTATATTACATAAACTATTTTAACTTCAACTGACTCCGGAATAACTTTGTGAGGTTTTTATTTATAGTATACCAATTTACATATATTATATCTTCGGTAGTTGCGTTTAACTATATAATTTAATTTGGGATTATTCCGGCTAGAACAGCCGATCAATAAATTTCTGAAATAAAAAATCTATACCTACCTATGCTTATTTTAATATTTTAATTGTTTTTATTTTCAGCTTTGCGATTCATGCGCCTTTGGAACAACGAAACAAAATCGAAGATATTTTTGTAAATGCAAATATTTTAACGTTCACCTTTAAAATATTTACGCAAAATACGTACAGAATAGAAGACAGGGTTATTGTATTAAATAAAAAAAAGCCTTTAAGTACGAGCGGATTGGACTTACGCATCTAAGTTCCGTACCTGTACCACTAAATGTGCTAAGTTCCTCGTAGTATTTGCGACCGCGCTGCAAGCTTATATTTACACAAAAATGTACCTACATATTAAATTTTTCCAAAACTGAGTGTACTGTGATTAGACCTTTATTTCGGGGGACTGTTTAAACATGTAAAGGGGGTCGGAAATATATTTTAAAAATTTCCTAGGCATGAGACATATCGTTGCTTAGAGCCCTTTGAGGAGAATACACTGTATTTTTAATTAACATTTAGAAAATATCTTCTAGTCTTTATGCAAAATACTATCTACTAATTATTATTATGTGCCAAATTAAACTAGTTCTTTTTTTTTTGTTACGTATAAGTAGGCATATTATAATTATTTGAAATATCAAATTATTATTAGCCTAAAACGACATTCATACATTTGAATTTCTAGTGATGATATATTACGAAATTATAACTCTAAAAATGCTTGTCGAATTAAAATTTTAACTAATCCAGGTGCGGTTTCGATTGAGCAAATCCATTTTCCAAATGAACTGAGAACCAATAGCAACAGTCCTCAAATCTACTGAGCGTGGCTTAGCGAGGAGATGCGATTTAGATTGCAGCATTGGTTCATCGACACGGTCATGCCAACACATGTTGGTTTACATTATAAAAATGCCGCTGTCGTGTGTATGACCAATTCATTTTATGTACATTATCGAAGTCCTCCAGTACTGACTCAGGTTCTACCGCACATCAATCACATGTCGTCCGCGTAGTTAAATGTTACATAAATTTTTTTTTATAACATTAGCGATACTGAAGGTATGACATGGCCGGCTGCGCTGGTGTGAATGCAGATCCAGTTGGTGCCTACTCTATATTTTTATGTTTACTTCCTCACTGTTAAGGTCCCTCTCGGTTTTTTACGTTGGTTGAGTGCGTGACACAAGATTTTTATGGAATCTTACACGGGTGGCTATATCACCTACTTCACTCGTCATGTCAGCCCATTACACTTTGGAGAACATGTCGATGCTTCCTCCTTTGGTATTTACCTTCTGCACAGAACGGGATGTAAAAAAAAAAATATGTACTACACACACAATATCCACTTCATCCATGATCGCGATACAAACATGGGAGACCGCACCTCCGTCCTTTGTAACTTCGTTCAGGTTGCAGCGACAACAACAGCAGCGGCTTCGTCCTTAGTGACTCACTTTCTTAGAGAAAGTACATATGTAGTTTACGTGAACGCAGCTCGGCATCGGCCTCACCCTTAGTGGCCTACTTTCTTCGAGCGAGTAAATCGTTTACGTGAATGCAGCTCGGTCTTCGGACTTGCCCTTAGAGACTTACATTCTTCTTTTGAAATTCTAATTTTATGCGAACGAAGCTGCGGGCAAAAGATAGAATAATAAAATAAAGCCACTTATCCATACCTATTTCTAAGCATATTGTATTACATACGTACGAAGAAATAAAATATTCGTAACATATTACGAGATTTGAAAAAAAATTCTGTTTTCTGCTCATTATTATTTTTACTTTGCATGTAGCTTTACCACGTTCATCGTTTCCAATTTCAGGTCATTAGATGGCCATCGTTTGTAATGTTTGCCACATGTGGTCTCTGTCACCAGTGTGATCATCAATTTTTATATTCGTATCAGAGCGTGGACGTTAGGGGCTTTATATTTATAGCATTAGGTACAATTAAACTCCCCGGCCGCCGAGATAATATTGTGTGTCCTATAAATGTGCCCTATAAACCCAGGAAATCGCAAATACACAAAGGTTAGGAAAATTTACATAATTTTGTATAGCTAAGGGCCACAGTTATATATATAAATATACGGGCTACGTCTTGTCTTTTTATTTAAAACTAAAGCGAGCGAACTACGCGGGCTTATCTTTAACTATTCATTTTTGCACACAATTAGTACGAGTACTCAATTAGCTGCTTAGTGAACACCAAATATTTTTTATAAACATACATACCTAGTAGATATGTCACGTTCTTTGTGGGCATGTTTAGAATTTAGGTACTATTATCAATAGATAGGTGCAGATAATCTATTTCATTATAGGTTAAGAATTAGTGGTTTTTGTAATGTTTACATGTTATCTATTTAAGGGTGAGTGGAAGCGGATAGTCATAATTTGCAAACGAACGTGGGACAGGTGCTTAAAAATCTTCCATAAAAAGGTGAATTTGGACGTATACAATATCGATAATAAATACGTATAGTTCCAGTGCCATTTACATTTGTATATTATTATTATAAGCTTCCCTTAAAAACCCTCCAAAACGAGCGATTTTCGTGAAGAGTTCCTTCATGGGAAGTGCAACAGTGGGAATGTTGTATTAGACTTTTGTTTAATTTAGATAAATTGAACCAAAATCTAGGAGTCTTGTCGATAAAAAACATTTGTTATATTTAATTTGTGTTGAAATACATTATTACAGGGAGCAATTTTACGTGTAAGTTAGAGAATGGAATGCGTCCAGCCAGCCAGACCGGCATGAGTTTACTAAAGGTTAATAGGTACCATTTTAAAAATTACAATAATATTTTTTTTTTTATAATTTTAGGCACCAAATGATAGGTTACCAAACAGATCTAAACAAGAATAAAAAAACTTTATTTTTTAATTTAAATTATTTATTATCTATAAGACCCGGATATTATATCCCTTACTGTACTTACTGCTCTTATGTTTGTTGCCTATCTGTACCTACCTGTAGGTACATAATTTTGTATAAAATGTTTTAAATTATAACAAAGTTGTTGCAGAAAGTTGTTCAGTGCACTGTTTGGATACATAATAACACCATATGTGTATAGGTACTTAATGTTTTCAGTAATGAATTAAGAAACGATGTGTTTAATTAAAAAGAAAATGTTAAATGAATTGCTAAGTATAAAGTACCTAAGTATGTATAATAAAATGTACCTAGTTGAAAACAGATTCCGTACCTGCACTTCCCTTGAAATGTTTTTCGGAAAGCAGCCTGAGAGGTCTCGAGTCTCGACCCGTGACGCCTCCGCCGCTGGCGCCGCCGCTGCGTCACCGACGCGATACCGCATGAGCGGGAGACCTGTAAGGGAGACCGACGAGACAGCGTCATCGAGCATCGGTACTCGTTGAACTCAAGTCGAAATTACATTTATGAAAATTGGTCGAAACGGTATTTTTGAATAATGTTATGAAATTTTGCGAAATAATGTCGCTGTTGCGGCATTTCTGCGATGCAAAATCGGCTATTGAGTTTGACAAGGTGAAACAGGCTGCAAACGCCTCCCGTACATATTTATTATGTAAAACCTACTCTACTACATGTGAAGATATGTCACGCAACAACAACATACAAAGTACTCTCACTGAAAGCAATAAAACTGTCTATTATAATAAAACTTAGTGATACGTACCTACATAATTATTTAAACATTTTATCCGATGAACTATTAAAATCGTAGCACGAAATATTTGTGTTTTAAATTCTTATATATCCCTCGTATGAGCTCTTTGCAGGTGAAATAGGGTTCCGTTGCCAGCGAGGCTGACAGGGCCGCCGGTGTCTGTCCATCCATCTGTCTGTTACAGACTTGGAATGTTTATAGAATCCTGGGAGGAATCAAAATTTCTTTATTCAAACAGAAACCACTTTTAGACTTGCAAGGAGCTCGTACTATTCCACCTTCTTCCCTCCTCCATAGAAAGCTTTTGGAAATACGCAAACACACAATAAAACATTGGACGTAGGTCTAAATGTTGACAGTTTTTACAGTTCCATAGTAACACCAGGAACTATTAGTCTCGCTACAATGTCTGTCTGTTCGTCCGTCCGTCGAGCCGTACATCTTTTTTCGACCAGAGACCTCTGGGTCCTACAAGCTACAAGTTTTTACACATAAATTATTGTAGGTACCTATTCATTATTTCCAAAGCTGAAAATAGTGTCAAAATTTGAACGGACTCTTCCTATGAATAAGAGTAAATTCTACACATGTAAACGTGGGAGACAATATTTGAAAGCATATTGAATATGTATTAAAAATATGGTACCCTTGTTTATAGCTCGCTGTGTACGAATATATTTTAAACATTTTATTACATTTTTGCATTGCAAAATGGCGACGTAAGTCGTATGCACTTTTGCAGTAGCGAAACCAGAGTTGGCATTTATAAAAGGACTAATAAACGCTTGAAACAGAATAATTTTCAGGTCGTCAGAGCACTTTGAAAACCTACGACCCAACATATATACCTATCACCGTCAGTGCCCTTTTTTTATGTAATCTGGTTTGGTGTCTGAATCGGAGAGGCCAAAGCGCATGCTCCGACCAGCCAATATCACCTCCGAGAAGATAGGTGCCATACCGGAGACTTCCCTGGATTGCTGGCTATACTGGACTAGAGGAGAACAGCTATGCGGCCATCTTACGGTGGTACCAACCCAGTCGGCTACAATTTGAGCCTTCCACCTAGTAAGGGGCAAGGGCAAGGGCACTGCGCTGCATTTCAATGCATGTCATTTGATTGCCAGCTTAAGATGCTCGTTTTTTATTGAAAGCGCGACGTCGAGCCACCCCTAACGACGCCATGGACTGGACATTCGGACGCATGCGGGGGTTGCGAATGCCATGCCGGCCTTACAGGTGCCCATGTACGCCCCTCTTGTACGACTCGAGACCGTATCTACTTGGAGGGAAATATTATGTGGGCAGGGAGAGCTTTCAAGAGTTTACCAGTTCTGATTGGTACGCATCTACGGTAAGTCCAACGTGTACGTAGGGATGCAATCCTGCCTAGTGCTCGTTGTGCGGAAGTGGAAAGGGGAACGTGGGAACGCCCAAAACAGCTCCTCCGAGCACGGCCCATGGAATAAGCGATAGAACACAATTTGCGAGAAGTGGTTTCGTGAGAAGAGTTAAATTTGGTTCTGTCGACTGCACCATTGGTCCACAGCCACCCATGCAGATTTTCATAAAAAACGGCGAAGTGCAAGTCGAACTGTCATGGTCAGCGCAACTCACGCCATCTATGCCGTGTTTTATGAAATGCTTCATATTAGTTAAAATTCATGATTAGTTAAAATGCTTCATACTATTTTCGGTATATGGCGCGCATACACTTTTTAGTTTCTTGTATGGGGACCCCGTGAATTTTTTAGTTTTTGTTATTTTTATTATTTGTTGTTATATCGGCCATAATAAATAACACATATTCTGTGAAGATTTCTACGGGCTAACCTATTACAGTTCAACAGATACAGCCCTCGGACAGACAGACGGCGTAGGCTTAGTAATAGGGCCCCGTACGACGGATACGGAACCCTAAAAAAATGAATAGTTAGTTGCCTCGGTGATTAGTTAAGATGAAACTAAATATACTTTTCATTTCCAATGTACAGTAACAATATTCAAACGGGGCGAGCAGCAGAGAACATTAGTGAGTTTTTGTTTTGATACCTAATGAGATGTGAGAATAATATCTAAGCAAGGGTCCGGGAGCCAGCTAGGAACAGACCGCTGTAGCCCTGCAGAAATTCTCTATCCGACAATCCTAGACTTGGAGTGTACGTTTGGGTGGGAATAAGAGTAGGTAGAGAGGGATCTACAAGTAGCGTGTGTAATAGGACAGCGCGGCGGCGCGGGGGCGCCGGTGGCGGTGGCGGTGGTGGGGCGGGCCGGGAGGGTGCCTGCTCGCTCGGAGTGTGGGCGGTGAGGGTGTCGGCCACCGCACCGCGCCGCTCGGCCGTAGAGTGGAGGGTGGAGCGAGGGGTTGCTGCGACGCGGCGCGGCAGCCGCGGCGGCAAACTTTACTTCCCGCGCCGCAAGTTGCCGCAAGTTGGGTGCGCGTCGGGAGCAACATGTCCGGCATCGATCGCGAGGGCGCGGCGGCGGCGGAGGCGTGCGCGCGCATTCAACCACCGCACGCGGGGGGAGGCCATTCTTAAAAAGGCGGGTGGCGGCGAGCGAGTGGCACTACCGCACGAGGGACGCGCGCGATCGCTACGCCCAGCCGCTCGCCCGGGGCGCCGCTCTTTCTCTTCTCTTTTTTTCTATCTGTTCGTCTGACTGCCGCACGCTCGCCGGCGCGGTATGCTCATCCGCTGACGCCGATGTGGCCACCGCCATGCCTCGCTGCCTTATGGCCAAGAAGTGGAAGGCCCCGCCGACGGCCGAGGTCGCCGACGACAGCGACGAGGAGATCGACGTGGTGGGGGAGGGCGGGGCGCGCGCCCGCAGCCCTGCGCCCGCCGCCACCGCGCCCGGTCCCTCGCCGCGGGACCCCGAGCCTACGCTTCTCTACAACGGTACGTCTCCTCGCCACGCTCGCTACCCGACCCGCCTTCTGTTTCACTCTACACACCTACCCCGCCTGGGCGCTCAACAGGATCTCGCTCCCGGCCGCCGCCACCTCCTCCGCACCACCAACATAAACATTCAACAGTCGCCACACACTCACACACAAACACATTTGCCGTGTTGATACCAGCAGCCCCGCCTGGCTACCACCTACCTAGTATCATAGTTGCCCATAGCAATAATGCCATCATTAATGCGAAGCTTATGCGTCCGGAACGGAGTTGCACGTCATAACGCATGCCCTCTAGGACGGCTAGCTGCGTCATGCTTCCTTCTTTTCGTGAACTTACTGATGTTTAATTTTCGGATGCTTCTAATGTAGACAGTAATGCATAGTCCGAAGGACATTTTCGAGGACAACGTAAGTGATTAAGTATAGCAGATTAGCGAGTGACGAACTTTGCGAATTTTTCATACCTATTTTTGTTCCTGCAGGCGAAATCGATTACTGTGTACCGTAACGCTGTACTCCGATTAGTCAGTTCGATTGTCCTTTCAGACAAGTTTTCCCCGTTGTACCTTCTGAGTATAAGCAGGCATATGGGAATCTGAGGAAAGTCGAGCTGACTTCAATTTTACACGGAGTAAGATGTGTGTAGATCACCGTAACGTCAAAGTAAAATAACATTTTGGCTCGTAGTGAGTGAAGGTACAGAATGAGTGAGAGAGTTATCCGTGTGGTGTGTGACGAGTGGCGTGTGGGAGGACGAGCGCGAGGCCGCGTCTAACTTGCGCAATACGTATACCTTGTGTGAACTACCTTTACCTATACAATATATTTTCAAGCAAAATCTCAATTTTGCTTTATAGATTTATCAAAAAGAGTACCTAAGTTATGCAGAATAGGTAAAACATCTTCTAGCATATTTATGCGACCTTCACATTTATGAAGGTCGAACTAGTCGAAGTAGTGTTAGAAGTTGGCAGGGTTATGATTTGTGCATAATTATCAATTACTAGCAGGTAAGTACCTATGTCAAAGTTTCCATAATAATAAAGTTTGTTTTTATATAATTGTAGAAATTGTAGTCCATAGTTTTATTTTTTGTTTGTTCAAAGTGCTACATAACTTTTCGGTCAAATATCTATTTACACACAATTTACTGCACCGCACAATATATACAAATCCATATAACGTTTTCCGTACATACGTACACAAAAAAAACCTCAACTACCTACCAAAGCTCATCAAAGACCACTGTCGTAATACAACGAATGCAGAAAGCTTTTCAGTAACTTGAGTCGCGCGAACCGGAAAAACAAATCGATTATCCCTATCCACCGCCTACCTACCCTGGTGTATGCCGCACTAAACAAGGCTGGCTATATACATATAATAGGTACACATACTTTTTGCGGTGGTGGCCCGGCGGCAGTCCGAATCAGTGACACATCAAGTTGACAAGAGAACTTTTTTTAAATTTAAGAACTTACAACCTAAAGCATGCCTAAAGCTCTAGATAATACCTCCTCTCTTTAGATCGTCTGTTCTTTGGCATCAGGCCAATCACCTTCTAGGCAATCCCATCAAGACCCAGGCGGGACACTTATGAAGTGGTCTTTGCCATGAGATCTGCTAGCTGCATATCCGCCGTAACCTTGACGATACCTATGCAGCAATCAGTAACTATTCTATTTTTAGGCAAAACCACCGTAGTCCAGGTCTCATTTTCATGAAAAGCATTCATTCAACTCTGCGTCAATGGCCCCTTGCCAGTTCTCCCGTTGACTACATAGAAGATCTCCCTGTAGCATGTTGGCTCTTTAATGTTACATCCATCTACAGCTGCAATGACGTAATAATCGAATCTGGCAGGGATCTGAAGCTGTGAAAGATCTCTTTCTTCATCCTCATGAACGAAAACAACATCTTCACCTCATATTTCATACCTCCCTCCAATTCTGTAGATTCAGTCAGTTAGTCAGTCAGCGTGTAAGTGTCCACTCCAGCAGTGGACACTTACACGCTACACATACGCCTCTTCAATTCTCCTCCAGTCCTCCCGGCCTTCAGCGATACGGAACCACTGCTTTCCGCTTCTGTAGATTCGATTCGCTTTCTGTAATTCACTGTCAACTTATTCGGAACGATCCTTCTCGTGACATGATCGCTAATGTTCTTTCCTTTCTGATCTCACAAGTTCATTATCTTTTTCACACTAAATACGATAGCCATCATCATTTTCGTATCCAACCAAAATTCCATTCTTGGCTTTCTTATTCATTTTCATCTTTCTCTGAGCACACCGATCCTATTATTCTCAAATGCCGACTTGTAGGTTTCTTTCCAAACCATAATTCGTACGGGAACTTCCCATCTATTTCTCAGGGTCATTTCGATTTAGAACATATTATGCAGCCGTGTTCAATACCTCAGTCCTTGGGTAAGTTCCGTGTGCATGTATGCAATGTATCATTGCACGTTCAGCTTCAACAGTGGTTTGTTTTCCCCAAGAAAGTAAGTCACTAAAGGCGAGGCGAAGGTAGCCTGCTCCAGTTAAACGATATAGGTTGATACCTATTTTATCCAAAACAGTAAGTTAATAAAGGCTGTGCTAAGGTAAGGGCGAAGCCGGAGGTGGAGTTTCTTCACATAATTCTGATATTCTTAATCAAAGAAAGTCTTTCTTTTTCGACAAAGTGGACTGTAAATTTAATTTCTATAGTGCCAGGACTCACCAGGTTTGGCCTCCTGGTAGCAGGCAGGGCTCCAGGCACAGTGCCGGTGCCGAGACTTACCTTTCTAGATACTTACGGGCTCGTCCCAACACAAATACCTTGACTGGATGTGAAGGAGGCTGCGGGAATCCTGGCACAGGAGCTGCTAAACCAATTTTCACTACTTGAATAGTTTCTTCGAACGAATGTTGGTAATCGAGACTTTTCTTCGACAAAATGACAGTTATTTTTAGGGTTTTTACATATATATTGATTTGTATGCCAAGTCCTTTTGTATCAGTATTTTGGCAACTTTAACAGAAAGTAAAGCCTCGAACAAAGAAAGTAGCTAAAAGCGAGGTCGAAAGCCCAACAATGTATTCTCCCGAAGTAAGTAAATCAATTAGTAAAAATGACATGTTGCCGCTGGGGTAGTTGCTTACGGTGACGCTTGGTCCGGGTCGCCTCTCACCCTCAAATATGGTTGAGGGAGGCGATGGCTGGCCCTGGTGTGATGCTCGTGAACGGGTACTGTTTGTGGAGGCCGGCCTGCTCCAATTGGCAGGATATTATCTGAATGGTATAGTTATGTACTTACCTGACTGCATAATTAGTTAACTCTTTACTAGGTACCATTAGTACCTCAACATTATTAACCCATATTGACAACTTGATACTTCAAGTATCTTAAATATTAATATATTTTTATTTTTTATTTTTGACAATACAATTATACTACATTGTAGTTTAATATACTAACATAATTATGTTGATACAAATTACGTATCAAAGTTTGACAAAGGCTCTTTACACCTGATTCACTTAATTAATAAGTCTTTGTAGTCTGAACTCTCAGCAAAATTGGTAATCTTGCTCTCAAGCTGTGTTTTAGATAGACTATGGGCGGTATTATTATGTGGCTAGTCACTAAATACTTGTAAAAATATGTTTAAAAAAATACCCTGCGAAGTTTCTTGTCGGTTCTTCTTCGTGGGTTTAATTGAACCGGATAGAACAAATTGTGACAAGTTCGAGCGCAGACTAACTGCCATATGAATGATCAATAAACAATACAACAATACAATACAATAGAGCGAGATCGATAGCCGAAGAGAATGTGGTAGTTATGATTGGTTGATAAAAAACTCTCAGTGTGCGAGCTAACTCGCACTTGATCGTTTTTAGGGTTCCGTACCTCAAAAGAGGAAAAAACGGAACCCTTATAGGATCACTTTGTTGTCCGTCTGACTGCCTGGCTGTCTGTCTGTCGGTCTGTCAATACCCCTTTTCTCAGGAACGGGTAGAGGTATCAAGTGAAATTAATATCAAAGGTCTACGTTTCCTCAGAGGTGTAAAAATCAACGCAATCACTAGATACGGCCATTTAAGTCACATATTTTGCTACTAGCAAACCAAATAAAAAATCATGAAATTTGGTAAGAAGCAAGGTCTCACAGCACAAGTAAAGGAAAAAATCAGAAAATTGTTGTAGTTATATGACATTAAAAAAAATTGTGTTTGTTTTGTATGTGAAGACCCTTTTCTCAGGAACAGATGAAGATATCAAATTGAAATAAATATATAATACTAAGGTCTACGATGTCTTTAAAGTGTAGAAAATGAAAGCTTCCAAATCAAAGCAATCAAAAGATACGGCCGTTTAGGTCAGATTTCATACTCGCAAACTCAGTCAAATCAAATCAAAACCTATAGGGTATTTCCCGTCAACCTAGAATCATAAAATTTGGTAAGAAGCAAGGTCTCACAGCACAGGTAAAGGAAACAATCCGAAAATTTTAAACTTGTAGTTATATGATATGATAAAAATTTGCTTGTTTTGTAAGTAAACACCCTTTTTCTCAGGAACGAGTCAAGATATCAAATTGAAATTAATATGAAATACTAAGGTCTGCCATCCCTTCGAAAAATAAAAGCTTCTAAATCAACATAATCAAAAGATACGGCTATTTATGTAAAATTTTAATACTCGCAAACTCACTCAAATGAAATAAAAACCTATAGCGTACTTACCGATGATCTAGAGCAGGGGTTCTCAACCTTATTTTTCTCTGCGACACATCTGAAGATTTTTTTTAGACTGGTGACACACTCAAAGATAACACAAGTCTTACAAGTAGGTAGGTAGGTACATACGAGGTTAGATCGAAATGTTCGTGGCATAACTTAAAAAGAGCCATGACATTTTTTTAAATGTACGCTCATTTGTTAATACGATTCTTCAGTAATAAATGTGCGAAGTTTGGTTCCGATACTGCAAGCCATATTTTTTTCGTGATTATTTGTTTAACGCTATTTGACAAGATTTTCTATAATGGAGAAAATTTAACACCGAGCAGTGATGAAGCACCTCCATAAAAATGCATATCACCAAAAGATATCTATCAAGATATGGTGAACACATTGGGGGAGTGTATTCCAGTGTCAAAAAGTGGGTAGCTGAGTTTAAGCGGGGTCGGGAGAGCATTTAA
This sequence comes from Nematopogon swammerdamellus, assembly GCA_946902875.1. Classification (NCBI taxonomy): domain Eukaryota; kingdom Metazoa; phylum Arthropoda; class Insecta; order Lepidoptera; family Adelidae; genus Nematopogon; species Nematopogon swammerdamellus. Next base: position 11,714,401 of record OX336338.1, read on the forward strand.
GATGACCCTAGGAGCGGAAGGCCTTCGACGTCTACCACGAAGGAAAACGTCAATAAAATATGTGATCTGATACTGAGTGACCGAAGATGACCATCAATAAGATAGCTGAGATCGCAGGCATTAGTCATGGCCGGGTACAAAACATTATATTGGAAGAATTGGGGTTGCATTGCATAAGGCTCGTTGGGTCCCAAGATTGCTTCCAGCTGAACAAAAACGAGTTCGCTGCACAATTTTCCGCGATTGTTTGGAACTTTTTGAGGCAGATCCCGAGGATTTTTTTTCCTGTTTCGTTACCATGGATGAAAGCTGGGTTCACCACCATACTCCTGAATCGAAACAACAATCGATGCAGTGGAAAAGATCTGGCTCACTCGGATCACAACCTATGGCCGTTGGAAGCTAACCGAGCAGTTTGTCCGTGCTCAAAGAATGATATTGATTCGTTGACACCAAGGTTAGGATAGCAATATATAGGCCGATTGTTGAGTGTATCGATGATCTATGCATGCTCTAAACCGTTTTCTGTAAAAACAAAAACTGCATTGCACATACGACACGACCGGTGAAGCGATCAAACCCAATGGATAGTATTATACATACATATATACATAAGTACCTAAATGCACGTATTTTGGCGGTTTCAGAAAAAGAATCTGGAGCGTGGCTTGAAGCTTACCCATCGAGTCACCTAGGGACTTTATTAGATCAGAAAACCACCAAAATTTCGGTTGCACTTCGTTTAGGCCTCAAAATTTGTGAAAGTCATATTTGTGTGTGTGGGTCACCAGTCGACATATATGGCCACCACGGACTATCATGTATCAAAAGTGCAGGTAGAAACTCCAGGCATCAAAATTTAAATTTTATTATAAAGTCCACGCTTCTGACAGCAAACATACCGTGCATCCTAGAACCTTGCGGTTATTCCCGGCTGGATGGCAAGAGGCCCGATGGTATCACCCTGGTGCCATGGGCTAAGGGTAGGTCATTGATGTGGGACGCCACTTGTGTCGACACATTGGCTCCAAGTCACGTTCGGGCCTCTTCAAGAGCGGCTGGCGCGGCCGCGGCCGGAGCCGAGAGCCTCAAACGCAACAAATATTCAAATATTATTCAAGATTTCGAATTTGTTGCGTTTGCGGTTGAAACCCTCGGTCCGTGGAGCAGTGAAGCCAAAAGCTTCTTGAAGAGGCTTGGGCCTCTGCTGGTGGACGCAACTGGCGTCCCGCAATCAAGGGCCTACTTCATTCAAAGGGTAAGCCATGCCATCCAGCGGGGTAATGCAGCAAGTGTTCTAGGAACATTTGAAAATGCCCCTTTTGATAGTTATTTTAATGTTTGTTAGGTAGGTTTATTTCTTTAGTTATTAGTATTACTTTTTTGTTATTTATTAAATAAATGATATAAGTATGTAACAAGAGTATCTAAATAGATTTTATTATACGTATCGTGTGGTATTATACGTATCTTCGTACGTGACTATTCATTTTATTAGAGAACCGTATAGAACCAACAATGTGAAATACGATTTTATTCTCACTGGGTACGATTTGCTATCTATTTCCGTCGACTCACTACTTGACTTTTGTTTTTGTATCCTCAACAAGTGTGAACGACACTCGAACACCTCGAAAGGGATGCATAATAAATGACTCAACCCAATTCTCATATGTTTTGTGCACGATGTAGGAAAGATTTGTGTAAATAACTTGACGTTTCGGGCCAAAAGTATAGTCAATTATGCCTCATGAAGTCATGACGGTTGATAGAGAACTGTCAGAAATCTAACTGTTGTCGCACGGAAGAGTGCTCAAGATGTTGGACCATACATTTGACCCGAGACATCTGTAAATAAAAATTTACTACGATTAAGTTGTTATAATATTTCTAAATATTAAACGTTTTTTCCAATAATGGTCTCATTGACGCTGTATGTTCATTCCACACAGCACCAATAAGATCAAACTGATACACTGAATAATTTTCTCTGGTAAAGTGTCCTAAGGTGGCGAAACCGTCTTGTGTTTAGCGTTATGTAGTGAGGCGAGGGAGCGGGACGGCGGCGCGGGGGACGCTCTGCCCGCGAATGGCTTTTCAGTTGGCCTGAATAAATATATGCAAACAGTAAAGCGTTCAATTTACTTAATATTCCGGCAACATAGCGGAGGGGTGGGGCCATAGGGAGAAGGGGGCACTGTCCACTGTCCTGCCGCGGCCGTCACAATTTGCTTGACGATTTGCAAATATTGAAACGGGCCCGTTGATTTGGCGTTTTATCGCTGAGCACTATTCGGCAACTTGTTATCTCTGAAGGAAGGGTTGATGAAACCGTTGCGGAACGGAATGGAAGAACGTAATCCGTTGCGGAGGAGATGGAGATAATTTTCTAAGCATTAGGATTTTCTGTTTATTTTAAGTGAAGCTGTTAGTATGTTCTCACCATATAAAATGTCAGATGAACAAGTGTCAGAGTCAGTTGAACAAACAGACAACAGACTGAGACCTGCAAATTTTAAATTTCATAATAATAGAGATACCTACTCATTGTGGCGGAGACTCCGTTTGTTTTGTATTTATTTTAGATTTTAAGTTTATAAATATGTAACATTAATATAAAAATGTGTTAATAAATAGATGATAATATAATGAATATTAATAATATATTATAAAAATAATTTACCTTATATATGTTATATAATCTATACATATAATAAAATCGTAAAGGTAAGAAAGTCTGTACATTGAATGTATTCGGAAAAAAACTAACCAGGGTGGCTTAAAAAGAGATACTGAACATGTTAGAACAGTTTTTAAAATTTTTGTTTGTTTGTTTGTCTGTACGCGCATCACGCAAAAACCACTGAACTGTATTTGACGAAACTTTGTATAGTGGCAGTTTATATGCCGGAATGACATAATAAATAAAAACATATAATAAAAATTAAAATTATTAAAAATATCATTGTGCATTTGAAATCACGTAGTCCAAAGTAAAGGTTTCTTGATTATTTGATTCATCTCGTGTGGATTCATCGAATGCAAAACAATTTAAAATGTCATGTTGACAACGGAGAACTGTCATCTCGACGTGAGCTGGCCGGTAACGAATTATTTTATAAATAAAAAATTTTTTTTGAAGTTATGTCGCTGTCATTGGTGCAATTTTTATTTCTGTTCCCCGCGGCTTCGCTCGCGTGAAATTCGTATTTAAAAAAAAAGTAAGTAACTAAAGGCGGGGCCGAAGGCGGATCTGCGCTCACCTATACGATATTCTTTCTCGATGAAAGTAACTTAGGGCGAGGCGGAAGGCGGATCTGAGTTCTGGAAGAAGAAAAACATTCTTGAAGAAAGTAAGTAACTAAGGGCGAGGCCAAAGGCAAAGCTGTATTCTGGAAGACCATAAACCATCTCGAAGAAAGCAAGTAACTAAGGGCGAGGCCGCAGGCCGAGCTGCGTTCAGGAAGAAGATAAACCTTCTTGAAGAAAGTACGCAACTAAGGCGACGCCGAAGGCCGAGCTACGTTCTGATAAATAATAAACCATCTCGAAGAAAGCAAGTAACTAAGGGCGAGGCCGAAGGCCGAGCTGCGTTCAGGAAGAAGTTAACCCATCTGGAAGAAAGCAAGTAACTAAGGCGAGGCCGAAGGCCAAGCTACGTTCTGATAAATGATAAACCATATCGAAGAAAGCAAGTAACTAAGAGCGAGGCCGCAGGCCGAGCTGCGTTCAGGAAGAAGATAAACCATCTTGAAGAAAGTAAGTAACTAAGGCGAGGCCGAAGGCCGAGCTACGTTCTGATAAACGATAAACCATCTCGAAGAAAGCAAGTAACTAAGGGCGAGGCCGAAGGCCGAGCTGCATTCAGGAAGAAGCTAAACCATCTTGAAGAAAGTAAGTAACTTAGGCGAGGCCGAAGACCGAGCTACGTTCTGATAAATGATAAAACATCTCGAAGAAAGTAAGTAACTAAGGGCGAGGCCGAAGGCCAAGCTGCGTTCAGGAAGAAGCTAAATCATCTTGAAGAAATTAAGTAACTAAGGCGAGGCCGAAGACCGAGCTACGTTCAGGTAAACAATAAACCTTCTCGAAGTAAGTAACTAAGCGATATTTAGATTGAGTAAACGATAATTCTATCGAAGAAAGCAAGTCATTAAGGGCGAGGCCCGAAGGCGGAAGCGGGTTTATGGTTTACCTGAACGCAGCTCGGCCTTCGGCCTCGCACTTAGTTACTTCCTTTCTTCCAGAAGGTTTATCGCCTTCCTGAACGCAGCTCGGCCTACGGCCTCGCCCTTAATTGCTTACCTTCTTCGAGAAGGTTTATCGTCTTCCTGAACGAAGCTCGGCCTTCGGCCTCGCCCTTAGTTACTTACTTTCTTCGCGAAGGTTTATTTTCTTCCAGGATGCAGCTGGGTCTTCGGCCTCGTCGTTAGTTACTTAGTTTATTTGAGAAGGTTTATCGTTTATCTGAACGCAGCTCTGCCTTCGGCCTCACCCTTAGTTAGTTACTTTCTTTGAGAAGGTTTATCGTTTACCTGTACCCAGCTCGGTCTTCGGCCTCGCCCTCAGTTACTTACATTCTTCTTTGAAATACGAATTTCACGTGAGCGAAGCCGCGGGCAACAGCTAGTATTAAATAATATAATAACATAGTAATCTTTTGAAAAAAAACCTAACACAAAAAATTAAGAAACTTTTTTTTTATGGCAACTGACACGGTTGGCTACATCACCTACAACGTCCGTGATGGCAGCCCATAACACCGGGTGAACTAGGTGCCATGTCAGTGCCTCCCTTTGAGCGTGCCGGGGGATTTTCTTAAAATTTTTTTAGTTTTTGCTCTACTGTAAAAACGGTAATATGTACCTACAAACAATCGTCAAACTCATTATAGTATTATAGTGCAAACTCTAACCAAAGTAAAGGAATAAATAATAAAAAACCGACTAATTACATGGTAGTACGGAACGATTTCCTCTTTGAACGAGTCCGACTTGGCCAGTTTATTTATTTATTTATTTCACATTGATCTCTATTGATGTCATGTTCTTTAAAAAAATCGTTTTCCCTTGTTTTTAGTCTGTGACTTCGTAATATTTATTTCTAATACCTTTCGTACCACATCTTTGCATTGTTATTTCTAATACTCAAAATGAGACATTGTACTCCTTTCATGTTTCCTAGTATTGGTTCCATAAATGTTTGCCATCTAGGTGCTGTTTTAACTCGAAATATTACATTATAGAGTCCTTTAATTTTTTAAATGAAAACTGACACGGTTGGCTACATCACCTACAACACACTAGGTGAACTAGGTGTCATGCCAGGGCTTCCCAGAACCAACCCGGGCGGGGTAAATCCTATACCACCTAGTAAGGCAAGAAGGGAAGGGACATTGGCGTAACTAGGTAGGGACTCCTCAAAAATGTGGTGGCCACCGCCCCAGAAATAAAAAAATTATATCAAGCCACATATGAATTCTGGACTAAATAGTCTCTTCGATTTCGGTCCAAAATGCAGTTTTCAGTTTATATTGATTGAAATACTGAAAACTCGCGAATGGCTTTATAATCCATGTCACTTCTTTCATATTCGAGTCTAAGGCCAAAACTGCATCCAGAAAATTGGGAATACATCCTTTTCCGCAATCGGCGGTTCTTCTCACCGGCACAACTATTCCTGTTGTAAAAACACAGATTAGGCCGGTGATGGTGTACTGCGGTCACATCTGGGAGGGTATGGTTCCCATTATCTGATTGCGTCCTTGGACTCGATACAGCGCCGAGCCATCTGTCTTGTCGGTGAATGGTCTGGAGTCTCTGAGTCTCAGACGATTTGTGGGTTCGCTTAGTCTGTTTTACAGATACTATCACGGACGCTGCTCTGTGGAACTAGCATCCCTTATTCTCTGCCACCCGTCCTATCTCCTATGCATGACTCGTCGCAGAGAGACTCAGAACCCTTTTATTGTTGACATTGGGCTTTTAGACCGATAGCGCTGGGCTATTTTGAGGACATAAGTTAAAAAAATTCTAAACTTGCTGAACGAATACAATAGAGTGGACTGTAGTTTTGAGTTTTCAAAATGCCAGGACTCACCAGGATTGGCCTCCTCGCAGCCAGCAGGGCTCCAGGCACAGCGTCGAGACTTACCCTTCCAGTTCCTTCCAGGCTCGCCCCCACACTAATACCTGGTTCGCAGCAGCTATAGGAGGTACTAGGAGTCCTGGCACGAGGGTCTGCTAATTAGCTTCTTCAGAATTTTACGAACTTTCAATTGTAATTTGCGAAAGCAACTTTTATCGACGACAGATTGACAAGAAGTGAAAAAAAAAAGGCGGTTACTTTTGACAGATGACATGACAGTTCAAAAGTCACCTGCATTTAGGGCGACAATATTACTATTTTGTATGCAGCTAACTTGAACATTCCGCCGACCAAAATACTTGTATTTTTTTTTTTTATTTATTTTTTTTTTTTTAACGATAGAATGGAACGATAAAGTTATATAAGAAATTAAATGAAAAATTGAAACGACAATTGTAACGATAAGTTTTGATTTAACGATAACGACAACGACAAGGGGCTATTTATTGCTCACTAGTTTGCATTGGTAGTGGACACAATTTTACTACGGGCCTTTTCATGGACCCACTGGATGTGAGCACAGTCACCACGCGACAGACTCCATCTGCACCAGGGTGTAGCTCAGTGATGCGACCAGTACGCCATTTTAATGGACTACACTGTTCATCCAGTATGAGAACCATTGTACCGATAGCTAAGTTTAGATGAGATTTATTCCACTTCAGCTTTTGTTGTAATGAATGAATGTACTCTTTATGCCAACGATCCCAGAAATCTCTATGCATTTTTTGAATTAGCTTCCAACGATTTAAGACACTAATCTTTTGGTTACTCAGGTCTTCTTCTGGGACGGATGACATAGCCTCGAGGGTCAAGAAGTGTCCTGGTGTTAGTACTGATAGATCTTTGGGGTCGGAGCTGACTGGCGTAAGAGGCCGAGAATTTAATAATGCTTCGATTTGCGTCAAGAATGTGTATAATTCCTCGTACGTTAAACTTTGAAGTCCGATAACTCTTACCAAATGAGTTTTGACAGATTTGATTCCTGCTTCAGCTAAACCAGAGAAGTGAGGGCTACCAGGAGGATTAAATTCAAATTTCATTTCCTCAACTTCGGTTGCATTTTGCATGACAGTCTTCATCTGATTGCTAGCGCCAACAAAGTTTTTTCCTTGATCTGATACTAGACGGTTACATCTACCACGGCGAGCGACAAATCGCCTTAGAGCTGCTATAAAGGCTTCCGTGGTTAGCTCAGTGGCTAATTCTATATGAACGGCTTTGGTGCTGGTGCATACAAACACACAGATATAGGCTTTGTACGATTTTGCGCCTCTATAACGGCCAAGAGTAATCATAAACGGCCCACCATAGTCGACACAGGCAGACGAGAAAGGTTTTAGCGCATTTATACGATAAGGGGGAAGGTTACCCATAATCGGCGCGGGTGCTAAAACTGGACGACAACGAAAGCATTTTTGACAGGCTGAGATTACTGACTGAATTGCTCGTTTGGGGGACAAAATCCAAAACGTCTGCGATAATAAGTGATGCAGAGTCTGTAGTCCAGGATGCATGAACTTCCTATGGTACTCATCTATTATTAGTGTAGTCACACGATGTTGTCTAGGTAATAATAAGGGATGCCTTTTATCATAATGGATATTGGCATTAGCCAGGCGACCGCCGACCCTCAAATAACCCTCATCATCAACAAACGGCGACAATTTTCTCAAATCTTTAGGGAGAGAATTCTCCTTACTTTTCGACAAGGCTTGCAGTTCAGTACCAAACGATACTTCCTGAACGTGCTTTATGAGAAACATCAATGATTGATGAGTCTCCGAAAACGACAAGGCTCCAGTCACTTTACTGGAACGATTTTTTAAGTTATATATGAAACGACGACAATAAGCAAGTACACGTTTTAGTGTTCGCAATGACGAGAACTTATTTATCAATTCAGATACGAAATCAGAATTGTTGTACGAGAGGAGACTATAAATCTTTTGCTCGTATTGAAGAGCATCTTCATCGAGCATCAACGCGAAACGTGGCCACGATGATTCAGAATCACTAAGCCAGGTGGGTCCAGTCCACCACAATGAGTGGTTCACCAACTCATCGGGCGTGAGGCCACGTGATCCACAGTCCGCAGGATTATCTGCAGATCGAACATGTCTCCAACAACTTGGAGGAATTTTATCTTGGATGTCACTAACTCTATTGCTAACAAAAGTTTTCCACTTGGACGGACACGACTTTATCCAAGTTAGAGCAACACTAGAGTCCGACCATGCAAATACTTTGTCAAAGTGATAGAACGGTTTTAAAGCTTCTTGCAGTGAATGCATTACATCGGCTAATAATTTTGCACCTAACAGTTCCAACCGTGGTAGCGTTATCCTTTTTAACGGTGCTACCTTTGATTTAGCGCACGCCAGTTGAACCGAAGTTCCAAGTTTTCCATTTTCACATCGAATGTATATCACTGCACAGAAACCTTTCTCTGAAGCATCGCAAAATCCATGCAACTGCAACGCATCCTTTGTTTTTATAGCACGGCGGGAGATATTCAGTGACGACAAGTGTGGGAGTTGTGACTTAATGGTACACCATTCATGAGAGATTCGCTCTGGTGGTGCATCATCCCAAGATACACCGGAGATCCATAGGAGTTGCATTAGATATTTGCTGAGAAAGGTCACAGGCGACAGAAAACCTAACGGATCAAATATTCTTGCGATCTCCGAGAGTATCACACGTTTAGTACAAATATTGTTTTGCACTGCGACAGTAAATGTGAAGGTATCTGTGATTGGTAACCAACGAAGACCTAGTACCTTGAGCGAGAGATCGTCTGAATCAAAATTCAGAAAATGTTCCGTGTATAACTCGGATGGTTTTAAATCACTTAGAAAGTCCTTACAATTGGACGTCCACTTCCTGAGATGGAATCCAGCCGAGGCAAACATATCTGTTAACTCGGTACGCAGCATACGACTGTGATCGATATTTTCCGAACCTGTTATGACATCATCCATATAGATGTCACGTTCAATGATTGCTGATGCGTTCGGGTAGTTTTCCTTAGAATCTTTAGCGAGCTGGGATATGGTGCGTAGAGCTTGAAACGGAGCAGATTTTACACCATATGTAACAGTTGTCAATTTAAAATCCTGTATTGGCTCGTTTGGGGAGTTACGCCAGAGAATACGCTGATAATCAGATTCCGCAGGAGGTACCAAAATTTGCCGATACATTTGTTTCACATCAGCTGTGAATACAATAGCGTGCCAACGAAAGCGAACGAGAAGGTTGAAGATACTAGTTTGTAATTTTTGTCCTTCCAATAGTGTGCTATTTAGTGAGACGCCCTGAGCATCTTTAGCACTTGCGTCAAACACGACACGTAATGGGGTGGTTACTGATTCCTTACAAATTCCATGATGAGGAATGTAATAGAATTGTCCATAATCGACAGGTGGAGGCTCAACTTTTTCTAGATGCTGACTACTCTTATACTCTTTCATGAAAGCGACATATTTTTCATGAAAGTCAAGGTTTGTTTTGAATTTGTTTTCAAGCGAAAAAAACCTTTTTAAAGCCATTGACCTGGTACCCGAGAAGATTGGTACGGTGTTAGGTTCAGCAAAAGGTATCGGAACTATGTATCTGCCCGTTTCCGACCGACAGTGTTTCTCAATGAAGTTATCTTCTGCAAGTTTTTCTTTGAGAGTTAATAATTTTTTAGAACAAGGGACGTCCTCCAATTCCCAGAATCTTTTGAGTGAATCGTCCAGTGAAGTAACATTTGCAACGTGAAAATTATTATGTGACTCATTGAAGCTTTCCTCAGATCCACCCATGATTACCCAACCAAAGATTGTGTTTAATGCAACTGGATGGTGCACTTCGCCTTTTACCAATCCCGGAATCAGGGACCTTCCGAAGATGTGAGATGACAAGATCATGTCGATTGGTTTTGACACATTGAAGTCTGGGTCAGCTAGCTTTAGTCCAGTTAGGTGCTTCCATTCCTTTATTTTCGATTCTACAAAGGGACTCGATGGCAGACGATGATTGAGATCTTTCAACACTAAAGCTTCAACGACGATATGTTGCGATGAGTCTGCGCTAGGGCCAAACATGCACTGGACAACCCCGAGTGGTTGCTCAAGAGCGATGGCGATTCCTTTGACTGAGAATGTACTTGTTTTAACAAGGTCCAGTTTCAGCCTTTTGCGACAATCTTCAGCTATGAAGTTGGTTTCACTACCACTATCAAATAATACGCGAATGGGAACATACTGGTTTTGTCCATTTTTTAAGTAGGCCTTTGCCGATGACAGCAGGCTATTTGAACGAACCGAGATGACTTGACTGGACAACACATTCACAGTAGGGGGGGCGTCTGAGTGTGTAGTGTGAGATGACTCATTGCTTTTATCTACTTCAACGGTTGATTTTTTTTCAAAGTGTAGGAGTGTGTGGTGTGAATTACCACAGCGATTACATTTCTTATTTGAACGACACTGTTTCATTGAATGCGATGGCAGTAGACACAGTATGCACAAGTTATTTGCTTTTGCAAGGTCAAAGCGAGCAAGAGCAGTATTTTCCAAAAATTTGGGACAATCACGAATGTTATGCGCGTCTGAACATAGTCCGCACTTTGACGATGTAGCGACAAACGACGACGACTTATGCTTTGGTCCATTATTGACCGACGGCTTTCGAGAATTACTTTTTTCATTTTTTATATCATTTTCTTGCGGTAAGGCCGCAGACAATGCACGACATCGTTTTCTAACAAACTCCTGAAGTTTTTCGAATTTTGGTACTTCATTAGATTGATGTTCCAGTTCGAACTGGATACGAGACGAACGATCGAGTTTAGACCACAGTAGATGTACTAGCATGAAGTTTTTGTCGGGCAACCCATATTTCTCTAAAATTGACAAATTTTCAGAGAATATGCTATCTAATCTTTGTAGTTCGTTAGCACTGGCAGATTTAATCGATTCACAATGTAATAACTTTTCATAGAACGTATTTGCCAGTTGCCTCGTTTTGTGGTACCGTTCACGAAGTGCGTTATACGCGTCTAGGTAGCTAGCATTACAAATTGGGTACGATTTTATGAGATCTAGTGGTTCCTGTTCAAGGCAGGACAGCAGGTAGTGTAGTTTTTCAACCTCTGCCATGTTCGACTTATTATGAATTAACGAATCAAATATTTCTATGAATGGAAGCCAATTTTCAAGGTTTCCGTTGAACGATTTTAAGTTTATCCTAGGCAATTTCGCACAGACATTGGGAGCATCTTGAGATACCTGGGAGGTTGGGCTTGGATTGGTGAACTTTAATAATCTCTTACGAATGGTCGTCACCTTTTCCTCAAATTCCTTTGTAACCTGAAACTCTTATTTTCTCTCATGTGGAAGAACAGTGGCAAGTACACGTCTCTGTGCCTCATGGAAACTGTTTGTTATGTTACTTAGGTCTGACTCACACTGTATTTTTAATGTATAACTATCACCAGCCTCACTAAGGTGTTCTAATCGCATTACTGCATAATCTCTGTCAACGCGTGCTAAGTCTACCGCTGCCGCTGCATTACTATCCAGAGACTCAGTCATTTTTATTCACTATAATAACTGGATCTAACTATTCAATGTAAATGGCACTACAAACAAAACACCCTGCTATTCGGTAATGTTTTATTTACTATAATAACTGAATGTAACTATTCAGTGTAAATGAAGCTACCGAAAGAACTATGAACCAATTTCATACTTAAATATCTGACAAATTCGCGAAAATTACCATATAGTTTAACTTTTTTTTATTGTTGGAATGACGGAATGTTTCAGTTATTACAAAAATTACAATATTATTTGAGAAAATTAAAATTTTTCGACAACTTTTTTTTTCATCACAAAATTACGAAAATTTACGACAACGACAAAATTTCCACTACTTTACGTAAGGAAAACAATAAAATGTATTATACTTTACTAAAAGTATAATATTATTAAAGGAAACTAAAGAAGAAACCGATAAATATTTAGCATTATTTTGCAATACCCTCAAAGTGACACATTTTTATTCAAGTCACTGTTCAAACAAATTCGGTTCGAAGACCATTTAATGAACGAATACAATAGAGTGGACTGTAGTTTTGAGTTTTCAAAATGCCAGGACTCACCAGGATTGGCCTCCTCGCAGCCAGCAGGGCTCCAGGCACAGCGTCGAGACTTACCCTTCCAGTTCCTTCCAGGCTCGCCCCCACACTAATACCTGGTTCGCAGCAGCTATAGGAGGTACTAGGAGTCCTGGCACGAGGGTCTGCTAATTAGCTTCTTCAGAATTTTACGAACTTTCAATTGTAATTTGCGAAAGCAACTTTTATCGACGACAGATTGACAAGAAGTGAAAAAAAAAAGGCGGTTACTTTTGACAGATGACATGACAGTTCAAAAGTCACCTGCATTTAGGGCGACAATATTACTATTTTGTATGCAGCTAACTTGAACACTTGCTTATTTCTTGCCTGTGGATACAGTCGTACATAAGAAGCATAATATTGCGTTTTGTGTCACATCTGTCACTTGCATTTTCAGCAATTCGAAGATTTGTGGTTGTTTTTTTTAATTCCATTCAAAACTGGCAAAATTAATCTAAACTTTAAAATAATTATGGTATCATATCTAGGATAGCATGCGGAGTGTGCAAACCCAGTTTGTGTCATCTTCGTCCAGTGCAAACTGACCTATGGTCAGTATGTAAAAACAGTGCCTAAAACAAAATTAGAATTGACAAAATTGTTATTTCCTATCTCAGATCACTTACATATGCCCATTAAATGAATTTGTGCCAAATTAGGGCACGCAATTTTAAGATTTTCAATTATGTTATTTTTCCAAGCTACAAAAGCTTCAAAAAAATATTAGAATGATTAGAGTTTACATATTAAATTTCATAAATGCATCAAAAATGTACATTGTAAATTTGTGTCATTTTCATGCTCGAAATAAATGAATAAAACACAAAAACAGTTGTTGCGGTCAAAGCGGACGGACGCGGGCAGGTGGCGGCGGGCGGTGGGCATACGCACGCACACACGTTCGTTCGGTACCTACGATTTCTTCTATGCGAAGCGGCGGCCGGTGGCTGGCTGGCGTGCCCCGCGTGCCTCGCTCGCTCGCCTCGCCCGCCGCGCCGCCCGCGCCCGCGCTCGCACTTCGTGCAAAGAAGTTTGGTATCTCCTATAGAGATAATAAATAATGCAGTGCGAATTTTGTACGAAGCCCGCGTCTGCAATCTCAATACCTACGAATGTCAATGGTCAATGTGGTCAATATTATTTTAGATTGACGCTTCGATTCGCTTAAAATTTGCATAAGTTCAAACTGACCCACCTTTCATGACCCTAACACAATCGTGCTGAACTAATATCCCGTTTTCTGTGAGAATTAGAAACTTCGTCATGAACTTTTGTTTTGGTCATAACTCGAGAACCACTGGTGCTAGACCCATCGTGTTGGTACTCAAAACTTCAGGTCTCGGTGAGATCTATCCATCTGTCACGTGAACTTTTGTTTTGGTCATAACTCGAGAACCACTGGTGCTAGACCCATCGTGTTGGTACTCAAACTTCAGGTCTCGGTGAGATCTATCCATCTGACATGAGAACTTTTGTTTTGGTCATAACTCGAGAACCACTGGTGCTAGACCCATCGTGTTGGTACTCAAACTTCAGGTCTCGGTGAGATCTATCCATCTGTCACGTGAACTTTTGTTTTGGTCATAACCCGAGAACCACTGGTGCTAGACCCATCGTGTTGGTACTCAAACTTCAAGTCTCGGTGAGATCTATCCATCTATCACGTGAACTTTTGTTTTGGTCATAACTCGAGAACCACTGGTGCTGGACCCATCGTGTTGGTACTCAAACTTCAAGTCTCGGTGAGATCTATCCATCTCTCACGTGAACTTTTGTTTTGGTCATAACTCGAGAACCACTAGTGCTAGACCCATCATGTTGCTACTCAAACTTCAGGTCTCGGTGAGATCTATCTAACTGTCACGTGAACTTTTGTTTTGGTCATAACTCGAGAATCACTGGTGTTAGACCCATCGTGTTGGTACTCAAACTTCAGGTCTCGGTGAGATCTATCCATCTGTCACGTGAACTTTTGTTTTGGTCATAACTCGAAAACCACTGGTGCTAGACCCATCGTGTTGCTACTCAAACTTCAGGTCTCGGTGAGATCTATCCATCTGTCACGTGAACTTTTGTTTTGGTCATAACTCGAGAACCACTGGTGCTAGACCCATCATGTTGCTACTCAAACTTCAGGTCTCGGTGAGATCTATCCATCTGTCACGTGAACTTTTGTTTTGGTCATAACTCGAGAACCACTGGTGTTAGACCCATCGTGTTGGTACTCAAACTTCAGGTCTCGGTGAGATCTATCCATCTGTCACGTGAACTTTTGTTTTGGTCATAACTCGAAAACCACTGGTGCTAGACCCATCGTGTTGCTACTCAAACTTCAGGTCTCGGTGAGATCTATCCATCTGTCACGTGAACTTTTGTTATGGTCATAATGTGAGAACCACTGGTGCTAGACCCATCATGTTGCTACTCAAACTTCAGGTCTCGGTGAGATCTATCCATCTGTCACGTGAACTTTTGTTTTGGTCATAACTCGAGAACCACTGGTGCTAGACCCATCGTGTTGGTACTCAAACTTCAAGTCTCGGTGAGATCTATCCATCTGTCACGTGAACTTTTGTTTTGGTCATAACTCGAGAACCACTGGTGCTAGACCCATCGCGTTGCTACTCACACTTCAGGTCTCGGTGAGATCTATCCATCTGTCACGTGAACTTTTGTTTTGGTCATAACTCGAGAACCACTGGTGCTAGACCCATCGTGTTGGTACTCAAACGTCATGTCTCGCTGAGATCTATCCATCTGTCAAGGCACCTTTGTTTTGGTCATAACTCGAGAACCACTGGTGTTAGACACATCGTGTTGGTACTCAAACTTCATGTCTCGATGAAATCTATCCATCTGTCACGTGAACTTTTGTTTTGGTCATAACTCGAGAACCACTGGTGCTAGACCCATCGTGTTGGTACTCACACTTCATGTCTCGCTGAGATCTATCCATCTGTCACGTGAACTTTTGTTTTGGTCATAACTCGAGAACCACTGGTGTTAGACACATCGTGTTGGTACTCAAACTTCATGTCTCGATGAAATCTATCCATCTGTCACGTGAACTTTTGTTTTGGTCATAACTCGAGAACCACTGGTGCTAGACCCATCGTGTTGGTACTCACACTTCATGTCTCGCTGAGATCTATCCATCTGTCACGTGAACTTTTGTTTTGGTCATAACTCGAGAACCACTGGTGCTAGACCCATCGTGTTGGTACTCAAACTTCAGGTCTCGGTGAGATCTATCCATCTGTCACGTGAACTTTTGTTTTGGTCATAACTCGAGAACCACTGGTGCTAGACCCATCGTGTTGGTACTCAAACTTCAAGTCTCGGTGAGATCTATCCATCTGTCACGTGAACTTTTGTTTTGGTCATAACTCGAGAACCACTGGTGCTAGACCCATCGTGTTGCTACTCAAACTTCAGGTCTCGGTGAGATCTATCCACCTGTCACGTGAACTTTTGTTTTGGTCATAACTCGAGAACCACTGGTGCTAGACCCATCGTGTTGGTACTCAAACTTCAGGTCTCGGTGAGATCTATCCATCTGTCACGTGAACTTTTGTTTTGGTCATAACTCGAGAACCACTGGTGCTAGACCCATCGTGTTGGTACTCAAACTTCAAGTCTCGGTGAGATCTCTCCATCTGTCAGCTGAACTTTTGTTTTGGTCATAACTCGAGAACCACTGGTGCTAGACCCATCGTGTTGGTACTCAAACTTCAGGTCTCGGTGAGATCTATCCATCTGTGTGAGTACCAACACGATGGGTCTAGCACCAGTGGTTCTCAAGTTATGATCAAAACAAAAGTTCACGTGACAGATGGATAGATCTCACCGAGACCTGAAGTTTGAGTAGCAACATGATGGGTCTAGCACCAGTGGTTCTCGAGTTATGACCAAAACAAAAGTTCACGTGACAGATGGATAGATCTTACCGAGACCTGAAGTTTGAGTAGCAACACGATGGGTCTAGCACCAGTGGTTTTCGAGTTATGACCAAAACAAAAGTTCACGTGACAGATGGATAGATCTCACCGAGACCTGAAGTTTGAGTACCAACACGATGGGTCTAGCACCAGTGGTTCTCGAGTTATGACCAAAACAAAAGTTCACGTGACAGATGGATAGATCTCACCGAGACATGAAGTTTGAGTACCAACACGATGGGTCTAGCACCAGTGGTTCTCGAGTTATGACCAAAACAAAGGTTCACGTGACAGATAGATAGATTTTAGAAATTATTCGCAATTATCGGATGCATTCAAGCAAATCCGAAAGCAACAGCTAACAATATATAAATTTTTGAAATGTGCTAATTAAGCCCTTTCATTTGATACCCCACACTAAAAACATTTTTTGGGGGAGGAGGCGGCGTGCGCGTGCCTCGATCGCTCGCTCGCCTCGCCCGCCGCCCCGCCGCCCGCGCCCGCGCTATTCCCCGCGCTCGCACTTCATGCGAAGTTAGTGTTTTTTTTACAAATAATAAAATTCCGTGGATAAAAACGACACAAATTATGAATAGTGTTTTGTTACACCATAATAATCAAAAAGACGTAAACTCTAACAGCCCGTATTTTCTTTTGTGGCTTTTAGAGGTTGTTGTAATAAAAATATTAAATATCTATAAATGTCGTGGATGAATTCGACACAAAATATTTTGAACAACAGATATCAGTACTCTAAAACGCGTAACACCTATTTAACCTTTTCTAATATTCTTTTAGAGCTATTTGTGCGATGTATTAGGTACTGGTTAAATTTAAGGATTTCCGTGGACAGAGATGACACAAAATGTTTTTGCACATCGGTTACTACTTCAATATTATCATGAAAGTAAAATTTTCTTTTCTAATTTTCTTTTCGTCCAATACTGATCTAAAAGACAAATACCTAAATTTCTACGTATGCAAATTCCTAGGATGACACAAACTAATATATTAGGTTGGGCAAATGGTTCGGAAACTATATGCGACAAATAAACAACTTTAATATTTTTGAAACCAAAAATCCTAGCGCTACAGGTCTATTTTGAGAACCCATCGGTTCTCTAATTAGTTTCTTTGTCGCACCGCTAGGGTGTGGAACTGTCTTCCGGCGAGTGCATTTCCCGAATCCTTTAACCTGGGTGTCTTCAAACATCGTATTAACAGGCTAGACAGCCTAGCAACAGTTCGAAAATCTGCTGGCATGGCACCTAACTGAGCATGGTTTCGCGTTACGGCCATTGGGTTCCTACAGTTTTACGTGGAATCTGAACCACGGTCAACCTCCAACGATCGAACGGTCACACCTCCAATTTCTGACTCCGCCATTGTGTGCATACGTGGGGCACACTAAAAGTTTCCGGAATTAATAAGAATAAAATACTATTAAAGGTCAAAAATGAATTTATTGTTTCTCAAAATATTCTCCCTTTGCGTAAATGCACTTTTTCATACGATTAAACCAATTTTGAAAACTTTTGTGCCACTCCTCCGTGGTGACCTCAGAAACGTGTTTTTCATATTCTTCGACAGCCTCTTCTGGTGATGAAAATCGTTGACCGCGTAATTGCTTCTTAATTTTTGGGAACAGAAAAAAGTCACAAGGTTCCGTCACCTGTTACTATGTCCCACACCAAATTTGAAGCGCCTTTGTTGAATCTGGTAAGCATGGCATTGCACCAAGTGACGCGGTGCGTTTTTTGAGCCTCGGTCAAATTGTGTGGGATCCACCGCGAGCACAGCTTTCTCACACCCAAATGTTTGTGTAGGATTGATTGTATTTCACTCATGCCTATGTCTAAGGATGCCCGAATCTCATGGTAGGCAATGACGTATCATGTATTCTACTAGACCTCTTACCCGGGCAACAGCCTTCGCTCCACCGCGGTGGAGTAACCATTACGCGGAAGGACCCTCTTGAGACTAGTAGCTCGCGAGCGACCGAACGCGGCGGACGCGCCGTCCGCGCGCTCGCTGCCGTCCGTCTGCGGCTCGCATCGCGCCAGTCATTCTTATGCCCGGTTGTGTGTTGCGAATTGCGATATTGCAAAAATCATACCAAAAATATTGGGAAAACTGATGGCATCTCATTTCATAGGTAAGTATCACTTCATTGTGATCTTAATATATAAGGTCTTTCAAAATTAGTTAATAGTACGCAAAGGGGGGGTTCTGCATCATATAGGGAGTAAAACCTATATAAATTTTTTTGGACCTTGGGCTTTTTTTATGTAAAATGTTTTGTATGTATTTAAATAAAAAAATATGTGGTTGATTTTTATAGCCTAATCGATTCATTTTCATAACAGTAACAAAAAAGTCTTCATTACCATTTTGATGTAACACGTGTAAGTTGGTAAAAAAAATCAAATTCTTTCTATTCCATACTAATAAAACTAAAATTGTGGTTTTCACAATTTCTGAAAGAAAGAGATCTATGTGTTGGAAGACTTTTTTGTTCCTGGCATGAAACTGAAACGATTAAGAAAAGAATTTTTTTTTTACATTTTACATTATTATAATTTTTTTTTTTTGTAAAAAAAAATCTTTGTTCCTCAAAAGTGATTTATTTACGATACAGAACCCCCCCTTAGCGTACTATTAACTAATTTTGAAAGACCTTATATATAATATCTTGTTTTCCATGTGCTTAGAAATATTTGGTTCAACTGGCCAATTAGGGCTGTCACAACGCTACTTCAATTAGAAAATGTTGTACATTTTATGTATTGACCTAGCATTGCAATAACATAAGCATTATTTAATTAAACAAATAAATTAAACGCGCTCATTAGGGCTGCCACATATGAATGATTAGAAATAGAGTTCTGGGATATCATGTATGAAAGTAAATAAATATGTATTAAACCACGTTAAAATATGAGACTGAATTGACCGCTAATTAGGGGTGTCGCTATTCTTTTTTTTTTTTTAATTAGTAAGTAATTGAGAAATTTTCAAGAAAACATTTTTTTTACAAGGTTTCCACATCCTTCTAAGGGATCAATACGAGAAAGATGGATAAAAATAGTCCAAGATGATACATTGTTTAAGGGAAAGTGAAAATTTAAATTTGTGTAAAGTGAAATTTAAATTATTTTGTTTAAGTACGGAGGAAGAGTTATTTTAGTTGTGTTTGTGTGTGTAGTCCAAAGTATACCTAATGTTTTTTTTAGTTATATATATATATATATATATATATTTTTTATAAATGCTGCACTCTTTATTTTATGTATGTTTGGTTTGGAGATTTTAAGTTTAGTCCAAGGCCAAGACCGCAGTTAATAAATTCTTTATTATTAAGTTTAGTTTTTTAGATATTATTCTAGTTATTAAGTGTAGGTATTATAAGAATACAAAACGGCTTTACTCGCGGTCGAAATATGAGCTGTGTGGCTCGACGTTTCGGGCCAAACGTATGGCCCATCATCATGAGCACTCTGGCCGAAATGTCGAGCCACACAGCTCGTATTTCGATAGTGAGTAAAGCCGTTGTTACTTCTTAAAATGTCAAATAACCACGATAATTTAAAAACCCATATAAGTTTAGGTATGTATTTCAAGTTATTATAGTTCTGTATTTTAAGTTTAAATACATAAAAACGTTTTTTTCGATGAAATTCACTATCTGTTTTCTTCTATAATCCTTTAAAACGTCCCACTGCTAGGCACGGACTCTGCTCACTAACGTAGGAGGTATTGTTTTTATTGTTGTTGTTTTATTGTTTATTGAGTATTCTTATGGCAGTCATATTGCACTCGAACTTGTCACAATTTGTTATATCCGGTTCGATTACTCGTACATGGTGACCAGTGGAAATCAGAAGCAGTTTACACAAAAATACCTTTCATAGACCAGTGTGCACTAGTTACCTAACTTTATTTTTCTTCACCGGAGCGATCGTACCTATTCGTTATGAAATGCACGTATATCAATCTTTATCAAGGAAATAAATAAGTACATTAGTTAGTGCCCGGGATTTGAACCCGCAACTTCTGCATTGAGAAGCGTTACCACTAGACTACGGGCACAATTAACCATAATACCTACCCGTAAAATAATAAATCGAAAAATATATTTTTGGTAGACTAAGTGACAACCCTACGTATTCCAATGCACGTGTTGACTGACCGGCCGGGCCGGCCGGGCCGCTAGCCGCTAGTCGCTCGCTAGCTAGCCCCTCTCCCGCTCGCTTCCCGCCCCGCGCGGCTCAGCGTTCCGCCACCCCGCTACCTTACCTCATACCTCAGTTATTGGCCGTCATTTCTCTGTATTCTTTCTTCGTAGTGCTCACTCTATACATAAAATCTCTTTGATGGTAGGTCACATGCCTGTCTGTTACGATCATACGGCGCACAGCATCGATGTTTTTGTTGTTCACAGCAGTGAACGGGCGACCATCGCGAGATTCGTCACTGAGATTGACACGACCGCGCTTGAATTCTGCAAACCAGCAATAAATAGTCGTCTTGCATGGTGCTTCATCGCCAAAAGCAGATTGAAGCCGAGCGAGGCTCTGATGAGCTGTCAAATTACACTTAAAATCGTAGAAAATCATACTACGAAAATTTTCCCGGTTTAAATTTATGTTAATGTAGACACGCAATTTCTAAAATGACGCCACAATGGAAAAACAATTGACAGTCAGATGAAACAAACTGCATTCTACAGCCAAAGAGTTCCATTTTCAAATGATGTAATTACTTTTTAAATATTGTTTATGTAAGTGGCCAATTCCGGAAACTTTTAGTGTGCCCTATGTATTATGATCACGAACGACAGTCGACCGACCGCACCACTAAGCTACTGTGGCTGACAATAATGAGCTATAGGCCGTTTGAAATTCGAATTTCTCGCGAGCGAGGACGTGAAATAAAATATAAATATAGGTATATACATATATTATAAAATAATAAACAAATGCAATAGTCACGGACTTGCAATTTGATACGTAGGTAATTGTATAATTCACTCGAACATTAAATTTCCTCTCTGTCTGATGGATGGACGCTATCGATCGTTAGGGCGAAGCTCCACCCACGTGAAGGTTGTACCTATGTACGTTCATCTCTACTTATAAGCTTGTATTCGCAATAATTTGCATACAATTGAAGAGTCTTAGAGACATGGGGTTGAAAGCGCATACCTACTTTTCTATAACAGGTCGATGTTTTGACGTCGTTGAGCAGGGAATGGCGGGGCAGGCGACCGGGACACTGAACTTAGACCGTGGCCCTTAAAAAACGTCCGCTGAATGAACATTAAATTGTCTTGAAAATACGGTAAATCAGAGATACCGAAGCGAGCGAATGTATGCAGCACGAGCGGAGATCTATAGACTAACCCACTATATTAACGGCCTATCTAATATAACAGATGTAACAAACGAATGTCTTCCTTCTTTCTTTTTTTTTTCAGTAGCTGAAATACAGTGTACTCTTAAGCTTATAATAATTACTAAACTTTTTTTTTTCATTATACAGGGTGTTCGGCACATAGACCGACAAATTTTTTTTGTAGGTAAGTGGGGTCATTTGCAACATTTTGACCCTTGATACCTTTTGTCAGATGTAACGTGGTATCGAGATACGATTTTTTTTCTTTATTTTTGAAAATTACCAAAATCCCTGCTTTAAACCCTTGTAACTTTTTTGTTTATGATTTTATCAGCACAAAATAAAATTTATTGAATTTTACGATGTATCCTTCTTCTATAAAAAATATTGTTTGATGAAGTTAATACCACGATAAGGTCTTATGCCCTCCCAAAGTCCCGAGAACGAGTAAAAATATGACAGAATCTTAATTTCTTAATACATTTAAAAAAAACTGACAGCTATTTGTAGCTTCATTTTATTTTAAAAAGTTCGCTAGTTTATGCCCTTTCCAACGGTGTACCACATGTCATACAAATAATTCACTATGTGGTCAAAATTAGGCACAGAGTCAGAACAGAACGACAAAATTAGGGATAATTTGCAAGAGTGCCCGCGCGACCGGTACATGTTCTAAATTTGAAAATGCTCCCGAAAAAGCTCTCAATACGGGAAGCGACCACCGATTAGTGCCCGTAGTGTCGTTTTGTTCTGTCTCTGTGCCTAATTTTGACCACATAGTGAATTATTTGTATGACATGTCGTATACCGTTGGAAAGGGCGTAAACTAGCGAACTTTTGAAATGAAGCGCTCAATTGTTGTAAGTTTTTTTTTAAATGAATTAAGAAATTAAGATTCTGTCACATTTTTACTCGTTCTCGGGACTTTGGGAGGTCATAAAACCTTTTCATGGTATTAACTTCATCAAATAATATTTTTTTCTAGAACAAGGATACATCGTAAAATTCAATAAAGTTTATTTCGTGCTGATGCAATCATAAACAAAAAAGTTACAGGGGATTAAAGCTGTGATTTTGGTAATTTTCAAAAATAAAGACAAAAAATCGTATCTTTATACCACGTGACATCTGCCAAAAGGTATCATGCGTCAAAACGTTGCAAATGACCCCACTTACCTACAAACAATTTTTGTCGGTCGATGTGCCGAACACCCTGTATAAAAACGCCATTACAAAACTGAGTAAATTTAAAGATAAGTAAATCATTTAGTTACTTTAACCATTGGAATAAAAATTACTTCAATCTCCCTTCCATAGTGACAGCTCGATTGCATAAAATGTACTATGGGCCTGTAATGGTAACGCAAAGCTTGTTCGCAAAATAGCTAAAAATAATGATAAAACTATACCTAGGTATATGAACAGAGTTTTATATTACCGTTGTGAGTGTGGAAGAGGCATCAAGAGGGTAACATACCTATATTATCATCGGACGAGGTACCTAGTAGTATGTTATGCCGCGCTCTCGAGCGAGTTCCAATGTTTAGTGTTGGAGCTTTTGACTCCGCATTTGCCTGCCCAGCCAATGTAAAGTACTTTGCATTTGCGAGCGAGCGGAGCGCGGCGCGGCGGTACTGACTAGATGGCTGGCAACGAGGGGGGTCCCTTTGAAAGGTGAGCGCGGACGGGGCGGGGGAGGGCGGGGGCGGGGGACGCGGAGACGCCCTTTGACGCGAACATTGAAATTGGACGCCGCACCGCATAACTGGTGTCTCTCTAGAGAATTTTATTACTTTTATAAATGCATGATATTTAACATTCGGAGTCCATGAGTAGAAAGCAGTTTGCATGCATTGCATTGCAGAAGGCAATTAAGTGACGAAATTGTTGAAAATATGAAACTTATGTATGTTGACAAAAAGCGCCGATAATCAAAGCATATTCAATATCCAGTATAACCGGGCATGCTCCCACTTGACTGAATCTATTTAATCGTTGAATTAAAGTGAAACCTTATCATGAGTAAGCGGAGGAAATACATCTGATCTGTTCTCTCTTCGGCTGTCGATATATTTGATTAAAACCTGACATTACATCAACAATAGTATGAAATAATAACCACCAGCAAGCTAGCCGTTATAATCTGTAATCACAGGATACAATAAAAGTAATGATTCCTGACCCCTGGTTACTATAACTGTAAGTCCTGTCAAACACGATGGGACCCACCGAAAAGAACGTCATAAGGAAATGTATGATCAGGCAAGATAATAAAATATAATAAATAATAGAGCAGATATCGCATACACTTAACATAATTAAGAACACGCGCTGAAAATTGAAGTAGAGCGATTATAGAAAACGGAAACAAAAGTTATACCCACAGTCATGGAGAAAAAAATCTAAATGTTTCTAAGTAGAAATAAACATTTGAATTCTCCAGAAGCAATGACCTAATTGTAAACTTAGCCTAGCCATACAGATATGCTGGTAAAAAAGACCTTAAGATTTTATATGCGGTGTCTTTTACTTTATAACATATGCTCCTCGTTTATTTAATACAACATTTAAGACGAGGCGAATTTAACTTTCTCCATGCAAAATCGTCTTTCGGCATTTATGTTTTCTAGCCTCCTAAACCTTATCCGATTTTTATAATGTTTTTTTCTTGTCTTAAGGATAGTCCAATCTACGTTCCTGTAACTTTTTGTTTACATGAAATATACCTACAACACTGGAGCTAAAAATTTGTATTTTTAGCTACGCGACGCATCTTCTAACCTAACCTATATTCCTATGGCTTCCTTCCGGATCCATCATCAGGATCCTGGAAATAACATATGACTATAGTGCTTGCGAAGACAAATCCAACGAGCCCAAACACGATGGGCTTATCATGTGTAGTTTAGGAGTTCCTATGGCTTCCGTTCGGCTCCATCATCAAAACCCAACTAACAAACTAACAAGGTCACCCGAGGATCTGCAGAACCGTGATTTGATTTTTCACAATTTATTTCATACATTCGGATATTCCTCTCGCTCTCTACGCTGTTGCACTTCCAAAAGTCGATTTCACACTCTCGGCGAAAGTGGGCAAAATTTTAGGGACCACCTACAGCACGAACCATCATCGATACACGAATGTTTTTTTTATGTAGCCCAAAGTCCAAATCTAAACAGTTTTTTTTTATTTTTCGATAACACATTTAGTTTTTGAGATATAAGAGATTTAGTTCGAAAAAAAAAATTAAAATTTTTCACATTTTTGCATTTAAAAATTATTATTTTTTACTTTCACGTGCACGAGAAGACAGCTCAAAGTTTCCTTCAGGAGTTTGATAATAATAATAATAGAGTGGTTGGGTCAAGGGCCAGATCCAGAAGACAGCCCTGCTCAACACTGCACGCATCGTCCGGAGGTTTCTCTCCCTAGGGCCCGACCATCGGTAGCCTGGGTTCGCCCCGCCCCGCGCCGCCTCCGCCGCCGGTGGTGGAAACTCCATTTTTTATTGCTAATTTTGTATAATATGTTTTGTAAATGTATATATTAGATATTTAAATATGTAAAAAATTAGTTTTAAGAAATGTGTAAATAAATGGATGAAATAATAATAGTAGAGTCGTTCAGATTCTGAGTGTATCGGTAATTTGCCTTGAGAGCGCTCCTATCTCTTCCTACCGAACTTCAAAACAGCATATATATATATGCTTATTATATATTTTTTAAAGCACACGGAGAAAGTGCTTAAGGAAACGTTTTCCTGTTCACATTCCAACTGTACGCAGAGTCGCGCGGCGAAGCGTTCGGCGCGGAATGCACGCAGGCTCATACAGGTCCTTTGAAGAATTTGGGAGGGGTTGTAAAAGGCAAACGCTGCATGGCGTGCGAGGGTGTGTGGGCGAGCGAGGCTCTCGTGATGGTGGTGGTGTTCGTAAGATTCAACTGGTGCAATGCGACGGACGGCGAACGAGCACGTCCACCCTCCACCCCCGCCCGGACAGTGCTTTCTGTCCTGCCCCCTCCTGGGCGGCGCGGCGGCGCGGCGCCACATACGCCCCCGCGCCCCCGCGTCCGCCCTACCTACCCCCGCTTCTTCTATCTATCTAAACTTGTTTGCTTTTACCGACATTCCCGCGCTGTGCGCCGTGTCATGTCGTCGCTACTGGCATTTTCTGAGCGAGCAAACCGCACTTCTAATAAAAAAATTAGAGATAACAATTCTCATTGTAGATCGTTTCTGTTTTGTTTGAATTCATATATTGAAAAAAAAACATCCTACAGTTATGATAAGTCAACAGCGGAAAATTGCAGCTTGATTCAATTAGAGCCTTTCCTAGTTTAAGCCGCACTAATTACTAACAAACAACAATTAAACAACATTGCCGCTAATAAAATATTAAATACAATTTTGCCATTGCTCTATGGAATGGTTGAAAATGTTCCATGTTGAATTTTAAATTTTACAGAAGTTATGTATTGGAATGCCTTGGGGGTGATATTTTCCCTATTCCGCTGACTGCGTGCGAACCTGCCCCTATCTATGTGATAGATGAAAGAAAGCAAATGTGACTCCCCTCCTCAGCCCTTTATCAATAATGTGTGAACACAGCGATAGGATGTAGTGAAGTAACGCCTTATAAAAGTATTGAAACTGTCAACATTCAAATATTGAACAGCTGCTACCATTTTTCCTGAATGCGAAATTAATTTCCGGCGCACGCGGGAAAATGAAATCGATGTAGCTGAAAGTTGAGGCGCCCTCACTCGGCTTAGCGGCGCGGCAGCAGAAAGAACAAACCATTTCTCGCTTTTCTTTCCATCCGCGCCACAGTGCAGCGATCGTCGGCCGGTTCTTTCCTCCAAGATCCGCGCGCTGCGCCGCCCTCTCTCCGCCGCCGCGCCGCCGCGCCGCGCTCCGAGGGGGGCCGCAAGCCCACCGCCTTTACAGATGCAATTGGATAGGTATATATATATATATATATACCTTATCGATGTCACAGTGCCATCCGACTATAACCTCACTAGGAAGGAAAATGAAAAACTTTCAAAATATTACGCATTAAAAATTGAGATCCAAAGATTATGGAATACAAGAGCTGAAATCGTCCCAATAGTTATAGGCACTACAGGAATTATAAATAAATCAACAGAGAAACACATAAAAAATTTAGACGCTGGCATAAAATTAGAAATACTCTAAAAACAGGCTGCAATTGAAACCACAAAAATAATGACCAAATTTCTAAGTGGAAATCTGCCTCCTGACAGTGAAGACAATAATATAATGTAACTCAAGACTGATCGGTGGGCCCGTCCTCTATCTTGGGAGGCACTCGAGCGAGGACGGGTGGCAGACCGGCGAGTACAATCGCCGACGACTCCGAAGAAATCCGGAAGAATAAAATTATATATTGCAGCCTGCTAAAGTAACGCGTCTGCTTTCTTAAAAAAAAAAAAACATGAAACAAAACAAAAACCGACTGCACAAAAACTTAACTACGTAATAAAAATAAGCTCTATAATCTATATATTTTGTGCTATGTGTTTTGTATAATTCACCACACAATGATTTGGTTCAATACCTACTTAAGCAAATAATAAAATACAGGTACTATAATCTGAAATATCTTGTAACATTCATGTTATTTTAAAATGATAGTATACCTGTTTTATTATTTGCTTAAAATCATGTGGACCAACAGCTTATTGGGATCAAGGGTACCTACTAATACCTAATCCAGCCAATGTTTTAACACGGCTAAGGATGGCTGGGTCAGAGGTGTCAAAGCGCACGTTTCGACCAGCCAAAATCACCTCCGAGCACCTACCTTAGGTGCCATACCGGTGAAGCAACATGTACAGGTATGAACGTAAATTATTTCGCCAGAAAAGATATTGAGATTGTGTTTTTATGGTTCCGTACCTTAAAAGGAAAAACGGAACCATCACAAGATCACTCCGGTGTCCGTCCGTCTGTCAGAGGTTTTTCTCGAAAACTAAGTAACGTAGAAACTTGAAATATGGCATAATGATAGATGTTGAGCGCACATATCGCTCGTCAAAAACTAGATAAAAATTTATTTTACATTAATATGGAAGGCCAATTTGATACCAATAAAAAAAGTTTTTAAATTAACATATCGTGTGGGGTATCATTTGAAATAGCTTTTAGGATTCTAAAAATATTTTTTGTACATTTTTCAGTTCAGTGGTCTTAATGAAATAGCAAAAAAAAAATACCGCCCCCCCCCCCCCCCCCTCCCTGTTCTTCTAGGTTTCTAAAGCTACATTTTGACTTTTACAGGGTTAGTAGATATTAAGGCATAGATTACAGGAAAAGTGCAATGTAATATTTTAGGAAAAAAAATCCCCAGTTGCACTCCGGGAGTGCCGGCAGAAGTGAAAACTTTTTGTATTTCCGAAAATATATCTTAGGTGGTTATAAAAAAAACTAAACACCCTAAAAAAATTTTTACACCGTAACATTGCTTAAAAAAGAATACAGAAGAAAAAAAAACAAAAAAAAATTGAGGGATTCGAACCCATGGTAAAAAAATACAAATCCTACACTCTTACCATTGAGCCACGAAATCACATAAACGACCAAACGAATATCGGATTCCCTTGATTCGCTTTCGGCTTTACTGTCACTGAGAGACGAACAGAATTGATCCCGAGCCACTCGTAACTTAACCCTTAAAGCAATGACTTAAGGTTACATTTTAAATAATAAAAATAAATCTGACGCTTTTCGAGATCTGACGCTCTGACGCTTTTCGAGATCTGACGCGAGTTTAAAATTTTTTACCCACCTAAAAAGTGCCAAGCGCCGCTAAAGAAGTTTTCACTTCAAAAACATATTTCTGTTTTAGTACGGAACCATAATTTGTGCGAGCCTGACTCGCTCTTGATCGCTTTATTTATAAATGAAAACAGTAAATCACTAAGGCAAGGTTTAAGGGGCCTTCGGCCTTGCCTGTTTACTGGACACCGGGGCGGCGACCACGTCCTGCGTGCGTGAATTCGTCACAAACAAGGTATTGATTGGAGCACCGCGTTCGCCTCAACGCGCGATGAATGACCGCGAGTTGACGCGCGTCATTGGAAGGCAAGTCTGCTGCGATAATAGCATGACAACTGTGAAAACTCAACAACGAAAATGATTCCAAACTTTTTAGTTTGGAATCATTTTCATTTAGATGAAAGCTGGTTTTTAGAAAGACTTATCCTTAATTAGTACCCTCGGTGCGCGAGTCAGAACTTTATGACCTTTATGAAAATATGTAATTAAACGCATAACATTTAATCCGACAATGCACCTAACGGTAGGTAACTAACGAGCAAACTGCAGGCAGCGGAGCGAAGCGTCAGCAGCGTCAGCCTTGCGTCAGCCAACAAGCGCAGCTTTCAAACAATGAAACTACCTAACGTATAAGTAGGTACCTAGGTATCTATCTGCGTGTAGGTAGGTAGAGTAGCCTGCGCACTGAATTTTTAGGGTTCTGCAGCCAAATGGCAGAAACTGAACCCTTATAATTTCGTCTGCCCGTGCGTCCGTCCGTCCATACGTCACAGCCATTTTACTCGGAGACTATTGGCACTATACACGGTGTTGCAGTTGGCCCCGTAATATTTTTAACTGAACTAAAGGGGTTATTCTATATGTGAAACTAAACAACTTCTGTGAAGAAAAAAATTTTTTTGAAACAAAAAAAATATATTTTTTCCATACAAATTTTAAATGCCCTAATCTCAAAGTGTATGGAGAAAAAAAATTTTTTTTTCTTCAATTAAAAAAGTCCTAGAACAAAAGTTGGGGTTGCAACACCGTGTATAAATGAAATTTGGAAGGAAGGTCTATTCTATGAATCGCTACACAATGGTGCGGTGAAATTAGGTAAAAAAAAAACCGGCCAAGTGCGAGTCGAACTCGCGCACCGAGGGTCCGTATCGCCATGTCATGGTCAGCGCCACTCACGTGGCGTGGCGTGTTTTATGAAATGCTTTATATTAGGTAAGCAGCGGGTGGCCGAGTGGTTTGGGCATCGGCTTCTCATGCGGAAGGTCCGAGGTTCGAATCCGGTCGGCGTGTACCAATGAGTTTTTTCTGACGAAAAAAAATACGTGCATACTTACACCTGCTGCTTCACCGTTCGGAACCGGTGTAAAACTGTAGGTCCCTTCCCTTGTCCCTTACTAGGTGGTAGGCTCAAATTGTAGCCGACTGGGTTGGTACCACCGTACTGGATGTAAGATGGCCGCATAACAACCTCGGTTGTGTTCTCCTCTAGTCCAGTATAGCCAACAATTCAGGGAAGTCTCCGGTATGGCACCTACCTTCTCGGAGGTGATATTGGCTAGTCAGAGCATGTGCTTTGGCCCCTCTGACTCAGCCACCCATACCGGATTAAATAAAAAAAAAAAAAAAAGGTAGGTAGTTAAAATTCATGATTAGTTAAAATGCTTCATACTCTTTTCGGTAGATGGCGCTCATACACTTTTTAGCTTCTTATATGGGGACCCCCGTGAATTTTTTACTTTTTCTTATTTTTGTTATTTGTTGTTATATCAGCCATAATAACACATATTCTGTGAAAATTTCAACGGGCTACCTATTACAGTTCAAGAGATACAGCCCTCGGACAGACAGACGGACAGACAGACAGACGGACAGACAGACAGACAGACAGACAGACGGCGTAGGCTTAGTAATAGGGTCCCGTACGACGGATACAGAACTCTAAAAATAGAGGTGGCACACATCTACATGTAACTGAGGGAAGATAAACAATTTCAATGCACGTATAAGCGTGCGAGGATTCTCGATGGTGTGAGCAAAGAGTTTGTATTACGTCGCTGCGCTCCTCGTAATACAAACTCTTTGGGTGTGAGGTAACATTAGATAGGACTTAAAAATGATATAACTTTTTAATATAAATTGTATAACTTCAAAAACACATCTATATACGAATTGAACTCTTGAAACTGCAGTATAAACTACACATAATATGTGTAGATATTATAGTACAGTACACTGAAGCGCGTTACCTAAATCTGCGGAAAGACAGATAGAGACTAATTTTTTTTTTATTTCTTAGTTTTCAAAGCTACATTTTTCTTTTGCTTTCACAGGAGGATTGATAGTAAGTATGTTTAGTTACCATTATAATACTATTATAATACATTATAATAGCAATGTAATTTTTTGTGTCGCGCTCCGGTTTGCGTTTTATATTAGTTAGGTATGTATTCATACATCAAAGTGAAACACATTACCCTCCTTTCCATTCGCAGTCGGGTACCTAATGATGAAGATAAAAATGTTGTGTAGGTATCGAGCTTGTGGCTTGCAATCTGAAAATGCTCTTGATTCTGATTGTATTTGATTGGAAACTGTTCTCGATACATATGGTGTAGGCAAATAATATATATGTATTATGTAGATACGTATATATATATTATGAACTCTATGAAGTTTGCGCGTTCAGTGTAAAGAGAGCGGCGTTCACACCAGCACCTTCCTTCCAAGGCACGTCGCCTAATTTAAGCGACCACCTCGGGGTTCTCGGAGTCGAGCTGTCGCACGACCTGCAGGTCTATTCTTGTAAATTCTGACAGCGGAATCAGCGCTGTTGTGGCGCTGAGAGCCACTTACCAAAGTGGCTCTCAGCGCCACATCAGCGCTGATTCCGCTGTCAGAATTTACAAGAATAGACCTGCGGAACTTTCGTCGCCATATCGAGGACAAGGCCAAGCTGGCTTCTAAAAAGCTGCGGGCGTACTCAATAAGGTGCGACGGTATTTCACGCCGTACAAAAAGCTGCTTTTGTATAAATCGCAGATCAGGTCCTGCTTGGAGTACTGTACCATCGCACCTGTGGGATGGCTCTGCCAAATACCAGCTTGCGCCTCTGGACTCGATCTAGCGTAGAGCCGTGCGACTACTTAGTGGGTGACCCCGAAGTGTCCCGCGATCTTGAACCACTGCAACTTCGCAGGGATGTCGGCTCCTTAAGTGTGTTCTATCGCTTATATCCCGTCGTGCCGTCCCCTTTTCACCTCCGCACCACGCGCACCGGGCAGGGTATGCATCCCTACACGCTGGACTTACCTCGGTCGCGTACTCTAACCGGTTCTGCAGATCTTTCCTCTACAGAACCGGTAAACTCTGGAACGCTCTCCCTGCCCACATATGTCCCCCCAAGTACAGTCTTGGGTCCTTCAAGATGGGCGTAAATAGGCACCTGTCAGGCCGGCATGGCATTCGCAACCCCCTCATACGACCGAATGTCCATGGGTGTCGTTAGACACCTTATGTGTGGCACGGTGCCACATGTCGCGCTTTCTATAAAAAAAAAAAAATTAAGTCTGCATGAGTAGAAGAAGGAAGGAGTATCTACTCCTACCTTCTCCTTCCAGGTGCCGCATCACATATACATAAGTGTAAATTCATTGTCAGATTTAACTACTTGCTTGTGTGTCGTTATTCCTGCTCACAATATCTGATATGTCTGCCTCTAGCTTCAAAGTCCACAATGCTCGGAATGCCTTTATTGTTCTCGCTAAGTGCCTAACTAAAGCGCTTAAAACAGAGATTCGGCGTCGCTACCCGTGCGGAGTCGTGCGTGGGTTAGTAACATTAGATATTTGCGACAAATATTTGAACCTATTTGACGTGCTTCGTTCAAAAGCCTTTGTGAAATTTATTTAGGCAGCTTATTGTAATCGAGTGATCGCTGCGTTCGTCGCTTCGGCAAACAGCGTCGAGCGATCCAACAAGTTGGCGAATCGATTTTATGTTGGACTGGATACCGCATTACGCCCTGCCTGGAGAGATTGCCTCCTTGCCCCCGTCCCGCGCCGCACCCTCTCCCAAGACCGCCGCGCCGCCCCCGCCCCTTCGTGCCATACGTGCGCCCCCTAGCGCCGCTCCGCACCGCGCCCCTCAAGCTTCCACCGAGTGCCTTTCCCGCACCACCCTTACTCCGAATTCATCTCGCTAGCTAGTTAGTCATAATCATGCAGTCATGTCTGAATCTCTCACAAATCTCAACGATTGTATTTGACATTTTGGCCATTTTTTCTGTTCCGTACCTCAAAAGAGGCAAAAAACGGAACCCTTATAGGATCACGTCGTTGTCCGTCTGTCTGTCTATCTGTCTTTCAATACCGTTTTTCTTAGGAACGGATAGAGGTTAGGTATCACGTTGATATTAATATCAAAATGTAGTGTAAAAAATGTAAGCTTCTAAGTCAACGCAATCACAAGATACGGCCATTTATGTCACATATTTTGCTACTAGCAAATAAAATCAAAACCTATAGAGTACTTCCCGTTAACCTAGAATCATGAAATTTGATAAGAAGCAAGGTCTCACAGCACAAGTAAAAAAAATATCCGAATATAAACTTATGGTATGACATTAAACACATTTATTGTTTGTTTTGTATGTCAAAACCTTTTTTCTCAGGCACAAGTCAAGATATCAAATTGAAATTAATATGAAAAGCAAACCCTTCGAGTGGTAGAAAATGGCAGCTTCTAAATCAACGCAATCAAAAGATACAGCCATTTATATAAAATTTTAATACTCGCAAACTCACTCAAATCAAATCAAAACCTGTAGGGTATTCCTGTTGACCTAGCTAGAGTAATGAAATTTGGCAAGAAGCAAGTTCTCACGGCTATATTATTGTATATTTCAACTACACGAATGCCTGACAGTCAAACCATTGCTGTAGTTTTTATTTATGCGTTTCGTGATTTTCCAAAACAGAATTATTTTTGTACATACAAAAGTCAGTCAGTCTCGGTAGCTCAGTAGTGCGGTCGGTCGACTGTTGTTAAGCAACCTTGAGCGCGGTCAGTACTTGAATGGGTGACCGCTCGACCGTTGGAGGGAGACCGTGGTGCGGATCCCATGTAAAACTGTAAGGTCCCTTCCCTTCTTACTTTACTAGGTGGTAGGGTTTATCCCGCCCGGGTTGATACCACCGCACGGAATGAAACGTCGGTCAAAATGGCTATGTAAATAGTTCGTGGTTTCCGTCCAGTTCAGTGTAGCCGACATGAAATGAAGGGAAGCACTGACATGGCACCTAGTTCACCCGGTGTTAATGGGCTGACATCACGGATGATGAAGCCAACCGTGTTAGTTTCCATTAAAAAAATGCAGAAATATGAATTACGGAAAACTTACCTGAGTACTTACATGATTTTTTGTTGCCCAAATATGGTGGATTTATCATGTGTAGTTTAGGAGTTCCTAAGGCTTCCTTCCGGCTCCATCATCAGGACCCTGGAAATAACATATGACTAGAGTACTTGCGAAAACAAATCCAACGAGCCCAAACACGGTCGATTTATCATGTGTGGTTTAGGAGTTCCTATGCTTTCATTCCGGCTCCATCATCAGACCCCAACTAACCTTTTCCTTATCCCGACTTTCTCGTGTCGCTCAGCGGCAATTTTTTTTGGAAGTCCGTAGATTCATTTCCAATGTGCTCGATAGTCGTGTGAGGCACGAAATCTGTGAATTTATTTTTTCTAAAAGGTTGAGCTACAGGGTAAACCCTTAACCCGATCGTCTATGTTTTAGGCTCAAATTGTAGCTGACTAATTTGTCCAGAGGTATTTTTCTCAAATTTTTGATATCATTCTTTGTTTCCAAAATATCGAGCGCCAAAATCAAAAATTCGGAAAAAATAGAATTTGGTTTTCACTATTTCGGCCATAACTTTTTTAGTTTTTTACTTTCTCGAATAATTATTTTTTCACCTTACAGCTCTTATCAATGCGTATTCATCTTTCCAGCGTCTTTTGAGCCTTTCTTGAATGTCATATCTTCACAACTCTCCGAGATATAAGGAGATCGCACTTTTTCGTGAAATCGGGGCCTATACAGGAACGAACCAAAAGACATTTTCAATGTCAACTCTCTTGCAATAACTTATCAGCTCTTGAAATAACTTATTTAAATTCCTATTCCGTGTATTTTTTGCTCAGCCTAAGTACCTATCCCGAGCGCGATTCGATGTTGTGTGTTCGAAATCTAATCCTCCGAACATAGTACAAACTTACCTACACTTGCCGCTCTACAAGATCTTGAATCTAAGTGAATGCTTAACTACATGAAGTTTTCAATCTTGTCTGCTTCACTTTAGTACACACTTTAGTAGGCAATGTGTGGAGCCGGCTTTGAGACGTACAAGTTGTGGAGCATTGTTGGTAGGTATCAAAAGAACTTGTCTCTTTGAGACTGCACCGAGTATCTAGCAACATTTTAAAATTTTCCACGACAAAACGTCGCATTTCATGTTAGCTATGACCTAACTAAATAATTCAACACTGTATGAGATTCCGTTCATGTGGTGAGCCAATGGTGAATGGCAAGTCGTTCTCTCAGTAACGTCTCCTCACAAGGAGACACGACCACTATCAAGTTACTGGCTGGGGGGATTTGAACGCTCGCCGGGTCTTGATGGGGTCCGATCATTATGTTCGTACTAATATAGGTATTCTGCTCTCATAGCAACCCTGTGCGTTCAAAAACCCACTGCTTTCCCACTTTTTACATGTAACAAGGACAGCTGCAGCCTCTAGTCACACAAGCCACTGGAGCTTTATTACTACACAAAACGTTTGCGAAGTCTGCATCTTACTAAATTTGGAATCGCCCTATTATAGGATATTATGAAATTTATGAAACGTCATGAGCAGGCATTTTGCGACCATAGACGCAGACTATTACTTTACATGCGAGTTATTACCGTGGCGGCGGCGTCGGCGCGGCGTCAACAGGTAGTACCTATACCTACAAGCCCTTTGTACCTATCTAGCTCCCCCCCCCCCTCCCCAGCACCTCCGCCGCGCCGCCCATCCCTTGCCGCGCAGCCCGCCCCCGCCGCCGCCGCTCCGCCGCGCCACAGGTAGCGAAGGGTTGCCATACCCCCCCCTCAGACTCGGTGGAACTTCTGTCGCACGAGTTCCGTAATTATTCAGGGAGGTTTATCTAAGTTGTTAAAGCTGAAGTTGTCGTTTTTAAAGGCGCGGAGTTTGCTTTACGTTTAGAGCTGCTGAAATGTGCTTTTCAGGCTGTTGTATACGAGTACTTACTAGCTGTCTGTTGATTGTTACGTGAGTTTACAGGATAGTAACCATGGCGTATTACATTGAATTTGGAGTTTAGTATTACTTTAAATTTCATTTATATACATTGCTTATATTTCATACAGGCAAATAATTCAGCAATGAAGCCGCATTAAAAATACTATATTGTTGTATATTTTCTAGAATATCTTTTAAACTATGCACTCTAAAATTATAAAAACAGTTATATAATGTATTGCTTATAAAGAGCCCTTTTCGTTGATATGTCACATGATGTAATTGAAAAAAAAAAACTTTGTAATTAGTCCCCCAAAATCTAAATTCATTCATTTACCTACGCTATACGTCCGTGATTGTGTCATCAAACGCTATACTATGTATATGTTCAAAATATCAACTTTTTTCGTCCAGTAAGTAGGTTCGGATAAAATAAGCTGTGACAGACGGACAAACAGACAGACACAAGAGTAATAAGGGTTCACTTTTTCCTCTTCTGTGGTGCGAAACCCTAAAAAAACTGTTAAGTACGAGCGTTATTCACAAATAGAGGGTTCCGTAGCCATTGCCTTCATGCACGAATAGCGAAAGCATGCAGCACGGCGGACATACGCATGATTTTATTCTAATAAATATTCGGAAAACTACTCTAAAAAATCGGGGTGGGTTGAAGTCGGGCCACTCCCGCTAGTTTTTGAACGTTTTCACAAAGTGTTTATACTCGTAGGCTGTGAGGCGTAAATTCCCGCCGAGACAACCAGTCGTGAACTCGTCGACGCAGACGGGCCCATATTTCCCCTACTCTCGGTGTAGTCAGTCAACTGTGTATTTTTTGTCCTCTCAACCAACAGGCATCACATTCGAGCCGATCGGAAGCGTCTGGGCCGAGGTAGAGGGCTACGGAGTTGAAGACGTCGAATTTCGTAGTCGGCGCTGAACGTCTTGATCAAGCTGATTCGAGCTGGTTGGATTTTCTTTGGCTTCTTTCTTCTTTAAACAGTAGCAGATCCCTCTCCACACTCGAGAGTGGTCTGGTCGGTCGCGAATGGGATTATGCCTTTTTATTATGCTCTTCCCTGATTTCGGTCTCGGCATTTAATTTCCAATCGTCGCTATTTGTTTATGTTGCTTTATTTTTCTTATACCAAAATATTGTCAATACTCTTTTCTATGAAATACAGTTTAATTTGACCCAAACGGGTAAGTATGTAGTTTGGACGCTAGCTCGCTTCTGTGACCGCGCTTCGACAAATTTTCAGAGCAATCTT
Source organism: Nematopogon swammerdamellus (assembly GCA_946902875.1). Taxonomy (NCBI): domain Eukaryota; kingdom Metazoa; phylum Arthropoda; class Insecta; order Lepidoptera; family Adelidae; genus Nematopogon; species Nematopogon swammerdamellus. The sequence continues at coordinate 11,751,425 of OX336338.1, forward strand.
CCGGCGGGTATGACGTCATTGGTTATTAATATTATTTATTGAAGTGTATATTATTGTGTTGTCGTTGAATGATCTTTCAGGCGGTATAAGTATTATTAATTTTCTATTTGCTATAGTTTAACCGTACGAAGACAAAGAGAGAACATCATTCACTTGATTTTTCCGAACGGAAATCGTTCGAAAAAATCACATGACCAATTTGCCTGACAAAAAAATCCAGACGTTCATTGAATTTCCGTGAAAACCCGTGACGTTCAGGCACTTACTCGTGTTACGGATACACACATATAGGTGTCTGCTTTAAAGTAGGAACGTGACCTGAACGCAATCTAGTAAGACCTTGCCTCCACCACCGTCAGGCCTTGCTTACCTACATAATCTTATTAAAAGTGTAGCGGCTGGCACTACGTGTTCGAGTGCCGCATGTGGGAGGGCGCGCGCGGGCGCTGCTGGCCGCCCTGGGCCACCACCACCGCCCCGACTCGACTGCCGCGCGGCCGAGCGAGGCTCGCTTCCCGTTATTACAGCGTTCACATTCCATTTTAATTGCAAACAAAAAAGATAACCGCATATGTCTGATAGGTACATACTGTAAACGTATTATTGCTCGGACCTTTCCAATCCTCCCTCCCGTGAGTGCAGGTGCTGCCGTTTTTTTTTATGGAAACTGACATATTTGGCTACATCACCTACAATATCCGTGATGTCAGCCCATAACACCGGGCGAACTAGGTGCCATGTCAGTGCTTCCCTTCATTTCATGTCGGCTACTTACACTGAACTGGACGGAAAACACGAACTATTTACATAGCCGTTTTATTCAGTGCGGTGGTACCAACCCGGGCGGGATAAACACTACCACCTAGTAAGGTATAAGAAGGGAAATTACCTACAGTTTTACGTGGAATCCCAGTCACGGTCAGCCACCAACGGTCGAGCGGTCACCCATCCAAGTACTGACCGCGCTCAGCGTTGCTTAACATCAGTCGACCGACCGCACCACTGAGCTACCGAGGCTGACAACGCACGTGGTCTAGTTTTCGGAACTATGGTCGTTTCAGTATCTACGGGATACCTACTTATTTGGAATAATTAAACGTGCTAAAATGCACGTCAAGTTTCCATAATCACTTAAAGAGCACGTTGTTAGTAGGTATAATCTAAAACTTTCTCAAAATACATTATTCAACACTATAACGCTAGCTTCTCTGATTGCACTCTATGGATAGCCTCGTAGCATGTTCTGTAGAACTGCCACCCTACATTAACAAAGAGCTTTCACAGCCTCCTCTAGAGCTCCCTTCAGTATCTAAATTCCTTTTACCCCCTTCCGTCACTCCTCACTCTGACTGAAGTTTCAGATTTAGGTAAGGTAATATAAATAAAGTATGTATGTAATGTATATATTATTATCTACATATTATGTACAAGGTGTCCTGGTCGTGAGGGCTAATATTCGGGGTTAGAAAACATCCCGAAAACTGGGTGGTTTAGTTCTCTTGTTATTACTAAGATATATATTTATTCTCACTTTCCTGTAAGTACATATTTATATTAATTCCATATAATTATAAATTAAAACATTTTTCCTTCTGGATCAGGCCCTTTATTTAAGCACCACTCAGCGAGAGCATCACAGGTTGGTTGTCATTATTATCTTTATTTTCACATTTTTACCATGCATTTATCTTAATTTTACATATTTTATATTATACAAAAACTTATAAAAATACAAAATTAATATAAAACCTAAATAATAAAAACGGTAAATATCCGCCGTCGCGGGTGCAGGCCGTGGCTACGGACCTCTCCGAGACGACGCGAGACTAGCTACGAGCGATAGGTGGTAGTACTAGACTCGTAGGCCACCACCACCCCCATCTCGGAGAGCTCCGTATCCGCCGGGCTGCGGGGCGACGCCAGGCAGCTCTTCGATCCTTCTTCGGCCTTCTTCTTTAGTATACGCGGGCAGCCCTAGACTGATGCGTGTACTTTTTAAGTTCAGTGCACTTGATTCTCACTTACATTACTTTTACATTTTGTACCCGAGCTCATTTCAACCACACGTAAAAACATTTGACCGGCCCATACGTTCTATAAATCTGCCTACAAACAACGAACTAGCCTACAAAATGTATGGAGTCTACTTTGAAAATTGTATTAATAGAAATATATATACAGGCTGTTCGGCAAATCGACCGACAAAATTTTTTTGTAGGTTAGTGATACGTTTTGTCAAATGTCACGTGGTATCGAGATACGATTTTTTTTTATTATTTTTGAAAATGACCAAAATCCCAGCTTTAAAGCCTTTTAACTTTTTAGTTTATGATTTTATCAGCACGAAATAAAATCTATTGAATTTTAAGATGTAAGTATGCTTGTTCTAGAAAAAATATTGTTTGATAAGGTTAATACCATGAAAAGGTTTTATGACCTCCCAAAGTCCCGAGAACGAGTAAAAATGTGACAGAATCTTAATTTTATAATTCATTAAAAAGAAACTAACAGCAATTGAGTGCTCCATTTTCTTTTAAAATGTTTGCTAGTTTACGCCCTTTTCAACGGTATACCACATGTCATACACATAATTCACAATGTGGTCAAAATTAGGCACAGAGACAGAACAAAACGACAACACGGGCACTAATCGGTGGTCGCTTCCAGTATTGAGAGAGTTTTCGGGAGCATTTTCAAATTTAGAACATGTAACGGTCGCGCGGGCACTCTTGTAAATTATCCCTAATTTTGTCGTTCTGTTCTGTCTGTGTGCCTAATTTTGGCCACATAGTGAATTATTTGTATGACATGTGGTATACCGTCGGAAAGGGCGTAAACTAGCGAACTTTTTAAAAGAAAATGAAGCTATCAATTGCTGTAAGTTCTTTTTTAAAATGAATTAAGAAATTAAGATTCTGTCATATTTTTACTCGTTCTCGGGACTTTGGGAGGTCATGAGACCTTTTCATGGTATTAACTTCATCAAATAATATTTTTTCTAGAACAAGGATACATCGTTAAATTCAATAAATTTTATTTCGTGCTGATAAAATCATAAACAAAAAAAGTTACAAGGGTTTAAAGCTGGGATTTTGGTAATTTTCAAAAATAAAGAAAAAAAATCGTACCTCGATACCACGTGACATCTGACAAAAGGTATCATCGGTCAAAACGTCGCAAATGTCCCCACTTACCTACAAAAAAATGTTGTCGGTCGATGTGCCGAACACCCTGTATATATGTTGTTAAAAATGGATAATTAAATTACTGAATAATTCATTGAATGTAAACATACGAGTATCAGTATGTTAAGGTGCAGTTTGGAACACATAGACCTGCGACTCGTTTCGTACCGTAGCCATTGAATACGATGGACGATTTTCTTTAACAACCGGCCAAGTGCGAGTGGGACTCGCGCGCCGAGGGTTCCGTACCACCACGTAATTAGCTGGTTTTTATTATTAATTGTTTTACTTTAGAGTTTGCACTATAATCACACCAAGTTTGATGCAGGTATCTAATTGGCATTGGTTGTTTAACTACATCTAATTAATCATTGGGTATCTAACTATCATTGAGTATCTAACTAGCTTTGAGTATCTAACTACCATTGGGTGGGTGAAGGGAGAAAGAGGGGGCGAGAGGGGGGAGACGCACGCACATATCATTTTTGGGCTCTGTACCTCAAAAGAGGAAAAAAACGGAACCATTAAAGGATCACTTCGTTGTCTGTCTGTCTGTCAATCAAGACCGTTTTTCTCAGGAACGGGTAGAGGTATCAAGTTCATATTAATATCAAATACTAAGGTCTACGTTTCATCGGAGGTGTAATTTAATCTTCTAACTAAGTCAACGCAATCCCAAGATATGGCCATTTGTGTCACATATTTTGCTACTGGCAAATCCAAATGAAAATTGTAAACTTATGGTTAATGTCATACAAAAAAAAATCTTGTTTTGAATGTTAAGACCCTTTTCTCCGGAACGGGTCAAGATATCAAATTGAAATTAAAATGAAATACTAAGGTCTGGGATCCCTTTGCGGTAGTAAATGCAAGCTTCTAAATCTACACAGTCAAAAGATACCGCCATTTACGTCAGATTTTGATACTCAAACTCACTCAAATCAAATACAAAAACCTATAGGGTACCTACTACCTAGCTAGAGTAATGAAATTTGGCAAGAAGCAAGGTCTCACAGCACAAGTAAAGAAAAATCCGAAAATAGTTTCGTACTCGTAGTTATGTCATATAAATAATATATTTTTGTATATTATTTCATCTACGCGAATGCCTGACAGTCAAACCATTGCTGTAGTTTTTATTTAGGCGTGTTGTGATTTCCCAAAACACAATTATTTTTGAATATACATAATAAAAATATATTGTGTAATGGTACGGAACCCTTCCATCCAACTACCACTTGGCGACTTTTTTATTATTATTTGTTAGTATATCCACCACTATAACAAATATTTTGTGAAAATTTAAACCGGATACCTATTAGGGTTCTAACATACAGCAGCGGTGTCCTACCTTTAAAGGCCCAGAAAGCTCGTAGATATGTAGATAGATAGACAATAGACCGGGAGGACTGGAGGAAAATTGGAGAGGTGTATATCCAGCAGGGGACGCATACACGCTGACTGCTGTCTGATGAGGTGCAAAGGCTGACTTACCCCTTACAGAGATTTCTTCCAGTCTACGTTTGGATATTTTTATAGTGAAAATTAGTAGGTAGTAGCAAAATACTTGAACATTTAATTCACATTCTCATTAAATTTTGTCACATATTTAGCGTAGAAATAATTAATAATAAGAATGCTTATAATTAAACTCGTAGTTTCATTGTTTGTAATTTTTTATGGAAATTCATTTTATTTGATTTAGATTTAGATTGCAACCTATATTTGGTAAAAGTAAGTCCAAAATTACAGTGGATTCTTTGTATCACCTCTATAGGAACTACTTAGGTCTATAAACGTTAGCGAAGGTGTGTGTAACTAGTGTGATAACTATAAATGTAACTAGTGTGGCAAACGGCGAGGTGCCCGGCCAGTGTAGCCACATGCATTATTGATCACTGGGTGCACTGCATTCAATCAACCCAGGGGAGGTGCGTTTAATTGGTATGTCCATCACCGCCACCCCCTCGGCCGCCTCTCGCCACTCCCACTCCGCAATCAATGAGATGGTACTGAAATAATAAAAGCTCAGAGTTTCATTATTGTTATTGTTTATATAGGTTTGTTTGTACCTAAAAATAATAGGTCGCTTTACAATATTGTTTATTAGATAGATGCTTGACCGAATGTTTCAGTTTCAATTCTCATTTTCGTTCACTTTTGTAGCTAGTCTTCGCCCTCTAATTAAGGCCGATAAAAATCCATAAAAACAATAACTCATTGTTACCAAGATTAGCCATGTGATATTTGTCCTTATGCTTACTATTCCATTTAATATAATTGAATACATAGCATACCTCTAAGGCTCTAACACTCGACGGATTTATCTTAAATAAAAAAAGAAAAATATTAAAACCAAATAATGAAAATCTATATACCTACTGCCAGATTAGCTATCTACAAGGAAATAGCGAGTACCGCGTGGGGCCGGTACTTGAAAAGAACAACCCCACTGCAGCTCTCCCCGTACATGTCGTAAAAAGCGACTAAGGGATAAGGACTATTATATAATGGCGACAGGTTAGCGCACCTCTCACCTTGGCGCTGTCCTTCCACCGAGTCATGCAGCAGGTGGGTCTTCGTGCCTTACTTGCTGCTTGATAGTTATCTTGGCCTAATACTTTGCTAAGGAAACGTGGTGGTCGGTGTTGTGCTGTAATTTACCAGAGGCAGCACAACACCGATGACTCTGCTTATCACGATACAGCGTATAGTACTTATGTAGGTGGGAAATAACCAGAAAGGTTAGAATAATTTAGGAATAGCATGTTTATGTGTATTCCCTTACTGACATGGCACAAAGGTGTTAGTTATGGGCTGACATCACGGAATTTGTAAGTGACGTAGGCAACAGGGTCAGTTTCCATTAAAAAAAATTTTTGAGTACTCTGCAAATGATGAAATAGGTACCGTATAAGGGAGAATAGAAATTTGTGGTGGATATTATGTAGGCAGGCACGGGTTGAATCAGACTTCGGCCTACTGTACAAGTGTACAGTATACAGCATGTACCTATATAAGTACTATACTCACCGCGTCTGTAGGTACCGACATCAGTTAAATCGATACCTAAGTACCAACAAACATATAGTACGTACATTAGCGTATTTGTTAGACTTATTGGCAAAAACAAGATGTTACCAACAGTAGGTTTATTGTGCGTATGTATTCATATTTTAAACGTTACATTATAATATCATATGTATTTTAAGGTAACTGGGTCATACTTCTTTTTGACATATAATTTGAAAACGAATGCAATGTCATTGTATAAAAGAAAAATTTCTACATAATTTTCTTAAATATCACAAATAGGCAATAACTTACTTAGGTATTTAATATAAATTAATCAGTACCGTTACCGAAGCATGTTTTCACGATTTAAATATTTTTGAAGATTCGTGAAATATGAGTGACTGGCGGTCTACCTAGAAGTCTTTAAGTCACATTCACATACGATTTGTAGAGTCACTCAGGTGCTATCATGCATGACACATAGTATCATGCTCGGAGGGGCTTGCACACCCTTTTGTCGTTGACATTGAGCTTTTCAGAATCCATCGGTTCTCAAAAGGTTTCTTTGTCGCACCGCTAGGGTGTCGAACTGTCTTCCGGCGCGGCGAGTCGACATAATATGGCGCGCGCCAGACTAACGCAGAGGTGTAATAAATAAATAATGCAAATTAATCTTCACCATGAGAAATAGAAAGTTTTATGATAAGGTAATATAAAAAAAAAGTTTAATTATAAGATACACACAAACGGAGAGCTGAGTAAAGACGTATTTAAAAACTACTGACGCAACGCGGATGGTCTTTTTTGAGAATTATTATAGGGTAACTCAGAATAATTACATGGGCATAACATCCATTCTATCGTGACTTTAAAATGCTGGATGCATTCATATTAATGCATCCAGCATTTACCCTTCATCTGCCTAATAATTTTTATTTTTGAGAATATTTTCAATGTCTTACAGATAGGTTTTCAGCTTAAATATAGATTTGTTCTAATTATAAATAAAAGCTAGTGCATGGCGTATTTATTATCGACCTTTAAAACAATACAAATTTATTTGAATTTAATTTATTAATTTAAGGTAGGGTTTTGCGCACAGCGACAGACAACATATAAAATACCACAGAGAGACATTACGGCTGCGAGGTGTGTACCCGCTCCCCCGCTTCTAGATGAAAACAAATTAACCAGTGGTGTAACCGCGCTGACACCTTTCTGTCGCCTATCCCTGTCGGCTGTCGGCGTCGCTGTGTGTGGAATCGTACCTTTAGCCAATGCGCGCGAGCGACCGGAGGTGGCTTTCTTTTATAAATTTTAGTAATAACTCCTTATGTCCTGTTTAATTGAAAAGTTTGTTTTTTGTTGCATTTGAAAGGTCATTTTGACCTTTCACAATTCTTATCATTGTTTAAAAAAAACACTAAATAAAAAAACTTGGAAAAGGGCAATGCCACATTTTGTATGGAAGGTGGTGCCTTTTTTTTCGCGCGGCCATCAACCAAACTTGGTTACTTTAATTCAGAATAATGTTACAAACAAAACTTGTTACGACATGTGTATGGCTAAACTCAGTCCGAACGAAGTTATAAAAACTAAACCTGATGAAAATGCATAGAAACATAATATTATTCGAACTTCTGACCCTTATAACTTCGTTTGGACTGAGTTTAGGCATACACATGTCATAGCAAGTTTTGTTTGTAACATTATTCTGAACTAAAGTAACCAAGTTTGGTTGATGGCCGCGCGAAAAAAAAAATTATGATAACAAAAGGCACCAATTTTAGGCAATGCCCTTTACTTACAAATTAAATTCTTATATTTATAAGTAATATATATAAAAGAAAACCGCGAAATGTGGTGGTCGGTGTTGGTTGTGCTGTAATTTACCAAAGACCGATTACTCTGCTTACCCCGATTGGCGGGATCCAGCGTGTGATATGTGGTTATGTATGTAAATCAATATTAACGAAATCTAAAATATTATTAGCTTACGAAATAAACATACCTACCTTTCTAAAATGTAGGTAGGTATATAAACCTATAAAAGTGATTCTAAAAACGACTAATACGTACTATTGTTAATTATGTCCGAAAACAATGGAAAAATGGCCTCATAATAGGGTAACTCAGAATAATTACAAGGGCATAACATCCATTCTATCGTGACCTTAAAATGCTGGATGCATTCATATTAATGCCTTTGGCTTAAGGCCTTTGTCTTTTTAGTATGTCATAGTTATTATGAAATGTAGGTACTCTAATGTTTCTAGTAACGAAATGTTTGTATGTTACAGGCTATACCGAGGAGCAGCCATCCACCCAGTTCACGGCTCAGCTACCCGGCGAGGTGAACCTTACATCGACCACAGCCATTCCCGCCGACCCACATCCGGCGACGGCGCCTCACTCTTATGCCCTTCTGCACCTCTCGGCTGACTCTCCCGATTTCCTCCATGTCCAGTTTCAATCTTCGCCTCTGTCCCCTCCTCCTCCGCCACCGGCGAGCGGCAAGTCCATCTGCTACACCAGCACCGGCGCCATTCTCTCTCTCCCGCCCAAGAAAAAGGATATCTACCGGCCGTACTGCCTCGGCGATCGTTTCGGCCACCGCGCCGAAGAGGATCTCTACGCCGCCCACGCTATCCTCGATCTTAGCCAGCATGCGGTATTCCTCTCCACCCGTGCCGAGCAACAGCCTCCGCCGCCTCAATCGGATGAGCCGCCGTCCGCTCTCATAGCAGATGCTCTCGAGCTCCAAGACGACCAGCTTGCACAGCCCGCCACCACTGAAGACGCTCTATCTCAGGATAAGCGGCCACGCGAGACCATCGCCTACACTTACGACGCGTTCTTCGTGAGTGATGGCAGATCAAAGAGACGTAACTCAGGGTCCACGCCGGTGGAAGTTCCATCTCTGCCACCGGAAGCCAAATCTAAATACACTTGCGGCGAGTGCGGCAAACGTTACGCCACGTCATCGAATCTATCAAGGCACAAGCAGACTCACCGAAGTCTGGACTCTGTGGCTGCGAAGCGATGTGGCGAATGTGGAAAGGCGTACGTTTCCATGCCGGCTCTGGCGATGCACTTACTTACTCACCAACTATCTCACGTGTGCGGCGTCTGCGGTAAGCTGTTCTCGCGGCCGTGGCTGCTGCAGGGACACCTGCGCTCGCACACCGGCGAGAAGCCTTACGGCTGTGCGCACTGCGGCAAGGCCTTTGCCGATCGTTCCAACCTGCGCGCACACATGCAAACCCACTCATCAGACAAGAATTTTGAGTGTTCACGCTGCCATAAGACATTCGCACTGAAGAGCTATCTCAACAAACACCAGGAATCGGCGTGCGTACGAGACGACGAACAGACATCATCGGAGGACGGGTTTGCACCCGAAACGAGTCCGCCACTGTAGAATGTGTCGCCCGCCGCCGCCATAGCGTCCGCTAGTTTGTCCATTTACGCAGGGACCGTAACGTCGACTGGTTTAAACGTCAACGTAAAGTATTAAAGTAATATTAGTTTTATAGAATAACTTATAAAAGCAACAAAAACAAATTGTTTAATGTTATGTTAGGCGGTCGCAGACGACCGGTCGCCGGCGGCGGGCCGCACCGTCCGCAGCTTCCGGTCGGAACTCCGCAACGAATTCGAGCAACGTTTCGCAAACAACGAAGTAAGTACGATAACCCCGTAGTGAAGATGCGAGCAGACGCGTCACAGTGTAGAAGAGATCCCCCGCGACGACCTCGGCGCCGCGCCGGCCGACACCGACGACGTCGCCGTACGAGTCGTCGGCTGTCTAGCCGCCCTAAATTATTTACTTACGTAGGTATATGTACATAACTATCGATAAATATATACCCTTATATAGACGTATTGAAATGTGAATGAAACTAATATCTTTTGTAGTAAATTTTTACAACAGCTAAGTAGGATAGATCGTATCGAGTATGCTAGCGTTGAGATATCACGACCGAGTACTCGAGCACGGTGGACGGAGGGCGACCGCTCCGGTGCGACGCGTCGTCCGTCACGGTGACAAACTTGCCAAAACGTTCCGTCCCAAGCTCCGCACACGCGACACGCGACAGGACCAACCGAACCGACGGGCACGGCGCGGCCGAGACTGGCGCCGGTCGAGGCGACCGCCACCGCACCGCGCCGCGCCGGTCGGAGAGGCCCCGCTTTAGTGCCTTAAGGCGGCGTCGGCGACGCGCGACGCGGACGTAACCGGCGTCCACGCCGTCCCCACACTTCCCGCGATTCTCCGGCCGCCGCGTCGCGCCGCGTGCTGCTCGCGCGTCGCGTCGCATCGCGCCGCGACACGCCCGCGGCTGGCCGGAGTGCCGCCCGCCCGCGTCCGCTCCAACAAGTGATATTTACGCGTTTTATTAGTTCGATAAAACGTAACAAAACATTTCTAGTAGTTACCGCACAGGTGACATAGTGTCCAAAAAATTATGATTTAGCATTTTCTGAGCTCACGGAATGGAGGATTTAGAGGTGTACAATAAAAATAACAATGACATAGATATTGGTGATTTAATAATGGTTGTACATCTCCTCTTTCTCTGTTCTGCTGAAAGGGCATTTAGGTGAAAAGATTTTTAAGAACGTATAGACATCCGTTTTAGATCTTACTGACACACACGTAGAATTGTGTGGGTTAGCGTTCTATCTACGAGTGTAGAAAATCTACACTTTTTAATCGACTGTACCTACTCACACAAGCACCAATAATGCATATTATAAAGCGAGGTTCGAAGTCGTAAATTGTAGTAGAAAACAAGGCCGCAAATACATAAATAAATACCATACTAGTGGATTAAGTCAGAAGTGCGACCGTGTCGCATGTAGTAAGATCACGCGTGAGTGCCTATAGTAGAGGTGAGCTTTATGTGACTCCCTCGTACACGCCCTACTCACTCACGAGCGCTCCGAACGCACCGCTCGAAACCGATCTCTATCGTTCATGCATGAGTTAGGCTCCGACCGGTGCGCGCTCCAAGCTTGTAGGTATTTAGTAAGTATTGCAAGGTCACTCAGAACCGTAGCGCTCGGTCGCCGTCCGTCGCACGGATTGAAAACACGCCTTTAGACTTTGACGTTATTCGATTAGTCGATTCCAATCGTAACCGGCAATAACGTAGAGAAGTAAGTTAGGTATCCTACGTTAGGTTAAGTTTACACCTACAAGTAATACGTACTTGTAGATTAAGATGGGTATTCGAAAAGCAATAATAATGTAGGCACTACTCTAGTCGCGCACCGCTGTCGACTCGGCTCGCAGCAGGCGGGTTACGCCAATATATTCTCTACTTCTTGTAGTTTTGCGTAGAACTCATTTATTCCTTCATATTATACCTACTTACCTTACCTTAGTCTATTCAGTAGTGCCTCGAGAGTCAATTCCCATATGGCGGTAGGATAGGCACCGACCGACTCACCTACTCGCTATACCTACTTATTCGTTCGTGCGGTATCGTCCCACACCAAGTACGAGTTATCGAAGTCAATTAAATATTCTGGATGGTTTATTTAATTTAGACTATATTTAAGGTAATAATTATTTAAACAATCGACAACGTTCCCAATTAGGTATTTCATTCACAGCACTGCACCTTCTCAGAAACGAAAGTGGCATAATATGGCATAGTGTAGGCAACGTTTGATCAAAAATCAGGCGATCACGAATCTGCTCCTGTTGCCGAATCAATTCCTAGCCACGCCACAAGGCGCCACGAGCAACCAGTTAAATTCCGAACTTTTCCGGAACTGAACTTCCGGCATGGCGTTCTCACACCTAGTTATGGATGGAGGGATGTCACTCCCATTGTCCAGGTTGGAGTTCCCCGCAAATGAAAGTAAATTGAAACCTAAAATACCGAAATATTTTGCCTACCTTGTTTCGATATACTTACATCATTTCTAGGTATATCCGCATAAATAAATTCAGACAAAAAAAAATTTCAAAAAAATATTAACTATACTATACTGCCATTATTTTATGTCATATTTAAAATATTTTTCTCTTGCTAGCTCATAAATTTCGTCCTTTTTCTTCGTAGTTGTAGGTGTAGTGCCACAATTATAGAACTATAAATTATAAATGTGATGCTCCCCTCATCATGATAGTGTTAACCTGCTGCCTACATGCGAGTAGATACCGACCGCTTCTATCATTTAGTTAGTTAGATCGTCTCTATGCCTACTATATATGCCTGCTATAGGTAGGTACCACTCTAGGAGCTAGGGTACCTACCTTGTACGTCTCACCATCACCACGTCATGGCAATGGTCGCGCGTGAAAAGCAATATGATGTAATTTTATGAGCAATACTTTTATAGTGCTAGTCTTAGCAATTAGTAAGGTATTTTAAATGTAAGTATCTAAATTAAACAGATTTCGAATAATTTTTGGTGCTGCATAAAGCAAAACAAGTCGATTTGTGAAGTAATCAATTATCGAATTAAACATCGAATGAAAGTATTTTATTATTCAGATAGTATTTCATAATTTACCAGGATTATAGGTATACATTGGAGTTAGGTAAACAAATCTATAGCTTTTTGAAATTGTAAAAACTCTTCACTTGCATTTCAGTTACAGAAGAAAACGACATAGGTGCCTAATAGCGCAACAACAGTGAACATTTTCTTATAAATAATAACATTCTAATTTGTTGCAGTTTAATAAAGGTTGTGTTGTAGTTACATCGAACGGTGGTTGAAACTTGTGACAGCCTTGAACCTAATAAAAAGAAGAAAAAAATTGGAAAATGCAAAATATTTACTCAAAAATATTTATAAATTTACAACAAACTTTACTATACATTAAAATTATTATTATATTGATAATTATGCGTATAAATAAGACTTTGTAAGCGTGATGTGCATTTATTTCGGAGCGATGACATACCTACACAAAGTCAGTGCATGCATACTTAATACATACGTACATACCTACGTGCGTACATACAACACAATCTCACTTCGCAGCCTTCCGCTTTCAAACAATGAGATAGGGATCTATTTATTTAGAAATTTATATTAGCCTTAAATTTAGGCGTAGAATAAAATGGAAAGCAACTTATACAAGATGTGTTATGTATAAATAATATAATAAATAATCCCAATGTACCAAACATTTCTCTTCTTTACAATTTAGTAGATGTAGTTTCAACTGTGAATACTTAAATAGTTAAGAAAGGGTTTAGTGTTAAGAGTTCACGACGTAGGCATGTGATAGTGAAGACACCAAACTAAGTGGGCTAGCCTAGCTGTAGGTAGTGTGTATGGTACCTAGACGGGACAGTAGGTAAGTAAGATAGCCGTACAACGCGCGCCGCCCCCGCGCCGCCCCCGCGCCACCCCCGCGCCGCCCCCGCGCCGCCCCCGCGCAGCCTCCGCGCCGCTCGAGCAATCCTGCTCTCCTACCAACGCAACGTTTATTAACAGATAAAATATAGGTACCTACACCTACATACCTATATTGTATATAGCTGATACAGACGAACACTCGTACGTAGGTGCTAGGTCGACTGGTACAATGCTATAGGCTTAGAAAGAATTCAATACGTCCTATGTACCTCAGATCAGTACTGATCTGAGTTATGTACCCACCCACCTCTGTCTTAATGCCAGTGCTTCGGCTGAAGCTGGGCCGCGGCGACGCGTCTCCTCCCCGCCCCGCCCCGCCCGCCCCGTCAGCACCACTCTAGCGGAGCAGCGTCGGGCGGCGCGGTGGCGCGCGGTAAGGCGCGGAGGGGTGATTATCCACATATAAGTGATGGTGTGGCGAACCACCTCACCCTTGTCCTTACATTTATTTAAGCATACGTTGAATAAACAACACTACGAGCAATTTAGTAATGCAATCATCCCTTAGGTAAAAAATATAGTTTACTCGGGTTCAGCCTAGTTACATATGTATAGGTAAGCACATGCACGAATGAACTTTGCGGAAATTGCTAAGAACGACGACAACACTTCAAGGTAGAGTTATATCTCGCCCACACCTTATTTTAACCCGTCAGATTTAAAAGTGGCGATACACATGAAGACAGCATGTGTTAAACATGTCTGAGGTGCAGAAGGTGGACTTATTGCATATATATTTTTCCAAAAAATCTTGTAAATGTGGCAAACATCAGCCATTGTTTGTTAGTTTAGCTACGAGTAGGTATTTTCCGTTGTCTACATTACGTAAGTATTTATTATGTACTTACTTGCGTTTCTTTAACCTGTTGGATCCCATAGTCTCCGCGCCGAGACCAAACCTCCTAAAATACGAAAGCTCATTAAAAGTAAATGTCGAGTGCAAGAACAACTAGGTAGATATCGCGTGAGTAGCCAGCTCCCTAGCCGCTCGCTAGGCAGCTCAACATAACTAGCATACATTTGTCTCCACTTTGCCGACGACCTAGGTATTACCTATAAGCCTACAGTGACATGATTCGGTTTAGCAAAAACAATTGCTTGTGTACATACATACAAGTACTTAGGTGCGGTGCGTATACCTACATAACTATTTAAACTATTAGTTTAAATTATGATGTAGTCTTCATCCATGACTATCTAGTATTATTGAAAAGCAATACTAGCTGCTAAAATAAACTCGTAATTAAGCACTTCACACAAATGAAGCAATATAAATGATACTAAAGCAATAATAAGCGACGACGATGATTGAAAGCAATATATTTTGAAAATATTGTAGGTAGTGTGTAGACGTAGGTAGATAAGTAAAAGTTTAGAATTCGCAACGAAATTAATTAGACCCATAATGTTTATTACAAATATTGTTACCTATAAATATAAACGTGTGAATTGAAGTTGATTATATAAACTGTAACCAAGTCGTTGAGTTCAAATTGTTGTAGATAATTTTCATCGACATCGACAAAAAGGACTGATCGATTTTTCCTTAGATAATATGTTTTTTAAGTCTTGGGAAATTTATTTTTCATAAATATTGTAATTTTTTCAGAAATCGAATGCACCTGCTTATTAATTCCTTTACATTTATCAATTTATTCAGAGCGCTCGTTTTGAGGTTAGCACAGATCAATGAAATGAAATTACCGATATTGGAGGTAATTCGTGATGAAGTGATGAAGTAACGAAGTACGCGATATTTACGAAGTGTTTACGAGTAGGTGGTATTTATGCGTAGCGTGAGTCGTAGAGCTCACGAGAATTAGGTAGACTCGTAGTGGCACCTCCGCCGCCAGCGACGGCTATTAGCAATGCAGAAGGAGTAGTCGGTAAGGTACTATAGTGATCGAGGTGGTGGGCTAGTACGCTAGACAAATCTCCGAATGAGTCCGTGCATCGACTTCCACATTAACAATTACCTCTAGCTACAATGTGGACTCATGGACTTCATTTAAATATAAAACATAATGACGGATGAAAATTGTAAAGTCAATGACGTCATATGGCACATACCTGCGCGTATATTCTGTTGTGAATCAAGTATTATTTTTTCAAGTAACTTTTCTGTTCCCTATTCATTTATATTATGTTAAAATGTATTGAGGTTCTGTGCAAAATTTTGATTGATGCACAAGGTAAGGCAGATCCAAAGGTTGCATTTTCGGCCATTTCTGTAAAATTCTAGCAAAAAATTGGTAGGTACGAGTGAGTGAAAGAAATATAAACTTACGGATACATAACTTTCAGTTTTAATATCTCATTGCTAAGTATTTATTTATACCACATTCATACCCACTAATATAAGCGATCACCTCGAATACAAAAGCACATTTTAATTTGACTCTAAGTTCAACATTAATAAAATATAAAAATAAAATACCCATATATAATGTTGTTGGTTCACCCCGAAGCTATTATTTTAATAGACGCGTAATAAGCGGCGGATCAGAAGGCAATATCAATGAATGAACCTAGTCTCTGTCGATTCGCCATAGAGTTGCCATACGTATCACGACCCTTCCTGCCTTGAAGCCCCCTTCTCCTATTTAAGTTTTGCCAACCCCCCCTCCCCCCCCCCCCCCCCAACCCAAATAAAAAAATCTGCTCAGAACCAAAATGTTCAATAACCACAAATTTGTACACACCCGTGACAACCTAGACTAGACAATACAAACAAATGAAAGGCTAATTTCGTAAATTATTATTTTTTTTTTTTTTTATGGAAACTGACACGGTTGACTACATCACCTACAACATCCGTGATGTCAGCCCATAACACCGGGTGAACTAGGTGCTATGTCAGTGCTTCCCTTCATTTCGCGTCGGCTACACTGAACTGGACGGAAAACACGAACTATTTACATAGCCGTTTCGACCGACGTTTCGCTCAGTGCGGTGGTACCAACCCGGCCGGGATAAACCCTACCACCCAGTAAGGTAAGAAGGGAAGGGACCTACAGTTTAACGTGGAATCCGAACCACGGTCAGCCTCCAACGGTCGGGCGGTTACCCATCCAATAACTGACCGCACCACTGAGCTGCCGAGGCTGACGATCCCTTAGTCGACTTTTACGACATGCGACGGGGAGAGATGCAGTGGGGCTATTATTTTTAAGTACCGACCCCACACGGTATTTATTATATACAAATTACATGTACAATAACCTATAAATGAATGTGTCGAATCCTAATTTTACATTATCTTGTAGTATTTATCTGCTTCTTCTATCAGAAAATATCTGTAATGTTGCCAATGTAGCGTACTTATCCCAAGTCTCGGGAAATCGGGACAATTCGGGACCTTAGCTTAATTTCGGGCGTTTATTTTAAAAAAGCTGGACGAATCCCGCTTTTTCTTTTTCGGGACGTATGGCACCTCTTATTAGTCATTAAGGGCATACTCAAGTACGCTCCTTTTTCAGATCCTACAGAGTCGTACTGGGTGTTTGTATCCTAATTCCTTCCCTTGATTTACGTTTAATTGCGGCATGAACAGTTGCTGATAGACCGGCTGGTGGTCAGTGCCTTCTGATTCTCCGCGGATTATACATAAATACAGTTCGCGGCGGTAAATAATACATATCGGGCTTTAGAACGAGACAATCCAGTTGTAGAGCGTCGTCCCTGTCGCACAGAGACGTGCGGTTAGTGCGACACAGACAACGCTCTACAACGCTCTACAACCGGATTGTTTGTTTCTAAAGCCCGATGTGCATTCTTTATTATTGCCTCGTACCTACTGTACCTACATCAAATATAGGTACCTACCTACCTAACTGCGTATATATAATATTCATATTAGGAAATATTGTAAATGTTTTCAGTCACTTAGGCCCACTTGCACCAACACGAATTTAACTATAAACCAGTTTAACTCGTTAAGCTAGCACCCGTTGTATGTGGGAACCGCGTTTAAACCGCGTTTAAATCCATAACTCGCTACTTAACTCTAAACTCGTGTTGGTGCAAGTGGGCCTTAATCAAGTAACTGTGAACGAGAACTAAAAGGCGTCGTACCTAACATGTAGAATGTCAATTTGTATAAGATTTTCAATTACTTAATTCCTTCCTAATAAAAAAATACCAAAGGTAACTACAAAATTAGTGTATACTGCGTAAATATCTATTATACGAGTAATAAGTACATAAGTTAAACATACGAAATAGGCATTAGGTTTACCTAAGTAACTGTTGGGTCGTTCATTTAATTTGGTTGAAAACTTTTGTCTGTCGCGTGGTAACCTCGTGATCACAGTTCAGTTAACTTAAAAATAGGTTTGCCAGACTCTCAGGATTCCTGGGATTATCCCCTAATTAGGATATATGTCCCGGCTCCTGTATTTATAATTGTAAAATAAAAATATGTACGGACTAGCTAGAGCGTAGAGTTGCTTTGTCAGTGACGCTGGCAGGACATTATAAAGTCGTTCAGGTGTCTGTTCGTTTTAAAATAATTGACCTAAAGGTTTATTAGACAGTGAGTAAAGACTTTTGAACCACGAAATGGTTGATATTTTTGGGTAGAAATGTCCTGTAATTTCGAATATTTGACACAGCTATTGAACAATTTGTCTCCCAAACAAACTTTATGCAACAACGCATGCCTGAGCGAGAGGTACCTAACCTAAATTAGGCTGACAGTAATTTTTTCATTTAGATATTGGTTGATATTTTATAATATGTAGTTGTTTTTATTTAAGATATCTAAAAACTGTTTGTTAAATTCTTATATGCTACCCATGGAATTGAAAATTATATTTATGTGAATTCGATTTTTTAAAACATTGTTTTTATGTGTTTATATACATACATACCTATGTGATTACTTATGTACGAACTTTTTATTGAGAGTCAACGAGGCAGTGTAGATATTTTATTTTATTTTTACTATACACTATTACATTAATGTAGGTAATGTATTGTAGGTTACGTACCTACACTAAGTGCAGAAACAAGCAAACGCCTCTTTGGTTACGCTCTACCTCGCGCTCTACGAATCCTGAAAATGCTGCTATGCCTTCGAGGTCCAGCAATACATTACACGAACATTAAATAGCATTATTGTTCCTTTGTGTTAATTAGATATATTTTATTATTATATACCTTGAGCATTATTTGAACATCATGGCGTAATACGCATAGGTATGTACACTTATCCCAAATATTCCTACTTAGTCTTATATTGAGTAAAGCTCGTCAATATTGTTAAGTGCGATATACATATTTTATACACTGAGAAAAATAAACTGTAAAATTAATTAAAATTCGCTCGAATTCAATTGAGCAATTACGTATGCATATATAATTAGGTAAAAAAAAATATAAAATAAACAGTTACACAAATCTAAAATGAATAGTTAAAGAAATGTTCTCTGAACCTTCATATTTTTATTTAATCTTCTTCTGGCAAATGAGTATAAATCAGTAGGTAATCCAGCTGGAAAAATATGTTTTCTCAGTCTACAAAATATTATGTACATAATAATTATAATTTCGAGTGTACATACCTACCTACCATCAATTATAAAGTAATTATTAGACGTAACAGAATGTTGGAGAGGTAGTGAGGTATCTCTTTCTCTTACAATTTAGGAAGAGTGAAGCAACTTTAGGGTCCACTTAAGAGTGTTTTGGTGTTAGTTCTCATGAAGGTAAAGTAGAAAGCTTGTCAAGTGTTTTGTGCAGTAGGTACCCGCCTAGGTACTACATACGCGGTGGAAAGGTCTATGACCATTTGAAGCTGTTGGTTGCACACATTTTATAATATACGTAATAATGGCTATTTATGACTACATATTATTTTATTTCTATGGTTACTTACTTTATAATAACTTAGTTAAACAATTACATCTGTAGGGAAAGACAAATCAATTACCAATACAAATCCTATAGTGTGCATGAATAAATTAATGCATTTTAGGGTGGAAAATGGGTGGAAAACGTTTTTACTGAATGATTTAGCATTTGGACCATGCAAGAATTATTTTTTTTTTTTTACTCTTTTATGTTTGTAACTGACCAGCTACCTACTACCTACTAAAACATGTAGGTATGTTATATTATATATTATGGTAGAATACGTCCTACATTTCTGATTATGGTAACCACATTTTTAAAACGAAAGGTACTCATGTTATTACAAGTACAATTTGTATGAAATCGCAAACGCATATCGCATAATGCTCCAAGAGATTTAAATTTTTTTTAGAATATTATTCTAAAATGACTCTTTTTAGTTAAAAACCGACTTCAACCCCTGAAGTACCCCCTATCGAACATAAAAAGAATCATAGAAATCTGTGATTAATTCAATATTATTCGCCCATTTCACATGCAAATGCCTATGCAAATTTAAGAGTTTTATGATATTCTCATGGATCCTATCATCAGAACTTGACCAAATTTATAAGGGACCACGAGGTACTCCCTTTCTAATAAAAAAAAATAATCGAAATCGGTCCACGTGATCTATAAAATCTAAAGAATTGTCGCTGAACATACATACAAAAAAAATCCCTTTTCCTTTTTTTGAAGTCGGTTAAAAAGTTTACCGACTTCAGTAGACTTTCAGTCTACCTTAAACTGGTTTAATGTTTATCACAATGATATATTGCCACCCTTGATGATGAAGAAACTTGGGTCTCAAATCAATCATACAGGCTTTGGTTATTGAGTAACAAACTTCGGTTGACAGTCCATCGGAACGTTTAGAATAAAGTCTGAATCGATTTAAGTAATAATAATGAATCACAGATAACGTTATCAATGTTAAAATTACATTTTCATACAGTGCTTAGTGAATGGGTACCTACATATACAAATACATTAGTACATGTGCACATTTAAAAACGTTTATTTTCAATCATTTTAGCAACTGCAACAACCTATAGCAACCTGCATATTATGTATGTAATAAGGTAATTATTTTTTTCAGACTAACTTTATTTTATTTTAGGTGTCGAAACTAAGTTGTACATTCTCATAAGTATGCGAATGAGGTTACATATTTATATGAATTGAGTTTGTCTTGTCGCTACTGAGGACACCTACTGTTATACGTAGTGATCTACTACTTACTTAGGTACTTACTACGTAACACTCTGGTGCCGGTAAATAATTATGTTAGTTTAGTTACACTTACATAATTGTAATTTGTTGTAGGTATACTTTATTGCAATAATAATTCAAAATCACTGTTCTGTTTTATAACGTCTGTTATAAGTTGTTTTATTTGCTATTTGCAATGGTGACGTTTTGGTTTATGAATGTAGAATAAACAATACTTACTTACGTACAATTTAATTATTTATTTCCCCACTACCACCGACCACGCTCGTCGTTACCCACTATACCTACTCTAATCATCAAACCGAAGGAGGATTCTACTAGTCAACTCGCATCATGTACCTTGTACGTCTTTTTCTCTTCTCTTTTAGTTTTTGTACCGTTGTTATTTTAAGGATTAATTAGGAGAAAATAAAAATCATTTCTTTCTTTTCTTTCTATCTTTCTTACCTATTCTGCGTAGCTATCAAAACGGTAAAGAAAAAAAAAATAATTTTCTTCAAAAAAGGCAATACCTACCTCTGCTGTTGATTCCTCCTATAGTGTAATATAGGTCGCATAGTACAAAATTATGAAATTTTCTAAAATGAGGATTATAAAATGTCGACATTCGGCTAAAGCCCTATTTCATAAAGTAGAAAAAAAATAAATAAAAAAATATATTCTTACCTATAATGGGTTAGACATTTTGTTTGGGTATAAGGATCCTCTTAATTATGAGCAGACAGAGGTGAGTCACGTGACAAT
Organism: Nematopogon swammerdamellus; assembly: GCA_946902875.1. Taxonomy (NCBI): domain Eukaryota; kingdom Metazoa; phylum Arthropoda; class Insecta; order Lepidoptera; family Adelidae; genus Nematopogon; species Nematopogon swammerdamellus. Next base: position 11,772,883 of record OX336338.1, read on the forward strand.
TTCTCTCCATACAAAATCGTCTTTCGGGCCTAATGTTTTCCAGCCCTTGACTAATTTTTGTATTTTTGACGTGATGACGTCACGTCTTATAAATTGATGAACACCGGCTGCACGCACGAAAAAATGTCACGTTCCATCTGAGCCTGTGTATGCAAGAGAGAGCGCGTAACAAGCGATAGAGAGGCACAATCGGTATAGTCAAAGTTACCATGGAAACGTCTTAAGAAGTAAAACTGTCAAGATCAGACAACAGAAGTTTATTGATGGCCAGTCACAAGATGATTAATCTTTCTACTGGAAATATAATTACTGATTTTTGCTCTATGTACTACGATTATTCACGTCATCACGTAAAACTATCGTCCGTAAACCGACTTTACAGACAACCAATTTTTTTTCTTGTATTATGGACAGTCTAATCTACGTACCTTTTGTTTTATGTAATCCCATATGGGTGGCTGATTCGGAGGGGCCAAAGCGCATGCTCCGACCAGCCAATAACACCTCCGAGAAGGAAGATGCCATACCGGAGACTTCCCTGGATTGCTGGCTATACTGGACTAGAGGAGAGCACAACCGAGGCTGCTATGCGGCCATGTTACCGCATAGCAGCGGTAAGATGGCCGCATAGAAGCTACGTATATAGGTACGTAGATTGGTCTGTTTTTTTTATTGTAACAAAAAAATAATTGTAAAAATCGGATAAGGTTTAGGGGTCGGGAAAACATAAGCCCCGAAAGAAAATTTTGTCGTAATTTATAGGTATATTAGCTGAGAGTGTGCAGCTGTTGCTCTTGCGTTGTTAGTGGGGAGTACGCGCGGCGAAGACAGACAAATACCTAATATGATGTCACGTGACTAACCAGCGTCTACACGACTGTGTGTGTAGATAGGGATTTAGGGTAGTTAGGGATTGCGCCGTTAACAATATAATCTGTATGTACGTACGTATGTATGTACGAGTGCATGTAGTATGAATTATGGTACTCGTATATTATTATGTAGTTTGAGTACCAACATCCTGGGTTTAGGACCAGCCGTCTCAAGATATGACAAAAACAAATGTTCATGTGACACATTAAATGTTTTTAAGGTTGGCTGCACATGTGGCGCTGCATAAGTCCGCCATTTCCATTCTATTCCATTCGGAAGGTCGGCTGGAAGAAATAACACGTGATAAGTCCCCAGAAATAACTGTTTTGCCCCACTGCGCGTCACAACGTCAAGCGTCACAATATACGTAGTTTGTTATTATGAGCTAGCTAGTTCAACCTGTCGTTCGTACCCCCTAGTAACTATTAAGTAATCTGTGCCCCTACCTACACTAAAAACACACACATAATGTAGGTACCTACATGGATAAGGTGGAGATGGTGCGGCAGAATGAACTACACAGACTCTCTGCATTCCGCTCTACTGTATCAGCTACAGAAGCGACGATGACGGAGGCCACCGCCTGCAGCCTCGCAGCTCGAGGTTCATCATGAATCAAACCTCACGAATCGAGGCACGAGACCCCTAAAGTGTTTTTTTTTTCAGAGAGAGCAATTTCATATCTCAATCGAAAAATTGTTTTTTAAAAATTGAATTTAAACAATTGGAGGCTTGCCTCCCGCCGCCGCCGGTATTCCGTTTATTATTTTTATATTAATTTTAAGTAGGTATATGTGGTGTATTTTTATAATCTGTATATTTAAAATTAATGTAAGTATGTGAATGTGCTAATTAATTAATAATAATAATTGTAAAAATATTTCCAACATCTTCTTAGTTTTCTCAAATTATTTGAAAAACAATTTATGAGTTAGTGATTATATCTATACATACCTATAATAAAAAAGTTAAGTAAAAAAGGGTGTATATTGAATATATTCAGAAAAAAAAAACCAACCAGAAGCTCGATTCTGCTAATTGCACAATTTTCAAACATACTTCGTGTGTTGTGTTTGAGTCAAACATAACACGAGTAAGTTTGGACGTGGTTTCCACATGATGCAATTCTGCTATTTACAAAACACGTTTGGTTAGTGTCTATGGTAACAGGAGGCGGAGCTTAGGGTAAGGTTTGACATCGCGTCGCCTAACGCGAAAAATTCTGACAATAATGTTGACTAAAGTTTTTTCTTTTAAATACTTACCAATAAAAATAATGAATTATGCGTAATAGGTGCATAAAAATATGCAAGAATTAATTATTGTGACAAACATTCATAATTAAGCGAGTTATACATTTATTTTGTTCAAATTGAGTGCAAATGTTTACTGATTTTCGTCGCTTGGCGACACGCTCATAGATGTGATACCATTTTACAAATCCCTCTTTGTTGGGGATTTATTTGCTAGAAAGAATCATTTTTACAAAATGTTATATAATTATTATTACATAAATATAAAATATAATATGCATAAAAGTAAGTGATATTACAATTAATATAATTTCACTGAAATAATCTGAATAGTAGGTACGTTAACATAATTTATTTAGAAGCCAAAACGGCAAACATGAATAATTAATAATTACCGTTTTTATTAAATTCGTACATTTTATGTATTTTTTATTAGTTTTAGTTTAAATATGTAAAATTAATATAAACATTTTAAAAATGTGAAATAAAGGATTTAAATAAATAAATAATAAATAACAAATAACTAACAACCAATAATAAATAATAAATGATAAATAATACATAATAAATAATAAATAATAAGTGACAAGTGACAAGTGACAAGTGACAAGTTACAAGTGACAAGTGACAAGTGACAAGTGACAAGTGACAAGTAACAAGTAATAAGTAACAAGTAATAAGTAATAAGTAATAGTTTAGCGGCGGGTGGCCGAGTGGTTTGGGCATCGGCTTCTCATGCGGGAGGTCCGAGGTTCGAATCCGGTCGGCGTGTACCAATGAGTTTTTTCTGACGAAAAAATTTACGTGCATACCTACACCCGCTGCTTCACCGTTCGGAACCGGTGTAAAACTGTAGGTCCCTTCCCTTGCCCCTTACTAGGTGGTAGGCTCAAATTGTAGCCGACTGGGTTGGTACCACCGTACTGGATGTAAGATGGCCGCAAGCAACCTCGGTTGTGTTCTCCTCTAGTCCAGTATAGCCAGCAATCCAGGGAAGTCTCCGGTATGGCACCTACCTTCTCGGAGGTGATATTGGCTGGTTAGAGCATGTGCTTTGGCCCCTCCGACTCAGCCACCCATACCGGATTACATAAAAAAAAAAAATAAAAAAAAAGTAATAAATAATAAATCATAAATAATAAAATAGCAAATTCATCGGTACGTCGAGAGGGTTTGACGCGTATCTCCGTTTTCTCTCGGCGATCCCTGTCTCCTCATTCTCATTTCTAGATAGCCTTCTGCCATTTTTCGAAACTTTCACAAACAACAATTCCAAATTAAACCCAAAACTAAAAACAAAACATTCGAAATCACCTCAAAAATAATATATTTTCACCAAAACACATCGTTACTTTGAAGCAGACGGCGTGTTAGTGTTTCACAAACATAACATAACCTAACACGCGCGTTTGGTCTAACTTAGCGAGTAGAATAGCATTTCGGCGAAACGTGCGGTTTTGACGAAACACAAACATAACACACGCACTAATCTTATAGCAGAATCGAGCTTCAGGACGTCAGAATGAGAAACTGAACATGTTAGAACAGTTTTTAAAATTCTTGTCTGTCTGTCTGTACGCGCATCGCACATCTATTATATTATAATCTTTTCGAGTTCCGTCTTTTGCTTTTGTGTATGCTATGATCTATTGTAGGCAGGCATTATTTTTTTTATTTATTCGTCCCTTTTCTGCACGAGTCACGTGCTTTTCTGGACAGGCAAAACTTCTAATGTCTGTTGTTTTCTTCTCGTATTGCGAGAATTTCAAAAATATATACTTTTTATTTAAGACGAATCCTTGGTTGCAGCATCCACTTTATTTATGGTTGCATCTATCAAACATGGTGACATAAAAATATTTTCTTTAGGTACATATTTTAATTTGATATACCTACTTTTATATTTTCTAATGGCTAAAACCCGGAGTCCTGAGATGGGGGCAAATAAAGGTGCGTTTGGAAGCAGTCAGGAGAGATTCGGCAGATATTCTATCCACCCTGGCCTAGACCGGCTGGGCTTGTTCGAGGAGAAGCCTCTCGGCTGCGACCCGGCCCTCTACCGGCCGCTCTCCATCGGCTACATCTACGAAGTTAACAAACGGCTCGACGTCGCACCCTGGTTCAATAAGAAAACATTGGAGGAATGGGCCAAGAACCTGGGGTATCGAAACGAAAAAGTGTTGAGGTACAAGGCCGAACGAAAGGCGGCGCTTGGGCCCGCGTGGCATTCCGTCACCGAACCGACTAAGGTGGGCTCCATCTGCAAAAACGTAGGGTTCGGTTCCGGTGCACGCTTCAAACGCCCGTTGAACAACGCGGTGCCGCCGGGCACTTACCGGCCTTCATCGGGACCTCACTTGCCGACGACCTCGTTCGACTGGAGCCCCCCATGCCGCTTTCCCTCGCGGGAGCCGCCGTGGACGCTCGCAGCGAACCGCTACCGCATCGTGGACCAGGAGTGTATCGAGATGAAGCCTCGGAAAAGGGGGTCACGGCGCGGTCCGTACGACATATTCTCGGGTCCGCGCGACGGCGTCTTGCGCAACCACTTCTCGGATAGCATGCGGTGCTCGGCGGCGACTTGGCCGCTCGCGCTGGAGGGGAGCTTCGAGCGGCTACTCAAGTCGCATCGCGGCGCCATGAATGAGACGGGTCGCGATCGTCGTCCGAGCGGGCGCCTCACTCTACTCGACTCGGCTATGTGCTATCACGATCCCAAAGAGCCCGGACCCTCCTCCTACACGATAGAGCCACCGCGACATTTCCAACAGCTGATGCACCCCTTCAACAGCTCGCAGTCCGCGCGGGGCGAGCGGAAGGCGAAAGTCTGGCCGAGTGTGGGTCGCTACACGTGGAAGGAGGCTCGGATTATAACGGGCCGTGGTCATCGCTACTTGTTTCAAAGCAAGGTGCAGCGAACCATCGGAGCCATCTTGCCAAAACCTATGAACTCCTTTTAGATTTCATTAAAAATAATAAAATTGGTATTTCTTGTTTTTAGGGTTCCGTACCTCATAAAAGGAATAAAACCCAACATTGTTGAACCTCTGTCTGTCTGTTTGTCGGTCTGTCACCACCCCTTTTCTCAGGAACTGATAGAGTTATGAAGTCGAAATTAATATCAACTACCTACTAAAGACTAAGGTCCCTTGGAGGTGTAAAAAATTGAAGCTTCTGCAATAAAAAGATACGGACATTTATGTCACATATTTTGATACTGGCAAATCAAATCAAAACCTTAATCAAAGGGTACTTCGCATTGACCTAGAATAATGAAATTCAGTAAGAAGCAAGGTCTCACAGCACAAGTCAATGAAAAAAAATCATAAAATGGTTAATTTGTAGTTACAAGTATACCATAAAAATATATTTGAACTACAAGAATGCCTGAGAATCAAACCATTTATTTTTTTATTTAGGCGTTTCTTGATTTTCGAGAACACAATTATTTTGGTAAATACGAAACACAAAATATTATGTGGTGGTGCGGAACCCTCGGTGCGTGAGTCCGGCTCCCACTTGGCGGTTCTTTTTTTAAATATTTTAGTACCTAATATGTTTTACACTCAAGTAACTAACCTACCTACGTTTTATAGAACTTTTTATATAGATAGCGCGACATGTGGCGCTGAGTCACCCATAAAGTTCCTAACAACGCCTAGAACCTGTAGAACCAATTTGGTACACATCCGCGGAGCCCTGCATGTAGGAATGCAATCCCATCCCGGCCCAGTGCGTGAGGTGGAAAGGGGACGGCGGCATCAAACAGCTCCTCCGAGTACTCCCCAGGGAATATGTAAGCGATCGAACACACCTTAGGGAGCCGACATCTCTCCCTACGGAGTTGCCGTGGTTCTAGATCTCGGGACACCTTGGGGTCACGCACTCATTTCAGTATGCCATTATTTTTTTTTAATTGCAATAGTAAAAAAAATATTTTTTAATTTATACTTTAGGAACATTTGATATAATTTATGTTCATTGTTCTGAAAATGAGGAGTAAACTCCGAAAAAAAAATCGGCGTGGGTAGAAGTCGAGCTACTACCTATTTTTTTATTGAAAGCGCGACATGTCTCTTCTCTTCTTTTCCGCGCACTGAATGACCCTGCTGCTCCTAAATACCTGAGTGAGCGGTTTGAGTTCCTTCGTTCCCATAGTCTCTCTCTGAGATCATCTGACAATCTAATTTCCCTTTATTACGTTCTTGTAACTTTTATTCAGATGGTTTTATATTATAAAATATATGTTTACATATGTATATGCAGTTTATGCATAAATATAATATGTACGTACCTTATAGTATTTATTTTATGTATGTATGTACCTATTGTTTGTGTCCATTTATTTAATAGTTTTATTTTTCAAGCTTCTCTCTTGCACTGCATTGTCCGCCCTATCAGCTTCTCCACATCCCAAAGGTTAGTTTTTTTTTATAGGCTACCGGCACGGGTGGCTGTGCCCAAAAGTTCAAAGAACGATTAAGACACAGCCAATAACCCCACTCCTCGTCATTCAAAGAATGCTACTTTGCATTAAACTCGCCTGTTGTGTTCCTTTTTATGGTGTACAATAAAGTATATTTTGATTTGACATGTCTCCCTGAGCCACCCAAAAGGTGTCGAACAACGCCAATGGACATTCGGCCGTATGCGGGGGTTGCGAATGCCTTGCCGGGCTGACAGTTGTCTATTCACGCCCCTCTTGGAGGACCCGAGACAGTACTTGGGGGGAAATATATGGACCGGGAGAGCGTTCCAGAGTTTACGGTTCTGTAGTGCGGAGGATTTTTTTATGGAATCTGACACGGTTGGCTACATCACATACAACATCCGTGATGTCATCCTATAACTCCGGGTGAACTAGGTGCCATGTCAGTGCTTCCCTTAATTTCATGTCGGCTACACGGACGGAAAACATGAACTATTTACATATATAGCCGTTTCGACCGACTTTTCATTCAGTGCGGTAGTACCAGCCCGGGCGCGGGATAAACACTAGTAGGAAGGGAAGGGAAGGTACGAAGGGAAGGGACCTACATTTTTAAGTGGACTCCGAACCACGGTGAGCCTCCAACGGTTGAGCGGCCACTCGTCCAAATACCGGCCGCGTTCAAGGGTTGCAAGAACAGTCGACCGACCGCTCCACTGAGCTACCGAGGCTGACTGAGGAGGTGGAAAGGGGACGGCGGGATTGCGTTAAACAGCTCCTCCGGGCACTCTCCGTGGAATAAGCGATAGAACACACTTAGGGAGCCGACATCCAGCGGAGTTTCAGTGGTTCTAGATCGCGGAACACTTCGGGGTCACCCACCTACCGCTTCTTTCGTGAATTCGAACAATTCGACGAGCCACGAACTCTTCGACATGGGCGAGCCCATATTGTGTGTGCCTACTTTCGGTGTTGGCACTTGTCAGCCTACTGTCGGTGTTGGCACTTGTCAGCCAACTGTCGGTGTTGGAACTTGTCAGCCTACTGTCGGTGTTGGAACTTGTCAGCCTACTGTCGGTATTGGCACTTGTAAATTGTGTATTTTCTTATCTCCTCAGGATGCTCAGGATCCTTCACGTGCATAGGCACAACATTCGAGTCGATTGGAAGCGTCTGAGCCGAGGTAGAGGGCTTCAAAGTTGAAAATGTCGAATTTTGTGGTCGGTGCTGAAAATCTTGGTCAATCAAGCTGATTTGCTTTTTTTTTCGATTCTTTCTTCTTTAAAAAGTAGCGCATCCCTCTTCGCCTCCGAGAGTGGCATTGGTCATGTATTGGTTGGTGGTAAATGGGATTATGCCTTTTATATTTTCTTCATTGTTTTTGGTCTCTGCATTTTGTTTACCAAAGGTCGCTACAAATTGGTTAATATTGAAAGAAATTGTCTAGAATGTAGTTTAATTTGTCCCAAACGGGCTTCTTAGTGAGCGGCGACCGCACCTCGACAATTTTTTAGAGCAATCTTCTGGAGGGTGAAATAATTGGTTTTTAATAATATACATTGGAACGCATATTATAATATTAAATTTGTGGAGCCGCCGGATGGGTCTTCACAATGATATTATAACTAACACTTTTGTAACTTATAAACTTTAGTAGCACGTAGCTTTCGTGACGAAATTTGTCTGGAATGACCCCCTAACCAAACGTATAAGACGTTCATCGAATTCAAGCCAAAGCCGTCATCGTCACCACATGCAAATTGTTTGTAGGTATTGTGCGGTGCCAAAGTCAAGAGTATAACATATAACGCGCTACACGCACCTTTTTTGGGTTCCGTAACTCAAAAGAAAAAAAAAACGGAATCCTTTTAGGATCACGTTGTGTCCCGTCAGTCTGTCACGACCCTTTTTCTCAGGAACAGGTAGAGGTATCAAGTTGAAATTTAGTGATTATATTCTCTAAAACTCTAAAGTAAAATAAAAAATAATAAAAACCGGCCAATTATGTGATGGTACGGAACCCTCGGTGCGCAAGTCCGACTTGCACTTGGCCGCTTTTTTTTTGTTTAGTTGAAGTCACAGCACCAACGGCCAACTTGAAGTAGATAATTTTTAGGTGGAGAAGAGAAAAGGGAAAATAAAATACAGAAATAATTTGAACTATCGTTTATTGTATTTTAAATAAGAACTGACTTTTTACACATTTAATAAAATCTACTGTTATTGCAACACAATTAACTAAATAAAAAACAAGGTAAATTATGAATGACGCAAATAAATAATGTTAACAAATTATACAAAAACAAAATAAATTGTATGTAACACAATATAATAACAACATGACCGTTTAAATAATATTATGTAAAATTATTATAATGGAGAATCACAATGAAATTAAAATTATTGCCTAAAGAAACAAGATAATTCCAATCACTTAAAATTAACAGAGTGTTAAATATTTTATAGGTATTGTAGATATTATAGTGTGTGAATAGTTTAATTCATATGAATTTGATCTTATCATAGATAGGTACTACTTTGTAATAATATTCTGTATTTTTAAGCACACACGTAATCGTAACATAAAATAAAAATCGGGCAATCGATAAATAAGATATTCTAATAATTCAATATTACCACCAATAATTATACAACGAACAGCAACAAAACTAGCCGACAAATGGCAGAAGCCTTATTCACACATCGTGGGATGGTTGAAAACAAAGACGCAGAGCTCCATCATAAGGGCAGTTTCAACGAGAATTCGGGGCACACGGAGAAAAAAATTAACAGATGGGTTACAAGACGGCCTTGGCTTATTTTCTACCGAAGAACAATATCTAATACATGAAAACTGAAGAAGGAGACATTAGGTGAAGAGATGACCGCGTGCAACTTCAGATTATCAGAATGCGGCGTCATTGCTGAATGTACCTAGTCTATTATAATTTGTCTGTATGAACTTACTAAAAAATTAAAGCTTCGTCCCTAAAGAATAAAATAAAAGGTAAATTCATAAAAATCAAAAAATAAATTATATATCTACAAAAAAAAAAGCAAACTAATAATTTTTAAAAATCAGGGGTACATTGACTAGCAATTAATGTTATAACTAAGAACATTTGGTAATTGTTTGTCCTATACAAACTGTCCAATGATACACTTAACTGTAAACTATCTGTTATCTAGGTATCACTCATACAAGGTTACGTACAAGCACGGATCAGTAACCTAGCACACATTATCCAACTAGTGAACTTCATGGGTAACTATTGAACTTCATGGTTAACTATTGATTCAATGTTTTGGGGTCATTCCATTTTAAATAAAATAATTTAGTAATGAATAAAAAGTATGACAGAGAAAACATTAAACAAAAATTTTAACGTGCATTCTGGGTCCTGTGTAGTGCCTACAGGGTGACGAGATTCGAGAAGAACATACGTTTTTTTTATTCTATCATTAGTTTTTATATGAACACATTTTGAAAATATTCAGAGTTAGCTATGTTCATCAATAAATTTTATTTACTAAATGTGAAAAAGATACAATTTTAGAAAGATTACACTATCAGTACATAATTACATAATTGAAACTTACTTAAAATAAAATAAATCCAAATAGGTTAATAGATTAACCATTTAATTAGATAATGACGAAATTAAAAAATAAATTATAAACTAAAACTACAATTAAAATCTAAAACAAAAAGTCCTACTAAGAAATATTAAAAATAAAATAATAATATAAATAATGCACATGATGGTAACCTCGTCAGTTACCGAGAAGATGTTAAAGTATCTGGATCTGCAGCCCGAGGTTACCAAAATGGGGCCCGTCGACTCGACGATCGTTGTGCACATTGTCGTATCGGCGCATGGGCTGATAGCGAAGAGCCTCGACGACACCTTAAGAGGCTCTCTCTGAGTGGTTGGGTCAAGGGCCAGACCCAGAAGGCAGCCCTGATCGACACTGCACGCATCGTCCGGAGGCTTCTCTCATTGGGACCCGACCATCGGTAGCTTGGGCTCGCCCCGCCGCCGGTGGTGGAAACTCCATTTTTTTTTATTAATAATTTTAGATTTTAAGTTTCTTAATATGTAAAATTCAAATAAAAAAAAGTGTAAATAAATGGATGATATATAAATAAATAAATAAACATGTTTACGGGAAACCCCCGAAGACACCACACATATGTTAATTGGGGGGTGCAGACTAACAGTCACATCAGTGTGTATTTACAATTTGATTCATTCCATCATTCTAGCAAACATTATTTTATTGTCACCAATAAACACAGGTATATGAATACAAAAGATACCTACATAAGTACATTTTTGGGAATGACCGTGTTTACACTACAGCTGGTCTCGTAGTTACGTAAGTAACTATGCTGTGCTGTCTCCCTCTCTTGTTTTTTTTTTTCAGTTCTCTCTAATCGGACGAATGTCAAATGTTATTTGATGTTAAGAATTTCGAATTTATTTAGACTTTCTTGCATTAAGTACCTAGTACATTAGGTCGTTCATAGACGTTGAAGCCGTAAGAAAATAGGGTGTGTTGTTCAATATGTTGGAGAAAGGTGTAATGCATTTGATGTTATAATTAAGTATAACCAAACTAAAATTAAGTATTTGCTCACTCAAATAGTAAATAACATTAATAAAATAATTAGTCTTCAAGTAAACGATCATTCCTACAACAATTTATTACGGAAAAAAAGATTTATCAGATTAAATACATATATTTATGAAATTATGGAGATTATAAAAAAATATTATACTAGGTATACAATAATAATTTACATAATGTTTCTCACTTTAATTTGTTAATTTTTAACTAAAATTCTAATTAATGTTTGAGTAAAAAAAACCATTGTCTACCCTCTGTGATGTGATATTGAGGTTGTTGCTTTGGATTTCGTAATGCTATCATTTACACAGCCATACATTATTATGCCTTATGCTTTGCTTACAATCTCTGCTAGGTACTACGTTAAATAGAAATGTTTCTAAATGAACATTTTCAAATAAATAACTTACACTGAATGACATAATGTAGTCATTGCATGCATGCAAACAAATAACATTTATTCCTTTTTGTTAATTCATTGAAGAGCTATGCGAGCAAGGACATAAGTTGGTTCCACGGTTCTCAGCAAGCTCTCTTATGTAATAGTAGAGGCTGGCTGGCCTCAGTGCACATAGTAGTACTTATATAAGTAAGTTAGCACCATAGCGACAGTTGACACTCGGGCATGGACCCTAGTTAGGTTATGTATACTTTAGCACTCAATGCCTCGCGACAGCTCTGCCTCTACTTTTACGAAAGAAAAACCAATCTGGATAAAACTAATTTCATGATATTAAATTAAGACTAACAAAACGAATATATAATTCCTATTTGCTTTATACATGACCGCGAGGATCACTTTAGGTCAGCATGGGTAGGTACTTGTAAACGACAGTAATTTTAATGTTATTTTGTTTATTTTAATCGCAACAGTTCTCATTGTTAACAGAGTAAGAAAAACTGACGAACTCTGTACAATAAGGAAAAATCACTACTATTATATTTACCAATACCTAATATGTGAAAATTGTCCCTCATAACAATGCCACGATAAAGTCACACTTAGGTATATTCTTATGCTGTCATCTTGCACTGAGAAATATACATTGAATTACCTATATCAGGGATAGCCAAAGCGTCGACCGCGAAGCCTTTTCATAGCCCGCCCGCAGGATATACAAAACTTGCACCCCACCTCCAGTCCGCACGTTTTTAATTCATTTGGTTCGAAACTGGAACAACAAACGGGCGATTTAATTATGCTCTACAAAAATAAAGTTTCCTTACTTATAGAACATGACAGTTAGGTGACATCGGTCACTGATCACGGTCACGTCAATTTAATTTCTTTATCCCAAATATCATATATGCGTATTAATATCCCCTTCAGTAGACCACTCACAAATTTTAATTTGTTCAGTAGACCAAAGTTTGGCCACCCCTGACCTATATTATGCCATAATTATTACAACCTAACCTATTCTATCATTAAATACTAATGCCATTATTGTTTATTAATTAGCTCAGATACAAACATTATTTAGTTGAAAATCTCCTCTACATAGGCAGTTAGTATTAACGAGTTTTGAAAAAAAAAGAAACTATTGCAAACTGGCTGTTGAACCAAAAGTTAACATGGTTTAATTAGAATTTTTATAATAATTTTTTTTAACTGGAAGCTTGTAAATTCACATTATTTATTTTAGAAACTTAAATTTTGTATTTTTTTTTAACTTAGTGTTTGTCCAGACTGTTTTTATTAAAATATTTTGTTTGCACCTATGATGTCTGCCCAAAGAATATATTTCAGTCCCATTGTTCGGAACGCCGAATGGACTGAAGTTCCATCGACGTCGTTAGTTACCTTACGGGTGGTTCGGCGACATGCCTCTCTATTAAAAAAACTCCGTTTCGTGCTTATCATAAACCCCGAAGAGTTAAAAAAAAGTCGTACTCGCGTGGAGAGGTTTCCGTACCATTCCAGTTTCCATGAGAAATTATAAAAATATATATATTTGTATTCCTTATAACGAACCCTTTTCATTAATATGTGAAATGATGCACTTGAAAAAAAAATTTTTTTAACTAATTTGTTTCCCAAAATTGACCTATAACGTACGAAACCTTAAAAAGCCAAAATGTTTCATAAAGCTACCATTTGACTGGAAAATATATGCCAGTGGCTGGCCCATTGGAACAAGTCAGAAATGAAAGACATTCAGGTATTACCGTAGAGAAATAATATACGGGGGTCCTTTATACGTCTATGGGTATTACAGAAGGAAGAAACTTGAAATGGGTCAAATTTGGGACGTCCGTCTTTCTAGTGTTAAATTATTTATTTTTTCAAATGATAAATATTTTTTTATTGTATTTTAATTTAGTGATCTTTCAAAACGTTTATCCCTCATAAATTGTTCATGGAACAGTTCATTCTGAAAAAGGTCAAGGATGGATTTAATAAATAATCAATTACCTAGATCAACAAATTAGTCGGAAAAAATATTGTTGACTCAGCTGTTTCCTCTATTAGAGGATCTAAAAAAATAAATAATTAAAATAGTTAATAGATCTGCTGTGATCAACCTGTGTAGATTCATATACAGAATCGGGACATCGATAGCTTGCCTTTTTTATTTATTTTTTTATTTCCAGGAGTAAAACAAAACTTAAGCAAAACAGCTAATCTCAAGCTAAGCAAACATCACGATATCAGCAGTGTTAAGCGTAACACCAGCGGGAGTGGTGTTGGGAGCACTTCGGAGGTGTATGGTGGTAGTATACAGTCGGCGAGTTAGGGTTGTGCCACCTCCCACACTATGAGATGACTGCGGTTGCTGCGCTCGGAGAGTGCCGCCGCCGTCTCTGCCGGCGCGCCCGCCGCGCCCGCCGCGCCGCCCCCCTCCACCACCACCACGCTGTCCTCCATCTCCGAGTCCGCTGAAAACATCACACGCACACTCACTCACTACACAATACATTATTTTGTGTAAAATTTATTTATTATATAAGGTCTTTCATTAGTAGGTAACGATACGCTAAGGGGTGTATGTGTATCAGATACTGATCACGTTCCCATACAATTTTTTTTACGATATAAAAAACCTACTCACTCCTCAAATTTAATATGTGAAGTGCGCGTATTTCACCATAATAAGTATGTTTTTTATATCGTAAAAAAAATTGTATGGGAAAGTGATCAGTATCTGATACACATACACCCCTTAGCGTATCGTTACCTACTATTGAAAGACCTTATATAGTATGTGTGTATGGTTAAGCAAATATACAAATATAAATAAATACAATTGTGTTTATTATCTACTACATTGAAGTTATGACAAGTGTTACTGGCATATATTGATGCCATCTCTCTTCAAAACTATAAAATATTAAATATTTGTAAATATTATAAGATTGCATGTAATTTAATTATATTTAAATGTGATCTAAGTAACTTTACTTGCACCACTTGCACCCACTTGCTAGCCTCGTCTATTTGAAATTCAGCTCATTTTATAGTTTTTTATGTTATATGTATAGTTATGAGTTTTATTGAGTTTTGAGAGTTATCAGAATCAATCTATTTATAAACCTAACCTAATCAATTAGCGTAAAAGGTGGAATCAATGGCTGAATATCTTAAGAGTGTTTCCAAAGCTTTGTGGGCGTTTACATTGCTTCTCCGTTAGACAGCCACTAATGGGGATAAAACAAAATATATAAAATATTTAAAATAAAATAAAATACACCTAGCGGTTAGTGTGTATACAATTGTTTTAAGTTGTGATAATATGATAACCCACAACACATTAGCAAGATAGATTGACAAGGAGAGGATTCTGTGGTACCTGTACATATACAAACTTACGCAGGCAGTATTGTGGAATTTGCTACTAGGTGGTATATAGTGTTCTTCCTCGAAATTCAGCCAAGGGCCATACAAGAATTTGTTGATTTGCAGTGGGACATTTTTTCAATTGTGCTGAACTGAACTTTACTGCAGTAGACATAAACCCGTAAAAAAAAACTAGTTAATGCGCTTTTATGGCCTTTGGCTGGATCTCGAGGATGAACACTGCCTATATTTTAATCACTATTTTGATTCAATCATATTTGGGTGATCTATTGTTCAATGCAATTTTAAAATATGATATAGCCATCTAAGATGAATACTGAATAATGTTGTCAGGAGATCCAAAATGTCGGTCGATGTTAAATATTGGTGCAGCCAGCTTACCAAAATGGATAAAAGAGGAATAAAGACACACAACTAAAAATATTGTTAGATTACAGTTCTCTTGGTCAGTTGTGCTGTAGCATGCTTGTGCATTTTAATAGTTATTATAACCCCGTACATCTGTGCCTCAATAACGATGCAAGATTCAATATTTAATCTGTCAAGAGCAGTAAGTAATAAATAACAGAACAAGAATTGCACTATAAGAAAGATAAGAGCGTCTATGTGATAGTGAAAATTATGACAACTTGTTTGCAATTGACCTTCCCAACAATTTGATGCCATCTCTCAATCTCTCATTACCACTGACTTCTTATTGAATCAGTATTGTACATAAAGCCTGGTGCACACTTTGTTTAGTTAAATAGCGAGTTGTTGCCACTTCACACTTGTTTCCGGTGCACTGGTGAATGGCCTTCTCCGAGTTTTGTCTTAATTCAATAAGTTTACAAAATACATGACGCCTGAGCGAACACTGTGTGTACGAGACTAGTAGCAAGCAATAAAATATAAATAAAAAAACCAGTGTATTTTCAATAAATAAAATAATATAATCAACAAAAAAAATTATAATAAAAAATTAAAAAAAGGTGAGGTGTCGCGGGACACCAGACTGAAGCGAAGCTTCTTACGGTTTGTATATAAAATCAAAATATTAATTTAATTTCGATCGGTATAGGGACACACCTAAGGATATTCCATTTAACTTATTCTTTCACAAGCTAGCTAAAAAACAATAGGTACAATGTTTCGGCTTTAAAAGACTCTGATAGATAGCGCTCAGGGCAACAATACGCGGTGCCCAGCAGAGCTGCGCTTCGTGCGCACGACGTGCGCACGAAGCGCAGCTCTGGTGCCCAGCCAATGAGGACTGTTGCAACATCAATTCGTACTTTCGTGATGTTTCACTTTTTCTGAGTTAGGTCCCCATCCCAAACATGCGTTAAAAAGCGTCGCTTCAAAAATAAATAAAATAATAAGACCGCTGCCATAGTGAGAGATAAAGGCCCTTCACTGTTACTCAGCCGTAATACAACGGCACAGATATTTGCAACAAATATGTTTGTCCTGTAGGTACACGGCGAGGAGGATCGAGCTGTTTACCTATATGAAGCGGAGATGGAGTTAGCGGATAGTTGAAGATGTTAGTGCTGCACCGTCTCACTGTATAGGAAGGACATACCAGATTCTTTCTGTCGTTGCTTCCTACTTATATTTCTATCAGGTACTGTATGGGACTGGGTACATCTGCCACATAATGAGGTGTGAGGCAATGTCTCTCGCGTCGTCTGCGTGCTCATCTAGTGTAACAAAAAGACACCATACTGAAGCGAATTACATTACCCAAGTGTGTGTAAGTCTCTACGCATTCAAAAGATCAAAGCCCAAACAATAAGCACCTAAGATTTATCCGGATAATTCTTCACAATCAAATCTGTATTGAAGTATGTATGTCTTCAAATGAATTGAGTGAGCTAATACCATTTCCATGCTCAGGATGCCAGATAGATAGGAAATGCAGCTGCTGTGACAACACCCATGAGATGCGTTGAACAAGTCAGGACAGATGAAGTTTGCACAGAAGTAGATGCGATCACAAAAGGAACACTTGTCAAAATTGCTTCATGATGTTGGCAGGTTGTGGTAAAATTTCGTGCAATAAACCAATTTGTGACACGAAAAGGAAGCCTTGGCCGTTGTCGTTTAAAAAGTAGCGTAGCATCCCATTCCATTTTGGAGAACAATGCGGTCGGCCATATTGGAAAATTATTGTGTAATGTTTCCAACGTTGCAGTACAAATGCAAAATGTTTTGCACTTGTATTTCCAAATAAAATGTAATAAATGCATTAATTAATGAAACATGCACTAAGTGCCGCAATGTCTTGGATACCTGTCACTTTAATCTATAAAAAATGTGATTACTACTGATTATACAATTAACTTTAAAATTAATTAAAGAAAGCAAATCTTTCTGTGCCTAGTGTTTGCTTTGAGCTTTTTATAAAAACATTATGTGTATCAAGAAATGCGTAAATAAATTGGTTTTGAAAACATTTTGTAACAAAGGAAAACTGTGCATTTGAAAACTGGCCAAATTGTCAAGAAATATGGAGTCATAGAAATTTCGTGTGTAAATACTAAAGAAAAATATACTGCGAGATTCGTAGACTGCGAGTTTTAGTTCTATAAAAGCGTATACTTAGAGTTGCCAGTTGTCCCATAAATGAAATATTCATAAAAAATATGAATATCTGTTAATCTAGGTAGATAATACCTAATCCATTGTGCACACTTCATTTTAAAAAACATTATGCATTATGATACAGCCAGCGGGACTATTATCTTTTAGCAATTCATCGCTACTAGTAATTTCTCATGAGCCGTCTCACTCGCTCCAATGGGCTTCTCAATGCGTCTAGTGAGACAGAGCTGCGGCGACCACTATTTTTGCGATAATCATTAATAGAGAATAGGCAGGCTCATAAAAGGACATTTGGCAACTCCATTACAGCATAAGCGGTTTTCTCAATGTGGCATTACAAATCTCACTCCCCTTTCAATAATAGCAAAGCGTAATGTACGAGTATGAAAGCTAAAAAGTTAATTGTCAAAAGTAAAAGGTGGTTGGTATGAACATTGTTTAGTAATTCATCTCGACTAATGCTATAGAGATTCAATGTGAACAGAGCAAAATGATTTCCAATTATTATCTCTATTTGAGCAGTTATATACTAATAACTTTACTCTTTTGCCAGATGTTTAGCGAAAAGTAATGACACGACTGACGCGTGTAAGCAAGTAATAAAAATGAGTTACCTGTGAAATATTTCTCTTTATTATTGACCGTACATTGTACGTTGATATTTCAAATAATTTTCCTTAACAAAACTTTTTCTATTAGGTTAACTTTACTTATGCCGTTACGTATCTACTCATTTTCCTTAATAAATTTTTCATCTAGTTGACTTCAATTAAAATTGGCAATTCAGTAGCAGCTACCAACATTACTGGGTGGTGGACTCACCTATTCGGAAGTCGATGTAGCCCTCCCCGCCGGAGATGACGAGCATAGGGTGCGGTGCGGCGGGGGTGTGGGGGCGGTGCGCGGCGGGCGAGGAGGCGGCGGAGCGCGGCGCCGGCGCGCCCGGCACCGCCACGAAGAATGTCACCGCGTCCCGGTGGCCGTGGAAGCTCAGCTGCGCGTGAGCCATTGAGCACCACGGGATCATGCCGCTCGGGCTCTCCGAGCGAGCTCCGATCAACGTCGCCTGACCTGTACGCATACCGAATAGCTTTAGGCTCTATTCTAGCCTAAGCCGAAATCCATGCCGCCTTGGACAGCGAAATATACTCTCGCTCTCTCCTCTGCCGCTCCACTGTTTTGTTTTGCCAAAAAATTTGTTTAGGTTTGAATAAGTCCTAACAGCTCGGGTGTGGATGAAATCGTCGAACATTTTTTACCCTATGGTGGGCAAATATTTACTAAAAACATGTTATTTTTAAAAAGCTCAGTAGGATTTATTCCAATCTTATGTATTATATGCGTTAGGAAAGGGTCGCCAATACTATGTCCAACATCCGATTGATTATTGGTGATTATCTCGAAAAATACGAGTCCCAGAATAAAAATTTATCAACGAGCAATACCGTGGTGGTCGAAAAGGGTCGCCAGTATACTAACTATTCTAACTAATGAAGCGCATGTGGCGTGTAGGTGATCCGAGCTCACGATCATTGCACTGATGCCGTGCCCTCACTACCCGTTTCTGCTCAACTAATATATGTAAATGTGCACATCTTCCGTCAGTCTATAATACTCCATAGCTTACAAGTAATATGTACGTAATAAATATACCAATCTCCAAGACTCCCGGTCCCTTGACTAGGCCGGTTAAAGAGCACTACCAAAAGCAAAATCTGTAAGTGCCGTCGCGAATGTAAGTTTGCTTAAATAAGACGAGAACTACTTAATAATCAATTCTTGCGGAGTTTTCACTGACGTTTTCTGGAACATCTAAGGATTGTTATAGTATATTTAGTCGAGGCGCGGCAATAGCTTGTGAAGGGAGATGAACTTTAAAGTCTGGCTGATTTAGTCAATGAAAGATGGAGGTGGGTAAGGTGATATACAAACCTGGAATGACATTAGTGAGGGAGAGGGGTGCGAGTGCGGCTGACACGAGCGAATCGCGCCCGGAGCCGTCGGAGAGCGGCACAGAGATGACGACGCCGTTGCTCGTGCCGATCCACAGCCGGCCCGAGCTGATGAGGAGAGCGGTGATGCGGACCAGGGAGAAGCCGAGCTTGCCCGTGCCCAGCATCTTGCTCACGTAAGGCTCAATGTCCACGTCGCGGAGGTGGTGGTACGTGTGCGCGTGGTACATGCGTAATGTTGAGTCCATCTTGATGGAGACCCAGACGCCGTCGCCGAGCCAGGCCATCTGCCGCACCTGGCTCTCCTGCCGCGGGTGCGCCTCCAGTGTGTGCAGGATGCTTCGCGCTTGCGGCTCGATCACGTGAACCTTGTTCCTGTAGCCGCACCACACTGTGCAGCCCACCGCGCTCAAGCAACGCACTGCCCAAAACACAAGGAAATATGCATTCAAGTTCTATCCTTTCGATATCTGTACGAGTATTGTGAGTGCCACACCGATAAGCAATTTCACAAGTGAACAAAATAAGCCTGAACGTTGGTGTGCAAATCGCCCAACAGCGGTACTGGCGTCTTTTCTCAAACAATATGATGTTGAAAATAGATTAGTGAGTTGGCTTTGGAAACACATATACATAGCCTCACACCTGTTTACCAGTGGGGTAGGCAGAGACAACTGATGTCCAAGTGTCACCAGCCTGACACATCCCTGCCGCCTCTTCCTCTCTGTTCTTCATACATTGAAATTACTTGTAATAGAGGGATTAAATTGTGTCATATCTATCACAAAGATAATTTCTGGTTGGATGATAATATGTTCTTTGATGCCCAGCCTCTTGTGTTAGGGATGATGTGGATCAATCTCAGCACTGAGACCAGAAATAAGTTGAATGATATGATGCTGACCTGAACATTTTGGGTCTCCAAGCGTAAGCAAATGGTACTGTGTGAAGTCCCACTGGCCGTCAGCTATTCGTGAGAAGATGGCCACCGTTCCATCGGCGAGTGCAACGATGCAACGTGAAGCACACTGCACTATCGCTAGGATTGCATCGTTGAGCTTAACCCTGCAACAAAAGGAATTTGCTTGATACGTTCACCTCAAAGTTAAATGCTGTCAAAAGGAACGGCATGGATATTGGCTGGTCGGTGCATGTGCTTTGGCCCCTCCGACTCAGCCACACATACCGGATTACATAAAAAAAGAGAGAAGGTGGCATCCTCCTCTGTGAGGCCATTGAAAGCCAAGTTTCTATACATCCTATATTCGAGGACCTCATTTTAAAAGACCCACGATACAAATTATACAGTGGTTAAGCAATTTTGACACAAATACTTCTGTAGATAGGCTAATATAATATAGATTTGCAATAATTCTGGTGATATTGTGAACTTCATGGAGTAAGTAGGCTGACTGGCGTAGCTGTACACGAGGGGTTTTGCAGGAAGGTCCATCTCTACAAACATCAACAACAACAGCACGTAGATATGGAATGTTCATAGTTATTTTACCTCTAGCTATCAAGTTGGCTAACCTGAGCTCTGTATTGCCATGATCGGTTTCCCCCGTACGAAATATTTGAAGATATTTCTCAATTTATTATTACCAATATTTCTAACAACTGCGCAGTCCTTCTGTAGTACCACATTTGTACATTAGGTAGCACATAGGAGTCCCGGCTCTTGATAGTACAACAGGTGTCTACGCATAAAGGGGTTAGAATATTTTACTATGGAAGGAGGCTTGGGACGGCGGCCATTTTGAAAAAAAAAATCAAAATAAAGGCCAGCGATAAAACCTTCACAAATCGATAGCGAATAAATAGACAAGCATAAAATTTTATAATATGTCATTACTTCCTAAAGTGTCACATTACTGAGATAATTTGGAGGTAAAGATCGCAACATCGCCAGTAAAATTTTCAAAATGGCGGCCGCTGACCATGCCACAAACTTTCGAAGCCCTTTATATTCCACTACGATATGGAAAATACTAATAGCAAGTAACCCTTTTAACGACCGTAGTTACTACTGACAGCAAGTGATGCCAACCTAGTGGGAGATATAATGGCATGTGTCAGAGGTAAAATAACTGTGAACGGTCCATACAGATCGTTCACATTTATTTTACCTCTAACACATGTCATTGTATCTTCCGCTAGGTTGGCACCACTTGCTGTCACTAGTACTACGGTCCTAAAAAGGGTTACTTGCTATTAATATTTTACCCGTGGTAGTGGAAATTATGCATATTAAGTACCTGTTGTACTTGTAGTGATAAGTTCACATTTGCGCACTCCTGCATTTCTTGTTTCTTGTCGTGTACTTTTCTTCTTTCAATTTGTGTGCAATAAAGAGTTTCTATTCTATTATATTCTAAAAATATATTCAAATCATTCGCACAAAGCTCAGGTTAGCCAACTTGATGGCTAGAGGTAAAATAACTGTGAACGGTCCATAGGCTGGGAATGAGTGAGAGACCTTGCGAGACACTTGCTGTAGTTGCCGACGGCGGAATGAACGAAGAGGTTGCCGCTCTTGGTGCCGAGCCACATGGTCGCCATCACGGTTGACATGGCGCGCTCTTGCGCAACGTCCGCCTTGTCCTCGACCGTCGCCTGCTCCTGCGCGAACGCGTCCACGCCCGGCTCAGGCGACCCGGGGAACTCTGCGTGTCATCATTATTACTTATACATAACTTTGAAGAACATTAAAGACTAGCTGTGCCCGCGGCTCCGCCCGCTCTCATATTTGACTTATCTGCTAACCTCATAAGCCATTTAGCGTGATAGTAGCCTATAGTTGATGGGAAGAATCAAGCTATCCATATAATGTTTTTTTATTAAAATCGGTTTAGTGGTTCTCGAGTTATAAGCGGACAGACAGACATACAGAAAGCAGACGTTGGATTTTATTAAAGGTAAGGAAGGATCTCGACTCCTCTACTAGCGATGCTGATGAATAAATAATATAAAATGCACACTGAAAACAGAGAGGGGGAGAAATCAATTAGTCGCATCAAAAGGTTTAACAGAAAGATTTGATCATTTGTCAGCCTTGGTAGCTCAATGGTACGGTAAGTCTACTGTCGTTCCTGATCATACCTTAAGGCGGGTACTCACTTAGTGGTGTAACATGTAACGTATCTGATACAGTATCAAGTGAGTACGTCCGCGCGAGCGCACTGCGAGCCGCTCGCGGGCGGAGCGCAACGTGCTCGCAGCGACCCGCCGAGTGGCGGTTTCACTGCGAACACAAAGGCGCTCGCAGCGAGCTCGCGGATGGCGACACGTGCGCGCGTGTAGTGAGTACGTCGCGTCGGCGCGAGCGCGAGCTTCGAACAAATGGAGTGGACAGAAGAAAAAGTACTTAATTTTCTTTAGTGTGAATTTTAGGTCCGATCAGGTTCATCAGATATTCAAAATCTGTACATGACATACGCGTGAAGTTCTTAAAATGTCCGATCAGTATCTGTTGAGATTGCATATCCAATACTAAATTAGATCGATTTCTATTTTTATAGAGCGCACTTCCCAGAATTGACGGGGACTTTTGTAATTTTTAACGAGATCCGTGTGAGCTCGCCGCGATCACTGCGGATCCGGAGGCTCGTAGCTGGATACGCGGTGGCGATGGACGAGGCGTATTCACTTGTAGGTTGATACAGTATCAGATACATTGCGTGCTACACCACTAAGTGAGTACCCACCTTTACCTGGGTGCGGTCAGAACTTGGATGGGTGACCGTTAGACCGTTGGAGGCTGACCGTGGTTCGGATTACACGTAACACAGTACTTTCCTTCCCTTCTTACCTTACTAGGTGGTAGGGATTAACCCGCCCGGGTTGTACAACTGAATGAAAGGTCGGTCGAAGCGGCAATGTAAATAGTTCGTGTTGTCCTTCCAGTTCAGCGCAGCCGGCACAACCAAAGGGAGCACTGACATGGCACCTAGTTCACCAAGGTGTTATGGACTGACATCACGGATATTGTAGGTGATGTAGCCAACCGTGTCAGTTTACAATAAAAAAAAAAAATTTATAGTATCTTAAATGGTTGGTTACTTCATACTACATTCAATGTGATGTTAGCCCTGGAACTAGGTGCCATGTCAGTGTTTCGCCTTGGCGAACAAGGAAGGCAAGATGAAGATAATGTTGAGCAAATAAGGAAGGAAGGAAGGGGGTTAAACATGCAAACCGAGAACAGGTGAGCTGCTGAGCGGGGGACTCAGCTCGGGGTCCTCACTGGAGCGGCGCGCGCGGCACTCGCCGGGCTCGTGCGGCTCCGGGGACGGCTCGGAGGGCGGCGGCTGCGCCGGCGAGCTGGCCGGTGTCAGCAGCGTAGCTCTCACCTGCCGCACGCACACACACACTCATACCTACTATCCACTAGCCTACACTCAGTCAGTCAGCGTGTAAGCGTCCACTGCTGGACATACGCCTCTCCAATTTTCCTCCAGTCCTCCCGGCCTTCAGCGGTACGGACCCACTACTTTCCGCCGACGTACTTGATGTCGTCGTCGCACCTGGCGGGTGGGACCCCACGCCAAGCCCACACTCACTATAATACTATTTGCACTGATATGGAGAGAGATAGTACGATTTGTTCGTAAACATGAGTCATTTATAGAAGATGAGCTTTTGACCCCGACTTCGCTCGCGGTAGACTCGATTTAAAGTCAAAAAGTCAAAAGTCAAAAACATTTATTTGTAAATATGATTGCTCACATTCAATTGGTCACATTCAAATTCACATCGTCAGTAAAATGCCCGCAATAATAATTTGTCAATATAATATTATGATTTTCTACAGCTAAATACACAAATATGTTCTTACAATAATTATTGGATATTTTGTTTTATTTATTTATTCATTTATTATTTTCTTGTTTTACAGAATTTGGTATACATATATTTTAACATACATTCATTTCATTTGCGTCACATTTGTACTACCTAAGTTAATATATTGAACTTGTTGAGCGTAAAGTTGATATAAAGAATTTAAAAGCAATTCTGGTTTAAACGCAAATACGAGTATTGTAATAAAATATCTCTCTCTCCCGTCCATACTATACCTACTTTCTTTATACTGCTCAGCCCTAAGGCTATTTAGCGTGATGGTATATAGCCTATAGTGAGCCTGGAGAACTACTCTTTCCATTGGTGCAAACCGCATCAAAAATTGTTCGGTGGTTCCGGTGTTTACTTCAAACATACATGTGACCAGATTCCTGAAATCATGGTTTGGACTGGCTCACCCGGCTGACTCGTCAACGCTATACAGATCTCACAATAACTTTGGACTGAACATTAAGAAACCGTCGATATTTTATCAAAAGGCGAGAATAGCCAAACGATGTATACTCAAAGACTCCAATGATAGCGCTATTCAAGCCTTACCCAACACATCACTATCAGATGAACTGGAATCGAGACTCGACTTCTACAAATCATTCCAAGTTGGTACACGCACCAATAGATCTGGATTGGGCATAGAAACAGCAAAGTCTGATAAAGAAATACTGAAAGGTTTTGCTCAGGAGGACATGGAACAAGGCTTCAAACTTCACGCCTTAAACCTAGAAATGCAGAATGATTGGCTAACAGTGGGTGACTTCTGCATCCCTCCTGCATTGAAGTGAAAATCCATAGTATACAACTGGTCCCCTGAGCTGCTTAAGTTCTACTTAAATGCATTCCAGCTTACTCTCCCCGACCCGAGTAACCTAGTTAGATGGGGGAAATCTACAAATAAACTATGCCCGTCATGTAAGGAGTTCGTAGGCACGGCCAAACATTTGTTATGCGGATGCAAAATACTACTTGAGCGAGGCCAGTATTCCTGCCGTCATGATAAAGTCCTCCAAATCATCAGAGAGGCCATCAACCTGTCAATTGCACGGACCAGGAAAGGGCAAACCAGTAGCGGCTTCCAGAAGGTCAACTTTGTGAAACCTGGAGCCAATAAGCTGCCCAAAGATAGGACTAAACCCTCTTCAATTTTGGGAGCAGCAAAGGATTGGGAATTGTTGATGGACACACATGAGAAGCATTACCAAATGCCTTCGGAAATCTGTACCACAGCATTAAGACCGGATATACTCATATTCTCAAAAGCGACAAAGCATGTAGTACTTGTTGAACTTACAGTTCCATGGGAAAGTAACATACCGAAGGACCACAACATCAAACTTAACAAGTACTGCAACTTAGTAGACCGGATTGTGAGAAACGGATTCAAGACTGATCTCTTCGCTGTGGAAGTCGGAGCAAGGGGACTACCAGCGAAGTCGCTCTACAGTCTCTTCAAGAATCTAGGGCTCCCAAGATCGACGCTAAGCTCATATATGGAGAGAGCTTCGAAAACGTCACTGGAAGCATCCTACAGAATATGGATAGGTAGAGAGAGGGAGGTCGAGAGCGGGACTGGTGGTTTCCCCGCGTCCTAGTCAACGCAGACTAGCTGACGAGGGCTTGAAGCGAGCCGAAACGTGAAGCATGCGCGGGAAATTTAGAGTGGCCACTCGCTAGTCCCGGCCTCGATTAATACCCTCCTCTACTGCCGATGGGCCCGGATATGTTCGGTGAAGCCATCGTAAGCTTAGATCCACACCTTCATACAGACAGACTTTCCCTTTTATAAGAAACACAGATGCCTTTTTACGCGTCTCTTGAATGATCCCAAGTCATACACTGAAGGAAACACATCAGGAGGAAGTGCATTTCAGAGTTTCGCAGTGCGGAAGATAAAAGAAGATATGTGATTTGTCAAAACAGAATAAAACCTTGAAGTCTTGCCGAAAAGTTGCATTAATATGTATCTTATAAATTATTCTCAAATTGTATCTGGTCATCTCTTTAGGATATCAAGATAGTAGCACGAAAGTGTTGCCAATTGTCACATTCCATACTGTGAGTTTTGTATTGTGGCTAGTATCAATTAGGAACGCACCAGCTTCGTAGTTCCGACTATAACTTCTTTGGATTGAGTATTGTTGCCGGTTGCTGGCGTATTACTCGATGGCCCGGTGTGGTTGTCCGTGGAATTGTTTTTGGAGAGGGCCTGAAACAATTTATTAACAAATTAACTTTTCATTTGTAAATGAACACCTAATAAACTTGCCGTGAGTTTATTGGAGAGGCGTACGTCCAGTAGTAGGCGCTTGCACGCTGGCTGGCTCAGTTTATTGAACATGACAGGAAGTCTAGTTCTCTTTTCATTGGTTTAGTATTACCTAATTGAACTAAATGTTGTCAGTTGTCCATTTGTTGCTTTCTTTTTTTATGGAAACATAACCTACTACGTTGGCTACATAACCTACAACATCCGTGATGTAAGCCCATAACACCGGGTGAACTAGGTGCCATGTCAGTGCTTCCCTTCATATCATGTCGGCTACGTGTTTCGTGTTTCGTTCAGAAACAACTCACATATAATATTGTTCATTGAAACAAGTCACATATACCAGCAGAACAAATAAAATAAGAGCGGGGAGTGCATGATGTGTGTCACCGTCCTCGTACGAGTAGATACTGTGTGGGGCCGGTACGTTAAAAGAATAGCCCTACTGCATCTCCCCCCGTGTATGTCGTAAAAGGCGACTAAGGGATATGACTCCCTTCTTACATTACTAGGCGGTAAGGTTTAACCCGCCCGGGTTGATACCACCGCACTGAATGAAAGGCCGGTCAAAACGGCTATGTAAATAGTTTGTGTTTTCCGTACAGTTCAGTGTAGCCGGCACGACCGAAGGGAAGAAATGACGTAGCACCAAGTTCACCCGGTGTTATGGGCTGACATCACGGATGTTGTAGGTGATGTATCCAACCGTGTCAGTATCCATAAAAAAAATGTACCACCGGGGATAGAGACATTTTTGTGGTTCTTTTTCCATTGAGCCCACGGGCCGCCGGGGACGATCTAAAATAGTATTAACTTGTTTTCTATTCAGTGCAGTGTAGCGGGCACGACCGAAGGGAAGTACCGACACGGCACTTAGTTGGGACATGAGCGAGTTGTCTAGCAGGAGCAGTAACTCAACTCACATTGGTGTTGCGGTGTTGCTCGAGTTGTGCGGAGGCCATCCTCTGCTCGTACTCGCGGTAGTCGTCGCTGGTGGCGCCCGCCACCGACGCCACGCACAGTATGTGCTTGTCGCTCACCGTGAACGACTCCATTATGTCGCCGGGGTTGTTCGCCTCTATTATCTGTATAATGCCAACACACAGTGTCATACACTCATGACATGAACGAAGCAATACCATAATGGAGCAAATTTTTTTTTTTTCAAAGAACATGAAATATTAAAACGTAGGTACAATATATACCTACAAACAAATTAGATATAGTTTAGTTAAGATTATGTTTAACCTTTCGAATGCCCAAGCGCAGATCTGCGCATCGCCCTCTAACTGCCTAAGCGTAGATCTGCGGCAACATGACTAGTGACTTTCGGCATTTAAATACGCACTCTTTCAATATGTGGATAAGGTTCAATTATACTTCTAAAAAAAGGTGAAGTTATGCCCTTCTCGAAATGATTCACTTTGTCGCCACGCTAGAGCACAAAATTAAAGATCTCTTCAGTTGTTTTCGAGCAGTGGCGACGAACGTATGCATGTTCGCGCGCGAATTCGCCGCGACCACGCCCCGATTAAAAATGATTTTTGATGTTTTTAGTCATTAGTTTGTTTGTGTTTTTGTATAAATTCGAAAGAATACAATATTTATGAAGTGAATGTGTTATTATTGGAAGTTTTTATCCATTGGCGAGTGTAAAATCGAAACAAAACATAGCCTCACTATATTTGGTAAGTGAAATGTTCGTGCAATGTTCAACTCACAATTTGGAATCAAAACAAAAGTCAGAGCACTACAAGTTATAGATAAATTTGTAGGACATTTTATAAGGATTACAACCATGCTAAATTTCCTATAGGTTTTCGATATTTTTCTTCCGTAAAAAAGTTTTTATTCTCCTTGCGTAACGAATCGCCCCTGCGAAAAAGTCGCGGCTTTTTAGGGAGGCAGTTCTCGCGCGGCGCCGGCGGAAGAAAGGTTAAATTGAATGTAAAATTTTCTTTGGTCTGTCCGCCTCTAGCTATGTAACTATGGTTGTTATAACAGGGTCACAAATTCAAAACACTTAGGTAGTCGTAACAAGTTGAAATATGGCACAGAATTAGATTTCAAGATTTATCAAAAATTGCGCCAATAGAAGGGTCAAATCATTGTGACATTGAAAAAAATAATATTTTTATTTGGCAAGTGACACATAGTTGGATTCTTTATTTTTTATTATAAAATATAATTTTGAAGTAAAATATTTTCGAGAAACATGCCAAAATCATCTCAACTATAATTATGAAATAAAAAATCTACTGTAAGTATGCAGAATTAATGGAATATTACAGGAAAAAACTTCCACAAAAAAAGTATACAAACGATAATTATTAAACCATGTTTAGCAAAGTGTTAGGGACAAGATAAGTTACCAGCACGACCTTGGAAGCACCGGGTCAAGGTGGGAGGTGGCTAGGCTGCATTTGGTCCTTATTGGACTTATTGAAATTGTGTAAAAAATTACCATAACGACGCCATTATTGGGCGTGCTCGAGCAAATCCAGACGATGGAGGAAAGATTCTTGTCGGAGCTTTCGACGCTGTGCGTGGACTCGATCTGCTTGTTTATCTCCTCGACCTCCGGCGAGTGCGTGGACTGCGCCTTACTGATCTCTTCGGCCAAGCTCACGATGTTCTCAGTGGGGTCGTTGTCTTTGGAGTAGAAGACACTCTCGCCGATCATGCACCCGCCGTCCGGAGTTCGACCCCCGTTCAGATTCACTCCGGCGGCGCAGAGCAGTGTCATGCGCGGCTCGCTCTCCGCTATCGGCCTACAAGCATCACAAACGTTAGGAGAACATATCCAGTAAGAGAACTGCTGCGGTCGCTCATTAAAATGAGAGGTTGACGCACTGAATACATTTTTTTCTAAATTGCGACATGGACACCCACGGACATTCGGTGGAATGCGAGTATTATAAATGTAACAACTAAAATGATGACCAACCATACTGAATATGCATTTGTGTCGAGGAAATAATGTTGGTTGTGTTTTCGTCATGGTGAAAAAAATATCTGAATCTGAATACAAAAAAAACCAACAACAAAAATCACTATATACATTTCCAATGAACTCGCGGTATGACTATCTTTCTTCTGGCCTCAGTAGTTCGGTTGCAAGTCCGGTTAACCGAGCTACTGAGACTTCCTCGTCTCAATAGTACAAAGAACTGTAGGTACTAATGACACCAAAAAGTCTCAGAAATACGGCAACTGAACTGTCCTATGATAATATATTTAACATTAATTATGATGATAACGGGTATGATTATTAACCCTTTCGGCGCCAGTCGCACATATTTGTGTGCACCTATAGTCATTTTGTGAGGCCAGGCGCACACATATGTGATTTCGAAAAGTGCTTTCAAAAATAGGTTTAATTGTAGTAGTAGTACGGTGGAAGTTTCATAAAGCCTTGGCCTGGGCGCATGACTGGGCCCTAGCGGTCCCGGCGACGAAAGGGTTAACTGTCAATAACTTCTTTATAAATGATGACCAACAAATGTAAAATACATCTTGAGATCTAGAGAATATAGTCTCAAGCGTGTATCTCTTTATAAATGGGCTGAAATGTACTATTTATGCAACCACAGGAATGTCAACGTCGGTGTTTTGTTAAAATGGTGAATATCAAAATTTAGGTAATAGACATTTTAAATATAATATTTGTTGTCTGACAGCCCATTTGTACACATTCCGTTAAATGTAACTGCCAGTTAACTCTCATCTAAAAGTATGAGAAATGTCTCTTTAACCGACCAAATAGGTAAATTTTGGACGAGACTTGACCGGCGATGGTGAAAATAACCATAAATGGTATAGATATTCATACTTTAGACAAAAAAAACCTGTTACGCGAGAACATTATATTCACACACAGAGCGTATGTTCCTTCTTGTACGTATAATGAGTGTAGCACCACGCGGTTACATTTGCACGTTTCTTATGTATAATTTTTTTTAATAATTTGGTAAATGGCACACTTCTAGATATTATACTTGTGTCGGGACCAACCTTAATTCGTCACTTTTTGATTTTTTTTATTATTTGTCGGCATATCCACCATAACAACATATTCTATGAAAATTTTAACTGATTACCAATTACGGTTCAAAAGATACAGCCCTCGGACGGACGGACAGACAGACAGAGTGGGCTTAGTAATAGGCTTCCGTATTGATATGGAACCCTAAAAACAAAACAAAAAACAAAATATGGTGTGTATTTTCATAACGCACTTGCAATAAACAGGTACTGGTACAGGAACTCCGCCGGATGACAGCGAGGTGCAGGGGCTGGGGCCCTTGCCGCTCTGTCCGCTCCTGCCCGGCAGACTCCAGCCGTAGGCCTGCGTGCGGCCGTCCTCCTTGCGCACGTGCGCTCGCACCTACACAACCACCCTTCAACTCCACCGGCACTCCCGCACTATACTACACCTAATGTACCTATACATATAGATACCTACCCTACTCTATACTTTATTATAATAATAATATTAGGTATGTAGTTCTTGCTCTGTTGTTATTGCCAAATTAATTGGTTGGCTAAACTCGAGGTGGGAAATTCAAACGCAGCCGATTACACCCTCGAAGAGTTACCAGTCCTGCATGTAGGCTTAGTCACAGGTTAAAGCGTGATTGGTTGGAGGCAAAAATTTCAAGTCTGGCATAAGGCGACTACATCGCACAACTTATAAACTTTACTTCGTGCGCTCTGTATGCAACCTGAAATGGTTGGCTACTTCGCCCGCTACAGCAGCGACGTCAGCCCTGAACACCTTACTTATTCCTCGTGGGACTAGATGCCATGGCAGTGCTTTCCTTTAGACGTGCGCATTGGATGCTTGAAGCCTGGATGGTCACATATAACAACCAAAGCAGTCCCAATTCGGCTTGTAAGCAGATTATAGTATTTTCGCCGTAATGTAATTTTCCTATGACTTGAGATCCAGGAAAGAAGCTAGCTAGCGCCCCCGCACGCACGCACTTCATTCATATCTTGACGGGTGGAAGAAGGGAAGGATATTGGCCCAAAGTTCATTTAGAAAATAGCGCAGTACGAAGAACTCTTCGGATACAAAGGAGCGATCTGCGAAGTACGACGGGTTCGGTGCTTATGGACTGGGGGAAGTGGGATATGATGTGATAAGTGAGTAGTCATTGTGGTGGTATCCGTAAGACAGACTTATTCACCCAAGAATTTGTGCTTCAGTGATCTTAGTCAAGTTGGTTGAGATCCATCTGATGATCACACCAATATTTTTAACTTAAATAAGCATCATTTGTACCGTGTGGGGCCGGTACTTTAAAAGAATAGCTCCATTGCATCTCTCCCCGTGTATGTCGTAAAAGGCGACTAAGGGATATGACTCCCTTCTTATATTAACTAGGTGGTAGGGTTTAACCCGCCCGGGTTGGTACCACCACACTGAATGAAAGGTCGGTTGAAACGGCTATGTAAATAGTTTGTCTTTTCCGTCCAGTTCAGTGTAGCCGGCACGACCGAAGGGAAGCACTGACGTGGCACCAAGTTTACCCGGTGTTATAGGCTGACATCACGGATGTTGTAGGTGATGTAGCCAACCATGTCAGTTTCCATTAAAAAAAAGCATCAATAAGTATAAATAATCAGTATAAATAAGCATAGGGAAATTATTTATTTGTTCCTTCAAGAAAATAAGACTGCTCAAATCTGAGCCAGACAGACACCTATTTTTGTTTGATGTTTATGTCCATTAGGCTAACTTTATAACTATTAGATAACATATAAGGGTGAATCAACTTTTTCTTGTTTTTGGTATCTGTCTAAAAACAAGGGTATTATCGTGACAAATTCACCTTATTTTAATAGGTACAGTAACGCTCAGATAAGTAATTGATTAATAAGAAAGAAGCTGCACAAATAATTTGGAGCAATAAAAAAAAAAATTGGTTACCCTGAGGACAACCCCTTTTTTCCATACAAAACTGGGGACAAAATTGTCCCCTGGGTCACCCCTAAAAATTTGGTTAATATTTGATTTTAAATAGTTCTCTACTTTTATTTCAATTGCCTATCAACCTAAGTATTTTATACGTATTGATTTTCAACTAAGTAATAATTTGTAATACACTTTTTTTTTTAATTGACTTTGCAGCAGCTGGTTTTTACGTTACAAGAAAAAGTTGATCCACCCATAAACACATGTTTAACTTTTTTGTTTCAGTGTTACCTGATTTAAATTGAAATAGGACAACCAATTAGAACATTGTGTTGAGTGAAATCGGCTGCAACTGAATAATAGTAGAGTTGGGCAATGATAATATGTTAAGAGGCTACGCAGGCGGCGGCGCAGTGTTCTGTTTCACCATACAAACGTATTTTCTCCTGCACTAGATTAATTATTTTAATAGAGTACCTATACAAGCATTGTGGGTGTAATCGGGCAGGATTGTAAAAATAAAATTTGTAAACCAAAATTTGACAAATTCAAGCGTAGTGTACCTGACTTTATATGAATTAATAGAATAAATAATTGATACCTATAGGTATCCGCCACCGACGTGTCCCTACGTTTTACCTGGGTAATCCTGCTTGAACCTTAAATTTTTTTTTAATTGCCTAGTATGATCGCGCTGTCAACATAAGAGGCTTAGGTTAAGTTAAAAAAGCCAAAACGAAATTATTACAAAAATGCTTTCTTCTAAAAAGTTGACTGAAAATTTTTTTAAAAGTATATCTAGTTTTGGAAGAGGAAACAGAGGAATATGAGATCTAGATTTTTTTTATGAAGTCTGACATGTTTGGCTAATCAAGCTGTGTTGTCACATGATGTCAGCCCATAATAACTCTTCCTGTAGGAACTAAGTGCCATGCCAGTGCTTTCATGTTGATAGAGCCCTGTCTTGGGTATTTAGATATAATCAGCCCGATCTGCAGTTGTCCCTTTCGTTCAGTATTACCCTTATATCAGGGCACAAAGCGATAGCAATAGATTTTATAAATATAGTGCGTTCCAACTAAAAGTTCCCTTCGCTGTTATGTTGGCTCCACTGTCAGTGTCACTGTCAGTGCTTAATATTGTGCTGCGAGATTGTGAAGATTATATTACCTAATAATGTAATCGGTATTTACGGTACAAAAAATACGGCAAATACTGATAATTACGGGTAAATCTGTACACATAGCAACCCTCAACGCTGTTTTGACAGATAGACAGTGGAGCCAACATAACGGCGAAGGGAACTTTCAGTTGGAACGCTCTCTACCTAAAAGGTATATTGTGTGACATGTGACACGTAGAAGCAACAGACAGAATAACACTAAGTAATACGAAATAAAATGTTTGTGTGTCTGAACGTCAACTCAAGATTGAACTAACGAAAAAATATAAAATCAAATAAAACACAACTGCATACTAATTTTATTTGAGCATAACAAAAATATCGTACATAAAAATATGTACTAACATAACAATAATAAAAACAGAAGCTTATTAATAAAAGAAAGACATTTACAAAATCTAAGAAAAATAACAACACAAATTATATTATAATAAACGTTTCTAGCGCATGTCTTCACCGAATCTTCAGTTTGGTACACTGAAAAGAGGGAAAAGGGATTAGGGAATGGATAAGGACACGTCGGTTCCTTTATCGACATTAACTAAGTTCTGAAACAAGATACATTTTGTCACAACATGACTGAAAAAACTACTTTTTATGGTTGGAATTTTTTAGACAAAAATTTTTAAGTGAAAACCATATAAATTGGACATTCATTTTCAAGCAGGTGTCCTAAAGCTAAAGCCACAATAAGATAATGAGATAAACGTAACAATATTTGATGTTTTAAAATGAGATGACCGATCGCATCAATACTATTTAACTTAACCTCTCATCGTCATCACACAAGTGATGAGGGCTTAAAGTTTCCATTGCAATATAATTTGCCATAAACTCGACTGAAATAAAACGTGAGGTAGGTTGGTAACACAAATAATAATTAAATACTCTTATTTTCTGGGTAAAAAAAGTGGAAAGATTTTCTATCCAGACAATAGTTAAAGTAACGGCAATAGTTAAAATAATTTTTGTTGTTTCATGCCAAGTGAAATTTCATTATGATTACTTTTTGAACTTTTCATTATAAACTTGATGAATGAATATAATATAAACTTGATAAAGTTAGTGTTTTGGGTACGGTGGGGGAGTCGGCGGAGATGGATGAAATTTTTTTTATTTAATAGGTGTTAATTTTATTTTATTTTTTCATTGTTATTATAATATTGATTACGTATTATATTGAAATAAAATGTAAGATTTCAGTCGTAGCCCCGATTCATCAATGTTGCAATAAATTTATATTTTCTAATTAATAATAATCAATATTTAGTTACTCGAACTTGATAATGAACAATTTATTGAATATAAAGTATTTGTTATGTTTATGAATGTTAATAATATTATACATCCATGAGGTTAGGAATAAACATAGAATAATGAAACCTTCGACACATGTATGGGTGTGCTTAAGTTAAATCTGCACTAGTAGTTAATGTTAGTTTTGTACAAACTGTTCTATTCTAGCATCCCACTTTGAACCAATGGAAAATATCATATTATTTTGTTAGAATTATTACTGTACCTACTCATTTGGAGTATGTCTTGTCCCCAATTTGTTTACTTTAAGTTTGACCGAAATTATTAACTCGCTTTGTGTGAATAGTTTATTTATAGGTTATCTAAGTGTGTTCAATAGAGAATATTGAATTGATTTATTGACATACCATTGTACTTGGAACAATCTAAGGCTTATCGAATATGGCTACAGCCTAAAAAACTTAAGTAGAGATGTGAGTATATGAAATAAAATGTTTTATTCTGAGAAATGAGTTCAATATTTCGAAACCACGACTTGAGGAAGAACATTGTCAAAATCAAAATGAAGCAGATAATGCGTTCCCGGAACATGAAAGTACCAAATAATCATGAATTTCAGGAAATCCACGAAGAGATGAACAGTGAACATATGTCGATACCTCAGTGGTGCGATCGGTCGACCGCCGTTCGTGACCTTAAGCAACCCTGGGAGCGGTCATTGGATGGGTGACCATTCGACTGTTGGATGCTGATGGTGCTTCGGATTCCACATAAAATTGTAGGTCCCTTCCCTTCTTACCTTACTAGGTGGTTGGGTTTAAAGTGGGTTTAACCCGGGCTGGTTTGTACCACCGCACTGAATGAAAGGACTATGTAAATAGTTCGCGTTTTCCGTCCAGTTCATTGTAGACGGCACAACCAAAGAGAAGCACTGACATGGCACCTAGTTCACCTAGGTGTTATTGGGCTGATATCATGGATTTTTATTGTAGGTAGGTGATATAGCTAACCGTGTCAGTTTCAATAAAAATAATAATCCAGAAAGATGTAGTGACGAAGTGTGGTCAGGTATGATGTAGTAGATGCTCAGCGTTTTTTTTATCGATAAAATACGTAATGACAAAATATGAGAAAGAACCAAGGTAGTCGACACTGCTCAGGAAATTAGCTAGCTGGAATGGCAGTGGGCTGGGCACATCTGCCGCAGACCCGACAACCGTTGGGGTAGACGGGTGCTCGAATGGAGGGCACCTACAAGCAAACGTAGCGTGGAACGCCCCCTGGTTAGGTGGACAGATGACCTAAAAAAGGTAGCCGGGAGTGGATGGATGAAAAGAGCATAAGACCGCGTGTGGTGGCGTGCCTTAGGAGAGGCCTATGTTCATCAGTGGAGGAATACGGGTTGATGCTTGATTGACTGTTGTCCATAACCTTGATATTGAGGAAAATAAATACATGAAGAAACTAGAGTTTCTAGAAAAATATTTAACAGACCTCATATAGAAGAAAACTAATAAAAAGAAGTCACTGTTTCTAAAAAGTATGAACATTTTGAAATAATTATAATATTATCTTTTAACTTGAATTATGCCTAAAAGATTTTTTCATTGTGGTACGAGTATATATATATTGGAATAAAAATACTTTCGATACATTTTTTTCATTCACATCACGAGCCAGAAATTCCAAAACATTCAACACAGGAAGTGTCAAATGCGCTCTGATAAAAAAAAACAGACTTTGGCCATTAATAAAACAAGGTTGTGTGCGTGTGTGAGAGAGTTTACAATAAAGGCAATTTCTATCTTTTTTGTTAAAAAAAAAAAGACAAATAAATACAATAAGTATCTACTTATAGGTCTATTTCGATAATCATCTTTGTGTGACTACTCATGAATGGCCAATGTAAAGTACTGACCTTTTTCGTGTTAATAAGTTTGGCTTTCATGTTAATAAGTTACTTTATCATAATGAAAACGCTGTAGAGCTAAAGTCGGATAGCACTCTCTCTGTAGAGGTGATCAAAATGTCACAAAGTACATGAGAATGTGAGTGGATGTGAACATGTTAGAAAAACAACATGAAATGAAACGCTTGCGTACCTATTTGTATGCATCACCACAGACTGTGATAGATAACTGACTATTCTCAAATCAAAACAAACGTGCAGCTCTCACAACAAAATTTTATGGCTTGTGAAGGGAGATTCCCTTCACTAAGCCATAAAACTTTATTATGTGAACTGCACGTTTGTTTTGATTTAAGAATAAGTGTATTGCAACTCCCAATTAATGCTAGGCGTAAATAACATTGTGACAGATATCGCACTTATTATAAGTGTCAGAAGGAATATTATGTGACAGTCAGTCAGTCAGTCAGAGTGTAAGCGTCCACTGCTGGACATACGCCTCTCCAATTTTCCTCCAGTCCTCCCGGCCTTCAGCGGTATGGAACCACTGCTTTCCGCCGACGTTATTGATGTCGTCGTCCCACCTATGTGACAGATCGTCACATAATATTCCTTCTGACACTTTAGAATAAGATATAAACTGATAATGTACGCTCATAGATACCTGTCTGAACTGTTCGCCCCTGTCGGCGTGCCGCCGGTGGTGATGGTCGGCGCTGAGCTGTGTCTCGAGGAAGTCGGCCTGCGTGCGCGAGTGTCGCAGGCCTAGCGCGGGCGGCACCCCGCCTACCGAGCGCAGGTGCGGCGTCGACAGCGGCCGCTGCGGCCGCTCACTGGACCTGCACGCAAACACACACCGTCTGCAGCTATCCAACGCATAACTACCTTTTTTTTTGACGTGATAACGTCTTATACTTTGCTGAACACCGGCTGCACGCACGAATATCACGTCACGTTCCATCTGAGCCTGTGTGTGCAAGCGAGAGCGCGTAACAAGCGATAGAGAGGCACAATCGGCCCAAGCGTCGGCTTGTAAAAGTACCAGGGCCGCAGAAATTAAAACGTTACTCGGTTACTCGTACCATAATATCTGGCCGGTCGGAAAATATTTCAAATTTAGAATATTCATGAAACAAGGGTTGTATCACGTTATCACGTAAAACTATCGTCCGTAAACCGACTTTACAGACAACCAATTTTTTTTTTATTGAAACTGACACGGTTGGCTACATCACCTACAACATCCGTGATGTCAGCCCATAACACCGGGCGAACTTGGTGCCACGTCAGTGCTTCCGTTCGGTCGTGCCGGCTACACTGAACTGGACGGAAAACACAAACTATTTACATAGCCGTTTCGACCGACCTTTCATTCAGTGCGGTGGTACCAACCCGGGCGGGTTTAACCCTACCACCTAATAATATAAGAAGGGAGTCATATCCCTTAGTCGCCTTTTACGACACACACGACCGAGATGCAGTGGGGCTATTCTTTTTTTAAAGTACCGGCCCCACTGCCGCTATATGGTGTACCTATTGGAATGACTTGATGTTGCTCTGACTAGGCTTGGGTGTAGTGTTAGTTTTCTGTTTCTCCCTCATTGTCAATATTAAGGATAATATTCAAAACAAACACAAAAAACATACCACTTGGGCTAAGCAGAGTAATCGGTGTTGTGCCACAAGGAGAGATGCTGTTAAAATACAGCACTAACAGCGACCATCATGTTTAGCAAAGTATTCGGACAAGATAGGTTGAGAACATTGCCTTTTCAAACTATGGATGCGAAAATTTACAACTCACACCTATTTAGTTAAGGTATGGATTTCAAACCTAGACATTTAGGACTTGAAGATCCCACAACAAGAGTCGATGTGAAATCTCAATAGTCATCGCTCAATACATATTGCATACAATCGTGTTTTCCGTCCAGTTCAGTGTAGCTGGCAAAACCATATACCATGCATGCTGCCATGGCACCTAGTACACCAAGGCGTTATGGGCTCATGGTCTAAAAAAACATTGATCTATTAATTTATGTAAAATTACAATCCAAGAATTTTCATATTTTATCAGAAAGTTTAACTCTTGAGAAACTTGGATTGGAAAAACCTTCATTAGACGTTTTGCATACATCACAAGCCCTTAAGCAACGAAAAGCTTTTAACCCGTCTTTGAATTCTGCTGATGTAAGTTTTAATGTCTATCTGGAATATGAAATTTTGATAATGAAATAAATACTCACGTGAAGAGATTACTAAAAAATTTCCATATGCTCTGCTTGTTCTTCTTATCCATTGTTGAATCGATGCGACTCGCGCGCACCATCTCCGTCCAGCGCACAGCATCTTGGAGCTCCATGAATCGCTCCTGGACCACACACACACACATTTGTTATAAATAGTGCCTAGGCAAGTACATGCTGATTCATAAGTGGTAAAATCAGAAATTTTAAAACCTGTACATGAAACGAAACATCATTTTTTTTTAATTGTTAGCTCGACATATGGCGCCGAGGCACCCATGAGGTGTCTAACGGCGCCCATGGACATTCGGTCGTATTCGGGGGTTGCGAATGCCATGCCGGCCTGACAGGTGCCCATTCACGCCCCTCTTGAAGGACCCAAGACTGTACTTGGGGGGAAATATATGAGCAGGGAGAGCGTTCCAGAGTTTACCGGTTCTGTTGGCGGTTATTGGCCTTGATATTGCCAAGGCATTTGACCGGGTTTGGCATATGTCTCTCTTGGGCAAATTGCCGGCTTACGGACTTCCTTCTGGCCTCTGTGACTGGGTCGCCGACTTCCTACATGGGCGTAGCATTCAGGTCCTAGTGGACGGTTGCTCGTCGGACGCCATGTCAGCGAACGCCGGCGTACCACAAGGATCTGTGTTGTCACCCACGCTGTTTCTTCTGCACATCAATGATATTCTGTCTCTGGGCAACATACATTGTTATGCAGATGACAGTACGGCACACGGATCCTACACCAGTCACCCTTCAGCCAGTCGGGATGTTGTGGATGGGAAGAGACGAAGACTTGTGTCTGAGCTCGAACATACACTCGGCTCTATTTCCGAATGGGGCCGTAGTAATTTGGTCGAGTTCAACGCTTCCAAGACACAAGTTTGCGCGTTCAGTGCGAAGAGAGTGGCGTTCACACCGGCTCCTTCATTCCAAGGCATGTCGCTCAAATTAAGCGAACACCTCGGGGTCCTCGGAGTCGAACTGTCGCACGACTTGTACTTTCGTCGCCACATCGAGGGGAAGGCCAAGCTGGCTTCTAAAAAGCTGGGCGTACTCAAATAAGGTGCGACGGTACTTCACGGCGGACCAAAAGCTGCTCCTGTATAAATCGCAGATCAGGTCTTGCTGGCACTGCTCGCACCTGTGGGATGGCTCTGCCAAATACCAGCTTGCGCCTCTGGACTCGATCCAGCGTCGAGCCGTGCGACTAGTTGGTGACCCCGAAGCGTCCCGCGATCTAGAACCACTGCAACACCGTAGGGATATCGGCTCCCTAAGTGTGTTCTATCGCTTATTCCATCGGGAGTGCTCGGAGGAGCTGTTTAACGCAATCCCGCCGTCCCCTTTCCACCTCAGCACCACACGCACTGGGCAGGGATTGCATCCCTATACGCTGGACTTACCGCGGATGCGTACTAATCGATTCTGCAGATCTTTCCTCTACAGAACTGGTAAACTCTGGAACGCTCTCCCTGCTCATATATTTCCCCCTAAGTACAGTCTCGGATCCTTCAAGAGGAGCGTGAATGGGCACCTGTCAGGCCGGCATGACATTTGCAACCCCCACATACGACCGAATGTCCATAGGCATCGTTAGACACCATAAGGGTGGTTCGGCGCCATATGTCGCGCTTTCAATAAAAAAAAATCAATAAATAAATAAAATGGATTTTGCGACAAATCTCATAGTTTTGTAAAGTATCGTTTGCAAATATCGCATACATTTAGTAGTCCAATGTGAATGAACTTTTATCCAGGTTTGTTTGGAACAGACTATATACGAAATATTTGAAGTTAAGTGCCAAATTTCGCATGAGTCTGCGCACCAACAATAGCATGGAAGCCCATAATTAATAATTGGGAAGCCAGGAGGTAAGATTTTTAAGTAGCAATATAACTAACACTAAAGATTATTCAATGGATAATTTTTTATTTTTTATGGAAACTTACACGGTTGGCTCATAACATTAACTCACTTTGTACTGATTCCTCTCCATGAGAACGCGGGCCATCTCGACCCTGGTGAACCGCTTGCGCTGCGCCATAGGCACGTCCGCTTCATCCTCACCGGCCTCACCGCCGGCCCCACCGCCCGCGCTGCTGCTCACCATCTCCTGGTCACAGCAGACACTCTTGCACTTTCCACTAGGTATCCCACATTTTTTTTATGAAACCTGATATGGATGGCTCCATCGTCCATATTGAACTGGAGAGGGCACAACGAGCCATCCTCAGAGTCATCTGCAGGAAGCCCCTGGTTATCATTCATTTGAACTTTATAAGGCATCAAAACTATTATCTGTTAGACAGCTATTCATCTGTAAAATTGTATGCACTTTCCAGTTTACCTTTGAATGTACGAATGTCAAACGTCTCAGCCGAGCTGCCAGATTTAGAAATAATGCAGTAGTACCCAGAAAAAAACTAAATTCGCTGAACGTTTTGATTACTTTCTATCGCCTTATATCTTTAACAAAATTAAAAGAAATTGTAAATTAGATATCATAAAAGGACATCAATATTTAAAAATAACATACAGAAGTGGTTAAACACACAAAGCTAAGAACAAATTGAAAACGTATTTGCAAATAATTTAATTAAGCCGGAACGACATAGTAAGAGTCTTAACAAGGACCTTAACAGGACACTGCAAACAACACAAACACCTAATGGGCCTTAGTGACACACCGTTGTGCAGGTTTTGTATAAAAGAGGATGAAATGTGTATGGACACATTGTTTGTGAATGTGAACCGCTCATTCACAGTAGAAGCCGTATTCTTGGGGGTTACATTTTTAACCCATGCCAAATACAGGCACTCAACCCCAAGAATGTAACTAGGTTCACAGCTGCAATCGGACTTGGGGGTAGGCTATAAACTTTTGAGAGATCACAATAGATATTCCTAGACCGATAACAGGGCTCAGGGGCCCTAACTTTCACACTTTAAATAAAACAATCATGAGCCGTGTGTATAGGTATTTGAGAGTACTCTTCAGCTACCTTGAGATGTCTCAGCTCTTCCTCAAGCTGAGTGACCTTTTCCCTCAGCTTCTGTCGAGCCGAGCTGAGATTTGCCACTTCCTCTCGGAGGATCTCCTGTTCGCCGGTCAGCTCGTCCACTTTTACTATCAGGTCATCCTTTACCACATTCAAGGCATTCCTGAAAATAATATTATTTATTATAGTTACACTTTTCAAAGATATTTTCATCTGCTGCCATCAACGGTTATCCGCACTGAGACCTCAAGCCGGTTCGTTATACGTTGGCGCCAAGATGGTATTACTGCAGCCACCCAAGCTTTTTCATGACGTGGAACATCCTTCTCAGTCGCTTCCGTACTTCAGGAACCGTTCCCACACTACCAAGAAATTGCAGTCGTTCTTCCGCCACTCCAGGAGCACGTGGGCGGCTGTTTCGTGCTCCGCTATGCAACTGTGGTCGCCAGGCAACCGACGCATGAGGATTGCGAATGCCATGCCGGCCTGAATTAGAAAGGGATCTTTTCGAACCTCGTTTAAAAACATCCCAGGTAGTACTTGGGAAATATGGAGGTGGGCGGCAGCATAGATTGAATAAGTAATGGCGGCAGGCACCCTATGATTAGAATATAGAATAATTTTTGTAATAAAACGATGTATATCTGTTATCTATCACCCACTGTAGCGACTTATCAGATGTGATAGTTTCTGTGTTCAGGGACTGCACACTCAGAAGCCCTTAATGTGTTTCAATTGAAACATCTGTTTACAGTCTCTAACAAACCCACTGCCAGACAGTTGACATGCTTAACTGACACATTTTACATGTTTGTCCTCTTTTCTCGAACTGCTCCTTGATTGCTCGATCGATAACTAAGTAAGTACCTAGTTGTGAATTTTGAGTAATAAAAGCTCATTTAACCTTATTAAATTAATTTTTAAGAAGAAAATAGCGTCACTGTGAAAATACTAACTTGGTGG
The DNA here is from genome assembly GCA_946902875.1 of Nematopogon swammerdamellus. Classification (NCBI taxonomy): domain Eukaryota; kingdom Metazoa; phylum Arthropoda; class Insecta; order Lepidoptera; family Adelidae; genus Nematopogon; species Nematopogon swammerdamellus. The sequence continues at coordinate 11,816,014 of OX336338.1, forward strand.
CTAGTAATTCATTGTTTTCCAAAATGAGATTTTCCACTTCCTTGCCCATTCCTGCAATGTAAAAATTACAAATATTTATATTATAATTATATCTACTTACTTATATACCTATATATTATTATCATTAAGACATCCATTCAGTTGTTATGACGAAACATGAAGCAATGAGAGCTAATAATTCAAACGCTCCACAGTGAGTAACACCACGGTGGCGACACTGCGCCCTGAGGTCCACCGCCCAGTCAGCTTTCGTTAACTCCATAGTAAATAGATTATTTCTCCCGTGTTTGTGTCGGAGTATTTTCGATATTCAGCACATTATTTTTTATTTCACAGGTCCTAAACATTCTCACGTAATGCCTCAGTGCTGTGCAGTGCCAATGTGTTCGAAAAAAGAGGGTGGACACAAGTTTGCAACCGATAGAGATATGTTACGAAGGTGGTTCGTAGCTGTGTATCCGCCGAGACTAGTTTGAGCTATCAAAACATTCCAGAGCATTATGATAATTTTAATTGATGTTTATGACCATTTGCCCGCCATGGAACCTCGACGCCAGAGAGGGGATCTAATAGAGGTGTACAAAATTCTGACGTGTAAATACGATTGCCCTGAGCTGATCCAAATGTTCACATTGAACCAAAACGTTCATCTTCGAGGCCACACCATGAAACTAAGTCGAACAATCTTTAACAGCAATACTCGAAAACATTTCATAACAAACAGAGTGGTGGACGACTGGAACCAACTTCCAGAGGAAGTAATAAGCGCACTTAGTATCAACCAATTCAAAAATAGACTTAGATAAATATCTAACAAATAAAACATAATCTCAAAAAGAGTGCTTAAGAACGATAATAAATAAAAAAAATTTATAAATAAATAAATTTTATGCCTGCTTAAAACCGACAAATATCTATATAATATATTATAAACGCGAAAGTTTGTGAGGATGGATGTACGGATCTTTGTTCCTCTTTCACGCAAAAACTACTGAACGGATTTTGATGACACTTTACAGTACTATAGCTTATACATCAAAACAGCACATAGGCTATATTTTATAAACATATTGTATAATTTTGCCAAAATATTACGATAAATGTCAAGTAAGTCGGAAAAAATCCCGCCATATCTCTTCTCCCAAGAAAAACAAAAGCCTATCAACGTCACTACTTCAATTTAGAATTCTGTTCTTTAATATCTATAAACAGAAACGATAACACAGCTGAAAATCGACCACCAACTTCTGAAATGCTGAAATGTAGAGATCAGTGGCGGCTGGCCCTTAAGTGCACTCGTGCGCCGCACTACCACAAAACAGCGCCTTCACCCGAACGAAATAAACAAATTAAAATATTAAACATTTCCATGAATATCACCGATCGAAGTAAAAATATCAAACTGAATTCGTTCCTATTTCCTAGACAACAAGGCACGATTTTGCTGTACGTAATACGTACTACATACTACGTATCGCCGCCGAGCTCGCCGCCGCCGAGTGCATTAGAAAACACCGCGAACGTCTCTTGTATTGATACTATGAGAAAATGTCTAACGCCGCTGCCCCGCCGCGTGAAACAAAACACTCTTCATACGATTATGTGTGGAACAAGGTTGCGTTCTGCGTGTGACACACGACGGAAAAAGAAGGACAGTATATTGTGGATAGACGCGCGTGCGACACGTCACGACCGAGCCAGCCGACGATGAGCCGAAGTAAGCCGAGATCGTGAACCCGACCGCGTGCACGTGCGGGCGGGAGCGCGCGGGCGCGGCGGGGGCGATCTAAACTCTGGGTCGAAGATACACACAAGCGCTAAGTACCTACATGTATGTACGCTGTTGCACGACTCGACAGGCGAGTCCATTTTTGGAATATGGGTTGTTTCTTATATATAACAGATCGAGTTTGCAATTGAATATTTGAATTATTCGAATATCGATTTAATACATATTCGAATGGTAATTTATAAAATATTCGAATGTTACGACAAACATTAATGTGTTACGAAAATATTTCGCTATTTTAGTTAAAGTCAAAAAATGGAATCACCCAAAGAGCTAGGCAGGCGTTGTTTGGCGCGCCGCGCCTTCTCAGTTCGGGGCGAGACCCGTCGTCGCGTGACGCGTCGGTCGACCGACAATCGCCGCGCCGCTGCGCCGGGATGTTTTGCAAATCCGTTTTTTAGCAGTTTGAACGACTTTTCGTCAGTTAACATGTACATTGTGAAGTTTTCTTCATTGCCCGGCGCGGCAAGGACGCGACACCGACGCGACACAAACATTAATATCAGTACCGCACGCTGTCTGGCCGGGCGGGCGCGGGCGCGCGCGCCGCGCCGGGCACGCCTCGCGCGCGGGTGCGCGCGAGGCGCGGCTCGCTCGTGGCCACTGCGCGCGCAGTGAAGTGTCGCTTTGGTTCTTCGAGCAATTAGGACGCTGGGTGGGTACATAATTTTTGCAAATAAGTCAAGACCGCGGTATCCATTAGATTCACGTCTGGGTATAGTACTAAGTAGCTAGCGCACACCCAGTCCCATAGGTCACCAGCCGCCACTGGTAGAGATAACAGTGAGTAAACCCCCAAAATCACACAATTTTGTATGGCCATTGACAGTACTCTGGACCTTACGACACAGTGGCGCCAACTAGTGGCCAACGCATTAGCCCTCATTCAAGGATATCGAATTGAATATAATGTTTTGAATACATATTGAATTTTGATAACACAATCACGATCTATATACACTTACCAAAGTAGTTATCGTTAACTGTTCAAGCCGACGAGTGTTAGGAACATGGAACAGAGCACAGCATTAGTGTCAGCATTAAATAACGCAGTAGTTAGGTAGGTAATAACTAATAACATTCTGGTTAGAAACAACCCGTAAACAAAACTACATTAACCCCCGTTTTCACCATCTTCAGTTAAAGGGTCTGCCAGCCAATATGAACGAAAATTGATAATAATGTCACTTGTTGATTTGGTAATAAGTGTATTGAATCAATACCATTGGGGCAGTAAAAAAACCAAAAACAATAAAAGTCACCATAACATTATGAGTTCATCTATAGAGCAAAAATCCCGCATAGCACGGAAACGGAACATTATTTCGAGCCGCCCTACTGATCTCGTTCACCACCCCACTTCCCTGCGACTGCACTCATAATGCGCCCCTCGACCCCACAAGGTGGCAAAGCCAGAATGCACGATGTCAAAATGGCTGGTTGGCCCTTAAGTCAAGTCCAACAGTTATTTGTCGGTTATGGTACAATTTCTCATACATTTGACAGGAATTAACTGGTACATTGTAGATGAACTCGAATCTGGGGGCACGCCAATGTGGGGCCCCCGCCATGTCGAGCAAACACGGCCGTACCATCCTTTTCTCAATGCAACTCTGGGTACTTTTGGCCTCTCTGTATCTTTGTTGTGGATTCTTTTATACTTGAATTTTATTTAATAAAAAAATATATATATTGGGAAAAAATTTCTTTGTGGGGAGATGCGTTTCGGTTTGTGTTATAAGTGCAATTCGACCAGTGGGCTGAAGGTGGTGAAAACGGCCGTAAGATAGTGTTACAGCAATAGCTATAGCAATATATTTTGTTAAAGCACAGCACATATAACTATTTTACAGAAGTTACTTTGATGCCACAAGAATAAGAAAAAATATGCAAAATCTTAAAAGTAAGAAAAGTAAGTTAAATTATTTCTCAAAAATTGAAAATTTTCAAAATGGCTAGTTTTTACAGGTTTCACATGAGTATGCAGCTTCTGAGAATGATTGCAAAATGGAAAACAAATTAAAAAAAAACCTAAATAGTAACGGCTGATGGCCCTACATTCAAACGAGTGAATTGGCATACAATATGTAAGTGTCAAATCGAAACACAACACAACACAATGTCAATGATATTTGCAAAATTCTAACGAAATTGGAAACTCATGAAACTGCTAAAATTATGAATTATACACTGTGTTACATTCTTGGTGGTAGGTACTTTTTTAGATTTCACCAAAAATTTATTATGTACTCGTATATGAAACTGAACAATTTTTGGACTACAGTAGAGCCGCGCTAGTCCGAACACGGCCTAATCCGAAGATCGTGGAAATCCAAAAGATCAGAAATTCCGGAATTCCCCCGCATCCGCGACCACCTCTGATATTGTTTTACCTTGCCTCCTTAATTCGTCCACACTCATAACCCTGAACGTGCTCTGGAATGCTCCGCGTAGCAAGAGTTTTTTTCCATAATTTTGGTTTAACTCGGGTAAACACAATAAAGGCATCACATTCAAGTTGTAAACATGTAACATTGACTTTACACAATAAATATGAAGTGTTCAAATGATATATCGAGGAGTAAGAGCTACGGAAACATTGCAAAAAAATTGGGATTCCATAATCCAAACACCCCATTAATTGGAACCCCCCCTGTGTTTGGATTAGCGCGGCCCTACAGTACTAGCTTTATCATTTTGGAAAATTAAACGCAAAAATTGTAAATTTTTCTCGCACTTTTGTACCTAGGTATATAAGTAAAAATATTACCTATGCACATTAAAAGTCCAAGAACAAAAGTTGTTCAGTTTCAGGTTTAGAATCATCCCTTTTCAGGTACTACCTATTAATGTAACACGGTGTATAGTATATTATGTAGTAGTAGTACATTGATATGTACATAGGTACTCACCAGAAGATGCATATTCTCCTGGGTGAACCCAGCTACCTGCAATACCAACAAATATTTTAATCGATATTCTATATTTAGGGTTTTGGATTCTACATAGGGTTGTAAGAGTCATTGTCGAGACTTCTTTTTGAATATTTTGAAGTTACATCATCTTAGAATCTAAGTATACAAACATAAAAATAACAATTAAATGTTACACAAATGTGTAAATAGTTTTGCATGTTATTATGTATTTATTATTATTTATTTAATATATATAATGCAGCTGGATGTGTAGACAAATTTTTTTTGTAAATTGAAATGTAAGTATTTCCTAGATAATCAAAATAAAAAAAGAGTAATCACCTGTAATATCACCAGTGTCCTCCCCCTCAGCTATGCTAGCATCGTTGTCCTGGAAGGAGAGCTCCTGGTACAAAGTGTTGCCCTTGCGGTTCTCTCGCTTTGTTTGAGATTTACCCTTGTTTGAGTTTGGTAGTGCCACTGGTGATGTCGCCTGAATAAAACAATTATTTATTGTAAAAAATTTATAGAGAATATCTATTTAAAAAAGAAACTCTTGTCGTTAAAAAAAATTATTAAAATATTATAAAGGTGGCCACTGACTGGTTTGTTTGTACCAGTATATAACATTTGTGAACTATGTTACAGATTGAACTGTTTTTTTTTTCTTCTTTTGTTTAACTTGTTTATTAGTGCGGTTATGTAACCCTCCCAAAATATTTGCAGCTAATAAAGAGGCACCCTACATAGTTTTGGATTAAAGTTAATAATTCAGTAGTGTAATTTAAGGCGGACATAAGACTCAAAAGGTCAACTTTAAACGAAATTATTGAGCTATTGGTACAGATAAATAATCTGTAAAAAATATGTGTTATGTATTGATCTTTAATTAACAAACATAGGGGGAAAAAAAATATATTTTACTACTTTAGAAAGGTGTTTAATAAATCTCCAAAAAATAACGAAAAGTACGAAAATTTTACTTTCAAGTTAAATTATCTTGAGAAACATCAATTCTTTCAATACAAGACCATCATAGAAATATAGGTAATGTTTTTCCCTACAATCGTAGCGAAAAAATTATTGTTTTCCATCTTTCCAACACGTGAAATTTAATATATAGTGTGATTTTCGAGCAAACGTTCTTCATCGGCGCGACGTATCAGCCACCGCACGAGTAGAACGAATCTCGCACCTATTACATCTGCATACGGTTCATGTTTCAATCACCAGTGCTCGGGTAGCACGGTTTGAGTCTTATTTCCGCCTTAACGTGTTTGGCCTAAATGTTACATACAGCCAGACTCTATATCAAAATTGTTCTTACTTGACTCTGCTGCTTGATCATGTCTGTCTGGTGGGCCTGCTCCATGGTCTGTATGGCGGCGAGCTCGGAGCCTATGGGCGGGGAGGGCGGAGACGAGGATAGGCTGACGGGGGAGCCGGGCATACTCTCCGAATGTTCTACCACGTTCACGGCGCCTTCCAGCGATGCGAAACCAAACGATATCGGACCTGGAAGTACAAAACCAAAGCTTATGTCATAATTTGGTCTAAGATTTGGTTTCTCAGTCTTTACAAAATGTACGTACACGTACATACGTACATTTATGTAGGCACGACCGAAGGGAAGCACTGACGTGGCACCAAGTTCACCCGGTCTTATGGGCTGACATCACGGATGTTGTAGGTGATGAAGCCAACCGTGTCAATTTCCATAAAAATAAAAATAAACATCCGTCCCTTCCTGGAGTACATACCCTTACCAGGTCTGGAGTCAGTACTTCAGGAAGGACGTTGACCTCATGGAGAGAGTGCAACGGCGGGCTATCGAGATGTACCAGCCCTGAGAAATAGATTCTATGAAAATTGTTTAGAATCACTCGACCTGACTACACTTCAGGAAAAAACAAGAAGAGATCTCATTGAACATTTTAAAATACTACAAGGCCCCTATGACGCGCCTAAACTTTAATCCGTATATACAATGAACACTGGCTGGTAAGGGACTTCGTGGAAATTCACTAATTTGGTCATGTGGCAATATTCCCGTCAATTTTTTTTTTTGTGGCTATTCTTTTAAGTGGGGCTATTCTTTTAAAGTACCGGCCCCACACGGTACATTGCGTTTGTTGTTTGCGTTGCGTTACAATGTTTGTCAAAATAATAATTATTATAAAATAAAATAAAATTTGTACAAGATAGTATTGGCACTAGTGATCTAGGCTTACATCTGTGGAAGTGAAGCGGCATAGCTTTAGTGAATAGGAGTAGGTATGGATACAGACCGCTGGACCGGGACATGGGGTTGAGTGCGAGCCGGCCGCGGACCTCGACACGGTCGCCGGCGGTGCTCAGCAGCAGCTTCGTCCTCTCCATGTAGTCCATGTGCGTCTTGAACAACTCCGTGTAACGCTCGTGAAGTTTTGCATATTCCTGAAAAAAATTTTTTGTGGTCAGCTAATAATATTCACAGCATAAATAAAAAAAATAGTAATGCACAATCATGTAGTAACTAAGTATAAAAAAGCGCCATCTATTATTCAGTAGTGTGACTAATCGATTTTTCGGTACGTTTGTTGTATGGGAGCCCCCCTTAATTTTTAACTTTTCTTATTTTATTATTTGTTGTTATATCCGCCATAGTAACACATATTCTGTGAAAATTTCAACGGGCAACCTATCACGGTTCAAGAGATACAGCCCTCGGACAGACTTCCGAATAGGCTTCCGTACGGGATACGGAAACCTAAAAACGATTTGACTGCAATATTAAGGTCGAAGAAGACAGTCAAAAGACAGATATGATTTCCAAGTTCCAACAAAAGAATAATAATAATATAATTGTAATAAGGGGTTTTTGAAGGGAAACTTTTTAACGCACGTTTGGGATGGGGGACCTATCTCAGAATAAGTTAACCATCACGAAAGTATGAACGGCAGTTGCAATGCTCATCATTGGCTAGGCAGTGCGTAGCGCTGCCTGAGAGTCTATGAATCTATTAGAGTCTTTTGAAGTTGAACCATTGTATAAGTTGAAAGGAATATCGCATAGAGGGCGCTATCCCTATAGAAATAAAATTAATAATTGGTTTTGAAATACAAAGCGTAAGAAGCTTCGCTTCTGTTGGATGTCCCACGACACCTCACCTTTTTTTAAAGTAGAGATCATTTTCCACGTAGGTACAATTTGAAACTATGGTAATATCATCTGCACATGTCCACCAAATATAAGTGAAATTAACAATAAATAAATTAATACCTTCTTGAGTTCATTCTCCCTTTCCTCCAGTCTGCTGGCGTGATCCAGTGAGTTCTTGTGTTTCAATTCGAGCATTCTGACAATACTATCTAAGGACTCCAGTCGCGCCGTCAAGTCCTTCTTCTCTCCTTCTGCTACATCTTCTGCTTCTAATAGCTGTTGATAATAGACAATGCATCCATGCAATTTAATATCAGAAGCAAACATGTAGGTACGAATTTATCAAGGAGACCTGTCAAGGTGAAACCGCACTACGAGGCACAACGTGTCGAAATATTCTTTGCAAGAAGCAAATCGCACTACGCGGCAAGCAGCTGATATGAACAATTTTGTGCCGCGCAGTGCCGCGACGATCCGTTGCCGCGTAGTGAAGTCTCACCTTCATTGCGATCATTTGTGGGACGACATATTGAAATAGCGACGCTCTACGCAACTTTCGCACCCATCTGAGTGCTAAGAGTGCACTAGTGAAGACCTGTCTCTGTCTTTCAATATGAAATAGACAAAGTTAGGCAATACCAATTTGGACTGATCGGCGCACTAGCCTGTCTGTCCTCTCGCAAAGAATTCTAATTTATATACAATGATGAAGCAAATCAATGTCATATGCCGCAGTATACCTACCTAGTTATAGACTAATGTTGCAATGTTCTAGTCAACGCTTGCTAACTAATGAGTTTTGATGCAAACCAGCTACTTTACTATACCGCTTCTATAAAGATGTACAGTAGACTTTCACCAGGGCTCAATAGTAGTAATAAATCATACAAAAGAAAAAAAATTATTTATAAAAAGATTGCATTAACAGTTTCGTCTCCAAAGAGGCTGGTGGAAATGCTGGTGAAAGGTCCATGGTATGTCTTTATTATACAGTCTGTACAATGAATGGAATAGTCATTTAATCGTCAGAAATATCCTGGATACAAAACTTTTACATTTTAAATCCAATACAGATATGAAGTCTGAATTTTCAAAAAATTTATATACAACCGAATTCAATAAAATAAAAGATAAAATTACAATAAACCCATTAATTAATAAATAAATAAGATAATAAATTCATCGCATTAGCTCGTCGAAAAGAAAAATAAATTTAAACAATATCCATCAACATTACATTTAATCCCATCAGTAGCTCAAATAAAAAGTAACATTTCAAAATATCACAGATTCAGTTTATCACACTCACAATGTTGTTTATTGTTTATTGTTTATTTATTGGCAGTACACTGCGCTCAGATTTGTCATATTTACATTTTAACATTCCGCCAGTTCGATTATCACAGCGAAGAAGAACTGACAAGAAACTTCACTGGAAACTTTTTCAATGTACACTTAGTCTATAAAAAAATGTTTGCCACTGCCTAGACACGCATGTGCTGATTTGTGACATGCAGCAATTCATGACAAAGTGAAAACATTTTTACTATGAAATTGTAAGGACTACTGGTTTATATCACAAACCACCACATGTCGTTATCGCATAACTAATTAATTACATTCATATCGCATCATTAATTATATTTATTTATGAAGTGATTCTGACAACTTGTGAAGTATATATTATGCAAAAAGTCCGGTGTATAGTGCCATCGTCAAATTTGATAAGAAAATTTATCAAGTCATTATTATTTTTTTTTTATTTGATTTTGTTAGTAAGCAAGTAACATACTACAATGTAGTATAAATGACGAGGGTAAAAAAATAGATACACTAGTATCCATTGCCTTAGAGTTAGTAGATAACATTATGTTAAGTCATACTTTTGTAATAAATTTATTATGTGTCAGAACCACAAAATTCGTCAGTTAAGGCATCTTTAATACTGTAATAGCTTTTTTTGGTTAATATTTTTTTCAGGGTTATTTTGAAAGAATTTTCACCTAAATTCCTTATTTCCTGTGGTATGACCTGTGGAATGACCATAGTACAAAAAAATTCAACAAGTAAACAATACAAATACAAGCCGTGAAACAGAAATAGTCTTGTAAGTAGTTTCACTTGTTCGTTGTGCTTCATTGAGAATCGAATAGTGGCTCAGCACACGCGGATTTCTGCTTAATTTGTCATTCCATTGATATATTAAGTGAGGCAATTGTTATATCTTTTATTCATACCTTTTCGTTCATAGCACGTTGTGTTGCCGGACTAACTCCTAGTTTGGCGAGAATTGTATTCTTGTGAACAATACAATTAAATGCAATTGGTTGAATACGCAAGCAATAACAATAAATAAAATATCAAAAGACCTAATCATGTGTGTTTTCAGCAGTGTTTTTTTTCCATAGGAGCATCCTGAAAAATGGCATTTAAATGCTGACTGACTACAAAAATCGCTTATATCAATATTTATTTTATTTCAGAAAAAAAGCATTACAGACAGCACAGTATCTACATAATAGCCCCAGCAACTTACTGCATGTACGCACCTACATAGGTATTATAAAATATACAAATTAAATATTCATAATAATAATATCATCATCATCTTTACTTCTTGCAGTGTGCTGCTGGACATAGATCTCCCCAAGTCCTTGCTTAGCTGTTCTACATTAATCAATAATATTATTCGCAGGTAATGTACGCGCACTTGATAGAAAAAAATCAGTATTCAATTTGAAATATACGCTGAGCTTATTATCGCAAGCACCATATTGTTTAAAACGCTGCCCTCTCACATGAGATGTCTGGGATTAATAATCGATGTGTGCATACAGGTACCGAAGAGACTTATTTCTTGCATTTTCCACAAATTTCTATCTATAATACCATGTACCTACATACATAATGCCATTGCAGTGATAGAAAACATAAGAAATCAACTTGCAGACTAGCAAACAATGCTGAAGCATAAGCTGTAATTATATATATGTAGTAAAACTATGTACATAATATATGTATGTACATATAACGGTTTAAAGAATATTTATTATCTCAAAAAACGTGCAGGTACACATTCGCTTGCAGAGATTATTATAAGTTGTTACAAAGCAAATACTTAAAATTAAATTTAAAACTAAACATAGTGTAAAACCAATGTATGTACTAGACGTATGATTGGTAAAGCTAATTAATCAAACAAAAATATTCAGTAAACAGACGGACAGACCAACAGACAGACAGACACAGACATTGAAATATTTATAAGATGCTTTTACGAAGGTAAAGTATAAAACTTTTATTAATTTCTTTTATTATTTATTATACATATACGAGTATGAATGTATATAATATGTCGGTTGGCAGTGGGTTGACAGAAAAAAGAATTAGCACCCTGCACGGGTTTTGAAATTACAGTGGTTGTTAAACATTATTAAAATGTTTACGGCTTTACTCATGGTCTATTCTCCGAGCTATGTGGCCCAATGTTTCGGGCCAAACGTATGGCCCATCATCATACACATCGGCAGAACCTTCGTCGGCTGAGACTGACCCGCACTGGCCATCGCTACAATCTTCGCCATCCGCGATGGCGAACAACTGTCAGTTCTACATCAACTGTCGCACCGGCAGAGTGCTCACGAACATGCGCCATACGTTTGGCCCGCAACGTCGAGCCGTAGTAAAGATGTAAACATTTTAATAATTTTGTTGTTTTTTTATTTTTCAGGAAATCAACAGCACAAGTTATACAAACAGTTTATAACATAGAATGAACACTTATGATGGCTTTTTATGAAGATTTCCATAAGGGATTACATTCATGACGTGTTAGGAAACATAACATATGGAAATATAAGAAAAAAGAAAAATAAACCTTAACCAAATGAATAACGATGAGAAAATTTTAATAATTTTAATAGCTTTCTGAAATCTGCCCAGAAGATACATTGCAGATAAGTTAGTACAAAGTACCTACAGATATGGCAGTACTTTTTTTTTAATGATCTGGAGAACTCATTGGTACGCATCCGTGCTAAGTCCAGCTGGTAGGGATGCAATCCCTGCCCAGTGCGCGTGGTGCGTAGTCTGAACTAATAAACCTGACATCTTCCATGATGGTTATAGGCTATTTGTCGTTGAAATCTCTCAACTTAAAGTCACCATGGGGCTGGCATAAGTGAATATGGCTATAGCCCCAAACTTAAATTAGGAATAAAAATATATATATAGATATACACGGTGTTGCAGTTGCCCCCGTAATATTTTTAACTGACATAAAGCGGTTATTCTATATGTGAAACTAAACAACTACTGCGGCGAAAAAACATTTTTTGAAACAAAAAAAAATACAAATTTCAAATACTTCAATTTGTAATATTTCAAAATGTACGGAGAAAAAAAATTTCTTTTTTCTTCAAATTAAAAAGTCGTAGAACAAAAGTTGTTCTATTTAACGTACAGAATCACCCTTTCGGGTTTTACGGTTGGGGTTGCAACACCGTGTATATCATCACGGTGTTTCTGCAAGGGGCTGAGCAGAGCAAGAAAACATTCCATGAAATAAGGTAAATAAAACTGCTCCACCTAAATCATCGTACGCTGGCTAATTGTATTAGAGGTGTATGAAGGAAATGTAGAATTTAGTTCTATGAAATAGTGTATGAAACTTAGAATAATACACCTAACTACTAAATATAACCTACAATGCTGCGACGAGCTGCAGACAAAAGCCAGTATTATACCTTGCTATAAAGATGTACTGTGGACCTAACACGAGCACATTCCCCAAGTCATGTGGAGTAAACAATCTACAATAGTCAAAATTATAATATATATTATACAACACTTTTAATTTTCATACAAGTAGGAAGTCAGAACAATTGATATGCCGATAAGTCTTGGGTTTATAAAAACATTTTATTTATATTTTCACAAAGCATGCTGGTGAAGTGAAAGGTCCACGATACGTTTTTATCTAGATTGCTGTTTGCTCTTGAACTAACAATAAGCACTTATTTTATTTTGTATTTTATTTATTGAAAGAAACCATTTCTTGAAAGGTCAAAGTCAACTGGTACCTCTATGTTCAAATTAAACATTTAATTTTGCATCAAACAGAACTCATGGTTAGCCTGCGTTCCTCACTCCTCCATCTCCCTCCCGCTCATTATAATTCTCTATTCATGATTGAGTTGATGTTTTGTCCACTAACGCCACATGACATTTTTATTTTTGATCTGTAAGGTTTAACATTCGTATAACTGGGTCCGGGACCCCGGGGCTGCAAGTTGCGATTTGGTGGCGCGTACAGCTTCACACGCACAACGCTCACAAGTGATGTTTACACATCATCTGTGAGACCCGGCCAGAACACAAACAAAACAAAAAACCGGCCAAGTGCAAATCGAACTCGCGCACTGAGGGTTCCATATCGCCATGTCATAGTCAGCGCCACTCACGCCATCTATGGCGTGTTTATGAAATGCTTCATATTAGTTAAAATGCTTCATACTCCTTTCGGTAGATGGCGCGCGCGCTTACACTTTTTAGTTTCATCTATGGGAACCCCCGTGAATTTTTCACTTTTATTATTTTTATTATTTGTTGTTATATCGACCATAATAACACATAGGTATTCTGTGAAAATTTCAATGGGCTACCTATTACGGTTCAAGAGATACAGCCCTCGGACAGACGGACAGGTGGACGGGCAGACAGACAGACAGACAGACAGATGGCGTAAGCTTAGTTATAGGGTCCCGTACCGGATATGGAACCCTAAAAACCCTAAGAACCCTAAGCGTCCACTGCTGGACATACGCCTCTCCAATTTTCCTCCAGTCCTCCCGGCCTTCAGCGATACGGAACCACTGCTTTCCGCCGACATACTTGATGTCGTCGTTACCACAAGTGTTCGTAAAACTTGACGGCATAATAAGAGAGTTGACCTTCTGTTCGGCATGCTTCCTGGCGGCCTTCTCTCTCTCGTACTGCGTGACGAGCTGCTCGTTGTCTTCGCGCAGCAGCTCGAGCTCCACGTCGTGCAGCTGGTTCGTCTGGTAGGCCGTGTCGAGGCATTCCAGCACGTTCACCAGCAGCGGCATCAGACTCTTCACCACGTCCTCGTCGTAGCGAGCTATCATCCGCTCAAACTCCTGCCATCATTATAAATTGTCTTAGATACAAGTAAACAGACAATAAAGAGACCATTTGACGACCCGACCAATTACAGTTTGAATGCAAGGGCAAGACAATTAAGAGATATATTCATCGCACCGTCCGAATTTTAACCCAGAATACTGGGTTTTAGCCGTCATCGCTATTTCAATTAAATTTTTTGCACCTGGAATTGATTCTGTCAACTTTAGAGTCGACCCTTCTTTATTGTTGTATGCAATCAATAACGAATTTTGAATCTTATGCTGTCGTCACCAAAGTCGTATTTGACATCAGATACGACATGACTTGAAACTTTCAAAATTATAATATATTCTCATACTAATGAAGTATGTATGTCGGTTACAAATTTACGAAGTTTTGGGGAGATGTAACGCCGCCGAAAATACTGAACCTGATAAATGCTCCCTGCCAACGTTTGCACTTTTTCCGACATGACGACATTTGAGTCTTCATGGGTCCCGTAAATGGTCTCCGTCGCATATCCGCTGCTCGAACTCATCTCTTCTAAATTCATCTTGACGGTAGGCGAAACTGGCCGTATCAATCCGCGCGCATCGCGTATCTCTGCAGCCGCTGATGGATAATGTTACGCAGATGTGTTAGTCATCCTGCGACAACCGCATCACAGTTTATGCAAAATCTGGAGGGCCTGTTGACAAGACAATACTGACATGTAGATAACTTCTCCAAGCATACACTGTAACATTGGAGTGAACGACTGGTAAAGAGCCAAACAGCAATAACAAAATGAATATGAAACACTGCATGAGGATGTAGGAAAAAAAAACTAGTATATTAAAATCATGTTTCTTCCTTGAAAATGTATCTTAAAATTTTTTTTTTACTAAAATTGTGTGATAATGAGCATAGCGGTAGGTGGTTGAGTGGTCTGGCAGTTTTTTCTCCGTTCGGTAACTGGTGTAAAACTGTAGCTCCCTTCCCTTGCCCCTTACTCAAATTGAAGCCGACTGGGTTGGTACCACCGTACTGGATGTAAGATGGCCGCATAACAGCTCAGCTGTGTTCTCCTCTAGTCCAGTATAGCAATCCAAAGGGAAGCCTCCGGTATGGCACCTACCTTCTTGGAGATGATATTGGCTGGTCGGAGCATGTGCTTTGGCCCCTCTGACTCAGCCACCCATAAAAAAAGAAACTAGTGCGTCTGAATATTGTTAAATTTATGACATTATAAGTTTATCAAAGTTGAACCAATCGTCTCTCTCGTCCAGGTCTCTCGACACAGCCACCCATGTTGGTTTACATAAAAAAATATATATACATACCTAATTAAATTATCTATCACTAATATTTTTCTTGAAGCCATACAAAGCGGGTTATATATTTATGTATGTATGAAAATATAGGTCAAAGGTGAGACTGCACCATGCGGCACAGTGCACTGCAACTTTGTATGAATTAAACCGCGTGGCACTGCAAGGCACGACAAGCCGTTTGCATGGAAAATGTTGCGCCGCACAGTGCCACCCCACTCCTCTGCCTCATGTGGTGCGGTTTCATCTTTAGTATACCAGTTAATGAAATTGAAACAAAACAGGAAAGGTCTTGTGAAATAAGCCTCACTATAAGTCATTCGGAGCGACCTGAATCTTTACAAACTTACATAGCTTGCTTCTTTAATTATTTATTGACCTCTCATTTTGACACTTTATACTCAGTTCTGTCTTTAGTATTCTTGTTTGGTATAAATGTGGATGTTTTTTGAGCAGGGGACAGCGACACAGCACGATGTGCACCGATACTGACACAAATTCACTTCATAGCCGACAGGACATCGGAGCGAGGCGGAGGCCGCCTAAAACTTTAAGCATATTTTCTTTACCATTGGTAATCTTAACCTGCCGGCTCCCAACTGGCTCAGGTATGATGAGCAGGTATTTCATATGTCCGCCAGCTCCCTTCTAGATCTGGGCGGGTATTCATCTAGTACTATTTCAGTGAAATTTTCTTATTAGAACGAGAGAGCACTTTAGATAGATGATTAAAAAACCTTTCCATTGATATGAAACACACCTACAAAGAATACTGAACTCAAACAGAAAACAATATATTCTGACACCTCTCTCTTTTTTTTATTTATCCTTGCAAGATTCAATGGCCTCGTACATACATCGTTCCGCATTTTAGTGGCAGCGTTTTTCACCTACAATTTGGTACACAACGTGTAAAGGGATTGTAAATTTTAGGTTAGAAAAAATTCAAAAAAGTCGGGCGTGTTTAATTTTTCCTGGGGTTGAAAAAAATCTGTATGTGCTTCTAAATAAGTAAATCCTCACTTGTTTTCCGGGAGTCAGGAAGGGGGGGGGGGGGGGGGGGGGGGGGAAGGACGATACTGGATGTTTCGAACAAAAAGTAACCAAGAGTCATAATATTTGTGCACTAGGCATGTAAAACAATAAGACCTTCAGATTTACGTATTATTTGGGAGAGTAGGTAATTTGATGCTAAAAGCAGTTTAATCGAGCCCAGTCGCGCCACCCACTCACTGCACCTACAACGCATAATGATCAGTCAATACTGTAGTCCAGTTGCATTAGGTACCTATATGACAATTCATTCCATAGCAATCCAAAGCGAGGATGCACTGCCTTCGCATGTATCTACAACAGCGACTTAGAAACTAGCTACATCCGGACGTTCGGGATGATATTATGATGCATTTTGCATAGAGAACGGATTAAAACGTACTATTGTAAATATATTTGAGATAGGATGTGGATGTGACGGTCTGGTCACTTACGTCGCTGAGGTGCGCCGTTCCACATCGTAGTTGCTGTGTTGCGGTTGAGTTGTTGCCTGCAGGCTGGTTGAAGCTGGCGACCACTGGTACGATGGTTTAAGCGGACAATATGCACGAGAACGCAATTAATTGAGCACACAGATAGCAGACGGCAGACTTGAGCAGACCAGACAGACAGGAAGGATGTTGGGAGGATCGAATGATCGAAGAATAGCAACTTCACTTCGCTACGCTACGCTCCTCACATTATATTCTTTGCTCGCTAACACACTGACGGACACACACACACACGCGCTCTCAACCTAAGCGATGTGATCTTTAGTTTCGTTCGAAAAGTATTATGGAAACTTATTAATGATATCGTAAACTTTCTTCACAATAGAACAGAATGGAAAATGTTTTATTGAATAGTAATAATATGAGAACGCACAAACTGAAAGATTACGTAGGTAGATAAATAAAAGGTGCACTTATCGCTTCCAGTTTCTTGCAGCTATTTTCTGTCAGGTAACATTTGGAAATGATTACTTTGCACTAGTAAATAAAACAAGCCCTTCTAAATTTTGTAAAAGACGATTATGTCCTGATAGAAACATAACATGTCATTATTATTTTTAACTTTCGTTTAAAATATCCACGATTTAACATCTCTAATCAGTAACATTAAAGCTGCGTTCGTAATTGAAATTTTACGCATTGAGTGCATTACTGCTATTAAGATGTATCTCTCTCTTTCAAATGAAGACGAAAAGAGAGAACATTGCATAATTTGATTATTGGTGCTGTGTGTGTAGATTTACGATGCTAAAGCACCGCATCGAATGCTAGCTGCTACCACGCATAGCCGCAGAGCTAAATGAAAATTTATGTTTTCGGCTATGCGTGCCGTAATTTGTGTCGGCTATACGTAGGATCTAGTCAGTGATGTCGCCGTAATTTGTGCCGTTTGTGTGTATGTCTATTGTCTGTTTTCTTGCAAGACGGAGGAAAGTGACGTTTGGAGTGTTGCCAGTTCAGTTTTCGATAAATGTTTAATTATGATGATGTAGGTAGGTGATAACGAAAAATTTATCGATTCATTTAAATAATGAAATGCTTTAAACTCAAATATTTAACTGTTGAATTTTATTTACAAAATCTTCGGCTAAAAGCAAGAAGAAAGTTAAGTTGGCAGCACCACAGGTAGCGCATGTGTGTGTGAGAGTGTGTACGTGTATGTGTATATTAATAATCTGTCGTGTGCATAGTGATACCAGAAGAAAATATGTTTTTGGAAGTGGACTGAAATAAAGTTGCTATTTTCGTTTTCCACTCCCTATTATTATATTTTTGGCTCACGAACTTTTTCACAGGACAACAAAAATCATTATCACTATCACTCATGTTATGTATGACCATCATCGTAGTTACCTACCCTACCATAGCAATGAACGCAATTAACCAATGGTAAATATTTTTTTCATTGAATAGGATTGCACAGAGCAGCGATCGGCGGCCGTCTTCCCCAAGCCGGGCGGGCGGGGGTGCGACGTGGGTTTTCGCTTTGTGAAACTCATTGTTGAAAAAGATGCCAGTTGCAAATCTGGCCAAAGGACCGCTCTGCACCATCGTGCGGTCACAAAATGTCGTAAAAGGCGACTAAGGGATAAGGACAAGATGCCGTGCTAAAGGGCGACAGGATCGCCACCTCTCACCTTAGCACGGTACTTCCACCGAGTCATGCAGCAGGTGGGTCTTCGTGCCTTACTTGCTGCTTGATCGATTTAATCTTGTTCGAATACTTTGCGAAACGTGGTGGTCGGTGTTGTGCTGTAATTGACCAGAGTTCTTGCAGCACAACACCGATTACTCTGCTTACCCCGATTGTCGGGATTCAGCGTGTGTGATATGTATGTATGTAATTAATTATTTATAATATTATACACGGTGTTGCAACCCCAACCGTAAAACCTGAAAGGGGGTGATTCTGTATTTGAAATAGAACTTTTGTTCTACGACTTTTTTATTTGAAGAAAGAAAATTTTTTTTCTCCATACCTACATTTTGAGAATAGGTAATTAAAATTTGTTTCTTCACAGAAGTTGTTTAGTTTCACATATAGAATAACCCCCTTATGTCAGTAAAAAATATTACGGGGACAACTGCAACACCGTGTATTACGAGCGTAAGGACATGCCCATACGATAGTAGGTAATACGATCTCAGTTGGTAACTAATGTCCTCACTAAAGTGGTGGTAAAAAATAATGCTTATAAAATTATTCATTCAAACTATTCTCAAATTAATTAATTTGCCAAATAAAAATAATCGAACTATAATATAATGTAAATTTCGTTTAATGGGCACCGACGACGGCGTGTGTGCCCAACGTGAAGCATGCGCGGGAAATTTTGAGTGGCCACTCGCTAGCCCGACCTCGATTAACACCCTCCTCTCCTGCCGATGGGCCCGGATATGTTCGGCGAAGCCATCGCAAGCTTAGTTCCACACCTTTCCCCCCTAATGTATGCAATATTCAGTTTTTTTTGCTCAGGCGTTCTTACTATGGTTTGACAAAAACTTTTATTTTATTTTAATTTAATTTAGTTACATATACCTACATTTACATTTCTTGAGTTTGTGTGGGCATGTACTTACGTTAGTAATTTATATAAGTGAATGCTAAAAAAAAAATAGAATATTTTAGTTCCTCGCCCACAAAAATGAGAAGCTTTATCTAGTAAGAAGTTTTTACATGATTGCTTACATGGTAATGTTAGCCCATTACACCTTGCTTCTGTCGGAACTAGGTGCCATTTCCAAAGGTCATTTCAGTGCTTTCCTTTGGGCGTGTTGGCTACACTGAACTGAAAAAGACGATGACATTACGAGTGTGGCCGGTGACGTTTTTTGTAAATTGCAATATTTATACATACCTATTGTAATAATGAAACACAGGTTGCATAAAAACACGTTTTGACCATGTGATTTGTACAATTTATCCACTAAATAAAACAAATAAAACACTGTACCTTGTGGTGTAATCTGTTGTTATTACCTAACTGCTAACACATATAGCAATTTATTCAAGCTTAATTGGTAAGATCATAAATATATAATATATATCGGTGGGTAATGGGGGTTGCCGGTACTTATAAGAAGTAAATTAATTTACATAGGTAATATTATAATCACATTTATAAATCAACCGATATTCTTAGCGCCCTTTGCCCTACCGTTCAACGGATTCCTTTATTCATGTGTTTTCATTTTCCAGGTCAGACGCAATTTTATAACATTTAGGTACATGTAAGTACTAAATAGGTAAATAAGAATGACATTTCAGATACACATTAATCGCCGTCATTTTATTCTATAGAACACAGATGACATTAACTATCGAAATGTTTAGTATTGTATAATATATGAAACTATCTATCTAAGTACCTTGAAACATTGGTTTTGGTTTCTTAAGTACCTATAGGTGTTAAATAGACTATCTAAGAACACTCATTGTACGTTATGAGAATTTAAATTAGGCATATTGTATGTTGTACTTAACTATAATAAGTACATATTATATTTTATAACTTGCAAATGTTTTGTGCGGGAAAATTAATCTTACTGAAATCGATAAAATATCTTGGGTATGTATTAGGTACATAATTCATCAGTAATTACCTATTAATCGATATACACTTTACGTATGTACTGAACGTTCTTGTGTCTGTTATAGATAGGTACCTACCTAACTTGAATTGTAATAAAATAAATTACGTAAGTAAAATGTGGGGTAACTTGTATTCAGTAGCGCACATGATAATATCTATTTTTAACCCCCGACGCAAAAATATGGGCTTTATAAGTTTAGACGCCTACATCTGTCTGTATGTGTGTCTGTCTGTGGCATCGTAGCTCCCAAACGGATGGACTGAATTTGATGCGGTTTTTTTTATTAGTTTTATATTTCCTTTATTTTGCATTTTAAAAATTTATATTAATTTTACATATATTGTACAAAAGTAATAAAAATACACAAAATTAATACAAACATTAAAAACGGTAATAGCGCCGGCGGTTTAACCGGGATGGTTTCTAGATACGAGTATGTTTGATGAAGATCAGTTCAGCTGATTCGAAGTTTTCTTTTACGTCTCTTAAAAAAAGTTTGAAATACAAGTAATATTACTTACAAATTTAAAAACAACCCCCCGACACATCAACAACCCTAAAAAGTCAATAATTATTTCATACATACATACATATCACACACGCTGAATCCCGACAATCGGGGTAAGCAGTGTAATCGGTGTTGTGCTGCAAGAACTCTGGTAAATTACAGCACAACACCGACCACCACGTTTCGCAAAGTATTCGAACAAGATTCAATCGATCAAGCAGCAAGTAAGGCACGAAGACCCACCTGCTGCATGACTCGGTGGAAGTACCATACCAAGGTGAGAGGTGGCGAGCCCGTCGCCCTTTAGCACGGCATCTTGTCCTTATCCCTTAGTCGCCTTTTACGACATGCACGGGGAGAGATGCAGTGGGGCTATTCTTTTTAAGTACCGGGCCCACACGGTACTTCATAATAATTTCAGTTTAGTCAAAAGCGTCGGAGGACCGTCAAGTGAATAAAATAAAACTCGAGCTGCGGGGATCGGGGGACGCGACCGAGTGTGCGACCCGAACGCGGGCAGACGCGTGAGGGTGTCTCATCTGTGGTAATACGTCGTTGATGGTTGTAACCAGTTTGCAAAATTTTCTGAGTAAATTACTCAGGGATTGAGTTTGGATGGTTAGCAGCCTATTCTGTTTTGAGTTTTATTTTATTTACTTAGCGGTCCCTTGACGCCTTTAACTACACTGACATTATTATTTTCTTAATTTTTTAAGGGTTGTTGCAGTGTCGGGGTTTTTTTTAATTAGTAATTTAACTTTTTTTGCGGTTTTGGTGCAATATAGACTAGTCTCAAGTTTAGCGGGCGTGATATCGTCATGAAGTCATCAAAATCACACATATTATATTACATTATGTTCAGTAAAGTCACACATAAAAACATAAAGTCCTAAGACATAATGTGTTGGCGTGGTCGGCCAATGACTAGATAAGGCTTCCTGTGTAGTTAGTGACGGTATACCTACTGCTCGTGGACCTAGGAAGGAACTGGACTAGCTAGGCGGACCATCTCTTTACAAACTTAGGCACGTTTTGAAAACGTTCAGTTAGTGGCAGATTTTCTATTCGACAATAAAACATCCAACTACTACATAATTGGCACACATTGTTTTAAGTTGATCCCCTAACCCATTACATCAATTCAATTGTCTGAATGTTCGATATAATTTGTTCCGGTACTTTATATGACTGCTTGATAATATTTATAGTGCCCGTAAAATATCACTTATTCATTTTATAAATTTTTAGTCTGATCAAAAGCTCGCATGTAGTTAACTTATTTTAATTAGACCAACGTTGATGCGCTATACCTAAAAGTTTGATAAATATTCGCGATAAACAATAAGTAGATACATTAACTGGCTTAGGTTAGTGATATTGTTATTGGCAATGTAGGTAGGTAGTTAAGTAAGATAAAAATTTATCATTTGTATCTCTTTCGATCTCCAATTGACAGTGAGTAAAAGTTTATCCAAAAATAAGTTATTAAATGTCAGGTCATACCTGAAATGATTTTATGTCTAAAGATATAAATACGTTTCTCATTTTAAAACGGAACATTTTATTATCTATTATATATAAGTACATCTGATTATATAATTTTAGCAATTAAACCATTATTCATCTATAAGTACGTAAATGTTTGCTCGTATTCTCGAACAATATATTTTTATTTTTCTTTTCAAGTAAATTTTTGATATAATTTATTCAATAATGGTTAAAGTTATATAACTACGTATTCCTGTATTTAGGACTTGCACTGCTGCGGGATATTCCGCGTTACACAGCAACGTTTATACTAAGACGATATAGTAATAATAACTGTGCTTCAAGCCATGCCTTGCGTCCCGCACGGTCAATTTGGCGCCACACGAGGCTACTAAGCGTGTCAACACTCCCTTTTCACAAGTACCTACCTACTAAGCGTAAAATTGACAAGCTCACGCGTTGCTTCAATTTAGAGGCGTGTTATGTAACACGCGACCACGCACGGCGAGTGAGTAGATGGTAGTTAAGTAACTAAGTAAATGTACAAATAGCGATAAAGGGAGGTTCGTATTAACACGTGTCACCAACGAGAATGAATACTTCTATTCTCGAAGCGTGTCATCACATCACATCATTGTGTCGTCTCGTCACTCACGTCAGCCCGAGTGTTCAGTGAACATCTTTCTCGTCGAATCGTCATCGCTAGGCCGTAGCGTCGTCGTCGTCATTATAGCTCGTTTTTCGTTGGCCAGCTGCAATGACCTAGGTAACTCTCATAAGATCTGGATAAAAGCAGTGGCGACATGATAGTGTTGAGGTACAAAATGAAGCGACTGACAATATTGTTGTTTAAAGTTAACGGTGACATTAGTAGAATCTAACGCATCCAGCGGAAAGTTCAATGACAAGAAAGGAAACCGGAAATGTACATTTTCACGTAGAATATGAAGTGGCTAATAGGGTGGTATATATTGGAATTTCTCAGATGCTTGATATAAACAACCTGTGCTGCGGTAGCCGAGGCGGTAGTACAGGAAAATAATTGTAAATGTTGTTTAATCGGTCTTCCCCAACGAGCAGGTTTGGTGCTGCTTTTTGGATACAGGTGAAGTACTGAACTTACGACGTACACCTCGTTGATTTGCTGCCTTCGAGAAAGTATGTATTGTACCTGAAGATTCGGCCTTCCTACTGGTGACTTGCTGTCTTCGAGAAAGTATTGTCCCCAACTACAATCTCTTCAAGAGGGGCGTGAATAGGCACTTGTTAGGGCGACATGGCAATCGCAACTCCCGCATGTGACCGAATGTGCATGGGCGTCGTTAGTCACATTATCGGTGGCTCGGAGCCACATGTCGCGAGTTCTATAAAAAAAGGATACCTTTTACTTGTACGCTCGGCCTTCGGCCTTATCCTCGGTGATTTATCTACTATGTCAAAGAAAATATATGGCAATTTTATTATGTCTTACGGGAACGCGGCCTTGTTTTCAGCTTCACCCTCAATGGCCTACTGTCTTCGAGAAAGCATGTCATTTTCACGAATAGTGGTGCGGCCTTCGGAATCGCCATCTAATTGGTGAATTGCGTCCTGCCTATCTTCGAGAAAGTATACTTTTCACATGAAAGCAGCTGCGGTACTCGATTTAAGAAATTGTGGTGTGTAACCTTACTGGCTCGGCCTTATTTAGGTAGGTGACTTTCTACGAGAAATCAGGTATAAATAGCTAACCCTCGGTGCACGAGTATTGAGTCTATCATCCACTTGACAGGTTTTACTTTTTAGAGGTTTAACCTCATACCACCTCATACAATAAACCTATGTTTGGTTAGGTACCCAGAAGTGCATTAAATTGAGAATGAAATTTTTAAAATTTTATTTATCCTACTTTATGACCATTTGCGGTTTCCTTGCCTTGCAATCGGATGAATCGGACGTACGACGGGGAGCGCCTTACTACCTACTGGAGCAGCAACATCCCACACGACCACCGCACACGATAACGTTCCAAGGACGAAGAAACTTAAAATGTTGCCAGGAAATTATGTTGTCATTCTGAAATCATGAGGGGTAAGGGGAGGGGGAAGGGGGATTTTGCAAACCAGAGCGTGATTTGTTAAATGGGGCATAATATATACTTATTAAGTACGATCTAAAGTAAGGAGTTTGGGAGTGTTAAAAAGGAAATTCATTCAAACGCTTTTAGAATTTTAAAAGATATAAGGAAAATAGAGGTAAAGAATCGGTCTGACAAATAAGAGAAGCGTCCTGTATGTATGCTATCCGGAGAAGCGAGAGTGGGGGCGAGTGTGGTAGGAGCGGTAGTGGCTGTAGTGGTGGATGTAGGGGCAGTCGACTCGGTAGGGTCGGTACGGGCGGCGCGGGCGCTAGGAGTTGAAAGTGTATGGCGAGAGTGCAGAGTTGGGCCGTTGTTGCTCGGTTGGTGAGTTATTCGGTGCTGTGGTCGTCGATGACGACGATGGACGGCGAGGGGGTGGCGCGGTCTGCGGGGAGGGCGGCGGGGGCGGCGACGAGTGCGGCCGGGGTCGCGGGGGTGGGCTCGTCCGAGAACAGCGGGTTCTTCACTTCCATGTCGCCAGTCTGAAACATTTAATTTTCATTAAAACCTCATTAAAACTATACCTATCTACATTTATATAAGTTTAAAATAAAAAAATATATTATGTGCATTTGTGGGTACATTTCGACTGAAAGACGTACCTACCTACTAGTCGAGGAGTGATTGAATTTATTTGGAACTAGGTTTTGCACGCGAATCCGCTCGCGTGAATTTAATAAAAAAAAAAATTTCAGCAACTTTCGCGGCCGCACCCACAACAGCCCACCAAAGTTTCATCGTAATCTTATGACTGGTACGAACCAACCGAACCGGCGTCTTATGAAAACTTGCTCAATATTTATTCACTACCTAGCCTCGACAACCGCAGGAAATTACTGGAAACTATGACACTTCATAAAGTATGCAATAATGGCATCGACTGTCCCGACCTACTTTCAAGGATACAATATCGCATACCACAAAAATCTAGTCGATGTCATGCTACTTTTCAACTTGGTCGCTGTCGAACCAATGCAGGTAAACGCGTACCCCTGCGAAGAGTATGCGAAAACTACAACAGATACTTCTCTCATATAGATATTCATTTTTCTAAACTGCTCACCTTCAAAAGAGCAGTGTTAAATAATTTAAATTCTTAAAATCATGTAGATGAGCCTAAGGTTGTGCTCGTTCAGACCGCGCCATGATCAGGGAGTCGCGGTCGGCGAGGGTCGGGCGGGGCCGCCGGGGTTGCCGTTGATCCATCCTTATGCGGTGAAGTTGGACAAGACTGATATTTTATTTTATTTAATTTTTTTTATTTATTTTTTTATGGTCTGTCCTAATTCTGTTTGGTTTGGGTTCCGCCTCGATAGGCTGCTTCATGGTCATAATAGGTCTATGTAAGAGATGATAACTATAATGTTTTACGTGCTTGGTGTGGCACAGTATGCATAAGGTGAGGTGTCTGCTTTCGTGGTGCTGTTATATTTTTTTACATTATGTATTCATTCATAAGCGCTATGTGAATTACATATATTGTGTGTACGCTTTAAATTTTCATTTAATTAGTAAGCAAAGCATTTGTGAAAAACGTCGCTGGTTACATACCTAATTGTTTATTGTTTCTACTGTCTCCATAACCTACATATGTATGTAATTGTTTGTTTTTCCTAAATAAATAAATAAAATAAAAATAAAAACCAATCATACGATTACGATGAAACTTAAACGAAATCATAGGAGACGAACGAACGAATAAAATATTAATTTGTATATAAAGTAAGATGTGATCGGACCTAATAATAAACCGAGGGCCACTAAAAAAAGGTTTTCAGGTAAGTATAATATACTAATTCCACGAAATCTAGACTTATATATTTTATTAACTAGATATGACTAGATATATTTCTCGGTGACGAATGACCAAAAATCGAAAACATTTGTTGACCATTAATTTTAATTATTTTTGAATTTTCGAATGCTTTCGGTTATTCGGTAATTTATTTCACATTACGTCTTACAGCATCTTACGCCTAAAAGTCTAAACAACACATTATATTGAACCACCACCGTGCGTGGTTGACCACTAATCGTGGTTCCTTACTTAAGAATAATGTTCTGGTTTCAAAAGTTCTGAAGGAACAGGTGTTTTAGAGTACACCATCACTTTAGTTCTGTTGGTATTTGGTGATACCAGCCGCCAGGAAACTTCTCGAAGGTTCGATGTCACAACATCACAAGACAAGACAAGTAATATTTGAAAAGTTAAAAGTTATTGCACGGTTTACAACCAGAGCAATTCGTATGAACGAAGTAACATTTTGTATGAACGAAAGTTCTTGAAAGATCGTAGTAGCGCTTCGAGCGCAGTGCACGCTTTGAGCTCTTGAGACTGTGTGAAGAGTGTTCGTCTTCGCTCCAATATCACGGAATATAATATCCTGTGACTTTCATTTTACGAAGTTTAGAGAACCCTCGTACAAAGCTTCTAGCGGAATATTAACGGGAAGGACGTCACATAGAGAGAGAGTAGGTATATACATACATATGACACGCTGTTTCCCGACAAAGCAGAGTAATAGGTGTTGTACTGCAAGTACTCTTGTAAATTACGCAGCATAACACCGATCACAAAATTTAGCATTGGTGTATTAGGACAAGATAAATATCAAGCAGCAAGTAAGGCACGAAGATCCACCAGCTGCATGACGCAGTGCCAAAGTAAGAGGTGGCTACCCTGTCGCCTTTCAGCACGGCTCCCTGTCATTAGTCGCCTTTTACGATATGCACGGGGTGAGATGCAGTGGGGCTATTCTATGTAAATACCGGCTCCACACGGTTACATATGAGAGTAGATAAAACTGGTATAATATGTTACTCTGCTAGCTCTTCCTCGTGCTTTAAGACCAGTACCCGAAAGTAAATAATGAACATCGAACTTTAGAAATAGACAATCCGGTTGTAGAGCGTCGTCCCTGTCGCACCTGTCGTCCTGGTTGCGTCGAGACGTTTGAGTTCATGCGACAGGGACGACGCTCTACAAAAGGATTGTATCTTTCTAAAGCTCCATGTTCATTATTTACTCTCGGGTATTGCACCTAGGTAGGTGCCGACCATAAGTGGATTTGGGATGGAGAGAGGCCCCATCTCTGCATTTGCTTAAAAAGTTATTTATTTCAATAGAAGGAGAAAACCGACACCACAGAAGATAGTAGAGAGAAGACAGTTGTCCTGTCCTGTCCTAACTGTCCTGCGCGGCATTCTTTTTCGTCTCTTCCAGCAGAGTCCTCAGGGCTACCAGGTACTCTCTGTTCCCGTTAGGTAATGATCTTCGAAAAAGATAAGTAGGTGGCCACATTTCGAATTTGGAATTCTAATGGGAAAAACAATTAAGTTCTCAGATGTCGCGTTAGCTTAGACTCACGGGGAAAACAGGGGCTGTAAGTTTGGTGGAGAGTAAAAAATAAGACCAGCGGGAAGTAGGCCATTAAATTTAAAGGGGAAGTAAGTAAGGGCTTGTAAAAATTCAGGTCCCAGATGTCGCGTTTGCTTCAACACACGGGGGAAAAAGACAGGGGCTGTAAGTTTGGTGGGAGTAAAAAGATAAGGGCAGCGGGAAGTAGGCAAGTAAAATGGAAGTTAGTATGGGCAAGTAAAAATTCAGGTCCCAGATGTCGCGTTTGCTTCGACACACGGGGGAAAAAGACAGGGGCTGTAAGTTTGGTGGGAGTAAAAAGATAAGGGCAGCGGGAAGTAGGCAAGTAAAATGGAAGTTAGTATGGGCTTGTAAAAATTCAGGTCCCAGATGTCGCGTTTGCTTCGACGCACGGGGGAAAAAGACAGGGGCTGTAAGTTTGGTGGGAGTAAAAAGATAAGGGCAGCGGGAAGTAGGCAAGTAAAATGGAAGTTAGTATGGGCAAGTAAAAATTCAGGTCCCAGATGTCGCGTTTGCTTCGACACACGGGGGAAAAAGACAGGGGCTGTAAGTTTGGTGGGAGTAAAAAGATAAGGGCAGCGGGAAGTAGGCAAGTAAAATTGTAGTTAGTAAGTACGGGCAAGTAAACATTCAGGTCTCAGATGTTTCGTTTGCTTCCACACAGGGAAAAACACAGGGGCTGTAAGTTTGGCGGGGAGTAAAAAAATTTGTGGAGCGGGAAGTATGCAATGAAAGGGGAAGTAAGTAAGGGCAAGTAAAAAAGTAAGGGTAAGGGAGCTAGACCCGATAGCGATACGTACCGTAGCGAAGCCGGGACACTCGTACACTGTGTAGTCGCCCTCCTCGTTCTCCTCTTCGGACTCAGGGTCGGAGATGGAGCCGTTCCTATCGTCCGTCCCGGAGCTGAAACACATAGTCCCTAAGTACGGATCTTAGCGCTCAATCAACATAATATTATGTTCTGCGCTTTCTACGTCAGTTTGTCTAGTCATTTAAATGAGTGATGGAGTGAGTAGGTACGTGTTTGAGTGAGTAAATGAGTGAATTTGTGAGCGAGCAAGAGAAAGAGAGAAAGAGTTGCATACCGTTCCATGGCGATGATTTGCTGTTTCTGGTGCTGGTAGTGGTACATGTGAGCGGAGTGGGCGAGGCGGCGGTCCCCGGAGTTGTCCCCGCTGGGTCCGGTAACTCCGTATGCGGGGTAGTCCACGTCCGCCGCCGCCTTTGCCTTCCTCGAAAGCCTGTTCACAATATTTTTTTTTTCGAAATTTCAGAGATGTGCATGGTCTAAGAATTACTTTAAAAATCTTCGTTATCTTAAACGTCGTACTTAGAAAGCGGAGGATCACGGGCTCGATACCCACTGGTTTGCATAATTTACTTTCTCTTTACGAATTGTATAAGTTTTGTGCGTTCTCGACCATTATTGAAAGATTATTAATTAAGTGATGGTAGTATTCTGATGGAAATGGTCGATCACTGTTTATAGTATCATCACCATTGCAAAAGGCAGACAGGATGGCAGTGTCGAGGCCGCACTCGCAATTCGATTCTGCGACAATTTTGAGCTACGTTCATCTCCTTGGACATTCGTGGGAGTTTCTGAATCCACGAATACCCGATGTAGTGACCTATGTTAGTATTCCATACACATATACAGTCATATAACACTTGAGTAATCATTTTATATACGTACGTGTACCAGCCGAAGGCAACGCCTAGGATGAGGACGCTTAGCCCGCAACCTACGACGGTGTAGACGAGGATGCCCTCGAGCGAGGCGGTTTCTTCCTCCTGGTGGCGGCCGACGTGGACGCGTCGCACGTCGCCGCCGGAGGGCGCGCGCGCCGCCGCCGCCGCCGCCAGTGCCGCCTCATTCCACGCGCGCGCCTGCGCGTGATTCCTAACACCACACACCACGCCGAGTGCGCGAGTTGAACTTGCGACAGTGACACTTAGGTACAAATTCTATTTATTTGTATACTTCGTGTAGGTTGTATATAGGAAAATTATAGGAGAGGTTAGGTTATGTTATGAGTAGATACGCTCAGATGGGCGGCATTATTTCCGGCGAGTATAGGCCGCCTCGAAAGATCTTTGAGGATGTATGAGGGGCTAAATAACCGCGACTGTTTTCTAAAAGCAATATGCTTCAAATTCGATGCGGCACGGAGCCATAAAAGCGCTCTCAAACCGCCCATATGAACGTACCCTGATATGAAACATATATTTTTATCTATGCAGTTTTTTGAGCAGCGAAGCGACAACCGACTTGTAACAAAAATATTGAATATTCAAAACATTTCAAAAGCGAAATGTTTAAAGCGAACTGTCGGGTTCGTCTCCGCAAAGTCAAAGCCGTTTTCAAAATTCGATGAACCGAAATATAAGTAGGTACTGCAGGAATGCAACGGTTTATGTAAATGTGTTGCAGTATCTACAACACATTTCAACATTATCAATAAGCGGTATCGGGTGCCACATCGCAATTCACACGCTAGATGAGTGAAGGGTTGCTTAATTCGCACCTCTCTACACGCCGCAAACTTTGCCGCCCGCGCCGCACACCCGCCCGCCCCCGCGCGATCAATGCACAGCTTCCAGCGCTACATAATATGTTCACTCACATCGAGCTCGTTGGGTTGGGAACGACCAAATTCAATAGCACCCAAATCGTATGTACACTTACACACGCACACATGCACAAAGGTATTATTGACGTGATAACGTCTTATAAATTGATGAACACCGGCTGCACGCACGAATAACACGTCACGTTCCATCTGAGCCTGTGTGTGCTAGCGAGAGCGCGTAACAAGCGATAGAGAGGCACAATCGGCCCAAGCGTCGGCTTGTAAAAGTACCAGGGCCGCAGAAATTAAAACGAGGTTACTCGTACAATATCTGGCCGGTCGGAAAATATTTCAAATTTAGAATATTCATGAAACAAGGGTTGTATGACGTTATCACGTAAAACTATCGTCCGTAAACCGACTTTACAGACAACCAATTTTTTTTATATCGGGATAAAGCACCAACCTCCTTTTACTCGATGCAAATGTTGGTATGGAATTGCATTAGGTACCTATATCAATTTTAGTTGAAATACGTACACCCGCAGCTCCGCCTACGCCGCTAGGCGAGCGCGGAGCGCCGCAGCGCAGCAAGTGTGCAGCGTTGACATACCACTTCCTCTTCGCTGCTGATGGAAGCCGATTTTACAGTTACGAAAATTCGCCGCAATTTTCATCAAGGAACGTTACACGAGGAGAAAATATATTTTACATCGCTAGAGACGTATAGGTAAGTATAAATATAATAATTATATTAAAAAAAAACACGAATTAGTGGCGGGTGGTCGGCGCGGTCGTAGTCCCGTATATACATACATATAGAATTCTCACTCTTAGCTCGGCAAACACTCGACCTCAAGTAGTCATTTGGCAAACAGATACAATGCTTGAGACTAGACTCACAACTTCAGAATAATCTCAGCTCATCTTGCTAGGTGGTAGGCACACACTAGCGGATTGGGTTGGTAACACTGTACTGGACGAAAGATAAGTGGCCACATAACAGCATTAGCAGCCGCGGATGTGTTGTCATCTCGAGCGAGTATAATAGCCAACAATCACTGGACACATTCCCGTCACGGCATTTTCTCGGAGGTATACCTATTGGCTAGTCGGAGCACGCACTCACTCAATACGGTATAAAAAAAACTCGATGACTTGTATGAATACAATATTTATAGAGCTCAGGCAAACTCACAAGAGTTTTGGTACCTGCACGTTATGATATCATCTTTGTGCGAACACATTTTTTTGCGTCATTTTTGTATTTTTTTAACGTCATGGTTTTCATGACCGTGTGAAAGGCGACTGATGTGGGCGGAGATCAAGTGTGCGAAATTACGCTTACTTGTGGTACGCAGTGACCACCGACTTACGACCTCTACTAATTTTTTATGTTCTGTGGTTTACCGCGTTCGGTTCAGCATATACATGAAAATTAACAACAGTCATCAAGTCCATATATCGGTACGTGTGCTTAACGTTTTGCTACACTATTTCAGCTTGTTGCACCTAAGAAGCGGAAGTCTTTGCGGTAGTTGTGAAGACACACTTTTGTAAATACAAACACGTGTGTGCTGCGAATGTACTTTTGGTAAACATTTACAAGTAGGTAAGTATTACCGTATTACTATTTAGTAATCTGTGGCTAGAGACTTATAGACTATGCGGTTGCAAAAGTGTACTAAATACGTTCAGATTTAGTGGAAAAATAAAAACAAATCTGCGTTCTCCATACATTTTCATATAAATATACCTAACTCAAAATCTATGAAGAACTCAAATTTTTTCTCCAATTTTAGCAAAATTGGAGAAAAATTCTCTTTTGGAATCTACTTAATTTTCGATGCAGATTAACCCCCTGAAATATCTGACATGACAATGTAATCACTCAGCATAGGTACGAGTACTAAAATGGGGGCGCTACCGCTAATTGTGACTTGTGTGGAGGGATTGATGAAGGAGCACGCACCGATTAACTACAAAACACCCGATTTTCCGAAATAATTGACATTCATGGACCCATATTTTTGATACCACCTTTGTTGTTTAATAATATCTTAAAACATGGATATTATTAATAAAATATGCTTATTCTTGGTTACGGACATTGTATATAATTTGTTTATGAGTTTAGTTTAGTAATAACACGATGTACAGAGGTATGGTGGTTTGACTATAAGCGGTTTGTCAGCAATATAGTGAAGCGCCAAAGTCTTGTTCGTTAAATAAAACTGTTTTGCTCGCGCTCGCGTTCATACACGTTCGCATCTTGACGCCACCGTCGCCGGTAACGTGTTTGAATGCCCCGAAAAAATGCCTTCATGTAGCTTTTTCGGGTGCAATAAGAAATCCAATACGTCAAACAAATAAGAGGACAGATTTGCCTTCCACCCGTAAGTGCTGCTGCGCGCGGCAGCAGCAGTAGGTAACTACAAAGTGCTGTCTGGTTTTGCTTCACATTTTCTCGCCAGTGCTTTCACCGTTCCTTTCCTACATCGTGAGTAATAAATAACTAGCTAAATAGAACGTTTTTTTTTCTCGTTATATTTTTTTTTGTCAGCCTTAGCACCTTCCGCAGGTTGGTTGCCGTAAAATCATTACGAACAAATATTCATTTAATTAATAGCTATAATAACATTTTTATAGTGTTAATTTCCACTACGAACAATTGAATGTAAAAGAGCCTTTAAGAGAGAAACTTTCAACTGTAATTTACCAGAGTGCTTGCAGTACATCACCGATTACTCTGCTTACCCCGAATGTCGGGATACATGCGGTATGAACAAATTGAATGAGCGAGTATAGCAAACATTAATTATAACTTGCCTAAAGGTTTTGTTATGAGTTTTATATCGAGTGAAAAAACCACCAGAGTGAAACAATCAGCGCCACCGCTAATTGGCAAGTCAACGTTTCAGAAAAGTAGAAATAAAAGTTTTAAATGAAGAAAGAAGTGAGGTAGCTCGAGGTAGAACTATATCAACAAAGTCCATTATCGAAAGAAAATTAACCAACTGAAAGATGGAAATAAAAATCATAAAAGAGCCTTCAAGAGAGAAACCTTCAAGAGAGAAAACGTCAAGAGAGGAAGCCTTAAAGAAGAGGTAACATTACTTTTGCTAAAAGTAGGCTACAAGACATTCTTGCTGCAACTCAAAGAGAAACGTCATTCGTAAAAATGGTCGGTGCGGATAGATACTGAAGAGAGAGAAAAAATATTAAATTTGCCCTACACACAATGTATTGGTCTATAACGGTCCATATTAAACGTGTTGTACCGAGGTCCCTACTGGAACCCCAGGAGTAATTGTGCCTGAATTACCCGCGTGCACATAATTAAAAACATCACACATTTACGTGCTCCCCTCGTATTGTCTCGATCACGTTTGTGACAAGAGGAAACTGCTCGGGAAATTCGATGGAAAATTGTTCCAGCGCCGGACGATATTTCGGTGGTACCTATGCAATTTTAACAAAGCTCTTCATGTACGTTCAATAAATGTAAATGTATGTTCCGCTATTGCCAATTATATTTGTTCCTGGTCAATTATATCGGGGAATCGTGTCATCCAAGTGGATCTAAAAACATTCTATACATAATATAGTTGAGCGGCCGTCACCTCTGCAGCAGCTGGAGGCGTTGGAGGTTGGTCGGTATCAATGATACTGGAATTAGCGAACGCAGAGAGGCGAATGGTCTGCGAATTAATATAGTCGATGTTTTAAAATAATTAATTACATGTGCGTTGGGTTTTAATTGCATTCAATTAATGTAACTAATTGCATTAATTATCGAAAGCTGAAGCTCACGAGCTGCTGCAAAATATTTAGTGTTGTTTATTCCATTCGTAGTCTGTCATGCATGAAATAATTTGAATTTCATTTGACAATGATATAGTTGTAGCCGCTTAAACACTTAATCGGATTACGTACACGATTTACCTATCGGTTCGATTACCAATCGGGTTCGCACCTGCCGCAGATCGTTCACTAATAAATCGACACACTGCATGTGTAAAAGTGTCCTGTGATGCATATTCCGGGAAGCTTTTATTATTAAGAAATATTCAATCAAAATGTTCACGATAAATAACGAAAATTCCAAAGCCCGAACTATATTAATAAACTGGCCGGAAATACTGAATATTCTAGCAAATACAAAACATTCTTTCCGGTGCACCGATTGTTGGGTAACGAAAATTTACCTGTACATTCTGCCTCGTATAGACAACTATGTCAAGGGCATCGTGCTGCATTTTTATATATATATTTTTCTTAAATGAATGGTTGGACATGTTGAGAAATGTTTGACGTAAAAAAAAAGGTCATCGTAATGAAACTTCGGGGCAAAACTGAAAGCTCTGCGTTTTAAATATACGGCATAACTCAGAAGGAAACGGCAATTGGGAACAAAATGCAATACGCATCCGGCATATCATTCCGTGCGTATTGTGCCGAGCTTTATTTGATATGGAATGTATGTGGCACAACCTGCGTGCATTTTTTTTACCCCTACTCGGCGCGGAATGCGATTCTGGACGGTAACTCAATCAATTACTCGCATTAGTATTTTCGATGCCTACCGTTTTAAGGCATCGAAAATACCAGTCGAGTTCATTTTAATTTCTGCATTTTCAGGTGACATCAACAAAATAACCGAGAAAGCATCTCGATTATAAAAACCTTAATTTTTTTCGAAAAGTCTGAAAAAGAACGAATTTTATAGATTTTTTTTGACGCAACATAACGAGTAATTATATAAAATAAACTCTAGGAACTGTAGAGAACTAAGAGGTAACATCGAAGCTTGATCGTCACCATCGAACTGTTCGCTAATAGGTGAGAATATCAAATACAGGAAGTTTGATGTAAAATGCAATAGGAAATGTGAACTATTTCCTCATATCCGGGAGAGTACAGACGCTTAGAGGCAAATAGGAATTTGAACAGCCAAGCGGAGCGAAGGGGTGACACCATCCCGTAGCAGTCAGCCTGGACGCGCCGCCCCCGCCCCGCCCCCGCCGCATATTCTAAGGCTGGGAGCGGAAAAACAGCAGGATTTTTAGTTCACTTATGCTTACACGACTTATTATGAAATGCGCACGAGCCAAGTGAAAAATGTTCCATTTTCTCTCAAGAATTTGGTAAAAAATTTTTCGGTAAGTGTATAAATACTGCTGATAAAAATGCCTACCTGATATTAAAGAAAAAGAAGTCGGTAATTAGGAAAAACTTCGCCAACAATATTTTACTCAGCCTCAGCTCCTTCAATTGTTTATTTGTTATTTATTTACCCGGCTGCAAACGCAAAAGAGGATAATGTAATAAATGTTTGGGGTTCCGTATCTTGAGGTTCCGTACCTCAAAAGAGGAAAAAAAACGGAACCTTATAAGATCACTTCGTTGTCCGTCTGTCTGCCTGTCAAGACGGTTTTTCTCAGGAACGGGTACATACATGTATCAAATTGAAATTAGGAACCCTCGGTGCGCGAGTCTACCTCGCACTTGGCGGGTTTTTTTTTGTGTATGTTTTTCCTTCTTTCCAAGCACTTTCCAAGGCACGTCGCTTAGATTAAGCGACCATCTTGGGATCCTGGGAGTCAATTGTCGCACGACCTAAACTTTCGTCGGCATATCCATAGCAAGGGCAAGCACTGTTCTGAAAAGCTGGAAGTACTCAATAAAGTGCGACGGCACTTCACATCGGGCCAGAAGCTGTTTTTATTGTATAAAACGCAATTTAGGTCTTGCTTGGATTACTGCTCGCACTTGTGGAATGGCTCTCAAATGAATTTCAAAAATATATAACTTTGCTATATTCAATAAGTGTGCTTTAACAAATAGGTATTTCGTTTAAAAGTTGACAAAAAACTGCAGTTTTGTCGCCGAACTTTCTTCTATTAAGGGATATTTGAAAATTCTGAAAAAAATAAACAATATCGGGGGGGGGGGGGGATATATGGGCAGGGACAGCGTTACAGAGTTTACCGGTTCTGTAGAGGAAAGATCTACAAACATACAAATAGACTTCGACTTGATGCTCATTATCATAAGTGTATGCCGGAGTAATTATTAGTCAATCAGTCAGTTTCAGCGAGATGCCATGTCAGTCTTTCCTTTGGTCATGCCGGCTACATTGAACTGGACAGCAAACACATTTTTTTTATGGAAACTGACACGGTTGGCTGCATCACCTACAACATCCGTGATGTCAGCCCGTACATTTTTTATAGCCGTTTTATTCGACCGACCTTCGTTTAGTGCTGATATACCAATCCGAACGAGTTCATCGCTACCAGCTAAATATGTACATCTCTATCTCTACTCTCTACTTCTTATAAAAGGGAATGTCTGTCTGTATGTATGTATGTTTGAGGTAAACTGCGGAACCACTGAACAGATTTCGATGCGGTTTACACCCATGTAAGGATAGTTCTCGAGGCTCACTATAGGTTATATACCATCACGCTATAAATAGCCTTAGGGCTGAGCAGTATCAAAGAAAGTAGGTTTAGTATGGACGGGAGAGGTAGAGAATATAAGAGAAGCGAACCTATTATAAAGCTAAAAGCTAGTATAGAAAGATAAAGTGATGAAACTACAGTTTCAAGTGGAATCTGAACCACGGCCAACTTCAACGGTCGTACGGCCACCCATCCAAAGCCTGACCATACCCTAGTAGGAAATATAATTAGATGAAAGTGAAGCAGCAAAGTGCAGCAGAGGGTTACGGGACCCTCGGCACGTGAACATGGTTCACTTGACCCCTTTTTTACCTATCGTAAAAACGGCAACACATAATATGTCAAACTTGATGTGATTATAGTGCTAACTATAGAGTAAAACAAGAAATAGTAAAAACAGGTCAATTACGTGGTGATACGGAACTCTCGATGAGTCCAACTTTCACTTGGCCGGTTTATTTTTATATATTTTATTATCTATACATATAATAAAATCGTAAAGGCAAAAAAATCTGTGCATTCAATATATTCGGAAAACTGTTAAATTACAAATTATAAAAACCGCCGACACATCAACAACGCCTAAAACGTAAAATATAATTTCAGCTTAGTTAAGCGATCCCTTCGCCAATTAGGAAAATCTGATCTTCATCAAGCATAGCTAACCAGCTTTCTAATGAAAAAAAACCGGCCAAGTGCGAGTCGGACTAGCGCACCGAGGTTTCCGCACAAAAACATTAAAAAAACACATTTCTTGTATCCCCCCTTAATTTTTAACTTTTTAAATTTTTTAAAATTTTTTGTTAAATATCCGCCATCTAGTCCGTCATAATAACACATATTCTGTGAAAATTTCAACGGGCTACCTATTACGGTATACGGTTCAAGAGATACAGCCCTCGGACAGACAGACGGACGAACGGACGGACAGACGAACGGACGGACAGACAGACAGACAGCGGAGGCTTATTAATAGGCTTCCGTACGGGATACGGAAACCTAAAAAGGTCAATCGAAGTGGCTTTGTAAATAGTTCATGTTTTCCATCCAGTTTAGATTAGCCGGAATGACCAAAGAGAACTACTGACATGGCACCTAGTCATAGGGTGTTACGGGCTGACATCACGGATGTAGGTACCTAGTATAGTTGATAGAGCTAACCATGTCAGGTTAATTAAAAAAAAAAGATAGATTTTGGAATGTTTCTTTTTATTGGTTTGTATTTTTATGTATTTGTTTGGAAGAACATCACCTCATGTTTTCTTTATTGAAATTACGTCCTATTTCAAATGTGTACTTACACGATGGGCGCGGAGTCGACTGCCTGTTCCTCCGCCAGGGTCTTCACCTTGTTGGGATTCTGCCGCTGCTGGCGGATGTCATGGAAACCTGGCTCCGTCTCTCCCAGAAAGCCTCCACGGCGATGCATAGTGAGGCGCATTCCTCGTTCTTCGGCCACTGCTGACGAAAGGCGGCGAAAGATAGAAAAAATATTACAATAAAAATAAGAATTGGTGACATCAAATACGCTTCACTCATTGTCAACAACTCTACCGCACATTGTCTCACTGAATGTATGACTGAGACATAGGTTTTTTTTTATAGAAACTGACACAGTTGGGTACATTACCTCCAACATCCGTGCTGTCAGCCCATAACACCGGGTGAACTAGGTGCGATGTCAGTGCTTCCCTTTAATTCATGTCGGCTACACTGAACTGGACGGAAAACACGAACTATTGACATAGGCGTTTCGACTGACGTTTCATTCAGTGCGGTGATACCAAACCGGGCGGGATAAACCCTATCACCTAGTAAGGTAAGAAGTGAAGGGACCTACAGTTTTACGTGGAATCCGAACCACGGTCAGCCTCCAACGGTCGAGCGGTCACCTATGCAAGTACTGACCGCGCTCTAAATAAAATTGAATATTTTACCAGAAACAAAAGTCGGTTGGGATTCGTAGAACTCTTTGTTCCGAGGTGTCAATGCGAAGGTCTTCTTAAACTTTTCTTTATCGATGTCCTCCTTAGACGGTACTTTCGTTTCTTTTATGGATATCTTCAAATTCTCATCAGAGTCTATGTCCTTGTTAATTTCGATGTAATCATTGGTTGTGTCGTAGTCGTAAGATTCTTTCACTGGCAATTGGCTTGCGTCGTAGTCGGGTAGATGGGAGCGCTTCAACTCGGTATTGTAGCGCACGAAGTGCTCGATGCGGTTCAGCTCGTCTAGCTCTTTCAATCGATTGAGGCGCTCCAGCTCCTGTGGGTCAGGACACGACCAAATAATTACCTTAAATAAATTTATAAACTTTTCTAAAAGTAT
This sequence comes from Nematopogon swammerdamellus, assembly GCA_946902875.1. Taxonomy (NCBI): domain Eukaryota; kingdom Metazoa; phylum Arthropoda; class Insecta; order Lepidoptera; family Adelidae; genus Nematopogon; species Nematopogon swammerdamellus. The sequence continues at coordinate 11,855,314 of OX336338.1, forward strand.
TGAAACCATGGAGAAAAAAAATAAATATTCATGACAGAATAAAGCATATACATGCAGATCAACGAGAACTTTTAAAGATTTGACATTCATTAACTGTAAGTCCGGACGCAGATATCGCTTTAAAGACAACGTTTTATGTATCAGTATACAGTGTAGGTAGTGTAGTACACATTGGCGACCAATATTGCCAAAATATATGGGAATCGATTGATGTTGAGTCGTAGGTTTTAGCGTACAATTTTATTTTTCTGAATTTGTAAATTGTGAGTAGCTACCTACCTATCTTTTGTCCAATTGTATGTTAGTAATGATTTTCATTATTTTTATTAACATTTTATTGTGCGGAAACCTGCTATTGGCGGTATATTTGTTGTTTGTTTATATTATGAAAAAATTAAATTAGGACAGAGCTGTTTGTTTTCTATCTAAATAAAATAAAATAGAAAAATTTACAAAAATTAAAATTCAAACCTTCGCAATCCAAAGCACCTTTGGCTTGTAATGTGCCGGTGCCGGCTTCTCGAAGAATGTCTCGTCAATGTTGAGGAGTCGGTAAGGCGCGAAGAAAAGATTGAAGCCGGAGGGTTGTTCCTGCTGCTCGTCGCTGGTGTCCTTGGAAGACGCCGCGCGAGCGGGCGGCGGCGGAGGGGGAGGCGGCCGGTAGGGGATGCGGGACTCCGGCGAGTGAGAGGCCGGCCTCACATCTGCACAACCATACTTTGCTCACATATTTTTGAGAGATTTTACGAAAGGTAAATTGTAGCATTATACAATATAACATAATATTAAATACACAGATGAAATTTTAGTCTATAGGCATAAGGTACCTAAGTGGCTTACATATAACTAAGGTACTTACATATAACTTTGTCAACATTTTGTTTTTATGTCCCTATCGGTAGGTTACACCTACATATTTTTTTATATTCTTTAGGCATGTATGTATTATATTTAAAATTTTTAATATAAGATAAATACCTACATATTCATACATATTACTGTAATCTATACAAAATCGTAAAGGCAAATAATGAACATATTCAGGTAGGTATAGATAAAAACTAATATAGTTTATTAAAAAAAACGTCGGAATACAACACCGTCTTTACAAGTTTCTTAGAGATTACTTACCTACTTAACCCTGTGTTTTGTACCTAGCTTATCCAAAAATAAACAAAAACAAAAATTTTGCCAACAGCAGGGACTAGTAATCAAGATGCGGTAGCCAGATATTTGAGTAGTTTTTTTTTTTTTTTTTTTATCGATAGCGCGACTTGTGGCATCGTTACACCTACAAGTAGGTGTCTAACGATGCCCATGGACATTCTGTGATGCACGGGGATTGCGAATGTCATGCCGGCCTGACAGGAGCCTTTTCACGCCCCTTGGCAACAATGTATGTTGCCAAGTGACAGCATATCATTGATATGCAGAAGAAACAGCGTGGGAGACAACACAGAACCCTGCGGTACACCGGCATTCACTAACATGGCGTCCGACGAGCAGCCGTCCACGAGGACCTGAATGCTACGCCCATGTAGAAAGTCGGTGACCCAGTCACAAAGGCCAGAGGGGATTCCGTACGCCGGCAGCTTACCCAGAAGCGCTTTATGCCAGACCCGGTCAAATGCCTTGGCAATATCGAGTCCAATTGCCAAGGATTCACCGTACCCTTCAAGCGCTTTCCCCCAAAGGTGATTGACATACGCTAGGAGATCACCAGCTGATCGGTTTGGCCGGAAGCCGTATTGCCGATCGCTGATGAGATTATTTGTCTCTAGGTACGTCATGAGCTGCGTATTAATAACGCGCTCCATCACCTTGCAGAGGAGGGAGGTGATTGCTATAGGTCGGTAGTTTGACGGATCAGAGCGATCGCCCTTTTTTGGGACAGGCTGAACGAAAGCTGATTTCCAAGCTGCCGGCACGCGGCCAGTTGTGTACGAGAGGCGAAAGAGGCGCGTCAGTACTGGAGCCAGCTCGGGAGCACACCTCTTCAACACCAATGCAGGCACTCTGTCCGGCCCTATTACTTAATAGTCCTATAGCACATATTCACTGGCGGCCGGTCCTAAAGTGCGCCCGTGCGCCGCACTACCATACCACGAGAAGTCTTCACTTTACTCAAAATAAATAATATCTTACAATACAACATACCTACATTAAAACCATAAAGATCGTACTCCAAATAAATACGAATGTGAATTCGACCTTATTTTATAGATCACAAGGCACGTTTTTGCGAGTAAACCCGCGCCCCGTGCGGAATCGAAAAACGCACGCGGGTCTCCTAACTGAATGTATGGGGATCGGCAAAACACCGCTGGCGCGTGAGACAAAAGATACTTCATAGAAACAGTATGGGCCGAAATGGAGTTCTGCGTGCGGCGTACGAGCGCCAAACAAGGACGCTATATCGTGAATAGCCGCGCGTGCGACACGTCGCGAGCGATTCCTTTTGCACGAGTCCATCTACCTAGAGTCAGCGCGCTGTCATGTGATGTCACATACCCGTTAGCGCGCGAATATTTAAAATAGGATATGGTTAGGTTTTATGATTTCTGTCACGTGATACTGTGAATTTAGTTGTTTCGATATTTGCCTAAGAGTTGGTTAAAGGTAAGGCTTTACAATCAGGTGATCTCGGTTTCAATTCCTACTTTTCAAATGTTTTTTTTTTATTCATTTTTGAAGTATTTTTGGGACATTGCTATTGTTTTCTTTTTGAAAGCTGCAGCAGTGTTGTGGTCTATGGGTGTGTTCATAAAGGTACTATAAATGAGTTAAAAAACTTGTTTGGATTTATTTTCTTGTTTTTTGCAACTTCTTGAGTGTCTTGAGAATATTCATACTAGGTTAGGTACGTACATAATACAACGCAGGCGTTTAAAAATTCGGAATTCGCGATCTTAAAATGACATTGGGAATGTGTTGGGAAATTTGGTATTTAAGGAGGTAGGTACTTAGCGCACTACCGGTCACTGAAGTCACCAGCCGCCACTGCACATATTACTTAATAGCCTTTAGTCCTTTTAAAAAAACCGACCAAGTGCGAGTCGAACTCGCGCACCGAGGGTTCCGTATCGCCATGTCATGGTCAGCGCCACTCACGCCATCTATGGCGTGTTTTATGAAATGCTTCATATTAGTTAAAATTCATGATTCATACTGTTTTCGGTAGATGGCACGCATACACTTTTTAGTTTCTAGTATGGGGATCCCGTGAATTTTTTACTTTTTCTTATCGTTATTATTTGTTGTTGTATCGGCCATAATAACACATATTCTGTGAAAATTTCAACGGGCTACCTATTACGGTTCAAGAGATCAGCCCTCGGACAGACGGACAGATAGACAGACAGACAGACGGCGTAGGCGTAGTAATAGGCTTCCGTATGGATACGGAACCCTAAAAAGAGCAGCATGCCTGTTTGCTCATTCTCAGCACTAAAATTTGTATTATGTACCTACAAAGAGTTCCAACAAACAATTACAATCGCGGTATTTTGTTAAATAAAACTTTATTTATGATATCAGAATTTTACCCTAGGCCGGTTACATAAATTAAGTACGTAGATACAAGACGTAGTAATGATACGGAATTCAATTATTGAAAATCTTTGTTGTTACTGAAAATAAATACGAGAACACACTAGAAAACAATGTTCAATTATGAATTATTGCAACCTAAAATGATACTGGGCTAATAATATGTGGGCTACAGCAGTGAGTTATTGGATTTTCTCAATTCAGTTTCTCTTCCGCTATGTATGAATGAGCAAAACAAAACTTTCAACTATAGGTTTAGTAAGTATACATTCTCATTTCGCAGATGCTCTTACTCGCTCAATGTAACACGAATGCGGATAAACAGGCTTATTTTACTACCTATCGCCAGCCGAGTTGCATAGTTACGAAAATAATGGATATGGGCACCGCTAGGTAGAGCATTCAAAGGGATACAAGCACGTGAAAAGTCGAGATTATACCTTACTTGTCAAACTTGTGGTCCCAAGTAGGAACTTTGTCAAGACGCATTTGTAGATGATGTTGGGGACGAAGTAAATAGTGTGCCATGCACGCCAGCAGCGGCCAGCCTCTCTATATAATAATAATATTCAGAGCATCGACGAAATAGCCCGCTCCCATGTTAAGGCAATCACTCAAAATAATTTGTTATAGATAGGGTATACATTTTACTTTTTGTAGACTTTTCAACTCAAGATCTGTGTCTCAAGTCAGAAACCATTTCAATATTCTTGTAATTAAATAAAATTAATTTTATGCTAACTTATTTTGGGTAAATTGTGCTACGCAGCGACACGGTGACGGTGGGCAGTGGGCGACACAGATCATGAGTAGAAATGTTAAAAGTTAGATAGAAAATACTTCGCTTCACAAATATTTTAGAAGCGAAATGAAGCAATGAGTGAAGGTACATGACATTTTAAATCAAACAGCTTTACTCACGGTTCCACTCCGAGTTATGTGGCTCGACGTTTCGGGCCAAGCGTATGGCCCATCTTCATGAACACTCCGAAACGTCGAGCCACATAGCTCGGAGTGGAATCGTGAGTAAAGCTGTTTGATTTAAATAATGTCTAACAACCAAGGTACATGAGATGCAAAGGCGGACTTATCCCTTAAGTACATTTCTTTGAGTCAACCTTTAGGTGTGTGAAATGTGTAAATGAATGAATATGTGAAAATTTTCAATTACATTTTAAAATGTGGTGATTTTTGTATAATAGTTATGAGCGTTTTTATTTTCTGTAACGACAATTGATTACATTTTCAATAAATTTATTCCACCATCGTAAGTATGGCTTTTAATTTATGTTAAAGCCCGTAAATTCCCAATGCTACCGGAAGGTACAATAGGTGCGATGATGTTATACGATCAATGCAATTTGTGATTGACGCCGCTAAAATTAATTTACTCGTGTGTAGTTAAAATGCTGCTGTTTCGGCCGCCACTGTGTACGTGACGTCACTTGATGCTCAAGTGTGTCGAGAGCACCAGGGTACGTCAAATGTATAAGGTACGATCAAATTCCTGTCATTAAGAGGACAATGAGGGCATATTTCAATATTCAGGACTTTGATGTCTTTGATTGTACGAGGGACAACTGCAGCTCAGATGCCTAATTTATCGACGTTACAATCGACATTTAGCGAGAAAATGAACTATAGAGGCGTGCCTGATTACACGCCCAAATGTAAACATTTCGATTTAAAGTTGTTTTATTGTATTTAAGAACTCTAGGTGCATTCCAGGTTTGTACGTTTAATTTTTTTTCCAAATTATGCAACTGTTCTATTTAAATAGAGTAAATTAGGGAAAAATTTAAATTTTAGATGCCTATATATTTTATGAAAATAAAGTTAAAATCGATTAAACAGTCATACATCTAAGCAGATTCCTTTTATTTATTTCATACGAATTTTTTTAGAAGAATGTTGCCTAATTTGATTGAGAAAACAGACACGCACCATTCATTGTATGGGAATTGATAACTTCATTATCCTCTTAAGTACATGACATGTCTATGTACGTACTTGTATATCCTGAACACAGAGTAACGTGATCGGAAAATAACTCAGAATCGTGGCTGGTTATCAACATCGATAAACGGGCTGGCAGCCCAAAATACAGTACACGGACTGATATTTTTTTAAGATTTTGGAAACAGTTATAATTCACAAAGTAAAAAGTTAAAGCTTTTTGAAATCATAGGGATATATTTTAACGGGAAAAATTCACCAAAGAAATGTAAAAAAAAAGTTCTGTGAAAAAATTTTGAGTGTTAGACTCGTGAATATTGTTAGTGCGATTTGAGTATTTAAAGGCTAAAATAAACAACAATAACTACACTTACCTAATTAAATTTCAACTTAAACATGTTCAATGCACATGTCAACCGGATAATGTTCACTTTAAAATGCCTTACAATGGAATTTGTTATTTTTAAAGCCAAGCCAAATTGGTGAACAGAACAGAGAATGTTCTACATTATTTACGGATGATACAACAAAGAGTGCTGAACGTTCGGGCGTAACAGGTGTTCGCGCGGCGCTCGCGCCAGCACTAAGAAAATCAACCAATGTGACTTGCTCGCAAGCAGTACGCGTTCTGCACATTCACACATCAACAACACAAGCACTTGTCACAAATGAATAGAGCATCCAGTCCGCCCGCAGCGGGTCGTGTGACAGTCGGGGCGGCTTATCTACCAAAACAACTTATCTCGTTCGCAGCATAAACTGAAACGTCGCTTTCCTGTCGCCTCAACACATTAGCGATAGAGCGACGGAAGTATTTGTCATGCTGTGTAGTGACTGACCTGTGGGATTCGCCAGCGCGCAGATGATGAACGCGCTTACAGCTGTCAGCGTCCAGGTGGCGAGATGCCGCATGTTGGAGCGTCCGCTGTTGCGCCTTCAATGAAGTTTATCGTGAGCGGAGCGGAGGCGGCTGCGGCGGCAGCGGCGCGGCCGGCGCGCCTGCGTACACCGGCGATCGATGGTCGCTCTGCCCACGTACTGCACACCTTGCCGTCTCCGCCGCGTCGCCGCACCACCAGCCCGCATGCAACAACTTACCCACTTTGCCGCCAAAACGCATCCAAGGACCGAGTCGACGCAGTCGCGAGCGGGATCGGCGAGGCGGTGCGCGAAACATTATTATAATGTTGGGCGCGCAAGTGTACACAATTCCTCTGTACATTTAATATTTCTAACTAGCTGTTGCCCGCGGCTTCGCTCACGTGAAATTCGTATTTCAAAGAAGAATGTAAGTAACTGAGGGCGAGGCCGAAGACCGAGCTGGGTACAGGTAAACGATAAACCTTCTCAAAGAAAGTAACTAACTAAGGGTGAGGCCGAAGGCAGAGCTGCGTTCAGATAAACGATAAACCTTCTCAAATAAACTAAGTAACTAACGGCGAGGCCGAAGACCCAGCTGCATCCTGGAAGAAAATAAACCTTCGCGAAGAAAGTAAGTAACTAAGGGCGAGGCCGAAGGCCGAGCTTCGTTCAGGAAGACGATAAACCTTCTCGAAGAAGGTAAGCAATTAAGGGCGAGGCCGAAGGCCGAGCTGCATTCAAGAAGAAGATAAACCTTCTCGAAGAAAGTAAGGGCGAGGCCGAAGGCCGAGCTGCGTGTAGGAAGACGATAAACCTTCTCGAAGAGAGTAAGTAATTAAGGGCGAGGCCGTAGGCCGAGCTGCGTTCAGGAAGGCGATAAACCTTCTGGAAGAAAGGAAGTAACTAAGTGCGAGGCCGAAGGCCGAGCTGCGTTCAGGTAAACCATAAACCCGCTTCCGCCTTCGGGCCTCGCCCTTAATGACTTGCTTTCTTCGATAGAATTATCGTTTACTCAATCTAAATATCGCTTAGTTACTTACTTCGAGAAGGTTTATTGTTTACCTGAACGTAGCTCGGTCTTCGGCCTCGCCTTAGTTACTTAATTTCTTCAAGATGATTTAGCTTCTTCCTGAACGCAGCTTGGCCTTCGGCCTCGCCCTTAGTTACTTACTTTCTTCGAGATGTTTTATCATTTATCAGAACGTAGCTCGGTCTTCGGCCTCGCCTAAGTTACTTACTTTCTTCAAGATGGTTTAGCTTCTTCCTGAATGCAGCTCGGCCTTCGGCCTCGCCCTTAGTTACTTGCTTTCTTCGAGATGGTTTATCGTTTATCAGAACGTAGCTCGGCCTTCGGCCTCGCCTTAGTTACTTACTTTCTTCAAGATGGTTTATCTTCTTCCTGAACGCAGCTCGGCCTGCGGCCTCGCTCTTAGTTACTTGCTTTCTTCGATATGGTTTATCATTTATCAGAACGTAGCTTGGCCTTCGGCCTCGCCTTAGTTACTTGCTTTCTTCCAGATGGGTTAACTTCTTCCTGAACGCAGCTCGGCCTTCGGCCTCGCCCTTAGTTACTTGCTTTCTTCGAGATGGTTTATTATTTATCAGAACGTAGCTCGGCCTTCGGCGTCGCCTTAGTTGCGTACTTTCTTCAAGAAGGTTTATCTTCTTCCTGAACGCAGCTCGGCCTGCGGCCTCGCCCTTAGTTACTTGCTTTCTTCGAGATGGTTTATGGTCTTCCAGAATACAGCTTTGCCTTTGGCCTCGCCCTTAGTTACTTACTTTCTTCAAGAATGTTTTTCTTCTTCCAGAACTCAGATCCGCCTTCCGCCTCGCCCTTAGTTACTTTCATCGAGAAAGAATATCGTATAGGTGAGCGCAGATCCGCCTTCGGCCCCGCCTTTAGTTACTTACTTTTTTTTTAAATACGAATTTCATGCGAGCGAAGCCGCGGGGAACAGAAATAAAAATTGCACCAATGACAGCGACATAACTTCAAAAAATTGTTTTTATTTATAAAATAATTCGTTACCGGCCAGCTCACGTCGAGATGACAGTTCTCCGTTGTCAACATGACATTTTAAATTGTTTTGCATTCGATGAATCCACACGAGATGAATCAAATAATCAAGAAACCTTTACTTTGGACTACGTGATTTCAAATGCACAATGATATTTTTAATAATTTTAATTTTTATTATATGTTTTTATTTATTATGTCATTCCGGCATATAAACTGCCACTATACAAAGTTTCGTCAAATACAGTTCAGTGGTTTTTGCGTGATGCGCGTACAGACAAACAAACAAAAAAAAATTTTAAAAACTGTTCTAACATGTTCAGTATCTCTTTTTAAGCCACCCTGGTTAGTTTTTTTCCGAATACATTCAATGTACAGACTTTCTTACCTTTACGATTTTATTATATGTATAGATTCCACAGAGATTGTAACGTGTCTACTTGGAGGAGGAGGAGGAGGAGAAGTTCCTACCTAAATTGAATACAATTCAGAAAAGTTCGATATGTGGTGTAAAAGCGAATTAAATAAGCGGCCTTGCCTTCGTCCGCAGAAATAACTAATAGCCGGGTGGATCTATATGGAAGAACACATCAGGAAGATTTTATTTTCGAATATTTTTTTGTAGGTATATGTTAATAAAAGAATTTACGTTATAAAATCATTACTTTTTGACAAAGGTCAGTAATGATGTTGCACGGATGCTCTGCATTTACGTATAGTATGGGGAAAAAATATTTTTTTCTTTTCGGATAATATGTATGACTAGCTGTTGCCCGCGACTTCGTCCGCGTGGCTAACTGGACATGACAAATTATTCTTTCAGAACCACATGAAAATGTATACTATGTACTATTTGTGTCATGAATATTTTATGTTTCAATGCCGTGTGTACTCTGTTGATGCTTGATACAAATAAATAAATACAATTAATCTTTTGTGATACTAAATCCTAAAAAGAAAACAGTAAAACTGGTTATGTATCGAAAATATTTATTTATATATAGCTTTTGCCCGCGAATTTCGAATGAATATTTTATTCAAATAGTATTTGCTGCCAGTTCTCAAGAAAGATTACGTGATTTGAAACGATGCAAATGTTTTTTTTATGACAAGCACGGCTAGGTGCACTTTCACATTATTTTTGACGGATCCCAGACTGTAAATTAGAGGAAAGGATGCAGATGGGAGTATATTCCACATGTTTTATAATATTTTTTTTTTATATATTTTATTATTTCGGGATATATACACTATCACTACACAAAGTTTCGACAAAATCCGTTCAGTGGTTTTTCGTGATGCGCATACAGACAGACAAACATTTAAAAAAATTCAGGATCAAGTACTCATTTTAAGTCGCCCTGGTTGATTTTTTCCGAATATACTCAATGTTCAGATTTTTATGGCTTTACGATAGATATGTATTTTTGAATTACGAGTATTATGAAATAATGCAACCTCAAACGTTACATCCACAGGGTGTACATATGTACATACCATGTACATACATACTACAGTACCAGGTGTAGAATGGATGTGGGTGGGCACTTTGGGCGGAAATTGAACATACAACTTTATTTTGTTTAAAAAAGTAATTTTTGGCTGTTCTGGTTTTTAGCTTGAACCTAACAACATACATACACCGCTGAATTAATTTCGATAAAATTTATATGGGACCACCTCTATGACCTACCTGACCTACCGATATTTTCCGTGAACGTTATTCCCGACTACGGAACCCTGCACTGTGCGTGGCCCGACACGCATTTAGCCGATTTTCCTTATATTTTTGCTAATTTCATTTTATCGCGTCCAAAATTTATGTAATGTTTTATTATTTTTGTGATGTTTATTTTACAACAATCTAATTATCTCTATATCTTCACCTTGTATAAAATTTTGTTTCATAAAATGTCCATTGATAGTGATAGTGATAATGCCCTCTATCGCCAACTTTTAACGTTACATTCCAAGGGTTGGATTGGGGTTGGTTGGGGTTCCTAACAAAAATTCGCCGTGCCTTTTTCTCAACAAAATTCTAGATGGCGCTGGTTTAAAAATGAAAACCGAAACGGCCTCCTCACTCACTTGCGGCCATATAGATGGCGCTATAGAAACTCACCCATAACAAATTACTAAAAATCCCAATGGTTAGTTTATAAAGAACACATAAAATATTGATATTGATACAAAACATCAAGTTTATAAAGTGTGCAATAAAGAATATTTTGACTAGTTATGAGGTATTTTTTTATTCTTCAGACATTGTGTTCCGTAAACCCGAGAGTTGTATGTAGGGTTGCCAGCTCCCATTTTTGCGTTATAGAGTATTTGATGAGATAAAAAAGATCAATGTTGAAAATAAAGGACACCATGTTGTTTTCCATAAAATTCTGTCCAGCATAAGTAGCGTAATTTTTTAATACAGTTGTATGTAGGGTTGCCATGTCCATTTTGTGTTATAGAGGATTTGATGAGATAAAAAAGGACCAATGTTAAAAATAAAGGACACCATGCTGTTTTAAATAAAAATGTGTATGCATCTGTAGCGTAATTTATTAATAATAAAAAGAACAATTTTAATATATTTTGCATACGCATGCGTTCATATTTCTCAAAATAAGTGACCATGTATTGTCCTCTAGTCCAGATTTCAAAATATTGAACCAGATCCGCTTTTGAGGCTGAAAATGAGAAATTCCTCAAAATACAGGACGTCTGGCAACCCTAGTTGTATCTAACCCTAATTTATTCTGAATTGACTTTTCTTAGTTCTCTACTAATGAATGAGTAATAATCACCTAAAAATATGCTGTACGCCTAGTGCTCACGTACAAAGCACAATAATGAATGAATTTAGAAAAAAAGGGATTGAAATATAACTCAAATGTTCCTGATGAGAAGTTAGCTTAGCCCGTTACGTAATATTGAATTAGTTACTTGTATTTGAGACGGCATGTGTTAATTTCTAGCTGATAGGTCTGAAGAAGCTGAGTCAGCTGAATATGGCAAATAATTGTCCTCTCCCGCAGTCTTCGTGTTTAAAACTTTCAACTTTTACAACAGGGAGCCCCGTGGACTGGCCAGAGCGAGGGTCACCCTGTGCAAGGTCTCTCCAGCTCTGTACTTTGCCAACTACAAGGTTTCAGAAACTTGGCCCGAAGTTGCGACGAATCGTTCGGAACAAAAGCGAAATCATGTTTCAAAACTTAAGCTTTTTGCGAACTTTTCTCAAAGATGATTGGAGAAGAAAGAATTTTCAATATTGATATTTGGCGCATCACCCTTCATTTATAATTCAGACTTGTTAAATAGGGAATAAGGAAAGGGGTGGAGCGCCACCTAACAGTTGTGAAACTCTTCATGAACATTTCCTTCGCAATGCGATTATATTGTGAGTCAGCTCATTAGGTCAAGGTACGATTTTTGTTCATGTTCAGATGTTCATTCATTCATTAGTTCATTCGTGTAATTCCTTGATCTTATGGCGTTGCGAGGATTGAATGTTTAAAAAAAAATGACTGAGTAGTTCGGATTTGATTCGTCATGTCATACATAACTTTGTCATTCTTTTCTTTCGTGACAAATGAAATTTAAATTCAATTGAATTTTAGTATTTTCTTACTTTCAGGACAATTTTAGACGTAGTCGTTGAAGCATTGATCAATCGAAAACACAAGAGTTTCATGTGACTCTTCAAAGGTTTTCTGTTCCCTTTTTTATCGACGAAAGGCTTGACGATGCTGAAAGTGAAATTGGCCGTTTTCTGGGAACTCGGTCGGACACTCTTGTCCTTCCGCCGCCGCCCCGCCCCGCCGCCGCCCCTCTGTGTCGCTTTGCCGCCCCCCCCCCCCCCCCGCCCCCCTCCGTCCTCACCCAACCTTGCCCTGCTCCTCTTCGCTTCGACTTCACCCTACAGACGAATCGTTCAACGTGCCCAGTAAAAAGACTACAGATGAACTAAGTATTTCCACGCCAGTAGGTATTTCTTCGTGTGTGTCAGTCAGCGTTTATGCGTCCACTGCTGGACATACGCCTCTCCAATTTTCCTCCAGTCCTCTCGGCATTTCTAGAAATTACCTACATATTTATTTTAGATATATACAACGTGTCCCAAAACTGAACGTCAAGCGGGAACCTGGGAGTAGGCCAGTTTATTACCCAGGGAAAAATAAGAAAAAAAAACGGAGTCATTTGTTTTTTATGATATGAGCATTTTTTGAAAAACGTTGAAAATTGACATCTCGAACAACATTTTTAGGTACTACGACTAAAAATAAGCTAATATAATTGTTAATTTTTTTTTATTCGTAGCCGAAATAACTCTGCTATTGATCAGTATCCCAAATAAAACCAAAATGCCCATAGTTATATCACAAAAAAATATTAAGTAAAATTTTTTTCTTCAAATTTTCAAAGATAATTATTATTTTTAGTTTAATTTGCCACTTCATAGTATAAAAAAAATGTACGTGCACTACTATGGAAAGTTTTCACAAAAGTTGGCGCGACTAATCAAGATTTCAAAATGATATAATACCTCCCATGTCATGCTTTAAAAAGACTTGGTTCTTGCCAACATAAAATAATACCTTACTCAGTGAAAATTGCCTTCAGTGCCTATGAGACATGATGCATATTAGAATTTAGATAGATAGGAACAGATAGTGATGCCATTCCGCAATTTTCAAAGGAAAAGAAGTTTAAATGAAACGAATGATAGATTTAAAAAAATAATAATTACTTACTCTAAATAAAATGTTCGAACTGTCTTCCACCGGCAATAATACACGCGCGACACCGCTTAAAAAACGACCTTTTCACCAATCGTGCCTATCCTCGTAAATTGATCTGTTGGGCAGCCTCCGAGATTCCTCGACGTAGTTCGCCAATTATTGATATGGGTTTCGAATAAACCTTGTCTTTCAGGCAACCCCAGTAAAATAAGTCCAGCGGATTTAAATCTGGAGAACGGAGCGGCCATAAAATTGGACCAAGGCGCCCAATCAAACGGTCTGCATACTCTTGGTTCAGCGATATTCTCGCACTGGATAGGCATAATGAGCAGGGCAACCATCATTTTGGTACCACATTGTACGTAAAATGTTAAATGGCACATCTTCTAGTCGATCTGACAGATGATTTTGAAGAAAATCTAGGTGAACTTCACCATTCAAGTTTCTTGGCAATTCAAATGGCCCAATAACTTTGCCGTTTAATATGTCAGTCCACAAGTTCAATTTAAATTGATACTGAGACTTGTATTCCCTCATAAGATGCGGATTTTCGATACTCCAACAATGCAGATTGTGCTTGTGATTTTTCAAATAATTAGATAAACTAACTGTCCCTCCTTCTCTCCACACTATCATCACTCTAGCACTGAAGGCAATTTTCAGTGAGCAAGGTAATATTTTATGTTGGTAAGTACCAAGTCTTTCTTAAAGCATGATGTGGGAGGTATTATATCATTTTGAAATCTTGATTAGTCGCGCCAACTTTTGTGAAAACTTGCCATAGTAGTGTACGTACATTTTTTTAATACTATGAATAGGCAAAATAAACTAAAAATAATTATCTTTGAAAATTTGAAGAAAACAATTTTACTTAATATTTTTTTGTGATAAAACTATGGGCATTTTGGTTTTATTTGGGATACGGATCAATAGCAGAGTTATTTAGGCTACCAATAAAAAAAAATATTAACAATTATATTTGAAAATTTGTAGTCGTAGTACCTGAAAATGTTGTACGAGATGTAAATTTTCAACGTTTTTCAAAAAATGCTCATATCATCAAAACAAATGACTCCGATTTTTTTTTCTTATTTTTCCTTGGGTAGTCATAAACTGGCCTACTCCCTGGTTCCCGCTTGACGTTGAGTTTTGGGACACGTTGTATATATTATATCATATATATATTTCACATTTTTATTTATGGATGGAAGAATGAAACCATGAATTGCCTAAGCGTTATGGTTTCGACTATATTCATCGACAAGATCAAATATTTCAATTTAAAATTAAAATATTAGTCGAACTATCGGCTTACTTGTACTCAAGCATTTTCGAAAACTGAAGTATTTTTAGATTTCGTTTCATGGATATAGATAAGTTATAAGTGATAAGGGGTTCATACAAACATACGAGGGGTGGCCGCGAGTTCGTCAACTACTATTTTATGAATCACAAGAAACCTACCTATACTTCCTGCCCAGAGAACACCAACTGGTATAAAGAAGAAAAGAAACATGACATAGCCTGTATTTAGTTCTACCTACTACCCACCGAAGGCACTTTGTTTGTGAAATGCTTTTAAAGAATTAAAATTAAATTTTAATTGTAAAATTTCTAGATTTTCCGCGGGACTTTTCTATATCGGGACCAAATTTTTCTCTTTTCAACAACTTCAAGAAATCAAATCAGTTAATGTGAAGTAAAATTTAAAATTACGTAGTGGTTATGAACAAATCTAACAAACAACACAGAATAATAAAATAGATATCTTAGGCCGCACATTTGCGAAATCCTTAAATTGGCAATAGTACGTACATAACAGTACGATTACCTATTGGCAAGTAGGTAATCGTAAGTAGGTAGATACTAATTAATGAGTGAGCCTGATTTCATTTGGAGCGCATTTCAGGCAGGTCGTGTCCAGCGTTGGCGCGTGGCGGAGTGAGTGAGGTTTGGCGGTGGTGAGGCGGGGCGGGCCGGGCGGATCGGACGGACTTAGTTGAATCACAGATGAGTGGCAACATTAGAGCCGCGGGTGTCTCTAGCAGCGTGTCAACGGGTGCGGGCGGGCGCCGACGACAGAGGCTAGACGGCTGGGCGGCAACACACGACGTGACGGTGCGGAGCGGAGGCGGCGCGCGGCGGAGGCGGGGGGCGGCTTGGCGCTGCGCAGGCGGCGGCAGCGGCAGCGGCGCGACGAGTACTTAGGCGAAACTTTCTCAAACTTCCGTCCAACTCTTACCGCAAGTCTTACTCTGCGCTCTAAATTGCTCGGTCCGAGGCCCGCGTCGCCCCCCCTCCCCCCCCCTCCGCCCCGCCCCCGCCCCCGCACCGGACTGCGGAGCTCTCTAATTAAGTTTAATCGCTGCGAACTAATCGTCGGAGTCGACGGTTAAAAAACCGGAGGATCGCGTTTAATCAGCGCCACGCGAGAGGCACGCGTTACGCACTTACATAATGAGAGGGGTAGGATGCGGCGGCGGCGGCGGCGTCTCGGCTTTGGGGCGCGGGAGGCGAGCGGTGCGGCGGCGACGTCGGGGGCAGCGAGGGCTCCGAGAGGACGGGGGCGAGCGCGGCGGCGGCGGCGGCGGCGACGGGGGCGGCTGAAGAGGCGAGGCGGCCGCCCCGAGGGGGCATATCATCTGCGTACACTCGCGCGCGCTCCCCTGTCCGGTGCCCCCTCCGATCGATACCCCCTATACGTGTGGACTTTATGTAAAAAGCCTCCTGCACGGCACACCCGGAGGACGCCGACCATAAGTGTCGAGAAACGAGTCGCCCCCGGGGAAGCAGAGCGGGGGACGCTGGGCGCACGCGGCGCGGGGCGGGCGCCGGGGCGCGGCAGCCAACCGAAATGTCTTTCGAGAGAACATTTTGAAATGGAAAACCGGCGAGATGTTTCCCCATCAGCACTATGACGGTGCAAGCGTAAGCGCAGCTGCCTCCGCCTTTCCTACGGTCTTATCTGTCTGTCAATCCTCAATATTCAACTTTGCAATCAACATAAACATTTGTTTAACTAGACATGAAAAACGTTAAGAAGTATAGATAGAGAGATAGATAGAAATACTTTATTGCTCCAAGACATTTAACAGTAACAAACGATAAGTAAT
Source organism: Nematopogon swammerdamellus (assembly GCA_946902875.1). NCBI lineage: Eukaryota > Metazoa > Arthropoda > Insecta > Lepidoptera > Adelidae > Nematopogon > Nematopogon swammerdamellus. Next base: position 11,871,546 of record OX336338.1, read on the forward strand.
TTACATGAGGGGCAAAGACTTATCCCTTACAGGAATTTCTCCCAGTCAACCTTTGGATGTTTGAGAGTCGTATGTTGTGAGATATAAGTAGGTATGTAGTAGCAAAAACTTGAGTGTGGGAATTCAAAATATAATATAAGGAAAATAACTATGATGAACTATAATATACACTACATATAAGTACGTACTAGTTAATTAAACATATAAATTGCAAATTAGAAATTAAATTAAATAGGTACATTAAAGTATATGCATGCGTACGTATATTATGTATACTGGTATCTACGTTTATGTTTTGCGTCTATTTCTATAATTGATTTTTGTATTGGATTTAGGAAACTTCAGAATTTTTCGGAGTACGAATAGTAAGACTCATTAAGAACTTTCGATTGCAATATCTTTTAGATGAATTAAATCCTCCGAAGAGGTAGGTATGTCACGACACCACAGGACGACACACCCTGCAAAATCAAAAGAAAAGAAGTATTTACGAGGAGCTGATATTTTTATTTCAATTTATCCCGTCCACCGCTCGGCGCTGAGCGCTACGCACGATGCTAAACAAACACTTGTCCGAGCGTCCTCCGTGCTCGGCTGGGACTAACAAGATACCAAATCCAAAATCAATTTCTTATTTAAATTCAATCTCCATGTTAAATCTAGGTTTAAGGATTCTGTACATAAGTAGATAGGAGAGAGAGAGCCGTACCCCGAGCTCTGAGCCGCTCGAAATGTATTCTGCGTCGTTGTTGGAAACCTATTTCCATCTACAACTATCCGGTGCGGCGGCGGCGCGGCGGCGCGGCTAGGGCGGCGAGCGGCGCGGCGTGCGCACGGGCGACAGCACATGTAAAATAGATGAACGGAGTGCGACTGGTGCTCTACTTCACTTATTTTCTCCGTCAAATCAAACTTACACAAAACTGAAAAGGGCTAAAACAGTGTGTAAGTCCTGCCCTATATAACCTACCTAGTACCTACATCTCTATGTGTCTGTATGTTTTTTTAGCCTTTGCAATTTTATTGCATGTATACAGATATAGGAATATTTACGTGTTTTGCTAAGTTTATATCTACTATTACTATTACTCGAGTTCCCGAATGCTCGACAATTTTTTCTCGTCTCGAGTATGACCAGATTTCTCGGGAATTTTCACTTCAATTCTAGCAGAAACCCTAAGGTTAACTGTTTTCATTGACGGAAATATTCACAAAAAAAAATCCGCCAAGTGCGAGTGGGACTCGCGCACCGAGGGTTCCGTACCATCGCACAATATATTTGTATTATGTATGTACAATTGTGTTTTGGAAAATCACGAAATGTCTAAATAAAAACTACATCAATGGTTTGACAGTCAGGTATTCTTGTAGTTTAAATATACAAAAATGTATTTTTTACATGACATAACTACAAATTTACAATTACTTGTGCTGCGAGACCTTGCTTCTTGCCAAATTTCATTACTCTAGGTCGACGACGGGAAGTACCTTATAGGTTTTGATTTGATTTGAGTGAGTTTGAGAGCATTAAAATTTTACATAAATGGCCGTATATTTTGATTTAGTTAATTTAGATTCTTGTATCCTTGGTAAGGATCGCAGACCTTAGTATTTCATATTAATTTCAATTTGATATCTCAACCCATTCCTGAGAAAAAGGATCTTGACATACAAAACGAGCTTGTTTCCTTTACTTGTGCTGTGAGACCTTGCTTTTTGTCACATTTCATGAATCTAGGTTAACGGGAAGTACTCTATAGGTTTTGGTTTCATTTGCCAGTAGCATAATATGTGACATAAATGGCCGTATCTATCTTGTGATTGTGTTGACTTAAAAGCTAAAAAATGTACACCTCCAAGAAACCGTAGACTTTAGTATTTAATATTAATTTTAACTTGATACCTCCACCCGTTCCTTAGAAAAAATTTCTTGACAGACAGAGAGACGGACAACGAATGATCCTATAAGGGTTCCGTTTTTTCATCTTTTGAGGTTCGGAACCCTAAAAATATGACAAAATCGAGATTTATGGTGTATAGCAGGCAGTCATCCACTTTGTTAAACCTAGCTATAGTTTTTTTCTTAATTAAATAATGATGATTTCTTTTTTGTTTTTTTATTTACACCTTGCAAATTTGTGTACCTACTGCAAATCATATACCTACTTTTTATGGTACCTCGAATTCGAGTCCTTATGAAATGCTTCATAACTTATTTTTGTAGTAGGTTGTCATTCAGGTCGGCAAGATTCTGGAATGGGTAGATGTGGCGATCTTGAGATGTGCTTGAGGGCCAATGCAAATCGCCAAAACGGGAGATGAGGACTGCCTGGAAAATTTACCTCAATTCGAGAACTGAAGCACTGAAGGTTATATGGTTAAAATTGTAAAATCACAATTTTAACTATATAACCTTCAGTGCTTTATTGAAGAGAAATTTTCAAGGTGTTATTAAAATAAAGAGTGTGGAACTATCTTCCGGCGATTGTATTTCCTGAATCCTTTAACCTGGGTGTCTTCAAGCGTCGTATTAACGGGCTAGACAGCCTAGCAACAGTCCGCAAATCTGCTGGCATGGCACCTAACTGAGCGTGGTTTCGCGAGAAGAGGTGGTTTTGGCTCTGTCGACTGCACCATTGATCTCTCGGCACAGCCACCCATGCTGGTTTATATAAAAAAAAAGCAAATCGAAGTTTTTCAATATATAAGACAAAATATAGCCTTATCAACATTGATGATGAATTCTGCCGAATGCATTATACGCGTATGTAAGTTAAGAGACACGTTAAGAAGCTAGCCTAAATCAACAATATAAACTAAATATAAGTATATTACGTGTGTGAGTTCGTAACATAGTTGCTACTATCTACATTCGTCATAGTATCCGTGTCAACCAGAACAGTTAATTTGCAAGTACGTAGGCTACATCTTGCAAAAATAATTAAAATGTAGAGTAACTTGCGCGTTTGCGTTGCTGCAGCGAACAAGTTGGGGCTACTTCAGTGTTATATCTGCCCGCCCGAGCAAGATACGTAGCTCGTACAGCCTCCCCGTTCCCGCGCCGCCCCCACGCCGCTTCGCCCCGCCTGACCAGCGAGAGAGAGACGGCGACACTACGCACATTGCCGAAACTCGCCGACCTATAATCACGATAACTCGACTCCGCAGCTTTTTATTATTTTTTAAAGGTAAAATTTTGGAAAATAGTAAAATAATATACATGCACGTGATTTCAAGGAATAGATTTCGAAGCAGATTTTATTTAGTGAGAAACATAATAATACATTACGTCGGCAATTATCAACCTGACTGTTTTAGCAGAATAAATGTTTCGTCTTAATTTTTTTAAAAATACGATGAAAATTATCGAATAATAATATTTTTATTTTAGTAAACCCCCAACTTACCACGCTCGTTAAAATCGTTTGAGTGACATGAGCGTTATTTGAGTAAAGGACGTCACAGACGATGAACACTATAATGTATGCCTTAAGATTAATAATTTTATAGTATCTTCAAGTATCAAACACGACTAAGATACGATAATATGTTATTAAACCTATACATTATCATAAGAGGCTACCGACCAAGTAATAGTAACACTGGTTGAAAGAAAAGTTAAATGTAAGTACGTTCAAATATTTTTGATTTTCAATCAACAGATAGTTAACACAAAAGCTGAAACAGCAATTTTTTACTTCGCGCTATAGAAAAAAATTCACAGATATGATGCATTACATGACCTTGGGTACATTATAATATAAGAAATTGTCAATTTTGAAAAATTTACCAAAATTGTCAAAAATAAAAGAAATAAAATCATTACTTTCCAAGCATACACGTAAACCATTTTAACTACTCACACTGCAAGATAAAGACGACACGTAACTCGCGTAACGGAAAATAAAAAATAAAAAAATCATAACTGCCAAATTTTTCACTTTAAAAACAATTATTAAAAAAACCATCCCCAGATATTGAGTCAATCTACAATATAATATAAAAGTTAAAAATATATATTTAGAAATATGTTTAAAAGTGCCCTTTTTAAACCCCCTAAAAACGGCCATTTTAAGCGGTTTTTTGCGATTTTCTCAAAAACTCTCAAACATTTTTAATGTTTTTTTTACCATCTTGTAGCCCTCGTCGATGCTTCATTTGACACCCTAAATATTCACGTAGCCTTTAAACTCACGGCACCAGGGTGAATTCGCACTCTCGCCGGAAATCGGGGACTATACTGAAGTGATCGAAAAGACATTTTCAATGTCAAAAATCTAAAGATATCTACCACTATTTTTGAGGCATTAACTTAATACTCGCTAAAGAATGATGTTTGTTTTTATGTTTTCTCTATATAAAATTTTATATTCTTTAATCAAACTCTCATAAAAGAAAGATATAAATTTTAAATTGTTCATATTTGCTCTAAAGTCGCTTTCCCGTCATTTCGTCAAATGCGTCATGTGACGCGACTCCATCCCGCTTCACTAATAAAAAGGAAACTGCCTGTCGCTCTGCCCTTGTCTCCTGACACCCTGTTCCCGATGAATGATTATTATGAATGAAGATTTCGTTCAGCGCATGGCACCATACCAACTAGTAAGGTAAGAAGGGAAGGGACCTACAGTTTTACGTGGAACCACGGTCAGCCTCCAACGGTCGAGCGGTCACCCATCCAAGTACTGACCGCGCTCAGGTTTGCTTAACTACAGTCGACCGACCTCACCACTGAGCTAGCGAGGCTGACAGACAACTGACACCACATGTATGTATGCTGCGATATATTACCATATCGCATGTCTAAATTATTCACTGTGCTTAGTATAGTTTCGACCTAGCGTATGTAAGGCGACGCGCATCGTGTTGGGGTGTTCTTGTATCTGTGTCACGGGGAACTAACATCCCTACAGAGCTTCTAGGCACCCTCTCGCCTCGTTCGACTCGCCAAGCACGCATTGCGCTAAACTCAAACGACTTTAAAAAAATAAATTATCGTTTTAAAATAAATTTACTCAATAAATGTTTTCAATAAAAAAATTCTAAAACCATAATGGTTTTTAAACCGTAATCTAATTGAAATATTATGTAAACCAAAATATTACAAAACAAATTTGATACAAAAGGAGAGCTTAAGGTCATAAGGCATTTTATTCTAGCTAACCTTTGAGGCGCGCCAGTGGTTGCGACGAACACAAGATAATTCGCGAGTTGCTCTATAATTCATACTATGATACATATAATATGTGAGTAATACTCTATTATCCTTCTCTTACTATACAGGTGCGGTACCCACCTGGAATGTTACGGCTGCACTGATTGAATGTAGAAATGGTGTGACGTAAAATTATATCACGTCCCCTGCCCTGCCTTATGCCTTTCTTTACCAAGAGCATGGGTCGGATATTTTCATGGACTTTTCACAGCTCGTCATCATTATCGACGCGGACCGATACAAGTTTCGGAGTAGTACTTCGATGTAGCGATGCCCGATTCTGCACCTCAGGAGGAACTTCTCGGGGGCGTATTTAACAACTGAGTCGAAAGCTTTCTCATCTGGTACTGGTCCAGCCTCTGTGTCGGCCGACTCGTGATAACTTTTGCAAATATTTTGTATATACATGGCACAGAAGTGCAGTTCACCATATACTTATACCCCTTCTTGTGAAAAAGGAAAACAAATTTTCTCAAAAAAAATAAATAATAAAAAACAAATGTGGTACTGAGTCAACCGTGTAATAAGACAAACCGAATGACACCAGAATCAAAATGAATCAAAATCGGACGAGTTTCAGATTCATATTCAGATGTTTATTTCGCAATAAAGAACACACAAACAAGATTTCTTTGGCATAATATGCGTTCAGTTTGGGTCGTTATAATTTTTAGGGTACCTTACCTCAAAAACCTCGCGCGCCGAACCCTCGATGCGCGAGGGTTCCGTATTATTATAAAAATTGTATAATTTTTCAGAATGTTATACCTAAAAGGTATAAAGGGACATAAGGGTGGTCAATGTCATTGAGGTCAACGCACATAGCTAGGTAACCTAGTCACGATCTATTAGCCTACATATTTATCTTTTTTGATAAACTATGTCTTATCAGAATAACAGATGACGGTATACCCTATACTTATACCTATACTTATGACGGGTCTTAGACCATAGCATAGGTGTAAAACTAGTATAATCAGAGAAAATCTCAGATTTGCTGTTAATGCCAATTTTAACGCGAGCGTAGCCGCGGGCACAGAGAGTTGCCGCACTTTCGCAACTGTAAGGTCAATCTTTTCTTCCGGAGTCAAGTTTTTAGTCCTAAGGGCTCCAATCTACCGTTCTTTGTTCTGGTACCTTTCAGCCAACCGGTCTATGAGATGCGTTGTTGTGTATCTATAACTTCTGTGGTACCCACCAACAAGTTCGCCTGACTGTGGGGTGAATAGATGCTTATGTCCATGTGTGTGTCTGTGTACTATCTATAGTTTACTACTCTAAAATATTGATTAGAGGAATCAGGTAGGTAGCTATTTAACGTGCGGTAACAATATAGGTGCGAGGTGCTAATTCGGCATTCCCATCATTTATATTCAAGTACCTAGTGTTTAGTATTTAATTAATTTAATCTGTGCCCTAACTATCTCCGATAGTCTTCTTTTTTAGGGTTCCGTGTCCGTCATACGGGACCCTATTACTAAGCCTACGCCGTCTGTCTGTCTGTCTGTCTGTCCGTCTGTCTGTCCGAGGGCTGAATCTCTTGAACCGTAATAGGTAGCCCGTTGAAATTTTCACAGAATATGTGTTATTATGGCCGATATAACAACAAATAAGAAAAAGTAAAAAAAAATCACGAGGGTCCCCATACAAGAAACTAAAAAGTGTATGCGCGCCATCTACCGAAAACAGTATGAAGCATTTTAACTAATCATGAATTTTAACTAAATATGAAGCATTTCATAAAACACGCCATAGATGGCGTGAGTGGCGCCATGACATGGCGATACGGAGCCCTCGGTGCGCGAGTTCGATTCGCACTTGGCCGGTTTTTATATTGAATTTCTTTGAAGTTTTGACGTAGAATACGTCCTACAAGAAGTTCGGGTTTTATGAAAAGGAGTGGCTTACTTCTGTACCCTAATCACGAAATTACGATTACTACGCTACGCTACGCTACGCCGTGTTCTCCGCATCATTTTGTATGGAGAAACGGAGCATCACCTCTAGTGATAGATTTGCGAACTTCATTTCTCCACACAAAATGATACGGAGAACACGGCGTAGCGTGCGTAGCGTAGTAGGTTAAATCTCGTGATTAGGGTACAGATTCTACGAGTAGAACTACGGAATGGGCGAGAACTACAGCATTGACGTACGAGTATGCGTGCGAGAACTGCGGAAATTACTTATGAAATTAACTTTCGCATTTTTTGTATACCTATATTAGATGACAATGCCTGCTAGCTATGCCAACCTAACCTGCGTTCTAATGACGTAACTATTTTTCTTTAATTTTTGCTGTTGAAGTAGGAACATACACATCCCTGTATTTTTTTATTTGAAAATTTTTAATTTTAATTCTATTAAATGAATGAAATGAATACCCAACATGGAGCAACAAGGAATTAATTTCAACCAACAAGTATGCACGTATAATATATTCTTGAAGACACGATGCCGATGTCGGAGGAGCACGGCCGCTCTGCTCTGATTTCCTCCACACAACTTGGCAATTCCTGCTACAGCCTCCTTTACAGTAAACAGCATATACACACCCACCTAGCTACATCCATGTCCGTTCCGTCCACCCTACGCACAGCTAGCTAGCTATGTAGTGCGGATGGACTTCGTGTTTCTGTTTCACTCGCACTCTCACTTTCGTAGGAGGGTAAAGGGGTGGCTCCTTCCTCGCTTCTCCTTGCAAATTCCCCTGGCGATGGAAATGTGCTCTGCCACATTTTATACAATTTCCAGTAGAGGCCGGCCTACACGCTCGCCGCGCCGCCGCCGCCGCCGCCCGCTGCCGCCGCCGCGAGGCGCCTCCGCTCAACATTCCTCCTCTACGAACACCGCTGCTACGAAACCACGAACGAAAAGAACATAGTTCCAATAGTTTCCAATATTGCTAACAATATTATAGGTAAGTATGAAGAAATCACTATTCCTAACTATTTGTATCAACTTTTTTTATGCAATCCGGTGTGGGTGACTGAGTCAGGGGGGAGCTCCGACTAGCCAATATCACCACCGAGAAGGTGATATACCGTGGACTACCCTTTGAATTGCTAGCTGTACTGAATGAACTAGAGGCGAGCGCACAGACTAGGCCGCTAGCAGCCGTGTATTGTCCGGTACGGTGGTACCAACCCACAATTTGAGCCTCCCATCCAGTAATGGGGCCGATCCGAGCGGTGAATTTCCATTTTTCAAGCTACATTTAATTCAATAAATAAATAAGCAAATCTCATTGGTGAGCTTTGTCCTCCAGATTCGAACCACGGATCGTGACATCAATGTACGTCGGAACAGTACAGGTCAAGAACAGATCAACCAATTCATTTGCCTATAATAGGTATTATTGATTTCATAATTTTGTTCTTCTTTAAAACGGGTTCAATTAAGGTTTTTCTTAAAAAACATCTTAACATAACTGGTAGTCTAGCGGTATGAGAGCCAGATTAACAATTTGGTAAATTAAATTTGACTAACTTATATAAAAGGTACAATAAGTAAATTAGATGTAAAAGCTGTCGACAATTTTCATACATAAATTGGTAACAACCCATTAAAATCACCGTTAATGAGAACATGATGAATAAGAAAATACTAAAGTATTTTATCTTCGTCAAGAAAAAATTAAAAATCTATTTGATGTATCAAGTTAGTAAGCATAATTTAGGTTAGAAGGTGTTCTCAGTCGGATATATACCTACATCCAAAATCTCAATTATTTATTACGGTTAATTGTCTAACTTTTCGAAACATTAACGTTTGAAAAAGGAATGGAGGCAAAATGAGCAAATACACGCGATCAGTAATAAATATTAAATGATCGTCCTTCACGAATAAAGCACATCCGTTCAAATAATAAGGGTTGCGAAGCTCCAGCGACCGGACAGACACCGCCCGTGTAATCAGCGCTGAATTAGCGATGCAAGCGCTGCCGCGGTCTCGGACCCGCCCGCTCTAGTCCGGGTGCTCCACGCACAGACAGAGCAAGCAAGCTTCGCGAGACAAACACTTCCCGAGGGATAATCCACTTCCATCGTAGAACATAGTATCGTGCACGATAGTGTTGAGACTAGGCCTGCCACCCCTCCGGGTTTGACCCGGAGTCTACTGGTTTGAATGGTGCATATCCGGGCTACGGGTTAACATCGTATATCTCCGGGTCAGACGGGGCGAGAGGTGCGTCGATCGAACCGAGCGGTGAATTCGGCTCGACTGACTAAATCACTGGATGATCGGAGCGGAGTGGGTGCTGGGTGGACATCGGACGAATCGGATGCACCGTGCGCGTGCGCGCGCCATTATGGGTTCAATTCTGTGGTTAAATTTATTAAAAGTAACACATTTCACAGAATTACCGAAAATAATTGGATTTTTAGGTTTCCGTATCCCGTACGGAAGCCTATTACTAAGCCTCCGCCGTCTGTCTGTCCGTCCGTCCGTCCGTCCGTCTGTCCCGAGGGCTGTATGACGGAGCTTACACGCTAGGTTTGGCATCAGTTCAGTCCCTGACCTTGGCCACGACCAGATTGACGCCAGACTGACGCCAGACGTAAAATGCATTCGCACTATCAGTCTGCCATCAGTCTAGTATCAAAATATTTTAAAATCCATCAGTCTGGTCCTTCATTCCAATCCATCCATCCATCAAAGTAGATTAAACGGTCAGTCTGGACCATGGTTTAACCAGACTGATGGACTGAACTGATGCCAAACCTAGCGTGTAACCTCCGTCTATCTCTTGAACCGTAATAGGTAGCCCGTTGAAATTTTCACAGAATATATGTGTTACTATGGCGGATATAACAACAAAGAAAAATCGATTAGTCACACTATAATTGAATAATAGATGGCGCCACAGACTTTTATACATTGCATTGTTGAAAGACAAAAGATAGGCGGATAATAGCGGATAGATACGGAAACCTCCGTGCGCGAGTAAAACTCGCACTTAACAGATTTTTTTTCAATACCGATTATATCATCAGTGCTTTTTTGGAATGCGTCTTTTTCTGAAAAATTTATAGATAGACGAGAGAAACTGTTTATCAGTCGACATGGTGAAGTCGGGGTTAATTGTAAAGATTAATAATTATAATATGACCTGTCAAGAATTTTTGAAGTATTTGAAAAAAACCAGAGCCAGAAGAGTTGATAAAAAATCACAAACAAATAAAAAATATGATTTAAAAAATCAAGCTGGTCTTAGCAGCATTGTATAATTATCTGTTTTTAAATTACAATTTGTAATACTTTTTCTTACTTAATAAATGATAATTGAAAATTTACGTTTTATTTCATAAACATTTTAAATTTTCTGAATACTCCGGGTCTGCCATTTTTTAAAGGTGGCAGCCCTAGTTGAGACTAGAAGTGTCAGAATAAGTAAGTATTCATTCAGAGTTAGCAATTCATTTAAAGTGCTAGTAACTATAATCAAATAATAGCATAGTTACACTCGGATCACTATACCAGAAAATATTATTATGGCCTTTGCTACAGAAATATCTGTCTCAGCACATTGATTTCTCTACCCCAAAATATTATGCAAATTATAACACAATATAGGACCAAGCACCCCTGGCCCGAGTAATGTAAGAGAGCTCAGAATCTTCACAGATGGATCACGGACAAGCAGTGGGATCAATGCGGTTATATTCTCACTGGAGCTGAAAAGCTCCAGTGAGTACCGCTTGGTGCATTCGGCGGTTTTTCAAATGGAAGTAATCGAGGTGCTACAAGCGGCGACCGCTGTAACTGAGATGGGCGTATCAAGGTACACTAACAGGATAGTCTCAGACAGCGCAGCGAGTCTTCTGGCACTAAAGAGCAAGCGGTGCACCAATGATGTTACAATGTCTAGGGCCCTGGAGACGGTTGCAGGAAATAACAACTGTGTGACTCTCCAGTGGGATGATGAAGATGGAAATAATGCCGCTGACCATCTCGCCCGGAGAGGTTCCAGCACGGTACCTAAAGGTGCAGAACCCGTGGTAATGTCGTCAGCGAGGACACAGATGTCTTGGCTATATGCGTCAACATCACTGAAGCACAGGGGTAGATGGAAGGGCTTCTCAGAGTGCAGACAGTCGAGAGCTGCTTTTCCTAAACCAGACCGATGGCTGGCTCGAAATCTAATTAACCTGGGTCGAGCTACGCTGAGAATAGCCGTTGGTTTTATGAGCGGCCACTGGTCACTAAATAAATATATACATACCATACGGATAGTGCACTGTGCAGGGGATGCTTGGCGAAACGATCGAACATGTTGTGTTAGAGTAAGGTAACTTGATACCCAAAGCACCCTTCTTTGGGTATCAACTCCGTTCCCCATCTTCCGTTGTGGAGTCTGCAGTCCAGTCACCCTGGTAGTCTTGTGGCCTTCGTGGAGAACGTAGGCTGGCTGGAGTAGCTGGAGATCAAGGGGTTTTGCACGAAGCACCCTGACCAAGAGGGACTAGTTTGTACACTTCGACCCAACCTCTACAAACAAAAACGACAACAGGATGTCCCTTGGTGCCAGGTAATGACTTGCTTACCACCACAGGATTCCTCATTTAATAAGCATTTTTTCGAGATAATCGAGGGATTATGCGTTAGGAAAGGGTCGCCAAAACCAGATCCAACAAAAAATACGAGTTCTTGGAAAAAAAACATTTACTGAAATTTTTTAAGTTTATTCAACGACGAATCCCATGGTAGTAACCAAATTCGGTCGAACTGGGACAGCTGTATAGGTGTAAAGTTGAAAACCCATTGTAATTCGGTCCAGTCATTCTCGGGTGCGATCTCTACACTCTGCGGTCACAAGGTTGTAAGCTGGATCGATCAAGTCTTGAGAATTTGGCAGGCGAATATTGTACTAATATTTTCTGTCCCAAATTTCTGGTATAATGCGCGGGGCGGATCTCGACGTGTCGCCGCCGCAGCGGCTCGTCAGTGTTCTCCCTCGCACCCGCACCGTACTTGTATTAGTGTATGCGCGTGGCGGGTCGCCCGCTGCGGCGACGACACGCCGAGATCCGTCCCGCGCATTATAAGAATACGTATATCACGAATACAGTTATATAGTCGTTCTTTCTAAAACCTGACATGGTCCCTTGCCAGAGACATAATGTCGGCCCATACACAATGTTCTTGCAACTGTACAGAATAAAGATAACTTTTGAAAAATTATAGAAAACCCTGATCACCTTTTAATAGTGTACTGTCTCCCGGTCTATCCGGAACCCAGCGGAGCCGCGCGCCGCGCCTCGCCGGACGGACGAACGGACGAGGCCCGGAAAGGACTTTCTTGCGAGCGAAGCCACGGAACAAATGATTGGCGTGCTCTAGGAACAATAATAACTGTGTTCTATGTTTGCCGACCGCTTTGTTTGGTGTGTAGATGGGAGAAAATAATGTGGCGCGGATCAAACGAACCATTGTCGATGCTAAACCAATAAGTCTATAGTGATTTGGAATCCTAAATGATAAATATATTTTTGTTAAAATGTTATTGTCTTAAAATCGATACCTATTATTTAGAAATGGAAAAACTTCAATATGGCTTTCTCCAAAGATACGTATTGCCTTTTGAAGTTGGTATGTGTACCTGTACATGTTTTCCATACATTATATATATATTTTTCAAATAAAAAAAACAAACATATTGTTTGAAGTAATTCAATGTTTTAGATTACTGTACTTGTGCTTATGTACTAAAAATTAATTTTAGTACATAAGCACAAGTACTGTACTGTGGGTCAAAATACTTACATTTTCTGAATTTTCCAGCCTTTTAATTCTTCAAAGAAAAATTTTCTTCTTAAATTTGTTAAAAATCTTAAATTAGTTCGTTTTTATTTTTAAGCAATGCAAAAGACCAGAATTAATAGTTCTGCAGTCATAGACTTCGTGAGATTTGAACGAAATAAAAACAGTTCTTAGTCTCAAGAAATGTTAAGAGATAACCCCTCCATTCACCGTCTCATTAGTCTCCCAACTATAAAATAGGGCGAGACGATGGCGTTAGGTCAGACCGCCTCAAATACTTGCCATGTACAGAATTGCCGAGTCTTTAATTAAACTAGCTCTTGTAGAAGCAATTTGGCCGGCGTATATAGCGCTCTGTATAACCGGTGGGGGCGTGTATAGACGTGTATGGCGGTGCGAGTGTGCATACTCATTTAGGAATGTTTAAACAGAGAGGCACTCGGGTGGAGACGCTGGGCGGAAGTGGCGGGAGGGTGTGGGGCGGACGGAGGCGGTGGCGAGCTCGGGCGCTGGTTAGTTCTCCTACAGATAAATTAATAACGCAGGCGTAATATGCTTAGGTAGACATGTACGCGGCAACGCGTGTCGCTCTCCGGCATCTTCACGAGGGCGATTCAACATTTATTTCATTTCCATATTCGAGTGTGTGGCCGGCGCGGCGGCGACGACGTTTTGATCGCTGCTGTGGTAAACACCACAAATAGTGATATGAACTCATTTATTCGATTTTAACACACTTTTCTGCTTCACTTGTTGCTATGAAATGACGTCTGACCAATCTACTTCCCAACAAGTTAGAATTGCTAGTGTAAAGATTTCCTCGCAGTCTTTTCCCTCGCCAATGTGACGGACAATGCACATATTTGTAACATATCGATATTTACATTTTATATATAAATATATAGAGTTATCTCTTCTATTCTTTGCTGAAATTGAACTAAAACGAGACTGTATAATTAATTAGGGGCATTGGTTATGTATATATATTATGTTACTTGCCTACTCTTGCTAACTGTTGTCAGATGTTACTGGCATAAGCGAGTACTGATCTGAGTAGTAACTGATCTGAGTAATAACTAATCTGAGTAGTAATTGATCTAAGTAGTAACTGATCTGAGTAGTATCTGATTTGAGTAGTAACTGATCTGAGTAGTAACTAATCTAAGTAGTAGCTTATCTGAGTAGTAACTAATCTTAGTAGTAATTGATCTAAGTAGTAACTGATCTGAGTAGTATCTGATCTGAGCAGTAACTGATCTGAGTAGTGACTAATCTGAGTATTAGCTGATCTGAGTAGTAACTGATCTGAGTAGTAACTGATCTAAGTACTAACTGATCTGGGTAGTAACTGATCTGAGTAGTAACTGATCTGAGTAGTAACTGATCTGAGTAGTATCTGATCTGAGTAGTGACTGATGTGAGTAGTGACTGATCTGAGTAGTAACTGATCTGAGTAGTAACTGATCTGAGTAGTAATTGATCTGAGTAGTAACTGATCTTAGTAGTAGCTGATACGAGTAGCAACTGATCTGAGTAGCAACTGATCTGAGTAGTAGGTGATCTGAGTAGTAGGTAATCTGAGTAGTAGCTGATCTGAGTAGTAGCTGATCTGAGTAGCAACTGATCTGAGTAGTAGGTGAGTAGTAGCTGATCTGAGTAGCAACTGATCTGAGTAGTAGGTGAGTAGTAGCTGATCTGAGTAGCAACTGATCTGAGTAGTAGGTGATCTGAGTAGTAGCTGATCTGAGTAGTACTCGTAACTGATTTGAGTAGATCTGGGTAGTAACTGATCTGAGTAGTAGCTGATCTGAGTAGTAATTGATCTGAATAGTAACTGATCTGAAGGTGTCTTGGCGAAAAAAAGGAAATTAATTATGACGAATGATGATTTTATGTATACCTCCGCCCTTAACGCCGAACATTTTAGGTGAGAAATTCTGCAAAAAATCATGCATGTAAAAACTCTTATACCTATATAGATTAAAAGAAAATCAGAGAGAGTCAGATTTTATTCCGTTTGCGATATCCACTATAACGGAACCCTCGGCGCATGTTCAAGAGTGACCGATTAATTTTTAATAAAGCACATATTTAAACAAATAACAATAACCGATCAGAATATCAAATTCAAATATTATGTATAAGCTAAAGGATAATTGAAAAAAATTGAGGAGCATCCTGTGCGGGGGACATGTGAGATGTAAAATCTCATTCGGGTATATACATACATCGAGCGTACATACACCTATTATGAAATGTGTACGCACACGCACGCAAATTTTACAGGCGCACACACGGAAGTGGGCTTTCTGGGCTCTTGCGATGGACTTAGAGCGGGCGATCGGCAAAGGGGTATGGGGTGACTGCCCGAGGTGTCGAGGGCTGGTGCGGCTGTGCGGCGGTGGCGGGAGGGGGCTGGTTGGGGCGGACGGGGGCGGCGGGTGGCGTCGGGCCGAGGTGGCGAGACGAGGGCGGCCCCCTGTGGGTCCAGCCCTCCCGCCGGCCACCTAGATCGCGTGCCCGGAATATTGTGATCGTAGCTAGGAACATCCCCTCACTCATGCACACTGGAGGCCCTGGCTACAGTTTTCGTATTAATATGTACAGTTTGATCATAAAGCCCCTCTACATTGTAAGCTAGGCCCCAGGCTGATTTGATCTCTAATATTGAAGAAAACCAGTTCCTCACAAACATTGTTCTAGTAGGTAATCATTAGATCACAGGAGACACTTACGTGTACACCAACCACTTTCGAAAATCTGTTTTGTTGATTTGATACAAACAAAATTTATCGAAACACTTTCACAAGACTTATCCATAGTGATGACAATAAATAATGAGCATCTGAAGCGTAACGAATACCTATTTCTCCCTCACTATACAATGCTAGTGGGATTCGGATTTGTAAATTACTCCGAAAAGTTTATGAGCAAACTTTTGCGCTCAAGAACAAACAAAGTTCACGAAAGTATGCTTGCAAAGAACATTCTGTTTTTCACGTGCTTTTATTTGTTCAGGGAACATCTTGTAATACATTTGCCACTCACTTCTCTTGACTGATATTCCGAGCACTGCACAGATTACTGATATATATGTCTAGCTGCACTGTGCTCATTTGAAACAATGACATATATATATGCAAATAATAAAGAATAATTATACAGAATAAATAATAAAAAATTGACTATATCACGATGATGAAAGTTTTTAATAGTGTTTTCAATAATATTAACGGAACCACGAGCATTTATAAAACAAACGACGAAACACGTACCGTGTGGGGCCGGTACTTTAAAAGAATAGCCCCACTGCATCTCTTCCCGTGTATGTCGTAAAAGGCGACTAAAGGATATGACTCCCTTCTTATATTACTAGGTGGTAGGGTTTAACCCGCCCGGGTTGGTACCACCGCACTGAATGAAAGGTCGGTCGAAACGGCTATGTAAATAGTTTGTGTTTTCCGTCCAGTTCAGTGTAGCCGGCACGACCGAAGGGAAGCGCTGACGTGGCACCAAGTTCATCCGGTGTTATGGGCTGACATCACGGATGTTGTACGTGATGTAGCCACCCGTGTCAGTTTCCATAAAAAAAAAAAAAAAAAACGACCTGAACAAAATAAATTATGTAGAGAAAATCATAAGTAACACTAGCAACCTTCGAGATCTTTCTATTTTTTTCGGTTGCGCAATGAGGGCCTCCGCTCCATATCTGAAATAAAAGAAAATATATATTAGTATACACATATCAGTCAACCAGATGGTGGTACCGCTGAAGGCGCTGGAAGTGTATGTCTAGATGAAAATGAAACTAATAGTTAATTTGTATCAATACTAATAATAAATCTGTAATCTATACATATAATAAAATCGTAGAGGTAAGAAAGTCTGTACATTGAATGTATTCGGAAAAAAACTAACCAGGGTGGCTTAAAATGAGATACTGAACATGTTAGAACAGTTTTTAAAATTTTTGTTTGTTTGTTTGTTTGTTTGTCTGTACGCGCATCACGCAAAAACCACTGAACGGAATTAGACGAAACTTTGTATAGTGGCAGTTTATATGCTGGGTTAACATAATACGTAAAAAAAATAACAAAAATAAAAAAAAAATTACAATTATAAACATTATTGCGCGTTTAAAATAACGTAGTCCAAAGTACATAATTATATCTTGAGAACTGGCAGCAAATACAATTTGAATAAAATATTCATTCGAAATTTAAAAATAAGTAGATACAACGAAAATGACAGTTCTTTTTTATAACTTGAACACAATTCTTTCCACAGAGCATGAAATGCGCGCGCCCGCCCCTACTAGAGGCGCCGTGAGCGCGATTTCTCTACAACGGCGCTGAAGCCTGTGGGCGTGGTCTATGACTTACATATGTGTGTTATGCGTGTGCATTTGTTTTGTACGTGTGCCTAACTTGCTCCTCTTTGTGTGTAGTGTCGATACTAGCACACACACACACATACGAAGCGCTAGCAGCTCAGCGTACGGTTATTGGGTTTCAAATATCATCGCTTAGGGCGCCTCTAGTAGGGGGCGCCCGCGGTAGGTATTTGATGCTCTGTGATTCTTTCTATACATATCATAAAATCGTAAATGCAAAAATGTCTATTTGTACGCGCATCTCGCAAAAACCACTGAACGGAATTTTACCAAACTTTTTATAGTGGCAGTATATATCCCGGATGAAAATAATAATTAAAAAATATAATAAAAATCATGTAATCCAAAGTAAAGGTAAAAAACAATTTTAAATGTCATGTTGACAACGAAGAACTGTCATCTCGACGTGAGCTGGCCGGTGACAAATTGTTTGATAAATAAAAATAATAATTGAAAGTCGAAGTTATGTCGCTGTCATTGGTGCAATAAAATTTATATATCTGTTGCCCGCGGCTTCGCTCGCGTGAAATTCGTATTTAAAAAAAAGAAAGTAAGTAACTAAAGGCGGGCCCGAAGGCGGATCTGCGCTCACGTAAACGATATTCTTTCTCGATGAAAGTAACTAAGGGCGAGGCGGAAGGCGGAGCTGAGTTCAGGAAGAGGAAAAACATTCTTGAAGAAAGTAAGTAACTAAGGGCGAGGCCGAAGGCCGAGCTCTATTCTGGAAGACCATAAACCTTCTCGAAGAAAGTAAGTAACTATGGGCGAGGCCGCAGGCCGAGCTGCGTTCAGGAAGAAGCTAAACCATCTTGAAGAAAGTAAGTAACTAAGGCGAGGCCGAAGGCCGAGCTACGTTCGGATAATTGAAAAACCATCTCGAAGAAAGCAAGTAACTAAGGGCGAGGCCGAAGGCCGAGCTGCGTTCAGGAAGAAGCTAAACCATCTTGAAGAAAGTAAGCAACTAAGGCGAGGCCGAAGGCCGAGCTACGTTCTGACAAATGATAAACCATCTCGAAGAAAGCAAGTAACTAAGGGCGAGGCCGAAGGCCGAGCTGCGTTCAGGAAGAAGCTAAACCATCTTGAAGAAAGTAAGTAACTAAGGCGAGGCCGAAGGCCGAGCTACGTTCGGATAATTGAAAAACCATCTCGAAGAAAGCAAGTAACTAAGGGCGAGGCCGAAGGCCGAGCTGCGTTCAGGAAGAAGCTAAACCATCTTGAAGAAAGTAAGCAACTAAGGCGAGGCCGAAGGCCGAGCTACGTTCTGACAAATGATAAACCATCTCGAAGAAAGCGAGTAACTAAGGGCGAGGCCGAAGGCCGAGTTGCGTTCAGGAAGAAGCTAAACCATCTCGAATAAAGTTAATTAATATTAAGATTGAGTTAATTTAATTTAAATTTTATTATAAAGTCCACGCTTCTAACGGCAAATATACCGTGAATCCTAGAACCTCGCGGTTATTCCCGGCTGGATGGCAAGAGGCCCGATGCTATCACCTTAGTGCCATGGACTAAGGGTAGTTCTTTGATGTGGGACGCCACTTCTGTTCTCACATTGGCTCCAAGTCACGTTAGGACATCTTCAAGAGCGGCTGGCGCGGCCGAGGCTGGGGCGGAGAGCCTCAAACGCAGCAAATATAGAAATATAATTCAAGATTTCGAATTTGTTGCGTTTGCGGTTGAAACCCTCGGTCCGTGGAGCAGTGAAGCCAAAAGAGGCTTGAGCTGGTTGACGCAACTGGTGTCCTGCCATCAAGGGCTTATGTACTTCATTCAAAGGGTAAGCCTTGCCATCCAGCGGGGTAATGCCGCAAGTGCTCTAAGAACATTTGAAAATGCCCGTTTTGATAGTTATTTTAATGTTTGTTAGGTAGGTTTAATTCTTTAGTAATTAATATTACTTTTTTATTTTTATGAAATAAATAGATTGAGTAAACGATATTATATTCTATCGAAGAAAGGAAGTCTTTAAGGGCGAGGCCCGAAGGCGGAAGAGGGTTTTTGGTTTACCTGAACGCAGCTCGGCCTTCGGCCTCGCACTTAGTTCCTTCCTTTCTTCCAGAAGGTTTATCGTCTTCCTGAACGCAGCTCGGCCTTCGGCCTCGCCCTTACTTACTTCCTTTATTTGAGAAAGGTTTATCGTTTACCTGAAAGCAGCTCGGCCTTCGGCCTCGCCCTTAGTTAGTTACTTTCTTTAAGAAGGTTTATCGATTACCTGAACGCAGCTCGGCCTTCGGCCTCGCCCTTAGTTACTTACATTCTTCTTTGGAATACGAATTTCACGCGAGCGGAGCCGCGGGCTCAGCTAGTAAATAAATAAAGTTGTAAAGCGCGCTCTATACTCGCGCCGCGAAAGCCCGCGAAATCCGCGAAACTTGAGTGTGGAAGGTTTCGCATGGTTTCGCGGCTTCGCGTTCGCGATTCGCGGCGTTCCCTGATTGGTGTCGCTTGGCCCTCGACAAATGGTTCGCGGAGTGCGAACTCTGCGAAAGCGAACGCCCCCACACTCGTGGTATTTTCGCAGTAGCGTGCGAGACGCAGTGACGACTGACGAGCGGACGTTTTTAAAGACTCTCAATTTCGTAACAAGTATTTAGACTCTGATTAAATTGACGTATTGGGGACCCCGGATTATGATTACCAGGAAAAGGTAAAGCGCGCCTAAAAAAACATATTGTACATTATTTGATGAATTTGTGTCATCCACAATCTTTTTTAGGGTTCCGTACCTCAAAGGAGGAAAAAACGGAACCCTTGTAGGATTACTTTGTTGTCCGTCTGTCTGTCTGTCTGACTGTCTGTCAAGGCCCTTTTTCTCAGGAACGGGTAAAGGTATCAAGTTGAAATTAATATCAAATACTAAGGTCTACGTTTCCTCGGTGAGTATTGAAAGATAAATGCGAGATAGTCTTTCCTTCTACTTCACACATAGTGAAAACAAATATCATATGTAGGTATTTTTGCTTTCGGTAGCATAAAATATATTTGAGAAAGATCCATTGAAATCTTATTGAAATAGTGATTACGATTGATTAAACATATGACGATGTAAAACTTCCGACTTTGCACCCACTAAAGTACATTATGGTCTATAGTCTGTTTTTTGGAAGGCGGAGTAAATTGACGTTTGACTGAAATTAGAGTGTTGCACGCTTTGCACCACTAGTGATTGTAGTCGATGAAAATAGTATCGACTTTTACACGACACGACACACCTTCACACATATTATGCGCTACCTGTGGCGCTCCCTTAAACTTAACATTTTTCTAGCTAGATTTAGCTAGTCAATTAAATCCACAATTAGGTAAATATTAGGTTTACAGCATTTCATTAGTTAATCAATCGATAAAAGTATCGATAGCAACTACATGCCTAATTAAAATTTGCCAGAAACTGGCCACACTCCAAACGTCACTTTCCTCCGTCTTCCAAAAAACAGACTATACCTATATGCAGCTTCACCTTCGGTGTCGCCATTAGTTACTTACTTTCTTCGAGAAGGTTTATTGTTTAATTGATCCCAGTTCGGACTTCGGCCTCGCCCTTAGTTACTTTCTTCGTTTGATATACGAATTTCATGCGAGCGAAGCTGCGGGATAAATGTAAATAAATATTTTCAGTGCATAAAAAGTTTAAATGTTTTCTTTTTAAGATTAAGTATCACAGACTTTTTAGGATCTAGTATAACAAAGTTGGAGGGAATAGATCACAAATGATCATTGTCCTGTGGTTCTGAAATAATAATTTGTCATGTTTAATTATCCACGCGGACCAAGTCGCGGGCAACAGCTAGTTGAGAATTATAACTAAAATATACCTGTACTACATGACTTCGCCGTCGTTCAAGGAGTTTCTTAAGGCCGTGACAAACGCCAACGACCTTGAGCATTCGGGAATTCTACATAATGTACCAGACTGCTAATTTCGCTTCGCACGTTCAAGTCACATTTAGCGTAGTTTGTCGCTATCAGCCTAAAGAGTTGATGGTTCGGGGTTCGAATCCCACTTTCGTATGTTTTTTTTTTTTTGTTTTTTTATTATTTTAATTATTAAAATGATTGTGGCTTATGTAACTGATGCGTGATTCTAATTTTTTATTTTTTATTATTTTACCTAAATAACATTTTATTGTAATTTCTTCCAAATTATTTTAGTTCATGTACTTACCACTTTTTATAAACCTCTAAATAGACTATCGATGAAAACTAAAATAAAAATAGGTAGGTAGGTAATAGGTAGATAGGCATTTAGGTATGTATGGCAAATATCATAGCAACATAGGTACCGGCCGGCGCGCGCGGCGCGCGCGGCGGCAGCATGGCACGGTGCGGTGGGGTGCGGTGCGGTGCGGTAACTCAGTAGCAGCGTGCGGTGCGGAGGCGGCACGGCGGCGGCGGCGGCGGAGGCGGCGGCGGCGGCGGCGGCGCGGTGGAGGCGCGGGAGGCGCAGACAGCGTTATACCACAGTACCTATTAGTTATTCTGTGGTTATACCAACGAAAGCCATGCGTATAACGCCCCGTCAAGTTACGTACCGGAGCGTATACTGATAGATACCACAGAAGAGAGATATTACTGATACGGTCGTACTGTATACTGGTACGGAAAATGACACGGTGGCAACATCACCTACAATACAACATCCGAGATGTCAGCTCGTAACAACTGGTGAAGTAGGTGCTATGTCAGTGCTTTTCTTCGGTCGTACCGGCTTCACTGAACTGGACGGAAAAAAAGAAGGGAGTCATATCCCGAAATAGTTTGTATTTTCCGTCCAGTTTAGTGTAGCCGGCACGACCAAAGGGAAGCACTGACATGGCACCTAAGTTCACCCGGTGTTATGGGCTGACATCACGGATGTTATAGGTGATATAGCAAACTGTGTCAGTTTACATAAAAAAATCCCTCAGTCGCCTTTTACGACATGCACGGGGAGAGATGCAGTGGGGCTATTATTTTAAATTACCATCCCACACGGTACAAATATACCTAACCTACCTATCTTTTTTCCATTCGATCCAAACACAGAAGACAGAAATGACGACCGACACGCGGGCGCAGCAGGGCAGGAGCGAGCAAGCGAGCCCGGAACTAAAATTGTATCTAGTATTGAAGTGCCTGCTAAATTGACGAAGGCAAAAATTTTACCCTTCCGACTGAAGAATTACGTCAATAATTTCATGTAGGCGTTTTTTGTTTTATATTTTTATCTCCTTTCGTGGATAAAATAATAAAAAAAATTGAATAGAGTTTTCTCAGAGCTTTGTGACCTTTGAATCGGTGGTATTGTAAAATTGTAATAATACACACATACTCAGATTTTCAAAAATTCATGCTTTTTTTATATATTTTTAATTTTATGTTTATTACTTACTTTTACTCATTATTAAAAAAACCAGCAATGCACTTTGTTGGTAAGGAACCAAAATATAGGTTGGTATTTTTTTAATTTTCTGAATGTGTGTCAATTGGTCAGTTTTGGACCTTCTTTGTCGCACTTTTTGCATGTTTTGCGTATTTGGCGTTTGTCACCGCCTTAAACATACAAAGTATTTATTACAAATTCTGGGCAGTATTATAGTAATAGTGGCCTCTACACTCGAGCCGCGAAAACACACGCATGACAGCCGCGAAACTTGAGTGTCGATGTTTTCGTGGCTTCACGTTCGCGCTTCGCGGCGCGGCGTTCCGCGTTCCGGTGTCAAAGGGTTCGCGCTTGGTTCACGGAGGGCGAACGTGAACAGGGCCTAGTCCGAGTTAACGTGACAGCTACGTAAACGTCAAATACCGATCGAATTGAGTTTTTATGTATGGGAGCACAATACGCTCACCGCGGCGCCACTAGAGAGCTCCATACATAAAAACTTAATTCGATCGGTATTTGACGTTTACGTAGCTGTCACGTAAAGGAGCAAACCAAACGCGTGGTGTTTCCGCAGAAGCGTGCGAGACGCGGTGGGTGACTAGCGGTCGTCGTTTTGTGTGAAGAAAATGAGTGTTGCGTGGAGTATGAATGTTATCAAGTTGAACCAGTACGTAGGCAGTCAAGGCATATCTAAGGACCGTATGAATAATAAAAATAAAGTACATTATGCTTGGACGAGAAATAGTAACAATAATATCGACATTCCTGAGTTTTTAAATTTTTTTGTTTTTTATTAATTTTAATGTTTAATGGTATATGCATAAATTATAGCATACTATAGGTAGCGCACAGCGTTACAACAGCAGCAACATTACACCGGCGGCGTCGCTTTTCGTTGAGCGCGCGAACTAAACTGCGAAAGTTCACCACGAGTGTGGACTGTGGAGGGAGGGACATTTATGTATTTTTTTTACGCAGAGACCATCCGCGAATCGCGGCAATAAATTCGCACCGCGATTCCCGCGCGAGTGTAGAGCCCGATAATACTTAGACGATCGGTCAAACAAGCAGTCTCATTCTAGTCGAAGCCGGAAATTAAATAAAAATAAAATATTTATTTTTCAGGTAGTTTAAAGTTTGAGATAAGTAGTTTCAATTTATTATTTTCTTAATGAATATATTTTGTAGGTTAAGTAATCTTAATTTTAATTAGTGGAAATTTTCTTACTAATAATGTGCGCAAGTATTTTAATCAGTAATTAAATGATAGATTTTTATGTAAATTACAAATAGAACCTAGTTTTGAGCACATAACTTATCAAATTTAATAAATCTCTAAACCTCCCTATTCCCTCCAGCATTTAGTAAAAAAAGCGGTCAAGGGCGAGTGTTCCGTACTACAATCGCAATTAATTAGAAATACTTATAATAAACTTTACAATGAATGTATGTTGTACAATGTTACTTCGTAAGCCTTACCAGAGTTTACCAAAGTAGTCTGTGGGTTAATGTAACGACAACAGAAACGGGTAAACCGAGGGGTAAACTAGCTTACTATGGATAAGAATAGAATAGAAAATGCTTTATTTCTCTATATTTAATTGAGTTCCTGTATGCACGTCATGCATGAACGAATATTTTAAATTAAAATGAGTGATGGAACCCTAAAATCATATCAATAAATGCATTCACTTTGACTTAGTATGGGTCACTGTCACTACTCACTAGCTTTCAATAGATATCCCACTCGATGATATTATCCCCCTGTAATTATCTGAATTATTTATCCAAATCTAAGCCACAACATTGCGCCACAATAATCTTGAACAATACCTACCAAATTTCAAGTCTCTAGCTTGTACCGTTGTATCTAAGAACCTGTGACAGACGGACGGACGGGCGGACAGACACCGAAATGAGGTGATACTGGATGTAAGATGGCCGCATTGCAGTCTCGGTTGTATTCTCCTCTAGTCTACGGTAAGGCACCTACCTTCTCGGAGGTGATATTGGCTGGTCGGAGCATGTGCTTTGGCCCCTCTGACTCAGCCACCCGTACCGGATTACATAAAAAAGAAATGAGGCCGTGTTCGGAAGTGTTTCGGAAATGTTCGGTTTTACCAATATTTGATACGGAACACTAAAAATGCATTGAGAGTCGTACAAATCCAAAATAGATTCAGAATTCAGGTCATGCTTAATGTGTATGGGCGTTTGACGTGTCGTCGTCGCCGTGCCGAATTTAAGGGCCTAAATATTTTAACACTTTACGGCCTTACCCTTTTCAATTACCTACACGAAATGTGGGTAGCGTCGCTGTCCACGCGCCAAGCAACGCAGCCCCTGCCTCAACTGACAACCCTTTTACTCCGCTCAATAATTAATGAAAAAATCTTCATTTAGACAACAGAAATAAGCTACGCGGCGAAACAATTTTGTGCTGACGCTCGGGACGCGTTCCTTCATCGAGAATTATTGTGTTGAACAATTAAAACAAAATTACAAAATGTGGTTATCCTGTGGCCCTGACGTAAATCATACGTTACATAATATTATAACCACCCTTGGATGTGCCAAAACCCCTCATGTTGATGGGCCGAGTAGTTCTCGACTTATTTGCGAAACATAGAGACGACGACGCGACGGCGCGGAGGCGGCGCGGCGGCGCATGTATAATACATTAATTACAGACTGTCCTATTTATTAGCTAGGTGCCTGGGTAGCTGTTTCCTCGGTTTAGTATCGCGGCAAAAATCATAGTTACTTACATCCTTGAGTAGTTCGTTTTCGACAAATAAGTAAGCGAACACAGCACCGACGCGACGACGACACGGCGCGGGGGCGGCGAGGCGCGGCGCGGCGCGCGAGCGCCGGCATATTTTTACATACCTATTTTGCGATTTGTCTATTTATGAGGATAGGAAGGAGGAAGGATAGGCCCGTCAATAACCGTACACCCTTGATGCAGGCAGGTCAGTACCGACCGACTCGCCATTAATAATTGTCATATTATTCCAAAATGTATCGTTGAAAATAATTAACTCTCCGTTCGCAATCGTTCGTACTACTCATAAAACACGAGACATAATCCAGTGCATAGTTCGTGCTGCCGCCACCGGATGGCGTTACTTACATGGCGTGTTGTCAACTTTCGCCTGGAGACGGCGCTTCGGAGACAATGCGCACATGGACTGGATGAAAGTTCTATAAGTTTATTGCAGGTATATTTTCAGCAACTTTTATATGAATCGTAATATTATGTATAAAACGGCTTCGCTGGTGTTAAAGTTTGACAATAGCGTGATGCTATCCGCCTTATAACCTTCCAGGAAAATGCAAATATGTACATATTATCTAGAATGAATCTATATACAGTACAGTCTCACTAATCCGGCACTATTAAAAACCAGGGGTACCGGATTATTGGAATGTTTGAATTACTGGATTATTTATGGAATTATTTTTTATTGCTTTATACACTGGATTGTACTAAACGGTGGGTCTTGGGACAAGAAAAAACTAGCGAGGAAAACTCAGGCATATGTATTCAGCGCGAAGTGGACACCCTTCACTGCAGCCCCCACCTTTCAAGGAACTACTCTCAAGGTCGAGGAGCACATTGGGATTCTCGGGGTCGAACTAACTCGCGACCTGAATTTTGGACGCCACATCGAGGAGAAAGTTAAGGTAGCCTCAAGGAAGCTGGGTGTCCTCAACAAGGTGCGTCAGTACTTTACGCCGAGCCAAAACTGCTACTTTATAAAGCGAAGATTCGCTCATGCGTGGAGTACTGTTCGCATCTGTGGGACGGATCCGCAAAATACCTGCTCGGCTCCTTAGACTCGATTCAGCTTCGCGCTGTACGCCTCGTTAACGACCCCGAGGTATCTCGGAACTTAGAGACCTTACAACTCCGCATGGACGTTGGATCTTTGTGTGTGTTCTATCGTCTGTACCACGGAGAGTGTTCCAAGGAGCTGCACGATGCGATCCCTCCATCCCCATTCTACCATCGTTCCACGCGCAACAGGTTGGAAATGCATCCACATACTGTCGATATTCCCCCACTTAGGACAAATCGATCCTGTAAATCCCTTATTTACAGGGTTGCCAACATGTGGAATGCACTTCCACCTGCATCCTTTCCTCTAATGCACAGTCTGGGATCCTTCAAACATATGTAATTTGAAGGTGCTCCTAGCCGGCCGACATGGTATTCGCAGCCATCGATGTCTATTTTTATAGATCGAACGTCGCGCGATTTAACCTGTACCACAGAATAGAAAAGAGTACTCCGTACAGAAGCTTCTCTGTACAAACACTCACTAAGAAATAGCTACTCTGCGACGACGCGATAAAGTACAAATTGACTCGCACAGAGCTGCATGCCTAACCACGATAACCGCCTACATTTCGCTTCTCTTTCTGTCGCGTAACTCTATCTCGAAAGCGCGCCGTTCAGCGCGTGTAAGGGCTGTGTCTGGGCTGTCTTTTTGTGAGGAATAAAATAAAGATGATACCTACCAACGATACGATATTTAGCTACGGCAAATTCATGCGAACACATTCATACATGCGTTAGCGTCACAATTAGTTTCTCACATGTAAGCGTGCAACCTTCCAGTGATAGTTTTGTTTGATCAATAAATGTAATGATCATCTACAATGTACCTATTGTTTTATTGGTGTTTTTATTGTATAAAAATCCACATTGAGACAGAACGAATGAATGTTCTATTTCTATCCTTATACGAATTAGGCCATACCTACATACCATGCTGTTCGGCGTCATCTAACTAATGTTATTGGCAACATGATAATATTATTTTAAATCTATGACCTCCTACTAATATGAATAAATAAATTACTAGAAATAAATCAAAATGCTGCACAATAATGACGTGATTTCGACATTTCTAAATTCGAAACGAAACGTAGTAGAGCGCGTTGGCGCACGCTCGCTCTGGCTAGATAGCGACAGCCCACTGTTAACTTGTACATTAACCGGTACGCCAAGCGGTAGGCATTTAACGCGCGACCTTGAGCGAGTGACGAAGGCCTGCCTGTACTATGTTTCGTCGCAACAAGTGTGCGTGCATTCACACGCAGTATTGTGATACTCACACAAGCACACACTTACATCATATAGTCGTTTCATGTCCGTAAACGGCGGGCATCGGAGCGCGCCGCGCCTCCTGCCACGAGATACTTTCGTGTTTGCATTTTACTCGCCGCCATGCTGTCACGTGACGCGATCCCTACGACGTTACTGTCGCGTTCTCACTTGCTTACAGATGATAAGAGTGAGCGAGAAAGTTGTCATCGCTCGCCCATCGGCGCGATTGCCGTATTTCCGCTCACTCTTATGATCAGTAGGCAAGTGGGAACGAGAACGCGATAGCTACGTCACACAATCCGTGACATGTCAGCATGGCTTCTTAACACGTCATAACATGCTCAGGCGAAACAAACAACAACGTTTGCACTGTCACTCTTGCATAAAACACAGCTTTACTCTTTCTCGTTCGCTCTTTATATTAATTACGTATACAAAAATCTGTTTAACATAAAATTTGAGAAAAAAAACAGCAAAATAAATACTTACTGATGGAAGGAGACGCCTTTCTTTACGTAATTTCGATCTGAGCTGTTACAATACTTGTAACAGCAACCGGGCATGCTGAACACACGCACTCTTGCGCCACAGACTCGGTACAGTAAGACTTATGCTCAACACGCGCTGCACACGCCGTATGAAGCGGCTGTCCGTGAAATCTGCAATTTATGCAGTTCTCGTCGAGAACATATTTTTTCGGGAGTAATGTATGGGATGGGCATATCTCTAAATATACATCGATGTTCGCAGCCACGTAAATATCAGAATGCCCGTGGGCGCAGTCGGACTACACCTCTGCGTTAGTCTGGCGCGCGCCATATGTCGCGCATCCCATAAAAAAAAACTTCGATTGGACTAACAATTTGGAATCAAAACAAAGGTTAGTGCACTATAATATGTTATAGATAATAGGAAATGTAATGATTAAAAGTGTGCAAAATTTGTTATAGAAGAATATAATTTAAAAAAAAAAGGATTTTTCTTGCTGAGGTGGCTCGGACGAAGGGAGAGCAGCAGCGGCGGGGTAGGTGCCGGACTACTGGACGTGCCGATGTGCTGAAGTGCCGGATTAGTGAGACTCTACTGTTTTGTGTTTTGTGTTAGTGGTACCTGTATATGCACAGAATACTTATTAGGTACCTAAGTACGTATAAGTGGTAGCTATATATTACTTGAAACTTGCTTTTCAAAATGGTTTCGAATAAATCTGTGGCTCATGCCGAATTCATACGTCCAAAAATAAGACTCAGAAATATGATCACGAAAACATTATTTTTTCGCATTATTTACCCGACTACGGCGAAATCAAAAGGAGGGCTATGATTTTGATGTAGGTATGTATGTAAATATGTATGTATGTATGCATTTATGTATTTATGTACGTATGTATGTATGTATGTATGTATGTATGTATTTATGTATGTATGTATGTATGTATGTATGTATGTATGTATGTATGTATGTATGTATGTATGTATGTATGTATGTATGTATGTATGTATGTATGTATGTATGTATGTATGTATATATGTATGTATGCATGTATGTACGTATGTATATATGTATATATGTATATATTTATGGATGTATGTATGTATGTATGTATGTATCGTATTCATTTGTTCCCTCACAGACCGTAAAAGGTTTCTCTCGATTGACGTTTCTCGTAAAACACTGTCGGTTTGATGTTAGAAAAGACAGTAAGGCTTTTTTTATGTATGTGGTCCTTTCATCGAGTCATGCAGCCGGTGGGTCTTCGTGCCTTAATTTCTGCTTGATAATTATCTTGTCCTAAAAGTTTGCTAAATGTGGTGGTCGGTGTTGTGCTGTAATTTACAAGAGTACTTGCAGCACAACACCCACTACTCTGCTTACCACCAAATTGCCTGCGGAATTGGATTTACTTGATATAAAAAATCGTTAGATAAAAATACAATCCTCCTTTACCCTCTGCAACTGATGTGGTAGTCCCACAGACACCGCATAATAAAACAATTCGAATAACGTTGTTATTTTTCAAATTACGATTCTCGCATTCTCAGTACCTTCATAGTTCGCGTTCTGGCGGCGGCCAGTGCGGTGCAAGCAGTCGCAGCAAGTACACGCGACCGGCTAGGGCGTATCGGTGTCTACTAGACTACCACGTCAGCGTTAAGGTAAGTGTCTCACAGACTACCACGTCAATGTAATCGTTAAATTTTCATAGTGTCTATTAGGCTACTCGTCAGTAACTGTCAGTAAATGTTTTGTAATTATCATTTATTAGGGTTCCGTACCTCGAAAGAAAAAAAAATAAAACCCTAATAAGATCACTTTGTTGTCCGTCCGTCCTTCTGTCGAGATAATTTTTCTCAGGAAAGGATAGAGGGATCAAGTTGAAATTAATATAAAGTACTAAGGTCTACGGTCCCTTGGACGTGTAAAAAAATCAAGCTTCAAAACAATGCAATCAAAAGATAGGGTCATCACTATCACATATTTTGATGCTCGCAAACTAACTCATCAAAACCTATAGGTACTTCCTGTTGACCTACAATCATAAAATTTGCCAAGAAGCTAAGTCTCACACCACAAGTAAAGGAAAAATCCCAAAATTGTTAATTGTAGTTTTATCAATTTTTTTTTTCAGATGTCTCACTCAAGTAGTAGTGAGAATGGTCACACCTGCCGCGATTGTTTGAAACCAAATTGTCTACAATGCTCAAAGCCAAGAATCTCAAAGTGAAGAATGCCAACAAAATTGTGAAACTTTGACCCTGTGTATCTACCGATCTAACCGTTGATTTTTCTTAATTATATAAAATGTATTACTTATAGTATTAGCTTACTTATAAAAAAACTGTTCCTTATTTATAGTGTTCATGTATTTTTTTTTATTTTTTTTATACTGGTATGTTTTCGTTTAGTCGATTTTTGCTGAAGTTAATAAACTTTATAATTCTTTACAATTTTGTTTTATTGTCTCTATAAAATGTTCTACAAACCCAAAGAGGGTGTCTATAATAAATAATATAAATAAATCCATGACAATGTATTATACGAAGGAATTAGAGAATAATATGATTTTAAAAAGTTGTCCACTAGACTACCACGTCAGTCAAGTTGTAAAAATTTCGAAACGTCAGTTGCAGAGGGTTATAATGTTTTTTATGTATTCCTCCTACAATTAAATATTTATTGTTTCTGTACTTACGTCCTCCAAACTCACAGTAGTTTACGAGAAAATCATTCGGGTGAAACCGATTTTTTGTATGCTGGGTCTTAACCGATTTCGACATACGAGTTTGTCTCTTTTGCCGTGGAGACTCTTGGGCTGTGGAGCCCAGACGCCAAAGAGCTGGTGAAACAGTTGGGCCAACTGCTTACGGAGGCGTCGGGGGACCCTCGTGCCAGAGCGTTTCTCACCCAATACATAAGCTTGGCCATTCAGCGGGGGAACGCTACTTCGGTCCTTGGGACAATAATAAAAGCCCCAATGGAGGAGTTTTTTATTTAATTTAGTTATATGTATAGTTTGCTGTAGTGTTTTCTTTATTTTTATTGTTCCGTGCCTCAAAAGAATAAAAAAAACGGAACTCTTATAGGATCACTCTGTTGTCCGTCTGGCTGTCTGTTTGACTGTGTCTCTGTCTGTCAAGACCGTTTTTCTCAAGAACGGGTAACAAGAACGGTATCAAGTTGAAATTATATGAAATACCAAAGTATACGGTTCCTTGGAGGTGTAAAAAATGTAAGCTTCTAAGTCAACGCAATCACAAGATACGGTCATTTATGTCACATATTTTGCTACTGGCAAATCAAATCAAAACTATAGAGTACTTCATGAAATTTGGTGAGAAGCAAGGTCTTACACTCAGATCAGGAAAGGAAGGAGATATGGGGAGGGGGCGTGGCCCTGTCTCCGCCACGTGCGGAATATCCGCATGTTTCGTTGAATGCACTCGCCAGGCGAGTTAGTCACGCTTTTGTCTTTGTGTCCGTTATTACTCCGAAGTGCGCTCTTAGTTTTTGGCAAAATGCCTCAGTGCTGTGTCGTGCTTTGTAAAAATGAGAGCAGAAATAAAAACTACAAGGACCATGGGATCACCTACCACCTGTAAGTACTGAATTATCTGACTATTACATATTTTAAACATTTTCTGAAATCTCACTTTCTTCAACCGGGAAGATGTGTTTGAAATGGCGTCGCTAGGGTTGTACGCAACAACACATTTATCGATGTTTATTCCGGTGCGTTTCAACCATTATCAACACTGGATATAAATTTTTAATTTTAAATTGTATGTTTTGAGAAGTTCGTTTGTGTTTATTCTTGTTAACCAACAGTAAAAAAAAATATTATTAAAATATTTGGTTGGCATATCGGTGGATTTATATACATTTATTAACTATATTAGTCCAGGCGATGGGTAATTTCTTACTTACAAAAGGTCCAGGAAAAGATTTTTTTTTGATTTGTTCAGTTCGGTGTCTTAATTAATATTCCGAGTTTGGCCTAGGGCGACCGCCGCTCGCGCCGCTATATTGCGAGGAGAGGTGTTTTGGCTCAGTAGACTGCATCATTGGTCTCTCGGCACAGCCACCCATGTTGGTTTACATAAAAAGTTATGTTTTTTTATTCTGGTGTTAGTGTTATATTTTATTGTAATATTGCTAGTGTCATAATAATAATTGTACCTCATTCTAGACTTAATATAACAATTTTATTCTAGTGTTTCATTTATTAATAAGTTCTTTATAATGTGAAATAGTATTCTTGCTTCCTATGTACCGGGGTGTTATTTAGGGACCATGTTTACTTGTGTTTTGGCTAATACTCATCCTTATTATTTTCTTAAATTATTAGAACTGTGTTAGTTATGTCTACATTGTAGTAGCTGAAGGTATATTTACAATAATTGCGCATATCTGATCGAAGAATGCATAAATTCTTTATCTTTAAATAAATTTTATTTGAATATACTAAATATTTTTATGCTATTAAATAAAGCTGTTAACAATAAATAGGAATGACATCTTCTATTAACTCATAAAAGTTTTCCATCAAACTTTATAACGCCCTGTTCATATTTATATTACCTAAATTATATCGATTTATATAATAAACAATTACTTATGTTATTTTTTGTTTCATTAACATAATGCAAATTAGATTTTTGTATGAATACGAGGTAGAAAACTTAAATGTTCGTAATTGAAAAAAAATATCGATACTTTATCGATCTCATTGTAACGTTTTGTCAATCACTGGCGTAGGGTTGCTTTTGTGCTAGTATTAGTGGGTCAGTGGACCGTTAGCGCCCGCGCGTATTGGCTGTAAGATAGTGTGCGTGCACTTGTACGTACAATAGTGCATTAGTGTTAAATGACTGTAATTGGCTATAAAACAGTGTGTGTCGACTCGTACGTATTAGAGTGCATTAGTATTAGTGATTGTTTTGGAGACACGTGTTTCGTACTGGAAATCATTTCTTCACATATCTCCTTCCTTTCCTGATCTGAGTCTTACAGCACAAGTAAAGGAAATAATCCGAAAATGGTAAGCTTGTAGTTATATGACATTCAAACATTTTTGTTTGTTTTGTATGTCAAGACCCTTTGTCTCAGGAAGGGATCAAGATATCAGATTGAAATTAATATGAAATTTCGTGATTTTCCAAAACACAATTATTTTTGTATAATATGCATAATACAAATATATTGTGTGGATGTTACGGAACCCTCGGTGCGCGATTCCAACTCGCACTTGGCGACTTTTTTTATTTTATTTGATTTATTACGGGGATCCACACAGCCATGTACATAAATTAAGAAACAATAGAGAGAACATCATACTTTAAACGTATAACATCATACATACGTTTACAAAATAAACATCATCGATATCTCGTTCACGAGCGTCACCTTACTAGTGCTACTGTTACCTGCACTGCAGTGTCCCTCCGAGTGTTACTTTACCAAAACGCAATTCCCTCGATCCCCGAAAAATCGTTTCTATTTATATCATTGTTTTTTTAAATGCATCTAGTGTTACCTAGTCCTTTTGTTACACGCTATCTAGGCCACTTGGTAAACTGCCAATCCACGTGGGCAAAGCTGACATGCCGATTTTGCAAATAACCTCAAAATTTCGAGAGTTTTTTATTTTAAATTTTGTTCGTGAATTGGAACATTTAAAATAAA
The DNA here is from genome assembly GCA_946902875.1 of Nematopogon swammerdamellus. NCBI lineage: Eukaryota > Metazoa > Arthropoda > Insecta > Lepidoptera > Adelidae > Nematopogon > Nematopogon swammerdamellus. The sequence continues at coordinate 11,905,579 of OX336338.1, forward strand.
GAAATTGTTTACAGCACTTAATACATACTTAGGTACATTGCTTTGCTAATTAGAATTTGTTTATTAATTAAGTAGTCGTTATAGAATTGATTCCTATTATTTTAGAGAAGTACACGTAGGACTTTCGCTTATTCCTTGTTTATTTTTGACCTATTTGCGTAGGCAGTTCAAAGGCATAAAGAAGTTTGTATGGAAAAGAATAAAGGTATAGACATATTAGTTAAAATCTTGTTTAGTATTTGACAAATAGTTGACAGGTTGGTCCTTGCCTCCCTGCAAGGGAAACTAAATTAGTTGCTCACCATACACAAATTACATACATGCGTTTATGTCGAGTAGTTACAATGTTCAGACTAGGTCATGGTGTGTTTTTTTTAAAGTTATAAGTGAAACTAGTATTGTAGGTAAGGTAGAAGACAAAGCAAGGCTGGAAAGGGTCCTAGTATGTATACCTATGCAGATAAGTACTGTCCCTGTGCCTGAAGTATGTAAGGCTAGTATTGCGTTAGGCTAGACTAGAAGGTCTTGTGTAGGTGCCTCGAGAGAGTCCAGCCAGGGTTGGATGGTCGGCCGCGTCCAGTGTAGGTACGTGTTCACTGCTCCTGCTTGGAAATTGTTCGAATCCATTTACTGCTCTAAATTATGCGTAAAACGTCCATTTGACGTCCGCCTCCCCCCCGCCCCCCAACCGGCGCCCCCGCGCTCCCTGCGCCGCTCTCCGCTCTTATCGCTTGGACAGGAACGGACGGGGGTGCCTCGGGCGGCGGTCGGGGGTGCAGGCCAAATTGTGGGGGTTCGGATCCCCCCGATAAGTGAGGGGGTCCGAAGTCCGCCTCACCCTTTGACTCCCGCTGAAGTTCCATCTCTCACACCTCCGGATTCGACACACACATTTCCACCCCCGGGGGCTTTGGCTACGCAGGGCGGGTGCCGGTGGCGGGGGCGGATTTCTAACGTCCCAATCCTTTCGCTGGAGGCTTCAGCTGTGACACACTACTGCTCGTGGCGGCGAGCTACTTCCAAATTAATATTCCGGTACGTTTTGCTTCGTCTGCTCGTTAATCATTGTTCACCATTGAACAGGACTCGAAACTATCGCTAGCTCAAAACCGACCTATATACCTAGTATATACTTATGTACATACTATAGAGACAACTAAAGTTGTTAAGTTTGCGCGCATCTGTTATTTATTAAGCTACTAGCGTTCACTCACTTGTATTTTCGCACGAATAAACATTTAATACCGTTTTTATGTGTTACCTTAATTCACCCACCCACTTGACTTCATGTGACTTTGAGCACTTAAGTATACACCGATTGTCCTTAAATACCTACATGTGATGTGTAAGTATTATTTATTATAAATTATAATAAATAAATCAATAAAGTCACAACAGGTTAAGATTTTAGCGAAGACAATGATATAAAACACTGCCAAGATGGGACTACGTGATAAAGGTAATAGCACACTATTCGCTCAAACGAGGAAATCTAATTTAAATACTTAAAACGTATTCCAACTCTAGCTGATTAACTATAATAGTACTGCGGGCGGTGCTGGTCACACACAACAAAAACCCCGACTGCAGAAGATTGATTACAAAGCGATTAATTTTTTCATATTTCATCTAAATGTGGACATGGTATTTTCGTAGATTAAACGATTTTTTACTAAAACGAAAATTGATCGCGCAGTGTACGCATCGCCGCACTAAATCACAACCTGTGTGAAATTTTGGAAGATTTTTTTTTTCATCTACGAGCTAGAGGCGCGGCTTCTCAAACTTTGGGCATGCATGGCTTAAATGTTTGTGTGGTGGATCGATTGTTATTCAAAACAAATCAAATCAAAATCAACAAATATGAGCTGTTTCCCGATTTCCGCATCTAGCATTTCGTATTTCTACACTTCAGTGTTGCGTGTTTACCCAGCAAGTGGGATCGTTTTCCTTTCATTAATTTTGCCGTCTAGTGTCACAGTCTCGCGTGTCGTCGACGAGGACCATGTCTGTTAGAGAACGGACGAATCTTTTTAAACTTGATGATAAAAGCCCTGTTATCTTCTTTGTTGAAAACTACGAAAAGTGTTTTACATATCTAAGTATTGTGCCTAATTAGACAGTGTAATGTAGGTACTCGTAAATAGTTTAAATGTATTTATTTTTGAGTTTATCTTAATGTCTGCGAGAAAAGTACTTTTTTATTATAAAATCAACATAAACTGACATGCTCAAAGGGTTTTATAAGAGTAGTAAATAAACGCGGAATAGGTGCCACAAGGTCAAATCCAGTCACTTTGTACAAAAATAGGACCTATGGTATCCCTAGTTTCTGAGCAAATTCATAATGTGTTGTGTAATGTCTGAGTTTTATTTTGTATATGTTTATACATGTTTATTATTTATTATGAATAATATATGTGTATTATATGCATTATATATATAGATATATACTATTTGTCCTTCTATTTTCTATTTTATAAGACTTTGTTTTGTTTACCTTGTCTTGTTGCACCTACCCTGGTTCTATATGTAAATAAGGGTAGGCTGGTGGAAAATGCCATAGGCATTAAGTGCTACCTTCTGTACAACAATTATGTGCAATAAACGTTTTTTGATTTGATTTGATTTGATGGTACAACTATGGGTTACCACTAATTTTCTTTTGCAAATCGTTGAGTATCATTCATTAGTAGCCTAAATCCAGAAATTAAATCAAATTGTGCAATTGCGTCAGCCGCCATTCTGAATTTAAGGGAAATCAGTTTTAGTTAGTAAAATAACTCGTCCATTTTCTATATGTAGGAAATTTAATTCTCTACAACTTTGCTGATTACTTATTTTCTTAAAGTGAAAAAAAAGCTTGCTAAGTGTGAACGTTGATCACACGCAGGAAGAGGATTTCGTAGCCATTCACAAATATTTTTTTTTATAATTTTCATGCTGTAATTTTATAATATTTTTTTTATTTTTTGAGATTTACGTTCTGTAATAAGAACCGTGCACAGAGCAAGATGTGCACATAAGTAACAAACTATAGCTTTAACAATAAATTAGTAAGGTATTATAGATTAGTAAACAATTCGGTACCTATTACTTTTGTACAATTAAAGATATTTATTTATAATTAAAATTTTGGAATCCTGACTTCCTGAAATCCTGCTTACACATTATATTTTCTTATCTTCCGTTATTCTATAAACATACCAAGCTTAAAGAATATAGATGGACGGATGGACGGACCGACATCTGGCCGATTTTATAGGGGTTCCTGCCAGCATTGCTAGCAACGGAACCTTCAAAAGTGTTTAAATAAAATAATTATCGCATTATCTTGTTTATTTTAAAATCTTTATCTCATTAACTCCGCAATAATTTAATTCCGACACTTTTTCCCGTTTAAGTCGATGGCAGAGAAAACATGTCATGACCAAACTTGTAGAGAAAATTGGCGACAAGTTTAGTCATGGCCATTTTTAGTAAAAAGTTGAAAATGGACGAGTAATTTAGGAAAAATTATAAAGTCCCATAAAAATATTAAAAAAAAAACATTGAATCGACTTCAACCTCTAATTAAATAATATTCTGATCTTGAGTAGAAGGCGGTACAAAAGCACAAAAGGGTCCATCTATAAATTTTCAGGTGTGCTTTTGTACCGCCTTCTACTCAAGATCAAAATATTATTTAATTAGGCGTTGAAATCGGTTCAATGTTTGTTTTTAAACAGTTTTCTTTATTTCACTCTCTTTAGTACTACTTTCACTTTATAAATATATATATTTTTTAATTAAATACTAACAACTTTTTGTTGCTTTATTTTTGATGTAAGTACACATATTTTATTAATAACAATAAAAAAGCACATTAATTGAAATATTTCTTTAGTAATACCACATAATATTAAAATCGGTTGACGGGAAGTGGGTGATTGAAAAATTCCTTAGGGTAAAAGTGTTCATCCCTTAATTTCCCACCCTACAATACCGCTAGCGAAGCCGCGGGCAAAAATCTAGTTATATCTATACATATAATAAAATCGTAAAGGTAAGAAAGTCTGTACATTGAATGTATTCAGAAAAAAACTAACCAGGGTGGCTTAAAATGAGATACTGAACATGTTAGAATAGTTTTTAAAATTTTTGTTTGTTTGTTTGTCTGTACGCGCATCACGCAAAAACCACTGAACGAAATTAGACGAAACTTTGTATAGTGACAGTGTACATCCCGGAATAACATAATAAATAAAAAAATATAGTAAAAATCAAAATTATTAAAAATATTATTGCGTATTTGAAATCGGGTAGTCCAAAGTAAAGGTTTCTTGATTACCTATTTGATTCATCGAATGCAAAACTATTTTAAAAGTCAAGTTGACAACGGAGAACTGTCATCTCGAAGTGAGCTGGCCGGTGACGAATTGTTTAATATTAAAAAAAAATTAAAAGTTGAAGTTATGTCGCTGTCATTGGTGCAATTTATATTTCTGATGCCCGCGGCTTCGCTCGAGTGAAATTCGTATTTCAAAAAAGAAAGTAAGTAACTAAAGGCGGGGCCGGAGGAGGATCTGCGCTCACGTAAACGATATTCTTTCTCGATGAAAGTAACTAAGGGCAAGGCGGAAGGCGGAGCTGAGTTCAGGAAGAAGAAAAACATTCTTGAAGAAAGTAAGTACCTAACTAAGGGCGAGGCCGTAGGCCGAGCTGTATTCTGGAAGACCGTGCATAAATCTTCTCGAAGAAAGTAAGTAACTATGGGCGAGACCGCAGGCCGAGCTGCGTTCAGGAAGAAGATAAACCTTCTTGAAGAAAGTAAGCAACTAAGGCGAGGCCGAAGGCCGAGCTACGTTCTGATAAATAATAAACCATCTCGAAGAAAGCAAGTAACTAAGGGCGAGGCCGAAGGCCGAGCTGCGTTCAGGAAAAGACTAAACCGTCTTGAAGAAAGTAAGTAACTAAGGCGAGGCCGAAGGTCGAGCTACGTCCAGGAAGAAGCCAAACCCTCTTGAAGAAAGTAAGTAACTAAGGCGAGGCCGAAGGCCGAGCTACGTTCTGATAAATGATAAACCATCACGAAGAAACTATGTAACTAAGGGCGAGGCCGAAGGCCGAGCTGCGTTCAGGAAGAAGCTAAACTATCTTGAAGAAACTAACTAACTAAGGCGAGGCCGAAGACCGATCTACGTTCTGATAAATGATAAACCATCTCAAAGAAAGCAAGTAACTAAGGGCGAGGCCGAAGGCCGAGCTGCGTTCAGGAAGAAGCTAAACTATCTTGAAGAAACTAAGTAACTAAGGCGAGGCCGAAGGCCGACCTACGTTCTGATAAATGAAAAACCATCTCGAAGAAAGCAAGTAACTAAGGGCGAGGCCGAAGGCCGAGCTGCGTTCAGGAAGAAACTAAACCATCTTGAAGAAAGTAGGTAAATAATAAACCATCTCGAATAAAGCAAGTTACTAAGGGCGAGGCCGAAGGCCGGGCTGCGTTCAGGAAGAAGGTAAACCTTTTTGAAGAAAGTAAGTAACTAAGGCGAGGCCGAAGGCCGAAGGTTTAAGTTCTTTCTGAACGCAGATCGGCCTCCGGTCTCGCTCATAGTTACTTACTTTATTCGAGAAGGTTTATCGTCTTTCACAATACAGCTCGCCCTGAGTTACTTGCTTTCTTCGAGATGGTTTATAATTTATCAGAACTTAGCTCGGCCTTCGGCCTCGCCTTAGTTACTTACTTTCTTCAAGAAGGTTTACCTTCTTCCTGAATGGAGCTCGGCCTTCGGCCTCGCCCTTAATTACTTACTTTCTTCGAAAAGGTTTATCGTCTTCCTTAACGCAGCTCGGCCTTCGGCCTCGCTCTTAGTTACTTACTTTTTTTGCGAAGGTGTATTGTCTTCCGGGATGCATCTGGGCCTTCGGCCTCGCCGTTAGTTGCTTACTTTCTTTGAGAAGGTTTATCGTTTATCTGAACGCAGCTCGGCCTTCGGCCTCGCCCTTAGTTACTTACATTATTCTTTGAAATACGAATTTCACGCGAGCGGAGCCGCGGGCAACAGCTAGTCTATAATAAAATAAATGACGTTAGCTGAAATTTAGTTTTGTTGCAATTAAGTTTTGTAAACCATTTATGACTTTTATTCAAACACGTGCACAGTTGGAGGAGCAGTTGCGGAGTCAGACAGTGGTGGCGCCAGGGTGCGTACGCTCTGCGGCGGCGCAACCTAGCTAAACTACCTGCCCGACGCTCGACCGTGGCGCGGCAGCAGCGGCGGGGAGGCGGCGCAGCGGAGCGGCGGCGGCGGAGGGGCGGCGCGGAGGGCTGGCTGTGTGCCGGGTTCGCCGCGCTCCGCTGCGAGCGATCCGATGCGATGCAATGCGATGTGCGGCTGGCAGTGCACAGCAGCTAACCACACCAACCCACCCCACTACATCACGTCACTCTAGCCAAAGCCAACGCATTCCTATGCGAATTGCCAATGTAGGTTTGAAAAAATATATAGTTACGACAACATTTGAGTACCAATAATTAACACATTTGCAGCATATATGTATTAAACTCATTTATTTAAAACATTACAATACGTTGGAGCTAGGTCTTCATTCCTTTTCGATGCCCCCTTTTATTCGCCGCTAAATTATTGTTATCGCAATCAGAGGGTTTATCGTTGAGCCTCTTCGCTCGACTGGAGAGTTTGAAAGTTTTACAAAGCAACGTGACTTTGTCGCCTCCGCCGATGGTCTCGTCGAGTTGCTTCAGAGTGTTCGTGAGGATATATTTGTTAGCGTAAGCTGCTCGGTGCCTCATGCTGGCGATGTAATCGTTTGTATCCTTCGGTTTGTCGCGCAGACTGTCTGTGGTGGGGACCTTGGGGGAGCTGAGGGAAGTGCCGCCGGAGTAGTTGCAGACGACGTCCACTCTGATCACCTGCACGGTCTCCGGGCTCTGCGCCCGCGATATCGTCAGGCTCCGCCTCTTGCCGGCGCACTGGTACTTCACGCTTGTCTTCGTTTCCTCCTCGTGGTCGTGGATCCACTCATTGGCCACGGTCACTTCGCTCTCTTCGCTCCGAGTTGGCTTCTCCGATTTCGAAGTTTCTTTCTTTGTAGTTTTGTTTATGTTTCGATGGTCCACGGTAGGATTTTGATACAAACACTCTGACACTGAAGTCGACGGTCTGGAAAGGCCATTTCCGTTTAAAATGTCTTTGACGTAATCATCAAATTTGTACTCGGATTGGGAATCGTTAGACGTGTCGCTGTACCCGTGCTCGACCTGCTGCTTCACGAACATTCTGTGAGCGCTATGCTTGTCTTCTGCAGATGGCATTTTGTACTGGAAGCAAGATCTGGTATATTTAGACTTTAAACAGTCGCCTGGAAAATTTATGTTCAGCACTGTTAGAAATAAATCACTTATATCTTCAGATTCATTTCTGGGAGAATCAGAAGGTAGCCTAGCTCCTGAAGTATCGCCCTCTTTGTCACATAGGAACCTGTAATAAAAAGTTATACATTAGTTTTCGATGCTAGGAAAACCATTATTTTTATTTTTATAAGGATCAGTAAATAGTAATTAATCTGCTCACATTTGCATTTTATTCGTATACATGTTAAGTATAACCATATATTATAAGGTAGGTAAGCATAACCTTGATGTTATCAAGGTAGGGGTATAAAATATCATTGGGACGCACCCAGGCTAGGTGGATAAACGACCTAAAAAGATAGCCGGGAGTAGATGGATGAAAAGAGCGGAAGACCTCCTTGTGGTCTAGCCATACAATATGTAGAGGTACCTACGTTAAAAATAGGTAACTATGTCCATAAGAATAATTTCAAATTATAACATTTTTATTATAATGCATTATTTTAGTTAGGACCTACCTACTATGTTTTTAAAGAACGAGAACTGCAATCTTTGATATGCTATATAAGTCAATGACTGCAATAGATAATAAAATTATGTATATAGGAATTAAGAAGTATTTGTGCTATTTGGCCGTTTCGCTGGTAGGTCACCGTGCAAGCATGCGACCATTTCCTGATTCCAACGACGGTACAATAAAAGGACTGATGACGTAGGATGATGAAAATTAACAAGATTGTACGAAACAGCTATGACATGTTCCGCGCAATTCGCCCAGACGGCACGCGAGCCACGAACACAGGGAATTGCTGAAATGACATTTATTCCGACAGGACCAACGTGGTGAGCATGAGCTGAAGTCGTGAGTTTGAAAGATGATGTAGCCGATCAACGTGTATGTGTCAGGTTACATTAAAGAAAAGAAACAGCCACCTCTCCAAGGCTCCGTCTGTCCAGCGCGGGTCTTCTTCGTGGTTGGGGTTGACCATCTTCTGCTGACAGTAGCGCCTGGGTCTGCCCTTCCCCACGTCCTGGCTGTTGCTCTGCCGCTGGAGTCTGCTTCGCTCGCACAGTTGCAGGCGGCCGCATTTCATGCTGCTTCTGCAGACCGACACGTAAGCATTTGTGAGATTATACAATCCGCAGTATTCAGTTATACGTTTCTCACCTCCGACGAAAAAAGAGGGGTGTTATAAGTTTAACGTGTGTATGTGAGTATCTGTGTATGGGTGTGTCTGTCTGTGGCATCGTAGCTCCCAAACGGATGGACCGATTTGGATGCGGTTTTTTTATTAGAAAGCTGGTTTAATCGGGATGGCTGTCAGCTATGTTTGTAATCAATTAATCAAGTAAGTAATTAAGTAATAAAAAAAAATTAACTTAAAAAGTGGACCCATTTGCGTGCGGTTTTTTTAGAAAGCTTGAAATAAAAGTTAAATTACAAATTTAAAAACCCCCGACCCTTAAAAAGTCCAAAATAATTTCAGTTTACGGTAATTCTGTAAATAACATATAAAAACTCAGAGCAGCGCGCGAATTTACTTCCGCCTCCCCTTACCCCCGACTCCTTTAAGTAAGTAAACAGAAATTATTTTAGAATTTTTAAGGGTCGGGAGTTTTTTAAATTTGTAATTTAACTTTTTTCATCACTTCCTTCAATGTTTAATGTTCCGTAGTAAAATGAAAATAAGGACTCGAGCACCGAGGTTTCCGTATCATCACCTGTTTGGCCGGTTTTTAGTATTTGTTGTTTTACTTTAGTTAGAGTGTGCACTATAATCACATCGACAAGTTTGACACTTGTATGTATTACTGTTTTTACGACAGAGAAAAAAAAACACGTTTCTTTTATGGTCCCGTTCGGATAGGGAACCCAAAAAAGTTAATAAGTTATTTATTACAGATGTTTTGTACCTACACCTTTCGACACTTTCGATTTCGCCAAACTTCATACACACAGGTACTCATGGTATAGATAGAGCCTCTCAACCTTAACTGTATGGTGTATACAACTGATATCCTGCAGTATTGGAGACGTCGACCAATTTCACTTCTGATTTACTATCAGTTCGCACGGAACGCGATTTCGGCTAGCATTTATAATTTCCTACAAACGTGCGTCGCCTTCACAATTTAGACCGAGAGGTGGCGCTATTTTTACTTTATCACATATTCAGAATCATCTATTTTCATAGATTTTTGAAAATTTAATGATATCTTATTTTAATTTTTACATACATAAAAAGCGTTACGCCTGTTTCCCAAGCAGTGACAACGGACGTGCCACGATCCTGACCATTGAGCTAGAGGTTATTTCTCTATGATCCTGACACACCTCTGCCGCCTCTTCCACTCTCATAATGTTCTTCATACATGCTCGTCGGTTACGGGTACTACGTATTTTACCCTTTTTGAGCACATGCCCGATCTGGTACGTGCGTCTAGGGCGACCCTTCCCGACTCTTCCACTCACATTATTTTATTTTTATTACACATATCTTAATGGATGGCATGCATGCCCCGTGCACTCGTCACGTGTACCCACACCACAGAGATATGAAACACATACTATCCATGAGTTTGGAAAATACCTACTTTTCCAAACTCACACTTAGTGAGAAGTGCATAAAAGCCGCTTCGGATATTTGTTCAATAATTTAATATACACCTGTGATTGAGTACTCAAAAAATCAAACGTCTGTCAGTCCCCTGGTCTAAAGTTGATGCCATTAAGTTTACTGTCCTACCCTACACCGCAGCCAGTCACCCCAACAACAGCGCGGTGGCCCACTCTGTCTCACGTGAGTCACGAATGCCTAATCCAAGCCTAATCACTATGCAAATAAGCCTTACCAATAACTAAATAATGAGAATTGCAATAATTAAATTATTTATATAGGAAATTATGTATGATACAATGTCAAAGGTTATTCAAAAAGTTATTTTTGAAAATGTATCAAAATGAGCTCAGCTCTTAAAATATTTTATTGGCTAGAACGCCTGAACTGAATCTAATTAGCCAGATGGTTTTTTTAGGTTTCCGTACCCCGTACGGAAACTAAGCCGCGCGCCACCGCGCCGCCGCGCCGTCTGTCTGTATGTCTGTCTGTCTGTCTGTACTACTGCTGTATTTTTGGAAACGTAATAGCTAGCCGGTTAAAATATAAAATGTTTCGCAGAATATGTGTTATTATTACCTATATCTTTTTTTCACGTTTCTTTTCTTATATGAATTTTACATATTTGTAACTATTATTATTAGTAACTTAATCTAAAGTTAATGTAAAATATAAACGGATATTATTAACAACAATTAATAAAAAATAGAAAAAAAATTAAGTGGCGTCCACAGAAAACGTGTTTTTTTCAACGTTTTTTGTTTGTGGTGCGGAAACCTCGTTGCGCGAGGCCGACTCGCACTTGGCCGGATTTTTATTCCGGTATTATTGGTTGAGTCAGAAACCAGAGCACATGGTGTGACCAGTCAATAACATCTCCGAGAAGATGCCATACCGGACACTTCCATTTGGATTGCTAGCTATACTAGACTGGGGGAGAACACAGCAGTTTGTCTGTGTGTCATGGTGTTTAGCATTCTTGTTACTTGTACTCTGTGTTCATTTACTGGGTAAACAAAAAGTAGATACTCTGTGCATTGTGCATAGAGCATAGTGTAGGTTGAGTGTAGGTAAGCTGGCGGTGCGCGTGCGTTGCGTGGTCGGAGGCTGCTTCCCCTCTGCTGGCAGGGACCTAAGGGATATGACTCCCTTTTTATATTACTAGGTGGTAGGGTTTAACCCGCCCGGGTTGGTACCACCGCACTGAATGAAAGGTCGGTCGAAACGGCTATGTAAATAGTTTGTGTTTTCCGTCCAGTTCAGTGTAGCCGGCACGACCGAAGGGAAGGCTGACGTAGCACCAAGTTCACCCGGTCTTATGGGCTGACATCACGGATGCTTGATGTAGTCAACCTTGTCGGAGTCCATAAAAAAAACCTAATTTATAAAATCGATTAGGTGTATGTTCGTACCTCCATCCGTCTGTCACACACACCGTCCGAGGTGATTATTCCGGAGAGTAAAGATCAATAAATCTAAAAACATCTAATAAAGTAGTCAATTTAGTCCACATTAGCTATGCGGACAAGAAGAAAATGGCTACGGAACCCTTTGTGTTTGAACAACGTTCGCACTTAACAGGCTTTTTCAGTATGTTGGTTTAGCTCAGTATCAAAGTGAGTTGGTACTGACTGAACACTTATTGAGCGAGGCGTCATTCGTACGTGCTTTCATCATCAAAACATTTTTTTTTTATATCGTTTGCGGTTTAATTTAATAATAATTTGTTTCTACTGTATTAGCGCATAATATGCACTTAGCTTCTTTACTTTAGTAAAGTTACACACAACAACTAAGTAAGCAATGCCTTCCCTGTGTGACTTCCTAACCACTATCTTGGCTTGGCCTAACTTCAATACCTACGAAAGCTCTGATTCCTAATATAACCGAGCGTGCAAGAAATCTTCTTTGAAGCGAAGACAACTGCAACTGCATTGTTTATCTCGGATGCAATTATATTCGAAGAAGATTTGATTATATTCATCCCTCTCTACCCCGTGAAATCTACCATCGTGCGAGCGAGCAGGGCCGCCTTTACAACGAAACGTTTTCTATAGAAATATTGATAAAAGGACTACAATGGTGTACGGTACGGATGGTGTATTTGATCTGGCAACGTAGCAATCCACATGTTCTTGTGAACATCGTTGGCAACGGTGCAAAAAACACCTTTTTTTATTTCCTATTGCATCGTGTAGTATAAACGATGAATCTTTATGCTTTAGGCGAGCCGAGAAGTGGAAGAGTTCTAAGTTTTTACCATTTAAAAATTATAGTAGATGAACCAAAGTACCCGGCTCCGCTTGGGTTGATTTCTATTTTGGTTTCCTACTGTGCGTGAAATACCTACTTGGTTGGTTGGTTGGCTAGCTTGGCGTAATTAAGTATGTACCTACATTTCTAGTACTGAATGCAACCTTTCTAACTTTCAGTAAGTATCTATATTTATCTATCTCTGTATTATGTATATTTAAATTTACCTGATAATCATAGTAACATTTATCTCTAAAATTATAAATCTAATTAACAAGTTCGAACATCGAGGAACAAGGATCACGTCAATTTAGCCGCAATACAATCGAGTCAAAATAATTTCAACAGCTGCTAGACGAATCCTGTGTCGCTCTCCTCGCTCGCTAGAAATCACGAACACACGCACACTTCTACAACAACGACACGATGCTTACACACACAGTCACCTCACACAGTTTGAAAAAACACATTTCGGCCAAAAAAACTAATATTATTATCCTGGCATGGCATTAAAAGATCATTTTCTTTGAGGGAATTTCTACTCTATTATCTATGAGCGAGAGTCCTTTTCTCGGACCTCGGTTACGAGTTTCTGAGTGCACAATGGCGATTAACCGGCGCGTTATCATCTTGATGTTTAGACAGCGATTTATGGGACGAGCGAGCGAAATTAGACCCGAATTCGAATGCGGCTAAGTCGATAATCCTCTGTCGCCGAAATGAGTAGACGTGGAATTTTACTTCTACGAAATAGTTATGAAGAAAAAAGTGAGTGGATTTTGTATCGTTGTTGGCTGCACGATGCACGTTGCAGTAATGCACTTTGGATTTTGGATATATTCTACGCGGCTGGCGCTCCGCTGCGCTGCATACGTTACACTGAATATACGATTTCAACGATCGTTACATCAAACAGGGTTTTATGTTTTCTATTTACAGTAAATTCAACCTATGTTTCACTCAGATATGTTTGTACATACAGGTAATGCGTCACAGAGATTTCCTAAGAAGGGAAGGCAAAATAAATATTACATACAAGGTTTTTACCAGATAGCACATAAAACGATGGGACGATGGGTGTGAACTCACGGTGGTGTGGCCTACTTCAAGTGTGACAATATATTGTCCATGCCATTTAACACAGTCCATATACTTACCTAAACTAGAAAGAAAATAATGTAACATTTCGGTCAGCTTTCAAAGGTGAGGTTAATTCACTTAGAGAGGCCTAGCGCTAAAGGGCGACAGGATAGCCACTTCACACCTTGGCGCGGTCCTTCCACCGTGTCATGCAGCAGGTGGTTTTTTTTTCTTTATCATGGAAACTGACACGTTTGGCTACATCACCTACTATATCGGTGATGTCAGCCCATAACACCTTAGTGAACTAGGTGCAATATCAGTGCTTCCCTTCGGTCGTGCCTCGTGCGTCGTGGATCTTCGTGCCTTACTTGCTGCATGATAGTTATCTTGTCCTAAAACTTTGCTAAGTGTGGTAGTCGGTGCTGTGCTGTAATTTACCAGAGTTCTTGCAGCACAACACCGATTAATCTGCTTACCCCGATTGTTGGCATATAGCGTGTGGTAGGTAGGTAGGAGGTCTAATGATATATACATATGAGTACCTACATATAATTTGTGATCTAGACACGACGACTCTAGCTAGATATCTATAGTAGTATCTTATAGTATATCTATACTATAGTAGAACAGTAGCAGCAGACTAGCAGGACCAAACTACGATACTACCTAGATGTACCTTCGTAGTATGTAATGTACCTTCCCTATGTAAAGAAAAAAAAGAAAAAAAAGTTAATTCATATGTGCAACTGAAAGAAACTGGTCATGTTGTCACAGAAAGGCAACGCATAAGCTATTCACTTGACACGGATATGCCGCTTCGACCTCCAAATTGCGCTTTTTCAATGGGTTTACCTGTTGTGGGGTCAAAATACCAAAAGAGTCGAAATACCAGATCAAGTTACACTTCCTTGGTCATCCGTACCCGAAATGTCTTTGTGTGGTATTAGCATTACAAAAGAATGACCCCACGTCGCGTCGAGTTGAGGACATGGATGGGCTTCTCTTTTGTGGTAGTTCCAGCCCGGATTTTTTGGGGCGTAGTTTCGCAACGGTCGACGTCGTCTAGTGCAATGCCGAACACTACCCTATTCTACTAGATACATTTTGTACTGAATTAAAAATTAAATTGACAGAACACAAATAAATTACAATTCAGCAATACATGTTGCATATTTTGTTAATACTATTTATCAAATTTCTAAAGCGGCTTCTTAACTAAATAGGTAGGTACCTACTTATATATAAAAATATCTGCAAGTGAGACCTATTCTAAAATACGTAAAAATCACTCAAATAAATAAATAATATTAAGAAATTAACTTTTGTGAGTTACCTACGTCACTACGAGGACGAGACACCTAGGTATATAAAAGAGCATTGCAAATGCATCATGCACCACGTCATGTTATAGTTCCAGGCTCACAACCGTGACATCAGAAAATGCAGTCTGTGGCGTGCAATGAAGCTACGTACGAATATTGTTCGCAGCCCCCTCCCTCCGCTTCTATCAATATATTCTATCATCTGATGCACAATGTTGCACTCCGCGAATGTGTAGCAATGCAACGAGTAAATAAAGGGATGATATATTGTCGACGATGCCTCATGTGATTTCGGAGTAAAAAAAACACACTTCCCCCGGCCGAGCTGCCAAGGTGCATTCCACTAGGGATGCACCACACTACGATACTCTGGTGACGTCGATGCTAGAACACTTATTCGTGTCAATAATTACGTATAGGTAGGTATTTTAATGCGTTTTTAGAAACATGAGGCATGAATTTCTTATTTTAGATGTCGACTGAACAAATCAATTTAAATCAGCGGAAGAAATTTTCCCACTTATGTTCTCGTTACTTCTCTATGGCTAGATTAAGCATCTTGCTTTTTTTCAGCATATTGATCTGAATATGAATCTGAATTTCCCCGGAACACTCCGCTCCAACCCCGGTCCAAATTTTTTTGAAATTGTTTATTGAGTTATATAGATTTTATTTTCTTTAATAACAATTATTTTTAAAATTTTAATAAATTTTTTCCACTCCTTTCAATGAAATATTTATTCTAATAAACATTCGCGCGACACGGTTCCCATGCAATTTATGGATGTTTTATTTTAATATATATATTATATATAAACTTAAAATAAAACTTAAAACTTCAAAGTATAATAATTAATAACAGAGTAAACTTAAAAACATTAGAAGTATGTGTTCTTTACATCTTGTAAAATTTTATATCTGTACGTAAAAAAACTACATTTTATGTGTAAGTTTTTACACATAAAATGTGCATCATGGATTCTATCGGATTTCTCACTAAACAAATCCTTAGGATCTTCTAATTTTAACCAAACAGTGTACAATGGATTTTTTTTATTTACATTAATTGTCCCGAATAAATGGAATCTTGAAACAATGAAAAACATAATAAATAATATTTAGGTAAGTGTGGGCATTTCATCGCCAAGAGAATTCGCACCTGCACACACATCCCACCCCTAGTTAAAGGTAATCGTTGTGGGAAACTATTATAGCCAGCTCGCTCTCCACCCCTATTCTTGTCTTGTTCTATCAAAGATCTTTCGTCTAACCTTACCGAATAGAAAGTATGCGCATAGAATATAATATCATGTAGCTATGGATCTCGAACAGCTATTGTAGGAGTAAAATTTACAAAGAAGTTTTGAATTGATTTTCGATCTGGAATTCTTAAAATAGGATTATATAGGCACATTCGAGACTGATTTAGGTATCGCGAGCTCTTCGAGCGAAAGGCCATGAAAGCATTAACTCATTGTTACGTACATACCTATAAGATTCTGTGTAATAATAGTTTTCCTTATGTCTTCAAAGTTCAGCATAATTAAAAAATACCTCCCTGCAAATTCAATACCACAGAACAAATCAAAATATTGTATTTTCTTATGGTCTTCGGCTGGATTTCGAAGATTTCTGATACGTAGGTACTTTGGTAAAATAGTGATTGTTTTTCCTATAATTCTCTTTAGCTAGAACCTGTGCTGGAAACACATAAATTTTGTAAATGTCTAAATTATGTCTAAATGTTTTGTAAATGTGTAAATTAAATAAATGGAAAAACCAAAATCGCTTGCGTACTGGTAGGTTTTGGTACTTAATTGCCTACATAGCTACACTAATATCTCATCTGGGGTCTTAAACCTAACTAAGTTTTAATGTAATATTTTAGTTTTTAGTTTCGGACATAGGAAAGAAAATTTTCTTCAAATGAGTAGAATAGGTAGATCCCAGGGGGGAATTCCCTTGTTAGCCATACCTAACAGTTGATGGTAAAATAATTTCTACAAAATTATTTTAATGAATAACTGGTAGTATGGTCCTTTGTTAGTTTGGAAATAGTTCGCCCATATCATCTGTAGGTGCCACACTAGAGATGCCGATCGGTTTAAATACAATAAGTTGCACACCGAATAATACCAAAAATTTGGTATAAAACCGGTATAATACCGATAGATCACCGTTGCTTTGGTGACTAACGTAAAAAAATCATTAGCGCATAAATAACATTAAAAAGGACGTTTAGTACTCCCGCATAAGGTTGATTCTTGGTTTAGTAGGTAGGTAGTATGCCCCCGCGAGGCCGCCCGTAACGCCAAAGAGCGCGTGCACCTAGATCGGTATAAAACGGATAAGTCACCGTTGCTTTGGTGACTAACGGCTCATTTACACTGAGGCAACAACGGCCGACATTGTGGCATGCTACACTGTAGCATGCAACAATGTTGATCGATGTTGCACACGCTAAACAGCGACAACATTCAACAAAATACAAGCATATCCAAGCACGCACCGCACGCCGTACGTGTGTATGGGAATGGGACGGTTCGATTGACATGTGGCGTGCGCGGTGCGGCATCTCTAGATAGAAGTACCTACCTGGGTTAGAATTAAATTGTTTTTTTTAAATGGTGTGGTCAAACGAAAAAAATATGCAATTTAATTAATACTATACAATACAGGGTGAAATTTTTATGTTTTGTATTTATGCTACGCCACAATGTAAATTAGCCTTAACCTACAAGTTATGCATTCATAACATTATATTGTCAGTAGTACATATAACTTTATTTCGTAAAGATTAAGGTTCAAAATAATAAATAACACTCAAGCGGGGCGGTGGCGCTCTCAAAGAACAGAAAGCCTAGCTAGACTAGCCGCGCTGCCGCCGCAGGCGGCGAGCGTCAAAGCGCGGCGGCGAACGTCAAAGCGCGGCGGCGAGCGTCAAAGCGCGGCGGCACGCTTTGCGTCGAGCGGCTTACTTGGTAGATGTCAAAGCTTTAATACTTCCGGTATTCTCGAAATTGTACTTTATGTCCATGCCATAGAGCTGAAGAGCGCGCTACTCACAATGAGGAATCAACCAGAAATAGGTACTAATATCTAATATGCACATGCAGTTTCAATGTATTATATTTATGAATATGTATAATTATGTATTGATTAGGAATTACGTAATTTTTGTATATTTATTAAAGTAGTAGGTAGTAAGTAAGTAGGTAGGTATTGTAAAAAAAAATCTACTTTTAAATAAATAAAAGTACGATAATACTGATTAATGTAATGAAATGAATGACACAGTAGGCATTAACATAAGCTTTACTCGTAGTGCGTATTGTATAAAGTTTCATCATTGGGAAAGTTTCATTCCCATTTCATTGGGAAAGGTCCGTGGCCAGCAGTGAGACATTAAAAGGGCTGTTGAAGAAGAAAAGAGGATTATAAAATTTTTGACACTGTCGAATGACAACATCCATTTATGACGTATTTCGTGATTTCGTGACGGCCGGGCTGGCCCGGTTGGCGGGCTAGCCCGGCTAGCCCGGTTGGCCTAGCGATATGACGACACGATCTGTCACGACTCGTGTTCGTGCTCAGTTTCGTGTCCATTTCCGACACGTGTGTAGATATGAGCGCCGATAACTACCCGATCGGCGGCGGCGCGCCGACTCAAAATTGTCGGCGGCGGCGGCGTTGTCGGCGGCGCGACTTTGTATGGGCGCGTTCCGGTAGAAAGCTGTTAGCGTGCGCCGATGTACTAGCGCCGACCGGCGCCGACCAGCGCTGGTTGTTGACGCATACAATCTCCATAGGGCGTGTTCAGGTAGAAAGCTGGTAGCCGGCGCCGATGT
The DNA here is from genome assembly GCA_946902875.1 of Nematopogon swammerdamellus. Lineage (NCBI taxonomy): Eukaryota > Metazoa > Arthropoda > Insecta > Lepidoptera > Adelidae > Nematopogon > Nematopogon swammerdamellus. The sequence continues at coordinate 11,924,057 of OX336338.1, forward strand.
ACCAGCGCCGACCGGGGCCGACCAGCGCTGGTTGTTGACGCAGACAGTCTCCATAGGGCGCGTTCAGGTAGAAAGCTGGTGGCAGGCGCCGATGTACCAGCGCCGACCAGCGGTGGTAGTTAAGGCAGACAGTCGCCATACTTCGTGCCGAACCAGCGCCTATAAGCGCCGACAAACTCCGAGAAACGCGGATCGGCGCTGTCGTTTGCGAGAAACGAACGTGTCTCACTGTTCGTGAATGTTTATTAAAATTGTAAAAAAATGTGTACTGACATTTTGATTTCGTTAGTATTTAGTAGACCTGTAGTAGTGTGGGATAAAAGAGATAGAAGACACCAAAATAGATACGTGGTGGATAAATGTTGGAATGTTTTCTGAGTTTGAGAAACACATTGTCTAATAGAAAAAGGTCTTCATCCGATGAGCCCGAGATTTTCATTTTCACACTACCTACCTACTCAGTCACACAGATTTATCAGCTTCTACCGGCTTTCTTTATGTAGCAACTACCGGCGCCATGGACGAAATATACTGGACTTATCATTAACGTCGTCAACAAAGCCAACCGGGGTCGCCGCGGAAGGGGTAAGAAGACGGCGAGGGAGCGGGGACGTTGCGTATGCGATGTTTTTCCATCTCTGTCAATCACGCAGTCGCACAGTATTTCTTTCCTCGTCTACGAATTCACCTACACACACTTAAAGAGGAGAAAGAGATAAGGCGATCGAGTGCCTTCGTGAGTGAGCGAGATGCAGTTCAGGCAGTAAGTGAGCCTGACGCCCGTGCGTGGTTACTCCCGCTCGCCTATGTATGATCGGTCCAGTATATTTCGTCCATGACCGGCGCCGACCAGCGCCCGTCGGCGCTGGTACATCGGCGCCGGCTACCAGCTTTCTACCTGAACGCGCCGATATGCGAGCGCGTCCAAGATAAAGATGATTCTGTATACTTATTAATTAAATTTGTAGCTATTTTAATGGTAGAGCCCGAGTCGGTCACCAAGACAATATCGTTTTGTGTTAACATATTTTTTTCTTCGAAAAGTCTATCGGTGCGATCAATCTTAACCCGCCACTGACCCGAGTGCACCAGCCTTGCGGCCATAGCACCCGCACAGCGCCGCGACCTCATCATGGAACAATCATTTGAGAGCCGCTGCACGCAGGGAGGCCCGCTGCCTGAGCCGATGGTCTGGCTCAGGTGACGCGCATTGATTGCGGTCCAGCCTCCCACTTGGAGGGACTCATAAAGGCGTTCTGAGTCCCCCCCTTGGAGTGCACCGACTCCGAAGATTGCCCCCATCTACGTCATGCGTCCGTCAGTCTGCGTCCCTGATGGGAGACAACGTCACAAGACAGCGACTTGTCTACCCGGTCCTCGCGACCCAATTCGCCCCAGCGTCTGCGTACGTCAGTCGGTCCTCGCGCCTATTTTAGTACTCTAGCGGAGCTCACCATGCCTCGCCCTGCGTCGTGGGGGCGCTGACAGCCACCCCTCTTTTCCCGCTGCTCTTTTCGGTTACGACGACTTCTGCTGTTCTGTTTTTCGGCCACTATTCTTTTTGGCTAGGGCGGAGACAGGTGAGCTGTCCCCCCTGGGCTACACGTCGCCGTCACGTCCCGTCCTGTCGAGTCCGTCGTGCGCTGCGTGTCCCGTTCTGTCGTGGTCGTCTGCGTCCCCAGCGTGCTCGTCCCCCGTCGTCAGTTCGTCCGCAAAAGTTCTGTCGGCCCCTATGTCAGCCCGTTTCCGGAACCACCCGGCTGCGAATCTCTTGAATGCGGAGAAGTTCTCCTCCGACGAGACGAGGTCCGCGTAGTACACCGGCCCCCCGTTCCGCGCGGTCACCTCTGCCACCATACTGTCCCTTTCATTCTCGTATAGCACGCAGTGCCATACGGCGTGGTCGGCATCCTCTCTTCCGGTCCCGCATTCGCACATCTCACTCTCAGCCAGTCCCAGGTCATACAGCTTACCCCGGAAGTTGCCATGTCCTGTGAGGAGCTGCGACGTTCGGTGGTCTGGTTGCACCCAGTGACTTCTCAGCCTCACCCCGACGTGTGGAAAGAACCTGTGGAGGTGCCTACCTGTCGTGGCCGCGTCCCACCTCTCCTGCCAGAGGTCTAAGACCTCTTGCCTGATGGCTCGCCTGCTACTCAGGAATTCCTCCCGGCTCCCCGCCCGTTCCTTTGCGCACCACGTCCTCCCAGCCTGGAGCACCTCCAGGTCTCCGGGGAGGACGCCCGCAAGGACCGGTAGGTCCGCTGTGCTGTTTGTCCTGTAAGCCTTGGTCAGAAGGACCAAGGCCTGCCTCTGCGCGCGTAACAACGGACTACGCACGGCATGCTGTCCGGCTCGGTCGAACCAGCACGCAGCAGCGTAAGTCATCGTGGAGACCCAGGTGCCCGTGTATATAATTTTCAGCGTCTTATATTGGATGCCCCAGGATGCCCTCGACACCCGGGACATTTTGCCGAATGATTTGTTCGCCTTCTCCCCGATAACTCGCGCGTGCTGCGCGAAGCTAAACGTCTGGTCGACCTCTAGGCCAAGAAATGTTGTTGTGAGTTCCGACTTGATGCTCGTCCCTCCCATGCGGACCGTTGGCGGTCGGTTGACGAACCGCCCCTTCACCGTCATAGTTTTTGATTTGTTTGGCGCGAAGGCCAGTCGGTTAACTCGGCCCCAGTCTGCCATTAACTCGAGAGCTGCTGCAGCCCTGCTCTCGATCCCCGCACGAGCATCCGCTTCCACTGATAGGACCACGTCGTCGGCATAGGCCGCGACGTGGCAACCGTCTGGCATGGGAAGGCACAGCAAGTCGTCGAGCAGTATGTTCCAGAGAAGCGGGCCAAGGACCGATCCCTGCGGGCATCCCATCGTTGAGCGCTTCCATCTCACCCGGTGGCCGCAGAACAGCCCGACTCGGCGTTTCGCGAAATACCCCAACAGCATCCGATAGATGTTGGGGGGGCATCCCAGCCGCCGTGCCTTGACCAAGATCATCGGCCACCAGGCGTTATCAAAGGCGCCGGAAATGTCTAAAAAGACGACCTGGAGGTATTACCGCCGCGTGGTCTTCGCCCTGCTCATCAGCTCGGTGACAGCGCTCACGGTCGATTTCCCCTTGACGAATCCGTGCTGGTGGGCCGACAGCCGCATGCTCACGCATTCCAGCCGCCGGACCATAAGCCTCTCCAATATCTTCCCTAGGATCGGGAGGAGGGTAACAGGTCTATAGGCCTTGGGGTCTGATGCAGGCTTACCGTTCCCCTTGGGGAGAACGATAAGCCTCCCGTCCTTCCAGCAGTCGGGGAAGAGGCCGGCCGCCATGCACTTGTTGAACGTCGTTAGAAGCTCCCAGTTTATGACCTCCCAGGCTTTCTTTACGATTGTGGCTGTAATACCGTCTATTCCCGGGGCTGTGTCTGGGAGGTCTTTTATGATCGCTCCCAGCTCCTCCATTGTAGCCGGCGGGGCCCCCTCACCACTCGGGGGCACTAGGGCAAGCCCACGTATCCTCGTGTGCTGAGGGGTGTCCCGGAGGGGGTTGTCGTCCGGGCAAAGCGCGTGCAACAGATTGTCCATGGCGGATGACACCTCAGATGGGGATGTGCCTCCGTGTGTCACACCAATGACAACATTCTCCATCGTTGGCCGCCTCCCTTGTGCTGTGCGGTATGCTATTCCCCAGGGTGCTTCGTTTCCGTCAATGGTGGCCTGCTTCCGGAGGTCTTTCATTCTCGCTTCCTCAATCAGGCTCTTATACTTTCGTCTCAGCGTTCTATATTCAGTCATTGCCTGTTCCAACGCTTGGGGTCTGTCATTCTTCCTCTTTCGCTGCGATCAGACTGACAGACCGCGCTCGGTTCGGCGCGCCGACCGCGTTAGGCGGCGGCGGCGGCCTGGCGGAAAGCGCGGCGGCGGAGGCGCGCCGGCGTGGCGCTCATACCTACACGTGTGCCACGTCTGGTCTAGGCCAGCGGTACTCGAGATATGATCTTTTAAAAAAAAAAGTTACTCCACGATATACACTACCACTAGGTATACGAAGTTTCGTCAAAAAATCCTAAGCCTTCTAGTTCTCGCAGAAAACGGGTTGCCACGGAACCCTCTTTACGCGAGCTCGACTTGAACTTGACCACTTTCCCATGATTTAAACATATTTGCCCATGATATAAAAAATCTTCAAGATTTGAAACGATGACCTATCGGGTCGTAGGCAAGCCCTTTCGCGCTGCGCTACATGCAACTTCACTAATGCGTTAAAATTTTCGTATCTGTTGCTGAGCTCGACTCACAGCTACCTATTAGTTTCGCGGGGATCCTCGCCCTTTCCCCACCGACGACGTGGCCGAAATTCAAGGCCGCGTTCACTATTATTTGCGCCTTAAGGTTGATTTTTAGTTTGCTGGTGAGTACATACATACATACAACTAACGAACACCTGCGCTGCGTCCGACCGAATCAAAGAATCCGCCCGCACCGCCAAAGAGAGCACGCTCCGCGCCGCGCTGCGCAGCGCTCCGCGTACATACGCACCCCTTTGTCGGCGCTAGCGGCGGCAGGCAGTCGCTTTGTGCATTCGGTCTCTCTCTTTACAGAAGGACTTGCAGCTTGAGCGGCTGTGCTTTGATTTTTTTGTTGCCACCAGTCAGTCTGATTCTGTCATTCCGTAAAGCAATACATACGCCACGCGCGCGACACATCCCCGCGAAAATCAAAATGCCGCACACTGCGTGCGAGGTCTGGCAACATTTTCAAGTCTTAAACACTTCAAATGGGAAGAATCATGTTGCGAGTATATATTGCAAGTTAACATAGTCAAGATAGTGATATTTAGCATAATACTTGTCAGCTAAGTCAGTACAAACTCCATATATTGGAGCACAAACTTGATTAGTTCACGAATGTGGTTAGTCACCAAAGTCACGGTGATCTATTGGTATTATACCGGTATTAAACCGTGTCTTATTGAATCATACCGTGTTTTTACAACTCTATGCCACACACACACACAGCACAGCTGCGTTCACTCTTTGCATTGCATGATAATATTGCGCTTACGTTATCTATCACCTACTTAGAGATGTACGTAGATCTTTATAGTATAACTTTTTTTATATTGAAAGCGCGACATATGGCGCCGATCCACCCAAAAGGTGTCTAACGACGCCCATGGACATTCGGTCGTACGCGGGGGTTGCGAATGCCATGCCGGCCTGACAGGTGCCCATTCACGCCTGTCTTGAAGGACCAGAGACTATACTTGGGGGGAAATATGTGGGCAGGGAGAACGTTCCAGAGTTTACCTTCCTACCTATTTCTGTATCCGCATTGCACGCATGATTCTATTACTAAATAAAATAACATACACATAGACCATCGATCAGGTTGAGAGATTTTAATTGTTATCTGAGTCTTTCTGAAATATTACGTCATAAATAGTGTCTAAGATAAAAAAATCTAAATAAAAATGGTAGAAACTCAGTTCTTAATAGGAAAGACAAAATGTGTGAAAATATATGATTACTTAGCTAATCAGTTTTAGAAGCTACGAAAGAAAAAATAATCAATGTCAGACAAATGTATATGTAGAAAATAGATTTTTCCTGAAAGAGCTTTTTGGTTATTTTTGTATGAGCCGAAACAAGAAAATGGTAGCCTCTTAATTTAACGTTTGACGTTTTTACTTATGTCCATGAATTATGCAGAACTTTTCTATAACTTTTTGTAATCTGAGATGAAAATATTAAAAATACAAAATGACAATGAAAAAAAAACCTACCGTATCTATGTAACACAAAAAAGTGTCGGTGAACGGAACTGAACATTCGGCGGGTAATTCCTACCTTTCCTCTGCTTTTCCATGTAGCAAAAACAATCGTCTACTTTACAACTTCCAGAAAGTACAATAATCGTTTACTAAACAAAAAGTTATCTAAATGAGCTTCGTCAGTAAAGGGCGAGTGCGTTTTGTCCCGAAGTAGAATAATACATCGCAGACAATAAGGGTTTCGCGGAGCGCGGGGGCGGGCGGCGCGGCGGCGGCGGCTCCCTTTGTCGGCGCTTTCAACACCCTCTGTCGTAAAGGCGCCGCCTTCGCCTCTGTGTTCCACATTTTTAAATGTGCATCGTTTAGGATTCGTCAAGAAGTCGTTTACTCTGACCTCGAGCAAAATGTTAATTATGTGAGGAAATACGAAACGCTGTCGTTGCATCGCATCGACTCGACCACAGGACTCGACACAGCCACCTCCACAAAGGTGGGTAGGTATCGATCCAATCCAAAGCTTATGTATGACTAATTCCCGGAGAGGACCTCTCGCATGAGAAGCCGATGCCCAAACCACTCGGCCACCCGCCGCTTAAATTATTAAATGAATTTGTATTTCAAGCCCAGTTAGGTATATTTTTACTCGATTGCACGAAGAAAAGAAAAACTAAGATAACAAGGAAACAGGAGTAGAAAAGGTGTAGTCGGCTGTGTAGAAGGATCAAAACACTGGAGGCCGACTACAACATTTTCTACTTGTGTTTCTTTTTAGATTTCCGTATCCGTACAGAAACATATTACTAAGCATACGTCGTCTGTCTATATGTCTGTCCGTCCGTCCGTTTGTCCGACTTTTAAAGTGCTGTATCTTTTGATCATGAAGAATCACCATGATTTTGAACATGTATGTATAGATACTTAACCGCATTAAGATTTATCTCGAACCTAGCCGATGAAATTTTAAGAAGAAACGTAAACAATTAAAAACAGTTCCCATACAAGAAACGTATTTTTTTCAACGTTTTATGTTCTTACTCTATCGAAAAACCGGTAAACCGGTAATACAAACAATAGTCGAACTTAGTGTGATTATAGTGCAAACTCTAAAGTGAAATAAAACACCACGGTGCGCAAGTCCGATTCGCACTTGGCCGGTGTTTTTATTCATATTGTTTTTTTTTATTTTTTTTATTATTCCGTACCTCAAAACAGAAAAAAAACGGAACCCTTATAGGATCACTCTCGTGTATGTCTGTCTGTCTATCTGTCACAGCTTATTTTCTCCGAATCTAACGAAAAAAGTTGCAATTTAGTATAGACAAAACATAATAATGTATATATATATGTATATAGAATTGGATGACCCAATCACGATTCGATTTTGAGGGTCAATTTTGGGGGACCAATTAGGAAGTTAAAACTTTTTTTTTTCAAGTGCATAATCACTTATCAATGGGATGGGCTCGTTATAAGAAATACTAATATTATGTTCTTTCTTTTATAAATTTTAAAATGCATTTTTAAAAATATTTTAAAGAAAATATACAAAAATCGAGCATTGCACCCTCGCACGCCCGTATCTACGAAACTACTGAAAATAGGGGGAAAAAATAGGGAATAATAGGGCCTCTCTTATAGTTTACAGGAACATCTAAACGAAAATCTTAAGTATTGCAGTTCTCACGGAAGACGGAATGGTATGGAACCCTCTCCACGCGAGTTCGACTACTAGCACTTGACCGCTTTTTTTGTATTACCTACATATGCTCACAGCTGTCACACGGGTGTATTTATAGCGAATGTAGTTTATGCTGTAGGCATGCAAACCCATAAGGGTTGCATTCCTATAGTGTGTGCACCAATCAACGTTGCTGGTGTGAAGTTGACTAGGCAGTTACCTACCTGGGTGGTAAGATGTGCAATGAATGATAATACTCTTAGTCTGAACTATTAATTAATTCGAAGAATATATTTCCCCCCTAGTACAATCTCGGGTCCTTCAAGAGGGGTATGAATATGCACCTATCAGGCCGGCATGACATTCGCAACCCCTGCATACGACCGAATGTCCACGGGCGTCGTTACACACCTTATGGTTGGATGGGCGCCACATGTCGCTTTTCAATAAAAAAAGTACTTACATACTTTATTAAACACCAATAAAATATATTACCACAAGTACGATTACATGTGCAGATACAATAGCTTAAAATGGGGCGTTTTCTTCCAGTGGTTACTTAAGTCCTTTATTCTAAATTCAAATTTACCCGACAGAACCGTACACTGACCTTACTTTTTATGTTTCCGTATCCGTACGGAAGAAGTCAATGTACGGAAACCTATTACTAAGCTTACGCCGTCTGCCTGTCTGTCCGTCCGTCCGATGGATGTATATGTAGTATAATAAGATTATGGCGGATACACTAACAAATAATAAAAAAAAAGAAAACAGTAAAAAATTAAGGAGTTCCCCATACAAGAAATTTGTTATTTTTTATTTTTATCTTGTTTTTGGTCTATTGTAAAAACTATTATAGATATAAGCGTCAAACTTAGTGTGACTATAGGACAAACTCTAAAGTAAAACAACAAAATATAATAGAAACCGATCAAATACGTGGTGGTACGGAAACCTCAGTGCGCGAGTCTGACTCGCACTTGGCCGGTTTTTATAATAGTAGAGATTATATTATTATTTGAAGCTTTTCATGCTGACCTGACAAACTCACTTTGAGTTTGGGAGTTGAAAACTACATTTGGGGTTTTGTCGTGCACGAGAAATAATTGTAATGTCATTGACAAGCCCAAATCAGCCCAATTTCGAGAATCGATTAGTCTATTCAGTTTCTATCTGTTCAATTTCACTTAATCGATACGAATTACTTCAATAAATAAATTTTTTTTCTGACACATCACCATTACGTAGAAGAAAATCTTTAAATTATGAATTAGTCAATTGTGTACTAGGAAATCATGCAAATTCTGTCTGATACATCATTGTCATTTATTTCATAATTTAAATCAATTTATCTTAGAATTATGTACCTACCTACCCTTGTCTATGATCATCAGCCACAAGCACATCTGAATAATATAAGTATCGTGTACCAACCGTAGGTATTTCCTTGTTTAAAAGGCCTTTACTCTTTCGGTTTGGGCTCTATCTAGGTGGGAGGGTGTTCTTGTTATTACAGTGTTTTCCCTAAAACTCGATGCACTTAAGTTTTATATATAGCAAACTAGATTGGATTCTCCTTTCCATTTCCTTTAATGTGACACCCCACTCGATAGGTACGTCCTGCGTGTCCCATTTTGAATTTTCAAATTTATTTTATAGCCTATATCTAACGACGACGCATGTAACGACACCTCATGCGTTAAATAAAATCCATCAAGCTGTTTAGGCTACAGAGCATGCCAAAGAAATGACATACATACACACATACATATACATACATACATACATATATATACTCGAAAAACATTACTCTCCTTTTTGCTTCGCGCAGTCGGGTAAAAATTAAATGTATACACTTTAAAATGTTAGAAGTTAGCTGTAGAGACTTAATACCAGCCAGTCTATAGAACATAATAATAAGTAATGCTTATTATTAGAGCATTTATAACGCATAGCGACAAAAAAGACGAAATTACAAAAATATGTCAATGAAAATGTTTATCATTCACACATTGACTCGCAATAAAGAAGAGGCAGTAAATAATATTGCAAAAGCGCGCAAGCGAAATAGACCTTACCGCTTCGTAGATAGAGTTGGTTTTCGTTCGGCAGCTGGTCGGGAAAGTCCGTGGAAATGGCCAAGGCGTAGTGGTATCCGCGCCCGGGCCCGCCGGAGCGCGCGAAGACACTAACGCGGCAGTCCGCGCCCTCACCCACACACCATCTACTCTAGTTAGCTATACATAAGTAATAATCACTCCACTTCTATACCTATAGGTACCACTACGTTGGTTGGCAATACAGACTGACAGGCAAAAGGGCGGTTGGTAATTCTTACACAGCATTTGAAAGTATGCCTATCCGATTTCTCTTTAACTCATCCATCACTAGCTTAGTACCTAATAAAGTATTTTCTATGTTCTTATATTATCCACGAGTATGTATTTTCTATTTTCTTAGGAGGTTAAAATAAAAATAAATTAAAATTTTCTTAACACAGAAAAAATACTGACCAAAGGTAAAGAATAAACAAAACAAAGATCTAATAAAAATAATTATTTTTTAACGTTATAAAAAGTGAAATCTGGCTTTGAAAATGAAATATGCATTTAAAATGAATGATGATAGTGAGTTTCATAAAAGTTTAAACTTTCTTTACAATGTATGTAATACCTATGTATCTCCTAGAAACGAACATTTCATTCAACACGCAAGTTGAACGAACCACGGAATATGGAATGCACATGGAAAAGGCATATGAGTAGTTACCTATATACATATACCTGAGTACCTTGTTCAGCGTAGCAATACGTACGCGTGACAGTAGTGAATATGAATAGGTAGTGATATATCCGTCTCTGTGTAAAAATTGCGTGCAATTAAGTTTTCGAGGTACCGTGTGGTGCCGGTAGGTACTTAAAAAGAATAGCCCCACTGAATCTCTCCCCGTGCATGTCGTGGTGGTCGATGTTGTGCCGCAATTTACCGGAGTCCTTGCAGCACAACACCGATTACTCTGCTTACCCCTACTGTCGGGATACAGCGTGCGGTGTGTATGTATGCACCTATATAAATGTAAAGTTTTTCTATTGAAATTATTGAAAATAATCAGATATTATGCTATGAGTGGCGTGTTGTGTTACCCATTCGGTATGAGATTCGGTATGAAAAACGGGTACGGTTTGACATCTTTATTTGGCACTTCTTCAGCTCGGGCGATCCGATGTTTTGTGGTCGAAACGGAGTTGCGTGGAGACGCAATTTGTGCGTAATTTGTGTGCAATTTACCGGAGTCCTTGCAGCACAACACCGATTACTCTGCTTACCCCTACTGTCGGGATACAGCGTGCGGTGTGTATGTATGCACCTATATAAATGTAAAGTTTTTCTATTGAAATTATTGAAAATAATCAGATATTATGCTATGAGTGGCGTGTTGTGTTACCCATTCGGTATGAGATTCGGTATGAAAAACGGGTACGGTTTGACATCTTTATTTGGCACTTCTTCAGCTCGGGCGATCCGATGTTTTGTGGTCGAAACGGAGTTGCGTGGAGACGCAATTTGTGCGTACCGGTGCGGTGGTGGGCGTATAGAAGGGTAGAGAGTTATTTGACAGAGTTTTCTTTTATCTACGGTGACAGAAAATTTGATGCCGCTAAGGTACCCATAGAGCGTGGCCTAATTCTGCTGAAGTTACGACAAAATAGAAATGGGTGTGTTTGTTTCGGTGCAACGGACGGATTTTCGTAAACACGTCTTCGTGATTGTTTCTATGCCAGATGCTTACACTCGAAGAACCATTTAATAGTTTGTATTACTCTCAGTACTAGAGCTTCACTGCAGGAAACTAAGTCATAACGAAATTGTTAAGTACATACTAAGGATACATAAAATAAAATAAATAAAAATAAATAATATTTTAGTCAACATCGTAAACAAAAACAATGGAAGTGTACCTGTAGCTACTTACGAGTAAATATATTTATTCGGTGGCATGGGCATAGTTCTCTCTTCTTGTGTTGTGGGGCAACACATGGGTTAGATTTTCGGCCAGTGTGGCGGTGTCGCTTTCTTTCCCATAAATGTCTGAGCTTGATAAGTTGGATCATTAAAACGAGTTGAATTGGTACCACTCCACTGACTGAATGTGGGGCGAAGAAAGGTTTGAAGTAGAATGAAGTAGAACACGTCCTGGGTTGAATGAAGTGGCTAATATCTACTCATGGCATACTCGAGATTTGAGAAAATATTTTTAAAAGGGTAGTTATTTCTTCATTTATTATTACTAGCTATTGCCAGCGACTTCGTTCTCGTGGATTACAGAACAAGACAAATTATTCTTTCAGAACACCATGAAAATGAATCTTTTCTAAATCTTTGTAAGTAAATAAGGGCGAGACCTAAGTTTATCTTAAAGCAGCTCCGCCTTCGGCCTCGCCATTAGTTACTTACTTTCTTCCAGGAGAATATTTTTACCTTGAACGAAGCTCGGCCTTCGGCCTCGCCTTTAGGGACTTACTTTCTTCGAGAGAATATAACATTTACAGGAACGCAGCTCAACCTTCGGCCTCCTCCTTAGTTACTTACTTTATTCGAGAACGTTTATCGTTTACTTGAACGTTGTAGCATACATACATATTATATTATATTATAAAGCATGTTATTTTAAACGTCGTATTGTATTTTCGAATGTTTTGTAAAAAGTGTTCAATAGTGGTTCATTCAGGTGGTGGGTGCAAAGTCGGAAGTTTTACTTTGCTATTTACGCATAATCAATCGTATTTAATAATTTTCAATAAGATTTCAATGCATTTTTTTATTGAAAGCGCGACATGTGGCTCCGAGCCACCCACAATGTATCTAAAGACGACGTACCTACATTAGGTCGTATGACCGGGTTGCGAATGCCATGTGTCGGCCTGACAGGTGCCCATTCATGCCCCCTTGAAGGACGCGAGACTGTACTAGAAGGAAAATACATATATATGGGCAGGGAGACCGTTCCAGAGTTTATCGGTTCTGTAGAGGAAGGATCTGCAGAACCGATTGGTACACAGTATCCGCGGTAAGACCATCGTGTAGGGATGTAACCCTGCATGCACAGTGCTGCATTTTTCTCAAACATATTTTATGCTACGAAAGCAGAAATACTTACTTACACATAACTAATTATTTCTTTTCACTGTGTGTGAAGTAGATCTTTCAATACTCGACGCTGGCTGGCAGTAATGAGACTAAGTAATGAAAAACGAAGAACAGCTGACATTTTGGCTGCACCTACTTATTTTCAAATTTCGAATGAATATTTTATTGAAATTGTATTTGCCGCCAGATCCAGTCAAGAAATCTTTACTTTGGACTAGGTACCTATGTGATTTTGAACGCGCAATAATTTGTATTATTATTTTGTTAAAATTTTTTTTTATATATTGTGTTATTCCGGGATATACACTGTCACTATACAGAGTTTCCTCAAAATCCGTTCGGTGGTTTTTGCGTGATGCGCGTATAGACGGACAGACAATCATTTTAAAAACTGTTGTAACATGTACGTACACTATAAATATCCACGAGTGTCCTGTCTACATGTAACAGATATTCACAGTAGCAGCGAGCGAACTAAAGATGTTCAAATACATTCACACACACCTCACGCACACATCCACGCGCGCCGCGGCCGTCTGATCTGCCTAACTAACTCACTATAATACCTACTTATTAAAAACTGATTAGAGTAGATGAATGATTTTGCAGATAGATGTGTGGTGAGATGTTAGTGTTACTAGGTAGAAGTACATATATTGATCAACTACCTTTAGTACAGCCATCAATGGCCAGTTTAGGTGGGTGGGTGTGATTATCTATCTGTCTGTCTAAAACATTTACCTACCTTCTGTGAATTCTCAGATCCTTTCCTGATCTGAGTGTGAATTGTAATAGACATACGGAAGGACGGACAGATGGATACGGAACCCTAAAAAAACAAATAGTCTGAATATCGTATGGTGCATACATATTGTATGATTCCAGAAACCGTTTGTTTTGACAGCTGATTTGTTTTTTCTTTCTAGCGACCGCTTAGTACCTTTTTTTATTTGAAAAAATAGAGTATATTATAGTAGTAGAGAATAGTAGAGAATATTTCAGTGTTATAGTTGGTCCATTTTCAACTTTTGACTAAAATGGGCTAATTATAACATTAGACTATCTTATACAGAACTTTCTCTGATTTGTGGAATCGTCAAATGGAACAGTGAAAATAAAATAATCTTCGTAAAACCTAAACCTAAACCTACTTGTCTAATAATATGAATTACTTTAAAATATAATCAAAACTTGTTCCACATCAATAATTTTATCCATAATGTTTCATGTAACATTAATTAGTTTCAAACATCTCAGATCTGCGCCAGTCTGCCGGCTTCGCGTCGTCGTCGTCGCGTCGTCGCGTAGATAAAATTGCAACTAAATAAAAAACTCCGACCACCCATGTAGCCCATACTCTGTCTCTTTTCCACACGTCGCGCGTCGCCTGCCTGCGTCCCTTTCGCTCCGAATCGGCTTAAAAAATATTTACTTTGTCTACTTTCTTACTATTGTTATTATTGCCCTTTTGGGGTGGTCCGAATTCGAACACCGCGCCGTGTTCACTGACACGCGAAAGACTCGAGAAGATTTAGCTGATGATGGTGTCGCGGTCGTAGTAAGTGCCTATCTATGCATTGCATAGCGGTATATATCTATGCATTGCATAGCGGTGTATGACAGATGAACATTTTTAGGGTTCCTTACCAAAATTGTACAAAATGAACAATTCAAATTCGTAATACAGATTCTTCCGAAAATAGTTCAAGAGTAAATAAAGAAGTGTGTGGACCCAGGGAAATTATATTGTAAATTTAAAAAAAGTTTTATTAGGCATAGCATATATAGTTCCCTTTCCATCTCCGAAAAATACGCACTTGGCAGGGATTGCATCCCAACACGTTGAACTCGCGGATGCGTACCAATCGGTTCTGCAGATCTTTACTCTACAGAACTGGTAAAATGTGGAACGCTCTCCCTGCCGACATAATTTTCCCCCCAAGTATAGTTTCGGGTCCTTCAGGGGAAGCGTGAATAAGCACCTGTCGGGCTGGCATGGCATTCGCGTACGACGAATGTCCTTGGGCGTCGTTAGACACCTTATGGATGTTCCGGCGCCACATGTCGCGCTTTCTATAAAAAAAGGTACCTAGCATACGAATCGTTGAAAAGGGGTTGGAGATATCAGATATATTTCAATCGTGGTTTTACTTTATATGGGTACTACTTTTTATTGGGTCATTTCATAAAAGTCTATTTTATGTCGTCAACTCGGAAATTCTGAAAAAGGGTTAGGCATGTAACTAGCCTAGCCAAAATTACAGGAAAACTTTCTTCGAGAAAGCCTGACGTTAGCCTTTACGGGAAATTAATTGAGTTTCAGTACTTTGAATAGCGAGCCGCCTTCCCTCCGATTTTCTGACACCAATTTACCTGTCTTGAGTCAAGCTGCTGAAAGTTACTACTGCACTGCATTTCAACACTCGACTGCGCCATTTTATTAACGTTTAGGGTTCCGTATCCTCACGGGGCCCTATTACTAAGCCACTAAAGGAACAAAATTCCTTATTGCTACATATGTAATGTACATATACATAGGTGTTTGTAAACAAACTGTAGATTTTGCGTGTTTGTGCCATTTATGTCTGTATGTACATTGAAAACATTGAAAAAAAAAAATTTTTTTTCGGTCTGAAGGAAGTTGATAGAACGTATTAAGATCATTTTTGAATTTTAGACTGTGTAGATATCTTTTTATTTGGACGAAGTAGACCTGGCATCACGCCAAGTGTACTGACCCAATTCGGATGGCGTTTTTAAATAAATAAATATAAACAGGCAGTAACAAATAGGCTATATTTTTGCCGATCATAATAGCACCTGGCACCTTCAACCCGTTTGTCTACATATTATGAGGGGGTTGTTTGGCGCAAGGGCACCCGCTCCAACTATCGAGCCTTTTGAGTAAAGAATATTTTGGTTTATTTTTCATAATAATGGATCGTACATGTTTTTACAAGTATATATTATTTATTATAGGCACAGACACTGACTGGCTATTAAATGTTTATTCTTACATAAAATGAGTGTAGTAGGTGGGTGCACATAATATTCATTATTATGTGATACTTACTGATAATGATAACATTATTTTGCCTGAACAAAGTTCGGTCGTAAGAAACAGCAATGAACAATAGTTAATATTTTATGTCCAGTTCAGAGCAGCCGCCTCGATCAGAGGAAAGACAGACATTGCACCTAGCTCCGTCAAGAATAACGTGTTATGTGCTGACTGCTGACCTCTCCGGTGAAGAAGATTATGTACCTACCCAACCAAAAAATTATTAACAATTTTATTTTAAATGTGATGTTTAATAAAAATAAATGTGTTTATAGCATAGAAATATTATATGTAGGTAAGTAAGTAGGTAGGTAAGTTCAGGCTCAGTACTCGGCTCTCTCGTTTCCCAACAGGTTGAGCAAGAAATCCAGCGAGAGGTTGTTGACTAAACAGCATAGCGTGATTGTACATAATTGGAAGCATTTTATGAAGTTATTTTTACTATCGGTGGGGTAATTATTCATAGAGCATCGCATGAGGCCGGGAAAATACGGGCATTATGTGGTGCAGTTATGCTGGCACCATTATTGAGCGATTTGAAGGGAAATTTCTGTTTAGTATCCTTTTTAACTTACTTATTGTCCTTTATTTATTACCTTGTCTGTCAGGTTTTTTGACATACATACCACACGTAGTATGCCGACAATTGTGGTAGGCAGCGTAATCGGTGTTGTTCTGCAAGTACTCTGGTAAATTACAGCACAGCACCGTCTACCACGCTTAGCAAAGTATTAGGATAAGATAACTATCAAGCAGCAAGTAAGGCACGAAGATCCACGAGGCACAACGCACAACCGAAGGGAAGCACTGATATGATATGGCACCTAAGTAAGGCACGAAGACCCACCTGCTGCATGACTCGGTGGAAGGGCGGTGCCAAGGTGAAGGGTGTGTGGCTGACCTTTCGCTCTTTAGCGCGGCACCTTGTCCTTATCCCATAGTCGCCTTTTACGACATGCACGGGTAGAGATTCAGTGGCGCTATTCTTTTTAAGTACCTGCCTCACACAGTACCGATTTAAAAATAAATAGGTACGGTTTTTTTGAGGACTAATCCCAGCGAGACGCGCAGATTTTCCGAAAATATTTAGGTAAATTCAGAATAATATGTGGGTAATCCTAACATTCAAGATAGTAAGTAGGTACATTATAGTTCGTTCACTTTTTAAATTATTAAGCAATAATCCCTTCAGAGCTTCTATGGATTATTTTAGTAAATATCTCCTTGATTTCCACATCTACCTGTTCCTATCGAAGTTCATCATCAGCCTGAATCTGTAAAGTGTTGCGGTCTGCCGGTGAGTATACCAAATATCACGTACGAGTAGCTGGTGGAAAGTTGTACATTGGGCAAACGAAGAGGAGCAGCGTAGAGACACGGGTCTCGGAGCACATACGAGCGTCGAGACAACTGGACTCCAACAAGTCGGCAGTGTGCGATCACATGGACTCCGCTGGATTATATCTGATAAAAATTCTTGCGACTGAAACACGACACGTCCCACGTCTCGTCCGAAATCAAGAAGCACGACAAATTCAACAGGGAGATGACTCATTTTTTGTATTTTTTATGGAAACTGACACGTTTGCCTACATCACCTACAACATCCGTGATGTCAGCCCATAACACCGGGTGAACTTGGTGCCACGCCAGTGCTTCCCTTCGGTGGTGCCGGCTACACTGAACTGGACGGAAAACACAAACTATTTACATAGCCTTTTCGACCGACCTTTCATTCAGTGCGGTGGTAGCAACACGGGCGGGTTAAACCCTACTACCTAGGAGTCATATCCCTTAGTCACCTTTTACGACATACACGGGGAGGGATGCTGTGGGGCTATTCTTTTAAAGTACCGGCCCCACACGGTACAAAAACTCCTACAAGTTGTCGGCGATGTGGAATCCAGTCCCAGAGCCGCTCAAGAGAAGAAGACACGGCGGACACGACCGACAGCAAGTGGATACAGTCAGCGCCTTATGCCTCTCCGTCGAGACCAGGAACGCATCGGTGGAACCTTCGTCTGACGAGACTTTCGTCATCCGCGCCGGACGGAGAACTAACAGTCCTCTGCGCCGGCAAAGTGCTCATGAGGATGGGCCCTAAGTTTGGCCCGAAACTTCGGGCCATATAGCTCGGAGAAGACCGTGAGGAATGCCGTTAAATTTTTAATAATGTTGCACGCTGTTCTCGATGGTTGCACGTATCTACCTATGTCTTCCTCATCCATCCACCCTCCGGCTACTTTTTTTAGGTAATCTATTCACCTTTCACTAAGGGGTGCATTATCCGCCCCGTTATTATTTGCTTGTACGTGGCCTCCATTCGATCACCGGTCTACCCCAGACGCGTCGGATGTGCCCAGCCCACTGACACGTTAGCCTGCAAATTTTATTAAATGGCAATGATGACTTTTTCAATTTATTTTTTATGTATTTACTTAATGTAAAACGGATGGGCCGATTTAGATGCGGTTTTATTTTTATTAGAAGTTCTTCGCTATGAAGGTCAGGTCAGCCGATTCAAAGATCATCGACTAATTGGTGAAGGGATCTCTGCTGTAAAATTGAAATTTATTACACTTTCACTTGTCGCTTTTAAGTAAATAAACGGACGTTATTACAAAACGATTTTACTGTACTTGTAACCTAGCCTAACCTAACTAAACAAAACGATTATAAGTTGAAATTACGTCTCTCAAAAAGCTTGAAATTAAAGTTAAACTACAAATTAAAAAAAACCCGATACATCAACAACGCTTATTAAAAAGTAAAAAATAATTTCCGCTTAGTAAATTAAAGGCGTCGGGGGACCACTAAGTAAACAAAAATAAAAACTCAATCCCCGACGCCTTTTCAATTGAACGGGTTATTGATGTGTGGGGGTTTTTTTTTTGTAATTAAACTTTTATTTATTTATTAATTTTGTAATACACACACCACTCCCTCGCTGTAACCTTGTTGACCAGAAAACGGCAAGGCAACTTGCCTGTAGTCGGATGCACGAGGATTTATCGACAACTCTAATATACATAGATAAATATGTACATATATACATAGCGTTACGCCTGTTTCCCATTGAGGTAGGCAGAGACAACGGATCTCTACGTGCCACGATCCTGACACAACTCTGCCGCCTCTTCCATTCACTTAGTGTTCTTCATACACATCGATCATACATGCTCGTCGGTTACGGGTACTACACACTTAACACTTTTTGATTGATTCATTGATTGTTGATTGTTTGATTGTTTATTCAGTATTGGCAGTAAAACTGCACTCGAACCAGCAATTTGTTCTACCCGGTTCGATTACACCCACCAAGAAGAACCGGCAAAAAACTTGGCAGGGTATTTATTTTCATCGACATTATTAGAAGTACCCACGTAATAACATCGCCTACACTACAGACAGCCTATCGAAAACATAGCTTGAGAGCAAGATTAACAATTTTACTGAGAGTTCAAACTACAATGAAATGATATGAAATTTATTTTGAAATGAAATTTACCTTGCAATGCACTTACACTTCAGGACTTACACGCAGTCAGGTAAAAGTATATCGGTACCTATAGTCATCAAGTTTCATATTGCATATTGCCAATTGGGGCAGGTCAGTCTGCACAAGCGGCACCCGCAGCACCCCGCAGTTAGCATGACAACTGGAGTTCACAGATAGACTAGCTATAGTAACGTGTTATGGTATAGTGTTATATACGTGTGGTTGTGTTCATCCCCCGCCTCCGCCACCCCCGTGCCGCCGCCGCCGCCGCCGCGCCGCCGCCCGTGCCGTGACCGCGCCGGGCTCGCATGCCGACATGACAGTCTTTGCGTAAATTAACTGCTCGAGGCGCAAACCATACTTGGCTAACTATAGGATAGGCACGTTCATGCGAGACGGGTACCGACCGATACAGATTATGTTTTCTGCTATAAAACTGTGCAAAAAAAACAGACATCAATCTGTAAAATTTGGCAGAATTTAGGCGTATTGAAAATACGTCGCATACACTCTGGCATTTCATATACCGATGATTTCTTCGTCCTTTTATGCATTGCTGCCACTTTATCTTTATATATAATCCGTGCCTAACGATGCTGGAGGCAAATTTGATTATTGCCTGTATCTTTCTGTTTGTTTCTGTTTTTTCTTGCCTAATAAATATAAAAATTTAAAAAAGATGATAATATTATGTTTCTTCGGTTGAATTTGTATACCATTTTTATTATAAACAGTTGTGGATACGTATATACCTAACTTTTCTGTGGTGCACAAATTCACTTAAGTATTGCATTTGTAACTAAATAAATACACACCTATTACTAGTCTGTTTCTGGTTTGCAATTACCTCGGCCCGCGCTTCCGCACTTCCCGCCTCACGCTACACCCGCTGACGCCTAACCTTGGAGGAAATGCTAGGCGTCAGCGGGTGTAGAGTGAGGCGCGAAGTGCGAAAGCGCGGGCCGAGGTAAGTGCAAACCAGAAAAAGAGAGGTAATAGGTACTTATAACAATAACAATTAATATAAATTGACAGCATTTCTGTTCCTTGACGCACAGATAGAGTCTGCAATATGCGAAGGAAATGCGGTATTAGTCTGAACCTGAGGTCTGAACACTTTCACACCTCAACCGGGCTTTTTTTGCGCGGCTTCCGCGCGAGGGCCACTTTGTCCCCTTCGCGCCGCCCCATCCGCTCCATGCCGCGCCGGTTGCAGTGACCACTGACCGACTGGCTATATTAGCGTGCGGCATCGAAGCCGCCACTGCTGCTGGCGCGTTCTGCAGTCGCTCAACTACTGCAGCAGCTGCCTATGTGGTGTAAAAAACTGCGAATGAGTCACTGATCTCTGAGGTCGAAGCGTCTCCTAGCTCGACGCCTTCTCTGGCGACTGCTGGGGCGATGGTGCTGGAAAAAACATGTCCTGGTCATCGGTAGGGCGGCGAGGTGGCTCCGGACCTGCCAAGTTAAACGGATTAGTTAATATCGACAGGGGGCGCCGCGGCCGTGTCGATTTTCACCTCTTCTAGTATTTTATTTTAATGTTTCGGACGCATAAACAGCGGACTTACAGATATTCGCGTAGTGAACGTGTGACCAGACCACACGTTTACTACGTTATGGCTGATATAGGTGGGCTAATTAATAGTATCTAACTATCTAACCAAGTAATTGTGGCCACACACTCTCTACATCGCACTAATATTGCCGTTGTTTATAGATAGGTGTGTCTATCTGTATGTCGGACCGATACATGATTGTAACGGGACACGTACTATTTTCTCATCCAGGTTTGGACTGATCTGATCTATTGCAGATCACATGCTTTTCTCTAAGAATGTTTACCACCATTTTTACCAGATTTTTGAGAATTGTATGTTAAATGATCCCACGTAATTTATATATGGTACTTACTCAAATTTAATAAAATGAATTAAACGTACGGACAACTTATAAATAAAAGATTTCCTCTATAGGGGCCAAACACATTGTCCCTAGGACGGATGCAGTTAAATTAATCGTTTTCATATTTCACTATTTTTACGGTTCCGTACCCATACGGAAGCCTACGTCGTCTGTCTGTCTGTTTGTCTGTTATAATTTGTGTCTCGCACCTAATGAATGACCTAGATCCTATATTATATATCTCTATGCCTTGGATGATGAAAAATTGTACATGCTTGATTTGGGTCCACTAGTCAAACAGCTACTGTATGAATAGTAGAAGGTTCATGAGTTCACTTTGCCGGTACCTCCACCTTCTCCAGGCTCTCGCCGCACACCCCGCCTGCCCAGTTTAGCACCGAATAGCAACTCTGCGAAGTGCACGCACACGACACGCCCGAATGTTTTTCGCCGTCAGTTCTCCGTACTACGATTTTTTTTACCGTTTAGTTTATATTTAGTTTATGATAAAAACATCTTTACCTTTTATTAAAGAACCTTATACTACGAGTAATAAAATAAAATAAGTAAGTAAAGTTAGAGACCTGATCCGATCTCGCAAAGATAAGAGGCGTAGTTATGTAGAGCCGATGTATTGTCTTAAAACAATGTAAACAGGTAGATCAAGACCAGAAACATCGAAGGATTCCAAGCAATAATTAATATGTAGGCATGTATTTAGGGAGCAGTTTATGTGTAGAATGCGCTCCTGCAGTTAGGTATATTATTGTTTTGCTTGAAGTGAATAGGATTTTTTCTCATTTTTCTGACAACCTAAAAAAAGTTTTTTTTATATTTATACCTCACACATCTAAGTAAGTACAATACTAATCAAAATAATGTGACTTCGCAATTACTTTTTGTAATGTTAAAAGTACCCTTTTAACATTACAAATGCTTGTTTGCAATTGCTTGTTTTTGGTATACTGAGGTCACGGCGGCAAACTTGTAGGAGACAGTTAATAATAATGCACTTACACTAAGTACTAAAAGCTCAAAATACGAAGGCGAAGGTCGATCTATTAGCTAACATTGCATGTTCTTTGCTGAGAAATAAATAACTGAAACAGGAACATTTCATGGAAGCTCGCTGTTGGGAATTATTGAAGTCCCACAAATACTCAAGTACCTATTTTATAAGACATTCAAATCTTTAACTTATGGCTCGAATTTTCGTTGCATTTTGATGGTTTTATTAAAAAGCGAAAGAAAGCCAGGTGACCAATAAAAAATTGCGTGCATCTAATGATATCGCATGCAACTAAAATGTGTTGCCAGGGGGCAGCCCATTCCTCTCTCTTGCTCTGAACTTCTATAGATAGGTCTTCCAATAGTAGGTAACGATACGCTAAGGGGTGTATGTATATCATAAACTGATCACGTTCCAATACCAATTTTTTTTACGATAGAAACAACCTACTCACTCCTTAAATTTAATACGTGAAGTGCGTGTATTTTACCTTAATAAGTGCGTTTTTTATATCTTAAAAAAAAATGGTAAGTATAGGAACGTGATCAGTAGGTATCTGATACACATACACCCCTTAGTGTATCGTTACCTACTATTGAAAGACGCTATATATTACGATAGCCCGTAAACATGGTGATTCAAAATTGTCCAAAATGTTCAACAGACGCTGAAGAGTTTGTTTTAGTGCTCTGCCTGTCGGTCGTCATAACACAGAAAAAGAGGTTCTGTTTCCACCTCTTTGACGTACGGAAACCTAAAATTAAGTTAAATTAACTACAAAACTGCTGTAACGCTTTCACCCCACTGATATAGTTTTGAATCATCATAAATGAGGGCGTCATACGAGATTCCGTTCGCTCCAAGATTAGGAGAGGCTGCACCAAATTGATTGGCCTTCCCGAAGTACCTACCTCGAGACGCAGCAGTGCGGTCGGTGCGAGACCACGCACGCAACATCGCGTTATGTGCGAATAATTGACTTGAGGTGATCGAGAGTCGTCCACAGCCAAGTTCAATGTCATCTCCGCCCCCCCCCCCCCTCCCCCCCCCCCCCCCGCCTCTCCCCCGCGGCGGAGGAGTTCCGACCGCTCGTTCAAGTTGAAAGGAAAAGCTAAAGATCTGCATTCAAAATGCATTCAAGCATATGATGAGACGGCAGTGTCACAAATATTATGTACATACCTATACATACGTGCATACATACAAAAGTACTAAGGTAATCGATCTAATCAATCTCTAGGTATGATTATAAAATGCGATGTCTCTCTGTCTGGCGGGTAAGTCAGCCCATACATTATTTCACGTACCTAAAAATCTGAATACTTACTATAATATAAACATATAAGTATTGTAGTATCAAGTTATGCCTGTATTAAAGTTATTTTTGACGTATTTACGTTCACAACGTTATTTTATTTATATATAGCTGAGCCCGCGGCTCCGCTCGCGTGAAATTCGTATTCCAAAGAAGAATGTAAGTAACTTAGGGCGAGGCCGAAGGCCGAGCTGCGTTCAGGTAATCGATAAACCTTCTTAAAGAAAGTAACTAACTAAGGGCGAGGGCGAAGGCCGAGCTGCTTTCAGGTAAACGATAAACCTTTCTCAAATAAAGGAAGTAAGTAAGGGCGAGGCCGAAGGCCGAGCTGCGTTCAGGAAGACGACAAACCTTCTGGAAGAAAGGAAGGAACTAAGTGCGAGGCCGAAGGCCGAGCTGCGTTCAGGTAAACCAAAAACCCTCTTCCGCCTTCGGGCCTCGCCCTTAAAGACTTCCTTTCTTCGATAGAATATAATATCGTTTACTCAATCTATTTATTTCATATAAATAAAAAAGTAATATTAATAACTAAAGAATTAAACCTACCTAACAAACATTAAAATAACTATCAAAACGGGCATTTTCAAATGTTCTTAGAGCACTTGCGGCATTACCCCGCTGGATGGCAAGGCTTACCCTTTGAATGAAGTACATAAGCCCTTGATGACGGGACACCAGTTGCGTCAACCAGCTCAAGCCTCTTTTGGCTTCACTGCTCCACGGACCGAGGGTTTCAACCGCAAACGCAACAAATTCGAAATCTTGAATTATATTTCTATATTTGCTGCGTTGGAGGCTCTACGCCCCAGCATCGGCCGCGCCA
The DNA here is from genome assembly GCA_946902875.1 of Nematopogon swammerdamellus. Taxonomy (NCBI): domain Eukaryota; kingdom Metazoa; phylum Arthropoda; class Insecta; order Lepidoptera; family Adelidae; genus Nematopogon; species Nematopogon swammerdamellus. Next base: position 11,948,268 of record OX336338.1, read on the forward strand.
GCCGCTCTTGAAGATGTCCTAACGTGGCTTGGAGCCAATGTGAGAACAAAAGTGGCGTCCCACATCAAAGAACTACCCTTAGTCCATAGCACTAAGGTCTCTAGCATCGGGCCTCTCGCCATCCAGCCGGGAATAACCGCGAGGTTCTAGGATGCACGGTATATTTGCCGTTAGAAGCGTGGACTTTATAATAAAATTTAAATTAAATTAACTCAATCTTAATATTAATTAACTTTATTCGAGATGGTTTAGCTTCTTCCTGAACGCAGCTCGGCCTTCGGCCTCGCCCTTAGTTACATGCTTTCTTCGAGATGGTTTATCATATGTCAGAACGTAGCTCGGCCTTCGGCCTCGCCTTAGTTGCTTACTTTCTTCAAGATGGTTTAGCTTCTTCCTGAACGCAGCTCGGCCTTCGGCCTCGCCCTTAGTTACTTGCTTTCTTCGAGATGGTTTTTCAATTATCCGAACGTAGCTCGGCCTTCGGCCTCGCCTTAGTTACTTACTTTCTTCAAGATGGTTTAGCTTCTTCCTGAACGCAGCTCGGCCTGCGGCCTCGCCCATAGTTACTTACTTTCTTCGAGAAGGTTTATGGTCTTCCAGAATAGAGCTTGGCCTTCGGCCTCGCACTTAGTTACTTATTTTCTTCAAGAATGTTTTTCTTCTTCCTGAAATCAGCTCCGCCTTTCGCCTCGCCCTTAGTTACTTTCATCGAGAAAGAATATCGTTTACGTGAGCGCAGATCCGCCTTCGGGCCCGTCTTTAGTTACTTACTTTCTTTTTTTTAAATACGAATTTCACGCGAGCGAAGCCGCGGGCAACAGATATATAAATTTTATTGCACCAATGACAGCGACATAACTTCGAATTTCAATTATTATTTTTATTTATCAAACAATTTGTCACCGGCCAGCTCACGTCGAGATGACAGTTCTCCGTTGTCAACATGACATTTAAAATTGTTTTTACCTTTACTTTGGACTACGTGATTTTAAACGCGCAATAATGTTTATAATTGTTAATTTTTTTTTATTTTTGTTATTTTTTTTTACGTATTATGTTAACCCGGCATATAAACTGCCACTATACAAAGTTTCGTCTAATTCCGTTAAGTGGTTTTTGCGTGATGCGCGTACAGACAAACAAACAAACAAACAAACAAACAAACAAACAAACAAACAAACAAACAAAAATTTTAAAAACTGTTCTAACATGTTCAGTATCTCATTTTAAGCCACCCTGGTTAGTTTTTTTCCGAATACATTCAATGTACAGACTTTCTTACCTTTACGATTTTATTATATGTATAGAATGTATAGATTAAAATTGTTTTTACCTTTACTTTGGACTACGTGATTTTAAACGCGCAATAATGTTTATAATTGTTAATTTTTTTTTATTTTTGTTAATTTTTTTTACGTATTATGTTAACCTGGCATATAAACTGCCACTATACAAAGTTTCGTCTAATTCCGTTCAGTGGTTTTTGCGTGATGCGCGTACAGACAAACAAACAAACAAACAAACAAACAAACAAACAAACAAACAAACAAAAATTTTAAAAACTGTTCTAACATGTTCAGTATCTCATTTTAAGCCACCCTGGTTAGTTTTTTTCCGAATACATTCAATGTACAGACTTTCTTACCTTTACGATTTTATTATATGTATAGATGTATAGATACTGGTTTATTTATATGTACAAACATAGGAAAATAGAGAAGATATTTTCGGAAAGAATTTAGTCTGTACCTACTAAGTAGATACTTACCTACATTTATATCTGTGGTGGGATTTCTTTCTTTCTAATTTGTGTGGCGGTTAAAAAAGCTTTTCAAAGTTCAGCGATGTCGAACTTCTTTGTGTGGTTAAAGGATATTAAATTAATATAGGTAGGTACAAAAGCGAGATCTAATAAAACTATAATTATAATACGGAGGTGGGCTCGAGCGACGAGCGCCACAAAACGAAATCGAACGCGCTCGATCTGAGGAGCTACGACCTCGCGCGGATGACCTATGAGTAACCGAAATGTTTTTTTGTAATGAAACCAAAAAATCAAACCAGCTTACACATACTCACACTTTCGTACTGCCGCGTTGATTTTTGCGGCCGGAAATAATTCGTAAGTCCGACCTCTGGATCGCATTAGTTGGAATTCCACCGTTGCCGTTGGTACCCACATCGTTAAAATGTATGGTCTCAACATTGTCTAAGTTAACCAAGTATAAATGCGAAATACCATTCAAAATAAAACAAGAAACCAAAGTATTCCATTATTTTTTAAAGTAAGTAATGAAATTAATGAACTATGACCAAATATATGATAACTAGCACCCTAGGAAACATTTTAACAATTATAATAACGTAAATAAAAGAATTGCTCTGGCTAGATGAAAGAGAATCTGATTGTGCAACCTTACCGTGTACGTACCATATTTGAATTAATTGTCGGTTATTTATAAGAAATCCTATTTGAAATGCATATGACCTATTGTTTCTGATGTGACTTATAAAATTTTTTGCTTCTTTGTAGTCTGGCACATCGTGAATGAACAACAAATAGACAAGCTTCCCGCTAATACCGGTTCCGTTACCTTGATGGTGAGACGCTCCCGTCTCCACTGAATGTGGTGTTGGTGTCCTACAGACACTAAACGCTAGGTCGTTTGAAAGAGTAAAAAAAAGGATTCTCTGATATCTTCTTTCCTCGTGCGGTGACGCACCGAGCATTGCGTCGTGTCTTGGCATCCTTCAATGAGCGTCAATAAGGTGTAGTGTAAAGTTTGCAGAGGTTGTTGTACTGTCTTCAATTGAGTGGAATCGCTAAATTAACACGTCCCCGATGAGCTCGACGAGACACCTCGCTGTGATCATCTGCGTCGACTCGCACCTGCGGTTTTCCAGTTATGAAATGAGTATGAGCCCTAGTGGATCCCTAAAAGATTCGGACGTGACCTCGGAAGGACCTGCATCGCAGCGGGGTGACGTCAGCCGTCGAGGTGACTTAGTCGCAGATGGACCAGTTTTTTGTGCACTGTCCAAATTGGCGTTTGATTTTATGCATATCCCGCGCCGCCGCGCCGCCGCTGTTGCGTTGAGGGCATTTGTAGCCGAAGGACAAGACGCTGTGGTCTCTCCATCTACAGCATTCGTGTCGGAGCAGTCTGCCGATCTACCGATAAATCTAACAGTGTAATTATTGTTTCCCAGAAGGAGTGCCATCGAAATAAATGTGAGCTTATAAAACACCCAAGGTTTTAGGGTAAAGATTTAGGGTCATCTGGAAGCACGGTGTTAAATTGGCAGCTGTAAATGTTTTGTTGGTACAACAAAGAAAGGACAACGACATGCGACATGTAGATTGCGCGCTACCAGCAAAACTGAAAATTATATTATACGAGTTAGTTCGACACTCGCTGATTGATTCTGCAGTGGCAAACAACTGATCACGTCAATGCATCGGAAATTCGTATCACAGCATCGGCCAGTTCTGTTAATTTGAATACAACACCTCGGCCACGACACACTTGGTAATGTTTAATGGATCGATTTCGAAGAGCAGAGGCAGGCGCGGCAGCAGCATTCTCGAAGTGGGTCAAGGAACTATTCCCCTTGCGGACTCCTTGAGACGGCACAAGGGCAGTCGGCGAACAGCATCTCACATGCAATGCTTGTTTTTTCGTTTCGAATCAAATCATTTGTATTTATGTCCCCGTACTATAACTATGTTTGAAGCTCAATCAAGTGACGCAGAGCCGCCTGCGCAGTGCGCGCGGCCTGCATCTGCGCATTCTTTTGTTCATTTGTTATCGACATTTGGATTGCAGCGACACCCGTGAGCGACACTATTGTATCGAAAAGATGTAACGTTGAACAAGTCTATGATATGGATATCCTAACGAATGAAGCGTAAAATCTGAAACGTCCGAGGCGCCGCCGCCGCCGCCGCCGCCGCCATCCACCGCCTCCTCCGCGCGCTGCCTCCGTTGATTCCTATGTTCGCCTATAACGCGAGAACTAAGTAGGTACTCAATAAACTCTCATGAAATTTTCACTGACTTTTTGTGGCACATCTAGATGAATGGAACCAATGGGAATTTGAAGGTACTTTATTTATTCGTAGAGTTGTACCAATCCGGACCCTACACCTAGGAAGGTAAAGATAGGGACCAAAAGTTCTGCGAGGAATTCGAACCACGGCGAGTCTTAACGGTCGGCGACCGACCGCACCCGACATTGTTGAACTTCGACGATCGATTCGACGGTCGTGATTATGCACCACCGACCGAGCAGTAACTAATATGTAATCTGTGACCGAGCTACCGAGACTGAACATCAATACTTACCTACTAATAATAAATCTGTAAGGGATGGTCATGGAGTAAGTTACTTTGTTTTATGAGATACTGCATGTGTAGACTCTATGTATGACACTAAAACTAATTGACGATTTTTAGAAATCCTTTCTGTATTTATGTTCCTCCATAACTCTTAAACCGATCATCCGAAATCGATTAAACTTAATACAAGCATATTTAACTATGCGTGACACAAAAGATACTAAATAAAATTCAGTTCCGGTTACGCTAATATGTGGCTCTCATAAAAACCGAATTGTTCCGCGCGCCAAAATAAAGGTAACGCAAGAACGCAGCTCGGCCTTCTTTCTTATTCACTTACTTACTTTCTTCTATTTAACTACGAATTTCACGCGAGCGAAGCCGCGGGCAAAGGCTAGTATTATAATAAGTATTTTCAATGCGTTCAAGAGTGTTATCAAGTCGCGTTTCTACCTGATTGTAACTGAGGACAAATATTTTGTACTGCGGCAATGTTGAACATTTTCAGTTTTAATCTTCCCGGTCATTTCCCGGTGGAAAAACGACGAATAGTTTCAAAAAGTCAAGACAAAACTGCCTTTATATACTTACGCGTCTCTTTACGAGCATGCCAATGTGATTTGGACTATTGAGGTTAGGTGGCGCATGTATGCGACAATGGTCATCTGATAAAAGTTCTCTCACGGGGAAATTAACAAATTCGGCTAAACAACCTTCCTCGGAATTCATGAGCTTGGCGAATATGGCGTCGACCAACTTGTAGTCAAATGTGGCAGTGTCCGTGGTTGCCTTGGACCAAGTTATAAAAAGAGGGGTGTTATAAGTTTAACGTGTGTGTATGGGTGTGTCTGTTTGTGGCATCGTAAGTAGCTCCCAAACGGATGGCCCGATTTGGATGCGGTTTTTTTTATTAGAAAGCTGGTTTAATCGGGATGGTTGTTAGCGGGATGTAGCTAAGTTTATAATCAAGTAATCAAGTAATTAAGTAATCAAAAAAATTATTATCTTAAAAAGTTGACCGATTTGCATCCATTTTTTTTTAAAGCCATAAAAGTTAAATTACAAATAAAAAAAACCCCGACCCTTAAAAAGTAAAAGATAATTTCCGTTTACTTAAAGGAGTCGGGGGACCGCTAAGTAAATAAAATATAAAACTCAGACCTGCGCGGGAATTTACTTAGCGGTCCCCCGACTCCTTTAAGTAAACGGAAATATTTTTTGAAAAGTTCGAGGGTAAGTATTGCGAAAATAAATAATACACAACATTGATATCAACTAAGTGTCGGTACTTAAAAATAATAGCCCCATTGCATCTCTCCCTGTGCATGTCGTAAAAGGCGATTAAGCGATAAGGACAAGATGCCGTGCATAAGGGCGACAGGATTACCACCTCTCACCTTGGCACGGTCCTTCCTTCCACCGGGTCAAGTAGCAGGTGGGTCTTCGTGCCTAGCTGCTTGATACTTATCTTGTTCTAATACTTTGCTAAATATGGTGGTCGGTGTTGTGCTGTAATTTACGCAGCACAACACCGATTACTCTGCTTACTTCGACTGTCGGGATACAGCGTGTAGTTTGTATTTATGTATATATAATTAATTATTGATTCCTTGAAGCCGATCAAGGTACTGGAGTGGAGACCGCACCGTGCGTGCATTGCTTTTGCATCAAGAATACGAGAGAAAGACAAACTGCAGACGAACATTGCATTTTCCTATATTGTCTCATTACTTATGTTAACATGGTGTAGGTAGGTAAAATGGGCGCTATTGACAAACGTGTTTGAGGAATCGTTGTCCTCTCGCAACCTCTCTAGAGGCAATATCAGAGGGTCAGTAACTTCACACCGCTCACCGACCTACCTACTCATTCTGACTTTACTTACAGCTCACCTATATTATGTAGTTATATACATATATGAGAGGTTTGTACGAAACATTAATTAGAAGCTATCAGCGGCAAAAAGCTAATTTTAATATAAATTATTATAATTTTAAAAGGAAACTATAAAACAAAAAACTTCTTAAATAAAACAATATAAGTTTTTATTTTTAACCAGGACAAGTCCTAAAATTCAACGTTTGTCCTGGTGAAAAATAAAAAAATAAATTCTTTAATATTACGAAATTGAGTACTTACTTAAGTTTAGTAATTTTAAGTACTTATAGTTCATACAACGCTACATTTAAAGTTACTTTTAAAAATTGGTAAGGTAAGAGCGCCTAATTTCGTGATAAGAGAAAAACGGCACCTAAAGTCGAGTAGTAAATGGTAGGTAAATGGTAGTAGTAAATATTTCTTAAATTCTGTACACTTCTTCTACTCGAAAAATCGTAAAAAAGTGAAACACAAAAAGTCGCATAAGTTCTAAATGCCTGTGTACCGTGGGGCACTCGAACAAAAAATCGCTCTAAAGCGGTACGGATCTTTATAGTTTATAATAATAAAAATTTATGCAACGTTTTTACCTTGTATGATACTAATATTATCCTCTGTCCAATATTGCTGAATGTATACATGTTTCAAGAAGACGTCCTATTATTTTGTACTTCATAGAAAGTACGTTTCACGTGTTTTGGCGCGCAAACAGTATAGAACATGCTGCACGACCGACATCGACGCGATCTCTCTCAAGCCACAACAAAGTTAGATAAAAAAAAATACGGTTTATTTAGGGTTTGCTAAAAATACGGTTTTATTCCCTGAGAAATTGTCCATTTTTTGAGTTGAAGAAGTGTGGTAGAGTCGTATATAATTTTGGAAATATCAAGGAATTAAATACAAATATCTCGCCTTTAGGTGCTTCTTTTCTGTTACCGCAAACCTAGGCGCTCTTATATCACTTCCTACTGTACTACTCGACCACTATCAAATATAGCATGATGTTACACAAATGTCAACAATACAAAAACATCACAGATCATAATTATTGGTGAAAACCCTCTATAAATTGGCTTAGTGGTTTTCGCGTAAATCGCATGATTTGAATATTTTTACGACTCCATTCACTTCCGACTCCACTACTCAGCTCATGTGAGCAATAGGGTGATGATATATATAGCCTATGCAATGGCGGAGATATGTCACATTACATTACCTATGTAACCGCAAGCAAATAGGTTGAGCCGTTCTTGAGTTATTATAAGCGAACATACATGCATACATAATATGTTTATATATACATATATGTATATAATATATACAATACATTAACATATATTATATACAATATACAGTCATACGCAAAGACGGCAGAACTTGAATCTTAAAATATGTACAAAGGGGTAGGGAGACGGATGGGGAAGAAGGAAGACTGTCGAAACGTGGTCGGAGTCGGACGGAACCGGTCCGGTGGATTGCGATCAGGTCCGTACTGGAACTGTTTGTATGATTTGTATTAATTTGGTACATTGAACTATTCGTTTCATTTCTTTACAAATAGTTTTTTTTTTCAAAATACAGTAGGCGCTCGGTAATCCGGCGCTCGACGGTCCGGCACGCCCAGTAGTCTGGCATTTTTAGCCTCAGCTGACCCGCTCTATAATCCGGCACTACTGCCGGATTATAGAGCGGGGGGATTCGGGTTAGCATAGCAAAATTTGCTCTCGCGCTCAGTCCGGCCCCGACATTGACAGCGAAACTAGGCGTCTGTTTTTTTTTTTACATTAAAAATGTCTCTTGGTTCGTTACAGTATAGGCCCCGATTTCTGGAAAAAGTGCGATCCCCTTATATCTCGGAGAGTTGTGAAGATATGATATTCAAATAAGCTCAAAAGACGCGTATTCATGAGAGCTGTAAGGTCCAAAAAGAATTATTTAAGAAAGTAAAAGACAAAAAAGTTATGGCCGAAATAGTGAAAAAAAAAATAAAATATTTCTGAATTTTGGAAACGAAATTTTGTCAGCTACAATTTGAGCCTAAAACAAAGACGATCGGGTTAAGGGTTTGCCCTGTAGCTCAACCTTTTTGAAAAAATAAATTCACAGATTTCGTGCCTCACACGACTATCGAGCACATTGAAAATGAATCTACGGAATTCGAAAAAATATTATCGCTGAGCGACACGAGAAAGTCGGGATAAGGAAAAGGTTAGTTGGGGTCTGATGATGGAGCCGGGAGGAAGCCATAGGAACTTCTAAACTACACATGATACATAAGCCCATCGTGTTTGGGCTCGTTGGGTTTGTCTTCGCAAGTACTCTTGTCATATATGATGTCCAGGGTCCTGATGATGGAGCCGGAATGAAGCCATAGGAACTCCTAAACCACACCTGATAAATCGACCGTGTTTGGTCTCGCTGGATTTGTCTTCGCAAGTACTCTAGTCATATGTTATTTCCAGGGACCTGATGATGGAGCCGGAAGGAAGCCATAGGAACTCCTAAACTACACATGATAAATCCACCATATTTGGGCTCGTTGGATATATAGGAATATAGGTATGGTTAGAAAATGAATTCAACAAAATAAAAAAAAATTGGTTGTCTGTAAAGTCGGTTTACGGACGATAGTTTTACGTGATAACGTCATAAAGTGGTAAGACTACGCATGTCGTTTTTGTTACGTTTGTATTTCCGAAAATAATTCTTAGGTGGTTATAAAAAAAACTAAAGACCCTAAAAAAATTTAAACACCGTAACATTGCTTAAAAAAGAAAAAAAAACTAAAAAAAATTGAGAGATTCGAACCCATGGTAAAAAAATACAAATCCTACACTCTTACCACCGAGCCACGAAATCACATAAACGACCAAACAAATATCGGATTCCCTTGGTTCGCTTTCGGCTTGGGCCGATTGTGCCTCTCTATCGCTTGTTACGCGCTCTCGCTTGCACACACAGGCTCAGATGGAACGTGACATTTTTTCGTGCGTGCAGCCGGTGTTCATCAATTTATAAGACGTGACGTTATCACGTCAAAAATATTACATAGTATTTATGTTAGCATAATATTATGTCATTGCAGCGACTTTGTGCTCTATAATTTTTTTTCGAATGGTGGTTGTGTGATATGGATGCGCGCTGGGTGGGTGGTGCGTGTGGTGGGGTGGGATGGGGTGCACTGGGGTGGTGCAGCAGCCACAGTGGTGCAGCGCTCGATGCGCGCGGGGCGGTGGCGCGGCGGCGCGACAGAGCGGAGGCGGGCGGCGCGGCAGAGCGGAGGCGGCGGCGCGGCGGAGGGGCGACGACGGGGCGCGGGGAGGGAGGTGCGCTCGCTCGACATTCAATCTACAACACAGCTCGACTCGACGCGAACGCGACGGTCAAGGTCGCGAGGCGATGCGTCGTTGTCCTCTGCTGTTTTGAATGAATGTGAGCACTATAGACACACGCGCGCTGGGTCAAATGCATCTAAATAAAAAAAAAGTACTGTTTATTTTTACTCGACTGCGAGCGAATGCAGAGGCTGTGTTTCGCTTTGATGTATGTAATATGAATGTATGAATGTATATTATGTAGTATGTATGTATGGGTATATATATATGGTTGAATTTCTTTATTCGCTCGTATTTCCAAAACAGCTAAATTGATTTTCATGTACGAGGTGTAATGCGAGGTTTACACTCAGCCCTTGATACTGCTCCTCCCGCTGCCGCGATTATTACCCAAAATACTTCTGCGGCAGCATCGACGCGAGTATCGTGTTTACACTCAGCCCATGATACTGCTCCTGCCGCTGCCGCGATTATTGCCCATGTTCACTCGTCATGGCGGACGAAGTTCTTGCGGCGAACTTCTTGCTTATGTAAAAATGTTTTGTAGCAATTAATAATTTCTATCAATCTAATAAAATAAATATAATTAAATACAATAATAATGAGTGTTTTTCGAACGCAGACAATACAAGCTCGACGAACGGCGGCGCGGGGGCAAGTGAGCGAGAGGGCTGAATGTGAACACGATACTCGCGTCGATGCTGCCAGTCCTTTGACTCCCGCACGAAAAACCGACAATTTCGGGAGCATCGGCAGCGCGAGCGGCATGACGAGTATCAGCGCGAGTATCGTGTTTACATTCTCGCGCTGCATACTGCCCTGCTCACTTCCCTGCCCTGTATGTAAACCTCACTTTAAATTTGTCCAACTATTTGTTTCAACACCGCGCCGCGCGCCGCCCCAATAACATAATTAGTCAGTCAGCGGTGCAGAGCTTTTGATTTGATTGGTCATACCAGTCCACCGGTCTTCCCACACTGTGCTCGGCCGCTTGTGTCGGATCCGTTTTTCTTCAAAACCTTTCGAGTAGGTAGCTGGCATCATTGTCTAGAGCTTAAAAAGACGATTTCAAAAACATATTATGCGAGGTTTACACTCAGCCCTACAGGGCAGGGAAGTGAGCAGGGCAGTATGCATCGCGAGAATGTAAACACGATACTCGCGCTGATTCTCGTCATGCCGCTCGCGCTGCCGATGCTCCCGAAATTGTCGGTTTTTGTCAAAGGACTGGCAGTATGAGCGCGAGTACATATCGTGTTCACATTCAGCCCGTTCGCTCACTTGCCTCCGCGCCGCCGTTCGTCGAGCTTGTCTTGTGTGCGTTCGAAAAACACTCATTATTATTGTGTTTAATTATATTTATTTTATTAGATTGATAGAAATTATTTATTGCTACAAAACATGTTTACATAAACAAGTTAAAGTAATACATTAGGGGCAAAGGTGGGCTTATCCCTTGCGGAGATTTCTCCTAATCAACCTTTGGATGTTGAGAGTCGTATGTTGTGAAATATACATATTAAGTAGGTTGTGTGTGTGAGTGAGTGTGCGTATAATATAAAATACCTATAATATACATAATAAATATAAAATATACATAACATACTACATATAAGCAATATAAGTACGAACTAGTAAATTAAAAAGTATATACATACATGAATACATATGAGATATAGTTTACATATAGAGATATATATATAAATATATACATACTATTTTATTAGGTAGGTTATATTATATTATATTTTATTAGGTAATTTTAAATATCAACTACTGTATTTAAATTATGGAAATAATGACCAAATTCAGTTCGAAGTTCGCCGCAAGAACTTCGTCCGCGAACATGGGCAATAATCGCGGCAGCGTCAGGAGCAGTATCATGGGCTGAGTGTAAACACGATACTCGCGTCGATGCTGCCGCAGAAGTATTTTGGGCAATAATCGCGGCAGCGGGAGGAGCAGTAACAAGGGCTGAGTGTAAACCTCGCATTACACATCATGTTTTAGAAAATAAAATAATTATTAAATGAGTATTTTCAAAACCCGACTGCTAATAAAAATTAAGGAAACAATGAAGAAGCTGTGGAAAGTGCTTTTTTTTTTTTTATGTAATCCGGTATGGGTGGCTGAGTCGGAGAGGCCAAAGCACATGCTCTAACCAGCCAATATCACCTCCGAGAAGGTAGGTGCCATACCGGAGACTTCCCTGGATTGCTGGCTATACTGGACTAGAGGAGAACACAACCGAGGTTGCTTGCGGCCATCTTACATCCATTACGGTGGTACCAACCCAGTTGGCTACAATTTGAGCCTACCACCTAGTAAGGGGCAAGGGAAGGGACCTACAGTTTTACACCGGTTCCGAACGGTGAAGCAGCGGGTGTAGGTATGCACGTAAATTTTTTCGTCAGAAAAAACTCATTGGTACACGCCGACCGGATTCGAACCACGGACCTCCCGTGAGAAGCCGATGCCCAAACCACTCGGCCACCAGCCGCTTTCCTTGTTCGCTTTCCTTGCTTGCTTACATCATTTTCCTTGTTTCCTTGATATTTTATTAGCAATGGGGTTTAAAATTGTTTTTCTATTATCATAATTTTGTAAGATGATGTTCAAATTTAATTAGCCTAACATTGCTCTGGTACTCTGAGCCTAATGTTAATGTTGTTGAGTTGTTACATAGATCGATATTAATTCTTTATTTCTTAGCTCCACAAATTATTAAATGACTACCTGCAGTTTAAAGCCTTATACGAGTATCCTTGGTGTTTTTTTCATCTTCAAGCACAGCACTAGGATTAGTACCAGGATTGTGGCACTTGGAGATCCGTTGTGTCTGTCTACCCCGTTCACGCCTCTCTTGAAGGACCCAAAACAGCCGTACTTGGGGGAAATATGTGGGCAGGGAGAGCGTTCCAGAGTTTACCAGTTCTGTAGAGAAAATATCTGCAGAACCGATTGGTAGGTACGCATCCGTCCGTGGTAAGTCCAGCGTATAGGGATACAATCCCTGCCCAGTGGCCGTCGTACGGCGGTGGAAAGGGGACAGCGGGATCGCTCCTCCGAGTACTCCCCATAGAATAAGCGATAGAGCAGAGCACGTTTATGGCACTGACATTCCTACGAAGTTGCAGTAATTGACAGTGGATGACACCTCGGTCGCAAGGCACGACGTTGAATGGAGTCCAGAGGCCAAAGATTGCCAAAGGCGCAAGCTGGTATTTAGCTGAGCCATCCCACAAGTGATATGACATCTGATATACTTACGTCTTTATTTCATACGTCAGTTCCGTAGTGCCTGAATTTCGATTATGTCACCTTATCCAAGACCTTTATCTATGACCCCTTCATGCAACCCGAAATCTATCTAGCTAGGACGTATACGCCTACGCCTATAAAAATATGTCAAAATTCTCCATATACCTATAGTTCTGGACACCACATAAAATGAGCCCTCGCCGCTCCGCCAGTAGGTACCTTCAAGAATATCTACGTTCATACCTGTTTAATCTGTTTGCTGAGATATAAATTGTATATTATTGGCTCATCTTCCTATGTTCTTGGTCCGGAAATAATTGAAATTCCAACAGGCTCGAACGTTCACTGACTACTTTTTTACTTATTTTTATGGTATACGTAACAAGTAGATACCTGTTATTATTCTCAACGAATATTTCACTTCAAATTATTACATGCGATAATTATTTAAGTATGTAGGTATGTATATAATGTATGTATACTATACCACTACTCCCTCGAGCACATCGTACCTATGTAGGTACAATATTAAACAAGTCTGCGAACGTTGTTCACATACATAGGATTCCGTAGCCATTTCCTACTTGTCCATCACCCCTGCCCGTTACACACCCCCGCGTTGGACTTCACCCCCGCGCCGCGCGTCCTCACGGACGCTTCTACTCTCAGAAGATACAAACTTTAAAATAGTTTCATGCCGTAAGCACTTTTTTTTTTGGAAACTGACACGGTTGGCTACATCATTTACAACATCCGTGATGTCAGCCCATAACACCGGGTGAACTAGGTGCCATGTCAGTGCTTCCCTTCGATCGTGCCGGCTACACTGAACTGTACGGAAAACACTAACTATTTACATAGCCGTTTCGACCGACGTTTCATTAAGTGCGTTGGTACCAACCCGGGCGGGTTGAACCCTACCAACGAGTTAGGTAGGAAGGGAAGGGACCTACAGTTTTACGTGGAATCCGAAGCACGGTCAGCCTCCAACGGTCGAGCGGTCACCCATCCAAGTACCTACTGACCGCGCCCAGCGTTGCTTATCAATCAATAGCAACAGTCGATTGTCTGCACTACTGAGCTATCGAGGCTGACAAACACTAAATAGACTCCGTTAATTTTTTTATGTATTCGTCAATTTGTTATAAAAATCAAGTTATATGGGGCGCCAGTGTCAATGCCTTGGGACACCACGGGCTATATAAGTGTTGGTCGTCTCTCCCGCCACACAGGCTGCTGTCTTCAGCAGACTTCCCTGGCTTACTGCAGCCACAAGAGATCAGCCGGTCTGACGGCAAGAGACCTGACGGCTTGTCTTTGGTTCCGTGGCAACAGGGAAAGGCGCTCGTGTGGGACGCAACATGCGTCGACCTACATCCTACATTCCTCTTTCCTCCCGTTCGGTCGGGGTGCAGCGACTACAGCCGCCGCCAACAAGGCGTATGTTTTCGTGGCGTTCGCCGTCGAGACCCTCGGTGCGTGGGCACCAGAATCAAAAGAGTTCGTCGAAAAGGTGGGCGGTATCTAGACTTGATCGCCTTTTTAGGCTTCTGTAGAGAATTTATAGTAACTTTATTATAATAAACCTCAAATAATCTTTATTATTTTAAGTCATTGTATAGGTAGGTACCTAGACACTTGAAAACCTTTTCACAGCAACCTTTTATTGAACCTTTTTTTTAGCAATTAAAATCGACAATATTTCTAATGAGTTTAACAAAATTTCATCGTTTGCAATATTTTTAACCCCCGACGAAAAAAGAGGGGTATTATAAGTTTAACGTGTGTGTATGGGTGTGTCTGTCTGTGGCATCGTAGCTCCCAAACGGAAGGACCGATTTGGATGCGGGTTTTTTTTATTGTAAAGCTGGTTTAATCGGGATGGACGGTAGCTAGGTTTGTAATGAAATAATCAAGTAATTAATCAAAAAATAATGCTCTTAAGAATGGACGGGTTATGGATATGTAAATAAAATATGCGCGGGAATTTACTTAGCGGACCACCGACTCGCAAGTAAATACTTAAACGGAAATTATTTTTGAATTTTGATGGGTCGGGGGTTTTTATTAGTAGGTGGTATTTCAAAGAATGTGTATGTAATGATAATTATACCATATGAGTGTGAAGAGGTACTTTTTGCGAAATGCAATTTCACCCAATCATTCTTGCACACAACAACGCATTACAGCATTATGCGTACAAGGTGTTCATTCACCGGAGTAAGCGATACATTAGGCAGATGATAATTTTTATAAATGATAGATAAGTAGAACTTAAATGAAATTATAATTTTTATGTACTTTTAAATCATCCATCAAAAGATTGATAGAACGCTCTGTATGTAAACTATGAAAATATTTATGCAAAATATCCCTTAATAATGTAAGTAAGTAGATACCTATATATTCTTAGCGTAATACCAAACATGAAACCACGACCAAATGCTACCATATCGCTGGTTATGGTATCTATAGTTATAGCTATGTATCTATCTATCTATGGTTATGATGGCTCTCGTGCTCGCTGCGGGGCAGCGGCTACGGCGGCGGCGGGGGCGGGCGGGGGCGGACCGGTTCGCTGAGATTTCTGATTCAGCCGTGACCTTCAAACGAAAGTGAATCTGGTGCCGGTCGTCGTTCCTCACTCCTAACATACATTCAGCGCGGCTGGCGTGCTACTTTGACATAGGCAGCCTCATAGATACGAGTACATAGGTGCATAGCGTCACGCCTGTTTCCCAATGGCGTATAGGCAGACACAACGGATCTTCACTTGTCACGGTACTGACGCAATATCTCTGCCGCCGCCTCTTCCAATCTCATAATGTTCCTCATTTATAGGCACTTGGGCCTTTTTGAGCACATGCCCCATCTGTACCCTAATCACGAGATTTAACCTACACCGCGTACTACGCTACGCCGCCCGTGTTCTCCGTATCATTTTGTATGGAGAAACGGAGCAGTGCCTCTAGTGATAGATTTGCGAACTTCGTTTCTCCATACAAAATGATGCTGAGGAGAACACGCCGCGGCGGCGGCGTAGCGTAGTACGCGGTGTAGGTTAAATCTCGTGATAAGGGTATACTGGTCCGGTTACACGCGTCTAGGGCGACTCTTCCCGATTCTTCCAGTCACATTCGTTCCATAAATATCTTTTGTTAGTCTCCTATCAACTTCTTCGTCTTTACATTCGCAGGACCGACCGATGTGTGACATTGGTCGCATGTCGCATCGCACGCATGGTCGCGCAGCCAGAAGTGCTGTCAGCGAATGAGAGTGCAAAAAAGAGTTCGAGTTTCTTCGCGCTTCGCGCATAGTTTTGGTTCTCTGCTCGAGACTTTACTCATGTGACATGTGGCATAGCCTTATAGGTAATAAAGCTATCCCAAGATACACATCGATACATACGAGTAGTTCCAATGCGCACTAACTCAAATAAACAGTAAACTTTGCATTACATTTTATTTGGAACTTATGTACTTTTTTTTATTTCACCCAATACAGATTACATAGGTAAGTGAAACTGAACGGTTTTGGAACTATACATAACTTTTTCATATTTCAAAATTTTAAATTTTTTCGCTACTTTTGTAGGAAGAAAGGGGAAAAAAGTTCATCACAAAATAAAAAATCGTAGAGTAAAAGTTGTTTAGTTTCCGGTGTAGGACCACCCTCTTCCTGGAACCACCATCACCAAATATAAAAATTATTTACACTGATAAAGATAAAAAAATAAATAAAAACAAAGATAATTTTTGAAATGTTGTCTGTTTGTATTCTCGTATCACATAAAAACCACTGACCCAATTCGGATGGAGGTTTGAGAAAAATATAGGGCTTATCGGAGTAACATAGGCTTTACATCATCACGCCTTATTCTTATTGAGCAGAGCGCAGGGGTTCGGAAGTGACCTCAGTCGGAGAAAATTCGCCACTCGGTTCGCTTCGGTTTGTGCTCATGTTATATTTGATCAAATACTCAACCTATATAAATCAATAGTAATAATAAATCTGTAAGGGATGGTCATAGAGTAAATTTAAGTACTCTGTTTTATGACATATTGCGTTTGTAGACTCTATACACGTATGATACTAAAATGAAATTGATAATTTTTAGAAATATTTTCTGCATGTATGTATGCTCCCCCATAACTCTTAAACCGATCATCCGAATTCGATGTAACTTGGTACAAACACATTTTACTATACGGGACTACGGGACACAAGGGGCTAAATAAAATTCAGTTTCGGTTACGCTAACTAAGATGTGGCTCTCATACAAACCGAATTTTTCCGCGCGCCGAAATAAAGGTACGGTAGCGGGCTTACTTACTTTCTTCTTTTTAAATACGAATTTCACGCGATCGAAGCCGCTGGTAAAAGGTAGTTTGTATAATAAGGTTTTGAACAATATGAAAGAGAGCTTCGCGGGCCGCACTGGAAGCCTCATACAGAATGTTTATCGGAAGCCGAGCATGGGACTAGTTTTGATCCAAATCGTGTAGATCCAATCACTGAACTTGAATCATGATATTGAGAAACTCCATAAGTCAATGGTGATAAATTTTACAGGAAATAGAAAAAAACTGTCTGTTGAAAAAAAATTTTTGAACGTTAGTATAATTCTAATTTTATTTTGAAACATGAATCCAAATTTCATTGTTTTTCACATGATTTTTATTTAAAATATTTATGTATAATTAAATTTTTTTTTTTAAATCGTTTGACTTATGGTATTTCTCCTTATTTTCAATAAAATTAAACATCTCTTGCATAATAATCAATTAAATAACGTTAATTAACATCATTTTAAATGACAGCTGTCACATATGATGTTGCCATGTCAAATGTGGAAAAACCCCTTAAGTCAGTGACTAATGTGCTTTCTCCTGATTAAGCATATTAAGGCTAAATATTTTTCTATGTTCTTTGAGAGACTCGTGGGGTTTTTCCGCAATATGTTGTGCAGCTTACTTTAATGAATAAATTTTCTTAAAAAAACTATTTTGCCTAAAATTATGACTTATGGGGTTTCTCAATATCACGATTCACTTGTTCTTGCAATGTGTTCGGTGAAGCCATTGCGTGGTATGTTCATCACCCGCCTACAATGCAGTATACCAGCCATACTCAAAGTTTGCTCCGCGGAGCCTCTGTGGGGGCTCCGCGAGAATACGAGAAAAAAAAAATAAAATACACCTCACCTCTCTGACTCGATTCAGCTCGGCTGCGCAGACGAACTCAACTCAACTCTCTTCTATCAAAGTGATATCACCCAATTGATGAAAAATAAGAAACTGTTTCATACCTCCCATTAAATATTTAATTATTGTTTTTTTCTTCTTTTATTATAATCTTATGTAAGTAACTACTACATTGTAATATGATTATTAATAAAGAATGCACAAAAACTAATTTTTGTTTATTTTAGGGCTCCGTCAAATACTTCGCTTTCCAAAAGGGTTCCGTCACCAAAAAAGTTTGAGAACCGCTGCAGTATACAGTCCAGAGTGATGGGATTATACTGGACCGCCAGACTGGTGTAGATCGGTAATCCCACTGTTAGACATGGGCCTCTGACATCACGCCATTAGAGCTGAGCAGTGGGTTCGCACGGAAGTGAACTCAGCCACTTTAGTTTCATAACAAATTGATATTGTCAAACAAGAAAACCACGCGAGCGGAGCCACAGACTAAAATTGTGGAAATTCATATTTGACTGACTACGATTACGGAGTACCTAACCTACCGTGTGGAGCCAGTACTTAGAAATAATAGCCCCACTGCATCTCTCCCCGTGCATGTTGAGGAGGGATATGACTCCCTACTCGACTGCCCGGGTTGATACCACCGCACTGAATGACAGGTCGTTCGAAACGGCTATGTAAATAGTTTATGTTTTCCGTTCAGTTCAGTGTAGCCGGCACGACCGAAGGGAAGCACTGACGTGGCACCAAGTTCACCCGGTGTTATGGGCTGACATCACATTATGTTGTAGGTGATGTAGCCAAACGTGTCAGTTTCCATAAAAAAAATGTCGTAAAAGGCGACTAAGAGATAAGCACAAGATGCCGTGCTAAAGGGCGACAGGTTAGCCACCTCTCACCTTGGCACGGTCCTTTTGTGATGTCAGCCCATAACACCGTGTGAACTTGGTGCCACGTCAGTGCTTCCCTTCGGTCGTGCCGGCGACACTGAACTGAACGGAAAACACAAACTATTTACATAGCCGTTTCGACCGACCTTTCATTCAGTGCGGTGGCACCAACCCTACTACCACCTAGTAATATAAGAAGGGAGTCATATCCCTGTTGTATTTTTTTCGTCAATGTATCCCTCTACCTATATTTTATTAAAGAGACTAGCTTTTATCCACAGCTTCGCTCGCGTGAAATAGGTATTTAAAAAGAAGAAAGTAAGTAAGCCCGCTACCGTAATTTTATTTCGGCGCGCGGAACAATTCGGTTTCTATGAGAGCCACATCTTGGCGTAACCGGAACTGAATTTTATTTAGCCTATCCTGTGTCCCGTATAGTAAAATGTGCTTGTACTAAGTTTCATCGAATTCGGATGATCGGTTTAAGAGTTATGGAGGAACATACAGAAAAGATTGATAAAATCGTCAATTTTAATTTTATCATACATAGAGACTCTATGATAGAGTCTACAAACGCAGTATCTCATAACAAAGAACTTACTCCATGACCATCCCTTACAGATTTATTAGTAAGTATGGATAAGAGATCTTGCAGAAATGTTTAGTGGATTTTTTATAAATACGTTTTTAGGGTACCGTATCCATGCTGAAGCCTATTACTAAGCCTACGTCGTCTGTCTGTCCGTCCGTCCATCCGTCTGTCCGATAGCTGTATCTCTTGAACGGTTAATAGGTAGCCCGTTGAAATTTTCACAGAATATGTGTTATTATGGCGGATATAACAAAAAATAATAAAACATTGAAAAATTAAGGGGGTTCCCATACAAGAAACGTGTTTTTTGTTCAATGTTTTTTTTAGGTGCGGAAACATCGGTGGGAGTCCAACTCGCACTTGGCCGGTTTTTTTTAATATACATACATATACTTAATTGTGTTCAATTTTGTAGAGCGTTCTCTATCTATATACCTTAGGGACTCTGGGCCCTAAGGGATGGAGAAGATGAGTACTATGGCGCTGATATTAACAAATTATTGTTAAAAGCTCTAAAAATAAAATAAAAAATGAAGGGTCTATTCGTTTCTAGCAAGGGGTTGCCCTTTGCTAGAAACGTGCTAATCGATTAGTACGTATTCACGATACTAAATAATATATATAGCCATAGGTATTTTACATCGCACAAACAAACGATAGACGGATACGGTTTTTTGACAGCTATGTTATAGCGGATCTACGGAACCCTCTGTGCGTGAGTAAGACTCGCACTTGACTGATTTTTTTATTACTGCTTCTCAATTGAAAAATAGAGGATTACCTATTTGTGTTTCGAAATGTTTAAATATTTGTATGTATGTTGTAAAAACTGAATTAAGTATTTCCGATAAAAACAACATTACTTCATTCAATATTATACTTGAATCGAATCACATCCGAACTAAATGTCGAAGTTTTTCTAAAGCTGAGATCATTTAGTAAGACTTTTAGAGTAGATATTATGCAATTTCCTGTTTTGAGTTCTATAATAAGTGTTGTAGAAAAAATAATTAAAATTTGGATCATATAGTGTGGGAAGTGTATTATTATGTATTATGGGGTGACAAGAGCGCTCTGCCGCACGACAGAGCGCTCTTGCCATATAAAATCCCTAAAACTTGGAAACTATAAGGCGGATGAAAAAAAAAATTTTATAAAAATTTTCTTGTTGGAAATTCAACATTTCTAAACAAAAATCTGCCTCTAGTACCTATCCTTCCGTCGAAAAATTAAAATAAATAAAATAAAATTTCTGTAAGATTAAAAAAAATCGCATTGAGCAGATATACTAGCAAAGGAAAAAAACACAATTATGAATTTAATGCAATCTTAAACCCGAGATCCCCTGGACTTATTACCCGAACTAACTCCGCTTCGTCTTCATAATGAAAACAAAGTATTT
This sequence comes from Nematopogon swammerdamellus, assembly GCA_946902875.1. Lineage (NCBI taxonomy): Eukaryota > Metazoa > Arthropoda > Insecta > Lepidoptera > Adelidae > Nematopogon > Nematopogon swammerdamellus. The sequence goes on from OX336338.1 coordinate 11,969,176, forward strand.
TCGTGTTCAAATAAGTGATGGATGTCCGATGATGATGATGTGTGTTTAGAAATGTTGAGTTCGAAATTTTTGTGGGTGCGTGTCTGCAGCATGCGTAGTCTCGTCCTGGTGTGGTGGCAGCCTTCCCTCCTGCTTCGTCCTGCCACGATCGCCTCTGATGTAGTTCACAGGATCCACCTGCTCATGCCCCTTGTTCCTTCTTTTATCCTCTCCTCCACTGGTGACTTACACTCTTTACTACCAGCGTCGGTATACATTTCTTTTATATTTCAATCTATGCATGTGTTTTAACTTAGATTAGAGGAATTTTATTTAACAGTTTTTTGCCAACCTAACTAATTAAACAGACTAAGTTTACAAGTATTAAGAATTTGCCTGACCGGAAGTGGGCCTGGACTTGCAAGCAATTTTATTATGTTAAGACGATACCCATAGCTGGCTGCTTTGCATAGAAAAAGGTCGTGAGTCGGTGTTGTTTTTTAATTTAAAAAAATTAATGGTAATAAAATTTAAAAATGTACAACAATAGAGGTATGTGCTTGTGGTTTACTTATTTATCAGTGCAATAAAAATTTCGTTTTATTCATTCACTTTGGCGTCAGATGAAAAAAATCTAAATTAAATAATTTTTTCATCTGACGCAAAAGTGAATGAATAAAACGAAATTTTTATTGCACTGATAAATAACTAAACCACAAACACAGAACTCTATTGTTGTAGATTTTTAAATTTTTTAAAATTAAAAAACAACACCGACTTACGACCTTTTTCTATGCAAAGCAGCCAGCTATGGGTATCGTCTTAAGGTATTATTTGTCTAATTTCAATAGGCACCCACCTAATTACTGTATAGCGTAACTATGTTCCTGTTCCTGCAGAACTATTTCAAGAAATTAATAAAGTTCGAGTACTGTGTGAGGCGAACTTTTAGGTTATTGTAAAATATTTATTAACCGTATAAATTTTAAGAATACAAATTTAAAATTTTTTTGTGCAAAAAATTTGTTTTCATTTGATTTTTATGTAAAATAATACTTTCAAGATAAGCTTTTCCGATAAATTTAAATAGAAATAAATAATTGGTAGGTACCTATGCAACACGCAAAAGCATAATAGCAGATTCGCAAATAGCAGATGACGTAATAAATAAAACCACATTTTCTGACATTAAATTTATTGAATAATTCATAAACCTTTGAAACATTCACCTACATCTGATTTTCAATGCCTAACTTTAACCATTAAATTCTTATTATCTATCTCTGAATTTGGCAAAACTTGACTGCAGTTTGATGATCGAGTTTCAGAGTGGATTACAAAAATCAGACGCAAGCACAATGGATACAAAAGAAGAAAATAAGGATATACTCGTACATAATACAGTAAATAAAAAAAAAAACAATAAAATATTCTCCACTCTTTTTAGCTCGCTCGTACTTGAATTTGATTAGGAGAAGGTGCGTGCGAGAGGGACGGAGGAGTGAGTGCCGGTACTGCCGGTGCTCCGCCGCTCATTACTAGGACCAAAGCGAGCTCGAAAAGTGTGGAGACAGGGGAGCGCCACCCCACCCTCGACTCGGGCTGCAGCAGCGCGCCGACCGAGTCGTAGGCGAGGCGACATCACCCTCAATTGAACTAAATACATTTCGCAAGATGCATTCAACATTGTACGCTTTTGCCTTAAAATTAATAATAAGTAGTTCATTATGAATATTCACTTATTTTAGTAACTAATCTAAGTATATGAACTATGTAGTTTAGTAGATTATGAATAAATGTTCCGAAGTGTATGAGGTACGTCGTGTCACCTACCTAGCAGTGCGGAGCGGGGACAGCGAGCGGCGGCCGCACCAGCACCGCTCGCTCGCTCGGCGCGTCGCTTCCTCCTCGAGGGTAACGAGGACTGTGGGTACGGAGTATCTATGCTCTAATCATTACTTATCCGAACTATCAATCCACACCCAAATATGTAGTTAAATTTATTTATACCTAATATGTTTAATTAACACCTGTTGCAAGTGTCATCAGCGTGATGGGTATTCGTATGCGGAGACGTCAAGGAATGTGTAACCAACAATTAGACCTAATCACTTTTAAAATAATGGGATAGAAATATCAAAGAAAAACAACTCGATTTCGAGATATAATATCCAAACGTTTACTCCGTAAATTAGATTTTTCAACATAACTGGTAACTCATTATTAATTTACAATATGCACAAATTATTCATCACAAAACGTAAAAATTATAAATTCATCAACTATCCTAGAGGTATTGTTAATTACTATAACTCGCAACATCTACTTGAAATACAAATTCCAAATTATATTATTAACAATAGGTGTGTAGGTAACCTATTTTTATACCTTAATATTTACAACGGTACCTAGTTCGATTTTTATTCTTTGCCATCAACCGGTTGCATTGAATCTGCTCGAGGAGGATAATGGCTCAAATATTTCGATATTACTTAAAAAATATATCAAAAGAAATCGACTGCGTTCACATACATGCACTGCAACTGGTAGATAGATAAATATCAATAATATTTATCAGACGACGGACTCTGTTCCCTGGCTCAGTACAAATGTTTCAGTGTGTAAATACGAGTGCCTATGTATATAGTATATGTATATATATAACTGATTGATTTGACAGCTTCCAGTACAGTTTACAGCTTACATTATGTTATGAAACTAACGGCCACCTAAATCTAAATACTTCATATGTGAGGTAGTTTCAGTTTCATTCGATCATTTTATTAGTATCTAGTATATTTACTCTGAATTATTGATCTACAATTACGGAGATTTCCGTAAAATATCTTTGTAACAATAAAGGTAACATCTTACGTAGTCCTGAAACATTATTAACTTAGATAAATTTGTGAGAGCTAGCCGTCATGTAAATGCTGCTGAAAAATAGTTTTTGTTATTTTATTACTCTTTAGTGTTTTGTTTCGTTAGGTATATGAAATATATATTATTATATATAGGTGCGCGAATTGACAAGACGGGCGGCCGGTCGGGTTTGTACGTCAGAAACGGATGAGGTACATAGGCCGGTTCGTTCTGGGGTCCGACCGAGTTTACTTTACAAGCACTGCCAACTTGTTTCTTCATATTTACGAATGAACATAATATTGGTTTATTTATTTCTAAGTACATATTACATTGTATTATATGTTCATATCAACATACTATAGTCGCGGCTGAGGTAGTTCAGTATTGTAATTCATATTAATATAAAAATACTTCTGTAATATATAATCAACATTCAATTACAAACATCAAAATATATTTGTATTGCACGAACTAATTAGGTATATAAGCTGAAGTCGATTGCTGAAACGAAGCCGGCGCAGCGGCGACGACGGTTGGATACATAATATTATATTGTATAAGGAGGTATGTAGGTATGTGCATGTTCTGTCTGATAGCTATGTACATTTACAATACGTATGTCGATATTCATTACATTATTATCACTGCTAAGTTGACCGACATGTACAGATGATGTCTCGAGCAAGACAATTCTCATTCAATCTTTTGTTATACAACTTTTTAACTCAGTTTTTATTAATATTTTTTTTTCTGATATTTATTAGAATAACTATTGAACATTTATAAAACGTTGGATATGTGTATGTACCTTAAAATGTGCAGGTTTGCCACGTTTGATATAAACAAATGCCAGCGCAGCGTTCGTTATTTCTTGACCTCGACAAACTGTGGGTACATTTTTGTCAACGATTATTCTTGTTCATACAATTTTTGAAGTTTCTGCCAGTAAATAAATAAATACCTAATTGGTATAGGCAATAGCGAGAAGAGCTTGGTCATGTTATATAATGTTAATCATCTATATATAATAGAGTCATCGAGTGTGGCAAGGCAATCAGCATTGTGAGTCCACTGAACATTGTTCTTGTACTTTAGTTTCCACGATATTCGTTATTAAACATAATTTAATGTACGACAGATGTTGTTTTCATTTAAGGTCCCATCTATTTAGGATCAGTTGTATTTCGATTACAGTAAGAAAATTGATTAATGAATGTTCGTGTTTGATATGTTAACTTCCAAAATGGTCACTCACAAGCTCACACACAATACAGTGTAGGTATACCTACGCTGTACTTAACACTTCATTATTTACGAGGTACTTTTGCTTATTATTTTTTATTGAATATTTTCGATAAATTCATTAATTCATCTATTTATTATACAAAATCATTTACAACATTAGTTCAAGTTATTGCTAAAGAATTTCTTTATTCCGTTATTAATATCCACTTATCTAGATATAATTCCACGAATTACTTACTCGGACAAATCAAACTCCACTCACAAATTATTGGCGGATCTCATTTGGCAACGTTAGGAAGACTAAACTCTTACACGCAACTACTAAAGAAATGTTATCAATCTAAACTCAATCTCGTCTATCCCTCCTTGGTAACTTAGTACAACATTCTAATATAATTTTGGGGATGAACACTTACACTTCGAAAAAAAAGTAATTAAAAATGTAACTAACGATAATACGACCAACCCAATGCTAACTTAAAAATAAATTATTTGTCAACCAGAAAAGCACCGAAACAATAACTTTACAAAATGCTTACATACTGAGCGTAACATGAAATAAGCAATAATAATAGTAGACACCTGTTGAGGAAGATAATAAGATAGTATAGGTACATACGTAGGTACTACCTACCATCAATGATATAAGGTCTCACAAATCATGCGGTACGGCAGATTGTCAACACTTATTGATTGAAAACCATATTTAAATAACATTCTACAAAAGTGTATGATAATTTGTCAATACATAAATATCTAACTAAACACTTTTCATGCTCCATTACTCTGGCAAAGTAGGAACTCACACTTCACTTGGCTATGATATTATTGTATTGATAGGATAACGTAAATATTATACATTTTTATTTTAAAACCACTGCAAGTGACAAACGGAATATAACTAAAATTTTATATAAAAATGAAAATGCAAAAACTGGTACGTGTAAGAAAATAAATCGTGGAGTAAACAAACATACCTATTAGTACGTATAGATAGACATATGTTAAACATAATCACGATTCCGTGTCTCTTATATAAAAAGTATTTATGTACAAAGTATAAATATATATATGAACAATCAATAAAAAATTGAAGATCATCTTGAAACATTTCGTCAACCATTAAAGAAATTACAGTGATTGAACTCATTTTTGCATAATATATTTAGATATGTTCAATAAGTACAACTTGCAGAAAACAAACCGACAATGCACTTTACTAAATGAAAACTTACCTACCTACCTAAACTTATTATAAACAGTAACAAAGTAATGTAAATTAAAAGTAACAAGTAAACATTATCACGTGTAATTCAATATTTTTATTTTATAATTATTACCTGCACCAAAGAAATATAATAAGCCTGTACATACATAATGTATTTTAAAATGGAAATTTTCTGCAAATTTCCGATATGTATGTTTCAAATTAAGCTTGCTCCTTTCCATAATAATAGCGCACATCAGGCGCGGCGTGGCATTATTTTGTCGATCGATACCGATCGACAAAATAATTGGGACAGAGCTTTCGATAATATCACATACCTACTGAAACGTTAAAGTTGCCGATAAGTAGATATAAAAAATACTATAATAAAAATAATTCATAAAGTCACCTTAAGCGAAAAATAAGCTTGGGTTAACTAATTGAAACAACAGAAATCCTGTTAAGTGCGACCGTTGTTCACACACAGAGGGTTCCGTAGCCAATTCCTTTTTGCACGCATAGCGAGTGCGCGCGCTGTGATCACGCGGATTCACGCGGGGCGGCGCGGCGCGGCGGCGGCGGCGGCGCGGAGCTGTCCATTGTAATACTATTTTCTCAAAAGGTGTAAACTTCAAAATAGTTTTCATGCCGTAAGGACTGAATTGACTTACTTTATTACATTTGTTTACATTTTCTTCAGTAATCATCGCGGACAGCGAGGGTGACAGACAGACGGACGGACGTACGGACCGATCCGAGACCTGAGCGATTTTAAGATTCACTGATGGCTACGGAACTCTAAAAAAGTGTGCATGGATGCCATGGATGGGCGTCGTACTCACTGCTGGCGGAGGCGGTGCGTCAAGGCGCCAGGCGCGACGCGGAGCGGAGAGCCCCGCCACCACCGCGTCGTCGTCGTCGCGCCCGCCCGCCGCCGGACGTGTCCTGCCAGGCTGCTAATACGTACAGGGCGGCACGCACACAGTCGCGCCGACCGGTGGCGGCGGTGTGTGCGTACCGCACCACCCGCTCCCTCCGCTCCGCGCCGCGATACCCCGCCACCTAGTCCTCTTTCTTTTCAACCTTCCTTCTTACCTAAATATATTTCAAATATTTAGCTAAACGTAATTTTAATATAATTAAACAAATATGATATCAAATACCTACCCTATCTATACGTTGATTTTATGACAAAGATCACGTAAATAATAAAAAAATCACTTATATCGATATTGCCAGTGATATGTCGACAGGTAACATTATTATCGATCTAAATAGATATGCGAACATGATGAAGATATGAGAGGTATAGGGTGGGGTTTATGAGGTGATGGGTCGGAAGGACTTCTTGCGGTGCGTGTCGCAATGCTTTAGCATGTGATCCTTGCGGATGAAGCCCTTGCCGCAGTAGTGGCAGGCGAAGGGCTTGGTGCCGGAGTGCAGGCACATGTGCCGCCTCAGATCCGTCTTGTGGTTGAAGGACTTGGGGCACTGCTGGCAGCGGAAGGGCTTGATGCCGGCGTGCTTGGAAAAGTGCTCCTCATAGGTGAGGTCGTCCGGGAAGCGCTTGCCGCAGCGCTCGCACTTAAAGGGCTTGGCGCCCGAGTGGAAGGACTTGTTGTGCTGCGTCAGGTAGCACGCCTTGTTGAACGTCTTGTCGCACTCGAAGCACTTGTGCACCGTTTTCGGCACGCTCTTGTTGCTCTCTGCGAGAGGCGGCCCCGGCACCGTCGACGACACCGACGGGGACCCGCCGCTCTCGTACTCCACCGTCGCGCTCTCGGGGCTCGCCGGAGACTTCATCTGCTTCTCATAATTCTCCTTATTCGCGTAATCCATAATATCTTCAATTTTCATTATTTGAAGCTCCGCAGTATTCGAGGACGGTTCTTCTTTGATTACTTTTGAAATGGCGTACTCAAGGTTACCCATTTTAATCTCATTGTTGTTCGGTAACAAATCTACCTTCATAGTTTTCGCGGCATAACCGTAATCGTACACAGCCCTTTGATCGTTCAATCCTTCGTTATATTGCATGGAGCTGTTTTCCGAGTCTATTATCAGGAAGGTCTCTACTGACTCTTCGCTGGGGCTGGGACCCCCCACGTTAGGTGATGGTAGGTAGTTAGGAATGAAAATGCCGAATCTCTGAGATTGAATCTGAGCGAAGCTCGGTAGGCGGCATCCGCTAGACTCGTTCGACGTTTCAATTTCCGTAACTTCGGTCATTTCTGGCATAGTAAGTTCACCAAAAGTAACCGGACTGGCTATATGCAGGTTGCTGATAGCCATATCCATAACGTGGGGGGCCATCCCGTTTGGGTAGTTCGGAGCTATACTCTGCTGAAAATTCTGACCCAAATATAATGGGGTGTGCGTGGGGTCCGGGACCGTAGGCACCAAAGGATCCGTAGACCTCGGGCTGTACGGATTGACTGCCAAATGACTGAACGGCGGCAGCGTGTGCGGAGTAATTTGCGGAGTACTCTGCGGCAGGGCTGGAGTTGAAATATTGCTGGTTGATACTGATAGCAGGCCCCTCATATGGTGACTTTGTGAAACAGAGGGACCTGCTTCCCCGTTTGGGGGATTTCCCGTTGACGAATTGGGACTGGGTTTCGCTCCTTGATGACTGTTTTCGTTGGGATTTCCTATCCCCGGCGGTTGACTACCTATGTTGAGGGGATGTGTGCCTACTTGATGCGGCAGCGGGTGGTTAGCTAGAGGATTATTACTCATAAAATTATTATCTATGTTACCCTGTTGTAGATGCGAATACGGTGACTTGGACTGGATCGAGGAAGCGCGGTGCGTTCGATCATATGTCTGCGAGGGGTACGGAGACTGCAGTGCTGCCTCGTCCACACCGCGGCCGTCGTCGCCAGACCCAGGACTGTGCGTGTTGGAGTCCGACGGCGGCGGGCCACGGTTCTGGTCGCGGCTGGGGTGGTGGTGGTTGCTTATCGGGAGCGTCGCTGGATCTGGTTGGCCCGATGATCTTACTGCGTTCTTGTGAAGTGTAGTGTTATAATGTCTCTTTAGATGGCCAGAACTAGTGAACCATTTGTTGCAGGCGGTGCAGTTGTACGTTTTGGGACGTCTTGCTTCATTTGATTTCCAATTAGCACCCTTACCGCCGATAGATGGCAAGGCCGTAGAGGTAGGGTTGGCAGTTTGCGTGCTAGTTATCTGCGGGGCGGGTGAATCATAGGGTCTGTACGGCGGCTTCATATCTTGATTTGTTGATGCTGTGTTGCCATACTCCTGGATTGCTAGTGGGGGCATCTGTACACCTGGGTAGATTTTCTGATCAGGATGTAAAAATTGCTTCTGATCATGGTGCCCAGGTACAAAAGACTTCTCTTGTGCATAGGGAAATTTATGTTCAGAATGGTACATTTTCGCATCGACTGCGAAAGGTTTCTGGTCCGAAAACATTTTCTGTTCTTTGAAGAGAGCTGAATCTCCGTTCATCGGTGGATTACTGTAAATCTTTTGATTTTCCCAGGGTAACATTGGGGGTACAGCTCTTGGGTTTTCTCTCACTTGCACGGATGTGGGCTCAAAGTTGGTATTTCCCGTTTGGTCTGCTTCAGTACCAGGATATACAACTTTCTGAGAGTCCAAATCTAATATGTCAGACGACTCCTCTTGCTCTTCTTTAACTTTGATTTCGCCGCCGGGAAAACCAGCGTACTGCTTTGTTGGAAACTGTTGAATATGTTGGTACTGGCCTTGTGTGGGTGCGTTGTGGGCGGTGTTGCAGTGCTCCGTGAGCTGCATGGCGGAATCACAGACGAATCCACACTTGTCGCACTGGTTGGGCGAGGGGGAGGGCGTGGGTTGGTTTAGCGGCTGCGTGTAGAGCGGTGACGAAGATGACACTTGTGACACTCGCTCTTGTACGCTGTAGGGGTGGAAACGTGATGGCTTGTGGTAGTCCTGGTTGTACTGCGACTGCTCCCAGCTCAGTTGTTCCGAGTGCTGGTTCTGAGAGAAGGGCGCGTGGCTATATTGAGCATTGTTGAACTGCGTGCTTGGCGAGAACGTAGTCTGATCGGGATTCTGGTAGGGCGAAGGCGCGCTGTGATAACTTTGTGGAGTTGCCGGGTGCGGAAACTGAGTCGACGTCTCCGGAGTCGCCCTATGCTGGAACTCGGGGCTCGGCTTCGTAATCATGTTGTCGCTCGAGTCGGCCGGCGCCGATACCGTCGTCTCGCTCTTCACTCTGGACGCGTTATTGTTGTCGGCGTCATTCTGAGAGTTCTGTGTGCCCCATTTCACGTACAAATTTTCTTTATGATATTGAAGATGTACTTCTAGCGAGTCGATCGAATCTAAGTACAAGTCGCAAACCTTGCAGTGGTAGTCCCTCGAAGGCAGTGTCGACGAAACGGCGTTGCTGTTAGCCATTTAAATCATAGAAGCAACGGTACGGGCCGTTTCCCCTTCCGACGAAAATAAATAATAATGTACTCGCACGAATCCGGCACATGTAGTCTGTCACACACTGAGAATTTTCAAAGTCATGTTGTTCTCACTATAGTTAAGAAGTAGATTTGTGCATGTCATACGATCGCGGTGTTAGCGAGAAAAGTTTTTCGCGGCATTTTCGCGGGGCGGCGCGGTGGTGGCGGCGGCGGCGGTGGTAGGGGCTCGACGCGAAGCCACGTGCGCGCTGTATGTAAACACGCCACGAGGCGTGCTCTCCACTACACGAGAGTTAGATAACTTAGCACCGCACTCACACTTATTAACATTGACCATTTGTTTTGTTGATTTATATTTTAAATGTCTTAATGTTGTAAATAACGGCTAAATTTTACGCGAAATAATATTTATCACAGTGACGAGTTTTGTACAGGCCGCGGCGAGTGACTAATCTTGTTGACCGGTTTGAAGTTGGTTAGATGTGCGGTCACGCGGAGAGGCGCGGACGAGTACTTCCGGCACTACTGGACGCGGCGAACGAGTGGCTCCGACTGACAGCCTTCCCGGAGTCGCCTTCGGGGGCATGACTTCAATAACAATTCGCAACGTAGCCTCCCCACTCCGCGCGCGCGCCGCACCGCACCCCCGCTTCCCCGCGCCCGTGGGACAGAGACGCAGCGTAGCATCGCTGATGAAGTTATTGCTGGCGTATACAGTGCGTCGGCAGTGCGAGCGAGACCGGGAAGGGTGAATGCGGGGCGGTAGCGGGGGCGGGTGCGCGGGGGGAGAGCCGATGAGGGCGGCGCGGGGGAACGGACCTACTCTTTCTTTCTCAAAATTGAAATGCCCGGTCGAAATGTCCGGCGATGCTGCGTCCGAGTGGGACGGCGATATCACCACCCTAAGCCTTCCAATGCGGGCGGAGGCTGGAGCGCTGCAACGGACTGTTCCTTAAAATATTCAAAGTTTTGGACGTTTCTAAAATATTTCGGTACAAGATGAACGAACATGTGACGTTGTATTCGCTTATTGATATTATCTAAATTTATCTCCACATTTTTTACTCTCAAATTATATTTAGTTGAGAATAAGGAATTTTAATGTTTTTCAGTTGTGTGTCGTCTTGTGTACATGGAGTATCTTACCTAGTCTAAAATGGCATGTTGTCGAACAAGAAAACCGTTTCCGCACCCGTACGGAAGCCTATTACTGAGCCTACGCCGTCAGTCCGTCTGTTCGTCTGTCTGTCCTACCTTTAAAGGGCTGTATATTTTGAACGGTAATAGGTAGCCGGTTGGCATGTGTTATAATGGCGGATACACTAATAAAAAAATAAGAGGGCCTCCATACAAGAAACTTGTTTTGTCAAAGTTTTTTTTTTTGCTCCTTCGTAAAAAACAGTTATACATACAAGCGTCAAACGTGGTGTGATTATAATGTGAACTCTAAAACAGCCAATAATAAAAACCGACCAATTACGTGGTGGTACGGAATTATCGGTGCGCGAGTTCGACTCTCACTTGGCCAATTTGTTTATTATTATTTTAAATCAAGAAAGTACTCATGCGAGTACTTTCTTCTTACTCATTAGAGTGTTTATTGTTGAGAGCTGAGAAGTGCACACCTCCATTGATTAAACCGTAATTATGTTGAAAACGCGACATGCGCACACATAGATAACTCGACTAAACAGTATAAACGACGTAAAATTTACACTAAACATTGTTTATCTTTGGCTCTTCTCTTTTACTAGGCAAAACATCACATCATATTATCCTAACTATAGCCATATTTCCATAGATATAACTATAATTTATATGCTTATAGTTAGGTAAAGATTGAAGGTATAATGTGTGATAGATTATTGTAATATAATCTTGTAAATTCTCTGAAAAATAAGTGGGTGAAAAGTGGTAAAAACGTTCGAAAATGTATTTGCTAATTTCGTTACAAATACGTCTATACAAAAAACGCTCGCGCACGGCAAAACGGCCCAAAATTTAGAATGTTCAAAGATAGTTCAGTGAAAAACCATTTATTATTCTGTAAGCGTTTGAATTTATTTAGATGATTCTTAGTCTTATTGACTGTAAGCTCAATGAAGCATTTTTCGTATTAGATGCATTTGTAAAAAATGGCGAGAGAAATAGCATAGGCATTTTTGAACGATTTTACCACTTTTCAACGACATATTTTTAAGGGAATTTATAAGATTAAATTAAAAATAATGTATTCACATTATGCTTTGAGTCTTTAGCTAACTATATTATAGGCATATAAATGATAGTTAAATCACTTGAAATATGGGTATGGTTAGGGAAATACTAAGTGCTTTTGCCTAGTAAGAACCCCCCCTTAATAACTTCTATCGCAGGCACAACCTCGATGTAAATTTTTATGATATTATTTAGGGCATTTAAAATGTAAAACTATTAAAACCATAAGGATCCCTCTGTTCGCAATGTTGCTACGGAGCCCTAAAAATATATATAAGTTTTCTTTTTATCCACGCCTACGGTTGTCTATTTTGCTATGTTTTTCTTCAAAATTGTTATGATTTAGTTGCTTTTTTCATTATTGCTTTGTAGTTTTTCATCCAATGAATGGTCATATTATTATTATCATAAAGTAGGTACATATACAACAAAATTTTTATACTGAAACCATGTCTCTAACAAAGGTGACTGGAATATTTAGGGTTTCTTTTGCCATACATAATGCAATTAGGCAATTTGAAACTCGAGTTCTATTATTAATTATTTATTTATTGTTTAGAACCACTTATGCAAGTATGTATCTATACATATAAAATAAAAAGTCTGGCATCATCATTGCATTACTACCCGTCAAGTTTTAACCTTGTTAAAATTTAATAAATAAATAATAGGGCTTATGGTGTTTTATTCAAACCATTTTAAAATTATGTTAATATATATTAAAAATTACTTTTTTATAGTCACGATTTAATAATATAAAAAAGAAAGGAACATGCATTTATTGATTATATATAATTTATAATATAAGATAAACATGTACAAACAATTTATACAAGTAGGTACACATATTAAGTTGGCTGATTAGAGGAGGTCTATAATGTAATATGGAAGCACACGAGGCGGGCCTAGAATGCGATGGTGGAGGTGCGGCCGATCTACTACAAACATCGTGGGATCTGGTCCCACCACGGCGGCGCTCATCATTCTACATATTTAATACGTTAAGTTTAATCTATTCTTTATCTATTTAATTTCATAAACAATAAAATAAAGCAAAAGTAATTAGCTCATACATAAAAGTATTTATGTTTAGATTTGGAGATTAAAAAAATATATAAAAACACACAGTGATAAACAGAACAGCTATCGTACTTAAAAATACTTTATTCATTATCGCACATTTTAATATATTTACTTCTGTTTAGGTTTTGAAATAAAAATATATCTCTACTTATTAAAAATTTAGAAAATAAAATGCATAATCTCTCTATCATCTCTAGATACCAGTTATGTATGCCTAGCTAGTTTCTAAGTGATAGAGTTTTAACAAAACCCTATTTTATTCTTTATAATACCGTTGATATTATTAAATTTATTAATAAATCTTAACTTTTAGTTGTTAAATAAAATACCATATTTCCTTTGATTGTTCGTATAATTTTTTATTAAAATTAAATGGAATAAAATAGCCTTAGGTCCACAAGAGTGGTACGGCGCAGTGCTCTCAAAATTTTGCATCGCTGGTCGGTCGGTTCGACATGGGGTCCCCGTAAGAGAGGGACGGAGCGATGCGCTCCCCACACAAATACGCTTCCTTCAATTTTTCTAAACGCGTGGAATACTTCCCTACGAATTCCTGCTGCTAAGACCGCTGCTCCACGGAATGAATTGATGGTCAGTCACCGAATTCTGTGGACGCGGTATTCAAATACGTAGTGTGCTAGCTACCTACGTTGCCTAGGTAAGATCTTGCGGTTGGTTACCTACTAGGTAACTAGCAATTTTAGGCTGTAAGAAATATATTCAAGAGTTAAGCCCACCTTTGCACTTCATGTTAATGCACTCACTGCTTTTTCAGAATGTATGTACAATTCTGAGGAGCAATAAAGTATATATATTTATGTAGGTGCACCTGTTTAGAATTTTCTAGCTTTATACATATCCTATAATAACCATCTTTGGATATGCCAGAAAAAGTCAGTGAAAATGCCACGTGAATTGATTGCGTAGTTCTCGAGTTATACAAGTGAACAAGGGATCGACGACGGCGCGTCCTCTTGGACGAGAGTCTAAGGAAAGCTTGTGGAAACGTTCAGTGCATTCCACTCACAATCAGTCCTACATACCTACTAGTAGGTATCCTGCATACGAACTTTCACTAGGTAGATACTTCTCTCGGGCAAGCCAACAAAATGTGTAAGTAAAAGAAAAACAACCTTATTTATATGACAGAACGTGCAATTTACAGTGAAATAATTTCCAGGAACGAAACTATTTGAAAGTTTTCTCTTTCATATAGAGAGATACTTTTGGCGTATAAGGAAAACGTATTTGTTTTTCTAAACTATAGGAAATGAATAAAAGATCCAAAAATTCAAATTTAAATTTTAAAACCCGACTGCGAATAAAGACGAAGTAAAAAACGAGGTAGCTCGGTCGATGCGGTAGGTCGGTGCGGTCGGTCGACTAATTGTTAAGCACACCTGGGCGCGGTCAGTACTTGGATGGGTGACCGCTCGACCGTTGGAGGCTGATCATGGTTCGAATTGCAAGTAAAACTGTAGGTCCCTTCCCTTCTTACCTTACTAGGTGCTAGGGTTTATTTTGCTCGAGTTGGTACCACCGTACTGAACGAAACGTCGGTCGAAACGGCTATGTAAATAGTTCGTGTTTTCCGTCCAGTTCAGTGTAGCCGACATTAAATGAAGGGAAGCATTGCCATGGCACCTAGTTCACCCGTTGTTATGGCCTGACATCACGGAGGATGTTGTAGGTGATGTAGCCAACCGTGTCAGTTTCCATAACAAACCGCCACAAGAGTAGAAAAAGCTATAGGTATCCGGCCTCCTGTCTATTCAAATCCTTCTACACACACGTCCGACTACAGCATGTTCTATGACATAGACAAGAAAACAAGGTCGCATAGAATCTATGTGACCTTGTTTTCTTCGTTTTTATTCACTGTCGTTTTTTTTTTATTTATTTTTATGGCTTTTAACAATACATTGTTAATATCAGCCCCATAGTGCCTACCTATACTTATCCCCAGAGTACGTTCAACGAATGACCCCTCGCCAACAGTCTAAGTGCCGTCTGCAATTCCCTTCGTATTAATTCATCGTTTTAAATTTTCATTTTTATTTTTTACTAGCTGAGCCCGCGGCTCCGCTCGCGTGAAATTCGTATTCCAAAGAAGAATGTAAGTAACTAAGGGCCAGGCCGAAGGCCGAGCTGCGTTCAGGTAATCGATAAACCTTCTTGAAGAAAGTAACTAACTAAGGGCGAGGCCGAAGGCCGAGCTGCGTTCAGGAAGACGATAAACCTTCTGGAAGACAGGAAGGAACTGAGTGCGAGGCCGAAGGCCGAGCTGCGTTCAGGTAAACCAAAAACCCTCTTCCGCCTTCGGGCCTCGCCCTTAAAGACTTCCTTTCTTCGATAGAATATAATATCGTTTACTCAATCTATTTATTTCATAAAAATAAAAAAGTAATATTAATAACTAAAGAATTAAACCTACCTCACAAACATTAAAATAACTATCAAAACAGGCATTTTCAAATGTTCTTAGAGCACTTGCGGCATTACCCCGCTGGATGGCAAGGCTTACCCTTTAAATGAAGTACATAAGCCCTTGATGGCGGGACACCAGTTGCGTCAACCAGCTCAAGCCTCTTTTGGCTTCACTGCTCCACGGACCGAGGGTTTCAACCGCAAACGCAACAAATTCGAAATCTTGAATTATATTTCTATATTTGGTGCGTTTGAGGCTCTCCGCCCCAGCCTCGGCCGCGCCAGCCGCTCTTGAAGATGTCCTAACGTGACTTGGAGCCAATGTGAGAACAAAAGTGGCGTCCCACATCAAAGAACTACCCTTAGTCCATGGCACTAAGGTGATAGCATCGGGCCTCTTGCCATCCAGCCGGGAATAACCGCGAGGTTCTAGGATGCACGGTATATTTGCCGTTAGAAGCGTGGACTATATAATAAAATTTAAATTAAATTAACTCAATCTTAATATTAATTAACTTTATTCGAGATGGTTTAGCTTCTTCCTGAACGCAGCTCGGCCTTCGGCCTCGCCCTTAGTTACTTGCTTTCTTCGAGATGGTTTATCATTTGCCAGAACGTAGCTCGGCCTTCGGCCTCGCCTTAGTTGCTTACTTTCTTCAAGATGGTTTAGCTTCTTCCTGAACGCAGCTCGGCCTTCGGCCTCGCCCTTAGTTACTTGCTTTCTTCGAGATGGTTTTTCAATTATCCGAACGTAGCTCGGCCTTCGGCCTCGCCTTAGTTACTTACTTTCTTCAAGATGGTTTAGCTTCTTCCTGAACGCAGCTCGGCCTGCGGCCTCTCCCATAGTTACTTACTTTCTTCGAGAAGGTTTATGGTCTTCCAGAATAGAGCTCGGCCTTCGGCCTCGCCCTTAGTTACTTACTTTCTTCAAGAATGTTTTTCTTCTTCCTGAACTCAGCTCCGCCTTCCGCCTCGCCCTTAGTTACTTTCATCGAGAAAGAATATCGTTTACGTGAGCGCAGATCCGCCTTCGGGCCCGCCTTTAGTTACTTACTTTCTTTTTTTTAAATACGAATTTCACGCGAGCGAAGCCGCGGGCAACAGATATATAAATTTTATTGCACCAATGACAGCGACATAACTTCGATTTTCAATTATTATTTTTATTTATCAAACAATTTGTCAGCGGCCAGCTCAATTCGAGATGACAGTTCTCCGTTGTCAACATGACATTTAAAATTGTTTTTTACCTTTACTTTGGATTACGTGATTTTTATTATATTTTTTAATTATTATGTTCATCCGGGATATACACTGTCACTATTAAAAGTTTCGTCAAATTCCGTTCAGTGGTTTTTGCGAGATGCGCGTACAAATAGACATTTTTGCATTTACGATTTTATGATATGTATAGAAAGAATAGATATGTATAGACTATTGTGTTCAAGTTATAAAAAAGAAGAACTGTCATTTTCGTTGTATCTACTTATTTTTAAATTTCGAATGAATATTTTATTCAAATTGTATTTGTTGCCAGTTCTCAAGATATAATTATGTACTTTGGACTACGTGATTTTAAACGCGCAATAATGTTTATAATTGTTAATTTTTTTTTATTTTTGTTATTTTTCTTACGTATTATGTTAACCCGGCATATAAACTGCCACTATACAAAGTTTCGTCTAATTCCGTTCAGTGGTTTTTGCGTGATGCGCGTACAGACAAACAAACAAACAAACAAACAAACAAACAAAAATTTTTAAAACTGTTCTAACATGTTCAGTATCTCATTTTAAGCCACCCTGGTTAGTTTTTTTCCGAATAAATTCAATGTACAGACTTTCTTACCTCTACGATTTTATTATATGTATAGATTAAATAATGTTTAGTTCTAAACCGTAATCTCGATTATAGGTATATGGTTAATTCAGCCGTTTTGGAGTTAAGAGGGAATAAATAAACTATGAAACATTACCATACTTTGTGTTCGCAGTCGGGTAAAAAGTGCAAATAATCTGCACTGAAGTGATTCAATCTAAGGTCAGGAAGCATCTTTAAAGACTACACCTTTGTACTTACATATAATAAATAAATAGTAGAGTTACTCGAAATTCAGACGCGTTAGTTACTTCAAGGCAGCTGAGAAATAACACCCCTCCCCGCTCGAGGGTAGCACAAAGGCTTTGCCGCTGATTCCACCCCCCCCCCCCCCCCCTCCCCCCCCCCCTATCCGCGTCCCGCCGCCGCGCCGCCGTCGCCGTTCACACCATCCCGTTGCAGAAAGCCAGATGAAATTTTAAAATTCTATCTAAACTACAAAAATGTTTCCCAATTTTGACAGGTTTCACCACAAAAATTTTACAATTCCGGACGGTCGTCAAATAATAACGGTTCAAGAAATACAATATTAGACCTAAGAACCATAGACCGACTGAAAATAATTTATGCAATTTCACGCCTTTTCCACTTGTCATCTAAGTGATGCGCTCAAGTAAAAATAAAAATTACCTACGCCATTTTTCCAGTGAGCTGTCCTATATCCTTTCACATTAAAAATAATAAACTTTTACATTGCTTAAATTAATTTGGAACTTCCCCAAAATTTCCCTAAGGTTTCTCTCTTATCAAAACATCTACATTTCATTAAATGTTTTCCCAAAATTGAAAACAAAAAACAAAACAAAAAAACAACCTGGCAAGTTTTTCCCGCCCGTTGTCTCACTGCGCTGCTGTCGCTACTAAATTTTAATAATAAATAAATAACCAAATTTTCCCAAAATTCCTTCACTGGTGTTTTACAATAACGAAACTAGTAGGTACAACATTCCCTGTTTTAAAAATGTTTGACTGTATGTATGTCTGTTTGTTCGGCCATCACGCCGTTGCTTCCAGTTTCATGCAGTTTCACTATAAAAAAGAATGTCGCAAAGAGTCGCGATCTCGTACAAAATAGCCAAATTTCTAAGAAAGTAACTCAGTTAACTCAGGTCGAGGCCGCAGGTCGAGCTATGTATATAGCTCAGATATTGTAGGTATATTGTTTACCATAATGCGGCTCGCCCTTAGTGACTTAACATTTTCTATAATGCCAAGCTTACAGAACATACATACATATCACACGCGCTGAATCCCGACTATCGGGGTAAGCAGAATAATCGGTGTTGTGCTGCAAGAACTCTGGTAAATTACAGTACAACACCGATCACCACGTTTCGCAAAGTATTCGGACAAGACATCTATTAAGCAGCTTAAAAGGCACGAAGGAAGACCCACCTGCTGCATGACTCGGTGGAAGTACCCCGCCAAGGTGAGAGGTGGCGAACCTTTCGCCCTTTAGCACGGAACCTTGCCCTCATCCCTTAGTCGCCTTTTACGACATGCACGGGGACGGATGCAGTGGGGCTATTCTTTTTATGTACCGGCCTCACACGCTTACCGTGTCTTGCTTTTTTTGTATCGCTTAGTCGCCGTTTTTTTTATGGGAACTGATGCCATCGGACGGAAACCATCTCGAAGAAAGCAAGTAACTAAGGGCGAGGCCGTAGGCCGAGCTGCGTTCAGGAAGAAGGTAAACATTTTTGAAGAAAGTAAGTAACTAAGGCGAGGCCGAAGGCCGAGCTACGTTCTAACAAATGATAAACCATCTCAAAGAAAGCAAGCAACTAAGGGCGAGGCCAAAGGCCGAGCTGCGTTCAGGAAGAAGCTAAACCACCTCGAATACAGTTCATTAATATTAAGATTGAGTTAATTTAATTTAAATTTTATTATAAAGTCCACACTTCTGACGGCAAATATACCGTGCATCCTAGAACCTCGCGGTTATTCCCGGCTGGATGACAAGAGGCCCGATGCTATCACCTTAGTGCCATGGACTAAGGGTAGTTCTATGGTGTGGGACGCCACTTGTGTTCTCACATTGGCTCCAAGTCACGTTAGGACATCTTCAAGAGCGGCTGGCGCGGGCGCGGCCGAGGCTGGGGCGGAGAGCCTCTTACGTTTGTATAATGTATTGTATAATGTATTGTAACGCAACAAATATATCAATATAATTCAAGATTTCGAATTTGTTGCGTTTGCGGTGGAAACCCTCGGTCCGTGGAGCAGTGAAGCCAAAAGAGGCTTTGGCCTCTGCTGGTTGACGCAACTGGTGTCCCGCCATCAAGGGCTTATGTACTTCATTCAAAGGGTAAGCCTTGCCATCCAGCGGGGTAATGCCGCAAGTGCTCTAAGAACATTTGAAAATGCCCGTTTTGAAAGTTATTTTAATGTTTGTTAGTTAGGTTTTAATTCTTTAGTTATTAATATTACTTTTTTATTTTTATGAAATAAATAGATTGAGTAAACGATATTACATATATTCTATCGAAGAAAGGAAGTCTTTAAGGGCGAGGCCCGAAGGCGGAAGAGTGTTTTTGGTTTACCTGAACGCAACTCGGCCTTCGGCCTCGCACTTAGTTCCTTCCTTTCTTCCAGAAGGTTTATCGTCTTCCTGAACGCAGCTCGGCCTTCGACCTCGCCCTTACTTACTTCCTTTATTTGAGAAAGGTTTAACGTTTACCTGAAAGCAGCTCGGCCTCCGGCCTCGCTCTTATTTAGTTACTTTCTTTGAGAAGGTTTATCGATTACCTGAACGCAGCTCGGCCTTCGGCCTCGCCCTTAGTTACTTACATTCTTCTTTGGAATACGAATTTCATGCGAGCAAAGCCGCGGGCAACAGCTAGTATTTAAATATCTTTGGCCCATTATAACTTGGTGAACTAGGTGCCATGTGGTCGTTCGTCCTTCGTGCCAGCACTGCCGACTACTCTGAACGGGATGGGAAGCACTAGTTTAGTATTTACTAGCCGCTTTGATCGACCTTTCATTCGGTGCGATGGTATCAACCCAGGCGGGTTAGCAAAAAGAGAGGGGAGGGACCTACAGTTTTACGTGCATCCTAATCATGGTCAGTCTCCAACGGTCGAACGGTCACCCATTCAAATTCAAGACCGCGCCCAGGCGTGCTTATGATTACAAACGGCAGTCCACCGATCGCACCACCACCGACCTTGCCAGAGTGTGACATAGTGACCAATGATAATATCATTGTTAGTGACTATACGGATTACCTAAACACAGCTCGGCCTCGTCTTTAGATACTTACCTTCCTCAAGGGAGTATGTCGTAAATTTAAACGCAAATATAGATAATTATATGCAGCTGCTGTCTCGAAAGGTACCTTCGTTCATCATCCATCAGATATATATAAGGTGTAAATCATATTATTTATTCATGACAGTATTATTGAAATTCGAATTTCGTGCGAAGCCGCGCTCAAATCCTCTCGACTAGTTTAGTCACAGATTAAATAATAGTTTGCTTTAGTGCGTACGTCTAATTACTTTATGGCTGGACTTTAGAAAACACGCGATTTTCCAGAAACAAAACTCACAGTCCGGGGGATTAGCGAGGGGATTAGTGTCTTTTCAAAACACGTGCACTTTTAAAGGCTTATCGATCGACTATTCTTTGTACCCCAGCTGTGTACGTACATATATTTCGCCTTTGTTTTAGAAAGATTATAAATTACTTTACCAGACTCGGATAGACAAAGATTTTTTTTTCGGATTTGCCGATTGGCAAGTAGGAATTAGACTTTCGTGTTATTATTTATTTGATGAAATAATGACTGCAGGATAGGCTTCAAAGGTCAGCTACATAGGTAGGTATATAACTCGATGTCTAAGGTAGGTTAGGTTAGTACCGTGGCATCGATCCGTTGTTTCTGCCAACCCCATTTGGAAACAGACGTGACGTTATGTATGATCGTCATTATGTACATCGACCTTCTTTTTTTATAATTTTTTTTATTTATTATTCAAAATTTATTTTCAAATATTCAAAATGTATTTATTACCAAAATACCTTGCAAAATACCTTCGATTTCTTGCTTGGACCATAACCATAACATAGAACTATAAAGGTTTAAGTACCTACCTTATTGTATTGTATGACTTGACGAGCCTAAGTGTAACCTTGTTACCTACCTAAAGACATCCTAAAGATAATAAATTGAATTGAATTGACCAATCTATGTATTTATTACATGTTTGTTAGTGACTAGCCACATAATAACACCGCCCAAAGTCTATCGCAAACAGAACTTGAGAGCAGTTAATTTTAGTACCTAGGTAAGTACAAATTCGTCCTACCATGTATGTAGGTAATTCTCTTCGAAGTGTGGCCCGAGATAGTTCCATAAAATTCTAGAAGTGTATTTTTAGGGTTCTGTGTCCTTTGTACGGGATCCTATTAATAAGCCTACGCCGTCTGTCTGTCTGTCCGAGGGCTGTATCTCTTGAACCGTAATAGGAAGCCCGTTGAAATTTTTACAGAATAAGTATGTGTTATTTATTATGGCCGATATAACAACAAATAATAAAAATAAGAAAAAGTCAAAAATTTACGGGGTCCCCATACAAGAAACTAAAAAGTGTATGCGCGCCATCTACCGAAAACAGTATGAGGCATTTTAACTAATCATAATATATGAAGCATTTCATAAAACACGCCATTAATGGCGTGAGTGGCGCTGAGCATGAGATGGCGATACGGAACCCTTGGTGCGCGAGTTCGACTCGCACTTGGCCGGTTTTTTGAGTTTCTGACATTATTAGCTCCGTGGTGTTAGGTCTGTCGAAACTACATGAACTATTTTCATGCCTATATCCGAACGACCTTAATTGAGTTTGGTGTGGTAGGTATGTATATGTACATCCGATAGGCTTTATTCGAGCACATAGTACCTACTATTTAGTAAGGAGAGGGGAAGGATCCTACATACAGTCTCACATAGAATCTAAACTACATATGAAGCAACTTGTTTTCATGACACAAATGAACTTACCTATCGAACTAAGAATGAGAAATAAACTGGTGTACCTATGTACATAGTACATACACACGATGACGACGGGTGGATTTGAACTTGAAAACCCTCTCGCGAAGGAATCGAAAGCTTCTGTCGCTTTACTAGAAGACATTGTAAGTAGGTAGGTGGCCGAGTGGTTTGGGCATCGGCTTCTCATGCGGGAGGTCCGAGGTTCGAATCCGGTCGCCGTTTACTAATGAGTTTTTTCTGACGAAAAAATTTACGTGCATACCTACACCTGCTGCTTCACCGTTCGGAAGCGGTGTAAAACTGTAGGTCCCTTTCCCTGCCCCTTACTAGATGGTAGGCTCAAATTGTAGCCGACTGGGTTGGTACCACCGTACTGGATGTAAGATGGCCGCATAGCAGCCTCGGTTATGTTCTCCTCTAGTCCAGTATAGCCAGCAATCCAGGTCCCCGGTATGGCACCTACCTTCTCGGAGGTAATATTGGCTAGTCAGAGCATGTGCTTTGGCCCCTCTGACTCAACCACCCATACCGGATTACATAAAAAAAAGGTACCTACATTACTTCAAAACACTGCAAATCCTTCTTCTGCACTGAAGAAAAGTGTAATATTTTCCTGCCATCATAGAAGTTTAGTTATAGTGGAAAGTCTTACCGCAAATACTGCTAAAATAATTTATTAGAAGTTTACGAGAGGAGTTATTTTTCGTAAAGTGTCTGACGAACGATACGAGAAGGAACTTCATAGCTCGTTGATAAAATAAAGTAGACACAGAGCTGCACGAAAGAGATTAAGGAACTGTAAGCCTAAAACAAATGGGACATTATTCAGAAAGGATTAACGGGATTAAAATTTGTCAATATGTAGGACTAGGAACCTATTAAAAGTTCTTGTAGTTAAATAATACAATCTCAAAAACTGGTTTTATGAAACTTGACAATCTTAGCATGCTTGGCTGACTACACCCGTGATGTCTGCTCATCAAATACTCTGTTCTTGTCGGAACTAGGTGCCATGCCATGTCATGTCATGTTTCTCGCCATCTTTCACGCTCACAAATGGCTCTGGCAGCTTGTGATACATGTACGACGGACGGACGGACACACGAACAGACTTAAGTAATAGCATAGCAAAATAAAAAATATATTATAATATACTGAACACTTATGTGTTCAGTATATACATATTTTATTATTTTGCTACTGACATCTAAAACGACGAGAAATACATACGAGAGTACATATTAGACACTAATAAAACTGCATGGGAATAAAAGTTTTTGTTTTATAAAATATTTAAAAGTTGAATATAGATTTATAAGCATTTTGTTTCTAGAATATGTTTACCACTGTTTTTTTATTTTTCCTATACTTACATAATCTTCTATACTTACATAAAATAAAATCGAAGACTTACCGTGTCTGTACAATTTTTGCAAAAAAATAACTGGCAGACGGGAGGAATAAGTAATAGAACGTAAAAAAACTATTTTGAAATGTTTGTCTGTTTGTCGTTTTGTTTGTTCGTTTGTACGCGCATCACGCAAACGCCACTCATTGGATTCAAAATCTAAGTAGGTACTTAGATTTTGAATCCAATGAGTGGCGAACAAATATGAAGCTTTATTCTGAGTAATATTTAGTGTTTATTTGATCAAAATCAACCAACAGAATAAAAAAATATTAAATTTTTAAGTTTAATTAACAACCCCATAGCACCACGCCACAGCGTGTTGCGGGGCGGTCTGTCGCGGGGAGGAGCGTGCCTAATATTTTGAGTGCATAACCTCTTTAACTGTTTTCTTTTTAGGATTTAATATCACAAATGATTAATTTTCAGGTGGTTCTTAAAGAATAATTTGTCATGTTCAGTTAACCACGCGGACGAAGTCGCGGGCAAAAGCTAGTATAAGTATAATAATAAAAACATATAACATAATAAATTAATAATATTCTAGAATATTTGAAAAATATTATGATTTACAAGGTCTGTAACTATATCTAGCGCACCCTTGACCGACCCCTGCTTCGTCCAGGTCAGCTGGATGTCGAGCGTTGCCTCTGGTGCCAAAATGGACCAACTAAAATGATATAAAAACGCACACGAGCGCATAATCGCTTAATAATTACACAGCGGCAGGCGTTCAGACATTCCGCCAATTCTTAGAATCACGTCCGACGAATACGTTTTCATTAGTGCATCCTGACTGCTAGTCCACTGAGCTGACGGGAGTCGACGTCATCATTAATACGTACTCGTTAACAACATCAACTGCGTATTGGGCTGCCTTTGGAAAGTTAAAATTCGCCCTGCAAAACCTTCCGCAAAATTTAAAGACCCGTATATATGACCATATGACCAGTGTCTCCTCCCGGTTATGTATGACGCACGGGTGTGAAACGTGGACGGTCGCCGGTGTAAGGTTGAAATTTGCCCAGCGAGCAATGGAGCTACGTGATATGGCGCGTAACGAGGCAATCCGCCGACGTATCAAATTAGTCGATACTGGACACCGGGTGGCTAAACTCAAGCGGCAGTGGGCTGGGCACGTCAGCCGAACAGACGACGACCGTTGGAGTAACCGTGTCCTACACTGGCGGCCGTGGACAGGAAAACAGAGTGTGGGAAGACGACATCAAGGACGTCGGCGGAAAGCAATGGTTCCGTACCGCTGAAGGCCGCGAGGACTGGAGGAAAATCAGAGAGGCGTATGTCCAGCAGTGGACGCTTACACGCTGACTGTCTGCTTGGTCACGCATAACGTAAAAAGTACCTACCTATATTGACCCAATTTGGATGTATGTAGTTTTCAGAAACAAGACGAGAGACTAAAACAACGATTACAGGCAGGCTCTAACGCTTTTAACATCATTATTCATCATACGAGCTGAGCAGTTCGATCACAAGTTGAGCGCAGCCACAGAAAAAAGTTAAATTACAAATTTAAAAAACCCGCGCAGCTCTGCAGTAAATAAAATATAAAAACTCAGAGCTGGGCCTCTGAGTTTTTATATTTTATTTACTTAGCGGTCCCCCGACTCCTTTAAGTGTGTACCGTGTGGGGCCGGTACTTGTACCGTGTGGGGCCGGTACTTTAAAAGAATAGCCCCACTGCATCTCTCCCCGTGTATGTCGTAAAAGGCGACTAAGGGATATGACTCCCTTCTTATATTACTAGGTGGTAGGGTTTAACCCGCCCGGGTTGGTACCACCGCACTAAATGAAAGGTCGGTCGAAACGGCTATGTAAATAGTTTGTGTTTTCCGTCCAGTTCAGTGTAGCCGGCGCGACCGAAGGGAAGTACTGACGTGGCACCAAGTTCACCCGGTGTTATGGGCTGACATCACGGATGTTGTAGGTGATGTAGCCAACCGTGTCAGTTTCCATAAAAAAAAAAAAAAAAAAAAGTAGGTAAGTAACCGGAAATTATTTTTGACTTTTTAAGTTAAATTTGTAATTTAACTTTTATTTTAAGCTTTTTAACAAAAACGTATCCAAATCGGTCCATCCGTTTAGGAGCTACGATGCCCAAAACTCTTTTTGCGTCGGTTGTTAATTATAAAATAATATCACGTTTGTTTTGTTACTGCATCATATTCAGAATTCTTTTCTCTCTGTTTTATTAGTTAGTAGGTATGTTGTTTAATTGTGTGTCTGCTACTCCTACTGGCATGGACCTTCTTCTGTCTACGACGACGCTGTAGGTAGATGTTCAGGGTGACCGATGGCTGACTAGCTGACTAGCTATCGGTCACCTTTAATTTTATAAACTATGACTACTTATACAGAACTCGTTTTTGCTTATATCACGCACGTGCTTATACATCGTATTAACTGTATGTTTCCGATAAATCCCGAGCTAGTGGACTGTATTGAGAAGTGTCGATAGTGAGTGCGGATGGGACTTGTCCGGCTAAAACAGCTAAGTAATGGATAAGGGGCACCTGAAGGTGCCATGTCAGGAGCCGCCACCTTCCACATCTGCCGCTCGTGGCCGGAACAGATGCCAAGGTTGCACCAGGTTTCAGGAGACGCCCCATATGTAGGTCCCGCCTGTTAGTTGTAGGTAATGTCTAAAGGTGCACCAACACCACTGATCAAATCGACAAATCACCGTTTAACTGCCGAGGCGAGAATGTTCTTTTTTAACATCTAGGTATTATATTTTATTTCTATTTTTAGGCTTCCGTATCCGGTACGAGACCCTATTACTAAGCCTACGTCGTCTGTCTGTCTGTCTGTCTGTCCGTCCGGCTGTCCGAGGGCTGTATCTCTTGAACCGTAATAGGTAGCCCGTTGAAATTTTCACAGAATATATAGTGTTATTTATTATAGCCGATATAATAACAAATCATTTAAAAAGGAAAAAAATTCACGGGGGTTCCCATAGAATAAAAAGTGTATGCGGGCCATCTACCGAAAAGAGTACAAAGCATTTAACTAATCGTGAATTTTAAGTAATATGAGTGGCGCTGACCATGACATGGCGATACGGAACGCTCCTCGGTGCGCGAGTTCAACTCGCACTTGGCCGGTTTTTTTTATCTAATCCGGCATGACAGCCAATATCACCTCCGATAAAGTAGGTGCCATACCAGAGACTTCCCTTTGAATTTGCTGGATATATTTGACTAGAGGAGAACACAGCCGAGGTTGCTCAGCGGCCATCATACATCCAGTACGGTGGTATCAACCCAGTCGGCTACAATTTGCCTACCACTTAGTAAGGGAAAAGGGAAGGGACCTCCTGTTTTACACGGGTTCCGAACAGTGAAGCAGCAGGTTTAGGTATGCACGTACATTTTTCCGTTAGAAAAAACTCATTGGTACACGCCGACCGGATTCGAACCCCGGACCTCTCGCAAGAGAAGCCGACGTCCAGACCAGTCGGCCACCCGCCGCGCCGCTTGTTTATATTGGTAGGTGCAAATGTTTTTAACCGACTTCCAAAAAAGGAGGAGGTTCTCAATTCGTCTGTATGTTTTTTTTTTTTTTTTTTTTTTTTTTGTATGTTTGTAACACGATTTCTCCGTCAATTGAGGGCCGATTTAGAAAATTTTTTTTTTGTTAGTTAGATTCTTTTTTTGTTAGTTAGGTCATACTTCCGAGGTGGTCCCATTTCAATTTTATCGAAATTGGTTCAGTGGTTTTCGAAAAATCAGCATAATACTATGGTGTGTGGTTACCTTCAGCAAAACTTGTGATGTGGTCGTTTTCGGCAATTTTCAGTTTGATAAATTAGTATGGTGTGTGGTTACCTTCAGCAAAACATTTGTGATGTGGACTTATTCAGCAATTTGCAGTCTGACACATATGGCGAATAATTCTGTACCACTTCAATCGATTTCGATTATTCGATTTCGATTATTCTTTTTTATGTAATATTACTAAAAAGAATGAAATAAAAACGATTTCCAAAAAACAAAAAAAAAAAAACTAAAAGTATTAAATACCTAATATTTTGAAATTTTCTCTGTCCTGTTGAAATACATGAATCGATATACTAGTGATACATATTCGGACCCTTGTTTCATGAATATTCTAAATTTGAAATTTTTTATCTTTTCCGACCGGCGCTTAATTTATTATGGTACCTGGCCAGTACCTACTGTACCGAGTACCATCGAGCTGGTTTGATGATGGAGACAGAAGGTGGCCATAGGAACTCCTAAACTACACATGATAAACCCATCGTGTTTGGGCTCGTTGCATTTGTCTTCACGAGAAATTTACTTTAGACCTAAAAGATTCTCAATTCGACGGTATGTTTTCTTTTTTTGGATGTTTGTTACGCGATTACTCCGTCAATTGTGGGCCGATTTTGAAAATTCTTTTTTTTTTTATTTGAAATGGGATAACCCTGAGGTTTTTGAAGTGAAAACTTCTTTAGCGGCTCTTGGCACTTTTTTAGGTGGGTAAAAATGTATAACTCGCGACATCGCGTCAGCGTCATTTTTAAAATGAAACCTTAAGTCATTGCGTTAAGGGTTAAGTTAGAGTGGCACGGGATCTGCCGGCACTCCCGGAGTGCAACTGTTAAGTAGGGTTCCGTAACACGTTTATGTCTGTCCATTCTACTAAGTTCTGCAAAATGAATGTAGGGTTCCGTAACATATGCATGTCTATCCGTTCTACTAAATTTTACAATTTTCAACCAAGGTCCTCCGACGGTTATTTTATAATAAAAGTAGGCTTCCGTAACACGTTTATGTCTGTCCATTCTACTAAGTTCTGCAACATCACCTACAACGTCCGTGATGTCAGCCCATAACACCAGTGCCATGTCAGTGCTTCCCCCTTTGATCGTGCTGACTACACTGAACTGGTCGGAAAACACAAACTATTTACATAGCCGTTTCGACCGACGTTTAATTCAGTGCGGTGGTACCAACCCGGGAAGGTTAAACCCTACCACCAAGTAAGATTACGAGGGAAGGGACTTACAGTTTTACGAGGAATCCGAACCTTGGTCAGCCTCCAACGGTCAGCGGTCACCCATCTAAGTACTGACCGCACCCAGCGTTGCTTAAAATTCAATAGCGACAGTTGACTGTCTGCACCACTGAGCTATCGAAGCTGACGTGGTCCTATTTTAATTGGGTCAAGATCGGATTGGAAAGCGAGGCGGAATCGCGAGGCCGAAGGCCGAGCGATTCCGCCGAGTACATTAATAGCAAAAAATTACTAAAAAAAACTGTGAAATAAAAAAAAAGTTTTAAAAAACATAAAACCGACTTCCTAAAAAAAGTAAAACTAAAAAACTATTTAAAATAAAAATATAAAAACCGCCTTCAAAAATATATGAAATAAAAACCTAAAAAAAAAACGAACCCTAGAGTTGAAGGCGGTGCTAAAGCAAGCAAAAATGATGCATGAAAGAAAACATGAGCGGATGATAATATCCTTTGTGATTTGTGTAGCCTTTTTAGCACCGCCTTCCACTCTAGGGTTCGTTTTTTTTTTTTAGGTTTTTATTTCATATATTTTTGAAGGCGGTTTTTATATTTTTATTTTAAATAGTTTTTTAGTTTTACTTTTTTTAGGAAGTCGGTTTTATGTTTTTTAATTATGGTCGCTATATACATTTTCATCCCATTTTTTGGAACATTGCACTTAATTGTTATTTTGTTGACACAAACAATGGGCGCTCTGATATGAACATGGCTCCGGCAGGAACGAGGTAACTATAGTAAGTTGCTAAAGCTCATTAACAATTTTTTTTTAATACATTGTATTTTTGTTTTATACAGGGTGGCCCAGTTATAGTGGTCCAAAAAAGTAATGTAGTTAGTAATGTTTTAAAAAATAAGATTTTAAAAATTAAGGTAATCTTCACTTTTTATTGTAGTGACTTTGTACAAATGATGTTAATTTTGAATATGTTACAATTGTAACACCACTGCAATTTTTGGTCTGGAGTATTGTGATATGTATAGGTAGTTTTTAAGGGCATAGAGAAATCTCCGGTAGTATTTTTGTTTTCACAGTGATTTTTCAAAAATTAATCAGTTTTAATGTAAACAGGACAAAAATTCACTGAAAGGGCTATAGCAACAGTACAGTCTAGAAGTAAACCTAAAAACTATTCATGACGTACTAGCTACATGTCTCCTCTACTTCTATACCAAATTTTATTCGATTTTGTGGAATAGATACCTAGATAACTAGAGCGGTTTATGTGACTAAAATAGAGAAATTTCAAAAAAGTTTAAAAAAATCATACCTTCTAAACTATTGATATCCGCCGAACTAATGTTTTTTTTAAATAAGTCTACATGAAGTACTGTATCTAAAAAAAATTTTTGGACCACTATAAACTGGGCCACCCTGTATATAATATTTCCTAAAAATTTTCCAGCTCAATTTTAGGATCCAGATCCAAAATAATACGAAAGAAAGCTGTTAGTATTGAAACAGGACTATCCAGAGCCGTGACTACAGTTTAGTAGTGGGGCCGCCGCGTTGCCCGCAGTCAGTCAGTACTCCACCCACGCTCATCTTATTACTCCGATTTTCTCCAGCTTCGATCCTTTCCATTCCAACGTTATATATAATTATTACTGCCTATTATGAATCAATAACATCCAAAAATAAATCACCGAAGAATGATTTCTAAATTTTTGCAGAAAAATTATCGAATCGAACAATGAGGCAAAATGAAATAGCCCCACATTAAACGATACTTCAACCAGAACAATAAAATAAAACTAAGTCCGCACAAAAACAAAAGTTAATAGTTAATAGAGGAAAATGTCAAATAATATTTGTTAGAAAAAAATAGATGGTGCTAATCCTGTCGGGCTCCATGAATAAACTTCTGTCTGATGGAAATGGAGTGCAGTCCGACAAAACGTTTGTAACAAGATAATATAGGTAATGTGAATGGTACGGCGAGGCCGTTTCTGGGTATGTGTTTATTTCCTGGATCGAGACCCATTCACTATTGTGGAACAGTCTGTTGGGAGCGCGGCGGGGCTGCGGCGGCGGCGGCGGCGGCGCGGCACAGGGCACTACCTTCCCGCGAGTTAGCGGGTGTTCGTGCGCGGGCGGGGGCGGGGGTGGGCGCTGGGGCGGGGTGGCGCGGGGCAGAGGTTAGCATAAAAACCTCGCTCACTACAATCATTATAATGGGTTGAGATGAACATGTGGGCTTACGATTCCACTGCATTGGGCAATGTGTGTATGTATCCACCATAGACGTAGATAACGTATATTATATTTTCTAAGGTACCCCCAACGCAACGCTTAGCAAATAACTTGTTGCCTATAATTAAGGTTGACTGGAAAACAATTCGTACTGCAATAGGTCCGCCTTTTATGCTACCAACCTGGTGCGGTGGTACGAACCTGGGCGGGTTAACCCCTTCGCCTAGTATGGAAAAAGGGAAGGAATCTCAAGATTTACGTGGAATCCAAACTACGCTCAGACTCCAATCGCCGAACGGTCTCATTCATCCTCCACAGTTTTAGTTTTGTCAGTTTCCGGATCATTTATTTGTATTAATTGAATTAAGTACTAGGGCTGCCAGTCAGTCAAAATTCCAGGACACAACTAAAAACAAAATGGTTTTTATTATTTCATTCGACAAAAAAAATCATTGTAAGTACCTATTAAAATGTAAGGAACCTACTAAGGTAAAGGTAAGTTAATAACATAGTGTCTAAATTAATTTCTACTTGTATTTTGAAATCAAGTAGCTCCATGAACTCCGAACAAGATTCGTCCGAGTTCACCGGAGTTTATAGCTCAGCCTTGACCAAGTTCACGGACATCGGTCAGCTCACATACTTGCCATTTCATAGTTAACAAAAAGTTAGGTACTCACTGCTATGGATAGAACTAGAGATCATAGGTTAGTGAAATAGCCCTATCGTAAAAAGTACGCCCATATTTTGTTGGTCCATTTTTGGGAAGATTCTCATATTGTATTGTTCTCAATGAACAATGAATACAAGCAATCTTGATCAACTTTATCGTTTGATTCCTAAGTTTTCTGCAAGTTCGGACAGCAGTTTTGGAAGCTCGTCTTTATTTTTGATGTTATGTCTCTTGACCTTTGAATGTTACTTGTTACTTGACATAATATGTTTCTTCAATGATATTTTGTTTCTTGATCTCATAATATGATATATTTATAGGTCGGTATACGCACGCACGGGACGCCGCATATTTCTTTGGTACCTACGTATTTTAAATTTTTACCCGGTACAATGGACCGCGGGAGACGTATTAACTAATTCCGGGACAATCCCGACCACTCCCGGCCAAGTGGCAACCTTACTAGGTACACCTATCCTCACCGCCAATATGTTTCACAACTTTATTATATAAAAATCTGTACCTACATCATTTACAGGGCAAAAGTCAAATATGTACCTGATTTTATGAATAACTACTTATAAAATAAACGGTTTAATGTTATTATACTTCATCTGTACATTCATAGTTTTATTATCCTAGAAACAAAAGAATACGACTCACAACACTACACCTATACCACAGCATATATATGGCTAAAGCAGTATGGAAACTACGTACAAAACGATCGAAACGACGCACTCACACACACGCACGCCTCAACAAGGCCCCGAAGCGAATGTCGCAAACAATCAGTCGCGGGTGCCGCGTCCGAGTGGTCGTGTTTGTTTTTGTTGCATGCGCCACCCACGGACAGTCCGCGATCTTTTAGAATGCAAAAAAATGTTTACAAACGTTTTTCGACTGTTGTCACTTTATATTAACTTTTGACAAATATTGACAACTTTTGTCAACTTTTCTTATCTTTTGCCAACTTCTGCCACCTTTTGTCAACTTTTATCGACTGTTGTCAACTCTTGTCAAGTTTGTAAACTTTTGAGAACTTTTGTCAACTGTCAATAACTTATGTCAACTCTTGTCAACTTTTGTCAACTTTTCTCATCTTTTGCAAACTTCTGTCACCTTTTGTCAACTTTTATCGACTGTTGTCAAGTTTTGTAAACTTTTGAGAACTTTTGCCACCTCTCGGTAACTTATGTCAACTCTTGTCAACTTTTGTCAACTTTTCTTATCTTTGCCCACTTCTGTCACCTTTTGTCAACTTTTATCGACTGTTGTCAACTCTTGTCAATGTTTGTCAACCTTGGTCAACTTTTGTCAACTTTCGTGAACATTTGTCAACTTTTGTCATCTTTTGTCAAATTTTATCGACTGTTATCAACTATTGTCAATGTTTATCAACCTTGGTCAACTTTTGTCAACTTTCGTCAACTTTTGTCAACTTTCGTCAACTTTTGTCATTTTTTGTCAACTTTTATCGACTGTTGTCAACCCTTGTCAATGTTTGTCAACCTTGGTCAACTTTTGTCAACTTTCGTCAACATTTGTCAACTTTTGTCATCTTTTGTCAACTTTTATCGACTGTTGTCAACTCTTGTCAATGTTTGTTAACCTTTGTCGGCTTTTGTCTACTTTTATCATCTTTTGTCAACTTTTATCGACCTGTGTCAACTTTTATCGACTGTTGTCAACTCGTGTCAATGTCAACCTAACCTTGGTCAACTTTTGTCAACTTTCGTCAACATTTGTCATCTTTGTCAACTTTTATCGACTGTTGTCAACTCTTGTGGTTGTTCACCACCTTAGTCAACTTTCGTCAACATTTTGTCATCTTTTTTTCAACGTTTGTCAACTTTTGTATACTTTTCTCGACTTTTGTGAACTTATAGCCACTTTCATCATCTTTTGTCAACTTTTGCCAACTTCTCTCAGCTTTTGTCAGCTTTTATCATATTTTAACCGCTGTTGTCAACTTTTGTCACTTTTATGAACTTTTGTCAGCTTTCGTTAACAAGGAGTTGACAAAAGTTGACAAGAGTTTACATAAGTTGACTAAAGTTGACAAGAGTTAACGAAAGTTGACAAACTGGACAAAAGATGGGAAAAGTTGACGAAAGTTGACAAACAGCTGACATAAGTTGAAAAACGTTGACAAAATATGAAAAAAGTTGACAATACTTAGTTGACATTAATTAACAATAGTTGACGAAAGTTGACAAACGTTGACAAGAGTTGACAAAAGTTCACGAAAGCTGACAAAAGTTCATAAAAGTGACAGAACTTGGCAAAAGTTGACAATAGTGGTTAAAAGTTGACAGAAGTTAGTAAAAGTTGACAAAAGATGACGAAAGTTGACAAAAGTTGACGGAAGCTGGCCTAAGTTCATAAAAGTGACAGAAGTTGGCAAAAGTTGACAAAAATTTCCGAAAGTTGACAACAGTCGTTTAAATTTTACAAAAGCTGATAGAAGTTTGCAAAAATTGACAAAAGATGACGAAATTGGCTATAAGTTAACAAAAGTCGACAAAAGCCATAAAAGTAGACAAACGTTGACGAAAGTTGACAAAAGTTGACAAAAGTTGACGAAAGTTGACAAAAGTTGGCAAATGTTGACAAAAGTTGACAAGAGTTGACATAAGTTACCGAGAGTTGATAAAAGTTCTCAAAAGTTTACAAAACTTGACAAGAGTTGACAACAGTCGATAAAAGTTGGCAAAAGATGAGAAAAGTTGATAAAAGATGACGAAAGTGGCTATAATTTCACAAAAATCGAGAAAAATAGACAAAAGTTGACAAACATTGACAAAAGATAACAAAAGTCGACAAATGTTGACGAAAGTTGACAAAAGTTGACCAAGGTTGACAAAGAGTTGACAACAGTGGATAAAAGTTGACAAAAGATGACAAATGTTGACGAAAGTTGACAAAAGTTGACCAAGGTTGACAAACATTGACAAGAGTTGACAACAGTCGATGAAAGTTGACAAAAGATGACAAAAGTTGACAAATGTTGACGAAAGCTGACAAAAGTTTACCAAGGTTGACAAACATTGACAAGACTTGACAACAGTCGATAAAAGTTGACAAAAGATGACTGAAATTGGCAAAAGATGAGAAAAGTTGACAAACATTTACAATGGTTGACAAGAGCTGACAAAAGTTGTAAACAATTTACAAAAGTTAATAAAAGTTGACAAAAGACGAGAAAAGTATATCAATTCATATTTATAGCAACCACGTTTTGAACTTATTATTGATGATTGATTATATTGATTATTTGATCATTACATTACAGAACCTAAATAAATGTTTTAATAAATAATAATTTTACAATTTTACAAAAAATTTGATTGACATCCCTAACGCTCCAATGGAGCGTAGGTACTTATTTTTACAAATAGGCCTAGTTTCCATACTGCTTTAGCCATATATATGCTGTGCCTATACTGTGTATCTTACTGTGAAAACCAACAAACAAGTAAGCAGATGAGATAAACAACATTTGTACTGTAATTCAGAGCCGGTTTGGTATTATGTTCTGCTCTGTTTAATACTTTTAAATAATCAAATTTAATTGAAGAAGAAGAGAAGATTGGCTTTTGAACAGCATTTTACACTTTAAGTTAGAATGTCGTTAGAATGGTCACAACAACATAATAGAAATTTGTAAGCAGTGATAAAAATCAAAGTTCGTACCTACCAGGGGGAAATTAGTTCTGATATATTAACTTACCCTGGCTGGCAGTGCTGCGGTACACTATGCGTGCTTAGATAAATTAATAATCCATTCTGTTGTTTTTAGGTTTCCGCGCTCGTACGTGCCGCCGTTCGTGCGTTTGTCGGACTGTATCTTTTGAACCTTAATAGATAGCAGGTTCTCGTAATTTTCACAGAAGATGTTTTATAATGACGAATATACTAACAAATAATAGGAAGAAAAAAAAGTTAAAAATTAAGGTGATCCCCATACAAGAAACGTGTTTTTTTCCATTTTGATGTTTGTTTTTGCTATATCGTAAAAACCATTGTATATACCAGAGTCAAACTTGGTATGATTATAGCCATTATAGTAATAACTGTTAAGTAAAAAATTACCGTAGTGGTAATGAAACCTCGGTGCGCAAGCCCGACTCGCATTTAGCCGGTTTTTTTTTTCAAATTATTCCTTGTATTTTTTTCGGAAATATAGGTGTGTATTCCCACATAATTTTTGCTTGTTTTGCAAAGGTTTTACAAGCCGACCCGGTTCGGGCGATATCTAATAATTGTATCACTTGCCCTTGCCATACACAACGCACGCTTGTTACATTTCCCGGGACGAGTCTGACTCCTGGCACTACGATACTACCGGAGACTTCAAAAATAGAATTTATAAGAAATAATAATATATACTTTAATGTGCATGATTGACCTCTTGAGCAATATGAAGTGAGATATTAGTGTGACGTCACACCGCTTTCGCTTTCGTTTAAACATTTTCCCTATTGAAACATATTACACGCTAATCAACAATACTAGATAACAAAACCAAAAAGTTCATCCATTTATTGGCATATCGCAGCGGTTAAATGGCGAATATGTACTTACTTCAGTCTGCTCTAGTAGCGTATGTTGGCTATGTGTGCCACTACCACCGGGGCCGCGCGCGCGGGCGTGCCGGGCGGGGGATGCTAGATTCGGCGATGGAATGCGGTTTGAGGGCGAAAAAAAAATACATTTTACAGTTATGCGTTCGTAGCCGAAGCGGAGTGGGTGCGGGGCAGAGCCGGGGTGGCCGGGGCGTGGCGGGAGAGGGGCAAGCAAGATACCTTCCCTGTTGTGAAGTACTGTGAACTGGCTCAATTAAATGCATACGTTTTGAGTTATCTTTGTTTTTTATTGAAATGAATACAATTTAATTTGGCGCCTAGCCACCCATACTACTACTACTACTCTACTACGTCTGTACACACACACACATCCCACACGCTGAACCCCGACAATCGGGGTAAGCAGAGTAATCGAAGTTGTGCTGCCAGTAGGTACTCTTGTAAATTACAGCACAACACCGACCACCACGTTTAGCAATGTATTCGGACAAGACAACTATCAAGTAGTGTAGTACCTAACTGATAGACTGCTGCAAGACTGTCAGTACTTGGATGGGTGACCGCTGACCGTTGGAGGCTGACCGAGGTTCGGATTCCTCGTAAAACTGTAGGTCCCTTCCCTCCTAATCTTACTTGGTGGTAGGGTTTAACCCGGTCGGGTTGGTACCACCGCACTGAATAAAACGTCGGTCTAAACGGCTATGTAAATAGTTTGTGTTTTCCGACCAGTTCAGTGTAGCCGGCACGATCAAAGGGGGAAGCACTGACATGGCACCTAGTTCACCCGGTGTTATGGGCTGACATCACGGACGTTGTAGGTGATGTAGCCAACCGTGTCAGTTTCCATAAAAAAAAAAAGTCTCGGTGGAAGGACCGTGCCAAGGTGAGAGGTAGGTAGCTAGCCTAGAAGGATGCAGTGGGGCTATTCTTTTTAAATACCGGCCCCGCTATTCTTTTTAAAACATGCTAAGAGCAAGCTAAGCCAAGCTATCTTTTCATCCTCCATCCCACAGTCATTGAAGACGAAGGTCTTCAATCAGTGCGTTCTGCCGGTAATGACGTACGGAGCGGAAACGTGGACCCTGACGATGGGCCTGGTCCACAAATTTAAAGTCGCTCAGCGAGCTATGGAAAGAGCAATGCTCGGCATTTCTTTGACCGATAAAATCCGTAACAACGTGATACGTCAAAGAACTAAGGTAGTCGACATTCCTAAGAAAATAAGCAAGCTGAAGTGGCAGTGGGCTGGGCACATCTGTCGCAGACCCGACAACCGATGGGGTAGACGGGTGCTCGAATGGAGGCCACGTACAAGCAAACGTAGCGTGGGACGCCCCCCGGCTAGGTGGACAGATGACCTAAAAAAGGTAGCCGGGAGTGGATGGATGAGAAGAGCGGAAGACCGCGTGTGGTGGCGTGCCTTGGGAGAGGCCTATGTCCAGCAGTGGACCGATACAGGCTGATGATGATGATGAAGATCAAGCTAAGAACCATCCCGGATAAACTAGCTTTCTAATAAAAAAAAAAAAAGAAAAAAAAATTTTGCACCTTACATGCCGTAGAGACACACATTAAAAAAAAACTAGACCCCTTAAACATTAAAAAATACGCCCCCCCCCCCCCCCCCCCCCCGACGAATTTAAGTAACTAAACGGGAATTATTTTTGCCTTTTTAAATATATAGTTTTAAATCATAGTTTTTTTTTAATTATAATTTAACTTTTATTTCAAGCTGTTTTAAGATACGTATTTTTTGCATTTTACTTCATTACTAGATTACAAACATAGCTAAGAACCATTCCGTTTAAACTAACTCTCTAAAAACCGCATCCAAATCGGCCCATCTGTTTGGGAGCTACGATGCCACAGAGAGCTTAAGAAAATCTGCACATTGAATATATTTGAAAAAAAAAAAACAACCAGGGTTGTATGACCGATGAGTACCTACCTAACTCAACATGTTAGAACAGTTTTTAAATTTTTTGTTTGTACGCGCATCACTCAAAAACCACTGAACGGCGTTCGGGATGACGATAAACCTTCTCGAAGAAAGTAAGTACCTAAGGGCGAGTCCGATGGCCGAGGACATAGTTTATCTGAATGCAACTCAGCCTTTGGTCTCGCCATTATATACGAGTTTCTACGAGAAGAATATCCTTTACCTTAACGCAACTCGCCTTCGCCCCCGCCCTTACGGACTTTTTTTATATCTAATCCTGGGTGGCTGAGTCAGAGTGGCCATAGCGCATGCTCCGACCAGCCAATATCACCTCCGAGAAGGTAGATGCCATATCGGAGACTTTTCTTTGGATTACTGGCTAGATACTGCAGGACAAGAGGAGAACACAGCCGAGGCAGTTATACGGCCATCTTATCCAGTACGGTGGTACCAACTCAGTCGGCCAAAGTTTGAGGTTACCACCTAGTAAGGAGCAAGGGAAGGGACCTACAGTTTTACACCGGTTCCGAACGGCGAAGCAGCGGGTGTAGGCATGTACGTAAATTTTTCCATAAAAAAAACTCATTGGTACACGCCGGTCGGATTCGAACCTTGGACCTCTCGCAAGAGAAGCCGACGACGACGCCCAGACCACCAGACAACGTGGGCCCGGCCTCAAGTAAGTGCCCGACGACGACACGACGCGACGTGCTGCGAGCGGCTCGCGGGCCGCGGGTGGGCCACCCATGTTAAATCTACGTATATACGGCATTCGATACTGTAGTATGAAGCTTGGTATGAAGTATGAACTACTACCGATTATACTATATACTTAATTATTTCTTGCTGACCCATGCAGCAATAAACGTCATATTCGGTAGGGATGCGAAACAGTGGTAACATTGATAAATCGATGCAAAACTAAATCACGACTTATTAGCACGCATCGAAAACTAATATGAAAGGTTTGGATCTCACAATAGAAACGCTAATGAGGTTTTCAGTTAATAATATAATGAATGACTAATGCACTGCGCGCTGGTAGCCGGATAGGAAATCTTTTGTTATCTTTATCACAATCTTGTAAGTTTGTATGAGGCATTTTGAGCATTAAAATTCCTAAATCTACTATTTTAAATAGGTATTTTCATCATTTTGTTTCACGCGGTCACGAGTACAATCGGTGTAGTTACCATGGAAACGTCTTAAGAAGTAAAACTGTCAAGATCAGACAACAGAAGTTTATTGATGGCCAGTCACAAGATGATTAATCTTTCTACTGGAAATAGAATTACTGATCTTTGCCCTATGTACTAAGATTATTCCACGTCATCACGTAAAACTATCGTCCGTAAACCGACTTTACAGACAACCAATTTTTAATTACAATTGTTTTTATTGTTTTTGAAAATTGCTACCTTGTTTATGTAATGTAGGCATAAAGGCCCCAAGTGAAGGTTTTTTCTAATTTTATTTCTATGAATAATAATTCCGAAAAGTTGTACTTCCCAATTACAAAAGAAAAATAAATTTTATTATAAAGTAAATTTAATTAGTAGGTAATAATAAAATAATAAAAAATAATAAAAATTATAAAATGAAACTTCATATGTATCTTGAAAAAAAAACTACAATATAAAATTTATTTTTTCTTTTGTAATTTGGAAGTACAAATTTTCAGAATTATTATTTATAGAAACAAGACACCCTGTATACCTTAACTCAGATTGTGTATGCCAATCAAATTATATAATAAACACATGTCATTGCATCACAACATTAAATAAAAATAATACGTATATTGTCGGTAGCATCAATAAATAATCGACAACGAAAGTCGATGGTCATTCCTGCCTAGTGCCACTTCACTAGTTTTATCGGTTAGCCGAATTTCGTCGGAATAATTTATGGCTCGAAGGGTCAGGATGATTAAACCTACTATTTAATATGGATTTGGGTAACATTTCTTACATACAAATTTTTACTTGACTCATTTACTCGTACAAGGATGCGAATGAAAGTAGCTACCTACGACGAAAATCTATACTTAAGTTGTCGACAAGAGCGTCCAGCTGGCTACTGCGACGCTGCGCACAGCTCCACGGAAGTGGCGGCACCTCCCTTAAAATGCGTCTCCTCACGTACCCCACACGCGTAGCTCCTCCGCCGCCACACCCGCCGCACCGCCGCCGCCGGGCGCCTCCGCTCGGCCCCTTATTTTACATTTCACACTCCGGGAAAATCGTTAGAGAAATCTGCGTAGCCCTCCGAGTCCAGCAGCCACATACACAGGCAAACACACCCTCACACGC
This sequence comes from Nematopogon swammerdamellus, assembly GCA_946902875.1. Taxonomy (NCBI): domain Eukaryota; kingdom Metazoa; phylum Arthropoda; class Insecta; order Lepidoptera; family Adelidae; genus Nematopogon; species Nematopogon swammerdamellus. The sequence continues at coordinate 12,009,666 of OX336338.1, forward strand.
ACAGCAACATCGAATAGATATGCTAGTGGTGGGGCACGTCGAATCCTCCGGCCAACATATATGCACATATCCACACGTGCTACCTAACCTGCTCGAGACGTACCTACTCGTAAATACTTACTCGTATGTATGTAGGCGGCTCGACGGCTCGCCCCGGTCTATAAGCGCATATAAGAGAACGAGCGACTGAAGATAAACTAAATTCACAAGGGAACGGGACCTTTGATTTTTTAACATTCTATTTGGTTGTCCGCCGCAACCCCTGCCGCGCGTCCTCCCGGCCTCGCCGCCGCCGCCGCCGCCGCCGCCGCCCACGCCGGACCGCGCCGCGCGCCGCTCAGCACCTCGGACTCGCTTGTGGAGTCCGTTAGCTCACAGCACTCGTACATTGTGGCTCTAGCTGTTCCCGCGGTGCCACATATTCTATCTATAGCCATTCTTAGATGTGATGACAGAAAACGTCAGTGTAAACCCTAGAATTCAATGGGTAGTTCGACATAGCTACATAGTATCGTCGACGGCGCTTCGTTACAGATTTACAGTTTTATTAGGATTTGCCTATTACGATTTTTATTCATCAGTAAAAATGTACCACACAACAACGATACACTTGAATCATCACATCACTTACGTTGACGTTGATTTAAATAATGGTTCTTATTTTATTTAAACTTATCAACTCTCTGGATTTAATAGGAAAATTTCATGCACATCCTGATGCCTTCAAATGAAGAACGTTGTGTTTGTAGGTTGTCGGCGAGATAAAGGGAAAAACCAATTGATAAAATAAGCAAGAGAGGCGTTGGGCGGCCGCGCGGCGTCAACAGCGGCGCGCGGAGAGACTCACCGCCGCCGCGCCGCCGCCCCGCCGCCGCCAGTGGCGCGGTGCGGCGGGGCGCGGTGCGGAGGGGCCGGGGTAGCCGGTGCTATTGAAAGATGTCGCCGCCGCCGCGCCGCGCCGCCTCGCTCCAGAGCCGAGGCGGAGTGGTCACATACATTATTACCGTACATTGTTACTATGCAAATGTATGTAGGAAGGCTTTGTGCGTACGCACTTACGCGTGTAGGGCGGGCGCGGGCGGTGGAGTAGCCTCCACATAATCCGACACGATCTCCCTCGGCCGACCCGCCGCCACCGCCGCCGCACGCCGCCGCTCCGCCGCCGCACCGCCTCCGGCAACGGCGTCTCGCCAAAGACGGTACTTCGTATGTGATGTGAACGTGGAATACACACGCGTCACTTTCTCTTGAAGCTCGCCACTGGCTTTTAAAGAGGGAGTCGGGGGTTGGGCGGCGGCGCGAGAGTCGGCGGCAGTGGGGTGGAGGTGGGCGGCGGGGGTGCCGGCGGGCGGTGTAAAGTGGGGCGGCGACCACCCTCGCCCGGCCAGGCCGTTCCGAACGGGTGACCACGGGGAGGCGGCGTGTGTAGGATAGCCGTGCGGACTTTACGTGCGTACGCCACCAGCTATCGGAGCCCGCACCACACCGCTACATGTAGCTGTGCACGCAGCTAGCGCGTGCTGAGGAAATTGTTCGCCTGCGATGCCGTCTCCGGCGCGCCCGCCGCGCGCCGCGCCGCCGCCGCGCGCCGCCCGCCCACTCAATTGAAATCGTTTCTCAAAATAAAATAAAGAATGAGCGTTGCCACCTGGGCGCGGTGTACTTAGTGAGTGTGATGCAGTGCAGGCGAATGTGTGGAGTGGATGGAGGCAGGGCGGCACAGCGCGTCGCGTCAGGTCGCGTCACGCAACAGGTCCGCTCGGATAATTTGTCAGCAAGTGTTGATAAGACGATCGGAGGAAAAGTTTTCTGGCTGCTCCGCCGCCGCCGCCGCACCGCGCCCGTCCCCACTGAGCCGCCTTCTTCGCCGAGACGTACATTCTTATACTTCGACGGACTCTCTAACTCGGAGATCTTCCGAAAACTTCCTCTAGTTTCGCAAATTATTCACTGGCGCCTGTTTTCACAATGAAGCTCTAGTAAGTATGCCTTCAGTAACAGGATATTTGAAGATAAATTTAAAAACATCACAGGGAAATATATTCAGCAATCGTTAGCAGCGGGGTAGAGGCGTGTAGATATGGTATACATGTATGTATAGGTGGGTAGAGTATTGTAGAGCGTGTGGTTAGGTAGATAGGAAGGTAGGCATATGTAGGTAGGTTAGGTAAGTGAAGTAAGGGGAGGAAGTGCGTCTCGTCGTCCTCGTGTCGGTCGACTCCGGCTGGTGCGAACTGCGAACTACGGCTCGCTCCGGCCTCGCCGCCGGGTCGGCGCGGGAGCTGCGGCGGCGCGGGCGCGTCACGGCGGCGCGGCGGCGGCGTCTCGTCGCAGCGCCACCTCCGAGCCGCGCCGCCGCCGCGCCGCGCCGGACGCTCTACTCTCAGCAAGGGGTGGTTGGTTCATTTCACTGCGTTCCGTTTAATTGAGTGTAAGTACTCGGTCTAAATGAAGCTCCTCTGTTTGCTAAAATACCTTTAATAGATGTTAATTAGAAGGAGGCCTCTCCGCTCCGTCCTGAAAAAAAAAATAATTTGAACAAGTCGTAATTAGAGATGTTTACAGAACTGTAAAACAAATATTTTGTTAATTTTAAATATTTTTTCCTCGTTCCTTACCTCGGGTCGGGTTTAAGCATATTTATTTTCCTCTGACGTTTCTTGAGGCGAAAGAAAAATCTGAAATTAAGTATATCTTCAAGTCGAGATCTACAGGGAGCGGAGGAGTCTCTTAGCACACGGCTCTCCCGACCGCCGCCGACACCTTGCACACTGAGTGAGCCGGGGCGGGCGGAGTATCGACTATTTATATTTGCGTTACATTATGTTGATATGAAAATTTTATTGATCACCAAATATACGACGGACGAATTCTAAAAAAATAAATTACAACTCTTATCTTATATTCTTCTCTACATAAGTACTCAACTTTTTTACTCGCAGTTTTTACCTGTGTAATACGACGTATCTCCACAAAGATATAGGCTGTATTATAACATCACGACCTTATGAGCTGAGCAGTGAGGCCGAAAGCGAATTAATTCGGAGACAATTCGATGATGTTCGATTGAAATACGATTTCCTTTGTTATTTTATAAAATGCATGCGCCGAGGTGTCTAACGACGCCCGTGGACATTCAGTCACACGCGGGTGCTGTGAATGCGATGTCGGCCTAACAAGTGTCTATTCACGCCTCTCTTGAAAGATCAGAGCCGAGACGGTACTTGGGAGGAAATATGTGGGCAGGGAGAGCGGTCAAGAGTTTACCAGTTCTGTGGAGGAAAGATCTACAGAACCGATTGGTACGCATCCGCGGTAAGTCCAACGTGTAGGGATGCAATCTCAGCCCAGTGCGCGTTGTGCGGAGGTGGAAAGGGGACGGCGCGATCGCTACAAACAGCTCCTCCGAGCACTCCCCATGGAGATAGAGCACACTAACACATTCTTTGAAGTAAGTATAAAATGATAATTTAGAAGGCCCCTCTTATACTTATTATAAAGGCTTTGATTGTGACTTGCTACTACCACAGAACAGCGATCGGCGGCCGTCTTCCCCCAGCGCCGGTCCGATTTCTTGCTCTGTGGGACTACCCAGACGATACCTAGATATATTATCCATGCATATGCTGAGTGTTTTAACACCACAAGCAAATATGTGTCAAGTTAGATAGATAGATAGAAAATTCTTTATTGCTCCAGTAAACATTAAACAGTAACAAATACATTGGAAAATTTACATAAGGTGCAAAGCCGGACTTATCCCTTACAGAGATTTCTTACAGTCAACCTTTAAATTAAATTAACGTTTGTAACTTTATTGTAACATTATAACCATAATGTTCCAATAATGTCAGATGTGTCTTCACGAAATAGCATGCTTATGCTTTCACCACCATGGAGTTGGCGTGTCATACCTGTGGCTTACTTTGTATTTTTATTTATTTGTATAGACCGCTAAAGAAATACAAGGAAAACGAGTGAATAGCTAAATAGAAGCGATCTTACAGGAGTTGGTTCGGCGGCGCTCGAGGGCGGCCGGCGCGCCGCGGAGCGTCGTCGCGGCGGTTGCGGCGGTTGCGGACGCGAATGCTGCGAAGCTTCGGTCAAATGATAAAATTCCGGCCGGTGTGTATCGACGATCTTATTGGCGAGCGGGGGCGCATGGGGGAGGCGGGGAGGGGGGGGGGGGGAGGGAGGGGGCAGCGCCGGCCGCGGCTTGTTTGAATCGAACGCACGTTCCGGCAGCCCGGGGGCGGCGGCGGGGGGCGGCGGGCGGTGCGGGCGGGAGGGGGCCGGGCGGGAGCGCAGGAGGCTTTCCCGCCTCCGCCTCGCCGCCCACCCTCACGATCTTCAGCCTGCCGCCCCCATCGGGTGTAAGGGTGTGTAGTGGACTTTTCGCTCCGCTTGATATATATTTTCCATTCCTCCCTCTAGGACGGACGTAGAGATTCCGAGCGTCGCTCGTGCGCTCACATAACACGCACGCTCTACTTATAGCTACAGCAGCGCCGCCGCCGCCGCCGCCGATCTACAGTCCACACGGCGCGGCGCGGAGGCGGAGGCGACGAGGCGCTGGAACTTGGTCAAATTCGGGCCTATCTCGGAGCTAGGTACATTTACATAGGCAGGGGAGCCGTCTCAGCCTCGCTGATTGCCCGCTCCGAGCTACCCGGCATGCGGCAGCTCTCCGCCGCACCGCCGCCGCCGAGGTAAGTAGGTACCTACCTACCTATGTACACACTCCTAGTGGTACCGGGTACGTAGCTACTACCTCCCTGCCTATCTCTATCTCAGGCTTGACCGGGTTACATTCTGCCGCTATTATAATTAAATTTAGAAGCAAGCGCACAGAGTGTCCGTCCGCCACTTATATACTTCAATTTAGCTACTACTTACTTTCACAACTTCGGTTCGGTTCCGTTCGGTATTCTGTATCGAGCATTACGACGGCTACAGAAAACTAGCTAGGGGTGACTGAAAAAAGACTTAGGTAAGGCTCTGTAGGTACTACTGTATTTATGTACTCTAGCAGTAATAAAAAGGTCAAGGGCGAGCCGCTCAATGAGTATTCCGTATACCGCACAACAGCAAGTATCTCATCTGTGACAACAGTAAAGTTCATAAAGTAAATATTTTCTATACTCTTTGAAAATTTTTGACGGTATGATACGCTTGCTAAATTATTTTCAGATTATATCGACTGTTACTTTAGGATAAATACATGTCATCGGGCAATTCGCAGTTACAATTGTTTTTTATGACAAAAACCAAATAATAGGTACCTACATACCGGGTGTATAAAGACGTACCGTGGACCTTTCACCAGGGCATTCATTTATAATTAAGCTTCCGTTCCTCAAAAGATGAAAAAACTGAACCCTTATAGAATCACTTCGTTGTCCGTCTGTCTGTTTGTCGGTCAATACCGTTTTTCTCAGGAACGGGTAGAGGTATCAAGTTGAAATTATTATCAAATACTAAGGTCTACGGTTCCTTGGATGTGTAATTTAACAATAAAATTAGTAATTTATTTAATAAAATTTAAGCTGCTAAGTCAACGCAATCGACAAGATACGGCCATTTATGTCACATATTTTGCTACTGGCACATCAAATCAAAATATATAGAGTAGGTACTTACCGTTAACCTAGAATCATGAAATTTGGTAAGAAGCAAGGTCTTACTGATCTATCCTGTATAAAATTAAATCCGGCTAAGTCAGAGAGGTCAGAGCTCATGCTTCGACCAGTCTATATCCACCTTCGAGGAAGCAGGTGCCATTCCGGCGACTTCCCTTTGGATTTTGAAATTGTCGAAATGTGACCTATGTAATTTAGAATTACCTCATCATCATCATCACCATCAGCCTGTATCGGTCCACTGCTGGACATAGGCCTCTCCCAATAAAGAATTACCTACTTGGAATAAAAAAAACTGGTACATGTCATTCATTTCAGTATAAAAAACAAATAATGGTAAAATTTCCTTCATCAAATATACTTGTATCAAACCAGCCTTCGACGTTTGATTAATCATTCTCATCAAGAACCGCAATGAATAACTCAGATTATTATTAACCTCTGTACTAACGGTCGCAGCGACTAGAGAGTCAGGAGTGTACATGCAGAATAAATAATTAATAATATAATTATGAGAACAAACAAATAGATCACTATATTATTATTTCTATAGATTTCACTCCATTGACGGAACTTACACAATCTTCTTTTCCCCGGCGAACAAAAGAAAGCAAAGCCAGAGGGAGCCATCTCCTCGTTGGGCGACGCACACCATAGAACTAGCAACCGCTAGATGCGTTGCTCCAACAGAATATAAATATCAATAGGATGAAACCTGACCAAACCTGAAGGTGACCTCTACCAGGCAAATCTTACCTCATTATGTAATTTCGACTAAAATGATGACATTTTGTGATTCCGTTCTATCGAGCTATGGCTCGCTTGCGGGTGGTGGATTTTTCCCCCAAGGTTCCAACATTTACTTATACCGAGAAAAAACACAATAAGAAATAATCATGGTGTAAGCTGTTGTATAAAAGTGAAGTGAAAATGAAAAACGAACAACACCTTTTTCGAAAATTATATTGGCTAGTCGAAGCATACTGTGCTCTGATCAGCCACAAATATCGGGGAACCTATTAAACAAAATTCAATAATAAAGGCGAGCAAGCAAGATTGCAAGTTGCAGCGTCCTTGTTTTCCAGCCTTATCATTAGTAAATCGACACCGTATGTACATATGTAGGTATCGCTACTTACAACTACTTAAGAAAAAAAATATAAAGCATAATATTACGTCTCTAAAAAATAGCATTATGGGATTGCATTTGCCGATGAAAACGACGACGTAAGCGTGTTTACGAGTAGCCTATTCAGTAACTCGCAAAAAAGCTTGATTTTTTCTAGATTTTAGTTTAGTATTTCATGAAAGTCTATAGGTAATATTCTTTATGCATTAATCCTTTACCTTTATTGTGTTCATGTTTAGTTCGAAAGGTCGAGTCACTTTGCTCTATTCTATACACCACCACGAGTAAAGCAGAAAGCCGTTTTTATTCTAGATGCATCATGATCGCGATCAGTGACTAAGTGAATTTAAAAAAACACGCAAACAAAGAATTGCTGCTACTGTCACACATTGTATTACAATTTCTCCTAAAATACTCATTCGTCTATGAATGCACACAATTTGCGTCGAACGACTCATAATAAATAAATAACAGACGTGTTGGTCGACAAAGAAACGTGAGTTCACAAGGTCTAACCGATTTTGGCATAAGAGTAGGTATAGGTAGGTAGGTATTTGTAATTTCGCGTTTGTTTAAGGCAATTTACAATGACTTGTTCGACTTAGGTATTGTTTTTTAGATATTATTTATCTATAGGAAAGTTACACTACATGAAAATTGTTTTACACGCGGTTCTTGCTTATAATTATATAATGCTTATATAATTATATTCCTTTAATGGCAATCTTTTTTCCCCTCTTTCTTTATCTGGTATAGTGTTCTATTCAGTTTTAACAAAGCTGTTAAATCAGCTGTGCTGATTGATGGTAGAGTAGGTAGAGTATAAGTTCTATGGCCGTCTTGTCTATAACTGGCATCGCCGTGGCTCGGCTCGGGGTTAGGCCTAGGGCAGCGGTACTCAACCTTTTTTGGTCGATTGACAACGGCGCGGCGCGGCGCGGTGGAGGTGGCGGCGGCGGCCGGCGCGGCGGCGACAGATATTTTTGAAGGGCCGCATTATAAAAATGATTTCTCAAGGCTATTTCATGAGCTAGTTTATACAAATATGTTGGCTTGTATGGAATACAATATGAGTATAACATGTAAAAATAATTATGCTAGGCTTTTAAGCTAGGGTCGATTTTAGCAATATTGGCTCCTCGAATGAGATATTTCATGGCACCCCTAGGTGGTACAAAAATGAACAAAGTAATAAAATACTGGAATTAAATTCACTCCGTACAACAAATCGACACATCAACCTTACCTGCCTGAGGAGAAAAGCGTCCGAAAAATAATATCTTGTGTACCATTGATGGTAGATACACGGCAAAAAGAAATTGACACCGTACCATCAATGGTACTGTCTAATGGTACCACGGTAAAGAATCGGTTTATGAAGGCTTTCGCAAAAATTATAAGAACCACTTTAGCTAGACTAATCTGCCGACCTTTAGCTGCGTACACGTCAGTGTATATTCTTTGCCCTTAAATCAAACCAAAAACCTTAAAAAAAACCATAAAAGCATTAACTCCGGCACAGATTACTTAAACTCCGGTAAGATGCGGCCATGGGATAATATACAAATGATAATAAGATAAATAATTTAAAAATATGACTCTGCAAATCAACAATAAAAGAGAATAAAACAATAGAGTTATCTTTTTATGGCTTTTGGCCTAATTTCGAAGGTGAAGACCATACGTAAGTAAGTTGGCTGTGCGTGCTTTTTGTTGTTTTATTTTGTTTGGAATTTTTTCGAGGTTCGTATGAAAATTCATGGCGGGCCGAATGCGGCCCGCGAGCTGCAGGTAGAGTACCTCTGCTAGGGAGTAGGAAAGGAACTGCGGAAGGGTTGTCTGCCGTTACACTCGTCCACGAGCACAAAGGTATCGTTTTTTGTGCGTCTGTCTGTCTCTCTCTTCAATTCCCCAGTGAGTGATAAGAAGCGGAAGGTACTATTTTTTGTAATGAATGAAATTTTTTGATTAAATTAATATAGGTAAATGTATTATTTATCATGGTAGGGGTAGACGCGTAGTAATTAGCACTAAATGCTCTTTTTTGACTTCGTGCTTGGGTTTCTCTTTACCAGATCGAGAATTAAATGAAATCTTTGGTCATTATTAAATCTAGGTAGGTAACATACGAGTATGTCATACTTATATCTAATTTGGGAGCTCGTTTCTTCAGTGAAATTTGTTTTTCTTGTTGTACTGCAGTATATAATATTTTTACATCCTTTTTATTAGGGTTACGTAGCCAGCGACTCACGCCGGAACCCATAAAATCCGGCAGGTGTCTGTCCGTTCGTCCGTCTGTACATCACACCTGTAAATCCTAAACGGTTCGAGTTATCTTCTTGAAGCTGTTTATAGATACAATTTTATATGCCAACAATCCAGAGGTCCTTAATTTAATTAAAATACGCCGCGACAACTTTTTTTTTTTTTTTTTTTTTTTTATTGAACCTGACACGGTTGGCTACATCACCTACAACATCCGTGATGTCAGCCCATAACACAGGGTGATCTAGGTGCCATGTCAGTGCTTCCCTTCTAAGGGAAGTCTCTAACTAAGTTGAAAATAAAAAATATAACTTTTATAGGTCGAGTAGTACCTACATATATCGATGAAAAGGTAAACGCCTAGATTACTGCAATAAAATATATGTTTTATTGCATCAAAAGTATACTAAGAAATGTTTATATTATAATAGGTATTTTGTTCTGTCTGGAGCGATTATTCTAGAACATAAAGTTCATAAATAAAAAAATAAAAATGTACTAAGTCCATTTTGTCGTTACTGCAGAAATACTATTTATTTTAGGGTTCCGTAGTCAACAAGGAACCCTTATAGTTTCGCCATGTCCGTCCGTCTGTCTGTCCGTCTGTCTGTCCGCGGTTTAGCTCAGAGACCCTTAGTACTAGAAAGTTGTAAGTTGGTATGGGTGTGCATATTAATAACGCCGACAAAGTGGTAAAATAAAAAAATTTCAATAAATTTTTTTTATGGTGGTATCTCCCCTACACGTAAAGTGGGAATGAATTTTTTTTTCACGTCTACCCCATCGTGTGGGATGTCGTTGGATAGGTCTTTGGAAAATATTGCTGGTTTGTGAAAAGCATTTTTCGATTTAGGGATCCGTTTGAGAATAACGGCAATAAAGCTTTTAAGTGCAAATTTTTTTTAGAGTCAAGTGTCCCCACCCCCTGCCAGCTAAACGGTTGTTATTAGATATGTGAAAAAATTCACAGCAGTAGTATATATATCGAAATTAAAAGGTAAATTATCACAGCTAAGTAGGCTTTACAGGTACTTAATGTAAAATTAAACTATTCATTCTCTTCATCATGGGCTCACCTGGTAGAAAAATAAAAATAATGTATGAGCTGGGCAAATATGTGCACGGGTGTTAAACTAATTCTTATAGAGCAATATACAAGAAAGTTAAAAAAAAATATTTCACAAGAGATACATTTTTAAAACTCAATGCAAAGTTAAAATTATTGTAAAATAAATAGTTTGGTTTGGCATAACAGTAATCGCTGATTTACTACACAATATTCAATTAATACAAAATATATATTTTAGCTTATTGAATCCCAGTAAGAGTCGCGACAAATGTAATAAGTTGCTTTCAAAGATTAATGTTGCTGTTAATTTATATCCACTCTCGACTGCGACAGCTGAAGAAGACAGATTAATTTATTTGGTTATATTAATGCTCACGTATCATTTTCTAGGACTGCCGTATGAAGAACAGTGTTGTCTACCAACAAAATTATTATATTTCGTAATACTTCACATAATGGCTATTCAAAATTAGTGTTGCAAAGTAGTATAGAAATTATATTAATTTTGAATTAAGTTCCGTCAGATCTGAATTTGGCCACAGTGTGCGGCGGCGGGGGCGGCGCGGAGGCGGTGGCTCGCGCGGCGGGACACGCGGAGTTAGCAGCGGGAAATTGTTAGCGACACCTGTTAGGCAACATAAGCACATCAACACATAGCTAAATGACAGTGTTGCCACATTGTTTTCTTGTAATGGGCAATCCATAGACAAATAGCAAAAGAAAATTAGCAATATTTTTTCAATGTTTTTTTAATCCTGTGGAGTCATTTATTTGAAGATACAAATTCTGCTTTTTGTATTAAAAAAAACGCTTCCAAATGAGCTCATCCGTTTGGTAGCTACAATGCCACAGAAAGACACACAGACAGAAGGAGGCGTCAAACTTATAACACCCCTCCTTTTGCGTTGGGGGTTAAAATACTTCTATCGACCTATGCACAGAGATTGAAATTATAGTTCGCAGCGACTGACGGACAAAAGTTTGCACGCCTTTAAAGTTTCAGTCTTCCTTGTTTTTCAATAGTCTAGGTACGTAGGTACCTACTAGCTGCTGGTCCCCGTAGGTAGGCAATGGTTAGGTTAGCGCCGATACCAACTCCAACGGCCGGCGCTGGCAGGGCAGCTGCCAGCTCGCGCAGTCGCTCCATCGTGCGGACACGAAATTTCTGCCCTTCGGGCTGCAGCACGAATATCTCAGCATTTCGGGTCCAGAATCGGGTCAAGCCGTAGACCCGTCTCGCCTCTGTGAAGATTTTAGGACGGGCCTCCGCGAGGAACCCAGAGACCTTGACGCCGCTCCCTTTTATTGAAACCTTCTAGGCCCTCGCGTTCGGTCCCGACGCTCGCGACCGAACGTCGAGGGAGGCACACCTAACCAATACTGGCCGCTTGCGATTAGCACTTGCTGCGCCGAGTCGATGGCAAACACGGATGTCGGCAGCGCTAACGTCAGATATGTCCAGCTCTTTTGACTTGTGTTACGATTGTACTGATGCAGTTCTCACCTTCTTTCTCTTCCACACCGTGAAACAACAACACTTTTTTCCTTGTGTTTGTTTCCAGCACGTCGAGACGCTCGCAGGTGGCAAGCTGGCGCCGCAGGCAGGCTAGAGCCTTCCACATGCCGGGGACGGGCGGCGGCCGTTGGAGCCACTTCGTCTGCGTCGAGGCGGGCGTGGAGCCACGCCACCTCCGTCCGGAACTCCGCCTTCGCCGAGTGAAGTGATGTGTAGAAGTGAGTTTTGTGCCAGTGAAACAATTAGTGATAACCAGCAGGGTATGCTATTACTTATTTAGGATGTAAGCTTCACTTTTATACAGGTTTTATTTAAATTGAACCCTGCTATATAATAAATTATAAAAAAATCTCGGACAGCTTTTTGTTTACAGTGTGGTTTCTCCACCTATCCACACACGAACGTGTGTGAAAATTTCGGTAGCTTCTTGATAAAAAAAAAAATAACATTGGTACCTATTATCTGCCAGCGCGGTGTGCTACGGATCCTTAACCCCAGGTCTTTGAATTCTTTGTATGACTATGATATCGGGAGTGACAGTCAGCGTTTATGTGTCCACTGCTGGACATACGATTTTTCTCCAGTCTTCCCGGCCATCAGCGTTCCAGAACCATTGATTGCCTCCGACGTCGTACCACCTGGGTGGTGGTCATCCCACACCCCGTTTCCCTGTCCAAGGCCGCCAGTGTAAGTCCCGTTTACTACAATAGTAATTGTCGTCACGTCAGCTGATGTGACCACTTAAAAATCAATAATCCTGTTAAAAATTTAAAATACCTAAATAAAAATACTTATATACATATATGTACTTTAGCCAGGTAAGTACATAATGTAGAATCGCGTATGCTGTTACGAACCTTGCCTTTGCTGCTTCAGTTCCTAAAGCTTCGCAACGGCGAATCTCTGCCGGAGTGTGGACCAAAAGCCTATAAGGCTTCTTTCTCGTCTATTTGCATATTTTCATCTGTTTTGTGTTGAAGTGTGTGTTATTAGTGCAGCAGCCGGAGAGGGGCTCTCTCCTAGCCACACCTCACGCGCCGCGCTATCGCGCGAACTCGTCGCCGCGAGGCGAGCGCAACCAGCCAACCATCCATCAGCCGCCAGCGCGGGCGCACGCTCATTTGGTCTTTCATATTTGTTCTACATCAATGTCATACATTTACATCAAGTAATTTCATCATACGAGAAAATAACAAGTTATCTTTCATTTATCATTTATTTTTCATAAATCTTGCCCATCGGATCGGGTAAACCAGCCTGTACTTCGAGTCAGGTAATAATCATTCCGCAATAGTCAAGAAACAGTCCAGGATCGGCGCATCGCATTGTCCCTCCGGTTTCCCGCACCATCCGCCGGCAGGAGCTTTGAGCGCAGAAAATCAATGCAAGACTCGGGGATGCAAGGACAATGCAAGAATGGGATTGGGCTGGTCGAGCACAACGGACGAACTGAACATCAGCATAAACGTTCAGAATGACCAACCCACATTTACAAAACAGGGCATACTGTCGACCATTGCGCACATTTTCGACCCTTTGGGACTCAGTCCCTCCATAATTCAGGCAAAAATCATCCTCCAAAAACATTGCCTTCACAAACTGTCATGGTACGACCCTCTACGAGAAAAGGTTGGTTCTGCTTGGATAAAATTCGTATCTCATCTGCCACATTTGGAGGTACGGATTACAAGACGAGACATTTGCGATGGCCCAAATGTCATTGAAATACACAAATTTTGTGATGTGTCTTACTTACTTTATTCGAGAAGGTTTATCGTCTTCGAGAATACAGCTCGGCCTTCGGCCTCGCTCGTAGTTACTTATTTTATTCGAGAAGGTTTATCGTTTTCGAGAATACAGCTCGGCCTTCGGCCTCGCCCGTAGTTACTTACTTTATTCGAAAAGTTTTATCGTCGTCCTGAACTCAGCTTGGAGGCCTTGCCGATAGTTTACTGAATTTCTTAGAGAAGGTTCATCGTCTTCCATAATACAACTCGGCCTTCGACCTAGCCCTTAGTTATTTACTTCATTCGAAAAAGTTTATTGTCTTCCGGAATGCAGCTTGGCCTTCGACCTCGTCGTTAGTTACTTTAATCGAGAACGTTTTTTTTATTTATTTATTTTTTAAACCCCGTCAGCCCCACTTCAGGCCGCATTTGCACTCTATGTAGGTACCTGCGCGATTATTATATGTCTGCCTATGATTCCATGTTTATGTCTACCGGTAGTCCCACGACTACCAGGGTATTTATTTTTTTCTTATGAATACGCGAGATACTTGGCGTTAGAGACAACACGAAAAAAATAGTTAAAAAATATAAACCTAAGATTGCACTTGGATGTAAATTAGGAATGGGAAATTCGAAAAAAATCATTGGCTCGAAATTCAACCCTCCGACGCACCACCCTCCACTCATAAGATCACGGATCATCCTATCGATTTCCGCAACTCACTACAAAGCATACCTATAGGTAGGTATGTAGGTAGCTACTGGTAGTGGGGCAGCTAGGCACTAGACGCTAGACACTCGCACTAGGCACTATAGCACAGGCTACAGAGAGCGAGTGTAGTGAGTGAGTGGAGCGTAGGAGTCGGCAGTTTGCAGTAACTAGCCGAATGATTTTCGCTCCACGTTCAATAGGTGTAAGCAAATTTCCGAGCGACCCGGGCCCTCGCCCAACCTGTTCCATTTCCTATCTCTGCATAATAGATAAACCTATATACGTATGTAAATAAGCGCTTCGCCTCCTATACCTAGTTTAAAGCTATAGTTATACGTAGGCTTGACAATAGTAGCCTTCCTCATACCAGAGTATTTTACTTTCTCTGGACGAGAGACCCCTTAGGCGCGTCGTGGAAGCCCCCCTGTGGGCGCAGGGCGGTGGGGGCGCCTCGCGCACCCTCGTCGCCCCCACACGCCCCCACGCTCCACTGGCCCACCGCCCGCTTCGGCCTCTCTAGTCCACCCCTGGACCACCTTACGCATAGTACAAGCCCATACACACAGAACTAACTGTGTGGACCTCTATAAAATGTGCTGTACATCCGCACACATACATACGTACATACCTTAAAATACCTAAGCGATGCCTGCGAGGTAACTTCAGCGTGTAGGGTAAATACAACCTTAGATTCTCGCCTGCCCAGCACGCGAATATAATGTATTAAATTTACATACGAAATTTGGGTACATATGTACATATAATAACATTAAAGTCTTAGGCGGAGCGTATTTTAGGTGGATAGGGGTAGATCTGATAATACCTATTAATTTTCAAGAGTCGATAATTAAAAAATTATAGGTACTAAAGTATACCTTTCACATCTCATAACTCATATTACCTAATTTACGTTCATCCACTCACCATGTATCCATAAAACCATCATTTGCTTTCTATTTCTATATAAAAAATAATAAAAAAAGAAGAAAATATTAAAAAACATATCTATCAAATCATTATTTCTCACTTGACTGAAGACGCCACCGACATCGGGGCGAAATATTTCATTAATAAATGTGCTTTTTTATTATTATTAATAAAATATGTGTTTTACATAAAAATTATAGGTAAAAACATTATACATAATTAAAGTTAAGATCATCCATTTATTTATTACCTACTTGTAATGTTTCTTCTTTACTGTAATAAAGATGCTCAGAAGTTAAAGAATTGTGTATAGGTTAGAACTGAATAACTTTCGCACATCATCTTTCAGGTATGGGCGGGGCCCGCGGGGGCTCCTAGCCTTCTTTGTCTGGACAAAATATCTCATCTTTTCTACTATTATAAAATGTATCGTCTCTCTGTCTACAGATACATCTAGGTATGTACTCGGAAACAGCTGGACCGCTTTACAAGCTGTTTTCAGTAATCCAATCGGACACACTCGGAAAGATTTTAGGACTGTTTGGTGTAAAGAATTTTAATATTTAGGTAAGTATACCTAATTCGAAATCTATGATTTCATTCTTAAATATACCCATTAAAACTTTCATATGTTATATATATGTTCATTTGACATTAATATTGTTTATTGTTTATTGTTAGTCGGAGTGGATGGATGAGAAGAGCGGAAGACCGCGTGTGGTGGCGTGCCTTGGGAGAGGCCTATGTCCAGCAGTGGACCGATACAGGCTGATGATGATGATTGTTTAATATTGTTAATATAAGTCTTTTTCTCAATGTGTAGATGGTTTTTATAGGTATACAAGTATAGGTAATGCATACACATAACCTAGGTACGTGTATAGAATACCCATGGTGGTCGGTATTTTATCTATATGTACATATAATAAAATTGTAAAGGCAAAAAATCTGTACTTTGTTGAATAATATATAAATATATTTGTACAGATTTTTTGCCTTTGAGTTTTTTTCCAAATTTGGAAGAAAACCAACAAGGGCGACTTAAAATGAGTAGGTAACTGAACATATTAGAACAGTTTTTATTTTGTTGACTGTCTGTTTGTCTGTACGCGCATCACGCAAAACCCTCTGAATGGACTTTGACGAAACTTTGTATAGTCATAGTGGCCCGGAATAAGATAATATTAAAATAAAAATATTAATAAAAATGATTAAGAATTATAGGTACTTAAACATTATTACGCGTCTAAAATCACATAGTCCGAAGTACAATTTTTTTATTTAGAAAGTAAGTCCGTAACTAAGGGCGAGGTAGGCTTGCCAGATCCGAGATTCATTTTCATGTGGTTCTGAAAGAATAATTTTGTGTCCACGTGGACGAAGTCGCGGGCAACAGCTAGTTAGGTAGGTAATCAGAGCACATAGTAGGTAACTATCGCATTCGCATATTGTTCATATCGGCAATGCAATGGTGAATTCATTATTTTAACTCAGGAAGAGCCCATGAGACTTTTGTTCGGTCTAGTCTGTCGTCGTCGGTCAGAAATGTAGAAAACGTTGATATTATATAACCCTATAATACAAAAGGGTAGAAAAGAATACCTACCCCGCCCCGCTCCTATAGTTAATTTGTAGACTTTAATTTAGTAGATGCACGCGTACCCATATCTAATAATATTATAGTTAGTAAATATGTACATTTATAATGTTTGCGAAATTATTTTATTTTTATTATTACCGACCGAGTAAGTTTTTATCCTGAGTATTCTAGACGAACCAAAACCCTATATTATAGGTAGGAGGTAGGAGCTAGCTACCTTTGATTCTATACCCCTCTTATTAAGAGGGGTATAGAATCAAAGGTAGCTAGCTCTTTACAACTTTTTGGCGAAACGACATATGAATGCACAATTTTTCTTTCTGTATATATGTATGTATGTTACTCTATAACTCTTAAACCGATCATTCGAATTCGATTAAACTTAGTACAAGCACATTTAACTATACATGACACAGGATAGGCTAAATAAAATTCAGTTCCGGTTACGCTAAGGTGTGGCTCCTCAGCAATAAAAACATAAGCAACCGATTTCGAAATCGTATTTCATATCATACAATTTGGCTATTGAATTGTCATAAAAACTGCTTCAAAAGCAGCTCTTTCCATTAAAACATAGTTCAGAAATTAACACTAACAATCAAAAACAGCGCCCCATCCGTTTAGTTTCAAAACTAGCACTAAGCAAAACTGTCCAATAGGAGAGCTCCATTAATCCTAACAAAGTAACGGGCCATTTAGAATAAACTGGATCTGAATAAACATTTTTTTTGGTTTACCAAAAATTTGCAAAAGTTGATAGAGCTTTCTTTGATTCTATGTACCCCTCGTAGATCCGTTCCGTGCCGATCGCTGTTCTGTATGGAGATTTTTATTAGACGCCATCTATCGGCGACTCTGCAAAACACTGTTGTTATTCATGCATCCAAACATTACATCGACTCGAGCGCCATCTTGATATGATCTTTGAATCGACGTCTTGTGACGAGCACCAATTCGCATAGATGTCGCTTTTCGAGATCAAGGTAATATTTTTTTATTTGACACTCAAATTTAAAAAAAGTTTATTTATTTATTAGTTCGAAAGTTTTCCATCCACTGCACTGTGCTACAAAAGATATATAATAATTATGTATAATATATATTAAGTATAGGATTATGCCCGCACTCCCATGTTTTCATTGCGCTCTTCGCGCTATCATAATGGATGAGATAGGATAGTTTGGAATTTGAAGGGCACTTTTCGGAAAAATAAATAACAAACTGTTTCGAGAGAAAAATGTATTATTAATAAATAGAATGGTACATATTATATTCATTATAATCTAAATTATTGAAGTTGATGGTTTCTTTCCAATTCCGAAAACACAAAACAAATTATTTTGTTTTCTTTTAAGTACATTGACAAATTCAATGTTTTGTGACAAAATAGCAATATTTTTTGTCCTTTTATTAAAACATTTGTAAATAGGCACATAAAGAAGGTTGAGGGGTGCTATTAATTAAGCGTCTTGGTGTGAAGTTGACACAAAACATATTGATATGATTACGTTAAAAAAAATTTAATTGAACATTCATGTATTTTCATCGAAATTCGAAATTGAAAAACACATTTAGATTCGTCAAGCAAAAATTGATATGTAATGAGCGTGCTTACACGACAAACTCGCAGAGAAAGGATCGCGGGTCCTTCATACCTAAAGCAGGAACAATACGGAAACCGTGAACCAAATGTTTATATGTTACCGTAGATACATAGCTGAATTCAGTAACAATGTGAAATAACTAGTCAATATGCGAAGTGTAGGTAAATAGGTATGTTGGTCCGCATCAATGCGCTAGTCACCGCGGGGACGTGGCGTGCTGCGTAGTGCTGCTGCCATGCTCCTGAGTTTTGTATTATATACTTCGGTATTTTGTAATGATACTAGTAATAATACAAAGTTATCGATACTACTGAACACTTCGCGTATGTACTAGTTAAGTATTTCGCGTTCTTACTGATTTCGTCTAATTAAGAGCGTTCCGTGCAAAATGACAGGCGACGGTGCTGCCACTCAAGTAAATAATATATATCTCTTAAACAAAGCCATAACTGGAAAAAAACAAGCCATGAAGCTGTAGTTGATTTTGATTATGATATTCTAAGATAGTTAAAACAGTTTTGTATTGCTCTGATTATCCATAAACACAATAACGGATTACGGTGGCCATCGTAATCCGTTATTATGATTGTGCATGAACTGAGCAATACAAAACTGTTTTCAGTATCTTAGAATATCATAATCAAAATCAACTACAGCTTCATGGCTTGTTTTTTCCAGTTATGCCTTTGTTTAAGAGATATATATTATTTACTTGAGTGGCAGCACCGTCGCCTGTCATTTTGAACGGAACGCTCGTAAGTATTTACGGTAACATATAGGTGCATTATAAGCTCCTGTTCGCGCACCTCGCTCGTCCCTCTCGCTCCATTATTGAACTCTAAACATGTATGTTCCGTATCGTCCTGCAGATACAATTGTGCCGCACGTGCTTGCAGACCCTTAAATAGTATACAGAGATAAATAACACTAACAATTTTAAATTTGGTCCGAGAAGTAATTCGACCACATACATATGTATAAGTAATAAGTTGACATAAGACTTACAACAGTATGCGACGACGCGACGCAGCGCGACAACCGATGATGCTGTTAGAGATTGAATAGCACACCTCGGCTTAGCTTATACTCTTATCAATGCAGATGAAAAATATAGAATAATAATAATATTACACTTCAAGCCACTTAATGTGTAGTAAGGGCGGACTTATTGCCATAAGCAATTTCTTACAGTCAACCTGGTGGACCTACAGTCTCACATGAAATCCGAACCATGGAGCAGCTGGTGAACGTATGCACGTACATTTTTCTCAGAAAAAACTCATTGCCACACGCCGCCGACCGGATTCAAACCTCGGACCTCATGCAAGAGAAGCCGACGCCCAGACCACTCCGCCACTATACTGGAGTGTGACATACACAGACGATTTAAATCTTCGTCTGTGGTGACATACGAGTATCGAGTAGGTAAGTACATAAAACACTATCGAGTCATGTACACACTTCGAGGTAGGCAGTTAGGTACAGCATTGTGGATATCACAAAAGCCATAGGACATTGTAGGTACGCACCGATCATTTCAAATCAATTTCAAACTGAAGGAGTTATAATAATTTTAAGGGAAGAGGGTGAAGCTTAAAAGTGAGATTAGCATGTAGCTACCCATGTAGAGATAATATTCAAGAAGCACAACGTTCGCAACTAGATATTCGAGTAATTCAATAGTTTACATTATAATCTCAAGGTGGATTTAGTTAACACAAGTTTGTTAAATTTTTATGTTAATTTAAGTTTGAGTTAAATATTCTCATGTAATTACAAGCAAGTAAAAAATTAGCACCCATGTACAATGCTAGCGTCAATCTAACAGGCCGGTGCCGCTAAATATATAGCTATGTGAATTTTGGCTATCGTTCCGTTATTCGTATTAGTTCAATAGGCAAAACATAAATCCAGTCTTCATCGAAACTTAATTTACTGGAAGACCACAAAAATAATGTGCAGTAGGTCCGTCTGACACGACCACTAGCGCTTCACTCAACCTCTAGTGGTCTAACCCAACACCTAGCTCCTTCCAAGTTACGAGGGATACAGTTTTATAAAAGCTATGAACTTAAATTTTGTAATGTACAAGCAATTTTTGTCAGATCCTGCAAAACTAAAGTATTTAAATACTTCAAATTGTTAAACCAGAAACAAAAATTTGGTTTTTATTATATATAAGTTAAATAGCGTCAATAACATGCCAATGATCCAGCGATAAAATGATTTAAGTATATATTAGTATGCATTAGGCATATACTTTACCAATAAAAATATCATCAAATCCTAGCATGTGTGCGGTAGTTAATAATAAGTTGAGTTAGAAATTGTGCAGAAATGTAAAAAAAAACACACAAACAAATGGTTTAAATGAAGTTAGTAAGGTGGGTATAATAGAAAAAGAAGAAAATGGTTTTGAAACCAACTATCTATACATTTATGCTAATCCAAAGGATAATCTAAAAATTCTTGAGGTCAAACAAAATGAAAAACTTCTTTTATGTATATAAAAACAAAACGTTTTCCACAAAGCTTAAAAAATATATATAACGTGGAAGGTCACATTTTCTTATTTATCCATGTTTTGGAAAATATGTCTTTCAACATTCAGTAGATGTCTTTTATGTTGATTTTGTTTTAATGAAGATAGCTGCACAGAAGAAAGGTAAGCAAGCAGTGGCGTCTTAATTCACAATGTTACCATCGAACAACAATATGATACATTGCATTTCTCTTATGTAGCATAACTGGATTAAAATATAAAAAATGCATTCAATTGTGCAAATGTTAAGAATTTAATAATACATTTCACATTGTCTGTAAGTGTAGCTTTGGGGCTACTGTAGAACTTGAATAAAAGTATCAACATCAATGCATTAAAGTTAGGTATCATATTGTCAAATTGTAATATTAGAAGATAAAAGAGGACATTACAAGATAAACACAATCGTAATAATATATAGCACATAATGTATATGTACCTACAGTTGTACTTATAGGTCAGTACTTTCCTCTCAAACATTAACATTTTAAAAGTCGGGCGCACTATTTTTTTACAAATTTCGAAATAATTTAAAATGTTCTGTAGTAAGTGTGTCGATACCTAGTGTACCTAGTTAGAGTAACATAGGTAATTATTGGATTATACTATCTAGTTTTGCATGTCAACGAGTGAGACTTGTAAAAAGTGTAAATGGTGTCACATCTACATATACAGTGTGGTGATATTTTATAAATGTAAGTAAATAATCTACTCGCAGCCCTCACAGTATGATAATTTGTATTTTAATTTGAGTCTGCAATATTATTTTGTTGTTGTCCATGTGGACCAGCCATGAGTTCGCAATTAGTCGCCTTCGGCGTAATCAGTGAAGGTTTCCCAGTTTTCGAATCAAGCATCTACGTACCACTTTATTTTATAGTTGGATGGATAGTTAAATTAAGAGGAAAAATTAAACAGCTGCTAACTTCGTATTCAATTTCATATTTGTCTAAGTAAACAATTTTTTCATGGTTAATTTGGGAGGAAAGTGCCGAACATCTCAGATCGTCATTCGAATCACACATCATCAGTTTACATAGATATAAATTTAAACGAAAGCACAATTTAAAGTGTGACAACATTAAAATATTTAGACTATCTAACTTTATTACTAATCGAATGGAAAGCGTATTTATTCTCAATTAAAAACTGCAGAACATTTAGATTTAGTAGCAGATCATATTGAGACGAACATTTGGCTTCTTGTAGTTATGTTAGTGAAATAGATATTAACTGATTCAAAGTGAATCAAACGGAGCGAGGAGTGCCGTCTAGCTCCAATAGTATGCCAGGAGATGTTTCTTCCGTGTGGATTATTATTATGAATCCAACAGCTACCATCTATGCAGATTTTAATTATCGAGACGCACACAGGGACTTCTGCAAGATTTGCTCATCTCTATTACTTAAAATTTGTTTTAAATTGATACTAGTTTGTTTTATATAATATCATTAAGTTTAGTGTGCACATGATTTAGGATCTCGTGGCGTTCTGACCCATTCTCAGGACCCACTGTCAAAAAGAAAAAAAAATTGTGGCGTTTCGACCCATTTACATTTAATTTTGAGAGGCGTTCTGACCCACTTACCAGAATACACAGATACCTACAGTAAGTGAACTTCCTTTGTGGCAATTTGCAAACCTCCTATCATTTCTGCTGCCCTGGTACTTTATTTCCCATTCCCAGCTTACCAAGAATCGATTGAAGTGGTACAGAATTATTCGCCATATGTGTCAGACTGCAAATTGCTGAATAAGTCCACATCACAAACGTTTTTCTGAAGGTAACCACAAACCATACTAATTTATCAAACTGAAAATTGCCGAAAACGACCAAATCACAAGTTTTACTGAAGGTTACTATGGTGAACACCATAGTATTATGCTGATTTTTCGAAAACCACTGAACCAATTTCGATAAAATTGAAATGGGACCACCACGGAAGTATGACCTAACTAACAAAAAAAGAATTTTCTAAATCAGCCCTCAATTGACGGAGAAATCGCGTAACAAACATACAAAAAAAAATTAAAAAAAAAACATACAGACGAATTGAGAACCTCCTCCTTTTTTGGAAGTCGGTTAAAAATAAATAATATATAAAATAAAATGTGACCAAATTGTTCAGAAAAAAATGTGACATGAAGTTATTTTTCTTAATATCGAATAGAAAATGGCCAGTTACCAGTTACCTATCTGTAGCTATGAGATAATAAATATTAAAAAAATATTTAGTTTATTATGAACTATGTATCTAAATAGAAGTATTATATACTGGTGTTGTATGTTTACTGTGCTGAATTTTCAGCACAGTAAACATACAAAACCAGTATAGAATACTTCTATTTGGATACATCGTTCAAATAAACCGTTCCTTCCACTCTGCACTACCAAGCTGCACTACCAGTAGTGCTGTTTGGAATTTTTTTCCCATCTGCACTACTGTACTACAAGCTGCGAAACCGGTAGTGTCGCTTGGAATTATTTCCTCCCGTTTGCACTAATGAGTAGTAGTGCACAATGGAATTTTAAAGAGCCTTACTTTTTCATTCCCAACTGCACTACCAAAAGATTGTATATACGAATCTTTGGTGCTATGTTTTTTTTCCGGAGTGTATATCAGATTAAACAACACAACAACAAAAAACAACAAAAAATTCAAATTCTTAATTTTCAGAAAAACATAAATATAACATAAGTAATTAATAAATGTATTTAGTTGTATGTCATTATTATTATTTATGTTTTATTGTTTACAAGCTGTGCCCGCCGCTCCGCCCGCTCTTATATTTCACTTCACTGCTAACCTCATAAGCCATTTAGCGTGATAGTAAGTAGCCTATAGTTGATGGGAAAAATCAAGCTATCCGTAGAATTTTGTTTTATTAAAATCGGTTCAGTGGTTCTCGAGTTATAAGCGAACAGACAGACATACACTCAGACACTCAGACACTCAGTCAGAAAGCAGACGTTGGATTTTATTATAGGTAAGGATAGATTAAAAGAAAAAAATCTCTCATTTAATTTCCCGCACTACCCACCTACACTACTCACAATCTCAGGCATGACTGGCAGACATGCATTTAGGCTTTAAGTCCACCTTTTGTTATTTTTTGTGCAATAAAGTATTCAAATGGTCAGAATACAGTCACCGTAATTAAAGTGGAAACCCGAAGACTTCTTGGTAAGCTGGGAATGGGAAATAAAGTACCAGGGCAGCAGAAATGATAGGAGGTTTGCAAATTGCCACAAAGGAAGTTCATTTACTGTATCTGTGTATTCTGGTAAGTGGGTCAGAACGCCTCTCAAAATTAAATGTAAATGGGTCGAAACGCCACAATTTTTTTTTCTTTTTGACAGTGGGTCCTGAGAATGGGTCAGAACGCCACGAGATCTGATTTAGTTAGGGTGCGAGCGTGAAGGAGAGTTGGAGTAATAGTTCAGTGCAGTGACGCGGATGCGGCTGAACACTTCTATTAGGTACATATTACATGCTCCATTCATTTATATGACAAATGAACACGCAGCATGTTTATTATTGCTACTGCCTAAAGTCATTCGTTATGTTTGCTTGTCAATGTCACATGCCGCCAACAATATTAGATAAATCTAGGCGACATTTGACACTAGACACCACGAAATGTGATACTAAGGTATGGGTGTGCCATATTTCATAGGTACATACAATTATTCAATTTATAAAAATATATTTTTAAACTTTTAATGCTTCAGAATTTCTGAAATACAACACAAATATTGATATTCACTCTATAACAATTGAGTAGGTACAGAAGACAACACTAGAAAATTGTGTTTAAATGGATATTTACATTTTTTTTTCACAAATTATTAAAAGAAAAAATTTATAGGTAGAATCTACCTACCTGGTAAATAATGAAAACAATATAATTTTACAGAGAAAGAGGGAGAGAGTAAGGAATATAATTTAATAGAACATTTGAAAAGTACAACTGAAGTAAAGAATTTAAGCTGTAGGTACTGCATGTCATGACAATGAGCGAAAAAAGTTCTTAAGATACGCTGCATTACAGAATAGTTGCCCGAGGTGTCAAAATACGATCCTGATAGCTGACGCCAAGATATAGTGTCAGCATCGAGGAGGTAAGTAAATCAGTTTATAGCAGCCGTTGAAGTCACACTCTCAATACATTGTGTTGTGTGGACATAACGATTCTTTTACTATTAATTTCTCTTTTCTCTAGCAATAAACTAAATTTTGAGATAAAGAAGTTAACACATTATTGCATTGTGTTTCACCGATGCAGAACACGACGCGACGCGACGACAGGCGATTATTCTATACAAGAATATGAACAATTTTTATTGTACAAATTGTTAATCAGTCGTTAAAATTACATCTACCTACTTGTTCACCCGACATGTGAAGGGAAATTGAAAATAGTTCATTGCAAACAATTGTACAAAAAAGTTGTTCAGATTCAGGTACCCCTATCTTGTTGATGAAAACTGGATATAGTATTTAAAATAATGTAAAAATAGCTATAATAAAATAATAACAAAAAAAAAAATTCTGAAAAGCATATTACCTATAAGAAATTATACAGAAACTAAGTTAATAAATAAGACTTTATAAAGACTATATATATAGCTTACTAATAAAATTAATTGTCAATAATTTAACTACATTAATTTTTTTTTTCTTATAGTATGATTTAATTTTTCTAAATAAGTGTGATTTTTATTCCGATGTAAAATTGCACATCAAGTTTTTTCAATGTATAGGTAAGTACCTACTGCAGAAAGCTAATTCAAGCAGATGTCAATATACTTAAAATATAATTTAAATTAAGCTAATAAACTATGTCATAAATTAATATTGTGATGTACAAAATTTAATTAAATCAATCTGTCTGGACAGAATATTTAACTAAAATTTAATTTTCAAGTGTGAGTGAAATGTAGGTAGGTACAATTCTTGGAGTTTTCTCAACCCTTTGAAATCAGTTGGTGCAATCAGTATGCACATCTGCAATAGGTAAGTAACTTTGTTGATATGACACTATAATAAAATATGATTCATATAGGGAGGTAGTTTTGATCTGTGATTTTAACGAGAGCATTCTCAAGAGGGTAACATTCGTGCAGACGGACAACGTAACGGCAGCCTGGTAAAGGTATGAAGTCCTAAGATTAATACAAAGTTTTCCTTCGCAGATTCCAGATTCCAGAACATATTCGTGAAATAGTTGATATCATGATAAATATAAAAATATTCCTAAAGTAAATAAAACCTAACTATAATGTCACCAAAAAATCACTATGTACAGTACCCGGCAGTAAATGATGAACATCGAGCTTTAGAAAGAGACAATGCGATTGTCGAGTGTCGTCACTGTCGCACGAACTCGCACGTCTATGTATTGTCTCTTTCTAAAGTTCGATGTTCGTTATTTACTGCCGGGTACTGTATATCCATTTCTATATACAAAAGTCATCCAACAACAATAAAATAAAAATTTATAGCAAATGACACCTGCTTGAATGTCATCATAAATCATGTACTCAGGTACAGTACGCGGCAGTAAATAATGCACATCGGGCTTTAGAAAGAGACAATCCGGTTGTAGAGTCGTCCCTGTCGCACAGAGACGTGCTAGTTAGTGCGACAGAGACGGCGCTCTACAACCGGATTGTCTCTTTCTAGAGCCCGATGTGCATTATTTACTGCCGCGTACTTGCTTACTTACATATAAAACAAAACATAGACGGAACAAATAAACAAATTGTATAGAAGCACATAATCCCTTCACAAAGAATTTGAACAGACGAATCGCAAGCATAAAACGATTGATGACTTACCTACTAGTGTAACCAAACTCACATAGTAAATAGCTATGCAATTTCTGAGTTGTAACCTCCGAGTTACTATTTCCCACTTTTAGACAAATTCTATATGCGGCTCTCTTTTTTGCACTGTATTATTGCAAAATATAACACAATATGGAATTTCTGTATATTATAGCTTCATTAATAGTTTCCGTGACAGTAATGAACGGCGATTGATGTGTGGCGGAGACCAAGTGCGCGGAACTACGCTTACTTGTGGTACGTGTTTACCTCCCACTTACGACTTCTACGAGTATTTTTATGCTCTGCACTCGCAACCATCCTACGTGCCTTGCACTTCATTTTGTCAAAAAAAAAACATTTAAAATTTTTTATTAAGTGCAAACGTTGTTCAGGCACAGAGGGTTCTGTAGCTATTTCCTACTTGTACATAACCGCTGCCCGTCCCACCAGCCGCGTCTGATCTCGCACCCCGCCCGCACCGTGCATCCGTGAGGTGCTTGCTACTTCACTCAGAAGAATGTAATTTTATCTCTGTTTACGAGAATCATTCTTCAAATTAGTTTTCATGTCGTAAGCACAATATTGTACATTTAAAAAACTTTCATTTTTTTTTGTGGATTTGTTGAGTCTTTTGTTTTGGAATAATCACCTCAGACACGGCAAAACTTTATTATCACTTTTTTTTTATGCAACTCAAAAGTATTGCCCTCTCATTGATACACAACTAAACCCATTAAAAAAATAGAAACTTGTTTTGCAGCCCCGATTACTTTATCATAGTTGAGTACCCCTGACATTGATTACCCCTGCAAAGTTGTTGCCTCCCAGAAACCTACAATCATTTCAAGTTTCTAAACTACCTCAAGCCGCTTAGAGGTTCACAGGTTGTGACAGAGAGACGTACACTTGACCGATTTAAAAAACAAGAACTATTTCTGATACAATGTTTGGTTAGCTGCCATAAAAAAATAAGATTTTAGTTCATATTTTCATTTTATGATAGATCAATTTGATTAGAATTGAAGAGCAACGGAATGGCCTGAACAAATTCTTTGTGAACCGACTAGGATATTACTGAGAATGAGTTCGACGTCACAGAACCATTTCGTAGACGTAGGTAATCTAGAATGCTATATCACTGTTATGTTTCATGTTTCATTCATTGTGATTGTGTAAGAATGCATTTTAGAAATTTGTGCAAGAATAATAAATTATTAGCGCAGTATGTGTGACTATATCTCAAACGTAAGAAGAAAATCTTAAATGTACCTCTAGAAAATCTACAGATTCAGTGAAGGAAGAACAAAACTCAGTTCACCACAAGTTGCATTTTGTATCCCTATTAATAAAATGTTGTCGCGTCTGTGTATCCTCAAGGCAGTTACCCTCGAATTCATACATAGTTAGGGCTAGCTTGCCCGTTCCAATATGCAGTTGGTTTAAGGAATTCATTTTAATTATATTATTACGAACACCTAACCTTTGGAAGAAATTTGAGCGTACTCTAAGAAGCGCTATGTTAATTTATCATAATAATTTTTGTCAGACAAGCGAAGATGTATTGAAATTATATATAACTGTAGGTACGTTATGGTATGACAGCGGCATGGGTGGGTAGGGTGGCAGGCAACGAGCGCTCAGTACTGTCAGGTTGTAGCTCAATGCACTGCCACACACCTCATGAACCCTTTCTCCAGCACCAGTAATTGATAAATCTTTGAACAAAAATGCTCCCTAAGGCTTTATCCTTAAGGTTCATTTTGTTTTGTTTATCATCACTTATATACAAGCGATCGGGGCTGCCGCGGCGACGGTGAATGTTGTTTGAACGAGTGGTGAAGTGGTTTTGTCTCGCACCCAATAGGGGGTGGTTTGACTTAGTATTTAAGGTATCACTGAGCCTGGGGGTCGCATTGTAACAGTCGCACGATGGACGGGTCGCTCTTGGCGCCTTCGATGAACTCCTCGAGGGACAGCTTTCCGTCCTTGTTGCGATCCATTTGCCTAAATATTTTGTCTGTCCTCTTCTCCGGTGTAGACTCGTCTTCAGGCATCTTCATCACGGAGCCCACCATCTTGTATATGGCCTGCAATGTTCAATTGTTTGTTACTGGAATGTTCATAGTCAGTCTGCTAACCACAGCACAGGGAATTAACTTGATGCTGTGCCGAGATATCTATTGTGCCGCACAGTATCTACATTTCGGCTACATATCTGGCGTTCGTCATTTAGGTGGAGGCGGAGTGCCTTTCACTCGTCTCTCATCCTACCAGTATGACGATAAGTACGCCACACGTTTTAACGACAATTGCCAACATTACACTTAGGTACAGACAAAATAACAATACAGAAAGCTAAACAGTTTCTTATTAATTTGAGCGTTCTCATCCACCGGTCGTGTCAGTGTGAGCAAAATGTCGGCGTTGTTTGGAAGTGTAGGTACCTATAGTATTTCCGGAACGATCAGCATCACTGCAGTCTTTGTTTATTCATTCAATTGTCAATAATTATTATTACTCTTGGACAAGTCAACAAATTTTTAACCACCATTCTCCATACATTAACTCAGCGTGAAAGAAAGGGGGAAGAAAACTCTGTTCTGCCGCCAATGTTAAAAATGAAAATAGAATGAATAGACCTTGGCACGCTACTTCCACCGAGTCATGCAGCAGGTGGGTCTGCGTGCCTTACTTGCTGCTTGATCGATTGAATCTTGTTCGAATACTTTGCGAAACACGGTGTTCGGTGTTGTTCTGTAATTGACCAGAGTTCTTGCAGCACAACACCGGTTACTCTGCTTACCCCGATTGTCGGGATTCAGCGTGTGTGATATGTATGTATATGTAATGAATAGCATGTGCGATGCATCAGTGGCGGTTCCCCAGGTGAAGCAAGTGAAGCACCGCCTCACTTAATTATCTTGAAAGTAAAGAAAAAAAAAACATTTCAAAATATCAAGAAAGAAAACTTAAAAAAGTCAAGTATATCCGATCCGAACTGATCACAATATTAGCGCGGCGGCGGCGCGGAGGAGGCGGAGGCGGCTGGTGCGACGCGCGCGACGAAATACGTTAAAGATGTGTTAGTGCATCAACACCACCAACACAGCACGCACACACACACAGACGTGACGTGTGACGTGTCACGTACGGCATGGCATATGGTGACTCACCCCGGTCCGGTACGGCGACGAATCGCTTATTTTGATATCGCTTCACCAAGCGTAAAGACAACAGGTTGACCTTGGAGGCTTTGGATGTAGGGAGCAGCTGAGGCTCTGATAAATGGCGCCGGACGAGACATCTATATCCAATTAAAAGAATGCAGAGCGAGATGGGGCGATTCACGTTTTCTATAAGTCGGTTTGTTTTACCTCCGTGAGATGGCGAAATTCGCACTAGTTACGGTAAGTTTCATAGCTCAATGGTATATGCTTTGCTTTTCAATATAGTGACGTTGGTTCGAATCTCACTTTTGCGAATTCTTTTTTTTTTGTTTTTAGGGTTCCGTATCCGGTACGGGACCCTATTACTAATCCTACGCCGTCTGTCTGTCTGTCCGTCCGTCCGTCTGTCTTTTTTTTATGTAATCCGGTATGGGTGGCTGAGCCGGAGGGGCCAAAGCGCATGCTCCGACCAGCCAATATCACCTCCGAGAAGGTAGGTGCCATACCGGAGACTTCCCTGGATTGCTGGCTATACTAGACTAGAGGAGAACACAGCCGAGGCTGCTATGCGGCAGCAGCAGGTGTAGGTATGCATACACGTAAATTTTTTCGTCAGAAAAAACTCATTGTTACACGCCGACCGGATTCGAACCTCGCACCTCTCGCATTTGAAGCCAATGCCCAAACCACTCGGCCACCCGCCGCTTGTCTGTCCGTCCGTCTGTCCGAGGCCTGTATCTCTTGAACCGTAATTTGGTAGCCCGTTGAAATGTTCACAGAAAATGTGTTATTATGGCCGATATAACAAAAAATAATGAAAATAAGAAAAAGTAAAAAACTCACGGGGGTTCCCATAGATGGCGCGCGCGCATACACTTTTTGGTTTCAAAAAGTGTATGCGCGCGCGCCATCTACCAAATAGATGATGAATCATTTTCTAATCGTGACTAACTAATATGAAGTATTTCATAACACGCCATCTAGATGGCGTGGCGTGTTATGAAATTCATCTAGTGGCGCTAGCCGTGACATGGCGATACGGTACCCTCGGTGCGCGATTCGATAGTAGTTTTTGGTTAAGTATTGTTAGGGCCAAAAAAAATTAGGTTTAGGTTTTTCAATATCATAAAGTAATAGCAATGTAGGTGGATTTTTTAGTCGCCTCACTAAGATTTATAGGTCAAAGCCGCCACTGCGATGCATACCGTGACAATCTCAAGCATCTCCTGCCGGGATATGTAGCCGTTGCCGTCCAGGTCGTACATGGAGAAGGCCCACTTGAGCTTCTGTTCGAGCTTGCCCCGCGACGTCACGCTGAGCGCGCAGAGGAACTCTCGGAAGTCTATGGTGCCGTCGCCGTTCGCGTCGAATGTTCTGAACACGTGCTCTGCGAACTGTGTTGCATATTACCTTTTAGTTTTAGATTTTTTTTTTATTTATTCAAAGTCACATTTTTTATTCCGTATAAATATTTATATTAATTCGATATAATTATAAAACAAATGTATAAAATATTTATACAAACAGAATAAAATATAAAAAACGGTAAAAAGGGATTATTGTTTTTATGGAAGCTGACACGGTTGGCTACATCACCTACAACATCCGGGATGATAGCCTATAATAACTTGGTAAACTAGCCGCAACGTTAGTGCTTCGCTTTGGTCGTACCGGCTACACTATCTACACTGGACGGAAAACACAACTATTTACATAGCCGCTTCGACCGACTTTTCATTCAGTGCGGTGGTACCAGCCCGGGCGGGTTAAACCCTAACACCTAGTAGGTAATATAAGAAGGGAGTCATATCCCTTAGTCGCCTTTTACGACATACACGGGGAGAGTGCGGTGGGGCTATTCTTTTAAAGTACCGCCCCACACGGTACAAAACCTCTAATCCAGTTATGATTTGAATTTGAAAACTAAAATTCCCAGTGTTTCTGTGGATCTTGCCCATCATGTAAAAAGTTCATGCGTTCAGTAAAACATATTCTATGCAGATAAAGTTTTTCTTAAGAACGTTCCCACTGTCACCAAATGTTACTTCACACCATCGCCATCATCTTTGTAGACTCTTGGACCTCGTGAAGCTCTTGTGAATGTTATTTTCTCTAAAACTTGGAGATTGCTCTATAGCTTCGTCAAACATTCTAACGGTCCAGTTCTTCGTATAACCGCCATCTTGTGCGCTGTCGTCTTGAATACTATCATCTATGGTGCATCCTTGGCTCCATAATCGAAATACCACAATTTTGTACCGAGGGAGGGTTGCACCATCCCTGCCCATCTAACGTTGAGCTTAACCGCGAAAAGACGAGCAAAAATATCCGACTTCTCCTTCGCGAGGATAGCGAGTGATCCATCAGGACATTCCAGCTAAGTTAAGAAAGAAATAAGAAATAAGCAATATTTATTTTTTTCCCTACAGCAGAAATTTAACGAATTTTAAGTTGTAGGAGAGGGACAGAAGTTTCGACCAATACAGTTGGCGATAGCCCAGAATGCACGGCTGCCAGTCGGACAGCGCACTAGCCTCTCGCCAATTTGTACGTTCGTGCTTGAACTAGGTCGATAGGAGCGTCAAAAAAGTTCAGAATAATTTTATGAACAAATGCCAGCATGATATTACGGAAATTATCGCAATTCGTTATATCTCTCGATCAATTTTTTTTCAAGCTAAGTGAAGTTAAGTGCTAATTCGTAATTGGTGCGAAATATAGTGACATTTTTAAATACCTACGTGGATGTATTTGGACTGCTCTTGTATTTATTGCGTTGAAAAAAATATGTATTATACATAGTGCACGCACTATAATCACGGAAACACTAAGTCTGAAACTCACCTTGCTAGCATCACCGTAGGGAAAAAAGTTCCCGTAAATTTTCTTAAACTCCTCTACAGACAAGTGCCCGCTTGGGCAGTCCTTTAGAAATCCTTTGTACCATTCTTGAATTTCAGCATCTGAAAAAATTTACAGATTCAGAGTTTCGAACAAAAATAAAATGTATCAGTCTATAAGGCCGAAGAGACCAACCTTGTGAAATCATTGCAGCTTTTTGAAGTAGTTTGATATAATAACAATGTGTATTAGTTTTAACAGAGAGAAAGAGAGAATAAAATCAAGAAAGAAAGAAAGGTGTAAGCACGAAATAGTCAGTTGCAGAGCATCAAATCGCATTTTCTTATTTTTTTTGCTTTTAAATTATGTAGACTTTTACCTGAAAATTCTGTATTCTGTTTCAAATCTTCCAGAACTTCTGGTTTTAATTTACTGTTCTGTTTGCCCATTTTGTTGCTTCTTGTGTGAAGTGTTGTAGAAATACGTAGGAATGAAGTTTTGCACTAAATATTACCACGCTATTCCGTCACAGACTTTTCCCTGAAAATGTATAAAATTTTAACATTGGGCCTCGTCCACACTATACACCAGTGCAGCAAATACCTACTGGGTGCAACTTGTACAAACTCCCTGCATAATGCACTAGGAATGTCTAATTAAATAAGTAATGCAAAGTTTATATAGCCAGGATTTTGTTATGGAAAATTTATAGTAAAAGTATTTCATGAAGTATAAAATTTTACAGAAATATGGATTTAATATGAGTACAAATTTCAATAGATATCTGCCACATAAATAATTCTTCATGAGATAGAATATAATATTGTTTGTAAAACTCACCTGTATGGCTAATAAATAACTTGTAACAAGGCGAGAATGCACATAATAATATGAACAGTGCAGAATTATTTGGTAGGGGAAAATCATTTTACATGAATACATTTCAAATTAATTTAATCGATTTCTGCACTGTCCATCGAATCAGAATAAGTAATGAATTACACAAATTATTATATACTATTTTGTATATTACACATGAATAGGCAAAATGTGAATCATTCAAAAATGTATTTTTAAAATAAATACTTTAAGTTTTAATTGGGACAATGTGGATTTCTTCCAACTATGACGAGTGCCTATCTACATTTATGCAAATATGACCAAATACATGGCTCACGTTAAAGTTAGGTAGGGACATTGATTCACTAAAATATACCATACTCAGTGACATCAATTACACTTTATCGGTAAAATATATTCATATATAATTTAGTAATAATTATAAATAGATATTAAAATATTTTACATTCAGACTTAGAGCATGAAGGACCTAGACAGTTTTGTTACGAGAATAGCTGTGCCAGGCCAGGGCGCAGGCGCACGGGCGCGGGAGGGTCGCGGCGACCCGCTACTCGCTACGGAGCACACGCACGCATTATTTTAAAAACTTTATATCAAATTGTATAGGAAATATTATCAGCGAAGCTCCTCGGGTTAGCTCCCTCGCTGGGCGGGCGGAGCGGCGGCGGGCGGCGCGTCTACATTCACAGTCATTTGTAATCTTTATGTTCTCAACGCTGCATAATCTCACGCACAAAAAATATTCATACTATGCAGACACCTTACTGATGCGTGCTTAGTTTTGCTTTCTGAAAATATCTATAATTTTAGCCAGTTCAAATAAACGTGAGTGACTGAATCCCGCTTACAATACTGGATTGGCTTTTGTTTTTTTCTTACATTGTTTTCAGCTTTAATTCGGTTCTTAGTAGGTAACAATGTTTGTATACGTATAACAGTGGTCTCCGTTCATTGTGATCTAAGAGAGCTTAACCGCGAGATGTTATAATCTGCACGCTTCCCCGCTCAGCGGTGACTACGTTACATGTACCTATTTGGACGATGCATTCGTAATATTTAACTCGAGATAAGAATTATAGTAATAATTTTACAAAATGTTGAAAATGATGGCAGAGAAAAGCTCACCGGGGGATAACACTTGTCGACACTGTTAAAATCATTAAACTTTTTTAGAGAATCGGCGTTACAAAATGCTAGGTAAGGTACATGCACATTGGCAAGAGGATTTCCAAATTCGTAAAAACGTGTAATTGACTTTAGTACAATATTGTGAAATACATACAGTGCATTTTGCTCATTCATACATTCTCAATAGGATCACTTTGTTCCAGCGATATGTTCCATATTATATTTATTGTTCTATTACACAATCGGACTTCTACCACTTTGTTTAATTGGTATGGTCTAATTTTACTAAACTTACAAAGATATCATTTTATAACTTGGTTATTATAACTCGTATTTTACATGTTTGATTGACAGGATTTTTGTTGCACTAAATTCGATTCAGTTACCATTTAGATGTAGATAGAGGTGAATTTTTGAGATGAAAGATGGCCATGGGGATGTAATAATTGATATACCTACAGATGGGTTTGGCTTGAGAATGGAAAAATAATCATATATTAGAGCTATTAGTAATAAATAAGTGATATCATTTTCGAAACTCCAAAAAATACGGAATGATTTCCTTCATACAAAGCGTTTTCCAATTTCTGTCGGTTCACTTACGTAGGTACCTCTTGTTTACGTAAGCTTTCAAAAGAATCATAGAGAAAAACAATGTATTTGCTAATTATAATATAGGTACATAGATTATATACCTTTATATATATAAATAATTATTATTACTCTCCGTATCCCAATTGTTGGGATACAGCATGTGTATGTATGTATGTATGAATAGGTAAATAAATATGACTGAAGCTCCCAACACGGTCTGACTAACGGGAAAATATCTTCATTTATGAAAATGATTGTCCTGATTTCATTTTGAACATGATTGGAACAAACTATTTAGGTACATATTGCCAAAAAGCCGTTTTTAAAACTATACGCTCTGCTTTTAGTGCTCAGTGCTTCAAAATGACTAGTTTTTAACTATTCTATGAAATGTTCACGACATAATGTTATAATGACTAGGATTATGGAAATCTCACAATTAAATAGGCAAAGTGTGTTAAAAGCAGTGGTACCGTACCGCTGAAGGCCGGGAGGACTGGAGGCAAATTAAAGAGGGCTATGTCTGGTAGTGGACGCATACACGTTGACTGATTGATGTTATGTACCGTGTAGCGAACCGATGATAGTAGGTACATTTTAATTTTCCATTGAAAATTTCAGTAATATTGAAAATATGAAGTAATGTTTGGGCAATAGGTAAATTGCATCATCTACAATGATATGTTAAATAATTCACCCTGTCCATACAGCTTTAATAAAGACTTTCTTAGGTTTGTTCCCCTTCACTCTATAAGAACGTTTTAATTTAGAAATAAATTTAATGGGCAAACGTTAAACGTTTTTGACCATAACATTACAAAAAGAGGTGAAAAAATTGTGCATTAACACGTATAGGTAATAATAGGTACCTAGTAGAAGGAATGCAATTATAATAAATGCACATATTTTTATGTGTTTAGCTACATCTATACCCATCAGGTTGTCCTCGATCATTTTACATATTTTTATTTTGTCTTATGCTTAAGTGAGGTGACTATCAAGTACTTAGGTAATTCGTGAGTCCAGAATTAAAACTGTTTCAATATACTAACGACATAATAATTATTATTTCTTGTGCTTTTTAGTATTAAAACACCATAGGAAAGGGGTAACGTTCATTAATCACGTGTTGGTATTTTTTAACTTGTTATTGGTGATATTCATCCTTAATATTTTGTTGTATTGCTGATAAATAAAACTATCTAACTATCACGTCAGATCACTCAAGGGAGGTAAACATAAACCTAATCAAACACTGGGGCAAAACAATATATGTAACTCACGATGGAGTGAGCGGTGAGGGGCGTAGTCAAAATGAGCGTCAAAATTCATCACGCGATTAAAGAAAGTTCCCAAGGAAGTTTTCTAAATTCTTTGTTTGTGCAACTATAGATTACCTAAAAGGTGCGGTGTACACACAACCCGTCTTATTGTGTAGTTGACAGCTTGGATATGAAGATCCCGACATTCGGGCGAATAAAATATTTCATGCTCCTTATTGCCTCCCAAAGCAAACAGCGCGCAGCGCGGGAAATAAGGAAAACTATAGACTAGACTGAAACTATAATATACAATATTATATATTATGTATACAGAATGTTGAAAATGTATAATGTATATTTCATGTTAGCACTAAAGCAGATAGATGCAAAGACGAAAATAAAGTGAATAATTAGTCCCCGGCCGGAAGATGAAGCTGGCCGAACCTACCAGAGATCCTGGTCCACGATCGTCATTTTCGACTTTGTATCTATGTAAAAAAACTTAACATAATATTATATAAATACTCCCCGCAGACATGGAGCACAATACTAACTGCTGAAGGATTGCCCAACTCATAGCTAAACTCGTTCCAGCATCAACTGAAGCACACTACAAGGGAATTATTCACAGTTAAGCTAGAATCGAGCTAGCATTAGGCACGCAAAAACAATCACTCTGCATCAGTACAACGAGGAACCCCATGCCGAATACATGCCAATACAAATTACTATAAAGAGGCCGTGTCACTTCGTCGTCTCAGTAGGAATTCAATTAACCCATAACCGATCCACGGCGGTCTGAGTACATAATATGATACAGGCGTATACGTGCAAACCGATTTTCACACCGGCTCAAATGGGAAACTAACAAACACAAAACAAATTATGTTCTCAATATAATATAGAGACAATCTCTAGAAGGCACGATAGTGGGAGAAAATATATGTGACTACAAAAAAGGCAATTCGATAGGGTAGAAAATGTTAATATCAATAGGAATAGAAACGTGGAAAAGCTTAGAGGCCTATCGGGTACATAAATTACTTCTCTAAGTACACGAGTACCTACGTACACACTAAGGCTACATAAATAAAAAAAAGTGCCAAACATTGTGGTATCTGGTCTATGTATGTTAAAATTATTAATTATTTTTAGTTAAACAGTAAAATATGTTTTATCTTCTAGTCAGTAAGAATGCTATGTGAAGAACTCTACGTATAGGTACCTAGTCCGCTATCTAATCAATTATAAAACACATTTTTACAACAATTTGAATTATTAAACCCAGTAGGGTATAAAATATCTATACATACTTCCATTGAATAAACATTTAATAAGGTTACAAGCTGAATTCGTTGTTTTTCCAATCTGCCCCTGAAGGTAAATATTATTATTTACCTAAGTTTCGTTCAGTAGTTTTTATAATTCTGAAGTATTTTTTTTTTAAATTTAGAACGCAAGAATATTTTATGGAGTTTACACGATCAATGTTATTCACATAAGATAAAGTTTATATAAAAGATAACACCTAGTCTATAAGATCGCGACTAGGTTGTAAGCATATATCTTGACCCAAATGACCTTGAATACCATTATCTACGAATGTATTGTACACAATTTTTTAAGTTAACCAACATGGGTGGCTGTGCCGAGGGACTAATGACGCGTCGACAGAGCCAAAATCACCTATCCTCGCGAAACCACGCTATTAGGCGCCATGCCAGCAGATTTGCGGACTTTTGCTCACTCAGGTCGGGAAAGAATTCGGGAAACCCACTCGCCGAAAGATTGTTCCACACCCTAGCGGTGCGACAAAGAAACGATATTAAGAACCGATGAGTTCTCAAAAGCCCAATGTCAACAACAAAAGGGTGCTGAGTCTCTCTGCGACGAGTCATGCGGAGATAGGACGGGTGGCAGGGAATAAGGGATGCTAGTTCCACAGAGCAGCGTCCGTGAAATGTTTGAACAGACTAAGCGAACTTACAAATCGTCCGTGACTCAAGAGACTCCAGACCATCTGTAAGTTTCGGGTCACCAACAAGACGGATGGCTCGGCGCTGTATCATAACGCGCACCACTGTGCCTTGCTAACGTTGAAGGTGACAATGTTCTCCTTGCCCCTCTGCCTACTTTTCCGAGAACGTGTTCCGCGACCTTTTTAACCACCGAACGTTGACAATGCCGCGAATCCCTACTCTTCCAGTCCTTAACATAGCCCGATATTTAAATATATAACATTGTGAAAAAAATGATGCGTATAAAGAGTTCTGAATAGTTAAGGAATATTATAAAGAATGACCGATTTGTATTCCCTTTTTTAATATTTTAATAGAAAACAACAAAAAATATGTCTAAAAAAATTGGATTTTCCACTTTAACTTTAACTTTAAAAAATACTTTAACTTTGATCTAGTATACTTATATAACTTTTTATACAGAAACTACAAACATTATTATTTCAGTATTGTGTGCAAGGAGATAAGAGGGGTCAAGGTATAGTTAGGCAACCTAGTCGCGATCTATGTTGTACCAACACATTATCTCTTATACAAACTAGGTATGTATTATCCGAATAACACATGAGGGTATAAACTCCTTATGCCGGATCTTGTACTATCACATCCAAATATGTATGTAGTCCAGCTGGTTACCCAGATCTGGATTCTACTATAGTTGAACACGATAGGTATTATTATAAGCATTTCTAATGCAGAGCGGAATACCTATGAGAATGAACCCAACTTAACTACTTTAGTCATAATTTGGCAGATACGTAGTTCAATTGAGTTGTTATTAATTTTGCAATAAAGAAATATACACCGGCTGTAAATGTATACATTATAGTCTCATATCACTACATATCAACTGCAATTTTGTATATTATCGATCAATTAAAATTAGAAATTTTTAAAGTGAAATCGTCAGATAGCGGGTAGCTATACATAGTGAGTGGCTTACGAGTTAAATGAGGATGGCCGTCACAGGAATGCATGATGTACTTAACAGTAACTACATAATTATAAATATTCATTACACGACTATTACAATGTTGCACTCAGCAATGACATAACGTGTATCCTAAACATAACACAGCATTCAGATGGAAATCAGTGCAGAAGCGAATACTATGTCACATTCAATTAATAAAAAAATTCCAAAATTCCAATCCGATAGTAAACCACATATGGTTAACAAAGAGTAGTTTCATAATATTAACCCTGATGTAAAGTGTGACTTTCCCAAGCAATTCTTTAAATTTTTACAAATCTTAAGTACGTAGTGTATCGTCAGTCAGAACGGCAAATGGTTATTAAAGTAAATAATCACAAGTTGCTCCAATCACTTGCAAGCTGCCATAATACTTATATAAGTAAATAAATATCAAGCAATGGAAATAATGGATCCGTGAATTATAAAATGGGACACGTAGCTATGTAAACTGAATTAATTGAATGTTATAATTATGCTTGAAAGGAATTAATCTGTCTTCACAATGCGAGCGATACATTTTGTTACGATAAAAATCTGTCTGATGTATGTGTGAGCATAATATTTATGTTTGCCTGATATTTAGGTACAGTAAAGATTGACATTAAATGTTAACATTTATATGCACGCTCATGTCCAATTTCTATCTCAACCGCATCAGTTAATATTAATGAGTACAATCATAATACTGTTCTACTTATCCATAGCTTAAGTATACTTGAAGTGTTTCCTATTGTAATATGTAGTTATAATGTTTTAGACATAGAGAAATAAACACAAGGCTGGTATTACATATCCAATAAAATGCTTATATCCTGAAAGATAAAATCTGCAATGAGAAATGGGTATCAAACGCTCATCGGGAATGCACTTGGTCTCGGTGCGCGAACAAAACTCTAATCGCGCCAGGCCAGCAGTAAACATCTCCCTTCCTCACATCCAGCATCCCGCTCACATCATACAACACACACGATACCTCCATCCAACCCTTCCCTTCACGACGTGAAACAATAACGAGATCTCACATTCTCCGCTACGAGTTAAACTTTAAACCTCCACTTATAATTGATTTTACGAAAATGAAATAAGTCTAGTGTGCCGCCTGGGTTTGTACTAGTAGAGGTTAATTAGAAAAGCCGTGCTAAGCATACTAGAGAGGCCGGCGCGTCGTTCTATCGTGGTAAGCAACAGAGGAGCTAAGCACGCACACTGGTGGGGGACCAAGACGTTTAATGATCATCCTCGAAGAATTCGAATAAGTAAGCGAGACCTAAGTCGAAAACGAAACGACGAGCACCGGGGTCGTAATTCGTTGCCTGCACGGCTAGCGTATGCAGGGTGGTCGCCGGCCTGCGGGTGCGACGAGGGTGCACGCATTAAGGCGCCAGCATCTTGGAGAGCTCTTCGTCCTGCAGGCAGCCCTTGAGGAACTCGTCCTGAGTCAGTTGTCCGTCGTTGTTCTCGTCCATCTTGGCGAAGATGTTCTTGGCGCGCTCCTCGGCGGAGTCTGCGGGCCGGTTGCTCGAGCAGGCGCCCAGCATGTCGTAGATGGCCTGCAGACGCACACGCACATATATGTAGCTATCTATAACATACACTGCACACACACCGGCGCGCGCAGCGTGGCTGTTGCGCGGAGGCAGGTGCTATCAATCCCCACCCCCAAACACTAAGAAGGAAAATGAGAAAAAAGCCTGTTAAGTCCGAACGTTGTTCCCTTCCCACATGGTTCCGTAGCAAATCCCTACATCCACGCTACTTACATATACCGAGTGAACTTGGCGACGCATGGGTTCTCCGTGCCGGCCGCACAGCTCGCCGCCGCCGAAAATAAAACTTCAAAATTAATTCCATTCCATAGACTAAATTTATCAACTATAAAAATGATTTTTTAAAATATATTTATTGATTTGCGCTATCTCGTATAGCGAGTGTTACAGATGGGCCGACACGGACGGACGGACAGACGCATGACCGATTTTATAAGGGTCCCTGCCAGCACGCTGGCTATGCAACCCTAAAAAGCCACCAAGTGCGAATTGGGTTCGCGCACCGAGGGTTCCGTACCATCACACAATAATATGTACATAATATTTTGGAAAATCACGAAACGCCCAAATAAAAACTATAGCAATGATTTGACTGATATTCTTATAGTTCAAATTTAAAAAAAATTGTATATAACATAACTACAAATTTACAATTTACTTTGAAATTTCTTGCCAAATTTCATTACTCTAGCTAGGTCAACGGGAAGTATACTCTGTAGGTTTTGATTTGATTTGAGTTAGTTTGCGAGTATTAAAATTTTACAATAATAGCCGTATGTTTTGATTGCGTTGATTTAGAAGCTTGCAGCTACAACTCAAAGGGATCGCAGACCTTAGTATTAAATATTAATTTCAAATCCATATTTTGATACCTTCCTGAAAAAATTACAAATTTAAAAAACCCCCGACTCTTAAAAAGTCAAAAATAATTTCCGTTTACTTACTTAAAGGAGTCGGTAGACCGCTAAGTAAATTCCCGCGCAACTTTTGAGTCTTTATATTTAATTTACTTAGCGGTCCCCCGACTCCTTTAAGTAAGTAAACGGAAATTATTTTTGACTTTTTAAGAGTCGGGGGTTTTTTAAATTTGTAATTTAACTTTTATTTCAAGCTTTTTAAAAAAAACCGCATGCAAATCGGTCCACTTTTGAAGATAATAATTTTTTTTATTACTTAATTACTTAATTACTTGATTACAAACATAGCTAAGAACCATCCCGATTAAACAGGCTTCCTAATAAAAAAAACCGCATCCAAATCGGTCCATCCGTTTGGGAGCTACGATGCCACAGACAGACACACACA
Organism: Nematopogon swammerdamellus; assembly: GCA_946902875.1. Lineage (NCBI taxonomy): Eukaryota > Metazoa > Arthropoda > Insecta > Lepidoptera > Adelidae > Nematopogon > Nematopogon swammerdamellus. The sequence continues at coordinate 12,051,935 of OX336338.1, forward strand.
CACACACACACACACACACACACACACACGTCAAACTTATAACACCCCTCCGTTTTTTTCGTCGGGGGTTAAAAAGGGTGTTGACATACAAAACAAACCAAAATTGTTTTTATTGTCATATATCTATAAGTTTACAATTTTCTGATTTTTTCCTTTAGTTTTGCTATGAGACCTTGTTTCTTACCAAATTTCATGATTATCTTATCCTTTATGATAGGGAATAAAATGAGCGAAGACCCACGAATTACGTAGAGGGACCTGGTGTGAACAGTAACCGAACTGATATACCACCATATTACATTAATATCTTGAAATGAGGAACCTTTTTTGTCGTTAGATACCTTGTTTGCTCTCCGAAACGGAAAAAGAAGCCCGTGTACATTGGTGCCGTGAGATCCGTCTAAGTTTTGAAAATGGGAGATCTAGACGTGTTTCTGAAATCATTACTGGCGACGAAACGTGGATATATCAATATGATCCGGAAAACAAGTGTTCGTGTTCGTCGGTATGGGTGTTTCCAGATGGCCAGTTGCCAAAATAATTGCGAAGACCGCGGAACATTGGCAAAAAAAATGGTGGCCAGTTTTTTTTTTCACCGAGTGAATATCTTGCAACATCAATACTAGAGAAATGTAGGTCAGTTAACTCAGAATGGAACACTACAGTCACATTGCCAAAAGTTATCAAAGCTGTCCAGGAGAGACGACCAAAGACCGGGCTCCGCTCCGGGGAATGATGCTGCACCACGGCAACGCGTCTTCACACTCTTCCCTCAGAACAAAGTTGTTTTATTCAAGAATCTGGTACTGAAACCCTACCCCACCCACTTTACAGCCGCGACTTTCTTCTTGTGATTTCTTTTTATTCGCCATCATAAAGGATAAGATAAATATATGATGTTAACGGGAAGTACCCTATAGGTTTTGATTTTATTTGAGTGAGTTTGCGAGTATCAAAATTGTACATATAATGTATCTTTTGATTGCGTTAATTTAGAAGCTTGCATTTTCACACCTCAAAGGGATCGGAGATTTTAGTATTTCATATTAATTTTAATTTGCTATCTTGATCCCTTCCTGAGAAAAGTGTCTTGACATACAAAACAAACAACACTTGTTTTTATGTCATATATAACTATAAGTTTACAATTGTCGAATTTTTTCCTTTACTTGTGCTGTGAAACCTTGCTTCTTGCCAAATTTCATGATTCTAGGGTAACGGGAAATACTCTATAGATTTTGATTTGATGTGCCAGTAGCAAAATATGTGAAATAAATGGCCGTATCTTGCGATTGCGTTGACTTAGAAGGAAGTAAGGAAGAAGAGTAAGTTTCTTTTACACCTCCAAGGAACCGTAGCACAGATTAAATCACTGAATTCAGTTTCTCAATTCAGTGGATTAAATAATAGTCCGTAGACCTTAGCATTTTGGGATTAGCATAAATTTCAGCTTGATACCCGTTCCTGAGACAGATAGACAGACTTGACAGACAGACAGACAGACAGACAGACAGACAGACAGAAAGACAGACAGACAGACCGACAGACAGACAGACGGACAACCAAGTGATCCTATAAGGTTTTTCCTCTTTTGAGGTACGGAACCCTAAAAAGGAACCAGACAGCCTACGCCGAATCTAGTGAGTGAGTCGTGTCGTGGCTGAACAACTTAAGTAGATGCAGCGCTGATTTAAGTCAAGCCCTAAGACCAGAACGTAATGGACGACTTTCGGAAATTAATGTCGGATATGGTAAGGGAAATATGTTAGAGCGCGACCACAGTAGGGTGAACTACACTGCGACAGCGCTGCGCGGCTCGTTCAAATATTGTTTGTATGAAATTTAATGAGGTAAAACCGCACTGCGGGGCGTGGCAAGCAATTCATATTATGAACAAAGTGGCGTTGCCGCGTAGTGCGGTCGCATTCTTAAGGACACCCATAAAGACTGTAATATCATAAGGACACCCATAAAATCTGTAATATCATAAAGCAATTTATTCAGAAAAGGTAATAAAAATCCTGGAAAGTTGCCCGAGAATTATTAGGCGCCAACTATGATGGAACTACTGAGTAGGTATAAAGGTGAGTGACATAGGAATATATTTTGGAACAAGGTCGTCATAACAAAAACAGATATTAAATAGAAGCCTTACCTGCACGATCTTAGTCATCTCCTGGATGTCAATGACACCGTTGCCATCGACATCGTACATACGGAATGCCCACTTGAGCTTCTCCTCAGGGGTGCCGCTCGAAGTCACATGGATCGCCAGCAAAAACTCCTACAAAACAACTCCACCACTTTAGTAACGGTGACGTTCGCATGCAAACACTCGCCGCTACTTGGCAGACGACTACATTCGAAAAACGCTGAGCTGCATTTAAAACCATGAATATAAAACCAAACGTATATGCCAGCGATATAATATATACATACATATTTTATGTAAATTAAAACAAAACAATTTTCAATTAGAAAAATGCAAATCGAAAATCATTGGAAAAAATACATCCCGACCAGGATTTGAACCTGGGTCTCTGGCTTGAGCCGCCAACGCGATAACCAACTAGGTACATCACCGGGCCGTTACATATTATCTCCAAATTTTCGATCTATTGCACCTTCATGAATGATGTCGCATAATTTTTGCGATCAGTCAACTTGTTCCGGTTCTACATTAAACCTTACGCTGTCGTCACCAAATATATGTATATAAAGCGAGTACGTGCTTAGTACTAACATAAACCTAAAAGAAAACAATTTTCCTTTACGTACTATGTATGCTACCTGCGCTATAGCCACTATTCTACCTGCAACCTATAAAACCAGCCGGTTTCACAATAGAATACCTTGAAGTCGATGTATCCATTCTTATCCATGTCGAAGGTGCGGAAGACGTGGTCGCAGAACTCGACAGCGTTGCCAGACGGAAAGAACATCTTGTACATGTCGACGAACTTGGCCGGAGTTAGCCTTCCGTTGGGGCAGTCTTGCTGCGGAACCAAGAAGCAAATCCGTAGTTACATACCTACATACATACACGGACGTCGTCGTGCAGTGTGCAGAGCTAGGTATGTAGATAGGTACATATTTCAAACTCGGTAGCTCGGTGGTGCTGTGGACCGACGACGTCCGATCGTGAACTAAAATGGGTGACCGTTCGACCGTGTTAAGGCTGGCCTACATACATACATACATACGGCACGCTGGGTCCTGACAATTGGGTAAGCAGATTAATCGGTGTTGTGCTGCAAGGACTCTTGTAAATTACAGCACAACATCGACCACCACGTTTCGCATAGTACAGTTATCAAGCAGGAACTCGAGCAGGAAGTAAGGCACGAAGACTCCATGACTCGGAGGAAGTACCGTCCAAGGTGAGAGGTGGCTAGCCTATCGCCCTTTAGCACGGTCATCTTGTCCTTATCCCTTAGTCACCTTTTACGACATGCAAGGGGACAGATGCAGTGGGGCTACTCTTTTTAAGTATAACGGTCCCATACAGTATATAAAGGCTGGCCGCGGTTCGGATTTCGCGTAACAATATAGGTCTGTTTTTTGCATACAATTAAGTTAAGAATATATGCAAAAAAAAAACATTGTATAAAGGTGAGGTGTCGTGACCCGTGGGACACCAGACAGAAGCGAAGCTTCTTAAGATTTGTATTTAAAATTCAATAATTATTAATATAATTTCGATAGGGATAGCGCCATCTATGCGATATTCCTTTCAACTTATACAATGGTTCGACTTCAAAAAACACTCATAGATGGCGCTCAGGCAGCGCATAACTCTGCTTAGCCAAAGGAAGAACTTTCGTTCTTACTTTTGTGACGTTTCACTTTTTCAGAGTTAGGGCCCCATCCCAACGTTGCGTTAAAAAGCTTCGCCTAAAATTATATGTTACCTTACTAGGTCGTAGGTTTGGCCGGATCGATACCACTGCACTGAACGAATGGTTGGTCGAAGGGGCTTATGTAAATAGTTGGTGTTTTCCGTCCAGTTCAGTGTAGCCGGCACACCAAAGAAATGCACCGACATAGCACCTAGTTCAAGAGAGCACTGACATGGCGCCTAGTTCATTAAGGTTTTATTGGCTGACATTGTAACCATATCATGTTAAATAAAACAAATAAATAACCAATGTTAGCAGCCTTGCCGAAGTGTTCGTGATAGGGTGTTCAACTCAAAGCTACGTCGCAAAGCTACGCACCTTCTCACACCCAAGTCATTTCGTAAGGTGTATTTCTGTCATGCATGAGCGCGAGTTGCACTATGGTGTAGGTCAGTCGAAAAGACTACGATAATGAATAGGTATGTGAAGTCGTGTTTTCCATCGAAGTTCAGTGTGGACGGAACACAGGTCCGAGAGGAATATGAATCATATCTACAGTAGACACTTGTTTAGATTTCAACGGTTATGGGTTTGAAGGAATTAGGCCTTACCTTGAAGCCCTTGTACCACTCCTTGATTGTGGTCTCGTCGTAGGAGGTGTGCGACTTGAGGAAGTCCATGTCCTCCTTGGTGAGCTTGTCTTTGCTGACGAAGCACCCCATCCTGAGAGCTGTAGCCAAAGAGAAATCACTCTTCAGAATAGCAGGAAGGAATTATATTCGGATACCTTAATTACTTAGTATAACTTTTAAGAGTAGTTTAGTTAGGCGTACCCAGTTTGAAAAATTATTTCAATTATGTTTATAATCTAGAACGTTGGCACGGTTATTCATTATGCATAAAGTATTTTTTTATAATAAAAAGCGTGACATGTGGCATTGAGCCACCCATTTTATTACACATATCGTATGCGGGGGGGGGGGGGGGGGGGGGGGGGGTTTGCGAATGACATGGCGGCCTGACAGGTGCCTATTCATCACGCCCTCTTGAAGAACCCGAGGCTGCAATTCGTATACACCACTTCAGTATATCTATCTACCTACTTTGACATTGAAAGAGTGGTAAAAGTGATAGATAATGGTGGTTTCATGATTACGTCTACACAAATTGGGCGCGATCGTCGTCGATCGCATAGTGGTACTAAATTCTAAGTAAAGAGCGCGAGCGTGGCGACATTAGGAAATGAGAACAAGAGCTGACCCACCTGTCTAAAGCGCTAGGTAACCTACTTATGGGTTGGTATCTAAGGGCCCGGGAGACGACCTATTCTTATCCACCTAAACTGTTGTGTCGTAATCAAAAAACGTCCAAGCACAAGCAGTCTTACAACAGCACAAGCAAAGGAAAAATCAGAAAATGGTAAATTTGTAGTTAAGATGTCTTATAAATAATATATTTTCGTATATGTACGCCCTACGCTGTACGCTGTCCTTTGTCCGAGTGCTGTATCTTTTGAACCGTAATAGCTATAGCCGGTTGAAAGTTTCATAGAATATGAGTTATTATTCTTATTATGGTGGATATTATGAAAAAAAAAGAAAAAATAAAACATTAAGGGGGAATACCTACAAGAAACGTGGTACGGAAAGCTCGGTACGCGAGTTCGACTTGCACTTGGCCGGGCTTTTTTGTTTGTTATTGGCTGGGCGAGACTCTCGTAAATGTCGGGTAACGTGAATGCAACTTCGTACGGTGGGGGCGCGCCGCGCCGCCTCCGCCGCCGTCGTCGTCGTCGTTGTCGTCGTCGTTGTCGTCGTCGTCGTCGTCGTCGACTACGGGCGGGGCGGGGGCTGAGGCGGTAAGGTCAAACGACGACGACACCACGCACGACGCACCGCACCCACACCCGCCCGCCGCCGCGCCACCCCATCGTCACTGACTCTCGCACCACGACTGTTTGTCTGTTTATCCAGAGAATAGTCGTTCCGACAACGCGCCGCCGAGAATAACCCAAATGTCGATTCTTACGGTTCCATAAAATACAACATTACAACTTTTACGAGGATAATCTTATGTTTCTAATAAGTGGTATACGGTCTGTCTCCGGCGATAAACGCGCTTGCTAGGGAAAATAACAGCGGCTGGGATGATAAGCCTATAAAAATACTCAGACGGCAATAAAGACGAGAACATAATAATTCTAATAGTATCCGTATATTTCGTAAGTCAGTCATTGTTGCAGCGTTGCCATTAGTGCCTATAACTATGAAATCAACATATACAGAAAGGACTTTTAAGTTAGTGCCACCCTAGGACTGAGTGCCTTTATAAGTGAACTGTTTATTGTACACAATTGAACAGCACTTACATGAAAAAAATAATACCGGAGTGCACAAGGCGGACTTATCACCGCTAATGATTTATTTCAGTCAATCTCTTAGTCATAGGAATATACAATTATAGAGAAAGAAGAAGTATGGTTAAAGGGAGAACTCATGTTTTATAAATATACCTCGAAATATACCTACATACATACATAATTTAATTTAATTTATTACATACATACGTATGTATATTATACGTAACTGTGTACAACTATATATATATATATATGCATACCTAGGTTCCTACAGTATATATATAGTAATACAAGCATGTCAAGCTAGCAAAGCAAGCCATCTATAGAATAATCAATTAGGTAGGTACTTATAGTCGTAAAAGTCATCGACTAAAAACTCGTAAAGACTCATAGATGTCCAGTCCAACTAGGGCTGCCATCTCTAAAATCATTAAACTAGGACAAAAAGAAGTAAAACCCCGGATTTTCATATAAAAACCCGGACATTGCTTTTTTCCTATTATGACATGACAATTATTATTTTATTTTAAACTTTTTGACAAAATTAAATTTTCATATATATTATTAAAATATTTAACGGCATTACGCACGGTTGTCTCCAAGCTATGGCTCGACGTTTAGCGTCTATCATAGGGTTATGCAGCGGGGCGGGATTTTTTAATTTCGTGTAACCCGGACTACTTTAAAAAATCCCCCCGGACGCCCCCGGACGCCTTCAAAAAGGGGACAAATCAGGGGAAACCCGGACGGATGGCAGCCCTAAGTCCAACCAGCCAATGAGGAGCGTTGCAACTCCTTTCGTTCGTTAGGTTTCACTTTTAATGAGTTAGATCCCCAGCACAAACGTGCGTTAAAAAGCTTCGCTTCAAAAATACAATTACCTATAAGTTTAGAAATGCTCAAATAATATCACATTGCTTACTCACACACTGACGAGCTCACCAATACCTACATAAGTATATTATTAAACCAATTTCCACTCAGTTTGCTTACGCATTTTAGCTTTCAACCCGAAACTAAAGTTCGGCACCGACTTTCCACTTTATTCTGAAGATTATCCCACGCCGCTTCACAAGGTAACAACTGCCTTACCCGAGCGAGGGTGGCGGCAGCGGTGAACGCTGCCATAGAACATTAAAAAACCGGCCAAGTGCGAGTAGAACTCGCGCACCGATGATTCCGTACTAACACATGATTGACCGGTTTTTATTACTTTATGTTATACTTAGAGTTTGCATTATAATCACACATAGTTTAACCCTTGTATGTAATAGCGTTTTTACGATGGACCAAAGACAAGAAAACATTGCAAAAACACTTTTCTTGTAAGGGGACCCCCTTTAATATTTTTTTTTCGTTATATATTCGCCTTAACAACACATATTTTGTGAAAATTTCAACGGGCTACATATTACAGTTCAAAAGTTAGGTGGTACGGAAACCTCGGTGCGCCGGTCCGGCTCGCACTTGGCCGGTTCTTTTACTGTGCTTTATGTTCTGTGTACCTATGCAGCGATACCACTCACTCCAACCCCACCCCTCCGTGCGTCCTGTGTTGCGCGGAGGATATATATACAGGAACATAGGTTAATTACGGGCTGTAATTACGTTTCGTATGTACTTTAGCAATTTGTAGCCGCTAATTTTATCAGGCTTCCTTGCACTACGCGGCTTTTGAAATTTACGCGGCATTTGAAAACGTCGGTAAGTAGGGAACACCATTTTGAGAAATGGGTTTCTTCGTTCACGTACATTTTTACAGTCCTACTTATATACAAAAGATATAGATTTTTTTATGTAAACCAACATGGGTGCCTGTGCCGAGGAACCAATGGTACAGTCAACAGTGCCAAAAAGCGCTCAGAGAGGCACCGTGCCAGCAGATTTGCGGACTGTTGCTAGGCTGTCTAGCCTGTTGATACGACGTTTAATTATACGATAATATACGCAACAGGTGTAAAATTGGTTTTGATATAAAAAAGGTGAATCAGAATCAGGTGTCGTGGGGCACCCGATAGAACCGAAGCTTCTTACGCTTAATATATAAAATCCAATTATTAATTTAATTTCGATAGGGATTATTCCTTTTAACTTACATATTCAAATACCTTTACACAAACATTTATTAACAACTAGCTGTTGCCCGCGGCTTCGCTCACGTGAAATTCGTATTTCAAAGAAGAATGTAAGTAACTGAGGGCGAGGCCGAAGACCGAGCTGGGTACAGGTAAACGATAAACCTTCTCAAAGAAAGTAACTAACTAAGGGTGAGGCCGAAGGCAGAGCTGCGTTCAGATAAACGATAAACCTTCTCAAATAAACTAAGTAACTAACGGCGAGGCCGAAGACCCAGCTGCATCCTGGAAGAAAATAAACCTTCGCGAAGAAAGTAAGTAACTAAGGGCGAGGCCGAAGGCCGAGCTTCGTTCAGGAAGACGATAAACCTTCTCGAAGAAGGTAAGCAATTAAGGGCGAGGCCGAAGGCCGAGCTGCATTCAAGAAGAAGATAAACCTTCTCGAAGAAAGTAAGGGCGAGGCCGAAGGCCGAGCTGCGTGTAGGAAGACGATAAACCTTCTCGAAGAGAGTAAGTAATTAAGGGCGAGGCCGTAGGCCGAGCTGCGTTCAGGAAGGCGATAAACCTTCTGGAAGAAAGGAAGTAACTAAGTGCGAGGCCGAAGGCCGAGCTGCGTTCAGGTAAACCATAAACCCGCTTCCGCCTTCGGGCCTCGCCCTTAATGACTTGCTTTCTTCGATAGAATTATCGTTTACTCAATCTAAATATCGCTTAGTTACTTACTTCGAGAAGGTTTATTGTTTACCTGAACGTAGCTCGGTCTTCGGCCTCGCCTTAGTTACTTAATTTCTTCAAGATGATTTAGCTTCTTCCTGAACGCAGCTTGGTCTTCGGCCTCGCCCTTAGTTACTTACTTTCTTCGAGATGTTTTATCATTTATCAGAACGTAGCTCGGTCTTCGGCCTCGCCTAAGTTACTTACTTTCTTCAAGATGGTTTAGCTTCTTCCTGAATGCAGCTCGGCCTTCGGCCTCGCCCTTAGTTACTTGCTTTCTTCGAGATGGTTTATCGTTTATCAGAACGTAGCTCGGCCTTCGGCCTCGCCTTAGTTACTTACTTTCTTCAAGATGGTTTATCTTCTTCCTGAACGCAGCTCGGCCTGCGGCCTCGCTCTTAGTTACTTGCTTTCTTCGATATGGTTTATCATTTATCAGAACGTAGCTTGGCCTTCGGCCTCGCCTTAGTTACTTGCTTTCTTCCAGATGGGTTAACTTCTTCCTGAACGCAGCTCGGCCTTCGGCCTCGCCCTTAGTTACTTGCTTTCTTCGAGATGGTTTATTATTTATCAGAACGTAGCTCGGCCTTCGGCGTCGCCTTATTGCGTACTTTCTTCAAGAAGGTTTATCTTCTTCCTGAACGCAGCTCGGCCTGCGGCCTCGCCCTTAGTTACTTGCTTTCTTCGAGATGGTTTATGGTCTTCCAGAATACAGCTTTGCCTTTGGCCTCGCCCTTAGTTACTTACTTTCTTCAAGAATGTTTTTCTTCTTCCAGAACTCAGATCCGCCTTCCGCCTCGCCCTTAGTTACTTTCATCGAGAAAGAATATCGTATAGGTGAGCGCAGATCCGCCTTCGGCCCCGCCTTTAGTTACTTACTTTTTTTTTTAATACGAATTTCACGCGAGCGAAGCCGCGGGGAACAGAAATAAAAATTGCACCAATGACAGCGACATAACTTCAAAAAATTTTTTTTATTTATAAAATAATTCGTTACCGGCCAGCTCACGTCGAGATGACAGTTCTCCGTTGTCAACATGACATTTTAAATTGTTTTGCATTCGATGAATCCACACGAGATGAATCAAATAATCAAGAAACCTTTACTTTGGACTACGTGATTTCAAATGCACAATGATATTTTTAATAATTTTAATTTTTATTATATGTTTTTATTTATTATGTCATTCCGGCATATAAACTGCCACTATACAAAGTTTCGTCAAATACAGTTCAGTGGTTTTTGCGTGATGCGCGTACAGACAAACAAACAAACAAAAATTTTAAAAACTGTTCTAACATGTTCAGTATCTCTTTTTAAGCCACCCTGGTTAGTTTTTTTCCGAATACATTCAATGTACAGACTTTCTTACCTTAACGATTTTATTATATGTATAGATAGATATATTTCTTATCTCACTGTACTTGACTCCGTCGAAAGCGTGGTGCCTAAAGTGAAACTAAAAGCGGGGCCTATGGCAGTGCCTCAAGTGATAGAGCCCCTTATGTAACCTAATCAATTGATTCGACTTCTATAAAGACTTTCATAGATGTCCAGTCCATCCAGCCAACGAGGAGCATTGCAACTTCCGTTCGTACTTTCGTGACTTTTCACTTTTACTGAGTTAGGTTGTGCACAGTTAACCCCAATGCGTTAAAAAGCTTCGCTTCGAAAATATATTTAGGAAAACAGTTTTTAAAAACAACCTTTTATTATTTTGGTGTTGGTACTGAAACGAGTGCCGGCCTTTGTACGGTAGTGAAAGTTGGTTGGGAATTAATAATTTGGAATGCATAATAGGAAGTTGCAGCAGACTAATAACTAGTGACTAAAGTCATTAAATTTGGGAGAAGATTTGTGGGATCAACGAGAACAAAAAAATTTACGACTACCCACCATTCTAGAACTTTTTGTCACTTGCAGTATTGCGGGGTATCTTTTATTTTCAATTGTAGATACAATATTTATGTATCTACCTGCGTGTTAACGCGACAAGATAGAAAAAAGAAATAAGAATACTTCATTTTTCCCACGCAAACAAACAAAATTAACATTACTCAACAAGGACATCGATAACAATAATGAGCCAATACGAATATGATTACTGCCGCACAATGTCACAGGGGAGTTCAAAGGGGGTGTTGGGGCGCGGCGCGGCGGCGCGGCGTGGCAGCCTCAGCCAAACGAAGGGCGGTCGGTGGGAAATGTCACGGACGAGGCTTGCCGCACGTCACAAACGGCGCGGCGGCGCGGCGCGGCGCCTAGCCTCCTCGGCCTCCGAGCCGCCGCCGATAAAGATAACGCATAAGGCCCGTCAATACTCTGCCTACACTCCACACAGTGTTCCACATCGAGGGAGCTGCGCTGGCTGCCCGCCATCACTCCGAGTGCGGCCCCTTCCCTCGCACCACCACCCGCCGCCCGCCACCCACATCGTCCCTCCACTATACAAGATTGTAGGTACTTCGCCTGCTAGTTCAGAGTTCAGACTAGCTGAGCTATTTCACTAAGAATTTTCTCAATGCGGACCCGTACTCTCTCTACTATCTCTTTACATTGCATTGTAATCATGCTCTTATTTCTTAAAACTGAATGAAAATTAACTTTTTTCGTGCTCGTAAAATATTGAAACTGACGATATCTCTATTCGAACGTTATGTTGTTGTTTCTAGCAAATGTTTACTTTATCTATTTGTAACGTAGCGTTAGAAAGAAAAACATAAAACCGACTTCCTAAAAAAAGTAAAACTAAAAAACTATTTAAAATAAAAATATAAAAACCGCCTTCAAAAATATATGAAATAAAAACCTAAAAAAAAAAACGAACCCTAGAGTTGAAGGCGGTGCTAAAAAGGCTACACAAATCACAAAGGATATTATCATCCGCTCATGTTTTCTTTCATGCATCATTTTGCTTGCTTTAGCACCGCCTTCAACTCTAGGGTTCGTTTTTTTTTTAGGTTTTTATTTCATATATTTTTGAAGGCGGTTTTTATATTTTTATTTTAAATAGTTTTTTAGTTTTACTTTTTTTAGGAAGTCGGTTTTATGTTTTTTAAAACTTTTTTTTTATTTCACAGTTTTTTTTAGTAATTTTTTGCTATTAATGTACTCGGCGGAATCGCTCGGCCTTCGGCCTCGCGATTCCGCCTCGCTTTCCAATCCGATCTTGACCCAATTAAAATAGGACCACGTCAGCTTCGATAGCTCAGTGGTGCAGACAGTCAACTGTCGCTATTGAATTTTAAGCAACGCTGGGTGCGGTCAGTACTTAGATGACCGCTGACCGTTGGAGGCTGACCAAGGTTCGGATTCCTCGTAAAACTGTAAGTCCCTTCCCTCGTAATCTTACTTGGTGGTAGGGTTTAACCTTCCCGGGTTGGTACCACCGCACTGAATTAAACGTCGGTCGAAACGGCTATGTAAATAGTTTGTGTTTTCCGACCAGTTCAGTGTAGTCAGCACGATCAAAGGGGGAAGCACTGACATGGCACTGGTGTTATGGGCTGAAATCACGGACGTTGTAGGTGATGTTGCAGAACTTAGTAGAATGGACAGACATAAACGTGTTACGGAAGCCTACTTTTATTATAAAATAACCGTCGGAGGACCTTGGTTGAAAATTGTAAAATTTAGTAGAACGGATAGACATGCATATGTTACGGAACCCTACATTCATTTTGCAGAACTTAGTAGAATGGACAGACATAAACGTGTTACGGAACCCTACTTAACAGTTGCACTCCGGGAGTGCCGGCAGATCCCGTGCCACTCTAACTTAACCCTTAACGCAATGACTTAAGGTTTCATTTTAAAAATGACGCTGACGCGATGTCGCGAGTTATACATTTTTACCCACCTAAAAAAGTGCCAAGAGCCGCTAAAGAAGTTTTCACTTCAAAAACCTCAGGGTTATCCCCTTTCAAATAAAAAAAAAAAGAATTTTCAAAATCGGCCCACAATTGACGGAGTAATCGCGTAACAAACATCCAAAAAAAGAAAACATACCGTCGAATTGAGAATCTTTTAGGTCTAAAGTAAATTTCTCGTGAAGACAAATGCAACGAGCCCAAACACGATGGGTTTATCATGTGTAGTTTAGGAGTTCCTATGGCCACCTTCTGTCTCCATCATCAAACCAGCTCGATGGTACTCGGTACAGTAGGTACTGGCCAGGTACCATAATAAATTAAGCGCCGGTCGGAAAAGATAAAAAAATTTCAAATTTAGAATATTCATGAAACAAGGGTCCGAATATGTATCACTAGTATATCGATTCATGTATTTCAACAGGACAGAGAAAATTTCAAAATATTAGGTATTTAATACTTTTTAGTTTTTTTTTTTTTTGTTTTTTGGAAATCGGTTTAATATTTTTTAAAACAGTTTTTATTTCATTCTTTTTAGTAATATTACATAAAAAAGAATAATCGAAATCGAATAATCGAAATCGATTGAAGTGGTACAGAATTATTCGCCATATGTGTCAGACTGCAAATTGCTGAATAAGTCCACATCACAAATGTTTTGCTGAAGGTAACCACACACCATACTAATTTATCAAACTGAAAATTGCCGAAAACGACCACATCACAAGTTTTGCTGAAGGTAACCACACACCATAGTATTATGCTGATTTTTCGAAAACCACTGAACCAATTTCGATAAAATTGAAATGGGACCACCTCGGAAGTATGACCTAACTAACAAAAAAAGAATTTTCTAAATCGGCCCTCAATTGACGGAGAAATCGTGTTACAAACATACAAAAAAATAAAAATAAAAAAAAAAATAAAAAAAAAAACATACAGACGAATTGAGAACCTCCTCCTTTTTTGGAAGTCGGTTAAAAATGAATTGCCACTTTTATTTCTCAAGATCGAGATAAAATCATTAGAAACATTTGTTGAAGATTATTTTACGCGAACATTTAGGCCCGTATACATAAAGAGTTCTCAGTCTTAGCTCGGCAAAAACTCGGTCTCAAGTCGTCATTTGGCATTCATAGACAATGCTTGAGACTAGACTCACAACTTTTACTCACAATAATCTCGGCTGAGCCGAGACGAACCCAAGTCTCGAAATATCACGACTTAGCAAAATCCTACGGCTCGAGACAGTCTTGGCGTTCCAAGTTCGCATCATTTGCATTATTAATCAATGCGAATGATTTAAAAATGGAACGCAGGCTGTCGGTTTGTTTGTATCGGGGTTTCTTTTCAATTAAAATTACATAAAATTTACATAGTATAGCATCACTGTCTTATTCATGTGAGCTGAGCAATGAGATCGGAAGTGCACGAAATCGGAGAAGAATATTATTTTTTGTAATGCACCTATTGATTTATGTTCTGTAGATATAAAGGTGCATAGAAAACTACCTAGGTACCGTGCAATAAATTGTTGACTATTATATTGACTATTATTTGTAGGAATCTTCCAAATCCAGTCGAAGGCCATAAATTAATATAGTATCATTTTTAGGGTTCCATATCCGGTACGGGACCCTATTACTAAGCCTACGCCGTATGTCTGTCTGTCTGTCTGTCTGTCTGTCTGTCTGTCTGTCTGTCTGTCTGTCTGTCTGTCTGTCCGCCCGCCCGCCCGCCCGCCCGTCCGTCCGTCCGTCCGTCCGTCCGTCCGTCCGTCCGTCCGTCCGTCCGTCCGTCTGTCTGTCCGAGGGCTGTATCTCTTGAACCGTAATAGGTAGCCCGTTGAAATATTCACAGAATATGCGTTATTATGGCCGATATAACAACAAATAATAAAAATAAGAAAAAGTCAAAAATCCATGGGGGTTCCCATAAAAGAAACCAAAAAGTGTATGCGCGCGCCATCTGCCGAATAGAGTGTGAAGCATTTTAACTAATCATGACATTTAACTAATATGAAGCATTTCATAACACGCCATAGATGGCGTGACTGACGCTAACTATGACATGGCGATACGGAACCCTCGGTGCGCGAGTTCGACTCGCACTTGGCCGGTTTTTTCTCTGTGGTATTTTTCATTTGCAGGGGACTATTTTGTATTATGCTAAATTGAACTTTACAGTAGTAGACATAAAGGCAAATATCACATCATATGGCTAATCTTACCGGTAACGATGAGTTCATTTGTTTATGGCCGTTCGCTAGATTTCGTAGATTTGAGCCATAAAGTCAAGACAAAGAGGAAAAATTAATTGTAATATACTTATTTTTGGTAAAAAAAAAAAACAAAAGAATAGTAACTAAATAAGGATTAAAGGATAGCTGTGCTGCCGGTCTGACCATCTGTTTTACAACCTTTCCTGCATTCATTTTTATAGTAATTTTTCGACCTTCAACCGCCTTTTATACATTATTTTGTCGCCTCGCAACTGTCGAAAAAAATTCAGATATTTTGCTATCGCCTAAGTACCTACTTAAAAGTATCAGTTAATTGTTTTTTTTTTTTATGGAAACTGACACGGTTGGCTACATCACCTACAACATCCGTGATGTCAGCCCATAACACCGGGTGAACTTGGTGCCACGTCAGTGCTTCCCTTCGGTCGTGCCGGCTACACTGAACTGGACGGAAACACAAACTATATACATAGCCGTTTCGACCGACCTTTCATTCAGTGCGGTGGTATCAACCCGGGCGGGTTAAACCCTACCACCTAGTAATATAAGAAGGGAGTCATACCCCTTAGTCGCCTTTTACGACATACACGGGGAGAGATGCACTGGGGCTATTCTTCTGTTTGTCTTCAGAATGTGTTTCTGTTCACACAAAAACAAAGTTAAATATATACGCATAGTTTTTGAATGATCTAACATCGCTCGTCATTATTTGTTGATTTCAAATAGGGGTAGGTATGATGTTATACCTACTTTATCTCAATTAATTAAATATTACTTCTAAAAAAATATTACTTCAAATAATTTACTGTTTATAGGTTCAGAAATCAAATATTTTGGGGTAATTTCATATTATCACAACTCAATTTTTTCTATGTTACAAACGACGGCGAACCACCAACAAAAAGAAACGGCTGCACTACGCAGTAATCGCGTAATATTATGGTTATATCCTTAGCGTCCACAGCAAAAAAAAAAAAAGTTGACTTGAGATTTACTCAGGATTTTCTTGAGTAGTCTCGGCGGAGACGTTGACGAGATTTAACTATGAATACGATTGAGTGCGCTCGGCCGAGTAAGATTTGAGAACGACTTGACTGAGCTGAGCGTAAGAAGCGATTTGAGCACGCTCTATGTATACGGGCCTTAGTCTCTAAATTTTCGTCTCGGCATAGGTAACACGTTCCAACATTGGCTCTACGATTTACTGAACTCTTGTCTCTACAACATTGCCTCTAAATTTTTCTTCTCTGCGATCACGACCACGAAGTGATAATTAAATAACAAACACGTATTTCAGGGATTCTCGGTTCCTAGATTAAGCCGGTTAAATAGCACTGCGTAATAAATAATAAATAACCTTATTTTGTTATGTTCCTGCAGAAGCACAGGTCTTTATAGACAATTTTATACAAAGCTAAATTATTACCCTATGCCAAATAGGTAGTAATCGTTCGACTCCGTAAGTATTAGAGGGGTCTAGGTGAAAACAGTGTGCCCTCAAACCAACCATAAACACGATTTCACAAAAAAAAGTGTTATTCGAACGAAGGCAACGATACACTTTTCCATAATTGCACTCGCTAAGCAATCTATTATGAAGTGCAAACACACTAACATCTTAAAGTGGTGTAATATAACATCAGTGGTGCCTTACTTAACACCTAACAATGTGGACGAAGCGAGGTGCGGTGAAGTATTAAGTGAAGTATGAAGGGAAGTATGAAGTGAAGTATCATTGAAGTTACATGACATTCACAGACTCGTCCTCTGCTAATTCACATTGCACGTCTGTTTGCATTTACAGAACTGTGAAACCAAAGTATTTAAAATGATAGACGGAGCAACTGTTCGAACATGTCGAGTCATTAGCGGGGTGTTTGTACGGAACCCTCGGTGCGCGAGTCGGACTCGCAATTGGCCTTTTTTTACTTAGCGGTCCCCCGACACCTTTAAGTAACTAAACGGAAATTATTTTTGAATTTTTAAGGGTTCTTGATGTTTCGGACGGAAGCCTATTTATTACTAAGCCTACGCCGCGCCGCCGCGGCGTCTGCTTGTCTGTCCGTCCGCCCATCCGTCCCTCCGTCCGTCAGTCCGTCCAGGCAGGGCTAAAAGGGGATGTTGGTTATATCAAACGAATCTTTCAAATTGTTCTTCATTATAACTAATTATAAGAACACTAGAATAATTGGATTTTCATTGCACTTTGCGAGGTAGGTACATCTCCATCTACATAAAGTTAGAATGACTCGAAATGATGCTTCAATCATATTAATGGACCCTCAGACTTCAAAGTTGAAAGGCCTCAGGGTCGGTTATTATTTTCAAGAACTGTATTGGTTTGGAGCTCCCTCCTCGCTTCTCGTTTCATTTTGTGTAGTCTGTGCTGCGTTTGTATTTAATTGCCTTGGAAGGCCCATCCCAATCGGTAGCCGATATGTAAATTGGATTTCAACCGCTTTCCATTCAAGCTACATTTGCACAGCTATACTATAGACTCCTTCACTTCACCACTTCATTGATACGTAGATAGTATGTGTTGTGCCAGTCCGACCGCGAAGTAGGTTCTCATCAAAAACACTACTCGTATGTAAGTATCCATACAGCTTATATTATGTTTAGTACCTGGGCGACCGAGCTTCGCTCGGCGTCTACACCTATCTAAATAAACTTAAAAAAAAATAACATTATCTAAATACAAAATTTCATCCAAATCGTTAGAGCCGTTTCCGAGAAACCAATTACATATATACATATATATATCTATATATATATATACCTATATATAAATATATATATACAAGTTTAGCTCACTTAAAGTAATAGGATTAACTCATATACTAAAACTACCTGTCTCACGACTGACATGTTGACAATAACATGATTTACTAAAAGTTGCTCGGGAAAATTTAATTCTCTGAAACACTATCATCAATCAGAGTAGTTCTTATTATTATAAGCACTCGTAGCTTAGGTAGTTTCCTAAATAGACCATTGGCCAAAATTGGTCTAAAATTTGTGGGCCCCCAATTCGCCCATTTAAATCTATTCAATAGCTTTAAAAACTATGTCACATGCCTAGGTGGAATTTGCTTTTGAATTTCCAACCCCCTTCCGAAGATTTATTAAGAGCCTCCCGAAATAAACGACCAATTCAAATTTTCACCTAAACCCGGCTTTGGAAAAATCAATACATATTATGCATAGATTTATAATAATTGTATGTGTAAATTTTAACCGTATAGTTAGTTCTGTTTATGAGTTAAAGAGCTCTGACAACAGACAGACAGAGACGGACAGAATGACGGACGGACAGACAGACATTGTAGCGAAATTATTAGGATTCCTAGTTTTACTACGAAAAAGGGCCAACCAATTACTACTCATTCATTTCATTACTCAGCAGCATAACGTGTCTAATGATAATACGAGTATTGTATTGTAGACTGTTCGAGCAAAATACGAGGTCGGACGGTATACCACGCGAACACGGGCACGGCACGCCTCATATTTTGAATTTGGGTAAGTAGTTTAGGCTCTGTGATTATTTTTAGGGTTCCGTACCTCAAAATAGGAAAAAACCTGAACCCTTATTTACATGATCACTCTCGTGCATGTCTGTCTGTCTGTCCCTCTGTCACAGCTTATTTTCTGCGAATCTACTGGATGAAAGGAGTTCAAAGGTACATATGTTTGATGAGTTTGATGATGGACGTATAAGGTAAGTAACCGAATTTAGAGTTTGGGGGTCAATTTTGGGGGACCAATTATTGAATTTTTTTTTCAAGTGCATCATTTGACGTATCAATGGAAAGGGTCGGGCTCGTCATCTATAAGAAATATAAATAATATTATAGGTATATTTATAATTTAAAAATGCATAGATAAGATATTAAATATATATAATAGACAGATTTAAAGAAAATATACGAAATTCGAGCACCCCCCCCCCCCCCCCTATTTCCGAAACTATTGAGTCTAAAAAAAAATTGGTAAAAATAGGGCCTCTCTTATAGTTTACGTAAAAACCTAAACGAAAATCCTATTAAAACGGAATGGTACGGAACCCTCTCCACGCGACTTCGATTCGCACTTGGCCGCTTTTTAGGGTTAAGTAGCCAAATTTTGGAAGGAAGGTGAACTATGAACTTCTATACAATGGTGCGGTGCAATCAGGAAAAAAATACGAGTCTAAAGGGTGGCACAACATAGGTCTAACTGAGGGATTAGAAACAAATCAGTGCACATAAACATGTGGGGTGTCGTTAGAATAGGTCTTAAAAATGATAAAAAATTTATTTTTGTTGAAGTCAATGATATGCGCTTCTAAAGTCATAAAAAGTGTGTTTTCCCTGTGTTGCGTCACGTTCCAGAATTACTGGCACGTTGTAAAATTCAAAAGAATCTTTATACGTATAAAAAAATCGTAAATACAAAAAAAACCGTACATTGAATATATTCAGAAATCAAACTTAGTTCGTGGATTTGATGTTTGCGCAGTTTGAAATAATTTTTTCGTAAGAAATATTTTCAACTTTGGTAGCCCATATACCTAGGCTTCATAAAAGGTTTTGATTGAAGTAGTGAATAAAGTTAAAACCTTTGTCTGTTCGTTAGAGTTTGTCTCGATTATGCAGCGTTAACGACTAAAGCGCGAGAGGTGTTTGAAGTTTGCGTGTTTTCGCATTTTTCAAAACATACCAACATGAAGGGCTGATTTGGGCCAGAAGGGATGGAATGACAAAATAAAAATGTATTACGTATTTGAAGTCGTCAGATGGATCTTTCATCCATCCGTACATACGATATATCATCCGACATATTTTGTATTGTTGTACGTAGTCTGGTTGCTGAGTACTAAGCGTCGCAATCGCAATGTACAAAAAAGTCTTAATTTTTTTTAGTCGCACCCCCTTACCCGAGCCCAAGACGTTTCATCAAATGCACGTCAAAAACCAACCACGGCGTCTTAAAATGAGAAACTGAACACGTTAGAACCGTTTTAAAATTCTTGTCTGTCTGTACGCACATGACGCAACAACCACGGAACCGATTTTGACAAAAATTTGTATAGCGACATTGTATATTCCGGAGTAACATAAGAAACATTAAAACTATGCAAAAAAAAAAGGAAAAAATATCCATAGTAGATTAGTACTCGGGATTCGAACTCGTGTACACCTTCGCGACAACCACTAGGGCTACCAGACCAGATGCATAACGACTGAAAGAATTACCGCTTACCTTTCTATCGGGCAGCTAGCTATCTTCAATCAAACATATAATTTAAAAAAAAAATAATGTTCATTCGTTCGTTTTCTATGCGTTCCTAAACCGTTAATCCGATTATGATGAAACTTTGGTGGTTTGTTTTGCGCGCGCGAAAGTTAACCTTCTTCATACAAAATCGTCTTTCGGCATTTACATATGTTTTGTACCCCCCTAAACCTGATCCGATTTTTATTTTTTGAATACCTAAAGTGATGGATGACCCAATAAAGCTTAATGAACTTCATGACATTAAAAAATAAAAAATCCAATTTTTTTCAGTCGAAATACAAATTTTTAGTTCTGGTGTTGTAGGTATATTTCATCCAAACATCCAAGGGCGAGGCCGAAGGCCGAGCTGTATTCTGGAAGACGATAAACCCTCTCGAAGAAAGTAAGTAACTAAGGGCGACGCCAAAGGCCGAGCTGCGTTCACGAAGATGATAAACTTTCTCGAAGAAAGTAAGCAACCAAGGGTGAGGCCGAAGGCCGAGCTAAGTGAACATAAATAATAAACCATCTCGAAGAAAGGAAGTAACTAAGGGCGAGGTCGAAGACCGAGCTTTATTCTGAAAGACGATACATCTTTGAATTTAAAACTTTGTATTTTAACCGTGAACGTTCTTCCCGACTACGGAACCACAGTGCACAACGCACAGTGAATGTGCGTGATCCGTCCGACACGCACTTGGCCGATTTTTTTATTATTATTTTATTATTCCTATAATATTTTTTTATTTCACACATGCCTACCTAGGTACATACACGTACGTGCATACACTGCCAAAATGATAACTCTCCTTTTGGATTGCCTGTAGTCGGGTAATGACTAATGTGAGAGTCGTTCATAATTACAACTGCTTATTCAATGAGTCAGACATATTTAACGTGTCCATCGTTGTTTAAAAAACAAATTACTGCAGCAATAAAAAGCAATAAAAGCAGTAAAAGGAGCACACGACGCCAAATGAAATAGTCACCAACAGCACACACACAATCTCACACACACCCTTACATATACACAACAAACCACATAATCCCCCTCCCCCTTCCCCATTTCCCCCACCCCGCCCTCACCACTTTTATACGACTAAATACCTAATATTCTGTAAATTTTTTCTACGTTATTATATTATAATCTTAGATGTTTTAGTGGAAATATTTTTATAGGCGTAATACTTGACTTATGTTTTTTGTAATGTTGTTTCGGCTAGCCTGTCTATTTCCCGAATAAAGTAAATAAATAAATAAATAAATAAATAAAATAAATGTGCCTAGTTGGATGGAAGCCCAGGCAAGCCTTGTGTCGAGCGACAACAGAACAAAGCACATGTAGAATATTGATTAGTGGCAGCAGGCAGCTCGATGCCATTTTAAGCAAATTACCGAGGACAATGAATTATTGTCCGATTAGAATAGCGAACAGTAGTCGATGTATTAGAACGTTACGGGAACGGTTACCGTATAATTCCACATTTAATGATTCACATCGCATTGACCACAATACCTATGGCCTTTCGTTCAATTATCTGTTAGTCGAGGCCGCTAGCAAACGTGTAGGGGCTGGAATGTACGGTGGACTGTTGATGGAGGAGGTGGTAAGGGGGGGCAAGAGAGAAATGAATGCGAGGCGGGACAGCGGACAGTGGAACGGGCAGGAGCGAGCGGCAGCGTAGGAGGCGGCGAGTCGGAAGTGGATACAAACACATAGAAAACCGTTGACATACGACAAACGGACCGCAGCTATCACACCATACTCTTATAGAGCTGCGACGCACTCTGCTCTGCGACCGCGACCAGGCTCCTCCGTGGAGGTCGCGCGCGCGGGGCGACCACCTGGTACGCATAACTATACGAAGGCGATTTTTCCCCGCTACCACCAGATGACGCTGCACCTGACTACAAGCTCGCGAACAGAAGAATGCAAGGAAATGAATGCGCACGCGCGCTGAGCACACACCGCCAGCTTCGATCGCCCTAGCCTCTTGAAATAAACAAGGGGGCAATCGATTCCTTCATTTTGTATGGTTTCCGCTATAGCGTTTAAATTGCATCTGTTCGCACCTCCAGTATCTAACTATCTTATCTATTGATTGCTCGCGACTAAGATACGTCATCATCAGCCGCGACGAAGACCATGGTAGCATCGCGGTCGCGGGCGCCCAGTGCGTGCCCAGGTTTGTAAGGGTTGCCGCGATCTGAAGGTGTGCGGCAGTGCGGGCGGGAGTGAGTGCTAGCGGAACTGTGCCGGTGAAAGCTCCGCTCGCCATCCAGTCTTCCGGCGGAGTCCGCGTCTCGGCGGCGCGGCACCGGCTCACGAACAGTTTCTAGGCCAAGTTTACAAATACACCGTGCGGCCAGGCGGATGCAACTGAATTATTTTCGATAAAACATAACCGTTTGTGCTCGTTACATTTGCCTTGTCTATTTTCGGAGGCGTGGCGTAACATCTTATAACTACTGAACTAACAAATACACACTCCAAATAATAACTCTACGTCGCTGCCGACCATCAGAAAGAAAATAAACGATTTTTATGGAATCCACTAAACTGCATATGCGCGGTTATTTACGTACTGCCGCTGCTGATACTATACAAATTTCAACATCCCATCCTTTTTTTGGAGTCTCCGGCATCGTAGTGTAGTCAGTACGACTGGTCCATCCAGTGTCCTAAACGCATACGACGTTGTTGTTACTTATTTTTATTGGAGCTCTATTTTATTGTTCATTAACGTGTTCTCCTGTCTGCTGAAGTCGTAGACGGAAAAATTTGTCCCCTAAGTTTTCAAATATACCTACGGTAGAAAATTCTGAAAAAATGCAAGGTGATAGAACTTTGAAAAAATTGTTTTAATAAGATATGTAGTGTAGCTTATGAGATAGGGGTATTGTTGGTTACACCGTTAACGTTCTTCCCGACTACGAAACCCTTCACTGTGCGTGGTCCGACACGCACTTGGCCGATTTTTTTAAAGAACGGTCAGTAATTAAAGGCAATATTTCATCGCATGTTTCACAAAAGTTTGCAAGCACCGCAACGTCGCTGCCGTAAAATGTGCTCGCCGAGCCTTTAACGGATTCCGGTGTTAAATCATAAGCGGTGGATTCGAGCGTACTCGCTCGACGAACACGCGAACCTCTTCCAAGGGCATCACCCGCGCAGCCCTGTCGGAACCTTCGCAACAACCTTCGACCAATGCAGAAAGACGGCAAATAGGCAACAGTTCGACTGTCTGAACTTTCGGAGAGATACATACTCGTACATACCTGAGCCGCGCTACGTTAACAGCGGCGTGTCTTAGCAAAGTGTTGGCGTAATAACGGCTTGCATTATTTGCCGGAGTGGGCCGCGCGGAGCTCGGAGAAGATTGCGCGGCTTGGATCCCCAGCGTCGACTAAACCTCTCAAGATTTAAGACGAAAGCGTCGCTTCCGCACCTCCCCGGGCGCCCCCGGCGCTCTACCGTACTATCTGCTGCGTATCCGCGAGCAGGATTTAGGTATTCGTGTCCAAAAATAGAGCACCTTTATTTCCATTCCATTCAGGATGCCGCAAATGTTGTTACGCAATCCGGTGCGCGGAGAGCACACAATGTTTGATTTGCTCTCCGAGTGCGGCACCTCCTACTTCCTGGCTGCTCGGGGTGTAACGTCGCGCACGTTGCACCTGTCGTGTGTCGTGTGGCGTCACCCTGTAACGCGGCGCGCCCCGCGCCTCACCCGATATTCACTGTCGTCACGCCACCAGTGATATCACCCTCCCTCGTTCCCTAATCACTAATGTAATGAGACGGCTAGATTCGTGCACGGTACATGCGTAGGTGACCTACTAGGTATATTTCTTTATTGGAACGTTTCGGCTTTGGGAGATCTACACAATGGCTACCTACTTAGCAAATTCTATATCCCCCCGAGACATCCGAGTCCCATCGGTCAATTCAGAGCGCTCGGAGGTGTGTTATCCAAAGTTTAAATGGGTCGTTGATGTTTCCAGAATGTGCACTAAACGCGAGAGGGCGACACAGCTTCTAAATTATACCTACGTCCATTCAGTGAGTCGCGTCTTCCTCAAACAACCCGCTTATTATTTCGTAAGCGATCTTAGCACGGCCGAGTCTTTTCTATGTGCGACCCACATTGCTGTAGGGCTGTAGGCGCTTAGTCGTCTGTACACGCCTGTATCGTATCAACCATGCACTCTACCTTCTTAGACATGTAGCCTGCAGCTACTTATATGTATGCTTATATAATGATATTATAATAAATTTATATATGTTATAATAGGCAAATGAAAATTTGCCTATTATAGCTACTAAGCATAACTGTCTCCATTATCGTTGAAGCAAAGGGTTGATTTTCAAATATGTATTATATGCAGAGCTCGTCGTGAATAGAGCATTAATATGGTAATATTAATATAATTATGTATGTATATTGTGAACGTATATTTACATAGTAAATATTTTCATTCGTGTTCGATTGGATTTAACGTCTGCTAGCTGCCATTTATAATACCTAGGTAGAATACTTATATTAATTTGCGGCTTGACGATCGAGTATCGAGTGCAAGAGGCACGCCGCACCCGTTACTAGGTGTTAGGGTGTATCCCGCCCGGGTTGGTATCACCGCACTGAATGAAACGTTGGTCGAAACGGCTATGTAAATAGTTCGTGCTTTCCGTCCAGTTCAGCGTAGCGGTAACGGATGTTGTAGGTGATGTAGCAAACAGTGCCAGTTTCCATAAAAAAAGTGGGCAAGTGAACCTTGTTCACGTCCCGAGGGTCCCGTAACCGCACTGCTTCACTTTCATCTAATTATATTTTCTACCAGGGTGCGGTCAGGCTTTGGATGCCGTACGACCGTGGTTCGGCTGGCTGTGGTTCGGATTTCACTTGAAACTAGAGTTTCATCCCTTTCTCGCGTGAAATTCGTATTTCAAAGAAGACAGTAAGTAACTATGGGCGAGGCCGAAGGCCGAGCTGCGTTAAGGAAGTTGATAAACCGTCTCTAAGAAAGTAAGTAATTAAGGGCGAGGCCGAAGGCCAAGCTGCGTTAAGGTAAACGATAAACCTTCTCGAAGAAAGTAAGTAACCCGAAGGCCGACCTGCGTTCAGGAAGACTATAAACCTTCTCGAAGAAAGTAAGTAACAAAGGGCGAGGCCGAAGGCCGAGCTGCGTTCAGGAAGACGATAAACCTTATCTAAGAAAGTAAGTAATTAAGGGCGTGGCCGAAGGCCGAGCTACATTCAGGAAGATCATAAACCTTCTCGAAGAAAGTAACCAACTGAGGGGGGGCCAAAGGCCGAGCTACGTTCAGGAAGACTATAAACCTTCTCGAAGAAAGTAAGTAACAAAGGGCGAGGCCGAAGGCCGAGCTGCTTCAGGAAGACGATAAACATTCTGGAAGACAGTAAGTAACTATGAGCGAAGCCGAAGGCCGAGCCGCGTTCAGGAAGAGGATAAACCTTCTCAAAGAAAGTAAGTAACTGAGGGCGAGGCCGAAGGCCGAGCTGCGTTCAGGAAGACGATAAACTTTCTCGAAGAAAGTAAGAACTGAGGGCGAGGCCGAAGGCCGAGCTGCGTTCAGGAAGACAATAATCCTTCTCGAAGGAAGTAAGTAACTGAGAGCGAGGCCGAAGGCCGAGCTGCGTTCAGGAAGAGGAACTTTCTCGATGAAAGTAAGTAACGAAGTAACGAAAGAACGTAACTAAGGGCAAGGCCACTGTCACCCCAAATCCGCGCCCCCCCCCCCCCCCCCCCCCCCCTTTTAAATGTGAAATCCAAAAACCCTGTAACACTTAATTATTGATTTATGATGAGTAGCTAGAAGTATTGGTTGTCTGTAAAGTCGGTTTACGGACGATAGTTTTACGTGATGACGTGGAATAATCGTAGTACATAGATCAAAGATCAGTAATATCTATTTCCAGTAGAAAGATTAATCATCTTGTGACTGGCTATCAAAACTTCTGTTGTCTGATCTTGACAGTTTTACTTCTTAAGACGTTTCCATGGTAACTTTGAATATCAACGTGACACGCTTTCGTGCGTGCAGCCGGTGCTCATCAATTTATAAGACGTGACGTCATCACGTCAAAAACGATACTTATCTATATACAAACTTTCACCCCCATTTCAAAATTTCAGCTTTATAGACTTAGTAGTTTTAGATAGAGAAAAGAAGATAGAGATTACTCCCTTCCCCTTTCCCCGCGGACATCTCCCCCCCTCCCTACCTCAACCCCCGTCTTCAAAGTCACCGGCCGACCGACCGAGTAATGTATGATAATATATATATGAAATGTTCTTATAGCCCGAAAACCACTTTATCTATTTACATACGGTTTTCACTGTTACATTTCGTTTCTTCTCAGGATGATTTTAAGCTATCAATCACAACGCTACGTTATCGGTGGCTTGAGCTGTGACCAAAAAGTCACGCGAAAAATTGAAATTTTGGCTGTTCAGACATTTAACTTTATCTCCAAATTTATAAAATTTTGAGGAAGATGAATAGTTTTGTGCACAACTACATTAGAGTACCTATATTTTTTTTTTTTCAGAATTTTCAAACAGCCCTTAATATATCAAAGTTCGGCGACAAAAGTGCAGTTTTTTGTCAACTTTTAAACGAAATATTTGTTAAAGTAAACTTATTGTTTACTAGCTGTTGCCCGCGGCTTCGCTCGCGTGAAATTCGTATTTCAAAGAAGAATGTAAGTAACTTAGGGCGAGGCCGAAGACCGAGCTGGGTACAGGTAAACGATAAACCTTCTCAAAGAAAGTAACTAACTAAGGGTGAGGCCGAAGGCAGAGCTGCGTTCAGATAAACGATAAACCTTCTCAAATAAACTAAGTAACTAACGGCGAGGCCGAAGACCCAGCTGCATCCTGGAAGAAAATAAACCTTCGCGAAGAAAGTAAGTAACTAAGGGCGAGGCCGAAGGCCGAGCTTCGTTCAGGAAGACGATAAACCTTCTCGAAGAAGGTAAGCAATTAAGGGCGAGGCCGAAGGCCGAGCTGCGTTTAGGAAGACGATAAACCTTCTCGAAGAGAGTAAGTAAGTAAGTGCGAGGCCGAAGGCCGAGCTGCGTTCAGGTAAACCATAAACCCGCTTCCGCCTTCGGGCCTCGCCCTCAATGACTTGCTTTCTTCGATAGAATTATCGTTTACTCAATCTAAATATCGCTTAGTTACTTACTTTCTTCGAGAAGGTTTATTGTTTACCTGAACGTAGCTCGGTCTTCGGCCTCGTCTTAGTTACTTAATTTCTTCAAGATAATTTAGCTTCTTCCTGAACGCAGCTTGGCCTTCGGCATCGCCCTTAGTTACTTACTTTCTTCGAGATGTTTTATCATTTATCAGAACGTAGCTCGGTCTTCGGCCTCGCCTAAGTTACTTACTTTCTTCAAGATGGTTTAGCTTCTTCCTGAACGCAGCTCGGCCTTCGGCCTCGCCCTTAGTTACTTGCTTTCTTCGAGATGGTTTATCGTTTATCAGAACGTAGCTCGGCCTTCGGCCTCGCCTTAGTTACTTACTTTCTTCAAGATGGTTTATCTTCTTCCTGAACGCAGCTCGGCCTGCGGCCTCGCCCATAGTTACTTGCTTTCTTCGATATGGTTTATCATTTATCAGAACGTAGCTTGGCCTTCAGCCTCGCCTTAGTTACTTGCTTTCTTCAAGATGGTTTAGCTTCTTCCTGAACGCAGCTCGGCCTTCGGCCTCGCCCTTAGTTACTTGCTTTCTTCGAGATGGTTTATCGTTTATCAGAACGTAGCTCGGCCTTCGGCCTCGCCTTAGTTACTTACTTTCTTCAAGATGGTTTATCTTCTTCCTGAACGCAGCTCGGCCTTCGGCCTCGCCCTTAGTTACTTGCTTTCTTCGAGATGGTTTATTATTTATCAGAACGTAGCTCGGCCTTCGGCCTCGCCTTAGTTGCATACTTTCTTCAAGAAGGTTTATCTTCTTCCTGAACGCAGCTCGGCCTGCGGCCTCGCCCTTAGTTACTTGCTTTCTTCGAGATGGTTTATGGTCTTCCAGAATACAGCTTTGCCTTTGGCCTCGCCCTTAGTTACTTACTTTCTTCAAGAATGTTTTTCTTCTTCCAGAACTCAGATCCGCCTTCCGCCTCGCCCTTAGTTACTTTCATCGA
Source organism: Nematopogon swammerdamellus (assembly GCA_946902875.1). Classification (NCBI taxonomy): domain Eukaryota; kingdom Metazoa; phylum Arthropoda; class Insecta; order Lepidoptera; family Adelidae; genus Nematopogon; species Nematopogon swammerdamellus. Next base: position 12,080,457 of record OX336338.1, read on the forward strand.
GAAAGAATATCGTATACGTGAGCGCAGATCCGCCTTCGGCCCCGCCTTTAGTTACTTACTTTTTTTTTTAATACGAATTACACGCGAGCGTAGCCGCGGGGAACAGAAATAAAAATTGCACCAATGACAGCGACATAACTTAAAAAAAAAAATTTTATTTATAAAATAATTCGTTACCGGCCAGCTCACGTCGAGATGACAGTTCTCCGTTGTCAACTTGACATTTAAAATTGTTTTGCATTCGATGAATCCACACGAGATGAATCAAATAATCAAGAAACCTTTACTTTGGACTACGTGATTTCAAATGCACAATGATATTTTTAATAATTTTAATTTTTATTATATTTTTTTATTTATTATGTCATTCCGGCATATAAACTGCCACTATACAAAGTTTCGTCAAATACAGTTCAGTGGTTTTTGCGTGATGCGCGTACAGACAAACAAACAAACAAAAATTTTAAAAACTGTTCTAACATGTTCAGTATCTCTTTTTAAGCCACCCTGGGTAGTTTTTTTCCGAATACATTCAATGTACAGACTTTCTTACCTTTACGATTTCATTATATGTATAGATAGCAAAGTTATATATTTTTGAAATTTACTTAACAATACCTATAGAATGAAATGAAATTTGGTTTATTTAAAAAAATAAAAAATATTTTTGGTTTACATTTTGGGGTACCCTGTACTTTCCACAGGACTATTAGACAAACTTATCTATAAAAATTACACGTAATTCGGCGTTAGTTTCATCGAAATCGGTTCAGTAGCTCCGGAGATATCTGCGTGTGACCGACAGACAGACGGACAGACAGACAGACACCAGAGCGATCCCATAAGGGTCCCTTTTTTCGCATTTTGCGACGGGACCCTAAAAAGACGGCCGAGGTTTGTCCCGGTCTCCGTGCCTACCCCACTGGGAATGACGCTACGTAATTATGTAGATAGCTATGTGTAGATATGTATGTATCAGCAATGAGGTAGATTTGTGTAAAAACAAGTTTTTGAAAAACTAAATATTTTATCAGGAAAATAAACGTACCTACCGTAAGTTTATTTTTGAAATCATCAGAGTTTCGCTAATGAAGATGAACCGTCAGGCAGGACTGAAGAGATGACTGAAGCCACCGAGGCGCGCGTGGCCGGCGGCGCGACGCGGCGGTGATGGAGAGGTGCAGGCAGAGGCCTGGCGAGGGTTCCGTCCGATCCTTCCTCGAGCCGCGAGGGAGCTCACCAGTCGCGCAGAGCCCCGACTCCGCGCCGCCGCCACCGCCTCCGCCGCGCCGTGGGTGTCTCGATACTGACGTCACACTATTGTTCCATAAGTCCCTCGCGTTAACCGAGGCATTAGCCCTTCTTCTACCCACCGCCAGCTCACGCTAGTCAGTGTGGTGGGCGTGCGCGTCAGTCGTGAACTCGTGAAGTGTGACTGACACCCGAGCTAGCTAGACAGCATTCATTGCGATATTTGAGATTCTCGATTCGTATGGACGACGGTAACTCTATACTCTATGCAGGTATCTATGGTGTAGGCTAGGAGATATGTAACGTGGAGGTAAATCAACTGCAATATCTGCAGCCGTATAATGCAGGCTCAAAGGGATTTCTATAAATAATTTGCGTATTAAACGTTCCGCAAACCCACCAGTAATTTGACCCGCATTGTTAATGAATGAGTTGCTGTTGTAAGCTGTCCGCACGGGCCCATTTAGGTCGTAGTTGTGTCACACGTAGCTACTTAGAACACGAGCAAATATGGGCAATAACTTAGAATTACTTAGACTAAAGTCGGAAAAGATTAATGTAACATTTTCGTCACTTGCAGCCAGAGTGTTGCTGAGTAAGTAGTCAGACCAATCCGCTGTTAATTAATCTTAAATGTTGAAGCGTGTATACATTTTTTAAATAGAACCGAACCATGTTTTATGGATAGCGGTTGTAGCGAAGTGGTGGCGGCGGCGGCGCACAGTGGGGCGATTTCACAAAGTAGGGACATTTGGACATTTTATAACGGAATCGTGTTCTACTCATGAAAACAAACATCTTTTATAACTGGATTTTTTTTTATTTGATGCTTATTTTTCGAGAAAAAAACGATCTTAATTTTTTTACTATGGAGCAAAAATTTATTTTATGTTTTTCTCGAAATTTATATATTGAATAAATTTTATGGATTTTAAATTATAAATGCACAACTATATGAGAACAGTTTTGCATAAACACCGCAACTCTAAATATTCACAATTAGTGTATAAACGTGCTTGAACATGGCTCAAAATGCATGTATCGATTATTGTAAATCGTGCAATTTCTATTGACCATAGGGTAAAACAATCTTCTACATTCTTATAAATTCTAATACAGTCGACATCTCATCTCATCTCATCTCACTTTCTCATCTCACTTCTCACTAATATCATAAATGTGAAAGTATGTTTGTTTGTTTGTTCCTCTTTCACGCCTGAACGGCTGGACGGATTTTGACGAAACTTCGTATAGGGGTAGTGTATATCCCGATGTAACATAATTTTTAAAGAAGTGATTAAGTTCGAGTCGAGCTGGCGTAAAGAGGGTTCCGTACCATCGCATTTTTGTAAGAACTAGAAGGATTGGAATTTTCGTTTACGTTTTCCTGTAAATTAAGTGTATATCCCTTGGTAACATAATTTTTTTTTAAATTGGTCAAGTTCGAGTCGATCTCGCGTAAACAGGGTTCCATACCATCGCGTTTTCTGTGAGAACTAGAAGCATTGGGATTTTCGTTTACGTTCTCACGTAAATTAAGTGTATATCCCATGGTAACATATTTTTTTTTAAAGTGGTCTGGTTCGAGTCGAACTCGCGTAAAGAGGGTTCCGTACCATCCAGTTTTCTGTAAAGGGGGAGGGGAGGGAGCGGCAGAGGGAGAGGAAGAGGGAGGGAGGGAGAGGGTGCGTTCAGGAAGGGTATAAACCTGTTCGAAGAAAGTAAGTAACAAAGGGAGGCCGAAGGCCGAGCTGCGTTCAGGAAGACCTTCAACCTTCTCGAAGAAAGTAAGTACAAGAAGGTTTTCTAAGGAAGGAAGGTACTTCTTCAAGAAGGTTTATAGTCTACCTGAACGCAGCTCGGCCTTCGGCCTCGCCTTCTGTTACTTACTTTCTTCGAAAAGGTTATCGTTTTCCTGAACGTAGCTCCGCCTTCGGCCTCGCCCCCAGTTACTTACTTTCTTCAAGAAGGTTTATAAGAAGGCGCGGCGGGTGGCCGAGTGGTTTGGGCATCGGCTTCTCGTGCGGGAGGTCCGAGGTTCGAATCCGTCGGCGTGTACCAATGAGTTTTTTCTGACGAAAAAAATTAAGTGCATACCTACACCCGCTGCTTCACCGTTCGAAACCGGTGTAAAACTGTAGGTCCCTTCCCTTGCCCCTTACTAGGTGGTAGGCTCAAATTGTAGCCGACTGGGTTGGTACCACCGTACTGGAGTACGATGGCCGCATAGCAACCTCGGTTGTGTTCTCCTCTAGTCCAGTATAGCCAGTAATCCAGGGAAGTCTCCGGTATGGCACCTACCTTCTCGGAGGTGATATTGGTTAGTCAGAGCATGTGATTTGGCCCCTCTGACTCAGCCACCCATACCGGATTACATTAAAAAATAGTCTTCAAGACTATTTTTTTTAATGTAATCCGGTATGGGTGGCTGAGTCAGAGGGGCCAAATCACATGCTCTGACTAGCCAATATCACCTCCGAGAAGGTAGGTGTCTAAATTGCATAATTAGAACACAGAAAGAAAGAAAGAAAGAAAGAAATATATTTATTCACAATCCATTTACAGTAAAACACAATAATTTTTTACATACGTACCGAATTACACATGAGGACGGTGAATCGCTCGGCCTTCGGCCTCGCCCTCAATTACTTAATTTCTTCGAGAAGGTTTGTAGTCTTACTGAACGAAGCTCGGCCTTCGGCCTCGCCCTCAATTACTTAATTTCTTCGAGAAGGTTTGTAGTCTTACTGAACGCAGCTCGGCCTTCGGCCTCGCCTTCAGTTACTTACTTTCATCAAGAAGGTTTATAGTCTTCCTGAACGCAGCTCGGCCTTTGGACTCGCCCTCAATGACTTAATTTCTTCGAAAAGGTTTATGGTCTTCCTGAACGCAGCTCGGCCTTCGGCCTCGCCCTTAGTTACTTACTTTCTTCGAGAAGGTTTATGGTCTTCCTGAACGCAGCTCGGCCTTCGGCCTCGCCCTCTGTTACTTGCTTTCTTTGAAAAGGTTATCGTCTTCCTGAACGCAGCTCGGCCTTCGGCCTCGCCCTTAGTTACTTACTTTCTTCAAGGTTTATAGTCTTCCTGTACGCAGCTCGGCCTTCGGCCTCGCCCTCAATTACTTACTTTCTTAGGTTTATCATCTTCCTGAACGCAGATCGGCCTTCGTTACTTACTTTCTTTCTTTGCAATACGAATTTCACGCGAGCGAAGCCGCGGGCAAAAGCTATATTACAATACTCTAAAACTTATATAAAATCGTATACATTACTTTATGTATAGTGCAACATAATTCGCAATATGCAAGAAATCACGTTGAGTAACATGTTCAAACACAAATAAAACAAAAAGCGGCGCGAAGCGGCACGCGGTTTTTTGTAAATAGTGCTTAACTATGGTCATACATCACGACTATGTAGGTGCTAGCTCAACCATTTTTAAACATTTTGAGAAATCTACTGGAATATGTTTATCGCCATACAAATAATTCACATTTACTTAATTTTCTCCGAAACTATTAGTTTTAGAGAAATATACGAGAGAGCAAAAGTATGTTATATTTGACCGTCCAATACGATTCTACAAAAAGCATTTCGAAATTCTAGAAAAAGATTCTACAATGGTCCATGTCCACCAAGCTGGGAAATCGCCCCAGTGTGCGGCGGCGCGGGCTGAACGCGGGGCGGCCGCGGCGGAGAGGGGCGCTGCGTGCGTCGTCGTCGTCGTCGGCGCGCAAACTCGTTAGGGTAGGGAGGGTGGGGCTATTTCATCGAAAATTCATGTTTTTTGGATGCCATTTCTTGCATTGTCAACTTTTACTAAGTTTAATTATTTTATCCTTCCAAATGGCTGTTTGGCTATTCAATTGCAGCAAAAAAAAAATTATTAGTGAACTCTTTATATTTTTAATAAATGAAAAACGTATTTACCTTTGGAACTTTACTGGTCATATGCATAATTATGTCTAGCCTCAGTAATACTGATTCTGATGATAAAATCCCGAGTTTTAGATATCGGCGAAATAGACGAGGTAAGTGAGGGAAGGAAAAAAAAATTAAAAAAATTACATGCAACCTTCGATATATTGTATTCTAAAGTACTTATAATAGTTTCACACCATTTACACAAAAAAAAAATTTTTTTTATGTCAGAAATAACCCGTTAAACATGCCTCTTTTTATTTTTGTTTTTGCGCGTTCAGATTAATTTAATTAACCTATGCCAAGTTATAATTACTTCTAATTTGGAATAAATAAGGCTTTGTATTAATTGAAAAAAAGTTTCATGTCATTATCTTAGGAAACAAAAAAGTTACAGCCATTCAAATGACAAAAAACCGGTTGCCGGCGGAATTGCCCCACCGGCGAGATAGCCCCACCCTACCCTCCTATGTTTTAGGGTTGCATAGCTAGCAACCGGGTGAGTAGGGACTCTTGTTAAAAGTCTCTTTGTCCGTTTATCCGTCTGCATGTCTGTTCGTCTGTCATGTATGTAGCTCTTAAACGGGTTAAGCTATTATCTTCTTGAAACGTGGAATGTTTATAGATTTCCGGGAGATAAATTGAAAAATTTTCAAGGTAAGAAAAGTCAGGAGTCCTCAAATATAATTAACGGAGACGAAAAAAATAAGAAAAAAACCGTTCAAGGTAAACCATTTTCAAGTGCCGAGGGTCCCGTCACCGCTGCTCTGCTCTCATCCATCACATATTTTCTACAAGGGCGTGGCCAGACTTTGGATGGGTGGCAGTCCAACCGTTTAGGTTGACCATGGTTCGGATTCCACGTGAAACTTTTACGCAGCTTAGCGCAGAGCTTAACCCGTCCGAGTGGGTATACGGATACCACACTCAATGAAGGTCGGGCGAACCGGCTATGAAAGTAGTTCGTATTTTCCGTCTAGCTTCTTAGTTCTATGTAGCCGGCTAAAGGGGCCAAACGGAAGCACTGACATGACACCTCGCTGACAATGACTGACTAACAAACACTCTGGCACACACTCACATGATAAATAGCATTACGTCGTATGCTCTTAATCATCAACCGTCAATACTCATACAAATAATAACAGTAAGCTTTATGTGTCTGTCCGTACTTTGTAAAAAATTGTCTGTACTTTCTAAAAAGTTTATGTGTCTGTCTGTACTTTGAAAAAAATTCGGGGGATCACGCTGGTCCGTGGGGCGATGAAGGGAGTAATTGAATGCATTGAGTCATTTTTGGAAAGCGTGTCTGTTTGTGCACTCATCACGTAAAAGCTAATAACAGCCTAAGTCAATTCGGATCGAGTTTTCAGAAAAATATAGTGCATAACTTGGTGTAACACATGGGCTATATAGCATTACGCCATTATATATGTGAGCTGAGCAGTGGGGTCGCAAGTGAACCCAGTCAGACAAAATTCACCAATTCGAATTAATTGTATTCATGTGATTTACTCCAAAAATACTCAACCTATTTAGGTTTTGAACAATATGATGTCTGATATTTAGCAATTATTCACATTTTTGTTATATCACGCCATCTCTTAAATGAACTGAGTGCGGTTTGTCCAAAGTAATCGAAAGTCGTTGAGGACGACGCGACGGTCCTGATGATAATACGTGAGGGACGACGGCGGCGCAAAGTTTTATTGGAGAGCCAACGCAGAGATTTATGTATATGTATCTTTTTCGGTGTTTTTAACTATTACTAAGCCTACGCCGTCTGTCTGTCCGTCCGTCCGTCTGTCCGAGGGCTGTATCTCTTGAACCGTAATAGGTAGCCCGTTGAAATTTTCACATATATGTGTTACTATGGCGGATATAACAAATAATAAAACAAATTTAATGTTAAAAGTTAAGGGGGGTTCCCATACAACAAACGTACGAAAAATCTATTAGTCACGCTACTGAATAATAGATGGCGCCAGAGGCTTTTATACATTGCATTGTTGAAAGACAAAAGATAGGCGGATATTATCCGCTCAATTGCCAACGGCCTCATTGAGGTGCTGTCATTTTCCCACCGTCAATAATTGTTGACATCAATTATTGACATCGACCTCATTGAGGCTTCTACCCGATTGAGCGGTTATTGATAGCGGATAGATACGGAAACCTACGTGCGCGAGTAAAACTTGCACTTGACAGATTTTTTTTATGTAAACTGACACGGTTGGCTACATCACCTACCTACAACATCCGTGATGTCAGCCCATAACATCGGTGTTTTTAACCGACTTCCAAAAAAGGAGGAGGTTCTCAATTCGTCTGTATGTTTTTTTTTTTTTTTTATTTTTTTTTTTATTTTTTTTATTTTTTTGTATGTTTGTAACACGATTTCTCCGTCAATTGAGGGCCGATTTAGAAAATTCTTTTTTTGTTAGTTAGGTCATACTTCCGAGGTGGTCCCATTTCAATTTTATCGAATTTGGTTCAGTGGTTTTCGAAAAATCAGCATAATACTATGGTGTGTGGTTACCTTCAGCAAAACTTGTGATGTGGTCGTTTTCGGCAATTTTCAGTTTGATAAATTAGTATGGTGTGTGGTTACCTTCAGCAAAACATTTGTGATGTGGACTTATTCAGCAATTTGCAGTCTGACACATATGGCGAATAATTCTGTACCACTTCAATCGATTTTGATTATTCGATTTCGATTATTCTTTTTTATGTAATATTACTAAAAAGAATGAAATAAAAACTGTTTTAAAAAATATTAAACCGATTTCCAAAAAACAAAAAAAAAAAAAACTAAAAAGTATTAAATACCTAATATTTTGAAATTTTCTCTGTCCTGTTGAAATACATGAATCGATATACTAGTGATACATATTCGGACCCTTGTTTCATGAATATTCTAAATTTGAAATTTTTTTATTTTTTCCGACCGGCGTTTAATTTATTATGGTACCTGGCCAGTACCTACTGTACCGAGTACCATCGAGCTGGTTTGATGATGGAGACAGAAGGTGGCCATAGGAACTCCTAAACTACACATGATAAACCCATCGTGTTTGGGCTCGTTGCATTTGTCTTCACGAGAAATTTACTTTAGACCTAAAAGATTCTCAATTCGACGGTATGTTTTCTTTTTTTGGATGTTTGTTACGCGATTACTCCGTCAATTGTGGGCCGATTTTGAAAATTCTTTTTTTTTTTATTTGAAAGGGGATAACCCTGAGGTTTTTGAAGTGAAAACTTCTTTAGCGGCTCTTGGCACTTTTTTAGGTGGGTAAAAATGTATAACTCGCGACATCGCGTCAGCGTCATTTTTAAAATGAAACCTTAAGTCATTGCGTTAAGGGTTAAGTTAGAGTGGCACGGGATCTGCCGGCACTCCCGGAGTGCAACTGTTAAGTAGGGTTCCGTAACACGTTTATGTCTGTCCATTCTACTAAGTTCTGCAAAATGAATGTAGGGTTCCGTAACATATGCATGTCTATCCGTTCTACTAAATTTTACAATTTTCAACCAAGGTCCTCCGATGGTTATTTTATAATAAAAGTTGGCTTCCGTAACACGTTTATGTCTGTCCATTCTACTAAGTTCTGCAACATCACCTACAACGTCCGTGATTTCAGCCCATAACACCAGTGCCATGTCAGTGCTTCCCCCTTTGATCGTGCTGACTACACTGAACTGGTCGGAAAACACAAACTATTTACATAGCCGTTTCGACCGACGTTTAATTCAGTGCGGTGGTACCAACCCGGGAAGGTTAAACCCTACCACCAAGTAAAATTACGAGGGAAGGGACTTACAGTTTTACGAGGAATCCGAACCTTGGTCAGCCTCCAACGGTCAGCGGTCACCCATCTAAGTACTGACCGCACCCAGCGTTGCTTAAAATTCAATAGCGACAGTTGACTGTCTGCACCACTGAGCTATCGAAGCTGACGTGGTCCTATTTTAATTGGGTCAAGATCGGATTGGAAAGCGAGGCGGAATCGCGAGGCCGAAGGCCGAGCGATTCCGCCGAGTACATTAATAGCAAAAAATTACTAAAAAAAACTGTGAAATTAAAAAAAAGTTTTAAAAAACATAAAACCGACTTCCTAAAAAAAGGAAAACTAAAAAACTATTCAAAATAAAAATATAAAAACCGCCTTCAAAAATATATGAAATAAAAACTTAAAAAAAAAAAACGAACCCTAGAGTTGAAGGCGGTGCTAAAGCAAGCAAAAATGATGCATGAAAGAAAACATGAGTGGATGATAATATCCTTTGTGATTTGTGTAGCCTTTTTAGCACCGCCTTCAACTCTAGGGTTCGTTTTTTTTTTTAAGTTTTTATTTCATATATTTTTGAAGGCGGTTTTTATATTTTTATTTTGAATAGTTTTTTAGTTTTCCTTTTTTTAGGAAGTCGGTTTTATGTTTTTTAAAACTTTTTTTTTTCAATAAACTTCATTACAATTTATTTTAATGGAATAGTTTTATTGGAAAATTCAGACACCCCTATACCGAAATATCTACTGTTCGTGGATGATATTTTGTCGTAAAGTTTTTGGTTTTACGTTTGGCTCGATCGGTGGCGCAGCAAAGTCACACGCATTACCGGAGAATGCTGCGGTGGAATGACCCGAGAGGTATCTCATACTCTATCTACTTACAAAACAAGTACAAATGTTTAGACATTCTGTCTAAACCTAGATTTTTCTTGCGAGCCTGAAACCTTCCTTACATTGACAGAAGAATCAAAGGCAGCGGAGCGTCGTCGTCAGGTCTCCCTTTTACGAAAGTTTTTTTTTAAGCGCGACGTCTGTCTGGCATCACTACACCTACAATTAGGTGTGTAATGATTCATTATGAATGAATGGCATTGTGTGATGCAGAGGGGTTACGAATGCCATGGCGGCCTGACAGGAGCCTTTTCACGTCCCTTTTGTAACCTCAGGCTGTACTTGGGAGGAAATAGATAGCAGGGAGTGCGTTCTACAGTTTCTGGGTTTGTTAGTACATACCTACTTATAAAGTATTAACCAATAACACCTACGGATCACAAGAACATTATTATCCCTACATATTATATAAGAGTCAACGTCTGCCGTCTGTGTGTGTATGTTCGCTTATAGTTATATATAACTCAAGAAAGGCTCAACATATTCGCATGCGGTTTTTGCCTATGTAATGCGACATACCTATCACCGCCAGGCTATAATAGCATCACGCCGCATTATTCATATGAGCTGAGCAGTGGGGTCGAAAGTGAAAGCAGTCGGAAAGAATCCACCGATTCGGTTAGCTTACATGTGATATACTCTAAAACTACTCAACCGATTTACATACAGATTTCACTGACGCTCGCGGGGGCACAAATAGTTATAGCATATGAATCTGATCACTCTGCCTACTTCATAAGTCTACCTACTTCATTCATAATTACGAATATCCATCTGGTGTATAGTGTCATCGTCAATTTTGATACTAAAATATATCCAATCAACAACCATTAGTATACGTTTATTGCAAAACAAAGTAATATTATGTGATTTTAGAAATCTAATGATACAATGTGTATCCATTCGTCATAATTCGTTAGTGAGAAAACCGTAGACTCTTATAATCGATGTCTTACTAATTGTACAGTATTCTTCCATTGTGTACGAGTATCATAGTTTTACGATTGTCGGAATTGAGAGAGTTATTATCATATCATATCATTAATATAGTTTCTGGCTTAGCATTTGTATTCGTACACATTATGCTCTCGGTAATGTCATTATTCCTATCTGCCCGAACGCTGTCCTACAAGTATAAGTATCTAGTTTTCATATTCAAGCTGTATCGCAGGCTCTCTGTAATACAAATATATTATTTGAATATGCTTAATTGCCCCAAAACAGACCATATGACATGAAGCTCTCAACATAGGCACAAGGCAAAGATGCGCCATAATTTATGCTGAGAGTTATCTAGAGAGGTTAACATTGATTTTACGATAGAGACCACACCATCACCCGTTGTTGACTGACCTTTGCGAAATTCAACTTGTTTACAATTTAATATTATCAGTTAAGAATTTAATTAACCGTTTTTTCCTAAATTATATTTTTATTATATTAAGTAAGTATCAGAACCACTGAAATATATAAAATTTTATGTATACTAGTGTAACATAATTCAATGATCGATTACAACCCTTCCACTAAAGGAAGAAGACCGTTGATTCAATTCTCAACTCTTTGCCTTCTATGTACGTGCATACGTTCTTTCACATAGTTCCACGGTAATGTCATTAGCGTAGGTATACGCAACGCATCTATCAGAAATATGTTACAATCAAAACCACTCACCGTATTTAAACCACCCAAACAACTAGACCAACTCCACCACATCGTAAAGCCGTCTATGTATATATAGGGTAAGTAGACATAGGACTGGTCTTTAATACGTATTAGTTAGAAATTGGAGCGATAGATGCCTATCCAGGAAGTTGTTCGGTAAACAAGCCCCTTTAACAAACAATGCCATATAAATAATGACCGTGTCTTTTATCGGCTAACAGGGGTAACATTTTACTTCAAAAAACCGGCGAATTGCGAGTCGAACTCGCGCACCGAGGGTTCCGTATCGCAATGTCACGACGATCAGCGCCACTCACGCCATCTATGGCGTGTTTATGAAATGTTTCATATTAGTTAAAATTCATGATTAGTTAAAATGCTTCATAGTCTTTTCGGAACATGGCGCCCATAAACTTTTTAGTTTCTTCTTATGGGAACCCCCGTGAATTTTTTACTTTTTCTTATTACCCGACTGCGCGACGCAAAGGAGGGTAATGTGTTTATCAGCCTATGTATGTATGTTTGTTCCTTTGTGGCACACTAGAGACCAAACGCGTGGGCCGATTTTGATGATTCTTACGTCAATCGATTTGTCTTAATCTTGCGAGTGTCACTGAAGACATGACAGTAATCAAAATTCAATATGGCGACAACTAGGTGCCATATTGTGAAAAAGAAAAAAATGAAAGTTGACTAACTATGTTAAGTGGGGTATCGTTGAATAGGTATTTGAAAATGATCTTTAGGTTTCTCTTATCATTTTTCATTTCGTATGACCATTTAGGATCTATAACGATTTAAAGTTGGTTAGCAACCATTCTCACTCTTATAATAATAGAGCTGTGATAAAGTTCTTATTACACAGGATGTTCGGCACATCGACCGACAAATATTTTTTGTAGGTAAGTGGGGTCATTTGCAACGTTTTGACCCAACATACCTTTTGTCAGGTGTCACGTGGTATCGAGATACGATTTTTTTTCTTATTTTTGAAAATTACCAAAATCCCAGCTTTAAACCCTTGTAACTTTTTTGTTCATGTTTGTATCAGCACGAAATAAAAGTTATTGAATTTTACGATGTATCCTTGTTTTAGAAAAAAAATTATTTGATGAAGTTAATACCATGAAAAGGACTTATGACCTCCCAAAGTCCCGAGAACGAGTAAAAAGATGACAGAATCTTAATTTCTAAATTCATTTAAAAAAAACGACACCAATTGAGAGCGTCGTTTTCTTTTAAAAAGTTTGCTAGTTTACGCCCTTTCCAAAGGTATACAATGAGGGGGGCAGCGGGGCGAGGCGAATATGTATGTATGAATTTCCTCCATAAAATTTAAGCCGATCATCTAGATTCGATTAAAATTAGTACACGCACATTTAGCTATACGAGACACAGGATAGGCTAAATAAAATTCAGTTCCGGTTACGCTAATAGGTGGAATATTTTACTTAGTTAGGTAGTATTTGATTTATAACTGAAGTTTCTTATTTTAATATCGATAGCTTTTTCCCGCGGATTCACTCGCGTGAAATTCGTATTTCAAAAGAAGAAAGTAAGTAACTTAGGCCAGGGCTGGAGGGTGAACTAGATTCAGATAAACAATAAAGATTCTCAAAGAAAGTAAGTAACATACTAAAGGCGAGGCCGAAGGGCGAGCTGCGTTCAGGAAGAGTATAAACCTTTTCGAAGAAAGTAAGTAACAAAGGGCGCGGCCGAAGGCCGAGCTGCATTCAGGAAGACTATAAACCTTCTCGAAGAAATTAAGTAATTGAGGGCGAGGCTGAAGGCCGAGCTGCGTTCAGGAAGACTATAAACCTTCTTGATGAAAGTAAGTAACTGAGGGCGAGGCCGAAGGCCGAGCTGCGTTCAGGAATACGATAACCTTTTCGAAGAAAGTTAGTAAGAGAGGGCGAGGCCGAAGGCCGAGCTGCGTTCAGGAAGACCATAAACCTTCTCGAAGGGAAGCACTGACGTGGCACCAAGTTCATCCGGTGTTATGGGCTGACATCACGGATGTTGTAGGTGATGTAGCCAACCGTGTCAGTTTCCATAAAAAAAAAGTAAGCAACTAAGGGCGTGGCCGAAGGCCAAGATGTATCCTGGAAGACGCTGATAGTAAGTAACTATGGGCGATAGTTACATACTTTCTTCAAGACGGTTTATAGTATTCCTGAACGAAGCTCGACCTTCGGCCACGCCCTCAATTACTTGATTTGTTCGAAAAGGTTTATAGTCTTAATGAACGCAGCTCGGCCTTCGGCCTCGCCCTTAGTTACTTACTACTTGCTTCGAGAAGGTTTATGGTCTTCCTGAATGAAGCTCGGCCTTCGGCCTCGCCCTCTGTTACTTACTTTCTTCGAAAAGGTTATCGTCTTCCTGAACGCAGCTCGGCCTTCGGCCTCGCCCTCAGTTACTTACTTTCATCGAGAAGGTTTAGTCTTCCTGAACGCAGCTCGGCCTTCGGCCTCGCCCTTAGTTACTTACTTTCTTAGAGAAGGTTTATGGTCTTCCTGAACGCAGCTCGGCCTTCGGCCTCGCCCTCTGTTACTTACTTTCTTCGAAAAGGTTATCGACTTCCTGTCAGCAGCTCGGCCTTTGGCCTCGCCCTCAGTTACTTACTTTCATCAAGAAGGTTTATAGTCTTCCTGAACGCAGCTCGGCCTTCGGCCTCGCCCTCAATTACTTAATTTCGCCGAAAAGTTTTATAGTCTTCCTGAACGCAGCTCGGCCTTTGGCCTCGCCCTTAGTTACTTACTTTGTTCGAGAAGGTTTATGGTCTTCCTGAACGCAGCTCGGCCTTCGGCCTCGCCCTCTGTTACTTACTTTCTTCGAAAAAGTTATCGTCTTCCTGAACGCAGCTCGGCCTTCGGTCTCGCCCTCGGTTACTTACTTTCTTCGATAAGGTTTATTGTCTTCCAGAATGCAGCTCAGCCTGAAGCCTCGCCGTTAGTTACTCACTTTAGTTGAGAAGGTTTATTGTTTACCTAAACGCAGATCAGCCTTAGTTACTTACTTTCTTCTTTTGAAATACGAATTTTACGCGAGCGAAGCCGCGGGCAAAACCTAGTAATCAATAAAATTATCTGTAGTTTACACCACCGCAAGCTAATTAATAATCCCCACGATATTAACTTTCTCAATGAAATGACAAGATAACGAAATTTAAGGTCTTATAATCCTAACTAAAAAGTGTAAAATAAAAAAAGTTTATTTAAAAAATAAAAAAACCCGACTGCGTAAAAAATTAACTTTAAATAAAAACTGAAAAGAAAAAAACAAGTCGAGTAGTCTAGAACTCTGTTAAGTAATATTGAATAACTACACCATTGAAATAGTTTCATTATCGATACACACATACAAATAATAAACTCTAATGCGGAACACAGCGACTTTAACAGTCGGGACCCATTGAAATTTTCCCAATAATGGGTCCCGACTGTTAAAGCCGCTGTGTTCCGCATTAGAGTTTATTATTTGTTTTATTATATGTGTGTATCGATAATGAAACTATTTCAATGGTGTAGTTATTCAATATTACTTAACAGAGTTCTAGACTACTCGACTTGTTTTTTTCTTTTCAGTTTTTATTTAAAGTTAATTTTTTACGCAGTCGGGTTTTTATTATTTGTTGTTATATCGGCAATAATAAGTAATAACTAATAACACATATTCTGTGAAAATTTCAACGGGCTACCTATTACGGTTCAAAAGATACAGCCGTCGGACAGACAAACAGACAGACGGCGGCGTATAGGCTTAGTAATAGGGACCGGATACGGCACCCTAAAAAGTACCTACTTTTTTAAACTCTAATCTTTTAATTTAAATTATTTTAATTATAATAATTGCTCGCGAAAGGCCTCTCATAAAAAAAGCGGTCAAGTGCGAGCTGAACTCGCGTGGAGAGGGTTCCGGATCATTCCGTATTCCGTGAGAGCTATAAGACCAAGGATTTTCGTTTAGATTTTCCTGTAAACTATAAAAAAGGCCCTAATTCCCTATTTTTTGTAATTCTTTCATATATTTTAAACTATGCATTTTAAAATATAAATATGTAATATATATAGCACCTGGGCGACCCAGCTTCGCTCGGCGTCTACACCTATCTAGATAAAATGAAAAAAAAAACATTAAATTCAAAATTGCATTCAAGTCGTTAGTATCTAGTCTGAATTCTTTTATGAGAGGGTAGAGCCCTAATATTCCCGATCCCCCCACCTTCCCTGTGCTACGGCGCGACGGCAGCGCGTAGCGCGCCCAGCCAATGAATGAGAAGCGTTGGCTGTGTTGCCCAGCGCCACCTATGAGCCTTTTGAAGTCGAACTATTGTCTACATAAGTTGCAAGTAATATTGCATTGATGGCGCAACCCCGATCGAAATTAAATTAATAATTGGATTACAACACAAAGCGTAAGGAGCTTTGCTTCTGTCTGGTGTCCGAAGAGACCTCACCTCAATTTTTTTTTAATTAATTTACTTTTTTATTACCTATTTACATACATACATACCGCACTATGTATGCCGACAGTCGGGGTAAGCAGAGTAATCAGTTTGTGCTGCAATGCAATAACTCCATTTTATTATTTTGTATTGTAAATAATTGTATCTCTTTTAAAAATCTACCGCTTACACATATGTCGCTTTGTGACACATATGTGGAGTGAAAATCCAGTAATGCTTGCTTGTGCTTGTCGCGGTTACATATTTATTGTATCTCCTAGTACATAATATGATGGATGTGTAGAGCAACTAATCATAATAACAGTTAAGTCGTGACAGAAACGATCGCCTATTATTATCATAGAAACGGCGGCGTTTACTGAGAAAACTGGTCACTTTACGCTCAATTTGTCGACGAACTGCCCATAAATCAGTAGATTAGTTAGAGCTTTGCTTGCACCGCCCTCTCAGCTGCTAAACGTTGGAACACATAAATAACGTACAAAGAGGGAAAAGAGGAAATTCAGAAATACTAAACGCCAGAGGCAAGATATTTCAATAAGAGCAATAGACACGGTTTAACAACTGAATATGTGAGTGAACAGTGCGAGATGGAATATGACTTCTAATAACACTGAATTACTTAACATTTTTTATTTCAATTGCTGGTCCTGCGTAAAATCCATGCTATGGTTTTCGTTTGGTCGTGGCTGCCACATTGCACGGACGAAAATACGACATACTGTTCATAGGGGGAGGAGGAGGATGAATATATTTAATTGAAGGTCGGTCGGTCGTAAGTTCGTAACGGGTTACATGGAAGACATCACTCGTGAGGACAAGTCGCCCTTTACGCACTGCTGAACTTCGTTTCTTCTCAGGACGATATTGTTTTTACCTTTTAATGGGTCATCCATCACATCAATAAAGAGTTTATCATTATATGTATACTGGTTATGTATAGTGCATGATAAGACAGTTTGTAATAAATTGTGGAGCGTAAGGTAGATTAAATATGAAAGTCTATCGTAGTATCACAAATATAGCCATCACTGTTATCGTTCGCCATCGTGAGGGCTACTAATTCCCTATACACGCGAGCGTTGACGAGGCAGGCAGGCGTCCGCGTCGATGCGCCTCGTCATTCCCTCATGCATGTTCTATACCGACGACACAATAAAACCATCTCATGCTGAATAATTATAAAAAAAAATTAAATGTACGGAAAATGTGTAGGTAGGTAACTTCAAATATTGAGGATATCAAAAATATTCTTTATACATTTTTAGGGTTCCGTATCCGGTACGAGACCCTATTACTAAGCCTACGCCGCACTATGGATCGAGAATCGGCCTCCATAGTATTAGGAGATTTTTTTCGCAAACTTGATGTTTTTTTAAAAACAGTTTTTGTTATATTTAGGGTTACATAAGATAATACCAAATATATAGTTGTAGTGATATCAGTCAAGTAGATATTTTATTAAAAATACTTGAAGTTTTCAGTTGTATGGGACGGAGAATGTTTAGTCGATTTTTTCAAAAGTCTTTCGAGGTGTCGCAGATCTTTTAATACATCATGAAGTAGACCACGAGTGTAATAAGACCACATAAAAACTGTAACCCATTTCGACCCGGTATAGAATATATCTAAGTCCGAATTTATAAATTTTCGTCCATTTTCTTTATACATTATTTATGGTTTAACTTTACAATTAATTACATTTTCTTGTGTTTTGTGATTGCCAAGTGTGTAAGTTATACTAATTTGTACATTATGTAACAACTGTACCTACCACTGTGGTCGAAAATACCCTCCAATATATGTAGCGTTTTAAATGTTTATTTGGTATTCATAATTGATTTGAGGATATATTAAATAAACAAATATGTGAAGACGCGTAGCTTAACAGTACGTATGTATGTTAGGTTCAAATATATAAAGTATATATATATTTTTTTTATATTTTAAAATTTGCAATGTATGGGACGGAGAACATTATATTTATTTTGCCGGACTACAAAGATGTGTCAAACTCTTATTAGCAAGGTTGTGTAGCACAACTAAAAAATAAACACATTCAGTAAAAAAAATGTTAGAAAGGTGCAGCCTTCCAAGTATCAACAGGTCAAAGTATAGCATTTTTTACCTTTTTTCTTTAACAGTAATTTTTGGTTACATTATGATTGTACAATTATTAAGCAGGTATGCAAATATGTGAGGCATATAATTCTATATCAGATATGTACACACCATTCCGATTAACAGTGTAAAAAATAGCAATATTTTTATTTAATAAAACTGAAAACATTATAGTACATTATTCGAAACTGTTAAGAACTAACAAAGTCTTAACAGTAACGTGATGTTGAACGTGACGGACAAGAGGCTGTACAAAAAAAAATCGTGAACAGTGGCACTTTCTCAAGATGTTAAAAAATTTTCTATTCAAAATTGTTCACCAAAATAAATACAATTATTAAACAA
The DNA here is from genome assembly GCA_946902875.1 of Nematopogon swammerdamellus. Taxonomy (NCBI): domain Eukaryota; kingdom Metazoa; phylum Arthropoda; class Insecta; order Lepidoptera; family Adelidae; genus Nematopogon; species Nematopogon swammerdamellus. The sequence goes on from OX336338.1 coordinate 12,098,904, forward strand.
ATTAATAAACCGAACTTATAAATAAAAGATTCACCAAAATTAATTTTATAAAAAAATTGTTTTATATAAAATTCGAGCCGGTATAGAAAATATGTAAGTCTGAATTTGTAGATTTTTGTTTCCTTTCCTTTAAATATAATTTACAATCTTAGAATAGAACATACATACAAGGCTTTGCAGCTCATTCATTATGACGACGCATTAGATACTAATTATCATTCGGTAAGACGAAAACATTCCCACATCCCTCTTTGTGAAACCCCACTATATTTGTAAAAACCGGTAATTAGTGTCCTTTGGTCGCGAATTTCAGTTTATTATCTGTTCAACGCGCGTAAGTGACGGATCTCTCCTTTCGACACGAGTTATCGCTGTTTTCAAATAATTTCCTTCCTGCATTATTGTATGCTGTAAAAACACGTGTTTCCACTTCCGTGACCTTGACACTTTCTTTCGGACGGTAACACTCGACCTTTTTTTTGGAGCTGATAGTATAAGGGATACAGTTCAACTCCTGCTTCAATTGCCGTTGCCCGTAGTTCGCAGTATTGCGATTTGGAGAGTTGCTGGGAACTGAAGAGGCTGAGGGCTTTCTCCGGCGAGTATTGTGTTTTTTTTTTTAACTTGAATGTATTCCTTTATTCTACCAACCTCATTTGAATTTTCCAGAAGAAACTTAAGCACCTCAGCAACATCATGTCTTTCCGTATTAATACCTTTACTCACCGCAGCGAATGCGAGCTCGTCGAAGTCATTTTCCGTACACAGATGTGCGGTTCTGCGCCTTTTTGGCTGGTAGTGAAGTTCGTGGAATTGTTTTCGAGGACTGAACTCTGGTTAAGGAGATGTTGAAGCTTCTGAATGCTGTTTCGCTGGTGATTGCGGCACGAATAGTTCCGCTTCCTCATGTCTTGGCTCTTGAGGTATGTTTTGAACATATTCGGGCCACTTAATGTCTGACGTCAACCATGTTTAAAATTTGCATTTGAAGAAACTGAACGAATAAATTGTACTTTTCCACTTTTTATACATATTAGACAAGTAGGTTTTACAAAAACACTTGAATTGATCACGGTTTTCATCAGATATATGAACGGAAAACTTGTCAAATAGTATGTTTGGGTCGGAGAGGCCTTGCTCGTTTTTTAAGAAAACAAAAAGTTTCAGATTAGATTTAAACTCTTTCATTTTGTAAAATGTTAGAGTTCGAACCTTGTATTTATGTTCTATTCTAAAACTGTAAATTATATTTAAAGAAAAGAAAACAAAAATCTACAAATTCGGACTTACATATTTTCTATACCGGCTCAAATTTTACATAAAACAATTTTTTTATAAAATTAATTTTGGTGAATAATTTTGAATAGAATTTTTTTTAACATCTTGAGAAAGCGCGTTCACAATTTTTTTTTTTTGTACAGCCTCTTTTCTGTCACGTTCAACATCACGTTACTGTTAAGACTTTGTTAGTTCTTAACAGTTTCGAATAATGTACTATAATGTTTTCAGTTTTATTAAATAAAAATATTGCTATTTTTTTACACTGTTAATCGGAATGGTCTGTACATATCTTATATAGAATTATATGCCTCACATATTTGCATACCTGCTTAATAATTGTACAATCATAATGTAACCAAAAATTACTGTTAAAGAAAAAAGGTAAAAATGCTATACTTTGACCTGTCGATACTCGGAAGGCTGCACCTTTCTAAATTTTTTTTACTGATTGTGTTTATTTTTATTTTGTGCTACACAACCTTGCTAATAAGAGTTTGACACATCTTTGTAGTCCGGCAAAATAAATATAATGTTCTCCGTCCCATACATTGCAAATTTTAAAATATAAAAAATATATATATATACTTTATATATTTGAACCTAACATACATACGTACTGTCAAGCTACGCGTCTTCACATATTTGTTTATTTAATATGTCCTCAAATCAATTATGAATAACGAATAAACATTTAAAACGCTACAAATATTGGAGGGTATTTTCGACCACAGTGGTAGGTATATTTGTTACATAATGTACCAATTAGTATAACTTACACACTTGGCAATCAAAAAACATAAGAAAATGTAATTAATTGTAAAGTTAAACCATAAATAATGTATAAAGAAAATAGACGAAAATTTATAAATTCGGACTTAGATATTTTCTATACCGGGTCGAATTGGGTTACAGTTTTTATGTGGTCTTATTACACTCGTGGTCTACTTCATGATGTATTAAAAGATCTGCGACACCTCGAAAGACTTTTGAAAAAATCGACTAAACATTCTCCGTCCCATACAACTGAAAACTTCAAGTATTTTTAATAAAATATCTACTTGACTGATATCACTACAACTATATATTTGGTATTATCTTATGTAACCCTAAATATAACAAAAACAGTTTTAAAAAAAACATCAAGTTTGCGAAAAAAATCTCCTAATACTATGGAGGCCGTTTCTCGATCCATAGTGCGCCGTCTGTCTGTCTGTCCGAGGGCTGTATCTCTTGAACCGTAATAGGTAGCCCGTTGAAATTTTCACAGAATATGTGTTAATATAGCCGATATAACAACAAATAATAAAAATAAGAAAAAGTAAAAAAATCATGGGGTTCCCATAGACGAAACCAAAAAGTGTATGCACGCGGGCCATCTACCGAATAGACTATGAAGCATTTCAACTAATCATGAATTTTAACTAATATGAAGCATTTCATATCACGCCATAGATGGCGTGAGTGGCGCTAATCATGACATGGCGATACGGAACCCTCGGTGCGCGAGTTCAACTCGCACTTGGCCGGTTTTTTTTAGATTACTTATAATAAGATCGATTTATAAAAATATGCAAAAAAAACTGTGTCGCCCCATATCTGAAAGTGTTAAGAAAGCTAAGAGGTATTATTGGGAAAATACACAGAACGATATAGTTTGAACTTTTTGTATGCATAATTTCACGACCTATCGCGTCATGGTATTAAAAAACCCGGAGGTTAAAACTGCGAATAAGTATTTAAAATAATGGACCAGGTTAGTGTCGCTAGAATTAAACCAGATTAAAGTACCAAAGATTTAGACAAAGATAGCAAAGGCCGTACAAATATAATATTCCGCATTATCCACCTGTATAAACATAGCGTATATGTATACTCGTACGTACAAATCTAGGTACTGATACCGCATCGTAGCCCGTAGCAGAGATAACTCTACATAGCATCCAACAAAAAGCGCTTGTTTCGTTTTACAATCCCTAATGCTATAAAGTAACTTTATAGCCCGGCGATAAGAAGACGTCCGACAAAATCTCTGCAGACGCCAAAGGCAGGCTCGAATTTAGATTTGTTTTTAACCGACTTCGAAAAAGGAGGTACAATTAATAGGCTTCCGTACCCGTACGGTACGTAAACATAAAAAAAATTCAGCACACTGTACGCGCATTAAAGGAGGATCAATACGTTGGTAACGTACACAGACAGATTAAAACTGAAATAGAACCTGTACGAGGTATATTATTGAGATAGCATTGCCAATTAGAACGCTGACCCTCCATCAACCAGGCTTTGCACGACCGCTTGAAGCCAGGTAGTGCGCGCGCATCAGAAGGACTAATGACATGAACCACCCGACTGCGACAGCAACAGCACCTGGTTCGCCCGCAAAGGACTCCTGCCTTATCAAGCCCACTTCACTCTTCTATTGCTGAAAGGGGAATCTTTCAAGGGAGCTTGGATGTTGCGGCATCGAATGAGGAACGCACTGGATCACGTGACGTATATCTGTTTCTTGTGAGCCTACAGCGGGTAGGCAATATTTTAGCGTTTGGGCTATCTCCTCTGACACGATCGAAATTTGGGACCTCACCACATGCCTCATGCAAGATTGTATCGGTTTCGTATTTGTCTTCACTGTCTACAGGAGGCACTACAATGAATATAAAAGGTACAGTGCTCTCCTACACACCATCAGATCGGCCAATAATCGGTCGCAAGTCGCAAGCTATATCGTGGCGATCCAAGTGTCGGTCTTTTGAGGTCGTCAAATAAAAATTGCCCAAAAATTGTGGGCCAGCTTTTGTTAGGCCGTAGGCATTTGCTCTGAGCATTTCCTTCCGACACATAACAATTTGAGTTGAAGTTTTGATGCCGTTGGATGGCAGGACGAAACCTTCCCCTACCCTTGCTGCCTTCTGTTTATTCCGTGGGCGGCTCGCCCGCCCGCCCCGGTCGTCCCTCTGCCCTAATTACCCCGCGGCGCGCCGTCGTACAACATACATACTATATAGAGTTGTATGTAACTATGTTTAGTTGACTAGAACAGAATTGAAACTCTTCACTGCGCACAATTCAAAAAGTAAAATTATCAAATTAAAGCACAGGAATGCATATAGGCAGACTCATCTATAACTTGAGTGATTTCTTTTAGTCTTTGGTTAAGGAGAATCAAGTATGATTCAGGTTTGTAAAGAAAACACATTTTGCCCTGCCAGAGGGTAACATATAGCATAGCTAAATTTATCCCAGTCAACTTTACAGCTGGTAGTGCACATACCTTACCTGCTCGTAAATTCAACAATGGCTGAGACAACGAATAAGAGCCAACGAACCTGAGAGTATGAGAGAGGAGGCGACGTTTTATTCAACTACATATCTTCTTGGTTATACCATTGGTGAAACGAGTTTGTGATTCAATACATTGTTTGGACCAGTTTAATAGAAATCCAAAATATGTTTTCCATTGATTAGTGACCATTAATGAATATGGATCCATCACTTCAAACCAGAATCTAAAGACCAAGCAAAATAATGCTGGAAATGCTTCTGTTTTATATATAAGTTATATTTCTTTACGAACGTTATAAAAAATAATTTATTTAATATAATAAATTAAATTAAAATACAATAAGAACTACCTAATAAACATAAAAAAGCTCCTCTAGAGTTCGGCATGTCGGGAATGTGCCCATAACGCTCGCAGCATTCCCTCTCTGCACAGCGAAGCTTATTCTCTCCCTTAAAAACTTTTCCGAATGTTGAACGCTGGTTGTTTCCCCAATTTTTTTACCCAAAATATGCACAAGTGATTTTGAAGCATGGTCAGAAGGTAAAACTCTCGTCTGGGATGTGACTTGCGTAGACACCCTGGCTCCATCACACGTCATCAAGTCTTTGAGAGAAGCTGGTTCTGCTTCTGAGGCCGCTGCCCGTCTGAAGATAAACAAGTACCAAAGCATTGTCAACCAAAACTATTTGTTTATTCCGCTAGCTTTCGAAACCTACGGCCCGTGGTGCAAGACGTTATAAAATAAATTGAACTCTTTTAGACGCGTTATGAAAATGAGGAATAACTCCGAAAAAATTTCAAGTCACCTTCATCGGCATCGTTCCTGGCGGTGGTGGCCATATTATTTATATCTAGGTACTGTGCGGTGCTACCTTTGAGGGGGTCGAGGGGTCGATAACTATAACTATAACTTATAACTTACTGATAAGTATAACTTCTCAAACGCGTACATAAAACACGCACCCTTTTGACGTGATGACGTCACGTCTTATAAATTGATGAACACCGGCTGCACACACGAAAAAGTGTCATGTTCCATCTGAGCCTGTGTGTGCAAGCGAGAGCGCGTAACAAGCGATAGAGAGGCACAATCGGCCCAAGCGTCGGCTAGTACCAGGGCAGCACAAATTAAAAGGAGGGTACTCGTACCATAATATATTACGCGCATCTGGCCGGTCGGAAAAGATTTCAAATTTAGAATATTCATGAAACTTCTAAAGTGCCAGGGCAGCACAATTAAAAGGAGGTTACTTGTACCATAATATATTAAAGCACAAATAGCGGGAAAGAACGTTTTACTAATGTGTTCCTTTTTTGAAAATGTAACGTTTTTAATGTCATCAAAACCAGCCAGATACACTTTCCAGATCACCGTTCCCAGTAGTCTTACCACTTTATGACGTCATCACGTAAAACTGTCCTCCGTAAACCGACTTTACAGACAACCAATTTTTTTTCTTAGTGATTCTCATGGCTTATTGTTCATGACTAAATATGACAAAGAACCAAGGTAGTCGACATTGCTAAGAAAATTAGCAAGCTGAAGTGGCTGATTTTTTTATCTTTGTCATCACACGGACTTCTCGATCTTCCCTACTAGTTGCTACACAACATGGCAACACAACAGAGAACATAATAGAAAATGACCTCAATGCATGTTGCAAAAGCTCGCTAACATTGCAGTCACGGTTGTATTTTGTCCGATCGCTGTAATGTGTTTGCTTACAGCTCCTGCGTGTACATATTAGTGTACGTATAATTCGTACATAGTAATAGGAAAATGCGAACATACATTTACATTGTTGTTCATGCATTTGCCGCCATGCCAGCGGTAAACTGCTGATCGTTAGATGGTAGGTAAGTACAGGCCGGTCTAATACAGGAAACACACCAGTTCAAGCATGGCAATCTCACTACCCTGGAACTCTCAGAACACTCTACAGGGCAAGCAAACGGCGGCCAACTGCTGATCGTTAGATGGTAGGTAGGTAAGTACATTCCGGTCTAATAGAGGAAACACACCTGTTCAAGCATGGCAATCTCACTACCCTGGCACTCTCAGAACACTCTACAGGGCAAGCAAACGGCGGCCAACTGCTGATTGCTATGTGGTAGGTAAGTGCAGTCCGGTCTAATAGGGGAAATACATCTGTTCAAGCATGGCAATCTCACTACCCAGGAACTCTCAGAACACTCTACAGGGCAAGCAAACGGCGGCCAACTGCTGATTGCTATGTGGTAGGTAAGTGCAGTCCGGTCTAATAGGGGAAATACATCTGTTCAAGCATGCCAATCTCACTACCCTGGAACTCTCAGAACACTCGAGGTCGAAGCCTCAGGCGCAGCCAATTTCACCGCCGAGGAGATGCCAGTCCGGCTTGGAGGTGGACTAATGTCGCTACGGAAAGGCTATTAACCCGCAATTTGAAGATCCGTGGATTGTAGGAGTGGGGAAAGATATTCCCTAGGAGCCCGTTCCACACCTTTGCAGTGCGGCACAAGAACGATTTAGAGAATCGTGCAGTTCGAAGAACTCTTCTGTCGACTACAAAGGGGTGATCCGCGAGAGTATGGCGGGTTTGGCGAAGGCGAACAGGAGGAGGAGGGATAAGCGAAGCAAGTTCGTCAGAGCAGCGGCCATAGTAGTACCGATAAAACAGGCTCAATTATTCAACAATACGTCTGTGAGTCTGTGCTTCAGAGGTTGAAGGTCCTTTGTGAGTGCAGAGTCACCAATGAGGCGAATGGCTCGTCGCTGAATAGAATCCAAGGCTGAAAGAAGGTACTCAGGGGAACCCTCCCAAAGATGACTGCAATATTCCATCACCGGTCTTACTTGTGCTTTATGCGTGAAAAATCGCCGACATCGGTAGGATCCTTAATTTTCGAGACGCTAGTTTCGCCTTGGACTCTATGAACGATCGAAACCTAACGTCCCTGGCCTCCTCCATACCTAGGACGCCCAGACTACCATGATGGTAGTACCATCGTTGGGGACTTGGCTGCGCTTGAAAGTGGTTTGGAGAGGAAACGGATCAGCCTTAGTAGAGAAGGCACAAGCTTGTGTCTTAGCTACGTTGAAGTTGACCAAGTTCTTCTTCCCCCAAGGGGATACTTTTTCGGGAACCTGGTCAACCCGAGCAACAGTTTAGCGTGTCGCGTTTGCGGCTGAGGCCTCTCTACCCTTCCAGTCCTTGATGAACCCTTCGTGCACCGTGATGTCGTCCGCGTAACAATGTATTTCGCCGAGCGAGAGAATGTCGTTGATGAACAATTGAAACAGCGTAGGCGACAGCACGGATTCTTGTGGAACACCAGCAGCATTGATTGAGTATGCGGCCGAGCAGGCACTATCTAGGGTGACAAAGATCGACCGACCACTCAAAAAGATGTAGATCCAAGTGCACAGTTTTGCAGGGACACCGTAGGCCGGAACCAGTCCCCGGTGCCAGACGCGATGAATCACGTTTGAATCACGTTGATCTTCGAATGTTTTAGGTGTATACAATTTTGAAAAACAAAACCGTGTACATAAATACAAAACCCTGTGTAGTGACAATGGACTTCAGCTTATTTGAAATAGGTGGATGCATACTATTCAAATGTTCCACATTATAGTTGGTAAGCAAGAACGCGGTCTGCACACGATCATTATTAGGCCTTATACTTTCTCACTCATGGAAATGACCTAATTATTTGTTTATTGTAATACACTCAAAAGGTCCCCAACGGTCTTGAGGGTCTCCATAGTTGCTTTCAGAAACAAGGCACACACGACTTGCCGTAATCGCTGCTAACTTAGACTAGATTTCTGCAGCGCCGGTGAAAGCGTAAGCCAGGGCCAACGGTTGAACTGGATTGTTGAACTTGTCGTGTAGTACAACGGCATTGTCGAAGCGCTTTTGAAACTTTAGGAGGTCGTGTTTCGTATTCTGACTTTAGTTCTGTATTTATGATTGAATAGAAAATCTTTATTTCACACAATTGAAATAAGATAAATGGATTAATAATAATAATATATGGATCGATATCCATCCATATATTAATATGAATTTATTATATATTTATTTACACTTTTTTTTTTATATTAATTGTTTCCGCCGAGTTTCCGCCATCGGCGGCGGCGGCGCGGCGGCGGGGCGAACCCAAGCTACCGATATGGTCGGGACCTAGGGAGAGAAACCTCCGGACGATGTGTGCAGTGTCGAGCAGCTTGCCAACACCGAGTATCTGCATAGACACAACTTAGTAGCCAGGATTATCAAACCTTGCCTTAAAGTTCAACCTTGTGGGTATCGAGACACCTTACTATAAGTACAATCCATCGCCAGTTCTCGAGAACGGTCATGTCACAATCTACTGGGACCGGTCCATTATCACAGACAGGACTATTCTCGCGAACAGGCCTGATATTGTGATAGTGGACCGGGAGGCGAGGCGCGCAACGCACCTCGATATCGCCTTGCCGCACGATGGTAACCTCGTCAGCAAGGAAGCAGAGAATATGTATCTGGATCTGCAGCACGAGGATACCAAAATGTGGCCCTTCGACTCGACGATCGTTGTGCCCATAGTCGTATCAGCGCATGGGCTGATAGCGAAAAGCCTCGACGACCACCTTGAGAGGCTCTCGCTGAGTGGTTGGGTCAAGGGCCAGATCCAGAAGGCAGCCCTGCTCGACATTATACGCATCGTCCGAAGGTTTCTTCCCCGCCGCCGGTGGTGGAAACTCCGTTTTTTTAAGGTAAATTTTTTATAATATGTTTTTAATGTTAGGTACTTTTAATGTGTACAAAATTAGTTTTAAGTAAATGTGTAAAAAAGAAAAAAGATAATAATAATTTTAATACATAAAATACATACACATGCATAGAACATAGATACTAAATACAAATAATACATACTATACTACACTAATCTACAAGTGAAGAAAAATAGGGAAAATAGTTAAGGTAGAATTTCGTTAATGGAACTCGTGGTGATGGACGTAGTGTGGCATCGAGCTCCATAGACGAGCAGAATATATAGTAAATGGATCGGTGTAGGAACCAGAAGCGTGATGTATAATCCCTAGGATGTTATCATCTCTAGAACGGAGAAGGCCGTGAGAGTACAGGGGCAGGAAGCGAGATCGAAGGTAGTTGGGAGCGTCAGGATTGTTTAAAACGCCACACAAAAGACTAAGGACAGTTCGTATTGGGAACCATTCGATCCGAGCTCGGTACTGGGAGAGATGGTCGTACTTACGCAGACCAAATATGAAACGGATGCATATATTATGCGAGCGTTCAAGCTTGTCAAGAAGAATTTCAGTCAAATCCAGGTAGCCGACATCCGCACAGTCAACAATTGGGAGTAAGAGAGATAGTGCTAGAGCAATCTTGGTAGAAACTGGGTGAAAGTACTATAGGCGTCTTAGGGAGTGCGCTGCAGCAAATACCTTCCTACTGACCTCATTCATCCCAGTCACCCACGACAGTGTTTGGTCCATGAGGATGACAAGGTTTTTTACTGTCTTAGAGAACGGAATTAAAATCCCATTATACGTAAGCGTAGGCAAGGTGACAGTGTCAATCTTTGACAGTTGTCTTGCAATGCCAACAATCATTACCTGCGATTTAATTGGGTTGACATTGATTTCAATACATTTTTATGGGTGCACACATTATATGTGGATGCAAGCTGCTATGCTATTGATTGTTTGGGATAAATTATCCATAGTTGCGTGTAAGTAAAGCTGCAAGTCAAGCGTAAAGGTAGTAGCGATATGCCAAAGTTTGGTAATGAATGAGAAACGATTTATGAATATAGAAAACGATAAAGTAAACACACCACCCTGGGGTACGCCAGCAGCCAGGTTATTCCACTAGAAAAATCATTATCAATTTCATTCTGCAGATGCTGTATTTTATGGGGACACAAACCTATTGCCAGTTGTATGGCGGGTAAAAATAGTTGTGAGCTATTTTGACATTGCTCGAAGGAGGTAAAATGTTTAATTCTACTGCAGAGAGTAATTACCTTTGAGCGGAGTCATTAGCGCATGATGACCTGGTTTTAAATGCCCGGATTACTTCTACGAGCAGGTTCAGCGGTGAGACGGATGTCAAGTCCTTTTGTAAAGTTCTTTCTTAAACTCTTGGCGCACCTTCGCCGCGCGCCACCGCGCCGCCGTATACCGCCCTGGGAAGTCCCACCCCGTGAAGTCACCGCCTTCGCGCCGCACAACTCCGCTCTGTCGCGTCAACTAGAGGCCTTGCTAGAGGCGCACTAATCCGACGACAGTAACTTAACGGGCCCAATTTATGTGACGTTATAAGTTTTGTCCAATAGTCGACGGATCGATAATCTCGTGGCGATTCGTCTATTTATAGTCAAGCACGCTCACAAACGAAGGTTTAGATTTCAATCGACACAGAATAAACACGATTGTGTTGATTTCGCTCGACGCAACACAGTGTCGATACCAACGCCAGCCTCAAGTGGCTGTCATCAGTGAGTCGCCTACCACTTCGCATCGGACCCAACCGAGTGAGCCCACTTGAACAGCCTCCCTCCTCACTCTCTCAGCAGTTATTTGTATACAGAGATAAAAAATATTGAAAGGTCTGTCAGTATGAAACTTGGGAAAAATTTCCTGATTCATAGATTTAAGATCTAGGGGCGGGCCGCGCTGCCCACGCAAACGCACAGGAAAATGATGGAGGCTTCATAGACCCGTTAACGGCTCGTCGTTTTGATGCTGAACTTTTTATAGGATTTGACAAACTTTTTATAGGGTACATAAGTTCGCTCACTAAAATTGTAAAAATTTAGAAAATTATTTCATAACTAATTAACTAGGTACCAAATAAACTTAACGTACGTGACACATAAATCACATAATACAGACATTTTGGAGATATTTTAAATTTGATATGATTCATGCCATTTCAGTAAGTTTCGTTTTCGTCGACAGAATGACTTCGGATAATAAAACAACAGTAGTCACAATGTTAGAACAATCATGGAAAATAATATGGAAGTTAATACTAGTCCCTCTGCGCATAAAATTTAATATATAACTAAAGAATCGTTAAAGGACGTGCGAGCCGGAATCGAATAATGAGCACCAACAATAAATGATGAGCTGTTATAGAGTGCGGACTGTGGAGCCGCCCAGACATCGCGCTCCCATCAACCTTGAGGCAATCGTTGCCGATATGGTCACATTGCGTGACTGGCACCGGAAGGATGACCCAGAATTGTTAAGGAGAGCGAAAGGTTTGAATCCCGCCAAGAAACCCAACAGATTGAAAACGAAACAACAAAACATGGCTCGGGCCGAGCCCAAGAGTGATCGACGCCAAGCTGGGACACCGGACGACCCACGCACAAACACCGAACTTTATTATCGTTGGACCCTGAAAGTAGTAATCGTGGAAGAATCTAAGTTTAGAATAAAAAAATAAAACCAGATGGCTCAGTGTCTAAACGCCAGACGTACGTTTGTAGTCGATAAAGATATATTGCATTTAGTCTCATCTTCTCCGCTCCGCCCAACATCCGCGTAAACAGCCACAAGAACACTTCTTACCGACACGATTATTTCTGTCGATAACATTAATTTGAAGATATGTGCCATGATTTACTGGGGAGGTAGGACTTATAGCTGAATTAGGTAATTAATAAACAGCAAAATTTTAATAACGCTGATTTACTTGATTGACTTTACTAGGTACAAAGCTTTTAACATTATCAAATCTCGTTGAGAAATTAAGCACCTTAAAATTGAGAAAGGTTTCAGTCATGGAAAGCCGCAAGTTAAGAAAGATGTCGCAAAAGGTTCACTCACCTCGATTCTTCAGAGAGCTGCAGCTAAGTAAGACTTCGGCTATTGAAGTTGGGAGAAAACTCAGATTCGGGAAGGCGTGGCGCGATCCGTCTTATCAATCAGCACTGGCAAACATTTCCACGACGCAAATGTTCATTCAAGTAAGTAAATAGAGTGAGCGGATGAAGCGCTGGCGCCGCTACCGAAAGTCCGCGTCGAACTGTAAGTTGTCGCGCGGTGCACGGCAACACGCACGCGGCCGCGCGGCGAGATCAATATGAGGGCAGCTCCTCACGCGCGACGGCGACGCCGCCGCCGACACGCCGACTAGCTGCTCGCTCGCTACACACTCGCGAGCGCGACGCGACGTTGGCCCGACGACGACGACGACGGCACTCCAAAAACATTAATCAATTCTCAGGGCGCGAGACACGACACGACGCGAAGGACGACGGGGCAGAAAAGCGACGCTATTCCGCGGTGCACATCATATTGAGAAGTGACGTAGGCAGGACGCATGACCGGCGCGGCGGCCGGAGCATGCGCAGTGCAGCGCGGGTCGCGGCGGCGGCCGGCTCGCGGGCGGGAGGCGGTGGTGCTGGTGGGCGCCTGCCGACGCGGCGCGGCGCGGGCTCTAGTAGGCACGGACGGGCGAGGGAACAAAGAGATCGAGAGCAAGAGAGCAGGTGTCCCGGGGCCGCGGTGGGGGCCGGCTCGCAGCTCTCCCCGTCGCACCGCCCCAACCGCCGCCGCGCCGCTGAACACACGCGAACCTCAACCTACGCCGCCGCCGCCGTCGCCTACCCCGCGCTGCCGCACCGCGCCACCCGCCCCGCACAGTCTTCACGTTTATTGCTCTCTGCCACCGACTACACCTGGCGAAACCCTTCATTGAATTGTGATATTTTAGAGGATTGAGAAGAGTTCGACGGAACGACACTGTAGGAATCGCTGTATTGTATTGCTTTTCTTTACGATACTCAAAGAAATAGCCGGAGCCGGCTAGAGATGCCCGGAATCAGAACTTAAAAACGTCAGAAAATCCTTAACGATATATAAAATATACTTTATAAGATCGAGATCATTCTAAGTTTGTACCGCTGTCTGACAGTTGCAATCGAATGCATAGACTTTGTAAAAATTAAGAGCGATAATTTTGAGAGCGACTGTAGCGAAGCGTAGGAGTCCGAATATACTACCAAGTTTTTTGTTGCCCATATTGTATTGTATTGTTTATTGACCATTCATATGGCAGTTAGACTGCACTTGAACTTGTCACAATTTGTTATATCCGGTTCGATTACACCCACGAAGAAGAACCGGAAAGAAACTTCGCAGGGTACCTATAATATAGAAGTGATAGAAGTGTCACATCGGGACAGCTACAGAAAGCTGACGACTAAATGGAATATTACGTATAAAATTAGTACTAAAAAAAATTATATCTCATAAAACCAGACAATGAAAAATGAAGAAAACAAGGCAAGGTTGATCTTAAATAGCAGTATAAAATGCTGTAGTCGGGCTCTCTGTTATTCTCATTCGTTTAAACGTCCTTTCCCTTTCGTTTGTCAGTGGTTTTTCTCGAAAACTAAGGAACGTATAAACTTGAAACTGGCTGGCAGATTTGAGTCTCCGTCAAGAGCAGTAAGTGGGGTTTTGCTGAATCCAGGTGATGGGAGACGGCAACCAAGTTTCTGTGGAGACCTCGAACGTTGGCGAGGTCAACGCGGAACGATTTTGGATGAGTATTAGACGTTGGATCGACCGTACAAGCAGACAGCAGGGTATAAAACGTTCGAAAAGAGTGTACCCAGGAACATTGAGTACGGTGGATTCCGCAGGCTGGCAGATTTGAGTCTCCGTCCATAGCAGTAAGTGGGGTTTTGCTACCTCCAGGTGATGGGAGACGGCAAACAAGTTTGTGCGGAGACCTCGAATGTTATCGAGGTTAATGCTGAACGATTTTGGGGGATTATTACAACCCGCAGTGCAACGTTTGATTTTAGTTTTTCGTATCGTGATATTTTAATAGGGTTGTAACTAAGTGGCGTAGAGGAAAGAAAGCCGTCGCACACTCGTGTGAGCTCGACTATACGACAGTCAGAAAATTGGAAATACTTTTCCGAAATAAGCGGTAATTCTTCTCACCGGCCCAACTATTCCTGCTGTCCAAAACACAGATTGGGCCGGTGATGGAGTACTACATCTGGGAGGGTAGTCCCATTATCTGCTTGCGTCCTTGGATTCGATACAGCGTCGAGCCATCCGTCTTGTTGGTGACCCGAAACTTACAGGTGGTCTGGAGTCTCTGAGTCACAGACGATTTGTAGGTTCGCTTAGTCTGTTTTACAGATACTATCACGGGCGCTGCTCTGTGGAACTGACATCCCTTATTCCCTGCCACCCGTCCTATCTCCGCATGACTCATCGCAGAGACTCAGCACCCTTTTGTTGTTGACATTGGGCTTTTGAGAACCCATCGGTTCTCTAAATCATTTCTTTGTCGCACCGCTAGGGTGTGGAACTGTCTTCCGGCGAGTGTGTTTACCGAAGCTTTTAACCTGGGTGTCTTCAAATGTCGTATTAACAGGCTAGACAGCCTATAGCAACAGTCCGCAAATCTGCTGCCATGGCACCTAACTGAGCGTGGTTTTGCGAGGAGAGGTGTTTTTGCCTATGTCGACGCACCATTGGTCTCTCGGTAGATGTTGGTTTACATAAAAAATCGCCCTCCGGCTTCTGTAATAATTTTCGCAAAATTCCTTCAATGGTGGTTTAGATTAATGAAACTAAGTACAAATTCCTCGTTTAGAAATCTTTTGTCTGTCTGTGTCTGTCTGAACACGCATGCCGTTAAACCGTTGCCTAAATTTTCATGCAGTTTTCACTTGTAAATTCAAGAATGTCTAGAAGGTGCACTTACAAAATATTGTCACGCTCAGCCATCAAGAAGCTGAGCAGTGATGACAACCCAAACGGCTACTTGCACAGAACATAAAAAACTAGTAGAAGTACGGTGATGACTAGCTGTGCGTGCGTACCATAAGTATGCGTACGTAACTCCACGCACGATACCCTCCCATATCAGTCGCTTTTCATTTCTGTCACGGCACGCCAAGTCATCGCGCTACTTCTCCTAGTATTTTCATGTTCTGTGGTTACATATGAGCACCGTCGTGCCGCCCCGCATGTGTAGAGAGAAAAAACAACCGGTCAAGCGCGAGTTAGCCTCGCGCGCCGAGGTTGCAGTATCAAACGATGACATACTCGTTTCCAACCGAGGACTGTTCAAGCTTGCGACTAGTTGCGACAATGGGTCAAACCTCGCCTTATGAAGCAAAGCGAAAGTAGGATGCGTCTGAGGTGTCTAGCAACAAGGCAACTCTTGCGCAAATGTCTCAATCACTTCGCGCACTTTTCGCCAGTCTAATCACGAGTGCGGCTTTAATAATTCAGAGCGAGTAACACGCGCGTGGGGCGCGTTGCGTTGCGACATGAGGTAAGATGTCACTTTCAATTCGACCTAAGTAGGACAGGCGGGAAGTAGGTACACTTGGGGTTGCAATAATTCGATAAGCACCGCAATTATATTTTTCAATTGTTGAACGGGGTCATTAGTAGTCTAAAACTCTAAATGCAGATTTTCGACCAGATCCTGCAAGTGCGTCGACCGCCATCTTGAATTTATAGAGGGAATAAGTTTTTGTTAAATAGCTTTACCTTTAAAATTAGATACATACATACATAGCGTCACGCCTGTTTCCCGGTGGGGTAGGCAGAGATAACGGATCTCCACGTGCCACGATCCTGACACACCTCTGCCGCCTCTTCCACTCCCATAATGTTCTTCATGCATGCTCGTCGGTTACGGGTACCTTTAAAATTGTATTTTGAAATGTTAAAAAAACAATATTTCGTGAATTTATAGGACGACCCGCTTACAACGATGTGGCAGTTACCACATTAACATTAAAATAAAAGAGATAGTGCAATAATGGCCTCCCATATTAATTTAAAATAAATGTATATCTAGTTATTGCGAGCGATATATGTGCGCGTCATCAATATCTATCATTATGCCAAATTTCAAGTTTATACGTTACTTAGTTTTCGAGAAAAACCTCTGACAGACGGACAGATACGGGAGTGATCTTATAAGAGTTCCGTTTTTGCCTTTTCAGGAATCCTAAAAAAAATCCGGTAAGTGCGAGTTGGACTCGCGCACCGAGGGTTCCGTACCATCACATAATATATTTGTATTATGTATGTACAAAAATAATTGCGTTTTGGTAAATCACGAAACGCCTAAATATAA
Organism: Nematopogon swammerdamellus; assembly: GCA_946902875.1. Taxonomy (NCBI): domain Eukaryota; kingdom Metazoa; phylum Arthropoda; class Insecta; order Lepidoptera; family Adelidae; genus Nematopogon; species Nematopogon swammerdamellus. The sequence continues at coordinate 12,115,599 of OX336338.1, forward strand.
ACTACAGCAATGGTTTGACTGTCCGGCTTCGTGTAGTCGAAATATACAAAAAAATAAATTTTTTATATGACATTAACCACAAATTTACAATTTTCGGATTTTTCTTTTAATGGTGCTGCGAGAACTTGCTTCTTGCCTTTCATTACTCTAGGTCTAGATGAACGGGGAGTACCCTATAGGTTTTGATTTAATTTGAGTGAGTTTGCGAGTAATATTATTTGACATGAATGGGCGTACCTACCTTTTCATTGCGTTAATTTAGAAGCTTGCATTTTCTACAACTCGAAGGGATCAGAAACCTTAGTATTTCATATTAATTTCAATTTGATATCTTGACCCGTTACCGAGAAAAACGGTATTGACATACGATTTTTTTTTTATCTCATGTAACTACAAGTTTACAATTTTCGGATGTTTTCCTTTACTTGTGCTATAAGACCTTGCTTCTTACCGAATTCTTGATTCTAGGTTAACCGGAAGTACCCTATAGGTTTTGATTTGATTTGCCAGTATCAAAACATATGACATAAATGGCCGTATCTTGTGACTGCGTTAACTTAGAAGCTTAAATTTTATATTAACGTATGTAGTTTGATATTAATTTCAACTAGATACTCTACCCATTCCTGAGAAAAACGGTCTTGACAGACCGACAGACGGACAACGAAGTGATTCCAGTGAAGTGGTTCAGTGTTTTCCTTTTTTGAGATACGGAACCCTAAAAACGATAAAATTCAACGTTTGCGATTCATAAACATACCAGGAAGAGCGAATGTTGTAGCTTATATTTTGTCACGAGTCACTCAAGCGACTGCTATACAAACGAACAATAAGTTTGGCTCGGGATAAAAGATTTACCAACAATGATAGAGAGATAGGTAGGTAGAGTCTACGGTTGATGGGTATTTTGAGGAGCTCGACGGTTCTCACTATAAACAGGGTATGGAAGGTTATCGAACACGGCTGGAAAAAGTGTATTGAGCTAAAAGGAGACTATGTAGAGAAATAAAGATAAATTAAAAAAAATAATAGTTTTTTCTCTGTTAGGTCTGATATTTTTGTGACCACCCAAGATGTTCTGCCACGAATACAACTCCTCATGAACGGGTGTTCAACCATCCACATCGCTCAACTAATGGCAAATCTGTTCCTTCGTGACTCAGTTACCCAGGACCGGTTCTAATGAAGAAATGTGTAAGAGCCAGTAAATACGACCTAGTTCTGGAAGAAGTAGAACTTCTTGAGGCGAATCCGCAATACTACCTAGTTCGTATGGCTGATGGAAGAGAAACCACAGTGTCGAATCGCCACTTGGCTCCACGCAGCGAAGGCGGCGAAGTGATCGGCGATGAAAAAGATACATTGACTCTACCTCCTGTAGATTACGAACGGGATGATCGACGCCCCGGAGAAGCAGATCCAGGAAAATACGTATCTACTGAAGACAACGACGAAAGACCTTCGGAAATAATACAACATCATCCAGCCTACCTTGAAGACTACGTCACCGATGACTAGTGGAACTCCTCATATCGGGGGAGAATGTGGTGGACCATAGAATCTGCATTAATATTATTATAAAAGCTTTCCCGTGGCTTTATTCGAGAACATTCATATTACTCGCTTGGGAGTGAGTAGCCGCGATTTTTCGTCGAAACTAGTGATTTCACCGCACTAAGTCTGCTCACTTTGCTATTCTGATTATGGACATTGTTGTGTGTACCTATATCTAAGACCTGTATTGTTGGAGATAAGTCTTTTTAGTTAAAAACTGACTTCAACCCCTAAGGTGGGGTACCTTAGGGGTTGAAGTCAGTTTTTAACTAAAAAAAACTTTCTGATAAAAAAAAATAATCATCGAAATTGCTTCACGGTGAAGAGAATTATCGCTGTACATAAAAAAAATCCGACGAATTGAGAACCTCCTCCTTTTTTTAAGTCGATTAAAAATAAAAATAAATCATTTTCATTTTTCAGTTAAAACAGTATAGTTCTTAAAGTGCGAAAGGAGAACCTAAACGCGTAGGTATAGTTGCTGCATCGATTACTTACTGTATACATTTGTATTTTGTACCAACAGCACCAAAAACATTTTGTCGCCCACATACAAAAGCGCCCAGTTGTCTGCTGCGCTGTGACAGCGACCGGAACACACGTCACACACAAGGTAGGCGGGGCGCCCGGGGGATGGGCGACAGGGATGTTGCGGTTTGTCGCAACACGAGCGATACGATACAACGCAGATTCGGCGAGCGAGCCCTAGTCGGGCGGGCTTTATTATGGGATGAGTATGACTAGCGTGGCCAAATTAAATAAATTAATCAGGAGGAGGATCAGTCTAGTTCACTGTAAATGTATATAAGAGATCACGGGCGATAGCAAATGTAAAAAGATCGAAAAATATTTATGCAACTGAGGTTTTTACTTATAATTTTAGCGCTTATAGCTAGTTTTAAATCTTTTACCATTACATCCGCTATCAGATATTCTGTAGGTTCCACATTAATATGGGGTATATCCATGTCTATTATTGTATATTTCCATAATTCTTCTGTTTTTTTTTTCTCTATGTTTGTTCATGTTTTTAACATAACATACATAACATAACATTACATAACCGTTTATTGGATGAAAAAAGACATTAAAACAATATTACGAAACGCACAATAAAAATAAAACTAGATAATAAGTAAAAAACAATAACAAATAAACAAAAATTTTGAAGAAAAATATAGCTAAATAACATTTATAGGTAAGTACATAGTTTCTTTTTGCTTTGCTTTGTTTTTGGTGTGCAATAAATAATTTCTATCTATCTAACTATCTATCCATTGCAGGCTATGATCATTGCTTTGATAACTAATTACAGCTAATATAACCGGTTTCTGTTTAAGCAATAAAAAAGGGTAGAATTTTATTAATGTTTCATTTGAGCGAATCGAAATCGAATCAACCGAGTTTTCTTGACGTTTATCTTTCCGATATATTGTCTTCGTGTTCCAAACACTTCAAAACTCCGATCAACGAGCATCGTTGGCTCAGAGAGACAAAACAAAAGTGCGTAACTATTGAGAAAAGTTTGCATTTTCTATTCGCAAAGCACAAGCTTAAACAAGGTTAAAAAAATATATATTATAAAAAATAAATAGAGGCGCGGTCTCATACAAAATAATTAATCAATTCTGACATATCGAATCGATACCGCTACATACAAAACTGACATAATATGGAGGTATGACAAATTGCTAACACTTTTGACTTTGATACCACAACGCTGTCTCTAGAAATTTTTCCTCGAAGCTTTAAGAGAAAACGCTGTCAAATTACGAGTATTTAATTACAAAATAAATGAAAGACTGAAACACTTCGTCACTTTGGATGTAATATTTCCCTCGTGTAATCGGCGCAGAAAATTATTCAACACGTCAAAAAATAAATTCAGTCACGCCCAGAGGCCGGAAGAGATGATAGTAGATAGTAGTGCGCTACAGAGGGGAAGTTGGTACTGAATAGGTGAGTCGTGAGGGGTAGATAGTGGGCGGGCTAGATGCCTATACTATACCACCCCCTATACTATACCACCCGCTAGATGTCTAGCGGGTGGTATAATAGGCAGTGAATTGAAATCCGCCCCACGCCTTTACCGACGCGCGGCTGCCGAGAACGGACCAGTAGTGGAACCATGCAGTAGAGAGGTGAGAGGAGTTGTTGCTAGATTTAATTTCTTCTAAGCCCCCACCCCTGCCACCAGCAACCCGACCCTCTGTCAGATACACGACCGAAGAAATGTCCATCCCAACATAAAAGACGCTAAAATTCACAAGCACAGGCAGGATACCGTGGTATCCAATTCAAATGCGTATTACGTAATCACGCTGTGTTTGCTACCGCACTTCACTGTCCCGTCTAAATAGCCAGGTTAGCTACTTCGCTGCAGCGACCTATAAGGTCCCGAGTTGGGAGACGGACCCCAACGACACTTTATGAAGACACCTGTCTGAGTATAATTAGACGACAAAAAAGTCGAAATATTTTAATTACCTACATGTGTGCATTTTAATAATATTAATATATTATAAGCAGTTGTGCTCGTGCGCCCGCAACCATGCTCGCCTCGGGTTCGAGTGTTCCCGGGTGCATTTTTTGTTCGTATTGTTTCCATTAGAGAGCTCAGCAAAGACTGTGAGACAACTATTCTGTAATTATTTAGTTATAGGCATTTATTTATAAGTGTCAATCCTTATTACAATAACTTTTTGCGATTTCCAGAAATATTACCGTTCATTTCCGTGTTTCAGCGGTACTTTTCGGTTTCATTCTAAGGTTGCGATTTTTCTTAATTAATATAGACAGCTCGCACGGTTTGATGTGCCCAAAAGTTCAACGGAAGATCAGACACAGCCAATAACACCACTCTTCGCGAAGCCACACTCAGAGAGGCGCCATGCCAGCTATAAGACGGACAAAAAGGTCATCGTCCTAATTTAATAACACGCCTTTTGAAGATCCCCAGCAGGTTATAGGTGATAGGAAAAACACCGGAAGACCGTGATATATTTAGTATTAATTTTATTACACGTGAAAGATACAACATATCTCGCTTCCACGTGCACACCAACGTGTAAAATCGTTTCCTTCTTGAAGTTCGACCAGGCCTCACGCACTCTATGTACTTGCGCGCGATAACTACCTACCGCCCGCCGGGCCGCCGCCGGCGACCCATAATTCATTGGGCTGTCGACAGCCGCGCGGAGCTAACCTACTACGCGAGCGCGCGCTCACGCTACTGCTTCGTACCCTTTGTTCGTACCTACCTATATCTTAATTCAAGTTGACATGGCTTCTGTTAATAGTGGCAGTGTATGTGCAGTAGATGGATGTAAATTCAACAAGAGGAGAGATAAAAATCTTTCTTTTTTTCATTTACCTGCTGATGAAGAAGTGTGAGTATATAATTTGTTTTCTTTAAGCAATAATTTAACACTATGTACTTTATTTTATATATTTTTACTATTTGTTGTTATAGCGGTAATAGAAATACAGCCCGCTGACAGACGGACGGACGGGCGGCGGGGCTAAGTAATAGGGTCCCGTTGGCACCCTTTAGGTACGGAACACGGAAATAGGTATTTTGTTTTATGTTGTGTTTCGCTTGAGTTTCGGTATGTTCAATATATCTGTCTGTTTTTTTTGTATATCACAGTCACTTTACGATTTATGTGCATACAGCTGACATTTTGTGGTTGTTGAGGCAATTGTAAGACTACGTACGACGCAACAGAACGGAAAACAACGTCCGTGAAGATGGGGAAATTTGAAAATAGGGGGGGGGGTGTCTGGTCAGACGTTACACGTGACGTAGGAGGGGGGGGGGGGGGGGGGGGGGGGGGGGGGGGAGTCTGGGTCTGGCCAAAACTGACATCATTCTTACAAATACGAATAATCCCACAATATGACATATTAATTCTAGCTGTGCACGCGCGGCGCGCGACATTTTGAAGAAAGCTAGCGGCATGTGCTAGCGACGCGTAGCGGTAGGCGGTTCGCTTGTCGACTTCCTTTGACTCTTTTGTTGGTGCGACCCGCCGCGCGCCGCCGCAACACGCCGCCGACGCTCAGTCTAATAAGACCGACACGTGCGGCCCGCTCTTTCATCTGCTTTAAAGCAAACGTCGGCTTCCTTATATAATAAGTCCGCCTTCTGCCAAGCAGAAAGGTGTATGTAAAGGTCGACTGGAAGTAATTTCCGCCGGCAATAAGTCCGGATTCGCTTGGCAGATGTATTTTTAATCTATACCGAATAAAATCAGTTAGATAAGCATGCGTACAGGTAACAATAATAACATTACACAGGGGTAGTAGGTAGGTAGGTAGGATTACCTGAAGTATTTTCGGGCTGAACTAATTTCTTCCTCTAATATATTTTAACGAGGGCGAAGCCGCGGGCATAAGTTAGTAGTAGCCTATGTATATATGTTAAACCAAAAAAAGATCGGTACCTATTTAACACCAAAAATACATTTTTTAAATCTGTGCTGTAGCTCGCGAACAAACATTCACACATATTTACTCTTTACAATATAATGCATTGATATTTTTATCAAAAGTAGCAGCCCTAGCGTTACCGAGTTTGCTTCAAGGCCCCGCGTCCGCGCGCAGCTTCAAAGCAATAATCACTTTACGCTCTTTCGTTTAGGTACATTTTCGCACGCAGCGACTGGCGACGTAAAAGTTTAGGCTATTAAAGTCGAAGGTATGTACATTTTTCTATGGAGAGATTCATCTGTTATGAAGTAACTATCAAGTAATCTGTGGTTCGACTCCAACTTTATAAAAGTACGAGTAGGTAGCTTACCCACCATCTCCAATAAGGATCGATGTTGATTGCACGAACGGACACCGATAATAAAGAGGCGCCTTCGCCGACACCGCGCGTGCGTGACGTGGGTGTAGTTAGGTATAATATAATACCGCCTTTGTATCACCCACATATGTACCTACTTACATATTTTAATACTCCATAAGTTTGTCATGTGGCTTACTAATTATTAAATAAGTTGGTTAGGTACACTGTACTTACGTTGTAAGAAGAATTATTGACTTTTTTATATATACTTACATAATATACGAAGATATTAGTGAGTCAGTCAGTTGGAATACGGCGCCACTGACCTGCTGGAATGATGGTGTTCTGCTGCAGGGGCACGGCATCCTGTTGCTTCTGGAATTCCTTGCGTTATGCGAGGCGTTCTAGGTTGATTGGGTAGAAACTTCACACAAAAAACCGCACTGAAGCGCGAGAGGTAGGTACCACTTAAAGAAAAACTGTACCTATTGGCGGGGGCACTGCCATACCCCCAGATGTATCAGCGTCGAGATCAGCGTTGCGTTGTTCCTTCTTTTTCAGCGGTGACTGAAAAAACGACTTTTCTTGCGAAATTGTTTTTAACGTTTCAAGTGGCGCCAGTATTGTAGATGGAATAAATGCATGAAAGATTATATAAAAACGGGAACATCTAAAAAGCGGCGCAACCAGTTAGTGAACTAGATTATGATTAAGTTAACAATCCATAAAAAAACAATTTAAGAAAAGTCCACCTTACTAAGATAAAGTTTAATAGAAATTAAATTAAAAAAGACCTATCAGCTTTGCTAGCTGCTGAAAACGCTCCGCGCTCCGCCGTAGGTAGGTACACCTATACCTGCTTACCTACTCGTAAGAGTGTTTACTATCTTTGGTCTGATGTCGGTGTACAGTGAAGATACTCGTGTAGTACCCTGTCACACTGACTGGCTCTCTGCGAGAGGGCCTTTAGAATCGTTGTTTGTTGGTGTTATGTGTAAGCGCCAATTCGATAAGGTTCCACAGAAATAAACACAACAGTACATACAACTGTATGTAAGAGGGCACACGCGTTCTCGCATAGGCTGTTGCATTAGCATTGACGTCAGCAAATTAACGACGCTATTAACAATTAATGAACATCACCGCGAATTGCTCATCCATCAAAATACTATTTTCACAGAGAAGAAACGCTCTTCATCGTGGACCGTTTTATAGTACGCGGGCTCGATAAAAAAGCTATAAAGTAAAGATTACAGTAGGCAGACTTGATGCATGAATTAACTCCCGTGGTGCTTCGGAACTACAACCTTGCGCAGATATGTCGCTGAACATAAAGTAAAAAAAAAACCGGCCAAGCAGGAGTCAGACTCGCGCACCGAAGGTTCCGTTTCACCACGTAATTGATCAGTATTCATTATTTCTTTTACAAAGTTTGCACTATAATCACACCAAGTTAGACGGTTACGTATGTAAGTAGAGTTTTTACGATAGAACAAAAAGAAACAAAAAACCATTGAAACAGCACGTTTCTTGTATGGGGACGTAGATAATGTAGGTAACGTAGGTATGTAGATAATTTTCCTATGTCTGCAACGATTAACCCAGCACATTAAATATTAGTACGCTTGAGTGAGTATTTTTGTCGAGTTGCCTCGTATTTTTGTTCACTGCTCAGCCCCGCCTAAATGTGATGATGATGATATACATACACGGTGTTGCAGTTGCCCCCGTAATATTTTTAACTGACATAAGGGGGTTATTCTATATGTGAAACTAAACAACTTCTGTGGCGAAAACAAGTTTTTTCAAACAAAAAAATAATATTTTTTTCCATACAAATTTTAAATACCTATTCTCAAAATGTATGGAGAAAAAAATTTTTTTTTCTTCAAATTAAAAAGTCGTAGAACAAAAGTTGTTCTATTTCACGTACAGAATCACCCCCTTTCGGGTTTTACGGTTGGGTTTGCAACAGCCTGCGCAGAGATATTTCAAATCTAAGCATTGGCGAAAACCCTATAAAAATGTCTTCAGTGGCATGGAGGTGGGGAAGATTCAGTGGTTCCGGAGTTTACGTCAGACACACATCCAGACATTCAGATAGACTCTTCCTTCCTTTTTATAAAATGCAGCAGAGATGGAGAACATTGTGAAAAATTTTTAATTACAGAGCAGATATAAAAAGTTATTTTTAATTCATCCTAAATGTGCACGGGCGAGCTGCTTACCTAGACTCTAGGTAGAGACTCTTAACTAGAGTAAACATAGCACCAATGGCTCTCTGATGAACATTTACAGTCTTTTAATAATAGGTACTAAAAAATTCGACCCCAGTATTAAAGATATAATTGTTGATCGACAACTGCATGTGTCACATTAATAAACATAAATGTTTGACGTGATAACGTCTAATAAATTGATGAACACCGGCTGCACACACGAAAAAGTGTCACGTTGTGTCACGTTCCATCTGAGCCTGTGCGTGCAAGCGAGAGCGCGTAACAAGCGATAGAGAGGCACAATCGGCCCAAGCGTACGGTAATTGCCGTATCGTACGGTAATCGAGGCTAGAAATCGACAAATGTACCGCGTACGGCAGCGATAGGGGTGCCGTACGAAAAAATACGGTAATTCTTATAGCTGTGTTTCTTTATGACGTTGTCACGTAAAACTATCGTCCGTAAACCGACTTTACAGACAACCAATTTTTTTTTTTTACAAAATTATTTTATTTTTCTCATTATTATACTAAACATTAGTCAAGGTAGTACTTACACATTTAAGTTTACAATTTATAAAAAAAATTATATAGAAAAATAAAATTTACGTTTGATTCTGGCCCGCCAATATTTTTTGATAAGTCAATGTGCCCGCCTATAAAATAGTTTGGAGACCCCGATTTTTACAACCTTACGATCGCTGCGCGTATGGCAATTTTTTGTATTTCCATCTTTAAAAAAAAAACCATTAATAACAAATTACCTACACTCCATATGCATTTTCATGCAATGTGTTCTTTATGGCAAGAGACTGCAAGATACTACCACACTAAGTCGATCAAGTATACGAAAAATTCATAATGCCGCGCCGCCGCGCCGTAGAGAAGTAAAAAAGCACCGCCGTTAAAGTGCCTAAATGAAATTGCAGCCCCGAGCGACAAGCAAATGCAGAAAAAATTGACTCGCCCTCCGTCACCTGAAACGCAATTTCCCGCAAAAGGAAAGGCTCTATTTCTCCAAGTTCCCAGCTAATACCACAAATTAGTTACTTTCCAGGGTTTTGCCGCCGCCGCGCCGCCGCCGCGTCCTCCGCGCCCCGCACCGCCGCCGCCTCCTCCGCGCGCCGTACCGCCGCCCCGCCCCCGTCGCGCCGCTGCTGCTGGAGCCAATCCTTGGGGAGAGCTGTTTTGCCGCTAACTTTACGAGCACCTTGCAGAACGGTTTTATTAAATGCCAAGGTAAAAAGGTAGGTAGAAGAACCGACAATAGGTTGACGCTTTGTGTACAAAATAGTTTTTTTTTTTTTATGGAGGTACTTGTGCGTTCCACTTGTGTCATATCATATCATAAAACAATTATGAAAGAAATATAATTAAGTTATACAATTATTGTCTAATGAAATGACAATGAACTAAAGTTAGTTAAAGATTTTTTAGAAAATATTTCTAAAAAAAATCTGTCAAGTCCGAGTTTTACTCGCGCGCGGAGGTTTCCATATCTATCCGCTATCAATAATATCCGCCTATCCGCTCAGGTGGCATTTTCTTCTAATTTTAACTTCGAAGATATGTAGGACGATCGGAGAGAAGCCTCAATAAGGTCGATAGAAATTTACGGTGGGAAAATTACAGCACCTCAATGAGGTCGTTGGCAATTTAGCGGCTATAACAATGCAATGTATAAAAGCCTGTGGCGCCACCTTATAATTCAATAGTGTGACTAATCGATTTTATTTTACGTTTCTTGTATTCCCCTTAATTTTTAACATTTTCTTATTTTTCTTATTTGTCATTTTATCCGCCATAGTAACGCATATTCTGTGAAAGTTTCAACGGGCTACCTATTACGGTTCAAGAGATACAGCCCTCGGACAGACGGACGGACGGGCGGACGCACGGACAGACAGACAGACAGAGAGACGGCGGAGGCTTAGTAATAGGCTTCCGTACGGGATACGGAAACCTAAAAAAGTAGTAACATGTGAAAACTGTATTTAAAATTTTTGTCTGTACGCGCATCACGCCAAACCCACTGGAACGGTTTTGAGGAAACATATTATAGTGACAGTGTATATCCCGGAATAGCATATGTCTTCCAGAATGCAGGTCGGCCTTCGGCCTCGCCCTTACTTCCTTACATTCGTCGAGAAAGAATATTTGTTTACCTGAACGCAACTCGGCCTTCGGCCTTGCCTTCAGTTACTTACTTTCTTCGAGAAGGTTCAACGTATGCCTGAACGCAGCTCGGCCCTTAGCCTCGCCCATAGTTATTTACTTTCTTCGAAAAGGTTTAACGTCTTCCTGAACGCATTGTATTGTATTGTTTATCGATCATTCATATAGCAGTTAGACTGGACTCGATCACAATTTGTTCTAAGTACCTAACTAATTTAGCAGCGCAGCCTTCGGCCTCGCCCTTAGTAACTTACTTTATTCAAGAAGGTTTATCGTTTACCTGAACGCAGCTCGGCGTTCAGCCTCGCCCTTAGTTACTTACTTTCTTCTTTTGAAATACGAATTTCAGGCGAGTGAAGGGGCGGGCAATATCTAGTAAAAAACAAAATTATACAAATCATTGCGTGTTTAAAATCATGTGGTCCAAAGTTCAGGCAAATACAATATGAATAAAATATACATACATACCACACAGTGTATCGCGACAATCGGGGTAAACAGTGTATTCGGTGTTGTGCTGCAAGTACAACATATAAACAATGCAGAGTTCAACAAGGCAATCCTGTACGGAACGACAACATTGAAAGAGTTTAAAACAAAGCTAGGAATATACGAAGAAATAAAATAAAAGATAAAAGTCGAAAGACGTGGAGATCCGTTGTCTCTGCCTACCCCACCGGGAAACAGGCGTGACGCTATGTATGTATGTATGTATAAAAGTCGAAATCGATGTAGGTACGAGGCTCTGCATCCAATACGCGAAAACAAGAAGGAAACGTCCGAACCCGGGAAGCCGAACGCATCTAGCGCTCCCCCAAGAAGGACAGACACGACACGCTGTTATAATTTCATTGTGGTGTGCTTGGGCATCGGTCCAACGCGTTTGAACACAAAAAGAAAGGAATCAAGTGTGAATAGTTGTAATGACTTCGGACACATCTCTACCCAGTGTCCGAAGCAACCTAACTAGAAGACGCTAATAACGGGAATCCCGCAGCAGGCTCACGTGGATACAAGACTGTAACTATTTGCAACAAGAAGACAACCGCTTTTTTGGACTCCGGCAGACGTTATCCTAATGACGACTAAGCATGCAAGAGATCTCGACATCAACTATGCGAATAACACAAACCATGCGAATAACTGGACTGGAACACTACAAGACGAAGACGCTGGGAAGGCTTAACACCGATATTGAAATAGACGGATGTGGACCTAGACTCGATATTTATGTACACATAGTAGATATTATATTATATCGAAGGAAATAATTACTCTGCTCACCCCGATTGCCGGGATGCAGCGTGTGGAATTTGGTTTTTTTTTTTATGGAAACCTGACACGGTTGGGCGAGGCCCGAGGGCGGGAGAAGGTGTATCGTTTACCTGAACGCAGCTCGGCCTCGCCCTTAGTTACTTAAATAAGATACATTATTAAAGAAAAAATCTAATTCTATATATATGTATAAAAGAAAGTCGTGTTTGTTACAACATTTATAACTCAAGAACGGCTGAACCGATTTTTATGATCTTTGATTTGTTACATTTATCTCCGTCCCGAATAACATATAGGCTATAAAAATATCGGAAAAATAAAAAAATAAAAAATTTGTTTGTCATACATTTAGCATGGAACGGTTTTTTTTATTACAACACCATCTCGGATACACGACAGGAACAAACAAATATGGCGATATAATAAAAAATGATGCTCTTGGTGGCATTTACACAGTTCATGCGAAGAATGACGAATGCTTCTACTTGCGGTTGTTGCTGGTGAATGTTCGTGGGCCGATATCATTCGAATCACTTCTAACTATTAATGGTGTAGTGTGCCCAACATTTCGTGCTGCATGTCAACAGCTCAATTTGCTTGAAAACGATACTCATCGGGACATGAGAACCGCTGAAGCAATTTTTTCTGAATCTCCAAGTCAGATACGCACATTATATTTTGCTATCATTATATAGACATGCTTCCCATCGAATCCACGTGAACTGTGAAACAAATACAAGGATGACATGTCAGAAGACATTGTACATCGAATTCGTGTCAGTTCAGGGAATCGTGATCTCGAGGTGAACGAGGAGATACATAACCAGGCTTTGATTTTTATCGAAGACATATTGTGTTACCTCATGTGTGGCAGTTTGTTAGTAAAGTTAGGAATGCCAACAACAAATCGTGGTATGAACGACGCCTTCAATAGAGAATTGGAACGTGAAAGTGAATATGATCGAGATGCATTGAAAGAATCAGTAAGAACGAATGTACCACTGTTGAACCCCCAACAGGTGGAAGTGTACGATACATTAATGTAGGCAATTGATGATGGAAATGGTGGCTTATTTTTCCTCGATGCGCCCGGTGAAACTGGGAAAACATTCCTCATATCATTGATTTTTGCCACTGTTCGTGCGAGATCCGACATTGTAGCAGTTGCTTCTTCTGGTATAGCGGCCAGGCCACGTTGCTAGAAGGATGCCGAACGGCTCATTCAGCGTTGAAATTACCATTAAAGCTTCGAACGACTGAAGAACCGACATGCAACATTGCGAAAAACTCAGCAATGGCCAAAGTTTTGGTAACAAGTAAAATCATCATATGGGATGAATGCACAATGGCGCACAAACACTCAATCGAAATAAAATATAAAAACTCAGAGCAGCAACTCCTTTAAGTAAGTAAACGGAAATTATTTTTTACTTTTTAAAGGTCGGGGTTTTTTAAATTTGTAATTAAACTTTTTATTTTTATAAAAAACAGAAATTAAATCAGCTAATAAGTTAACACAACATTTATTGATTCTGCTCACAACATTTAGGCGGTACGAAGTTCGCCGGGTCAGCTAGTTATTTATAAAACTCGACTGCTAAAAAATTAAGGAAACAAAGAAATATCAGTAGAAAATACTGCAATCTTTCTATTCGAATCCTTCTACACGCCCGACTACAGCATATTCTACTGATCTTTCCTTGTCTCCTTAATTTTTTATAGGAGTCGGGTTTTATAAATTTTTTATTTTATTTTTTTTTATTCATTTTATTTCCAAATAGGTAAGTGTGGTATTTTTTTTTCGCCTTTTCGAGCTCTGGACAATGATACCCCACACGATAGGGTTTGAAGAAAAACTGTTTTGTCATATGTGAAAATACCCGCGTGACACAGAAATACACTCGAAAAACATAACCCTCCATTTTGCTTCGCGCAGTCGGGTAAAACTCGCCTTGACTTCCGAACTAGAGACCTAGAGACAAGCGCCTGGCCAATTGCACGCAAACGCCTCTCTACTTTGAATACGACACATTGTAGCGTGCGTGCACATATTGTGAGTAATCAAACAGTATCACAGTCCATAAATAGCGCCATCTATCGAGTTTCTCTCACAAAACTAGGTGGGCGTGTCCCGCACCGCGCACCCCGCCACACGCGCTCCGCGCCCCGCACCGGCACCCCGGCAACGCCGCCGCCGCGCATCGTGGATCGCAATCGCAAAGACGGACCTATCGAGTTTACGTGTGCTTCAGCTTCAGTATGTTCTCTGATTCAATCCTAACTACTAAAGCGCACCACAATCTGTAACGACGACGTACCGTTCGTCGCTCGCGTCGCTGGTTTTATGTTGGCTTATACAGGGTGGCCCAGTTATAGTGGTCCAAAACATTTTTTTAGATGGAGGACATCATGTTGACTCATTTAAAAAAACATTAGTTCGGCGAAAATCAATAGTTTTGAAGTTATGACTTTTTTTATCTTTTTTTGAAATTTCTCTATTTTAGTCACATTAACCGCTCTAGATGGATATCTATTCCACAAAATCAAATAAAATTTGGTACGGAAGTAGAGGAGACATGTAGCTAGTACGTAATGAATAGTTTTTAGGTTTACTCCTAGACTGTACTGTTGATATAGCCCTTTCAGTGAATATTAGTTAAGTTTAATGTAATAATTTAGTTCAGTGTAATTTTTGAAAAATCACTGTGAAAAAAGAAAGTACTACCGGAGATTTGCCCATGCCCTTAAAAACTACCTATACATATCACAATTCTCCAGACCAAAAATTGTAGTGGTGTAACAATTGTAACATATTCAAAATTAATATAATGTGTACAAAGTCACTACAATAAAAAGTGACGATTAAAAAAAAAGTAAAAAAAAAATTTTTTATAACATTACTAAACAGTTTTTTATGTGTAGATTAGCGCTGTGTAATGTGAAATATTGGTTGAACTAACGTTGTGAAAAAAAATAAGATTTTAAAAATTAAGGTAATCGTCACTTTTTATTGTACTGACTTTGTGAAGAAGGAGGGTGTCACCGTGAAACACTTGCAATGTTTTGTGTAGGTATAATAATAACAAAATGTATGGGATAATAATAGATACCTACCTACCTAGGTTTAAATTCGGAATCAGAAAAAGATAATGCGTTATCATTAGGCCGGTTCTCTTATACCGATTTGGACCCACCGTGCGCTGCCTCGGCACTCCCCGCACCAATCTCGCACTCCTCTCTCTCTCTCTTCTTCTCCGCACGCCTCTTCTCACCGTGCCTGCCGTGTTCGAATGTCGACACTGGAGAAGCTTTGATTCTAAATAAGTAAACCATCCTAAGAACAGCTCAATAAATTTTTCCCTATCTTTCATTTAATCTCTCTTATTAGGGTTCCGCTGCCATTATAGCGAGTTATAGAATAGTCGGCAGGCATTCTTTTCTTACACAATCGGTGTTTGTTAGTTTGCTCCTGAACGACTTGAGATATGTATTACCTTATTGAAACTTGAAATGTTCATATTAATAGGGTCGTAACTATTTTTGTTGGGGGAGGGGGGGGGGGGGGGGGGGGGGTGAACGGCTGGCATTCGGTGCATTTGCAACCATTTCCAAAAAGAAGGAGGTTATCATCTGTATTTTTTAATTTTTGTGTGTATGTTACGTGATTTCTCCGCCAATTCTCAACAGATTTTAATGATTATTCTTTTCATATATCGGGTATATCTCAGGGGTGGTCCTTTCATAATTCTTTTTGTACCACCCCTCAGGGTGGCAAATTAAAGGATGAACACTTTCACACTAAGGAATATTTCAATCACCCACTTCCCGTCAACAGATTTTAATAATATGTGATATTACTAAAAAAGAGTGAAATAAAAAAAATTAAAAAAAAAAACATTGAACGGACTTCAAACCCTAAAAACAATTAAATAATATTTTGATCTTGAGTAGAAGGCGATACAAAAGAAAAACTGTAGACGGACCCTGTTGTGCTTTTTGTGCTGACATCGTCGTTTACACCGAAAAAGAGGAGCTAAATTTTTAGTGCATTTTACTAAGAATTGAGGTTAAAATTTCTAAATTTCAATGTAAATTGGAAACCCGGTGAGATTTCTAAACATTTTTAAATAGTGAACAAAATTTTACTAAGTCTAAAAAATCTGAAAAATTTATTAATGGATTCTATAAAACGTATACAAATATATAAATAACTTTAAAATATTCATTTCACTAAATAAAAGTAAATTTTTTTTTTTACTTTTTATAATTGCCCCTAATGTGCCCAAGGGCCAAGGGCCCCAGTATGGTCTAAGACGGTCCTTATTATAACGGCGTTATAATAAGGTCCGCAAGCAAGAAAACGTGCTCGCAGTTCGCAGTTAGTTAGTGCCCTCAAGGACAATGAATGGCAAGAGCGGGCGAGACGTGGAGTCGCGGAGGCGGCGCGCGGGGCGGAGGCGCGGCGCGGACGTGTAGTGGTGGAGTATGCGGCTTGCCGTGATCCATTATTCCCCTGAACTAGCATGTTGAAGCTCAACACTGCATTTGCACCTGTTTACTGTGTCTGCATGCAACTAACACAACGGTTCGCAGATGAAACAGCTCTCGACGACGACGTTGCGGTTACGCGATCGCATACATACTGACCCTCCCTCTGCCGTCGGACGGTAAAACGATGTATGAGCACATACAGCGTTTTTACGTAACACGGCTCAATTGAAAGTTCTTGGCGTGCCCTATCACCCAATATAAATGTTATCTTTGTAGGACCTTCACTGAAGAAGTTATGAAGATCGATATGACGATGTATGTCCAAAAACCTACGATTCTGTGCGGTAAAACGATGCATTTTTTTCCAGAACCCTCCATTTAAGGTATTCCACGACGATGTAATATCCAATACATCGTTTCACCATAACACCGCCTAGTTACAGCGTTTAGCCATAACACAAATCCTTCAAACGCGTTTATCTCAAAACAATACTTTTGAACATACATCGTTTTACCGTCCGACGGCAGCCCTGGTCACTTTGTCTGCCTGCATAACGACACAGAACGGTTCGCAGATGCAACGGTTCGACATTACGGTTACGGAGTTACGCCATAGGTGTGGACATCGCGTATACACCTGAACCTGATTACTGTGTCTACAACGGCTGGCAGACCCTTCATAATAAATCTAAAAAAAGTAAACAACCCACGACTCTACGCGTATTACTTGAGGCACACGCACTTATAAACTGTCTGCGTCAAATTAGCCGGTGCGTGGAGTGCAGACCCGCTCGTTCCGTCCAGCGTTCGTCGCATTTCCAGCTTCCCGCTCAGTACCGATAACGTCGACCATGAAAATCCTACGCACAATGGATGATTCAACATACGGCACGACCGGCCGCGTTTTTAGCGTGCCGTGCCCCATACGGGACCCAATTACTAAGCCGTCTGCCCGTCTGTCTGTCCGTCAGTCTGTCCTATCTTTACAAGGACTGTATCTTTTGAACCGTTATAGGTGACCGATTGAAATGTTCACCGAATATGTAGATATTATTATGGCGGATATATTAACAAATAATAATAAAAAAAATAAAAATAAATTAAGGGTCTCCATAAGAAACAAGTGTTTTCAACATTTTCTTGTTTTTGCTCTATCGTAAAAACATTACATAGTACAATCGTCAAACTTGGTGTAGTTATGGTGCCAATCTAAAGTAAAACAACAAATAATAAAAACCGGCCTATTACGTGGTGGCACGGAACCCTCGGCGTGCGAGTCCGACTAGGCCGGTTTTCGATATAAGATCGCTTATCTAGTGAACAATGTAAATGAAAAATGGCCAAAACGTAAATTTTCGTCTTTATACTCAAAAGATTTAAGTTTAAAACCGAAAACCCACTTTTTGGTACATAAACCCTTTCGTCTTTCCATAGTTGAAGTATATTTAATTTAATCAGGGACTATGATTCGTATTCCCGCGCGGAATCACCTTGAGACGGCGAAGACGGACGACATGCCAAAGACAAAACAAGATGCGATAAGAGAGATCCAGATCACACATTAATGTGATTTTTAATTGCTCGTTCAGAAAAAATCCGCCAAGTGCGTATCGGACGAACACGCACAATGAAGGGTTCCGTAGTAGTCGTGAAGTACGTTCACGGTGTAACCGAAAATATGCCATATCTCAAAAACTACATAACATATCGCAGGTGTGTTGTTAAGTTCTACCAGATTATTTTTTTTCACAATTTTCCACCGTTTAGTTGAAAAGTTAATGGGAAGACACATACTTTTTTCGAAATTTAGAAGCGCATATCTCACCAACTAGATATTTACTTAAACAAAGAAGGTATTTTGAGACTTTTTTATCATTTTTAAGAACGAACGATAGCCTGCACGCTTATTTATGTGCACTGAATTTTTTTTTTCTCAGGAACATCGATGCTTTTGCCACCCTTAATTTTTAAGGTTCCGTATAGAGTTCGATGACCCAATCACGGACGTATAGCGTAAATGAACGAATTTAGATTTTGAGGGACTCCTTATAAGGAATACAAATAAGTATAATAAGGTCTTTCATTAGTAGGTAACGATACGCTAAGGGGTTGTATGTGTATCAGATACTGATCACGTTCCCATAGATTTTTTTTTTACGATATAAAAAAAAACTCACTCCTCAAATTTAATACGTGAAGTGCGCGTATTTCACCTTAATAAGTACGTTTTTTATATCGTAAAAAAAATGGTATGGGAACGTGATCAGTATCTGATACACGTACACCCCTTAGCGCCTCGTTACCCGTTCCTTCCACTCTGCACTACCAAGCTGCACTACCAGTAGTGCTGTTTGCATTTTTTTTTGACGTGATAACGTCACGTCTTATAAATTGATGAACACCGGCTGCACGCACGAAAAAATGTCACATTCCATCTGAGCCTGTGTGTGTGCAAGCGAGAGCGCGTAACAAGCGATAGAGAGGCACAATCGGCCCAAGCCGAAAGCGAACCAAGGGAATCCGATATTCGTTTGGTCGTTTATGTGATTTCGTGGCTCAGTCGTAAGAGTGTAGGATTTGTATTTTTTGACCATGGGTTCGAATCCCTCAATTTTTTTTTGTTTTTTTTTTCTTTTTTAAGCAATGTTACGGTGTAAAAATTTTTTTAGGGTGTTTAGTTTTTTTTATAACCACCTAATAATTATTTTCGGAAATACAAACGTAACAAAAATTCACAGATCTCGTGCATTACACGACCTTCGAGGTACATTGAAAATTAACTCACCAAAATAAAAAAAAAAGTATTATATTTATATATTTTTTATTATTTTTCAAAAATACAAGTAGCTTCAAAATGTGAACTAAAATTTAGACAGAAAAAGAGATAAGCTTGACATTATATCTAACTAAAGTAACAAAATAATAAATATCAAATATAAAAATATTATATAGGTTAGGTTAGAAGATCTTCATCATCGCCGCATCAAGCTAAAGAATATTTTATATTATTATTATTTTATTTTTATATTTTATTAATATTACATTTATATGTAAAAATCATAAACTTTAATGCTACTACTCAGATTAGTCCGCGCGCCGCATATACGTCCCGCGGTATTCAAAATTCCGCCGCATAAAGGATAAGCTACAGCCACAGCTACAGCCTAGACCGTGAGAGATAGAGAGGTACCGTTTTATGCAAATTGTAGCCCAACTCAATACCCAGAGGGCTTTTTTTCATTTTTTTGATATCGTTTTTCGTTTTCGAGAAATCGCCGATTCGATGAGAGACGACACCAAAAAATCACGTCATTTTTCGACATTTTTGGATTTTTTGATAAAAGTTTTTGACTTTTTCAACATTCTGTAGATTTGGAATTCAAACAGCACTCACGTCATGGGCTAGCCGGCCAGACAAAAACCGAAATGGAAAAAAAATGGTGGGTTAAATGTTAAAAATGTAAAGCGGGGGGGAGGGTGGAGGGAGGAATCTGTGGGCCCCTCAAACCTCTTCAGAATCCACTAGAATATGATCGGGGTGTTCAGAAGAAATAGGGTCAAAATTCATTCAGAACGACAAAATATTGCTGGAAAGAAAATTTGGAAGTTCGAAAAAAAAGTCTATTTTGAAAATGTTTTATCTCAAAAACTATTGGGTATATAGAGACAGTATCATATTGTAGAAAATTTAGTCTACTTTAAAACGTATTTAGTAAGTTTTACCAAAAAACTAGTTCTTTAGGCTTAAAATCGCCAAAAACTGAAAAAAAGTCGATAATTTCGCGGTTTTTATTTTTTTTGACAAGGTTGCGTTCGGCTCTCGAGGTCACAAACTTGGATTATTCATTGGGCCAACATCATAAACAAGTCTGCAAAAAATCAGAACTACCGGATCTGACGCACGGACTGAAGTATAAGGTTACTGGACTATTAGGATATAATCATTTATCACGCTATATTCTTGGGGTACTGAGCAGTCGCTTTAATTGTCAGGACCTAATCAATTCATAAAAAAATATATCCTCAAAAAGGACTTAATTCTTAAACGGCTAAATTTATTTGAATGCAATTTTACACACTTGCATAATTTTGTTTGTATGGATGGACTAATTTTGATCTGGGTTCGGCACCGCGTTAAAGTACGGCTTCCATATAAAAACCAGTCTTTCAATCAATTAAAAAAAATACTGGGTGTTGAAGAGGGCAGGACTAACGGCGGAGGCGGAGGTCAAGTCAGGATACGCTCCAGCCCGCCCAGCGAGCGGCCCCTACTGACCTCGTATCTCCGCACACACACGCTTAAAGACGCAAATCCATCCTTACATAATATATTATTACATACGTAGGGTGGTAGAAACGTTTCCGTAACAGTGAAAGACGTGGTAATTATTGAAAGTTTTGCTTTCAATTTTCCACATAATACGCTCGAATATGAATACACTTTTCATAACATTTTTTCAATCCTTCAATCCCATCGAAAAACCGTTCAAATTATTGTTCTTTGTTGAAAATCTTCAGGTTTGGGAAGAGGAAATAGTCACTAGGGGCCACGTCTGGAGAATGGGTTCGTGGGAGAGCACTTCGAGCAGTGCACCCATTGCAACATGTGACTTGTGAATGGGTGCATTGTCTTGCTTGCAGAAAGAGGACACCGCGACTGACAAGTCCACGTCTTTTCTCAAGGGTGATTTCAGGCAATTTTTTGAGTACTTCAGCATAATAGACGCCCGTAACCGCAGTGTATCGGCTAATAAATCTATTAGAATATTCCCTCCGTATCTCAGGAAACGGAGGCCATTATCTTGCCAGCACTGCACACTGTGAAATATTTTTTTTTTATGGAAACTGACACTGTTGGCTACATCACCTACAACATCCGTGATGTCAGCCCATAACACCGGGTGAACATGGTGCCATGTCCTTGTAAGTGCTTCCCTTCGGTCGTGCCGGCTACACTGAACTGAACGGAAAACACAAACTATTTACATAGCCGTTTCGACCGACCTTTCATTCAGTGCGGTGGTATCAACCCGGGCGGGTTAAACCCTACCACCTAGTGATATAAGAAGGGAGTCATTAAAATCGGACATGTCCTTTTTATTATTCCAGAAATTAATAAATTCAGTTATTTAAAATGCTAGAGTAGACTAGAATGCGACTTTTAGTTTAGGAGAAATACATTTTTGAAAATTACACTTTTTTAGTTTCGGAAAAACCAAAAATAATTCTACAATTAAAAGTAAGCTACTTATTTCAGTTTCACTCAGCCTTATCAAAGACCCTTTCGAATATCCACATAAGAAAAGTTATTCGAGGCTGTGAAAGTTTACAGAAATCGAATTATATTATTTATTTATTTATTTATTTTTTTCTCCTAGAACCCGTAATAGTAGGCGGAGATATTTATACCGAAAATAGTTCAGTTTCCTCTGTCCCTTAAAAAAATTACAGATCTCATGCATTACATGACCTTCGGGTACATTGAAAATGACTTTGAGGACGTATTCAAATATATGTAAGCGAGTCGCCGACTGTGGGCGTGAAAATATCCTGGTGTGGCTGAAGCGACGAACTCAAAGAGCGAACACACTCCAGATTCTAACAGCGCGCACCTGCTCACTATATAATTACTTCTATTCCTCTGAATACTAACATGTATTCGGCACACGTATAAAAGCTCGCCTCTGGAATAATTTGCACGTGCATTTACACTCCACTACGTCTATGAATGTATTTAAGGTAAATTTGAGAAATCTTTTCCTATTCTTACTGAAGTAAATACATTTTTACTAGCATACATACTAGCTACCATTCTAGCTAGCTACATATTGCACTAGCTTTTACCCGCGGCTCGCGGTAAAGTCGGTTTAATAGCAAATCCGATTTAAACGAGAATATGATAAACGATTGCTTCTTTTGTATTTTCTCTCTCTCTCTCTCTCTCTCCCCCTGAACCCTTTCTTCCTCCCTCTCTCCCTAACTCTCTCGTTTCCCCTCTGTTCCCCTGGCGCCCCTCGCTCTTCTCCATCCCCCTCTTTCCCCTTCTCTTTAACCTCGTTATCTGCCTACCTCTCTCCCTAATTCCCTCCTTCCCTTCTCCCTTCTCCCTCGCTACCTCTTAATCCCCCTCTTTCACCATCCGCACTCCCTCCATCCCCCCTCGCTCCTTTCATCTTCCCCACCCATCTCCTTCCTACCTCTCACTCTTTCCCCTCCTCCCTCTTCCTCTATATATATATATATATCTAACATCGCTTCTACCAAACCAACAACCATTCGACACTAAATTCCGTTTATACTATACTTTCTATACTTTCTTTGATACTGCTCAGTCCTAAGGCTATCTCGCGTGATGGTATATAGCCTATAGTGTGCTTCAATAACTATCTTTACATTGGTGCAAACCACATCAAAATCTGTTCAGTGGTTTCGGAGTTTACCTCAAACATATATACATACATACAAACAGACAGAGGTTCCCTTTTATAAAAGGTAGAAGAAGAAGATAGAGAAAAAGTAGAGATTAGTTTGTAGTTTATCTTAATGCATTACTTAAAACATTGCCACAAACTATTCTTGTACATAATATTTATACTTCTCCCACATCCCAATAAGGTTAGTTAGAATAGAATGCCTCACGGCATTAAGCTCACCTATTGTGCCTAATTTGTATAAATTGGTGTTCAATAAAGAATATATATCCATATTTAAAAATTTGATTATAATTTACTTGCTTTTTCATAGTGAAATATGTCAATTTTGAAAAATAAACAAAAATAAAAAATTTAAATTAAATTAAAATTCTCAATTTTCAAGTGTATGCATACCCGAAAACCATTTTAACTACTCACACTGCAAGATAAAGACGACACGAAACTCGCGTAATGGAAAATTTAAAAAAATCATAACTCTCAAAATTGTCACTTTTTGACGTGATGACGTCACGTCTTATAAATTGATGAGCACCGGCTGCACGCACGAAAGCGTGTCACGTTCCATCTGAAACTGTGTGTGCAAGCGAGAGCGCGTAACAAGCGATAGAGAGGCACAATCGGTATAGTCAAAGTTACCATGGAAACGTCTTAAGAAGTAAAACTGTCAAGATCAGACAACAGAAGTTTATTGATGGCCAGTCACAAGATGATTAATCTTTCTACTGGAAATAGAAAGTACTGATCTTTGATATATGTATCATGCGCGGGGCGGATCTCGGCGTGTCGCCGCCGCAGCGGTTCGTCGGTGTTCTCCCTCGCACCCGCACCGTATTTGTATAGTGTATTCGCGTGGCGGGTCGCCCGCTGCGGGGACGACACGCCGAGATCCGTCCCGCGCATTATACTACGATTATTCAAAGTCAAAGTCAAAGTCAAATATATTTATTTCAACGAGCATCAATTTGGATACAATGTATCTATATGCTATAGAAATCGTCATTACAATTATTATTTTTTATTTTTTTTTTTACAGATCAGATTAAACACATATTCCATTACAATATTGTTGAAAAATTTATTATAACAGAGTTTCCCAATATTCCACGTCATCACGTAAAACTATCGTCCGTAAACCGACTTTACAGACAACCAATTTTTTTCCAACAATTCAATAAACATCCCCAGATATTTAGTCAATCTACAATATAAAAATATAAAAGTTTAAAATATATATTTAGAAATATGTTTAAAAGTGTCCTTTTTAAACCCCCTAAAAACGGCTATTTTAGGAGGTTTTTTGCGATTTTCTCATGAACTCTAAAAATTTTTAATGTTTTTTTTCACAATCTTCTAGCGCTCGTCGATACGCGTCATTCACGTAACCTTAAAACTCACGACACCAGGGCCAATTCGCACTTTTTCTGGAAATAGGGGCCTATACTGAAGCGATCGAAAAGACATTTCCATTGTCAAAATCCACCGCACTACGACGGAACTACACTGCAGAGTGCAGCAGAGCGCCGCCACTAAAGTGGAGGGGCGCCGCGGCCGCCCCGCCGCGCCGCCTCCGTCCGCGTCGGGGGCGTCCGATTGCTCTGATGCAGTGCGCTGAGTGCGATTGGACTTTTAGTGATGTAATGCCGTTTTCCTTTCGCCCGTTCACATTTTTCGCATGATATGATACCACCCGGCTCGTCCCACAGCAACGCGTAAGGCACAAACGCAACTCTACACTAGCTACGACCTCTAAAAATATAAGTTACCCTAAGTTATATATAAGCTAGCTAATGGAAAATCCGATCAGACAGAACTCAACATATTTATCATTGGGGGTCCCGCCTCATCGCGACGTTCACACAGAGAATGTTGTACGATCAGCAGATTTATTGTTTATTGACACGTATGAGGTTGGGCTTCGAAAGCAATTATCTCCCGTTTATTGGCGAGGATTGAACGAGTATGTTTTAATTGAAGGGATAATTTAAAAACCCGCTGAGAATTGGTCGGAACGGTCCAAACAAGATTAAAAATTCTAAGTGGATGTTCTACGAGTAACTTATATACATACCTGCATATAGGTATGTAGTATAATAAATGGGTAATTCAGTGTCAGTCAGTTAGCGTGTATGCATCCACTGCTGGACATACGCTCCTCCAATGTTCCTCCAGTCCTCCCGGTCTTCAGAGGGACGGGAACCACTGCTTTCCGCCGACGTACTTGATGTCGTCGTCCCACCTGGTGGGTGGTCTTCCCACTCTTCGTTGTCTTGTCTACAGCCGCCATTGTAGTACACAATTACCTACTACAAAGATATTATAACGTAAACGTAACTATTGTATCCTTGGAATCTATTCAGCGACGAGCCATTCGCTTCATTGGTGACTCCCACAACAAAGGACCTTCAACTTCTAAAGCACAGACGAATCGTTGGGTCATTGAGCCTGTTTTATCGGTACTACTATGGCCGCTGCTCTTAACGAACTTGCTTCCCTTATCCCTCCTCCTCCTGTTCGCTTTCACCAAACCCGTCATACTCTCGCAGAACACCCCTTTGTAGTAGATAGAAGAGTTCTTCGAACTGCACGATTCTCTAAATCGTTCTTGTGCTGCACTGCAAAGGTGTGAACGGGCTTCCGGGGAATATCTTTCCCCACTCCTACAATTCCGCAGCGACATTAGTCCACCTCCAAGCCGGACTGGCACCACCTCGGGGGTGAAATTGGCTGCGCCTGAGGCTTCGACCTCGGGCACAGTCCCCCCAGTTCGGAAGCAATAAAAAAACTACGTGTATACCAGTGCCACAACTAAAAAAAAATATTAATTTTTTTATAAGTTTTCTTTATACGAGGGGCCTTTACGGAGGTTTTTATAAGTGCTAACCGTGGTGCCCATGCACATTCGGATTGCGGTTATTAGATTAATTTTTAGTTACCTGCTTAGCTAAATGTACATACCTAAGTGGGTACCTACAAATTATTTTACTGATGACTATCACGACCAATCGATTAAAATTGGAGGTCGGCTTCTCATCAACGGTGAATTGATTATATCACCCTTAACTTAGGTATGGATCGGCAAGTTTTTTTTTAAGTCAATGGGATCGACCAAGAAAGTGGACACATTACAAACAATCAAAAGCATTTCCCCTGCTTTTTGCTTCGCGCAGTCCGGTAAAAACACGTCACGCCCACTACCAGCAGCGCTATAGCACAGATTAGGAATTATGTACTAGCGCGTGCGCATGAGCTCATAAAATAAAGATAAAGCACGAAACATTCAACACTGTGAGCTGGCTCACGTAACATTATTTCTCATGCCGCTGACGTTTGTACGAACCGTGGCATGTGGAGACCGGTTGTCACTGTCTACCCCATTGGGAAACCGGCTTTTCTTTGTAAAAAAAAAATAGGACAAATTCAAGCGTAGTGTACTACCATACGAATGATGAATAAAGAATAAAGAATAAAGAACATTCATCCATCATGAGAACTGTCCTATGATTATTTTATTATTTTCTGCATTCAGTATACCTACTTGAAAAATGGTCCCCGTCCCACTGCATCTCTCTCCATACGCGTCGTAAAAGGCTATTTGGGGATAAGGACAAGTACACGCAGTGCTAAAGGGTGACAAGTTAGTTCATATCCAGAGTGTTTACAGACGTACCGTGCACACTGCACCAGGGCATTACTCAGCTCATTTGGAGTAAGTAAAACCTCTAGCTAGATAGCATTTGCTCTCACGCGAATTTTTTTACACAAAAATAAAAAATATCAAAAAAAATTTCCTTTTTCATACAAAATAATATTTATTTATATTCTATTTATACTCTAAATATAATATTTATATTCTAAAAATATCGGTAAGTATTGGGTTTACAACAAAGTTTCATTTACATTTTCGTCTCCAAATAGGCTGAGGGGCATGCTGGTCAAAGCTCCACGGTTTAATTAGGTATATTCTATAGAATGCTGCTGCAGTATATTCGGATTATAGTACAAACAATCAACCTATTCGCTTGCGGTTACCGTGCCGTGACTTGACTAGCTTCGATGTTGACAAACATGTTTCTTTGTTTGTTATTCTAAATATTATGTAGGTAAGTACAAACATATATAAGGTGCTTCATTTCATTAGTCATGTCAAAAATTTCGGGAGGGTTACATACACACTCAAATAAACACTTTACGTAAAAAAAAACATATGTTTATAGGAGCATTTTTTCTCCTAACAAAAAATAAAATGAAATAAGTAGCTGTAAAAACCAATCATAGTGACCTTGTGACTTACTTACAACAAACAGCTGTTCTGCATTTGAACATAGTACGGTCATTGAACCCGTACAATGCAAGTTACCTACTGTTACACACATGTTAATGTTTAGGTAGCAAATATGTTTTGTTAAATTTCTCGAAAAGTAATGCTAAAAACAAAATTTTTTTATGCGTAACGTGTTTATTAAAGTGTGTATGTAACCCTCCCGAAATGACTAACGAAGCACCTTGTATATGTAACTAAATTGTGAAACTTGAAGACATTGAAATGAGAGTTTGAAAATATTACTCTTTTGTAGCGGTACCGTCGTCGCGTCGTTGTAGTTGTAGGTAAGGTACTACTAGTACTATCAGGGTAGGCACTGGACGGGTAGAGATGTCGAGGACAGCGAGGTCACTCGTGCGCGACGGTGGTGGAGGGTGGGAGGGTTAGTCTACGTGGCGAGACTCTGTATGTGACGTCACGACAGGATGCCGATTCCGCCACGTCGAATTCAGTACAGACGCGGATCGAAATATTGCTCATTGTAGGGGCGGTTGGGTGAAAGATGGTATCTATTGGAGCTGCCCGTGGGGGAGGGGTGTGGGTTAGGGGCATGATTAGGAAGGGAGCCGAACATTCGTGGCGAGTGAATAAAAAATATATAAATAAATAGATAAATAAATGTCTGGGTCAGCCTCGATAACCTCGTTTCCATGTATCGGCGTTCCATCGTCAAAGTTATGCATATCCGGTGCAATATGGGTGCTGAGTGCCGTTGAGGCTTGTCGTGGTTCGGGTTCAACGTATAGCTGTAGGTCCCTTTCCTTATTTTGCTAGGTGGTAGGGCTTGCCACCGCACGAATGAAGGTCGTTCGAAATGGCTATGAAAATAGTTCGTGTTTTCCGTCCATTTCATTGTAGCCGGTACGACTGCCATATGCACTGCCATAGCACTGACAGGAACAAGGGCATTGATGGGCAGATATCATGGGAGTAAGTGATGTCAGGTGCCATAAAAAAATTGTATAGGTGCCCTTTGTGGTGTATAAGAGATCGGCCCATCCTTCCCTCCCACCCCCTACTCCTCCCCATAGATCCGCGCTTGCTACGGTGAGCTAGCTGAAGTGGAGGCCGGCGTATTGATCCGATAATGGACTGCAACTTGAAGGCCACACTTGAAAGGCAACATTCTCAACGCTTTTTTACACGAAATGTGTACAAGAATGGGCAGTCTACACGCTCAGAAAACTGTGCGTACTCTGGTGGGCAGAATTGCCCTTCCCACTGCTGCGTACAGGGTACAACAATGTGGACCTACACACACGTTTGTGGTTTGTACTAACACTCACGACGTGAGTGACTAAATTATTACGAAAAAGTGACGTAACTCTACTAACGTACGTATATTGCAAGAAATAATTGCATCAAAGTAAATAATTGTTTTTCAATGGACAAGCAGCTCTCGCTGATGTGTTCATATCAAGTTTTTTTAATTATAGGTATTGTAATTTTTAGTTTTTTTTTTGTAGTTTTCATTCTTGGGCACCGTTGCTATTTTTGTTTTTTTGATGTAAGAACCTACTTTTTATGTATTTATCTAATCGGTTTTTAAAATATATTTGTGTTTAAGGAGTCAATCACATTTTCTGGGAGTTTATTCCAGGCGACCACGGCTTTTACCTAAATTCGAAAAGAACTTTTCGACACGACCAAAGGAAAGTGCTAACATGGCACTGCGATGGGAACAAGGTGGGTGGGTGTATAATACCTATATGATACAGCCAACCATGTCAGGTACGTTAAAACAACATTCCTGAGTGAATAAACAATCTGCACTAATTTAGATAGTATAAATTGTTTTTATTTGTCATGCATTATATAGCTGACGCATACACACACAGACGTGGCTCCGCCGCCTAGGATAAATGTCATCTACCTACCTACCTATTAGTACCTAGTTACGAATCAAATGAGTGCAAATACCAAGGGAATTCTACCAAGAGATCTTCGTAAATATTTTAACGCATTGTAACAAGTAAGTAAATGGAAATGAATAATGATAAATATTATTGTGTCATTCACTAACGAGTAATTTATATGACGATATTTTTATAAACTTTTCTATAAATGAAGAACAATACAAATCATTGTGTTAATTGTTCCATGATGTGGATGCGCGACGTCGCAACTCGGCTATACCAGACCAGAGACGTAACTAAAAATAAAAATTTGCATTAGAGTATAAAACTAACGCAATGATATAGTATTTAAGAATGTAGAGAATTATATTCTGAAACTTTCTGTTAGCTACTAAGTATATGTTTTACTTCCGTACGTACCTACGACTCTGTTTTCTCCAATGTGTGATGTATGTGACACGAGTTGTGCTATGTGTTATGTCCTGTATGCCAGTGAGTGTTAAAAACATGTTTCTTAATCTTGTTTTTAACTGTACCCTCGGCATCCAAACCAGATGGTACCTATATGACTATAAGTAGCCGAAAACGGTATGCCAATTGTTTCAGCCGTTCTCACATTATATGCGAACAGACATACAGATAAAGATCAAATTAGGCCAGCACTTCGCTGGTCGTCGCCAATTACTTGCATTTCAAGGGCTTTCCTGCCAACCAAAGAACTGGCACGACACAATTTAAATTCAGGATCTGCTAAGTTACGTGGTTTTAGCGGCTTCTTTCGCTCAAGCAGCGAGTTTCACTCAACGTCAAAAGAAGTAGCGTGCACTAGGTATTGTAAAAAAACCTGTTTATTAAAAAAACCGACTGCGTAAAATCCTAACTTAAAAGAAGTAAAAGAAGCCAGAAAATTGTATTTTATGTATCCCCTCATCTATAAACCGCAGCAGTAGGGGATCTTTATTGCTACATTTCAAATACTTCTGTGATTCCGCATATTCCCCATTTCATTTTGCCTAAAGTCTAACTAACTACATGTTTAAAAAAAGAGTCCCTGAATGCTGCTATTAAAAGTGGAGGGATTTAATAAAATATTAGCTTGACTGTTTTTCTTCTTTTTTGAGTTACGGCTTTTTAAGCAGTCGGCTTTTTTTATTATAATCTGTTTTATTTTAGGTTCTTGAGTAGTTAAAAGAGTATTATTACATAAGGCTTTCATGTGCCCAGGGATTTAATCAACGGTAGAATCGGTTTTGAACTGGGAGCAAAGGACGCTTTCAGCTTATTTTGAATCGCTGGAATTTTTTTAGTTTTATCGTAGTCGGGTAATTAATACAGTGTCGCGTTGTCTCACACAAGAGCGAAAGAGAAATAAAACGGATACTAGGAGATTCCTTTGTGTCGCATGACCGGTTAGCTAATTCAATTTGATCTCGACCGGTTACAGAAGTGCCTGGACGCCGGCCAGCCAACTCCGTGGATTCAGGAGTGCGACCAGACGAAACACAGTCATTCCAAGAATCGACGGCTCTGAAGTAAATTAAACATTTTATTAAATTTAATCACACACTCGCGAGCATACTTTAACGAAAACTACTTATGTGATTTCTTTGAATATTACATGAAGATAACGATAAAATACCGTCAGGACGAGAAGATGCATGCTTGAGCGATTAATATTCGTAATTGTTTAATCAGCTCTACATTTCTTCCGCCGACGTCATTACTGCCCCGCTACGCGACCGCGCCGCCGCCGCCGCCCCGCCTCCAAACTCACTGGCAATTCCTATTCTGAATTACGCTCACAAATCAACAGAACTCTGCGGTAGCCCGGGCCCGGACTACAATCAACCCAATACTGCAAATCATAAGCACATACACGAATATGATAAGAACCTAAGTTCGAACACAATGGAAACAGTGGCATGGCACCTAGTTGCGAGAGAAACGTGGTGTGATGGGCCGACATCACGTAATGTAGTCAAACATGCCAAGTTAAAAACAAAATAAAACAAATCAATTATGTTCAGGCGCAGATACTGCTGCCGCCGTGCCCGTCGCGAAATGTGCCGCTGAGGATATTTCTGCGTTTTTCTAATAGTAGCAGTGTCGCGTCGACCTATCGGATAATAAGTTTAGTGCTGTACTCGGCGCCGCCGCTGCCGCCGCCGCCGCCTCCGCGCCAGTGACGTTGGCACCCGACGACGGCCGCCAACGCGCCGCAATTGTGACGACGAATATTTTTAACGTAACAAACGTGGCACACACGCCGCTCCGCGCCGCCGCCTCCGCCGCACCGCCCAAATGCCAAATGTAAAGTTCACGTCGAGGCGCGTCGGGAAGCACATACATTTGGCAAGCGATACGATTTACGCGCTATCTTGCGATCTCTCCACCGCACCGGATCATCTATCTATCTATGCGCGCGTACAAGCAGGCCGAGCGTCAGCGCGCCGGGCGCGGGCGCGGAGGCGGTGTTGCAGCGGCGGGCGCGGTGGCAGCCACCGAGCATACCTACGGGAGTGGCAACCGTCGAGCGCTAATATATAGGAAAATTAGCCGCGTGTTAGAGCATTTGCACTAATATATAGCGCTGCTGCGGGATCGACCGTCAGTGCGCTCGCGACTTGGGAACGAAGAACACGTATATGTGCACTACGCAAAATGGCGATTTGTGCAGTTCGTGCGTGTCGAAAGAGCTCAAGATCATCAGGAATGACAAAAGATGGCGTAACCTTTCATAATTAGGTCATTTTAATGATAATACAATGCTTAAAGCATGTAAAATACAAAAATTCCGCGAGCTAGGAGCACGACTGCGCGCCATACTGGGCGCGTACACATGATAGGCAAATTTGACAGACTGGAAAGAAATTTGAAATCAATTATTGTATATGGGTGTTGTTAGTTTTTTTATGGCAATGACATGGATGAATTCAATTTATAATATGTATTGTTATTTTTTTTTTAATATTACGTTTTCTATTTTTTATAATTATAAAACAAATATACCTATACAAAACTAATATATTGTATATTATGCATTTATTATTATCACATTCACATATTTACATTAATTTTAAATATACAGATTATAAAAATACACCACATATACTCAAAATTAATATAAAAATAATAATAAAAATAAAAATATATTATGTATTATTATAATAAGTATTATTATTATCAGTGATAGGAATAGGTAGGACTTATTTACCTAAACTGCGAGGAACAGAGTAAAAAATTGGAGACTTCCTTACGACAATATTTTTTTCCGGTTTAATAATACCTATTCATGGTGTTATAATTTCGCGATTTAAAAAAAGTGGCCGCCATTTTGAACTTTTTAGTAACTGGACAGATTGCTTTCAAAATCGACATCTGGATGTCAGTGTGGACTCTGAATACGAATCTGTAGTCAAATTTAAAAAAAGTAGCCGCCATTTTGAAATTTTTAGTTACTGGACCGATTGCTTTCAAAATCGATATCTGGGTGTCTATGTAGGCTCTGAATACGAATCCGTTGTCAAAATTTAAAAAAGTGACCGCCATTTTGAACTTTTTAGTTACTGGACCGATTGCTTTCAAAATCGATATCTGGGTGTATGTGTGGGCTCTGAATACGAATCTGTAGTAAAAATTAAAAAAAGTGGCCGCCATTTTGAACTTTTTAGTTACTGGACCGATTGCTTTCAAAATCGATATCTGGGTGTCTGTGTGGGCTCTGAATACGAATCTGTAGTCAAAATTAAAAAAAGTGGCCGCCATTTTGAACTTTTTAGTTACTGGACCGATTGCTTTCAAAATCGATATCTGGGTGTTTATGTAGGCTCTGAATACGAATCCGTTGTCAAAATTTAAAAAAGTGACCGCCATTTTGAACTTTTTAGTTACTGGACCGATTACTTTCAAAATCGATATCTGGATGTCTGTGTGGGCTCTGAATACGAATCTGTAATCAAAATAAAAAAAAGTGGCCGCCATTTTGAACTTTTTAGTTACTGGACCGATTGCTTTCAAAATCGATATCTGGGTGTATGTGGGGGCTCTGAATACGAATCTGTAGTAAAAATAAAAAAAAAAGTGGCCGCCATTTTGAACTTTTTAGTTACTGGACCGATTGCTTTCAAAATCGATATCTGGGTGTCTGTGTGGGCTCTGAATACTAATCTGTAGTCAAAATTTAAAAAAAGTGGCCGCCATTTTGAACTTTTTAGTTACTGGACCGATTGCTTTCAAAATCGATATCTGGGTGTCTGTGTGGGCTCTAAATACGAAGCCGTTGTCAAAATTTAAAAAAAGTGGCCGCCATTTTGAACTTTTTAGTTACTGGACCGATTGCTTTCAAAATCGATATCATATTTTTTATGTTAACTACATATTGTTATTCAGAGCCCACACAGACATGTAGATATGGGTTTTGAAAGTAATCAGTCCAGTAACTAAAAAGTTCAAAATGGCGGCCACTTTTTTAAGATTTTGACAACGGATTCGTATTCAGAGCCCACATAGACAAACAAATATCAATTTTAAAAGCAATCGGTCCATTAACTAAAAAGTTCAAAATGGCGGTCACTTTTTTTAAATTTTGACAACGGATTAGTATTCAGAGCCCACACAGACACCCAGATATCGATTTTGAAAGCAGTCGGCCCAGTAACTAATAACTTCAAAATGGCGGCCACTTTTTTTAAATTTTGACAACGGATTCGTATTCAGAGCCCACACAGACACCCAGATATCGATTTTGAAAGCAATCGGTCCAGTAACTAAAAAGTTCAAAATGGGGGCCACTTTTTTTATTTTTTACTACAGATTCGTATTCAGAGCCCACACATACACCCAGATATCGATTTTGAAAGCAATCGGTCCAGTAACTAAAAAGTTCAAAATGGCGGCCACTTTTTT
Organism: Nematopogon swammerdamellus; assembly: GCA_946902875.1. Lineage (NCBI taxonomy): Eukaryota > Metazoa > Arthropoda > Insecta > Lepidoptera > Adelidae > Nematopogon > Nematopogon swammerdamellus. The sequence continues at coordinate 12,149,620 of OX336338.1, forward strand.
TTATTTTGACAACGGATTCGTATTCAGAGCCCACACAGACACCCAGATATCGATTTTGAAAGCAATCGGTCCAGTAACTAAAAAGTTCAAAATGGCGGCCACTTTTTTTAAATGTTTACTACAGATTCGAATTCAGAGCCCACACATACACCCAGATATCGATTTTGAAAGCAATCGGTCCAGTAACTAAAAAGTTCAAAATGGTGGCCACTTTTTTTAAATTTTACAACGGATTCGTATTCAGAGCCCACACAGACACCCAGATATCGATTTTGAAAGCAATCGGTCCAGTAACTAAAAAGTTCAAAATGGCGGCCACTTTTTTTATGTTTACTACAGATTCGTATTCAGAGCCCACACATACACCCAGATATCGATTTTGAAAGCAATCGGTCCAGTAACTAAAAAGTTCAAAATGGCGGTCACTTTTTAAATTTTGACAACGGATTCGTATTCAGAGCCTACATAGACACCCAGATATCGATTTTGAAAGAAATCGGTCCAGTAACTAAAAAGTTCAAAATGGCGGCCAATTCTTTTTTATTTTGACTACAGATTCGTATTCTGAGTCCACACAGACGCCTAGATATCGATTTTGAAAGCAATCGGTCCAGTAACTAAAAAGTTCAAAATGGCGGCTACTTTTTACCCGACTATTTTAAATTTTTACTACACATTCGTATTCAGAGCCCACACTGACACCCAGATATCGATTTTGAAAGCAATCGGTCCAGTAACTAAAAAGTTCAAAATGGTGGCCACTTTTTTCAAATCGCGAAATTAAAACACCATGAATATTATTAAACCGGAAAAAAATATTGTCTTAAGGAAGTCTCCAATCTTTTACTCTGTTCCTCGAAATTTAGGTAAATAAGCCCTACTTATTCCTATCACTGATTATTAGTACAACTTTTCAAAAATATTAAAACAACAGTCTTGTTTAATTTTTCAATATTTTTTTTGGATTCAAACAATAATATTCGTTCAGTAAAAACTATTTGAAATAATATTACAAATAACAATTTCAAAATTCACAGATATACCGCACCATCATTGTCCGTCAGACTGGCATTCGTAGTGATCCCGTCAAGTTGCCGTCAAGCAAGGCTTCCGATTGGTCGGACGGTCGGCTCTTACTACCAGATACCCGAGCCAAGCCAGCGATAACAAACCTGTCGCTCGCCTTGCTCGCTCTGTCTCTCTCCATATCGCGGGGCGCGATATGGGTAACCGAGATAGACAAGTCACGTCATAAAAGATTAAATTGCGATTTCGATTTTCGTAGTAGTAGGGATTTTTGGCTAGCCGTGCTCCGATACAAACGCAGTAGCGTTGCGTCTCCCGTAGGTATTCTCCTTGGTGGCAGCAGTGGCGGCGGCGCCCACCCCACATGTAGGTACACGGTGTTGCAGTTGCCCCCGTAATATTTTTAACTGACGTAAGGGGGTTATTCTATATGTGAAAATAAACAACTTCTGTTGCGAGAAATTATTTTTTTAAACAAAAAAATTTATATTTTTTCCATACAAATTTTAAATACCTATTCTCAAAATGTACCTATGGAAAAAAAAACATTTTTTCAAAATTAAAAGTCGTAGAACAAAAGTTGTTCTATTTCACGTACACCCCCTTTCGGGTTTTACGGGGTTGCAACAGCATGTATATCGAAGAACTTCATGCGCAATGTAAACTGCCAAAGCGAAGTCAATGCAGGGAACATCAATCAATCAGACATCACCATCAGACATCATTTTATAAAGTCCCCTCAGACTTTATAAAATGATGACCTAACCTAACCTAACCCAACATTCCCAACACTAAAGAGCCGCCTAACGATACATACGCTACCAAATATGTTCGCAACACCACCTCAAAGAATATTCAACACCAACACAAATATTTCAACTCCCAATTTGGCTCAGCATTCGAAACATTTGGAAGCTTCCCACCGAACGCATGTGTCATTCAGGGAACGCGGCTAAATCTCATCGGAACGCGGACCCGAGATGTGGCTGTACACCGGAGGGTGTGGCGGTGTGCTTGTGGGTGGGGGGATGGCATCCCCTAGCGCGGGCGGCGAGTATAGCGCTTTGAGATGCGCGTGTAGGTACCAGATGGAATCGATACGTAAATTAGGTCGTTGCGTTTCGTTACAACCTGCGGTTATTGGTTTATGTTGACTTCTGTAGTCAACCTCAATGACACAGCTCTTAACTTGATAAATTGTGTTTACATAGATAACTACAAATATTTTAAAATGTATGAAATACGAAAAACCGACGATGACATTAGAATTATAGAAATCGGTCAAGAGTAGTGGTAGATATGTATGACCATTAAAAAATCTTGTGCTGTTTATGCTAACTTCAACAGGGTACACCGGTGGTACCCGGCTTCTGATATTTCTTATTTGTACATTATTATTACATTGTAAAGCAGCTCGGCATTTTTTGATGTTCATGTTAAATATGATATAATCCTCCTTAAATATTATAAGATTCAATGTCTGCCGTCTGTGTGTATGTATGTTCGCTTATACTCAAGGATGGCTCAACCTATTCGCAGCCTATGTAATGCGACATACGTCCGCCATGTATGGCATATAATACAGCATCACAGTATTATTCGTATGAGCTACCAGTGGGGTCGAAAGTGAACGCAGTCATAAAACATCTACCACTTCAAAGCTTTCATGTGATTTACTCGAAAACTACTCAACCGATTAAAATAAAGTTTTCACCAACTTTACCGCGAGCGGGCACTACTAGTAAGTTATAAGTAGGTACTTTGGTGAAGTATTACATAAACAGGCAAACAGTTAACGTTTTTCCAATGGTGGTACGACTTTGTGCAATAAATACTTTTAACAAAGAACGACTTTTAAGAAAATTATAACGTTCATGGCTATGCGATTTTATTCCTAATTACGTGGGCGAGTTTGACATATTACAATAACTTCAATGTAGGTCCTCGAACTTCGATATCATCCGGCGGCGACGACGACGACGCACAGTGCAACGAATGTATGGAAGAATGGGACAAAAATCGAAACTCCGGCTGCATTTAAATAAAATTTTTATTTTATTTATATTTCAATATATAACATTATTTTTTATATATAATAGCTATATATATATAATATAGATCATATATATATATAATTAAACTTATAATTAATATTAAGTTACAACGTTAAAACTAATTATAATCTGAATAATCGTCTTCCCTTAAATCTAAATTCGGTAGGTATATATAGATCTACATTGCGAGACTGGAGCCATTTTTTTTCAAATAATCAATTACATCGCCGTCTATTCTCACATATTTGTGTGTAGACACCTTCCTCAGCGAGGATATAACCTACTCACATTTTTTATATTTTTTCATCGTTCAAATATACTTAAACGAGAACATATTTCGTTGAATACAACTTGTTTGCGGTCATTTTTGCTGCTGTTTATGCCGCAAGCTCCAATTTTTGTATGACGATCCCCTCTCTGAAAAAAAAATCATAATATTACCTATTGGCAGATATTGGCAGACAAACTTTACTAAATCTGAAAGTACATTAATATAGCTACAAGAAAAAGTAAAAACCTCGAGACACTTTGCGCACTTTTTTTTTAAAGCTTCGTCAAAGTTTGGAATTGCATTAATTTTAGATAATTTTCAAGGGTATGTTTAAGACCTAATAGAAAAATAAATCATAAACAAAAAGACAACATTTATATAACGTATTAAACTACGTACCTTGGGCTACAGAATCCATTTTCAATCACTTCAAAACACTTGCTAATACTTTTGTTATGACACTCGATGCAACGGACAACATACAACTGTTAAGAGGGATTAACTACTCGCCGCGACATTGTTCCTGTTGGAGGGGAGATAATTAGCCAATGAGCGCAGTTCACGTTTGGTTAATCTTATTTTTACCCGACTACGGCGAAGCCAACAGGAGGGTAATGTGTTTAGCCTGAATGTTTGTATGTATGTATGTATGTATGTATGTATGAGGGTTAGAAAGAGCGTAGCGCCTAGAAGAAGCGTCGATTCTCAATGAAAGATATACCAAAATGTTCTAGAACATCGCGAAATTGACATAGGATAGGTTAGTACTCAATCTTAATAACGAATTTATGAAAATCAGCAAAAAATAATCACGTACATAGAAGGGAAGACGGGACGGCCATTTGTTTACATGCAAACGTCAACTGGCAAAGAGAATATAATATACGTCAACTGGATGCAGGGGGGGTCTTAGTTTTCATTGTGGATGGCGACATCTAGAGTTTGGTTGCCTGTCCAAAGAGTATTGTACTGTCAGATCAGGAAAGGAATTGTCAGGAGGTCCGGTTAGGTCTGTGGGTAAGGTGGTCTGTGGTTCTGTTGGGCAAACCATCTCTAGTCTGTCAACTCTGGGTCAGTAATCTGTGTTGGGGGGTTACTATGACAACCATCTTTGTTGACGTCAGTTTTGAAAATAATGGAATTTATGATAGGTACATAAAATGCAACTAGCTCATTTATTCTACATTGTGGCAGAGCGGTCAGCGTTATTTCACAAGTGAGAAGTACATGATTATAACGCCTCACAGGAAGAGCGATTCGGAGAAGGTATGTTCTCAAGCATTGAGAAGCCTGAAGGATTTGTTGACACAATTCACATCTCTTGATCAATATGAAGAAGTCAGAATTTTAAGTCAATGGAAGAAGTATTACAACAATTTGATAAATATCTTCATGCCGAAGAAAAACGTTGTATTCGAAAGATATAAGTTCAATTCTCTTGAACAGAAACGCAAAGGTCATTTATTCCTATAAACAGCGCAAATGTACTACATTTAAACATAAAACAAATCATATGTAATGTGTATATTTATGTAAATGGTTTAATAAAATACCAATCCGAATTTTATATTTAAAAGAGTGTTTGTTTTATTTCATATACTCCAAGTAAAAGCCCAATAATAACTTAATAATTTAAACTTCTTTCTTTAAGACCTGTAAGCATCTCTCCCCGTGTATGGCGTAAAAGGCGACTAAAGGATATGACTCCCTTCTTATATTACTAGGTGGTAGGGTTTAACCCGCCCGGGTTGGTACCACCGCACTGAATGAAAGGTGGGTCAAAACGGCTATGTAAATAGTTTGTGCTTTCCGTCCAGTTCAGTGTAGCCGGCACGACCGAAGGGAAGGCTGACGTGGCACCAAGTTCACCCGGTGTTATGGTCTACGGATGTTGTAGGTGATGCACCCATGGAGTTGTTCCCCAACTCCATGGATGTACCCAAAGACAGCCCCTTTTAATCTCTTTGGATGTACCCAACCCAAGTTACCATAAAAAAAAGAGTTATATTGCTATTTCTGTGGATAATTGGTTTCTCATAATTAATTTTTTCAGATCTGTACCGCAGGTGCCAATAAATTAATTTGAGAAAGTTATCTTCGGAAATAACAATATACCTCTATACATATTATGCATACTCATCATATTGTACATACATGATGTAATCAAACATGGAAGCACAGATTACCAACATGACAGGTAATAAAATTGACAACTTTAAAAAGAAATCTGTGGCATTCACTGAATGTTTAATTTCCTGGAAATAATAAGTTTTACAGCCAGCAGATGTCGCTGTATATCCCTTTCAAGTCTGTTCCGAGATTTTGTACTGGAACAAATTCAGTATTTTTTTATGGAAACTGACACAGTTGGCTACATCACCTACAACATCCGTGATGTCAGCCCATAACACCGGTTGAACTAGGTGCCATGTCAGTGCTTCCCTTCATTTCATGTCGGCTACACTCAACTGGACGAACTATTTACATAGCAGTTTCGACCTACGTTTCGCTCAGTGCAGTCGTACTAACCCGGCCGGGATAAACCCTACCACCTAATAAGGTAAGAAGGGAAGGGACCTACAGTGTATCGTGGAATCCGAACCACGGTCAGCCTCCAACGGTCGAGCGGTCACTCCTCCAAGTACAGACCGCGCTCAGCACTGCACTGCTTAACAACAGTCGACCGACTGCACCAATGAGCTACCGAGGCTGACATGACAGTATTTAATTTAAAAACAAAATTTAATTTTAAACAAAACATTATATTATTAATGTAGAGTTATGTTATGTTCTAAAAAGTGTGAAATAAAAACTATTATTAAAAACAAAAAACCCGACTACGAAAAACAAAAAAGGAAAAAATAAGATAATTTTGTAATATATTGGGGCAAAGTGCAGTTTAGAATACGTACTAGCAAAACTTAGGAAGTCGAATACTTATATGATTCTGAAAATATAGCATTAGGTATCGATCATAATTAATTATGTACTTGAACATAGTCAATCTGCTTTGATAATATGAACGAAAGGGCCTTCGAACACAATTAATAATACAGCCGGAGTCGGAGTCAGCTAGATTTTCAAGAAGTTTTGCTGACTCCGACTCCGGCTGTATTATTAATTGTGTTCGAAGGACCTTTCGTTCATATTATCAAAGCAGATTGACTATGTTCAAGTACATAATTAATTATGATCGATACCTAATGCTATATTTTCAGAATCATATAAGTATTCGACTTCCTAAGTTTTGCTAGTACGTATTCTAAACTGCACTTTGCCCCAATATATTACAAAATTATCTTATTTTTTCCTTTTTTGTTTTTCGTAGTCGGGTTTTTTGTTTTTAATAATAGTTTTTATTAGAAGTAGTGTCTTATCTACTTTACAACGGCAGGATGAAAGTCCACTGAATTAATATTTCATTTTTTGATTTTTGGTAAAGGCTCACTGCATTGTGCGACGCCTCTAAATTATTTCAACGTATTGAGTAACTAAATCGATTTTGTGGATCTTTCCTATGAAAAGAGAAATCGAGGAAAACGATATTTTTCCATGTAATATTTTTACGAAATCAAATAAAATGTAATCAATGCAATGGGTAACTAGTATCCACCGTACGTAGTACGTACGTAGTACCGTCCACCGTACGTAGTACGTACGGTGGACGGTAGTACTTTTAAATATTACACACGTACGTACTACGTACGTGTGTAATATTTAAAAGTCCGCTACACACAGTAGTAGGTGGGTAAAGTACACTTATAATGCCCGCAAGATTTGCGTGCTTTTTACTACCAGCCATTAAACATACTAGTAAGTAGGTATACCTACCTACTACCTAGCTACTGCGATGGAAATAAGTTTCCTTCTTGTAAACATAATAGCTATAACTATACATATATATGCTTCACGACCTTTGCTTTTATCGAGCCGAGTTATACGTGCCTATAGGTAACACAGGTAACCTTCTACTGTGCTGTTACAATAGGTACCTAAGGATCGGAGGAGCTTGGAAGTAGGTCAGTCAATTATGTACAGTGTAAACGTCCTCAGTATGGATATTTATTAGCAGGAATATTCGTTCTATGTAACACTTGAAAATTTATAAAATAAATATATTTTTGGAAAGCACTCTTGAAACATTCATTCGAAGGCCATGTTGAATTTTGAAAAACTGCAAATTGCTGAAAAAGTCCACATCACAAAAGTTTTGCTGAAGGTAACCACACACCATAGTAAATTATCAAACTGAAAATTGCTGAAAAAGACCACATCACAAGTTTTGCTGAAGCTAACCACACACCATAGTATTATGTTGATTTTTCGCAAACCGCTGAACCAATTTCGATAAAATTGAAATGGGACCACCTCGGAAGTATGACCTAACAAACAAAAAAAGAATTTTCAAAATCAGCCTACAATTGACGGAGAACTCGCGTAACAAACATAAAAAAAAATTTAAAAAAAAACATACACTCGAATTGAGAACATCCTCCTTTTTTTTAAGTCGGTTAATTATATTGGAACTTAGAAGTCACAGGAATTAAATTTACTTACATATAAAACATCATGTTATAATGACTAGGTATGCTTTATTTAGATTATCCTTTTTTTTAAGTCGGTTAATTATATTGGAACTTAGAAGTCACAGGAATTAAATTTACTTACATATAAAACATCATGTTATAATGACTAGGTATGCTTTATTTAGATTATCCTTTTTTTTAAGTCGGTTAATTATATTGGAACTTAGAAGTCACAGGAATTAAATTTACTTACATATAAAACATCATGTTATAATGACTAGGTATGCTTTATTTAGATTATCCTTTTTTTTAAGTCGGTTAATTATATTGGAACTTAGAAGTCACAGGAATTAAATTTACTTACATATAAAACATCATGTTATAATGACTAGGTATGCTTTATTTAGATTATAACTTTTCATATTAACAACTATCTAGTCAGAGACGTTGAACTTGGCCGCACGTTAGATTTCACTACGTTTTATGGCCAATCAGTGACTCAAGCTTGGCTTTATTGAACCCCCGACGCATAATGGGGGGTGTTATAACTTTGACTCCTCCATCTGTCTGTGGCATCGTGGCTCACAAACGGATGGACCGATTTGGATGCGGTTTTTTTTTATTAGAAAGTTGCTTTCCCCGGGATAGTTCTTAACTATGTTTGATGAAGATCAGGTCAGCCGATTCGAAAGTCATCGATACATTTCCTAATTCATGAAGGGATCTGTTGTAAAATAAAAATTTATTACACTCTCACTCGTCACGTAGCCTTTAAGGCTGCGATATGCAAATTTTAGGAGAAAAGGAGATTTTTGAAATTTTCCAAAATGTATTTCAGAGAAACCAGGCCACACAGAAAAAAATATAAAAATTTATCACGAAAGCCAAGATAAAGAGAACTTAAAAAAAATTGTACTCAAAATGTGGCTTATTTACTTAACCCCCTTCAAACCCCACCTTGTCGTAAACAATTGTTAACATGGTGTTTTTGTTTTTAGCAGCTTTTTCCTTTTTCAACCTATACAAAAACTAAAAAAACAAGCAGGATAAACAATCGTTCTCATCTTTTTCTTGTATTTCTCCAGAATATTTTCTGCATAGGATTGTTGATTTTCTTAGTAATTTCTTCTAAAAAGACGTAATTTATGGTCATCTGTCGTGTTTTATTTTTTTTGCAAAAGTTACATGTTATATAATAGATAAATCACTAAGCATGTTATAATTCATATATTTTTATTGAAAAGAAAAAAAATCGATTGAAAAATATGAGTATTTGGTTTCGGCAGAATAGGGCCTTATTAAATAAACGGTAATTATTACAAAACTAATTTAAGTATATTCTTGTATTGTATTATTGTATATATTTATTGCACTCAAATAGAATATGGGCAAAAGGTAACACTTAATGCCTCTAGGCATTTTTTAACAGAATACCTTTGGGGTATGATAACTGCTAGGTGAGTGGCGGAAAGAGATTTATAAGTAGGTAGTATGATTTCTGACAGATGTACGGGAATACAAAAAATAGATAAACCTAAATATTAATAAACTTAAATATTAATAGTTTAAATACTATATCTATATACCAGATCTATATACATAGATATTCTTGTAAGTCTTGTAACCTAACCTAAACTTTTACAAATTAAAAAAAAACCCCGACACATCAACAGCCCTTAAAACGTAAAAAATAATTCCTGTTAATTAATTAAGGGCGTAGGGGGACAGCTAAGTAAAAGAAATTAAACTTGGTCCCCCAACACCTTTAATTAACTAAACGGAAATTATTTTTTACTTTTTAATGGTTGATGATGTGTTGGGGTTTTTTAAATTTGTAATTTTACAGAATGATTTTGATGGATAATTACCTAGTTACTTCTTGTTGTAGATTCTTAGGTAATCTAATCAGTCAGTCGGTCACTCAGTCAGTCAGCGTCTATGCGTCCACCGCTGCACATACACTCTCCAATTTTCCTACGGTCCTCCTGGCCTTCAGCGGTACAGAACCACTGCTTTCCGCCTACGTACTTGATGCCGTCGTCCCACCTAGGGGATTCTTAGGTAATATGTACATCTTAGTTAGTGAGCGCGAGTCTTAGGGAGGGAACACCTATACATCCATCTATAATCATTAATCACTTAACAGAGAAGAAAAGAAAAGAGAAGGGAATAGACGACAAGACGAGACGAGACAAGAGAACACAATAAAAGACAACAGAACACAAGAGTACACAAGATAAAACAAGAGAAGAGCGCACAAAATAACACAAGAGAAAAAAATTAAAATAATAGAAAGCAATAAAAAACAAGAGAAGAGAAGAATTATGTTAACCCACATATTATGCATTTAATAAATCCTTCCCAAACCCAATATCCGTCTTAACTACCCAGTACCTAGTGACCACCTACGCACGCATATGTGCACATCATAAGTACATATTCATCTATCCACATATTTGCATATTATGCAAATGCATGTGCAGCACACCTATTCACGTACGAATGCATACAACCTGATACAACCTTTGGATTAAACATTAAGGAACCGTCGACAAGCTATAAAAAAGCAAGAATAGTAAGCCGTTGCATTCTCAAAAACTCCAAAGATAAGCACTATTCAAGCCTTCCGAGCAATATTGTAGCAGAAGAACCTCGAGAAGAACTGGAATCAAGTCGACTTCTAGACATCTTTAAATTTGGTGTCTGCACAAGTAGATCATGACTCGGGAACGAAATCGCAGTCTGATAAAGAAATACTTATGGGTTGTTGATTTGGTTTGGGGTTGGCTCTAGGCCTGCAAACTAATCCCGCTTGGTTGGGGACCTTCGTGCAATATCAATATAATACTTATGGGTTTTGCACAGGAGGATACGGACCTGAATCCAGAAATGCATAACGAGTGGTTGAACACAGGTGACTTCTGAATGTCTTCTGCGCTGAAGTGGAAATCTCTGATATACAATTGGTCCCCAGAGCTACTCAAGGTCTACTTAAACACATTCTAAATTACACTCCACGACCCGAGCAACCAATCTCTTCCTGCGAAGTTTCTTGCCGGCTCTTCTTTGTGGGTGTAATCGAACCGGATTGTAAAAAACTAAACAGGACAAATTCATTTGCGTAGTGTACTACCATACGAATGATGAATGATGAATAAAGAATAAAGTCCGTTGGCGAAATCTTCAAATAATTCTTACAGGTACCTAACAGCTAACCATCTTATATTATGCAAAGTTCTTCTCGGAAAAGGCCAATATTTCTAACGTCATGACAAAGTCCTCGAAATAATCAGAGGCCAACAGCCAATCTATAGCATGTAACAGGAAGGGACTAACTGGTAGTGGACTCCAGAAAGTACACTTTGTGCAGCTTGGAGCCACCAAGCTGCCCAAGGATAAGCCCATACGAGGAAAACAACACTGCATTGCTTCCTTCCTTGACATCCAACAGGCCTTCGACAGAGTACGGCACAAGGAGAAACTCTACAAGATACAGTTCCTTCACACTCCTTCTTGGAATATAACATGAAAAGAATATTCCAGGTTAAGGAAGGAGACTGCATCTCATCATTTCAGTTCATTGAAGCCGACGTCCCCCAGGGCTCTGTTCTGAGACTAGCGAGTGCTATACCTACACCCTTTTCACGGCGGAATTGCCAATTACTTCACTATCAAGTCACATAAAAGCTTCCATGAAGCTTAATAAATTCACGAATGGCTCCAGAAATGGAGAATTCCAGCCAGTGCTACAAAGTCGTTGCGAATCACCAGCGGGTAAGCCAGTGTACTACTCCCGTATGAAAAAAGGCTCAAAGGCAAGACACCTAATTGCTGTTGCGACCAGAAGTCCAATACTCCAGCTGAATAATAAATAGATAGAGGCATATTCAATGGAGGGTGCACTCACTAAGCCTTAACCACACCACAAGCCTGCTTATAGTCTGAAGACTGATCACCGCGCGCGCCAATAGTTAAAAAGTTTAGGGCAAGTTGCTGGTGTATCCACCAGCAAAGTCCAGGTTGTGCAAATAGATACTCCTGAATTTATAAAATCCATGAAAATAAATGTCACAATTGCTGCATTCTGTCACTTCAGCAGCGGGTCGCTGAGTGGTCTGGGCGTCGGTTTCTCTTGCAAGAGGTCCGATCGATGGGCGTCGGTTTCTCTTGCAAGAGGTCCGATCGAATCCGATTGGCGTGTACCTACACTCCAATGAGTTTTTTTTTCTGATCGAAAAATTCACATGCATGCTTCACTGTTCCGAACCGGTGCAAAACTGTATGTCCCTTCCCTTGCCCACTAGGTAGTAGGCTAAAATTGTAGCCGACTGGGTTGATACTACCGTAATGGATGTAAGATGGTAGCATAGGAGTCCCGGCTATGTTCTCCTCTAGCCCAGTATAGCCGGCAGTCTAAAGGGAATTCTCCGGTATGGCACCTACCTTCTCGCATGTGATATTGGCTGGTAGGAGCATGTCTCTGGCCCCTCTGACTAAGCCCACACCGCATTACACAAAAAAAATTTCTAAGGCGAGTGGCGAATATGCTTTTCACTGGTTTCACCGAACATTGCCTTGTATCGCGGGATCTATTGTATGTAAAGGGGTCCAAGAGGAATCCGACTGGTGGCTACCTTCTGTGCCAGAATCCTTAATTTTATTTCAAAATTATAAAGCCAGGACAGCCCTGGTTAGAGTGATTTTTGTTACAGACCTTCAGATAATTTTCCCTTTCTTTATTTATCCCGATTCTTCGACTCTATTCATGTTGTAGCTACTTCCTATATCTCATTAATAAAATTGGCTAAGAATCATTATATTGCCATGAAATAGAAGAAGCTGCTTAAATGTCGCTATTTGTTTTCTCATTCTCAAAAGCTATATTTGTAGACAGTGTGATGATATATTCATATCCTATAACGATATCAAGGAGTTCCTGAATCTAATAGAATAATCACCATGGAATTCTGATTTATAGTTTGTTAGTAAGTCGCGACCATAAATCTGCAGAGACAGACACGCACGCACACCCTTTTTCCATTTTCTTAAGTTTCTAAGCAAAATATTCATTTTCCAATAACACAGGAGGATAGAACCTTTGGTTGTCATAAATAAATACATTTTGGAAATCAACTTCGAACTTTAGTAGTAATTAGTCTTTTTGTTTCGTGCTCCGGTTTGCATATTATATGTATTATGTATTTATGTTATGGACGATGCTTACACCGATCTTCAACAATTAGGTACAATTTTAATATAGGTACCTTAAATATACATTTAATCTTCACTTTATTCATGAGGTTAACTAATAAAGAATGCAAGCAGTACTCACCCTAAGTCAGCAATCAGCAAGATGTTGAGACAATGATGAACACAAGAGTTCGTGCCACAATTTTTAGAGTCCATATTCACACACTTACAGTCCATAATTCGGTATATACTAGTATAATACAATTTGTTATAAACAATAAGCCAATAAAGAAAATACATTGTTTGGGCAGCTATCTAAGCCAATATCTAAACAAAACCCTATGGCAGGGTATGAAAGGTTGTCGGATCTGTCAAACCACTAAGTAAAGTACCAATTAATAAATAATATTATTATTACATAGGTATGCATGTAATAATTGATCCCAACTATAGTCTTATAGCCAAGCTTTCCGTATTATAATTCGACAATTGATTTTACGAGATTCATTCAAATAAATAAAAATCACATTCAACGTTATACCTACTTGTATGATTCACATTTCACCTTACATAATAAGAGAGGACAAATAGCTTTATCCAACTGAAAAATATAGCCGTAATACATACATGACTTTTCGAGAGAAACGACTAGTGATAATTTTTAGTTCAACACATTTTCCACCACTGTGTACCGATAGAAGGCTACCGCCATATTTGCAAAGTACCTCTATCTATGTACAGTACAGTACAGACTACCGGGTCGGCAGTGATGCCATGCGTCAGAAGTTCATAATCGCTTATATTCAATTCTGGCTGGCTATAAATAAAAATTATATCTCTCTTCATTCCTCGGGCTGCATAAGATTTATCTACTTGCAAGAGCAAAATTAAAAATTTATCAAAGAAAGGTATACATTTTTATAATTGAGTAATATAATAACTAAAATGAGGTTTATTTTCCAATACAAAAATAAAAATCAAATTAACTTTGTGCGAACATGTCAGCCCTATTTTTAATACTGAAAATTGGTTCTCGTTCAACTGATTGTAGCTAAAATCTAAAAAAAATAAAAAATAATACATTTTTTTTTTCATTTGTAGCCAAAGAGATTGTTGTTTTTTCGTCTCCTCACGAATACATGCAAAACTCATTAGAGTATACAGCCATTTCTGTTGTAGCTTTTAACGTCTGTTTTATAAATTCTCGCACCGCGAGAACCACAAAAATACGACGACGACGCGACAAACTTCCGACGTTCGCCATCTTTGACTTTGCTCAAAGAGTTTGAATACGTTTTTTTTACGGAAAAGCAAGGGTCGTTTGACCGTACAGTCCAAGACTTTAATTTGTCGTTTTGTTCATTTTTATTTCTCGTTCCCGCCTCTCCTGCCGCGCATGTTTTTTCGAAACAATACACAAACAACATGAAACAAAAACATTATTTCTCTATGGTTTTCATACAAATGTGGATGCGCCACGCGCGCCCCAATGTTTCGATGTTTCTGTGTAATGTTTAAAAAAAAACATTCGCAGGAGACGCGGCTTTACAAGGTTTGTGGCGTTTGTATTTTTTACGGTACCTCTCAGTGGATATGTTGTCTTTGGTCCGTCCGTACCGTAAAGAGCGTTTCATCTAATAAGTTCCCAAGAAGTCCCGCGGCAATCAGTGGAAGTGAGACGGACTCTACACTTCCACTTATTGCCGCGGGACTTCTTACGTGAGACGGAATCTATTATTTTGACGTAGTTAGACAGTTTTTTTTATTAATGGCTTGGATACTAGGTCCTTCTGCAGTGTGACAGTTGACCAATGAGTGTTGCAAGGTTCTGGTGCTTCATATTTGGCCTGGATTTCAAAAGCGCTTGAGAAAAATAAGAAAATATGTCTAAACAGTAGGTAATGTTACATTGCCTAGGTGGTAGTACCTGAACGGTATGATTCTATTTATACCTGAAACTGAACAACTTTTGACAAATAGCTGTGTTGAGTGAGTGAGTGACGTGCGAGCGCTGCGATCGCAACGCAACGGTGGTGGTGGTGGCGCGAATGGGTCCCTAGAACGCTTGTTATTGCGCTAAGCTCAGACCTCTGGCGATCTGAATTTTTTCACTATTGAATTTGACAGTTCAGCGGGCGGGGGGCGTTCCGTGCTCTGTGGTTCAACGCAACTAAAGGCAAGCGACACATGATAGAACAAAGGAACGCTTGCGCTGTAGATCAGCTGATTGTAAACGCGAAGTGGCACTGGCAGAAACGAAACGTAACAAAAACGACATGCACCGCCTTGAGGCGGTTCGGATTAGGTTAGGGTTAATATAGAGAGGAGGAGGTTTAACCTCCAAAAAATCACAGCTGATCTACAGCGCCATCGTTCCTTTGTTCTCTCCTGTGCCAGACCCCAACTAAAGCCGCGTCTCCTGCGAATGTTTTTTTCGAAACATTACACAGAAACATCGACACATTGGGGCGTGGCCATTCACATTTGTATGAAAACCATAGATAAATAATGTTTTTGTTTCATATTTTTGTGTATTGTTTTGAAAAAACATTTGCAGGAGACCCGGGTAAACACTTACATACTTAGTATGTAATCACTATTTTTATTCCTGACTTGCTTTTCTCGCTACACTAGGGGGTGGATCTTAAACCAGGTCTCCCGCTAATGTTTTTTTTTTCCGAAACATTACACAGAAACATCGAAACATTGGGGCGTGACCATACACATTTGTATGAAAACCATAGAGAAATAATGTTTTTGAGTAATGTTTCTTGTGTAATGTTTCGAAAAAATATGCGCAGGAGACGCGACTTTAGGAAGCAAAGAATTCAGTTCACAACAACAGCGCTCCTAGTGGATAAAAATGTATACTCACAGCAATGATATTTTAGGAGATAGGTTATCTTTAAGACATTCAGTGCTTACACATGGCACGTCCTTGAAAAGTTGAGAGGAAGAACTATAAAGTGATGCTCCGAACTATAAAGTGATGCGTCGACTCGAATCACACGACGGCATTTTTTATGTGTTAGCGGCTCGTGGTTAGCGGTCCGAACGCGTGCGTAGTTGGTGGGCGACTAACTTCAGACAGGACTGTGGTCTTGTATTTTGTGCCGCTTGGTAGCTCAGATAACCTACCTATCTACCTCTTTTTACTTATATTATCAATTATCATATCATCATTGACTCGAGTTAGAGAAAACGCGGGAAATATAAATCCTTTCTGGGTGGTCATACATGCATGGATGTTAACGTATTTCATAGAGACGATGTAAGTAAACTAAATGCTCAAAGTTAGAAAATATATTTCGATCACCATTTTGTAATTGTTTAGTTCAATACTTTATGAATCTCATAGAAATAGTGAAATGACGATGTTCCAAACGGATATATATGTATATTACCCGTATATACGAGTAGGTAGGTACTCTACCTGTTAAATAATATTTGTGAATAGTTGGGGGTCTGGGTCCGTGCTCCACCAAGGTTCTCCACCTGGGTGGAGCATGGGATACTTACTTACAATGTATACGCTATGTTCATGCTCCAACTACCGTTAAGTACAGTCGTGTGCAAGAGTGGAATTTAGTGGGTCCACAGGGAAAACTATAAATCAAACACTGTCTATCTGTATCTCCATTGTTACCTTGACAATACTTAGGCCGCCATGCCATCTGTAAACAATTCTCTAAGAAATGCAAAGAAATGTATTTTGTTCTTCTGTGATGGATGATAATACCTTGCCACTTGCCACGTATCCTCTCGCTGACTACTTAGAAGAGCTTAATTGTTCTACCTGTGGCATGTTATTATATTTTCTTCTAATAAAACAAATTATTATTAAAAAAAAAAAATAATTATAAAAAAAATACTAATAGTTCGAAGAAAACATCAGCCTACCAAATTCCTTGTAGCCTTACAACCGACCGGAATTGGACACCGTCAGCGCTTTCTTCCTTCGAGGTCCAGAACACAGCAAGATTCTTCATCGTCCGAAATTTGGCCCGAAACATCAAGCAACCCAGCTCAAAAGTGACCGCATAGCTGTTAATTTATATTAACAATGTATATTAATCACAGTATTAAAAACCCATTATATTTGTAATGTATGAAAAATAAAACAACTGAACATCATTTGAAACTTTATTAAGTAAAAAAAAACAAAGAAATATTGTGATTAGATTATAAATCAATAGAAAATTCGTTTATTTGAAAGTAATTTCAAAACTCTGTTCATTAAGAAAGACCTGAAAAAAATGTCTTATTACAATAAAAATAAAATAGAAAAATTAAATGTATCAGGACAATTAAATGTTAAATGATGTAAACAACATATCTAAATAAAAAAAAACCCATTTCGTGAAATGATGATGACGAATATCATTTTCTTGGGTCAAATCACTGGCCAAACTGGTCTGGTATTAGTAGGTACACACTTTGAAGACATGTTTAAACAATAGTCTTCTAAAATTAATTAATCCAAACTGATCTGAAGACTGATCGATCATAGTTTTATTTAAGAAACACTGTTATTATTACACTGGTGTTCTGTGGACATATTGGACAATAAAATAATAATGTTGACATATGGAGTGTCCTGGTGGGACGTAGTGACGGGATTAATTCCACAAACGTACGCTGTGTGCCCGCAGCTAGTGTCCCCATAAGATCGAAACATAAAAATGCTTAGGTTAAGCTGATGTTAGAAGATGGAAGAACAATTTGGTACAAGAGTTACCGAACTAAAGGTGAGACTGCGACTTAGTGGCACTTTACCACAGAGGAGCGGTGCGCTAAGAAATTCGTATGGACAATTTTGTTTTGCACCGCTTGAAGGTCTCATTTGCCGTCTCACCTTTAAGCCGCATACACATACCTATTCGCAAAACAACAATGCAATGCAACGAAGGTGGCAACAAATTCCTATAGTGTGGACGTCACTTTGCAATCTACTGCAAGCTCAGTATGAGGATTAGTTCCGCACGTTCGTGCGTGGAGCGATACTTCGATTGTCAGTTTTCGGATGAACACAAATGATCAGGCGCGCAGCATGTGTAGTGCGGACGGCCGTGGTAGCTGGGAACCGGCAAGAACAGATGCTCAGATGCATGTTGTGTTCCGAATATGTGTACATGGCTAAGAATTTACACCACACACTTTGTAACTACATTAATGAAAATTACCCAATGTCATTTTATGCACACTTTCCTCACTGCACTGCGATACTCATAAAAAATGACATTGCTTTTTTCGGTTTTTAAAAAAAGGAAATAAAAAGCGTTAAAGCTTCTGTGTTAACGCTCCTAACTTATACTTAGGGGTGACAATGAAAAAGCTTATATTAAAAGTTATTTTAAGTTATTAAATCGAATAAAATCAGACTTTCATATTGAGTTACAGGATAATACTGAACTAATGTGCACATGATAAGAATGATTCTATTATTCTTTCATAAATCTCAGGCACATTATAAACATTATCCATTTTTATAGTAGGTAAGTACTGCTTGCCATCTATAAAGCAGCAAATAGTTTCATTTTGTTCCCTTGTTTCGTTTTTAATTATATTTATACTCCTTAAATCAACAGTGTCTCATTTACGTACATTTTTGGCTTCACATCATAGGCACCTACTTGGAAACACTGTTCGTCGAATAAGCTTTGTATTTTTCTTTTGCCTTTTTGCTGGCATACTAACTGGTCCATTTGGTTGCCATCAGAGAGTAAGGAAGATGCAGCGCTGGCGGCTGTCCGGGGGATGACGGCCGCCGAATGCTATTTTGTGGCCGACATGTTAATGTTACTTCGCTGACTAAACGGCAGCATCCTCTCGAAAAAGATTTGTGACGTACAAATTCTTTTAAGTTGCCACAAGTGGAGATTACCAGGGGTGGAAACTGATTCCATGGCCAAAAATACTGATTTTACTGACTAAAACCCTCTAAAATACTGACCAAATCTCTAGAATATTGACCCTTGGTCGGTCAATTTAACATGGAAATGCGAATGTGAGTTGCTGTTAGTTAAGTATGTATGTTAATAATATATGGTGAATGTTTGTGAATAAGAAAAAAATGTTTGTGTTTGGCCTCCACCATCCCCATAGCCAAGCTCACTGAAATAATTAGTAACTGGGGCACGCGGCCCAAATGCTTCTTCTAAAGTAATAATGTATGTCCAAAAAAAGGGATTAAGAGAACAAATTCTTTAAAAAAGGTATGTTTAGGAACCTACCGAAAAGAAAAAGAGATGTTAGGAGATTTTAAGGGACTCCCACTCCAAAACGGCATTTTTGTCAACTCAATCTACAGAAACCCGACCAATTTTGTGGGAACGTAGTCCCCGATCCTCAAAATACTGAATTTACTGACCATTTTTCGAAAAACCTGACTTTTACTGACCTTAGTCAAAAAAACCGACTCTTACTGACTATTCTGACCATTTTCCACCCCTGGATTACACAAAGTAGTGGTGCCACAGCTGTTGCGACAAAACATATATAAACGTTTATTTAGTGCAACACATACTTATGTTGAAATAATTATTTGTATTTAAGAAAATACTGTTTGGTTACAAAAACAACTACGGCCTGATAATACCCATCTCAGTTACACTCACACAATACTTTTCACTGGTTTATTTATCTAAGTACATAATACTCTTTTAATCGACCTTCGGTTTGCCGAGATTAAGAAGAGTGCACGCTTGCGTCACATCGTTATCGCTCACAACGAGTGCACGCGCGCACTCGCGCAGTGTCACGGGTTCGTCGACCGCCGCGCGCAGCCGGAATAGCTTGAGAGCCGAATGCACCCTCCACTCGGTGTGGTCCAGCGCCTCCATGCACTCATCAACTGTCACCTGTCATGACAAACATACAACGTGAGATGATTCCCTTCAAGCTTACTCGGTGGGAGACTCGGCATTTGTTGCCTTGGTTGGTACCACCTTACTGGACGAAAGGCTGTGCAGCCACGCATAGCAGCCTCAGCTACTGCGTTCTCCTTTAGTCCGGTAAAGACAGCAATGCAAAGGGAAGTGAGTCCCCAGTATGGCACATTCGTGGTGGTGATATTGGATGCTGAAAGCATTTACCCTCTGTCTGACTCAGCTGACCTACCAGAAAAACAAATTTCACTGTATTTTTTAACCACCCCAGCGTCGGGGTTCCATCGTAAGGAACCACATAAAACAAAGTCCAGCGTCGCGTTCCATGGGATGGGACAGCAACTTTGGCATTGAAATATGCACTCTTATAATATGAATACAAGGTTCAATTATACTTCTAATAAAAATAGGTGAAGATTTGTCCTTCTCGATATGATTCAATATTGCAAGCAATAGTGGCGCCCCTCGGCGGAAGAGAATATATTTCAACGGTCGCGCTGAGTCGCGCTCGGTCAGTCGCCATTGTTGTTAGTGAAGTTTGTTTCTGTGGACGTGTGACCATGAACCGCGGGCGCAAACGATAAGTAATTTTTCGTATTTTGATGTTTTTCGAAGCGCAAACTGTGTTTTTGTTTGAGGTTCTTGCCATAATAAATTAGAGTGTAGTGGGTCAAAACAAAACATCACCTCATCAAGTACCACATTCAACCCAGGATTTTGAATAAAAATAAATGGTAGGGTAATACCCCACTGACTTTCTCGCTTAATTCAAAATGTACTGACAGAACAGTTCCGTTGAATTAGTTAGGCGCTCGCAACAAACATTTTGTATGCAACATTTAAGAGAAAGAAACCTTTTGTATGGCAGCCACCTTTTTTGGAGTTTTCCTGGAAAAACAGATAACGGTATCTTTTTAGACTAGTAATAGGGTTTCTATGTGGAAAATATAATAGAAATCGTTAGAGCCATTTTTGAGAAAATCGACCTTATCGAAATAATTTGTATGACAGCTACCCTTATTTTTTCGAATTAAAAAAAACTAAAAAAAGGTACCCCTAGATAATCGTTTCAAACTACTAAATATTTTTTTTATATAACTTTATTATATATATATATATATATATATATATATTATTTATATTATATTTATATATTATTTTATAGTTTCCATAAAAAAAAAATATGAATTTTAATAGAAATCGGTTGAGCGGTTGAGGCGCAACATTGAGACACAATGCCATATACAAATTTTGTATGACAGCTACCCTTATTTTTTCGAATTAAAAAAAACTAAAAAAAGGTACCCCTAGATAATCGTTTCAAACTACTAAATGCGAATTTTGAACGAAGTCGGTTGAGCGGTTGAGGCGCAAGGTCGCTGGACGGACACACACACACATACACACACACACACACCCTCTCTCACACACATACATGTTTTTCAGAACTACTTTTTTGGGATCATGACAGATATATAGCCCAAATCAATCGAAATCTCAACTTCGAAATTTTGGACGATCACAATACTTCCTTTCTCCTTACAGTCGCTCGAAAGTAAAAAGGTCAGTACAAATCAAGTTATAGACAACTTTGTAGGAAATTTAGTAACAATTTCAACCATACTAACTTTGCTATAGGTGTTCATATATTTTTTTCGAAAAAAGCGTATTCTCGTAACCTTTCCTTCACGCCCCGAGCGCGCGCAGCTCGCACGACGCTGTCCGTCGTAGCTCTAGTGGTGAACGCATACCTACACGCTGACAGATTGACTGACTTCCACTTCTGTGCCTGTAGAAAGGATGCAGATAGGAACGTTCTAAAATCATCTGTTATGTGACATTTAACTTGCCAAAATAGTTGTCCTAATTACGACCCGCTATATCAACCCATCACACCTTGGTGAGCTAGGTGACATGGCAGCCCTTCCCTTTGGTTGTGCTGGCTACACTAAAACTGGACGAAAAACACCCATTTTCATAACCGTTTCGACCGGTTTACATTCAGTGCGATGGTAGGAATCCGGAGTGGTTAAGCACTTCCACCTAGTAAGTCCGTTCCGGCCCCTTTTCAGCGTGTCAACCATGTGTTGACTCAAAGGATTAAGTTGGAAGCGATGCACCACCGAGCTACCGAGGCTGGCAACACTATTATAATTATACATGAAATGAAGGGAAGCACTGACATGGCACCTAGTTCACCCTGTGTTATGGGCTGACATCACGGATGTTGTAGGTGATGTAGCCAACCGTGTCAGGTTCCATAAAAAAAAAAAAAAAAAAAAAAATTAGAGGTTTTACAAAATTATCATCAATCAATACTAATAATAAATCTTTAAGGGATGGTCATGGAGTAAGTTACTTTGTTTTATGAGATATTGCATCTGTAGACTCTATGTATGATGCTAAAACTAAATTTACGATTTTTAGAAATCTTTTCTGTATGTATGTATATTCCTCCAAAACTCTTAAACCGATCAGCCGAATTCGATGAAACTTAGTACAAGCACATTTGATAATACAGGACACAGGATAGACCAAATAAAATTCAGTTCCGGTTACGCTAAGATGTGGCTCTCATAGAATACCGAATTGTTCCGCCTGCTGAAATAAAGGTACGGTATATAGCGGGTTTACTTACTATGTTCTTTTTAAATACGAATTTCACGCGAGCGAAGCCGTGGACAAATGCTAGTAAAATAATAAAGAGTGACATTACCTTGGGCATTTCGTAGTTGAGCACTTTGCAGAGTATACGAACTTCGTCTGACTCGGCGCCGCGCTGCCGGCCTAGCGGCTTCTGGTCTGCAAACTCGAGCAAGTCTTCAACCGACACGTGGTCAGGGGCATCTGCAACCAATAGCAAAACGTCATTTTTGCATTCAAGCTACATACATACATACCACACGCTGTATCCCAACAATTGAGGTAAGCAGAGTAATCGGTGTTGTCCTTCAAGAGCTATGGTAAATTACAGTACATCACGGACCGTTTAGCAAAATATTCGGACAACTATGGAGCAGCAAGAAACGAAGACCCACCTGCTGCATGACTCGGTGGAAGGACCAAGCCAAGGTGAGAGGTGGCTAGCCTGCCGCCCTTTAGCACGGCACCCTGTCCTTATCCCTTAGTCACCTTTTACTATATGCATGGGGAGAGATGCAGTGGGCCTATTCTTTTTAAGTACTGGTACTCACATAATATTCACATATTATCACAGGAGATGTCAACGATGTAAGATTCCTTAAAAAAAAAAAAAATTGAATAAATACCTCCAATGAAAAAAAAAACCATGACTACGGCATTCAGTTCATCCGTATTAAAAACAATCGTACAATGAACTCACCCTTCAACAGTATACCCAAGTCAGGATCAGTCGCTGTCTGTTCTGGTGTCGGCTCATGATTGTTCTCCGACGAAGTACCGGCTTCCTTATTGCTTGCATTGGCCGAGGTCTCCATGTATTTAGCTATGACGCTGTCCGTTGCCGTATCGGAGTCCACGCTCGATTTGGAAACAACATCTTCTGTTAGCTCATTGGTGTTCACATTCGTCGATGAACCGTCGCACACATCTATGCCTGGGTTCGTAAGTAAGTTTTGGTAGTCTGGTTCGGGTCGACCGCATGTTTGGTTGTGTTCGGTGTTGCGAGTTGGATATTCCCTTTTATCTGCAGCACCAACCAATGTGTATATAAGGTTCTGGTACTCGTGGGAGTTCGAGTTGTGCGGGGCAGTGAACCGAGCGCCGTGGTTCTCCTCGGGGCATGCGCGTCTGCTGGCTGTGTCGGCGCGACGAAGCATGGCGTCCGTCATCACGAGCGGGTGGATACGGATGTGCCTAGTCTTGTCGATCAGCTGCGGTTTGTTGCCTCTCGAAGGTAGTGGCAATATGTTCGACATCTGAAATAATGAAGTGCATAGGTACTATTAAAATGCCATTTTAATATGGAAGAGATGCAACTAATAATAATCTGAACCTGATTAATCTCTCAGATGGGTAAGTCCTCACGAAGAACGTTAGAAAAGGATCGGACTGGAGACTAAGCGGCGGGTGGCCGAGTGGTTTGGGCATCGGCTTCTCATGCGAGAAGTCCGAGGTTCGAATCCAGTCGGCGTGTACCAATGAGTTTTTTCTGACGAAAAAATTAACGTGCCTACATCTGCTGCTTCACCGTTCGGAATCGGTGTAAAACTGTAGGTCCCTTCCCTTGCCCCTTAATAGGTGGTAGGCTCAAATTTTAGCCGACTGGGTTGATACCACCGTACTGGACGTAAGATGGCCACATAGCAGCCTCGGTTGTGTTCTCCTCTAGTCCAGTATAGCCAACAATCCAGGGAAGTCTCCGGTATGGCATCTACCTTCTCGGAGGTGATATTGGCATGTGCTTTGACCCCTCCGACTCAGCCACCCATACCAGATTACATAAAAAGAAAAGGGAAGCCTTGCCTAGTTTCAGTAGCAGTGTCGCCAATGCTGAGGAAGGCGGGAGGGGCGCGGCGCAATCAGGCACGCACGGATTCCTTGTAAACATCAGGGGTAGACGGCGGACACTGCCGCCACTCCATTAAAAAAACTTGTGTGTTCAGACAGTTTTAGGGCACGCAGCTCTAGGGAAGTGTCTCTGATCCAACCCTTTTCTAACGTTCTTGGTCCTCGCATTGGTCCCGCTGACTAGTGCTGTCACAATATGGCGATAACTCGCAGAGCAGGCAACTTTCTGTTGTATAATATGGTCTTTAAGGTCTGCAGACACCCCGGTCGCCTTGTGGCTTTCATGGAAGACATAGGCTGGCTGGGGTAGCTGGAGATTGCGTGGTTTTGCACGAAGGTCCCCAACCAAGAGGGATTAGTTTGCAGGCCTAGAGCCAACCCCAAACCAAAACAACAACAACAACAACATGGTCTTTTGCTTGTGGGAAGAGCGACAAAACTGCATTAGAGTAATGTGTGCGGTCTTTATGAGATAAGTTCGCGCAGGTAGAGGGCCTAACGTGCCGATGTGCTGACGTCGATTTCGTCTATTAAAGTGGTAATATCTCGTATATCCCTTATTTTAGTGTGTATCGCATACATATGTGAGCGAAAACAGAGGCAGTAATGTTTATTGAAGTGATAAATGAGTTTACCTCAGATAGTGGTTCATCTGAGAGGAGGGTCATGTAGGGGCATTTGTGTGTAATAGTAGGTAGGTATAACTTGCTATCACCTGATCATCCTTGCCGTTGTTCGTCATCTGCATCTCTGCTTCGTGGTTCTCCGGTGACGACCTGAATATTTAAGTTTTTTAATTTGTTAAGACATTGAATCAGTAAGCAACGTTAGTGTGGCTTTAGGCTTTTCTTCAGGCTGTCAGGTTTGTCAGCCTCGGTAGCTCAGTGGTGCAGTCGGTCAACTGTTGTTAAGCAACCCTGAGCGCAGTAAGTACTGTTGGAGGCTGACCGTGTTTAGATTCCAAATAAAACTGTAGGTCCTTTCCCTTCTTACCTTACTAGGTGGTAGGGTTTATCCCGCCTGGGTTGTTACCGCCGCACTGAATGAAACATCATCGGTCGAAACAGCTATTAGTTCGTGTTTTCGGTCCAGTTCAGTGTAGCCGGCATGAAATGAAGGGAAGCACTGACTTGACACCTGGTTCACTCGGTGTTATGGGCTGACATCACGGATGTTGTAGGTGATGTAGCCAACCATGTCAGAGTCCATAAAAAAAACGCTGTATCATTCTATGTCTTTTACAACTGTGGGCATAATTACCTACAATGAATGTGCAGAAGTTGACTGTCTATTAAACGTGTATACGTGGATTAAACGTGTATACCAGGACATTTTGCAGCTAGAAAGGCATTCAAGCAAGAAGACACCTCCCTTTTATCTCCCCTCTATGAATCCGAATTCTTTAAGATCCTTTTAGGTCTGCCTTAGGACTCCTTCATAAACCTGTTTATTGCAAATCATAGCAATTATAAAGTATTCATGGACACAAAAACCATCATGAAACTAATACCCAGCTTCCTGTCTCGACAAGGTGCCCGTACATACATGCTGCAGCATTTACTTCATTTCTGTTTTTTTCTGTCCAGCTGTACTAACTAAATGGAAAACTATTTCTAATATACTCATTTCGATGTTCGTGCATTCAGGGTGCTGTTCCCCACCCGGACTGTTAATCCCATAGACGTATTATTTTTCTATGGTTAATCCTATCAGCAGTAAGGGAATAATTTCAGCGGCAAATTATTATGTTCTTGTAGCTCTTTCGTCGACAATATAATTTTTTTTTAGGTTCAGCAAATGAGGTTCATGCGATGCAAGAGGACAGAACGGCTACAAAAGAGTCACGTGCCCGTACCACGCCGTAACCTACTAGCATCGATGGAGAACATTGTAAGCGTGGAAGAGGCGTCAGAGGTGTAAGATATTGCACCTCAAAATTTTTTGTATTTCTCACAGTACTGTAGGTAGGAATTGAGGGAAAACTCTGAGTAAGCTACAATAGATCTGAAAAGGTGACAGCGACTATGGGGTCCTTGAATGCATGTCAGTCAGTGAGTCAGTCAGCGCGTAAGCCTCCACTGCTGGACATACGCCTCTCCAATTTTCCTCCAGTCCTCCCGGCCTTCAGCGGTACGGAACCACTGCTTTCCGCCGACATACTTGATGTCGTCGTCCCACCTGGCGGGTGGTCTTCCCACACTCCGTTTTCCTGTCCACGGCCGCCAGTGTAGAACACGGTTACTCCAACGTCTCTTCGGCTGACGTGTCCAGCCCACTGCCACTTGAGCTTAGCAGCCCGGTGCATACTACTAGTAAATAAGTAATAATAATGTACATAAGAGGCATACATGAGGGGTGTTTTGTGTTGGTAGCGATGCGTGCGACCGCTAGCGTTGGAGCCGGGCCCGGCGCGGGCCGCGTACGCGGGCGGCGCGTGCGACGACGGCGTCCGCTGCTCGATCAGGCTCGCGTATGCAAGCCGGCTCTCCTCCGTTATAGTGGACTGCAAAGCATTTCAATGTAAATGTATGGTTGGTACATATTAATGACGGTATTATGATATGGATATGCTTGTAGTCGTATACATAATTGGTATACGACACAGCACTATCAGCTATGTTGAAGAGTTAGGACAATTTTCATGGTTCTTTCAATCTACCTTTATTCGGTGGGTATATCTAAATATACGCAAAAAATTCCCAGTGTGAAAACGATCCTTAAATTACTTACAAATGACTGTACGTTGTAGAGTGGTTACAACTTACTTGTAGATCTGGGACACTCTGTGCTTCCTGGCTGAAATTGCGGCGTTCTACTTTGCCTAAAAGAAGAAACCTCAAATTAATATATAATTTTTTATGTTAATGAATGTATGTAACTATTTCACCATCAAATATATTGCAGTAAATTATTATATAAGACTACTGGAAATCAAGCATCATGTTCCGTTATCATCACCTGCTGTACGAAATGGCGGCGGATGGCCGAGTGGTCTGGGCGTCGGCTTCTCTTGCGAGAGGTCCGAGGTTCGAAACCAACCGGCGTGTATCAATGAGTTTTTTTCTGATTTGAAAAAAATTACGTGCATTGCTTACCTCATGCACTGCTCCGTGGTTCGGATTACATGTAAAAATGTAGGTCCACTGGGTTGACTGGAGGAAATTGCCTAATGCAATAAGCCCGCCCTTGCCACACATTAAGTGGCATAAAGTCTATTATTAATAACTGGTCAAAGAATGTGGTTTAATTTAAAATGGAAAAAAACCATGCAAGTTCCCACAGTGTATCAAAAATTCTATCATAAGTTCAGCGTGGCGATTTATTAGGCAATGTTAGTCACAATCTAACAAATATAATTAATTAAAATGGCATAATTCATTATTTTGGGGTTTCGAGTTATCACAATACATGTAAAACAATCTACGGCCCAAATAATAAAACAAAGGTCTTTTAATGTCAGCAAAGTGTAGAAGTGTACTTTCGTCTCTTTGTTGCAGCCATATTTTTTTCAAAACTGACACGGTTGACTACATCACCTACAACATCTGTGCATACACATACACCTTGGTAAACTAGGTACCATGTCAGTGCTTCCCTTTTGCCTTGCTGACTACACTGAACTGGACGGAAAACATGAACTATTTACATAACCTTTCATTCAGTGCGCTGGTATCAAGCCGGGCAGGTTAAACCCTATCACCTAGTACGGTCTCCCCCAGCACGATGGTTATTGCATCAATTAGGTATGCACAGATAAGTGTCCGAGTGGGAGTGATTGACAAACTCTGCGATTACGTTATAAGTAATTTCATTGCTGAACGTATCTAATGGTAAGTCCACTTTAATTGCTTCACAATTAAAATGAAGCATTTGGATATGTGTCAGTTTAGTAGAGTAGCTTGATCTTATTTATAGGACTCGTGTGTCGGTTTTCTACATAGTCAGTGGTTTTAAACTGTAAGTTTGTTTTGTTTGTTTGACTAACTTTTACATATAAAACAACTCAAGACAGAATATTCCAAACTACTTTACATTAATGAAGAATAGAAGCTATTTAACGCACGTTTGGGATGAGGACTTAAACCAACCTAAGCTACCTAAACGTGAAACGTCGTGAAAGTACGAACAGAAGTTGCAACTCTCCTCATTGGCTGGGCTGAACGTTGGCTGTGCTGACCAGCGCCATCTATGAGAGCCTTTTGAAGTCGATTTTTTTGAAGTGAAAATTTCTTTAGCGGCGCTTGGCACTTTTTAAAAAAATGTTAAACTCGCGTCAGAACTCGCGTCAGATCCGTAGCCTGATCGAAAAAGTGTAAGATTCGAAACTTCTTTAGCGGCGCTTGGCACTTTTTTTAGATGGGTAAAAAATGTTAAACTCGCGTCAGATCCGTAGCCTGATCGAAAAAGCGTAAGATTCGTTGAAATTATGGATGAAAGTTGATTTTTCTGAGAAATAAACTTTTTGATGTAAAATAATTATAATAGTTCTGTAGTGTTACATTTTTTATGTAATATAAATTGTCATGTTTGTCTACGATAGCGCAATAAATGAATATTGTATTTTACCACATAAATGATAGCACTTTTACACTGATAAATAAAACAATTTGTGCGAAATTATTCCCTAACAAAATATTCAAAAATGCACAACATTGATGTTTAAGTTTTCACTTCTGCCGGCACTCCCGGAGTGCAACCTGTCCGTTTTTTTTTTATGGAAACTGACACGGTTGGCTACTTCACCTACAACATCCGTGATGTCAGCCCATAACACCGGGTGAACTAGGTGCCATGTCAGTGCTTACCTTCATTTCATGTCGGCTACACTGAACTGGATGGAAAACACGAACTATTAACATAACCTTTTATTCAGTGTGGTGGTATCAAGCTGGGCAGGTTGAACCCTATCACCTAGTACGGTCTCCCCCAGCACGATGGTTATTGCATCAATTAGGTATGCACCGATAAGTGTCCGAGTGGGAGTGATTGACAAACTCAGCGATTACGTTATAAGTAATTTCATTGCTGAACGTAATGGTAAGTCCACTTTCATTGCTTCACAATTAAAATGAAGCATTTGGATATGTGTCAGTTTAGCAGCGCAGCTTGATCTTATTTATAGGACTCATGTGTCGGTTTTCTACATAGTCGGTTACATAGTCAGTGGTTTTAAACTGTGAGTTTCTTTTGTTTGTTTCACTAACTTTGAACACAGACTCATAAATTCATAATCGACATGAGTTTTTGTTCCCGCTGTTGCAGATCTAAGCTGTCGGAAGACAATTAATATTAATTATGTGTCACTTTCGTAAGTTTATAATATAATGAATAATCAAAAACGATTATGATAACTAGAAAGTATCAAGATATGTCTAGTGAGGTTATCTGACGGATAGTTATATTTCCACTTAAAAAGTAGGGTTTCCATATTCACACCTACTAACGGCCACACTATACTGTGTCCGGATGAATCAGCGAAGAGTAACACCTATTAACACTTACATAGGTATGCACTTACGTACGTAAATTTTTCGGAAAAAAAGAAGCGACGCGAAACAAGCAATTTGAAGTTTTATAAATAAATACAATAAATATTTTTTTTGTAAACTTACACGTTTGGCTACATCACCTACAACACCCGTGACAACAACATCCTACAACAGCCCATAACACCGGGTGAACTTGGTGCCAAGTCAGTGCCTCCCTAAGGTCGTGCCGGCTACACTGAAGTGGACGGAAAACACAAACTATTTACATAGCCGTTTCGACCGACCTTTCATTCAGTGCGGTGGTACCAGCCCAGGCGGGTTAAACCCGACCACCTAGTAATATAAGAAGGGAGTCATATTCCTTAAACTTAAATTTTGTATAAATTATTTGGGCTTATATGTTTGACAATCTCAATAGCGGCCAGCGAGGTGCATGCGGCGCTTAGAAATTTCACACATATAAACTTTAATCCTCGACGGACGAACGAACATGCTACCCCGTTAAAAGATTAGTTCTAAGATGTTTTTACCCACATGGTTACCTATACAAACCTCTGAAAGTTCGATAAGCGAAGTAGGACATTTTTCGCGCATACCGAACTAGTGGGGGAGGGGTCCGGGCTGTTATCTCTGTAAATGTAGGTAAAATATACAACCAGACTGTAGGTATATACAGTAGAAGCCCGATTATCCAAGCTCGCATTAACCGAGGTCGCGTTTAACCGAGCTTCTTAACCCGAGATGTAACATTTTAGATTTTTGGAGGAATAAGATTTTTAAAAAAAATCTACGCGGTGTCAACGCATACTAGATGACTTGACGCGAACCGAAACATCTATAGCGCGCTGTAAGAGAACAAGAGTTGCCACTCGCCGGGCTTGTGCTCGATTGAAACCTTCTCCTACTTGCTATGGAGCCGGCTGTGTTCAGTGAAGCTGTGGAGTGCTGTGTTCGTCAGCTACTTTTAGAATGTGAATAGCGCAGATATTTAAACAATTAATACTTTTAGTCTGCCATGGATATTAATATTTTGGTTGGTTTTTGGCTTACCATGGTTTGAATTCGCGGTCATTGTGGCCGACGTAAAACCATGGTAAGCCAAATACCAACCAAAATATTTATACAATTACATGTTGCTTTGCAAAATGTGACTTTATCTGACTTAGTTAAAGTCTGTGTTATCCGAGCTTTTGGTTATACGCGGTAGGGCTGGTCCACAATAGCTCGGATAATTGAGGTTCTTATAGACCTATTATTCTCATTTCCTCATCATTCGTAATAGCTCCGACATGGTCGACTACGTCATCTGCTCCACCCATTAAAATGATGTTTTCGCTGTGGAAGTCGGAGCAAGAGGACTACCAGCGAAATCACTACAGCTTCTCCAAGATCGAAGCTAAGCTTATATATGGAGAGAGCTTCGAAAAGTCACTGGAGGCATCCAACAGAATATGGATAGGTAGAGAGAGGGAGGTCGGGAGCGGGACTGGTGGTTCTCCGCGTCCTAGTCATCGCAGAGTCGCTGTCGAGCTGAAACGTAACACATACTGGAGAATTACACAGAGTGGCCGCTCCCTAGTCCCGATCTCGATTAACACCCTCCTCTATTGCCAAGGATTTGGTCGGTGAAGCCATCGCAAGCTCAGTTCGACATGTCCTCTGCTTGCAATGTATACACACTCCATACTAGCAAGAACTGCCATTACGGTCGCTCTAAAAATAAATTTACCACATCATCAGCAGCCTCACTGATGGCTAAGACCCTCATTGCGAAAGGAATTGGCCACACATTGCACTCCTCCCTCAATCGGTTTGGAAACACTTTCAATAACTTTAATATTGCTCGCGTCATGTAGGTAGACAACAATATTGTTCGTGTAGACTAGACTAGTGGAACACGGACAACTAAATTTCAACTTCTCTGCTTGATATTTGGATTAAAATGAAATTAATTATGTGGAAAACTAGTAAAAGTAAAGAGCTGTGCTCATGTCAATAATTAAATTGCATGAAAGGTTATTTGTTTATTGACGTTATGTATGCATTACACTTAACTATAAACCTGTAAGTATATAATGTAGTGAATGTATGTTGTTATGTGTTAATTATATAAGTACATTATTATTATTATTTGTACTAATTTTGCACTACCCCTCCACCCTTAACCACAATCCCAGGCTTGACTGGTAGAAAATGCTTTTAGGTATTAATTCACTGTTTTGTGTGCAATAAAGCGTTCCTTCCACACTGCACTACCAAGCTGCACTACCGGTAGTGCTGTATGGAATTTTTTGTCCCATCAGCACTACTGCACTACCAGCTGGGAAACCGGTAGTGTCGTTTAGAATTATTTCTTCCATTTTGCACTACTGAGTAGTATTGCACAATGGAATTTTAAAGAGCCTCAGATACTTTTTCATTCCCAAGTTTTTTCATTGCACTTTGAGTTATAAGAGCTTCGCAGGCTCTAACTTCGTAAAAACTACAACAATGTTGCAATGAAATAAGAGTCTGATGAAACTCCAGACTGATGAGGTGTCACTATGGGTTTTTGAATTCCGCCTTCGCCACTGTGGGCGTGACACACGTGTGTCACGCTGTGACCATTTTTATACAACTGCGAGGTTAAGAAGTCGTTTCGACAGAACTTCATTCAGTGATGTGGTGCCAATACGGTTTAAGCTCTACCACCTAGCATTAGTAGTATCTAATTAAAGCTACAGTAAATGGAAATGAGATTACCTACCTTGTATTTCTTTGACCTGCTCTTGCGAAGAGTTCTGACTGCCAATCGATGGAAACTTGAAATGGAACTTGGAGCGCTCGTTCGGCGAGGGAGGCACTTTCTCGGACTTGGCGTCCAAATCGTTCATTGACCTAAAAATATTAAAAAACCAAAAATGTAGATTATACTGAACTATCAGTGATTGAATTTTATTAAAGTAGTAATAATTATAAGGGATGGATGCAAATTAGATGCATTCAAAGGACTGAGCAGTTAGGGAAAGGTTCCAACTGCACCGTGTAAGCGTTAGCCAACGTGGCTTAGACATGTATGAAGTACCTAATTGTTTGTTTGTTTTCTGCTCAGCCTGTTCACGGGCCATTCTCCGCACTGAGATCTCAAGGCGGCCCGTTGTACGTTGGCGCCCGGGTAGTGCTACTCCAGCCACCTGAGCGCTTTCATGAATTGGAGCACTCTTCTCGGTCGCTTCCACTCAAAGCAAATTAGATGAGCTTTCAAAGGACTGAGCAGTTAGGGAAAGGTTCCAACTGCACCATGTAAGCGTAGACATCGTGGCTTAAAGATGTATGAAGTAACATAGCTTAGATTTTTTTTTTAAATGGAAACTGACACGGTTGGCTACATCACCTACAGCATCTGTAATATCAGCCCATAACACCGGGTGAACTTGGTGCCACGTCAGTGCTTCCCTTCGGTCGTGCCGGCTACACTGAACTGGACGGAAAACACAAACTATTTACATAGCCGTTTCGATCGACCTTTCATTCAGTGCGGTGGTATCAACACGGGCGGGTTAAACCCTACCACCTAGTAATATAAGAAGGGACCTCACCGGGGACCTCAAGGGGAGTCACCTTTTACGACATACACGGGGAGAGATGAAGTGGGGCTATTCTTTTAGATAACGCAAGGCAAAAACTATTCAATATAAACAATGTGTGTATGTAAGTGTTACTTAGTTGTGAGTTCGTTTGCCAGCGCGACAGCAGTTTCCAATGTCTTTTGTTCGTGTGCCGACATCGGTTTCACAATCTCGCAGTGGTTGGGTTTCTTCTTGCCAAAATTACCCAAAGTGTGGGCACGTCTGAAGAGACAAGTGAATAAGTTAAACATTTTATCTAATAGTTAATGGTAAATCTAATGAAATTACCACAATAAAATTATATTCCTGTGTTGAAGTTGTAAGAACCAATTGACGCGAATGGCAAAACAATGTATTATGTATTTTTCATAATTGTATTGTATTGTATTGTATTGTTTATTGATCATTCATATGGCAGTTAGACTGCTCTCGAACTTGTCACAATTTGTTCTATCCGGTTCGATTACACCCACGAAGAAGAACCGACAAGAAACTTCGAAGGGTATTTTCTTAAACATATTTTTACAAGTATTTAGTGACTAGCCATATAATAACACCGCCAATAGTCTATCTAAAACACAGCTTGAGAGCAAGATTAACAATTTTGCTGAGAGTTCTGACTACAAAGACTTATTAATTAAGTGAATCAGGTGTAAAGAGCCTTTGTCAAACTTTGATACGTAATTTGTATCAACATAATTATGTTAGTATATTAAACTACAATGTGAATTGTATTGTGAAAAATAAAAAATAAAAATATATGAATATTTAAGATACTTGAAGTATCAAGTTGTCAATGGGTTAATAAAGTTGAGGTACTAATGGTACCTAGTCAAGAGTTTACTATGATCTACATTAATGAACATTTCAAAACAATTATTTTTTTATACATTTTATACTTCTAAGGCTCTCAGTTGAAATCAATATCGATAAATCAATTAGTTTTGTGGGAAGCATTAATAGTTTATTGAACAAACACAATCTAAAATTTAATTAATATAGAAACAGAAGAGATATTGAAATGAAATAAAAATATTCGTGCATCCTCAGGACATGAGTTGTCTCGAGGATGCATGAGTCATTGTCTCCTCGCTGAATGTTGAGATATCTACTTTAGGTAATTTTGTTACGAATATTAAACGTATACTCACTGATTCGGCGTGTTGCTTTTTTTGAATGCCTAAAACACAAAAATGTATGTAAAAAAAAATATATATATAAACTTAATTTAAAAAAACTGATATACAGACTAATATTTATGAAAATAGTGAAAAACCTGATTTTCAGCTATTGATGGAGGTACATTGAGACTTTGAAACATGCACTCCATCTCATCTATTAAGCTCTGGCTGAAGTCCGTTTGGCTTTTCTGAAAATTTAAAACAGAATTTAGTATATTTAATAATTGATTTATCATCACGCAAGAGTTTATTATTAACGAGTTGATCCTACGCCTTCACTTCGTGATGGTACATGTCCTATAATTATGTTGATATCAGATTTTACTGAAAACCACATGTGAATTGATTGATTAGTTCTCGACTTAGATATAGGTAAGCAAACATTGAACCGACGACAGCATATTGTAACAGATTTGTTTGCTGTATTGGTCAGAAGATTTAAATTAACCGAACATTTTTAATATGTAAATCTAGGGATAGTGTCTTCAAAGTCTAATAACATTCATTGTATGTACAAACACATTATTTAGTGATTTTTTACATACTTGCAATACTGAACCGTCGGGAGCGGTGAGTTCTAGTGGAGACATATCCTGAAGAAAGGTAAAACCATACAATGACTAATATTTTCAGAGTTATTTCAAATTGGTAAGTTCACAATATTACCTAATACCTATTTCCTTTGTACCTACTTGATGAAGTAACAACTGATAATTAATTTTAACTGCTAATAAACTAAATGGTTAATTAAAAAAACAGTTTATTTTTCAGCTAAATTTAAGATACTTGCATATTGTGTAGATGTTGTAAGTATAATATTTTCCAAATTTAAAACATCAAAGTTTGAAGTCGGAATTTCCAAATTGTAACAACTAGACGGGAGGAAAATAATAAGCTTCCAAGCGATTTGGTGTAATTTAAAAATACTCACATTATCCGATATTTCTTGATATTCGTGCTCGTTTGAGGTTGAGGGTAGGCTGTCTTCGTGGCGGAATGACTTTCCAAGCGTAGCAGATTTCATCTTAAAATAATATTAATGATTACTTACATACTTCTTACTTCGGTCAAGTAATGGCAACACTTTAGCAATTCTCATCTCTCATAAAACTAGATTTTATTCTAATTCTTTCACTGTCCGTTAAGTTCTCCAAAAGAATATGGGCTGTATTATATTTTTCATCATCGTCACATTTTCGTGTTAAACGAATTAGCGGATGACATGACAGCGGGGTCGGTTTCGTGAATGCATCGATGAACTGTTCTCGCTTCACTCGACAACTGCTATGTAACTTGAAAAGAGATTCTCGTTCTGTATTTGTTTTCCAGAAAATAATAAAAATATTCACTTATTGAAGCCAGTTACGAATAAATTCTCACTAGTTTCGAAAAAAAGAATAAACATTTTTCTACCGCAACCAGTTACGAAACTCAGTTACGTACGCGGCTGGAAGGAATATTTCAAGCGAATCCTCACTTGTTTTACATAATTTTGTGGGTAATTTTATTGGATATTAGTGCGAATAGAGTTTATTGGCCTGACTTCATAATTTTACGTAATATTAAGAGTTTATGTGAGGCCAAATTTCGCGAATTTTCGCACGACAAAAAATGGCATGGAAGTCATGGTATGGTAAGCATATTTAATTGGGTGGGAGGCAAAGGATAAAATGCTATTATGAACTCAACAGTACCTTGGACATGAAGCTCTTGCTCGTAGTGGGCTGCATGCTCTTGAACGCGTGCCGTTTCGACCTAACACTTCCCTCTGGCCCTGCAATCAAAATATCAGTCAGTAGTCAATGCTTGACAACGACTGCATAAACAGTAGTTTGCCTATGGTGTAAAATTTTTCATATGAAACAAATGTAATGCTATATATTGTCATATCTACTTTTAAGTACTGTGTGGGGTCGGTACCTAATAAGAATAGTCCCACTCAGTGGCGGCTGGTGACTTCAGTGACCGGTAGTGCGCTAAGTACCTACTTACCTAAATACCAAATTTCCATTCCCGTCATGTTATTTTAAGATCGGGACTTCCGAATTTTTAAACGCCTGCGGTTTATTATGTACGTACCTAGTATGAATATTCTCAAGACACTCAATGAGCTGAAAAAAACAAGAAAAAAAATCCAAACAAGTTTTTTAACTCATTTTTAGTACCTTTATGAACACACCCCATAGACCACAACAACTTTCAAAAAGAAAACAGTAGTAATGTCCCAAAAATACTTAAAAAAAATATATAAAAATAAAAGCATTTGAAAAGTAGGAATTGAACCCGGGATCACCTGATTGTAAAGCCTTACTTTTAACCAACTCTTAGATGAATTATCGGCACCACTTAATTCACAGTATCACGTGACAGAAAGCACAAAACCTAACCATATCCCATTTTAAATATTCGCACGCTAACGGATATGTGACATCACATGACAGCGCGCTGACTCTAGCTAGGTAGACGGACTCGTGCAAAACGAATCGCTCGCGACGTGTCGCACGCGCGGCTATTCATGATATAGCGTCCTTGTTTGGCGCTAGTGCGCCGCACGCAGAACTCCATTTCGGCCCATACTGTTTCTATGAAGTATCTTTTGTCTCACGCGCCAGTGGTGTTTTGCCGATCCCCATACATTCAGTATGGGAGACCCGCGTGCGTTTTCGATTCCGCACGGGGCGCGCGTTTACTCGCAAAAAAGCGCCTTGTGATCTATAAAATGAGGTCGAATTCACATTCGTATTTCTTTGGAGTACCTCTTTATGGTTTTAATGTAGGTATGTTGTAAGATATTATTTATTTTGAGTGAAGTGAAGACTTCTCGTGCTATGGTAGTGCGGCGCACGAGCGCACTTTAAGACCAGCTGCCAGTGGTCCCACTGCATCTCTCCCCGTGCATGTCGTAAAAGGCGACTAAGGGATAAGCGGCCTGCAGACACCCCGGTCGACTTGTGGCTTTCATGGAAGACATAGTAGTACAAGATCCATTTCTGAAAAGCCTTCAAATAACGGTTTCCGTGGGACATAGCTCGGCCATACCGACAACTGGTATGTACGTGTTCGGGCTGTTCTCCTGAAAACCATAAGTGCGGTAGTCACTTTCTAAAATAGTGGAGGGGGTAGTTATGACGTCATAAAGATGGCGGCCGGGCCTGTCATTCTAGGCGGTATATCTCGATAGTTACTCGACCGATTTCCTTCATTAAGGTGTCAAAAAAAAGCTAATAGAATGAGGATTATTCGATCTCTTACTATAGTTTATGTTGAACTAATACGAAACTAAATATTTACAAAAAACTGACAATTCGAAAAAAAATATTTTTTAATTTTTTAAATAGCTCGGTAACCATCAGGATTTTGGAAATTTAGGTTATAATAAAGCGCATAGCTGTATTCAAGAGGATCATAGTGAACTTTAAATCATAACGATAGAGTAATAAACAACGGAGCTACAGTCATTTAAGTGAGCGTTGGTAGCGTCAAGCTCAGCGCGGTAACGTAAGTACCTACTGTTGACGACTCGGCCGACCGCAAATATACCAATACCGAAGATCACCATCCATCCATCCATTGAGATTTTCATAAAATTTTTTTGTTTCTGAATTAGGACATATCTTTAAATATGTTAAGATACCTAGGTATGTAAGTTTTGAGTACCTAAGGTATGTAAAGACTTTCTGTACTAAATTTTATAATTTTTTTCGACAATTCTGTCTTTTTACCCGACGGCGACGTTAGGAGGAGTGTAATGTGTTAAGGTCTAAAGTGTGAATCTGTGTGTTTCTGTACATACATATATTACAGTTCGGAACTCTGCCCCAATTACTTCATAATGACTGGAAACGTGGCCATGTCTGTGCTATACTACATTGGTCGCGGTCCGGTCCCTCTCGCCGCGCCGTCGCACTATTGGCCAAAGTGCCACTTTTCGGTCATAAATCTGTATCTTCTAAACTAGAATACCTTCCTTGACAATTTTTTTTATGGTATTACTTGAATAGTTAATCTTCAAAAAACAGTAACATTTGATTGCAAATAATATTTATTATTAATAAAAAAAAAATCCTAAAATATAAAATAATGTATTTCTAAACTATGAAAATAAGATAAAAAATTATTATGTTCATTTACCAATAAAGTATCAACTTTTATATAATATAATAATAAAAACATTTTCGTACCTATAATTGTGATAAATAAAAAATTAAACATTAAATATTAAACGCATTAAATGCGCTTACAGGATAGCACCTGTTTTTTGCTTCCTGAATTTTATTATAAGAAGGGAAGACGATGGAGTACCTTTCCAATAAACAGCTTCACAAATATTTTTATTGCACTTTAGTCAGATCTAAAGACACTAAAGCTTCATCGTCGTTGAATTGAAAAAAATTTGCAGAATTTCCTTTGATAATTTCATTGCAGTTTTTCTTGTTTTATTGAGTTGCGTACGACACGTATTATTTTAACATTGGAGGCTTCATCTTTTTCGCCAATTGAATTCACTCCTTTAATGTACTCGTATGAATGATAGACGTTGTCCAAACCAGATTCCCCAAAAAGTTTCACAGCTTTACGATTTTGTATACTCTCTGATGAAATTGCGTAGTCCTTGCAAGGTCGATCGGACAAAATGTAATGCTCCTTTATATATTTTTTTGCACTTGAGATAATATGGTTCCATTTTTCAAGAATCACAGTGGATAGCTCACCTTTAGAATACTTGAAAGACGCCATATAGTTTCAGAAACACTACACTGCACTCATCTGGCACGAATATTCAGGCAGTACAGTGTGTAAATGTACCCTCACAGAATGGCTTATATTCGTACGAAAAAAATGTGGCGTGTGTAATATCTCCTTACACTCTGTGGTTCAGAAATGGTGTGCAAAACATAAATAACACAAAACACACCTGGTGTAAGTACATATATAATCATATCATAGTTTTAACCGCAATTGTTTCCGTTACGAAGTAGCTATACCTACCGTGAGAATGCTGAGGTTGTAGTGTATTTTCTTTGCATAATTTATACATTCAGTCTCTTAAATCAGTACTCTTAAGTTAACTTTTCAAATAAAATCATTTAAAATCAGCCTGGGTAGCTCAGTGGTGCGGTCGGTGTTAAGACGAGACGGAAGTTACCTTTCTCCATACTCCATACAAAATCGTCTTTCGGCATTTATGTTATCTCGCCCCCTAAACCTTATCCGATTATAAAAATTTTTTTATTAGGTAGGGCTTATCCCGTCCGAGTTGGTACCACCGCACTGAATGAAACGTCGGTCGAAACCGCTATGTAAATAGTTCGTGTTTTCCGTCCAGTTCAGTGTAGCCGACATGAAATGAAGGGAAGAATTGACATGGCACCTAGTTCACACGGTGTTATGGGCTGACATCACGGATGTTGTAGGAGGTGTAGCCAACCGTGTCAGTTTCCATAAAAAAATAATAAAATAAAATTTAAAAAAAATCATTCACGCGAACGCTCCGAGTGTGCGAACAGCGCGCATATTTTTTTAATTTTCGTGCCAATTTGCAGAGTTTTGCAGAAAGTTGTTTATTGATTCTAAATAAACAGTGTACTGGCTATATAAAACCATTATAATATTCACCCGGACAGACCCTGATACCATTTGAAAGCTTAGATGAAATTATATAGTTTAAGATTTAATTATAAATTATATAGTTAATTATAGTTTTAGATAAATTTCGCGTTTTCGTTAGTGCTTTAAATAAGGAATGATATCTTTAAAAAACCCAACACAGTTACCTAAAATGCTTTTCGAATATGTATGGGTTTCTATATGTTTACTTAAGTATTTTTGAGGAAAATATACATAAAATATATGCGCTCCTTTAATATGCGGATGTTCGCGCAAAGAATTTGTTCAACTTTCAAGCGTCATATAACTGAGGAAATTCAACTAAAATCTAAAATATGTACGTATTAAACAAGTACATTTCATGGCCTATCGAACCAACTCATTACCCCAGGTGGTATGTTGCCAAAACCATTTTTGTCAGTTGCTTGTATGGGGGCTGTCCATAGTGCGTCGCCGCGCGCCCGACCGCTACAGCCAGCTTGACGCTACCAACGATCACTTAAATGACTGTAGCTCCGTTGTTTATATCTCAATCGTTATGATTTAAAGATCATTATAATCGTCTTGAATATAGCTATGCGTTTTATTATAACCAAAATTTCCAAAATCCTGATGGTTACCGAGCTATTTTAAAAATAAAAAAAATATTTTTTCCGAAATGTCGGTTTTTTGTAAATATTTAGTTTCGTATTAGTTTAACATAAACTATAGTAAGAGATCGAATAATCCTCATTCTATTAGCTTTTTTTTGACACCTTAATGAAGGAAATCGGTCGAGTAACTATCGAGATATACCGCCTAGAATGACAGGCCCGGCCGCCATCTTTATGACGTCATAACTATCCCCTCCACTATTTTAGAAAGTGACTACCGCACTTATGGTGTTCAGGAGAACAGCCCGAACACGTACATACCAGTAGTTGGTATGGCCGAGGTATGTCCCACGGAAATTACCTAAATTTCACTTGGATCCCGCACTATAGGTTGGCTGGGGTAGCTGGAGACTGCGGGGTTTTGCACGAATGCCCCCAACCAAGCGGGATTAGCTTGGAGG
The DNA here is from genome assembly GCA_946902875.1 of Nematopogon swammerdamellus. Taxonomy (NCBI): domain Eukaryota; kingdom Metazoa; phylum Arthropoda; class Insecta; order Lepidoptera; family Adelidae; genus Nematopogon; species Nematopogon swammerdamellus. Next base: position 12,191,004 of record OX336338.1, read on the forward strand.
CCTAGAGCCAACCCCAAACCAAAACAACAACAAACAACAACATCTACTTTTTAACCGCTCAGCAATGTTTCCTGTGGCAGTACTGCCACCTATAATACAGTCTTCGGACTAGTTTAGGGGGCAGTGTTTGCAAACAGTTAGACGGGGACATCAGCTAATAATAGTTTACTGTATTGATTCTTTAGTGTAGAATGTATTCTAGGTAATTTTGTTTTTTTTTTGTCTAATTCTTTCTGTGTACGTAATTTGTTTAATAATTTTATATGTTAAAAATATCTTTGTTATATGTAACTACGTATCTAAACAAATATCAGGTTCTATGTCTAATTCATATGTTTTTGTTGTAGGTACAATAAAAATTTCATTTAATTTTATTTTTCATTTCATTTCATTGGCATATACCTACTAATAATGTTTTTTGTTTCAATTTTAATTTATTATACACAGTATACCAAGGAATAGAACTGTTATCTACATATTAGTAAATTAACTAACCCAAAACCACTAAAACATTCATGATGATAAACATTTTTTATAGAAAGCATGACATGTAGTGCCAAGGCAACCCATAAGATGTCTAACGAGTAACGACACCCATGGATATTCGGTCATATGCGGGGGTTGCGAATGCCTCGCCGGCCTGACATGGCCCTCTTGAAGAGCGCGAGACTGTACGCGGGGTGAATAATATATGGACAGGGACAGCGATCCAGAGTTTGTTGGTTCTGTAGAAGAATGATCTGCAGAACCGATTGGTACGAACTATGAAGTAAGTACAAGGTAAACTTGACTCGAGGTAATGGTCAAAATTCAGTAAGTATTCACATAACTCTATATGTGTAGTAAATTTCAACTTTTTTCGCCCAGTATATTCGGAGAAAATAAGCTGTGACGGACAGACAGACACGAGAGTGATCCTATTAGGGTACCGTTTTTTTTTCTCTTTGAGGCACGGAATCCTAAAAAACCGGCCAAGCGCAAGTCGAACTCGCGCACCGAGGGTTCCGTATCGCCATGTCATGGTTAGCGCCACTCACGCCATCTATGGCGTGTTATGAAATGCTTCATATTAGTTAAATGTCATGATTAGTTAAAATGCTTCACCCTCTATTCGGTAGATGGCGCGCGCGCATACACTTTTTTGGTTTCTTCTATGGGGACCCCGTGAATTTTTTACTTTTTCTTATTTTTACAGACAGACAGACACAGAGACAGACGGCGTAGGCTTAGTAATAGGGTCCCGTACCGCATACGGAACCCTAAAAAGTATAAAAATATGTACCTCTCATGTAATGTATTCTCAAAGTGTTCTCGGATTGGTCCTGATTGCGGCTTGGCAGGTTGAAAGGTGGCGCCGCCGCGCTCATGGGGCCCAGCATGAGGTAAGGCAGCGCGGAGGCGCCTCCTCCAGTGAGGTGAGAGGGCGAGTGGGGGTTCAGCAGGGGCGTCTCCTCGAGATCCTCGGACGGCTTGTACGGGTACACGATCTGACGCGGCGGCGGATCCTACATGTGCGAACATATATACAGTTTTATATTCAGTTTAAACAATCTTTATTAATCTCAAAGAACGTTACAAACATTCGCTTATAGATATAGGTACATTTGTGCGGTTACAAATAAGTACATGTAGTTTAATTAAACTAGATATTAGTAAACTAAAATTATTGTAGGTACAATACAATAGACAAGGCTAGGTAATCTTATAATATTCTGAAGATAGACGGACAGACCAATAGACAGACAGACACACAAAACTGAAGATAAGTAGTATGTAGTATTAATTTATTATACTTTACATTTAACAAAGAATAGTGTGCTCAATTTATATTTAACAGTCAACGTTGCACTATGACACTTTCCTTGTGGCTTTCATAAGGTTCTGTATTTTACATAATGCACAATGATATACTTATACCAGGGAAAGAACTTCACAATTTACCTTAATAGGGAAAAGAAGTACAGTGGCTGTATTAAATGTTTTTTGTAAACAGCCAGCTTGGTTCGCTGTGCCCAAAAGTACCATGGAAGATCAGGCTTGAAATTTAACATTTCAGTGAATAAAAAATAAAATTTATAAAACAGGTAAACTGCACGTAACTCTGGTCAATTACAGCACAAACTCTCGTAAGTAAACGTTATTTAAAATCAAAGTAAAAAAGGCTTCGCTTTTTCTATGAGCCGACACAAAAATTTTTATAGAATTTGTCATGATGTAAATTTTAATTAATTACAAAGGTTACGATGCACATGAGACTACATAATTTGCATACTTGCACTACCCATACTTCTTTCTTCATAATTTTATTCTTATCAGGTTGACTGGAACAAATCACTTGTAGTGATAGATAAGTCTGCCTTTGCGAGCTTCTGCACTTCTTGTTTCTTTTTGTGTACTGTTTTCCTATCAACTGTGTGCAACAAAGATCTTTCTATTCTAACATAATATTACGAAGGCTCAATATTAATGTCATACCAAATTGTGTATCTACAGAACAAATAAAATAAACATAGTGAAGTTTTCCTTTCAACACTTGACACACCAAACCCACCACCGCCACCAGACAGGTGGGACTATAACATATGCCAAGCAGTGGTTCCGTTGGCTGTAGCCCGGGGAGTCTGTGGAAACATTGAAGAGGCATATGTTCAGCAGTGGAAGCGTAAACTCTGACTGACAGACGCACTTTTTGTTCAGTGGTAAAAAAAATAATTCTTTATTTATTGCAATCATCAAAAACAGGACTACAGGAAGAGTAATTTTTAGTTATTTTTAGTGTGAAACGTAGCAGTGCCATTCTGTGAAGGTCTGAATTCACATTATGAACGAAATTGTCGTATTACAATTTTTTTCATGCAATATCATTGTTATTCATAACGAAAATAATAATTAAAACAACTAAAAACACTAAACGAAAACACAACAAATATACGATTAGACACATAGTGGCTAACAATTAAATAATTAAGCAATATGGCAGCGATGCACTAAGTGACCACTACTGTGACTTAGAATATGAAACAGTTATTTCTGAAATTAGTAGTCACCTAGTACATTCGAAGCCTTAGGACACAATAAAACACACACACACACACACACACATATCACCTTTACACCCACATTGAGGATAATATTAAAAGAGTATACTATATTAGTATAAAAATGTGATGACTATGAAAAAGTTAAATGAGTGATAAGATGCACTTAATCTAACAAGTGGATTCTTAATAAAACATTTGGTATAATTGTAGGAAATGTGTACTTATAGACATACACATAGGTATCCCGACAATCGGGTTAAGCAGAGCAATCGGTGTTGTGCTGCAAGGACTCGGTTAAATCGCAGCGCAATACCGACCACCATGTCTCCTGCAAAATTTTTGGACAAGATGACTATCAAGCAGCCAGTAGGGCTCGAAGACCCACCTGCTGAATTGGTCGGTGGAAGGACTGTACCAAGGTGGGAGGTGGCTATCCTGTCGCCCTTTAGCACGACATCTTGTCCTTATCCCTTAGTCGCCTTTTACGACATGCACGGAGAGAGACGCAGTGGTGCTATAATTTTTTAGTCCTGCCGCCCCCACATGGTACCTACTTACAGACACTATGAAATAAACACGAAGAATACTCACAGAGCAATCGGACGGATTCAAAAACGAAAGATCCCCGAAATATGCCCCGTCCAGGCCTATGTGTCCCGTATGCTTGACCTCTCCTTGAGGACTCGAGATCATGTTTCTCTCGATAGTGCGCTTGCTCGTGTACGTGCGACGTTTTGAGTCTGAGCGCGAGAGGGATGAGCGAAGAGTTGATGTGAGGAGACCGCCGGTCGATTTGGAGCTCCCAAGCACCCCTTGAGCGTTGGATGGTGACATAGCGGCCTTCTAGGTATATATCAAACGATGAATGAGCGGTGACAATAACAATCATGCGATTAGTTTACTATTACTAGACAGACAAACAACATGGTCACATTTCGCTTTCACACGTTATTAGGTCACTCCTTAAAAAAAAAAAACATCGAGCCACACGGCTCCACAGTAGTGAATAGCGTTTTATTATTAATCAAAAGGATCTATATTGATGTTAAACAGTCGTTTTCACCATCTTCGAATACAATGTAGTTTTTTTTTTTTAATGAGAAGGTCACCGGCGCGCACCAGACTAACGCAGAGGTGTAGTCCGACGGGGCCCACGGGCATTCGGATATTGACGGGGGCTGCGAATACCATGTCTGCCGTTAGCTGCAAGTTATCTCCGATCAAATTATTTCTTGGACATGTATGTATAGCCAAGTGGCCAATGGATGGACAAGTATGTATGTATGTATATTTATTTGTATATAATATTCTATATATTTATTAATTTTTTTAAATTTCTTTATTTTAATTAAACAAAATAACCTAATACAATAAAATAAAACTAAAATTAAGAAATATGATAAAACTAAACTAAAATAACTTATAAACTAAACCTAAAAAATAAAAAAAATAAAAATTAAAACTACCTATAAATAATATATTTCATTTAAATTTGACAGAGTCGCTGCACCGGTGCAAGTGCCAAGTACGCACGCCGCGTTACACCTCTGAATCTCAATGGCGATTCGCCGAACAAAGATTATTAATTTATATGTATTAAACATGTATGGCTTATATTTTACTAGCATGCACTTATATGTATTGTTAATAAGTATTCTTATTATTATCTTATCTTCAATTGTCACGCTCAACTCTTTTGCTACTACCTACTTACATTCCACTATATTATCGAATCTCAAACATTCAAAGGTTGACTATAAGAAATCTCTGTAAGGGATAAGTCCGCCTTTCCATGTTATGAAAATTATCCAATGTATTTTTACTGTTTAAATGAGCCATAAAGAATTTTCTATCTATCTATCTATTCTTTATTCTTGATTAATTATTCGATTTTAGTGAACTACAGTTGAATTAGTCATTTTTGTTTTAACAATCACAGGTTCGATTGTACCCACAAAGAGCGGGCAAGAAACTTCAGTTTTTTTAAAGTCTTTGATTACAATACTTTGTAACTAACTACATAATAGAAACTACTTTTTTTATTGAAAGCGCGGCATTTGGCGCCGAGCCACCCATAAGATGTCTAACGACGCCCATGAACATTCGGTCGCACGCGGGGGTTGCGAATGCCATGCCGGCCTGACGGGTGCTTATTCACGCCCCTCTTGAAGGACCCGAGACTGTACTTGGGGGAAATATATGGGCAGTAGATATTAAAATACTGTTCGAGAGAAAATGTATGGGAAATGTCACTGTAACCTACTAATAACTGACTAGAGGTAACCGGAGATGGTGAAAACGGCGGAAAGTGATTAATTTGTATTAGCAAATGATTTTCATTTCACATAAATTGAAGATCAATTTGCCAATATACACAAACGTAAGTTATGTGATGGATGATGTTTACTGATGTTCCTTCTAGAAAGTACCATAGAGTAAGTTAACACATGTTGGGAACCATAAGAAAAAAGAGGGAAGGTTTATTCAGTTTATAAGTGAAGGATCATTCAAACTTCTCAAGTGCGTCTGCGCTCTTAATGACTAGAGCTAATGACAACAAGAGAAAACAGAACGGAAAGTATAGTGACAGAGGTGATTACGGAAGGAAAAGAAACGGAAAGTACTTTTACAGGGTTTTATTTCTTTTATGTAATCCGGTATGGGTGGCCGAGTCAGAGGGGCCAAAGCACATGCTCCGACCAGCCAATAGCACCTCCGACAAGGTAGATGCCATACCAGAGACTTCCTTTTGGATTGCCGACTATACTGGACTAGAGCACAGCCGAGGCTTCATTACATCCAGTACGGTGGTATTAACCCAGTCGGCTACAATTTGATCCTTCCACCTAGAAAGGGGCAAGGGACCTACAGTTTTAAGCTGGTTCTGAACGGTGAAGCAACAGTTGTACGTATGCATGAAAATTTTTATGTCAGAAAAGACTGACTGGTACACGCCGATCGGATTCGATCCTCAGACCTCTTGCAAGAGAAGCCGACGCCCAGACCACTCGGCCACCCACTGTTAAAGTGATGTGATAACGGGATGAATGCGAACGGGAAGCAAGGCCTGTGGTTATAACGGTATAGGCACCAGCGACAAGATAGGAAGTAGAATGTTAGGTAGAGACAGAGGTGGTAATGGGAGGAAAATGAACGGGAAGGAGGATAACGGAAGGGTAGGGAATGGGAGGCAGTTTGTCGTCAAGTTTCAATAATAGAATGTATGTACGCTAGTGTGTGAAATATTTCATTCCCAACTCTTTTCTTATGTGCTAGCGTGTATGATGATATGTAAACCAATGCTGGTTTGGATGATATGATATGATTGGCTGGTTGATATGAAGCTGGTTAATATAACAAGCAAACAATACAACTTTTCAAAATAACAACAACTAAAATGAGCTGGAATGTATGAAATTGTATAACTTCACGCCTCTTTCCCAGTGGGGTAGACAGAGGCAACGGATCTCAACGTTCCGTTAGCCTGACACAATCTTAAAACCTCTTCCACACTCATAATGTTTGCATATTGTGAAAAGTGAAACCCTAAATTTGTTTGTAAGTCACGTAAATTTTTTTAAAGCGAAATAGATTTTAAGCAGAATTGCCCAAGTGGCCGATAGCGTCCGGCATCATTCGATGATCGCTTAGTTAGATCATCGAATGAGTTTCATTATTGTACCAAATTTAATTATTCATTTACCTATCATAATAATGAATCATTGGTAAATAGCAAATCTTTCAACTTATGTTAGAAGATCTTCAAATAAAAGAAATATGGGCACCACTGCTACGAAGAGTCAAAAAGAAGAATAGTGAAAACGCATTAGGTATACTCATATTTTTTGTTTATATGTTAGTACTAAGCACGTACTCGCTTTATGTATATTTTCAATTAGAAAAATGCAAATCGAAAATCATTGGAAAAAAATACATCCCGGCCAGGATTCGGATTGACGCAAAATTATGCAACATCATAAAGGTGCAATAGAACGAAAATTTGGAGATAATACGCAACGGGCCGGTGATGTAGTTGGTTATCGCGTTGGCGGCTGAAGCCAAAGACCCAGGTTCGAATCCTGGTCGGGATGAATTTTTTTCAATGATTTTCGATTTGCATTTTTCTGATTAGGTATTAACCTTCAGCATATTTATTACAATAGATAGTTAGATAGATAGAATAGACAGAAGAGGTACTACAAGGTTGCATCTAGAAATAACTAAATTATAAATGATCTGAATGGATGTGCTTTCCCTGGAGCCAAAGAAATAAAATGAATGATTTGATAATGGAAAAAAAACCTGTAGGATACAATAAAGAATACCAAATAAACACACATATTAAATTGCTTATGAAATTACATTGTTTTCAGGGGTTTAATATTAAAATAGAAAATTGAAGGTTGCCCAAGAAACTGTACTTACGTAAGGCGGTGTGAATGGTGTTGTGGTTTCTGGGTCGAACAGTCCACAGGCACTGTTTGGCAAGACACCAATGCACATATTGGAGTTAGGACTGAAATCAACAAATTGATACATTAATAATATTAGTAGTCCAATGAAGTGCTTAGTTAAATATTATGATATATGCATATTTTTGTTCATCCAAAACTAGATAAACAAACACATACATGAATAAAAGTATTAACTGAGACGAGATAGATTGGGCACATCAGTTACGTTGACTTGCCCAATGTACAGTAATACCCTGCTTTATGCGACTCCCCGTTGTTGCGTTGATTCGTTACAAAGAAGATTTTGAAATTTCGCGCAAATAGCTACATATATGCCCAGTTCTATGCGATTGGTTTGGTTTGTGGCATGGAGTCCGAGTTATGCTGGCCGGCTTAGTCAGTAGGCGTCCGCGCTGTGTCTTTGAGTTCATTCCGCAGTGCTGTTAGACATATGGGGATTTTTTTACACATACAGGGCCAGCAACGGTAGCTCAGTGGTGCGAACGCTCGACTGCCGTTCATGATATAAGCACACCTGGGCGCGGTCACCTGGGTTCGGCCGTTGGAGGCTGACCGTGATTCGGATTCCACGTAAAACTGTAGGTCCCTTCCCTTCTTAGTTACTAGGTGGTAGGGTTTAAGCCGCCTGGGTTGGTAGGTGCCACCGCACTGAATGAAAGGTCGGTCTAAGCGACTATGTAAATAGTTCGTGTTTTCCGTCCAGTTCAGTGTAGACAGAGCGACCAAAGGGCTGACTGACATGACACCTAGTTCACCAAGGTGTTAGGGCTGACATCACGGCTATTAGGTGTTGTAGCCAATAGTGCCAGATTTTATAAAAAAAAGAAAAGGTTATTTTGAGCACTGTACGTACAAGGTACAAGGACACACCATTTTCAGAAAATATTTTTATATGATATTTTCATAATGTGCGTAAAGAATTATAACTGAAAAATTAAACTTACTCCTTTCCGACGACTGTTATTATGTCACCTTCTCGATAATGTAAGTAGTTGGCACGCCTCCCCTCAATCTGAACACTATTCAACTTTGCTATCACCTGTAACATATATACACATATACCAATGTTATAATGTTTAATATTAGGTATAACACAATGTGGTCAAGATAAATTTTAATATTTTCTCGAATATAGAAAAACTTTCATAGTGCTGTCAAAGACAAATGCATTTTTGCAAAAAAAAAAAAAAATGCACAACTTTATAATAATGCAAACTTTCTTGTGTTCATTATTTTCATTTGATTTGATTTGATGAAACTCACCTGTGTCGGTCTCATGTTGGCAAGTCTCTGGTTCAATTCTCTGAACCTAGGCCTCATGGAGGGATCGTGCGCCCAACACTCCATCATCATTGAGTAGTAATTTTCAGGACAGCATTCGGGCCTCTCCAAGCGCTTTTAAAAAACGTAAAATGAGCTTACATACTCGTAGGTACATACATAGGTAACATCCTAAACGATTTCCATTAAACTCCACTGTTCATGGGCCGAACCGAGAAGAAACAGCACCTTCCATTTTCTCTTGGCCATTCCCACTGTCCGGGAGGAAATTAAAAAGGAAATACAAGGGTCGAACGCAAGACCTTTCACTTAGTAAGTAAGTTCTTTACTCCTTGGCCACCAGCTGCTGAATATTATAATACATACATACATATCACACACGCTGGATCCCGACCATCGGGGTAAGCAGAGTAATCGGTGTTGTGCTGCAAGAACTCTGGCAAATTACAGCACAACACCTTCCAGCACGTTTCGCAAAGTATTCGAACAAGATTCAATCGATCAAGCAGCAAGTAAGGCACGAAGACCCACCTGCTGCATGACTCGGTGGAAGTACCGTGCCAAGGTGAGAGGTGGCGAGCCTGTCGCCCTTTAGCACGGCATCTTGTCCTTATCCCTTAGTCGCCTTTTACGACATGCATGGGGAGAGATTATTATAACTATTTTAAAAATATGAATACCTATGCTTACCTGATAATTAGGCTCATCGATAGCTGTGAGAATTTGATGGCCCGAGAAAGCAGCCCACGGTTGAAATCCATAGGAAAACATTTCCCAGAGCGTAACGGCGTACGCCCAGACGTCACTAGCTGACGTGAATCTCAGGTACGTTATGCATTCCGCTGCACACCTACAATCAATATTTAAATGTAAACTTTTGTTTTTGTAATATGAGAACAATTTCATTAATTTCGTACAACGAAATTTGCTTACTTACAAATAATTTTTTCCTAAATGCGAATTTTCAATAAAAATATGCATAAATATTGTATAGGTAGAATGAAATTACATACATTAACATTCACTTATAGAGAAAAGAAAACAATTTACTTACCACGCCACTGGGAGTTTGAGGTTTACGTTATAATTTGTTTGATAGTAATCTTTACCAACTCCTAGTGCTCGCGACAGTCCAAAATCTGAGATTTTTACCTTATACTTGTTAAAAACTAGAATATTTCGAGCTGCCAAGTCTCTGAAAAATTCAACCACATCAATCAAGTCAGATTAATTTGCACGAAATATGTTAGAATATGGTCTACACATGTAGGTGAGGCAATACAAGGCTAGTTTGTATAGTTAGAAATGAATTAGACTAAAGTTTTATTTCTCAAACTAGCTTTTGCCCGCGGCTTGGCTCGCGTGAAATTCGCATTTAATAAGAAGAAAATAAGTAAACCCGCTACCGTACCTATATTTCGGCGCGCGAAACAATTTGATTTGTATGGGAGCCACATCTTAGCGTAGCCGGAAGTGAATTTTATTTAGCCTATCCTGTGTCCCGTGTAGGTAAATGTATTGGTACGAAGTTTCATCGAATTCAGATGATCGGTTTAAGAGTTATGGTGGAACATACATACATACAGAAATGATTTCTAATAATCGTAAATTTAGTTTTAGTATCATACACAGAGTCTACAAACCCAATCTCAAAAAACAAACTAACTTACTCCATGACCATCCCTTACAGATTTATTATTAGTATTTATGATATTAAAAATTCAACGGACAGGAGTGAATGGCAGCTTACTAATAAAACATTGCCCGTAGGCCGGGGTTCCTTAAACTGGGGTGCATGGAACCCTTGGGGTCCGAGTTCAGAGATCCACAGCCACAAGCTCATATTACCCTCATATTATATTAGCTATTGCTCGCGACTTCGCTTCATGTGACTTTTTGTTCACAGCTCAGGCCACCAATGACGCAGCGTTGTAATTTATTATATTTATTAGCCTAAAATCATCTTGAGAAGTGACAGAATGTAACAGTGAAAACCGTGTGTCAATCAATAAAGTATGTAGTTCTTGAGTTATATATAATATAAGGATATTCATATATTGACGTATGTTACACGGCGGTAGAAACTTCGATTTATTTATTAGAATTTATTCAGTAGCCCTATATTTAAGAAAATAACACATAATTATTATGCTCACAACATACCCACAATCGACACCTACACTCCTTACATATATACCTCACACATACACGCTCAACCTGCACTCACTGCGTGACATGTGGCGCCATGCCACCCATAAGGTGTCTACCGACGCCCATGGACATTTGGTGGTATGCGGCGTTGGGAATGCCATGCCGGCCTGACAGGTGCCTATTTACACCCTCTTGAAGGAACCGAGACTGTATTTACTTTAAGCAAAATATGTATCTCGGTCTCCAGAGAGAAAACCTTTTATCCCTCAAAAAATTGTGTATGGCAGGGCTTCGAAACCTTTTTTAGTCATCGATCACCTTAAAAATGTCCAAAGTGCCACGGACCCGCCCGTTGAAGGGAATTGTAGAAAAACCGGCTAAGTGCGAGTCAAACTCGGACAGAGGTTTCCGCACCACAAAAAAAAACCCTTGAAAAAACAAGTTTCTTGTATGAGACAGACAGACAGACGCGTAGGGTTAGTAATAGGCTTCTGTACGGGGTACGGAAACCTGAAACAACTTAATTTTTTCCAGATTACACTATTATAACAAAATATTTACCTGTGTATCAGTCTCTTACTCTCTAAATAGGCCATACCATCACAGATTTGTTCGGCAAAGCTGCAGAGCGTTGTCACTGTGAAACTTTCGCGCAGTGTGTACTCTTTAAGGCACTCCAGGAGAGATCTCAGTGGTGCTAGTTCCGTTACCTGCACATATATACTTTTTCATTTGTAACTCACTAAGTTTTGTAGGAACGTACATACATACATAGCACACGCTGTATCCCGACAATCAGGGTAAGCAGAGTAATCGGTGTTGTGCTCTAAGGACTCTGGTAAATTACAGCACAACACCGACCACCACGTTTAGCACTGTATACGGACAAGACAACTGTCAAGCAGCAAGTAAGGCACGAAGAATCCACCTGCTGCATGACTAGGTGGAAGGACTACGCCAAGGTGAGAAGTGGCCGCCCTGTCGCCCTTTAGCGCAGTAACTTGTCCTTATCCCTTAGTCGCCTCTTACGACATACACGAGGAGAGATGCAGTGGGGCTATTCTTTTTAAGTACCGGCCCCACACGATTCGTAGAAACGTATAGATGGAATTAAGGAGTGTGTCGAGTTCATGCGGCGCATTGTGTATATAAATGTGCAACATAAATTTGGAAAGCTTAAGTTGAATATAATAACTACTGCAAGCAGAAATATTTACATAACAGCCTCTCGTACGTCGTATCTAATCGACGGGCAGAAACAATAATTGAGAATACTTAGGGCCAATTTTACCAAATTCGGTTAAAATGTAGCTAGCTAGCGGCCAGTTAACTGGACTAAAAAACAAAACAAACATACCACAAGCTGTATCCCGACAATCGGAGTAAGCAGATTAGTCGGAGTTGTGCTGCAGGTACTTACTCTTATAAATTACAGCACAACACCGACTATCGCGTATAGCAAAGTATTCGGACAAGATAACTGTCAACTGTGTGAGAAATGTCACTTTAACAAATAGTTAAATGTCAACCGAGACTTAGCCAGAGGTGGTTAAAAGAGGACCCTTAGTGGGTTTGGTTTAGGGCTATTATTTCGAGTTCTTATCCAAACGCACAGAAAGCAACAGACGGACGCACGAGGGGCTAAGTGATAAACAATATGCTCACACCGGTGTCTTAACTCTACACTAAATCCAATAAGTCCAAACATCTACAAGCACATTTTGATTTACCTATTCCGATTCATCATTTTGCAGGAAGCTAAAACAAGTTAAAAGTGATCTTTAGACAAGTCAGCATTGCTCAGCATAAAGTCTGCTTTTTCTTATATGTTTTATTTATAGAAAGTTTATATATATATATATATATATTATGATAAATATTAAAAACACTCTCGCGTTTTTTCAACCACTTTGTGGTGTTGTATTATTTTGTTTTGCAGTACATTATTTACACTTTTTAAATACGCTATGCCGTCTTCAGTAAGTAAAATTATAATATATGATGACAGTTATTTGAATAATGAATGACAGGTGATGGAGATAGCTGCGTGTGCGACAAAAAAAAACCTGCTTTTAATGAGAAATATTAAGTCCTGGTGAATGATAAGCTCCTCATGACCAAATATATGATAGTTCTGTGGTTTTTAAATCTATTTCGGCTATTGGTGGTGTAAATGATTTTATGATTCTTAAAGAGAAGCATGTATTAAAAGATTCCTGGTGTGTTCTGGTATGACGTGGAATGGGTAATGGGGAGTTTGTAGTTGAGTCTGCAGTGAATCTGTGATTAGTTCATGCGGATGTGTATGGGGTTGATGGTTTCTCGAATATAGAATGAATTACAGTGTTTAAACTCTAATATATAAACACAACATTTTGTTTTACAGTCGGTATAAGGCTGTGCGTGCTACCACCCTATGCAGCTGGATAGGCAACATGCTAGAATATAGAGCCATCCAGTTCACTATTAACAGCACAACTAGAGGCATCGTAGCCAAAGGATGCCCTCAAGGAGGAGTCCTGTCACCACTCCTGTGAAATCTTGTGGTGGATGACCTCATCAGACGTCTAAACACAGCAGGGCACTACACAGTAGGATATGCAGACGACCTGACTGTGCTGATTGACGGCAAATTCGAAGGCATCCAATGAAATCTGATGCACGATGCCTTCAAAATCATAAAACGATGGTGCAAAGAGTTCTCGCTTAACATCAATCCCAATAAGACTGAGCTAGTTCTCTTTACACACAAACGGAAGTTAGGCGACTTAACACTGCCAAAACTCTTCAGCACCCCAATACCCCTGGCAACAGAAGTCAAATACCTGGGAATCACACTTGACAGTATTAACTGGGCCAAACATCTTAATCTCAAAATGAATAAAGCTCGTATAGCCTTTTGGCAATGTCGCAGACTCATAGGTAAGACATGGGGACTCAACCCTAATATTGCGCTGTGGCTATACTCAGCTATAATAAGACCTATGGTAACTTATGGTGCAGTAGTATGGTGGCCCAGGACCAAACTCAGCACAGTTATTAACAAACTCCAAAGTTTCCAGCGTCTAGCGTGCGTTGCGACCACAGGGTGCATGACAACACCCACGACAGCGATGGAAGCCATGCTCTGCCTTCCGCCTCTTGAACTTTTCATACAACAAGAGGCGGCAGCCGCAGAAATTAGGCTGAACGTCCTAGGACTGTGGAGGGCTAGTACACAAACACCACACACGACCATACTACAGGAAATCATAAAAAACATCCCCTGATAGAGGCACCGTGTGATAGAATCAGGAAAACACACGTGTTTGACAAACACTACTATGTAGTACTAGCTGAGGAACCTAAGGACTATTCGGGGTCCGAGGTAAGAATATACACCGACGGGTCAAAAAATGGGTCGGGAACAGGAGCAGCAGCTTTCTCACTTGACCTAAACATACATAAGACAATCACTCTAGGTATTCACAACTCAATCTTCCTGGCTGAGTGCATCGGAATAATAGAGGCAGCAGCAGCAGTACGCAACAGAGAAATCACTGGATACCAGATCAGAGTACTGTCGGACAGCGCATCGGTGCTACAGGCCCTAAACACCGTGACAATCAACTCCGGACTGATACTCCAGTGCCACCAGGCACTAGAGGGTATAGCGGTAAACAACAAGGCAACCCTACAGTGGATCAGGGGGCACAGCGGCTCCTACGGAAACGATGCGGCGGAAGAGCTGGCTAAACGGGGCTCCAGCTGGAGTGCAGAGGGCCCGGAACCGTATGTACCCTTACCAATCAGCCAGTTCAAATATTGAAGATTGGGATATTGTGTGAGTAAATTTTAGAGTGCTCTGATTGTTGAGTTTATTTAAAAAAATTGATAAGCTTTTTTCATTGTCTGTCCAGATTATGAAAATGTCATCTATAAAACGGTGCCAGATGAACGGCTTGATTGTTGATTGTTATAAAAATGTTTGTTCAAATTTAGACATAAACAGGTTTGCGTACGAGGGTGCCATACGGGTGCCCATGGCAGTACCGCTGATTTGCAAGTAGTACTGGTCCTCAAACTGAAAAAAAATTGTTGTTTAGTACTGTTTGGCTCAGATGTGTGAGAAATTCTGTTGTAGGTGAGTGTGGTGCTGGTCTTTTGTTCAAGTAAAACTGAACTGCGTCAAGTCCGTTGTCATTTGGTATGTTGGTGTATAGTGATACTACGTCTATTGTTACAAGGAATACTGGTTGATTAGGAAAATTTATTGATTTCAGGACGTCAAGAAAGTGGTAAGTGTCTTCAATGAATGATGGTTGGGGTTTCACTATTGGTTGAAGATGGTAGTCTACAAATGCTGATATTCTTTCCATGGGACAGTCATAAGAAGCTACTATTGGTCTGCCTGGATTGTTTTCTTTGTGGATTTTAGGTAACATGTAAAAGTGCGGTGTACGTGGATGAGGGAGGATTAGTGAGTTTATTGTATTTTAATTCAGTCCTTCGTCTGGTGCGTTGGTGTCTAAGTAATCTTTGATGGTACTGGTTATTTCTTCGCATTTCTGCCTTGTTTAGTTTCATGTAATGTTCTTCGTTATTAAGTGGTCTATATCCTTCATTGGTGTAATTCGTCCGATCTTGTATTACCGTAGTCGAACCTTAATCTGCTGGTAAAATGATAATTGTTTTATCTTTTTTCAATTTGTGTAGTGCTAACTTCTCGTCTCTTGTCATGTTATCAGCTTGACTTTGTAATGTGGCAGTGTAACTATCGTCTAATAATTTGGTAAGTAAGTTGGTACTAAATATTTCAATGGGATGGTTGGCTGGTAGGGGTGGTGGTTCGTAACGCGATTGTGGTTTAAATTTGTTTAAGCTTTCGTGTATTTCCTCTCGATTTATGTTGATGTTGCCCAGTGGGTGTGTTTTGCAGTAGTGTTTCCATTTTAAGCTTCGGCAGAATCGTATTGTGTCAGATAACAGGTCTCTTTTATTAAGTGCTTTTGTTGGGCAGAACGAAAGTCCTTTGGATAGAACACATTGTTCCATCTCCGTTAACCTCTTATTAGATAAATTTACATACCACTTTCTTGACATCCTGAAATCAATAAATCTTCCTAATCAACCAGTATTCCTTGTAACAATAGACGTAGTATCACTATACACCAACATACCAAATGACGACGGACTTGACGCAGTTCAGTTTTACTTGAACAAAAGACCAGCACCACACTCACCTTCAATAGAATTTCTCACACATCTGAGCCAAACAGTACTAAACAACAATTTTTTTTCAGTTTGAGGACCAGTACTACTTGCAAATCAGCGGTACTGCCATGGGCACCCGTATGGTACCCTCGTACGCAAACCTGTTTATGTCTAAATTTGTACAAACATTTTTAGAACAATCAACAATCAAGCCGTTCATCTGGCACCGTTTTATAGATGACATTTTCATAATGTGGACAGACAATGAACAAAGCTTATCAATTTTTATTTTAAATAAACTCAACAATCAGAGCACTCTAAAATTTACTCACACAATATCCCAATCTTCAATCACTTTCCTCGATGTCGAAATTACACTAGTAAATAATAGATTCATAACATCCGTTCACACTAAACCGACAAATAAATTCCAATACCTTCACTTCGATAGTTGTCACCCACCTCACACCAAAAGATCTATTCCATATTCACTGTCAATACGCGGTAGCAGAATTTGCAATGACTTTAATACGCTGGGCGCATATAAAGAAAAAATCTATAACGCACTGACGAACAGACATTATCCCACAAGTCTGCTGAACAAACAGATAAACAAACCATACTACAACCATAAAAAACCAAAACAGAGCGACCGACTACGATTTATAACAAAATACTTCGACGGAGCATCAAAAATAAGAAACCTAATCAAAGAAAACATAGCAATACTCACACACGACGATACAAAAGTCGTCACACACTTACTTGAAAAACCACCACAAATAGTTTACAAACAAAACCCAAACTTTAAAACAATTTTATCTAATACTAAACCACACATTCAGACGCCATCCACATCAACTTTATCACCCACAGGAACCACACCATGCAATAGGAAACGTTGCAGGACTTGTAATTCATCCATCCATTCCACTCATCAACACGTCACCAACAATCACAACCGCAAACACAAATGAAAAAATAAACGCACAGCCTTATACCGACTGCAAAACAAAATGTTGTGTTTATATATTAGAGTTTAAACACTGTAATTCATTCTATATTCGAGAAACCATCAACCCCATACACATCCGCATGAACAATCACAGATTCACTGCAGACTTAACTACAAACTCCCCATTACCCATTCCACGTCATACCAGAACACACCAGGAATCTTTTAATACATGCTTCTCTTTAAGAATCATAAAATCATTTACACCACCAATAGCCAAAATAGATTTAAAAACCACAGAACTATCATATATTTGGTCATTAGGAGCTTATCATTCACCAGGACTTAATATTTCTCATTAAAAGCAGGTTTTTTTTGTCGCACACGCAGCTATCACCATCACCTGTCATTCATTATTCAAATAACTGTCATCATATATTATAATTTTACTTACTGAAGACGGCGTAGCGCCGAAATATTTAAGAAGTGTAAACAATGTAAGTACAAAACAAATTTATAGAAAGTGTGACATGTGACACGGAGCCGCATAAGGTGATTTTGTTTGAATATAATTTTTTAATGATCCTGGCATACTTGACTACATCAAACAAGTGATGACAGACTATTCTGGTGCCATATCATTACTTCCCATTGCTGGTGCCGACTACACTGAACTGGATGGAAAACACCAACTAATTTCATAGCTGTTTCGACTGACATTTATTCAGTCCAGTGGTAGCAATAAGGACATTGGGGCCTACCCCAATGTCCCCTAGGATTAGACCCTCACACCTACTAGTTAAGATAAGGGAAGTGGTCTGGGTACAGTTTCACATGTCATCCTAACCCTGGAACAACTCGTGTTCAGGACTGTTGCATCTGGAAGGACATCACTAAAAACCGGCCAAGTGCGAGTCGAACTCGCGCACTGAGGGTTTCGTATTGCCATGTCATGGCTAGCGCCACTCAGGCCATCTAGATGGTGTGTTATGAAATGTATCATATTAGTTAAATGTCATGATTAGTTAAACTGCTTCATAATCTATTAGGTAGATGGCTTCATACACTTTTTCGCTTCTTCTATGGGAATCCCCGTGAATTTTTTACTTTTTCTTGTTTTTATTATTTGTTGTTATATCTGCCATAATAACACATATTCTGTGAAAATTTCAACAGGCTACCTATTACGGTTCAAGAGATACAGCCCTCAGACAGACAGACGGACGGACAGACAGACAGACAGACGGCGTAGGTTTAGTAATAAGGTCCCGTATTGGATACGGAACCCTAAAAAGGATTAACATGTTGCATACTTTGATTATGATTAATTATTTAAAGTGTGTGAGTTAGGACCCCTGAGATCTCTTATCACTGCGACCTAAGAAGATCTTTGTGAACTCTCAAAATAGCTCACCCACAAATCAGATTTCTGCTATGAGCCGAGTTATATCCTTAGGGTTGAGTGCCTGTATTTGACATGGGTTAAAAATGTATTCCCCCAAGAATACGGCTTCTACTGTGAATGAGCGGTTCACATTCACAAAGGATGTGTATGGGCAGGCATTTCATCCTATTTTATACCCTAAGGCCCATTCGGTGTAGGTGTTTGTTTAGTTTGTGGTGTCCTGTTAAGGTCCTTATTAGGACTCTTATGTCGTTCCGGTTTAGGTGCTTCTGCCCGGGTAGTTGGAACCAGTGCTGCTTGCTTTGGTTGTGTGCCCAGGAGAGTATTGTTTGCATGTATGCGCTTTTTGGCAGTGTTGCGTAGGTACTTACTTTATATATATTATTAGGTACCTATTCTTATTTCTTTGCCCACATTTGCAATTTCATTTTTGGTAAAAATTCAGCGATGTTTAATAATATATTATACAGTTAGTATAACTTATACTAACCAGCATCATGGAGTCGGGATGTAGCACCACACCGTACAGGCGCACAACGCTCGCGTGTTCAATACTGTGCATGACGGCCGCTTCTTTAAGGAATTCAGTCGGGTTCGACTGTACTCTCTCGTTGCCTAAGCACTTGATGGCCACTTGAATCTGTAAAAAAAATATAAACAATTAACCACAATATTATAAATATAAACATAATAAAGACATTACATTACACATTACACAATACGTAAACATAATAAAGAAAAACTTAATAAATACAAAATAAAGATAAACCAATGATAATTTGTAACTGTAAAAATTTATATAATAAATAAATTTAATTGAAATTAACCCTTATACACAAATGAGAAGATGCTTAAATCAATATTAGAGTAAAAATGGATGCTCACTGTGCAAGCCTAATACCACCTACATAACCTATTGATCTATCTCGGCAAACCTAGAGGCACAAGACGATTACTCCTTTTCGCAAAGCACCGCGGCGCTGCATCTAGAGGTTAATTCCGTTATGCCATGACGCGGTGCTAGAACAATTTGCCACCTGCATTTAAGGAAATTCAGTCCGTTAAACTGAATTAAGAAAAAACACATCCCTACGACCTTGAGAATTCTAGTCACAAGTAAGAAAATAAACACTGTCAAACCGATGTATTCGTTTATCAATTCTACACCTAAAAACTTACTTACCTGTCACAAAGTGTCAAGTGTCCTCACACGCACACACACCTACTGCCTTCCCTTACACCGCACACAAACACACCCTCATTGTAATTGTAAATGTATTGGATACTTTGCTGAAATGAGAGTAACTCTGAACTATCTGAATAGCCAGTAGGTTGTATGTAATATTGTCCATACCTATCATACAGCCCATGAGCCAGTCTAAGTGACAGGGGCTAACATCACTTACTCTAAGAAGATCTTAATGGACTAATTTTGTTGGTAAAAACTGTATATACATATATAGAAAAACAAATCTGTATTCAAATGTTTATTTTAAATGTATAAATTTATTTTTAACCTTATCTTTTCTTTTTCCGGGATAATGAAAATTTTCAATGCTCATACATTCAGCAGCGAGTCTGAAGAGAGATCGAATGCGACACAGCGGCCAATGTTCTGGGTACGGTGACTGAGAGGGCAGTAGATGGATGAGATATTTATTTGGTTCATTCATCTCATTATCCTTTTTCACCCTCACTTTCTCACCTCTCTCCCTCCTTCCCTTTTCATTTATTTACTTATATTTGGTTTAGTTTGTTTTTTTTTTTTTTTATTGAAACTGACACGGTTGGCTACGTCACCTACAACATCCGTGATGTCAGCCCATAACACCGGGTGAACCCGGTGCCACGTCAGTGCCTCCCTTCGGTTGTGCCGGCTACACTGAACTGGACGGAAAACACAAACTATTTACATAGCCACATCGAACGACCTTTCATTCAGTGCGGTGGTATCAAGCCGGGCGGGATAAACCCTACCACCTAGTAAATATAAGAAGGGAGTCATATCCCTTAGTCGCCTTTTACGACATGCACGGGGAGAGATGCAGTGGGGCTATTCTTTTAAAGTACCAGCCCCACACGGTACAAAGTTTTACTTATTTCACCTTTTAGTTTTAATTATAATGGAAATACTACTTGCGGTTTGTGTTTAAGTTTAGATTTTACATTAGTAGGTGCCGAAAACAGGCATTGCGAGTGAGAATGAGGCGTCAGAGGTGTGTTAGGACCGAGGCATGAGGAGTTCCTGTGTTTCTGCCTACCCCTGAGACAGATGTCATGTTACGTGCGCTTCTGTTTAACCTTTAATATAATAAAATATATATCAATCTTACTCTTTGATTGTCGTTAGTCCATGTTCCTTGTTGAACTACTCCAAATTCTCCTGTACCCAGTTCTTTGTTTATAGTTATATCTTCCATGGGTATTATGTGTTTTGTAGCAGTCTTCATTGAGTTCTCACAATAAGGCGGCAGCTCGGGAGTCCCAGCAGCATATTCACAGGACTGTAGCAATAATTTTTTTTTTAAGTAATATACAAGCAATGATAGATGTACAGTTCCCAGCAGCAAATAATGCATGTCGAGCTTTAGAAAGAGACCATTCGGTTGTGGAGTGTCGTCCCTATTGCACGAACTCGCACGTCTCTGTGCGACAGGGACGACGCTCTACAACCCGATTATCTCTTTCTAAAGTTCGACACTCATTATTTGCTGCCCGGAACCGTAGATATCTAGATACACATACTTACACAGCTGTTGTTTTGTTATGAAACCAGTATGGGTGACTGTACCGGGGGACCAAGGTGCTCGACACAGTCAAGCTACTCAGTGAGGTATCATACCAAGAGGTTTACGAACAATTGCAGGGCCGTCCTAATCTACTAAAAAATTAGAAAATCTTTTAGATATAGAATTCACTCACCTCTTCATTTTTCTTCCTCGACGAGAGGAGACTTTTTATTTTTGAAAAGTAATGCTTTTCAAAGTATTTTGAATATATTTTCTTGTAGCGTCTTTGTTCAGGCTTAGAAAGGCCCAACTCTTTTAGGTCTACACTATTGACATACTTCAGTTGAGTTGTTTTAGTTATTTTCAAGAAGTCTCTGTAAGAAAGAAATAATATCCTATCTTTAGATTACAAATCATGATGAGAGATGCAAAGGTTCGATGGATGCAATGTAATTATTCCAGATCTAAATAAATGTAGTTACTGTCTTTTCTAGCACATTTAATTGGGTGACCTCCCATAGGGTTAGTCTGGAACTCTGATATAATTAAGCTTGCCATACGTTCGGAATTGCGTCCGATTTGTCTGGCATTTTTTCAAGATGTAAAGTTTTATATACGCTACAGATGTATCTAGGTACCTATCTTTTTAAGTAAAGTGTGAACAAATTCATTAATTAATAATTTCACTCAATATCCTAACTTTTTATTTCTGGAAAACCTGGATAGCGGCGGCCTACAACGTCAATTTAATTCACAAGCTTTTGCCCTCGGCTCTGCTCGGAGTATTTTCGCTACTGTGCAACCCGCTGATTAGACAGGGTGGTAGTTAGATACTATACATAAATATTTGTTGTATATAATGTCGATAAGCAAGTAAAACTGAGCGTCAGGCGTGCGCCATGTTGCGTTTCCCACATTGACTTAAAAAAAACTTATAGACAGATAATCAGCGATTCCCTGTGTAGCCACCTTACATATGCCCATTGATAGGACATATGTATGCCCTATCATTATCAGTCTATGGGCAGCTGTCATCGATGTAATTCGGGTTGGGCGTATGCTGTATATAGTGAAAAATGTAGGGAAAATATGCTGAAACCACTCTGATAGGGACAAAAAGTTCCTAGGAATTACCTATCACAACTTTAGTATACTTTTACGAATCCAATAGCAATGCATTTAGTGATATATCAATTAAAAATATTTATTCTGGTATGAAACCACTGGCGGACGGTCCTAAAGTGCGCCCGTGCGCCGCACTACCATACCACTTCACTTCACTCAAAATAAATAATATCTTACAATACAACATACCTACATTAAAACCATAAAGATCGTACTTCAAATAAATACGAATGTGAATTTGACCTTATTTTATAAATCACAAGGCACGTTTTTGCGAGTAAGCCCGGGCCCCGTGCGGAATCGAAAAACGCACGCGGGTCTCCCATCTGAATGTATGGGGATCGGCAAAACACCGCTGGCGCGTGAGACAAAAGATACTTCATAGAAACAGTATGGGCCGAAATGGAGTTCTGCGTGCAGCGCACGAGCGCCAAACAAGGACGCTATATCATGAATAGCCGCGCGTGCGACACGTCGCGAGCGATTCCTTTTGCACGAGTCCGTCTACCTAGAGTCAGCGCGCGGTCATGTGATGTCACATACCCGTTAGCGCGCGAATATTTAAAATGGGATATGGTTAGGTTTTGTGCTTTCTGTCACGTGATACTGTGAATTAAGTGGTGCCGATATTTGCCTAAGAGTTGGTTAAAGGTAAGGCTTTACAATCAGTAGGTTCAATTCCTACTTTTCAAATGTTTTTTTTTGTACATTTTTGAAGTATTTTTGGGACATTGCTATTGTTTTCTTTTTGAAAGCTGCAGCAGTGTTGTGGTCTATGGGTGTGTTCATAAAGGTACTATAAATGAGTTAAAAAACTGGTTTGGATTTATTTTCTTGTTTTTTGCAACTCATTGAGTGTCTTGAGAATATTCATACTAGATACGTACATAATACAAGGCAGGCGTTTAAAAAATTCGGAAGTCGCGATCTTAAAATAACATTGGGAATATGTTGGGAAATTTGGTATTTAAGGAGGTAGGTACTTAGCGCACCACCGGTCACTGAAGTCACCAGCCGCCACTGTATGAAACAATATGGCGTTTCTTCTTCGTACAAAGTGCCAGGGGCGAATCTAGTGATATTTTGTTGAAATTGTTAGGTACATTTTTTTTTATGGAAAGCTCGACATGTGCCATCGTTACACCTACAAGTAGGTGTCTAACGATGCCCATGGACATCATGTTATTCACGGGGATTGCAAATGCCATGTCGGCCTGTCGAGGAGCATTTTCACACCCCTTTTGAAAAACCCCAGGCTGTACTTGAGAGGAAATAGATGGGTAGGGAGGGACTAGGGAGTGTATTCCACATTTTCTCGTTTCTGTAGATAAAATACCTACAGGACCGGTTGTTTCGATGGTTGATCCGTGGTAGGTCGATTGTACAGGGGTGCATCCCCAGCCCAGTACTCGCAGTGCGGAAAACAAATAGGGACGGCGGAAACGCGCCAAACAGCTCCTCCAAACACTCCCCGTGAAATAGACGATAGATCACACTTAGGGAGCCGACGTCCCTACTCAGTTGCAGCGGTTCTAAGTCGCGGGACACCGCAGGGTCATTCATCAGTCGCACGGCACGACGCTGGATTTGAAGTCTAGCGGCGCAAGCTGGTATTTAGCTGAGCTACATATGCGAGCATTATTCCAAGCAAGTATTCCACGAAGAGTGCTCGGATGAGCTGTTCAACGCGATCCCGCCGTTTCCCTTTCGCCCCCGCACAACGCACACTGGACAGGGATTGCATCCCTACATGCTGGACTTACCGCGGATGCATACCAACCGGTTCTGCAAATCTTTCCTCCACAGAACTAGTGAACTCTGGAACGCTCTCCCTGCCCACATATTTCCCCCGGTCATATTTCCTTCAAGAGAGTTCCAGTTCAGTGTAGCCGGCACGACCGAGGGGAGGCACTGACGTGGCGCCAAGTTCACCCGGTGTTATGGGCTGACATCATGGATGTTGTAGGTGATGTAAGCGAACCGTGTCAGTTTGATTTTTTAAGGTTGAACCGCCTCAGCATTTCTTGGCTTCTGCCTGCGTAGGATTCGAGTGACAAGGATGTCTCTGTGAAGGCATCTAACTGTAGTTACAATTTGGATGACATATAGTTCTCAATCGTTTGTAAGATCGATCGTTTCTTTTCGTTGATTAGAACAAATTTGTAAAATTGTATCGTGTGCTTTCTAAATTGCATTTTCAATGCCTTTGATATTTGCGCATAGTGTGAGATCTGTAGATTTTTTTGCTGGCGTCTGGCAGCCTGCATTTTATAATATGTACGAAAGGGACAGGGATAGTAAAGAAGATGTGCAGTGGCATAGAATAATAAAAATGGCCGGTGTCACATTCCAAAACAAATGACATTCGAAACTGGAATCACTTCATGTCATCCACGTACCAAACTCTTGTATTATTCTATCTTCTCATACTTGGAGAAAATATCGTGATACTACTACACAGAGTGGTCACTCGCTAGTCCCGACCTCGATTGACACCCTCCTCTACTACCAATGGGCCCGGATATGTTCGGTGAAGCCATCGCAAGCTCAGTTCGACAGCTTCTACCTACTTAGGTATTATACCATCCCGAGATATACCTACCTGATTCGATCAGTGAAATTGGTTCAGCCGGTTTCGAGTTTACCCGTTACAGACAGACAGACGTTGCACTGTATATAAAGGAAAGATTTCGAAAAAAAAAAATTTAACTAAGTGCTTCTTCTTTCTTGATTTATATCAGTAGAACTAACTCTACGGTTCAATGCGGCCCTGCCCACTCAATTTGAAATTCACACTGACGTGTTGTGTCATACATATGTCGCATGACATGACACCAATTGACAGCGCAGGGAGAAGCGCAGAGCTAGAAGCAGTCAAGCTCGCGCTCTTTCTAACACACGTTATTATTATATTTACGTCACTGTCACTCTAGTTAGTGAGAACGGTATAGGAAGGCGGTGTTACCTGATACAAAAATATGATCTGCAGGAGGAGGAATATATCGAATATTTTAATTGTAGATATTCGAATTCTGTAATATTTTGTGGATTAATGAAACTTATTTTAACAAAATTTATTTTAAACAATTTATTAATGTGGTATTACTAATTTATATCTCCAAAAGCGCACTAATTAAACTCTAAAAGTAGGAGTGGGAAAATACTCTGCCTTTATAACAGCAATACCGCAGCTAGCAGGGGAAAAGATGTGGAACTGTCTTTTGTATGAAGGGATGCTCTGAGGCGTATTCTATATGCTTTAGGTTATTTCTATGGTTTCCCATAAAAAAAACAAAACTATTAAAATATGCCTAGGCATGATGTTTTTGAGGTTTGGTGTGGCGTCCGGCATTGGGCCTGAAAAATTATGCCAAGCCTAGAGGTAGTAGATAGATAAGACTTGATAAATTCGAATGAAGCTCTATTGTAAACGGACGGCGTAACTAACGCTACTTCGCCAAGTTGACATTAGACTAAAAATGCTTACCGAAAAAGCTCAAAGTATTGTTGCAATTCCGCTTCCTCTAGAAAGTCTTTGAGGCGGATAAGGCCACCTGATTGCACTTCTGTAAATGAGGAAGGTGTATTAGCTAAAAATAATCTAACAAATTTAACATATTTTTGTAATAATTCATAGCAAACCATTTACTCACCCATTGCAGTATCGTGAAACCTCAGTATTTCATAGTTATGCCTAAATGTTACATTTGTTATGGCTTTGCGAGCGAAATTTGGGTTTTTTCGGAAATGTATTTTTTGTTACGTACGATGCAAAAAAAGATGCCGAGATGAACGACAGAAAGAAACCCAACAGCCATAGAATAAATTAGAGTAGTATTTTAACAAACAACATCAATCAAACAGCCATCAACCTTTATATTGGTAATCTGTGCATCAGCCCATCACACACACCACACCACACGCATACAAACAAACGAACAAATCAAAGAGAATATAAATAAACTATTTCCAAATGTCAGTCCACACCATAGATATTTTGACGTGATGACGTCACGTCTTATAAATTGATGAGCACCGGCTGCTTACAGCGTACGACACCTGAAAGACATTGTCGTGCCTGCTGTTCCTGCGATCCTACTCCTTCGCCCGGAGCGAACCAATAGAAGCCGATATTCGTTTGGTCGGTTAAGTAACTTGTTAGCTCAGTGGTAAGCATGTAGGGTTTGCATTTTTTGGACCATGGGTTCGAATTCCACCAAATCTTTTTGGTTTTTTTTTTGCTTTTTTTTCTTTTTTAAGCAATGTTACGGTGTTTAAATTGTTTTAGGGTGTTTAGTATTTTTTTATAACCACCTAAGAATTATTTTCGGAAATACAAACTTGTAACAAAAACGACATGCACCGCCTCAAAATTAGGTTAGGGTTAATATATAGAAGATGCGTCGCGTAGCGACGCATCTTCTATATATTAACCCTGGTTATTTTTTTTTTAACCACCAAAACATCATTTATTTATCACTTCAAGGAGTGGTTCCGCAGGATCGCAGGAACAGCAGGCACGACAATGGCTTTCAGGTGGCGCACCGCTGCCTACACGCACGAAAGCGTGTCACTTTCCATCTGAGCCTGTGTGTGCAAGCGAGAGCGCGTAACAAGCGATAGAGAGGCACAATCGGTACAGTCAAAGTTACCATGGAAACTTCTTAGTAAAACTGTCAAAATCAGACAACAGAAGTTTATTGATGGCCAGTCACAAGATGATTAAAGCTAGAAACTCATTGGGCCCACGTACGCCACACACGCGAATCTGGGCGCGTCGGTCTCCATACATTTTATATGGAAGAGTGCAGCACGCAGTTTCATTGCGCCCACGCCACCCTACGCTACGCGACACAATGCGTGCTGCACTCTTCCATATAAAATGTATGGAGACCGACGCGCCCACGTACGCGTGCGTAGCGTACGTGGGCCCAATGAGTTTCTAGCTTAAGAAATTACTGATCTTTGCTCTATGTACTACCATTATTCCACGTCATCACGTAAAACTATCGTCTCGTCCGTAAACCGACTTTACAGGACTTTACGACTTTACAACCAATTTAAAAAAAAAATTATTCGTTCCTTTTCGGAACAGTAAAAATTAGTAAGGGTTAAAATAGACAGCCTTTTCTGTTGTACTTCGTATTACGAGAATCTCAACTATTACTTTTCATTTACGACGACGCGGCAAGCAAGACCATAACGCTTTTTTAAAATTATTTATTCGTCCCTTTTCGGGACAGGCAAAACTAATTAAAGTATACAGCCTTTTCGGTTTTACTTCTAATGTCTATTGTTTCCTTCTTTGCGAGAATCTCAAAATTTTATTTACGACGACGACGCGGTCTACGACTTTGTATTACGTCACTGAGCGCAGTGACATAATACCACTATTCCTACATCGTGCTTAATATTAACTTGTCTATTGCTGGTTTGCCGCTACCTCAGCCCGCGCTTCCGCACATCGCGGCTCACGCCACACCCGCTGACGCCTAGCTCAGTCAGTAGCATTAGTATCGCTGTCGCGTAGCCATAGAATATAATAGCGCGTAGCCACGCCCGTATTATATGTGTAATTGCCCTACCTACCCCTCTCCCGTGTAAGAATTTTGTTTTTTTTTGTGTTATTTGTTTTATTACAAACATTTGTTGTGTTCAAATGCCAATACGAGTAAAAAAAGGAATTGTAATATGACTATGACGTGTGCGCTAGCTTCACTAGTCATGTGACTTAATTACGTAGAATTATTATTACATGGTAGTACATATTAATTCTATGCCTGAAATACGAAGTAACGACAGTTCAGTTGAACACCTGGTGGCGGGACCATTCGTCTATCCGACTTTTTTGTCGACGGTACCGATAGCTGTTACGTCTTATTAACCGTCAGCGGTGGTATACTGAGGGCCTCGTCCGAGTTAACGTGACAGCTACGTAAACGTCAAATACCGATCGAATTGAGTTTATAGGTATGGGAGTACAATACGCTCACCGCGGCGCCGCCGCGCCACTAGAGAGCTCCATACATAAAAACTTTTTTTTTTTTTTTCATTTATTTAAAGGGTTTGTTTCATTAAATGAAAATGCCAACCCTCTTCATACAACAACAAACATAACACAATAAAATAATAGACAACAACAACTTAAAACCTAACCAAACTAATTCGACCGAGCAGCTCTTTCTTTCATAATAACATTATACATTATAAACAACTTCGCAGCACCCTCGGATGCTGGATGAGCCAAACTATCTATATATGGACCTAAACAGAATCGCCCATAATTCAAATGTTTCCTAACTAAATTTCCCCTTGCACATTCGGTCAAAATATGATATACATCTTCAGGAACTCCGCATAGATCACAATTTGGAGATGATACCTTTTTCATTAAAAAACCAAATTTATTTAAAGGAATGTGACCAGATCTTAAACGAAAAGCCACGACAAGACGTTCACGATTCATTTTTAATTTGTCAAACCAGGGTACTAAGGGCGGTTCATTTTGTATGATTTTATACCATATTCCTTTATCTCTAGATCTAAGATCAAAATATTCTTTCCACCTAATATAACAATTATACTTAGCTAGACACGTTAAAGTCAAATACGTAGACTTAACTTCTAATGGAATACCATCACAAATTGCTTCCTTTGCTAGCCTATCAGCAGTTTCATTTCCATTTATACCAACATGGGAAGGAATCCATTGAAGTTTTATTTTCTTATCCAGTTGTCTAATTTCGTCAATCGTTTTGAGGATGGCATAGGTTACAGGGGAACTTCTCCCTCCTTTAACACTCCGTAGAATATCTTGAAGCCCACTCCTAGAATCTGATAATATTACAAATTTATTTGCCGAAAGCAGCGAAAGGGATTTTATATACGACAGAGCTTCCAGAATTGCTGTCAGCTCTATTGTCATGATACTTGTTTTACCAGAAATTTTAAATTTTGCATTTGTACCTATATTTGGATCAAAGAAAGCCGCTCCTAATCTTTCAGAATCTTTAGAACCATCTGTGAATATAAAGTAATAATCTTTATATTCATGATTTAACATATTTATACATGCTCGAAAGATTGTACCAGAATCCATATTGCGTTTTGCCAAATTTATGCCTTCTATATGTGTCTTTATAAATTCTTTAATGTTAATTCCGCTGACCCAAGTTTTAAGAGAAAAAATATCTGACATATGACTTATGTACATGGGTTCATTTTTAAATATTTTTAAAGCTGATACAACTGAAGGAGTAATTTTATTTTTCCAATATTTGCTACTAATTTGTAAAATTTCCAACTGTCGAAGAAGCTCAACCGTCTCATTATTCTTTACAGATAAACATTTCAATGCATATTTGTAAGCAAGGTACTTCCTACGTAGAAATAGAGGTTGTATACACAACTCGCTCTCCATAACATGAATGGGCGTGCTTTTTATAAAACCTCCAATAACACGTAAGCATTGATTCTGAATTTTGTCTAGTTTATATAAATACTTGTGGGCACTGGTGTCATACAAAAACGAACCATAATCTAACCTACTGCGAATTAATGAAATGTAAATACGGCGTAAATGATTTGTGTGTACACCCCACCCTGAACCAGCTAAAATTTTTAATATATTTATAAACCGTGAACATTTGGCTGAAATTTCGTTTATATGTTTGATCCATCGTAATGAAGTATCCAACCACATTCCTAAATACTTTATATGATCAGAAAATTGTATTTCATTTCCTTGAATGTTTAACTTTAATTGACTCTGATTTCGACCTTTCCTAAAAAGGCAGCACTGAGTCTTAGGAACAGATAATTCTAGGCCTAAATCATTTAATATTTTCACTAGATCATTGAGAGCCTGTTGTAAGTTAATATTTGAATTGTTAATCTTATCAACATAAATGTAAAATACAAAGTCATCAGCGTATTGCGAAAAAAATACATTGGAGATCTTATTGCTAACATCTATAGTAGCCACATTGAATAATAAAGGAGACAAAGGATCTCCTTGGGCCAAGACCTTTGCTGGTTTTTCTACGAATAACATCACCTTCAGCAGTATGTACAATTAGGTATCTTTCATTAAGAAAATTAAATAAATACCTGCAGTACTGCCTTCCAATATTAAGCCTATCTAAAATACGTGTGAGACTGTTTACATCAACATTATTATATGCATTTTCTATGTCTACAAAACAAGCTAGAACCTGACAGTTTTTAGAAAAACCAATTTGAATTCTAGTACATAATCGAGTTAAACAATCTATACTTGATTGACCCCTTCTGAAACCGACTGTGAAATCAGATAACTTATGATTATGTTCTATAAACCATTCCAATCTTCTAGCTATAATCAAATGTAGAGTTTTACAAACACATGAAATTAATGAGATCGGTCTCCAAGTTGACATTTCATTATGTACTCCTCCCTGTTTTGGAATAGGTACAACATTAATATACCGCCATTGATTTGGAACAAAGCCTTCTTGATAAAACGCACTGTATAAATTAGCTAAACACCTCTTGCCTTCTGCTGGGAGATTAAAAATCATCGAATAGGATATGTCATCCTCTCCTGGAGATGTGTCTTTCGCTTTACTGCAATTTTCTATTTCATGTATGGATATATTTCTGTCTAGATTACTATTAAAGGAGACAAATTCTGGTGTGACATTACTTACAAAATCTGGTGTTAGTTTACAAATGAATTCCTCAGCCTGTACTTTAGAAAGAACTGCCCTACTGAAAGAGTTACCCTTAATCCATTTCATACGTCTCCATAAATCAGAAGACGTGGTACTTTCGTCAATACTGTCACAAAATTCTCGCCAACTTTTATATTTTTCCTGTCTAATACAACGTTGAGCCTCTGCTACACATTCTTTATATTTATTTAAATTTTCCGTCGATGGCATTTTCCTAAATCTGACTAAGGCTAAACGACGCTTGGCAATCAAATTCGACAATTTTGAAGTCCAAAATGGTTTAGGCGTAAAAGATTGAGATGGATTTTTAATAACTTTAATATGCGGAATTGACAAATCGGCTGCTCTATTTAATTCTTTAATAAAATTATCATACCTGCACTGTATACTTCTTCAATATCATTACCTTTAAATACTAGTTCTAATATTTCCTTGTACTTATCCCAATTAGCCAATTTATAGTTTCTTTTATGTTTGCTTTTCTGTAATCTTTGCAAATTTGATGAAAATTTAATAACCAGATGATCACTTCCTAATGTTTCATTTGTTATTACCCAAGCGAGTTTTAATGCTATATCAGTAGTAGCAAAAGTCACATCCGGAGAGGATTGTTGTAAAATATTGCTAACTAATTTAATTCTTGACAGTTGTCCATCGTTAATATAAACAAAATTACTGTCTATTATGGCTTCTGATATTTGTGTACCTCTTAGATCTGTTCTATATGACCAATTTAAATGATGGCCATTAAAATCACCTGCTATAATGGTCTTTTCAATAAATAAGGTAAAAAGACTATCCCAATCATTAGAAGTATAACATACAGCTGGTGGGCAATATATTGATAAAATATTTTCAATGTGAGCACAATTAAAAAGTTGTATACCAATGACTTCAGCTGGCATTTGAATTCTCTGTAAATTTAAAATTTTAACTATCATAGATTTGTGACAGATTATAGCAACTCCTCCATAAGAGTCAGCTCTATCTTTTCTGAATATATTATAACCAGAAATGTGCAATCTCGACCCAGGTTCCAGCCAAGTTTCACTCAAAATAGCAACATGAATCTTTTCCCGATTCAACAATAATTCAAATTCTGGAAGTTTTGGTCTGAGACTTTGGCAATTCCACTGCAAAAAATTACATTTAATATTCTTATTCATTTATTATCACATTAACATATTTACATTAATTTTAAATATACAGATTATAAAAATACACCACATATACTCAAAATTAATATAAAAATAATAAACGGAATACCGCCGGCGGCGGGAGGCTAGCCTCCAAGCACGCCGGCGGGTGCAGGCCGTGGCTACGGAGCTCTCCGGGACGACGCGAGGCAAGCTACGAGCGATAGGTGGTGGTACTAGACACGTAGGCCACCACCACCCCCATCTCGGAGAGCTCCGTATCCACCGGACTGCACGGCGACGTCGTCGCGCAGGTCTGTAAACGTCTTCATCTTCGCGCGCGCGTCGCCTCATGGGTGCACTACACCACCGGTAGCGGAGGCACTAGACGGGACGCGAGGTCCCGATGGCCCCAAGCTGGCCGGTGGTGGACGCCGCCCTCACCGTAGTTCTTGTGGCTCGGCCGACGTCAACACTCCATCTTCGTCGTCGATGAAATGCACCGACGGCGTGGAGCTGGGTGGTAGGGTGTGCGTGTAGTGTGCGAGAAGAATGGCGGCTCTCGTGATGGACGACCCGGGCGCGGGGAGGCCGGGCGACGCGGTGGGCGGAGGCAGTGCTGCTGCGGGCGAGCGGTGGCGGCGGCGGCGTCGAAGTCGAGCGCTGCGGCGGCCGGCCTTCGCCGCAGAACCTGCTCTCCATCACGCGCGCCGCGTCCCGGGTGGTCTGCAGCCGCTTCTGTCGCCAGGCATGTCGAGCTGGTGAAGTACCGAGGACGCCGAGCGTCGGCGGTGGTGGTGCCGGCACGGTGCCTCCAACCGTGCGGGTCGCTGCGCCGCTGGAGAAGGGTCCGCGCGTGGCGGAAGCTCGGTTTGTTCGTCCCAGGCAAAAACTTTTAAAAGAAATTTTCTAGAGAAAAATTTTCCGACATGTCGGTTTGACAGCTCTTTTTTTTCTTCTATTCTTATTATTATTATTGTGACTAGCCATTAAAAAGAGAAGTCAAAAATGACCCATCCATACAAATGCTCACTACCCATGATTTTACAACATTTATAATTAACTCCACACAACTCTCAACCTTCTCACTAATGCTTAGACTAGACAATATTATGTCCTTAAACTTATAAAGCGCCTCCATTAATCTTTTGCTTCCTCGATCTTCAGTCTGTTCTGACAAACCTGTGCTTGACGACTTGATATTCTCTGTTAATTTCACCACATTCTCAATGATTACTTTACTGGGACCTGACGGAATCTGAGATGACCTTATTGTAGCCCCATGCCGCTCACCTGTATTTGAGCGTGCATAATTATGATCACTCTTGATGTTATTTCTCTGAGGTACAGGTGCGGGTGAGCGTAGTATTTGAGAATACAAAGGACGATTTGTCATTGACTCATTTATCAATAATGGTTCAGATGTCATCATACTACAACTTGCCAGTTCTTTATCTGTGGTACCGGATAACTTTATAATATCATTTTCTTGATCTTGAAGAATGGATTTTGAATTTCTTAGCTCATTCGCAGCTGTTCTGTAATTTACTTTCTCCTCTGACATGACCATTCTGATGTACTTTTCTTTGGAATACGCTGGACATATTTTTGACAATGCCATATGAGCTCCGTTACAATTAATACATCTCAACTCGTTTGTAGTGCAGTTTTCATGATTTTTTCCGCATTTTGGACACACAATCTTCTTAGTAGGACATGATATTTTAATGTGCCCAAATTTCCAACAACCTGAACACTGGGTTACCGGAAAAACATATTGTTCCACCTTCCTTGGTACTCCAAAGGCATAAACTCTTTCAGGGAGAATCTTGGAATCAAAAGCTAAACGTACTGATTCGCTTAACTCCCATGCTCCAGTAGCACTTCTACGCTTCAATCTCTTTACCTTCATAATTTT
The DNA here is from genome assembly GCA_946902875.1 of Nematopogon swammerdamellus. Lineage (NCBI taxonomy): Eukaryota > Metazoa > Arthropoda > Insecta > Lepidoptera > Adelidae > Nematopogon > Nematopogon swammerdamellus. The sequence continues at coordinate 12,225,124 of OX336338.1, forward strand.
TGTAGAATCACAAGAGAATATAGACTCCAGTTCTTTGTCATCAATTTCAATGTCTACTTGTCTTACTACACCATATGCAGCAATTTCTGTGTGCGCATTTACACATAACATACCCTTTTCTCGAATTTTTGTATTTTCCTCCAATTTTCCTGCACTAGAATCAGCAAAAAATACAGACGTCTTATATGGATTTCTTATCTTAATATTTTGGACTCCATTGACACCAACATCTCTCAGCAACTTAGCAAATGCCATAAGTTTTGGTAAGGGCTCACTAGAAGAGACAATTATTTCAATTTGCCTCTCCTTCTCCTTCGTCTTCTCAATTTTCGCCGCTTTCCTTCCATGAACTTTAATGAATGAACCACCTTCATCACCTGGATCACTCTCCTCAGTCAGTACTACTTCTTCACCCTTTCTTTTTGACGCATTTGCTTTTCCACTTTCCTCCATGTCTGCCTCACTCTCTGAGGTGCTCCCCATCGGGAAGAAGCTCTAAAACGACTAGAATTTAAACAATAAGATTAATGAAAATTTTACAGAAAAAATCGTGACTTTCGCCACTGACAGCTGTCGCAAGATCCACATAAAAACTTAATTCGATCGGTATTTGACGTTTACGTAGCTGTCACGTAAACTCGGACTAGGACTAGGCCCTAAACTAAAAAATCCTAAACTCTTTGGACGCGGCAAATAAACGGGTCTGGCACAGGAGAGAACAAAGGAACGATGACGCTGTAGATCAGCTGTGATTTTTTGGAGGTTAAAAAAAATAACCAAATATAATAATTAATAACCCTCTCATCTCTCATCTCTATATTAACCCTAATCTAATGTTGAGGCGGCGCATGTCGTTTTTGTTACGTTTCGTTTCTGCCACTTCGCGTTTACAAGCAGCTGATCTACAGCGCAAGCGTTCCTTTGTTCTATCATGTGCCGCTTGCCAAATAAACTCGCTCAGCCGCCGCCATCTTTATTCGGAGAATTCGGACTCTCTTTGTTCGGAGTTCGGGCTTTTACGAGACCATAAAGCTTTTTTTTGCTAGATTGGTCCCTTTTCGGGATAGGCAAAGGTCATTTATCAACCATACAGACAGACCTTTTGTTGCAACATTTATCGTCTGTTGTAATTTTATTATTCTTCTCGTAATCGCGAGAAAGGCAAAAATGCGCCAAGCACAAGCGCTCAGCCGCCCCGCCGCCGTCTTCTTTTTTTTTTTTTTTATGTAGGCCAGCATGGTTGGCTGTGCCGAGAGACCAATGGTGCAGTCGACAGATCCAAAATCACCTCTCCTCGCGAAACCCTACTATCCACACCATAGCTTAATTGATCTTTGGTCTACCTGCACAGATTAAAATTAAAGGACTCCCCAATCTGCGGCTTCTGCGGAGACGTGGAAGAGACAGTTGAACACCTGCTCGACAAACTGTCCAAGATTCTCCGCCAAGAGGTCCGAGATGGAGATGGAATTTGAGATGGAAGTCGCGTGCGGTAATTGGCCGGCCCTTCTGTCCGGAAAAAGGTCAAACAAAAAATTTGCAAAATACTGCGAATATGTCATACAAAATGTAATTTGTTTTAAATAAATAAGTCAAATATATGTGTAATGTTAATAATATAATATAACATAGATGAGTAGAAGCAATTCGTGTAAGTTTTTGTAGAATATAAAATATGTAAAATTAATTTAAGTACATGAAAATGGCATGACTGGTAGATAATGCCTTTAAGCATAACGCCATCTACATATTATCAAAGCGCATATTACAACGTTACAACACTTACCTAACTGCGAAGCTGAAGTATTTCATTTACTATTGACGCTAGATATTGACGCTAGATGTTGCTCCATGAAATTCTTACCTACAGTTGAGCAAATTCGCTTCGATAGGTACATGGTCGATTAGCCCGGGTGGTTAAGACGTCTGGGCATCCCTGCCACCACCTGCCACCGCGGGTTCGAGGCTCGCAAAAGACGGACAAATATATTTTGTATTTCCTACTATTGTATATGCCTCTCTATCGCTTGTTACGCGCTCTCGCTTGCACACATACCTAGGTTCAGATGGAACGTGACGTGAACGTGACACTTCTTCGTGCGTGCAGCCGGTGTTCATCAAAATATAAGACGTGACGTCATCACGTCAAAAAAAAACAAAAAACTTTTGTGGGACTCGAACCCATGGTCAAAAAATACAAACCCTACACCATACCAATGCGCCACGAAATCACTTGGACCCCCTAACGAAAATCGGGTTCAGTAGGTTCGCTAGGAGTGCCGGAGGCGGAGCCAGACGAAATTTAAATTTCCCGCCATAGATTATGGATATGTGCGCCCCGGTCGCCAAGTAAAGGTGTTTTTTTTTTTATAGAAATGAAGATGTTAAATATAAGTGGAGTAACTAAATATTGATTACTATGATATAATATGAGTGGTAGAAAATATAATTTATGGCAACATTGTTTAATTCGGGTTTCAATGATAAGAAAAGACTTGGCTCTGCATGGGATCTTACAACTTTTTACGGTGGAAAGGTTGCGTGCGAGACCACGTCTTATAAATTGATGAACACCGGCTGCACCCACGAAAAAGTGTCACGTTCCATCTGAGCCTGTGTGTGCAAGCGAGAGCGCGTAACAAGCGATAGAGAGGCACAATCGGCCCAAGCGTCGGCTTGAAAGTACCAGGGCGGCAGAGATTGAAAGGAGGTTACTCGTACCATAATATATCAAGCGATAGAGAGGCACAATCGGCCCAAGCGTCGGCTTGATAGTACCAGGGCGGCAGAGATTGAAAGGAGGTTACTCGTACCATAATATATGGCCGGTCGGAAAAGATTTCAAATTTACAATATTCATGAAACAAGGGTCCGAATACTGTGTGTGCAAGCGAGAGCGGCACAATCGGCCCAAGCGTCGGCTTGAAAGTACCAGGGCGGCAGAGATTGAAAGGAGGTTACTCGTACCATAATATATGGCCGGTCGGAAAAGATTTCAAATCTATAATATAAAATCGAAAAACCAGAACGAGATAAACAAAACGAGACAGAGCGGGATGGCGCTCTACGAAACTTTCGGACACTGTTTCTCCCAAACGACGCACTATTTCTTGTGAATTTGTATGTAACTCTATTTCTTAACCTCGGGAATCGTGAAAAACTTGAGAAAATATGATATTGGTTGTGTAATTTTTGTATTTTGACGACTTGTATATACATATAAATCGCGCTTCGCGAGTAACATGACTACGCGTTTAGGTGCCATACTGAATTAAGGTTCGAACCGGTACTCAATTCCGAATAGGTAATCCGCAAAAATAAAATTTTAAAGTTATTGAAATATGATATGAAATGTAAACAAACACGCAAATGTAAATAAACAAACCGAATTGACAAGACAAGATATCAGTTAGATTCATATAATGGAATGCCGCGTAGAGATGCCTGGTTAGGGGAAAGATAATTAACGAAACGTTCGAAATTTAAAAGTTCCGCTGATAGGTGGCGTGGTCGTTGGCCGCAAAGAAAAACTTTCAAATGTATTTCGGAAGAAATATAAATCGCGCGCAACCCCTCTGTCCTTGATACCTCGGAATGCACATTGTTTAAGAAACTTACCGAAATTTATTGGATGGAGCACAGCCCCTGACGAGGGGTCTGTCTCCACCCGTTGAACATGCACTAAAAATGGAGCCCGATCATGAGCCCTATATGTGAGAGGGGGAGTCACTACAGCAGGAGTTTTTTGTGGAGTGATGGCAACACTTTCTGTTGACTTTACTGTATGACAGGAGGTCGTCTCGGAGTCAGAGCTGGTGGCCTGCGCTTACGGTGGCCTGTTTACGCCATTTCATTTTGCCACCTGTCAATCCCTGTACTTGTTGGGTTGAATCTTCAATGGTGACATACTCCGCTACGGGCAAATCTGTTGCCGAAAGAGTAACAATATCTGAACCAGTAATAAGAGGGTTGGGGCCTAGTTGCGAATCATACATCGGCGGAATACTAGACCCAAAGACATTAAACCCCCTTTTAATCTCTTTGACTAGACCGAATATCGGGAGGGTCGGGCGGTTTTTTTACCTCCAGCACCATTCTACTTATGTATTTAAGCTACTTACTTACGATTTTTACACTTATAAAATAATATTTTTAACTGCTTTAATTAACTGATTTAATGCTTTTTTCGTAAATATTTTCTATGAGAAAATTCGGAATTTCGAAGAAACAAGTGCAACCGTCAGTCCGTCAACCGTCCGTCCCCCACCTACCAAACTAAACGAACCAAACAATAGATCAATGGAGCTGGTACCTCGGACAAACTATTGCATTTTGAGCAAATCAATAATTATAATAAGTAAATTGACACACGTCACATTATTTTCTGACCAAAGAGAATATAACCACTTTTCTGACATTAAGCTTTTTCTCATATGACCTATTGATTTATTCTTGCTTTCATAAATAAATAATTATTTTCATACATAATTATCATTATCCAAGTTCATAAACATGTTATCTGCGGCAAAAGTAAAAATCCATGGAATGCAAGACGACAGATGGGTGATCAAAGATAAAATATCGCAATATCGAGGCGTCATCACATTATATGGTAAGCAGACGTTAATCGTGCTTAGAGCTCCGTAGGTTGGGTAAGTAGGTACATTAAATTGCATCCCTTATCCCTTCCCTTATCCCTCCTCCTCCTATTTGCCTTCGCCAAACCAGCCATACTCTCGCGGAACACTCCTTTGTAGTGGACAGAAGAGTTCTTCGAACTGCACGATTCTCTACATCGTTCTTGTGCCGCACTGCAAAGGTGTGGAACGGGCTTCCGGGGAGTATCTTTCCCCACTCTTACAATACACGGATCTTCAAATCGCGGGTTAATAGCCTTTCCCCAGCGACATTAGTCCACCTCCTAGCCGGGCTGGCACCTCCTCGGGGGTGAAATTGGCTGCGCCTGAGGCTTCGACCTCGGGCTTCTGTCCGTATACGTTGTGCGCCTGACCTCTTGGGTTTTGCTGGCATTGGGGAGAAAATACAATACTTGTTCATGTGTTAGAATTGCACTTGACTAGTTCCTTTCATCTAAAGCCTCGTTTCATGCAAGGTTCCAATCTGTCCACACAATTTTTCTAGAGAGGGACCGACAAATCTTCGATGGCGATATTACGAAGACAAAGAAACGTTTCTCGCGGGATATCAAACAGATGCGCAAGGATATCACGTTGAAACGAGAAGAGCTGATAACTGCAGTGTATGGCGACAAACAGTTCCTGAGGAATGCCTTGCAAGATCATCGGCGGCTTCAACTCGCTTACATGAACAGCCAGGCTGAAGTAAGACGTCCAAGCGACCTTTTCTTAACTATCCAATCGTGAACAGAGGATGATTGGGGTTGCGACTTGGGCTAGGTTAGGTTAATACACGTACCTGTATTTTAATATAAAATCAAATTTAGGTGAAGAATAATCTTTTCCTTACATTGCCTTGCTATGAATAAGGAATAGCTGGCCCGAGTTGACACCACCGCACTGAATGATCAACAGCTCTTCTCAGGTACTTACTTATGTCAGACAGAATATAGAAGATATATAAGATGAACATTCATTGTGAGATTTTTAGGGTTCAGTAGCCTCGGGCTACTACGCAAGAAAACTATTACTTCTCAACAGCTTTATAGAGGAAGTTGTATTCTTCTGAGCGCGAATGATCTAACGGGCGCGCGGGTGCGAGGTGTGGTGTGACGCCGGGAAGTGCGGGCAGCGGCGATGCACAAGTAGGAAATGTCTACGGAATCCTCGATGTGTGAACAAAGTTCGAACTTAACAGACTTTTTATTTGCGGTATTTGCCATAAATAGTTCAATGTTGCAGAAAGTCGTCGAATGCATTTACCAAGACAATTTTAATAAAAGAAAACAACTGGATCGTATTCACTATATCAAGAAGAAAAAATCCGATACATTTAGACAACTGCAGGTCAGTTTTAAACATTATCATATAACTTATGGTTTGTTCCAAAAGCGGGAAAACATCTGTAGAATCTACGTGTACAACCATTGATGAGCACATCGATAGACTAGACTAGAAGACACTCCACTCTATAGAACAAAACAGGCAGGTAAGCATTGTATAAGGTTTGTTCGATGTTGCTATAAATAACGTATTGAACTTGTGTTCGAATGACACGGAAGGTAGGTCGAAGCAACGTAAGCAACAAGCAATAATATAATAATACAGACATTGTACTGTGTATGTCGTAAAAGGCGACCAAGGGATATGACTCCCTTCTTATATTACTAGGTGGTAGGGTTTAACCCGCCCGGGTTGGTACCACCGCACTGAATGAAAGGTCGGTCCAAACGGCTATGTAAATAGTTTGTGTTTTCCGTCCAGTTCAGTGTAGCCGGCACGACCGAAGGGAAGCACTGACGTGGCACCAAGTTCACCCGGTGTTATGGGCTGACATCACGGATGTTGTAGGTGATGAAGCCAACCGTGTCAGTTTTCATAAAAAAAAAATACATTATTGACACTTTATCTGACGACGACCATAATATGTCGAAATATTATAAAAACATTGTGTTTTTTTAATAATGTAAATAATAAATATATATAAAAAATAACTAAAACCAAATATTGGTACTCATTAAAAAGTATTTAATTCATAATAATAATACAGAAAATTTATTAATTTTAGCGAGTTTTTTCTTGATTTGAGATAGATTTAATTGCCCAAAAACATTTACAAAAAACAAAGACATATAAGATGAGGTGTAAAGGTGGACTTCACTTACAGGATACATTTCTTGTAGACAATTAACCTTTGTATATTTTTATTAGAAAAATGCAAAGCGAAAATCATTGGAAAAAATACATCACGGCCAGGATTCGAACCTGGGTCTTTGGCTTGAGCCGCCAACGCGATAACCAACTACAGCCAGGTGGCGTCAAGCCTCAAGCCAAAGACCCAGGTTCGAATCCTGGCCGGGATGTATTTTTTCCAATGATTTTCGCTTTGCATTTTTCTAATAAAAATATACATAAAGCGAGTACGTGCTTAGTACTAACATATAAACATAAAAAATTAACCTTTGGATGTTTGAGAGTCGTATGTGTAGAGTAGTGAAATAGTAGCAACTAGTATACATTGATTCTGCTCTCTTTATTTTAATTAAGTATGTAGTAGTCATTTTAAATACCTAACTACAATGGCCTTAATTATAAGGTGTGGTTTTGTCGCTCAGCTGGAGTCCGCTGAGCTGAGAGATCGGATCGTGTTTGAAAAGACGGGCAAACTGCCCGCAGAGCTACGCGAGCAAACTGTCTCCAACTACGTACAGTGCGCCAACGTCAAGAAGAATGCCGCTCTCGCCATCAAGACCATGTACACCAAGATTCTTGACATTCTCAAACAGGTCGCTACGCTACAATATAGTTTAGTACAGTATAGTTTTGGGGGGTAGCGTTGTTCGCGTCCGTGACACCTTATAAGTCACACCAGTCCATAAGTCACACGTGCCTCCTGGGTGGTACCAAATGAACAACAAAATACTTTGTGGTAGACAGGTATTCCACCGTGTCGTCCGGGTGGGTACCACAAGGTGTTGGTGTAAACACTCCTGATGCAGCTTGCTGCACTTGGAGGTCAGCCGACACCGAGCCGGTCAGGTGGACTTGCGTAGAGGATCGACGGGTCGGAGTCGTAGATGCTGTCCTCACTCACTTTTCTGAGCACACAGTTACTGTCCGGGAGTCGCGAAGGTCAGGGAGACCCAGAGAAACAGGGTACCGCAGCCTGCCCGCCGAGACTAGCTTAGCCCTAGTCGTGTCAGTAGGGGGCCCGAACCTCGCGACATTTACTCTTCTTGACGGAGACTCAAATCTGCCAGCCTGCGGACTCCACCGACCTCAACATTCCTGAGTACACTCTGTTCCAACGTTTTATACCCAAGAGCGGTGTCTGCTTGTATGGTCGATCTGACGTCTCCGTCAAGAGACTTTGCCATGTTGAAGACTCCAGCTTCCCCGTGATATGGGTCCGTGTGAATCTACCACATGTGGTTAGAATTTATGCGGGCCTATATCGCTCACCTAACCTGGGTGTCAACGAATCGACCTCATTCTTTGAGCACCTTAGCAGTGTGACGGACAATTTGCTTAGTGAGCTTCCAACGGCCGAAATTGTGATGATGGGCGACTTCAATGTCAAACAAAAGGAATGGCTTGGGTCCCCCGTCACCGATCACTCCGGCCGGGAAGCTTACAACTTGGCTATACCTCACGGATTGACACAGTTGGTTTCAGGATATACGCGTATACCTGACAATCCTGCGCATAAGCCCAGCTTTTTGGACCTTGTGCTGACTTCTGAACCTACAGGATACAGAGTTAGTGTCAGGGCTCCCCTTGGGAGCTCTGATCACTGTCTCGTGTCCTGTAATGTGCCGAATGTGTATTACGCGGAATCACGCGAGCCTAGTACACGCACAGTCTGGCACTACAAGTCGGCGCAATGGGAGGAATTCCGATCTTTTCTTGGAACTTTCCCTTGGAGGTAGGTATGCTTTGCCTCAGCGGACCCATCAAAGTGCGCCGTGTCTATTGCCGAGCTGATACAACAGGGTATGGAATATTTTGTTCCGTCTTCTGTTGTGCCGGTGGGCGGTAGACACAAGCCCTGGTTCAACCGCCAATACCGCCTTGCGGTAGAGGCGAAGAATCAGGCCTTCAGGCAATGGCTGTGCGCCCGTACTGCTGAGGCAAGACGCACACTTAATGCCTCCAGGTCTTGCAAGCGAACGCTCAATGTGGCCAAGTACAAGCACGACCATAAAATTGGCGAGAGGCTAGTCCGCTGTCCAACCGGCAGCCGAGCATTCTGGTCTCTCGCCAACTCTATTGGTCGAAACTTTTGTCGCTCTGCTACACCACCGCTGGAACGTCCTGATGGATCACTCGCTATCCTCGCGAAGGAGAAGGCGAACCTTTTTCCTCACCTTTTCGCGTCCAACTCAAATCTGGATGACCAGGGTGCAACCCCTCCCTTGATACCACACTGTGGGATTTCGATGTTGGAGCCAAGGATGCACTCTGGACAGGTCTACAAGTGCCTGAAGACGTTGGACACTTCGAAGAGTAGTGGTCCTGATGGCATTCCAGCCATAGTGCTCAAGATTTGTGCCCCTGAGTTGACACCAATCATCTCCCGCCTTTTCCGTCTCTCCTTCGCCCGTGGGATTGTACCCTCTTGCTGGAAAAGAGCCTCGGTCCAGCCGGTTCCAAAGAAGGGAGACTCCGCGAACCCCTCCAACTATCGGCCCATTGCGATAACTTCACTATCATGTAAAGTTATGGAGCGCCTTATTAACACCCAGCTCCTAACGTACTTAGAAGCAAATAAACTCCTGGATGACAAGCAGTACGGATTCCGGAAAGCGCGGTCAACAGGAGATCTTCTAACGTACGTTACGCATATATGGGCCGAAAGATTGGACAAGTTTGGGGAGTCGCTGGCAGTCGCCCTGGATATCTCCAAGGCTTTCGACCGCGTTTGGCACCGAGGCCTTCTAGGCAAGCTTCCGTCCTTCGGCATTCCACCCAAACTCTGCACCTGGATCGCCAGCTTTTTGGCGGGTCGTTCCATATTCGTTACCATCGATGGCTCGAAATCGGACGACTTTCCAACGCTAACGCTGGTGTTCCGCAGGTCTCTGTGTTGTCGCCTACGCTTTTCTTAATGTTTATAAACGATCTACTGTCCTTGGGCATGATACACAGCTATGCAGACGACAGCACGGAGCACGAGGGATATGTTAAGGACAGGAAGAGTAGAGATTCGCGGCACAGGGAGGCTCAACGCTCAGTTGTTGATAAGGTCGATAACGTTCTCGGAAAAGTAGCTATATGGGGCCAGGAGAACCTTGTCGCCTTCAACGTTAGCAAGACTCAGTGCTGCGCATTATCTGCTAAGGTCAATCCCTTTCCTTTCCAAACTAGTTTCCAAGGCAGCGTCGTACCTGTCTCGGAACACCTGGACCTCATGGGCACCACTATTTCCAAAGACGTGGGTTTCCGGCAACTAATCGAGTCTAAGGCCAAAACTGCATCCAGAAAATTGGGAATACTTTTCCGCAATCGGCGGTTCTTCTCACCGGCACAACTATTCCTGTTGTACAAAACACAGATTAGGCCGGTGATGGAGTACTGCAGTCACATCTGGGAGGGTAGTCCTCATTATCTGCTAGCATCCTTGGACTCGATACAGCGCCGAGCCATCCGTCTTGTTGGTGACCCGAAACTTACAGATGGTCTGGAGTCCCTGAGTCACAGACGATTTGTGGGTTCGCTTAGTCTGTTTTACAGATACTATCACGGACGCTGCACTGCGGAACTAGCATCCCTTATTCCCTGCCACCCGTCCTATCTCCGTATGACTCGTCGCAGGGAGACTCAGCACCCTTTGTTTTTGACATTGGGCTTTTGAGAACCCATCGGTTTTCGAAATCGTTTCTTTGTCGCATCGCTAGAGTGTGGAACTGTCTTCCGGCGAGTGTATTTCCTGAATCCTTTAACCTGGGTGTCTTCAAGCGTCGTATTAACGGGCTAGACAGCCTAGCAACAGTCCGCAAATCTGCTGCCATGGCACCTAACTGAGCGTGGTTTCGCGAGGAGAGGTGATTTTGGCTCTGTCGACTGCACCATTGGTCTCTCGGCACAGCCACCCATGCTCGTTTACATAAAAAAAAGAGTTCATTGTTGTCACTGTACAGTACATAACATAACATAATGACAGCCAAGTTTCTTCGGTGGTCACTAATATGTGACGGCGTATATTTGATTGTAATCTATACTTACCTGCTTTAATATTAGGTCCTCACCTATGAAATTGGCGTTTTATATAGAAAAAATCAAACAATTTTTTTTTATGAAAAATATAATTTTTTTTAATCAATGTATTGGCCATTATTATCAATGCACTTTTGCCATTTTACTGAAAGTTCGTTGATGCCTCTGCTATAAAAATCCTGGGGATGGGAATCGATCAACTCTTTAAAGGCGTTTTTCGCTGCCTCATCGGATTTGAAATTTTTCCCCTGCAAAAAGTTATCAAAATTTCGGAAAAAAATGGAAACCAGTTTGAGCAAGGTCTGGTGAATATGGTGGGTGACGGAGAGTTTGCAGTCGTAACTCCCGTAGTTTTGAGACGGTCTATTGTGCGGTGTGTGGGCGAGCTTTGTCGTGAAGAAGGAGTGGACTAGAGCAATTGACAAGTCTCGATTGTTTGACAGCGAGCTTATCCATCATTATTTTCAATTCTTCACAGTACACATCTGCAGTAATTGTTGCGCCAGGTATCAAGAAGCTGTAATGAATAATGCCGGCACAGGTCCACCATACAGTGACAAGCAACTTCTTTTGACTCAATTTGCGTTTGGGACATGGTTTGGCTGCCTCCCCTGTGTCCAACCAGTGTGACGGACGTTTTCGATTGTCATCCAGGATCCACTTTTCATCACAAGTGACAATCCGATTCAGAATCCCCTCATTTCTGTGCCTATTCAACAAGTTAAGACAAGCTTCGACGCGATTTTGTTGTTGTTGTTCAGTGAATTCATACGGTACCCACTTTCCGAGCTTTTTTATCTTTCCAATTTGACGTAAATGAATCAGTATCGTTTTATCTCTTACATTGAAGGCTGCTGCTAATTCCGACGTGGTTTGTGATGAATCTGATTCAACTATGGCTTTCAATTCATCGTTATCGACTTTCGTCTCCGGTCGGCCATGGGGCTCATCATTGAGATGAAAATTTCCAGAACGGAAGCGATGAAACCAAAAACGCACAGTGCGTTCACTTGCGGTACCTGGTCCATACACTTCGATGGTATTGCGTGCCGTCTGTGCTGCGTTGGTGCCGCGACGGAATTCATATTCGAAAATAACACGCAATTTAGATTTTTCCATGGTCACAGAATCAGCGATGTAAAAAAAAACCGAACGGTGGGAAAACAAACGAACAACTGATTTTGAAAAAAGAATAATTTGCCTTTATAACAGAAAATATTTGAATTTGGAATTCCTACGCAAAAACAGGTTAGCCACGTTCAAAGTGGCCAGTTTGTAGAAACGCCAATTTCATAGGTAAGCACCTAATATTATAAACTCCTTTGAAGGTAGAAATTTGTCTTAGTGACATTGTTACATTTATTGTTGGTGTTTATTAGCGTTCGGACTTCGAACACAGAAAGCATGGGAGGGCAGAGATGTTTGAGACTCCGCTTTGATATTACATTTAAAATATGACTTTCTTACTAAGTACCTACTGCTCTGCTTTACAGAAATCAGTATTGACTGTGACTAGAACATACTTTTGCTTCGCAGGATTCGTCGTACTTCACGGTAGTATTGGAAGCACTGAAGGTGGACTGTCGCGCTCAAGGGAAGTGCTTGATAGGCGCTACCGAAATGGGACAACTGGCGAAAGAGTATCTGGATGACCACAAGTTCGAGTACAACCGTTTAGAGGAACAAATCAAGATTAACATGAAGGAAAGGGACAGGACTCTGAAGATTGTTCGAAAAGAAGTTCAGTCACTGACGAACTCGTTCCCTAATCTTATTTCAAAGGATGTGGGTATTTCAAACTATAAAATGATCGTATTTCTATAAATCATCTATAGATTGTTTGTTCATGTAGCCAGGCGGTAAGGGGTCTTATTTCGTGTCTGCGTTACGAGATGCATCTTCAGCATGCATCAGATATCCGTCAGCGTGCTCTATATTCATAGTTAACGTTGCTTTTCTCGGTTCTGTGAAACTGTAAGGCTTCAAATGAATGAACAATGACTTTAGGAGGCAGAGAATCTGGACGACCTGTACACTGACTTCGACCAGGGCAGCATACATTCTGTTCACTGGGAACTGGAGGATGTCCTTGCCACTTGTAAAAACTTGCAGAGAGAAACCCTCGTCTCCTCATTTGAAGCGATTTTACTCAGGTTGGTGGTGGTTTGTCAAGAACAGGTTAGTTGCAAGTACATATTAAACTTAGTAAAGGTTAAAAAAAAAGGAAACTATATGCTTATACTTATGCATCTCTTATGCCATATGCATCTCTGGCATCTCTTTAATAGATTATTCAATTGGGGTCTTGTTTTTTTATGTCAGTATCATTTTTATTTAACAATTTAAATAAAAAATACTGTGGGTTGCCGTGGTAGGTAGGTACTACCGGTTTTACTGCTAGACTACCTAAAATAGCATTTTTTTACCCGTGTTACTAATGAACGTTTTGGTTAGGTCATTATTTGTTACCCGTGGTGCTACTGAAAAAAAAAAATGTTTGAGTGCCTGGACTCACGGGCGATACTAGGTGTAAACATCTGCGTGCAGCGTTCCCGTAACTCGTTAATATTATCTATCGGTATCGTTATCTTTATCTGGTAGACTGCAAGGAATTTTACGTAGAGTTGTCTACGTTACTTTCGAAAAAACTTATCACGACTTTAATTAGGTTTTTGATAATTAAGGTACCTATATGAAAAATCGCAACTTCATGACGGCCAGTTTTGGTCTCCGAAATGAGAGATGACATGACCTGGTTTACAACGATTGTTGACAAGGCAATCGTTGATGTTTTCAGAATCCATAACGAGCTATAAATGTTATAAATTGACAGACTGAAGGAGCAAAACTATCAGAGCGACCGGCTGACGAGTCAACTTCTATCAAACAGCATGAAGCGAGATGCTCTCATCGAGGACCGGAAGCATCGCCTGCTCATTCTAGACCATATGAAGAATATCGGCCAAGAGGTTACCAGCAAGTGAGATATCAATATAATTACTACATTCAGTTTTTTACCGTTGTTAATAAAGTTCATAGTAATTTTCAGACATAAAAAATTTGGAGGTCTTTATTGTTTTGATTTTTTTATTTACTTACGTATATAACAGCTATTGCTCCGAGATGGTTAATCTGTTCGGAATAATTCGTTTCCTGGTTTTCGTATCCGTACTAAGCCTACGTCGTCTGTCCGTCTGACTGATCGTCTGACTGCACGCTGGGTTGAGTACTGCGGCGTTCCGTTAAAAGCCCCAGAATGCTTCGTGCTTCTGCACGGAACACTGGAGTTGGTCTCGCAGGGGTTGTGGTTTAGCGTTGATTCCCTGGTGCTTCCGTACTTGTGTAGTTAAAGCACCTAACACGGGAATAAGTAGCGAAAGCTGCGAGTGGTGAGCCACTTAGAGCTCCGTAACCAATGTGGAGAATTGGTAGACATGCGAATAATGTAGATCGGTATGTCGGTGCAACACACACTTATATGTGGATGTGGGATGGATTTCTCACGAGCTAATGACGCTGACGTAAGTCTGTCATTCGAGACCGGTGGATCCCCGGTACACATTAGGTGGTGGTCATATGCACTTCCACGCATATACATAGCTGGGGAAAACAAAAGCCTTTGGGCTAGTACAAAACGCTGAGGCCCTGGGCACAGGTTGTGGTTGGATAGGGTGCTGACCCCAGTGGCAGTGAAGGCTTCACCCCCGGCTCTCGACTTCGGTCGGGGGTTCCTTCGGGTGGACGGGTGGTGGCTCGAATCGGCTGGGGAAAGGTCGCAACCTGTGTTTCCCATGGGATTTTTTCGGAAGAACGGATGTTCGACAGAGCAGCTATGGGGTCTCGATCTGGCATACATGATCACTGCACTCGCAAGAGTGCAGGTTGTAGACGTCTGGTTTTTGTAGCCGAAAGGCATGATACGTCATTGCCGAAAGGCTGGTATTTCTGGACGTCTATAAACAAAACGTAAATCAATAAACGATAGTAAAAGAGTGACTGATCGTCTGTCTGACTGTCAGTCTGTCTGGCTGTCCGTCTCTCTTACCTTCAAAAAAAGGCCAACAGTGGAATCGGTCGGCCACCCATCCAAAGTCTGCAGAAACGGCAAAACAGCGGTGACGGGAATGACACGTGAACATGTTCACACTTAGCCGGTTTTTTAAAGTCGGTTCAATATATTTTCTTATCATTTTCTTGTGTTTTTTTTGTTTAGGGAAAAATCGTGCCACTTTGGGTGAACCAAAGACTGTGAGACGAACAACCAACAGTCTATGAACCTAAAGCACCACTTTCCAATAAAATATAATACTTTATTCAATGTAGATACTTTATATCTGATACTTTATATATACTTCATATCAATGTTTTTGTTCGTCTTAGGTATATCACAGATAAGAAAACGTTACGTGACCAAATAGCGGCCGAGAACAAAGAAGAAGAAAGACTTACCAAAGCTCGTGACGAAAAAGGAAAGATCATCGTAGAGATACGCACAGCCTTGCAGCATCTTTCACATCTTCTAACTGATGTCGGTGCGTTATGGAATCACTATTCGATCTTCCTTTAAAAGAAGCTTATATTTAAGTAGCTCTTCCCGCGGCTTGGCTTCAGGGCAAAATATCATTTAACCATTCTTAGATGCACCACAAATCATGAATGAAGACATGCGAATCGATTGAGTAGTTCCAGACCGAACATAGTATCGACGATGGCACATAATCCTTCCTTCCTTCCTTACCTATAATAAAATCCAACGTCTGCTTTCTGTCTGAGTGTCTGTCTGTCCGATTATAACTCGAGAACCACTGAACCGATTTTAATAAAACAAAATTCTACGGATAGCTTGATTCTTCCCATCAACTATAGGCTACTTACTATCACGCTAAACGGCTTATGAGGTTAGCAGTGAAGTGAAATATGAGAGCGGGCGGAGCCGCGGGCACAGCTTGTATGTACCTATAATAAAATCCAACGTCTGCTTTCTGTCTGAGTGTCTGTCTGTCCGCTTATAACTCGAGAACCACTGAACCGATTTTAATAAAAAGAAAATCTACGGATAGCTTGATTCTTCCCATCAACTATAGGCTACTTACTATCACGCTAAATGGCTTATGAGGTTAGCAGTGAAGTGAAATGTGAGAGCGGGCGGAGCCGCGGGCACAGCTTGTGCTATATATAACGCATAGTGCCACTATATTCAATATACAGTTAGATAATATGCCGAAAATACAGAGAACATTTTATACGCGAGCAGGATTTGAAACTACATGGACATTACTGTCGCCATAGGATCGGGGAAAATTAATGTTCTCTTACTTTTAAATGGTGGTTGGTGGATTAAATGGTTAAGGGATTAAATACTTAATCTAATGTTTGTGTAATACTTTCCCCAGCCATAGACTGGGATGCGCGAACTCGCTTTTTTTTTTTAACTTTTTGCTTTTTGACATTGAAAATGTCTTTTGGTTCGTTCCAGTATAGGCCCCGATTTCACGAAAAAGTGCGATCCCCTTATATCTCGGAGAGTTTTGAAGATATGATATTCAAAAAAGGCTCAAAAGACGCGTATTCATAAGAGCTGTAAGGTGCAAAAAGAAAGTAAAAAGGAAAAAAGTTTTGGCCGAAATAGTGAAAAAAAAAAGGATTTTTTCGGATTTTTTTATTTTGGCGCTCGATATTTTGGAAACGAAGAATGATATCAAACTTTTAGAAAAATTCCTCTGGACAATTTTGTCAGCTACAATTTGAGCCTAAAACAAAGACGACCGGGTTAAGGGTTTGCCCTGTAGCTCAACCTTTTTGAAAAAATAAATTCACAGATTTCGTGCCTCACACGACTATCGAGCACATTGGAAATGAATCTACGGAATTCGAAAAAATATTGTCGCTGAGCGACACGAGAAAGTCGGGATAAGGAAGTTGGGTTAGGTTAGTTGGGGTCTGATGATGGAGCCGGAAGGAAGCCATAGGAACTCCTAAACTACACATGATAAGTCCGTCGTTTTTGGGCTCGTTGGATTTGTCGTCGCAAGTACTCTTGTCATATATGATGTCGACTTGGTATGGACTATGACTAATATTGACATAATATTTCGAATTACCCATTACCTATGAATTATTATTTATTCATATTTAAATGTCTAAATACTTTTCCCTCGAATCCACATCTAACTAAAGCCTTATATTCACTAGGGAACAATCCTTAAGCGGGAGAGATAGGTATAATGTGTTTTTGCGTATTCTTCAATATTGTTTTTTTTTTATTACAATTACATTTTATTTAAATTAATCAAAATAACCTAATACAATAAAATTAAACTAAAATAACTTATAAACTAAACCTAAAAAATAAATAAATAAATAAAAATTAAAACTAGGTACCTATAAATAATATATTTCATTTAAATTTGACAGAATCGCTGGACCGGTGCAAGTGCCAAGTACGCACGCCGCGTTACACCTCTGAATCTCAATGGCGATTCGCCGAACAAAGAAAGCTTTGGCACGGCGGTCACCAGATTTATCTACTAAAAGTTTTCCCAGTTGTTTTGGTCTGATTGAGACATCGACTTGTTTCATACTAATGGGCCTTCGGCCTCGTCTTTGGTGACTTTGTTCTTGAAACTCTTTCATTTATTCGTACCGTCGCGTCGATCGCACGAGAAAGAAGCCACGAGCAAAGGCTATTTATTAATATTTCAATTAAAATGAGGTGCATTGCTAGCCGAGTATTTATTTTGTATTTTTAATAAACGACGTTTTTTGGTGTGCATAATACAGGTGCAGTGACACGAGGGCCGACTCGCCGTCAAGAGCCACCTGCGGCGGTCGAGTACGCACTTGAAGACACACTGCAAGCAATTCCAGTACTCGAGGAAGACTGTAAGTGCGATAATCATCATGATCGTCGTTGTCATCATCATCACCATCATCATCACCATAATCTTTGTCATCGTCGACGTCATTGTCATCATGGTCATCATTGGTAATCGCCATAGACTTATACCTAATTACTTTTCACTGTAAGACGATGACTCCATGATGCATTATCTTTGTTATCTTTTTCCTTAGCTACTTTCAACTAACACTTCGTCTTCCGGATAACCTGCCGACGCTGCCCCTTACAGTCAATATTCTCCACTGATTTACAATTTTGAGAGAGTATATTATTAGTATATTGCTTAGATTAGTCATTGTTTGTTGTGATCAATAATCACGCTCAAATATTTTTTTCGTTTAAATAACCAGCATATCTCATATAGAAAAAATCTACTTAGTTGTAGGTGATGTAGCCATCCGTGTCAGTTTACATTTTTTTTATGGAAACTGACACGGTTGGCTACATCACCTACAACGTCCGTGATGTCAGCCCATAATACCGGGTGAACTAGGTGCCATGTCAGTGCTTCCCCCTTTGATCGTGCCGACTACACTGAACTGGTCGGAAAACACAAACTATTTACATAGCCGTTTCGACCTACGTTTCATTCAGTGCGACGGTACCAACCCGGGCGGGTTAAACCCTACCAACAAGTAAGATTAGGAGGGAAGGGACCTACAGTTTTACGAGGAATCCGAACCGGGGCAGCCTTCAACGGTCAGCGGTCACCCATCCAAGTACTGACCGCACCCAGCGTTGCTTAACATTCAATAGCGACAGTTGACTGTCTGCACCACTGAGCTATCGAGGCTGACAAATAATTTTCTTACTTAAATTTTTGGGAATACATAAAAAAAGGATTTTAAAGAATGACATTTGTAAAGCACGTGGCCTGTGTCCTCAACACAGGTTGCGAAGTGAAAAGAGCAAATTTTGAGCCTGGCATATTATCATATCTTTATCTCTTATTACGAAGGCTAGAGAATTTTCAGAAGATGGCGGATAGCGTGATGCGGACTATATAAGAAAAAACTAAATATAGTTTACAAAATATAAAATTTTTGATGTCATAATGAGAATGTTTGGTTTCAGTCGACAAACTGATCTTAACGTCGAAACAAAAGGTCGCCATGCTTGTGAACGCCGTGGCCCGTGTCGAAGTCAATCCGGCAGTCAAGTACACTGCTCGTAACTTCTACCAGGGCATCCTGATGAGGACCATGCGCGACAATTACAAGGAGGAGGCGGTCGCAGAGGGCGGTAAGTTCATCCTTGTTATAGGTACTTCATCATCACACCTAGCACAATTAATTGTGCTGTGCACATCTACGATATGCACGGAACTCAGATGGGTTTTAACTACAGGCCACTTTCATGTGTGACAGACAACTTGGTCCACTGAGCGACCCATTCCTGATGTAACCGCGAAATTCCAGATGATCTCGCAGCATGTGATCCAACGTAGCTACCCAAAATAACTATATGCTTTTTTGATGATCTTACCCACGATCATAATGCCATTTATAGGATAGAAGTTTGAGTTTGCCTATTTCAAAATAGTGGCACCTACCTACCAGTTAATATTTCTTCTATTAGGGAAGATGAGCATTAAAATTTTAATGGCGGAAAAAATAAACCGAAAAATTAGATGAAAAACGCCGAAAGAATTATCGCGATAGGCATTAAATTGAATTTTTTTAAAATGTTTAAAGTTGAATATCTTGAGCGCTCTCTAAACAAATTGTGAATCAATCAAAGGTTTCCAATTTTTTGGAAACCTTTCCGAATACACTTCCATTTTTGGAAGCTTATTTAAATCACACATTGTGATATAGGTACGCCTCCATGGTTGGAAACTTATCACAAATTTTGATTTAAATGAGCTTCTAATATGAAACGGTAATCGGAAAGGTTTCTAATCACAACTGAAGTCTCAGTTTTTAAGCCAGTTTCAGGAATATAATATAAGAGGTAGGGACGTTGGACTATCTTATGCTTGCACGGGAACACACGTCGCCGAGCTAGAACGGTTGGCTACATCACCTACAACATCTGTGATGTCAGCCCATAACACCGGATGAACTTGGTGCCACGTCAGTGCTTCCCTTCGGCCGTGCCGGCTACACTGAACTGAACGGAAAACACAAACTATTTCCATAGCCGTTTCGACCGACCTTTCATTCAGTGCGGTGGTACCAACCCGAGCGGGTTAAACCCTACCATCTAGTAATCTAAGAAGGGAGTCATATCCCTTAGCTTGCGGGGAGCGGAGGCGACGACGCTATTGGCGAATGAGAGCTAAGCGAAAAAAGTGTAAGTCTTCGATCGACTTTTGCTACAGCACCATGGAGAATAGAGACTATTCTCCATGGTACTGTAGCAAAAGTGTCGCGTCGGTCGAAGACTTGTTTCAACCCGTGTATTGAAAAGTGATTTGACGATTGTCGACTTGGTCGAATTTTGTAAATTTAATTGGTCGATTTTGTCAACTTTTGTCGGCTTTTGTTAACTTGTCAACTTTGACGAATGTGGTCAACTTTTGTAGATTTTTGTCAGCTTTTATTCACTTCCGTCGACTTCTGTCAACTTTTGTCCACTTTAGTCAATTTCTGTCGACTTTTGTCAACTTTTGTCATATTTGGTAACTTTTGTCGACTTTTATTTACTTTTACCGACTTTGGTAAACCTTTGTCAAGTTTTGTCAACTTTGACAACTTTTGTCGACTTCTGTCGACTTCTGTCGACTTTTGTCAACTTTTGTCGACTTTTGACGACTTTTGTCAATTTTTGTCAACTTTGGTAAACTTTGGTCGACAATAGTTGATTTTTTTTACAAAAGTTGACAAAAATCGGCAGAAGTCGACAGAAGTCGACAAAAGTCGATAAAAGTGGAAAAAATCTACAAAAGTTGACAAAATTCGCAAGTTGACGAAAGTTAACAAAAGTAGAAAAGAGTGTAAAAAAATTGACGAGAGGCGTAAGATTACTTGATTACTTGATTACAAACATACCTAAGAACCATCCCGGTTAAATCAGCTTTCTAATAAAAAAAAAACATCCAAATCGGTCCATCCGTTTAGGAGCTACGGTGCCACAGACTGACACACAGACATAGGCGTCAAACTTATAACACCCCTCCTTTTGCGTCGGGGGTTAAAAATAAAGTATGTTTTGGTGAGTTTTGGTCTCTCGCCAAATCTGTCGAGTCGAATTTCTGCCGCTCCTCACTTCCGCCTCTGCAATGTCCTGGGGGCTCACTATGCCTATGCGACTGGGTCGCCGACTTCCTTTCCCTTCCTATAGGCGTAGCATTCAGGTCCTGGTGGACGGTTGCTCGTCGGACGCCATATGTCAGTGAATGCCGGCGTCCCACAGGGATCTGTGTTGTCCCCCACACTGTTTCTTCTGCATATCAATGATATGCTGCCACTCGGCACGGCAACATACATTGTTATGCGGATGACAGTACGGCACACGGATCCTACACCAGTCACCCTTCATCCAGACCAGACCAGACCAGACTAGATGTTGTGGATGAGAAGAGGCGAAGACTTGTGTCTGAACTCGAACAAACGCTACGGTCTATTTCCGAATGGGGCCGCAGTAATTTGGTCGAGTTCAACGCTTCCAAGACACAAGTCTGCACGTTCAGTGCTAAAAGAACGGCGTTTACAGCAGCTCCTTATTAAGCGACCACCTCGGGGTCCACGGAGTCGAACTGTCGCACGACCTAAACTTTCGGCGCCATATCGAGGGCAAGGCCAAGCTGGCTTCTAAAAAGCTGGGCGTACTCAATAAGGTGCGACGGTACTTCACGCCAGGTCAAATGCTGCTTTTGTATAAATCGCAGATTAGGTCCTGCTTGGAGTACTGCTCGCACTTGTGGGATGGCTCACCTAAATACCAGCTTGCGCCTTTGGATTCGATCCAGCGTCGAGCCGTGCGACTAGTGGGTGACCCCGACGACGTGTCCCGCGATCTAGAACCACTGCAACTCCGTAGGGATGTCGGCGCCCTAAGTGTGTTTAATCGCTTATTCCATGGGGAATGCTCGGACGGAGGAGCTAATTAACGCGATCCCGCCATCCCCTTTCTACCTCCGCACAACGCGCACTGGGCAGGGATTGCATCCCTATACGCTTGACTTACCACGGACGCGTACCAATCGGTTCGACGTGACGTCACGTCGAACGCCTGGCGGTAAGTTCGATTATTCGGCAACTTAAATTTTTGAAAATTCACAAATAATTCAGTTTCAGCGATATCGGTAAGAATCATTTCTTTCGCTGATTTTATTGTGATTTTGTAGAGATTTCTTTAAGCTAAGAAAAGTGTAAATTTATTAAATACTCATCTTCCCTAATAGGGAAGATAAGCAAGTCTTTGAAACTGCTCACCAAGGGAAGCTGTACCAAGTCGAGAATTGTTGGAAGCTTTTTGTCGGGTGGATTTGGCTGACTAACACATAAGCGCACAGAGTGCGCCAGGCCAGGACTTACTGCAGAGAGGGCATGCAAATTCCAGCGAAGAATAATATAATATTAATAACGTACCTAATGTGTTAGGTTTAATATCGTCTGTGGAGTGAACGAGAAAAAACCGTAATGCGCATAACATCAAGGTGTAAAGTTGTTGTACAACACCTCAATCTATTGAAGTAATTTACATAGGTGCCCGAGAAAGAAAAAAAAAAATTATTTAGATACAATATAATGAAAAAAGAAGCAGAAAAATTATTAAACTACTATGCCCTCTAAGTAGAAATGGAAAGACTGGACTGTGAACACACAACATGTAAAAATGTTTCCCCTTGTTACTGGCACCACCGGCATTATTTTCCTAAAATTGCCCAGAAATAATATACCTATATAGATAATACATTTCACATGATGTAATATAATCTATATATTTTGATCGGAAACCAGTGAAACTGAGTTTTCGAAGAACGTGTTTTATATAAATCACCTTTTACAAACTTCTGCTTTCTTGGTTACGTCCCAGATGCCAGAAATCCGGAGTGGTACTCGTATTAGCCGGGGACGGTTGAAATGTCTAAATTGTTCGTCCAGTGCAGTGTAGCTCGCACGAACGATAGGGAAGTTTCAAGCGTGGCATATCATAACATGATAGGAACTTCATGTAATGAACTGACATCATGACTCTTACTGTAAGCGAGACTGTAACGGATGTCGTCATCCATACCAAAATTGCCAGGGAGCTTAGAAAATGTTTCTGAAATGGCTATGAAAGCTGCTCGTGTTTTTCGTTCAGTCCTATATAGCGTGTAGAGTAGCAGCTCGAAAAAATGGGAAGCACTAGCCACCATCGCCCACAGTTCAACAAGGTTAATGGGTTGCCATCACGCCTGCAGTAGATGATGTAGCCAGTGGACAACCATGTTTGGTTCCATCAAATAAAACATTTGTTTTTGAAAACTAATTTATATTCTTCTGTATGCAGATATTTGTAGATATTATATTCCGAATAGGTATTATGTGACTGTGACAACAAGCACTAAAATGGGAGGTTTCGAGAATATTGTTTTTCAAAATAATTAATTTTTTATGTTTTCAAAATGTTATGGAAATTACGTCAAATAGACTTTATACAGTAGATTTGAATGTTTATTTAGGAATAAAATTAATAAATGTTGCTTTGCCTGCTTTGCTTTGTCTGTGATACAGCGCTGATCGAGTTCGAGATGGACGACCCCAATGTGCCGAACCACGACCTAATCAAGCTGCGTAGCAAGCAGCTTGTGGAAGCTCAAGTCAGCGAGTTCGATGTCCCGGGATAAGTGGCAACCGGCACAACACAAGCATAATCTCCTAAAACAGCAGTAAACAAAAATAAAAAGTGAATATTAGTGTGGTTTTGTAGAGACTGTTTTTAAAAGTAAAACTCTGTACCTTTCGAAATTATGTTTTGAGGGTTTATTTTTACTTATGTGGGGGAGTTTAAATTATATTGCTCTGCGCTTACTCGGAGGGACATAGAATTTTCAAAATTGTGTAACTAACTCATGCAGTAATTCTTAAGATTGATGCTTATTCCCATAATATTTCACAATAAACGATTTTGATTTTTTAAATATATATTTTTTATATTATTATTTTAATAAAAAAATCAGATTATAACATTTAAGGAAGAGTACTTACATAAAGTTTTGATGTGATCACGTAAATAAGAGAAAACAAACGCTGCTTCACTCGGCGCAGCGACCGAGGCTTCTTTTTACACACCCCGGGAGTATCTTCGCGCCAAAGCGGTCCTCGTCCCACAAAATCTGCCTCAACATCTAGCCGCCTCAATCATCCAATGGTAGGATCAAAAAAAGAAATAGCAAAATACCTACATAATATTATGTACCTACATTCCTACATACCACACGCTTTATCCCGACAATCGGTGTTGTTTTGTAAGAACTCTGGTAAATTACAGCACAACACCGACCACAACGTTTCGCATAGTATTAGGACAAGATATCCATCAAGCAGCAAGCAAGGCCGAAGGCCCACCTGCTTCATGACTCGGTGGAAGGACAGAGCCGTGAGAGCCTGTATATGTTAAATCAAAATGTAGTTACTATTCCTTTAAAATATTGTTTTTGTTCATAAACTTATTTCCCGTAAGTGTTAAAGATAGATTAGGTATAAATTGTTGTTCAATAAATGCATAATAGTTAATGCATTAAGTAGGAGACGATTAACGATGACGAATAGCTGACAATACAGATTAACATTTAATTAGCCTAAAAGGTTTGCATTTAATAATAACAGGTTGCTCATAATATTATCTTAAAATCCATTAAATTATACAAATGAGCCTAACCGTAGATTTATAGGTAATATAAACCACATATAAACAAATAGAATGTTTAGGAAATAAAACGCACAATACAATCAACATTATATTCATAAATAATAAAATGCCACTGCGAATTAAAGGTATTGCCGCTAAGACTATAAACAAACTAAATTACAACAGCTTAAAAGCTATGAGTATAAACTAAAGGTTATTATATAATATATATAATATTGCCGAGTCAGATTCTTGATATACCGCACTGTACCGCTGACGTTGAAGTCATTTTAGGGATCTGAAAACAGGAAAATTGTACAAAGCAAAATTTATTTAAAAAAAAAAAACGAGCGACCATCCGTCTGAATTTATTATTAAAAAATTTTTATTATTGTGTAAATATTTTGTCCCACTCTATTTTATTAAAGTATGTAGCTATTTCACGGGAAAAGTCTGAAACTCTTTAATCAAGTGCATCAAACTGTATGAACGCCGCACCGATCGAAACGACTATGAAAACAATTAGAATTTTCCATGCAATTCAATCTAGCCGGCACGATCAAAGGGAAGCACTGCCACTGGCAGTGCCATGTCGCCTCGATCACGAAGGTGCGATGGGCTAACATGACGGAACGCTAAGCGCTATGCGTGACGCATTGATCGAAATGTATGGGCAGCATACATATAGTAAATTTAGTACATACATACTACACGCTGTCACGATAATCGGTGTAACCACAGTAATCGGTGTCGTGCTGCAAGCACCCCGGTAAATTACAGCACTACACCGACCACCACGTTCAGGAAGGTATTAGGAAAGGATACTATCAAGCAGCAAGTAAGCATGAAAACCCATCTGCTGCATGACACGGTGAAAGGACCGTGTCAAGGTGGCTATTTCATCTTTATTCCTTAGAGGAGACATAAGTAAGGTTTAGTATTTCGCTGAAAGTACTATTAGATAACTGTTGGTTGCGGAACGGAACACTCCGAATTGCCTTTGACCGCGCTTTTTAGGATTCCGTACAGCGACGCTGGCAGGGACCCTTCTAAAATCGGTCAGGCGTCTGTCTGTCACAGCCAACGAGTAGGTTACAGCATGAAGATCCTATACGGCTACAGCGATCCTCTAGCTTGAAACTTTAGATGTTTATAGATTTCCGAGAGGCAGCAAAATATAAAGATCATTATAGGAGCATTATATATTATTATAGTCGAGCGTTTAGAAGTTTTCCAATAGACAGGGAGCCCGACTACAGCATTTTCGATCAACTGATCAACTTTGTTTTTATTATTAGTTTGGGTGCACGTGGTAAGTTGTGAAAAATAAAAGATCGACAGTTAGGAAGGTTATCAAATAAAAAGTTTGTACTGTACATATTAAACTTATTTTACGTTTCTTACTAAGCTTACTACCTCAACGAGGGATTTCGTACTATTATTGCTTAAAAATAATAAGTTCTTATAAATAAATATGTTGGTTCATTGGTGCATACCTACATAGGTACTTAAATTATATAAATGTGGTATATGTATACCCATGTACCTTAGCTTTGGTCGTCATGGGAATGAAGAGGTGAATTATGATGGTTTAAACTAAGAAGTAATCCTGAAAAAATAAAATACATAAATTTAGTTTAGCACGAAAAGAAAAAAACATACATGATCATGATCACTGAAATTTTTTATACATTTTCAAATTACTAAGTTCGGCAAGCACTGCAAAAGTTTGCATAATAAAAAACAAGCTCTTTCTGTGATTTGAAAAAAAAATTACACGGTGGTGTTGCCCAAAGGTCCATCGGACAATCAGACATAGCCAATAACACATCACGGACGTTGTAGGTGATGTAGCCAACCGTGTCAGTTTCCATAAAAAAAAAACACCATTCCTCGCGAAACCACGTTCAGCGAGATATCTACCATGCTAGCGGCATGGTATGCGGATGAATCGTTAGTTTGAAGACCCCCAGATTACAGGAACTCTCATCGTAAAACCATTTCATATTTTCGCCGCTCTATGTTGCAGCTCTAGCGCTAGAACGCAGTGGGAACTATTGTGGACACAAGGCACTGCTCTGAATTTCCCAGTGGAGCTTTCATGCTAGCCTTGTATCAATTTGGCTCCGAAGTCAGCGCAATATTCAGCAGGTTTGCTCTACGCGACGGAATGCTACGTTTCACATGTATGGGGGTTTTCTCAGTTCCAGCCATTGTTTATTGTTTATTGTATAATTTCATCCATAGGTAGGTAACCTACGCTTGGATACGTCGAAAATCTAGCCAGTTCTAAATTCAATGCGAAGAAGAACTGACAAACAAACTTCGCAAGTCACCATGTTTTGTTAGTAACTTATAAGTATTGTATTATAGTCGGTCTAAACGGCTATGTAAATAGTTTGTGTTTTCCGACCAGTTCAGTGTAGCAGGCAGTGTAGTAGGCACGATCAAAGGGGGAAGCACTGACATGGCACCTAGTTCACCCGGTGTTATGGGCTGACATCACGGACGTTGTAGGTGATGTAGCCAACCGTGTCAGTTTCCATAAAAAAAAAAAACTTATAAATAATTAACCCATACTACCGCTCACAAGAGCATTAATATTTACAGCATAAACATGAATACTGAAAAATCTGACCACTCTGCCTATTTACATTACCTATATCGGGTGTATAGTGCCATATCAAGTCAATTCAACAAATATTAGTAAAAGTTTATTACAAAGAAATGTAATAAGTCATGTTAAAAATCTAAAGATACAATCGGGGGTTTTAGTAAGACGAAAGGTTTACATGCAGTTCACCTTCCTACTACTAAGTCAGTAGATTTACGAAACTCACCGGCTTGTTGGCTTTCTGCCAGCAAACTTGAGTCTTCCATGCGATGTCGCAGTCATCCGTACCCTCTGTTTCATAATGAAAAAAATATATTAAAGTTTTTCTACTCAAATTTGGGTGTCATCACAGTACCGAATGAATGTCTGAACACTGACTTAGGATAATTTAACTGATTTACAAGCGGTTTTCACCAATACAATCGCACATCGATTCAATCGAGTAGAGCCTTGGTATCGGAATTAGGAAGGGATGAAAGTCGGAGAAATTTGAAGATAATTAGATTATTTGCTGTTAAGTCCAACTTTAACACCAGGGAGCTGCAGGTACGTTCAATATTAGCCTATCAATTCATAATCAAAATATCAACGATTCGTATTTATCCACGGATATTTCACCATGTGAACTTCGAATTGTTCAACTCCGGCAAAATTTTGGAGACCCCAAAAGTAGGTAAGTAAATTGATTTAAAATGTATTATTTAATCCATGGATATTATGATGAAAAATAAATCTCCTTCCCCTAAAGTTCAACAAAACTTAGAAGTATATAGAGCCGCATAACTTACTGTGGGAGTATTTAGAACCACACAACTTACTGGGGGAGTATATACATATAACCCCATAACTTTCTGAGGGAGTATATAGAACCATATACCTTTAAGTGAGTATATATAATAGAACCGCATAACTTACTGGGGGAGTATATAGAACCACATAACTTTCTGGGGGAGTATATAGAGCCAAATTTAAGTGAGTATATAGAACCACATAACCTAGAACGATATAAAAGCTTTGGACGCCGGACTGTTAAATGCTTGTATGAGAACTAGCGTCGCTGAGTTGCAGGGAGCGGAGTGTACTTACTTACCGATGATAAGATATTCCACTATTGTGCACACTAAACTTGGCTGTAGTGTTTTTACACGTAAACACAGAGCATGCGGGCATTTTAAACAGGTTTTTGCGAACGCGGCCGATGACAGACTGACGGGCCAGCGCGCGACCGTCCAATGAAACAAGTATGCCTTTTTTATCGTTCTAGCACATAACTTACTGGGTGAGCCGCAGCCCCTGATAGCAGCCTCGTTTTTGTTCTTCATGTCCTCAGGCAGCAGCGCTAGCACGGTGTCGATCTCTACCACCCCATCAGACAACTGGTAAGGATATTAATTCATTAGTACTTATATTATTTTCTTGTTTCTTTCCATGTACTGTTTTGTAATTTAAGATTTTAATAAAGGGTTTCTGTGCTTAGTATTCTATTACATCGTCTGCAAAAGGCAGTTTTTTTTCAAAGTTTTTCCCTTTGAGACTTTAGAATTACTTATTTCAAGCAATTTTCATTCTAAATTCCCATCACTTAAGTTCACAATTTGCATTACCATCACCATAATTGTGACCAGATTTTTGTCTGCTTACAGATTGTTTTGTGTTCTTTCTTTAAATATACCCTTCTTTATTAGATAAAAATCACTGACCTTTAACTCTACAATATAGATCCCCCCAAATATAAACTATCTTGCCATCTACAGGGTTAATGTGTGGAGATCCGTTGTGTCTGCCAGCGCCATTGAGAGACAAGAATGAGTTTTTGTATGCACGTGACTCACCATACCAGCGGACTCCATCACGCATTTGATATAGCACTTGAGTGTCGGATCATCCGGTAAGTCGGCTCCGTTGTTCACGTCGTTAAGAACAGCTGAAAAGCGAAAATTAGTAGGTAGATACCTAGTTAAGTATAAAGGACTGAAATAATACAAGAGCAGCACAAGGCAAGGCACCTCACTAATATAGAAATTTGTTATGTATTGCCTGTGATACGAAGTAAAATCTAAGACATGCAGTAAATCAAAATAAATTATTTAATGCTGTCCTGAAATCCTCTAGCTAAACCAAAAAAAAAGTTTTAAAAAACATAAAACCGACTTCCTAAAAAAAGTAAAACTAAAAAACTATTTAAAATAAAAATATAAAAACCGCCTTCAAAAATATATGAAATAAAAACCTAAAAAAAAAAACGAACCCTAGAGTTGAAGGCGGTGCTAAAAAGGCTACACAAATCACAAAGGATATTATCATCCGCTCATGTTTTCTTTCATGCATCATTTTGCTTGCTTTAGCACCGCCTTCAACTCTAGGGTTCGTTTTTTTTTTTAGGTTTTTATTTCATATATTTTTGAAGGCGGTTTTTATATTTTTATTTTAAATAGTTTTTTAGTTTTACTTTTTTTAGGAAGTCGGTTTTATGTTTTTTAAAACTTTTTTTTTTATTTCACAGTTTTTTTTTAGTTATTTTTTGCTATTGATGTACTCGCTTTCCAATCCGATCTTGACCCAATTAAAATAGGACCACGTCAGCTTCGATAGCTCAGTGGTGCAGACAGTCAACTGTCGCTATTGAATTTTAAGCAACGCTGGGTGCGGTCAGTGCTTAGATGGGTGACCGCTGACCGTTGGAGGCTGACCAAGGTTCGGATTCCTCGTAAAACTGTAAGTCCCTTCCCTCGTAATTTTACTTGGTGGTAGGGTTTAACCTTCCCGGGTTGGTACCACCGCACTGAATTAAACGTCGGTCGAAACGGCTATGTAAATAGTTTGTGTTTTCCGACCAGTTCAGTGTAGTCAGCACGATCAAAGGGGGAAGCACTGACATGGCACTGGTGTTATGGGCTGACATCACGGACGTTGTAGGTGATGTTGCAGAACTTAGTAGAATGGACAGACATAAACGTGTTACGGAAGCCTACTTTTATTATAAAATAACCGTCGGAGGACCTTGGTTGAAAATTGTAAAATTTAGTAGAACGGATAGACATGCATATGTTACGGAACCCTACATTCATTTTGCAGAACTTAGTAGAATGGACAGACATAAACGTGTTACGGAACCCTACTTAACAGTTGCACTCCGGGAGTGCCGGCAGATCCCGTGCCACTCTAACTTAACCCTTAACGCAATGACTTAAGGTTTCATTTTAAAAATGACGCTGACGCGATGTCGCGAGTTATACATTTTTACCCACCTAAAAAAGTGCCAAGAGCCGCTAAAGAAGTTTTCACTTCAAAAACCTCAGGGTTATCCCCTTTCAAATAAAAAAAAAAAGAATTTTCAAAATCGGCCCACAATTGACGGAGTAATCGCGTAACAAACATCCAAAAAAAGAAAACATACCGTCGAATTGAGAATCTTTTAGGTCTAAAGTAAATTTCTCGTGAAGACAAATGCAACGAGCCCAAACACGATGGGTTTATCATGTGTAGTTTAGGAGTTCCTATGGCCACCTTCTGTCTCCATCATCAAACCAGCTCGATGGTACTCGGTACAGTAGGTACTGGCCAGGTACCATAATAAATTAAGCGCCGGTCGGAAAAGATAAAAAAATTTCAAATTTAGAATATTCATGAAACAAGGGTCCGAATATGTATCACTAGTATATCGATTCATGTATTTCAACAGGACAGAGAAAATTTCAAAATATTAGGTATTTAATACTTTTTAGTTTTTTTTTTTTTTGTTTTTTGGAAATCGGTTTAATATTTTTTAAAACAGTTTTTATTTCATTCTTTTTAGTAATATTACATAAAAAAGAATAATCGAAATCGAATAATCGAAATCGATTGAAGTGGTACAGAATTATTCGCCATATGTGTCAGACTGCAAATTGCTGAATAAGTCCACATCACAAATGTTTTGCTGAAGGTAACCACACACCATACTAATTTATCAAACTGAAAATTGCCGAAAACGACCACATCACAAGTTTTGCTGAAGGTAACCACACACCATAGTATTATGCTGATTTTTCGAAAACCACTGAACCAATTTCGATAAAATTGAAATGGGACCACCTCGGAAGTATGACCTAACTAACAAAAAAAGAATTTTCTAAATCGGCCCTCAATTGACGGAGAAATCGTGTTACAAACATACAAAAAAATAAAAATAAAAAAAAAAATAAAAAAAAAAAACATACAGACGAATTGAGAACCTCCTCCTTTTTTGGAAGTCGGTTAAAAACATATGACTAGTGTGTCCTACCGGTCATGATAAGGTACGATTGTGAAACGTGATCCTTAACTATGAGAACCTCTCCAAAAATTTGGATAGTTCAGCGTGCCATTGAAAGGGTCATGTTGTGAATAACTCTACTGGACGTCGTCGCCGTTAGACAGTGGTTTCGTACATCTGAAAGCTGGGAAGAGTGAAGGAAATATAGAGAGGCGTTCGTTCAGCAGTGGAATACCATACGCGCATACATATGTAATATATTAATATATTTATTATCTAATGTATTAGTTTTCTATAACGTACTGTATCCCACTCATAGACATGGGCCTCCCCATCACACCATTATTCATATGAGGTGAGCAGTGGGGTCAGTATCTGTGTTCGCTTTATAACTCAAGAACGGCTCAACCAATTCACTTGCAATTTCCACCTATGTAACCCTCAGTACATGTCTCCGCAAGGTTCATTCATGATTTCATGATATACATCTGCCGTCAGTATGAATATCAATCATCAATCAATCAATACTAATAATAAATCTGTAAGGTATGGTCGTGGAATAAGTTACTTATTTTTATGAGATACTTCGTTTGTAGATTATATGGATGATACTAAAACTAAATTGACGATTTTTTGAAATATGTTCTGTATGTATGTATGTATGTATGTATGTTCCTCCATAACTCTTAAACCGATCATCAGAATTCGATGAAACTTAGTACAAGCACATTTTCCTATACGGGACACAGGATAAATTCAGTTCTGGTTAGCTAAGATGTGGCTCCCATACAAGCCGAAATGTTCTGCGCCCCGCGCCACAGTAGGTATTTAGCGAGCGGGCGGCGGCGGACGGCGGCGGCGGCGGCGTGGCGCCTATGAATAGCGACCGAGCGGCCGCACGCACCATATTATTGAAAGGCAAAATTTTAATTTTATGTGATTTGAATTTTTGACGTGGAATCACGTGTTACTCTAGGTTATTTCTATGTCTTACTCATACAGTAAAATACAAGGTGGGAAGCATGTAAGCTAAAATATGATGTCACCGACGCGAAACATGCACCGGGAAAATGGTTAATCCTAAGTTTCTAAGTAACGCACATACAAAACACATATATCACCAAAATGAGGAAGGTGGCGCAAATACAACAATAATAAAAATAAATAAATTGTTATTATTATTAGCAGGCACAGTAAGTTCTCAAAGTTAGACGATTTTTAGGGTTCCGTATCCGGTACGGGACCCTATTACTAAGCCTACGCCGCCGTCTGTCTGTCCGAGGGCTGTATCTCTTGAACAGTAATAGGTAGCCCGTTGAAATTTTCACATAATATGTCATTAAGGCCGATATAAAAATAAGAAAAAGTAAAACATTCACAGGGGTTCCCACAGAAGAAACTAAAAAGTGTATGCGCGCGCGCCATCTACCGAAACGAGTATGAAGCATTTTAACTGCCTTTGCGCACTCCTGTATTTCTTGTTTCTAGTCGTGTACTGTTCTTCCTTCAATTTGTGTGCAATAAAGAGTTTCTATTCTATTCTATTCTAACTAATCATGAATTTTAACTAATATGAAGCATTTCATAAACACGCCATAGATGGCGTGAGTGGCGCTGACCATGACATGGCGATACGGAACCCTCGGTGCGCGATTTCGACTCGCACTTGGCTGGTTTTTTTTAATGATATTTTTTTACATTAGTTGCTTATCATACTAATTACGCTTTTACGTACATGTACATACGTAATACGAATTTTAGTCGAGGGAAGCCGCGGGAAAAAGTATATAGTTTATGTATATTTGCTTTATACATAACTCACGAACGGCCCAACCAATTTACCAGATTTGCTATTAAACCTAATTTCACCTGAGTGGAGCCGCGGACACAGCTAGTTTCTAATAAATTAAATATTTGTAGTGAATCGTACCAATGTTATACGTTGAATACTGGAATGAATATTTCGGAATAGTTTTAGATAAGTTAATTGTTTGCTTTCACTATAAGAACAAGAAGAAAGATATCATTTACACTGTTGTCACAAGAAGATTGATGAGTTTAAGTTTTTATCATAGAAATAACCTAAGTCAATGGTTTTTATGTAACAAATAAAAAAACTGTGACAAGGTATTAAACGAGCGAGTGGACAAGGGAGAATGAAGAGGAAATTAAGTAACCTCGACGTTGAAAAAAGCAGGTGAGATGATGGCCTTTTCGTTCCTTTGGGATTCATACTGTCAAGATTTCTGTTTCTTTAGAATTTAGATGTACCAGAAAACTTGAGTGAAAACCCCATGTGATCGAGTTATAAGCGAACATATAATCGATGACGGTGCACGCGTCGAATACATACAGGTTTTGCTCTTTATTAGTAAGTTTTCACCAGGAAATCTTCCCCGAATGTTAGGGATTTATTTTATTACTGCCAAACTGGTTGCTCGTGGTCAGACGCAGCGCAGCCAATCACCCCCGAGGAGGTGGCAGTCTGGCTTGAAGGCCGACCAATGTCGCTGGGGATAGGCTGTCAACCAGCAATTTTAATATGCTTCATTATTTCTATCTTTCCTTATTTCTGTCTTTCCTTTACTTCTAACCTTCGTTTTGTCCTGTTTCTCCGATGCAGCTCTCCCTCAATGCTCTCGCTACCTCCGCCATCTCCTCGTCCATTCCCTAAGGCGAAAAATGCAACAGCTTAGTGGAAGGAACAAACTTCTAATGCAAGAGTTATAAAATATTGAAGCAAACGAAACTAAGTAGCCGGGCAAGAATACCTAGTAGAATTATAGTCGAATTACGCACTGAATTGTCTATCATCATTCTCCTATATTAAACAAACATACATAACATTATTACATGTAAAATTACTAAATAATTCATTCTACACCTGAAAGAGGTCAAAATATTTCAATAGCTTTTATGTCACTCTTGCGTGCATAACGTACGTTGCGGGACGTAAGTAGGTACGTAGATAAATACACAATGCAACATACATACTTAGCTTTGATCCATATATAAATAACGCATGCCCAAAGTTGTAGATAATAATGCAAAATCTCAGAACACCATACATTCGCCACACACGTTAACCATTTAATTGTGCCAGCAGTCCTTATATTAAACAAAAATAAAATATCTAAATTATTTAGGTGTACAAAAACATTGAGAGTTTTACTATAATAAAGTTACTAAGCATCTACATTGTTGCATTGAAATAATCAATAAATAATCGTTGCCTAATATAACATGGCAACGTATCCCGTATTTAATATGTAGGTATGTTCGTTTAACTCAAGAATATGTGAACAATATTCCATGCGGTTTTCACCAATGCATATATCTATCCATAAGTCTCTCGAGATATTCACATACTTATGTTAGACACCTTAGGCTCTTGTTAGGCTCGGCGCCATATGTATTAAAAAAAAACTTTTAAGATGCCAATATTCTTAACGCGAGCGGTGCTGTGGGCACATACACAAGTACTTAGTTATTATTGATTAATAATAAGCCAACTTGGTCAGCTGGTTTAATATTATGACAAATACCTATACAAGTATATGCTCCACACATAATTATACAATATTACACATAATATACTTTGAAGTAAATGTTCCTTACATGAGCTCCCGGGGAGAGGGCTATGCCCAGGAGTAACGCGACGGTGTAACTCCATGTCGTCATCGCGAAAACGATAGTTTGTTAGTGCCGATGTCTAATGTTGGGCGTAACCTTTATACTTATATATCGACGTGCTCAATGTCAACTCATGATTGCAGGTTGTGGGAAGTACACCGAGGGATGGCGTTCGAAACGACGATCTCAATCACTCACACCCGTCACACAGTACGCTGTGCTGCGGTGATACCAATCAGGACGGGCTGCTCTTCTTCACTTCTTTTCTCTTTTATTCTTCTAACCTATCTCTTCTCTATTTCTTTTATATTCTCTTCTTCTATCGGTCGGTCGTACTATTTCGTAGGTGCTCAATCAACCACGCCACTTAATAGATGGCACGGCTAATAGATAAAATCCTAAAATGTTGCATGGGCTGGGCTTACACAATTGACTTTTCTATTATATCTATCATACATGTCAGTCAGTCAGTCGGTCAGTCAGTCAGCGTGCATAAGTCCACTGCTGTACATACACCTTTTCAATTTTCCTCCAGGGGTCGTCGTCTCTTCGGCTGACGTGCCCAGCCCACTGCCACTTGAGCTTAGCCACTCAGTATCCAATATCGACTACATGGGGCCATCGGCGGATTTCCTCGTAACATTACATACATATGAAATAATTTAATTTGTTCTGGGAATATTGATTTTCTCGTTTGTGGATTTTCCCTGTTGTGCCTCTTGTACATACTACACTTATAATTTGACTGTGGTGCCCTCTATACGCGACCGTCTATGCCGAGAAATGAACCACTATAAAATTATAACGAGAGAGAAAATGTGTTGCAAGCTGTTAGCCGCTAGGTGGTGTAGCAAGCTAAATCTTAGTAAATTTGAACTGTCGATGTCGGTGTTAGCTGAAGGAATAAGACTGTTAAGGAACTGAAAGGAAAGGAATGTTATATAATATAAATAATAAATATATAATAAGTTTTTTTATATATAATAAGAAGACCGCGTGTGGTGGCGTGCCTTGGGAGAGGCCTATGTCCAGCAGTGGACCGATACAGGCTGATGATGAAGTTTTTTTAACTCAGAATTACATTATAACATAATATTAAACATTTAAACACATCCTAGTCAAGATAGAGGAAAGAGAGGAGTGATTTCACAAGATTCAGAGCTGAATTTCAGTTTAGCCCTACATACACAATTAATAGTGTTTCTGAGAGTGTGAACGAACTATCCGCGCACAAGCTTACAGTGTCCGTTAGGTAAAATACAATTATGTTCCTTAGTTTTTACATAATTAATTAAATACAATTTGAAATAACTTCCATAGTATTGAGTCCCTAAGGGATAGC
Organism: Nematopogon swammerdamellus; assembly: GCA_946902875.1. Lineage (NCBI taxonomy): Eukaryota > Metazoa > Arthropoda > Insecta > Lepidoptera > Adelidae > Nematopogon > Nematopogon swammerdamellus. The sequence continues at coordinate 12,261,481 of OX336338.1, forward strand.
TAGAGAACGCTCCACGAAATTCAACACAATTACCAAAGATTACGTCGCTGCGCGACGTAATACAAACTCTTTGACAATTACTAAGTCCCTCTCACTTGTGCTCGCCAACAATTATGTATGCTAAAAACAAATTGAGTCTGTCCACCCTAAGTGACGTCTCTAATTCAGTCCGTAAATACTCGTTCTGACCACACTCCATCAGCAAATGGTACATGTCATCCTCCTTGTTACCCCTATCACAATTAATTTGGAGAGTCTCTCTTTTTCATCAGGAATTTAAATTTATTCAATGGAATGTGGTCAGAACGAAGTCTTAGAGCTAGCACTAGAAACAGAGAGAGTGCGTCGCGGAAGTTCGTTCATTAGTTTCTGCACAAAGAAGTCCATGCACGTACGTGGCAACGATGGGCCGAGGTGAGGCTGTACCCGAAAAAGCACAGAGGGGAAAAAATTGGCTTTTAGCCTCTTAATAAAATTACAGGTTTACTTTTTATATTGCGTATCCACTTAACTAGAGTTCAATCGAAAACTCAAGAAATCAAATATAACATAGCTTGTAACGAAACAGCTGTTTTACTCTACGGTTTTACTATAAACTCTGTTGCTTGTTCGAACCTGGACTAAATCGTAGCTGCACTCTAAAGAGGTCTTATTTGAGCGTGTGTGTGCCACGTGTCATCAGGATTTACTGAACGGTTACAAGTTTACGTGCTGAAATTCCGTCAAATCTTCTTATTAGTTTCACCATAAATAATAGGTCGGGGAAAAAGTGTTTTCGCATATCGTATGTATAAACTTGTAATACAATTTCTTTGGATGTACTATTTGTATCTGGCTAGTTGTGATGACATTACAAAGGTTACATGTTCAAAAAATGAACAGATTAGTAAAATGTTCTTTCCCGCTATTTTCATTTGTTTTTCTTTCTGTCAAAATGAGTGAACCTAATGAAGAAATTCGATACATTTTTAAATTTTATTACAAAAAGCGAGTACATCAATAGCAAAAAATAACTAAAAAAAAACTGTGAAATAAAAAAAAAAGTTTTAAAAAACATAAAACCGACTTCCTAAAAAAAGTAAAACTAAAAAACTATTTAAAATAAAAATATAAAAACCGCCTTCAAAAATATATGAAATAAAAACCTAAAAAAAAAAACGAACCCTAGAGTTGAAGGCGGTGCTAAAAAGGCTACACAAATCACAAAGGATATTATCATCCGCTCATGTTTTCTTTCATGCATCATTTTGCTTGCTTTAGCACCGCCTTCAACTCTAGGGTTCGTTTTTTTTTTTAGGTTTTTATTTCATATATTTTTGAAGGCGGTTTTTATATTTTTATTTTAAATAGTTTTTTAGTTTTACTTTTTTTAGGAAGTCGGTTTTATGTTTTTTAAAACTTTTTTTTTTATTTCACAGTTTTTTTTTAGTTATTTTTTGCTATTGATGTACTCGCTTTCCAATCCGATCTTGACCCAATTAAAATAGGACCACGTCAGCTTCGATAGCTCAGTGGTGCAGACAGTCAACTGTCGCTATTGAATTTTAAGCAACGCTGGGTGCGGTCAGTGCTTAGATGGGTGACCGCTGACCGTTGGAGGCTGACCAAGGTTCGGATTCCTCGTAAAACTGTAAGTCCCTTCCCTCGTAATTTTACTTGGTGGTAGGGTTTAACCTTCCCGGGTTGGTACCACCGCACTGAATTAAACGTCGGTCGAAACGGCTATGTAAATAGTTTGTGTTTTCCGACCAGTTCAGTGTAGTCAGCACGATCAAAGGGGGAAGCACTGACATGGCACTGGTGTTATGGGCTGACATCACGGACGTTGTAGGTGATGTTGCAGAACTTAGTAGAATGGACAGACATAAACGTGTTACGGAAGCCTACTTTTATTATAAAATAACCGTCGGAGGACCTTGGTTGAAAATTGTAAAATTTAGTAGAACGGATAGACATGCATATGTTACGGAACCCTACATTCATTTTGCAGAACTTAGTAGAATGGACAGACATAAACGTGTTACGGAACCCTACTTAACAGTTGCACTCCGGGAGTGCCGGCAGATCCCGTGCCACTCTAACTTAACCCTTAACGCAATGACTTAAGGTTTCATTTTAAAAATGACGCTGACGCGATGTCGCGAGTTATACATTTTTACCCACCTAAAAAAGTGCCAAGAGCCGCTAAAGAAGTTTTCACTTCAAAAACCTCAGGGTTATCCCCTTTCAAATAAAAAAAAAAAGAATTTTCAAAATCGGCCCACAATTGACGGAGTAATCGCGTAACAAACATCCAAAAAAAGAAAACATACCGTCGAATTGAGAATCTTTTAGGTCTAAAGTAAATTTCTCGTGAAGACAAATGCAACGAGCCCAAACACGATGGGTTTATCATGTGTAGTTTAGGAGTTCCTATGGCCACCTTCTGTCTCCATCATCAAACCAGCTCGATGGTACTCGGTACAGTAGGTACTGGCCAGGTACCATAATAAATTAAGCGCCGGTCGGAAAAGATAAAAAAATTTCAAATTTAGAATATTCATGAAACAAGGGTCCGAATATGTATCACTAGTATATCGATTCATGTATTTCAACAGGACAGAGAAAATTTCAAAATATTAGGTATTTAATACTTTTTAGTTTTTTTTTTTTTTGTTTTTTGGAAATCGGTTTAATATTTTTTAAAACAGTTTTTATTTCATTCTTTTTAGTAATATTACATAAAAAAGAATAATCGAAATCGAATAATCGAAATCGATTGAAGTGGTACAGAATTATTCGCCATATGTGTCAGACTGCAAATTGCTGAATAAGTCCACATCACAAATGTTTTGCTGAAGGTAACCACACACCATACTAATTTATCAAACTGAAAATTGCCGAAAACGACCACATCACAAGTTTTGCTGAAGGTAACCACACACCATAGTATTATGCTGATTTTTCGAAAACCACTGAACCAATTTCGATAAAATTGAAATGGGACCACCTCGGAAGTATGACCTAACTAACAAAAAAAGAATTTTCTAAATCGGCCCTCAATTGACGGAGAAATCGTGTTACAAACATACAAAAAAATAAAAATAAAAAAAAAAATAAAAAAAAAACATACAGACGAATTGAGAACCTCCTCCTTTTTTGGAAGTCGGTTAAAAAAAGAAAAAATGCAACGAATGCCGCGAAAAAAAAATGTGACGTTTATGGACCTAATGCAGTGTCAGTAAGAGTAGCACAAAGTTGGTTTAAAGCGTTTTCAATCCGGGAATTTTGATGTCAAGATGCACCTAGCTCTGGTCGCCCTGTTACGGATAAAATGGACGCCATTTTTTTAAAAGTGGAGCAAGATCGGCATATGAGTAGTTAAGACGTAGCTTAAGAACTGTAAATTGACCACAAAACAGTTTTGACCCATTTGAAGAAAGCTGGGAACACAAAAAAGCTCGATATTTAGGTGCCACACAAGCTCACTGAAAGAAACCTAATGAACCGTGTACTCATTTTTGCGATTCTTTATTGAGACGTAATGAAACCGAACCGTTTTTGAAGAGATTGATAACTGGTGATGAAAAGTGGATCACGTACGACAAGAATGTGCGAAAAAGACTGACACTTCACAGACTGTGGCAAAGTCCCGGTTAACTCGCAATAAGGTGATGTTGTGTGTATGGCGGGATTGGAAGGGCATGTTCATTATGAGCTTTTACCGGCAGGCAAAACCATTGATTCAGATCTCTACTGTCAACAACTGATGAGATTAAAGCAAGAAGTTGAGAGAAAGCGGCCGGAATTGATCAATAGAAAGGTGTGGTTTTTCATCACGATAACGCAAGACCACACACATCTTTAGCCACTCAGCAAAAATTAATAGAGTTTGACTGGGAGGTGTTAATGCATCCGCCATATAGCCCTGACCTTGCACCTTCAGATTTCCACCTGTTCCGGTCTCTTCAGAATTCTTTAGATAGTGTCAGGTTAACATCACGAAAGGACTGCGAAAACTACTTGTCGCGTATTTTTAATCAGAAGTCCCAAAATTTCTACAGCAACGGGATCGTGTCACTACCTACAAGATGGCAGAAAGTCAACGAACAAAATGGCACATATTTACTATAATTAAAAGTAATTAATTAATTAATTAAAACAAGTACAACCTGGGGTTCTTCAAAAGGGGCGTGAAAAGGCTCCTGTTAGGCCGGCATGGCATTCGCAATCCCCGTGCATCACAGAATGTCCATGGGCATCGTTAGACACCTACTTGTAGGTGAAACGATGCCACATGACGCGCTATCAATAAAAAAAAAAAAAAATTAAAATAAACTTTGAAAAAAAAATGTCTTGAGTTTTCATTTTTCATATAAAATGCGAAGAAACTTTTTCCCCGACCATAGGCCGGATTTATCGCCGAATGAAATTTATTCCAGGCCATATTATACCCCTTACTATTGTTGTTGTAAATACTTCACATGGTGTTATCTTTTATCGTAATGACGGTAATTAATAATATTTAAAAAACTCATTAGTGCACACCTAGGTTCCGGACTCTCGCATGAGATAGACCAGTCTGTCTACATATTCTCCCTTCTTTTTGGGTACTGAACGTCTATTGAAATTTTTCGAACTGCGGTTCCAGCTGTAGCTATTAAGTTTGTTAGTTTTCATAATTATTGTCCGAGTATGTTTTCTGCTTCTATAAGATTAGGCCTAACCCATGACATCATTTTTTGCACATGTTAAATGTTTTTTAATATGTTGCTTTATCAAATTGTAGCTTGCTGCCTAACAAAATATTTGCAAATTCTACCAATTCTCTTATGGTTACATAACTCTTCTCTTCGTTCTCGTGGGCTACAATGATCTGATGTGATCGTAGGTACATTACGCAAATGACATACAATTAATCACTAATAGATTACACGCTATTAAAGTGCCAGCTCTATTTTAAATCTCTGTTTACTTCTACACATGTGACTGTTTGGTTTGTCTTCGGTGTAATGCCACAGCACGCGTTAAGTATACATACGTAATATTACCTACCTAATATTATTTTAGTCTGTTGAAAATTAAAACAATTTTATTTGATATAGTTTTAGTTCTATAATTTACTATAAAGGACACTATATATTAGTAATATTACACAGACACAGGTGCACATTCAGTATAATTTAATTTGTGTTTTGTTCATTCAGTCTTGACGGGTTTACCCGAGAGATAGTACCTACTAAATAAACGCGTCATGGAGTAAGTTACTTTGTTTTATGAAACATTGCGTTTGTAGACTCCATACAAAAACTAAATTGACGATTTTTAGAAATATTTTCTGTATGTATATGTTCCCCCATAACTCTTTATATACATAAAAAATGTAAAATATATAAGTGATTATACTAAATACTTGTAAAAATATGTTTAAAAAAATACCCTGGTAAGTTTCTTGTCGGTTCTTCTTCGTGGGTGTAATCGAACCGGATAAAACAAATTGTGACAACTTCGAGCGCAGTCTAACTGCCATATGAATGATCAATAAACAATACAATACAATACAATATATAAGCGATATGCATATATTATCTAGTCATAAACGAGAGGGAACAAAAAGTAAAATACTTATAGTTAATGTATGTACATACCTAACTCCATTATGTTCCTAACATGCCTATTGTACAAAATCTTGACAGAGGGGTGGACAGGCAGACGAACGTGACGAAACTAAAAGGGTTTCATAAGTAAACACGAGGAAAAGTTTGAATTAATCTTTAGTGTGCACCCAGTGTTTGTAAAGTCGATGTTTTTGCTGGCGTTACTTACATAGAACAATCATGATCGAGGTGTAGAGGAAATTATTAGTTAGGTAAAGTACATAAGTAAGTATCTAACGATACAATTAGAGTGCACGAACGGATACACCACTCCCCCACATCCTCATCTTCGTTCTCGCGTTAGAATTTCATGTAAGTACGAAACATAACCCGAAATAATGTTTCCGGTTGAAACCTCAAAAACAACACATCCTTTTCAGCCCACTTACTCCGAGTTATTTCATCGACGAATTTTTCTATTTATTGAAATTATGATTGTTAAACAAATAATTTCGTGCGCCTGGGTTTCAAAGCAAATAAATAGAAAGCATTCCAATCAATTTGAAAAATAACCAGTAGATTTGGAAAAAAGTAAGCCGTGACACACGGACAGACAGACAGACAGACAGATACGAGACTGATCGTGATGCTATAAGGGTTCAATTTTTTTTCTATTTTGTGGTACGGAATCATAAAAACTAACAATTATAACTACATACTATAACGTTTAAAAGAGCTGCAATGTTTAAAAGAGCTGCGCGACGAACGTTTAAAAGAGCTGCGCGACGACGTCGCCGTGCAGTCCGGCGGATACGGAGCTCTCCGAGATGGGGGTGGTGGTAGCCTACGTGTCTAGTACCACCACCTATCGCTCGTAGCTTGCCTCGCGTCGTCTCGGAGAGCTCCGTAGCCACGGCCTGCACCCGCCGGCGTGCTTGGAGGCTTGCCTCCCGCCGCCGGCGGTATTCCGTTTATTATTTTTATATTAATTTTGAGTATATGTGGTGTATTTTTATAATCTGTATATTTAAAATTAATGTAAATATGTGAATGTGATAATAAATGAATAATAATAACTACAATTAATTGAAATACTTAGCCCTGTCAGTTATCGCGATATTGTACACGCATTAATCTCTTTTTTTTATACCTAATTACTTAATTATTAACTCAACCTATATTTTCCGTTCGTTTATGTAAAAGGTCAATTTAAAAAAAATCATAAAAAAAATACACTGCCTAATCAACAAAATGTTATCTCTAATTTATTCCTAGTAGATAATCGGAAGAAATGTTTGGCTAAAGACCACTGATAACTGATACAATTGCGAACGACGACTAAGCGCCGAGGGTTCCGTATACATTTCTTATTACCTTCCTCTTTGCATGCCTACATAAAAGAAGGAGGTATTCGGAACACAATGTCGACGACTAAATTCTTTTTATTCCCTTAGGAAGTCTCATAATTCATTTGAACAAGGGGATTCGGGAAAGCACGGCCGCCATTAAAGAAAATTGCCGTCATCTCGGAAGCCACCGAGATTTCGTCTACTTTTAAAGCCAATGAAATCAAGGCTGTATGAAATTCCGTCGCTTTCTGCTTTAAAATCTATTCATACATCATTTTATGAAGCTGACATAATGTTTCATAGGTAGAATTATCAACCCTATTATTTTTTCCTTTGCGGTCGGCCGTATCTAGGTATGTATCATCATGTATCATCATCAGGAGAAGATGCGATCTCTCTAATTTCTACTTTATTTCAACTTGCAGCACTTTAAAGCGGCGCGTGGCCGAGTTGGCTTCTCATGCGAGAGGTCCGAGTTTCGAATCGGTCGGCGTTTACCAATGAGTTTTTTCTGAAGAAAAAATGTACGTGCATACCTACACCTGCTGTTTCACCGTTCAGAACCGGTGTTTTTTTTATGTAATCCGGTTTGGCTGGCTGAGTCGGAGGGGCCAAAGCACATGCTCCGACCAGCCAATATCACCTCCGAGAAGGTAGGTGGCATACCGGAGACTTCCCTGGATTGCTAGCTATACTGGACTAGAGGAGAACACAACCGAGGCAGCTATGCGGTCATCTTACATCCAGTACGGTGGTACTAACCCAGTCGGCTACAATTTGAGCCTACCACCTAGTAAGGGGCAAGGGAAAAACTGTAGGTCTCTTCCTACCCCATGGCGGTCCAACTAACTCTAATATCTTCGTAATAGGTTTTCTTCCAGTTCATCACAATGCTAACGATTTTAATTTAGAAGATTTCCTAACGACAATCCCTCTAGTTGTATTTCCAATTTACATACATGTCGCTAATATAATGTAATTCCAAAACGGGTGACTGAATGTTATCTAGTAAATGAGTAATACGCGGTCTCGAGTACTTGTGATAAGGCGCGAAGTAGCCACTATAGTCTCCACTTTATTGTCTCTTTTGACGGCTATTGCATACCGCCCATAGTACTTAACAGTATTACATATTTTGCGGTGTGGAAATACTTGTATTTATCACTTTTCTGCTGTGCAAAATTACTACGCTGCATGCAGCTACGTAATAATATTTTCTGCTATACAGAAGGCGGGCTAATCCCAGAACGCAGTATATTCTAATCAACCTTAAATACAGCACTTTAGCTATGTTAGGGTGCAGGTTTCAAAAGTACCTACCATGTGGGTACTAAACAGAATAGTGCTAAAAGATAGAATTGGAACATTATTAAGTTTGAGTTGACCCACGACCTTGTTAGAGAAATGCTGGATAATGTAATATTATATGAAAAGATGTGATGTAAGATGGATAATGTAAAATAATAAAAACTTGCTAAATGCTAAATGTGTAATGTTATATTAAGAAATTGGCCGAGAAATAGACAAAAAAAGTCGTCGAAATTAATTTAAATGGATGAATTTCGCAACCGTTCGCATCGTCTGTTCATTGTCAATTGAGAACTACAGATAAACGATAAACCATCTCGACGAAAGTAAGTAAGGGCGCAGCCGAACGCCGAACTGCGTTCGCGTGAACTATATTATATCGAAGGAAGCAAATCATAAAGGGCGAGGCTCGAGGGCGGGAGAAGGTTATCGTTTACTTGAATGCAGCTCGGACTTCTGTATTGCCCTTAGTTACTTTCATCGGGAATTAATATAGTTTACTTGAACGCAGCTCGGGCTTCGGCTTCGCGTTTAGTTACTTACTTCGAGAAGGTTTATCGTCTTCTTGAATGCTGCTCGGCTTTCGACCCCGCCCTTAGTTACTTACTTTACTCGGGAAGGTTTATCGTTTACTACGATATAGGCTTTCGGCCTACCCATTATTTACTTACTTCTTCTAGAATGTTTATCGTTTACCTGAATGTAGCTCATTACTTACTTTCTTCGGAAGGTTTATTGTTTAACTGATCCTAGTTCGGCCTTCGGCCTCACCCTTAGTTACTTAGTTTCTTCTTTTAAAATACGCGGGCCAATGGCGTAGCTAGATAACCAAGACGGGGCTCTTGTGCACAAAATAAATTGTGGGCCTATGTGAACTCGTTAAGTTTTATCAAGTGAAAAATATGAATGAGAAAAGGTGCAAAACTACTTCATCATCAGTTCTGTATCTGAAAAAGGGTCAAGTGCGTAACCGACGAGCATGTGTGAAGAACGTTACGTATGAGAGTAAAAGAGGCGGCAGAGGTGTGTCAGGATCGTGGTACGTGGAGATCCGTTGTCTCTGCATACCCCACTGAGAAACTGGCGTGACGCTATGTATGTATATATGTGTGGTAGTGGAAGACTAGGTGGTAAATAAATATTAGAAATTGAAGGAAAAAATTGGGGCCTATTATATCAGAATATTTACTTTACAATTGATCAAACTTTTGTAATAAAGTTGCTTCATCTAAATCTAGTAAAAATGCTGGTGTTAGAAAATTGAGGTCGTGCTTTGCGGGCCAGGGGCCCCCTTAGTTTGGGCACCGAATATATATTACTAGCGGTTTGGGGGTCCCAATGCACGGCACCGCCTAGTCCTTGAGTAGCTATGTCACTGGCTAAACTATATTTAAATAATATTTTCAGTGAATAACCAGTTTAACTGTTTTCTTTTTAGGATTTAATATGACAAATGATTCGTTTTCGTTGGTTCTGTCTGAAATAATAATTTGTCTTGTTCAATTATCTACGCGGAGGAAGTCGCGGGCAACAGCTCGTACAGAATAAAAGAGTAAAGGATCTTAAGGCGCATGGTAAGAATGAGAGCCTGTGCTATAGTCGTCAGCGACACTTAGGAAAGTCAAGAAAGTCTTTGTACCGTGTGGGGTCGGTACTTAAAAAGAATAGCCCCACTGCATCTTTCCCCGTCGCATGTCGTAAAAGTCGACTAAGGGATAAGAAAATTCGTCAGCCTCGGTAGCTCAGTGGCGCGGTTGGTTAGTCAACTGTTATTAAGCAACGCTGAGCGCGGTCAGTGATTGGATGGGTGACCGCTCGACCGTTGGAGGCTGACCGTGGTTCGGATTCCACGTTAAACTGTAGGTCCCTTCCCTTCTTACCTTACTAGGTGGTAGGGTTTATCCCGGCCGGGTTGGTACCACCGCACTGAACGAAACGTCGGTCGAAACGGCTATGTAAATAGTTCGTGTTTTCCGTCCAGTTTAGTGTAGCCGACATGAAATGAAGGGAAGCACTGACATGGCACCTAGTTCACCCTGTGTTATGGGCTGACATCACGGATGTTGTAGGTGATGTAGCCAACCGTGTCAGGTTCCATAAAAAAAAAAAAAAAAAAAAAAAAGTCAGCTGTGGAGTATAGGCGATATGGAGGAACCCTGCTGAGAAGCCCCGCCGCAAAGGGGCAGCGTCAGCGTACTGGATCACAGAAGCGAAGCCACGGTCAAAATCTTGTACTACCATAGAGCAACAACATTATATAGTTTGACTGCATTGCTAAATCGTTTTGTAAGTACCTACCAACCTATATCTAGCCAAACTGCAACAGATGCATGTCCTCGGTTATGTTATGTATGACTTAACATTTTCCCGGCACGGCTCATACAAAAACAAATGCGGGGAAGGAGTTCCAAAGCCAAATATTTATATTGTGTAGAACATGCTCGCTACCAATATGGAATTGCTACTATTAGGTTCGTTATCACCGCCTTCGCGTTTATCTTCGTTAGATAATGGGCCGTCATAAATTCTTTCAACATTGGAAAATTGTTCTCACTGAGCTACAACTATTCAAACACGTAGTTGCAGACCAATGCAGGTAATAGAAGTTTCTATTACTATAGAGTCCCAAAAGCGAGATTTATCCAAAACTATTTGGCATAACATTGCGTTTATGAGCTAGCAAAGACACATAATAATTTTGTCGATATCAAAGTAGGTATCGGCGATTACTTTTATCAAGGAGATATCAAACAGAATAAAGAATAAGCGGTATCTGAGCTGAGTAAATATTGTGAGGGCATGGATCAGTGTGAAGCGCGGGTTAGATCGTACCGTCCGGGACCAAGCGATAGTATGTCACCGAAATAGTTTATCGGCGAGGCGAGGTGTAGTTAGTTAGCCGGTGCGAATGGTCGTTTATTATCTCTCACCGGAATAGTCACCATCGTCTTATCGGCGAACGCTACGTTGGCGTCTCTCGAACGCTCGGGCTCGTCAGCTGCGCGGTGTTTAAACAAGTGTATCTGTGTACCGAATGAACGTACTACACCTTCCCGCATCGACACTAACAAATATTCCACCGCCAATTATGTCGTTCCACAAAAATGCAGAAAAACAAGAAAGTGAATGTGTAATGCTAATATTTAAAAACCAGTGAATTATAAAAAAAATTGTGAAGTAACAGTTGATATTACAATTTCGTCCCGTTACTATGGATAGACCAAAGAAAAAATCTAAGAAACCGCCTCCACACAAATTCGAAGACAAGAACAAAACGTCGAGCTTCAACCAAGATCTAAAGACGATCAAGGAAAACTTAAGAATATCGGAAATTTTAAGAAATGTGAAAATCAGTAGCAGCTTCCGCATCAAAGGCCCAAAAGGTACGAAAGTCATGACTGACGCTATGAATGATGTGTCTGAGAAGAATGTAGCTGCTGACGTATCTGATAGTAATGTGGATGCTAGTGCTGGGAGTGTAAGCGGTGAGGAATGGGTCGAGCAAAACGCACAGATCATTCATAGTGTTGAGCAAACAGCAGACAATCCTAAAGATGGCGATGATGAAGTTGAACTTAATGAACAAGAAGATGGAATCGAGTACAAAACACATTCTAGCATCGGTAACGTTGCTTCGGAGGCAGAGACAGAAGTATCTAAGGAGGTACCAACGAACCTCGTTGAAGAATGGAAAGTTCAACGGACAGTGCATAATCCTACTGGGATACGCAATGAAGAAATATACAGTGAGCAACCCAAAGAGTTAGAAGATATTTATGAATCTTCCGCTACTTTACCGAGAAAATTAAGCGATTCAGTAAAAATTAATAGAAAACTTTCATTGGATAATACATCATTGCGCAGAAAAGAATCCTTATCCAAATCAGAAATGGATTTAAACACTGTAGGAAAATATCCATTACAAAGGAAGTCTTCATTCTTTAGAAAGAAATTAGATAGTTTCGTGAAGAATACATCGGAAGTGTTTAAAAGACAGACTTCACGTCAATGCAACGATGAAGGAAGAGGATCGATATCTTACTCGCTGCAGTCACTCAACGACAAAAGTGTATTTCTTGGAGATGTTCTTCTGGATTCTAAGCCTCAGGTATATTTACTCATATATTATTTTGCATAATAATTATATATTTTTTTCAATTGTGTATATTCTCTATTTACATTAATTATTACAATAATTATTCAATTGGATACAAAGCTAAAATATTTTTTGACGCAAAGTTGCATTCCTACGTTACGTACAGTTCGTCCTTTAGGATATACAATTCTGTTAAGTGAGAACGTTGTTTACACACAGAGGGTTCCGTAGCCATATGTTCCTTCTTGCACGTACGTAGTGTGCGCAGCAGTCGCGCGGTCGCATTCGCATGTATCGCGTGTATCACGCCATCTATCGGTGACCGTTCATACGTTTTAGTTTAAATGTTTGACCATAAGTAGATGGCTCTCTTCTGCATATATGGGGACCCCCTTAATTTTTTACGTTTCGCTTTTTTTTACTATTTGTTGCATATCGGCATATCGGCCGTAATAAACATATTCTGTGAAAATCTCAACCGGCTGCCTATTACGGTTCAAAAGATACAGCCCTCGGACGAGCAGACAGACAGACATAAAGAAGAATAGGCTTCCGCATGGATTATGGACCCCTACAAACGGCTATATTGCATAACTATATTATGCAATTTGCAGTTCAGCAGATGAAACTTATGTACTGGGTAATTAGTCTATTTGCGGATCGATGATTTGCGGCTATCCCCTGAAACGTAAGAAGGTCTTTCGAAAGCATCATCAAGCTTCTTTGTGCAAATATTCTATTGTTCCTTCGCTTTTCTGAGAGCAAGAACAAAAGCCCTTTCTTTGGAGATTCGAGGCCAAATGATTAGGTGATAAATAATACATTTTCTTATTTCTCACTTGCCCTAAGCACTAAACTTGACATAGGTAATAACAATACTGTAGTAATTATTAGGAATAATACGAGTATAAACCGTCAAAACCAGAATGATTCTGTTATTTATTATTTAAAATAGTCAGAATATATGAAAAAAAACGTATTGTGTGTTTTTAACCGACTTCAAAAAAAGGAGGAGGTTCTCAATTCGACTGTATGTTTTTTTTATTTATTTTTTTTATGTTTGTTACCTCAGAACTTTCAACTGGGTGAGCCGATTTTAAAAATTAATAAAAAATTAATTAATTAAAAATTATTATTTGAAAGTTGGTGCTTCCCGTGTGGTCCCATTTTAATTTGGTCAAGATCGGATTGGAAAGCGAGCCTCGGCCTTCGACCTCGCCATTCCGCCGAGTACATTAATAGCAAAAAATTACTAATAAAAAAACTGTGAAATAAAAACTATTTAAAAAATATAAAAACCGCCTTAAAAAATGCATAAGATAAAAAAAAATCGAACCCTTGAGTTGAAGGCGGTGCTAAAGAAGGCTTTCTTTCATGCATCATTTTTGCTTGCTTTAGCACCGCACCGCCTTCAACTCTAGGGTTCGATTTTTTTTTTATTTCATACATTTTTGAAGGCGGTTTTTATTTTTAGTTGCTTAGCCTCTAGGCTTTAGTTGTTCTTCGTTAATCCCCTTGGCAATTGGTGATTTTTGAGAAAATTTGTTAAAATATACAACGTACCGATAATACCTCGCCTAGATAGTTAGATAGAATACCTACTTGCACTGCTGTGCATCTCGGCTCCCATACTAACAACGCAATCGAAGGATTGTTTCAAAACTATTTGGCATAACGTGTACTAATTAACTCGTAGCGATTTTTCTATTCACGTTGTATCTATAATAACAATTTTACCAAAATATCGTGACACAACATTTTGTTCCTGCAGTTTGTTTCTTGAGTAGAAAATTCGATACAAAGTTAAATATTTATCATAGGCCAAATAGTTTTGAAACAATCGTTCGATTACGTTTGTACGTGAGCTAGGAGCCGGATATTTCGTCCTTGGAAGCCGAAGGTGTCAACACATAATTCTGATCTAATAACAAAATAGTTACACGAGGTCCAAAGGGGGGGCATTTAATTTGATTTTTTTTCTTCAGGTTATCAACAGCCTATATATACAATATACTTTTAATAATAATCCCTTTTAGGTTTCCGTATCCCGCACGGAAGCCTATTACTAAGCCTACGCTGTCTGTCCGTCCGTACGTCTGTCCGTCTGTCCGAGGGCTGTATCTCTTGAACCGTAATAGGTAGCCGGTTGAAATTTTCACAGAATATGTGTTACTATGGCGGATATTACAAATAATAATAAAAAAAGGAATATGTTAAAAATTAAGGGGGGCTCCCATACAACAAAAGTACAATAAAATTGATTAGTCACACTATTGAATAATAGATGGCGCCACAGGCTTTTATACATTGCAATGTTGATAGACAAAAGATAGGCGAATAATAGCGGATAGATACGGAAACCTCCGTGCGCGAGTAAAACTCGCACTTAACAGATTTTTTAGAACACAGGCCAATAACAGATTACCCTAAAGTTGCTTACATTGATATCTTCTAGCTAACCCTTGTGTGTTAGAGAGTTGCATTCAAACCGTAGGTTGAATAAGTAACAAAGTATAAATAAATAAGTAACTACATAATAAAGCAGTATTTGATCTACGATTCAAACGCCCATTTTCTTCGTGACCTTAGTAGTCATAGCTTTGAGATGTCATTCTTGCTTCAGTGGGCGGTCGAAGTTGACAGATCGCCTAAGTGAACAACATTATTAAATTCGTTTTAGCCAGCATTTTTCCGGGGATTTGTCCGGGGTTTTCTAAATTTGTAATCTGTACCCTAAAGTACAAGTCAAGTCTTTACAAGTCAAGTCTGTACCTGTACTGCACCTTCTGTCTGTACAAGTCAAGGGTCAGTTAAATACTTAAGTATTGATCATAAAAAATCTGAAACAATTAACAAGTGTAGGTATTATAACTTAAAACAAAAAAAATTTAAATTATATATTTTTCTTAAGATTATAAATAAAAATACAATAAAAAACATAGGTAACAATGTAATGTTTAGTATTTCGTAGGGACGGAACAGTAATTGCGCGAGGCCCGACCCGGCTCGCACTTATTTTCTCCATCGACCATCTATTTAGAAAGACTGTCGCATCGAAGATGCTTTATCATATTGTCTTTTGGCGTGATACGTCATTGTTTGACGTTTGATTATTTATAAACACATGGTTGTGCCTGTTTACTTGTTCATAACTGTAGAATGGCTTAACTGATTCCGAACACATTCTTTTGGCTTCGTTATAGTCGGGGAAAGAGTGTCCACTCAGTTGACTTGCTATCTTCTCACAATGAACCTGTTTTCAGGTACATATTTACAAAATTATATCGGGTGTCTCAATATGAGTATATTTTTTCTCGTGCAAGTGGCAACTCTGAAATTTGACAGCTGTCATCTATGATTGTTCCGATTATTAAAATCGGCCAAGTGCGAGTCGAACTCGCGCACCGAGGGTTCCGTATCGCCAGGTCATCTATGGCGTGTTTTATGAAATGCTTCATATTAGTTCAAATTCACGATTAGGTACTTAAAATGCTTCAAACTGTTTTCGATGGCGCGCATACATTTATTAGTTTCTTGTATGTGGACCCCGTGAATTTTTTACTTTTTTTCTTATTGTTATTATATCGGCCATAATAACACATATTCTGTGAAAATTTCAACGGGCTACCTACTAGTATTACGGTTCCAGAGATACAGCCCTTGGAGAGACAGACAGACAGTCAGACAGACGACGTAGGCTTAGTAATAAGAACGCGTTACGTGAAAACCCATTACAATAAAAATGGGGAAAGTTACGCTCAGAACGCTTGCAAACTTTGCGGAATTTTCGGTCGAGAAAGTGCACCTAATTTGTCAACAATTCGAAGAGTGGTCAATAAATTTTAAGAAACTGGCTCGATTATTTTTAATTTTTTTACCACTCGCGAAGTTTGCGAGCGTTCTCAGTCCCCATTTTTGTATGGGTTTTCACAATGATAACGCGTTCTTCTTTTGTGTAGCGCTCAATTTTTAATAATCGGAACAATCATAGGTGAAATTTCATAGTTGCCATTTGCGCGAGAAAAAAATGCCACAACATTTAAATAGTGCACTAGACACCCTTATTATGAACACTAATTAATTATAAGTATTCTGTTATACGAAAGTTAGTAAGAAATATTATAAATAAAACAAACGATTCGTCTTTTATATGCACTCTTACATACGACCAGTAGGTATTTATTACACTACACATACAACTTATAAAGTTAAAGCCTGACCAGGAATATATGAGAGCTGTCAAGATGGAGCCACTTTTTAGATTTATATAGCAACATTCAGTTTAATACGCACATATTGAACTGGCAGATGTTTTTATTCAAAATGTACTTTTGCACTGAAATACACAATAAGATATACAAAATTTATTTTAATTTAATGCATCTTTTATATATATTTTGATGTCAATGTAAAAAGAACTAACCTTGACATTTACATGTTCACAACATTTTTTCCATGTATCGACCTTGCTGAAACACTAAACTTTTTAATAAAAATTCTAGTTCAGAAAAACCTAACCTAAGCTATTTTTATTTGAACGTTTCGTATTTCTGTAAAGTCAAAAAGTGTTTTTTGTTCAGAACGAATAATATTTACGTCCCTCTTTTGTTTGCTATTCGGTAAATAGATGCTTGAGATCTCGTTTGAGATACACCTAGATAGAACAAAAAATAATTACTTATTTGTACATTACGGCGGCCAATTCATGACAATCTCACTACAATGACATAACGTTTTACCTAAATCTCAGTTCAGAAGCAAATTTGACATTGACAACAGATTATCAAGCATCAAACATAATTGTGGCCAGTGTAAGAAATTAGTTCCAACGAAATTCCGCAATATGGCGTCCTCTCATATATTCCTGGTCAGGCTTTAAGTTTATTTTTAAAGTGAAACATTCACAGAAGATATCTTACACGACCTGAAATTGTATTATCTACCTATTCTTTGTAAGCTTTTCCCGCTAGAAGTCCTTTATAAAAGCGAGGCGTTATGGGCGGCTCCAGGACTCTACGTGGGCGAACAAAGGGCGCTTGCCTTCGACCGGTTTATCGGGTAGACATTTACGCGGTCGGCGCAGTGTTGAGAGCCTTCTATTCACTTTACGAGCACTCTTGAATATCAAAGCAAGTGGCACTGTGAGCAAAGGAGAGATGAATAAATTTACTAATGCAAGCTGAGAGATGCAATCTGTTACGCCGGAACTGGACTTACAAATCCGAGTTTAGTGCTTAATATTAAGTCCCCATTATCTGCTTGCGTCCTTGGAATCGATACAGCGCCGAACCATACGACCCGAAACTTACAGATGGTCTGGAGTCTCTTGAGTCACGGACGATTTGGAGGTTCGCTTAGTCTGTTTTACAGATACTATCACGGACGCTGCTCTGTGGAACTAGCATCCCTTATTCCCTGCCACCCGCCCTATCTCCGCATGACACGTCGCAGAGAGACTCAGCACCCTTTTGTTGTTGACTTTTGAGAACCCATCGGTTCTCTAAATCGTTTCTTTGTCGCACCGCTAGAGTGGAACTGTCTTCCGGCGAGTGTATTTCCTGAATCCTTTAACCTGGGTGTCTTCAAGCGCCGTATAAAGGGGCTAAACAGCCTAGCAACTGTCCGCAAATCTGCTGGCATGGCACATAACTGAGCGTGGTTTCGCGAGGAGAGGTGATTTTGGCTCTGTCGACTGCACCATTGGTCTCTTGGCACAGCCAACAATGCTGGTTTACATAAAATAAGAAATAAATAAAATAACTAAAGGCTAGGCTCTTAGTTACTTCCTTCCCTTTAGAAGGTTTATTGTTTACCTGAATGCAGCTCGGACTTCAGCCTCACAATTAGTTACATACTTTCATCTTTTGAAATACGAATAACTAGTAAACCAGTAACCAGAAATCTTGCAGCACAACACCGACCACTCTGATTACCCAGATTGTCGGTAGGAATACAGTGTGTGTGGGGTGGAATACAGTGTGTGTGAGTTTTTACTCTGCAGCATTTCGATTAAGGTTTTATGACACTTCGCTTCGTTTAATGATTTCGTCAAACGAAATAATTTATGGAAGACAAGATGCAGCGCCTCTAGCGGACGATTTGAGTACCTATTAAAATTATTGTCATTGTATTAAACGATTATAGCTGTTGCCCGCCGCTTCGCTGGCGTGAAATTCGTATTTCAAATGAAGAAAGTAATTTGACATTGTTGACCAGATTTTACACATACTTTTGAGAAATATATTCAGCTATACGAAGATAATATTTTAAAATAGTCAAACAACACAATCAATCACATCCGAGGTCAATCTAAATCCGAGGTAGTAGTACCTACTCTAAACTCCTCCCGTGTACTTTTTCCTAAGGAAATGGATACATTATTATATTTGATTTTATATAAAAATGAGTCAGGGCAACAAAAAAATTGTGATGCCGGAACTTATAGTAAGCATTTATTTATTTATTTATTTATTAATCATTAAATTTCATAAGAGGTTTCAACTGTTTCGTTCATAAAACGCTGCTTTTTAAGGCTACTTTTAAAAATTAGTACCTTACAATACTTTAAAACAAAGAAAATTTTCACACGAATCAAGAGCTATATGTGCGAAAACTTTGTAACCATTGATATTCAAATTACCTTTAGATCAATGGGAATTTCATTTTACGAATTTCAGAGTGAAACGTAAAAAGTCGCATAAATTCTAAATGCGAGTGCACCGCGCGGTTTAGGGCACCCGAATAAATAATTTCTCTAAATTCCGATACGGATCTTTATAGTTTATAATAAAAAGTAATGCAATGTTTTTACCTTATATGATACAGCATATCATCCTCTGTCCCATAATGATGAACACCACCAATTTTACTCGAAGAAATCCTATTATTTTGTTATTCTTAGAAAGTACATTTCACTGTTTTGGTCCGCAAACAGTGTGGAAGACGCGGCAAGGCCTCCGGTCTTGCCGCGTGTTCTTCGACGTGATCAATCGCTACACTGAATTTATAAAAAAAGTACAACGTTTTGACGTCTGCGACTAATACAGTTTTATTTCCACTTAAAAAATTGCGCATTTTTTGAGTGGAAGAAGTGTGGTAGTGAATTTAGGACATATCTAGGAATTAAAAATACCTCGACTTTAGATGCCGCTTTTCTGTTACCGCGAACTTAGGCGCTCTTACACACGCATGGACTAGAAAATAAAGAATAGAAAAAAAACATGTCTCCCAAATAAAAAGTCCTAACACAAACCTTTTTCAGTTTAACGTAATTATCTACTCAATGACACCTTTCAGCATTCCATACCCCACTGCGGACATCTTATGTCAAAGAACCCAGTAGCTGTGTGTCGTAGGTCCTTCAGTTATGGAAGCTAGTTGTTATGTAACTACTGAAGGTGATGGATCTTACCGAGAGAGTAATAGAAGGCGGTGCGCAGGGCTCCGAGCTGGAGAGCAACAGCAGCGTGGAGCGGGCGTCGGTGACAACGAGCAGCGTGGGCAGCCTGGCTGACAGTCAGCAGAGCCAGCTTGATTCCACCAGCAGCGCTCAGGGTAGCATGCACAGTAAGTACGCAAACGTTGGTATACAATTATATATACACACATTCCTTTTAACTTATTATCCATGTAACTTTTTATAGAATAAACATATTTTGAATAGTAGTAAGCTTTGTAATACCATTTCATCGATGTATTTACCTACTCAACCTGTTACCACAATATTTTTATTTTCAACATAGTTTTGCGGCCACTATTAATTAAAAGTTAAGGCACCTTATATTGTTTACACACGAAATGATGTTACCGCCCGGAAATCTATAAACATTCCAAGTTTCAAGAAGATAACTCGGACCGTTTAAGAGCTGCAGGTTTCGACAGACAGGCGAACCGTCGGATGGATAAACGGACAGACACCTGACTGGTTTGATAAAAGCTTGAATAAAAAGCTCAAATGATATCATGAAAAAAAAACAAGGCACTGAAGAATGCGAACTTTTAACTTCTTACCCGCGCGTACGCACGCACACACTTACGGCAACGCTTCGAACCCGTACCCTCTATTCAAATAAACTTTTGGCTACCTTTGTAACGCCGAACTTTTGACAACAAAAGCAAGAATTTTTTTCTTCAAATAATTCATTGTACCTAACCTACTATAACTCGCACTTACCATATTTTTTTATTGTTCTGTTAGTGTCGTTACAATATCCGTCCGTCCGTGTAGCAGTGACATTTAGATTCTCAAAATAAACCTAAACAAAACAAGCTTAAGCTTTAAATTCATAGCATTAACAATGTTTAAATTTTAATGTCTTTATTATTTCCAAAGTCGAATGTACGAGTAATATACAAATTTGAATCGGTCGTTTATTTCGGGAGGCTCTTAATTCTACAAGAAGAAAAAGGTCGTAAAATTAAAATAAATTATAAAGTATACATTCATAGAGGCTTAGGCACTGTGGGAAATCTGCTGTGAATACGGTATAGAGCACAGTTGTGTTGTCTGTGGTATAGAGAATAGGAGGTTGCCTTAGGTTCCTGTCTACAACAAGGTCGGTAGTATGTTAATAGGGCGAAGAGAGTAAAGAGGTTAAGCGAAGTCCTCGCTTTGTTCGTGGTTTATTGTTCAATGAAATAGGGCAATGAATATTTGTGAAGCATGTTGGAATGGTCAAACGATTATATGCCTGTCAGTAATGGTTACCTTACTGTGGAAGTGACCGTAAAGAAAAACATAGTTTTTTCTTTATTTTATACTAGCTGTTGCCCGCGGCTTCGCTCACGTGAAATTCGTATTTCAAAGAAGAATGTAAGTAACTGAGGGCGAGGCCGAAGACCGAGCTGGGTACAGGTAAACGATAAACCTTCTCAAAGAAAGTAACTAACTAAGGGTGAGGCCGAAGGCAGAGCTGCGTTCAGATAAACGATAAACCTTCTCAAATAAACTAAGTAACTAACGGCGAGGCCGAAGACCCAGCTGCATCCTGGAAGAAAATAAACCTTCGCGAAGAAAGTAAGTAACTAAGGGCGAGGCCGAAGGCCGAGCTTCGTTCAGGAAGACGATAAACCTTCTCGAAGAAGGTAAGCAATTAAGGGCGAGGCCGAAGGCCGAGCTGCATTCAAGAAGAAGATAAACCTTCTCGAAGAAAGTAAGGGCGAGGCCGAAGGCCGAGCTGCGTGTAGGAAGACGATAAACCTTCTCGAAGAGAGTAAGTAATTAAGGGCGAGGCCGTAGGCCGAGCTGCGTTCAGGAAGGCGATAAACCTTCTGGAAGAAAGGAAGTAACTAAGTGCGAGGCCGAAGGCCGAGCTGCTTTCAGGTAAACCATAAACCCGCTTCCGCCTTCGGGCCTCGCCCTTAATGACTTGCTTTCTTCGATAGAATTATCGTTTACTCAATCTAAATATCGCTTAGTTACTTACTTCGAGAAGGTTTATTGTTTACCTGAACGTAGCTCGGTCTTCGGCCTCGCCTTAGTTACTTAATTTCTTCAAGATGATTTAGCTTCTTCCTGAACGCAGCTTGGCCTTCGGCCTCGCCCTTAGTTACTTACTTTCTTCGAGATGTTTTATCATTTATCAGAACGTAGCTCGGTCTTCGGCCTCGTCTAAGTTACTTACTTTCTTCAAGATGGTTTAGCTTCTTCCTGAATGCAGCTCGGCCTTCGGCCTCGCCCTTAGTTACTTGCTTTCTTCGAGATGGTTTATCGTTTATCAGAACGTAGCTCGGCCTTCGGCCTCGCCTTAGTTACTTACTTTCTTCAAGATGGTTTATCTTCTTCCTGAACGCAGCTCGGCCTGCGGCCTCGCTCTTAGTTACTTGCTTTCTTCGATATGGTTTATCATTTATCAGAACGTAGCTTGGCCTTCGGCCTCGCCTTAGTTACTTGCTTTCTTCCAGATGGGTTAACTTCTTCCTGAACGCAGCTCGGCCTTCGGCCTCGCCCTTAGTTACTTGCTTTCTTCGAGATGGTTTATTATTTATCAGAACGTAGCTCGGCCTTCGGCGTCGCCTTAGTTGCGTACTTTCTTCAAGAAGGTTTATCTTCTTCCTGAACGCAGCTCGGCCTGCGGCCTCGCCCTTAGTTACTTGCTTTCTTCGAGATGGTTTATGGTCTTCCAGAATACAGCTTTGCCTTTGGCCTCGCCCTTAGTTACTTACTTTCTTCAAGAATGTTTTTCTTCTTCCAGAACTCAGATCCGCCTTCCGCCTCGCCCTTAGTTACTTTCATCGAGAAAGAATATCGTATAGGTGAGCGCAGATCCGCCTTCGGCCCCGCCTTTAGTTACTTACTTTTTTTTTGAATACGAATTTCACGCGAGCGAAGCCGCGGGGAACAGAAATAAAAATTGCACCAATGACAGCGACATAACTTCAAAAAATTTTTTTATTTATAAAATAATTCGTTACCGGCCAGCTCACGTCGAGATGACAGTTCTCCGTTGTCAACATGACATTTTAAATTGTTTTGCATTCGATGAATCCACACGAGATGAATCAAATAATCAAGAAACCTTTACTTTGGACTACGTGATTTCAAATGCACAATGATATTTTTAATAATTTTAATTTTTATTATATGTTTTTATTTATTATGTCATTCCGGCATATAAACTGCCACTATACAAAGTTTCGTCAAATACAGTTCAGTGGTTTTTGCGTGATGCGCGTACAGACAAACAAACAAACAAAAATTTTAAAAACTGTTCTAACATGTTCAGTATCTCTTTTTAAGCCACCCTGGTTAGTTTTTTTCCGAATACATTCAATGTACAGACTTTCTTACCTTTACGATTTTATTATATGTATAGATTGTTATAGAATTTTTGGTTTATTTTCAACATGTTTTGTTTTCATATAGGTTTGAACGAGTTGTACGTGAACGACGCTCCGTTCTCGGGGCGAGCCTTCTCCTATAGTTCCGGGCTGGACTCTGTGCATCGTCCGCGCCGCAACCAGTCTTCTTGGAACAACAGGTGTCTACTTCATTATTATTATTATTCCAACTCCTTATGTTAGATTCAATCTTCTCATTTAAAAAAATAAACTGTTTTAAAAAACATTGAAACAATTTGAAAAACCCGTAGACAGAAAAAATATTTTTTATGATCGAAGGAAAAACCACTAAAACTAAAACGTATGAAATAATAATATTTCCTTGATAAGTACAGCTATATGAACTGACGTGGTTGTCAGTTCATATTTCGGAACCTACAAACCTTTAGCGGCACAAAAGCGCAAAAGGTATTTGCATAAATTTTCAGATCCAGATTTAGACATTTTTCTTATGTAATCCAGTATAATGTATGGCTGAGTCAAAGGGGCCAGAGCACATCCTTCGACTAGAAAATATCATCTCTGAAAAGGTGCCATACCGGAGGTTTCACTTTGGATTGTTGGATATACTGGACTAGAGGAGATCACAGTCGAGGCTGATGCGGGGTCATCTTACATCTAGTACGGTGGTATCAATTCAGTTGCCTATACAATATGAGCCTGTCAGAAAAAAACTCATTGGTGCATGTTGACCACATTCGAACCTCGGACCGTGAGATCAAGAGTGCAAGCCAAGACCGCGCCGACCACCCGCCGCTTAGAAAATGTAGGATATGGATCGAAATGTTTTACTTATCAAGGAAATGTTAGTTCATACGTTTTAGTTCTAACGGTTTTTGAAGTCGGTTCATTGTTTTTATTTCACTCTTTTAGTTATAGAATATTGGTTACCGATAATCCGAATCAGTTGACTATATGGGTCTTTCTCCGCCGTCGCAATATTTCGATGACTTCGGTGGCACTTTTTTTTTCTTTGAATTTAGACATTCTCACAGGCAAAAGATAATTTAGAATTAATTTAGAATCGAATGGTAGTAAAGGGAACGAAATTGATTGAACGGTTTGAAGTTATTGAATTAAAAAAATATTATGTCCACCGAAATCAATATTTAAGTCACCGAAATCAAATCGTGTAATTACTTTATAACTTAACACTTTAAACACTATGCAACTGTGCAAAAGAACAAACAATACCAACTACAATTGTGTGCAATTTCGATATGAGTAGGTATTGAGCAGATTTATATTGTAAAAATTTTTTTTTTGTGATATTGCCGGTCTCATTCCTTGTTAAGTGCATAAAGTATGGGGTCGCTTTTATTTCTAGCTTTTCTAAGTCCTTCAGCCACTCTTTTTTTAGCTAAGCGTTCCTCTTTTGAATTCGCTATCACGGCAAAGCTCACACGTAATACTATACCTAATAATAAATCGACCACCGATACGTCGAGATACTCCAAAACTTGTATCGGTAAACGGCGGTGACTGTGAGACTCCATGAAAATACTCGCCCCATCCAATGATATTCTGCTAAGTACTCGGCAACATACATTTTTATGCGGACAAAAGTAGGTACACGGATCCTACACCAGTCACCCTTCAGCCAGACGGGACGTTGTGGATGAGAAGAGGCGAAGACTGTCTGAACTCGAACAAACGCTTCGGTCTATTTCCGAATGGGGCCGTACTAATTTGGTCGAGTTTAACGCTTCGAAGACAGTCTGCGCGTTCAGTGCGAAAATAACGGCGTTCACACCCGCTCCTTCCTTCCAGGTCCCGTCGCTAAAATTAAGCGATCACCTCGGGGTCCTCAGAGTCGAACTGTCGCACGACCTAAACTTTCGGCGCCATAATCTAGTGCAAGGCCAAGCTAGTTTCTAAAAAGTTGGGCGTACTCAATAAGGTGCGACGGTACTTCACGCCGGGCCAAAGGCTGCTTTTGTATAGCACAGATTAGGTCCTGCTTGGGGTACTGCTCGTACTTGTGGGTTGGCTCAGCTAAATACCAGCTTGCGCCTTTGGATTCGATCCAGAGTCGAGCCCTGCGACTAGTGGATGACCCCAACGTGTACCGCGATCTAGAACCACTGCAACTCCGTAGGAATGTCGGCGACATAAGTGTGTTCTATCGCTTAGTCAATCCATGGTGAATGCTCGGAGGAGCTATTTAACGCGATCCTTCCGTCCCCTTTCCACCTCCGCACAACGCGCACTCGACAGGGATTGCATCCCTATACGCTGGACTTATACGGGTGAGTACCAATCGGTTCTGCAGGTCTTTCCTCCACAGAACTGGTAAACTCTGGAACGCTCTCCCTGCCCACGTATTTCCCCCAAGTATCGTCTCGGGTCCTTCAAGAGAGGCGTGAATAGCACCTGTCAGGCCGGCATGGCATTCGAAAGCCCAGCGTACGACCGAATTTCCATGGGCGTCATTAGGCACCTTATTGGTGGCTCGTCGTCTCATGTCGCGCTTTTTATTTAAAAAAATGCTCCTTGGTAAGGGAGTGAGGCAAGGGGACGTGATCTCACCCAAGCTCCTTACAAAAGCTCTTGAAGACGTGTTCAAGACGCTTGAGTGGGAGAACATTGGAATAAATGTCAATGGGGAGTTTCTCAGTCATCTCCGTTTCGCGGATAACATTGTCCTCCTCGCCCATACCCGGGTTCAGCTTCAAGAGACGCTCAGCGACCTTTACGAGGTCTCGCGAGACCTCGCGCTGAACGTCGGCCTGAGGATGAACCTGGATTTTTTTATTGCTTCTGAACTGGGTGGCTCTACCCGAGGTCGAAGCTTCAGGCGCAACCAATTTCACCGCCGAGGAGGTGCCAGTCCGGCTTGGAGGTTGACTAATGTCGCTGGGGAAAGGCTATTAACCCGCGATTTGAAGATCCGTGGATTGTAGGAGTGGGGAAAGATATTCCCTGGGAGCCCGTTCCACACCTTTGGAGTGCGGCACAAGAACGATTTAGAGAATCGTGCAGTTCGAAGAACTCTTCTGTCGACTACAAAGGGGTGTTTCGAGAATCTGGTCAACCCGAGCAACAGTTTCGCGTCTCGCGTTTGCTGCTGAGGCTTCTCTACCCTTCCAGTCCTTGATGAACCCTTCGTGCACCGTGCTGTCCTCCACGTAACAATGTATTTCGCCGAGCGAGAGCATGTCGTTGATGAATAATAGAAACAGCGTAGGCGACATCACGGATCCTTGTGGAACACCAGCATTGATTGAGTAGTCGGCCGAGCAGGCACCATCTAGGGTGCCATCTAGGTCTGATCTACGGTGAAATGATCGAACAAGTGGAGGAATACGTATATTTCGAACAAATATTTCGGCTAGGTAGGTCGACAAGGCCTACTCAAGGAGGTAGAGAGACACATTCAACTGGGTTGGGCTGCCTTCGGAAAGCTGAAGTTCGTCCTAAAGTCGGATCTACCGTAACGCAAAACATATTTAATAAGAAATATATACTAGTCTCAAAAGTTATTTAGTTAATACAGTGTAAACGGCATAATAATATATAACTTCGATTAAAAGAAAAACTGTTGTTTTTTTTTGTACTTCATTCGACGAAAACTCTCAATGACGCAATAGAATACAGTAAGTTAGGTTTTGCTACGTAGAGTTTGCAGTCTTAAATGTTTTAAAATTTATGTGAATTTAATCTTTTTTTCATTTCTAAACCTCAAATACATAAGTCATCCTGTTTATAAGTTATAATAGGCATGCTATTTAATTAAAAAATATGTTTCTTTCTTTCGGTGGTTTTGAAATTGACTTCGGTGCACCTATTTCCACCGAAAACACCGAAGTCATTGACACTGAAATCAAAAAAGTAAGGAAAATCTAAAATATTTGCAAATATAATCTATATATACAGTATTGCTCTCTAAGTTGGAGATCTAGGACTAATAAGACAATCTCTAATTAAAATATAATAGTAATATGTCAAATAAATAACGAGAAAATTGGTTCAGCGAAATCAATTTTATAGGTTACCAAGCCACCGAAAACGATTACATACCTTAATAACACGGCCGCACAGGAACGCACAGACGTGTTGTCCTCGCCACAGAAGCGGCGCGACTGATATTTTTTTTTTGCTTTAACAGCTATGCACGCAGCTACAATAATATAGGATCTATGAGCATATTCGTGCGCGCCACCGATATCAAAGGAAACTAGCGGACGCAGATAAAATAATTCGTATTTCGTCTTCTAAAGCGTATTCATGCTTAGTAAAAATATAAGGTAAAGCATAACTAACTAGGTTTTAGAGAACATATACAAAGTAGCGTAATTCCTTATAGATGATAAGAAAAAAAATGTTTTCTACCGCAAAGTGTAGTCCGGACGCGCCAGTGAAGTCAAGATTTCAGCAGTTAGAATTTTTTTTATCGCATTTCTAATTAATGAATTAAAAAAAGGACACAGGCCCCCCTAGTATTTTAATCATATCTACAGTATAAAAAAAATATGAAAGTATTATGAATCCATTTTATAAGACTTTTCGATCCGGACTCGCTTATTCTGCCCATCCGGAGAAAGACCCATATAATAGCTGTTGACATAGCTGTTAAAAAAACAAGTTGTTTTATTGAACCTGCAGTGTTTGACTACATCTCACCTTGATCCCTTTGATACTAGGTGCCACGCCACTGCTTCTATTTGGTCGTGTCGGCTACACTGAATTTATTGCAAACCACGGAAAATTTTTCATAATAATTTTGACCTTAGTTTTTGAGTGACGTTCATTTAGTACGCTTGCAGGTACCAGCCCGGATGGGTTTTAACCAAAACGACGCGATTTAGTAACGTAAGGGTTTTACATGGAATCCGAATCATGAAGCACCTCGTGTTTGAGATAAAGAGTGTAAAAGGAAACTCAGAAATGAGAACGTATTATGATACGAGTGTGTAGGTACTCGCACGTGTTTTTGTTTCGCGCATTTGTTCGATAGGTCTCCCTGCACGCAACAGTTGAATTTGGCCCAAATTGTTGTTCTCTATGTATCCAATTCCTCAATGTATTAAATAATGTAGGTTGCGGCGATTTCGAGGCTGCTAAATGTTTTATTAATCGAACAAGGCGAATGGTCGAATACATTTTCACGAGTTCTCTAACGGATAAATTTGTAGCTAGATTTTCGGTTAACGTTCTATTAAGTTTAATATATCGAATGGCGTGTACACTGTACAGTGAGCGGCAGTAGGTGTATAATGAACATCGAGCTTTAGAAAGAGACAATCCGGTTGTACAGCGTCGTCCCTGTCGCACTAACTCGAACATCTCTTTGAGACAGCGACGGCGCTCTACAACCGGATTGTCTCTTTCTAAAGCTCGATGTTCATTATATACTGCCGCGTACTGTACTTACCTAATGATGGATTCATGAATATTATATTATGCTGCTGATAAAACTTAATATTAATTTGCAATTAATATATCTAAGCGTTTACAGAGTTCCAGCTACTTATTGTGAACCTAAAACGCTTGATCTGGAATCTGTGAAGGAAAAAATGTATTACTTAGTCGGAGACTTTCATACTGCAAACGGTCATTTTTGCGCGGTTTTCGCGCGAGTCCTGCCCTCACTTGGTCCGCCCTATATAAAATAGGGCAGTCGCCGTGACCGGCTGGATGGCGGCAAAGAGCGGCCACTTTTTCCATCCTAGGTTAGGTAGGGCGTTCGCAGTGACCCTAGGGGCGAGCGGCGTCGAAGCCGCTACTGCTGCTGGCGCGTTCCGCAGTCTCTCGTCTCGACTGCTGTAGCTGCGCCTGTGTGCTGAAGAAAACTGCGAATCAATCGTGAATGAACTCTTGATCAATGACATACCGCTGACGGTTGTTGTGCGTGCACACGCGAATGTTTCTTACAAAAAAATAATTCACGCGAGCTGAGCGGCGGGCGAAAACTCGTATTTTATACAAATAATTGAAAAGTCGGGAAGGGTCGCCATAAACGCATATACCTAGACCAAATCGAACATGTGATAAAAAGGGTCAAGTGCGTAGTATCCGTCACCCGTAAGCATGTATTGAAAAACCAAAGAGTTTGTATTAGGTCGATGAGCGCAGCGACGCGACGTAATACAAACTCTTTGTGAAGAACATTGATATTCTTGTTTAGATATTGTTTGTTGATGAGCATTCTTATTGCAGTAATACTGCACTCGAACTTGTCACAATTTGTTCTATCTCGCTCTGACTCATTATGTGAGTGGAAGAGGCAGCATAGGCGTGTCAGGATCGCGGCACGTGGAGATCCGTTGTGCCTGCATACACCAATAGGAAACATGCGTGACGTTATGTATGTCTATGAAATATAAATCTTTCAATTGCAGATTTACATGGCTAGCGAGCGACTCAGTGGCGGAGTATCTCCGCCGGAAAGTTGAGGCGGATTCGGGCGGGGCGGAAGCTTACGACGACGACGAGCTGGCTGCGCATGAGTTGCAGGCTTCGCACTCCTTTCAGGACTTCACCAGGGTCGCTGATGCAATCCCGCCTCTTAAGACCGACAGGTACATAGATTTAAGGTGGTTTAAACGTAATATGTTTTTTGGTTTGGATTCTATTGGACACTAAATTTCTTAATACATCCGACACGAGGGGGATTAATTCTTAAATTTGTTTGTAACCTAATTAAACTAATTACCCCATAATTATTCCACTGTTTATCCATATAGCATCAAAGTCTCTGTTTAGAAGTGATGGAAGTGTCTGTCTGTCTGTCTCTATCAGGTACGACGACATCAAGTACGTCGGCGGAAAACAGTGGTTCCGTATCGCTGAAGGCCGAGTGGCGTGGACGTCTCGGGGCGGCGTTGGCCCTTTGGTTGGATTTTAAAAATTCAAAATGGCAGGCGCTCGTGGCTAGGCGCCGTATGTCAAACGTTGAAATTTTTTTCTTCAAACTCCTTCGAGTGGTGGTATTTTTGTTTGTCAAGGGTTAGAAAATGCGATTGAAAAATAAACCACCGTTAATTTTGTAGATAGAAAAGGAATTAAATTATATTATAAAAATACACTTTTTATAAAACCCGACTACGAGTAGGTAACGAAGGAAATAACAAGGAAAGTTGATATTAAATTGCATTAGAAAATGTTGTATTCGCCCGACGTGTGAAGGATCCAAATAGACAGGGGAGCCCGATTACAGCATTATGTACTGGCCTTTAATATAAATTTCCTTGTTATTTCCTTCGTTTTTCGTAGTCAGGTTTTTCAATTTTGGCACGGAACACTAAAAATAACCTCGTCATTCTCAAGATCTTATCACGCTTATTGATTACTAGCTATTGCCCGCGGCTTCGCACGCATGAAATTCGTATTTCAAAAGATGTGTAACTAATTGCGAGGTCAAAGGCCGTGCTAAGTTCAGGTAAATGATTAACCTTCTCGAATAAAGTGAGTACCTAGCTAAGGACGAAGCAGAAGGCCGAGAACCGTTCAAATTAACTATATTCTTCTTGATAAAAGTGAGTAACTAAGGGCGAGGCCGAAGGCCGAGCTGCTTTTAGGTAAACTATAAAAGTTATTATATTCTATCGAAAAAGCAAGTCATTATGGGTAGGGCCTAAGGGCGGGAGAACAAATACCTTCATGGATTTCCATTCTGCACAACTAGTTGGTCAGTTTAGTTGGCCAGAATGGCAGGACGGGGTTGATCGTCTTGCTGAACGCAGTTCAACCACTGTCACTTAGGCCCACTTGCACCAACACAAATTTAATATATAAACCAGTTTAACTCGTTAAGCTAGCACCCGTTGTATGTGTGAACCGCGTTTAAATCCATAACTCGCTACTTAACTTTAAACTCGTGTTGGTGCAAGTGGGCCTTAGTCTGTTCTACAGGTATGGACGCTGCTCGGAGGAACTTGCTTCCCTTATTCCTTGCCATCCAACCTATCTTTGCAGCACTCGCCGCAGAGAAACTGAGCACCCTTTTGTTGTTGACATTGAGCTTTTGAGAACCCATCGGTTCTCAAAATCGTTTCTCTGTCGCACCGCTAGGGCGTGGAACTGTTTCCTGGCGAGTGTGTTTCCAGAATTCTTTAACCTGGGTGTCTTCAAACGTCGTATCAACGGGCTAGACAGCCTAGCAACAGTCCGCAAATCTGCTGGCATGGCGCCTCACTGAGCGTGGTTTCGCGAGGAGAGGGGTTTTTGGCTCTGTCGACTGTACCATTGGTCCCTCGACACAGCCACCCATGTTGGTTTACATAAAATAAGAAATAAATAAAATAACTAAAGGCTAGGCTCTTAGTTACTTCCTTCCCTTTAGAAGGTTTATTGTTTACCTGAATGCAGCTCAGACTTCAGCCTCACAATTAGTTACATACTTTCATCTTTTGAAATACGAATAACTAGTAAACCAGTAACCAGAAATCTTGCAGCACAACACCGACCACTCTGATTACCCAGATTGTCGGTAGGAATACAGTGTGTGTGGGGTTTCAAATCACTGAATCTTTGATATTCAATACCTACAAAAGTACTCGTTTGAGTATATTCGTTACAAAACTATTGACTACCTAATCGTTTTCGCTACAAACGCAGTGACTTCCTGCTGACTCTATGATCTTTTTTCTTACAAAAGTACTGACTCAATTATACCTTCTGCTTCCAGCAAAGGGCGTCGGTTGTCGTATCAGCGCGCCGTCTCCGGCGAAGACCCCGTGCTGCCAAGCAGGCAGTACGATTCCAGCTTTAGGAGAAGAAATCGGATTTCAGAAAACGCGGAG
Source organism: Nematopogon swammerdamellus (assembly GCA_946902875.1). Lineage (NCBI taxonomy): Eukaryota > Metazoa > Arthropoda > Insecta > Lepidoptera > Adelidae > Nematopogon > Nematopogon swammerdamellus. The sequence continues at coordinate 12,293,393 of OX336338.1, forward strand.
CTTGTGAGTACCTACTGAGTTATATATTGCTGTTTGTTTATATTAGTCGTCTGGTTCCAGTATGCCACCGCTGACGGTTATGACGTAACAGCTATCGGTACCGTCGACAAAAAAGTCGGATAGACGAATACTCCCGCCACCAGGTGTTAAACTGAACTGTCGTTACTTCGTATTTCAGGCATAGAATTAATATGTACTACCGTGTAATAATAATTCTACGTAATGAAGTGACATGACTAGTGAAGCTAGCGCACACTTCATAGTCATATTACTATTCCTTTTTTACTCGTATTGGCATTTGAACACAACAAATGTTAGTAATAAAACAAATAACACCAAAAAAAAACAAAATTCGTACACGCGCGAGGGGTAGGTAGCTCAATTACACATATAATACGGGCGTGGTTACGCGGTATTATATTCTTTGGCTACGCGACAGCGATACTAACGCTACTGAGCTAGGCGTCAGCGGGTGTGGCGTGAGGCGCGATATGCGGAAGCGCGGGCTGAGGTAGCAGCAAACCAGCAATAGACAAGTAATAGTGGCATACAACATTACGAGCGACTTATGGTCGTTTGTGCTCTATGGCTCAATGTTCTCTCGCGTTAATAAATATCAGCCCTGTATGTCACGCCTATTTCCATATGTGGAGTGTAGAACTCATTAAATTACCATAACTAATGTATGAGAAATTGTATTGTAAGAAATTAGAGATTGTTTAGGGCGCTGTACTAACTGTACGAGTATGTGTAGGCACGCGAACATTTTAACAAGCTGTAAATCAAAACTTTTCACTCATATTTACGCGGGCTATCGGGCGATACTGTTTTAATAAAAAGTATATATATTCATGAGCGTCTTAATTACCTTCTGTTTATTAATGAAACGCCTAATCGTCGTGTTGGCTATTTCAAGAAAGCTGTTCCGTGGCAGGCGCCCATTAACCTCCTGAGCATGAGTTTTGTTTTCAAGCTCGACCTCGGCCGTTCGCCCCGCAGCTCCTCCCGGCTGCGCTGTGGCGCCCTTCCGCCCCACCTAGCGGATCCTCCCTGTGGTGAACCATTCTGTAATCCACGGCTAGATCGTATGACAAAGAAAACAATTTATACCTACGCATAATTACGTCCTAAATTTTTTGTATGAACTCGCCATATGGTGACATAATCGAGATTCGAGAGCACAGATTAACTATACCTGAAATGACGTATGCGAGAACTACGGAAATGACGTTAGAAATAAACTTTAATAATTTTTAGGGTTCCGTACCTCAAAAGAGAAAAAAAACGGAACTCTTATAGGATTACCTTTGTGTCTGTATGCCCGTCTATCACAACCTATTTTCTCCGAATGTAATGGGCCAACAAACTTGAAATTCGATACATACGAGTATATAGAGTTTGATGATCCAATCACGGACGTATAGCGTAAATGAACGATTTTGGGGGACAAATTAGACACCTGCGGCAGCGATGTAAATTCTTGTCATATAAATGTGATGATGTGGCACAAAGTCATTCAAACTACTTACTAGACCGGACAACAAGAATAAAATCGTGACCCTATAATAGTTTAACTAGGTAATAAATAAAGTAGGTCATACTAGTGTGAGATGAGTTATAAGAGAATATAACCACCACATACATTGATACTTCTTTTTTTTTCATATTTTGTTGTGTTTAATGTTTTCATATTTCGCTCTCAGTATATCTTCAATATGCTTCAGCGTTTGGCACAAACATGAGTGGACGTTAGATATGTCTCTATTCTGTGTTGATGTTGATTATATCTCAGCTTCTTATTTATTTCTTTAGTGGGTTTGCTTAGACGGTGTTTTAAATGATTTAAAAATGAAACGGCTTTACTCAGGGTAGTTTTTCGAGCTATATAGATTGCTGGAAAACGACAGTGAGTAAAGCCGTTTTGATAATTAAGACGGTTCCTTAAGGGTCCCTGCCAGCCACGCTGGCATGGACCCTTATAAAATCCATCAGGCATTTGTCCGTCCATACGTCCGCCCGTATGTCCATACGTCTGCCTGTCCGTCACAGCCTGTAGCTCATAAACGGTTCGAGCTATCTTCTTGAAACTTGAAACTCTTATAGATTCCCCGCGATGTAACATGATTTAATGTGTAAACAAATATGTAAAGCAATTTTGCACGTTTCCCTTTCAAGATTTCAGAAGGCGATTGCTATGTCACATTATCATGTAGATATTTTGGTTTTCTTGATCTTGGAATTGTTTCAACATACGGTTGTAAAATAAATTTTGAACTACATCGACTAGTACTAAACTAGATTAGAATTTCTATCGAGACCTACAGCATAGGGTTTGATCAGACTAACTTTGCCTCGATCGCGCTTCGCATTTAACACGTTTATGGCTATTTCGTGCAATGCCCCGTCATTTTTTTTTCCCTGATTGCTGATTTATGTGAAACGGGAGGACTTGCTGGCGTAAGTGGGACAGTGAGGGTTTGATTGAAATTAAAGAGAATACGTACATCAATTAATATATACCTGTAATAAAACTATAACGTTTGCGTATATTGAAAATATTTGAAAAAAAATCTTCCGGGGGATGAAGGCTAAGTAGTGTATTAAGATCATTTTTGGAATTGTTACCTGTTTGTCCATATGAACTGAACAGTGGGGTCTGAATTTAACGCAGATGGCGAAATTATTTGAATTTATTTTATTTTTTAATTTTATTCACCTCATAAACAGTACAAACACTCAAATTTTAATACTAATAATATAATCATTAACCAACGAATTCTCGGTGAAACACCACACAGGAAAATCATACATAATCATATATACCTACATAATCACATAGCAACTGAGTCTCGCCTTTGTCAACGTAAAATTTATCGTTAGAGCGAGTTTGTACGCTTGGGCGTCTAAAGCTATATTTTGCAGGATTGATTTGCATGATAAAATACTATAGGTACCTGTATATATTCAATGAATATATACAGGTATAGTAATTAATTTTATTGAATCTAACCCTGTTGAATGTAATTTTCCTTTTCATATATGAATGTGAAATTGATTTCTCTAAACGAATATCATGCCAAACAAGAAGACGTATGCGGAGCGAGCACTGCAACGAGAGCGGAGCCACGGATTCAGCCCGTAGGTTATATATAAATTAAAACTCGTAAATAATAATTAAACAACTACCTATGCAATATCCACTGGGACCGTTTTCAATGTCGTTTATTCGACTAATAAATTCAATATTTACAAATAAAGTAAAAGCTCGAATAAATGCAAGCCTCTGAACATTCTACTCGGGAAGCCGCATAATATTGACGTTCGAACCATGACGGGACGGGGCGGCGCGGGGCGGTGTGGGGCGGCGCGGGACAGTGTGGGGCGGCGCGGGGCAGTGTGGGGCGGCGCGGGGCAGTGTGGGCGGCGCGGGGAGCTGAGGCGGCAAATCTCGTTTGTGCAGCGCGTTGGGGGCGGGCGGCGGCGGCCCCCCGCGGCGGTGCGGCTACAGAGAGAGGCTCTGTGAAACCGCGGGGGAGCCAATTCATTTTCGATTTTTAGACGTACAATATGGATAATAATACCCGTTTTTATTTAGATTTTGTACTAATTTTTTCTATTTTTATAAGTTTTTGTATAATATAAAATATGTTAAATTAATATAAATGTATGATAAAAATGTGAAAATAGAGAATAATATAACACTGATAGATGCGAAGCGTCAAAATATTAATATACCTTGAATACCTTCCTATTTTCTAACTTCTTCTAGAAAGCTATATAGCTAGTTCAAAAAACTATTATAAAAACAAAAAACCGGACTACAAATAAAACAAAAAGGACAAAACAAGTTGCTTTTGCATTATATTTGGGCAGAGTGCAGTTTAAAATAGGTACTAGCGAAACAACGGATAATTCGTTCTGAAAATATAGAATTAGGTATCGATCATAATTATATACATAAACATAGTCAATCAGCTTTGATAATATGAACGTAAGGTCACTCGAACACAATGCATAATAAAATAATACAGCCGGAGTCGGAACTAGCAAAACTTTCTAGAACTTTTGCTGACTCCGATTCCGGCTGTATTATGAATTGCGTTCGAGTGACCTTTCGTTCATATTATCAAAGAAAATTATCTATGTTCAAGTAATATAATTATGATGGATTCCTAATGCCATATTTTCAGAACCTAATATCCGACTGCCGAAGTTTTGCAGTATTCTAAACTGCACTTTGCCCAAATATATTGCAAAACTAACTTCTTTCTTCCAAGTAACTTTTTTGTACTTTTTTGTTTTTCGTAGTCGGGTTCCTTGTTTTTAATAATAGTTTTTATTTCACACTTTTTAGTTCACAAAGAAAAGATGGCGCGTAAGTATATAGCGATTGTTTCGACAGGTTGTTGTATAGTCTGTTCGCTAATTGGCGTTTGGCGTCGGGCGTACATTTCGTTACTGGGTTTCACAAAGAACTTGTCCAGTATTTCTCTAGCTTCTTTGTATGTGCTTGCGTGCGAAATGTGATTAAATATGGATGAAGATACAGGAGCAGGACGTGTAGCTAGATCTGTTCCGTCATTTCTTGTTTTGCTTTATCGTACGCCGCTAAGAAGTTTTCGAACGTATGTTTCCGATTCTCCATTCCGTGGTTATTTTTTCCGTTGATTGAACAAGTCCAATATAATAAAATTATAGATACCTAGTGAAATTATCAACACGCAAGCATCAGGACTGCTGAATAAAATTGGCGAAAAAGGCAATCATTTTATTTTCATCTCGCTCTAACTAATCAATTAAAGGGAGATAAAACTAAATTGTTTGCCTATTTGGCCAATGCGTAGAGTCGGCTTATTACATAAGATACTATAATATAAATTTTGGACTTTCGCCTTTTTTGAGTTTATCTTCTTAGAGCCAAGTAATTAAAGAGAAACATTTCTTAGTCATCTTTCGATCATTAATAACGCAATTTACTGCACAAAATTACCGCAGATAATTTAGACATGAATGAAATCTCAATTCATCTCACACCTACTTACTCACTGCAAGGATTGTGGGAGTGAGTTTCGAAAATATATTCAAATTTAAACAAAAATAGCTGCGTTCACACAAAAATAGCTCTATAGTAAGTAGGTATATGTGTATATCAATAGGTAGTATTGAACAAACAATGCAATTATGATTTGTAGAGTTCATAGGTATGTATTAGTCGTATATGTACTTAGATAAGATGTATTGATATGTAGATACCTACCTACTATAGAAATAAAATAAGTTATTTCGTCTGTGCACCATTCGCGCCCCAACAATATTATAAAAAAATCGACAAGTGCGTGTCGGACCACGCACAGTGAAGTAAATATTTAAATAATAAATTAAGTGTAAGCTCCAAAAACCAAAACACTAACAAGCCACCAGAGTGTAATTTTTCACTTACTTACCAGCAAGGAAGTAGGTGAAAAATTAACCTTGGCTCTCGCGAAAAAACAAAACACCATCTCAAAAACTACCTAACTTTCACACACTTTACATAAATATTTAAAATAAATATCGCTGAAACTGTTTTGAAGTTCCACCACCTTAAATTTTTTCAGAATTTTTCATCTCATAGTTGAAAAGTTAGGAGTGGGGGAGGGGGGGGGGGGGGGGGGGGGGGGGGTAGGACACTTTTCTCTCACCAAATATTGCCTTAAACCAAAAAGTGATTTTGATTTTTTTTTTTATCCCTCCGTTACATTTATAGTGTGCCACCCCTATTTTAATTTTTGTTTCTAATTCACCGCACTATTGTATAGCGGTTCATATTTCAATTTCAATTTCAATTTATTTATTTATACACATATGAGAAACTTTAACATAATAAACATGATTACAGCATAATTTTTAAGATAGTGAAGTTAATTTGTACATGGAGCAACCCCTGCCCTCTAAACTAGCGCAAGCCGTATTATAGGGGGCAGGTAACTGTCAATATTTACTTTATACATCGTGTTTATACTTTATACTTCCTTTTCTTAGGTGTGTGTGTATGTGTGTGTGTGTGTGGGGTCGAATGTAAGTGTAAATTTTGTGTATGCATGCGAGGATGAATGAGTGCTTGTAGGGCATAGGGATGTGTTAGGATCAAAATCATCTAATATAGAAGGTATTGGTTAGGATATACATTGCAACAGTTCATCAGTTCTAGAGCGACCTAGTTCGAAAAGCCATTTGTGAATGTTTTTTTTGAATTTATATCCGCTAATTATGTCCCTAGTAGAAGGATCTAATTTGTTAATTACAGAGGGTCCAATGAAGGAGTGGGCTCTTTGTGCAAATTTTGTCCTAACAAGCGGCACCACACATTGCTTACCAGCTTGTTGTCTTGTTTGAAATCGGTGCGTAACATACTGTAACTTATCTCGATTTTTATGGAATTTGGCTAGGAGGGACTTTATGTATACTTGCCGTATCGCTAAGAGCTCACATTCCGTATAGAGCGCTTCTGTAGGGTACCGAAAGGGTTTACTGTACATCACCCTCAGAACCGCTCTGTGAGCTCGCTCTAACACAAGCAAATGACACTGGGCAGCGCCACCCCACACCGGGATACAATACAGTATCAGTGAATGACATAAGGCGTAGTAAACACATTTTAGAAGATTGCGGCCCAATGTGTTGCGTACCGTTTTGATAAAATATAGCAGTTTTCTTAAGCGCGCGGCCAAGGTGGTTATGTGCAATTTCCAGTTTAAGTTTTTATCTACTATTACACCCAGATATTTTATAGAATTTACCCTCTCCAAAATTTCACATGAGCATGGTGCGTAACAGGCAGCCATTGTAAAGCAGTTATGGAGGCGGATTTCGTAATGTCGGTCAGGTTGTCTTTTTTTGTCAATAGAAAAGCAGATGTATTTTGTTTTTGTGGCATTAAGTGTTAACAGATTATCTAGGAGCCACTTTTTTACTCTTACCATACCCATTTCGACTTCTATCTTCAACCCATCCCAATCACTTCCGCAGAATAGGATCACAGTATCGTCAGCAAAAGTTAAAACTTTAGCAGATTCACTACCATTGACGATGTCAATGTTACAGAGGTCGTTAATGTATACTAGGAAGAGTATGGGGCCAAGAACACTTCCTTGAGGTACACCGTAAGTGGTCGGGCATGTCCTACTCAGTCCTCCATTTATTATTACTCTTTGTGTCCTATGAGTAAGATAGTCCTGCATCCAATCGAGGGCAACACCTCTTATACCAATTGCTTCTAGTTTCCGGAGTAGTAACGGTATAGATACCGTGTCAAATGCTTTTGCTAAATCAAGGAATACCCCCACGCAGAGTTTTCCATCATCTAGGTGTTTCGTTACATATTCTGTGAGTCTTGACACGGCATCCTCCGTGGATCTAGAAGATCTGAACCCATATTGATTATCAGAGTAGATCTGGTTTTTCTCTAGATAACTTACCAGTCTCTCCGCAACCAACTTTTCCAATATTTTGGAGAGTGTGCTTAAGAGTGAGATGGGCCGGTAATTACAGACTGTGGAGGCATCGCCACCCTTAAATATTGGACACACTATCGCTTCTTTGTACACTTGAGGGAATGAGCCTGTTGACATACTCAGGTTGCATATGTGAACAAGGGGTTCAATTATATTTTCCCTGGTGTTTTTAAAGCACAACGGTGTAATGGAATCTAATCCTGGCGCACTATTCGATTTTAAACCACATATTATTTTTGAGATTTCACATTCATTTGTTGGTGCTAAAAAAAAGGAATGTGGAAATGATCCATTGGTGATTATTTTATGACTCAACTCGCTTTCAGTTATTTCAAGAGAAGTTAACGTATTATCAGCTAATCGCTTTCCTAATGTAACAAAGTGGTCATTAATTTTATTCAATGCATTAATACCCCCTCCATTTTTAGACAGTAATTGAGACATATTAGACTCTTTATTATTTTTAATGTGTGCAATTTCCTTAACAATATCCCAGGTTTTTTTTGGATTTTTACTGTTATTATCTAGTTCCCTCTTAAAGTATATATGTCTTGCTGTTGCGATTGCTTTTTTGCATACATTTCTATAACACTTATATTCATTTTGCAGAAGTATATTAGTAGAATCAGATTTTGCTATAATATGCATTTTGTCCCTTTTTTTTATACATTTTAGTAAGCCATCAGTGATCCAAGACTTTATTGTTTTTACTTTAGTCAATATAGTTTTTGTATTACTTTTAATTAATGTGCTGAGTGTGTTACAAAAATATTGTGTCGCCTGGTGGACATCACAGTTGTAAAGTGGATTCCAATCATAATTTTTTAGGTCGATTGACAATTTTTCGTAGTTAATTTTTTTTATAAGTTTGTTTTTTATCATAACTTTCTTTGTTGGCATATTACCAATGCTTGCCATTACTGGGAAGTGGTCAGTGACAGATGTACGGCAGATTACAGCTGAGACGTTGTGCTTAGATTTTATCATAATATGGTCTAGACAATTATTATCTCTTGTCGGCTTAGTGACGGCAGCAAAAAGACCATGTTCCGACATAAGACATAAGTAATCCTGAGATTTGTTGTCATTACTGTTCACTTTGATGTCTAAATTCATGTCTCCCACCAAAACCACGCTTGGAGTCAATGAAGTTCCACGGAGGTGGAAGTCAAGTGAGGATAAAAATGGGTCGATGTTAGCCACCGATGGAGACCTGTATATGCAGTTGGCATCGCTAATGTTAACTTCATGTACTGTGGCATTTAGATTATTTTTTGTGTATATGACTATGCCATCGTTCTGGTTATAGTGTTTAGTCGTGTTGTAGCTATTGTAGCCCGGTAGGTATTTCGGCGTGTAATATTCATTAATCCATCCCTCAGTAAGGACTATGACGTCAAATTCGTATTGCAGTTGCCTTAAAAATATTGTAAGTCCATCAAAATTGGCATTCATGCTACGTATGTTTAGATGCAATATACTTATGTTTTTATTTCCATGAAGATAATATCTGCATTTAAATGGTTCATCTACTACGTGTAAGTCTACAGCCTGAACGTTATCCAGGTCAGAATTGAACTCATCATATATGTCTACGGTGGCCATAGGTAGCCAATAGAATAATATATGTATTGATATTCATAAGTAGAGGGATGTACAACGACAAGCTGCAGATATTTAAAAGTATCGCCTTTATGATTGAGTAATTTATAGCTGTATGTTTGATTTTTATCAGGAGAGCGTTTTTTCCGTATGTTTATTGATAATGTATTAAAACTTAAGTGTACTGTAGCTGATTGACGCTTTGCGCAAGTGTCGGTGGTTTCTACGCAGCAGACAACCTTCTTTAATTTATATCGGTCTACTTGGGTTGATTCAAACATATTATATATGGGATATCTAGATAATGTATAAGTAAAATGTGCATTTAGTTTGCAATATGTGTATTTAATTGTCTTATATTTTAAATGAGAGATGAAGTTGATCAAATAAATTGAAACTATATGTACACGGTTAGTTATGAATATGGAGCGAAAGTTGAGTGAGTATGAAGTTGTAGAAGGATTGAGTCTAGGCATGAGCATGTGTGGAGTAGTGGTATGATGATGATGTTGATGCATGATGTGATATTCAGTATGAGTAGTGAGTCTATTTAGAACAATGATGTCGATATTTATCAGTGTAAGATGATATTTAGTTATAAAGTTGATATGTAAAATCTTGGCCAATATTATTTTTATTATGTTTTGTGATGTTAGGTGAGATGGTACGATACATGATGATATGAGTGAATATGAATTATATGCATGAAAGTCAAGTAGAAGACACAGTAAAGTTATATGTAAGCACATTGGATACAATATTAACACACGAATACAATAAAAGGAAATGTTCAGACAATCTGTGACAACGGAGAAGCCTTCGCATCTACTGGGAGAGCCTGGATGCGCAGGCGTCGTCGTCGGCCGCGCGCGCAGGCTCAGCATCGGCAGTGCGCCCCGCGCCCCCGCCCGCACCGGCCGCGTTCGGGACGTTGTCGGAAGTGGTAGCTCCTCTTGCGATTTGTGCCAAATCTTTTTCACTTTCGATACGCAGCACAGCCGAGCCCTCCTCCTTGCGTGCGTATATTTGTCCTTGGCGTGTCCAAATAAAGCGAAAGTTGTGCGTTTTAGCTAATCCTCGTGCATTGTGGAACAGCTGTCTATTGTGTTTGGTTAGACGTTCGTTAATGTATGTAGAATACACCTTCCTCCCAAATTTTTAACAGACGGACAGGACGAAATTATAAGGCTTCCGTTTTTGTCATTTGGCTAGATTATCTTAAAATATGTCTGTTCTCCGCTGGCATATATACCCTGCCTACTGTAGCCACCGGGCATCTTGCGCTCGGACGGCAAATGACCGGACGTTGTGACGCTGGTTTCGTGAAAGAAGAGTAAAGAGCCCTACGCCACGTGCATCGACACGCTGGCGCCTAGCCACGACCCCGCTCCCTCCGCGTTCAGCCGGGGCGGCCGCAGCACAAGGTGCTGAGAATAAAGATAAAAAGCATGAGTCCCTAAGAACCCTCTTTGAGCTTCTGGGTTTTGCGGTGGAAACCCTCGGTGCGTGGTCACCAAATGCACGTTTTGCCAAAACTATCGGCAAATTGCTAGTGGATAAGTCCGGTGACGTGCGCGCCAAGGCTTTCTTCAATCAAAGAGTGAACGCTATAAGGCGTCCTAGTTATAATGACTGCGTCGTCATATTTCAATTTATGTACATTTTTGTAATTCGACTCCTGGACTATGTGCAGAAGAAAAATTCATATTGATTTCTGAATTTAAACTTTCTGCGATCCAACAGACTAACGGACAGACAGACAACGGAATCTCACCATAATAGTTCCATTCTACCATTTTGGTACGGAACCCTAAAAAGTAATTGAAAATGAAGCGATTTTTTTTATGTCATCTGAAAATGTCAAGCTATTCACTTTCAGATACATAATCGTCCCATTTCCGTTTTTCAGTGCATACCCGTGTATATAATACATATTATGTACATATGAACATGACTCTGCGCCACATGTCGTCGGCGCCCTTTCAATAATAAAAAAAACATGTCCATTCAAGTGTAGATTTATGTTGAAAATAATTTTACGGACAAACGAAATATCGTTTATCCAAAAAGTTGAAAAGGGTGCTGATATCCGGAATCCCATTGGGTATGAAAGATAAGTAAGTCCCATTACTATTCTGGCCGAGGAACTAAGAAACGAAAAGATTGCGAGACGAAACGTTGCGCGGCAGCAGGCTTGCAAAACGTACTACATTAATAGTATTTGTATGTTAATTTTAATACAAACTTACATAATTTTTATAGTGCACTAAAACGAAGTGACTGCCCATTTTTGATTCCAATACATAATTTGTTGTACACCTGTATGCTCCTTTGGCCTCCGATTTGAGCCCATAACTTTTTTCCGGCAATTGTCTTGGTCCCCAAACGGAGCCCATCTTTATTCTCAAATTACGGTCGCACGAATTGGTCTATTGCTCTTTTAATCGTTGAGCAGGGCTATAAGTGACACCGGCAATTATGAACTAACCATTTTTTCTTGTCTCCAAAGACCAATTATGAATAATAAAATAAAACGAACGCTAGCTGTCAGCTGACAGTTTCTTTGTTGACATAATTTTCGAGGTGACGCTCCTTTGCCAAATTATTTATTATAAGTGTTTTCAAGCGGATCTTTCAGGAAAAGGTTAGTAAAACGTGTTATTTATATGTTATTCTACCTATAGAAGTTGCAGTACGAGCTCGGTTGGCGACAAAAGTCGTATTTTTCGTCGCTCAAAAGTTAGCTAAAAAATTTCTTTTTTTTTCTGATTTTTTTTTTCTAACTAAAATATCTGGTACTTCTAAATAAGTAAGCCCTCACTTATTACCCATGGTTTTGAAGGTCATTTCATTGGCTTTCTAGAACAGAAGAGTTTATAGATCTAACTTTATTAGCTTCCGAAATATCTGGGTTTATGTCGAGGTTGGCGCGCAAGGTCGCGCGCGTTTTACCGCGCGCGGCTTGCGCTGGCGCAGGCGCTGAGAGTCTGGGGAATGTAGACATATTATAACTGAGGAGCGGACAGGTTAATCAAAAACTTTAAATATAATTCTACAAAAGCCTGTATAGTGCTAACGCTGCTGGCATGCTGCGCCGCTGCCATCCACAACTACCTTTTCGTCCTCCTGGCGCGCTGGCATGGCGTTGTGTTTTTGGCTCAGATCTTCCGCTGAAGTTTTGTGCACAAACACTATCTAAGAAGGCGTAAGAAGATTTATAGTTTACCTGAATGGAGCTCGGATTCGGCCTCGCCCTTAGTAACTATACTACTATTTTGATAAGATTTTAATGCATCTTTCTCAAAAATATTTGATGCTACTGAAAACAAAAATACTTACACACAATTATTTGTTTTCACTATGTGTGAAGCAGAAAGAAAGACTATCCCGCGGATATTTCATTATTCGACATTGACAGAATGAGGCCAAATTATAAAAAACCGGCCAAGTGCGAGTCGAACTCGCGTACCGAGGGTTCCGTATCGCCATGTCAGTGTCAGCGCACCTCACGCCATCTATGGCGTGTTTATGAAATGCTTCATAATTGTTAAAATTCAAGATTAGTTAAAATGCTTCATACTATTTTTGGTAGACGGCGCACGCCCATACACTTTTTATTTTCTTCTATGGGAACCCCCATGAATTTTTTACTTTTTATAATTTTTATTATTTGTTGTTATATCGGCCATAATAACATAATATTACGGTTCAAGAGTACAACCCTCGGACAGACAGACAGACAGACGGCGCAGGCTTAGTAATACGGTCCCGTACCGGATACGGAACCCTAAAAAAGAACAAATGACGTCGTATTATAATTTTTAGATAATACTATCTTTTGAATGAAACGCTGAACGGCAGCGCAGCCTGCGAGCCCCCGCCCACGCCGACCTGCCCCAACCACCGCCCACCCACCCTTAGTATATAAAGGCTCCGTTTCGCCGCCCGCCCGCAGTCACTCGAACCCGGCGGAGCCTTCCTTGCGCTCTCGGTGTATGTCCACTTCGGAAAGTTTGTCGTTTCATCCGACTTTGCACTGAAGTGAATCTTTAGTCGTTTTCGAGTTAGTGTCGGAAAGTTGTAGAACTTCTTTTAGCGAGTAAGTACATTGTTACGAATCTGGAAAACGTTTCTCTTATATTTTTCTTAAGCTTCTTATGTAAAAATTTAATAAAAAAATTATGTGCTTTTTAATGTTCTTTTGTAGAAAAGTCTAGTGTTATTTTTTTGTTGTTTAATTGCTTATGTATTGTTTTATTAGGTTCCTTACCTCAGAGGTGAAAACTGAATCTAATAGTTTTTACAGTCACAGTCAGTAAATACAGTAGTTTAGTATTTTGTTACATTATTAACAATTTAAACAATTACAGTTACGTATGCATACGTAGGTTTGTATGTATGATGTGTACGAAATAAAAATAGGCTTCAGATTATGCGATGATATACGCATATTATGTTTACAGGTACAGTAATATAAAATTATTAAAGCCGTACAATTTAGTGCTTTGTGTAAACTCATAAACAATTTTAATGAAACTTCATAAAATAGTGTTACAATAGTCACCCGTCTAAACTAACCTACGCGGTGTCATATATTATGTAGACGGTTGTTTTTGACCCCGGCGCAAACGGAGGGGTTTTATAAGTTTAACGTGTGTGTGTATGTGTGTAAGGGTGTGTCTGTCTGTGGCATCGTAGCTCCCACATGGATGGATCGATTTGGATGCAGTTTTTATTTTAATAGAAAGCTGGTTTAATCGGGATGGTTCTTAGCTATGTTTGTAATCGAGTAATCAAGTAATTAAGTAATAAAACAATTAATTATCTTAAAACTTGCACCGATTTCAATTTTTATTAACTTGAAATAAAAGTTATTACATAACTGTTAGTCACCAGTTTCTGTTCTTTGTAAAACCTGTGTTCAAGTGAGCTCAGTGTGCTAGTCCGAAGTCCTATGTATATACTACCTACAGTGGGCACTAGATACAATACATTTTGTATAACTAACCACTGAAAAGATTTATAATAATATATACAAATGCAAGTGTATACTGGGAAGAATCAAATTGCATGAACTAACTAGCATCGAAATGACGAAATAATTTCAATTTGCCTTTAATTACTTTATTAAGTGATGTGATTCTATTTCTACTCAGATTCTACCTAGAACTTGTCTGTCTGCTTTAATACACTTTAAGTACCTAGGTATAAAGAAAGCATAACCGAAAATAATTCTTTAGAGAATAAAAGATGGAATAAAAAAATCCTTCTAGATTTAGCAATTAACTTTAGGCGGAGTACTTACAGAACAAAAGCGAGAAGAAAAGGCACATTTTCATCATCTTTTGAGGGTGAGCGGTATTGGATTCATTTTTAGGGTTCCGTACCTCAAAAGAGGAAAAAACTGAACCCTCACTCTTGTGTCTATCCGTCTGTACGGCTTATTTACTGGACGAAAAACGTTCAAATAGTGTATAGCGTATAGCATTTAGTATAGCGAAAATGAACGAATTTTGATTTTTTGAGTAATTTTGGGGAGGGGGGGGGGGGGGGGGGGGGGGGAATTGGAACGTAACAATTTTTTTTTTCGTGTGCATTACAATACCGTTAAATACCGTTTTTCTCAGGAACGGGTAGATCTATCAGCCGCAGATCTGAACGCAGCTCGGGCTTAGGCTTCGCTCTTAGTTGCAAAACATTTTTTTGAGAAAGTGGCTAATGGTCAAGTCTCAGGAAGTCAATATACATAGAAAAAAACATAATGACTATGCTGTAGATTACAACTCTTCGAATGAATAGTTTTTTTTTATGGAATCTGACACGGTTGGCTACATCACCTACAACATCTGTGATGTCAGCCCATAACATCGGTTGAACTAGGTGCCATGTCAGTCTTCATTTCATGTCGGCTACACTGAACTGGACGGAAAACACGAACTATTTACATAGCCGTTTCGACCGACGACGTTTCGTTCAGTACGGAAGGGACCTACAGTTAACGTAGAATCCGAACCACGGACAACCTCTAACGGTCGAGCGGCCACACAAGTATAGTTAGAGATTTCACGGCTTTTTATGATCAAGCAGCGCGTCAACTTGGCCTTTTTTACCCGATTACGCGAAACAAAAGGAGGTTTTGATGGGTATAAATTAACACAACGTGTCTTCTTATGTCAACCAAATCATTCAAAAACAAAACAACAATCAACAAAATTTCAGAGTATTTTTTCAGTGATGAAAAAAAAAGCCTTTATTTCACAGTAGAGTAGTGTTGAAGCTCAGTCTTTAAGATGTAGGCCCGTGTTATTTTCATAATGAACTATTTATGATTTTATTTCCAACTAGCTGAGCCCATGGCATGGTTTTCTTATTTGATGGTTTGTTCTGAGGCTTAGGTACTATTACTCAGGCAAAAAATCCAAAAATTACCCTCTAATGCATTCTATAACTCTAAATATTTCTAACTTCAAAGTGAATTTAGCTAAAAGTAAGAATTATACCACACTTGGTAAACTCGAATTTACGTAGGTAATAAATGCATCTTGTAATATAATATCTGAATAAATAACTTGCTTGCCAATTTGGCACTGGAAGTACTCCCATGCGATTTTAACAAACATATAGTCTGTTTGTTAAAATCGCTACTATCGACACTATTTTCAACCGCCTTCAAAAGGAGGAGGTTCTCAATTCGACTGTAGGTTTTTTTTGTATGTTTGTTACGCGATTACTCCATCAATTGTGGGCCGATATTGAAAATTATTGGTAGGTATTAATTCAGAGATGGTCCCATATAAATTTTATCGACATTGATTCAGCGGTTTTTGAAAAATCAACAAAAAACTATGGTTTGTCGTTACCTTCAGCAAAACTTTTGATTTGGACTTTTTCAGCAATAAAAACATTAAGCAAGTCGATACCTCAGCACTATGCAGTACACGCTCAAAATTTTCCAGTTTGACACACATGGCGAATAATTCTGTACCATTTCAACCGATTTCGATTATTCCTTTTTATGTAATATAACTAAAAAGAATGAAATAAAAGCGACGCCGAGTATACTAATAGCAAAATATTACTAAAAAAACGGTGAAATAAAAAACTATTTATAAAAAATATAAAAACCGATTTCAAAAATGTATGAAATAAAAAAAAATCGAACCCTAGAGTTGAAGGCAGTGCTAAAGCAAGCAAAAATGATGGATGAAAGAAAACATGAGTGAATGATATCTTTTTGTGATTTTGTGTAGCATTCTTTTGCACCGCCTTTTATTTTATACATTTTTGAAATCAGTTTTTATATTTTTTATAAATAGTTTTGATTTATTTGTTCTGTGATAGTTGATTACGTAGATTGTAACGTAGTTTGAATTGTGTTTTGACACATAGCTACCATTGGAATAGCTAATTTACGAAAATCTTAGCGGAAGTAAGAAAATATCTATTGGTGAGTTAAAGGATTTTTTTTTCGCATAACTCCTCTACAATACCTACATAGGTATTACGTAGACAAGTTCTCTAGAATATTTCGGAGAGAAACACTCTCAGATTTCATTTAATGTTTACACGTAAATAGCAAACGAGGTCAAAGTTACTTGAAATATGACCTAAATCATGTTCAACTTTAGCATAACTTCACGGGCAGAGCTTTGATCATCTGAGTTCAACAAACTATTATGTAATTTGTACTTAGGTATGCAGCTATACAGCTAGTTTGTGATGCTAAATTCTAAAAATAAAACAGTTAAACGGTTATGCACTGAAAATATTAAATTTCCGCGGCCGAAGGTCGGACTGGGCTCAGATAAACAATAAACCTAGTCGAAGAAATAAGTCTATCTATTTTACTAAGTATAGTTGTTATAAATGTTAATTATAATCCGTTTTAAAGTGTAAACTTTAAAACAGCTTAACCGATTTACTTGCAGCTTATAATATGTTTTATATTGTACAGGGATAAGCTATGCATCATCGCGATTCATCATTTATTCAAGAGGATAAATCAATAAATTAAAACGTCATTACGGTCTGCTTAGGTTTTTTTTTGTTAGGTTTGTGTTTCTACATAATAATTCATAAGTATATTAATATTTTTAATGTTTTTAATTTAGTTATAAAAATATAGTTAAAAAAATCAAGCTAGACCAAATCTTTATACCTAATTGTGAATAGGTAACCATATATACCTACTCGTCATTGTCCTTTTAGGATTTTGTCGTAATTCCCGCTAAAAGACAATAATTATTATTTTGTCGAGAGCTACAAATTGTATTGTAACATACTTGTCATTATTAATTTTACTTAAACAGGTATACAAATTCACAAAATTTTAAATATTTCCGTAGCTACGTCTATATACTTCTCCTATACTGAACAAACGACAAAAATCACAGTTACTGTAATTAAATCGAAGTTCACTTCAGCAGCCCCATAAAGAAGTGTAGAAATAAAAAAAAAACAAGTTTTAAAAATCTACTAAACTAAAGAATGAAACTACTAAATGAATGCTTATTAAAACTGTCGCGTACAACTGTATTCGAAATAAGGCCTGGACAACGGGGCACAGAGGTCGTTATGATTAACCGTTTTCTGTTCAATATGAAGAGGCTCCGTGTGACATTATTGCATTCATCCTGTCAAACTAGGCTGACACATACAGTAATTTACGTTGGGACCGGATGAGGGCCCGCGCCCAGCAAGCTTTACGCCACAGAGCGTCTCGGAGCAAACGGTGGAAGGAAGATATGTGGCTTCAATTTAAATGCGAGAGTGCTCCAGAAATGTGGCGTGGCCTGGCGTAATGTTTATTGTTTATTTAAACTTGTCACATTTTGTTGTATCCGGTTCGATTACACCCACGAAACAGATCCTACAAGAAACTTCACAGGGTATATTTTTTTAAATATTATGAGAAGTATTTTAGTCAGTATCCACATAAAACATCGCCTACAGTTTATCGAAAATACAGCTTGAGAGTAAAATTAACCATTTTACTGCTGACGTAGAGCACCTTGGCGTAGCAAGGCGTAGCCTAACGCAGGTTGATGTAGTCTGGTGGAGGTAGTTAGATAGTGGCGCACTGTTGCACATGCAGGCGTAGAGTGACGTAGTCTGGCATGGCGTATACCTAATGGAATGGAGTGGTTTGTTATGATGTGACGTGGCGTGGCGTAGCAGCATTGTTCACACGCATTACACTCATCGACTTAAATATTACTAGTATCGCTGATTACAATACAATAATTTTGTCGTAATATTTCACATTTGACCAAATAATGTATGGATATTAATACCACAGAGCAAAATATTTATTTTTATTTTATTTTTCTTATTGCTGGCTAGCTGAATGACTTTGCTCGAGGTCGGAGCCTCCGGCGAAGCCAATTTCATCCCCGAGGAGGCGCCAGGCCGGCTTGAAGGCGGACTGCCTATCGTATTATGTCATTGCCGCGCTGTTGGTAGAGTATTATCGGTCTGGGGAATAATAGGTAGATAATAAACTTAAACCTACATAAATCTTCAACGGTGGAATTCGGGAATCGTGTTACGTGAAAAAATTTTCGAATCCCTAATGCTCCTTTAAATCAGAACCTTGAACAATAGTTATAAACGGAAAGCTCTTGCTGCGAAAAATCCAAGATCGTAAAAACTCTTGCATGAACCAAACTTTAATTTTCATATCCAAAATGTTTTTCTTTCTTCTCTCTTCTTCTCTTCGCTTCCTTTATATCCGGGCTTTGACGAACTTAAAACTGAACAGTATTCCAAATACTTACCAATTACTTCCAGGATCACGAAGGAACAAAAAAATCATTGTAAAAAAGTAAGGTTTTATAGGTACTTTCAGTCTTTTCCAGATAGTTTTTTGTTAACGACAATGATGACCTGAGTTCATCGACCCACTAAATTTTCTGTTAAACTTTCTCGATGTATGTACAATACCTAGGAAAGAACGGATTAATTTGAACTTGGTCTCCTTTGTCATCAACCCGCTATTATTAGTTACTGAACGCCTCCCCATACCCACATAGATATCATAATTTAATATGTAAGTAAGTACCTACCTAACTATTGCGCCTGCCTGACTAAGCTCTTAGCTCTGCACCATAGTTTAGTTCGTGCCTTACTATACGACCGACCAGACATATTGACGTTACAAGCGTCTACCTGCGAGTATGTACAATATTATACGTATATAGGTGGTACATGTTGGTATTCGTTCTTAAATATTTGGTAGATCCGCGCCTATAGGTACCTAATATTGGGGAGAATCTAGTCCTTGCAGCACAACATCGGTTACTCTGCTTACCCCGATTGTCGGGGTAAGCAGTGTAACCTTGTGATATGTATGCAAAATTAAGGGCTAGGTAAATTTGAATGTAGCTTGTATAATTCTTTTCACTTTCACCGCAGATGTTAAAAGGTCAACCTCTGTGGCTTTAGAATTCAAACAACAATATCAAATAGTGCATTATACAGTTGGAGTTAATCCAATGATAGCCTAGCTAGATCGACAGCCTAAATAGGAACCGCCGATATGGGCGGTACGTAAATTAGTTCTATGGACATTAATCACGTGGAGTGATAAGCAGAAAAGAACCACAACGATTGACTAAAGAATGAGAAGAATCGAACCCAAATAAAACGAAACTAGACAGAAATAAACGAACTCAATTAATATTTATGAACTAAGCATTAATTACATCTCCTTGAAATACGAGTATATTCTACAAGAATTTAATTCAATTCAATCATAGAGATAATACGTCTATGAATTCAATGAATTTATGCAATAGCATAAATAATGTGTAATTAATTAAGTTAGTGAAATTAATTTCAGTTAGCGGAGTCAACAAACACAATACAATATTATTGGAATCACAAGAGTTAAAATAATTAAATAATTAAAACGATATGAGGATATACAAACACACGTACATACATTATGATTATGAGTTAGTACCCCAAATTCCAATTTCTAGGTCTTATAAATTTCAAAGATATTTGAATCTAACCGCTATTTACTTACACAACCACTCACTCACTGTCTCACTGATTATCAAATTTCTAGGGTACTTCTTAGCTACAAAGCGTAATATGCCTTCGACTGAACAATAGTCAAGTCAGTGTCAGAGCCTTAGACGTGTCGGCTACAAAAGATTAAGTAAGTAATGTACTTCACTTGGCCTGGAGTTGATTATCATCATCAGAGATCGTGCTTATTGAACGGCTACACTGGATACCCCGACTATCGTTAAAATCCCAAGTGACCCGGAGAAAAAGGGATGGAAAAGATACAATTTTCATATAGAAATAGCTGGATATAAATAAATAACTAAATTCTTGTTTCGTCAACAACAATGATTTCTATTTTTGGGTTTAGAAAGCGTTTTCATCCGTTTCTGCTCACGAAACCGAACAACTTTTGTTTTGAGACTGTGAAGTCTCAAAACAAAAGTTTTTCGGTTCAGAGCTAATAAAACATATTTGGATTTGCCTTTTCCATTTTTCACATTTGTTTCACATACAGAATTACCCTCGATCGAAGGAGCCACAAAAGCACCCACCATAATAATATTATGTGTTCACGCGGCTTCGCTGTCAGTCTCGGTAGCTCAGTGTAACCCTGAGCGCGGTCAGTACTTGGATGGGTGACCGCTCTACTGTTGGAGGTTGACCGTGGTTCGGATTTCACGTAAAACTCAAGGTTCCTTCCCTTTCTTACCTTATTATGTGGTAGGGTTTATTACGCCCGGGTTGATACCACCGTACTGAATGAAACGTCGGTCGAAATAGTATCGGCTATGTAAATAGTTCGTGTTTTCCGTCCAGTTCAGTGTAGCCAACATGAAATTAAGGGAAGCACTGACATGGCACCTAGTTGTTATTGGCTGACATCACGGATGTTGTAGGAGATGTAGCCAACCGTGTCAGTTTCCATAAAAACCGGAGCGCGACACAAAAAGGCTCAGTACTACTAAAGTTCGAAGTCGATTTAAAAATAGTTGCTTTGCTTTACTTTTTGATTTCTTTTACTAATAAAATGGATAATTTTAACAGGCTCAGGCTCTCGCGTTATTTTGGGCTTACAAATGAGAATGTTTCCATAGAAATAACATTACTTAAATACCTACATATGTATTTCAATGAAATTGTGTACACACGCATGGTAGTTTCTTATATTTCTGCATGGTATAATATTATATTTTATTAGCTTTTGCCCTTCTTGCTGCTTCTTCTTGTTCTTCTTCTTCGCGAGGCCGAAGAGCGAGCGAGCGAGAGAGTAGAGCTTCGTTTACGTAGGTAAACAATATGCTCTTCCGAAGAAAGTAGGTAAGAGAGTATATACCGTTTGCGTGAACGCAGCTCGAAACCCCATGTGAATTGATTGAGTAGTTTTCGAATTATAATCGAACAAAGAATCGACGATGGCGCTTTTCCGCTTTATTAGTTACGATGAATATGATTGTAGGTATACATTGGTATTGGATGTACCTATTATATAGGTATCGAACAAAGAGTTTGTATTACAGCGACGTAATACAAACTCTTTGGTATCGAATTTTTGTTATTACACTTCTTTTGCCTTTTTTAACCCCTCGACGCAAGAAGAGGGGTGTTATATTAACGGGTGTGTGTGTATATGAGGGTGTGTGTAAGGGTGTATGTGAGGGTGTGTTGTATGTGTGTTCCCAAAGGGATGGTCCGATTTGGATGCGGTTTTTTTATTAGAAAGCTGGTTTAATCGATATGATTCTCAGCTACGTTTGTAATCAAGTAAACAAGTAATTAAGGAATAAAACAATTAATTATCTTAAAAAGTGGACCGATTTGCATGCGGTTTTTTTAAAGCTTGAAATAAAAGTTAAGTTCAAAATTTTAAAAAACCCCGACCCTTGAAAAGTCTAAAATAATTTCCATTTACTTATTTAAAGGAGTCGGGGGACCGCTAAGTAATTTAAATATAAAAACTCAGAGCTGCACGGGAATTTACTTAGCGGTCCCCCGACTCCTTTAAGTAAGTAAACGGAAATTATATTTGACTTTTTAAGGGTTGGGAGTTTTTTAAATTTTGAATTTAACTTTTTTATCTACATATTATCGTGCCCATGTGTTAGATGATAATACGTTTATTGATGTGTTTTTAATATTAATGCATTATTTTATGCAGGTCTGAACTTTCGGATCCAACTTTGAAAGGAACCGGTAAGGAATGTAAATGAACCATGTGATTATTTTAATGGGTCTTCGACAGTTCAAAAGAGTGCTCCTAGAGTGATCTTAAAACAAAGTGAATAAACCGCCAAAAAGTGATTGACTAGACTATTCGAATAACGAATAACGAATAATTGATTTATTTGTAGGTAAAGACTGACATTAAAAACGCAATAGATTCATACGGAGGACTGTAATTAATTAAACAACCAAGTGAAGTGATTGACGTTGAAGATCTGGCATTTAGGTACTTACAATATACACCCGATTATGTGAATTACTTACATGTACTGACAATAAAACACCTAATCGTTAACGGCAGCAAGCTTCAACCGCATCGCAACAGTCATGTCTGACAAATCCAGCACGTCAACCACCATGTCGAGAGCCGAAGAAGTAAGCTATAGAATGTTTACTTGCTGCCAGAGTATTGCGTTTTTGGTAATTCTCAAACAAATAACTACCAACGTTTAGGAAGAAACAGTTGGCTTTTGGCTTAAATTACCTGTTGTTTAGTCACCATTTGTTTTTTTCTCCGAGCTTTGTTAGCCTATTTCTTTTCTAATTCTATAATAGGGAGTTAGAATATTTTATCGTATTTAAAAAAAATGGTATTTCTTTACCATTCCCTTCTTATATTACTATACTAAGTGGTAGGGTTTAACCCGCCCGGGTTGGTACCACCGCACCGAATGTAAGGTCGGTCGAAACGGCTATGTAAATAGTTTGTGTTTTCCGTCCAGTTCTGTGTAGCTGGCACGACCTAAGGGAGGCACTGACGTGGCGCCTAGTTCACCCGGTGTTATGGGCTGACATCACGGTTTGCTGTAGGTGATGTAGCCAACCGTGTCAGTTTACATAAAAAAAAACATGTTTAGCAGCCGTTTTAGTTGTTTTGATGAATGCGTTCGGTCGGATGAGTAATACATAATACCTATTTAGTTATTGGTTTGCAAAAAACCAATAACTAAATATCCAAGAACAGAAGACAAGGAACAGTAGATCAAGTATTTGATATTAATTTCAACTTGATACCTCTACCCGATGCGAAAAACGATCTTGACAGACAGACAGACCGACGGACAACGAAGTGATCATTTAAGGGTTCAGTTTTTTTCCTCTCAAAAGAGTAAAAGGTACCGAACCCTAAAAATTCAACCAAAATAATAAAAAAAAGTCTTAGCGTCGGTATAGGCTTAATTTTAGTTTGGGGTTTTTTTTATTTTGAATTTAATTGTTGATACAAGGTTTGCTGGGCGTCAGTTTGATTTATTTATTTGAGTTTTTCGTATAACTGAACGGCGATACGGTGTTTAGTTCAGAGGAGAAGATGTCATTGCTATATATTTTTCTCATAACGTACGTACCTATTATTGCATGAATACCTAAGTAGTACCTACTTACCTACGCGACTACTGGCAGGTTGACGTATTTCAAGGAAGGAACTCTATACAGGAGCAATGAGATCTTTGATAAGGAAGCCTTTTTAGAATTGACCGACGAAATCTTTCACAACACACCAACAAGGAGACAAAGGCCAAAATGAAAAAGAAATCGCAGATGCGCCAGTCCATAAATAAAAAATAAAACCAAGTCACCTGGACTTAGTGACTCGCCAATTTGAATTGCGTTATTAATATAAATTCTTCAGGAAATAAGGGAGGGAAACAAATCGCCTCCATTTGTCAGGTGCTTTCGTAGCTCAGAATACCTCCGAATACTTTAGTTAGACAGTAGCTACCCGCAAAATTATTCGGAGTCCGGGCCAAATGCTTTTATTAATTAGGTATTTTACATACGTATATGTATAAGTGTGCATAATATATGAATAGGTCGCTAGTTTTAATACTCAATGAACTGTTTGTGTCCAAACGATAAAGGCCTCTTTTTTTGCGAGATGCCGTCGTCGATTCATATCTGTCGTCAGAGTGCACCACTTTCTTTTGAATATTTAGTTTCTCACAGCCATACTGACACAAACACGAGTTGATCCGTGGTTCGTTTTCCATGAAAACCTGTGATTTCCTTTACCTTGCTTAGGTAGCACCTATTTGTAGTGAATTTAATTCAGTCGAAAACCATTCGTGGTGGGAAAGTGACCAAATTGGCAAAGATAGCTCATTTTAGCACTTCTAGTAGAGCAACTGAATGTTCTGTGTTGCAAACAGGTATTAAGATCATTTCCTCCAAGGGTTCATTAACTAAATACTAGATTACAGGTAAGTCGCGCTAACGCTCAAGTTTAACCACGGAAGGTATCTTCTCTGGTTTATTATTTAATATTACTGCAGAGAAGGTCTAAAACCGCATATCTGTTACGGCTCAACTCTGGTGTGAGGTACCTAAAATACATGTAGTTCAACTGCTATTAGTAAATAGTTGAACCACAAACATGTATTAATTTAAATAGTTAAAATAAAGTAAAATAATTAATGTTTATTTTGCATATAACTAAGCGGCGGGTGGCCGAGTGGTTTGAGCATCGGCTTCTCATGCGGGAGGTCCGAGGTTCGAATCCAGTCGGCGTGTACCAATGAGTTTTTTCTGACGAAAAAATTTACGTGCATACCTACACCTGCTGCTTCACCGTTCGGAACCGGTGTAAAACTGTAGGTCCCTTCCCTTGCCCCTTATTAGGTGGTAGGCTCAAATTGTAGCCGACTGGGTTGGTACCACCGTACTGGATGTAAGATGGCCGCATAGCAACCTCGGTTGTGTTTTCCTCTAGTCCAGTATAGCCAACAATCCAGGGAAGTCTCCGGTATGGCACCTACCTTCTCGGAGGTGATATTGGCTAGTCATAGCATGTGCTTAGGCCCCTCTGACTCAGCCACCCATACCGGATTAAATAAAAAAAAATAACTTTAACCAATTAACATTTTATTTATATTAGTAGGGTTAACCTATACCATAATACTACATAATAACGTTAATTATGTTATGTATAAGGGCTCGTACCCATACTACGTGACCGATTTTACCCACTTTGTGTGGTGTAAACGGTACAAGGTAGTAAATCGGCAGAAAATGAAAACTATGCTCATATGTACAGGTAGGTATTTATGGGTTTATTCATTTATTTAAAATAACAATACACTTACCAACAACTTTGGATAAGATATTCCCATATTGAACGTTAAAATTACTTTTTTTTCAATTAAATATATTGTAAAATATAACTGTAACTACGTAACTTGGCACAAACACCCCCCCCCCCCCCCCTCCTTGTGATTGACCGTGGTATTTTTCGAACCCCCCTCCCCCCCCTAAAAATCGGTCACGTAGTATGGGTACGAGCCCTAAGCTATTCTAAATTACCTGATGGTTACTACACTCAACTGTATATTTTACGTTTTAGCCGAAAAGTATTGTGTCGACAATTTATTGACTTAGGTCTGTTGAAGTTACATACCTCATACAGATATAGTATCTGTGGACGAGGCAAAATTCGAAGCAATCAAAACCCCATAATCTAACCAATATCAGAGCGCTTATAGCGTAGCAACGCGTACCTTGTTGCAAACGACGTACCTTATTGTAAACGGTTGTGTGGTGTGAAATAAGATAAAAACAACATCCGTTCTTATTCTAACTATAGGCACTAAGGTTTATAGCCAAACCAGTGCATTTTCATTTGGTTTAAACACTTTGCAGTTTCCACAAATACTTTCTGGTGACTTCTGGTACAAATGCCTATGGCCTAAAATCCATGTAAAATACCGTGATAGTGTGGTTTTCGTGCTTATTATCCGTTTCCTGACAATTGTCTACATGTCCGTCCATCTGTCCATACGTACTTTGTCGTGGCACACATAATGATCGAAGGTCGCACGACCTAGATCCTGAACTGCAATAGCTATATACGGTTGCTTGAACAATGCAATCCGACATAGCAGAATATTTTAATTTAGATTAAAATCTTGACAAAATATCTCATAACGTGCTGAACACAACGTGGACTTTCAGTGCGAAACAATAATTTTCACCGATCGACATAAATGTAAAGTTATCCACTTCTAGGCAGTGAATTAAACGGGACTCCTTTTCTTTTATCGCAAAACCTTTTACTAACATTAAAAGAAGCGCCCCCGAACAGTACTAGACAGTGAAGTGGCTACGTCCACCCGGTCAGGGCGCCCCGCCCTGCCCCGCCGCGCGCCGCCGCCCGCCCTAGTATAGAGCCGAGGGGCGATGGCGGGCGCGGCCGGGATGCGAAGTACGGAATTTTTTACTGTTTGTCGTGTCGTACCGTGCCGCGACACGATTTTAAGCATAGAACTAAATAAATGCCGTTGGCGCCCAGCGAAAGCCGGCAACGTTTATGAAATGCCGAATTTTAATCTCCGCTGCCGCCGCCGCGCCGTAGCCGTGCCCATAACGTTGTCGTGCCGTTGTTGTCTAGTCAGTACTCATGCAACCGAAGTAAGAGGCGCTGCACCGCAGGCGGAGACGAGACGACTGCCGATCGCTAATTTGTGGTCTTTATAATTTGTGGACGGCCGTTCATATGCACTTTTCGGCTGCTCGACACGTAGATGTCTGTTACATTTGGCTTTTTAAACGGACACACGCGGACGTCCAGCGCGGAACAGCGACCGGATTTAATTGTTGAAATGAAAGTAGTTGTGTGTCGGCGGAGGCTGATCGTGGAAAAAGATTTTCTCTGTGATGTATTAGATATTCAGCGCTCGGATTCGATGCTCGCTGTGTCATCACACACACTAGTGCGCGTCGGGTCAAAGAGGACTCTTTGTCTCTTTAAAGCCACACTCCTGAACAAAAGGATAGGCGAGTTACGGTTAGTTCTGAGCCCCGAGGCCACGTGGAGTTTTAGGGACGTAAACCCTTAGAAGTGTTCTATTTGGAAAAGTTGTAAGTGAACATAAGGGTCGTACACACAAGTACATATTCACGCTACTAAATAATAGATCGCTATCCCACAGGTTCGAGCAGTACTCCAATCAGAATCTGATCTGAATTTTATACGAAAGCAGCTTTTGACCCGGCGGCGTGAAGTACCGTCGCGCCTTTAAAAGATAGCTTGACCTTGCCCTCAATATGGCGTCGAAAGTTTAGGTGGCGCGACAGTTTTACTCCTAGCACCCCGAGGTGGTGGCTTAACTTAGGCGACGTCGACGTGCCCTGAAAGGAAGGAGCTGGTTAGAACGCCGCTCTCTTCGCACTGAACGCGTAAAGTTACATATGTCTTGGAAGCGTTGAACTCGACCAAATTGGGAAATAGACCGGAGCATTTGTTCGAGTTCAGAACAAAGCTTTACTTCGTGCCTTTTCTTCTTTCAGTCAGTTAGCCGGTCAGCGTTTATGTGTCCACTGCTAGACATGCGCCTCTTAAATTTTTCTCTGGTCTTCCCGGCCCCCAGCTACTTTCAGACTGTAACTTGTTTAAAATTACTCAATGAATCCAAATCAGGTGAGTAGGTAAATTCCTGTAAAACGCATTACTTTGCACTTAGAAGCAACTATACAAATTAATGGACTTATATAATGTTCTATAGCATTCTACTTTGAAATACTAGGTAGGTAAATTTTTATTTCTAGAGTTTATGTTAGTAAGTAATGAATGAATTAAATACTTTTTTATAGGTACCAATATTTGGTTTTAGTTATTTTATTATATATTTTATGAAATGAAGGGAAGCACTGACATGACACCTAGTTCACCCGGTGTTATGGGCTAAAATCACGGATGTTGTAGGTGATGTAGCCAACCGTGTCAGTATACATAAACAAATTAGGTACATTAGGAAAAAAAACACATATTTTTCATGATATTTCGACTTATTGTCGTCGTCAGATAATTTTTTTTATGTATATGCAAGTTTAATATGCCAAATGATGATAACGAATGATAGATGGCGTTGTTATGGGTTTGAATATTTCGAATGTATCTATGGTATAATGGACGATAGGCCGGGTGAATGGTGTGCGCCGAGGTTCCTCCGTCTAACTTACAACTAACCTTATGTAAGCAGCAAGTGTAATATATTCTTGACTACTAATGGGTTAAGAGCCACCCCGTGCACTTAAATGGCCAACTGTGATTTTATAGTGAAAATGTATAGCCCTGCGCTACTGTACAATAGAATCGTAAAACTTAGCAACAGTGAAGCAGGTCTGTGTTGCTTGTAACGACACCGTGGCGTGATTTGAACGCGTGGCCGTATCGATCGATTTTTATTAAGCCATTTCGCTTAGGTTGATTTTTGGTCGGCTATTGGGGTTGCGGCCAGTATAAAATAAATTGGCACGCCAATAGAAGACCGCTTTGGCTTGCAAAGGAAAAGGAGAGGAATGCGGCAAAATTAATAAATGATTAAAATTATTAGCAAGATCTACAGTTCCTAAGGTTCTAGTTTTGGTAGGCGTGAAATATATTATAATTTACAGGATTCCGTTTTCGAGGGAAAATGCGCATGAGAACCAATTACCTACTTACTGCTTCAAATGAACATATAACACAACAGAGCTAAAGTAAGTATAGCTTAGACTTGGTGTTACACTAAAATGGTCATGTGTTTGCCCGTTGCAGACCGTGTTTGGATATAGTGGCGGAGGGGGGTCAGACCCTACTCTCAGCCCAGCACAGGAACAGAGCAAATTTTGATTCCCGGTAGCATATTTTCAAAGTCTACTGCGGGAGTTCGCGAAATTATGTTTTTTTTTTATTTTCCTTGGCGATCGTCTTTTTGAGCCATTTTGGCCAGTGTCGTGTATAGTGAGGACTAATGGTCAGGTGAAAAATTATGACTGGACTCAGAGTCTGGAAAACTTTTTTGATTTTTCTGGTTTTTTTGTGTTTTCCAGACTCGGCCTTCAGTCACAATTTTTAAAATGACCGCACCTGCCCATGAATCCTCACTGTACATGACACTGGACAAAATATTTCTCCAAAAAGATAATCGTCAAAGAAAATAAAAAAATAATAATAAAGGGGAATTATGAATAGCGAGCTCCAGTAGTAGACTTTGGAAATATGCCTCCCTGTACACATGGCGGCGGTGGCGGAGGCAAATATACATAAATATGATTATGAGAACAATAGATAGAAATGCACCTACACCAAAAAACACAATAGTACCTATTTATTCTTGGCGCCGAAGGCGCCTGCATAGCACGAAACAATTTTATTATAGTTCGAAATGTACATCAACCAACAAAGACAACCTTATGCTTGAATGTCTTGTAATATGAAAACAATAATTTTATGTAATTATGTGATGAGGTTCACTACAACCAACAATATATACCTACACAATATTGTGTATTTTTGGTGCCGAAGTCGCCGGCAAAAATTACGAAACAATAAATTTCTGTATTTATTTGTATAGCCTTAAACATTCACGGTAGTTCACCTATGACCCAGTTAGATTCACCTATGACTTACGTACGTCGACGTTTCACCCGCTGGCTGTGCTGCTTCGCAAGTAATACGGAGCTTCCTGCAGCCGACGTCTGGTACGCGATGCACCAAACGTCCAATGCCGTACTACTTATACGAAAAAAGTTGAAATTTGGTACATGTATAGAGTTCGATGACCCAACCGTAGCGTAAATAACCGAATTTTGATTGTGGGTGTCAATTTTGGGAGACAAATTAGAAAGTTAAAAAAAAAAAATTCAACTGGCTCATATAACTTATCAATGGAAAGGGATACAAATATATATATATATTTTTTTAAATTGATATGTTAAAATATATTAATGAAAATATATAGAAATCGAGCATTATCCTCCCTAATCTCCGAAACAAAAGAGTCTAAAATTTCTAAAAAATAGGAAATATAGAGCCTGTCTTATAGTTTACTTCACAGGAAAACCTAAACGAAAATCCTAAGTCATAAAGATCTCACGGAAAACGGAATGGTACGGCACCCTCTCTCTCCACGCAAGTTCGACTCGCACTTGACCGCTTTTTTGGGGTTCCGTATCCGGTAAAGGACCCTATTACTGAGCCTACGCTGACTGTATGCCTGTCTGTCCGTCCGTCTGTCCGAGGGCTGTACTGTATCTCTTGAACCGTAATAGGTAGACATTTTCACAGTATATTTGTTATTATGGCCGATATAACAACAAAATAAGAAAAATAAGAAAAAGTAAAAAATTCATAGGGGTTCCCATAAAAGAAACTGAAAAGTGTATACGCGCGCGCAACTACCGAAAATAGTATGACGAATTTTAACAAATCATGAATTTGAACTATTATGAAGCATTTCATAACTACGCCATAGATGGCGTGAGTGGCGCTGGCCATGACATGGCGATACGGAACCATGCATCGGTGCGCGTGTTCGACTCGCACTTGGCCGGTTTTTTTACTCAGATTTTTGTTATTTCCTTGTGTTATTAGAAGGCATTGTTTAAGTTGTTATCCTTAGTGTTAATCTTTGTCTGTTTATTTTAGAAAGATATATAGATATAGGTATACGTTTTCGAATTTATAAGGTACGAGCTCGTACAAGCAAAGAGATAAACAGACAGTTGACTTGTTTAATAGTAAAGTAGTATTACTAGTAGGTAATAGTATTTTTAATTAGTAACAACAGTTCAAATAAATCTCCATTCTGAAACGTTTTATTACCTATATGGTAATTTATCTATAGCCAGTATAGTATGTTCCCAGCTTTTAGTAGGTACTTATTCGTACCTCTATAAAGGGAGGTACAAAGACATTAGAAGAAGAGGTATGATAAGAGAGCTATGTACCTCACATAGCTCCAGCTCCGAGACCGTATAGTAGCGCTCCCAGCACGCTCATCTCCGGCGAGTTACAACACAACCGCCGCGCCACGAGCCGCCCCGGCCACAATGTGCCAGAAGTACGGGAGGGCGATTTTAATTTTACAAAATATGTTCTTTCGCGAAAGTTCTATTGTGAAAAAGTGTACAGTCTCGACGAAACTGCATTAATAGGAATCATCTGTTGAAAATATTTCTTATAACCTACGAGGGACCGATTGGTATAATTGACTTATAGTACTTTAAGGTGCCTCTTTATCAGCTGCAAATATTTTGGGAGAGCCATAATGAACATGATAAACAAACAAAAAAACGGCAAAAACAAAATAATAATAAATTTGTAGCATAAATTTTCGTGAAATTTTAAGAAACATTTCTATGTTCTACACTATCAAAACGTGACACTAGGTACCTGAATAGCTGATTATTTGAGGTCATTGATTCTGCGTGCGTGCGGCTAGGCACGCCCAGTAGAGTCAGTGTATGTTAAATTTCTCGAAAATGTATGATACAAATTTAGTTTATTATATGGCCGGTGTGGAATCCTCCCAAAATATTTGCAGCGAATAAAGAGGCACCTTCATCATCATCATCATCATCATCAGCCTGTATCGGTCCACTGCTGGACATAGGCCTCCCACAAGGCACGCCACCACACGCGGTCTTCCGCTCTTCTCATCCATCCACCAAGAGGCACCTTATATTACGTATATATAAGTCAATGTTTGGTATGTAATATACATGGCTGACTGTTTAACTTTCCATACGCATAACTTTCGAATAGCATTTTAACCTTTATATCCACACACGATGTTGTGTCAACAAGTCAACAAATTTTTTCTATGTCGTGCTTAACTCTACCTGGTGATTGGTGTGATTACACCAATCACCAGGTAGAGTTAAGCACGACATAGAAAAAATTTGTTGACAAATACTTTCAAGGAAAGCATCGAGTCACATACTTTCGGGCTTTTGTCGTGGGGTGAAGCGATTTCAAAAACTAATGAGCCGTGGTGAAAGTTCGAAAATCATAATGCCTAAATATTGGAGGCGAAGCTTTTCAGCGACGATTTTTCCTAAATGTAGAACAGACTTTAAACAACGTACTTATAGGTAGTGCAGATTTTCCGGGCATCCCTGTCTCACTAAGTGAGATAAACGAGGAAGTTTCATGCATTTTAGATGAAGCGTACACTTTTAAGGGTGCCGTTGCAAATAATATGTGAGATGGGATATGCAATTATTTCCAGAATCTGAACTATCACAGAATAAGGAAGATGCCCCGCGGCCGGGGCAAGGCGATGCGTAAATTATACACCTGCGTTCGGTGTGACGTCATCACATTTAATTTCAGCCTTAAGTAATAGCCAATAGAAGAGTACTACGAGGAACAAATAAATTGTGTAATAACTATATGTCCATATAAGGACAAGTCCTGACTGACTGACTCACTGAATAACTGACGCATCAATGCCCAGCCCTCACCGCTGAACTGGAAAACTTGAAACTGGGAGAGAATATTCCTTTCATAATGTAGGCGTCATTTAAGATGGGATTTTCAGAAATTAGATCTTTAAGGGGATGAAATAGGGTAAAAGGTGTTTTTACTGATTCTTCAATAGCTCTTTTAATCCCAAAACATTATCGACTTTCATTTTAGGGTTCCTATTCCATACGGAAGCCTATTACTAAGCCTAATTCGTCTGTCTGTCTGTCCGTCCGAGGGCTGTATCTTTTGAATCATAATAGGTAGTCGGTTGAAATTTTCACAGAAAGTTTTATTATGGCGAATATGCCAACAAATAATAAAAATAGCCAAAAGTAAAAAATTAAGGGTCCCCATACAAGAAACGTGCTAAGAATCGGTTAGTACATATTCACGGTACTAAATCATGGAAGGAGCCACAGGTACTTTGCATTGCGACAGGCAACAGATAGACAGATATGGTTATTTGGCTGGTATGGTATGGCGGATCTACGGAATCCTCCGTGCGCGAATAAAACTCGCACTAGACCAACTTCTTACTTACAAAGATTGCGCAAACAGATATCCAGAAACAAATTTCAGGTCGAAAATTCTTCAATAGTTTTTTGAAACGATGCTATATTGACTTGGTTTTTCTTACAATGATTGTATCAATATCTAAGACTAAATTCTATATATTTTTATAATTCGAACCTTAAGGGGATGACATCGGGTAAAATATGTTTTCACAAATTCTCCAATATCTCTTATATATAATTGAATGAAAAGTTCCATAGTGTGTTTCAGACTGTATTTGTGATTTTTATGCGAATCGGATTTCAGAGTTAACTGCACTCAAAAGACAGTCTTATACTTTCCAATATATATTTGGGACCGCTGTTTTCCTCGAGGTGGCGTATTCGATCACCGACTGAGGGGGCAAATGAAGGCGCGGGAGAGGGGGGGTGGAGCGACCTGGTGAACCTCTTTTATCCACCTGCTCAATCCATCGCATGTCTCGGGCCGCCCCGCCCTGCCCCGCCCCGCCCCGCAGTCTATTCGCTCGGTTACGTCACGCGTCGACTAGAAAATGCTGCCAAGAGCCATTCATTTTAATACGTAAGAGGAGTTTTCCCACTTTTCGACTCCCCCACCCCACCCCCCTTCCCCCCGCCTATCGTAAGAAATAATAGGAATTAGTTTGACGGAAAATTTGGCATTTGTAGTAGCTACATAGACAGCTGAGTTCAGTCCAAATTACCGACTACGATCGATTTAATTTCCCCTAAGACAATGGAAGCGAAAAAACATTTTAGAAATAATAAAAAACAAACACAAACTCCACTTTTGAGTGTGCTTTGACAGTTTGTCCAAAACGTTTGAGGTTAAAAAATAAAAACAGTATGTAATGTGTGAAGAAAATTATTAAATTTACACGCTGGAGTAGTATCTCTCTATAATTTTCTGCAATACAGAAGGGGAACTTCTTGCTCTTGCACAATACAAATCTCTCAAGTGAACCTTGGACCTACATAACAACCGGGTGGACAGATAGTGCATGCCGAGTAGGTAATCTATACATCTTCTATACATATAATAAAATCGTAGAGGTAAGAAAGTCTGTACATTGAATGTATTCGGAAAAAAACTAACCAGGGTGGCTTAAAATGAGATACTGAACATGTTAGAACAGTTTTTAAAATTTTTGTTTGTTTGTTTGTCTGTACGCGCATCACGCAAAAACCACTGAACGGAATTAGACGAAACTTTGTATAATGGCAGTTTATATGCCGGAATAACATAATACACAAAAAAATATAATAAAAATAAAAATTATTTTTAAATATTATTGCGCATTTAAAATCACGTAATCCAAAGTAAAGGTAAAAAACAATTTTAAATGTCAAGTTGACAACGGAGAACTATCATCTCGAAGTGAGCTGGCCGGTGACAAATTTTTTGATAAATAAAAAAATTAAAAAATTTAAGTTGAACTTATGTCGCTGTCATTGGTGCAAATTTATATTTCTATTGCCCGCGGCTTCGCTCGCGTGAAATTCGTATTTAAAAAAAAGAAAGTAAGTAACTAAAGGCGGGGCCGAAGGCGGATCTGCGCTCACGTAAACGATATTCTTTCTCGATGAAAGTAACTAAGGGCGAGGCGGAAGTCGGAGCTGACTTCAGGAAGAAGAAAAACATTCTGGAATAAAGTAAGTAACTATGGGCGAGGCCGCAGGCCGAGCTGCATTCAGGAAGAAGCAAAACCATCTTAAAGAAAGTAAGTAACTAAGGCGAGGCCGAAGGCCGAGTTACGTTCTGATAAATAATAAACCATCTCGAAGAAAGCAAGTAACTAAGGGCGAGGCCAAAGGCCAAGCTGCGTTCAGGAAGAAGCTAAACCATCTTGAAGAAAGTAAGTAACTAAGGCGAGGCCGAAGGTCGAGCTACATTCTGATAAATAATAAACCATATCGAAGAAAGCAAGTAACTAAGGGCGAGGCCGAAGGCCGAGCTGCGTTCAGGAAGAAGCTAAACCATATTGAAGAAAGTAAGTAACTAAGGCGAGGCCGAAGGCCGAGCTTCGTTCTGATAAATAATAAACAATCTCGAAGAAAGCAAGTAACTAAGGGCGAGGTCGAAGGCCGAGCTGCGTTCAGGAAGAAGCTAAACCATCTTGAAGAAAGTAAGTAACTAAGGCGAGGCCGAAGGCCGACCTACGTTCTGATAAATAATAAACCATCTCGAAGAAAGCAAGTAACTAAGGGCGAGGCCGAAGGCCGAGCTGCGTTTAGGAAGAAGCTAAACCATCATGAAGAAAGTAAGTAACTAAGGCGAGGCCGAAGGCCGAGCTACGTTCTGATAAATAATAAACCATCTTGAAGAAAGCACTAACTTAGGGCGAGGCCGAAGGCCGAGCTGTGTTCAGGAATAAGCTAAACCATCTTGAAGAAAGTAAGTAACTAAGGCGAGACCGAAGGCCGAGCCACGTTCTGATAAATAATAAACCATCTCGAAGAAAGCAAGTAACTAAGGGCGAGGCCGGAGGCCGAGCTGCGTTCAGGAATAAGCTAAATCATCTCGGATAAAGTAGGTAACTAAGCTATATTTTATGAAATAAATAAACGAGGAGTAAACGACATTATTCTATCGAAGAAATGAAGTCATTATGGGCGAGGCCCGAAGACGGAAGAGGGTTTTTGGTTTACCTGAACGCAGCTCGGCCTTCGGCCTCGCACTTAGTTCCTTCCTTTCTTCCAGAAGGTTTATCGTCTTCCTGAACGCAGCTCGGCCTTCGGCCTCGCCCTTAGTTACTTACTTTCTTTGCGAAGGTTTATTGTCTTCCAGGATGCAGCTGGGCCTTCGGCCTCGCCGTTAGTTGCTTACATTATTTGAGAAGATTTATCGTTTACCTGAACGCAGCTCGGCCTTCGGCCTCGCCCTTAGTTACTTAGATTCTTCTTTGAAATACGAATTTCACGCGAGCGAAGCCGCGGGCAACAGCTAGTAAGGTTATAAAGTTATATAATCTACGTGCAACAGTAACAGTCATCATCACTCATCTCATCCTTAAACATGTGCGGATTGATACAATCGCACCGCACTGTATGATGTTCGGTCGAAGCGGCTATAATATATAACGGGCAGTTTCAGTAGGTATAGCCGGTACGACCAAACTACACTGACATGGCACATATTTCCGTCGGGAACACGGTGTGACTGACGGGTTAACATCCCGGGTGATTTAGCCAACCAGACCGATTTCGTATACAAAAACCACCAACCACGGAAACATAGAAAACCGGCCAGTGCGAGTCGGACTTGTGCACCGAGGGTTCCGTACCGCCACGTAATTACACCGGTTTTTTTTAATTTATTGTTTTACTTTTAAGTTTGCACTATACTCATACCAAGTTTGATTACCGCTACCGACAGAGCAAAAGGATAAAAAAGATTATATTATGTGACATAACTACAAATTAACCGATTTTCGGATCTTGTCTCGGACCTTGTGAGATGTTGCTTCTTGCCAAATTTCATTAGGTACTTATTTTAGGTCAACTGGATGTATCCTAAATATATTTTAATGGGTGAGTTTGCTCGTATTTTGAATCGAGAAGCTTGAATTTTGTAGGTACACGTCTAAGGGACCGTTTACCGTGTATTTGATATTAATTTCAATTTTTCCAGTGAAAAAGGAATTGATTGACATACGGATAAACGAACAGCAAAGTAATCCTGTAAGGGTTCCGTTTTTTTTTTTTTTCATTTTGAGATACGAAACCCTAAACATGATGAATGACACAATAGCGTGCAAAGGCACCTGACGAAGCTGCTCTATGAGCACAGCGTCTGTGCACCTACTTGATGATACTTATCTCTGAGTGCGTGGGACCGCACGCCAGCGCCCAACGTAGCCACTCTCACTCACGTAAGTTACGAGGCCCTTTTCTTGAGGTTATCTAGGTAAAATTACGTATATGATAGCATGGACGATGATAGGTATATAATCATACATAGGTACAAAACACATTATAATACCCAAGTATCATAATTAAACTGAATAACATAAAAAACTATATTAAAAAAAACCGGCCAAGTAAAAGACCGGCCGGTCGTATTCGCGCACAGAGGTTTCCTCACCATAAGAAAAAAAAAAATAAAAAAAACACGTTTCTTTTATGGGAACCCCCCTTAATTTTTCACTTTTTAAATTTTTTATTATTTGTTGTTATATCTGCTACTAGCTGTTGCCCGCGGCTTCGCTCGCGTGAAATTCGTATTTCAAAGAAGAATCTAAGTAACTAAGGGCGAGGCCGAAGGCCGAGCTGCGTTCAGGTAAACGATAAATCTTCTCAAATAATGTAAGCAACTAACGGCGAGGCCGAAGGCCCAGCTGCATCCTGGAAGACAATAAACCTTCGCAAAGAAAGTAAGTAACTAAGGGCGAGGCCGAAGGCCGAGCTGCGTTCAGGAAGACGATAAACCTTCTGGAAGAAAGGAAGGAACTAAGTGCGAGGCCGAAGGCCGAGCTGCGTTCAGGTAAACCAAAAACCCTCTTCCGTCTTCGGGCCTCGCCCATAATGACTTCATTTCTTCGATAGAATAATGTCGTTTACTCCTCGTTTATTTATTTCATAAAATATAGCTTAGTTACCTACTTTATCCGAGATGATTTAGCTTATTCCTGAACGCAGCTCGGCCTCCGGCCTCGCCCTTAGTTACTTGCTTTCTTCGAGATGGTTTATTATTTATCAGAACGTGGCTCGGCCTTCGGTCTCGCCTTAGTTACTTACTTTCTTCAAGATGGTTTAGCTTATTCCTGAACACAGCTCGGCCTTCGGCCTCGCCCTAAGTTAGTGCTTTCTTCAAGATGGTTTATTATTTATCAGAACGTAGCTCGGCCTTCGGCCTCGCCTTAGTTACTTACTTTCTTCATGATGGTTTAGCTTCTTCCTAAACGCAGCTCGGCCTTCGGCCTCGCCCTTAGTTACTTGCTTTCTTCGAGATGGTTTATTATTTATCAGAACGTAGGTCGGCCTTCGGCCTCGCCTTAGTTACTTACTTTCTTCAAGATGGTTTAGCTTCTTCCTGAACGCAGCTCGGCCTTCGACCTCGCCCTTAGTTACTTGCTTTCTTCGAGATTGTTTATTATTTATCAGAACGAAGCTCGGCCTTCGGCCTCGCCTTAGTTACTTACTTTCTTCAATATGGTTTAGCTTCTTCCTGAACGCAGCTCGGCCTTCGGCCTCGCCCTTAGTTACTTGCTTTCTTCGATATGGTTTATTATTTATCAGAATGTAGCTCGACCTTCGGCCTCGCCTTAGTTACTTACTTTCTTCAAGATGGTTTAGCTTCTTCCTGAACGCAGCTTGGCCTTTGGCCTCGCCCTTAGTTACTTGCTTTCTTCGAGATGGTTTATTATTTATCAGAACGTAACTCGGCCTTCGGCCTCGCCTTAGTTACTTACTTTCTTTAAGATGGTTTTGCTTCTTCCTGAATGCAGCTCGGCCTGCGGCCTCGCCCATAGTTACTTACTTTATTCCAGAATGTTTTTCTTCTTCCTGAAGTCAGCTCCGACTTCCGCCTCGCCCTTAGTTACTTTCATCGAGAAAGAATATCGTTTACGTGAGCGCAGATCCGCCCTCGGCCCCGCCTTTAGTTACTTACTTTCTTTTTTTTAAATACGAATTTCACGCGAGCGAAGCCGCGGGCAATAGAAATATAAATTTGCACCAATGACAGCGACATAAGTTCAACTTAAATTTTTTAATTTTTTTATTTATCAAAAAATTTGTCACCGGCCAGCTCACTTCGAGATGATAGTTCTCCGTTGTCAACTTGACATTTAAAATTGTTTTTTACCTTTACTTTGGATTACGTGATTTTAAATGCGCAATAATATTTAAAAATAATTTTTATTTTTATTATATTTTTTTGTGTATTATGTTATTCCGGCATATAAACTGCCATTATACAAAGTTTCGTCTAATTCCGTTCAGTGGTTTTTGCGTGATGCGCGTACAGACAAACAAACAAACAAAAATTTTAAAAACTGTTCTAACATGTTCAGTATCTCATTTTAAGCCACCCTGGTTAGTTTTTTTCCGAATACATTCAATGTACAGACTTTCTTACCTCTACGATTTTATTATATGTATAGATAATAAATAACACATATTCTGTGAAAATTTCAACGGGCTACCTATTACGGTTCAAGAGATACAGCCCTCGGACAGACGGGCGGACGGACAGACAGACGGCGTAGGCGTAATAGGCTTTCGTACGGGATACGGAAACCTAAAAAACGAGAGAAACGAGAGAAACACGCCAAATCAAAATACCGGCCAAGTGAGAGTCGAAATCGATCTTCGACGATTCGCTGCCCCACAGGGTTACGCTAGTGCCCTATTCGGTGCCACAGGTCAATCAAATACCGTTATTTTGTTTCGGCTTCTAAATTCAAAAAGGTTTTCAAAGTGTTTTTGTTTTAATAATCGCGGGAGTTTTGCAAACATGACTTAAATAAAAGGCTGCCTGCGTAGAGAGGTGTCTATGTCAGGATCGTGGCGCGCGCGCGTGGAGATCCATTGTCTCTGTTGCGCTGCTACCTACCACACTAGGAAATATAGGTGTGACGCTATGAATATATGTATGTAAGAGATAACCATAACATATTCATGTTCATTCCTCAGACGCGACGCCACGGAACGGTGACTGCATGTCGCACGAGTTTGGCGTGCCGGAAGGCCTTAACGTCAAAGTCAAAAGTTTGGGAACGTAGTCCGCGGTATTTGGATTTCGGAGTTCAATGATGAATATATAGGTCGTGACAAAGTACAAAGTTTCTCCGTGAATGCTTGGAGAGGCTAGAAGGTTAGCGTGAATTTTTAGAGTGGCTCGTGGCCGAGGCTGGAAGGACTGGCTCCGATATCCGTGTACCACATTCTTTCTTTTCTTAGTTTTATCATCGATGAGTTTTATATGATTGGTAGGTTATATTGGTTAACTCATTACATCTTGTTCGTCGGTACTGTACTATAGATGCCATTTTAGAGTTTCCCTTTGGTCGTGTCGGCTGCACATCATTATTATCATAACCCTTTCGGCCGACCTTCGTTCGATTTAATAATAATTAATCATTAATAATAAAATAATTAATTTCACTCTACCACTGACACCTATTAGTAAGGTATTGGAAATTGCCATCTTCATCATCACGGATAAAGATAATCGGAAACACGGCAAGCCTCAACTGTCGGACAGTCCGCATATCGATACAATTTTAACCGCTTTAAAGCGGGCTATGGCAATGTTCAATATTTGCATTAGGTAAGGTTAAGGCTGGCATGGCACTGCTCTCTGTTGACATTTCGACATAGAAAATAATTCCTCTATTTAATTTTATACCTAAGTATTATGTATAATACATTTACATATAATTAATTTAATTTAAATGAGGAGTATATAAATATATCTAACAGTAAAAACATGTATTTTTCCGTAGGCATATAAAATTAATTTTGCGTTATATGTATGTATATTGCGACTTGAGTATATGTGTCGTAAGGCTTTTGTATTTAATTGAATTGATATTTTATACAGATCATTTAAATTTAAAAGTATACCTACTCTTATACAGGTGTGTTATATAGGCAGTTTATATAGATGCATAGGTATGAACAGCCCACATTCACGTTTTCTAACTTTGTTCAAAGACCCGCGTGTTTTTTAATCATAACTGTTACCTCAAAACATTTCCTAAAGTTATGATATTAAAAAAGTTTCGAAGAAATTCTCCACAGACATCTGCTTCACTACATAAACAAATTAATTTATGCCTTTTTTTTTCTCTGTCCTCGTTTTATGAAGAGTAGGGTTATGTTGTGGCTACGCAGGGTTAGTTACATATGTTATAAAGCCTTAAAATGTATAGTTTTATTCCATTATAAGAGCCAAAGATATAATAATTTAGATGATAAGAACATTCTATTGTAAGTATATTTTTTGAGAGGAATGCCATGATAATTTATACGTAGTGTAAATTTTCAATATTCATCCATAGAGTGAACGCTCTTCTGTGGCATCTGTGGTGAGAATATAATATTTTTTTTGTCAGCCCATAACACAGGGTGAACTTGGTCCCACGTCAGTGCTTCCCTTCGCTCGTGCCGGCTACACTGAACTGGACGGAAAACACAAACTATTTACATAGCCGTTTCGACCGACCTTTCATTCAGTTTCAATGTTTCAATGTTTACGATTGAAAATTAAAAATTACTCGAGCTTATTTTCCAGTAACAAAACTGTTCAACAAAACAGTTTCCTGTAACAAATGGCAACCGTCCAAATGCAATTAACAAAGAGCTGGCGTAACACAAGTTTAACTCAAACTACTCAAAGCCACTTAGTTGCGAATGTGATCTATGCTGCACCACTTTCGTACTAGTGGTGCTTGCGTCGTCGTTGTCGCCCGCTTCGGTGCAGCGCTTACAAAACCAAACAATATCAAAATGGTTGTTCATAATTTGCGAACACTTTGTACAAATAAATACATTATTGGCATTTGACCGTTGGATTGAAATATGTAATTACATTATGGGGTAGGAACAAAGTATATAAGTGATACTATGTACTTATTTGGTTTCTCTAATATACGAGTATAAATGCATATTTCACCTTTGACGTGATGACGTCACGTCTTATAAATTGATGAGCACCGGCTGCACACACGAAAGCGTGTCACGTTGATATTCAAAGTTACCATGGAAACGTCTTAAGAAGTAAAACTGTCAAGATCAGACAACATAAGTTTTGATGGCCAGTCACAAGATGATTAATCTTTCTACTGGAAATAGAAATTACTGATCTTTGATCTATGTACTACGATTATTCCACGTCATCACGTAAAACTATCGTCCGTAAACCGACTTTACAGACAACCAATTTTTTTTACTAACTTTTCGTACATTTATATACATAAATATACAGCTGGAAGGGTTTAATTAGGTTGAATAAAGAAACATACAGTTTGAAGATAAATATAAAAATCTAATCATTGCTACTACCTACCTACTACAATATTATAAACTAATCATAAACTTGCGGTCTGACAGACTGACAATTCACACTTCATTTTCCATTAATACAAAAAATGCACATACAAAAAATTACACGTCGTCGTTATATTTCAGTCAGCCTTGGTGACTGAAAAATAACGACGAGCGGTCGTGATCATAAGCATGCACACTTGGGCGCGGTCAGTATTTGGATAGGTGGCCGCTCGACCGTTGGAAGATGACCGTGGTTCAGATTCCACGTAAAACTGTAGGGCCCTTCCTAGGCGGGTTAAACCCCACCGCCCGGGTTGATACCACCGCACTGAATGAGTGGTCAGTTGAAACGGCTATGTAAATTGTTTCTGTTTTCCGTCCAGTCCAGTGCAGCCGGCACAACCGAAGGGAACCACTGGCATGCCACCTAGTTCACCAAGTTGTTATGGGCTGCATCACGGATGTAGTAGGAGTAGCCAGCCGTGACAGTTTCAATAATAAAATGCCCCAAGTAAAAGTACATATGTAAGAGAACATACCTACTCGTTTATTAAATTTCTCAAAGGCTTTCCTTTAAACATGTATTTGGCTCCTTTCTCACTCACTTGCCTACTCGTAGACCCTCACTCAACTCTTAAACTTCTTAAAGCATTCATCATTTCTAGATGTTAACTAAATAGAGCAGACGGAATTACGAGCCACAACGCGGCTGCGCCGCTTGAGGTCGTAAATGTTTAGAGCCAGCGACTCTTTACGAGTGGGACGCGTGGCACCTACATTACACTTCCGTGCACTTTGACTGATGGCACCTGCACATAGGCACCGAATAAACTTGCAGGAAATTAACTGCGCTGCTTGGAAGAAGTTAGTTCTAGACTTCGGTTCGATACTTATCTACTCGGTCATCGATCGGTCACTTTATTTCTTTGTAAACAGTTTTTTCTGTGAAGTGGTGTGAAATTTACACAGTACCGTGTGGTGCCGGTACTTAAAAAGAATAGTCCACTGCATCTCTCCCCGTGCATGTCGTAAAAGGCGACTAAGGGATAAGGACAAGATATCGTGCTAATGGGCGACGGGCTCGCCACCTCTCACCTTGGCACGGTACTTCCACCGAGTCATGCAGCAGGTGGGTCTTCGTGCCTTACTTGCTGCTTGATCGATTTAATCTTGTTCGAATACTTTGCGAAACGTGGTGGTCGGTGTTGTGCTGTAATTTACTAGAGTACTTGCAGCACAACACCGATTACTCTGCTTACCCCGATTGTCGGGATTCAGCGTGTGTGATATGTATGTATGTATGGTGTGAAATTTTGAGTACATTTGATAACTCAAAAGTCTCCTATAATACTCCTTTAAACGAAACGAATATTGAAATGAAATTTATATAGATTCGGGATTAAATATAAAAAAAAATTAATTAGAACCATCGATAGATATCGATGATTAGAACTTTTAAATACCTACATTATCATTTAAGTCATTCATTTTATATTTACTTCGTTATTTATGTTTTATAATATAGTTTCATAAATAAAATATCGTCAATTGCGAGTTGGACTCGCGCACAGAGGGGAGGGTTCCGTACCATTACAAAATATTTCTTTATTATGTATATTCAAAAATAATTGTGTTTTGGGAAATCACGAAACCCCTAAATAAAAACTACAGCAATGGTTTGACTGTCAGGCATTCGTGCAGTTGAAATAGACTAAAATATATTTTTTATATGATATAACTACAAAACAATTTTCGGATTTTTCCTTTACTTGTGCTATGTCCTTTATCTTGCTTCTTGCCAAATTTCATTACTCTAGCTAGGGCAACAGGAAATACCTTATAGGTTTTGATTTGAGTGAGTTTGCGAGTATTAAAATTTGACATAAATGGCGCATCTTTTGATTGCGTTGATATAGAAGCTTGCATTTTCTAAACTGCAAAAGGGTCGCAGGCCTTAGTATTTCATATTAATTTCAATTTGATATCTTGACCTGTTCCTGAGAAAAAGGGTCTTAACATACAAAACAAGCTAATTTTGTTTTATGTTATATAATTACAAGTTTACAACTTTCGGATTTTTTTTTACTTTACTTGCGCTATGAAGCCTAGCTCCTTACCAAATTTCATGATTCTAGGTTAATGGGAAATACCCTATAGGTTTTGATTTGATTTGAGTGAGTTTGCGAGTGATATCTGTTATAAAGACCGTATCTTTTGATTGCGTTGCTTAAGGAGCTTGCATTTTCTACACCATATAGGGATCGCAGACCTTACTATTTCATATTAATTTCAATTTGATATTTTGATCCATTCCTGAGAAAAAGGGTCTTGACCTACAAAACAAACAAAAAAAGTTTACAATTTTCAGATTTTTTACTTTACTTGTGCGGGGAGACTTTGTTTCTTACCAAATTTCATGATTCTAGGTTAACAGAAAGTACCTATTCTA
This sequence comes from Nematopogon swammerdamellus, assembly GCA_946902875.1. Classification (NCBI taxonomy): domain Eukaryota; kingdom Metazoa; phylum Arthropoda; class Insecta; order Lepidoptera; family Adelidae; genus Nematopogon; species Nematopogon swammerdamellus. Next base: position 12,337,925 of record OX336338.1, read on the forward strand.
CATATAGGTTTTGATTTGATTTGCCAGTAGCAAAATATGTGACATAAATGGCCGCATCTTGTGATTGCGTTGACTTAGAAGCTTAAATTTTTTACACCTCCGAGGAAATGTAGAGAAATGTTGAAATTTCAACATGATGCCTCTACCCGTTCCTGAGAAAAACGGTCTTGACAGACAGACAGACATCGAAGTAATTCTATAAGGGTTCCGTTTTTTCTTCTCTTGAAGTACGGAACCCTAAAAAAGGTAATGTTGTAGGTAGGTACATGAAAACACAAATATACACTTCAGATAATATATAACATTTCTACTACACTTCAGATAATATATAATATATAACAATTCTAGCACAATCGCTGCTTCTCCCCATCCTTGATTATGCAGATGTATGTTGCCTGGACGTTACTGAGGAACTTCTGGACAAACTTTTTTTTTTTTTTTTTTTTATTGTTTCCGAACTAGCTGGCTGTGTCCGAGGTCGAAGCCTCAGGCGCAGCCAATATCACCCCCGAGGAGGTGCCAGTCCGGCTTGGAGGTGGACTAATGTCGCTGGGGAAAGGCTATTTACCCGCGATTTGAAGATCCGTGGATTGTAGGAGTGGGGAAAGATATTCCCCGGAAGCCCGTTCCACACCTTTGCAGTGCGGCACAAGAACGATTTAGAGAATCGTGCCGTTCGAAGTACTCGTCTGTCCACTACAAAGGGGTGTTCCGCGAGAGTATGGCGGGTTTGGCGAAGGCGAACAGGAGGAGGAGGGATAAGGGAAGCAATTTCGTCAGAGCAGCGGCCATAGTAGTACCGATAAAACAGGCTCAATGACCCAACGATACGTCTGTGTTTTAGAGGTTGAAGGTCCTTTGTGAGTACAGAGTCGCCAATGAGGCGAATGGCTCGTCGTTGGATAGAATCCAAGGCTGAAAGAAGGTACTCAGGGGAACCCTCCCAAAGATGACTGCAATATTCCATCACCGGTCTTACTTGTGCTTTATAGAGTGTAAGCAATTGGACCGGTGTGAAAAATCGCCGACATCGGTAGAGTATCCCTAATTTTCGAGATGCTAGTTTCGCCTTGGATTCTATGAACGATCGAAATCCAACGTCCCTGGACACCTCTATACCCAGGACGCCCAGACTACCATCATTGGGGACTTGGCTGCCCTGGAAAGGTGGAAACGGATCAGCCTTAGTAGAGAAGGCACAGGCTTGCGTCTTAGCTACGTTGAAGTTGACCAAGTTCTCCTTCCCCCATGAGGATACTTTATCGAGAACCAGGTCAACCCGAGCAACAGTTTCGCGTCTCGCGTTTGCTGCTGACGCCTCTCTACCCTTCCAGTCTTTGATGAACCCTTCGTGCACCGTGCTGTCGTCCGCGTAGCAATGTATTTCGCCGAGCGAGAGCATGTCGTTAATAAATAATAGAAACAGCGTAGGCGACAGCACGGATCCTTGTGGAACACCAGCATTGATTGAGTAATCGGCCGAGCATGCACCATCAAGGGTGACAAAGATCGACCGATTGCTCAAAAAGCTGGAGATCCAAGTGCACAGTTTTGTAGGGACACCGTAGGCCGGAAGCTTGCTTAGGAGTCCCCGGTGCCAGACGCGATCGAATGCTTTGGATATATCCAAAGCGACCGCCAGCGATTCCCCAAAACCATCGAGTCTTTCAGCCCACAAGTGCGTGACGTACGCTAGAAGATCTCCAGTCGACCTTTGCTTGCGGAAGCCGTATTGCTTATCGTCGAGGAGTTTATAGTCTTCTAGGTACGTCAGGAGCGCTGAGTTGACAATACGCTCCCTAACCTTACTCAAGAGTGAGGTTATCGCAATAGGGCGATAGTTCGATGGGTTCGCTGGGTCCCCCTTCTTGGGGACCGGCTGGACCGAAGCTCTTTTCCAGCAAGAAGGCATTGAACCGGAGGAATAGGAGCGTTTGAATAGGCGAGTAAGGACTGGCGCCAATTCCAGAGCACAATTTTTCAAGACAACCGCCGGGACGCCGTCAGGCCCGCTACTCTTCGAAATATCCAACTCACGTAGCGTTTTATAGACGACTCTGGGATGGAACCTAATATTATCCATCATACGCCCGCAATGGGGCAATGAAGGGGGGTTGGCGCCCAGGTCGTCCATGTTTGAGTTGGATGCGAAAAGGCGTGCAAAGATATTCGCCTTTTCCTTCGCGAGTATAGCGAGCGAGCCATCCGGACGTTCCAGCGGAGGTGTAGCAGGACGGCAGAAATTCCGACCGATGGATTTGGCGAGAGACCAGAAGGCGCGGCTACCCGAAGGGCTACGCGCAAGTTTCGCGCCAATTCCACGGTCGTGCCTGAACTTGGCCAAGTTTTGCGTTCGTTTGCAGGACCTAGCAGCGACGTTCAGCTCTCGCCTGTTCTCGACAGACCTATTCTGCAGCCATTTCCTGTAAGCCTGGTTCTTTGCGTCAATAGCCAGCCTGCATTGACGATCAAACCAAGGCTTATGGCGGCCGCCGATGGGAACGGCGGAGGTAGGGATGAAGAAATTCATACCCTGTGCGATCACATCGACGACCGATCGGGCACACAGGGATGGGTCTGGAGAAGAGAAGCAAACGTCGTGCCAAGGGTATGCTCCCAAGAAGGAACGGAAGTCATCCCATTGTGCTGACCGGTAGTGCCAAACTGTTCGCGTACTACATTCACGTGCTTCCGCGAGGTGTAGAGTTGGCACAGTTGAGCGTACAAGGCAATGGTCGGAGTTACCGAGGGGAGCTTCAACCCTCACCTTGTAACCATTTGGCTCGCTAGTCAGCACAAGGTCCAGCAAACTAGGTCGATGAGCAGGGTTATCAGGTATCCGAGTGGTTCCGGACACCAACTGCGTCAACCCGTGTGCAATGGCCAAGTTGTAAGTCTCCCTGCCGGCATGGTCAGTGATGGGGGAGCCCAACCAGTCTTGGTGTTTAGCATTGAAATCACCCAGCATCACTAACTCCGCCGTAGGGAACTCGCAAAGCAGTTTGTCTGCCGTACTGCTGAGATGCTCGCAAAATGCCTCTGTTCTTGACGCACTGAGGTTAGGGGATCTGTACGCACCCGCGTAAACTCTCACCACATGGGGAAGATTCACGCGGATCCATAGCACAGGGAAAGCAGGATCCTCAAATCGGGTGAGCCGGGTATAGGAGACACCAGATCCAACGTACAAGCAGACACCACCCTTCGCCATGAAACGTTCCTGAAGATTGTAACCAGGAACGTCCAGGTAGGATGTGTCCGCAGGACGCCCGATCTGGGTCTCCGTAAGAAAGAGGAGGTGAGGCCTCGCCGTCTGCAGATGGCAGGCGACGGAGGAGAAATTCGTATGTAGACCTCTTATATTTGCGAGGTCTACTTTAAATTTTGAGGGAGAACGGGCCGCTGAAGGTTTACAAACTTTTCTATTTTTGGTTCGGCTCATTGATTTGGATGGGTTTGATTCATGGAGCGTATCAGAATGTGTCCAGGGCGCGGTGATGCCTTGTGCAACTCGAATAGACTCAACTAACTGACAGTCGCAGAGAGCGAGAGGACCCCCGGGCCCCCCCTCCCAGGAAAACATGTGGTCTCCCATGGTCACCAGCCCCACAATGCTCTCTGACAGGGATTTTCGCGTGTTGATAGGGCAGCCAACACACGGGTTGGTGAGGACCGTATGCCGGGCCCCTGTACTACCACGCAGGCAGGCAGCGGTCACCTGTTTCCACCGGCTCTCCCTGACCCCTGCGGCTGTCAGTCGGTTAATAGGAGTCTGGAGTGCAAGCGACACTAGCATCCACAACCCAGTACACCCCCGATACACTCAAGTCCACCGACCGGCTAGTCGCAGGCTGACCTCCAAGTGCAGCAGAGCCACATCAGGAGTTTTTCGCCTGCGACCTGTGGTACCAACCCGGACGACATGGTGGAGGACCTGTCTACCACATAGTGAAGCTGAAAAATAGATCCTGTTTAGGCGCAGGATGGTCGCCTGGCGTCCGACATTACTTAGCTGCTGCGACTCTAGGACGGTGGTAATGCCAAGGCATCGTCGCAACATTGCCCAGGGAGCACGACGAGGACGTAAATGTCGGACTTGCTGAGCTCTACTTTAGTGTGACCCACCACTGGCACAGTAGACTGCTAGGTTGGTAATTTGTGTGGACTCCATACAGCTCCAGAGAACACTACCAAGACTTAACCCAGCGACCCCCCGACCCAAGCTTGAGCGTCTGCAAAACATGTGTATACGCTTCATTTTCGGTCTACGTAAGTACGACCATGTTTCTGAATACCGCAGACGTCTCAAGTGGCTCCCAATCCGTCTCCGCAGAAATTCCCACATCCTTGGACTCCTTTATTCTTGTATCAACAACCCCTCTGCTCCCGAGTACCTATCTTCACGTTTTCAATACTTATCTTCCCACGGTGTCACGCTTCGTTCAAGTGATGACAATATCTTAGCCATTTCCACTCATAAAACAGGATTTTACACAAACTCATTTTCTGTGCACGCAGCTCGTCTGTGGAATCAACTACCTCACTGTATACGGCACTGCAAGTCGCTTCCGTTATTCAAAAAAACACTTAAAGTTGTACTATCTCCGTCAATGTGGAGTCAATAGTTAAAAAATCCTTTAATTCTGAATGGACAAGTATGTATGTATGTATATATTTAGGTATTATGTATTATATAATACTTTAATACATATGTATTTAATTTATAGTTTTATGTATTTTATTTAATTTATAATTTGCCATTTCTACGTTTAAACTGGTATGTACTTATATTATGTAGTGCAAGTATATTATAGTTTATCATAGTTATTTTCCATATATTATATTTTACATTCCCACACTCAAGTCTTTTGCTACTACCTACTTATATCTCACAACATACGACTCTCAAACATCCAAAGGTTGACTGGGAGAAATCCCTGTAAGGGATAAGTCCGCCTTTGCCCCTCATGTAAATTACTTATCGTTTGTTACTGTTAAATGTTTTGGAGCAATAAAGTATTTCTATCTATCTATCTAACATTCTCAAAATATCACATTACACACATTTCTGCCTGTCCCGAACCAAACCGCAGGTACCCAAGACCCAACGTCCACAGCAAGCAGATTGCTTCCGCGGCTACCCACACGTTGTGCCCGTAGACGATACCTTATTCCTTTCTAAATGCTTACAAATTTTGCTATAATACATTTAATATCACAAATTACTTACACGAAGGGTTAAAATGTAAATTATCTAATAAACTATAAAATATGTAACTATGAGATAAAATTATTAATTAGAAATAGAATTCTAAAATAAAACAAATTATAAAAAAAAAACGCCACCACAAAAACACAAGTAACTGAAAAGATAAAAACAAGCTCCATAACCCATATATATTTTAGTAATAAAATAGACTAGGTATACATATAAGGTATTGCAGACGGGGACAAACAAAATTGAATTGAATGATATTTTGATTATTGGTTTGTATGTCATACGTATATGCAAGTCCATAAGTGCCTATGTAAACATATTTGTATTTTCTAAATCTTTCTAACTTGCCTTCGACGAGTTAATGAAGGTAATATGTGATGGTAACTCACTTTATTGGGAGCTATATTTTATATAAAGTCTATATTTTCCCGTACCTTGTTGTTTTATTGTGTAAGTCACGTCAGCTGGCTGTACTCACTCTAATAGACTTTGATGTTCTCCGAGATGACGGCAAAATTTATCTAAAACTAATTACGATACAGGAGGAAAGTCTATAATTGACCTGGTGGAGTTTATAATGTTGTCTCGGACGTCCACCCCGCTGCCGCCTCGTCCCGTGTCTCCTCTCTCACTGCGAGAGATGGAAGAAGAACCGGTAGGTAGGTGCCGGGTAACAGAAAGCGAGGTACCTGGTACATTGTTTCTTTAACCGAGTTTTTAAAATTATCTCCTTAAACCGATTTGTTGCTGAAGACCGATTAAAACAAACACGACGAAGTCCTTTTTGGGCCGCTGTATATTTGGAAAAAAAAATAGCAACTGTAAATTTGTGATGTATTACATTGAAATTAATGAATTGGATTGATCTTAAGATCATATTTGAGTCTTCATCTTGTCGATTATTTGTTTGGCCGCGCATCACGTAAAAATGCTGACCAAATTCGAATGTAGTTTTTATAAAAATATCTGAATAACAGAAGAACCTGCATATAGCATCACGCTCATATGAGATGAGCAGTGAAGTGAGCGTAGTCAGAAGAATTATAAAATATGTTTATATGTAGTTATTTTATTTAATGTAATAAACTCTTTAGAATATAATTTTAAGCCAGGATGTCAAATGTGTGGCTAAGTCCAAAACCCAAAATTTTTTACATAGATCACTGCAGTTCTGGACTCGTAATTTTTTTTTTTTTTATGGAAACTGACACGGTTGGCTACAACATCCATGATGTCAGCCCATAACACCGGGTAAACTTGGTGCCACGTCAGTGCTTTCCTTCGGTCGTGCCGGCTACACTTAACTGGACGTAAAACACAAACTAGCCGTTTCGACAGACCTTTAATTCAGTGCGGTGGTACCAACCCGGGCGAGTTAAACCCTACCACCTATTAATATAAGAAGGGAGTCATATTCCTTAGTCGCCTTTTACGACATACACACACGGGAAGAGATGCAGTGGGGCTATTCTTTTAAAGTACCGGCCCCACACGGTACACATACACGGGAAGAGATGCAGTGGGGCTATTCTTTTAAAGTACCGGCCCCACAAGGTACACATACACGGGAGGTGCAGTGGGGCTAAAATCTGTTAATGTTGAAGACTGTACTTTGAATGTGGTATCATAAGAATTTTGTTTTATGCGAATGTGGTCTTATAAGATTATGATGTTTTGAGAATATGGTATTCAGCACCTGAGGTATTTTTTTAACTGGCATTTTGAAACAAGAAAACCGCACGAGCGACATCGCGGACTGTTGACCGCATTTTTACGTTGTACTGTAAAATATAAACAAAAATGCCCATTATTATAGCCGCAGTAGACAAGCGGGAAAGCTTAAAAACCGGCAAAAACCGGTTTCCAGATACTTGTTACAGGTTTTTCAGTTCGGGGGTTCTGAGTTCGGGACCAGTTTTCATCACCTAAACCGGTTAAGAACCGGCTTCCTATGGTCCATAAACCCGGTTACTTTCCCTCCCTGTAGGCCGCCTCCGGAATAGTTTACTTCCACACGATAAACTAATTTGCTACGAGCACTACAGACTAACCGTGCTGTATAATACCTAGTATCTACACCCTACCAATAACCCCCCGCTCTACTAATTTTATTATAGAGAGCGGTTATTTACTAATACTTACTATGTACAGTACTTATTAGACGATACTGCTTTTGCCTATTCAATGTAAAACTGTACTTCCATTAACTACCTTACTCGAGGTAGAGTTAACCCGCCCAGTTTGGTACCACCCCACCGCACTGAACGGAATTCGGTGAAAAATAATACTGTATATATAGGTAACGTACTGTGTGTCTCACACAGTTTTCGCTTTCTTATTAATAATCTGTGGATTATTATAATCTGTGGTATGCACATGCCACATTTACTTGATATTTGAATATTTTATAAGTAGATTGTTGTTCGAAACAAATCATCCTTGAACACTTGCTATTGTTATGAATTGATTCGAGTCGCTACTTGACATAAGCATAGGTCATACATAAATACATAATATACTAGAGTTTCTTCCATGATTGTGATATTTTAATTAGGAAAATATAAATAACAGTTTCTGGCTTTACGAGCTTTATTTAATAGAGTAGAAAAGCAGAAGTATTCATACGCATCAAATAGTCTTTTAGTAAACAAGCTGTGCAAACTGTACTTCCATTAACTACCTTACTCGAGGTAGGGTTAACCCGCCCAGTTTGGTACCACCGCACTGAACGGAATTCGGTGAAAAAGAAAATTTATAGTAACATTTTTTTTGTCCACTTCGGTGTAGCCGGCAGGATCAAAGGGAAAAACTGACGTGGCATCTATTTCCTACAGAACAGAGTGTAATGGGCAAATATCACTGATGCCGTGCGTGAATATCACTACACTTATCCACATATTTCATAATTTAAAATTTGTTTCTTGTTTGATTTTGTAGGTAGGTAAGTAAAGTTATATTTTTTGTTTCATTTATCAACTGGGGAAAGAAGGCAGGGTGGCAGAAAATTCCTTCGGCAGAAACCTTTTGTACATTTACTTTTTTGTGGAAAAAACGTGTTTTAAATTTTTATTTGAATAAATGTAGATATAGGTACCTAATTATTTCATGCATCAACATTTTCACTAGAAAGTAAGCCTTTGATAGCGTCGGACCAAATGAATTTAAGGCCGCTACAAACACGAGGAGACTAGATTGGGTCCCGAGTTCATTTGGGGACCCGCGCGGTCAAGATCCTTAGTGGATTAGGGGTCCTAATCAGAGGGAATGTTAAAAAACATTGCAAGCTTGTGTACTCAGAGTAGTGTGTACTTGTTTCGCGAACTGTACGAACATAGGTATAACGCCGTATGACATAACCTGGTGTTTTTAAAAAGTGTCGGTAAGTTATAGTTTAATCTTATTAATTTAATTTTATTATTGATAATACATTCGCTTGGACAAGTGTAAATAAAGTTTTGTCAACCCATTCTACTCGTAATAGCTCGGCGAGAAGAAGCGGTGAAGAATACTCGTTTGCAAATAATTAAGCGAACTAATAAATTATATATAACTGTTTTTTACACGTCGAACATAATATTATGTGCGGTTTATCTCGCGGTTTATAATATTGTAGAACCATAACAATTTTATAATCTAAAATGGAAACTAAAAGTCTTTAAGAAAGAAAGAATTCTCTCTAAGATTGAGTTGCCTGTGTGCCAAATTGATCCTCGAAGGGAAGGGAAATCTTGTCTCCTTAATTAAATGGAGCTTAATAAAAAATAACTGGTTTCATAAATGATTAAACTGCCTCAACTAAAATCATAGAAGAGTTTAAATCATTTCTAATATCGTAGATTAATTTGCGTGTTATAAAGGGGTAATGTGTCAAAAATTTATACCTATGTATAAACGGATTTGCTTTTTTTTGCTTTGTACCTCAAAAGGAAAATTAAATTAAATCTTATAGGACAACTTTTTTGACCTTCCGTCCGTTTGTCCGTCTGTCACGACCCTTTTTCTCAGGAGTGGGTAGAGGTATTAAGGTTATTAAGGTGAAATTATCATCAAATACTAAGGTCGGTCCGTTGGAGATATAAAAAATCTTCAAGCTTCTAAGTCAACGCAATCAAAAGAAACAGCAATTTACGGCACATATTCTGATATTAGCAAATCCTGTTGACCTAGAATAAAGGTGTGAATGCTAGCGCCATCTATGAGAGTCCTTTGAAGTCGAAACATTGTATTGATTGTTGCCTCGGTTATCAAAGAATACGTTGAAAGGAATATCGCACAGATGGCGCTACCCCGATCTAAATAGATCTTACGCTGTATGTATAGTGTGGTGGTACGGAACCCTCGATGTGCGAGTGCGACTCGCACTTGGTCGTTTTTTTTCTTAGTAAAGCAGTATTGAAATCAAGAGAAAGGTTTAATACGGCGAATGCTCTTAGAAACGGAATTGCATAGTCAGCGGTAAATCTACGGTAATACCACAGGCCCCAGAGGCAGTCAAAAATTATTTTTATTTCAACATTTACGCATTTTCCAGGATAATAAGGAGATTTAAATTCAGTGGCGAAACATTAAAATGCACAGGTTAATTATTGATCGTGTCTTCCGAGTTTTAGTTAATTAAATTAAATAGTCTAAACTGTGTTCTTATTTTTACGTGAATTCATTGAACTTTTACTAAATTAGGTAATGATTATTTATTATTAAGACATAAATATAAATAATCGCCTATACTCTAACTCATTGTTTGATTCCGAAACGACAAATGCTGAAATGTTTAATATCAGTAGAGTAGGTAGGTATTAATTTTACTATAGTTAGAACATGTATTTCTTTTATTCTATAAATGGCCAACAGGACCAAAATTTTCGGTAACTGGGAAAGGGTAGGTGATTTAATTACACTATGTATAATAACAGTGTTTCAATAGCCACTAACCTTTTAATACAAAAGGTTTTTTATATTAATTTTTTATTCTGAAAATAAAAAAATATGCCCTGGTAGTCGTGGGACTACCGGTAGACATAGACATGGAATCATCGGCAGCCATAGGTGGAAGGGGGCGGAGTGACTCTATCACCAAAAAACAAAAAATAATAATTAAAAATAATTAATAAAAAAACAAAAACCCAAAAAAAATAAAAAAAACCAAAAAAAATTCTCAAAAAAAAAACTAAAAAAAAAAACAAAAAAGTAAAACTAAAACTCTCGTCGAGACCTATCATTTCCTCCAGCGGATGAGTAGTCTGGGATCAGTAGTTTCAGAGATATGCCCTAAAAAGAAGAAGTTTTATCTCGTCGAGACTTATCATTTTCCATGTGTGAATGAGTATGCTGGGATCAGTAGTTTCCGAGATACGCCCTCTCAAAGTCTTTTTCCTTTTTTTCGAAGCGGTTGAACCGATTTTGAAAAAAAAATATTATTTCAGAAAGACAAAATTTTTTTTACGGAAGGAAACAAATTTCAAGTCGATCCGACCAGTAGTTTAGGAGTTATAGGCATTTATTGATTTTCGAAGCCTTTTTTGTAAAGGCTATGACGTCATCAATTGTTCATATTTTTAGAGGGCGAACCAAAGAGATTTGGGTGAACTAAAACACGATTCGTTTTATGAACTCTCTAATATAATATTACATTAATTTTGCAGATCAGTTTGTTTGAGATTTTACATCGAGAGAAGATGACAATAATAATCAAAAACATTGACAGGTAATTCTTAGAGTTCTAAATTTTGAAAATCTGTCTATGGTACAATAGTTTATGGCGCTCCGCTATATAACTCCCCCTTCGGAGATGGATCCTATCGCTTTGTATCGAATGAATGAACGAACGAACGACAATGTTGTGGAAAATGAACGTGACGACCACTGCGTGTGCAAGTGGCATGAGTAGGGGTCGCTGAAGCGGCCTTAGGATGCATAAGAATAGGAGTAGGAGAAGATGAACTTGATGGAGGAGGCATGATGCAATTAGATGGCGTAACCGAAACTGGCTGTTGAGGTGTATCTTCAGAAAGAATGTATGCAGGTTTGAGACGATCTATGGAGATTGTTTTATTGCGACCTGAGACATTAACGATGAAGAATTTTGGGTGGCGTGATATGACTTGAAATGGACCATCCTAGGGGCATTGAAGTGGTTTCCGAATTGCATCATGTCTGATGAAAACATGAGATGTGGTTGATAAGTCTTTGTGGATGAAAAATGTAGTTGATGATTTCGAATGTCGCGATGCTGGTACAGGGGTGAGTTCACGGAAAGTTTTCAAGCCGTGGAAAGTTTTCAATTCACGCACGTGGTTTTTTCTGATTCAAACGATAGGTACACATTATACATAACTGATTCTCGAACAAAGTGGAGTTTTATAACTCTTTTTCTCTGTAAAATATTTTGGAGCAATAAAATGTTTCTATATAAAAAATCCCTTATAAGTAGTAGATATTTCTAAAATATCAAATCAAGGTTCGCCTTTTCTTAGTGGTGCGCAATAAATTATAGTTTTCTTTGAAGTTAGTGGTTACCTACATACCTATTTAAATATGTAAATATGAAACTTTCTGAAATTTAACGTAATTTAGACAAGAAATTAAAGAAGTCCGGATATATAAAGTAGGTAAATGTTTTGCCGGCTATCTTACATAACTTTCAGACGAAAATCACTTCATGATACGATTGTTTCCTGGAAATGACGTCAGAAGTTTGATTGCGAGCAGATTAACTTTGACGGGAAAGAAAACCAAATGCAAATGGGCCGGAAATTATTATTGGCAGTTGTATCGCTTTACTCAGCTTGGGTTTTATTTTATTTTGTTTTAATACAGCCGGACATGGTAGATTACATTCAATCATAGCTTTCACAATGCCAGTCAATGTTCCTGTAGGAACTGGGTGCCTTGCCATATCGTTACATTACTTGTGGTTTTGTCCGATAACAGGGATCTGGATGAAATGCACCTATGATTTTCAGTTCTACATGTTGTTTATTCTCATAGTCGGACACTGATATGGCAGTAAATGATACCCGGAGTGACCCTTGTAAAGGTACCCTAAGTGCTTTGGCTGGCACCTTAATGTCTCCCAGAAAAATGTTCAATATAATAATGGAGGCCCTAAGGGTAAGGTACCCTCGTACACTTTTATAAATATCATCTTGAAAGTTGAAAGTCACGTGTAATCTTGACTGCTGCTTGGGTTGAATCTACTTAATAATTCTTAACACTGACTGACTGACAGACAACGCACAGCCTAAACCGGTGGTTATAGAAGCATTCAATTGTGCATAGGAGTTCCTTATATAAGGTAGGTGAAAACTAAGATAGGATTTTTGGATATTCATTACCTAAAGTGGATTAAATAGGGAGATTAAAATTTGTATCGAAGTTCGTTAAGTTAGAAGCATGAAATTTTGAATTCCTTATATAACGTAAATTATCACTAAGAAATTATTTTTGAAAATTAATTGGGATTAATGTTTGTAATAAAGTTTATAAGTTTGAAGTTAAAAATATTTGAAAATTTTTGTTTAGGCTTCTATATAAATAAAAGTCAGTTGTATCAGAATTTTTAGAAATTTATCCCCTAATAAGGGACTAAAGTTTGTATTTTTTGATGTTTTGTTTTGTACCCAATCAATGCATACCCTAAGAGAGGAGGGAAGGAGGGAGTTGGGTAGGAGGGGGAGAGGGAGGGAGGATTCTCACTCTCTAAATCCCTCCCTCCTTCCCTCCCTCCCTCTCTCCCTTCTTCACCCTTAGGGGTTGAATTTTCAAAAATCGTTTCTGAGTCTGTGCGTTGTCTGTCAGTCAGTCAGTCAGTGTTAAGACTTTTTAAAGTAGATTTAGAGGTAGTGCGAGACAGAACATACTAAAACACAACAACAAGAATGCTGTAATGCAAACAATAAGTAGATACCTACTTAAAGAGTATAATATGTATGTAACCGAAATAGAAAAATTGCCCATACCATGGATACAGACTCATATACCTATTAGGTATACTACCTACCTAGCACCCAGAGATGGGTCGATCACTACCTGTTCTGAACGGCCATCGTGAAACTGGAGCGCGAGATTGAAAAAAAAGTAAAATTGCGCAAGCGCGAACGTTGGCAATGCGGCCAAAGTCATTTGCCTTTCCATAACAACTAGTTATATTTATATTATATGTTCTTTTGTGCGGGGCTCGAGTCGGACTTATAGCAGAATTTCTATAAAAAAGTACATTTCTCGTAGTTTGTTCATTTGCTATGTCAGTGTTGAGGTTTTCCCACCATCCTTTAGTTCAGCAGAGGGAAAGATTCTTCGAAAAGCAGAAAAACTGATTCACAGCTTGATTTGAACATACCTCCTACCTTCCTGAATGAGCCATTGACTTAACAACAGCTCATTTAAATTTATTTAATTTTACGTTTCATTCAATTTCACAAAATATGTAAGTTTCATTTAATTAAAATTCGAGTTTGGCAGTAAGGTGAAATGCCTGCAGAGCGGCGCGGCTCGGTCGGAGGTAAAGAAACAATATTTGGGAGGGACCGAGCCCGGCCTACATACCTATATGTGGGACGGTCCACATGAATAAATTGGCGTAAAGTGGAGAGGCCTACGAATAAGAGACATAGCTTGATAAATGAAGAGTAATATATCCACATATTCAGGTGGAGATAGAAATGTAATTTTAAAATTTGTTAATTTTTTTTTAATTTAACATTTTTTTTATGGACAGCCCTAAAAAATTTTTTTTATTACAACGTCAACAGGTATATACATTTACCTAGGTACATACCTACCTTTGTGAAATAAAAAAAACTGTTTTAAAACATTGAACCGACTTCTAAAAAAAAACTAAGTACTTAGAACTAAAAATTATTAAATAATTGAGTTGAAGGCGGCACAAAAGCACACCAGAAAATTGATAGATGAAGCCTTTTTGTGCTTTTGTACCGCCTTCAATTCAATTATTTAATAATTTTTAGTTCTAATTGTTTCTTAGAATATCGATTGTGTGCACACATATGAATATATATTTTTATTTATATTTGTTTCTCCCATATCTCAGCGTGTAAGAATTTCCATCTGACATTCAACTCGCCTATTTTGACTCGCTGTATGTAGGAAAAACGATGCGCAATAAAGTACTTAGTTAGCTATACATATTTGAATCTGAATGTATTTTCGAAAAACGTAGGTAACCGTAAACGTGAAAAGGAACTCGTGGAGCAACCTAAAAGCTGATCAGAAACAGTTTGTGATGGAAAGAGGCCACTTTCTTTTAAACTGACTTCTCTGACAGATCCTCTTTTATTTATCGTCTTTAAGAAAATATTCGAAAAAGAAATTCTAAGTCGTGCTCCTAATGTAAGCTGTCGCTTGGCGGGAAAAACAAAATAAACAAAAACGCTTGTTGTACCTATTTAAGCTTATCCTCTTACCTATTCTACTTATGACTGCGCAATTAAACGTGAATGTTGTGGCATTAGGGAGTGAGGCGGAAGACAAATCCGGGCTTTGTCGATTGGGTTGAAAAATGAACTTTTACTCGAATGGAATAAGAGAGAATTTAGCAGTATTCTGTGTAAGGTTACACGTAAAATGTCAAATGGGAAAGGGCACTCTGAGGGGAAAGGATCACTTCGGGCGCCACAGAACAAAGGTGACAAAAACGAACTCTTATCGATTTTAACTCATAACGCTTCATGAGCTTGTTAGTAAAACGACATTAATGAGGAAGACAGTGAAATTGTTGAATAGGATATGATATGACGTACAGATAGAGTATGTATTTATCTATACCTATAGATTCATCAAGTATATTGGCAGTCCCTGTAGAGTTTTTGTCTTTTCTAGTAAGTAAGTATACAATATATATTAATTAACATCTACCTACCTGTCTGTACCTAAATTTTTTTCATTTAAATCGAACACAAAATCGTGAATCTGTAGTACCTGATGCACATTGAATATCGATTGTCAGCCTCGGTAGCTCAGTGGTGCGGTCGGTCGGATCGGATAATCACACCTGGGCGCGGTCAGTGGATGGATGGATGACCGCTCGACCCTTGGAGGCTGACCGTGGTTCGGATTCCACGTAAAACTACGTGGTGGGGTTTCTACGTACTAGGTGGTAGGGTTTAACCCGTCCGGATTGGTACCACCGCACTGAATGAAAGGTCGGTTAAAACCGTCCATTTCAGTGTAGCTGGCATGACCGAAGGGAAGCACTGACATGGCACCTAGTTCACCAAGATGACATCACGGGTGAAGTAGGTGATGTAGCCAACCGACCGTGTCAGTTTCCATAAAAAAAGCGAGTGGGCTGGGTCGGCGACACGGCCGCAGATTCGTTAATTTGATGAAGATCTCATCGATACCTTTCCTTGCTTGTCCCACCACACGAGTAGTTTTCGAAAAATAAAAAAGAAATTATTATCGAGGCCTATCATTTCCTGAGCCTCATCCAGCGGATGAGTAGTCGTGGATCAGCAGCACCAGTATAATTAGAGCAAATTAAATGTAGGTTACATATATTTTACAAGCTTTTATTTAACTTGCCCTGTATGTTGGTTTGTTAGTATGTGTGGGTCAATTCTTGGAAGCCAAATTAGAACCACTTCCTCTTATCCTACGAAGTTAAAATTTTTAGTTTTGGTTCAGTTCCGAAGAAAATGCAATGTTATGTTAAAAATATATAAATATATCTCGTCGAGGCCTATCATTTCCTCCAGCGGGTGTGTAGTCGTGGATCAGTAGTTTCCGAGATATAAGCACTTTTTCCTTTTTTTCCGAAACGGCTGAAGCGATTAAAAAAAAACTATTTAAAAAAGAGCTATTTTTTCTACGAAAAGAAACAAATTGCAAGTTGACCTCACCAGTAATTCAGGAGTTATAAGCATTTATTGATTTTCGAAGCCTTTTTTCTAAGGGCCATATTTATAGAAGGGCTTGATGTACGACTTTCAGGTGTGTCGTCTTAGCAAGTCGGAAGAACTACCTTTGGGACAATATGCCTCACCTTACTGTAACTCTTATAGTTTTCGAGATCTAAGTCGCCAAAAGTATATAATTTTCGTCACCCAACTTTTTGTAAAAACACTCCGGCAGTAGGTTAAAGACGTTTCATCAAATTCACGTCAAAAACACGCACAAAGAATATTTTTTAAATTGATTGATGATATAGAAATACATTTTTTAAAAGCAGGTATTGCTTTCGTTGAGAGGATTCACATGAATAATGTTCATTTTTATTGTGTCGCAACGCAATCCGAAAGGTGAATAATGAGCTTCCGGGAAATGTCTTGCTTGCTTGGCTGCCTTTCCCCGGCGACTTTAGTTCACCTACAAGCCATACCGGCACCTATTCGGATGTGAAATTGGCTGCGCCTGAGGCTCCGACCTTCAGCAGAGCCAACAAATTCGTTTTATATAAAAAAAAACATTATGTAAATTCCGAACATACATTTTCGTGATGGTATTTCATAAAAATATAAGTTCGGCCTTTAACCCTTTGAACCCGATGTTCGTTTTTTCACGCAAGGCCGCAATTTCGCTCGCGAAAAGCACGCACGTCCCTTCATCTTAAATTTAGTTTGATTCATGTAAAATTTATGTTCGGTGGTTTGGTGTGTGGATTTGTTTACTTTATTACAGTAAAATTTTTGTACTTACTTTACTTAAGCACAATTTTTATTATTATTCAGTAATATATATGTAGTTGTAAAATGGTATGTTATTTGATTTCATAAACTTGATTGTGTAATATCAATAATATTTAGCATTAATTTAAATCCCTTTTAGCCCCTCTGATCCGATCACTAGTTATTACTGCTCGCTCGCCTCAGGTACAAACTAGCAACAACCTGAAATGAAATTCCAGTTACCTGCAATATCCGCCTCCAGCAATTGAAATGGCACAGAATATTGATCCACGTCCAGCGTTCGCCGTGGAAGTGCCAAATGAACGAAAAAACTGATCAATATAATTTCACTCTCACCATGCTAATACATACGTTGTTGTGTAGGTATAATTTGCAGAATGCAATCAGTAATAGCATTATTATGTATTAATGACAGACAGACGGACGGAAACACGAGTCACATCATTAGGTTTCGTTTCACACCCTTGGAGTCCCAAGTGGAGCGCGCGCTCCAGTTTTCGTCGCCTACCCATGGCTCCCAAGTGGAGCGCGCGCTCCACTTATTGCGCTCCTTTTGCGCGCCGCTAGTTTTAATTCATTATCTAATTCTACCAATTTTCCACCAAAACACTCAATACTGGTATCATTTCTTGGTTAAACTTACTAATAACTATTCTCAGACACGACTGGGCACACAATAACCTTCACACAGAAAATAAATAATGAAGTTGACAGAAAATAAAATGTCACTTTTGGCAGCTGACATTTCCACTGACCCTGGAATAGACAAAGATTGTACTCGTAAACGTTGTTCAGTATTCGATAGTTCGTTTCAATGCGCTTATTTCGGTATGCGATATGTAAGACGAAATTGTACAGTTTTGGTCAGAAAAATTAAAAAAAAAATGTCGAGTGTGTTTTGTTTTGCCTGGAGTTCAAAAAATCGGCCTGTGCTTCTAAACAAGTGAATCCTGAAGAGTTTGGTATCACTGAACGCGTAATTTTAGTACAAACAAGACTGAATAACGAGTATTGATGGATCGATCGATTGAGGCGGGATATTCGAATTTGTGTGGGAGCGCGCGCGCCAAAATTTTGCGTTTTTGAGCGCCGCTAAAAGGGCCTGGGAGCCAAGGGGAGTAGTACTATTTTGAGTCAAAGGGACTCAAAGGGTTTGGCAGGCAACCGAAAAGGGTAGAAAGTACATTGTCAATTTCCGTATTAGTTCAAATGTTTATCAATCCCAACCAGTGATCGTCATGCTCGTGAAATATTGTGCACAGAAAAAATTTTCACTTAATATGCAAATCATACTGACATATTCAGTGTAACCAACGCACTATGAAAAGCCGTCAACATTTGTGATAGGTGCAGAATTAATTTCTTGCATGCGTGTGCAATAATGTCGTAACAGTTATGATAATAACCGTTGATAACTAAAATCTAAAAACGAATGGAGTCTGTCTGAGTACAACATTACGTAGTACTAGTAACTTATTCGTCAGAAAGATTAAGTCGATATTCAAATTCAACTTCAAATATTCTATTTGCAAATCAAACATGTGCAACATCAAACCTACACAAAACAATCCCGTATTACTTGGGCAACAAATTAAAACAAATATAGCAGTGACAACGATATTATGAGTAACAGGCTAAAGACAGATAACATTTTAATTGTATAATAGTAGGGACTACAGGATACGCACAATGCTCCAGGTTGCTTGGTTAGACTGACCCGGAGACATAAGAGGCCCGAAATGATTATTTTGGTGGGTCCAACGAAGCGACCACGTATCCCAATATAAATACAATAAAATTAAATAAGACGAACCTAGATAAATAATCAAATATTTGGATGATGTGTGCAGTGTGTTATTGCGTGTAGAAAAATAAAGAAATAATATATATATATATATATTATATTTACATAGATATTCTTTTTATGTTACTAACATGGGTGGTTGTGCCAAGGGATCAATGGTGCAGTCGACAGAGCCAAAATCACCTCTCCTCGCGAAACCACGCTCAGTTAGGCGCCAGCAGATTTCCGAACTGTTGCTAGGCTCAACCTCAGTCAACACCCGGGTTAAATAATTTCTGGAAACACTCGCCGGAAGACAGTTCCACACCCTAGCGATGCGACAAAGAATCGATCTTGGGAACAGATGGCTTCTGAAAAGTCCAATGTCAACAACACAAGGGTGCTGAGTCTCTCTGCGACGAGTCATGCTGATATAGGATGGGTGGCAGGGCATAAGGGATGCTAGTTCCACAGAGCAGTGACCGTGATGGTAGCTGTAAAACAGACTAAGCGAACCTACGATCGTCTTTGACTCAGATACTCCAAACCATCTGTAAGTTTCGGGTCACCAACAAGATGGATGGAACGGCGCTGTATCGAGTCCAAGACGCAAGTAGATAATGGGAACTACTTTCACAGATGTGACTGAAGTACTCCATCCATCCCAAGTCTGATCTGTGTTTTAAATAACGGGAATGGTTGTGCCGGTGACGAGAACCGCCGATTACGGAATATATATTACTACCTCGCCCTTAGTTACTTACTATCTTCGAGAAAGTTAATCGTCTCCCTGAACGCAGCTCGGCCATCGGCCTCGCCCTTAGTTACTTACTTTCTTCAAAAAGGTCAATTTTATTGTCTTTCAGAATGTAGCTTTCATAAATAGATAATAATTAACGCCAATGCTATTACGTGGATTTTGTTCTTATTTGAGGGTTCCAAATTATTGCATTATCCGACAAAATCATACATTTCGTCCGACCAGATGTGCCTCGTGGGGCAATCGTATAAAAGGTCATTGCATTTTTAACCAAGTTCTTTTGAAACGGTCGTTAGGAGGTCCCTGGAAACCCGCGCGCCCCTCGCCCCTCCCCCTGACTTTCATCTGTCGGGTCAGCGGCAGACAGCTGTTGTAATCCGGTAGGTATAAAGGCCATAACAAAATATTTAAAGTGAGTACCTACTCACCCCGGAACCCCTAATATACGAGGGCTAAGCTTCAGTTACATTAGGCACCCAGTGGTTGAAGACAGGCCAGAAATATCAATAGGTACACTATGTTTTTCCGGCTGGAAATGTCTACATTCTAATGGTAAAAATAAATCATTGACGGCGGAATAGGGAGATATGTAGCTAGGGTATGCATAGATCAGCCTGAAATGGGTGATGTTTGCATTGTAATGTGATTGTAATATATTCACTACCATCGACCAGTAAGCGTCAACCACAGATGAGGGATAGATTATATTATATATATTTAATAAAATCGTAAAGGCAAAAAAATATGTAAATTGAATATATTCGGAAAAAAAACCAACCACTTAAAATGAGAAACTGAATATTATTAGAACAGTTTTAAAATTATTTGTCTGTCTGTTTTTCACACAAAACCTACTGAACGGATTTTGACAAAGCTTTTAATAGTGACAGTGTATATTTCGGAATAACATAATATATAAATAACAATTCAATTATAAAAAATATTGCCTGTTCAATATCACATAGTTCAAAGTACTTACAGTTTGTTTTTCTGAACGCAACTCAGCCTTCGGCCTCACCCTTAGTTACTACTTTTGTCGAGAAGGTTTATTGTTTAACTGGACGTAGCTCGGCCTTTGGCCTCGCCCTTAGTTAGTTTCTTATAGAATAATATGTTTACCTGGACGAAGATCGGCCTTCTTACTTACTTAAATATTTTTTTATTAATAAGTTCGCGTGAGCAAAGCCGCGGGCAACAGCTAGTAGTTATTTATATATATAGAAATTATTACGAAAAAATCATAATATTTTTTACAAAATAGAACTTAATGCAATAGGTATTTAAACAAAATATATTTATTCTATAGGAGCGTGTGTATCCCCATCTTTAAATGCGTTAATATTATTACCATTCTCTGCTTTCCCGTTCTCAAAATATCCATAAGGGTAGGTAATATGGCACAACCAGTTTATCCAGACTGGATAAATTTCATGGCCTTTACGAGTCGTTATGTATTATCATCACCCCTTGTCTCTCCGGTTCGTGCCTTTGGGCTATTTAACTCAATTGGCATTTTCCACATCTGTGATTTATTGTTTTGCGATGAATAGCTATAATTTGAAAAAAAAAATCATAAATGCCCTATGATGTATAGGTACCCTTTATCCACGGTTCTCTTGGCGTGATATTCGTTTTAAAAAATTATGACAAGTGATTTATAAATTTTCCAATAGGACAAATTTTGGAGTATCGACATAGTTAATTTAAATCTTATCACTCGGTTTTATCG
Organism: Nematopogon swammerdamellus; assembly: GCA_946902875.1. Taxonomy (NCBI): domain Eukaryota; kingdom Metazoa; phylum Arthropoda; class Insecta; order Lepidoptera; family Adelidae; genus Nematopogon; species Nematopogon swammerdamellus. The sequence goes on from OX336338.1 coordinate 12,359,060, forward strand.
TGAATTACCTACCTGGAATTTCGTTTGAAATCCGCTTCCAATAGGAAGCATTTCCTCGTCTGAATTGGAACGGTAATTTATAGGTTGTCGAAAAGTAACCTCGGAAACAATGACGCGGATTCACTTCGTGGTGGGTGAGATAAGCCGCTTACTTACTACACTACAACTTTAAAAACAAATTGGTGACAATAATTAGTGGCAAATAACTTATATTATTGCTTTTCTTCTTCCTGATCTCACGAATACTGCATTTACTTTTTTTCTTTCTTTCTACTTAAAGTTTATTTAGTACCTAAAGTAATTTTCCATTTCCATGATTTCCCAAAACGGTTCTACTATGCTCAACTCACTTTACTCCACTTTTTAAAGTACATAGATACCTATTAAAATCAAGAGAAAATAAACAACGATTAGAGAAAAAAGTCGGCGAGTTATAATAAAACTATTAAATGTTTTCGCCTCAAAAGGATTTATTGTAATGAAGCCTCGACAACCTTAGTACTTTCACTAATAAGACCTTTTACGTGAAAAATACAAACGCTGAAGCTTATTCAAAGATTCCACCTTGACGTGGCCCTTTAAAAGTAGTTCAGTATCGAGAGGGACCCCGATAATATTACTTTGTATGCCTTCACTGGACTCCCAATCGCAACGCCACCATTAAAATCAACAAAAATATATAAAGGTATAAAAATATATTTCGAAGGTCTCACTTCCATCACATTGAGCCTATTATGAATGACTTACAATAAGTAGGTGTAAGCGATACAAGAAGACGCGACTAAATAAAACGAGGAAAATGCTTTTGTACCTTCTTAACATGCATCTGAACATTTTCCATACGAGCAAGATAGTGGAGTCTCCCAAGGCACGCCACCATACGCGGTCTTCCGCTCTTCTCATACATCCACTCTCGGCTACCTTTTTTAGGTCATCTGACCACCTAACCGGGGGGCGTCCCACACTACGTTTGCTGGTACGTGGTCTCCATCCGAGCACCCGTCTACACCAGCGGTTGTCGGGTCTGCGGCAGATTGAACCACTCACTGCCACTTCAGCTTTAAAATTTTCTTAGCAATGTCGACTAGGTTAGGACCTTAGTTCTTTGTCGCCTTTCTTCATCACGAATTTCATCAATCACAGAAATGCCGAGCATTGCTCTTTTCATAGCTCGCTGAGCATATACTTACTTGTAATATATGTACACGCATTTTTTTATATTTTGAAGTTAGTTTTCTAGGGTAGGTACAAGGTCACTAGTAGTCAGTTGATTCATGCCAGTGGTGTTTATCTTGCAGCAGTCGAACCGCGAGCTGACTCTTCAGCTAGCGGAGTTCTCCCGCAACGGTGTGCCGCCGCTGAAAGGCTTCCAGCTGGCGGACATCAGCGCCGACTCGCTCAGTTGCGTGGAGTGGGCGGAGGAGCCGAGCAACCTCGAAGTCGTCTGCAATTGGAGCAGTGAGTGTCGCTTTATCTTTTGTAGTAGGTAGTAGCTGTTGTAGTATGCATCGCTCCCACATCAAGTTAAGTAATACCATATAACCACAGAATATATTACCTTGTCCCTTACTAGGTGGTAGGTTCAAATTGTAGTCAATTGCGTTGATATCACTGGTGCTGTAAAATGGCCCCGCATAGCAGCCACGGCTGTGTTCTCCTCTAATCCAGTATAGCCAACAATTCAAAGGGAAGTCTTCGGTAGGTATGGCACGTAGCTTTTCGGAAGTGATATTGGCTTGTCCGAACATGTGCACTGGTCCCTTTGACGCATTACGCATAACAGTCGACACAAACGCTCAGTCAACTCGTCAAAGAGCAAATCTGTGAATGCAAATCAAAACAGCATGTCGTGGAAAAATTCGACCGTGCCTCCTAAATCAAAGGACGCTGGAAAAAAAAATCTGTCAGAGATTTATGAAAATGATTTATATGCATTTTAGGAACCATGAGTACCGCGGCAGGCATTGAGGCAATATTTTAATAATAGGCTCATGATGCCTATTATTAAAATGCCTATAAATATGATGATTCGTATTTGTAGGTTTACCTTATTTCTAGATTAAATTTAGATTTTATTTATTTATTTATTTTATAAACTGCTCACATTGTAACATTGTTCTAATACATATAATGAATAGACTAAACTCTTACTAAACTTAACCTATCTAAATTTAATTTAATTGGATTTATGACGTAAGTGTAGCATTTTGTTAAATCTATAAAAAAACCCGCACTAACATAATCAAATCAGATCATTTTAATTCATAATGTAATGCGCAGAACTGAACTTTTTTTTATAAAACATCCAATGTTAGATAACCGATTCAACAATGAATTTTCTTGGCCTCACTAGTGTATGAAATTACATTTTTTAAAACAAATATTCGGTTGTATACTGACTTCCTAATGTTCTCCTTCTAATGTTTAGTTACAGTACCTGGCTGTAAATAATGAACATCGAGCTTAAGAAAGAGACAATCCGGTTGTAGAGCGTCGTCCCTGTTGCACAGAGATGTCAAGTTCATGCGACAGGGGCGACACGCTCTACAACCGGATTGTCTCTTTCTAAAGCTCGATATTCACACAGCTCAGTGGATGTCATTATTTGCTGCCGAGCACTGTACTTACTTTATTCGGGAGAGTATACATGTGTTTTACTTACGTGAACGAAGCTAGGCCTTCGGCAATTTTTTTGATAAACTAGGTACCAATATCGTTTCCCTGAACGCGCAGCTCGTAGGCCGCGTATAATAGTCTATTTTGACGACACGCACTAACACCATCCGCGCCGATGATGGTGCGTGTTCATTTGACTCGTGTCATAAAATCTATAACAACCGATGAATCGCGCAACTTTTTCAATGAGGCCCGCCCCGTTTGCCGAGCCAGGCCGTTTACACTGCGCGAGCCGCGCGGCTTATTAGGAAAATATACCTCTACCCAGCGCTCGTGTCGTGACGTCACTGGCCGCGCTGGCATCGGGGATATTTTCAAACACAGAAATTGATAATTAAGCCCTTTAAAATGTACCTTCACCCAACATTTGTAACGTCACTGATCGCGCTGGCGTCGGGTATACTTTCAAATGCAGGACTTCGCGCGCAGGCACTTTAAAATATACCCGACTTGCGCCGCCTCAACATTAGGTTAGGGTTAATATACTCTTTAAATAAAGATAAATTAAAATCCATAACTATTAAAATACTAGATATTATAATCAAAATTAAACTCACTTCATAAGAAACTGTCTGAGCAATTGCCCGCAATCTTCCTAATAAAGCATAAATTGAATTAGAAGACCACCCAGAAATTATTACAGTATATACCTACCAAACTTTGAAGATGCGATGCGATCTTATTTATATTAACCCTGGTTATTTTTTTTAAACCACCATAACATCACTCATACCGCTTTCTTTTCTTCATACGGAATATTAATAACAGCATCATCGTGTTGGGATCGGGTATACATTAAAGGAAGCCAAACGGAGTTTCGTTACTTGAAAGTATACCCGAGAAAAGTGCTGCGCTCGGGTATATTTTCAAGCTTGCTTTGCTACTCATTGAATGTATACCCGAGCTCAGCACTATGGAGCGCTGGGTAAAGGTATATTTTCCAAATACGCAGCCGCGCGTCACCCCTCTGTAACCGCACCATAGCGTTCGAGGAAAACGCGCCGCGCCGCCCGCCGCGCCTCTCCGCTTCCGCGCGCCGCGTCGTCGCCGCTCAGCAGCACCCTAATCACGAGATTACGCCTACTAGTACTACGCTACGCACGCTACGCCGTGTTCTCCGCATCATTTTGTATGGAGAAACGGAGCAGCGCCTCTAGTGATAGATTTGCGAACTTCGTTTCTCCATACAAAATGATGCGGAGAACACGGCGTAGCGTGCGTAGCGTAGTAGGCGTAATCTCGTGATTAGGGTACTGCACCGGCGGCCGAGGGTAGACGGCTGCTGTCTGTGAGGTACACTATTGCAACGTTGCCAGTGTTTACGTAACCTTATTCGTAATTAAAGTACCTGTAGCCGTTTAAAATTCAATGTTAGTTGTACGAGTACCATCTCACAAAATGTACGTATTGCAGTACCCACCTACTTTAGTGTCACTTGAATGAGTTAATTCACTAAAACCTTTCATTGTATAAAATGTAGGCCACCAATCCAACTAAATTACGCGGTAGAACGGTACACAGTCAGTACGAACGCCGTATTGTCAATTTTCTTATTAAATTATTCATTGCGACCGTTGTCAATGTTTTCCGCCTTCAAACCAATTTAATCTATTCGTTAATTGTCTAAATGAAATAATGGTGAATATTAAAAGAAAAACAATACTTGAAAACTATTAGGTGCATACTGCGAGTTGTTATAGCAGTCAAGTCAGAAATGTTCATTGAATGGAATAGAAACACTTTTAGTGATGCCATTCCGTTTCAGAACATACCTAGCTACATGCCTACCTATATACCTACACGGAGTGCTTACGCACGACTCAGGCAGCCCAGCGCACGTGAAATTAAATGGAGCATGATTGGTGGAATACAGAATCATATCTCTCTTCGCGACCGCACCCGTCCCGCGCCGACGACGACGACGACGACGACGGCGACTTATGTTCTAATAGAAATTAGAGCTAACAGCGATTGCTCTCACCTGTCTTGTCCGTGGGTGGGAGGGAGTGACGGATCTGTTGCGGCAGCGAGTTACATAGACGGGCAGAGTAGACAGTATAAATTAATCGGTTGGTGTGGAAACCAAGAACTTGACGAGAAATCTGTCAAATGTTTTCATACTGTCTCGAAGAAGAAGAAGGTGCGTGTAGAAGATTGGGACTGAGCAGGATTTTGAAAGTTTCAACGGTACAGGCGCCTTCACGAGTTATGAGCGCTGGGCCGGATAATGGGGGTAACTTCGCGCAGCTTCACTGAATACAAAAATGTTAATAGTCAATACGAACCGAGCAGTTTAGGATCGCAGATGGCTTAGTCGGAGAAAATCGGCGTCAGATTTGCTGTTAAGACGAGACGGACGTTAACTTTCTGCATCCAAAATAGTCCTTTTTTCATGTCTTATGGACAGTTCCATCTACTTTCCTGTAATTTTTTTGTTTACATGAAATATACCTACAACACAGGACCTAAACATTTTTATTTCGAAGGAAAAAAATTATTTTTTATTTTTTGATGTCTTGATTAAGTCATCCATCACTTAGGTATTCAAAAAATTATATTGTTTTATGGGTGTTTAAATTACCGTGGTTGTTAGAGATTATTTTAAATCGAACAGCTTTACTCACGGTTCCACTCCGAGCTATGTGGCTCTCGGCTATGGCATAGCTCGGAGTGGAACCGTGACTAAAGCTGTTCGATTTAAAATATAATTTATATTGTAATGTTGTTGTGATAAGGACAGTATAATCTACGTTCCTGTATTTTTATTTTTTTAATATCTACATAAAGTGATGACTCAATAAAGCTTAATGAACTTCATGACATCAAAAAATAAAAAATTATAATTTTTTCGGTCCAAATACAAATTTTTAGCTCTGGTGTTGTAGGTATATTTAATCTATAAACAAAACAAATTACAGGAACGTAGATTCGACTGTCCTTATTACAAAAAAAAAACTATTTAAAATAAAAATATAAAAACCGCCTTCAAAAATATATGAAATAAAAACCTAAAAAAAAAACGAACCCTAGAGTTGAAGGCGGTGCTAAAAAGGCTACACAAATCACAAAGGATATTATCATCCACTCATGTTTTCTTTCATGCATCATTTTTGCTTGCTTTAGCACCGCCTTCAACTCTAGGGTTCGTTTTTTTTTAGGTTTTTATTTCATATATTTTTGAAGGCGGTTTTTATATTTTTATTTTAAATAGTTTTTTAGTTTTACTTTTTTTAGGAAGTCGGTTTTATGTTTTTTAAAACTTTTTTTTTATTTCACAGTTTTTTTTAGTAATTTTTTGCTATTAATGTACTCGGCGGAATCGCTCGGCCTTCGGCCTCGCGATTCCGCCTCGCTTTCCAATCCGATCTTGACCCAATTAAAATAGGACCACGTCAGCTTCGATAGCTCAGTGGTGCAGACAGTCAACTGTCGCTATTGAATGTTAAGCAACGCTGGGTGTGGTCAGTACTTGGATGGGTGACCGCTGACCGTTGGAGGCTGACCGAGGTTCGAATTCCTCGTAAAACTGTAAGTCCCTTCCCTCCTAATCTTACTTGGTGGTAGGGTTTAACCTGCCCGGGTTGGTACCACCGCACTGAATTAAACGTCGGTCGAAACGGCTATGTAAATAGTTTGTGTTTTCACAAATCAAATCTCATCAAAGGGGGAAGCACTGACATGGCTCTTAGTTTACCCGGTGTTATGGGCTGACATCACGGACGTTGTAGGTGATGTTGCAGAACTTAGTAGAATGGACAGACATAAACGTGTAACGGAACCCTACTTTTATTATAAAATAACCGTCGGAGGACCTTGGTTGAAAATTGAGAAAATTAGTAGAACGGACAGACATACATTTGTTACGGAACCCTACTTTTATTATAAATAACCGTCGGAGGGCCTTGGTTGAAAATTGTAAAATTTTGTAGAACGGACAGACATACATTTGTTACGGAACCCTACATTCATTTTGAAATAAATGTTAAATTTTGTAGAACGGACAGACATGCATTTGTTACGGAACCCTACATTCATCTTGCAGAACTTAGTAGAATGGACAGACATAAACGTGTTACGGAACCCTACTTTTATTATAAAATAACCGTCGGAGGACCTTGGTTGAAAATTGTAAAATTTAGTAGAACGGATAGACATGCATTTGTTACGGAACCCTACATTAATTTTGAAATAAATGTTAAATTTAGTAGAAAAGACAGACATGCATTTGTTACGGAACCCTTCATTCATTTTGCAGAACTTAGTAGAATGGACAGACATAAACGTGTTACCGAACCCTACTTAACAGTTGCACTCCGGCAGTGCCGGCAGATCCCGTGCCACTCTAACTTAACCCTTAATGCAATGACTTAAGGTTTCATTTTAAAAATGATGCTGACGCGATGTCGCGAATTATACATTTTTACCCACCTAAAAAAGTGCCAAGCGCCGCTAAAGAAGTTTTCACTTCAACAACCTCAGGGTTATCCCCTTTCAAATAAAAAAAAAAGAATTTTCAAAATCGGCCCACAATTGACGGAGTAATCGCGTAACAAACATGCAAAAAAAGAAAACATACCGTCGTTGAGAATCTCTTAGGTCTAAAGTAAATTGCTCGTGAAGACAAATGCAACGAGCCCAAACACGATGGGTTTATCATGTGTAGTTTAGGAGTTCCTATGGCCACCTTCTGTCTCCATCATCAGACCAGCTCGATGGTACTCGTACCCAAATAGTTTGAATTACGTCGCCGACGTAATACAAACTCTTTGCTCGTACCATAATAAATTAAGCGCACCTGGCCGGTCGGAAAAGATAAAAAATTTCAAATTTAGAATATTCATGAAACAAGGGTCCGAATATGTATCACTAGTATATCGATTCATGTATTTCAACAGGACAGAGAAAATTTCAAAATATTAAGTATTTAATACTTTTTAGTTCTTTTTTTTTTTGTTTTTTGGAAATCGGTTTAATATTTTTTAAAACAGTTTTTATTTCATTCTTTTTAGTAATATTACATAAAAAAGAATAATCGAAATCGAATAATCGAAATCGATTGAAGTGGTACAGAATTATTCGCCATATGTGTCAGACTGCAAATTGCTGAATAAGTCCACATCACAAAAGTTTTGCTGAAGGTAACCACACACCATACTAATTTATCAAACTAAAAATTGCCGAATACGACCACATCACAAGTTTTGCTGAAGGTAACCACACACTATAGTATTATGCTGATTTTACGAAAACCACTCAACCAATTTCGATAAAATTGAAATGGGACCACCTCGGAAGTATGACCTAACTAACAAAAAAAGAATTTTCTAAATCGGCCCTCAATTGACGGAGAAATCGCGTAACAAACATACAAAAAAATAAAAAAAAAAAAAATAAAAAAAAAAATAAAAAAAAACATACAGACGAATTGAGAACCTCCTCCTTTTTTGGAAGTCGGTTAAAAATATATATTGTAAAAATCGGATAAGATTTAGGGGGGTAAAACATGAGCAAAAAAGAGAAGCTGCGGGCACTGATAGTAAAAAAAATTTTAGACTTGCTATAGCCACGCGAACATTATTGCTTTTCTTTCATCATACTTTTGTAGTCGCTACTAGGTAATACTACTGGAATCTACTAAATTCCTCGCTAAATTCTACACTGTGTACCTACTTTTTCTTTTTATTTAGTGGCAACGAATGGGAAATTCGTTTATTACTGCTAATACAAACTCTTTGATTACTGCCAGTATCCAGTGACGGCGCGCTGCACGATAAATAGTTTAGTTAAAAATCGGCCCTCAATTGACGGAGAAATCGTGTTACAAACATACAAAAAAATAAAAATAAAAAAAATAATAAAAAAAATAAAAAAAAAAAAAAAAACATACAGACGAATTGAGAACCTCCTCCTTTTTTGGAAGTCGGTTAAATAGTTGTCAGTACACTTGACACATATTAGTCTCGTATCTATGAGTGAGCGATGTCTAATGACCAGCAGTGCAAAGCAGGCTATAGGGACAGCTACCAGTCATTAAACATGACACTGGTCAAATATGCGCAACTCAAGCTTGATACGGCTAGCATACAAACAAGTAATATGAACTTTTACTATTAAAGTCATTAAACTTTGTCATAGCCTTAAAAAGCTATTTACTGTTGGTTTTATTTTTAACCCCCGACGCAAAAGGGTTGTTATAAGTTTGACGCCTCCATCTGTCTGTCTGTGGCATCTTAGCTCCCAAACGGATGGGCAGAATTTCATGTGGTTTTTTTTTATTAGAAAGCTGGTTTGATTGTTTGTAATTTTTTTATATACAAGCCGAATAGTGCTGAGATCGAAAGTAAACTCAGTCGGAGAAAATTTGCTACTTTGGTTTGCGTTCATGTGATTTACTTTAAAAATACTAAACCGATTTACATAACGTTTTGAGAATAATGATCTATGATGTTTCGCTATTACTCAACTTTCGACTTCAACATCAACTTTGTCAAATTACGCTATCTCTTATAGGGGCCGACTAGTAAGGTCAAAAGTCATCGAAATGTAAGAAAACAAAGTGCCGGAAGTAATTTAAATAATAATCTTATCCTTTAGGTAGTAGGACACTACTTTTAGACACCGGCCTCCCATTTCACGCCCTCATTCATGTGGGCTGAGCAGTAGGACCGGACGGAAGTGAACGCAGTCTCTCAAACTCAGAACAACTGGCATTGTCAAATAAGAAAAACTACGCGAGCGGAGCCGCACTCGTAGCTAGTACTGATTCTTTGTTTTTTATTGTATAATTTCATCCATAGGTAGGTAACCTACACACGGATACGTCGCCAATTCCGTCAATTCTATTTCAATGCAAGGAAGAACATACTGACAAACAAACGAGAAATGAAATGAAAATATAAGTACTTTATTTCACAATAAAAAGTGAACAAAGGCGGACTTTTTTTTATTTACAGCGCGACATATGGCGCCTAGCCACCCATAAGGTGTCTAACGACGCCTATGGACTTAAAGCCTAATGTTCTCATGCTATATATCCTAAAATTTCTAATATTTCTTATAAATTTCTAATAATTCTATATATCCTAAAATCCTATGTATCCTAAAACTCATGCCTGGGATTGTGGGTAAGGTAGAATGGGCAGTGCGAAATTAACTGGAAAAAAAAATTATAATAGGTATAATTATTTAAGAAACCTCAAAAGCTTTCGTAAGCAATCTGTTCACATAACCTATGCAAACACTCCGCTATACAGTCAGCCCATCGCACGTTGTTCGTGTCGGAACTAGGTAACATATAAGTGCTTCCCTTTTGTCGTGCAGGCTACACTTGACGGAAAACGCATAGTACTATTATCATATCTGTTCAATGCAACAACCATCATTCAGTGCAATTTAAATAAAACTAATATTTCGTAAACCCAACTGCGATGCTGACAGTACCATATTGCCACACTAGCGCCAAGCTGGCGGCCATTTGCAATATGTTGTTTGTTGACTGGGCCGCCGGGATAATACGAGCCAGGGTACGAGCAGTGGAAAAGCTTAGAGGTATAGTGCGATGCCATGCCGGCCGGCCGCCCGCGTGTGTATAACTTACTGTAGAGTGTGGTGCGACGGAGCAGTTGCGTGCCCGTAATCTTGGAGAGATCAATAACTGACTTTGTGGCTACATTTCGAAGCTCTACTTCTTTATAAGTAAATAATGCTAATCAGAGGGAAATCTCCGCTGCGCTGTTCTGTTGATTCTAAACCTACCGAGAAACCTACCTACATGCTTGTAGTCAAAATCACTTGAGACTGAAATATATACCTACTAGTTATTTGTTTGAGGAAACATTGACGTATATTTTTACATATTAGGTATATTAGTATTTTTAGTACGGAAACGTTTATTTTGTCTAAAAAGTCCCCAACTTATTGATGACAAAAATAAACATACATATAAACAATGTAACGAAGAAAACAATAATACGACGAAAAGACACAAACAAAGTAAATAATAAATGGTACTAAATCGATAAATAAGAATTTCGATTAGTATGTACAGTAGGTAGGTACTTACTTACATACTTCAATACATCATTGAGTGGAGTTTAGTAGCCTCGTGCTGAAAATTGAAAGCGGATTAATCACTAAAACCGTTTTATCTACAGCACTGAAGCCTGCAAGAATTTTAGGACGGCACAATACGAGCATCAGGAACTGGAAAACCTTGACCTTGCAATCGATTTTTTTTTATAGAAAGAGCGACATGTGTTGCCTAGCCACCCATAAGGTGTCTAACGACGCCCATGGACATTCGGTCGTACGCGGGTGTTGCGAATGCCATGCCGGCCTGGCAGGTCTATTAACGCCTCTCTTTGACTTGATGTCTTGTTTTTAATAGTTTTCTAGAAATTATAAGAAAACATTTGATCTTTCATTAACGTTCAAGCTAGTGTTCGAGAAAATGTCACGCGACAGAGACGTGAAGAGTACCGCGACAATTTATTTAGATAGACCTACCGTGACCTTTCACGACCGCATTCCCCAGCTCATTTTGAGTAAGTGAAACATCTAGAGAGCTTTATTTCTCTCAAAACATCGCACCTCTCTTCTTAGGTGGGGTTTCAGAACCAGATATATTTGGTGGTAGTAAAGCCGGATGTGTACGGAGTCGGATAAAACAGAAATAAATTATTCGTTAGGTTAGGTTTTATCTACATTTTTAGGTTTCCGTATCCCGTACGGAAGCCTATTACTAAGCCTACGCCGTCTGTCTGTCCGTCCGTTCGTCCGTCCGTCTGTCTGTCCGGGGGCTGTATCTCTTGAACCGTAATAGGTAGCTCGTTGAAAATTTTACACAATATGTGTTATGTGGCGGATATAACAACAAATAATAATAAATAGAAAAAGTAAAAAATTTAGGGGGGTTGCCATACAAGAAACGTGTTTTTTTTTCAATGTTTTTTTTTTGTGGTGCGGAAACCTCGGTGCGCGAGTCCGACCCGCACTTGGCCGGTTTTTAAAGCAAGCGGAGCCGCGGTAACTGGGAGCAGAGTGCGAGTATAAGAAGTAAGTACGAGTAAGTAACACTAGCGGCGCATACTTTAGGTACCTATACATATATTGTACAGTACCTACATATGTACAACAAGATTGCTCTATGCTCGACCGAGCCATCAATCAGGCTTCGACTGTTATCGTGCCGCGCCAGTACACTCGCTCTGCCCCCGCGCCGCCGCCCGCCACGCCGCCGCAGCAACGACCCGCTTGTAGATTCGATTACCATGTCAGCGTACCTATATTAGTGCACATGGCACTGGCTACATGTCTACATTTATCTCGCCACACGAACTTCCTCCCCGTCTACATAAACTAACAAATTTAAAGTTTGGTCGCAAACTCACTCAAATCAAATCAAAACCTGTAAGGTTTTGGATTGGAAGAACAAGAAGTTGACCTAGAATCATGAAATTTGGCAAAAAGCAAGGTCTCACAGCACGAGTGAAGTGAAAAATCCGAAAATAATAATATATTTGTAGTTATGTATGACACAAAACAATGTTTTTGTTTTGTTTTGTCTTTCAAGGCTCTTTCTCAGAAATGGGAATATAGGAATAAAATACTAACGTCTACTGTCCCTTGGAGGTGTAAAGAATTCAAGTAACATAATATGGCCATTATATTAATGTCGTATAATAATATCTATTTCTATACTCGGAAACTCACTCAAATCAAAATATAGTTCTTACTAGCTCTTAAATATATTGTGTGGTGGTACGGTACCCTCGGTGCGCGTGCCCTGCTCGCATTTGCCTAGTTTATTTTTTATTTTCATTTCTCATATGCACTTGTTCGGGCGTACCACTACCCTTCACAAACACAGCCTGCTCCTTCGCAAACTACTCTCAAATGTAACGGCCTCCTGGTATGATGTGCAAAAGCCTGCATGAGAAATGTGTGAAATGGTGCGAAAATTTTCGCTTTTGTGGGCGGAGTATTTTTTATGTAGCAGAACCTATTCCCGCCAATCCTCTGGCCACTGTCTAGAGCGCCACCTTTTTGGCATATTAAATGCATAATAGGTATTTGATGTAAGTAATGTTGTGGCCTTCGAAATACAATACAAAATAATTACCCATACAAGTTCACTCGGGCCGGCCTTATGTCGATTAATTCGATAATTGAGAATTAATTACTTAAACAAATAATTAATTTAATCATAACTTTTAGTAGATAAATCTGGTGACCGCCGTGCCAAAGCTTTCTTTGTTCGGCGAATCGCCATTGAGACTCAGAGGTGTAACGCGGCGTGCGTACTTGGCACTTGCACCGGTGCAGCGACTCTGTCAAATTTAAATGAAATATTTTATTTATAGGTAGTTTAAATTTTTATTTATTTATTTATTTTTTAGGTTTAGTTTATAAGTTATTTTAGTTTAGTTTTATCATATTTCTTAATTTTAGTTTAATTTTATTGTATTAGGTTACTTTTATTTAATCATTAGCGACAGTGTTTTGGAGTAAACTTTTTTAGTTATATATAAGCATGCATTTAGATATTATCCGTGATGGATGAGTGATTGATGAATGACTGATGTGATGAATGATGGATGATAATATATTATATCCTAAAACGATCTCAAAGAGTTTTTTTATGGTGAATGGAGACTTTCACGGTTGGCTACATCACCTACCTACAACATCCGTGATGTCAGCCCATAACACCGGGTGAACTAGGTGCCATGTCAGTGCTTCCATTCGATCGTGCCGGCTACACTTAACTGGGCCTAATGAGTTACTGAATCTAATGGAATAATCGCCATGCAATTGTGTTTTTAACCGACTTCAAAAAAGGAGGAGGTTCTATGTTCGGCTGTATGTATTTTTTTTATGTATGTTCAGCAATATCTTCCCCAATTGTGAACCGATTTCGATGATTCTTTTTGTGTTCGGTTCAGTCTAGCTCCAAGGTGGTCCCATTTTTTTTTTGGTCAAGATCGGATTTGAAATCGAGGCGGAATCGCGAGGCCGAAGGCCGAGCGATTCCGCCGAGTACATTAATAGCAAATAAAAATTACTAAAAAAACTGTGAAATAAAAAACTATTTAATTAACAACTCTAGGGTTCGATTTTTATTTTTTTATTTCATACATTTTTGAAGGCGGTTTTTATATTTTTTTAAATAGTTTTTTACAGTTTTTAGTTCATCGCGACGTTTAGTGAACAGACAGACACATACCACATATTTTATGAATTTTCTTAAGTTTCTAAGCAACATTTTTTTTGTCTTTTTACACTGGAGGATATAGTACCTTTGATTGTCTACCGAATAAAGAAAATATTTAGGAACTCGACTTAGAACTTCAGTGCAATGAGACTGCGCACTCGTCTTTTACTGCTACCTACTTATATTTCTCAAACATCTAATATTAGACTGGAAGAAACTTCTGTAAGGGATAAGTCCGCCTCATGTAAATTATATATAAATTGCATATAATTATTATGCTTGGTTCTGTCAAATATTTTTGGAGCAAGAAAATATTTCTATTTGTTCCTACATATGTATCTACAAATAATTCCACGAAAATCAATGGATTATAATCGGGCTTCGAGATGAAAAGCTAACCGCAACGGAATAATAATATTATATCTATCTATACATATAATAAAATCGTAGAGGTAAGAAAGTCTGTACATTGAATGTATTCGGAAAAAAACTAACCAGGGTGGCTAAAAATGAGATACTGAACATGTTAGAACAGTTTTTAAAATTTTTGTTTGTTTGTTTGTTTGTTTGTCTGTACGCGCATCACGCAAAAACCACTGAACGGAATTAGACGAAACTTTGTATAGTGGCAGTTTATATGCCGGGTTAACATAATACGTAAAAAAAATTAACAAAAATAAAAAAAAATTAACAATTATAAACATTATTGCGCGTTTAAAATCACGTAGTCCAAAGTAAAGGTAAAAACAATTTTAAATGTTATGTTGACAACGGAGAACTGTCATCTCGACGTGAGCTGGCCGGTGACAAATTGTTTGATAAATAAAAATAATAATTGAAAGTCGAAGTTATGTCGCTGTCATTGGTGCAATAAAATTTATATATCTGTTGCCCGCGGCTTCGCTCGCGTGAAATTCGTATTTAAAAAAAAGAAAGTAAGTAACTAAAGGCGGGCCCGAAGGCGGATCTGCGCTCACGTAAACGATATTCTTTCTCGATGAAAGTAACTAAGGGCGAGGCGAAAGGCGGAGCTGATTTCAGGAAGAAGAAAAACATTCTTGAAGAAAATAAGTAACTAAGGGCGAGGCCGAAGGCCGAGCTCTATTCTGGAAGACCATAAACCTTCTCGAAGAAAGTAAGTAACTATGGGCGAGGCCGCAGGCCGAGCTGCGTTCAGGAAGAAGCTAAACCATCTTGAAGAAAGTAAGTAACTAAGGCGAGGCCGAAGGCCGAGCTACGTTCGGATAATTGAAAAACCATCTCGAAGAAAGCAAGTAACTAAGGGCGAGGCCGAAGGCCGAGCTGCGTTCAGGAAGAAGCTAAACCATCTTGAAGAAAGTAAGCAACTAAGGCGAGGCCGAAGGCCGAGCTACGTTCTGACAAATGATAAACCATCTCGAAGAAAGCAAGTAACTAAGGGCGAGGCCGAAGGCCGAGCTGCGTTCAGGAAGAAGCTAAACCATCTCGAATAAAGTTAATTAACATTAAGATTGAGTTAATTTAATTAAAATTTTATTATAAAGTCCACGCTTCTAACGGCAAATATACCGTGCATCCTAGAACCTCGCGGTTATTCCCGGCTGGATGGCAAGAGGCCCGATGCTAGAGACCTTAGTGCCATGGACTAAGGGTAGTTCTTTGATGTGGGACGCCACTTTGGTTCTCACATTGGCTCCAAGTCACATTAGGACATAGCGGCTGGCGCGGCCGAGGCTGGGGCGGAGAGCCTCCAACGCAGCAAATATAGAAATATAATTCAAGATTTCGAATTTGTTGCGTTTGCGGTTGAAACCCTCGGTCCGTGGAGCAGTGAAGCCAAAAGAGGCTTGAGCTGGTTGACGCAACTGGTGTCCCGTCATCAAGGGCTTATGTACTTCATTCAAAGGGTAAGCCTTGCCATCCAGCGGGGTAATGCCGCAAGTGCTCTAAGAACATTTGAAAATGCCCGTTTTGATAGTTATTTTAATGTTTGTTAGGTAGGTTTAATTCTTTAGTTATTAATATTACTTTTTTATTTATATGAAATAAATAGATTGAGTAAACGATATTATATTCTATCGAAGAAAGGAAGTCTTTAAGGGCGAGGCCCGAAGGCGGAAGAGGGTTTTTGGTTTACCTGAACGCAGCTCGGCCTTCGGCCTCGCATTTAGTTCCTTCCTTTCTTCCAGAAGGTTTGTCGTCTTCCTGAACGCAGCTCGGCCTTCGGCCTCGCCCTTACTTACTTCCTTTATTTGAGAAAGGTTTATCGTTTACCTGAAAGCAGCACGGCCTTCGGCCTCGCCCTTAGTTAGTTACTTTCTTTAAGAAGGTTTATCGATTACCTGAACGCAGCTCGGCCTTCGGCCTCGCCCTTAGTTACTTACATTCTTCTTTGGAATACGAATTTCACGCGAGCGGAGCCGCGGGCTCAGCTAGTTTTTAATAAAATAATAGTTCATTGCAACCTCTCGTTCGCGAAATAATAATGTGTTTTACTTCTAAGGTGGTACTGAAGCACCGCAGTACCTAAAGTTATAAAACTAAATAGGACGACTATAAGTTTATGTTATAGGATCAAACAAAATGTTGAATGAATGTGCCATAAAGTGTGCTTCGTTAAACATAACATGTTTACAATGTGCCTACTAGTCGCTATTTACTTATTTACGTACGATTATCTCGATTATTCTCGATCCTCTGTTTATAGATTTATATGAATCGAATCACAGTTGTATACCTTCATCTTTTTTAGGTTTCCGTATCCCGTACGGAAGCCTATTACTAAGCCTACGCCGCCGTCTGTCTGTCGTGAAAAGTGTTTTTTTTATCAAAGTTTTTTTTGTGGTCCGGAAACCTAGATGCGCTAGTCCGACTCGCACTAGGCCGGTTTTTTTTACAATTACGCAGGATTACGCAATAACGATATGTTACGACAAGACTACACCTGGAAGAGAGGATAAACCTAGCGTAGGGGTCAGGTGTGGTTATGTAGGTTGGGTTAGTTTTAGTCACGCGTTTAGACTTTAGCTGTAACAGGTCAGGTATACCTAGGTATGCTTACATTATAATTCTAAATATTAGGTTAGGTATCCTTTTGCTATGATTTATAATCGTTAGCGAGTTTCGGGCGAAAGAGGAGGTAAGGACTTTCGTAAATTATATCTAGGACCATAATTTCAGTTAATTGATTTGCAATCCAGAGGGGGTGGCAATTTATTTCTTTGGTTCCAATTGAACAGATAGTCTGTGCGGAACAAAACCGCGGTGATATCGACCGATACATTTCACCAGGTGCAGGTCCAGGCAAATGGTTTCATCTATCTAGTGTTATACACCACATTGTGTTCTGGTGTATGTCGTCACAGATTTATGACTCAACATCACATCTAACAAGGAATTTAAAAAAACCGGTCAAGTTTGAACGATGTTCCGTGCCCATGGTCCCGTCACCGCTCTGGTGCTTTGCTCTCGGTATTTCTCAGATTTTTTTAGAAAAATACTCGAGATTATAGCTCGGTGTAACACATAGGTAGTATGGCATCACTCAATTATTCATATGAGCTGAGCTAGCAGTGGATCGGAAGCAAAGGTCGGAAGTGAACGCAGTCGGGAGAAAATTTACCAATCGAAAACTACTCAACCGATTTACATATAGTTTTCACCGACTTTAACGCGTGCCACGCCGCAGGCACTAATAGTTTAATAAAAAAATTAAAATGTTGGCTCTCCGAAACCTTTATCTCATAATGTAGGTAAGTACTACTTTTGAGCAAAACGAAAAAGTTTTGTGTACAAACACAAGATGTACCGATGTCGTGAATTTTTTTCACAATTTTCTAAGATAACTACCTACCTAGGTATAGGAAGAAGTTCGGCGACGAACCCTGCAGATTCATTTTGTTAAAACATACTTCGGTTTAGTAGATATCTGCGTGTGGCCGGACAGAAACTAGAGTGATCCCATCAGGTGGTCCCTTTATCGCAATTTTTCGACGGGGCCCTAAATACATACATAACAATAGTACCTACTTAGATGCGCAGGCAACGCGGCAGACATAGGTACTAACTATTTATTATTATGTGTGCTTCGTGCCAACACGTAGGTACATATAGTGAAGTGAAATTAATCTGGTTGGATTTTGGCTTTCGCGTGAGACAAAAGGATTTCGCCACAAAAGACTGGTGCGAGTCGAGGTGCGAGTCCCAATGCTGAGCATGTTGACATGAATTTCGAAACCTATTTATTATGTGGCATATTTTAATTAAAAACAAAATTTGTTAATTTTAAGTTAAAGTTATTTACGTCCAATTTTATTCTAGTATATTACTACATCCCTCGTGGCAAAAAATGTATATCTACGTATTAGATTATAAAATTAAATGATTCATTTTGTTACTATTTAATAGCACACAGGGAAAAGGAATATAACAGAGCTTTTTAGTTCGAATTATGAGTTCATTGAAAATCCTAATGTTCGTGAAACACTTTTTCCTGTTTTTGCAAATCGTGCCTGCAATAGGGTAGACTTCAAGCCGACAGAATTGTCTACTTTACTGCTTCAAATATAAAATAGAGAAAAAAATAGAAAAGTCTGTTCTATATAATATTTTTCGGTATAATATTTTTTCGAAATTGTGGGTTAGAACCCACAATTTCGAAAAAATATTATACCTATCTGTATATAATGTACATATAACTACTTAGTTAGATAATTCTTAGATTACTGACGACGATAATTTTAAAGAAAAAGCCGTAAAAATAAAGCATTAATAACTCAAACTATACTCAATACATAACGAAGTAAGCAATATGTATGTATGTAGGTACCTAGATACATACATATATACATACACACCACACACTGTATCACTACAATCGGGGTAAGCAGAGTAATCGGTGTTGTGCTGCAAGTATTCTTGTAAATTATAGACCGATCACCACGTTTAACAAAAGTATTAGAAAAATATAACTATAAAGCAGCAAGCAAGACACGAAGACCCACCTGCTGCATGACTATGTTGAAGGACTGTTCTCGGGACTGTTCCAAGGGGAGAGGTGGCTAGCCTATCGCCCTTTAGCACGGCATCTTGTCCTTGTCCCTTAGTAGTCGACACGGGGTTGCAGTGGGGCTATTCTTTTTATGTACCTTCCCCAAGCGGTACTACCTACAGATAAACTCAGCTTATCTACGCACCTATGCTCAGCCGGCTAGCGATATAAAGTGGAAATAGGTATCGCACGAAGTGTATGTAGGTTAGGTACCTACTTATGCAGGCACTACGAGCCTGTGTTGACAGTCAATTGAACTTTAAGCTCGATAAATTCAAGAAACCACTTCTTAAACAACATAACATTCAAGCACCCACCACAAACTCATTCAATAACTGTCCAGATAATCATTTAAAACACTTTACTATACAACAAACATTACATAAATCCGTGAAAATAAATATGAACACACCAGCCTCGGCTGATCGTTCGTTAGATTAAAATAAAACAATAAATAAGTAATCTCTAATACAGAGAGATCCAATTCGGGTCTCCCATATTGGTTACACTCTCACACTCACTCTTGACAAATTTTTACTACATCACCCACAACATCCGTGATGTCAGCCCATAACACCAGGTGAACTTGGTGCCACGTCAGTGCTTCCCTTCGGTCGTGCCGGCTACACTGAACTGGACGGAAAACACAAACCATTCACATAGCCGTTTCGACCGACTTTTCATTCAGTGCGGTGGTACCAACCCGGGTGGGTTAAACCCTACCACCCAGTAATCTAGGAAGGGAGTCATATCCCTTAGTCGCCTTTTACGACATACACGGGGAGAGATACAGTGGGGCTATTCTTTTAAAGTACCGTCCCCACACGGTACTAGGTACGATTAGTACCTCAATTTTATTAACCCATTGAAAACTTGATACTACAAGTATCATAATATTCATATATTTTAATTTTTTATTTTTGACAATAAAATTATAATACATTGTAGTATGTTTAATATACTAACATAATTATGTTGATACAAATTACGTATCAAAGTTGACAAAGGCTCTTTACACCTGATTCACTTAATTAATAAGTCTTTGTAGTCAGAACTCTCAGCAAAATTGTTAATCTTGCTCTCAAGCTGTGTTTTCGATAGACTAGGGCGGTGTTATATGTGGCTAGTCACTAAATACTTGTAAAAATATGTATAAAAATGCCCTCGCGAAGTTTCTTGTCGGTTCTTCTTCGTGGGTGTAATCGAACCGGATAGAACAAATTGTGACAAGGTCGAGCGCAGTCTAACTGCCGTCTAAATCCTTACCTATAATAAAATCCAACGTCTGCTTTCTGTCTGAGTGTCTGAGTGTCTGTCTGTCCGCTTATAACTCGAGAACCACTGAACCGATTTTAATAAAACAAAATTCTACGGATAGCTTGATTCTTCCCATCAACTATAGGCTACTTACTATCACGCTAATAAACAATACAATACAATACATACTGTAAATTACATACATACATGCATGTCGTAAAAGGCGACTAAGGGATAAGGTCAAGATGCCATGCTAAAGGGCGACAGGCTCGCCACCTCTCACCTTGGCACGGTTCTCCACCGAGTCATGCAGCAGGTGGGTCTTCGTGCCTTACTTGCTGCTTGATCGATTTAATCTTGTTCGAATACTTGTGCGAAACGTGGTGGTGGGTGTTGTGCTGTAATTAACCAGAGTTCTTGCAGCACAACACCGATTACTCTGCTTACCCCGATTGTCGGGATTCAGCGTGTGTGATGTATGTATGTACATACTGTAAATTAGACAGCTGTCAATAATAGCGCGTGTTTGAACGTCAAATGTTAGGCTAAATCCTACAAACAACTTCAAGAGATGTTAGAGATGAAGTAAGGAATGAGCGTGGGGCAAAAAAAAATTAAATTAAATGTCTTCTAAATTCTTAGGTAAACATTGCGCGTGGTGCGAAAAAATTCCTACCGCGCCTTATCAACGTACCTACACTAGCGAATCTGTTAAGATACGTGCATTGTGCAATAATGGCTTATAAAAAAAAAATGGTTTAGTTAGTTCCATAAAATGGTCGTATTAGCATACCTATATTCCTAACTCCTAAACATAATCAACAATATAGAGAGCGGAGCCAACCAACGCAACGGTAAGAACTTTGTACCTACCTACCTACCTACCGACGTGGTACCTAATATATTTGTTTCTTAAGAAATGAACGCTTGTCTGAGCATCCCCCTGGCATCTTGGGGGCAATATGGGATTTGCCTTCAAAACATCTAATCCGCGGGCCCGAGAATCGTACACAGGATGGAGGGTTCCGACGCAATCATCTATTTGACGTTAATTCGTCATTCCGAGGATACAATCCAGAGCTGTCGTTTCGTTTCGAGATGGACGAAAACGGCGATGAAAACATTATCCTCTTTTTTGTTTCGCGTAGTCGGGTAAAAATTCAGTTACAATAAAAATTTCCTAATCATCAATTAGTGACGAAAATTGTTTAACTAATAAAGATATATTTGTAGCCTTACACGCACACGTATATTATGAGAAATCAATAACGCAGAGTGAACCTCGGCTCTTAGTCACAGTATTAGTGACTTGGTTTATTCGAGAAACTACATCATATGTCTGAATGTAGCTCGGTATTCGACCTCGCTCTCAGTCATCCCTATGCTATTATTATGTCAAATTCATATTCCTTTAATGATGCGATTCTGCAACAAATAGACTAAGCGAATAAACTCCAATAGATCAACCTGTAGGTTTGAGTGAGCGAGCAAAATGCGAATGTTTTAATCTCGCCTCGTCTCGTCTCGTCTCTGCGACGCAAATAAATGGCTCTTTCAAATAATCCAACAATGGATGGATGAGAAGCCTCTGAGTGATTCCACGAGAGTTCCCGACCTTATTGTTTCGTGGTTTGCGGTTTCTTATGATAGCGGTGTCGCTACACGGTGGTCGTAATGTAGCAGTGAATGACGTCACAAAAACTTTGTCCATGTACAATATGGCGTGTCGGTGTCAAACAAGGCTCTCTAAGAAAACACGCATAAACTACCTCATATTGATTAAATAGACGTCGTCGTCGTCGTTGTTGTTGTTGTTGTTGTTGTTGTTGTTGTTGTGGTGTTTGTTGTTGTTTTTGTTGCATTTGTTGTTAATTTGACACAACCCAGGAGGTAGGATCTGCAAGTGTCGCGGACGCGAACAACATTACCCTCCTTACATAGACGCTTTAGTGAAGTCATTCACCGCTATATTACGATTACGAGCGCCATTGTGACGGCACTCCTATCTTAGTGACTTACTACGAGTACGTTCTACGAGTGAGATATCAGATGAAAGCAACCCGGTTTTCGGCATCGCACTTAGTTCCTCTTTTCTTTGGAGAAATATATCGTTTACTTTCACGCATCACTTTCGGTTTGACTGACCCTCAGTTACGGTTGACCGCAGTTTGGCCTTCGGCCTCGCCCTTAGCGACTTTATTTTCTACGAAAGAGATATCGTTTAGGTACGTGAACGCAGCCCGCGATTAGTGGCTCGACCTTCGGCCTCGTGTTTAGTGCCTTAATTTCTTCTTTTGGAATTTGATTTTCACGCGAGCGAAGCCGCGGCAAAAAAAAAGGTAGTCGATTATATAAAGGGTCGCAAATTATTTAATTGCATTTTAAACCTAATACAACCATAAAATATAAAATACGCTGAATTTCTTTGACAGAGTGCCAGTTGCTGGACATAGGTACGTCTCTAAATTTTTCGCCCAGCCCTTTGGGACTTCGCCGCAGCGGTATGCGGACGTACATGAAGTCGTCGTTCTACGTGGCGGGTGAACTTCGTACACTCCATTTTTGTCCACGCCCTCTAGAGTAGGACATGGCTACTCTAACGGCCGTCTTCTCGTCGGCTGACGTGCCCAGCCCACTGCAACTTGAGCTTATATTTCTGTAATAGTGTATCTGTATGTCTGTAGGTACAATTTGTAATAGCAATGTAAGCTTACATTGAATAAAATGAAAGAAAATAATAATAAAAGCAAATAAAAAAAATCACCCCACCCAAAGGTCACTTTCCGTTGAATCTGACAAGTGATGCTCGCGCACGTAGCAACTAACTGCACTAACCTGCACTGTACTTTACTTGCCCTACTTTTGCATTTTTAATTTTATAACGTTTCAACTTCTTCTTCGGGATTGTTATCCAAGGTCCACCCTTCCGTAACTTTACGTTCTACCGTAGGTGCAAATTTCCCGCATAGCTTGCAGCACGCTTACAGGAACCGTGGTGACCAAAATTCTCTAAATAACTGTACAGTTCCCGATAGCAAATAATGCGTGTCGGTATTTATAAAGAGACCATCCAGTTGTAGAGCGTCGTCCCTGTCGCACGAACTCGCACGTCTCTGTGTGACAGGGACCACGCTCTGCAACCGGATTGTCTCTTTCTAAAGCTCGACACGTTTCGTCCTATCGCACCTATCGCACATATCGCACCTATCGTATTGTCAGGCTCGGTCTCGGTAGCTCGGTATTTATACCTTTGATAGGTGAGCGCCTCCAACGGTTGAGGCTGGCCGTGGTTCGAATGTCACGTCCGCACTAAAGTTGAAGGTTGGACAATACGGCTTAATTTTTCTGACCAGTTCAGTGTAGCCGACGCGATCAAAGGGGATAACTGATATGGCACAAGACATAATATTATATGATACAAGAAATGAGGTGGAAATCACAAGTGTAGAAGGTGACGTAAAGCTTCCAAAAAAATTATGCGTAGGTACAAAATAATATGTATGTATGTATATATTCTTTATTGAACACCAATTTATCAAAATTAGGTACAACAGGCGAGCTTAATGCCGCGAGGCATTCTATTCTAACTAACCTTTGGGATGTGGGAGAAGTACATGAAGGCGAACAAGAATAGTTTGTTTATAATAAGAATAGAATGTAACAATAATACACAGAGAAAAATGTTATGATGGTGATTACTAAACTTTAGTTAGAGACAACCAAACCGATTTGCTAGTAAAATTTTACTAAAGTTTAGTAATAACCACCATCATCATATTTCTCAGTGTTCTCAGTGTAAACCTCAAAGAATGATAGGTAGATAGATACTTCGCTTAGGTATATTAAAATATCTTAGCAAGGTATATAATATTTTGTTCAGGAGCCAAATTCGCACTCGCTGTGCTCATGCGCACAAATTAATCCAGCACGCACGTGATATTTTGAAATTATGTAGGAAATTTTCATTCCTGAAAGGTACGAGATCGACCTTTAAAGCTGAAGTGAAATCTCTTCTCTACTGTAATAAAATACATAAGTGAACTCGGAAATGACTAAATAGGTTTAAATGTATGTAGATTCACGAGTGATATATCTGTGACATCTTGGTATAATTTTAGGATTTGCATCAATACGATATTATGGCTTCAAGGGGCTGAGCAGCGAACGAAATGCTTGAGCAAACCGTTAATGAAATACGACTGCGCCACATAAATCAACCCACGTTGACTTTGCGCTCATGTATGGAAATTACAACTCGGCAGTTTGGAAATTTTCAATCAAACTGGACAAATGCAGCGATCGAACGGATAAAAGTTATATATATACTGCTACTCTCAGAATGATCGTTCACTGTGGTGCATTTAAACAGTACATACACAAGTCATATCCTCGTTATTTATCTTTATATGGTCCTCATAATCTTATTGCATTGCATCAATAAAACCTATATAAAATAATATAAAATATAAACCTATTACATTAAAATAACAAACAATAGGTGATTGATAACTTAAACAATCTTAAAAATTTAAATCTAAAACACCAAAAAAATCTGTAATAAAATCCGTCCAGGGACAGACGAACCGGAATTGCAGCGGTGCCGGGAGCCACAAACGACGTCGGTGTCCATTAATTAATTAAATTAATTAATTAGTATTCATATTAGGGCCCCATGCCCCGAAATTGCGAATTACGACATGCAGACCGGTGACCGACAGGCTGACGAGTGTAGGTATTGTTTGTGCAGTGTGTGTGAATGTGCCTTGCCTATGTGTATTATTGTATTGTGATGTAGGTATTGTTGTAGATATCATTGTGAAACTTTTTGAAGAGAAGATTTTTAACGCACGTTTGGGATGAGGACCTATCTCAGAAAAAGTGAGACGTCACGAAAGTACGAATGGAACTTGCAGTGTTTAATAATTGGATTGCGATTGAACCTTATCTTTTTAACGCCCACCGCAAAAGGAGGGGTTTTATAAGTTTGATACCTCCGCCTGTCTGTCTGTCTCCGTGTGTGTCTGTCTGTCTGTCTATCTGTCTGTGCCATCGCAGCTCCCAAACTCTCAGGACCGAACAGGATCTCAAGCTCGCAGGACCGGATGGATTTGGATGCGTTGTTTTTATTAGAAAGCTGGTTTAACCGGGAATGTTCTTTAAAGAGGTTTAATCAAGTAATCTTAAAAAATTTACACCTCTTAAAAAGCTTGAAATAAGTACCTAACAAATCTTAAAAAAGTTAAATTACCAATTTAAAAAAACCCCGACCCTTAAAAAGTTCCTAATAATTTCCGTTTACTTACTTAAAGGAGTCGGGGGACCGCTAAATAAATAGGTGCCCGTATAGGTCTAAGTTTTTATATGTTATTTACTTAGCGGTCCACCGGAAATTATTTTTGACTTTTTAAGGGTCAGGGTTTTTTTAAATTTGTAATTAAACTTTTTTTTAATTCTTTGATCAGTCTCCTAGCGCAGGTCACCAATACTGTCATAGTAGGTAAGTATAAGTATTGTTGGACGCGGCGTCATAATTATCGCGAACCTGTGCGTGCCAGGAAGAAGAAGGCGCACTCTATACGGGGCCTCTGAATAATGTAGCTGGAATGTCTCCTTGCAAACTCGAGGCACGTTTTTGTTGCATATTTACTGAATAGAAACGCTATTACCACGCTCCTTGCCGGATATAATGCGGACGTTACGAACCTTTGAATCGTATGTTGTACGTACAATTCTAACTTCACACTGTGTAGATATTTACACATTGCAATGTTCATACAAGATATTATAAGGCAAGTAACGCTTCCTTTAGAACGACGCGTTTTAGATCCCAGTATATGTACCGTCGAATTTTAATGGACATCGTTAGCTAATTAATTACAGTACCGGCAGTAAATAATGAATATCGAGCTTTAGAAAGAGACAATTCGGCTGCAGAGCGTCGTCCCTGTCGCACAGAGACATGCGAGTTCTTGCGACAGGGATGAATTTGAACTAGGTAATATGAAGCATTTAATAAAACACGCCATAGATGGCGTGAGTAGCGCTGACCATGACATGGCGATACGGAACCCTCGGTGCGCGAGTTCGACTCGCACTTGGCCGATTTTTATTATTTCATTTTTAGTATAGACTTCGAAATCTAGCGCTCTGCAGCCGGATTGTATCTTTCAAAAGCTCGATTTTCATTATTTACTGCCGGGCACTGTACCTACATGAATGGTACCATTGCGTAAATATGGCGAATAAAATTCAACGCGAAATGAAATTAAAAGTAGTAGAACCAAAAAAGTGAAGTTAATAATTCAGCCGTTTTCACCACCACCTCCGGTCTCGTCTCGCTCGTCCAACAGCAATAAATTATTCGGTTAGAGTAAATTTGTTTATACATTTGACTGAAGTAAAGACTGCGTACTTACAAGGTAAAATTCTACTCTTTCTGAGAGATACACCATCAATATTATTTAATCAGACATATTCAGTTTTAACGTAAAATTTCATCTAGCATATCAGTAGCCGACGAAAAACACGATTTAATCAACTTCGCTTGATAGATATAAATCATGCAAGTGCTTCTGAATTTACTTTTGAAAACCTATTGGACGTAACAGTACCTATTAAATATTCTGTGGTAACGTGAACAAAAGTGTTTTAATCTATTTTATTCGTTGATCATATATTCATGTCGGTAGCGTTTTAGTTTTTGGTCTCAATTCGTGATTTTGCAATAAAAAAATAAAAACCGAGTTTTCGTTTACGTTAACGATTTCCAAGCTATTTCAACCCGAAAAAGCGGCGGCGTGTCGCTATCGTGTTTGCACCCGCAGAACCATGTTTGTTTGGTGAAATAGGCCGTACTCGTACGTCGATATATGCATCTGCCGATTCTGCAGTTCATGGAGTAAGTTAAGTATAGAACATTTCCAAGCCGATAGTTACCCGCACATACCCCTTGAAACAGTTCCCAAAGATGTACATTATACATACTCAATTTGAGCGACATTCAGCCACATAAATTATGAAAGCGGCACTATTTCCGATTTCCGAATATATTATGTAAGTTTATTATTTTATATCAAAACTAGTATTATCCGCGTAGGTATATCTGCTCTCTAGCGCAGCGTCTTAGCTCAATCCATAGCATCTAAATATAGTACGCCCGAAAGGTTTTTTTGATGAAACCAGCAGGAGGTTTTAGTATGTTGTTAAGCATGTTATTCTGGCTAAAAAACCATCGGGAGACAATCTCTAACGTGGATGAGTCACCAGTTATGACGTCATCAATATGGCCGCCATCGCATTCAAAGATTTGCGTATACAACAAAAATTATGTAACATACAAGCACGTGTGGGGTGTCATATCATAATAAGCACAATTAAATGCATTACTATATTGTTCTTACATTTGACCTTATGTATACCATAGTTTGTGAGAAATTTAAGTTTTAGTAAAATTTTTACGAAAAGAAAATTTTTTTTTACATATGTCAACTTAACTAGTAACTTTATAGCAAAACATTCTATATAGATATAAATGCTACATTAATAAGCTATAAAACTTAATTAACATTTTGAGAATCGGTTCATAAACAAGCAAAATACATTAGTTTTATCCCATAACGGAAGTCACCACCACCGCCAAAACGCAGCGAAATTACGCTCATTGAAACTTTTGTAGTTCACATGTATCATCCTACTAGTGACACAAATAATGTAAATACTGCGAGGAGGATGTTGTTTACGAAAAAAAAACAGAGCGATCGAGAATATTCCTCCAACACAAGATGTACTTCTACAGCATATAAAAAGGGCTGTATACCAGACCCACATTTGGACCAATTGCCTGAATAGCGACCCACAACTGCTACATCCTTGCAACTGGGGTTGGCAAAAGATAAATGACGGACCAGCGTACACCCCTTTGTGGAAAACCCTTCCTGATGCTAGCCTCAGCTGCAAGGTTGCAAAGTACGGTGCACAAGGTGCCGGTGCGTGAAAAATGGACTTAACTGCACTATGCTTTGCGCATGCGAAGGTGCATGCTCCAGACAATATATTATGTAAAAAAATAAATATTTCTTTTCATAATGCGTACCTTTTATTTCAATAAAATTTCTATTTAATAATGCAGGACAGGCCTCCACAATAAAAGTTAGACGTAGAACTAAAGTTAATTTTTAAAAAGTAATAAAAAAATTTTTGTTTGTTTTACAAATCATATATTTTATCTTTTTGAAAATATAGTTTTATCAAAATAGTTTTTGACAAGTTACCCGTAATAAGTTACCTATATTCGTAATTTGCCTTGTAAATTGAATTGAAACAGTCATCCGACTTTTGGTGGTGACTTCCGATATGGGATAAAACTAATGTATTTTGCTTGTTTATGAACGGATTCTCAAAGTCTTAATGGCGTTTTATAGCTTATTAATGTAGCATTTATATCTACATAGAATATTTTACTGTAAAGTTACTAGTTAAGTTGATATATTAAAAAAAAAAATTTTTTTTTTTGTAAAATTTTTACTAAAGCTTAAATTTCTCATAAACTATGGTATGTACAAGGTCAAATGTTAGAATAATATTGTAGTGCATTTAATTGTGCTTTTTATGACACCATACACATGCTTGTATGTTACATACTTTTTGTTGTATACAAAGAGATTTTATTTTTATAGATTTTATTTTGTAGAATACATGATACGTCATTGGTTGTATACGCAAAACTTTGAACGCGGTGGCGGCCATCTTGATGACGTCATAACTGGTGACTCATCCACCTTAGAGATTGTCTCCCGGTGGTTATTTAGTCAGAATAACATGCTTAACAACATACTAAAACCTCCTGCTGGTTTCATCAAAAACACCTTTTTTCCGCTAAGGGAAGGTGCTAAATCTATATATACTATATACATACTATATACATATAATAAAATCGTAAAGGTAAGAAAGTCTGTACATTGAATGTATTCGGAAAAAAACTAACCAGGGTGGCTTAAAATGAGATACTGAACATGTTAGAACAGTTTTTAAAATTTTTGTTTGTTTGTTTGTCTGTACGCGCATCACGCAAAAACCACTGAACGGAATTAGACGAAACTTTGTATAGTGGCAGTTTATATCCCGGAATAACATAATAAATAAAAAAATATAATAAAAATTAAAATTATTAAAAATACTATTGCGCATTTGAAATCACGTATGTAGTCCAAAGTAAAGGTTTGTTGATTATTTGATTCATCGATCGAATGCATAACAATTTTAAATATCAAGTTGACAACGGAGAACTGTCATCTCGACGTGAGCTGGCCGGTGACGAATTGTTTGAGAAATAAAAACAAATTTAAGTTGAAGTAATGTCGCTGTCATTGGTGCAATTTATATTTCTGTTGCCCGCGGCTTCGCTCGCGTGTAATTCGTATTTCAAAAAAGAAAGTAAGTAACTAAAGGCGGGGCCGAAGGCGGATCTGCGCTCACGTAAACGATATTCTTTCTCGATGAAAGTAACTAAGGGAGAGGCGGAAGGCGGAGCTGAGTTCAGGAAGAAGAAAATCATTCTTGAAGAAAGTATGTAACTAAGGGCGAGTCCGAAGGCAAAGCTGTATTCTGGAAGACCATAAACCTTCTCGAAGAAAGTAAGTAACTATGGGCGAGGCCGCAGGCCGAGCTTCGTTCAGGAAGAAGATACACCTTCTTGAAGAAAGTAAGCAACTAAGGTGAGGCCGAAGGCCGAGCTACGTTCTGATAAATATTAAACCATCTCGAAGAAAGCAAGTAACTAAGGGCGAGGCCGAAGGCCGAGCTGCGTTCAGGAAGAAGCTTAACCATCTTGAAGAAAGTAGGTAACTAAGGCGAGGCCGAAGGCCGAGCTACGTTCTGATAAATGATAAACCTTCTCGAAGAAAGCAAGTAACTAAGGGCGAGGCCGAAGGCCAAGCTGCGTTCAGGAAGAAGCTAAACCATCTTGAAGAAAGTAAGTAACTAAGGTGAGGCCGATTATATTCTATCGAAGAAAGCAAGTCATTAAGGGCGAGGCCCGAAGGCGGAAGCGGGTTTATGGTTTACCTGAACGCAGCTCGGCCTTCGGCCTCGCACTTTGTTACTTCCTTTCTTCCAGAAGGTTTATCGTCTTCCTGAACGCAGCTCGGCCTACGGCCTCGCACTTATTACTTCCTTTCTTCCAGAAGGTTTATCGTTTTCCTGAACGCAGCTCGGTCTTCTGCCTCGCCCTTAGTTACTTACATTCTTCTTTGAAATACGAATTTCACGCGAGCGAAACCGCGGGCTCTGAACGCAGCTCGGCCTTCGGCCTCGCACTTAGTTACTTCCTTTCTTTCAGAAGGTTTATCGTCTTCCAGGATGCAGCTGGGTCTTCGGCCTCGCCGTTAGTTGCTTACTTTATTTGAGAAGGTTTATCGTTTACCTGAACGCAGCTCGGCCTTCCGCCTCGCCCTTAGTTAGTCACTTTCTTAGAGAAGGTTTATCGTTTACCTGAACCCAGCTCGGCCTTCGGCCTCGCCCTTAGTTACTTACATTCTTCTTTGAAATACGAATTTCACGCGAGCGAAGCCGCGGGCAACAGCTAGTATGAAATAAAAGTATATTCTCATAGGCACTGATACTTACATTGAAATATTATATGACAGATATTTTCATAGCTTCTCTACATAATATAAAATCCAACGTCTGCAGTCTGTGTGTGTGTATGTGTTATTATATGTTCGCTTTTTTATAAGTCAAGAACTATTCAACCTATTTACTTCTCGGTTTTTACCTGACTACTTATCTCCGCAAAATCGAGTAGGTCCTATATAATACCCACCCCAAAATAACTTACACAAAAACTTATGTATTTTTTTTTAATTTGCAGAATCTGAATTTAATTTATTTTCAAAATAAACAATATAATCAAGTTACCTTGTTCTTTTATTGGTTGTATTGTAACTGTACTATAATACAGCTGTAGTCAGTAAGGAATAGGCAAATCGGGAGTTGGCGAATAAGGAATTGGCGAATAAAGAATTGGCCAGTACGGAAGTTGGCGAATGTGGAACCACCGATTTATATGAGCTGCATTGGGGTCGAAAGCGAACGCATTTAGAGAAAATTCGATGTTTAAATCCGATTTGCTATGAAACCAACTTTACCGCGAGCGGAGCAGCGGGTACAGCTAGTAGGTACATATATACGTTTAATGGGTACACTTTGCATTTTATAATAAGAAGGAATGATGAGGGATCTTACTGTGCAAAGACATTAAACTCACCCTTACTGTGGCTTGTTCCCAAAGACATTTTTTAATCTCTTTGCTTGTTCCTGTCGGAACGTGTTGCTATAAAATAGTCTTCCCTTCTTCGGTAACATACATGTTTCAGAGATAATATGTGGTTCATGAGGTGATTATTGTTGCAGAGCTGGACCCGACGGAGGCTTCACGACAAGCTGTCATCAAGGAGCTTATTGCTACAGAGGCTGGGTACATCATGCACCTCATGGCCATCGTGAAGGTCAGTTTCAATTAATTGTCCTTATATTATCTCTTCAACAATTCGGGGTGAGCAGAGAAGTTGGCGTTGTTGTGCTGCAGGAACACCACCGGTACATTGCATTTGCTGACAACACCGACCACCACCCCCAGAAAATTACGAGGATAACATAACATCACCATCACATCTTTATAAAACGTAATATAAACGAAGTCCTATAACTTTTCGCGCTATTTCTTCTTCGTAGGTGTAATCTAAATCGGAATTAGATTTTAACACATATTCGGAAACTATATACTTACTTATGTAGTTGACAAGTGCCAACACCGACAGTAGGGGCAATATGTGCCCGTCCATGTCGTGAAGTTTGCGGCACGTCTAATTGTTCGAATTCACGAAAGAACTAGCGGTAGTATCACGAATTCTGCCCAGCCAGATTAAAAAAAAAAGAATTTGAGGTACTTACATAAACACCTTTGCGAATATATAACGGATCAACAAATTCATCTTCTATCGGGCCGGGGCTTGGCATATATGGTGGCCAAATATCTTTTAGTTTGTCTTGCTTGACAAGTAAATTTTCCCTTATTTGTTCCGAGTTCCGAGTCGTCCACCGGACAAAGCTCATTATGGAGTTTGGGTAATGGAACCTTTCAGCGAAACTGTCTCCTTGTAATTGTCCACTCATACCTGTTGGCGGAGCCATATTTGTATTTCATTGCACAATTTCACGGAAACTGGCTAGACCTATATATACCTAGGTAAACAACTAAACAAAAAGAAGCGTAGTGCCGGCGAGTTGCGATGAAATTGCAATCAAATCATGGGTTCCAAGACCATGAACTATTTATTTATTAGCGCTATATTATCCTAAATCGGTAAAGTTTACCACCGCCTGCTACGAAGTCCTGAAAATGATATCAACTTGAAATGAATCAAAGTAAATGCCTTTCGGCATTCTTTACAAACTAACCTTTGCGATGTGGAAAACGCGTAGGGGCGTGCTCAACTTCGAAACCAACAACGGTAATGGATAAGTTTTCTAAGGAAGCTACGAGTACAAGTTCTGAGTGTCCGCAATCTGTGAGCCCGTCTGTACCGACCGGTATGTCGCATTTGTATATCAAAATATACAAATGCGACATAGAATTATGGACGGAACAACAAATAATAAAGAATTACAAAAGCATTATACGGCATATAGAGCCACCACAGATTCCGTGCATCACAAGATATGGCCTACCCAAACTTCACTATAGTTCTTCAATTGCATCGAGCTACGAGCGACTCCGCACGTTGCGCCATTTTTTCCTGCATGTCTCTCAGACTTCGCTCAGAGCACATTCCGTTGAACAAGTTCATATTTTTAAATTAGGACGATGCGCGGTATGTGACAAAGAAGCCAGACTTGTACTGTCCTTGGAAGGAAGTGCTTATACATCTGCTTCACACAAATATACATAAATACTCGTAGTTTTTGTATGCAAGTGAGCCGCGTAGTGACTAAAAGTTTTTTTTTTATTATTTTAAATTTCACCAAACAGTCGCTGAGTCTACGAAACCAGTGATTGTTCGATTATATATATCTATATGTATATATATACTATGGGGCCGGTATAACAACGCTTGTTCGCTAAAGCCTTAAAAATAAATAATAAAAAAAAACTTCGAGGAATGTTACCAGCCAATACAATAATGTGAAGTGGGCCACGCAGACTTTTCTCATCAAGGTCTCATGTATTTGACGAGAGGATGGATTTAAATAAGCGCTCATATCTCTGTAGGTAATATAATTGAATCATCTCGGAAATTTCGACAGTTTCCTTCCAATCATAATAATTTATCAGTTTTCCATCTAGAAATGGCTCGAGACTCGAACCTCGTACCACGCGGTGATGCTATATAGATATATACGCTTCACTGGGCTGAATGAAATCCTCTATTACAAATAGCGGATGGATTTATGATTATAGAGCAGCTGAGAAAGCCAGAAAGTTGCGAATACCTCAAATACCGTTCGATAGGTACCTGTGTACCTAATTGAAAGTAACCGGCTCATACATACTCGTACGCTATGTATAATGTAATAAATACAATCAGTAGTCATTTAAATAAGTATTAAACAATGTAAAATATTAATATAATATTTATGTACCCACACATACTTGGCCATAATGCCTGCTTTTATTTGTAGTAATTTCGCCATTATTTTATCAAGTAAATTGATTTATTTGCTGCTATCCTGGGAACCACCCCGGGGACGACGCCCCTTAAGGAAATTTATAATTTATAAGTTAGTTTTTAGTTTTTAGTGGTTTTAGTTATAGTTTTTTTTATTAGTTATATTTGTCTTAAAATGTAATTTAATAGGTAGTATAGTTTATCTAATAATTTTGGTGTACAATAAAGAATATTTTAAGTATTTATTTGTCATGTCAGTTCATATAATATTTCTAACAACGCAATAATGTAATTAAATATTCTTAGAGAACAAAGAAAATAAATCAATTAGTATCTTGAAAGATATGTCTTTATGTCAAATTACTACGTCCAATTACACTAACGGCTACGGTATAACAATAGGAGCAAATATAGGGCGAAAACAGCCCATTGATGTTTTGTGTTTAATTTATGTATGACATATTAGATATTTCAATAATTAAATTATTTTATCCAATATTAAGGTCGGTATACCTATACCTACTATGTATCTCTTGCTTGACGCGGTGAAAAAGTAAATCACACAACACCGACCACCCGGTTTCACAAAATATTCGGACAAGATAAATTATCAACCCGCAAGTAAGGCGCTTGATAATCTTCTCACACAGTATTTTCTCTAAAAGCTGTCAAGCGCAGGCTTCGTTTGCGCAGACGAATAGATTTTTTTCTACACAATAAGCTTACCAGTAATTTTACCAACTCCGTTGCCCTCGATAAAGCCACACCCACTCATTGTAAAGTTCAACTATAGAATGTATTTATTAGAGAATGAACTCTTATGAAAATACTCATAGAATTAAATTGTTTTTATCAAAACGCGAATCACTTGGCTCCGCGCCGTCGTCGTCGCGTCGTCGGCTCGGATTGTTGTGCCGACGACGTCCAAAAGCATTCTGTTACATTATTTATAGTATAATAATAATTTATATTTCATAGTGACAGATTGAGTAGAACATCTGAATTAAACAAGTGAGCTGCCAAAGTTTTAATATTTCGAGAGCACCGCGCTTGCTTGGTTCGCATACTTCTTGCATTTAGATTTGTTTTCATTCTAGCTGGGCATAATGGAGGTAGACAACAGTCATCCCTGACTAGGCTTTATAGAAATTCTGGCATTTAGAGAAATTATTCTAGAGGAAAATTGTGGGCTGTCGTTAATGAATTAGATGAAAATTAATTTACTCTTTTAAATCCAAAATCGTCACATTTGTCCAGGTAAATGTCATACCGAAGTTAGTAGTAGTAGTACATTAGTGTCTATTAGTATATTTTTGTTTGTCTTATGGATTTTAGCCAACATTTGGCTATGATGAATGATCATACATTTCATATTTATTTTTTGCGTAAAACTTTATATTTTCATCGTCCACGTAGAGCACTTATTGAGATTTGCACTTACTCCTGATTTTAAAGTTCTATTAAATTACTTAGAATGGTTGGTAATGTGTTTAAAGCACGTTTAAAGATAGACAAAAATTTTGTATGAGCGATTATAGCGAGTCTCCCTGGTAGATTGTTATTATTGTTATCCATTTATTTCCACATTTCTTTTTATACAAATTTGACATTTTTTTTAAATTAAAACCTAAAATTAATATAAAAACAAACGGAGTTTCCACCACCGCCGGCGGGGCGAGCCCAGGCTACCGATGGTCGGGAGCCAGAGAGAGAAACCTCCGGACTATACGCGCAGTGTCGAGCATAGGGCTGCCTTCTGTATCTGGCCCTTGACCCAACCACTCAGCGAGAGCCTCTTAAGGTGGTCGTCGAGGCTCTTCGCTATCAGCCCATGCGCTGATACGACTATGGGCACAACGATCGTCGAGTCGACGGGCCACATTTTGGTAACTTCGTGCTGCAGATCCATTATTGTTATTATTGATTATAGCGAGTCCCCCTGGTAGATTGTTATTATTGTTATTTCCTTTATTTCACGTTTTACAATATTTTTATATTAATTTTACATACATTTTACAAAAAGTAATAAAAATACACAAAATTAATACAAAATTGAGATAAAAACGGTAATTTCCGCCGACGGCGGGAGGCAAGCCTCCAAGCACGCCGGCGGGTGCAGGCCGTGGCTACGGAGCTCTCCGAGACGACGCGAGACAAGCTACGAGCGATAGGTGGTGGTACTAGACACGTAGGCCACCACCACCCCCATCTCGGAGAGCTCCGTATCCGCCGGACTGCACGGCGACGTCGTCGCGCAGCTGTTTTCAAAATATTGATCTTCGCGCGAGCGTCGCCTCATGGTTGCACTACACCACCGGTAGCGGGGGCACTAGACGGGACGCGAGGTCCCGATGACCCCAAGCTGGCCGATGGTGGACGTCGCCCTCACCGTAGTTGTTCTGGCTCGGCCGACGTCAACGCTCCATCTTCGCCGTCGATAAAATGCACCGGCGGCGTGGAGCTGGGTGGTAGGGTGTACGTGTAGTGTGCAAGAAGAATGGCGGCTCTCGTGTTGGACGACCCGGGCGCGGGGAAGCCGGGCGACGCGGTGGGCGGAGGCAGTGCTGCTGCGGGCGAGCGGTGGCGGCGGCGGCGTCGAAATCGAGCGCGGCGGCGGCCGACCCTCGCCGCAGAGCCAGCCCTCCATCACGCGGGTCGCGTCCCGGGAGGTCTGCAGCCGCTTCTGTCGCCAGGCATGTCGAGCTGGTGGAGTACCGGGGACGCCGAGCGGCGGCGGTGGTGATGCCGGCACGGTGCCTCCAACCGTGCGGGCCGCTGCGCCGCTGGAGAAGGGTCCGCGCGTGGCGGAAGCTCGGTTTGTTCGTCCCAGGCAAAAACTTTTAAAATAAATTTTCTAGAGAAAATATTTCCGACATGTCGGTTTGACAGCTCTTTTTAACCGACTTCCAAAAAAGGAGGAGGTTCTCAATTCGTCTGTATGTTTTTTTTTTTTTTTATTTTTTTTTTTATTTTTTTTATTTTTATTTTTTTGTATGTTTGTAACACGATTTCTCCGTCAATTGAGGGCCGATTTAGAAAATTCTTTTTTTGTTAGTTAGGTCATACTTCCGAGGTGGTCCCATTTCAATTTTATCGAAATTGGTTCAGTGGTTTTCGAAAAATCAGCATAATACTATGGTGTGTGGTTACCTTCAGCAAAACTTGTGATGTGGTCGTTTTCGGCAATTTTCAGTTTGATAAATTAGTATGGTGTGTGGTTACCTTCAGCAAAACATTTGTGATGTGGACTTATTCAGCAATTTGCAGTCTGACACATATGGCGAATAATTCTGTACCACTTCAATCGATTTCGATTATTCGATTTCGATTATTCTTTTTTATGTAATATTACTAAAAAGAATGAAATAAAAACTGTTTTAAAAAATATTAAACCGATTTCCAAAAAACAAAAAAAAAAAAACTAAAAAGTATTAAATACCTAATATTTTGAAATTTTCTCTGTCCTGTTGAAATACATGAATCGATATACTAGTGATACATATTCGGACCCTTGTTTCATGAATATTCTAAATTTGAAATTTTTTTATCTTTTCCGACCGGCGTTTAATTTATTATGGTACCTGGCCAGTACCTACTGTACCGAGTACCATCGAGCTGGTTTGATGATGGAGACAGAAGGTGGCCATAGGAACTCCTAAACTACACATGATAAACCCATCGTGTTTGGGCTCGTTGCATTTGTCTTCACGAGAAATTTACTTTAGACCTAAAAGATTCTCAATTCGACGGTATGTTTTCTTTTTTTGGATGTTTGTTACGCGATTACTCCGTCAATTGTGGGCCGATTTTGAAAATTCTTTTTTTTTTTATTTGAAAGGGAATAACCCTGAGGTTTTTGAAGTGAAAACTTCTTTAGCGGCTCTTGGCACTTTTTTAGGTGGGTAAAAATGTATAACTCGCGACATCGCGTCAGCGTCATTTTTAAAATGAAACCTTAAGTCATTGCGTTAAGGGTTAAGTTAGAGTGGCACGGGATCTGCCGGCACTCCCGGAGTGCAACTGTTAAGTAGGGTTCCGTAACACGTTTATGTCTGTCCATTCTACTAAGTTCTGCAAAATGAATGTAGGGTTCCGTAACATATGCATGTCTATCCGTTCTACTAAATTTTACAATTTTCAACCAAGGTCCTCCGACGGTTATTTTATAATAAAAGTAGGCTTCCGTAACACGTTTATGTCTGTCCATTCTACTAAGTTCTGCAACATCACCTACAACGTCCGTGATGTCAGCCCATAACACCAGTGCCATGTCAGTGCTTCCCCCTTTGATCGTGCTGACTACACTGAACTGGTCGGAAAACACAAACTATTTACATAGCCGTTTCGACCGACGTTTAATTCAGTGCGGTGGTACCAACCCGGGAAGGTTAAACCCTACCACCAAGTAAAATTACGAGGGAAGGGACTTACAGTTTTACGAGGAATCCGAACCTTGGTCAGCCTCCAACGGTCAGCGGTCACCCATCTAAGCACTGACCGCACCCAGCGTTGCTTAAAATTCAATAGCGACAGTTGACTGTCTGCACCACTGAGCTATCGAAGCTGACGTGGTCCTATTTTAATTGGGTCAAGATCGGATTGGAAAGCGAGGCGGAATCGCGAGGCCGAAGGCCGAGCGATTCCGCCGAGTACATTAATAGCAAAAAATTACTAAAAAAAACTGTGAAATAAAAAAAAAGTTTTAAAAAACATAAAACCGACTTCCTAAAAAAAGTAAAACTAAAAAACTATTTAAAATAAAAATATAAAAACCGCCTTCAAAAATATATGAAATAAAAACCTAAAAAAAAAAACGAACCCTAGAGTTGAAGGCGGTGCTAAAGCAAGCAAAATGATGCATGAAAGAAAACATGAGCGGATGATAATATCCTTTGTGATTTGTGTAGCCTTTTTAGCACCGCCTTCAACTCTAGGGTTCGTTTTTTTTTTTAGGTTTTTATTTCATATATTTTTGAAGGCGGTTTTTATATTTTTATTTTAAATAGTTTTTTAGTTTTACTTTTTTTAGGAAGTCGGTTTTATGTTTTTTAAAACTTTTTTTCTTCTTATATTGTTATTATTGATTATAGCGAGTCCCCCTGGTAGATTGTTATTATTGTTACAGGTGATGGTTCTTTAGATACTTGTGTTATTTATTACTCGTATTACTTGTTGATTACCTTCTTAGGTATAACTTGTCATTTATATCACAATTTACCAATATATTTGGACAATGCTACTATTCAAAATGTGTGTGATGATTGATGAATGGAAGAATGATATGCTTTCTCAATTCAAGTCACATGAAGGTTTTTCTCGTTTTTGGGCGTCCCCTAAGATATATTTGATATGATAACAATTAGGTGATTGTCGAAGGGAAGGAAGGCACGCAGGTAGGGATTATGGACTAGAAATCCATATGCGAAGGACACAGGAATAGGATGCGAAGGGTTAGGGAAATAGAGACATAAGGAAGGGATAGGAATAGTGATATAGAATAGATAATGTACAAATATAGCATAGATTTAACGGAATCTAGAAAATATCCGCCTCTGACGGTTATAAATGAAACACTTCTCTAGAACCTGTCGCGCCCTTTGTGCCTTTTGCGCCCTCCGCTTGTCACCTCTAGAGAAATCTCTCACGTCTGATGAGAGCCGCGCCCCATACCACTCCGGCCATTTCATTGTCAGAATATGATATATGTTTTACGCGGAATGGTACCTACGTTATTTTCAGAATATTAAACATAATTTAATGGGACACACGTCTCTAGAAAATAGGTAACACATTTTAAATTTCCAACAAAAAAAAAAAACAAATTACACACAATTACAAAATTATGATACCTATACAAATTAGTACCTATGTATGTTTCCGGGTTCGAACTCGATGTCCCGGGGATGTCAGAATATTTTAAATTAATTTAGTTGTACATTTTCTGTCGTTGTATAATTTAATGTTTGGGATTGGTTTTTCAATAAACTATTCATGCCTAATATAATAACTTATCTGGTTTTGATAAATACAAATTAATAAATAACTACAGATTACATAATTATTATCGACAACGTTTTGATGTAAACTATTAAAGCATTTAGAGACTCCTTTAAAAATCCCACGAAAATCCATGAACTTTACTACGGCCGCGTTCGGAGGTTTTACTTTTTTCACTGTTAACTTAAGCACAGCCTCTATCACTTACGAATATATTATACTAACCGTGCTAAGGGCTACAGTCTACGGATACCTAAATGAATGAATTGACAATAAAGCGCTCCGTTTTATTGTTCATTTAGCTACGTAACGACCGGACAAGACGTTTGACCTTTCCTATAAAATACTCCGCTATCAAATCGGCCATCCCGGCATTTTGCTATGTTGCGTTGAGAGAACTTGTGTGAAACGCGATTGCAACACATCTGCTTAAATACATTAACATTATTATATTTAGTAGTCATTTTATCTGCGGTAGGTATAGCATAGCATAACCCGATATTTTTTTAATTATGTAGGTATATAATTTACAGTGAGCCTGAATAGTATAGGGAGGTAACTGATAGTCGTAGAACGTTGGAAATTCCTTAGGAAATTAATAATTTCATAACTTAATTTATGTCCGTGCTCTTTCAGTCATTCTTAACAGCTGAGTTGACCAATGATTCATTTATATTGATCGAGTGAATAGGGTCTGCAATTAGTGGCATGTCTGCTTTGGCTGTATAATTTAAATGTATACGTACATTATATATCTACCTTATTACATTAATATGCATGCCTACTGCATTGCACCATAAAAAGCGGTGAGGTGCTGCGAGTTGGCACTCACCTCGCGCAGTTCAGTTACAATGCAGTTTCGATTGTATTTTTTTTTTCGCAACATTAAATTGTATAATGGTGCCTATACTTTTTGATTAATGTTGATGTTGCGAGTATCATACAATAGCTAAATTTATTTCAGATTTTTAGGGTTCCGTAGCCAACGACGCTGACATAAAATCGGTAAACCCTTATAAAATCGGTCAGCCGTTTATCCATACATACGTCCGTCTGTCTGTCACACGCGCTGTCCTAGGTGTCCGGAACGTAAAGCTCAAAAAAAATAAAAATCAATAGTTCTTACGGTATGAAAAATATTTTCTATTAAAAATTATTGAGAAAATTCGTGCGCCGTCGCGCCGCCGCCGCCGCCGCGGCTGCGCGCAATAAATGGTGCGACAGTCTAAGAAGGAAATGGCTACGGAAACCCTCTGTGTGTGTGAACAATATCAATTGTTACATTTATATCTATATATATTTGATATCAGGTTATTACTAAATTA
Source organism: Nematopogon swammerdamellus (assembly GCA_946902875.1). Lineage (NCBI taxonomy): Eukaryota > Metazoa > Arthropoda > Insecta > Lepidoptera > Adelidae > Nematopogon > Nematopogon swammerdamellus. The sequence continues at coordinate 12,400,220 of OX336338.1, forward strand.
AATCCGATATTAATTTAGTACCTAATGTGGGCCGTTATATATATATTTTTTCTTAAAAAATGGAACCAAATAATTTTTCAATCATGGTTTTCTATTAAATGAAATCAGGTTTATTGTTCATAGCAACTATTACATAGGTGTACATTTTCCAAGTAATACGATTACATAAAGTTATACATGCTTATAACATAATCTATTTAAACATACATAGGTATTGTCTAAATAAAGCTTATGCGATAGCTTTCATTAAACGCTACAGATTCAGAACACAACATTTTGATTGATGTGATGACAAACAAATTGATTGATTGTTTCGGCGGTACTCTCATTTTGTTTTTATGGAATTATGTATGAGAACCATTTGAGAACACAATCACCATTGATTGATCTCTTCAGAATTAAAGAGTTTATATTACTAAACTTATTACTGACCATTTTGTTATAAATGTTTATAACAAATGTATATCATCGTAGTTTCTTAGCTAAAATGTAGGTTAACTTTATAAAAATTTACGAAACTCCATGTTCCTAGCTGCTCAATCGATACGTGAGTAAGGCAGCTGTTTTGATTCGCCGTACCTACACACAAGGTAAATATTTTCACTAGCTATATCACGAAATACATAAGTAGGCGAGGGTGAAAGACTAACCAACACTTGCCTGACCACACCTGTCAATAAAACGAACTATAGGTTTCGTCTTGAAAAGAAACGTTTAATTTAGGAATAAGTTCTTTTATTATAAAGTTAAAATTATAAATAGTAATATTCACAATTTATAAATTAAAATGATTAAATAAAGTATAACTACCTATCAAATACAATTTAAAGACAAATATAACTAATTAAAAAAACTATAACTAAAAAAGTTCGCAAGTGCGAGTTGGACTCGCGCACCGAGGTTTCCGTATCATCAGCATCCCTCAATATATTTGTAGGTATTATGTATGTACAAAAACAATTGTTTTGGAAAATCACGAACCGCCTAAATAAACACTACAGCAATGGTTTTTGACTGTGCGGCATTCGTGAAGTTGAAATATACAAAAATATATTTCTTATATGACATAACGACATATCCTTTTCGGATTTTATCTTTACTTGTGAGACCTTGCTTCTTGCCAATTTCATTACTCTAGCTAGGTCAACGGTAAGTACCCTATAGGTTTTGATTTCATTTGAGTGAGTTTGCAATTATTAAAATTTCCCATAAATAGCCGTATCTTTTGATTATATTGATTTAGAAGCTTTCATTTTCTATATCTCGAAGGGATCGCAGACGTTAGTATTTCATATTAATTTCAATTTGATATCTTGACTCGTTACTGAGAAAAAGGGTCTTGACACACAAAACAAGCAATTTTTTTTTAATATCATATAACTACAAGTTTAACATTTTAGAATTTTTTTCTTTACTTGTGCTATGAGACCTTGCTTCTTACCAAATTTCATTATTCTAGGTTAACGGGAAGTACTCTATAGGTTTTGATTTGGTTTGCCGGTAGCAAAATATGTGACTTAAATGGGCGTATCTAGTGATTGCGTGGACCTATAAGCTTAATTTTTTTACACCTCCGAGGAAACGTAGACCTTAGTATTTGATATTAATTTCAACTTTATACCTCTACCCCTTCCTGAGAAAAAAGGTCTTGACAGACAGACAGACACCCAACCAGCCAGACAGACAGACAGACAGACGGACAACAAAGTGATCCTATAAGGGTTCCGTTTTTTCCTCCTTTGAGGTACGGAACCCTAAAAACCACTAAAAACTAAAAACTAACTTATAAATTATATATTTCGTCAAGGGAAAAATTATAAATAAAATTATAAAGTTTGTAAAAAAATATCATGGCATTAAACTCGCCTCTTATGTAGGTACCATAATTTTAATTATATGCCAATGTAAACTTTTTTAGATTTCATATTATGCACACATTTTCGAAAAAAAAACACTACCATAGTCAATCTGACTCTAATGCTCTGTGAAACACAGAACAAAGATCGGTTGCTTGCCCCGCTCGCGCGCGCCCCCTGTGTAGAAGTGAAATCTGTACACATATTAAAATCGTAGTCAAAAAATGTGTTCATTGAGTATATATGTAAAAATAACTACCAGGACGACTTAAAATGAGTAACTAAACATGTTCACCAAGGTATTATGTGGTTTCCGGTTTTATACTGAACTTCAAAAACGTCTAAAACATTTTCCAGTTGTCGTCTTGTTTAATTTGAGAGTGGCTTTTACAGGTCATTACGCCGGCCCTGTCTCATCGCGCGCCAGCCAGCTTACAAGAGATTGTTTGACATAAGCAATATCGTAGGCGCCCCTTGGCGCAAGAGCCTTATGGCGCTTTACGTGATTTCAGTGTAGTTTTCAGTTTATCGTCGCGTTATCGCGAGGGCGCCGGGTGGGGGCGGAGTGACGTCAGGCCTCTACGGATATACATGATAACATCCGACTGTGCCCTATTTAACCTGCATTAGAGTTAAGTGCCCTCAACATGGCGCAGACGAGGGCGAAACCGTTGCGTTATGCGTTATGTCTTCGTTGTCTTTGGATCGCGATAGTACGCTCGCTATAATTGTAAGTTACGACTACCTCAGTAATTTATACTCGGGTCTTTCAAGTGAGGCGTGAATAGGCGCCTGTCAGGCCGGCATGGCATTCGCAACACCCGCGTACGACCGAATGTCCATGGGCGTCGTTAGACACCTTATGGGTGGCTCACCACCACATGTCGCGCTTTCTATATAAAAAGTAGATACGAGTGCCGAGAACATCTATCCCGTCAAAACATTGTTTAAAAATCCCGACTGCGTAAAAAACGCAGATAGATATTACAGTATTTCCATCGTAGACCTAGGTACTATGTATAAGAGATAGTAAAGCCGCTATCCATCGATAGCGAAATACTTTCTTACATAACATGTATTTATTTACATGTATGTAATGTTGAAAATAGAAGAAGATAAGGTAAGTACCTCTACTATTATGTAAGTTGAGTGCACATGTCCCGAGTATGTACACCAAACCGTCTCGAACAAAATACATAAATTATTCCAGTAAGTAAAATAAAGTGTTCTATAAATGTTGGGGGAACGATCTGTACGACAGCCATACAAAGTAATTGAAATGACTCAATCCTTATAAATGCATTTTTATTATCTAGATGTATGATAAAAATTATTACATTTAGAAATTTTTAAATTTGAGCCCACTGCCACTTTAGTTTACAAATTTTCTTAGCAAAGTCGACTATCTTAGTACTTTGTCGTGTTGCGTCATTATAATTTTTTGGTTTCTCGGGGGGTTGGACCTCTTGGGTTGAACCTCCATATGTCGAGCTTTCAATAAAAAAAAGTGGTGGTACCAAAACTGGTACTGACGGCGTTCGTCGGACAACTGAGTCCGTTTCTCTAAATAAAACTACAAATTCAAAAATGTTTTTACTTCCACAATAAATAAACATACATAATATTATATATAGACTATCGCAATTGAAGGGCAATATATTAGGGTATATACTTTTTTTAGTAAAGCTAATAACATCCCCTGAATTAAAAATATATATAAATATAGTTCGGTAGGGATGCCAACCCCGGATGAATATCTCCGAATCTCTCATACTCAAAGACCACACCTGTCACATGTAACTCGCTAGCAAATTGTTTCTATCATGAGGAATGGAGAGTAATAAAAAAAGTGCGAGTGGCACTCGCGCACCGAGGTTCCGTACGACCACGTAATTGACCGTTTTTAGGATTCCGTACCTCAAAAGAGGAAAAACCTGAACTTGAACCTTGTTGTCCGTCTGTCTGTCTGTCTGTGAAGACCGTTTTTCTCAGGAACGGGTAGAGGTATCAAATTGAAATTAAGAGCATCGTGTACTACGAAGCGTTTTCAAATTTAGGATTTCCTTCATCTTATTGCTGTCGCTGTGGGCGGCGCCGCTGGTCACGCACACAAACATACCAGCCGCCCGAGCTCACTTGTCTCTGTGTGCGTGCGTCTACGTGGCGCACGCACACACACGCACTCGGCGGACACTATGACGATCGCAGCGCAGCAGGTTGCGAGGTTTTATGCTTTTTCGCATCATTCATTTTTTGGATTGAGTAGCGTCGCGTATTTTTAAAGAGGAATGCTAATTATTATTATCAAGTTCAAGGACAGATGCATGTGGCTGAAAATAAATTTGCCTATTTCATTCTTTGAACGAAGAAGGGATTACTGTGGAAAAAAAAAGAAAGAGACAAGTTTTGGAATGAAAAAATTGAACCGAAATTGGAAATAATTTTTATAATTCTTCTTTTTTTCCAGAGATAGTCGATCCAAGAAAATAAGAACATGTATTGAACATTTTCATGAGCGTTTTCTTTTACACCCTGGTATTTCAAAACATTTAGTACAATCTGAAATGGGAGAATTCTATAGATACCTGTTTGATGGTGAACCTTTTTAGGGTTCCGTATCCGTCGTACGGGACCTATTACTAAGCCTACGCCGTCTGTCTGTCTGTCTGTCAGTCTGTCCGAAGGCTGTATCTCTTGAACCGTAATAGGTAACCGGTTGAAATTTTCACAGAATATGTGTTATTATGTCCGATATAACAAATAATAAAAATAAGAAAAAGTTAAAAATTAACGGGGTCCCCATACAAGAAACTAAAAAGTGTATGCGCACCATCTGGCGAAAAGAGTATGAAGCATTTTAACTAATACATAGACGGCGTGAGTGGCGCACAGTGTGGAATTTGACCTTATTTTCGTACAAGGTCCTTTTACTCCAAAATTAGTTAGTTTTGAGTATTTAAAAAGGTAGAGTAGAACTCCCGTGTGCCAATTATACATAATTTCAAAGTAATAAATAAAAAAAACTGACTTTTCTTTTGGCCAAAAAAAGTACAATACGAGTATTTTTTTTTCACCTAAACCAAGCCTCATTAGCATAAAATTATTATTTAACAAATAACCCCAGACCATGCCTAACGTATGTTAGAAAAACCGAAATATAAACTCGCTTGGTATAGAAGTTTTAACATAAGTACTAATGCATTGGCCAAAAATTTTACAGTCAGGGTTGTCACTTTTCGAATTGTAAATTAATTTTATTTGTTTGGCCGAAAGTGTAATTTCATTCATATCCTTTATTTCACATTAAAAATTTATATTAATTTTACATATTTATACAAAAGTAATAAAAATACACAAAATTTATACAAAAATTAAAAAGGGTAATACTGCCGGAGGCGGGAGACAAGCCTCCAAGATATTATTATTAATTAATTACATTGATAATTTGAAATGAAATGAAAATATACTTTATTGTACACCGTATAAAAAGGTTACAAAAGGCGAGTTTAATGCCTTGCGGCATTCTTTACGAACTAACCTTTGGGATGTGGAAAACACGTAGGGGCGGACAATGCAGTACTAAACAGGGAACAGTTGTATGAAATATAAATACACACATATACAAATTGTACAAAGATACATACAATCAATATAAATCCTTACATATACATAATTACATATATACACTAAGAAATATACATATTATAATATACCTACATCAACTCTTATATACTATACATACATACTTATATACATACTTTACATATATTTCAACTGGATTGAAGACGCAAGGGCATCGATGAGTATTTATATTTATTTTACCTACTCATTGCCATGTGGTTTCAGAAATCGTTTGTCGATACGTTCTTTGAACATGTGGATAGTAGTGGAGCGACGTATCTCCTCAGGAAGCTGATTTCACATGCGAGCCGCACTAACTGTAAATGAGTCAGTGTAGAACGAACTCGAGTAATTTCATTATGTAGGTAAATTTTAATAATAAATTCAATGTTATCTTGATCGGTTGAAAAAAATATACATCATTCTTCTTTATTGACTTAGAGGATCTATTGTTACCTTCATCAAGAGTTTTATTGTTATATAGAGCAACCATTACCGATCAATAATTATGGAAACTGACACGGTTCGCTACATCATCTACAACATCCGTGATGTCAGCCCATAACACCGGGTGAACTAGCCTCCATGTCAGTGCTTCCCTTCATTTCATGTCGACTACACTGAACTGGATAGAAAACACGAATTATTTACATGGCCGTTTCGACCGATGTTTTATTCAGTTTTGTGGTATCAACTCGGGCGTGATAAATCCGATGTCGCCAACTCTGCCGATATGCTCGAATTTTGCCCTGGCAATAGCCCTCTTGCAGGATCTGGAGAGGCGGTTGTATTCTTTCTTCAGTTCGGAGATGTCAGGATCACCTCTGGCACGAGCGCACGACCATGCACGATAAGCTGCACCATTAGCTGAGACAGCATCGGCACAGTCACGGCTGTACCTGGGCTGGCTCTTACCACCAAGGCGGACGACGGCACTGGGAATGAACATGTCCATTCTCCCCAGAACCATCTCGGCGACGGAATTAGCGCATTCTGACGGATCATCCGAACTGAAGCATAGCTCTCTGCATGGGTAGGATGCGAAGTGTTCTCGCATTCCATCCCAATCTGCTGACGCGTAGTGCCAAATTCGACGCGTTCCTCCAGTATTGAACGGAGGAGGCGAAAATGGCACCGTGGACCCCACTAGACAGTGGTATGAGGAGCCAAGAGGAGCGCGCACTGTGACTTTATATCCAGCAGGGTTCGTTGTCAGCAGAAGATCCAGCAGAGGGGGTTCATGACCGTCTATATCTGGTATTCTTGTCGGGTGGTTTGACAGGTCATGGGTCAGGGCGAAGTCGTAGGCGGCTCTCCCCGCCAAGTCAGTTCTCCCGGAGCCTAGCCACACCTCGTGGTGGGCATTAAAATCTCCGAGCAGAGCCATATTCGCGAAGGGAAACCGGACTTGCACTTCGTCTGCCGCTCTACTCAAGTGCTCGAATAATCGATCTGTTAGTGGTGCACCGACACGGCCGCCGGGACCCCTATCGACAGAGTAGGCTGAACCAGCCCCCAACTGGGAGCCGTGAGTTTTGGTCTCTCGCCAAATCTGTCGAGTCGAATTTCTGCCGCTCCTCACTTCCGCCTCTGCAATGTCCTGGGGGCTCACTTGCTCACTCCGCAAAAGAGAAGGCCGACTTACTGGTGTCTCTCTTTGCGGGGAACTCTAACCTGGACGATGGGGGTGCCATCCATCCATCCATAACTAGGTGTAAGAACTCCATGCCGGAAGTACAGTTCCGACAACGAACTGTGCGGGCAAAGCTTCTCTCCCTAGATACCAGGAAGGCAGGTGGGCCGGACAGAATTCCTGCATTGGTGCTGAAACGGTGTGCTCCGGAGCTGTCTCCAGTGCTGACGCGCCTTTTCCGCCTCTCTTACTCCACTTGCCGTGTGCCGGCAGCCTGGAAATATGCGTTTGTTCAAGCAGTTCCCAAAAAGGGCGACCGCTCAAACCCGTCGAACTACCGACCTATAGCGATTACCTCTCTACTCTGCAAGGTGATGGAGCGCATTATCAATGCACAGCTCATGGCGTACCTGGACACAAACAACCAAGGCTGTTTTTTTATAAAACGCAGATTAGGTCCTGCTTGGAGTACTGCTCGCACTTGTGGGATGGCTCAGCTAAATACCAGCTTAAAATTAAAACGGCTATATTTGGAAACTAAGCCGCCAGTCAGTTTCGCTCTCTCTGGCTACCGCAGACTACTACGTTACAATGTAATTACACAATACATATGCTCATTTAGCTCACTGACCTGAGGCCGACTAATCGCTTCTTATAGCTCACAGTCAGCACGCTCACAGTCGGCGAGTCACTATACGCTTATATTTGAATACGCCCTCAAAGTCATTTTCTTTATCTATTTGAGCTCTTGGTTACTTTAAACATAGATAAATTTGTATAGTCTATCACTTTCACAGTTAATATTAATAACGGATTATATTCCGGCCGGATTAGATTCTTAGATATTATAATATAATATAGTGTACTAATGTATTTCATATTTGTTTTTGTTTGTCAACTCTTGTATAATAATTTGTATGTCCATTAAATTTAATTTCATTTGATTTAGTTGTTAAAAATGTTCGGCCAAACTTAGCCCGAACATTTGTGACAACCCTAACGAAAAAACTTACACACCTAGCTGTAACTTCTATACCAAACGAGATTACCTTTCGGTGTTTTTGGCATACGTTAGTCTGGGGTTCTTTGTTATATAATAATTGTATGCTCGCATTGACTTGGTTTAAGAGAAAAAAAAATTAAAGCGAAAAAATAAAAATAAATTAATAAGAGCGACTTGTGCCAAACCCGGTCAAATGCCTTGGCAATATCAAGGCCAATTGCCAAGGATTCTTGACCATGATCTTCGAGCGATTCACCCCAAAGACGAGTGATATACGCTAGGAGATCACCAGCCGATCGTTTTGGCCGGAAGCCGTATTGCCGATCGCTGATGAGACCATTCGTCTCCAGGTACTTCATGAGCTGCGAATTGTGTAGTAGCTTTTTCTGAACGACCGTTTTCTGAAGGTTCAAATTTAATACTTTATATTGAAGAACGGAAGACCGCGTGTGGTGGCGTGCCTTGGGAGAGGCCTATGTCCAGCAGTGGACCGATACAGGCTGATGATGATGATGATATTTCAGAAAATAGACCTTTTCAAATTATTAAAAAAGTATCTTATTAAAATTCAGCAAAAAGCTGAATAAGAAAAATTCAGCTTTATATTACAAAAACTAAATTTTGATATGGCCCACCACCTAATTAAATATCTTTTGTTCTTTGACTAGTAGTAAGTAGACTTACATACTCGTAGATGCTTATATTACATCGATAAAATGCATCCCAGCCCTAAAGAAAATATATCGATAATGAAATGAACTTCACTATTACATCACGTAATATGTTTCTGTATTAGTGGGCTGTCCATGAGTAGTTCCCCCCTCACACCCCGAATTGTGTGAAAAGGACATTTGCAGCTCAGAAGCTAACTGCCTACAAAATATTTGTTAATCATCATTCAGGCGAAGTCTGTTTTCATGTCTTTATTCTTCCTCAATTTAAGTGATATATTTTTTTTGCTATCAACAAAAGCCTACTGGATGCCTCTATGTTTTAATTTTAATTATTTTTTTAATAGTTTTCCATATAAAAAATATGAAAGTTAGGCTATATTTTGACACTTTTATAATCAAATATATTTTATTTAAAATGAAATAACGAAAAAAGGACAACATAGGGGCATAGATATTGATAATATCTTTTACACATAAAAATTTGAAAATGCTAGTGCAAGATTTAAGGGTTGAAAAGAGACTTCCCCTGGTGTATGGAGGAGAGCGGACTTCCCGATTCTCTTAATATCAAATACTAAGGTATACGTTTCGTTGGAGGTGTAAAAAATTTAAGCTTCTAAGTTAACGCAATCACAAGATACGGCCATTTATGTCACATATTTTACTGATTGTACATAGAATCAAAACCTATAGAGTACTTCCCGTTATCCTAGAATCATGAAATTTGGTGAGAAGCAAGGTCTTACAGCAAGGTAAAGGAAAATATCCGAAAATTGTAAACTTGTAGGTATATGACAAAAAAAATTGTTTGTTTGTTTTGTATGTCAAGACCATTTTTCTCAGGAATGGGTCAAGATATCAAATTAAAATTATTATGGAATACTAAGTTGTGCAATCCCTTCGAGGTGTAGAAAATGCAAGTTTCTAAATCAACTCGACCAAAACTATTTATGTAAAATTGTAATACTCGCAAACTCACTCAAATAAAATCAAAACCTACAGGGTACTTCCGGTTGACCTAGACTCTAGGTTTCATTCTAAATTTCATTACTATAAGTCATATAGTAATGAAATTTGGCAAGAAGCAAGGTCTAACAGCACAAGTACAGGAAAAATCCGAAAATTTTAAATTCATAGTTATGTCATATAATTTTTTTTATATTCCAACTGCATGAATGCCTGACAGTCAAACCATTGCTGTAGTTTTTATTTGGGCTTTTCGTGATTTTACAAAACACGGTTATTTTTGTACATACATAATACAAATATTGTGTGATGGTACGGAACCCTCGGTGCTCGAGTCCAACTCGCACTTGTGGGCTATTAATTTTGCTGTTTTACGTTGGAGTTTGCACTATAATTACACCAAGTTTAACGCATGTATGTATATCTATTACCGTTTTTACAATAGAGCAAACGTAATAAGTCCTCCGTATCCTCCCTCACGGCATCTATCGGTGACAGCACACTAAGCCGATGATTAATAAATTTTCTGTTATATACTTAATGTAAGAAAATCAATCAATCAATGTATGTATTTTCCTACCTGCATTCTCCGCACACACCAAAACCTCATTTTCCTCAAAACGAAAAGCACATTTATACAGTTAATCCCACTGAACTCACCTAGCTGTAAGTACACCTAATGTAATAAATACCTAGGTACTTAAGTGTTGCCTACCTGCAACACAAATTACCGCGTGTGCTCTCCGTAAAGGAGTAAGTACGTGCCTTTACTGAGCCACTAAATTACCGTACGACGAAGAATTCGAAAAGGTGCAAGGTGTACACCGGAAATATCGTTAAGCAATATAGTCCTTAACCAGGGAATCTTGTGAGAAATTGTATGCAAATGCTCACACTGAGACGAAGTAAATTATATTTTGTTTACCAAATTGTCCTAAGTAGCCTCACCGTTCGCTCGTGATGTCAGCCCATTTGTTACGCAATGTATGCCGCCTATGACGATAGCATTTCTATGCGTTTGAATTCTTCGCTGGAAAACTTTAGAGCTGTTACGTGATCTTAGAACAGTGAGTTTCCAGTTAACGGCATAAACTACCCGCTTACACAAATCACGAGTGTGGCGGCAGCCATTTTAGTACCTCGTGCCCACAAACTTTGGAAAGTAGGTACCTATTCTCATAAAATCGATTAGACGCCGTGAGAATTGAATGCTTCATCAATGCATTCAAATTAAAATATGTTCTTCCCCTGTTATATACACCTACTCTACATTTTGCTATTAACCCCCGACGAAAAAAGGGGTATTATAAGTTTAACGTGTGTCTGGCTGTGGCATCGTAGCTCCCAAACGGATGGACCGATTTGGGTGCGGTTTTTTTATTTATTACAAAGCTGGTTTAATTGGGATGGTTGTTAGCTATGTTTGTAATCAAGTACTCAATCAAGTAATTAAGTAATCAAACAATTTATTATCTTAAAAAGTAAACCGCGAAAAAAGAATGCGATAAAAAAAAAAGCCTGAAATAAAAGTTAAATTACAAATTTAAAAAACCCCGATCCTTAAAAAGTCAAAAATAATTTCCGTTTACTTACTTAAATGAGTCGGGGCTCCGCTAAGTAAAAAATAAAATATAAAAACTCATAGTTGCGCGGAATTTACTTAGCGGTCCCCCGACTCCTTTAAGTAAGTAAAGGGAAATTATTTTTGACTTTCCTAGTACAATAAACACCTTGTATTTATTTTTTAGGGTTCCGTAGGCAGTGATTCTGGCAGGGACTTTAATAAATCGGTCGGGTGTACTTGCCATGCATGTTTATAGATTTCCGGGAGGTAGCTAAATTTAATGTATAAACAGTTTCAGGGGTTCTCAACTTTAATTAATAGAGGCCGCAAAAACTAAGTAGAAAATTTAAATTATTTTATTAAATTGAGTAGTAAAAATATCAGTGATAAAAAGGTATCTCAACGCCTAGATTACAGATAAGATATTAGATTAATTTATTGAAATACATTTTTTATTGCAATTAGGTATATAAAGTTATATAGTAAAAGAAATTTGCCCTGTCCGAGGCGAATATTCCAAAGCTAATGCTTTAATGCCGGCATGGCATTCGCAATCCCCGTGCATCACAGAATGTCCATGGGCATCTACTTGTAGGTGAAACGATGCCATAATGTCGTGCTACGCATAAAAAAAAATTTGATAGACAAATATTGAAGTAGTCCATTTAGTGCTGACGGCATGAAAACAATGAGGTTTTAGAGAAAATCGCATACCTACTTCTGAGCGTAGAAACGTCTCAAGGGCCAGGCGACGCGCGCGTGGTAAAATGCTGGCAGCAGTACCAGTACGGAGCACGAAGCAAGTTTCTATTAGAAAATGTGTAAATCTAAAACTACTCGATTACCTTTGCTTTTAGTTTTGAGTAAGTACGCTGACGAAAGGAAATTTCCATGGAAAATGTTATGAATTTAAACAACGTTCACATGTCTTTAACACATTATTGTGAGAAATATCAGGATTTCCTATCAGCTACTATGTAAATCCTATCAAGCGTTCAATGTGATCCCGCATTTGTATGCATTCCTCCTAAGTTTGTATGCATCCTGCATTTCAAGTACATTCGATTCGTTTGAATTATTCTTGAAACCTTGGTGGCTATTTCTTTAGATATGCGGAGTAAGCAGAGTACCTAATAGGTGTTGTGATGCAAGAACTTGGGTGAATTATAGCATAACACCGACCATCACACTACACTATTGTTAGATACCTACATATATCTTTACTATTCTTGTCTTCTGTGAGTTTTGTTGTTAATATATTTGTGTTGTCTTATGTTTTGTATAATGATTATTTATTGTATCTCACTCTTTTTGTTCCAGCAACGCTCACTGTTAGACATACGCCTCCCTCATTACGCATTCATGAGTTTAGTAGAGGGTTCGGAAATGAACGCAGCCGAAAAACATTTGAAAATATTATTATAAGACAATGTACTGATTTCATTTAATTTATTTAAATGAAATTTCGGTATCTTTGTGTCCCCGAATGAAAATGAATTAAATAAAATACACAATAGTACGAGCCCCCGTGCCAGGACAGATAGGTATATTTTGACACTGACGACGGGCGTAGGGGGGTGAGTAGCCGTTACCTATACTTTTTTTGTCTACCACGCGATAATCAATAATAATAATAAATCTGTAAGGGATGGTCATGGAGTAATTTACTTTGTTTTATGAGATACATACTGCGTTTGTAGACACTATGTATGATACAAAAACTAAATTGAGGATTTTTAGAAATATTTTCTGTATGTATGAATGTATGTATGTTCCTCCATAACTCTTCAAACGATCGTTCGAATTAGATGAAACATAGTACAAGCACATTTTAACTTTACGCGACACAGGATAGGCTAAATAAAAGTCAGTTCCGGTTAGGCCTTCTTTCTTTCTTTCTTCTATTTAAATACGAATTTCACGCGAGCGAAGCTGCGGGTAAAAGCTAGTAATTTAATAAAATTACTAGAAGATCGCTCAAGGCGATATCATGTAATGGTCGACCGTCGAAGGCAATAGGACAAATTAATTAATATTCCAAAATAACTTTATTAACGGTTTCGTAGGTTTGTGAGTTACATGCTGCATTATTTCGTAGTGTCACTAGGTTAATATTTGTACGGATTCGCGTTATAGTCCAGTTACATACAAACAGATTTTTGGTGTAAAATTCTCCATGTCATTATTCCACCATCGGGCAAAAGTCCTATTTTGTGCAAGTGCAAGCTAGTTGACTAATGTGACCGATTATAGTTATTTATAATAATCTAAGCCAGATCATATAAAATAACGTAAACGTATAGAAAAAAATAATTGTCGAGATTGTTATATGAGTTGTTGGCGTTGCCATAGATCCCACAGTTTCGCTATTGGGGTGAGATGGCGCTGGGGGGCGTCTACGATATGGCGTGCCACGTCACGGAGGCGCGGTGGCGTGTTATGGCATGACGTGGCGTGGCATGGCGTGGCACGGCAGGGGGAATGGCTCAACTTGAAGGCGATGCGATGGCGTCGCTTCGGCGTGGTGAAAGCACTACTCATTTACCCTTCTATTGTTGTAAAACGATATTCACTCGGCCGCGCCGCCGCGCTATTTTCGTCTGCAAAGAGCTTTTAACGCGTTTTCTTCGACATCGCTGCGTATATTCGGCCATATCTTAATAAAGATTTATTCAGTGTAGTAAAGCGAACTAGCACTTTCTCAACTTGCACTTTCTTAACTGTTTTTTAGGGTTCCGTAGCCTGCTATACTGGCAGGGACGCTTATAAAATCGGTCAGGTCTCAATACGTTCGGCCATCCGTCTCTCTGTCACACGCTGTCCGAGCTGTACTCTAATCACGAGATTTAACCTACTACGCTACGCTACGCTACGCCGTGTTCTCCGCATCATGTTGCGATGAGGAGAACACGGCGTAGCGTAGCGTAGCGTAGTAGGTTAAATCTCGTGATTAGGGTACTGATTATTTCGGAATCTAAAAAAATAAAATATAAATAGATTTCATGCTGTTAGAACTAAATAATATACTAGATTTAGTTCTAACAGCATGAATTTTGGAAGTGAAAACTTCTTTAGCGGCGCTTGGCACTTTTTTTGGAAGGGTAACAATTTTTAAACTCGCTTCAGATCTGATTCGCGTCAGATCCGTAGCCTGTTATTATTTAAAATGTAACCTTAAGTCATTGCATTAAGGGTAAAGTTACGAGTGGCTCGGGATCAATTCTGTTCGTCTCTCAGTGACAGTAAAGCCGAAAGCGAATCAAGGGAATCCGATATTCGTTTGGTCGTTTATGTGATTTTGTGGCTCAATGGTAAGAGTGTAGGATTTGTATTTTTTGACCTTGGGTTCGAATCCCTCAACATTTTTTCGGTTATTTTTTTCTTTTGTTTTCTTTTTTAAGCAATGTTACGGTGTTTAAATTTTTTTAGGGTGTTTAGTTTTTTTTATAACCACCTAAGAATTATTTTCGGAAATACAAAACAGTTTTCACTTCTGCCGGCACTCCCGGAGTGCAACTGAGGCTTTTTTTTATATTATGTTTCTTTAGCCGCGTTATGAAAATGGGGAATAAACGAGATAAAACGTCTTCGTTATCGTCATCCCAGACAAATTATTTGTTTGTAGGTATTGTACGGTGCTCCCCGATAGATAAACGGAGAGAGGAGAAGAGGAGAGAGGAAGACAGAGAGAGGGGTCAGTGAGGAAGAAAGGGGGGAGGGGTGAGGGAAGAAATATAACCTCTAACGCGCGTAGATAATACACACACTAATTTTTTTAAATAGTATTCTTCTTTAGATCGCTGCGGGTGCGTGCAAGAAGATAATGGCTACGAAACCCGGGGGGAGTGAGAGGAAGTGGGTGAGAGATCGTGAGATAGGGGGGAGAGAGGGGGAGATAGAAGGAGATTAGGATTTGTTTAACGCCAAAGAAGGCACACACGCACGCATTTTTTTATCTCACTCGCGCTCCATCTTCGAAATGTCGATGTCTTAGTGAAAACTGTGCGAGAATGATAATAATATAATCATCTTAATGCTGCTCGGATGGTTTCACATTGATAAAAGTTCTGGAAATTCTGGTGGGGCTTAAAGATAAGTGCTCAAACTCTCTGCCCCGCGGGCGTTTTTCGCTTTTCCCAAAATAACGAACCCGGCAGACAAACGATGATGGAGCTCTCGTAAGATTTGAAGATTACAATATTTTAGACTAGCCGTATCACGGTAGTTTTTTGGCTGAGCCAGGATTGAATAAAGCCCTTTACTTTAATAACCTAATAACAATGACTACCACTTGTTATAACTATTATTATTACCTATATACCTATGCAGAAATATTAATGTATGTGCGTGCGTGTATCGATACTCTGGGTGCAAAAGGCGAACTTGTTGCAGCAATTCTTCCTGTCAACCTTGTAAAAGGCAACCAGGCTTTCATACATCAAGGTGTGTCACACGTATAGTCACTTTAGAATTGACTGACGTTGAACAACATAAAAAGCAATACTTAAATACTGCATACGTCTGTGCAGGTATTCATGGCAGCTGCGCACGCGCTGCAGGACTCGGGCAAGCTGCTCGTGCTGGACACAGAGCGGTTGTTCTCCAATATCCCTGACGTGCTCAACTCAAGTCTTTACTTCTGGGACACAGCCATCTACCCCATGGTCTCGCAGGCCACCAATAACCAGACCAAGTATTTATTATCTTTTTATTATGAACACAAATATGTAAAATATTAGAAACCAGCCAAGTACTAGTCGGAATCGCGCACCGAGGTTTTCGTACCACCACGTTTTTATTATTTGTTGTTTAATTTAGAGTTCGCGCTATAATCACACCAAGTTTGACGTTTATATGTATAATCGTTTTTAAGATTGATTCAAAATAAAAAAACAGTTTTTCTTGTATGGGGATCTTCCCTTAGTTTTTTATTTTTGTTCTTTGTATTTTTTATTATATCTTAGTATATCCGCCATAATAACACAAATTCTGTGACCACCAGCTACCTATTACGGTTCAAAAGATACAGTCCTCGGACGGACAAACAGGTGGCGGCGGCGGCGTAAGCGTTGTTATAGGCTTCCGTACGGATACGGAAACCTAAAAATATGAATCCTTAAAATCATTTTTGAGCTTCTAGGATGCACTGGCTTTTGCCTAAACGATTTGACCACCTGGATGATTGCAGATACAACACAGACCTCATGTACCCCGGCTTCTTTGCGTTCCGGGAGATCTTCGGTCCATACGAGCGGTACGTGAGCGAGCAGAACAGCGGGATCGACTACCTGCGCTCGCTGCAGGGCAATGCCGACTTCACCACCTACCTCAACTGGTGTCACCGCCAGAAGACTTGCAAGCGGTACCGATGCGCTATTATCACTTCTGTTTTATTATTATTTTTAATGTTTTTAGTTGTCTACATAAGAAAAGAATATAAAGCTTCCAACTGCTAGTTGGACTCTCGTACCATCACACAATATATTTGTATTATGTAGGTATGTACAAAAATAACTTAGTTTTGTAAAATCACGAAACGCCTAAATAACTAACACAAGTCTACTACTACAGCAGACTACAGTCTACACAAGACTACTACAGTCAAACAAATTTGACTTTCAGGCATTCGTGTACTTGAAATATACAAAAATATATTTATTATATGACATAACTAAAAAGCCGCCAAGTGCCAGTAGGACACGCGCACGCGCACCGAGTATCGCCATGTCATGGTCAGCGCCACTCACGCCATCTATGGCGTGTTTTATGAAATGCTTCATACTCGTATTAGTTCAAATTCATGATTAGTTAAAATGCTTCATACAATTTTCGGTACATGGCGTGCATACACTTTTTAGTTTCTTGTATGGGGACACCCGTAAATTTTTAACTTTTTGTTATTTTTTTTTATTTGTTGTTATATCGGCCATAATAACACATATTCTGTGAAAATTTCAACGGGCTACCTATTACGGTTCAAGAGATACAGCACTCGGACAGACGGACAGACAGGCAGACGGCGTAGGCTTAGTAATAGGGTCCCGTACGACGGATACGGAAACCTAAAAACTACTAAGGAGTGGTTGAAACAAACACCCGCTGAGTGAACCCCACGTCATAGAAACGATAGCGGCAGATATTGGCAAACTACCTATTACATATAGCTTCTTCCCAATAATATACCAAATATCATAGGTATAGGTACACTAACAAAATTAAAAACGAGACTTAGATATTTGATTGATATCACAGTAGCATCAGCCATCAGTGTGAGTCTCAAAATGTAGGATGATGTACTTGTAGGATTCGGGAGTAATTTATCGAACATGACTCCCAAATCCTCCTTCAAAGTGTGAAATTGAAATACATACCTATATACCACACGCTTTATCCTGGAAATCGGGATAAGCAGAGTAGTCGGTGTTGTGCTGCGAGTACTTTTAAATTACAGCACAACACCGACCACCACATTTGGCAAAGTATTAGGACAAGATAACTATCAAGCAGCAAGTAAGGAAAGAAGACCCACTTCTTGCTTGACTCGGTGGAAGGACCGTGCCAAGGTGAGAGGTGGCTATCCTGTCGCCCTTATGCATGACATCTTGTTCTTATCCCTTAGTCGCATTTTACGACGTGCCCAGGGAGAGATACAGTGGGGCTATTTTATTTTCAAGGACCGACCCCACACGGTACGTGAGTGAAATTGAGTGTCATGAATATGAGAAATAGTCTTTTTTTTTGAGAATTAAAATGAATTTGTTTATAAAATATACAGTATCATCAGCGTAAACAAGGAAATAGTAAGCATGAAAACATGCACTAACGACGTTTAAAAATGAGATAAAAATAATACTTGCACCTGTATGTTACTCATTATCTGAAATGTTCAACCTAGCGAATAGGCTAACTTTCTTTTAAGTTCACACTAACGAACATGAAAAAGCCAGGCCTATTTAAGATAATTAGGTACTTAGATACACAATTCAGATTGTGCCTGTGTGTCTGTCATTTAATCATAAATATTTAATTACTTCAAAGTTAGAATATTCTCGATATGCCCACACATCGCGGAGCTCTTCTTCCCACTAAAAAGCTGACAGCTAATGACCCCAGTAACGGCCACGAAGCACGCAATATGAGTACCAATTTGTGAGGTTTCATCATCTAAATTGCCTTCCTGTATTCATGGCTGGAAATGGGAAGAAATTAGCATTAGGGCAATTTTCGAAGACCGTGCTTAGGACCTTCGTAACACCGGGTGCGTCGTCCGCTGTACGTACCTATGTGATTCACGTGCTTTTAATTTTTAATTCAGATGAATTAGGGATAAATCTAAATAAAAATAAGTGTGTTTGTGTGGTTGGTGTGGCTTTAAAAAAAGGGAGAATGAAGTACATACTTACTCCTTGAAACGAAAAAAAAAACTAATACGAAATGAATGAACAGAAACTCCTCTTCTTTACGAACTTCTTTTATAACATTTCCTATCAAAATTCCCCTATCAGTTTTATATCTTCAATCACTCCCACATCTCTGTATAATATTTATTTCAGCGCAATTAATTAGAAAAAAACAAATTAGTCCTTTGTTTTTTTTTATTTAAGTCATTCCAGAGGCCATAAATGTGAAGATGTTTGCAGCGGTCGTCACCGCGATTCAGACATTATTAGTTTTAGGTGCTCAGGATGAAGAGTTATTTTTAAGTTTAGAAAAAGATAAATTAAGTATGATAATCTAAAGAGTTTTTATGTTTAAACATGAAATAACATTTAATAAACGTTTACTGGAATATACTCATTCTCACTACTTTTTGAACGCCGCCGCAGGTGTATTTAAATCCAATTAAACTTACCACGAACAACTAAAGAAACATATAGGTAATATTGATAGAGACTGTCAATAGAAAATGCCGTAAGCTGTTTGGATTGGTAGTCAGTCAGCATTTAGGTATATGTCCACTGCTGGACATACCCTCTCAAATTTTTCTCCAGGCCTTTCGGCATTCAGCGGTATGGAAGCACTAATTGCCTCCGACGTACTTTATGTCGTCGTGCCACCTGGCGGGCGGTCTTTCCACACCCCGTTTCCATGTCCACGGCCGCCAGTGTAAGACTCATTTACTCGCACGGGCGTCCTCTCGTCGGCTGACATGCCCAGTCCACCGCCATTTGAGCTTAGCCACACGGTGGTCAAATGTCGACTACTGTGGTGCATCAACGGATTGCCTCGTTACGCATCGTATCTCGTAGCGATATTCCCAGCATGGCTTGCTCCATTGCTCGCTGGGAAACTTTCAGCTAATTTTTACTGCACTGAATTTGTAGGAATAGGTGAAATGATTGCGGGGTTGTCGGTGATATACGCAAAAATATTTAATGCGAACCGTAACATTTTGGTACAGTGCGCACAAAAAGTGGCGACTCTGTTCTCATCTTAGATCCCTCTTCCTGGAATGGACTCTCCTAACGTCTTCTTCAAAGTCAGTGTTTAAAGTAATGCACTTTCGCAGGCTTCAACTGGCAGACATCTTGGTGAAGCCGATGCAAAGACTTACGAAATACAGCCTCATCCTGCGGCGCATCATCACATACACGACCGATGAAGAAGAGAAGGCCACTCTGATGGCCATGGTGCGTACTTGTTGTCTTGCATTCTTTTATTTTACATTTAATACTGAAAGAATTTATATTATTGAATAATTTTACATAATTATTTGGCATATACATTATACACATTTAACTTAGTTGTATACAAGCATAGTGTGCTATTTAGCATGAAATCGAAATGAATAAAACGAAAGTGATACCATTAACGTATAAATATGCTAAGATTATATGCAATACCAATATAACTAAAAACTAAACTATTAAAAAAATTAAGAGACAGAATAGAATACAAAACCGGTCAAGTGTTAAACTCACACGCCAAGCGAGGATTCATTATCAATCAATAATATCGTCTTAAGTACCTACATTAATCGTTTTTGTTCGCGGTTTCGCTTGCGTGAAGTTCAGGTTTAGAAAATACCGAAGTAAATCATAGGACGAAGGAAACTTTGATACAGCATAGAAGTAACAGTTTTCATACGTATACGTATTTTCTCGATTCGAAGCAAGCAAGTCTTCGATGGCGAGGTTTATCGTTTACCTGAACGCAGCTCGGCCTTCGGCCTCGCCCTTAATTACTTACTTTCTTATTTCGAGCGAAGCCGACGCTATATGTAACTAAATATTTTCAGTGCATAACCCGTTTAACTGTTATCTTTTTAGGATTTAGTTCACAAAAGATTCATTTTCATGTGGTTCGGAAAGAATAATTTGTCATGTACAGTTATCCACGCGGACGAATTATATAATTGTCACGGGCAACATAATACCTTAGTAAATTTATATTGAAATTGAAATTTGTGAGCCAAGTACACATCTTCGGGGGAAGGAAATATTTTTTGGTATAGGTATCATTTTGGAAAATAACCGGTGTTAGGGTAGGTAATATAATACAACTATAAAAAATACAAAATTAAATATAAACGTTTTCGGGTTTACCCATTACTAAAACTCAGACAGACAGCCAGACAGATGTTGCGCTTTATATTAGCAGAGACTCAAAGATACCAACCAACTTTTATTTTAGTTCTGGACTGAGTTTCTCTCAAAAATTTTCCTACTCAGTATGAACAAATTTCCTCCGGCATGGGTTTAGATTTCACTCTATATAAAAAAAAGTACTAAACATATGATTATCACTATATTTTTTTGTAATTTTAGCGTAATCTAGCGATATTTTTTTTACAGAATTTTGGAATTTTCGCAGCTAAGTTGGGGAGTGTGGGACATAGGGTCTTTTGCCATATGTTTATAAAATTACCTAATAAAATGTGATCTAAAAATGAAAATATTTCTGATATTCTCAAAATAAGCCATTCACACTAATATGCCAGGGTATGCCACATACCCAATCCTATATAAGCGTGTTCCAGACCGACATTATTTTGTATAAGGTCCGGTTTCTCACAGTTTTAACCATAATACCCCTAGACAAGCCATCAGCAGGTACCTATAGCAAGCTACTCGTGTACTTACAGATGTACCTAAAAAAATCGCTCCAAGTCTCGTCTAAATAATTTTCAAGAAACAGGGGCAGGTAAAAATAAACTCCTTAAATTTCTCCTCTCTTGTTTTCGCTACGTCATTGACAGAAGAGGCCTAAATGGGGAGGTTCGGGCAGATTATTTTCCCGAGTGCGCTCGATCGAACCTAATGGGTTCCGCATTCTTCAAGTGGATGAGATGAGAGTCTGCGTGTAACCCGCAGAACAGACCTATACCTACATCCTGCGACGATATGCAAACGTAAAAATGGAATTGTGTATTTCTTAACAAGATTTAGCTCCGATTCCGATTTCGAAGCGCCTTCATTTAACAAATCATTCACGTAATGAGATCTGATCTCGATGCCCGTAGGTCGTACTTTATTCCCTGAAACGTTGTCCTAATGAGTACGACAGACATAACAAGGAAGCTTAGGTTAGGTTAATGTTAGAAAATAGAAGAACGATGCCTGGCACAAAGATTCCGGTGTACCAATTTATTATATATACGCCTCCCTCGCTGCTAGATGCGGTGTAACAATTTGACCCGCGCTATACTAAGCTGACGTCGCGCGCTATCTGACCCCAGTCGAGTTTTAGTCGACTGATAGACCCGTTAGAAAGAAACAAAGAAGAAGAAAGAAATAATGTTTATTTTGCCTACTTTAAAAGTACATCATGGATGGATGGTGTTGAAAAGAAGAGAAAAATGGATCTGGCACAACCTATGCCGCGGCCGGCGACTCACCAGCTCGGTACTGAGGCAGTGTGTGCGTGTCACTCAGTTATTACCCGACTACGGCGAAGCAAAAAGGAGGGTTATGTGTTTGACCGGTATGTATGTATGTATGTATGTATGTATGTATGTATGTATGTTCATCTGTTCCCTCATAACTTCTAAACTACTTATCACAATTTGACAAATGAGGTATCGTTGAAAGCGTCTTGATCGTCCGCTGGTTATAGGCTATGTGACGTCACACAAAATTGACTATGGCGCCCTCTAGATGACAAAAAGTCATGCTCTAAAAAAAAATTTTTTTTTAATGATGCCGTGTTGGGTATCAAATGAAAGGGCTTAATTAGCACATTTCAAAAATATATATATTGTTAGCTATTGCTTTCGGATTTGCTTGCATGCACCCGATAATTGGTAATAATTTCTAAATAAAATATAAAATCAGGCCTCATTCCATACATATATACATACATATCACACACGCTGAATCCCGACAATCGGGGTAAGCAGAGTAATCGGTGTTGTGCTGCAAGAACTCTTGTCAATTACAGCACAACACCGACCACCACGTTTCGCAAAGGATTCGAACAAGATTAAATCGATCAAGCAGCAAGTATGGCACGAAGACCCACCTGCTGCATGACTCGGTGGAAGTACCGTGCCAAGGTGAGAGGTGGCGAGCCTGTCGCCCTTTAGCACGGCATCTTGTCCTTATCCCTTAGTCGCCTTTTACGACATGCATGGGGAGAGATGCAGTGGGGATATTCTTTTTAAGTATCGACCCCACACGGTACTCGGCCTCATTCCAAACCTACCCAAATACATCCTACTTAAAACCATCTTAATATTATAAACGCGAAAGTTTGTAAATGAGTTGCGTTCAGGAAGACGATAAACCTACTCAAAGAAAATAAGTAACTAAGGGCGAGGCAGAAGGCCGAGCTGCGTTCAGGAAGTAGATAAACCTTCTTAAAGACAGTTAGTAACTGAGGGCGAGGCCGAAGGCCGAGCTGCGTTCGGGAAGACTATAAACCTTCTCGAAGAAAGTAAGTAATAAAGGGCGAGGCCGAGGGCCGAGCTGCGTTCAGGAAGACGATAAACTTTCTCGAAGACAGTAAGTAACTATGGGCGAGGCCGAAGGCCGAGCTGCGTTCAGGAAGAGGATAAACCATCTTTAAGAAAGTAAGTAACTAAGGGCGAGGCCGAAGGCCGAGCTGCGTTCAGGAAGAGGATAAACCATCTTTAAGAAAGTAAGTAACTAAGGGCGAGGCCGAAGGCCGAGCTGCGTTCGGGAAACCTAAACATTCTCGAAGAAAGTAAGTAACAACAGGCGAGGCCGAAGGCCGAGCTGCGTTCAGGAAGAGGATAAACTTTTTTGAAGACATTAAGTAACTATGGGCGAGGCCGAAGGCCGAGCTGCGTTCAGGAAGAGGATAACCTTTTCGAAGAAAGTAAGTAACAGAGGGCGAGTCAGAAGATCGAGCTGCGTTCAGGAAGACTATAATCATCTCGAAGAAAGTAACTTCTTAGCTACTTATTTCGAAAAATAATTATCCTCTTCCTGAACGCATCTCGCCCTTCGGCCTCGTCCATAGTTACTTACTGTCTACGAGAAGGTTTATAGTCTTCCCGAACGCAGCTCGGCCTTCGGCCTCTCCCTTAGTTACTTACTGTTTACGAGAAGGTTTATAGTCTTCCCGAACGCAGCTCGGTCTTCGGCCTCGCCCTTTTTTAATTACTTTCTTAAAGATGGTTTATCCTCTTCATGAACGCAGCTCGGCCTTCGGCCTCTCCCATATACTTACTGTCTTCGATCACTGTACTCGCAAGAGTGCAGGTAGTAGACGTCTGGATTTTGTAGCCGAAAGGCTGGTATCTCTGGACGTCGATAAACAAAACGTAAATCAACAACAAATGATAGTAAAGGAGGTTGTCTTCGAGAAAGTTTATCATCTTCCTGAACGCAGCTCGGCCTTCGGCCTCGCCCTTTGTTACTTACTTTCTTCGAGAAGGTTTATAGTCTTCCCGAACGCAGTTTGGCCTTCGGCCTCGCCCTCAGTTACTTACTTTCTTAAAGATGGTTTATCCTCTTCATGAACGCAGCTCGGCCTTCGGCCTCTCCCATATACTTACTGTCTTCGAGAAAGTTTATCATCTTCCTGAACGCAGCTCGGCCTTCGGCCTCGCCCTTTGTTACTTACTTTCTTCGAGAAGGTTTATAGTCTTCCCGAACGCAGCTCGGCCTTCGACCTCGCCCTCAGTTACTTACTTTCTTAAAGATGGTTTATCCTCTTCCTGAACGCAGCTCGGCCCTCGGCCTCGCCCATAGTTACTTACTGTCTTCGAAAAAGTTTATCGTCTTCCTGAACGGAGCTCGGCCTTCGGCCTCGCCCTTTGTTACTTACTTTCTTCGAGAAGGTTTATAGTCTTCCCGAACGCAGCTCGGCCTTCGACCTCGCCCTCAGTTACTTACTTTCTTAAAGATGGTTTATCCTCTTCCTGAACGCAGCTCGGCCTTCAGCCTCGCCCATAGTTACTTACTGTCTTCGGGAAAGTTTATCGTCTTCCTGAACACAGCTCGGCCTTCGGCCTCGCCCTTTGTTACTTACTTTCTTCGAGAAGGTTTATAGTCTTCCCGAACGCAGCTCGGCCTTCGGCCTGGCCCTCAGTTACTTACTTTCTTAAAGATGGTTTATCCTCTTCCTGAACGCAGCTCGGCCTTCGGCCTCGCCCATGGTTACTTACTGTCTTCGGGAAGGTTTATAGTCTTCCCGAACGCAGCTCGGCCTTCGGCCTCGCCCTCAGTTACTTACTTTCTTAAAGATGGTTCATCCTCTTCCTGAGCGCCGCTCGGCCTTCGGCCTCGCCCATAGTTGCTTACTTTCTTCGAGAAAGTTTGTCGTCTTCCTGAACGCAGCTCGGCCTTCGGCCTCGCCCTTTGTTACTTACTTTCTTCGAGTCGGTTTATCGTTTACCTGAACCCAGCTTGCCCTTATGGACTATGGTACACATGTTAAAATTATAAAACAGTAAAACCTAAACAAACAAAACATGTAAAACGGCTCTGCAAATACTTTATCACGAAGTTATATCCCCAAAATAATTAAAATAAAAAATAAGTTCAAAAACTAAAACCCGACTACTGAAAAATCACGCTCTAAAAAGTATGAAACAAGAAAATATTCTCATCTGAAATTGTTATGTACAAACTATTCAATATATTATCGTCTATTAAATAAACAACTCACACGTAATATATTTTAATGTATTTAATAAATATTCATAGTGTTGTTCAGAGGATAGCCGTGGTCGTATGCCACTTTGCCCTATAGGGTAGGTGGCATACGACCACGGCTATCCTCTGAATAACACTATGAATATTTATTAAATACATTAAAATATATTACGTGTGAGTTGTTTATTTAATAGACGATAATATATTGAATAGTTTGTACATAACAATTTCAGATGAGAATATTTTCTTGTTTCATACTTTTTAGAGCGTGATTTTTCAGTAGTCGGGTTTTATTTAAAAATATAAGAATTTGAGAGGCAAGACACGGTAACTTAATGTGTAACTAAATATTTATAATCGATCAAATACAGTTCTACTATAATACTTATTGACTATAATACTAATCTTTCTATGTACAAAACCTAGTGATCTTAATACTAAAATTTGCAATCATACAAGACTTACTACTAATTAATACTAATTCTTATAACACACTACTTAATACTAATTCTAATAATACACGCACACATATACCCCAATACGTTCACACATACATATACTTATACTTATAGCTATACACCTCTATATCACACAATTACCTGTTCAATTGGGAGGAAAGTGATATCTAAGGGGGCCACGGACGGCGCGGCGGCCCTTGATTGCTGCTTGTGAGGGTGTTTGTATAGTGAGCCATATCCTTTATGGTTTCCTAGGAGATATCTCTTCACGTTTACTTTAAACACGCCTCTCTTTTGTATGGACGTTATTGGGGGAGGTAGATCGTTCCAGCATCGTGATGCTGCATATTTGAAGCACCCTCCGAATGCAGCACCACGATGTCTGGGAATGGCCAGTAGTTTCCCCACAGCTCTCGTGCCGTAACTATGTGTATCTGACAGCCAAGATAGTTTTTCGTAAAGAGTTTTCGGGCATATATTATTAACGACAGAGTGAACCAGGCACGAGAGTTCTGAGTTCTGAAATTTGGTCAAAAAAGTATTGTGAAATTTGTATCTGACAGCCAAGATAGTTTTACGTAAAGAGTTTTCGGGCATATATTATTAACGACAGAGTGAACCAGGCACGAGAGTTCTGAGTTCTTACATTTGGTCAAAAAAGTATTGTGAACTTTTTTTTTAACCATAAGTATTGGCCAAACTGCTTTAAACATGTAGGTGACAATTTATTTGCCCCGATTATTACTTATCCTTACCTATAATAAAAGCCAACGTCTGCTTTCTGTCTGAGTGACTGTCTGTCCGCTTATAACTCGAGAACCACTGAACCGATTTTAATAAAACAAAATTCTACGGATAGCTTGATTCTTCCCATCAACTATAGGCTACTTACTGTCACGCTAAATAGCTTATGAGGTTAGGCAGAGAAGTCAAATATGAGAGCGGGCGGAGCCGCGGGCACAGCTTGTTAGCTTATAAAGCTGACATCTTAATCAAACAATAAAAGTATCTATCATACCTTACATTAACACTTATCACCATCCTCCTTTACACAAAACACCAACCCCACCTTCACACATACAGGTAGGTACAAACTTCATATCTCGCCTGTAAGATCATCTCACACCATCCATACTACCCCTACCCCACCCAGTTCGGGTGCAATAAAAAAATAAAACAATAATGAAGGTATGGGTTTTTTTGGCTCTAGACTTATGAAAAGTGTTTTCGTTCAAATTAAACTGTCCCCCTTAACAATATTTTATAGACAACGTAAACTACAATATTATGTTTCATCAGATAGAAATGATGGTTAATAAAACATTCTTGTTTCCTATCGGTAAGCGCATTGATTCTAAAAAACAATTTAGAAAAAATCGAGGAAAAGATGTAAAAGTGTGCGTGATATGACCCGCACGTCATTATGGGTAATATTACGCGTGTGCCACTGAATAAAACGCACTAAGTGCCACTTTGTGACACCATATTGTTCCATATCCAAGCACCTCTCCGGCAAATGCCGATAATTTTAAGATGGTTACATACATATTGTATGTATACATATTTGCATGTATGTGTGTACTTATAGTTAACATGACAAATAAGTATTTTGCACAATAAGTCTACCTATTACGTCTTCGGTAAGACTCTTTTAAGACCATTATTAAGTAGACCAGCCAAATACAGGATTTTTGCAGAAAATTCGATTTCGATTTTCGATTCGGAACTAATATATATCTATACATATAATAAAATCGTAAAGGTAAGAAAGTCTGTACATTGAATGTATTCGGAAAAAAACTAGCCAGGGTGGCTTAAAATGAGATACTGAACATGTTAGAACAGTTTTTAAAATTTTTGTTTGTTTGTTTGTCTGTACGCGCATCACGCAAAAACCACTGAACGGAATTAGACGAAACTTTGTATAGTGGCAGTTTATATGCCGGAATAACATAATAAATAAAAAAAATATAATAAAAATTAAAATTATTAAAAATATCATTGCGCATTTGAAATCACGTAGTCCAAAGTAAAGGTTTCTTGATTATTTAAAGTAAAGGTAAAAACAAATGTCATGTTGACAACGGAGAACTGTCATCTCGACGTGAGCTGGCCGGTGACAAATTATTCGATAAATAAAAAAAAAAATGTTGAATTTATGTCGCTTTCATTGGTGCAATTTATATTTCTGTACTCCGCGGCTTCGCTCGCGTGAAATTAGCATTAAAAAAAAAGTAAGTAAATAAAGGCGGGGCCGAAGGCAGATCTGGCCTCACGTATACGATATTCTTTCTCGATGAAAGTAACTTAGGGCGAGGCGGAAGGCGGATCTGAGTTCAGGAAGAAGAAAAAAATTCTTGAAGAAAGTAAGTAACTAAGGGCGAGGCCGAAGGCAAAGCTGTATTCTGGAAGACCAGAAACCATCTCGAAGAAAGCAAGTAACTAAGGGCGAGGCCGCAGGCCGAGCTGCGTTCCGGAAGAAGATAAACCTTCTTGAAGAAAGTAAGCAACTAAGGCGAGGCCGAAGGCCGAGCTACGTTCTGATAAATAATAGACCATCTCGAAGAAAGCAAGTAACTAAGGGCGAGGCCGAAGGCCGAGCTGCGTTCAGGAAGAAGTTAACCCATCTTGAAGAAAGCAAGTAACTAAGGCGAGGCGGAAGGCCAAGCTACGTTCTGATAAATGATAAACCATATCGAAGAAAGCAAGTAACTAAGGGCGAGGCCGAAGGCCGAGCTGCGTTCAGGAAGAAGATAAACCATCTTGAAGAAAGTAAGTAACTAAGGTGAGGCCGAAGGCCGAGCTACGTTCTGATAAACGATAAACCATCTCGAAGAAAGCAAGTAACTAAGGGCGAGGCTGAAGGCCGAGCTGCGTTCAGGAAGAAGCTAAAGCATCTTGAAGAAAGTAAGTAACTTAGGCGAGGCCGAAGACTGAGCTACGTTCTGATAAATGATAAACCATCTCGAAGGAAGTAAGTAACTAAGGGCGAGGCCGAAGGCCGAGCGTCGTTCTGATAAACCATCTCGAAGAAAGCAAGTAACTAAGGGCGAGGCCGAAGGCCGAGCTGCGTTCAGGAAGAAGCTAAACCATCTTGAAGAAAGTAAGTAACTTAGGCGAGGCCGAAGACCGAGCTACGTTCTGATAAATGATAAACCATCTCCAAGGAAGTAAGTAACTAAGGGCGAGGCCGAAGGCCGAGCTGCATTCAGGAAGAAGCTAAACCATCTTGAAGAAAGTAAGTAACTAAGGCGAGGCCGAAGACCGAGCTACGTTCAGGTAAACAATAAACCTTCTCGAAGAAGGTAAGTAACTAAGCGATATTTAGATTGAGTAAACGATAATTCTATCGAAGAAAGCAAGTCATTAAGGGCGAGGCCCGAAGGCGGAAGCGGGTTTATGGTTTACCTGAACTCGGCTAGGCCTTCGGCCTCGCACTTAGTTACTTCCTTTCTTCCAGAAGGTTTATCGTCTTCCTGAACGCAGCTCGGCCTTCTGCCTCGCCCTTCGTAACCTACATTCTTCTTTGAAATACGAATTTCAAGCGAGCGAACCCGCATAGGCTTTGAACGCAGCTCGGCCTTCGGCCTCGCACTTAGTTACTTCCTTTCTTAAATAAGGTTTATCGTCTTCCTAAACGCAGCTCGGCCTTCGGCCTCGCCCTTACTTTCTTCGAGAGGGTTTATCGTTTTCCTGAACGAAGCTCGGCCTTCGGCCTCGCCCTTAGTTACTTGCTTTCTTCGCGAAGGTTTATTTTCTTCCAGGATGCAGCTGGGTCTTCGGCCTCGCCGTTAGTTGCTTAATTTATTTGAGAAGGTTTATCGTTTATCTGAACGCAGCTCGGTCTTCGGCCTCACCCTTAGTTAGTTACTTTCTTTAAGAAGGTTTATCGTTTACCAGCTCGGCCTTCGGCCTCGCCCTCAGTTACTTACATTCTTCTTTGAAATACGAATTTCACGCGAGCGAAGCCGCGGGCAACAGCTATTATTTAATAAAAGAACTCGTTTTAGGTCCAATCTTGTTTCCTCTCCCTATTCAGTGTTGCCGACGCCGTACCAAGTATTCCCGAGTACTGTCAACAAGACTGTCAATGTGCATTTATGTGGCGCTGAGCCACCCATAAGGTGTCCACGAGTAAGGTGTCTAATGACGCCCATGGGTATTCGGTCGAATATGGGGGTTGCGAATGCCATGTCGGCCTGATAGGTTCACTCCTCTCTTGAAGGACCCGAGACTGTACTTGGGAGAAATATGTGTATGTTCGCTTATAACTCTAACTCAAGAACGGCTCAACCTATTCGCGTAGCTTTCGTGTCATTTACTCGAACATTTGAGTAAATCGATTTACACAGAGTTTTCACCGACTATAGCGCGAGCGGAGCCGCAGGAATAACGAATTAATATATAGGTCCTGTGCTGTTAGTGTTTATAAGAATAATATTATTCTAACCCCTAATCTTAAATGGTATTTGATGACGTGTGAACCCAGAAGGCGTGCACAAAAACCTACGTTTTGGATCTGAACCGCACCATTCGGCAGAAGGAGGAGATGGAGAAAATGGACAAACTGGTGGAAAGTATCGACGCTTATGATCTGGTGAGTGTCGACCTTTGTCTAAACATGCCCTCATTATGTTTCTCGGACGACCAAAGAACATTTTTTAAGACTAAAGAAGTATTTTATACTTTATAATAAAAATATGAGTATTAAATTGATACAGTTTGATTCGGAATTACATATAATTCCCTACTTAAAGTTATGGTATTGTTAAACCACGCTGTGTGTCCGTGCTCCGAAATGTGTTGAGCCCCTTTAAATATCGTTTTGTTTGTTTACCCGCACGGAAGCCTATTACTAAGCCTACGTCGTCCGTCCGTCGGTTCGTCTGTCTGTCAGTTTGTCCTACCTTTAAAGGGTTGTACCTTTTAAAAGCGTAATAGGTAGCCAGTTTAAATTTTCACAGAATGTGTGTTGTAATGGTGGATATACTAAGAAATAATAAAAAAAAAACTTGTGACCAAATTTTGTGATCAGGACTTTAAAGACGATGATATGGACCGCCTGTTCCGGATGTACGCCAATGTCAACCTCAAGGCGCCGATGGTCGGTTGCCTCCCCAATCACAACCGCACTCTTGTCTACGAAGGGGATCTACGCTTTAAGGACAACGCAAAGGAGCAAAAGGTTGGTGACGGGAGATTTATGCTTCGTTTCTTCTCCTTGTGTGCCCTCTACCGTTTGGCATAGCTCTAAGACGTTAAGACGTCACCAGTGTTATCCATCTTTGGCTAGGCAAAACCATCACTCTTTTATGTCTGTCCATCTGACGGGCATTCTGTCGCCAGTACGCCTCCCGGTCCCGGTACAAGAATTTTATACTAAGGACCTTATTATCTACGGCAAATATGCTCAGCGAGTTTAGCCAGTCTGCGTGCACTATCAACTGCATTTGGTACCTAAACCTTACTGTATTCTTTGCCGTAGCATAGTTGCCTGAAAAATTCAGATAAAAAAACTTATATAAATGTAGGTATATAGCACCGAATATATGTAGATACTGGCGTGTAGGTACATGCAAACAAGTTGCGTGTGGTACCTCCTCAAGGTCTAGGAGGCATGCTACTCAAAATACTTCGATAGACGAACGAATAGGTCCCCAGGTACATGACCTGAAGCGGTTAGGGCATGTACCTCGGCCGCCGGGTTGCACGCAAGGTCATCGACGGCAATCTGGTCCGGTCCGCCACTGAACCAAAACCTCTTGGACACGCGCACCAGTCGTCCGTTTCTGGGTAGGTATTTATTTTTGCGTGATACACGCGCAAGGTCCCACATAAACTGCTTATACTATTATAAAATTGTAAACTATTTGATTATTGTTTCATTATATTGCATTGGCGATTGTAATTTAAGATACTTAGCTAACTTCGCCGGGAAAGATTCCATAACTTACTTATTAGATTTTTTAGTTTCTTAAATATTGGCTGAGCGAATGCATTACCTCTAATGAAATAAGAAATGAGTGCGTAGTTAGTCTAGTCAGTGATCGTAATGTGTGTGCTCGAAACTGATTATTAACTGCCACTGAACGTATAGTTAGGTACTAATGAGTATGGGAGAACCGTCAGAGGTGTGTCGGACAGACAGTGGCAAATGAATATCCGTTGTACCTGCCTACCCCATTGGGAAACAAGGGAGTCATTATGTACTTATGTGTGTAGTACTTACTTACTTCTAGTTTTGCAACATGCCGATATTATGTGGTATTATTCGTTGCCGCCCGTGCTCGTAGTATTTGTATTCGGTCCCACCCCACGTGGGAATTACACTGTACGCTGCGAATTCAAAAGTGATTGCTCTGCGCTGATCGCATCGGGAATCCTAGGGACGTGCATTGAATTTGTGTCTACATTTAATCGATAGATATCGATACGATTCAGATATTTTTATCGAAACCGAAAAATGTCAATAAAATAGTTGATAAATCGCATGAAATTCTGTTTTAAAAAATATTGAATTATATAACAAGATTTTTACCTAAAATCATATGAAAGAAGGTAACGCTCGCTCGAGACAGCATACTCGTAGAAGTAGTAAGTAACCGATTTATATATTTTCTCGAGGACAATAAGTGTATACGGGCGAGACCAAAGGCCTAGGCTGCGTTTGTACTATATCTACTTTTTCGAAAAAAGTAAGTCAGGGCGAGGCCAAAGGTCGAGTTGCGTTCAGGTAAGCCGAAAATTCCAAAACGGCTTTTATGTTGACGATGGAGATTGAGAATATCGTAAAAATTTATATCTAAAATATTACTCCAAACATTCGAACTTTAGTTTATGTTTAGGGTTCTTCACATTTGTTTCAGTAATCAAATCAGTTGCTTAGGAACATTATGGGTCTAAACTAGGTTTAAGTAGTATTTCTATTAAAAAAATTATTTAAACTAACTATGTACTTAGTATAATATTTTACCTAAAAGCTATTTACTCTAGATGTAAAATTGTAAATTCAATTTTGTTCGTACTAACTGCTTAGTACCTAGGTCCCTTTACAATTTTCCGGATTTCCTTCCTAACCTGGTCGAGGCATGGAGTGGACGTATTTTTTTTTATATATTCAACTTGTAACTTGAATAGTACACATTCTTTGTTTTAGATCGACGTGAGAGCCATACTATTGACTGACATGCTGATTATATGCAAGAAGATGTCTACCAAGACACAGTGCTTTCCGCTGAAGTTGATTAGGTATGAATGATATATTTATTATATTTGGTACTCATCAATCTCCTTTTAAGTAATTTTTTTTATCGAAACTGACACATATGGCTACATCATCTACAACATCCGCGATGTCAGCCCATAAAACCTTGATGAACTAGGTGTTATGTCAGTGCTTCCCTTTGGTCGTGTCGGCTACACTGAAGTGGACGGAAAACACGAACGATTTACGTAGCCGTTTCGACCGACCTTTCATTCAATGCGGTGGTACCAAGCCGGGCGGGTGAAACCATATTATAGCCATGTCTGTTACATTTCATTGTGTTATGTTGCACATGCACGTGTGCTCGGAGCAGCGAAAAGCCAGCAGCGCTACACTACAGCTCTCTCACCGAGAGAGACTTGCGCCGCATGAGCCACTTGGCTTTTTCTCGTAGCTCTCTTGTGTTTTTGTTTTCTTATTATGTACTCGTAAGATATTACTAAACTGGTCGCAGTATTTTTCTTTTTTTGTCGTAAATAATATATAGTAACTAACCTATGTACCTGCCTGCCTATGTTTAAGATATAGATAAAAAATGTGTCAAGATTTCAGAAAATATCAGTTCAATCGCCTTACCCGATAAAATTTTATTCTTATTAGACTTTTGTAGATTTTTACAATCTTCCATTATTTATTAATTTAAAAATGATTATTTTTAAATACTTTATTTGAAATGTGACGCACAAATTATGAATAGGTAGTTGCAGCTTCTGCGATTGGTGTGATCATTTTGTTTTATTAAATAAGTTTGCTATGCATTTAAATTAAGTTGCTTTATTGGACACGCGAATGCTTAGATATCTACATAATATGTGTTTGTTGGTTTTAACTAAGTCTTGTGTTATCGGAAGAAGTTGCCTAAGGCAATAGGTTCGGCCTTGTATGTATTTATTTATTTGTGCACGATCCTTGCAGGAAATGTTTCTTATTCATGCTTTATTTGATAAAACACTAGCTTTAGCCCGCTACTTCGCTCGCATGAAAGTATAATTAAAAAATTCTGAATTACCTAAACAAGAGAATGGCCACCTCCTATTAGATGAAATACCTTTCGATAAAGCATAAAATCAGAAAGGAATAGAATAGCGTGGCGGTACTTTAAATTAACAGTAAACATTTTCCCTCCCTGATTACTAGCGTGATGCGCTTCGAGATATTCAGAAGTGTATTAGTGAAAATTTTATGAAAACAGAAGCAATGATTTTGAACCAACGCGCGCTATGCAGGCCTGCAACCAAATAGCAGGCCCGGACGTTGACTAGACATTAAACGGATTTAACGAAAAATTTTATTGTTTTTGTTTACTTCACATACCTTAAAAAATTTATAAATGGACTTAGAAATGAAAAAAACTTATTCTCGATTTGTTAGATTAGATAGATAAATATAGTTAGATTTATTTTTGTCTACTCCATCCGAGGCTGGGGCCCTAGGTAGCTGCCCATTTCGTCCAGGCAAAATTCCCCCATTCGATATAATACAACAGATGATTTGTTTCGGGTGTTTCGTTAATCGGCGCGTCTCCTAAATTTTTAGTAGATCTATAGTGATATAATGTGACTAATGAAATAAAAACAACAATAACTGATTTTTTTCTATATCTTTGGAAATGACCGAAACTTGGAGGCGTCGTCGTTTCGTCTCGAGAAGTTTAGTCATGGCATAACTAAATATACGAACGATTTGTTATTTATCAAATAATATATCAACTGTCAACTGTGGAAGTTGAACGCGCACAAAAGGGAGCCAAATTGTGTGAAATTTGCGTACATCGCGAAAATTCGGAAAGGTTCTCAAGACGCGCATTTATAAAAAAAAAACATTTGAAAGTGCTCCTTAAACTATCCTAGCAACATCAAACATACACATTTGTTGCAGACCCAAGTATATGGTGGACCGAATCATGCACTACCCGCAGTTTAAAAATCCCAAGAACAGCAAGGAGATGTCTTCCATTATCTGTGTGGTGTTGGACGAGGTGGGGTCTGCCTACACCTGTTTTTCTCTCTCGGAGCCTTCCAAGGACTCCGGCAGTAACTCCATGAAGGTGCGTGCTCTATTCTTGTTTCAACTGGTGGCTGGTTGATATGTATTTGAGGGGCCGGCGGCGTTTGAAGTAAGAAACACCATTTTCTCTGTGGGTTTAGATATGGCAGATACACAAAATACCGCAGGTTGTTCTTTTATATTCAGCGTTTTAATGCTTACTACTGGACATACGCCTCTCCAATCGTCCCACCTTCAGCGGCACGAATCCACTGTTTACCTCCGACGACGTCCCGGATGACGTCGTCGTTCCATTTGGTCTTCCCACACCCCTTTGCCGGCAACGGCCGCCAGTATAGGACACGGTTACTCTAACGGCTTCTCGTGGGCTGGCGCACCATATCGCGTAGTTGACTCGCTGGGCAACTTAAGCTTTGGGCAATGGCTACCGTCAGAGTCCTCGTTTCACAGTCGTCCAGAGGATGCACTGGACATTTTGTGTCTACAGATTTTGGGGCGGATCAGATCCCAGGTCGAATTTTAACTTACTCAAGGAAGTCCAACACAGTAGAATGAGTTAATTTAATTATTGTCTTTCACTCTACTTAGTTCTTAGTATATTCTGAGGATCCACATTAACATTGGGTTCAGATAAGTGGTTTGGGTTCTGCTTTGAATTTTTACAAGCATTTATTTTATTTATCACCAACTCTCAAATTGGTTGGTTTCATATTGGTTAAACATTTCAAACAAAACAAAAAAAAAGAAAAAATAACAAAATTACCAACTAATACAAAATACATTCGAAACAGATCTGGGAGCAGAAGATCCGCGAGGCGAAGTTGTCCTACGACCTGGGCGTCTGGTTCGCCAAGAACCCTTCCCGCGACATCTCCGACTTGGACATGGACAACGCGGAGCCCAGACCGGTCAGTGGAATTTTTAAAGTAACTTGGAATACAATATTGTCAAGTCTTTATTAGTGTAATAGTTAGAGATAGTAATATTTAGAAATGTAATAGTTATAAAAATTGGTCTTCAAAAAATGTAGTCATTTAGGTCCAGTTGCGGGAAGAAGGATTCTCCTCTGATTCCGCTAATCTTAACATTATCTCGTGAAAATGTGTAATCTCTTCTATGTCTGTGAGATAATCCTAAGTTTAATGAAACCATAGATAATAACAACAGCTCTAAATATTCACTCAAAAATATATTTTTATGAAGTCGTTGGTTTCTAAACCAACAGACGTAAAATATTGCATTAATAAAAATATGTTCAACCAAAAGGAACAAATTTTCAGAAATTATGAAATTTTTGACCTCCGACGAAAAAAGAGGGGTGTTATATGTTTAACGTGTGAGTATATGTGTGTATGGGTGTATTTTTGTATGGGCGTATATGTGTCTGGCTGTGGCATCGTAGCTCCCAAACGGATGGACCGATTTGGATGCCGTTTTTTTAAAGAAAGCTGGTTTAATCGGCATGGTTCTTAACTATGTTTGTGATCAAGTCTTAATTATCTTAAAAAGTGGACCGATTTGCATGCAGTTTTTTTTTTAAAGCTTGAAATAACAGTTAAATAAAAAAAAAACACGACAAAGTCAAAAATTATTTCCGTTTACTTACGGAGTGCGGGACCGCTAAGTAAATAGAATATAAAAATGTTGCCAATTGTTTGCGAAACTTTGCCAAGACTTGTGTCAATAATTGGCAAATGAATTATCCATTTTTCGCTTTAAATGATTACCGTAGGTACTTACTTACACCGTGGGTGTCTTTGATGTGTTCACGTTCCAATAAAAAAAGGAAAATACCTTGCTTCTTACCAAATTTCATGATTCTAGGTTAACGGGAAGTACCTACTCTATATAGGTTTAATTTGATTTGCCAGTAGAATAAATGACCGTATCTTGTGATTGTGTTGACTTTTAATTATTGTTGATTTACACCTGCAAGGAACCGTATTTGATATTATTTTCAACTTGATACCTCTACCCGTTCCTGAGAAAAAACGGTCTTGCTTGACAGGCAGACATACAGACGAACAACGAACTGATCCTCTTTCAAGGTACGGAACCCTAAAAATGAATATTAGTTCGTTCTTTCATTCGTCTTCTATGCGTTCGTAAATCCTTATGATGAATTATGATGAAACTTTGGTGGGTTGTTGTGCGCACGCCCGCGAAGGTTTTTGACAAACAAACAAAAACTAAAAACGTGATTGCCATTAATTTAAAAGGGATGCATTTCGTTATGCTTCCTATCATTTATAACTCCATTGTCAATTCAGAACGGCAGCAAACACAATTTGACCTAGCTGTTTCCCGCGATATCGCTCCCGTGAAATTCGTATTCCAAAAGAAGAAATCAACTAACTATGGGCGAGGCCGAAGGCCGAGCTGGGTCCTGAACCCAGCTCGGCCTATCTTCCTACTTTCTTCTTTTTAAATAGGTACAACTTTCACGCGATCGAAGGCGCGGGCAACAGCTAGTAGATAATAAATTAATTGATTAGGGCATAAGGACGAACTCAGACGAGCTGAGCGTGGAGCGCGAGGCGCGCGAGCGTGTGGCTACCATGCTGCACCGCAACATGGGACAATCTACCGAGTACGATTACTCCTTCGCTTCCATCCACACAGACTCATTTGAAGGTATGAGAACTGCGATTTAAAGAAAAACTATTTATATTATATATTGAGAATTTCATATAGTACCCTAACCTTTGTGATACCCTAATCCTGAGATTGTCATAATTGCTTAAGTGTAAATACCTAATACCGCGACCCCGAGAATTTCTGAGGCTGGAGTGAATTGATATTTGTCTCGTGGCACTCTTTGTTGACTTTTTTTTTCTCAATAATAACTTTGACTATATTACTTTGATATAGATTACATACATAATGCAGGGTAAGAATGGTGTGTACATGTAGGTAGTGTGAACTGTTGTCAGGCGACGGATCAGCTATGAGCGGGGGTCACCAGCAACACCGCCACATGATGAAGCGTGCTTCTACCGGAGGCAGTTCTAGGAACTCGCGACTCTCCAGCTTCCAGCAATCTACCAGGTTCCACAAATCTTTACAGCTTCTTAAGTATTTATTTTTGTAATTCCACCTCATCTAGTTTTATATTCTGCTAGCGTTTCCACGCGGTTTCGCTCGCTTAAAATTTGTCACAGTTTAATGCTTGTAATTTCGTAACGCAACGAAATGTCAAAACAATCGCACATTCGATCCTCCGATGTCCAAAAAATGGCAAACACCAATGCTAGGGACTTGCACGATAAAATATGTACCCACGTATAGCATGGAAGTACTAGGCAACGCCAACGTGTCAGAAGCCAGGTGACAGCGAAGACAGGGATATGTGGTACCCGATTTTTTCTGGCCACCATAAACGCTCGCAATTGACAAATGACTGCCGGTAGGTTAGTTTGATTTGTTTGTATTACTCCATGATTTGGTTTTATTACAGCGCGGCATCTCACGACGAACCGGTCAGCGTCGGCAAGTACAGTTTCCGTTGCGGCAGCTCCGTCGAGCATCTCATCGTACCGCAGAACCCGGACGATGGTATGTTTATTCTGAAGACCTTAAGAGGAAACGCGGGCACACTATTGCCCATGTAAAAGTATTCCCCTATTTCCTCCCTAGAATATGGCACTAGAGCATTTATTTTTTAATATGCAGTTTTAACGTATAGTTTAATATACTGTAGGTAAGTACAGATGTGCCACTGGCAGTCGCATGCGCGCACACGTGCGCGCTTATAAAATGAACAAACATGCAAAGATTTCTTCTAAATGTTTATTTTAATTTTCATGAAAAAAAAAAAACATTAAAAATCGGTCCAGTTTTGGAGGAAGAAACAGTGGAATACGAAACCTCGGTTTTGCCCCTTTTTTATTACGTCGCTTTCGCTCAGTGTTTGAGGGGTAGATGGTAGAACGCGACAGCAAAAGCTTCAAATTTCTCACCATTTTGTCTTAAATGTATGCATGAACTACGCAGCAATTAGTATCCAGATCAGGTACCTACTTAAATTATTCAGGATTTTCTTGTCAATAAGCGCAACGATGCAATGGATAATGTTCCGAACTAGGTTACCGAAAAATATTTGATAGGGTGGTATAAATGAGCCTTACTTACTAGCATGTCTGGCACTGCCAATGTGTGCTTATTTTGGCTGCCACAGTGGCAGCCAAAATAAGCAACAGGATCAGTCAGGTTTGATTTTGACAGAACAACTTTCGCCCTTGGCTTCTAATCTCCTCTTGTGACATCTCGAAAAAAGTGGACTTTTTTATTGCGGTCAAGATATTGTCAATTGGTTGAAAACGTATGTCGAGTTTTCCGTAGCGAAAACAGCCGCGCGCGTGTCGCCGAGAACCTCCTCCGCGCCTGTGCGATGTGGGTTTATCTCTCGCGCATGTGTTGAGTAGACCAGGTCCAAGTGAAAGGTAAGGCCACGATCAAGCTATCAAGCGGCGGAACTTCGATCCTCTGATCTCAGAGGGACACCGCTGCGAGACTCCACGACAAGACATTGGACGAAGAAAACTTTTCTATGTGGGAGCGTCGCGAGTAGCGCGACCGTATGGATTCACCAATCCATTGCCTTTTGCTTGGTCCATTTTTGGTAGCAGAGCGTAGTTCAAAGATGGATCAAACTGAAAGCTTCCGGTGCTTCCTTACGCAGCCACAGATTATAACAGTTAGTAAGGCTCATTTATGCGACGACCCTATCAAATATGGTTCGCAACGGAAAACTCTAATCCACGTTTGTGCCAAATATGTGGGTAGGTATGTACCTACATGAAACAATGTTTTACATTTTAATGAATTTATTTAAATTTCTGCCGTCATAACATAATATTAATAGACACATTATGTAGGTACCTACATAATAGCTATGTTGGCCACATTGTGTGTTGGGACCAACGGAAGACCAGCGCTGCAGCGCTCTCATCGCGAGGAAGCTGTAGCACGTAAGCTGAGCTGGCTCTCTTTTCCTCCGAGTTCTATGTTGTTGTTCCTAGTTCTATGTCTGTGTCTGTATCTTATTATGTGAATCCGGAAATAAACTATATTTAATTCAGTCAAATTCTATTATATTTTATTCTACATCAGAAACATTTGTTTTCAGAAACAAGATCAATAACAGTGAATGTCATCACGGAAAGCGAATCAGATACTATTGTGCCGACGAAACCGGTGAGTTATCTTACCTTTCCGCAAGAATCACGCTAGCGGCTAGAACGACGTCTTCCGCAATCACTCAGAATACATTTTGTTTGAAAATATCTATAAAAAATATTCTATGACCTACACATGTAGATTGTTATAGTAACGCTCATTAGTAAAAGCTATCATTAGCTGAGCTAGCTGAGCTTTCATTATTACAATTTTGTGTTTCCCACCACATGATAGTTTAGTTAGTGTTTGAGGAGAATATTATTACGACAAGCACGAACTTGCTGTTATTTGCTTTTTTGTTGTATGGCTGAACTCAAATACAACGCTAGGTAAATCTAGTGAAGCTTTCAATAGATTCTGCATAGACTTTGCTCAGTCCTTATTTTCTCTGACTGTAAAGTGTATTGTTATATGTGTGTTATATTTTTTATCTGAAATGTTTATAATTTTTGTAACAATTCTCTAATATGAGATGATACGACAGCCAAGTATGCCTCCGTACCCGAGCATCCCGACTGCAGCGCGCAGCGCCAGCATGAGTCATCACATGCTGAAGGTGCAGCCGCAATGCGGCGTGATGGCGCTCGTGCACAGCCTCCCAGATCTCACGGTCGACCCCACTCTCAGAGCTCCGGAGACGTGAGCGCCTTCCCACTTACACTTCCACACGAATAATCCACCGCCGACTACTCTTTTTGTTCAACCTATACTTGGTCGACTTCGTCTCCTGCTTGATTCACTGTTACACCATTATTACATATCGTTTATGCCTCATCCATCACATGTCATACTAGTGCTTTCCTTGTGTTCGTTCCGGCTACACTGAACTGAATGGAAAGTCACTCCATACGTTTGGAATCAATACCTTGATGTTCATCTAGTAAAGCGTATAGTTTTACACGTAATCAGGACCGTGACTGTCAACTCAAAATTTGTCAGAGAACCACTTTCCTCGTTCGGAGATATTTTCATTTAGATCAATTTCACTTTTCCTGGTCTACGTGTCATGTGTTGAATGAATGATTGCTCTGCGCTGACGATCAAATAATACGCAGCATCAGCATCAAGACGCCTTCGACAGCGAGTGTGAGCCCGCAGACAGCATCGGACAAGCTCTACCAGTCGCACCAGGAGACGCTGAACCGGAACAGGCTCTCAGCGAGGCCTGTGTCCAGCGGACACTTCCTCAGTCCAGACCACAGGGGCACCAGCTACCCGCCGCCCAGTCCCACAAGGTTAGTATCTCTATTATATATTTATTTACATCATATAAATAAGGTCCACCTATCTATCTAATCCGCGTTTATCTAATCCATATAAAGTAAAAAAAAGTAGTCTAATCTATCTATATATCTAAGGAAGGTGATTCAATTGAAAACGTGAATATGAATGACACACCCATCTCGTGGCTACTTAGCGTCGCAACATAACATTTTGTTGCAGATAATTAAATTAAACACGCGTATATTAGTCAAAAACAACAGAGTTATGATGAGATATGTGGCACAATTAATTATCTATCTAATTATTATTTTTTATTTAAAAATATTTCGGTATTTCGTAAATACTCATTAATAAGATAATTTAAAAATATCCACTACTATCACATATAATATTATACATATTTATTTATATTATTTAGATAAATTTTTCATCCTATAATGTACTCAGAATATGATATGTGAAAATATGTG
The DNA here is from genome assembly GCA_946902875.1 of Nematopogon swammerdamellus. Classification (NCBI taxonomy): domain Eukaryota; kingdom Metazoa; phylum Arthropoda; class Insecta; order Lepidoptera; family Adelidae; genus Nematopogon; species Nematopogon swammerdamellus. The sequence goes on from OX336338.1 coordinate 12,442,201, forward strand.
ACAGGCTCAGCTCAATAACAACTTTCCTACATACATGTGACTTGTGGTACCTACCTGTACTAATGTCTAGCTTCTGTCCTAATTCGTTTCTCAGGAACTTTATTTTGCTCTGTATTCTCTGCTTCCAAGTTCGAGGGTCTAGATAGGTAGGTTTGCCTACATTCCGTATGTTTCTGATTTTCTATAAATGTTAGCTCCTCACCTTTACTTGAATATGTTATATACGGATCTTTTACCAAATTTGACGGCTGAAAGCTTTCTGTATTACCCATTGACTTGTATTACCTATCTATTAATATCCATTCTCAAAGAAATCCAAAATACGAAAATAGTCTTGGCCATAAAGCTTTACCGTGGAATATCAATTCCGTAAAAAGCACATAAGAGGAGCCATCGATTATCCAGTGTACTTTTATCTCGAGGTCCGTGGCAGCCTCATCAATCTATCTAGATAGTTACCTACCTGCAAAAGCTCCCAGAAAATGCCCACCCTTCCCTTCCATTCGCTTGCGTACAATAATCTATTATTTTCACAATTACATTGAAAGGGACTGCGATGTCTATTTTGGCCGAAAGTGCAACTCTCTGATTTTCAAAATTATTTTTATTTAGGTACCTACTTACATTTTATTATGAACCGTGATCATAAAAGCTGACTCCTGAATACGCAATATATTTAGTTTTTTTTTATGAACGTATCAAAATTTCCTATATGCTGCTTAGAAAAAGTGTATCTACGTAACCACAGCATACCTTTACTGAAAAGCGTCTTCTCAGACCTTGCATAAATTTATCGTTCAATCTCGTTCCCCTTCTTTATTCTACTGCAAAGGGCTCGCTATACCCACCTTATATTCAACCGTATTATAACTATGTATATACATAAAGGCGTGTCCCAAGGATGATCACCAGATAAACTGCAAATTATTCATGCGATCAAAATGAGCAACTTTTTCTTCATATATGCTTTCGAATTATGAATAAATATTAAACTTCCACATAGGTATGCGAAGGACAACCTGAGTTTTTCTGGTCATCCTCGAGACACTTCGCATTTCTCGCCTCAATCCGTTGCATCACAATTTTATAATATTTGCCTATTATAAAACTTCAGTTTGAAATCCTAAATTTTAAAAATTTAAGACTCCTTGAGAAGTTTCACATACTTAGAATCGTAAACATTGAGCTAAACATCTCAGCATTCTGTCATATTATTTAAAGTAATTTATTCAGTAGGTTAGGTCGGATTAGTTTGGTTAGGTCAGATTGCATTAGGTTAAAGGGTACCAAATTAAAATAGCAGATCTTCGATAAGACTAAATTATAGGCCTACCTACCTATACTATAACTATTTGGCCTTTAGCCATTCCTTATATAAATATCTAACTAATAAATCATAGATTATTCACTTGTCACTTCCGTAAGTCCCAGTAGTTAACATGAAAAAAAAAAATTTCAGAGCGTCACTTCGTCGAGGGCTCGCTTTCTCGTACTCATTTAAGAACCCACCTCTCGCGAAAATGGGCCACGTGAAAAGCGAGTCACATCAGCCGACGGCGGGTGAGCACGGCGGCGGGGGCGGCGGCGGCGCCGGCGTCGTCGGAGGGAGCGGTAGCGCAAGCGGCGGAAGCGGGGGAGTGGGCGGCGGGAGCGGCGGGGCCGTAGTGGCCGCTCAGCTCAAACAGACGACAGCTTCAGGATACTCGAAGCCTTCCACCTCAGCACTACAACCTACACCGGTTAGTACCTACTCGATAGATAGATACTAGATTTAAGTTGTCGTTATCACATTCTTTAACGAATATCGACGAGTATTTCATTTATATTATTAAATAGAAAAATAAACTATTAATCGATAAAACCAAATTTTTTGCCGATATTATTCGTCAACCTTCTTCGTTGTGACGGAATTGGAGTACTCGTACATTTAATATGCAATCCAACTTCTGTCGGTCTGTTTGTTTTACAAGCTGTTTTCAGTTACATCCACACCTATACCTAACTAACTAACTACAGTAGTATGTGCAATATTGACGATAGTTTATTTTTACTATGTATAACTATACCAGTTTTAATAAACACTTTGCAGGACGACACGGGCGCAGTTAATCCAGTGTTGGTCCGAACTACGAGTGCCGATAAAAAGACATCCAAACAAATGTCATCCAGGTGATAACACTCGTATTCAAATTAGGTACCTACCTTCGTAAGTATTACCACTCATATGTGCACTTTACATGTTCACGTCGACATAAGTCATTCCGATGGGCCACTCTACAACATCATACTGATCCTACTTGAAATAAACGTATGAAGCAAGCTCTCCGTGCCTATGTATTTTCCCCGGTATACTGGCTCCGTTCCTACAAGAGCTCAGTCAAATGGGCACCTGTCAGGCCCGGCGGAATGCATAGTATTCGCAACCCCCACTAACCGAATTTCCATCCATGTTGGCACTTATGAATGCGTGGAACGGTGTGAGTGATGTCATATCTCGCTTCATATAAAAATAATAATCAGGAATTATTATTCTTGTTGCATTATAGCAGTTTCTTCACATCGGGAGGATGGCACGCAAAAACAGAGGGATGACACTCGAGAGGTTGGCGGGGCATGACATTTAGAAGGTACATAAAGGCTTTATTCCTAAGAAACATTCATTTGGGTATTATACTTGCTCATTGTAGGTTTAATTTTAAGTTATTGAAAAACATAATTACAGTGTATGATACAGTACCTACGTTGGGGGGTCTTTTCTTCAAAAGAATAGCCCCACTTCATCTCTCCCCGTGCACGTCGTAAAAGGCGACTAAGGGATGAGGACAAGATGCCGTGCATAAGGGCGACTTGCTAGCCACCTCTCACCTTGGCACCGTCCTTCCACCGAGTCATGTAGCAGGTGGATCTCCGTGTCTTACTTCCTGCTTGATAGTTGTCTAGTCCTAATACTTTGCTAAACATGGTGGTCGGTGTTGTGATGTAATTTACAAAAGTACTTGCAGTACAACACCAACTACTCCGCTTACCTCGAATGTCGGGATACATTGTGTAATAGGTATGCATGAAAAAAAAATCATTCAAAAGATAAAATATTAATAATGTCAACAGGAAATAAGTATTTATAAACTTTAAACAATCTAGTTTAATAAGGGCAGTTCTTCAATTGGGATTACTTTATCGGAGAAAGTATACCCCTGAGGGCTAGGTCTAAGGCTAGGTCTAAGGAGATACGTTCAGGTAAAATGCATACTTTATTAAAGAAAGTATGCCACGAAAGGCGAAGGCGAAGGCTTCACTATACGTGGAACTAGTAGGTAGTTACAAATTTCCAGTCGATTATCGATATTTCATCAGACCAAGAACATTTTGAGTAATCTACGAAAACACATTTTACCCCTGTCACTGTCACCCTCTCTCCCCATCATCTTCAATGCGCACATACCTTTGTAGTTACGTCTAAAAATCAAGATCTAACTGAACAAACGCTAATGCTGATGATTTACAAGATCATCCCTTAATTTTTCGTACGTACACCATTTAGGGGTGCGTTAGGCTAATTAGTTGAAAAATTATTTTGAAGCGAAGCCTTTTAACGCTCGTTTGCGATGGGGACCTAATTCATAAAAAGTGAAACGTCACGAAAGTAAGAACGAAAGTTGCAACGCTCCTCATCGAGCATTGGCTGGTGGTGGATCACGATGTAGGAAAGGATACTCTCATTTTGTCTAATTATTAATCTTTTGAAGTCGAACCATCGTATAAGTTGAAAGAAATATCTCATAGATGGCGCTTTAATACAAAGCTTAAGAAGCTTCGCTTCTGTCGGGTGTCCCACGACATTTCACCTTTTTTTGCATAAATGCAATTATTTTGGTTTTAGCTGAGCTGGTTTTAGCAAACAAAAAATCAATCTAAATAGCGGAGTCCTGGGCTCAGCTATAAAAATTAAAAAAATAAAATTACTCTTTAGTTTTAGTTAGGTACCATTATTCTTAAATAAAAGCTTCGCTTTCACTATGGAAGCTATTTATTATTTTCTCTAATTGCCTAAGTTTGCAATCATCCCGACAAATCTAGGGAAGCAGAGTAATGGTATTGTGCAATTGTTAATTTACACAATTTGCTTGCTAAGCTTATAGGCACCTATTCAATTACAATAAAAACAACTTTTTTAAATTATTTTCAGAAGCCGCAAGGACAGCGAATCGGTCAGCCCGTCACGAAAAGAGAACGAGTGACTGTAAGCTTCAGCGGCAGTATCGTTGAACGGCCAAGTTATTTTCTGTCAATTTCTCCAATGACAATTGCCTGTAGGGTTTTGGGGTACAACTTAAGGCCGTAAGGTTAGAATTTGATGTGTTTAAGGGTAGGAAGTTCTTCCATTTCGTATCGGATGAAATATTTTGCCTTCTGTAGCCTACCCGCGTCTAGGTGTACCATACCACTGACGCAATGGAGGCGCGCACGCTGTCACGTCCCTTTTGGTTTGATATATTTCTATATTCTGTGAATTAACAGTAGAAAAAACCGGGACCATCATGGTTTAATAGGAATAAATAAACCAAAATTAATTCCCATTAATTTTATCTAATTTTACCTTACCCTAATTTTTATTTTATTTGATTTTTCATATTCGAAAGATTGACATAATAAAAATAAATCCTCATCAGTTATTCGGATAAGACATAGTGTGTAGGTATATTACAACATGTAGTAGACTAATAGATAGCGACTAGTTTGGCTAGCTACATCTTGAACACAATAACCTTGAGCGAATGCATGGAAAAATCATACGTATATCTATAGACAAATGAAACATTATTGAAAAAGTCATATTTTAATTACTTATTAAGATATAGAGGAAAATCTGAAAAAATTAATCACACACATTTTTCATTGTGATTTCTCTAAAGTCAGACTCTCCCTATAATTTTCCTTTAATATTTTCTTTATAAGCAAGATTTTTTTTCTGCACTTCATAAATAACTACTTATCTAAAATGTTCGTAGCTAAGGGGAGTCAAGGCCATTAGGGGTCAAGGTAAAGTTAGGTAACCTAGTCGCGATACACGTTATATTTTCGATAAACAATATCTTATCCTATTAACAAGAGGATATAACCTCCTTAGGTCGGATCTTGAACGTTCTATCTTATTCTAGTTACATATCTTTAATTATCTTTCTCGAATGGAACCTTAAATGCACGTAAATTTATTGGCTTAGCGAGAAATTATCCTCAACGCCCATAAGAACATCTTGAAAGAATAATAAAGTAGCTACCGAATAATCAAGGGTTCAATTCGATTTTGGTTTATCTTAAAATGTTATTTATGAACATTTTAAAATGTATAGGACCCCGTCACAAAATGCTGAAAAGGGACCATTATGGGATCAATCTGTCGTATCGGTCTGTCGGTCACACGTGGATGAAGTAAAATATAATAACCATATTTTGATGGGGTACCTATAAGATAAAACTTCAGAAAAAATTTCAAATTTTTTGAATGTTTTAACAATAAAAATGTATTAATATATAATATATGAATTCTAAATATATAAAATGTGTATAAATATGTGCATATCACTTTCAAAATTATGTATCTTGGAATGTGATACGTACCTAGATAAAAAAAATTGTATTCGGAAAAAAATACAATTAAAAGTTCATAAAATGACATGTCCTCTTAACATAATTAAGGTACTCGTAGGTACGGTTCGATAATATAATTTTTAGAATACACAGGTGGGTTTTTACGATGAGATTTTTATGAGAGATAAGATTCAGAATAATGCCCTTTGGAACATATCATAAGATAAACATTTCTTTTAAAATGTGACCAACTCTTTACATAAATACATACATACATAACGTTATGCCTGTTTTCCAGTGGGGTAGGCAGAGATAAAGGATTCCCAACCTATTACTGCAATTTTAAAATTATAGTCAAGAAACCAAAAATCAATGCAAGAAACTAAATAAAAGTGCTACGAAAATTTATATTTCTATCGGTTAGCATCCCTCTCTTAGACCTCATCTCGAAACTCACCTGTACATATTGTATAATATTATTAAGGCGACGACGGAACACTTGGAATAACTATTCTTCACACTAGCCCGTTTTTATTGTGAGCAAATTCTACGTAAAATAGTTACTTACAGTTCTAAATTTGTTTTAATGAATGACCCCCCCTCTCACGAACCAATTTCTCACTACAGGTTAGATTAATGTACTTAACTATTACCTGCTGCCTACATAGTGATCCTTTCGTTGCAATAACTTTGAGTACCTGGGTATAAGTGCTACCTACTCGTACATCTCTTTATATTATGTAAATGTAAATTTGTATAAAATAATTTCTTTCTGGGATGTAAATAGTGATGGAAAGGAAAGTTAACAAAGGATATTAAGTACGTTATTGAAGTTTTTTGGAAGTTAATATTTGTTTATTTAAAATGGAACAACCTTCAATAATCAATAATCACTTAAAGTTAAGTGTGTTGATTAAATGCACTTGGCATTCACGATAGACTTGGCAGCTACATAGAAATTAATAGTAAAATTGCATTGTGGCAAACTAGGTAGGTAATAATAAGATTAATGATGTAGGTAAAGACAAAAAGGTAGGTGCAACGTAAATCATATTATATATATAAACTAAAGTAACAATATATACCTAATTGTTTTGTTTTACATAGAACAATTCGTACAATGCGATTTCAGTTGACAAAATGTATTAATATGTGCGATTACTAAACAAAAATAATTTACCTACTCTTAAATTATAAAACCAAATAAATTTTACCAAAGATATGTGATTGCCTACCCAATGTTAAACTAATATATAAAAAAAAATAATGATATAAAAATATAATATAATATAAAAAAATGCATTAAAAATTAGTTTTACTGCGCATGCATTTTACTTTACCTTATTATCATGTATGTACATGCTTTAATTCATTTAAAATAACATATTTGTACCTACCTATTTATTTTAGTGTTTTACTTACAGATAGATAGGTACCTATAACATTTTTATTATCCTGTATGGGTAGCTGAGTCAGAGGGGCCAGAGTACATGATTCGACAATCCAATTGCGGCCATCTTTCGCCCTATACGCACTAAATAATTATTGTGGTACCAACCCAGTCGGCTACAATTTGAGACTTCCACCTAAATACCTAAAGGGTAAGGAATTGAACCGATACCGAACGGTGATGCAGCTTGTATGCACGCAAGCATATGCATTTTTCAATCTGGAAAAATATCATCGGTACACGTGTGGACATGAGGTTTATACATTACAGCCTAAACTGGATGGCCATGCTTTATTTTTATTTTATTTGCAAATGCTTATCAAATTTATCTTATACTTGTACTGAAATTGTCCGATTATAAGTACCTACTATTCGTGTTTTCCTGAATAAATCTAAAATATATAATTCAATTTATATCGTATAACGTAATGGAAATTAATAAGGATAAGTAGAATGTGTATTTTATGTCTATGTTCGTATATATATTAAGGTATGTAGATATATAGGTATGTATATAGGTAGGAAAGGCGAAACTGCCCAAAAGACGAAGACGTAGATACGTTTTAATACGAGCTGTATGATTAGAGATTGCAAAATTATTTGTACATAATATTAAAATAAGTACTTACTTTAAATGCGCAAATTGTACATTAGCGCACTGAATAATAGGTTTCAGTTACGACGAAATAGATTGTTTCATATTAATTATATTGAGAACGTTTCCTATGTACTCGAGTACTCGAGATGTACATAATCAATCACACATGTATATTACATAATTGTAATTTTGTATTAAGGGTTAGAAGGAACGTTATGTGATTGATGTCCCATATAATACGATATCTGTCGCATAATACTATTGGTAAAGTAAATTCAAATAGCGGCCCTTTCGCAGCGCCGCCGCACGATGCCGCGAAGAAATAAAACCGCCGCCGCCCCGCCGCGCCGTCCCCCTCGTCCGTTTTTATTAGGGTTCCGTAGTCAACAAGGAACCCTTATAGTTTCGCCATGTCCGTCCAGCTGTCTGTCTGTCTGTCCGCGGCTTAGCTCAGAGACCCTTAGTACTAGAAAGTTGTAAGTTGATATGGGTATACATATTAATAACGCCGACAAAGTGGTAAAATAAAAATTTTGAAATAATTTTTTTTAGGGTACCTCCCCTACACGAAAAGTGGGCATGATTTTTTTTTCACGTCTACCCCGTCGTGTGGGATCATACAGGATGTTGTTGGATAGTTCTTTGAAAAATATTGCGGGTTTGTGAAAGGCATTTTTCGATTTAGGGATCCGTTTGCGAATTATTAAGCTTTTAAGTGCTAATTTTTGTTAGAGTCAAGTATCCCTACCCCCTGCCAGCTAAACGGTTGTTATTAGATATGTGAAAAAATTCACAGCAGTAGTATATATATCGAAATTAAAAGGAAAACTATCAAAGCTAAGTAGGCTGTACAGGTTGACGAGTAATAGTCGAACAACTTATAAAATGTACGGACGACAGCCATCATTTCACTGTTGAAGAACTTTTTCAAATTAACATTCATTTCTTTCCCCTATTATACAAATAATCAAATAATTTATTTAGATAGGGTTCCGCAACTACGGAACCCTACACTGCGCGTGGCCCGACACGCACTTGGCAGGTTTTTATTTATTTGTTATTTTACTTTAGTGTCACACTCGCACGTATATATCTCTCGTATCACGCCATCTCTCAGTGACCGTTCATACTTTGTTGTTAAAATGTTTGTATAATTCGGTAGATGGCGCTCTTCTGTAAATTATTGTACTTGCATGCCTTTTTTACGTTTTATTCTTTTTTATTATTATTTTAGGATATCCGCTACCGGTGTGGCGGTACAGTGCGCAACGGCGACGCACGCACGACGATCAAAGTCGATGAAAGGGCTGCGTGACGTTCGCCCCGCAGACCGGCGGATACGTAGCTCTCCGAGATGCTGGTGGTGGGTGGTGGCCTACCACCTATCACTCGTAGCTTGCCTCTCGTCGTCTCAGTGAGCTCCGTAGCCACGGCCTGCACACGCCGCGCCGGCGCGCTTGGAGGCCTGCCTCCCTCCCGCCACCGGCGGAAATTTACCGTTTTTATTTAGATTTTGTATTAATTTTGTCTATTTTTATAAGTTTTTGTATAATAAATATATAAAATTAATATACTAAATGTATGGTAAAAATGTGAAAATAAAGTATATAATATAAAATACATATATAATAAAATATTATATTATACCTAATACTCTGTTAAAATTTCAACAGGCTACCTATTACGGTTCCAAAGATACAGCGATCAAACTTCATCGGACAGACGGACAGACAGACGTTGTAGGCTTAGCAATAGCATTCAGTACGGGGGTACAGAAACTAAAAATGTGTCACGAGCCTGGAGAACTGATGCGTTGAAGGGGAAACACGAAATTAAATGAAATTAAATGAAATGAAAATAAAATGAAATGATTTATTAATGTGTTAACAAATGTCCTCAACTTTAATTAATAGGGGTCGTAAAACCTAAGTTCAAAATAAAAAATGATAATTTAACAGGTCGAATATGAAACATTGGTGTATTCTTGATGGTCTTTCAATGTCTAGACTACTAGTATAAAAATAAATACATTTTAATAAAAAGAAAATGTGTAGGTACCTATATTTTGCTCTATCCGAAACATTTTCCAGAACGTAAAGCTCAATAAATAAAACCAAAATTATAAAGTCCTCCATTTTACCCGTACGGCATGACAACTAAACATAAGTAGCATTCTTATGAGAAAAGATCCCACGTTTTACGAGCCGAACGGTGGCGGCGCGCGGGGCACGAAACAATCGACAGTACTTAGCTAGGCCATTCCCTTGCACGCTTGGGCATGCGTGCGTGGCCAGGCGTGCAAGACGGAATGGCTACGGAACCCTCGGCTTGCGTGTGATTCATTCATTTCAGATTCAGACATTCCTACTTGTTATTTTTTTACCTTTGGGTTTGAGGGCTTTGAAATCTAGAGAGCGGAAATGACATTCAACCCCTGGCGTAGTTAACCCTCTGAGCAAATTTCCAACTTTTTTTGAAAAGCAGCTGAGCAAACTTCTTAAGGTACGCGCGCGCAACTTTCTCCGCACTTCTCAATTATTAAATCATAACTTTAATATTTACTTCGGGACCCATATAAATTTGCACCTCATTACAATCTAGATAAAATTATCGTTCATATGATATAGGTGTGAATTAATTAGATTTCAATTGGTATTAATAAAAAATTGGTAAGTTTAGAGATCAAATTTTATGGGTGTACGAAGGAAAGAACGAAGATACCTTGAAAAGTAAAGCGATAACATATCTTTTTTTATTTTAGAATATAACTATAATACATTTCTAATAGAACAGCATCAAATTTTGTTAACATCTTCTTGAAAAAATGTTCACCAGAACCCACTTACCGCGCACACAGAACGGTTCGAAATTCCAGCGAGAATGCAAATATTTGTTTCATTGACCACGCATATGACACCATCGCTGCGAACCTTTTTTGTTGCGTTCTTTCATTACCAAAGACATTAAACTCACCCTCTCTTTGTTCATTACTCAAATATTCATTAGAGGAACAGAGATAACCCTAAGTTCAAAGCTGACAGAGTAAAAAATAAAAAACCAACTCCGGACGTCAAGTCGATTAATAGATCGCTGTTGCTCAGCGGTAAATTTTGGCTGGTCAGTTGAGTGTATCGGGATTGCTCAGGGGGTTAACCATTTTTTATTTGACACTTTTCCACTCTTATTGGCCTCTTTGATCCGGCACCGAAGCAATTTTCTCCTGAAATCTCTACAGTAAAATATAATATTCACTCATATTAAAAATGCTTGTAGACTTGTAGTAAGTAATATCTAATATTACCTAACTCGTTTATGGACCCTATTATCAGGGGGAAATCTAAATCTAACAGGAAATCAAAATGTAAATATTTACCCTTACCTGTGAATAGTTAATATATAGCTGAAGATATAAGCCGATATGTATATATCGTGAGGCTAAAGCGGTGAGTGACTAAAATGAGAGAAATATTCTTGTTATTAAAATTATAAAATAAATTTATATTATATATTACCTATGTTATATAAAAGTTATAGGCTATTACCTATGTTTATAAGAACGGTTATTTCTCGCGAAATTATGTTAAAATTATCTTAAATATTTGTGAACGTTTCCAAGCTGTTTAACAGATTATTTGAATTGTGTGATTTCAAGTCTGAACGTGGTCTGAACACCTGGATCAGCGGATTGGTTTGACTTTTGTTAACTGAGCATATGTAAAAATGTATTTTAATTTATTATAACACGATTTTAATTCATTAATATGTAGGTAGTATAATAGCGTAGACAATAACTAACAAAAGGGAATAACTGCCAAGACTGAATCAATCTTCAATCTACGCTGTCGCCAATAAAACATTCCATACTTACCCATAGTAGGTATATAGATATATGTTTAATATGTTTTTTCTACATTAGGGCTTTCAATCTATTCTGCCCTACTGAATTGTTTGTGGAACATGACATGGTTGACTACCATAACCTACTAGGCTGCTACACCCGTAATGCCGATCCTACACCTTGGTGAACTAAGTGCCATGTCAGTGCGTCTCCTTGGCCGTGCCGTACGTAAGTACTGTTATAATGTGATCGGTCAGTGAAAAAATTCATTTTTAATATTAATTCATAAACTTATATATATGTGACTGCCCCTCTTTTTTCGTCGCGGGTTAAAAATAATTTGGTTTAACCTGCATACATAACTTCTGATGTTACGTTAAAAAAAATGTGCTCAAAGGTACGTGGAAATAATGGAGGTAGAAAGCGCCCCCGCGCGCTAGCGTGCACGCCTAGCTCGATGGCGGCGGGGCGGGAACAAATAAATGAAATGAAAATGAAACGAAAATGATGATAAGGAGATAATAATATCTACGTGATAATACCTATGTATGTAAACTGTAAAGTGGCAGTCGGTGTCAATGATTTTGGTGCTCATGAACAAGATGGAAAGTATTGTAATCAATATTTGGCAACACAATGTACGTAATCGTATGTAAGAAAATTTCATTTCGGGCTATTTCCTGTACTAGTAAAATGTAAAAAATAAAAGTGGGCTAGCCGCAAGAATAAAGAAAAATCATACGAATAATGAAATAAATAGTAATGAGCGAATACGGTAGGTTTATAAATACCTACCTACCTACTGTAAGGTTATATATTTTATTCATAGACACTTTTAACAGCGTATATAGTAGGACTATACTTAGATATGTACTGTGTCTTCGATGTACATTGTATTAAATGTATTAAAATTTTGGTGTCGTTTGCTTTTAGCGTAAAGTTGTGAGGTACCGTAGTTTAAAATTGTATATAAACTGGAAGAAAAAAAATATACATTTGCATGCAGAAAATAGACAAAACAAAATATACCAAACAAATGATGTACCTACCTACATATTTCTGAAATGGAGTGCACACATGGGCGCCGGGACGAGGGTACAATGGGGTGCCTTTGCATTCCCTAACATGAATGATCCATTCATTATAGTTTACAATATTTCATGGAAAAATTTTCCACAATGATTTTTTTTTCTGTGATAGTAGTTGCACAGGCGATTAATTGTTTTAGATAGGTAATGCTCGCGCAGGGAAGAGGTTAATAGTATATAGTGTAGATGCAGATGAAGTATGAACCTCCCTGAAAGTAATCCTACCGGCGGCGCGGCGGCGGCGGCTGCGCCCATTAGTGCACGCACAAACAGCGATGCGAACAGGTATGTACACAGAAATCAGAAATATTTCTGATTTCTGTGGATATGTAATTAATTACGTATACTTAAGAGGATTCATAATGGCAAAACAAAAATGCAATTTCGGCGTACTGAGCAATCGAGCGCAGTGTATATGGTGTTTTAGTTTAAACATTATTAGGATTTGTTTTTTTTTTTCAAATAATGCTGCTTTATGTGTCTAGAAAATTAAATTTCCTATACAATGACGTAAATTTTATTCCCAAATAATTATCCAGTATGGAGCTAGCTCGACATAAGAAATTAAAATAGAGTCGCATTCAGAAATTTTTTTCACCATGAAAAAATACTTTAAATTTAAAAAGCCTGCTTCAGTGTTTAGTACATATTATTATCTAGTTAAAAAAAAAATCATATTATGTACTTCATAGAACTAAATCCTCTTAATTCAAACTTGTAGTGCAGTGTGCAGAGATATAGGTACGTAGGTAAGTAAGTAACGTTCCGTGTTCCCCACGGAACGCTACGCACCGCACTCTGCACAAGAGAAGGCAAAATTTAATATATACCTACCTATCCGACAACTGTAAAAATTATTCGTACCAAAGGAAAGCCAAATTATAATCAAGAAAAAAAATTCTACTAAACTACTCGTATTGTAGATAATGATTGCTAGTTGTTTTTTATAAGTAAGCGCGACATGTGGTTCCGATCCACCCATAAGGATTCTAGCGACGCCCATGCACATTCGGTCGCATGCGGAGCGGAGGTTGTGAATGCCATGCCGGCCTGATAGGTGCCCATTCACGCCTGTTGAAAGACCCGATACTGTACTCGGGGGGAAATACGTGGGCAGGGAGAGCGGTCCAGAGTTTACCGGATCTGTGGAGGAAGGATCTGCAGAACCGATTGGTACGCATCCGCGGCAAGTCTAGCGTATAGGGATGCAATACCTGTCCCGTGCGCGTTGTGCGGAGCTGGAAAGGGGACGCCGGGAACAGCTCCTCCGAGTACCCCCCGTGGAATAAGCGATAGAACACACTTAGGGCGCCGACATCCCTACGAAGTTGCAGTTGTGGTTAACACCTCAGAATCCCAAACAGAATCCCTCACAGCACACGACAAGCGAGGTAGTACATACCAAGTAGGTTGGTGAGAGGTCTCAATAAATTGGCGAATGAGCAAGGCGAATTTTAAATGTTTTTCTTTTGCTGGTTGGACTGATCAATTGTCAGGAATGGGAGCGGGTATTTAATTTAGATTTATTTTATAAAAGAAACACATTTGTATTTACAGGAATGTATTCTAATATCGTCACTTAATAAGTAGATACAGATACAATTTAGACAGTTAGGTATAGGTAAATACATAGCTTCGAATTACAGTAAAAAACAGACACGGAAGTTTTTGTCTCATAGTACCTACATATATACATATAGTAGGTACTTACATAGAATTATATTTTTCCCAATATTATCTCAGAAATGTCACAATGCAGTTTTGTAAGTAGGTAGGTACATAGGTAGTGTGGCAGTGTATGGTAATGTTTACGAATGAGTATGTTTCGATTCGATAAAACTAACTACATACACCTAAGTATTTCATTCCTCGGTTCATTCATCCTTTGAACGCCGAGCTACATAGGTAGGTGGCCACTGCAAGTAACTTGAGAAGACGAAGACGTTTTGCTAAAATTTTCGTCAAACTTTATTATATCCTACAACACCAAATAAAAGTTAATAAAGGAAAGGTTATGGTGTCTCCTTTCACGCTTCGGTAAGCTGAATCACCGTTTAGCATGACGTCTACAGTTAAGTTACAAATTTAAAAAAAAAACCCGATTCGTCAACCACCCAAAGTCAAAAATAATTAATTTATAATAATGGGCACCTGTCAGGCCGACATGGCATTCGCAACCCCCGCATGCGACCGAATGTCCATGGGTGTTGCTCGGCGCCAAATGTCGCGCTTAGTATATAAAAAAAAATTTTGTTACTAAAAGTCCACGCCTTTTACCGCTAAGTAAATAAAATAAACTGAAAATTCAAAATTTAAATACCGCCGACACATCAACAACCCTTAAAAAGTTGGAAATAATATCAGCTTAGTTAACTAAAGGTATCGGGGGACAGAGTTTAATTTTTTTTATTAGCCCTCGACGCCTTTACTTAACTAAGCGGACATTTTTGTCTAATTTTTAAGAGTTGTTGTTATGTCGGGGGTTTTTTAAATGTGTGATTAAACTTTTATTTCAAGCTTTTTAAGAGACTTAATTTGAACTTGTAATAATTTTGTTAGGTTAGGTTAGGGTACAAGTACATAGGTAAATTAGTTCTGTAATCATTTCCGTTCAATCATTTACTTAAAGGCGACGAGTAAAAATATAATAAATTTCCATTTTATAGCAGAGATCCGTTCACCAATTAGTGTCGATGATCTTCGAATCAGCTGACCTGATCTTCATCAAACATAGCTAAAAACAATCCCGCTCTAACAAGCTTTATAACAAAAAACCGCATATAAATCGGCCCATCCGTTTGGGAGCTACGATGCCACAGAAAGACGGACTTATAACAACTCTCCTTTTGCTTCGGGCGTTTAAAATGCACTGAACATTTCTGTAAGATATCTAATCTAATAAATTTAAGGAAACACTAGCGAAAGACACGAAAAATAGCAAGCTTGACCATTTTTAGGGTTCCGTATCCGTCGTACGGGACCCTATTACTAAGCCTAAGCCGTCTGTCTGTCTGTCTGTCCGTCCGCCTGTCCGAGGGCTGTATCTCTTGAACCGTAATAGGTATTAGACCGTTATGGCCGATATAACAACAAATAATAAAAATAAGAAAAAGTAAAACATTCACGGGGGTCCCCATACAAGAAACTAATAAGTGTATGCGCGCCATCTACCGAAAACAGTATGAAACATTTTAAGTAATCACGAATTTGAACTAATATGAAGAATTTCATAAAACACACCATAGATGGCGTGAGCGGCGCTGGCTGACCATGACATGGCGATACGAAACCCTCGGTGCGCGAGTTCGACTCGAACTTGGCCGGTTTTTTCAATCTTCAACCGGTACGCTGGGACTGGGCTATAGATATTATAACCTATGGGCTCGGCTAATCTCGAAATGTCAACTGTTGAGCAATATGAGCAATAATAATCGATTCGATTATTTAGCTTATCGACATCGAGTATACAACACTATATTCCGTGCGCATCCCTGTCTTCAGTGGGAGCCACATTGCCGATCGAGATGCACCAAGAGAGTGTGATCAAGTTTCCAAGCCAAGACGGCACCGACTTGCCAATACTGAAATAGACTAGACTAGATTGAGAATTGCTGAACTAATTTGCAGGTCAGTTGGTAGATAGGCATAATGTTGTACAATTACTAGCAATCTCTTTATTGTATATGGCAAACCAGATGAATGAAAATAACCACCTAATTTTAGTAGTGAGATAGGTTACATTTATATATTTTTTTTTCAGTAGATACCTAACTACTGATAATGATAATATAGACGTTTAGATCATTATAGGTATTATATAGATGATAGTAGGTGTAGGTACGTCGGGACTGTCTTAATTTTCAAAATTGGCAGTGATTTTTTTTTACATTTATACTGAATTGATTATTGTATGGGTTTATAATAGGTATGTATTAGGGAGGATCAAGATCGAAAACGCTCACTGACCGATAAAACCCGACTGACAGTAACTGAATAAAATCTTATGGAAACGTAATCAGGCTTGAGTTGAATTCATTCGTTTTATCGTAGTAATACCGTTTTCAAAAAGTTTTCAATACTTACGGTGTAGCATCCACGATGCGTTGTTGTTTTCTTTGCTAATAGCAAATCAATCATGTCTTCATGTTCGTACGTAGCCAAAGTATATCTGCCTCAAAGCGTGTTTAGCCATTTTAAAAAAGGAACAAGGTTATTTTCGCATTGTGGTCGGCGTGGAAGAGTCTAGTAGTGAGACTAGAAAAACCCTAGTCTCACTACAATGTCTGTCTGTCGGAGCCGTTTACCTCCCAAATAATTTAGGTGTAATTATTACACAAGCTAAAATAAGCTAACAGGTTACATGCTGTTAACTTAATATACAACGTCGTGCATATGCTGTAGTTAAATGACAAATAAAGAAATAAGAACTGCTCTTACAGGGTTTCAGAGTTATACTTAGAATTTGCCCGCGCAACGTTTTGGATAGGTATTATGTATAACGTGTACTTACAATTTATATATGTCAAATTGACTTAATTCAATATCTAAATTTTTTGTTTAAAATTAAAAAAAAGTACATATTGAAATAAAAAAAAGATTGCGCTAATGTTTTCTTCTTAACTAAACCCAAGGTGAGCGAGTAAAAAACGAACTTAGCCCATTTTTAGTAAGCGTTTTCGATCCTTCAGCTGAGTAACGTGGTAACAAGGTACATATACACAGGTCTACTATAGTTTCTACCTCATTTACATTTGTTGTGAATTTACAGAAATTCACAACAAAAATTGTGATTTTAGAGTATCCACTAGAAAGCATGCCCTGTTGGAAACGTTTGCTCAGTGGAATGCTATTATTAAGTAGGCATATCGTTAAATATCTACGCTAATTCGTAGATTTATAGAATAATGCAAGAAACTATTTGTGGGCTTGAAGTGGATTATATGAAAGGCAGGTATGTAGTTTCTTATAATTAGTGATAATTCTAATTAAATAATGGACGTTAATAAAAATTATAAACATAAGCAAAATTTTTATTCCTACCTACACGAATTCTGAAACATCGAATTTATTTAAACGGGAACATTTAATGGAATATGACACCGAAATACACATAGAAAAATTTTTTGATTTTAAATTTTAAGTAGGTATCTAGGTACATTTATTAATTTATACCCTGGTTATGTATCAATCATAGTAATTAACGTATCAATACTCTTATCTATCCTCCACTCCTTACCTTCCCCGTACTTATGCGTTATACCGTTTTCTTTATGCGTGCCAGCACACTCGCTTTTTTAAATAAGGTAATGCAATTATGACAACATTTTTATATACATAATAGGTATAATAAAGTCTATAATTAAAAGAAGTGAAAAATTAAAGTTTAAGCTATTTTCGATATTTTTTATTGAGCTAAGTAAAAAGTGACCTTTTATGCCCCAAGAAACAATTCAGTCGTCAATAGTTCCTCGTAGTCAGAATATCTTTCCATTCTCTATCTATTTATAAATTTGGCATCCGAAATTGTAAAATTAAATATAATGAATTTATTATATTTTTACATTATAAGAAAATATACATATCACTTTTTAAAATTAAATATATTGACTCAAACGATGACACTATCTACATACACAGCCGCCGAATGCAAGGTTTATCGTTTACCGTTCAGGTAAACGATAAATTACAGTTCGGCCTTCGCCTCGACCTTAGTTACTTTCATCGAGAAAGAATCGTTTAGGTATGTGACCGCAGCTCCGCCTTCGGCTACGCCTTTAGTTACCTAGTCGCTTTCTTCGAGAAGGTTTATCGTTTCCCTGGACCTAGCTCGGCCTTCGGCCTCGCCCTAATTACTTACTTTATTCTTTTGAAATACGAATTTCACGCGGGCGAAGCCGCGGGTAACAGCTATTATAATTCAAATTGAATTTGCTGCCAGTTCTCAATTTACAATGAAGTCACCATAGAAATAATATATTACCTATATTTTTTTATGGATACGCAAGACAGTTGTCGCCGTTAGCGTGGATTGTTGTGCCCCTGGCCGTTTAATTGTTGCTGTTGTTTATCATAAACATTTACGTATAATATATTGATTCAGGAATGTAAATGAACTTTAATGCATGCTTGACTAGCACAAGGTATATCATGTTGGCACAATTAACATGGGTGTAGTCTTGAACAGTCCTGGATTTCCCATTAGGCCGTATAGGCCGCTGCCTAGGGGCGGTAATCTTCAGGGGGCGGCAGATTTCAGAAGGCGCTAAAGAATATTACAAGTAACACTTGCGTATTGGTATGTTTGTGTAAACCGTCAAGTTCGTGCGCGAGGTCGTGCGTGCGGACAGAAAAAAAAATACTCTACTCAACCAAGTCACTTGTGGATAGAGTTTTCGATCTATTATAAATGCTAAATATCATTTGGGTAAAGGTTTTAAGCCCCCATTGCGACTTAGTAGTACTCCTATCCCATGTTATTTGTGTTTTGCGTGGGGCAGGGCTATTCGTAGGTACGACAAACAGAGATTATTAACTAAGAACTGGGAGTGTCCTATTTGATTTCCTACGAATACGAATAGACCTACTAGGTGGGACAGTGCTATTCGCATGTATGAGGTAATCGTAGGTACGAACTGCACTATGCGAGTTGGATTAAAAAAAAACCTAATGTTGAGGCGGCGCATGTCGTTTTTGTTACGTTTCGTTGAAAACTCCCATAGTGCAGTTTGCATACCTGCATGCAGGTTTACCTACGAATAGACATACCAGATCGAACAGGGCTATTCGTAAGTATACCTACGAATAGACATTCCCGATCGGACAGGGCTATTCGTAGGTATACCTGCATGCAGGTATACCTACGAATAGACACTTCCTTTTGCGTGGGCGACGAAAGTCAAATGGCCTATAACTATGAACAGTGCAAGTCCGGCACTGGTCTTGAATGGACAACAGCAACAGCTTTCTGAAAATATGAAAAACCACGTACCAAGCAAGGCTCAATTAATTATGAGATTTTTTTACATTTCCTTGCGTACAAGTAAGTAAATATTTGTATGGGGAAAAAATGCAAAGCCTGTAGCTGGTGGGGGTACTAAAATTGCCATGCAAATATTTACTTGAGAATGTTACTTGCACGAAACGTAAAAAAAAAATTTCATAATCGAGCCTCAAATTACGTGCCTACATAGCGTGCATTGCAACATGAAAATGTGAAGCTCTGAGGGGGTTTCCAAAAGGCGTGCCAATAAATTAGACAACAATCCTTTTCCTCGCTGAGCGTGGTTAGGGTGTCCACAGGGTACCTAAGGAAGACGCGTAAGGGCGGTCGATCTGTTTTGAAATTATTAACATTTCTGTAACACACGCTATGTCATATAGGGACTGAGTGGTATGGTCTAAAGTTTTCGAAATTTTCCGTTCCTTTCAATGTTCTCGTCAAAAATGTCTTCTTCGGACATAGTATTTCAGAATTTTCAGCATTTTTGACGTGATAACGTCTAATAAATTGATGAACACCGGCTGCACACACGAAAAAGTGTCACGTTGTGTCACGTTCCATCTGAGCCTGTGCGTGCAAGTAACAAGCGATAGAGAGGCACAATCGGCCCAAGCGGCAGTGTTGCCAAACGTACGGTAATTGCCGTATCGTACGGTAATCGAGGCTAGAAATCGACAAATGTACGGCGTACGGCAGCGATAGGGGTGCCGTACGAAAAAATACGGTAATTCTTATAGCTGTGTTTCTTTATGACGTTATCACGTAAAACTATCGTCCGTAAACCGACTTTACAGACAACCAATTTTTTTAAATTAGTAGGTACGTTAGCAGCTTTCATCCGACATTCATATTGCCTACTTTCACCCTAATTATTATTTTGCCATTTCATGTATAATTTAAATGTTGACTCTTCAGAAGTCTAACCTTTTCTCAAAATGTATTACTTTTGAGCAAAATGTTGTGCATTGTTTTTTTTTCACAAATTTTTAACCAAGCGCTTGTAGAAAAAAGTTCGCCGACGAAACTGCAGTTTTTGTCAACTTTTAAACGAACTATTTCTTAAAGCATAAAGTCTACTTAGTGGTATAGCCATGTGATCAATTTTTGAAATTGCCTTTATAATAACTATAAAATGACAAAATATTCGATTTATTAAAAAAAAACACATGTTTTCTCTTGGCTCACATTTTGGGGGTACCCTGTACTTTCCACTGGACTATTAGATAAATGTATGTCCTGCCTGCGAGCAAAATTCTGCGTATTTTGGCATTAGTTTCATCAAAATCGGTTCAGTAGATATCTGCGTGTGACCAACAACGGACAGACACCAGAGTGACCCCTTTTTCGCAATTTTGCGACGGGACCCTTGCGGACTGCTGTTGCGTGCTGTATCCGATGCGTGCGTGACCATGATCATGAACATGCTCAAATGTAGGTACAGTTCCCGGCAGCAAATAATGCGTGTCGGGCTATAGAAAGAGACCATCCAGTTGTAGAGCGTCGTCCCTGTCGCACGAATGTATGTATTTGCACGTCTCTGTGCGACAGAGACGACGCTCGACAACCGGTTTGTCTCTTTCTAAAGCTCGACACATTATTTTCTGCCGGGCACTGTACGGAGATTTAAATATTCATGGGTCGCGTATGTCAGTGACGGCGCAGCGATCTCCGCCACTCCAACTACGACGGGACGACGTCGTCGTCCGCCACATATAACCGGACTGCTTGGGGGTATCGGGTCCTCGTGCTCCGTCTACAGCCCCAGCTACCGGGCGGCGCGCAACGGCGATCAAGATCGATAAAAGATCTGCGTGACGGCCCGCAGTCCGACAGGTAGGTACGGAGATCTCCGAGTGGTGGCCTACCTATAGTTAGGGAGGTGAGGTCGCTATATGGCGGCATTCTCGAGCACCGTCGAAACCTATTAAAATCGAAAGATGAAGTAATTTCGAAAAGAAAAGCTAGTATGGTAAAAACCATTTTAGCGGCGGGTATGGCGTGTACGGTTTTTCAAAAATGTAAAAAAAAAAAACAGTTACTTGGGCATTCTCGAGCTCGTCAGATATTCATACCACGTATGCCCCAAGTGCCTCTGATAACAACGGTATACTAATCTGCTGGTTTGTGTGGTGGGCGTAGGCATACAAGATAGTCAAAAATCCGAAAAAAATAAATGTACTCGAGAGCGTCAGATTTTCAGAAGGGGGGTTAAGTAGGCCCCAAGGAAGCTCCCTTCAAAAAAACTGACGATTTCGGCGTGACGATAACTTACGACAAATTTTTGAAAATGCAAAAAAAAAACGTTCTTTTCAAATACTCGAGAGCGTCAGATTTTTATAGGGAGGGTTTATCTCGGTGTCCTGAAAGCATATTTTCTTAATCTAACAAAAATGTTGGTGGGTTCTCTTAATCTGACGAAAAAAAGTTTTATTTTTATTTTTCTGATAAAACGGGGAATTTAGGAATGACAATAAAGCGATAGATACAATTAACGTAAATGTAGATGAATCGTAGTAAAAATTGTATTTTTATACAGATACGCGGAACTTTTTTTGAGTCCACAAAAATTATTGAGCAGCTTTAGGAAAAAAAAAAGTTTGAGATATAATAAAAGTCAGATGTTAATCATCGTTGCCTCATATAATTTTTTTTTGTAACACCCTCCGTTTTCGAGATATACTCAAAAAACCGGGAGTTTGAGTTTTTATGATGCTATATTATATATTCGGAAGACGAAATGCCTCCTCCACACTTCCGGTCATGCGGAAACCGGCAGATTTTGTATTTTTTGTAAGTTTTAGATTATATTCTTCAAAAGAAAAAAAAAATTTATCGCGCTCGAGAATACCGGATTAACGTTTTTTTTACAAGTTCGCGACCCTATAACTTTGTGGCGTCAAGGACTTATCGTCAGATTAGTTAAATTTAGTCTTAAAACACTAAAATCAACCCCCAATATCTTAATCTGACGCGCTCGAGTATTTCAGACTATCGATTTTTTTTTACTAATCTGATCGTCTATCCTAGGCGCGCATCACTAGATAAAGAGCTAATACTTTCCAAAGTTGTTCTATTAGGTCTAAGGTATCTCTCATATCTTAAACTGATGCGCTCGAGTATGCCCGAAAAATCCCCTATTCGCCTCCCTAACTACTACGCGTCAGTACGCGTCTAGTACCACCACCTATCGCCCGTAGGTTACCTCGCGCCGTCTCGGAGCTCCGTAGCTGCGTCCGGCCTGCGTCCGCCGGGGCGTACCTTACCTAGGTACTTGGCGGTCTGTCTGTCTCCCGTCGGCGGCGGCGCACAGTGGATCGAAAAACAGACTCTCATAGACATAGGAAATCATAGTAAGTAATTTTTTTAATATTCATGGTATATCTCATTTCGAGGATTAATAAGACACTATACCTTCAGTACATGCATATAGAACGCGATTGCACGTTGCTATAATTTTTTAAAATTTTATTAGTATGGAAATAAACAATTATTCAGTCATATTTCAGTTTGCGTTCGGTTGCCGCAAATATTAATTGCACAGTGTGGTTAACACTCTTTTTTGTAATATTTATTTAAATTTCGTTTATCTGGCAAGTCGTCGAAAGTTGACTTTTTTTGACTTTGTAAAAAAAAAATTGTTTTGCTTTTCCGTCTAGTTTAACACCAGAAGCAAAGTAGTTTACATAACTAGCGACATGCCATAGCTATAAAAAGTTCAGTGTATGCAACTACAACGCGACTGCACGTTGTTATATATTTTAAAATCTTATTACTATGGAGAAATAACGAAATTATATTTCAATGTGTCTTCGGTTGGCCAAAATATTAATTACACAGTGTGATTAACACTTTTTTTGTCATATTTATTCAAATTGCGTTTATCTCACAAGTCGTCAAAGTCCTTTTTTTCACTTTTAAAAAAGTCTAGTTTAGTTTAGACCAGTTTACAATATATTTTACTTAACTAGCGACATCCCACAACTGTAAAATGAAAAAAAAATCAAATTAATTATTCCAATTGATAGTAGGCAAGAAATTGCATAAAATTTAAATAAACTTAATAATACCTAATACCCTGGCAAAAATAATTATTATGAAGTTTCACCAACATGTAAGGCCATGTTGGTATCATTATCAGTGGCGGCTGGTCACTTCAGTGACCGGTAGTGCGCTAAGTACCTACCTCCTTAAATACCAAATTTCCCAACACATTCCCAATGTTATTTTAAGATCGCGACTTCCGAATTTTTTAAACGCCTGCGTTGTATTATGTACGTACCTAGTATGAATATTCTCAAGACACTCAATGAGTTGCAAAAAACAAGAAAATAAATCCAAACAAGTTTTTTAACTCATTTATGAACACACCCATAGACCACAACACTGCTGCAGCTTTCAAAAAGAAAACAATTTCAATGTCCCAAAAATACTTAATAAATGTATAAAAAAAAAACATTTGAAAAGTAGGAATTGAACCCGGGATCACCTGATTGTAAAGCCTTACCTTTAACCAACTCTTAGGCAAATATCGGCACCACTTAATTCACAGTATCACGTGACAGAAAGCACAAAACGTAACCATATCCCATTTTAAATATTCGCGCGCTAACGGGTATGTGACATCACGTGACAGCGCGCCAACTCTAGGTAGACGGACTCGTGCAAAAGGAATCGCTCGCGACGTGTCGCACGCGCGGCTATTCACGATATAGCGTCCTTGTTTGGCGCTCGGGCGCCGCACGCAGAACTCCATTTCGGCCCATATTGTTTCTATGAAGTATCTTTTGTCTCACGCGCCAGCGGTGTTTTGCCGTTCCCCATATATTCAGATGGGAGACCCGCGTGCGGTTTTCGATTCCGCACGGGGCGCGGGTTTACTCGCAAAAAGTGCCTTGTGATCTATAAAATAAGGCCGAATTCACATTCGTATTTATTTGGAGTACGATCTTTATGATTTTAATGTAGGTATGTTGTATTGTAAGATATTATTTATTTTGAGTGAAGTGAAGACTTCTCGTGGTATGGTAGTGCGGCGCACGGGCGCACTTTAGGACCGGCCGCCAGTGATCATTATATATTCTTTATTCATTATCCTTAAGGTAGTACACTACACTCGGATTCGTCTAAAAATATATAATGTTAAAATTTACTACCAGTTCGAAAAAGTAGGCCCAATAAAAGGCAAACACAACTTGCATATATATTTGCTAGTTTCTACGTATTAGCGTATTAGGAGGTACTAAAACGCTGTCAAGTTATTTGTGCATCGGTTTCAAGTAATTTATTTTTTGGAAAGTCCGTTATTAGCGCGACAATAAACGAGTTCTCGGAAGTGATAAGACAATACCGCTCGGTCAACACATGCTTGCGGGCAATTGCTTGTTCAGTCGTGTTTCAGTGCTCTCTGCTGTCTGAAGTGTTTTTTTCCCGTTCGAAGCGTTTACGTGCATTTTCGCTTTTAAATCTTAAAATGGAGCAGGGTCTCGTGAATAATATTGACTTGTTTTTACTTTTGAAATCACCTGGTAAACTATCAGATGATAATGCACTTTTTAGCCTTATTATTATACGTATGTGTTTAAAGCTATCGGACACGGACAGTGGTGTTATAAAAGAGTTTCTAAGACGATTTAGTATAAGCGTAGTGAAAAAGTGGAAAGATTCAGGTTCTAAACTTGAAATATTTTTTAAATCATACCGTGCGTGAGTGGTTAGAGACACAAATAGAATGGCCAATTAGTGTGAAAGAGATCTTTCTTGTAACTAGTTCTCCGACTCTCGAAGAAGTTGCAGTGACACCGACAACATCAATGTCCTTCGTTGGGACTTCAACTGCACAGTTCAGCCCATGTAAGCAATTACAAGAGCATTTTACCAAGCAGAAGAAGAGGACGACCGAAGACTTTCCGTCAACGAGTTCTGCGACTGATGAAGTAGTTGCAATGACGTCGCCACCAACATCATCGTCCTCCACTGGGTCTTCAACTCCACGGAAGCAATTTCAAGAGCTTTCTAGCAAGCAGAAGAAGAGAAGGACCGAAGACTTTCTTTCAACAAGTTCTGCGACTGTTGAAGTAGTTGCAATATCGTCGCCACCAACATCATCGTACTCCATTGGGTCTTCAACTCCGCGGAAGCAATTTCAAGAGCTTTCTAGCAAGCAGAAGAAGAGAAGGACTGAAAGAGCTCTGCGTGATTATAGCCTCGAAGAATTGGTTTTCGCAACAGCAAGAAAGGCAAGTGAAATAGGAAATGACAATTTTTTCTCAAATATTAGATTATTTGTCAAAGAATCCTGAAGAAATGAAAAATGAAGTATTGCAAAAAGTCGAAGAAAACCACAGCAATGTCTCCCGAAAAAACTTTAGGAATATCTGTTTCTTTAAAGTTGTCAAAATGGCAATTCATAACATTACGAGAAGCAGCGATCGAACAGGGCTATAATATTTTTCCATCGTATTATAAGTTACAACGGGCAAAGTTAGAATGTTATCCACCAAAAGAAGCAATAAACATCACAGACACTGGCGCAAAAATAAGGCTTCAATCACTTCTAGACCTAACAGTGAAAAGAATATTAAAATTAACACGTATTAATGTTAAAAATAGCACACTGACTTTAACGAGTAAATGGGGGTTTGACGGGGCCAAAGTATGTATAAACAAAGATACGAGGAAGATACACTGAACACGATGACTCTAGTGTGTTTATGTCGTGTCTTGTTCCACTAAAGTTAAGCTGCGATGATGATAAAGCCCTTTGAGAGAACCCTAAACCGTCCTCTACCTTCTTCTGTCGTCCATACGATTTGACTTCATAAAAGAAAGTGAATTAGTTGTGTTGAAAACCAAACATGAGATGGACGAAGAAATAAAAACGTTGTTACCAACAGTGTGTGAAAGCAATACCGTGCGTCATGAACTAATTATGACTATGATCGATGGTAAAGTGTGTACTTATTATTAACTAGATTAAATATTAAACTAAATTAGTATTAAACTAGACGGAAAAGCAAAAAAAATATTTTTTTTTTTCAACGTCAAAAAAAGTCAACTTTCGACGACTTGCCAGATAAACGAAATTTAAATAAATATTACAAAAAAGAGTGTTAACCACACTGTACAATTAATATTTGCGGCAACCGAACGCAAACTGAAATATGACTGAATAATTGTTTATTTCCATACTAATAAAATTTGAAAAAATTATAGCAACGTGCAATCGCGTTCTATGTGCATGTACTGAAGGTATAGTGTCTTATTAATTCTCGAAATGAGGTATACCATGAATATAAAAAAAATTACTTACTATGATTTCCTATGTCTATGAGAGTCTGTTTTCGATCCACTGTGCGGCGCCGCAAAACCCTAGTTTTTATATTAAGTTTGTGTATTTTTCACACCTCATACAGCTCCCATACACCTGTCCCACATACCTACCTATGGTTAATTTGTAAAGAATGCCGTAGTAGGCCTTTTGTGACGGTTTAAAACTTGCAATAAAGTATATTTTGAATGTTTACTGTAATAATGTAGATATTATGTAAAATTAATATAATTATTTGTAAAAATCTCAAATGAAGCATACAAAATAATAATAATGAATTGCTGTTA
The DNA here is from genome assembly GCA_946902875.1 of Nematopogon swammerdamellus. Classification (NCBI taxonomy): domain Eukaryota; kingdom Metazoa; phylum Arthropoda; class Insecta; order Lepidoptera; family Adelidae; genus Nematopogon; species Nematopogon swammerdamellus. Next base: position 12,469,378 of record OX336338.1, read on the forward strand.
ATAATGAATGTTGTGTTTGTTGCACATAGGTACACTTTGTTACTTGGTTGCGCGGGCGGCTATTAGCGCACAGGCAGAGGTAATAATATCTAATCGCTATAACACAATTTTAGTTTAATAATCTGATTTAAATACAAATGGATACAGATTAAAGGAAACACCTTTGTGTTATGCATACAGTTGGTAGATATAGGTGCTGTAGGTATAGGTAACGGCCGGAACATTTTAAGATAGGGCTCGTCTAAGGTACATTTTTTGTAAGTAATATACTTGGATAAACACCTAAAGAGGATAAGTTACATTAAAATTTAAACATGTGCTAAAAGTATGCAGTCTTCCCTTATATAATTCAAATTGTTTACAGTTTCAGACAATAAACTAGGTACAACACTACAGGTAAACACTTACAAAAATGTATTACAAATGTGTGCCGTGAATGTGATCGACCTCAGAGACCATGGTGAGAGTGTAAAGTATTCTCCAAAATATAATGTTGACTGATATAAATTGTGCGATAACTTATTATCAAAATTGAACAGCACGATTAATATACCTACTGAAAGATTTAAGCAAAAAAATCTTATAAAACAGAAAATTTAAAAAATCATGTTTTGAAACAAACGAAATAATTACATAAATAATTGCAAAATAAAACGAAAACAAACTCTTGGAAGAAAACATTTATTAATAAAATTATTACCAATAAACTTAGCGTTCAAACATCGATGTAAGATAAATTAGTATCTATTGCACCAATTTTCCCAAGGTGTATGAAGACTTTCAAGTTTTAAGGAAAAGCTATAGCAAAAAAATATATAAATCTTCAATTTGTGACAACCCAAACATTTAAGTAAATCATTTCTATGGGACATTGGATATTCTGATAAAAGAAATAATATTATGAGATTGTGGCAAACAAGTTATCCCTGAAACGAAACATGGGTTTAGTTAAACACAATATTATATATTTCATTTAAACATAAGTTGTACACATGTCTTACATGTGGATTAAGATATATTAAATGGTAAAACGATTTATTGAAAACCAAATCCAAAAGAAAGTTATTCCAATAATGTTTAACACCTACATATTTTAGAGAATTGCATATAACGGTCAAAAGTTAAAAAATCAGATAATACCGTAGATTGAATCTACAATATTAATCAAATTATGTGACTAACATTAGTTTTATAAGTTCATGAATGATGTTCCTGTCGCCATTACAAAAGGGTAAATAACTAAATATGTCAACTAAATTATCATGTGACGTCATACTTTGTCGACAGATTTTTCAATTATTTGTTGGCAAAATCTTAAAATTTCATACTTGTGGCTGAAACATCAATAAATAAAAAAAAAAACAGGAATTTTTAGGATCCAGTAGGTACCTACTTGGATTTCAACTTTTGAATGTTGTAGTGTTGTGTTATATTGAATACTAGCTACTGCTCACAGCTTTGTTAGCGTGCAAATCGTATTTCAAAAGAAGAAATTAGTTACTTTGTTCTTTGGGCGAGGCCGAAGGGCGAGCTGGATTAAGGGCCCTACCTCACCGGGATGCCATGGCGACGTCGCCGGCTACCTCTGGCTGCCAAATGGAGTAGCCAGCGGGTAATCAGTTAGAAGAAATCGCACTTATTTATTATGTGCGTCGCAAAAAATTAAAAAAGAAGACAATTAAGAATTATGGGTCCATCATTTTGAGTCAGATCGAAGCCGAAGCGGTGTTTTATTTTTTTTAATTTTTATTTTAACATTTTATTTTCAAATTACGGTCGGAATAATCTGATATTGCAGTATTCCATAAACATGGACGATTTTGAATTTCCACAATAAATCTTTAGCTATCAAAACTCATTTTTTCCACAAACACCTGTCGTCCGTCTTGGCTACTGGTTGGACACCGAGTGAGTGAGGCGCAGCTTGCTCGTTTACATCTTATTGGGTACGTCGCCAGCGTTGCAGGCATCCAGTCTCCACAAAGTGGCCCGTTAGTTGTGGCTACGTTTCCAAATTGGCGACGTCGCCAAACCGTCGCCAAGTGACTTAGCTGCCATCCATTTCAATATGAATTGTTTGGATACGCTGCCAGCGACGTCGCCATGGCATCCCGGTGAGGTAGGGCCCTAAGGTAAACGATAAACCTTCTCGAAGATAGTAAATAATTAAAGGCGAGGCCGAAGCTGCGTTCACGATGCGGGATTTAGGTAAACGATGTTCTTCCTCGGTGAAGGTAAGTAACTAAAGTCGAGGCCGAAAGCCGAGCTACGTTCAAGTAAATAATAAACCTTCTCGAATAAAGTAAGCACCTAACTAATGGCGGGGCCGAAGGTCGAGCTGCATTCAGGTAAACGATAAACCTTATTGAATAAAGTAACTAAGGGCGAGGCTGAAGGCCGAGCTCCGCTCAGTTAAATGATATTATTTCTCGATGGAAGTAACTAAAGGCGAATCCGAAGGGCGAGCTCCGTTCAAGTTAACGATATTCTCCTCGAAGAAACTAAGTAACTAATGGCGACGCCGAAGGTGGAGCTGCGTTTAGATAGACGATAAACCTTCTCGCCCTCGGGCCTGACCCTTAATGATTTGCTTTCTTCGATAGAATATAATATTATTTACCTGAACGCAGTTCGGCGTTTGGCCTGAACCTTAGTAACTTACTATCATCAACGTTTATTGTTTACCTGAATGTACGTTATCATTTCACGAATTTCACGGGAACGAAGCCGCGGGCAAAAGCTAGTTAATGAAATACATTTATTAAATAAATTTGTACGACAACGAAATACAACAATTGCATTCATTTGTATAAAGCCTTACCATCCTGTATGTATGCCATTGACATCATACTCTTTTGAACAAACGAAATCATCTAAGATAATGTCGCTTGCATATAAGTTAACAGTTAAATAAAACAAAAACTCAGGAAAAAAAAATTACATAAAAAACATAAATAAAAATAGGTTAAGTAATCTTAACATAATACTGAAACTCTGCTAATCGTGCTAGGTACATTACTAACTAGTAGGAATTTGTCAGTTTTACAAATGAAATACAATTTTAATGAATTGAGCAGTTTTGTTAAGTATGAATGCATGTGAAGATTCTAAACTTTTTACAAGAAGAAAACAAAAGATGGAATATAAAAACGATTACGGATTAATAATAGTGTAGATTTTCAAGGTGCTCATCATTCATGCGATAAACGAATGTACCTAAGTGAAAACACAAAACACACACACACAGGCTCACCCAACCACACAAATTCTCTAAGTGCGCCACATTATTCTATACATACATAATACCAATCGTATTCACACCGCTTAAATCCTAAAATAACAACAGTGGATAGAAATCGAATAACCACTTCTCCGTGTCTCCTATATCTTTCGAGATCTACAATAAACCGACATCCATTCGGTAACTAGGGTTTAAAATAAAGCCTTTCGTAGATTACAGTCAGGGATTCTGTTATTTCACACTTTCGAAGTTTAATGATTGGAAGGAGTTCGAATACCTATTCACGCTGGTTACCTTAATTACAAAATGTAAACACTAATGAACGTTAAAACGTTTACAAATATTTAAACACTAATACTGATTTTTTGTTTTCCATAACACATGCATATGTTATTCGTACACTAAGACAAAGTCTATGCAGTGGAACACATTGGCATCTCGGCGTCACACAATGTCAAGCCTGCCTCCGTGATTCGGTCAACTTTTCCAAATCATTCTAAACGAATTCGTATGCTGACCTAGCGATCTGGTTGCAGTGAATAAAATGAAGAGCTTTACAAACTCTGCTAACACACCTTATAAATATGTTTTCAGCATCTCAACACTATATGGAATTCCATTACGTTTTTGGGTTTTTAACTTGCGTGTGATACCTACTGAAACGATAACTTAATCTATGACTCTTGTCGTCGATATTATTACGATAAAAACAATCTTACCAATTATGAGACTCTAATCCTTTCCACGTTTATACCACTGAGATTATAAATGTTAGCCTCTCTTATTGGACTTGTAAAACATCACAAAGTAAATACTAATGCAAGTATAAATGAGTGTGGATAAATTTAAATAAGTTCCCTGAAATTCCACACAATGCTGATACATAACTTTTTAATTTTATTTTATTATCAGGTAGGTTTAATAGAAATCATTCTGTGATAAAAATGGCCGTAACTAAAGCATGCAACGTTGGCATGTGACCCATAAAATAATAAAAATATTTGTGACGATTTAACTATAGCGTAGCTCATAGGTATCTACCTACATGTGAATGATAAAACATTTGAAATAATTTGAATAAAACATTCCACTGCCTCCTTCTGAATTCTTACATTCTATAACAAATAAATCATATTTAAAATACAAACAAAACAATTGAAAAAGAATAAATTATAAAACGCAACTGATGGGTGCAAACACCTCATTGCAATCAATGCAATAATTTATGAACAGAATTATGTGGGCCTGCCACCGTTTCGAAAAAAGCTACAAAAGGTTTCTTATATACAGTAATTCATAATTGAAATACATTTCCATCCTGGCTGCGTCCATTAGAGGTGCATCTTCACACAGAAGGACCCCATTCGTAAGAATGTTTGTAAACATAAATTATAAGGTAGGTACCTCAAAAATTATAGTACAGTATAAATATTAATGCATGCTTTTTATTCCCTATTGGCGATTATCTAAATGTGATGTTTTTTTTTATATACTTGTAGCATAATTTTTTTAAATGAACATGCACAACATAATTTTTACGCTACAATGTTCCCTTGGTAACGAATGGGGTACAACAAAATTCGATGGTCGCAATATAATCATAACTTAAAATCAATTTGAGCCTTTTATAATGCAAATACAAGATGGCAAAGAGGCGGACCAATTCCCATGGTGTTTTTAAAAAGTTATTCTTTTTTATGAAAGTCAACATACTTTTGAGATATTATGTATGACATGCTGCTGAATCTTTCTATGGAAATAAGCAACTTTGCTCTAAACTAAATTACTGAATTTCGATGTTCAGATAAAAATGTACCGAGTAAAAATGTATTTTATGACACGTAGATTGTGTTTTTGCTAAGACAGCAAAAAAAGTTACAATTTCTGACATGGAAACAGTCTGCCCCAGAAAGATCTTCTGTGTCTTCACCGTTTATACTTTTTCTCGCCCTTTCACTAGCCTCATGATCGTTTAATACTTCTACGCTTTAGCATTCTTGCTCTCTGACATGATAATGACAAAATAACGATGAAACAGAAAATTCATGTTTGACACAAGGAATTTTCTAATAAGTATACATATATTTGCAGAAATATGCAGACTAGATTCTCAAGAATAATGATTTCAAGCATAAATAGTTCGAAAAACAAGCCGTTGCAGAAGTCGGGGTCTTTTGGTATTGTGGTCGGTTCTCGCATAAATACTATCTTCGCATGTTGATCGGCAGACTTAATGAAATGTGGCACCTGAAACAACAATTAAAAACATAAAACAATATAGGTGTTTTAATACTTTTTAATGTTATGTATGACATCACCTATGAACTGTCAAATTGTTAAAATGTCATCCTATAAGATACAACTTGCCATGTTGTAGATATTACACAGAAATAACTACTATGAGCATTTAATTATTAAAAAAAATTATGTGAAATCTTTTCCAAAAGAAGCTTTTATTTTAGGGGTATACTAAAATGAGAAAATGAGTACCAAACGTTTTTTGATCTATCTATATATAAGTGAAATACCACTCACTGACTCATCACGAAATCTCAGAAACTATAAGACCAGCTGCCTTGAAAATTGGCATACATTATTTATGAAAATAAAATAAAAAAAGGTAATGTGTCGTGGGACACACAACAAAAGGAAAGCTTCTTGCGCTTTTTATTTAAAATCCAATTATTATTTAATTTCGAACGGGATAGTGCCATCTATGCAATATTCCTTTCAACTTATACAACGGTTCGACTTCAACAGGCTCTCATAGATGGCGCTCATGCAGCATTACTCGCTACCCAGCCAAAAGGGACGTTGCAACGGATTGTTCCCAGTAGTCCCCTCTAGCACTGTCCCCAGGGTGCATTCGTGACGTTTCACTTTTTCTGAGTTTCGGGGACCTATCCCCATCCCAAACGTGCGTTAAAAAGCTTCGCTTCAAAAAGTGTATAGGTCGAAATAGAATATACAATAATATACATTATAGGTATGTATCTATATACTATAATTGGTTTCCCAGAAATGGCTCTATCGATTTGGATGACATGTACATAGCTTGGTCGCCCAGGTAACTGCAGCCTTAAATAAAACATCGTGCAATAATAAAAAGATAGACAATTTACAAAAGTGAATGAATACCTGTGAGCACTTCGAGCGGCAGAGAGCTGCGCCGCTGATAGGCGGATATCTGCTTCTCGTGTATTTGGTAGGTGGTGCTGAGGAGGCAGAGTTGCCGGGCAGGCGTTTGCAGGTCGCGCAGGTCGCGCAGGTCGCGCTTGCGGCGGCCCGGGCCCGCCCCGGCGCCGTTGAGGCTGCAGCGCAGCGCGCCGCCCACGAGCGCGCGCAGCTCGCTCACACCGACCGGCGCGGAGCCGCGGCGGCGCGTCCAGCTCTCGCGCGCCGACATCGTGCGGCTCAACATGTTCGGCACGAGGAAACTCTCGCGCACCTTCTTCTCCTTCGGAGCTGTAACATCATAATTAAAGTGTATTCCATTGAAGAGGTGACATACAAGAGGCCGACTGACGTGGACGGTTCATCTGTTACTCTATTGGCAGCTCATTCACATTAATTAACCTTACGGTATTTGATGAGGTTGATTTGTATGTAGGTATTTATATGATCACATATCCATAGGTGCATGTCTATAATTCTTAATTTAATATAAACTTTTAATAGAATTGGCATACAGAAGTGAGTCCTTGCCAACGCCAGTGGGTCGTTGTAATGTTAGAAGGGCCCTTGCAATGTAGTAAAATGACAAAGGAGCGTTGTTGAACTGACAATTAACAGTTTGTAGTGACAGCAGCGTGGAGAAAGAGACCTATAGAATTATTGTAATGGGAGAAAGTACTATTATACGGAAAAACCGCAACTCATGAAAGCATTCTGATCCCTTCGGTCTGTGAATGCCTGAAATGTGACTAAATTTCTCTGTTCTAAACTGTAAACTCTGTAAACTCTCTTATCTCGAGTTATTAGTGAATATGACACGGAGACATGTTTTAGAAATGTTGACATACCGAACTGTAGGACATCGGTGGGCATGGACTTGCGGCGATGCATGAGCTGCTCCTTGGTGAAGGTGGAAGGCTGGCAGGAGGAGAGGTTGTCCCGCAGCTGGCTTCCCACCGGCGCACTCTCCCGCCGCCCTGCCTGCCTACACCGCGACACTGTCGGGTCCAAGTTCTCCTTCTCTCTATTATAAGTACACTCGGAAATATCTGAAGCGTCATCGTTATCAGTCTTATCTTGTTCATATTTCATCAATAATTTATTAATAATGCTCTTTCCTTTACATTTAGTCATATCTAAATAGTTTTGGCCAATATCAGTCTTGAGTTGAGGCGCGTAGAGGGCGTCTTCGTGGCTGAAGCCGCGGAGGGCGGCGGCGCGCGCCTCCAGCGGCGGGAAGGTCTGCTGGCGGAGCAGCTTGCCACCCTTGCCGAGCACGCAGCTGAGGCGCGTGGCCTGGCGCGGGGTGGTGATGGAGGCGATCGACGAGTCCGGCAGCAGCTTCTCCGTGCTGAGCACCCTCTCGTCCGCCGCCGCCGCGCAGCGCCCGCGCACGCTCAGCTGCGAGTGGAGCGAGCGCTCGCTCCCCACGCTCCCCTCCGCCTTGTATGCTTTGCAGCCGGCGAGGCTCTCCTCACCCAACTTATCTTTATTCTTGAACCTGGTGTCTTGGAACATGTTGAGCGGCACTGAGAACCGTCTGATCACGTCTTCTCCTTGCATCTGCTTGGCCGCACAGAGGGAGCTTCTCCTCGGCGGAAGGAGCAGCTCGGAGCTACTGGATATGTTGGCTGCGGAGTCGACGTCGTCCTCGGTGCACTCAGCGTCGGACAGCTCGGTGTGGGTCTCCTCGGCGAGTTCCTGCGCGAGCAGCTGCTCCCACTGCCACTTGTTGTAGTGCAGATTGTGCAGCATCTGCTTCGAAAGATCGTTCTGAAGAAACCGATGCCACTGCATCACGAGCGGTGTCACCACGAATTGGAAAAATCCTGGAATGAATAGATATTTTTTCAACGTCAAAAATTTCACAAATTCATAGAGAGAGAGCTGGAGAAGAGAGAGTAAGATGGAAATAAATTGAAGCGAGCAAGATATTTATTTGCTGTAGTAGTTATTTCACGGAACAACGATCGGGCCACACCGCCATTTAATAAAACAAGCTTTGAGTTTATGGTAATTCAACAAAAATTTCCAAGCAATATTTACAAATAGCCAACTTTAACAGGAAACGCGAGTGACATTTTGTTCATATGAATTCCCCTTTTTCCTCCCGTGATTACGGCACTAGAGAAATATTTGTTTTTATATACCTATGCCATAGTTATCCGACACCGGTATGTCTGTCTGTATGTTAAGCTTATTTTTATTTTTATTTGTCCATTTATATGTATAAAGCCATTTTTTATAGTAACAGGACTGTACGAACATGCTTAAAATTGAGCGCCGTCAAAAGATATAAACTACACAACTCTAACGACTGTTAAAAAAAAAGGCAAAACGTACAGACATCCACAATTTCCTTGAAATGCCGTCGATGAAAAAAATCTTCAAAATGGTCTACTTTTGGAGAAGTACAAAACCTGGATTTTGTCGATTTTATTTTTAATATCCCTCTCACTCAGTATTTGAGGGGTAGATAGTAGAAAGTGACAGCGACACTTATCTTCAAATTTCTCGCAGCCCACCGTACGTCTTGAGATAAGATGATTGTTGAATTTATGTGGTTACTATACCTTATTAGAATTCACAAGAAGATGGGCAACAACATTTGGCCCGAAACGTCCGTCACGTAGCTCCACAAACCATTTTACCGTGTAACCTGGGTTGGACCACCACACTGAATAAAAGGTTGGTCGAAACGGCTATGTAAATAGTGTGTGTTTTCCGTTAAATTCAGTCTAGGCACGAACAAAGGGAAGCACTGACAGTGCACCTAGTTCACCAAGGCTGATGGCTCTAGTGTTGTATTGGTGATGTGGTAAAGAATGTCAGGTTCCATAAAAAAAAGGGATTTTTTTCTACTTTCAATAAGCTATTTTTGCCTAACGAATCTCGGTTCAAAATTTGTCTTGTCACAATATCTCCGATGTTTTACGGAGTCGCAAGTCGTGGTGGATGGCGCGACGTGTGAGGGTTAATAACACAATTAATTATGTTTTCTTAGCCAATGAATACAAGTAATTAGGTTATAGTAACGTATAGGAAAAAATATAAAATTTACCTGCTTGAATCTTAGGTATAGAAGTGGTGTGTCTATCACAGAGCGCGGTGACGGGCAGGTTGAGTTTGCGCTCGTAGTCTCCCTGTCGGAAGAACTCCTCGCACACCTTCAGGCTCCACTTGCGACTGATCTCCCACGGACGACACGGGTTTGATATGTCTGCACATTTTAGCGCTATTTGGAGGACCAAATGTCTATGCTCCTTTCGCCGTAAATCCATGGTGTTGTTATCCAAGTATTCCTGAAATTAATATTTTTAGGGTCATGAAGAGGTATAACATAGTATATATTTTTTTCCAAAGCTATAACAGGCCGAGTGGTCTGGGCGTCGGCCTCTCTTGCGAGAGGTCCGAGTTTCGAATTCGGTCGGCGTGCACCAGTGAGTGTTTTCAGTTATTGTGCTCAGTAAAATTTACCTAAAAACCTAAAACCTAAAACCTAAAACCTACACCTGCTGCTTCACCGTTCGAAACCGGCGTAAAACTGTAGGTCCCTTCCCTTGCCCCTTATACTAGGTGGTAGGCTCAAATTGTAGCCGACTGGGTTGGTACCACCGCACTGGATGTAAGATAGCCGCATAGCAACCTGAGCTGTGTTCTCCTCTAGTCCAGTATTGCCAGCAATCCAAAGGCAAGTATGGCACCTGCCTTCTCAGAGGTATATTGGCTGGTCGGAGCATGTGCTTTGGCCGCTCTGACACACCCGCCCATACCGGATTACATAAAAAAAGGTTAGGTTTTACACCGCTCCTCGCGAAACCACGCTCCGTGAGGTGCCATGTCAATGACAAGGCCGACAAAAAAGCACTCACCGGAAGACCATTTCATTCAATGCCTACTTTAATGTGCAATTAACTCAAATAACAGGTGCTACTTCTTCCTTCCTTACCTATAATAAAATCCAACGTCTGCTTTCTGTATGTCTGAGTGTCTGTCTGTCCGCTTATAACTCGAGAACCACTGAACCGATTTTAATAAAACAAAATTCTACGGATAGCTTGATTCTTCCCATCAACTATAGGCTACTTACTTTCACGCTAAATAGCTTATGAGGTTAGCAGTGAAGTGAAATATGAGAGCGGGCGGAGCCGCGGGCACAGCTTGTTTCGCATAAAATTCTCCTATCTAGGTTAGAAATCCTTGCGAACGTTGTAACAGACACAGAGAGGGTTCCCTAGCCATTTCCTTCTTACACACTCAGCGAGCGTGCGAAGCGATAACGCAGTCGCGTCGTGTCTGGCGCACGGCGCGGCGGCGCGGCGGAGGCGGCGCGTCGGCGCCGCGTCGCGGTCCACTAGAATGGTATTTTCTCAATAACCATTTCCTTACCTTTAATAAAATCCAACGTCTGATTTCTGTATGTATGTATGTATGTATGTATGTATGTATGTATGTATGTCTGTCTGTCCGCTTATAACTCGAGAACCACTAAACCGATTTTAACAATAAAAAATTCTACGGATAGCTTGATTCTTCCCATCAACTATAGGCTACTTACTATCACGCTAAATGGCTTATGAGGTTAGCAGATAAGTCAAATATGAGAGCGGGGGGAGCCGGGGGCACAGCTAGTAAGATATAAAATTCAAAATAGTTTTCACGCCGTAAAGACTAAATGGATTAATTTATATATTTTTTTAGGTTGATCATTGCGTTCTGCGCACGTTAGACGGACGGACGGACGGACAGGGCGTCGCTTGCTACGGAACCTTAAAAACTCGAAGCACACGGCTTCCGTCACAAAATGCGTTCTAACGTTTAAGTTAAGTATTCTCGTGTCTTTATTGTCGCAATAATTTCAATGACAAATACAAGTACGTGTTCTACTCTAACAAGTGAAAATTTGCATAAAAACAGATGAACGCTAGGTGACTAACAGGTGTGTCAGCTCCGAGAGCACAATGGCTCTAGTAGCACGTACGTCGTCTTGCGCTGACACAGTAAAGTGTTTACTCGACACAGAAACCGCGTGCAGAAGCTAATTCATCTCCTAGCTACGTTCAGATTTACGAGCTCTTTTTACCCGTTAACTCTTTTCAGTCTGACCCGCTGCTGTCCTAGTTTCGTTCCATATTTTATGATTGATTGCAAAGTCTAAAGAATAGAGATAAGTTGGTTAAAAATATTTATTTATTATATAAATTGACAAATTTTTATTATTTATTGTTTTACTTTAGAGTTTGCACTATAATCACACCAAGTTTGAAGCTTGTGTGTACCTATTACCGTTTTTACGATAGAGCAAAAAGAAACAAAAGAACTTTGAAAAAAAAACACGTTTCATGTATGGGGACCCACTATTTTTTTATTTATTTTTTATTTAGAGGATATCTACCATAATAACACCATTCTGTTCAAATTTCAACCGGATATACCTATGGGGTGGAAACTGATTCAATGGCCAAAAATACTGATTTTACTGACTAAAACTCTCTAAAATACTGACCATTTACTGACCTAATCTCTAGAATACTGGCCATTGGTCGGTCAATTTAACATCAAAATACGAATGTTAATTGCTGTTAGTTAAGTACATAATGTTAATAATATATGGATAATGTTTGTGAATAAGTAAGAACAATGTTCTTGTGCCTGTCCTCCACCATCCCCATAGCCAAGCTCACTGAAATAATTCATCACTGGGGCACGCAGCCCACATGCTTGTTCTAAGGTGCTGGTGTATATGCAAAAAAAGGGATTAAGAGAACAAATTCTTTAAAAAAGGTATGTTTAGGGACCTACCGAAGAAAAAGAAAAACAGATGTTAAGAGACTTTTAAACGACTCCCACTCTAAACGGGCATTTTTGTCACCTTAATCTACAGAAACCAGACCACTTTTGTAGGAACGGAGCCCCTGATCCTCAAAATACTGACTGTACTGACCATTTTTCGAAAAAACTGACTTTTACTGACCTCAGCCAAAGAAACTGACTCTTACTGACTTTACTGACCATTTTCCACCCCTGCTATTACGGTTCAAAAGATACAGACGACGGACGAAGGACAGGCAGACAGCTTAGAATAGGCTTCCGTACGGATACGGAACCCTAACAATTTGGGTAAAGATTGCCTTGACTGAGCACAATAACTGAATATAATATTAGGTTCCAGTCCAGCTGAGATCCAGATAGATTAAATGTACCAATAGATTGCACACAAAACATTATTTTTTGTAACAGTGGTGTACATAACGTAAGTAGGTAATCAATGCACACTCGTAATCTTTTAAGATATACACTTTTTTAAATTACTATTCGGTAGGTAGTAAGGTGAATGTCTTAGGCTCCACAGTCACTGCGACCTTTTCACACCTGCGCATTGTGACTTTCCCCACTTACAGTTTAACTTCAATTATTGTTTTATGTACTCGATTCCTAATTTTTTTCTTGGATGCATCATGCATGTGCCATGTGCATGTCATAACCAAGCAATATATTTAAAGAGGGTTCTAAGAGAGAATCCGAATGATTAAGTAGATCTTTCAGTAGCATAAATAAATGTGTTATTTTTATAGAAAGCGCTTCTACTAACTAAGAACGAAACTACTTAATGGATTTCAACTTTTTTTTTTCAAATTTCGTCGAGAGAGGCCACTCATTGACAGGAGCTTGAAAAGATAATTTCAAAAAGGTTACAAACTTAGTGGGCTTGTTAAATGATTCGAATAGACAGGTAGCCCGACTACAGCATTTTCGATCAATTAAACTTGTAGTTTTTTTGTAGTCGGGTTTTATACAAGGCGTATTTGTATTAAATTTCTTTCGGTTTCGTGCCTGAAAGAGATGAAAGAAAACGGATCCTAATGTTGTGAGTCGTGCGTTCGTCTGTTTTTTTTTTTGCCATGTACAGTTACTCTGCTACAATCTCATTAATCTCCTCGTACATAACATACCTTGAATCGGCCGAGGAACTCCTGCTGCCTGGTAATGTCTGTGGCGAGGATGAGAGAGCTTATTTGCTGTTCCAGCTGTGAGCGTACGTCCGTGAGATGCTCTGTGAGTCCACTCTCTGCTAGGCAGCTCATCGCCCATCGCCAGTGATGATTCTCCAGTACAGACGTATTCTGCCAATTAGATAATTAATAGTTAAAATTATTCAATGAACTCTTGTAGTAATAAGGGAATTTGTCAGGTGCGCCCTGAGGTCTGACCTTCCGCAAAATTTAAAGACCCGTATTTATGACCAAAGCGTACTTCCCGGTTATAACGTACGGGTGTGAAACGTGGACTCTAACGGTCGCCGTTGTTCAAAGGTTGAACGTTGCCCAGCGAGCAATGGAGCGAGCCATGCTGGGAATAACGAATATGGTGCGTAACGAGGCAATCCGCCGACGACGCACCAAAGAACACTGTTCTTTGGAGCGTCGTCGGCGGGTTAGCGGCTTAGCGTTCCTTACCCATATGACATAGGTATCTTAGTATACATCATCAGTCTCTTTGTAGGTACCTACAATGTTTGATAAGGAACCATAAAATAAGATGACAAACTTAAATGAAAATATTTTTTGATTGTTTCTTACTAGGTAGATACTAACAGTTTCTACTCCAACTATGGGTAAATAATAATCAAAGAAACAAACAAAATTAGTTGTCAAAATTGTGAATTTTTGTTGACAGATTTATCAATTCGTACAGCGAAAGGGATTGAAATCAAGAACGTACTCATACACAAAATCGCTACTCAAGACTGCACAATTAAAAAAAAAACCACAACAAACCTGATATAGAGAAGCCAAGTGGTTGGACGTAGCGATGAGGAAGGGCTGATTCACCCCCGGATGGTCAACGTCATGAGCGATGGAGCCAATCAGAGAAGCCATTATCTCCAGGGGCTCTAAGTGATCTCGTATCTAAACCACAATGTAGGTACACAACGCATTCAATCGTCGCCGCTGCACATGCATGTTGCACTCGGAGCGTTCACAAATTGTGTGCAAGTGCAGTCGTGTGAGTGCAGCTATTATAGGAACACCGTTATAGCTGCACTCACACGAATGCACTTTGTAACAGGCTTGTATGCTTTATTGGAAAAGTGGCGGCTAATGATGTTATTCAGTCTATTGTACGGCTTCCGGACCGTTCCATTTCGAACTTTATAGTTTAGTTGTAGTAAACTTTAGAGGTCACAGCCATAGTGTATTAATTTCAGTCAACTGGAATACACCTTGTGAATAATAATCTGCTACTAGGCACAAGGGAACTCTGGCATGGCACCTACTTTCGTCTGGGACATGGTGTAATAAGCTTACATCAAGAATGCAACCACCATGAAAATTTGGAAATGAAGGGAAGCAATGACATGGCACCTAGTTTACCCGGTGTTATGGGCTGCCATCACGGATTTTGTAGGTGATGTAGCCAACCGTGTTAGTTTCCATAAAAAAAAAACATGCCAGGGCTACATAAAAAAATATATAGCCATAACAAGGGCAAATCTATGTATATGTACCTAAGTTTAACCTAGGTAACTAGCCTTATGGGTGTGTCTCACCCATATGCAATATGTCGCGCTTTCAATAAAAATAAAGTACGTAGGTACTTATACTCGCGTCATAACTGGTATACTTACTCGATTCAGCAGAACAAGCGGTTCGATACATATTCGTATTGACAACAATATTGTATTTTCTTGACCCAATTTCCGCAAAAAACTACACACAGCATATTAATTCACCTTGTGACCACGGAAATAAATGCACGATAACCGGATGTATGAATGCATGCGATGGGTGTTTTACTGACCTGGTCTTGTTGCAGGAAGCAGTGCATGGCCTGCGTGACATCGGCTGCATGAATATGGTTGTGGTACGGATTCGTGCTGTGGTAGCCCTCCTCGATCAGATTGAAGAGCTTCCATACGCGAGCCGCATCCAGTTGAAAGTGCTTTATCAATCCGTATACTTGAAACAGATGAACGCAGAGATATGGCAAGCTGCGCCCTGAAATCAATAGGCTTTGTCTTACAATTTTTATACGCGTATCCTCCTTGTTGATTTCTCAAGTCTGATTTTGCGCTTGTGTGTCTTTGCACTTTACAAATCCCTGTCAAGGGATAAGTCCGTCTCGGTAGCTCAGTGGCGCGGTTGGTTAGTCAACTGTTATTAAGCAACGCTGAGCGCGGTCAGTGATTGGATGGGTGACCGCTCGACCGTTGGAGGCTGACCGTGGTTCGGATTCCACGTTAAACTGTAGGTCCCTTCCCTTCTTACCTTACTAGGTGGTAGGGTTTATCCCGGCCGGGTTGGTACCACCGCACTGAACGAAACGTCGGTCGAAACGGCTATGTAAATAGTTCGTGTTTTCCGTCCAGTTTAGTGTAGCCGACATGAAATGAAGGGAAGCACTGACATGGCACCTAGTTCACCCTGTGTTATGGGCTGACATCACGGATGTTGTAGGTGATGTAGCCAACCGTGTCAGGTTCCATAAAAAAAAAAAAAAAAAAAAAAAAAAAAAAAAAAAAAAAAAAAAAAAAAAAAAAAAAAAAAAGTCCGCCTTTGCCCCTCATGTACATTACTTATTGTCTGTTCATGTAAAATGTATTTTTTTTTGAGCAATAAAGTAGTTCTATCTATCTATCTAAAATCAATCAAAAAGGTTTAGCTACCAAGATTGGATACTTTAGTTTCATTACTGTTAGTCTTGAAATTGTTTCCAATTTTTTAAACGAAGCTTTTTAACGCGCTTTTGGGATGGGGACCTAACTCAGAAAAAGTGAAACGTCGCGAAAGTACGAACGGAAGTTGCAACGCTTTTCATTGGCTGGGCAGCGCGTAGCTAATGGAAGAGGCGTCAGAGGTGTCAGGATCTAAAACGTAGTTGTATGGGTAAAAAGGAGTGATTATACACGTACCAACATAACGTATCAACATAATACATAGACGTATATTATACCCCCGTATATTATTTCTCTATGACATAATATAAATACTAATTTTAAATTTTGCACAATAGGTAGGTTGCACAATATTGGGGGCGGAGTCAGATCGCGATCTAAACATCGTACGCAGTCCGGACGTAAAACCACAAAATTAAAAACCAATAAAAAAACGACTTACGTAAAATCCGTAAAAATTAAAAATGAGTATAATGAATAACAGGGTAAACTTAAAAATATTAATAATATAAATAGTTTTCGAAATTCATTGCCCACAGACAGCAAAGTCGTAACATTCAAAATTTAATAGTTTTGGAGGTTATGTATATCTGAATATGCTCTTGGAGCAGGTCTAAGGGACTAGGACTATTTTGATCTAATAATATGATTAAAATAACATATAATTTTGTATATATTATTTGGCTAAAATTTGTGATCAATGGGGAGTTTATAGGAATGCCTCATGGCATGACTCGCCTTTTGAGTTCCATGTATTAAATTGTGTGCATTAAATAGGTATACCTATAGATTTTGTATTTTGAATTTTACATAATGGCGAACAGGTGAAGGTCACTTTAGCAATAGTTCGTAGAGTAGGAATGATTGTTGGCTACTAAAGCGCATTGCCGTGCGCCGTCTTGGCTGCATAAATCGATGTGCAGTGAAGGGCGCGAAAAGATCGAAAGAACCGCGAGACCGCTGCTGTAGCCCAGTGGATATAGCTTGAAAACGCCTTTAAAAAGGGGTCAAGGTCATAAGAAAGTTATTTTTTTCGTTCGCTAGTGTATCCCCATATTATTAAAGAGATCTTACATACATAAATTTCAATTAAAATGAGTCTTTTAATTAGGTACTCCTTATCAATGGAAGAATATTTTTGTTTCGAAATGTTGGTATTTTTTGTATCTATGCTGTAAACAAAACAATGAATAATTTTCGATAAGAAAAAAATTTACTTTTCCACTAAATCAATAATCAACGCAAGAAATATTCAGTAGTATTAGTTAGGTAGGTAGGTGTACGTAAACCACCGATTAGTGCCCGTAGTGTCGTTCTGTTCTGTCTCTGTGCCTAATTTTGACCACATAGTGAATTATTTGTATGACATGTGGTATACCGTTGGAAAGGGCGTAAACTAGCGAACTTTTTGAAAGAAAATGAAGCACTCAATTACTGTTAGTTTCATTTTTAAATGAATTAAGAAATTAAGATTCTCTCCCATTTTTACTCGTTCTCTGGACTTTGGGAGGTCATAAAACCTTTTCATGGTATTAACTTCATCAAATAATTTTTTTTCTAAAACAAGGATACATCGTAAAATTCAATAAATTTTATTTCGTGCTGATACAATGATAAAACAAAAAAGTTACAAGGGTTTATAGCAGGGATTTTTATAATGTTCAAAAATAAAGAAAAAAAATCGTATCTCGATACCACGTGACATCTGAAAAAAGGTATCATGGGTCAAAACGTTGGAAATGACCACACTTACCTACAAAAAAAATTTGTCGGTCGATGTGCCGAACATCCTGTGTACTGCAAATACCATAGATATCTACTCGTACATACAACACGTGACACCTGTTTCCCAATGGTAGGCAGAGACAACGAACGTCCACATGTCACGGTCCTGCGCACCTCTGAGCCTCTGACGCCTCTTCCACTCTCATACTTAATGTTTCTTTTCTTCATCCATGCTCATCGGTTTCGGGCATGTACTGTTATCAAATAATACCGGAGTAGATATGTATTTACTACTCTATTAATTAGGTACTTATTTTGTTCAATGTATACGTTTTCCTGATAATATATACTTACCTACTATATTTAATAATAATACTTAATATATTTTATTTAATAAGTATGTACATAGGTAAGTCGAATTATAAAAAGAATCTATAAACTCCTAATATACCTACCTATGGCTTCTATTTGAAATAGTAATTATTGTTAAATATGTTTTATTGTATTAGGTATGAGTGTGTATTTCTGAACGTTGTAATATGTGCCATTGTTAGCATGCCCATGTGGTTATATATAAAGTATAACAATAAACAATACAGTATAGTTAATAATTGTTTACACATTCAATTTACCTCCAGAAACGTTGTCTAATGTAAACGCGTTGAACTTCCAATTCACAGACTGATCTAGTATGCACTGTAACAAAGAAACGTAACAATAATGTCAAGCTTAAAATAATAACAATAATAAAAAGCTTGTTAAATGCAGACGTTGTTCACACGCAGAGGGTTCCGTAGCTATTCCCTTCTTGCATGCATGACAAGTGCGTGCGCGCGGGTTGTATCGCACTGCTGCTGTACTGCCGTTCACCCCGCGCGCCCACGCCTCCCCCGCACCGCGCCGCTCGTGAAACGTTTCTACATTGATACAAACTTCAAAATAGTTTTCATGCCGTAAGCACTAAATTGGCTACTTCAATATTATTGAAACCCTAAATCAATCTACTCTGGCTAAAAATATTTTGTACCTAATAAAATAATACCTATCATTATTTTAACCCGAGATATATAGACAAGGGCATAATATGTATGTGCGAAATATGGAATTGCCTTTTAAATGTAGGTAGGTAATAAATTCTCAAATGTTCAATAATCAAATTTAATTTGTATTCGCATAGTCAAAGTCAAAAGTAT
Organism: Nematopogon swammerdamellus; assembly: GCA_946902875.1. NCBI lineage: Eukaryota > Metazoa > Arthropoda > Insecta > Lepidoptera > Adelidae > Nematopogon > Nematopogon swammerdamellus. Next base: position 12,488,387 of record OX336338.1, read on the forward strand.
TTTATTTTAGCGAGCATTGTATGTGGAAAATCCATCGTGCTGTAGAAATCGTCAAAATGTATAGTAAATTCTATGCAATATGAGCAGATCAACATTAAACAATAAAATTAAGTACCTAATTAAAAATACATTTTGATTGGATCATTATATAATTTAAACATGTTGGGCAATGCCATAAGATTTGAATGTAGGTAATATTGGTAATATTGATTTACTAAAATATTTAAAAATAAAGAGAGAGCTTTGGCAGATAGACAGATTGTCACAAGAAAATCAATATAAAATAGAAATTAGGAAAGATGCTGGTTGTAGGTATTAATTAAATTACTTTTTCTCTAATATTTTGCAGCTAGGTCGCTATGTATTTATTCTATGAGAGCATAATTATAAAAAAGTTACTAAAAATTTACCTACATTATTTATAAATATAATGTCACAAGCTGGCTCAAAAGTAACGATCCTTTTGATACAACTACCTAGGTACTATATTATATAAAACTTTGGTATATACTCCAAAGTAAATACAATTCCAAAGTGAAAAAATAATAAAAAAGAAAACCATCCCAATTTATCCTGTTATCTACAGCAAACATCAAAATTGATCATTACTATAGCGCCACCTTGCACATGGGTACATAATATATACGTCAGCCTAGGTAGCTCGGTGGAGTAACGCATTGCCGTGCGATCGTCGAAATCAAGCACCACCGGGCGCTATTAATATGGGACGAATTTCGGAGCACTCGAAAGCAAAACACTATTATAATTTCGAGCGCTTGTGCACTGTTAAAGATACTGAGATTGGGAGTGCGAATACATACCTACATATAGGTACTAGCTGCAAAGCAAGCAGTTTATAGGAGCCACGGGCGCAGAGCACTTCACGTATCTAGGGGCGGTTTGTAGTATCAGTGCGTAAAACTGTAGGTCCCTTCTTACGCTTACCTTACTAGATGGTAGGGTTTAACCGCACTGAATGAAGGTCGCCAGAAGTGGCTTTGAAAAGTTCTTGTTTTCCGTCCAGTTCAGTGAAGCCGGCGCGTCTAATAGGGGGAGCCCGCTGACATCTACCACTCGCCAAGATGTGATCGACTGACGTTACGGGTGTATAGGTGATGTAATCTAACATGTAGGGTCCATCCATAAAAAAGGGTTTCATACAATAATTAGGAATAGAGATATCATTTCTAAAAAGTAAACATAAACTATATTAAATTACATACTCGTAATAGTGTCTACATTCGCAACGATGTTTATAATCATTAGATGACAGACGAACGTATTCGTTTAGAGTTTAGACCTTTACGCTGTTGTACATTATCGTAATGGTTTCGGTAATGCGGTAAATTAATCAGACAGAACGACTTACAATTATTGTCGACGATTCTTCCCCCGCTCGGGAGACATCGTAAGGATTCGCGGAACTGCTACAACTTGCAGTACACCCGACACGTCGTCCAGCTGGACAGATCGGTCGACCGGCAGTTGACATGTGACTAGTCAGTATTAGGGTACTGCACGAGATTTAACCTACACCGTGCAATACGCTACGCCGCCGCCGTGTTCTCCGCATCATTTTGTATTGAGAAACGAAGTTCGCAAACCAACACAAACGCAAACCTATCACTAGAGGCGCTGCTCCGTTTCTCCATACAAAATGATGCGGAGAACATGGCGTAGCGTAGTACGCGGTTTAGGTTAAATCTCGTGATTAGGGTACCGATGTCAACTGCCGGTCGCGGTTGACGTAGATTGTAGCGATGCGAGGGTACTTCGGCCGATGCGCGTAGGTTCGACATATCTTGCTGGAAAAGGTCGGAGCACACGTAGCTCATTGTGTCTGTGGCTGCCAGAACTTGATTCTGGTTACAACCCGAGCCATGCTTCGCCAGCAGAGGAGCCCACGACGATGAGAGTAACCATGCTGTGGGAGAACGTTTGGTTCGAGAATCCATAGAAATTTCCATACATGCCAATTTCAACAGATAAGACAGCATGGTACTCTCATCGTCGCGGGCTCCTGTGCTCGCGAAGCTTGACTCGGGTTGTAGCCAGAATCAAGTTCTGGCCGCCACAGACACAGTGAGCTACGTGTGCACCGATCTTTTCCAGCAATAGAAGCAGATCGAGCAGCGCATCGGCCGAAGCATCCTCTCATCGCTACAATCTACGTTAGCGGCGACCGCCAGTTGACATCTGACTGGACGAGGCGTGTCGGGTGTCCTCCAGGTCGTAGTAGTTCCGCGAGTCCTGCCTGACGATGTCTCCCGATCGGGACACGAAACGTCGACAATTGTACCACATACGCGAAAACATTACGATATTGACAAACTAAATTTTCGAAGTCAAAGAAATTACAGTCATTTCATAGTTATTATATCGGCATAAGTTAAATATAAATATATATAAGCTACGTATTCTGTAGGTATGTATGTACATAGGTACCTAATCGTACCTACATATTTGCAGACGCAGACAGCAATAGTAAGTAATGCACCTAGACCCACCTGCTTCCATGGATCGGTGGAAGGACAGCGCCAAGGTGAGAGGTGGCTATCCGGGTCGCCCATTAGCGCGGCATTTTATCCTTATCCCTTAGTCGACACTTACTCTTTTAAGACATGCACGGGGAGAGAGTTGCAGTGGGGCTATTCTTATAAATCATATTACTTATGTCATCATAATCATATAAAACCAACACACAAATAGGTACAACGGCAACCTACAAACCTGAATGAGGAAAAACAATGCAAACGGCTTCAACTAGGCGGATAATGATAGACGCTAGCACCTTTATGGAAGTTTTACGCTAAGGTTACCTATACGACAAGCCCACGAAGGATATATTCTACTCATGTCATTGCTATATCCTTATTTAGATTATTTACCGTGATGTCTCCGTGTCGCAAGAGCATGGAGAAATAGCCAGCGTACATCTCATGAATATTAACAAAGAAAATGCTAACGACGAGCAGCGAAACCACACCACAATTACTCAGCACGCGACGCGACGCGACTTGAACATGACAGCGGCAGCGCCGTGCGTGATCCACTGATCACATGGATTCCATCTCAAATTGATGCCACAGGCTGGGTCCCAGCCCAGCTGTACCAAAAATCGGTTTCACCCGATTGTTGTTTACCGTAAGCCACTGTGTGTTTGGAGGACGTGAGGCATCAATAAATATTTAGTTGTAGGAGTAATATTTTATAATAAAAGAAATTCTACTCTCCTTGACGGGAAGGAGTATTGTATTTTTGTCTATTATATGTATAATCAAATCACATGACTATAACGTGATGAACGGCACGAAACATGCTGTTTTCCGAATTTTCGAGAGCATACTTTGCGATTTTTTTTTTATCGAGTCAAATAGGGTGACAGACCCAATTGCTAGCACTGCACCAGTTTATCAGCACCTCGGCGAAAAATCAAAAATATAAGATATTGTTTATAGTTTGCAAGTTGCCAAGTGCAAAAACATACAAAAGCGTTTTTAATTTTTAATACTAGCAACATTATGCAACGCTATATTTCAAATTGGCGTCACAATAAAAACCGAAGTTGTGTGTGTTGCACTTGTAGGAGTTTTTCGGCAACATTGAGATGTCGACCGTAAGTACGTGCTTCAAAATTTTATTCGATTTAAAATGCATTATGGGTGTTTTGAAGAAATACTTGTTTTCAGTGGCTTTATAGACGTTTATTCTAACCTAATTCGAAGTAAATTTTAAGGTAATCATTTAATTTATTTCAGTATACTGGATGCCGATAAGTGGGTATCGAATCTTTAAGTTTTCCAATTATCAGCACTCCTGCTGATAATTGGTTAAAATAAGCTTAAACAGAATTAATATTTTTTATTTATTTTGGACTATCTGTACTATGAAATAAGTTTGAATTTCGATATAAAAAGTGATTACAACCCCGTTTTCCAAATGTCAGCCCCGTGCTGAAAATACTATTTTCCATTTATCGGCATGGTGCTGATAAATGGTTCAACTATATGGCAATAATTGGATCATCTTAGCCCCGTGCTGAAAATACAATTTACCATTTATCGACATGGTGCTAATATTGGTTCAAAAATATGCCAATAATTGGTCTCATACCATGTTTTTTATTTTTATGTCCTAAAATGAAGCCAAAAGAGACATAGAAAAAATTAAAAAATAAAAAAAATAATAAAAAGAAAGCAGCATGGCCAAGAAAACATAATAAATGCTTTAAAAGCAATAGGAAATGGAATGTACAAAAAATTGGCATCAAAAACGGTCGGTGTATCAAGAGGAATTTTACAGTCTAGACTTCAAAAGGACGGTAAAGAACTGCCAGGCCCTAATCCAATTTATTTAAAGATAAAGAAGAGATCATAGTGACCTAGTTTTAGTAATTTAATGGAAATGTAAACAGACTGATTATTACATAAATAACTATGTACATAAATAGGTACATAGAGTGTGTACCGAGTGATAATAAAAAATAGTACCTACTACCTACTTGCTTCTTATAAAATCTTTTATTTACAGCCTCTTTCCCTAAATACTTATCGGTGCTGATAATTGGCTAAATAGGTGTCATTAATTGGCGGTGACCGTGCTAACAATTGGTGTTTGGGTCATTTTTTAATAAAATTCAATTTTAAACCAGAATACTTAAGAATTATTAACAAATATGCTTGTAAAGAACAATTAATATCTATTCGAAACTTTATAGATACATTAATAAGTTGTAGAGTTTTGTTTTCAATACAAAATTTCGATTTAAAGTTTGATGATCTACTAAAGTGCTGATAATTGGGTCCGTCACCCTATATCCAATTATTGCGATTTAAGCTACTTGTTTGTTGGTAAGCAGTATGTCTTGTAGAAAACCATAGATAGATATATTTTTTCTAACGTCAAACTCACAGTAGTTTACGAGAGAAACCGATTTTTCTTAGTTCTGCGCCTTAATCTAATCTAAATTATGTAAAATAAGGCAATCTAAAATGTGATCTAGATTACCTAAAATTAAAATTAAATCTAGTGTGAATGAAAAAAATATCTCTAAAGTATAAACTAGGTAATATAAATAATGCAAAATCAGTAATTCAAAATGTAGATAGACTTTTCTGATTTTATTTAAAGAAAATATTTTGCATATATGTATACCTAGATGCAAAAATGACAGGCGACGGTGCTGCCACTCAAGTAAATAATGTATATCTCCTAAACAAAGCCATAACTGGAAAAAACAAGCCATGAAGCTGTAGTTGATTTTGATTATGATATTCTAAGATACTGGACACAGTTTTGTATTACTCAGTTTATGCACAATCATTATAACGGATTACGGTGGCCATCGAAATCCGTTATAATGATTGTGCATAAACTGAGCACTACAAAACTGTTTTCAGTATCTTAGAATATCAGAATCAAAATCAACTACAGCTTCATGGCTTGTTTTTTCCAGTTATGGCTTTGTTTAAGAGATATATATATTATTTACTTGAGTGGCAGCACCGTCGCCTGTCATTTTGCACGACACGCTCTTAAAACATTTTTATAAAAGGTCACAAACATTTTTAAACGAATTAATATGTTTTTGCCAAGCCCGGTTGCTTGTTGTGATACTTCAGGGTTGGCAAACATGAATGATATGTATTCAAGCGCGTTCCAAGGGGTGAATGTAGTGATGTATAGTTATGTATACCTGAATGTGGCTGGACTGGAGGTCGTCCAGTAGCGCCACCTCCTGGCGCAGGGAGCGCGTGAGGAGCCGCTTCTTGCGGCGCTTGTGCATGGTGAGGAAGCGGCCGGTGCACGTGTGTCGGCCCTCCAGCCACTGCACCTCACTGCTGCTCATCTCCGCCTCCACGCTCAGCGCTATGTGCTGGATCGATAGGCCTGGCAACAGAGTTCAACGCTTTTTCAGTCTATACAAGAATATATTTTAGATTTAGTTTTAAGTTTTTTGAGGTTTATTTTATTTACAAACCCCTCACACGTACCACTTTAGCTAAATAGAATGCCTTATGGCAATAAGCTTGTCTCTAGTAACAATATTTTGTATCAAAAGTCTTGTGCACAGTAAAGAATATTATAATAATATTAGGTTCTTTCAGAAAAAAAGTACCGCTCTACGTTCCTATGGCTTATTCATTTTTCGGGGCCGTCAATAAGTCTAGAATTGTATGTACCTAGGCGTATAATTAAATACCTGCAAAATAAATCAAAGCGCTAACCGCACTTAGCGCAATTATTAAAATGTTAGGTAACGTCTTCAAAGTAGGCACGCAAGTCAGAAAGGCACCAACTTACACAGAAAACTTTCGACGATGGGCTTCTCACTGCCCCGCCGCCGACGACGACGGTTTCGAAACTGCCCCAAAGGTTTCGAGACTTAGATATTGGCATTTGGGCACAAGGCGGCGGAGTTTTATGTTTCGCAATAAAACTCGTATAATGATCAACGAATTTCAACCAACGAATACTTTATCGAATTAATGCGCAATCAAGTTTGTAATTTCAAACAATACTTTGAGGTGCTTTTTAATACGTTTTTGGCAAACAAGTGAGCTTTTGGCCGCCCGTTCAACTGTGCTTTTTGCCAATCCTTCTCCACATCACAATCCTTAAGATTAGTGTCTTAATAATTATTATATTATATTATAAATTATTGAATGTGTATTGTTAGGTCTTAACTTTTTAATTATCCGGTGTATATTTATTGTTCACTAGCTGTTGCCCGCGACTTCGCTCGCGTGAAATTCGTATTTCAAAGAAGAATGTATATAACTAAGTGCTAGGCCGAAGGCAGAGCTGCGTTCAGGTAAACGACAAACTTTCTCAAATAAAGTAAGTAACAAACGGCGAGGTCGAAGGCCCAGCTGCATCCTGGAAGACAATAAACCTTCTCGATGAATGTAAGTAACTAAGGGCGAGGCCGAAGGCCGAGCTACGGTCCAGAAGAAGATAAACCTTCTTGAAGAAGTAAGTAGCTAAGTGCGAGGCCGAAGGCCGAGCTGCGTTCAGGAAGACGATGAACCTTCTCGAAGAAAGTCAGTAACTTTGGGCGAGGCCCAAGGTCGAGCTGCGTTCAGGTAAACAATTAATCCTCTTCCGCCCTCGGGTCTCGCCCTTAATGACCTGCTTTCTTCGATATAATATAATATCATTTACGCGAACGAAGCTCGGCCTTTAGCCTCGCTCTTAGTCACTTAATTTTTTAGAGAAGGTTTATTGTTTACTTTAACGTAGTTCGGCCTTCGACATCGCTCTTAGTTACTTTGTTTGAGAAAGTATATGGTTTAGCTATACGCAGCTCCTCCATCGGCGTCGTCATTAGGTAAATTTCTTCGTGAAGAATATCGTTTACGTGATCAGAGCTCGGCCTTCGGCCTCGCCTTAATTACTTACTTTATTCAGGAATGTTTGACTTCTTTCTGAACGCAGCTCGGCCTGGACGGCTTTGCCGTCTTTCAGGATAGATAAAGCTCGGCCTTCGGCCTCGCCCTTAGTTACTTACTTTCTTCGAGATGATTTTTTATTTATCAGAATGAAGCTCGGCCTTCGGCCTCGCTTTAGTTACTTCCTTTCTTCAAGAATGTTTTTCTTCTTTCTGAAAGCAGCCCGGCCTTCGTCCCGGCCTTCAGTTACATACTTTCTTCTTTTGAAATTCGAATTTCACGCGAGCGAAGTCGCAGGCAACAGAAGTATAAATTGCACCAATGACATCGACAAAACGTGAACTTTCAATTATTTTTTTTCCATAAATAAAAATTTTTTGACCGGCCAGCTCTAAGACGTCGATATGACAGTTCTCCGTTGTCAACTTGATATTTTTATTTTTTTTGCATTTCATGAATCAAATAATTCGTCACCGGCCAGCTGTCGCCAATGTAACTGTCAAGAAACCTGTACTTTGGCTGACGTGATTCTAAATGTTAATGATAATAATATATATATATTTTTTTTATTTTTTTTTGTGTATTATGTTATTCCGGCATATAAACTGCCACTATACAAAGTTTCGTCTAATTCCGTTCAGTGGTTTTTGCGTGATGCGCGTACAAACAAACAAACAAACAAAAATTTTAAAAACTGTTCTAACATGTTCAGTATCTCATTTTAAGCCACCCTGGTTAGTTTTTTTCCGAATACATTCAATGTACAGACTTTCTTACCTTTACGATTTTATTATATGTATAGATGTATAGATTTCGTTCTGCACGTCTACCCAAGAACAGGCTGTGTCTAGTTAGGTCATGCATGGTTGGCAGCAGCTGGCTAGATAGGTGGTCGGTGGGTGACAGCGTCAAATTATATAATTTACTATTATTTAAATAATATCTAATCGATTTTTATTCGACAAATAAATAAATAGATTCAAATAAAATATCAACATGTAAAAAGAAAAAAAATATTAAATGTAAAAAAAAAAAAATTTAACGCTTTACCGACCAAACCGATGTGTTAGAAGTGATATGTCTGAACGAAGCAGTGATCTACTTATCTCGCTTCACGTCATCTTAATCCACTCTTAATCAGCCCAGAGAGTGCACAGTTCACCCTCCCAACCAACATTATAATATAACGCAACACTTAGCACAAATCAAATGGTGTTACTATTTCAGTTCGCATAATCTGAACCTGATACATATCTATCTGTTATCTCGCGTGTTGGCACAAGCATAGATAAAAAAAATGTAAAAGCAATAAGGTACATGTGCTTTGTGTCATTCGTTGGCAGTATCTCGATTCTTTCACGATTACAACAGGCCACGATACGCTATTAAAGACCTTAATTTACGTTAATTAGATGTTGATTGGGAGATTAGGCGGTAGTTTATCGTTAAAAGTACTCTATCATTGAGCAATCTTATACTATATATTATATAGCACAAGTATGTACCTACCTAAGTAGCTTGACAACGCATTATATACTGGAATTAAGCCGCTGGAATTGGCCTACTGAAGGACTGCGTAGTGTGTGTATGAATGAGTCAATATATCAAACATACCGTCACGCCTGTTTCCCAATGGATAGACAGACACAAACATGCGTGAATATTTCTAAATGTATCAAAAATATCGTGTTTGTATATGATCTGACGCGTCGAAAATGGCGACATCCTCGAAGAGGATCGCAACATTTTCGTTGAAGTTCCTTGTTGTTGTTTTTTTTATTTTTATTAAAAGCGCGACATGTGGCGCCGAGCCACCCATAAAATGTCTAACGACGTCCGTGGACATTCGGTCATATGCGGGGGTTGCGAATGCCATGCCGGCCAGACAGGTGCCTATTCACGCCCCTCTTGAAGGATCCGAGACTGTGCTTGGAGGGAAAATGTGGGCAGGGAGAGTGTTCCAGAGTTTACCGGTTCTGTAGAGGAAAGTTCTAGTAAATGACACGACGCGTTTATTAGAGTCCACATTCTGTAATATGTTCAAACAGCTGCAGTTTCCCGTTAGAGTACGTTTTGACATGAGCACAAATAAGGCACAATGGCAGACCCTGACGGTGCGCGGAGAGCGCTTCACTCACGGCCGTACCAGCGCCTCCACCTGATCGCTCCTGGAGCCAGCGCATTCGACATCGTCTACAAAGAAACTCTAGCCTAGCATAAACTTAGGCAAAACTACTTACCTGTACATACATACGTAGGTATGTACATACCTACTTCCATATTAATGTTCTTGGGCAAAAGTACGGAATGATCTTCTGGTGAGTGTCCCTACTGGTCTGGTGGTCCAATAAAATTAGAAGACGACCTTTCTGTTCGCATTATCGCTAGTATAGCGCCTTACTGAGCGCGGTCTCGCGAGCAGTGGTGTTTATTGGTTGTGTCTGATCATCACCCGTCGGACATTTGGGCACGGGTGACTGTGCCGGCAGTGCCGTACTTATACTTTCAGTGAGTGGATCTTTCTCGCACACAACATCCTATATTTTTGGTTCCTTTTAATAATCCCACAGATTCTCGATGCGTAATAAATAAGTTACTAGTACAAAGAACATACATAATGAGAGATTTCTGCATTGCGCGAACAAACTCCTTTGCATGCGCGCAGTGTCACACAGACAGACGTGCGTGACACTGCTATTAGGTACTTACTTACTAAATAATCGCACGCGCACGTGAGTACCTATGAGTATATTTATTAGATACGTAGGTGCTTGTACAACATGAAATAATTGCGTAAATAATTTGTTTTTGTAGTAACTACGGTAGGTACTTATTAGAATGGTTGCTATTCATAGTCAGTGGTATAAATATAAACAAAAAGTTAAATAAATCACAAATTAAAAAAAAAAACCCGACCCTTAAAAAGTCAAAAATAATTTCCGTTTACTTACTTAAAGGAGTCAGGGGACCGCTAAGTAATCTGAGTTAAGTTAAGTCTGAGTTTTTAGATTTATTTACTTAGCGGTCCCCCGACCTCTTTAAATAAGTAAACGGAAATTATTTTTGACGTTTTAAGGGTCGGGGGTTTTTAAATTTGTAATTTAAGTTTTATTTCAAGCTTTTTTTAAATAAAAACGCATGCAAATCGATCCCCTTTTAAAGATAATAAATTATTGATTACTTGATTTCAAACATACTAACAAACATCCCGATTAAACCAGCTTTCTAATAAAAAAAACTGCATCCAAATCGGCCCATCCATTTGGGAGGTACGATGTCACAAACAGACCCACCCATACACACATACACACACACGTTAAACTTATAACACCGCTCTTTTTTCGTCGGGGGTTAAAAAGATCCGACAGAAGCGAAGCTTCTTACGCTTTATAGGTATGTAAAATCCAACTATTAATTAAATTTCGATCGGGATAGCACCATCTATGCGATATTTCTCCAACTATTAATTAAATTTCGATCGGGATAGCACCATCTATGCGATATTTCCTTCAAATTAGAAGACGACCTTTCTGTTCGCATTATCGCTAGTATAGCGCCTTACTGAGCGCGGTCTCGCGAGCAGTGGTGTTTATTGGTTGTGTCTGATCATCACCCGTCGGACATTTGGGCACGGGTGACTGTGCCGGCAGTGCCGTACTTATACTTTCAGTGAGTGGATCTTTCTCGCACACAACATCCTATATTTTTGGTTCCTTTTAATAATCCCACAGATTCTCGATGCGTAATAAATAAGTTACTAGTACAAAGAACATACATAATGAGAGATTTCTGCATTGCGCGAACAAACTCCTTTGCATGCGCGCAGTGTCACACAGACAGACGTGCGTGACACTGCTATTAGGTACTTACTTACTAAATAATCGCACGCGCACGTGAGTACCTATGAGTATATTTATTAGATACGTAGGTGCTTGTACAACATGAAATAATTGCGTAAATAATTTGTTTTTGTAGTAACTACGGTAGGTACTTATTAGAATGGTTGCTATTCATAGTCAGTGGTATAAATATAAACAAAAAGTTAAATAAATCACAAATTAAAAAAAAAAACCCGACCCTTAAAAAGTCAAAAATAATTTCCGTTTACTTACTTAAAGGAGTCAGGGGACCGCTAAGTAATCTGAGTTAAGTTAAGTCTGAGTTTTTAGATTTATTTACTTAGCGGTCCCCCGACCTCTTTAAATAAGTAAACGGAAATTATTTTTGACGTTTTAAGGGTCGGGGGTTTTTAAATTTGTAATTTAAGTTTTATTTCAAGCTTTTTTTAAATAAAAACGCATGCAAATCGATCCCCTTTTAAAGATAATAAATTATTGATTACTTGATTTCAAACATACTAACAAACATCCCGATTAAACCAGCTTTCTAATAAAAAAAACTGCATCCAAATCGGCCCATCCATTTGGGAGGTACGATGTCACAAACAGACCCACCCATACACACATACACACACACGTTAAACTTATAACACCGCTCTTTTTTCGTCGGGGGTTAAAAAGATCCGACAGAAGCGAAGCTTCTTACGCTTTATAGGTATGTAAAATCCAACTATTAATTAAATTTCGATCGGGATAGCACCATCTATGCGATATTTCCTTCAACTTATACAATGATTCAACTTCAAAAAACTCTCAGAGATGGAGCACACGTGCTGCCCAGCCAACGCTCCTCAACTCTACGTACTTACTGCCCAGCCAATGAGGAGCGTTGCAACTTCCGTTCGTACTTTCGTAATGTTTCACTTTTCCTGAGTTAGGTCCCCATCCCAAACGTGCGTTTAAGACGAGACGGAAGTTAACTTTCTCCATACAAAATCGTCTTTCGGGGTTTATGTTTTTACCCCCCTAAATCTTATCCGATTTTTACCATTCTGTTTTTTGTTGTAATAAGGACAGTCGAATCTACGTTCCCGTTTTTTAATTTTTTGAATATCTAAAGTTATGACTCAATAAAGTTTAATTAATTCATGAAATAAAAAAATACAAATTTTTAGCTCCGGTGTTGTATGTTTATTTCATCTAAACAAAAACGACAAAGACAGGAACGTAGATTGGACTAGCCTTAAGACAAGAAAAAAATTGTAGAAGTAGGATAAGGTTTAGAGGGCTAGAAAACATAAATGCCGCGAGACGATTTTGTATGGAGAAAGTTAACTTCCGTCTCGTCTTAAAAGCTTCGCTTCAAAAAGTTCAAACAAACAAGTGGGCATTGCAATGACAGAAAAACGGAACAACCAAATATTCTTAGGTTAACTTTTTCCCACATTCCCGTTAGAGATTTTTTTTTTGTCTTAAAACTCCATTGAGTGGTAGTGAGGTGATTTAAAAAATATACCTACCACACTTAATGGTTTAGAAATAAAAGGAATTTAATAAAAAATCTAATAAAATGTTTATACAGCCCAACCACAAAAAAACGAGGAAAATAACAGTTTGGTTTGGTATGAAATGAAATTGTGCGAAATAAAATAACTAGCCGAGAGCTGCTTGCACACTAGACGATAAGAGTGCGACCGCACTCCGCGATACAATGCCGCGCCGCGCCCCGCCTCGATGCTGCCGCGTAGAGCGGCTTACCTCATAAAATAATATGTTGACGCGCCGCCGCGCCGCGCCGCCGCGCCGTTCCGCAGTAGTGCACATTCATTGTTTATTGTTGTTTATTGTATAAATTATTTCATCCATATGTACCTACGCTTGGATATGTCGAAAATTCCGCCAGTTCTACATTCAATGCGAAGAAGAACTGACAAACAAACTTCGCAAGTCACAATGTTTTGTTAGTACCTTATAAGTATTACATATGTATATTAAAGTAATTTACAATAATTAACCCATACTACCGCTCAAAAGAACATTAATATTTACAGCATAAACATGAACACTCAAGAATCTGACCACTCTGCCTATTTACATTACCTATATGGTCCATGGTGGAGTGCTGGCCCCTACACTTATGTACGGGAGTGAAAGTTGGGCATGGCAGACAAAGCATGAAAGCAGGATTAATGCTGTGGAAATGCGCGCGTTGAGGAGTATGTCTGGAGTTACAATGAAAGATAGATTGAGAAATAGTGTAGTACGAGAGCGCTGTGGGCTGAAAGAAGATATAGTGACAAGGATTGAGAAAGGGACGCTTCGGTGGTTCGGGCATGTTGGAAGAATGGATGATAGGAGACTAACGAAAGAAATTTATAACGATTTATTCTTTTGAAAAGCAATATTTCTTCGGAGATTCTGTATATCGTGTATACGTGAAGAAATGGCTTCTGTCCGACGTGATCCAATTGAATCTTGTGAGAAGTGTAAATCGGCTATTCAAAATAGAGAATACCTCACCTGCACAGTTTGTTCGAAGATATATCACATAGATTGTGCTGGTGTATCATATGCACTATTTACAGTCATGACGGGTAAAAATTGGAAGTGTAACTCATGCATAAAAACCATACAAAAAAAATCCTGGATTGGTCATCAACCGTCTCGCGTCCCGAAAAAAACACAAATGGCACGAGATACTACATTCCAACAGATTCCTACACACACACCAAATAAAGTTGCCGCCGTAGTGTCTGTTACTCCACCTACATCAGCTCTACTTTGTAGAGTCCCGAGCGCGAGCACCATCACACGCTCCTCTTCTGAGATATCAGCCGCCTCCCCACCCAAGGAATCTGCAGACATTCTACTCCATTGCATTAAAGCAGAACTTTCTAATAATACCGGACTTATGGAAGGAAGCACGGAGAAAATATGGAAGGATGTTCAATCACTTTATGACATTATGTTGAAGTGCCAAGAAAAAAATGATCGCCTAATACATGAACTATCACAAACTAGGGATAACGCTGCTGAATTAGAAAGACAGCGAGGAAATGAATTAGCCAGTGCACTTTCATCCATGTCATGTATTGGAATTGTTATGAATAAACTTTCCGTATTAGAAAAATCAGTTATAGCAATACAAAATTCAACTGAAATGCTGCTGGGCTGTAGCATTGCAAATGGAGCTTCTGGATCTACAACTACAAATATCAACTTAGAGTCTGAATCAAACTTGCGAACTAATATTCTCGTTGAGAATAGAGAATCGTCTGTTCCAAAAAAAGTACATCAACTTATAAAAGAAATCACGAAACCAAGACCAAGAAAAGAAACAAAATTAAAAGGAGGTGAAGATAGCGACGGCGGTAGCGGCAACAGCAGCAGTAGCAATGGAAATGATGGCCGCCAAACATCCAGAAAACAAAACTATGCAGAAAAAGTGTCATCCGTAAAAGAACATATACCTATCGATCCTGAAGGAGAATGGGTGCAGGTAGACAGAAAGAAGCTAACACGGAAGCGAGTGGTGTTGCATGGCACCGCTGAACCTGATAAAACCTCAATAAAAGCGATTAAGCAGCGCATGTACCTTCATATCTGGAATTTAGAGATTGGGACTACTGAAGATGCGATTAATAACCACGTGAAGAAACTATGCACTAATGGAGATTTTACAATAGAAAAGTTAAAGGCTAGAGGTGATTATTCATCATATAAAATTGGAGTGACAGAGGCAGATTACGTTGTTTGCTTCTGCCCAGATGCATGGCCGAGAAACGCTAGAATAAAGAATTGGACAACGTTTCGAAAACCAGCGGTCGGGAGCTAGCTGCTCTCGACCGCGCGCTAAAACGTTTAATTTCTTTTATCAGAACGTTCGTGGTATCAGAAGCAAAACTCGAATGTTCTATGAGTCAGTAATCGCCTCTTCAGCTGATTTCTTTTTAATCACAGAAACATGGCTGAACAAGTCTGTCTTTGATGCTGAGCTATTTCCTGCAGACTTCACTATACTTCGGAAAGACAGAAGAGGGGGTGAAGACAATTGGGGAGGTGTGATGCTTGCAGCGAGAGCAGAATTTGATGTACGCCATGTGACACAAGTAGACGGTGGTATGCCGCAAGGAATTGAATTATTGTGTGCATCTGTTAAAAGCAGAAACATAAAATTCTTATGCTGTATCATATATATACCGCCATCTGCATTAGATGACACATATTATTCAATATTTAAAATTATCGAAAATTTAAGTATATCACATGATAATCTTATGGTTTTCGGTGACTTTAATCTGAATTCGTGTTCACAAAATGTGTTAGTCTGCTATGGGTACTTCTTGGCATTTTGTAAACTTAAACAATTTAATTCTGTTACCAATTGCAATGGAGGTATCTTAGATCTGGTACTTAGCAATCTGCCAGAAGAGCACGTATCAGTGTGTGAGTGTACCGGACTCGTGAGAGTGGACGGCTATCACCCGCCGCTAAGCACCACTATAGTATTCCCTCGCGCACAATCAGGACCAACTGTGTCTACTACCACCTTCAGTGAGATTGAACCAAAAACTGAACGAAATTTTCGTAAGGCAGATTTTATTTTACTATATAAGCGAATCGCCAATGCACATTGGGAATCACTTTATAGTATTCGAGACATTGATACGGCCGTTTCTTACTTTTACTTTGTATTAGATAGTTGCTATGATGGATGTGTACCGATTAGAAAGAGTAATAATGTAAATAGTAGATTTCAATATCCGAAATGGTTTACTTTCGAGATTATACGCAACATTAGAACTAAATATTACTTTCATCAACGAACAAAATTAAAAATAATCTTAGAACATGATAGGGAACAATTCAGGTATTATAGGACACTTGTGAAAAAACAAATTGTAGAAGCACACAGGATTTACATAAAAACAATTGAAAGTAATATAAAGACAGATGTGACAACATTTTGGAAACATATAAAAGACTTACGGACAGACAGACAGATACCTGCAGAATACAAATTCGAAGGTAAAACATACACTGGTCGTGATGCGAGCAACGCTTTCGCCGATTATTTTAAGTCTGTATTTTTGGAAGATACACCTAAACTTGATGCTAGGGCCGCGATGGAGCTTTCGGGAGTTGGAACCTGCGCAAGCCTGGTCAGTGTGGACTCAGTTGACATCAATGATCTACGTCAAGCAGTCAAACATCTGAAAACTCGGTCTTCTCCAGGCCCAGATGCTGTGCCTTCCTTTGTCATTAAAGATTGCATCTCTGCTTTCGAAGAACCTCTTCTCTTCTTGTTTAATCTCGCTCTCCAACAATCCAAATATCCTTCTAGATGGAAGGAATCTAGGGTAACACCCATTCATAAAAATGGAGATAAAACAGAAGTCAACAACTACAGGCCTATAGCTGTCCTCTCGACTTTTGCAAAAATATTCGAGACTATTTTAAACTCGCGCATTTCCTGGCAGACTCAAAGTATGCTAACCGACTGCCAGCATGGGTTTCGAAAAAAACACTCAACTGTCACTAATCTGATGAATTTTGTCAATTATGCAGCAGGTAATATGGATGAATCCAAACAAGTAGATGTAGCATACTTTGATTACCGGAAAGCCTTCGATCGGGTTAATAATGATGTCCTACTCCAAAAATTTTCAGCTGCTGGCTTCTCACCTAAACTACTGCATTTCTTTGCAGATTACTTTAAAGACAGGAACCAGTATGTTGAGCTTTCAGGAGAACGATCAAAAAATTATTTCACAAGATCAGGAGTGAGCCAGGGTAGCAATCTGGGGCCATCACAGTTTCTATTTATGATTAACGATCTCCCGCAGGTTGTCAGGTCGTCAGTGTGTTTATTATACGCTGATGACCTAAAACTAGCACTTGGTGTTGCGTCTCAGCTTGACTGTGACTTGTTGCAAGGTGATATCGACTTGGTCCAAGAGTGGGGCCAGCAGAACATGATGGAATTCAATCTAGACAAGTGTTCCGTAATGACCTATACTAGATCTCGAAACCCAATTCAACATTGCTACAAATTGTCCGGAAATCCACTATCGAGAGTTAATCGTATAAAAGATTTAGGAATCATAATGGATAAAAAACTAACATTTCATGATCATATAGAGGAGAAGTGCAAACAAGCATACAAAAGTTTGGGTTTTGTTATGAGGCAGGGTAATTACTTTCAAGATGCCACAGTACTCAGACTCTTATACGACGCCTACGTGCGCTCCAAACTCGAACACAATGCGATCATCTGGAACCCACATGAGTCCAAATACATATTATTAGTTGAAAGAGTTCAAAGGAAATTTAATAGGTTTTTATATAAGAAAATGTATGGATACTATCCTTATAATGAAGTACTCGAATATAACTATCCGTCTCTGTTTGTAAGCGGAATGGTTGGGTACACCACGCTACAGAACAGGAGGGGATTGCATATATTTCTGCATTTTTTCCTACTAATGAACGGTCAGATTGATAATCCTTTAGTTCTTGGTTTGATCTCGCTCCATGTCCCTGACAAATACACTCGTGCTCGGAATCACAGACTATTCGCAGTAAGGCGGACTCGTACCATCCACTATCAGCAGACTCCGGTACCTCGGGCGTTGAACGGGCTCAATGGAATGGTGGCTAAACTGCCAGAGCTGGATATCTTCAACTGTAACCGTAGGCAGTTTATAAAACTAGCCACAGATTACTTGAAACAGACTAATTTATAAATTATGTACTGTAGATATTATGTTATCTTTATTTTATTCATCATTATTATACTAACCTAAGAATTATTATCCTTATCCTTAATTATCTGTATTATTAACCTAACCTAAGAATTGGATATTTATCTGTAAATAGGAGGTTTTGGATTAAATAAATAAATAAATAAATAAGCAAATGTGAGTGGAAGAGTCGGGAAGGGTCGCCCTAGACGCACGTACCTGGACCAGATCGGGCATGTGCTAAAAAAGGGGCAAGTGCTTAGTACCCGTAACCGACGAGCATGCATGAAGAACATTATGGGAGTGGAAGAGGCGGCAGAGGTGTGTCAGGATCGTGGCACGTGGAGATCCGTTGTCTCTGCTTACCCCACCGGGAAACAGCGTGACGCTATGTGTGTGCTATATCTGGTGTATAGTGCCATCGTCAATTTTGATACTTAATATATCAAGTCAAATAAAAAACCATTAGTTTACGTTTATTACAAAGAAATGTAGTAATAAGTCATATTAAAAATCTAATGCAACAAAGTGTATGTCAAAGTTTGTTAGTGGGAAAAACAGTAATCAAACTCTTAGATTATGGTCAGTTAACGCAATCCTTAACAGTATAACAACTCTTTTCAATTAACATTAGTCGAGACATTAGTTTAATCCGTCGTTTAAAATTATTATCATCTAATTGTTTTATGTTGGAAGACAGTTTATTATAAAATCTAACACTATTACAGATAAAGCTTTTTGGCGTTTTAGATAATCTATGTCTTATTAATTGAAACATTATTTGTACATTGCCTAGTGCGGTCGCACTTTAACGCCACGGCTATAGTATGGCCTCGCCACCCACCCACGGTAACGGTATTTCTTGCATTTTCTTCTCACTACTGCCGTGGCGTTGGTCGTGCCGTGGTCGTGCGCATGCGTAGCGCATCGTCTGTCGTCCAGTGCGCAGCAGCCAATCACGAAAGTGTGTCAACTCGACGCGTCTTTGTGACACCAATACGAAATTGAAAAGCGTTTGCGAAATGAAAATCGTAACGGACTACGACGACGACGACGTCAGCGCCGCGACGCAAATTTTAAGTTCAAACACGACTTTCTCGCGGTCTTTTGTGGAGATATATAGCTCATCGTTTCGAGCTAAACGTACGGGCACTTGAGAACTGACAGTTTCTCTCTCTGTGTGTGTGTGAGTATGTGAGTGCTCAATAAGATGGGCCACACGTTTGGCCCTAAACGTCTAGATATGACTCCACAAACGAACGTGAGCAGGTTTTTTTAACCTATATGTAGGTACATAGAATAAGTAACCACGGTAATTTGAAATATATCTACATAAGTGCATCGTTTAAGGAAACAGGTTCCATAAAAAAAAAAAAAAAAAAAAAACATTTAGGTAGCAGTTAAGGCTATACATGGCGCTAGATGGCTAATTAGTCATTAATTAATTAGAAAGTCTTAAGGTACATATAAGGTACAATTAATGGATATGGATATAATGGATGGATGGATTTTTGTTGTAATAGAATAGAACTTTGCTTTGTGGGAAACGAAATGGTCAAAATCGGTCAAATTGTTTAGATTTTATGATTATTGTTACAATGGCACACATTTTTTAATTCAAAACACCGAAAAAATTAACAAATTTAGACTTACGAAGAAATTCGATCCCGTTCGTTCTGTCACCGATTCCCTATCGCTCTATCACATCGTTTTCCAGCGTCACGCACGAATTCAATATCCAAAATGTAAATAATATAACGTTTTATAACAGCACGCTGTACTGTGTGGGGCCGTTACTTAAAAATAATAGCCCCATGCATCTCTCCCCGTGTATGTCGTGTCGTAAAAGGCGACTAAGGGATAAGGACAACGTGCCGTGCAAAAGGGCGACAGGATAGCCACCTGTCACCTTGGCACCGTCCTTCCACCCAGTCATGCAGCAGGTGGGTCTTCGTGCCTTATTTTTTTTATGGAATTGAACTTTTATGGAACTTACTGCTTGATAGTTATCTTGTCTTAATACTTTCGCTAAACTTGGTGGTCGGTGTTGTGCTGTAATTTACAAGAGTACTTGCAGCACAACACCGATACTCTCCTTACCCCGATTGTCAGGATACATTGTGTGATATGTATAAATCGCTTTATTAACCGAGTCGCACTGGCAAGTTCACAACAATAATGCAACGGTGTGCACTTTGCAGTGCGTTAGCTATTATGTACATCTAGGTATCTACATGGTTTGCATTCGTATTTGCAATGCTTTCGGCATACAACGTTTTCCTGCCGGACGACAAAAAAGTAACTTATATTGGAGAGTCGGCCTCTCTTGCGAGTGGTTCAATATTAAAAAAAAAATAATTATTACCCATCATCACTAAAGTGAAAAAAAAAATCCAATCAAATCACAACACCGCGAAGCCGACATGAAATGAAGGGAATCACTGACATGGCACCTAGTTCACCCGGCGTTATGGGCTGACATCACGGATGTTGTAGGTGATGCAGCCAACCGTGTCAGTTTCCATAAAAAAAATACCACATTATAAGCAAGCAAGTCCAAAGTGTTATGTGCAAAGTTGACTGGAAGAAATACGTTCTTCTCTATACCATTATAAAATAAAATAATGTCTGCCTGTCTGTATTGGATAAATTCGAAAACAGCGGAACCAATTTACATGTAGTTTTTTACATGCCTCATCACGATATTTTTCCAAGAGGCTGCGAAATTAGACTCAAAAATATCGAGAACGAAGCCGCGGGCAAAGGTTAGTTCTGCAATACGCGAGTCTTCCGCAGAAAACAGTAGAGAAACGGAGCGGGGCGGCGCGGCGTGACAGCAAAGATCAAAGACCGATAGGAGATAAATAAAAATAAGCACAATGTCATTCGCATGCCTGGATACAGCGGCATGCAGATATATTAAGATCAACACACTCTAACCAGGTTACCTAGTAGGTACCTATGTACGGCGTACCTACCTACGCATCTCTCTCAGTCACGCATCATTTTAGGCCACTGAAAGTTTAAGCATCGAGCGAAGATATATAGGTTGTCCGTCGACAGCTGATAGGGCTGCTAATTACCCCTCAGAATATCTAATTTTAGGTTTAGTAAAAATGGTCTAGTTTTTGAGATATTGTCATTTTTGTAAAAATTCAAAATTTTCTCCCTCAGCTCATTTTTTTAAATGTCACAAGTATAAATGCAAGATTTTCTTAAATCTAGTTTTTGTCAAATATTCCTGAAAAGTATGGCTTTCACAAGGTATAATTTTTTTTTCATGTTTAATCCTGCTTAGATGAAAAACGACTTAAGAGCCACATGATAATTTTTTTTCAGCCTCCCTTGAATTTGGCCCTTCGCGGTGAAGAAAAAAATAACTACACTAAAGTGGTATTATGCAACAAAAATACGCCCATCTAATGTAGTTTTTAAAATGGTACATCCATCACTTACCGATTTGCCCAGTAATTTATGAGATATTGTTATTTAACTGCAAAAGGACCTCTCATTTTTTTTTAAACGGTTTCTTATTTATTTATTTATTTAGCCTGACTTCGTATATTTGTTTCTATCATTGTTTCAAATCTTGCGATAACTTTTTCAAACCACTTCTACTGAACCGATTTTTATGAAACTTTGATTTTAATGAATTTTTATAAAAACGTGGGGCGTATAATACGTAATAACATGCGCCCCACGTTTTAATATTAGTCTGTTAAAAGTCTCAATTTATTACTTATTCCGCTGACGCAGCGACACAAAGTGCCCTTTGGCATCCGACATGAGAAGACAGCACGCTAGTATTGACGATTTCTTACCCAGACGTAAAATCTTAAGAAGGCCCAGGTTTGTGTTCTTATTATTTTCTAGTTTTTGTATAGCTGATTTTTTTCTAATTTTTTGTACAGCTGTTTTTTATTTTTAATAAAACCGTTTAACTTAAAAGTTTTTTACCTATTTTTTTTGCGTACCTAACGTGTTTAAATTTGAGTGCGTATGTAACCCTCCCGAAACATTTGACATAAATAACGAAGCACCTTATTAGTTATTACTAACTACTATTTTTGTGTTCCTACTAGTTATAAAGCAAATTGTATTTCTGTATCGGAAATAGATCACTTTTGAAGAACAAAGATTTTTTTTTGTTTTCAAAAAAATTTTTTTTTATCTAATATGTAAAAAATATTTTTTTCTTAATCGTTTCACTTTCATGCCAGGAACAAAAAAGTCTTCCAACACATAGACCTCTTTTGTTCAGAAATTGTGAAAAACCACAATTTTAGTTTTATTAGTATGGAATAGAAAGAATTGGACTTTTTTTACCAACTTACACGTGTTACATGATAATGGTAATGAAGACTTTTTTGTTACTGTTATGAAACTGAATCGATTAGGTTATAAAAATCAACCACCTATTTTTTTATTTAAATACATAAAAACATTTTTTGCATAAAAAAAAGCCCAAGGTCAAAACATTTTTATATAGGTTTTACTCCCTATATGATACAGACGTAGACCCCCCCCCCCCCCCCCCCCCCCTTAGCGTACTATGAACTAATTTTGAAAGACCTTATATATACCTATTGAATTTTCGGCTGTATATAATGTTTATGATTAATAAATAAATATGATTTGATTTGACATACTTACCAAATAACTTCTTTCTATTTCGTTTTAGAAGCGATCCTTTTTAACGCACCTAACACAGAAAAAGTTAAACGTCAGGAAAGTATAAACGGAAGTTGCAACACTGATTGGGCAGCGCGTGAGCGCCTGGGCGGAATCTATGAGAGTCTTTTGAAGTCGAACCATTGTATAAGTTGACAGGAATATCGCATAGATGACGCTATCCCTATCGAAATTAAATTGATAATTGGATTTTGAACACAAAACGTAAGAAGCTTCGTTAATTTCGGGGGACCCACGACTACACACCTTTTTTATGAAAACTGACACGGTTGGCTATCACCACTACAACATCCGTGATGTCATATCATATATGATGGCACATCAGGGCCCATAACACCTTAGTGAACTAATGGTACCATCTCAGTGTTTTCCTTTGGTCATGCCGGCTACACACTGTATAACTAACATCGTGTTAACCGTCCAGTTCAGTGTAGCCGGCACGATCAAATGGACGCACTGACTAGTCCACCAAGGTGTTTGGGCTGACATGACGAATGTTATATATAGGTGATGTAGCTAAACGTGTCAGTTTCCATTAAAAAAACAAAATTTTAAGAAAGAAAAACCAAGTTAAGCATTTTTATGCAAAAGTGTTGTAAATCTGTTATGTATGAGATGTTTTGCCTTTGAAGAAGAATTCTGTTCTGTTCTGTAATAGGTCCAAAAATACCGCCACCATCCAGTATAACACCTAGTAATAAAGAATATTCATGTTTCGTACACGAGCACGTGAACGAATGTATGTAAATCTTTGCTATTATAATTGGTTAGGTATTAATGCCATGGGCAAATATTGCCAACGCACTCCTAACATCACTGTAATAGATATAGGCGTAGGTACGGTGAAGACTTAATTCATATCATTCAGTGACTTATCTATCATCCCACCTAGTAGCAGTAAGTAATCTATTGGGCAACTTGCAATGCACATATATCCATCCAGCAAGATATTTTTATGAAACATGTCATGATTGGTTACCATTCCATTTTATCACACCTTGTGCCTCAGAAATTCCCTTTGGTCTTGCCGGCTACACTGAACAGAACGGAAAAGACAAACTTTAAAATATATCATTTCTAGGTATGCAGGTACCTAGTAGCCGGACTGCGTGATTGAGATCGAAATTTGATACTGCCAAGTCAGTTTGTCAGCGCGTAAGCGTCCACTGTTGGACATACGCCTCTCCAATTTTCATCCAGTCCTCTCGGCCCTCAGCGGTACGGAAGCGCTTCTTTCTGCCGATGTATCTTTTTGTTTTATAGAAAGCGCGACATGTGGCGCCGAGCCACCCATAAAGTGTCTAACGACGCCCATGGACATTTGATCGTACGCGGGGGTTGCGAATGCCATGCCGGCCTGACAGGTGGCTATTCACGCTTCTCTTGAAGGACCCGAGACTACACTTGGGGGGGAAATATCTGTGCAGGGAGAGCGTTCCAAAGTTTACCAGTTCTGTGGAGGAAAGATCTGTAGAACAGATTGGTACGCATCCGTGGTAAGTCCAGCGTATAGGGATTTTAGGGATGCAATCCCTGCCTAGTGCGCGTTGTGCGGAGGTGGAAAGGGGACGGCGGCGGGGTCGCGTTAAACCTATGTATATACTACACCTATATACTATACCTAGGTATACCTATGTATATAGTATGTACTTACCTGACTGCATAATTGGGTACCTAACTCTTGACTAGGTACGATTAGTATCTCAATTTTATTAACCCATTGACAACTTGATACGTCTTAATATTCAAATATTTTTATTTTTTATTTTTGACCATTATACTACATTGTAGTATGTATACTAACATAATTATTTTGATACAAATTACGTATCAAAGTTTGACAAAGGCTCTCACACCTGCTTGCTACACTTAATAAATAAGTCTTCGTAGTTAGAACTCTCAGCAAAATTGTTAATCTTGCTCTCAAGCTGTGTTTTCGATAGACCGTAAGCGATGTTATTATGTGGCTATAGTTACTAAAGTACCTACTTTTAATTATTATATGTATAAAAAAAATACCCTGCGAAGTTTCTAGGTGGCTCTTCTTCGTGAGTGTAATCGAACCGGATAGATCAAATTGTGACAAGTTCGAGTGCAGTCCTGCTCGCTGGGCCATGTTCAATACCTGGAGACTGGAGATCTAGCAACTTTACACCACAGATTAGGTGTCAATCCGGCTCTTAGGTGAACTATTAATGACCCCATAGACATTGTGAAACGCACTTCGCGAACACAACCTACAGACACCACATCACCTTTCTAATTGTAAAATTTCCGAGCAAATCTTATTTTTCTGTTGCATATTATGTACCTATTACTCTGAATTTTTATATATTAATATTATTTATAAAATTACACAATTAATACAGATATTTCGACTGTGTTGTCGTCATCAGTGAAAAATATATATATATTTTTCACTGATGACAACACAGTCGAAATATCTGTATTAATTGTGTAATTTTATAAATAATATTAATATATAAAAATTCATCAAACAAACATTTTGTAAATAAAAATAATTTATTGTCAGTACCTATTACTCTGCAATTTCTAGGCTTTCTAAGTTTCATATTCACATTTACGTTTATAAACGTGGTGGTCGATATTGTGCTGTAATTTACCAGAGTTATTGCAGCACAACACCGATTACTCTGCTTACCCCGATTGTCGGGATTCAGCATGTGTGATATGTATGTATGTATGTTTATAAACTTAATGTAAAGGAGCTGTTTTTGTAGCCAAATCGTGTTTTGAGGTTTGTTATGTAGTGAGGGTTACTTATATTATAATGTAATTTTCCTGAAAGGCGCGCGCGCAACTACGCGCCAAATAAAGTTCAAACTTGCGGATAAACTATACCAGGATGTATTTGTGTCTGTAACTATACCTACGTATGCATCTATTAATAGAACGTGATATTCGTTCTTATACAGGCTATACAGCACATAATATTTTCTAGCCATTTCTAAGTGGAAATCACTTCTGAAATCTGAAATGGCTAGTGTAAACGAGCGCTATAATCTTTTTCAGAGGACGTTTTAATCTTCTCTCAAGTGTGTAAGCACTTGAGAGCTGCACATACTCACTTTCCTTACCTGCATTAAATTATACTCACATACATGTACAACTAATACCTAATATGGCTCATGTGTTGAAGATTCGGTGGGAGTCCAACATTACATAGAGATGTTGTATTAGATAGAGATTATTTAGGTCCCGACAGAGGGCGTAGGTTATTGCACAAAGTTATAGGATAGGAAATGAAACTTACTTCCTCAGTAAGCTGACATTGACAAGGTAAAGTAAACACTCGTGTAGTTTACAATTTACCATAGTAATTTTGTAATGTATGATTGTCGAAATTATCTCTGAAATATAGATTGATACCTACTTATATATAATATGTGGGTCAAAGATAAAGAGATAAGAATATATGTTTCCTTGGAAAAAAATGGGCAACAGCAATTAAGTTTGTAGCCGGCAGGTACCTACATAATTATCTGAGACATACCTACCTATCATCAATACATTTATAATAAAACTGTAAACTTTAAATGTCGAAAATATTTGCAAAAACTTGCATTGTGGGGATGACGGATAAACGTTAGAATGCATTATGATAATGTTAGGAATGATGGCCTCTTGTCGTTTTGTCTACTGCTAAAGTTGTGAAGAAAAATTTAAAATGTTACTAAGTATCTCATAAAATGGGTCCATGAACCTACCTGGATACGTATATACATTATGTCCTTGCAAATCGACAATAAAAACTATTTTAGAGTGCAAAATGCTGAAATTTTTTCGGGAAATTAAAAAAATCGTGCACTCGTTACAATTCGCTAGGGGTGTGTTGTGACTTTGGATTATATTTTTTATTTTTCAAAACACAAAAATGGTGCATTATTTTATTATAGTAGTACCTATTTTTTTCTTTTAAGATAAGGAGAGTGTCTATCGCCGTTCGCCCTTCTTATCTTCATAATGTCAATATTTTCTTCAGCATCACAGTGCGAACATTAAAAATTTCTGGCTAATTTCGTTAAATAAATTGTTCTCTCCATGTTCTTGGGCGTTCCTTTAAAAACTGTGATAGACCGACAAATGAATGATTTTATAACAACTTCTGTCGATGTGCGTGGCTACGAATCCCTAATGAAAGAGAACCGCCATTGGTTTGGGTATCAATATATGAGGTTTGCTGAACGAATATTAAATGTATGTATAACTATCGGAAGCATAGACGCGCATATATATATAACGTATGCAGATAGATACTTATCCATATAGCTCATCTCCTGAATTTAAAATTATTATCACTAGCCATGTCGGGCTACTGTCTATCGGAAATCGATCTTTATTACCAATCGATCACTGTTAGGAATTTACTTTTTTGTTTTTATCACTGACACTCAAGCGTGCAAGTTAATCACTGCGTCTGTCAAGGAGAAAGATTGTCGATTACTTATTGCGAATAGTGCGATAGTAGCTAATACGCAAAATCCCTCCTACCTACCTATCTCTTAATATATCGCTATATTTGCTATTTATCACGTTGAGAACGAAGCGTTTTGGACATTTGTACTTACTCTGTAATGTAATATATGGCATGGCCTGACATAAAATATATACATATAGGTAATTATTTCAGGTCTTACTCTTCGTGTATTGTTCAGTGTTCGGTAAAAGAATAAAACAGTACATTTAAGACCTCATTCCGGTGTCTGTCCGGTAGAAGTTAGCTAAAGACTTGGGACATCATCGAGGACATCATTCATTTTGGGCCAAATACCGAAGTCGCGGCCAAACGACGGACGTTGTATGTACTTATATTTAAAGGGTAAATTCATCGATAATTTGTTTCTATTATAACACTGTTCTTGGGCCTATACTAAGTGCGCAATGCAACTGTAAGCATTATAGTCGAAAAAAAATATTAATAAATCAATAAATATAAAAGAAATTATAAAGTTATCATTCTCATTACGGCATGCCATGAAAACTATTTTGAAGTGCTTACCTATATAATTTTAAACGGCTGTAGAGACACCCATACACACACACATGTTAAACTTATAACATCCCTCTTTTTGCGTCGGGGGTTAAAAATGGCATTCTTGTAGAGCGCGGCGATGCGATGCGATTGTGTGGGTAGGAAGGAATATTTGAAATGACTGAAGAAGAACTTTGCATTTGCATAAAGATGTTTAGCTCTATTCATTAGCTAGAATCATTTGAAGATTTTCCACATCGCACTTGGTTGCCCGGTTCGGGTGGATACCACAGAACACTCAGAAATTATTTTTCACACTCAAATGACATATATATAACTTAAACAGGATCTATATGGTGGTTATTTACGGTACGACCAATAAAAGTGAACCAAAAATGTATGAAATTTTTATTATGTCCTTTGTATTGTGCGACTGATAAGAATTTGGAAAATACATATAGGTATTTTATTTAATTCTTTCGTTTATTACCACACGGTATTTTAAGTACGGAAGGTACTCATTTAAATGTATTATTTCCGTAACAACTGTTCTCAAACTAAGACGAACTTGACCCTATTTAAACATGTTTCGACTATAAACAAAATAAGAGGGTTCCGCAGTCATCCCTTCTTGAACGCATAGCGTCGCGCGTCATCGCCGATTTTCACAAGAATATTATTTCCTCTATAATGGTTTTTGTTTTATATCGTAAGGACGAAATTAACTTCTTTCAGAATAATTTTTATTTTTTATTTTTTGAGCTTTACGTTCTGGAATAATTGCCCCGGACAGCGAGTGTGACAGACGGACCGACATACGGACAGATAGACACCTGTCCGATTTATAAGGGTCCTTGCCAGCGTGAATGGCTACGGAACCCTAAAAACATTAATTTAAACAGGGGATATTTTGTTGCCAATCCTGCTAGTGAGAGAGTAACGTTTATCGCTATTATATTGCGATAATCTTTGTTGCGGAATGTCCTCCAGCTGTTCACTTATTGAACGTTAGAAATATATACGTACTAGTACCTACACGGTGCTTCATATTATTCGAACGCGTCTCTAAGTGCAGTGCACTGAAATAGCTGATAAGGTATTGAGGTAGAGTGCGTTGCACCCAGTTACAATTATTTTTATTTATTTAGGCACTGCACTTATAAAATTTCCATCAAAATACAATAGGTACTACATCATAAAAAATTGGATTATGAATTAAATACAAATAAAATTAACCTTTTTTTCATCGTATTGTATTGTAAAGTTAACAGCTGCCGTCTGCATGTATATTCGCTTATAGCTCGAGATCGTGTCAATCAATTTACAAGCGACTGTCGTGTATGTTTTTTTTTATGGAAACTGACACAGTTGGCTACATCACCTACAACATCCGTGATGTCAGCCCATAACATAACATAACATGTAGGTAATTGTACTTTCTTTTTTATGAGAAACAGCATTTGTAGATGAGCCGGGGGACTAAATATGCTCGACAAAGCCAATTAAACAAATGGAAACCTATTAACCTATGTATTTTCTATAGCAAATACATTTTTTAGAAGGCGCGACATGTGGCGCCGATTCACCCATAAGATGTCTGACGACGCATTCAGTTGGACGCGGGGGTTGCGAATGCAATGCCGGACTGACGCGACGGTGTCTATTCGCGCCTCTATTGAATAAGCCGAGACTATACTTGGGGGGAAATACGTGGGCAGGTAGGCGCTCCACAGTTTACCAGTTCTGTGCGGAGGAAAGATCTGCAGAGCCGATTGTCAGGTACACATCCGCATAACATATCTACATTGTAAAGGGTTTTCCAATAGGTTGAGCAGCTCAAACCTAATGACCATAGACAACGCCGTTTGTTCGCTGCCTGGGCTTCGGAGCGTTTGGAAGAGGACCCCAATTTTGGCCGAAAAATCATTTTTAGCGACGAGACACATTTTTGGATGAATGGCTATGTTAACAAGCAAAATTGCCGTATTGACGAGGCCAACCCACATGAGGTTTTCACCAAGTGGCAATGCATCCACAAAAAGTTACTGTTTGGTGTGGATTTTGGGCCTGTGGAGTCATTGGTCCGTATTTTTTCGATTTTTTCGTGCCACCGCGAGAAACCGCGGCGGACATTTTAATGACGTCATATTCCACACATAAATGGCATACATGGACCTTTCAAACAAAAAAAGAAATTCGTTAATACCTCACACACAGCTTGTTTTATTCCTTTTGAACATAGACCCGTCCCTATTGGAAAACCCTTTATATATCTGTAGGCTATCGTGCTATCGTTAACGCGAAGAGGAGTCATAAAAGTGTGTCAGTCAGGACAGTAGCGCGTGCGAATTCGTAGCCTCCGTCTGTCTCATAGTGAGACAAGCGTGCCTTACGCTATGTATGAATGAATACATAGGCTTATCTACATACTTATGAACCAATTAACAGTTTGGACACAGCGGGCCACCTTACTGTAACATGAACACAGACAAGATCATTAGATATGAATATCTAATTAAATAATCACATTGATAGGGGACAAAATTATTATAATGCTTGTTCCGCAACATCAGTGCCACGGATAAAATGAGCGTACGTACAATTTGATAAGACGGTCGATATTTACGAAATCGAAGAAGCTTAATTAATGAAGATAGTGACCGCCGCGTCTCCGCTTGCGAGGCATGTTCCATGCAAATTCCACGGGTGCGAGGACACGCCGCTTTTATTTCGGGTTGGAGGTAGGATGAGTCGCACGGAAATGTGTAGCGTAAGCGAAAATTTGGTTTATTCTTTTATTGCAAAACTAAAACGTGCAAATCTATCAAACTAGATATCGGATTATTTTGTTACCAAGTCGGATATTTCATGGGGTTAATCTGTAGTAGATTCCAAAAAAAGAACGGTGGTGGAACCGGTAAAAACTTTTTTAGTTCTCCATACATTTTCGTAAATACGCTAGTTACTCCAAATGTATGGAGACCTAAAAAAATTTAAGCGAAGCTTTTTAACGCACGTTTCGGACGGGGACTAACTCAAAAAAAGTTAAACGTCACAAAAGTACGAACGCAAGATACAACGCTTCTCATTGGCTGGGCAGAGCGTAGGGCTGCGTGAGCGCCATCTATGAGTCTTTTGATGTTTATATATTTATTTATCTTTCTTCATCATATGTAGGTAGGTACACCAAATGCGCTTAGGTTCGTCACTCATTTAAGTTTTAAGCAAAACATATGCCATCGTCAAAAATTCAACACACAACATAAAATTAATATAACGCCACATACAAATATCATTAACTAACAAAAAGTCAACAAAAATAAAATACTAAATAACTCGTTGTCAAAAGTAGGTATATAAGAAACAAATAATAATAGTCAAAAAAATTCCGAGAACTAAAACTATAGTTTGTTTGCAGTGGCGGCTGGTGACTTACGTGACCGGCAGTGCGCAAAGTACCTACCTAGGTACTTAAATACCAAATTTCCCAACACATTCCCGTCATGTTATTTTAAGATCGGGACTTACGAATTTTTTAAACGCCTGCGTACGTACCTGGCATGAATATTCTTAAGACACTCAATGAGTTGCAAAAAAACAAGAAAAAAAATCCAAACAAGTTTTTTAACTCATTTTTAGTACCTTTATGAACACACCCATAGACCACAACACTACTGCAGCTTTCAAAAAGAAAACAGTAGTAATGTCCCAAAAATACTTCAAAAAGTATATAAAAATAAAAGCATTTGAAAAGTAGGAATTGAACCCGGGATCACCTGATTGTAAAGCCTTACCTTTATCCAACGCTTAGGCAAATATCGGCACCACTTTATTCACAGTATCACGCGACAGAAAGCACAAAACCTAACCATATTCCATTTTAAATATTCGCGCGCTAACGGGTATGTGACATCATCACATGACAGCGCAGCGCGCTGACTCTAGGCAGACGGACTCACAAGCAGAACGAATCGCCCGCGACGTGTCGCACGCGCGTCTTTCCACAATATACTGTCCTTCTTTTTCCGTCGTGTGTCACACGCAGAATGCAACCTTGTTCCACACATAATCGTATGAAGAGTGTTTTGTTTCACGCGGCGGGGCAGCGGCGTTTGACATTTTCTCATAGTAGACGTTCGCGGTGTTTTGTAATGCACTCGGCGGCGAGCTCGGCGGCGATACGTCGTATGTAGTACGTATTACGTACAGCAAACTCGTGCCTTGTTGTATAGGAAATAGGAACGAATTCAGTTTGATATTTTTACTTCGATCGGTGACAATCATGGAGAATGTTTAATATTTTAATTGATTTATTTCTTTCGGGTGAAGGCGCTATATTTTGTGGTAGTGCGGCGCACGAGCGCACTTAAGGGCCAGCCGCCACTGTTTGTTTGTGTTAGTTTAGTTAGATGTCTAACTATTGCTACAAATTGAAAGGAATATTGCATAGATGGCGCTATCCCGCTAAAATATTTAAAAGGGGTGTGAATACCTATCAGGCTGGAATGTCACTCGCAACCTCCGTATATGACCGAATGTCCATGGGCGTCGTTAGACACCTTATGAGTGGCACGGCGCCACGTAGCGCGCTTAAAATAAAAAAAGGCATTTTCATTATTGTTTTCTATCGAGCAAAGTTAGGTATCAAATCGTGTTTAAAAAAAAAACCGCTACCGACTTATAGCAAATATATCAGTAAAAAAAATACCTAGTTGCAATAGTTTAGGTTCAAAGGTTTAGGAGGTGGAATTTTTTTTGCCCAAGGGCAAATTTGTCTTGATAACTATGACATTACTTAAGTGTGGTGGCTCTAATCATTTGGCCACCCACTGTACATTATATTAAAACTGAATATGTCAGGTGGTATATCTCTCAGAAAGAGCGGAATTTTACCTTGTATGAATTCTCTATTTTCCTCCAAAATATTCTCCATCTATTCCACACTATTCTCCATCTATGCGGGACGTTTGTTCACGTTATTAGGCGTAGCTGAATAGGTTTGTATTTGGCTATTATCATTAATATCTTCTCTTATCTCTTCAGTAGTGAAAACGTCATGTAAATCGGTTCAGCCGTGTTGGAGTTTATCCGTTGCAAGCGGAGAGGCGTTGCATTTCATAACAGTAGAGATGATATTAACGGCCGGCTCTTGTGCAAATGCAATTGTTGACCTGAAGGCAATCTGCTCGGCTTTCCGGTACACTTTAGGATTATGTCTCGCCTCGAGGTCTAGTAATCATAGCCTTTGTGTCAGACTGGTTGTACTACTCGGCTCCACTCGGATTAACGCCGGTTTTGGATAAATACTTTATTAAGGTGTAAGGACAACATGCCGTGCGATAGTTATCCTGCCCTAAAACTGAAGTTAGTTACAAGGCAAATTTGCTTGTTTACGATATTACCTGCGTAGCTACTAAGTAGGTAGGTATATTCACGCAATGTAACTGTGTCAAATGAATTATACCTAAGATACATTTCAGGATATTATACAGCTCATCAAAATTAATGACTTTCCTCTTGAATTGTTTCAATTTTAAAGAAAAACAATCTGATCGAGTGAGCGGGGCAGGCGACGTGCCGGCCTCGCTTGCCCGCGAACAGCGGAAACTTCGTGTGGCCAGCGGCGCGGGTGGCCGAGTGGTTTGGGCATCGGCTTCTCATGCGAGAGGTCCGAGGTTCGAATCCGGTCGGCGTGTACCAATAAGTTTTTTCCGACGAAAAAATTTACGTGCATACCTACACATGCTGCTTCACCGTTCGGAACCGGTGTAAAACTGTACGTCCCTTCCCTTGCCCCTTACTAGGTGGTAGGCTCAAATTGTAACCGACTGGGTTGATACCACCGTACTGGATGTAAGATGGCCGCATAGCAGCCTCGGTTGTGTTCTCCTCTAGTCCAGTATAGCCAGCAATCCAGGGAAGTCTCCGGTATGGCACCTACCTTCTCGGAGGTGATATTGGCTGGTCGGAGCATGTGCTTTGGCCCCTCCGACTCAGCCACCCATACCGGTTTACATAAAAAAAAAAAAATTAAAAAATAACACATACTTAGATTAATGAAAATTTTATAAAATCCGACTACGAAAAGTAAGAGCGCAGTAGAAAATACTGTATTCGGGCTCACGGGCCTTACTGACAGTAGGTATTGACAGCCGGACAAATTTTCCTTATGTGTTTATAAGTGGCCAGTGTAAATAGTTTCGTATCTAACTGTATATATTTTCAAAAAGGAGGCATTTTGCTACTATGTCATTATGTGATATCTATACATCTATACATATAATAAAATCGTAAAGGTAAGAAAGTCTGTACATTGAATGTATTCGGAAAAAAACTAACCAGGGTGGCTTAAAATGAGATACTGAACATGTTAGAACAGTTTTTAAAATTTTTGTTTGTTTGTTTGTCTGTACGCGCATCACGCAAAAACCACTGAACGGAATTAGACGAAACTTTGTATAGTGGCAGTTTATATGCCGGAATAACATAATACACAAAAAAAATATCAAAAAATAAAAAAATATATATTATTATCATTAACATTTAGAATCACGTCAGCCAAAGTACAGGTTTCTTGACAGTTACATTGGCGACAGCTGGCCGGTGACGAATTATTTGATTCATGAAATGCAAAAAAATTAAAAATATCAAGTTGACAACGGAGAACTGTCATATCGACGTCTTAGAGCTGGCCGGTGAAAAAATATTTTATTAATGGAAAAAAAATTATTGAAAGTTCACGTTTTGTCGATGTCATTGGTGCAATTTATACTTCTATTGCCTGCGACTTCGCTCGCGTGAAATTCGAATTTCAAAAGAAGAAAGTATGTAACTGAAGGCCTGCTTTCAGAAAGAAGAAAAACATTCTTGAAGAAAGGAAGTAACTAAAGCGAGGCCGAAGGCCGAGCTTCATTCTGATAAATAATAAACCATCTCGAAGAAAGTAAGTAACTAAGGGCGAGGCCGAAGGCCGAGCTGTATCTATCCTGAAAGACGGCAAAGCCGTCCAGGCCGAGCTGCGTTCAGAAAGAAGTCAAACATTCCTGAAGAAAGTAAGTAATTAAGGCGAGGCCGAAGGCCGAGCTCTGATCACGTAAACGATATTCTTCACGAAGAAATTTACCTAATGACGACGCCGATGGAGGAGCTGCGTATAGCTAAACCATATACTTTCTCAAACAAAGTAACTAAGAGCGATGTCGAAGGCCGAACTACGTTAAAGTAAACAATAAACCTTCTCGAGAAAATTAAGTGACTAAGAGCGAGGCTAAAGGCCGAGCTTCGTTCGCGTAAATGATATTATATTATATCGAAGAAAGCAGGTCATTAAGGGCGAGACCCGAGGGCGGAAGAGGATTAATTGTTTACCTGAACGCAGCTCGACCTTGGGCCTCGCCCAAAGTTACTGACTTTCTTCGAGAAGGTTCATCGTTTCCTGAACGCAGCTCAGCCTTCGGCCTCGCACTTAGCTACTTACTTCTTCAAGATTGTTTATCTTCTTCCGGACCGTAGCTCGGCCTTCGGCCTCGCCCTTAGTTACTTACATTCATCGAGAAGGTTTATTGTCTTCCAGGATGCAGCTGGGCCTTCTACCTCGCCGTTTGTTACTTACTTTATTTTAGAAAGTTTGCTAAACTTAAAAAGGTAAATTGAAAAAGGTAAACGACCTGAACGTAGCTCGGTCTTCGACCTCGCCCATAGTTACTGACTTTCTTTGAGAACGTTTATCGTCTTACAGAACACAGCTCGGCCTTCGACCTCGCCTTTAGTCACTTACTTCTTCAAGAAGGTTTATCTTCTTCCTGAACGCAGCTCGGCCTTCGGCCTCGCCCATAGTTACTGACTTTCTTCGAGAAGGTTTATCGTCCTCCTGAACGAAGCTCGGCCTTCGGCCTCGCCCTTAGTTACTTACTTCTTCAAGAAGGTTTATCTTCTTCCGGGACGCAGCTCGGCCTTCGGCCTCGCCCTTAGTTACTTACTTTCATCGAGAAGGTTTATTGTCTTCCAGGTTAATTACTTACTTTATTTGAGAAAGTTTGTCGTTTACCTGAACGCAGCTCTGTCTTCGGCCTAGACCTTAGTTATATACATTCTTCTTTGAAATACGAATTTCACGCGAGCGAAGTCGCGGGCAACAGCTAGTAGAGAATAAAAGATGTGAATTATTTACTACATAGATTTTTTGCATTGTAGGTATTGACATCCGAACCCTTCTACACGTCCGACTAAAACATTTTCTATTGATCTTTATTATCAACGTTCCTGTTATTTCCCACGTTTTTCGTAGGAAGGTTAAAATTATTTTTTTATCTGATTCCTTTTAGTTCGAACCCATTAATATGGTATTATTCTTGAAATCGCCTTTTCAAGTTCTTGAAAAAGGTGCCCCACTCAATGGGGTTTGGAGAAAAAAAATCATAATTTGACAACATGGCGCCTAGCGCCCGCCATTTTGAATATTAAAAAATCTACCCTATGACTATGACACGTGGACAATCGGGACGAATCCAAAAATGACCGAAATGAATATGTGAGTAGTTTAGGCTCGTGCGAGTTAACAAATGAACAAACATACCTACATATGACTACATCATAGATACAGATCGGTTATTATTTTAGGTATGGGAAAAAAAATGAACATCGAAACAATGAAATGTAAAAAATACCAAAGAAAAAAATGTGTTTTTCCGAATACCACTAACTCCACACATACAATAGGGTTGTTCTTGTTTCCTTTTTATCCTCCGTTGACAGCTTCAGTTTGCTTTGTTGTACATCAAAGTAATTATTTGTATTTATTAGCCACCTTCGTAAATATTTACGTAGATATATACGTAGGTAGGCACACTCTAAGATAGAAAATGACTGCAATACCAACGGGGTCACGCACGCCTATATGGTTTATCACTTGTATGTAGCAGACTGTTACACAGACACTGCACTTTACTAATACATATAATAAAACTGTAAACATTGCGTCTGTAGGTACATTCAAAATATTAGCAAAAACATTAATTGCGGGATGAATATGATGTTTGGAATTTATGTCTTTTCGCCAGTTTGTTTGCCCACACATCACGTAAAAACTAGGTACTGCCCCATTTTGCAAAAATACTAGGGTTTAGTTCCATTAACTACTAAATAATATAGCTATAGGTATTATAGCATAACTTTATTTTCATTTCACCTTGAGTCTGAATACAGTCCAATATGTAATAGGTAAAAATGATAAAATATCATTGTAGGTATTGATTTCATTTCATTTACCTAATTAATTCTGGAATAAAACATTTCCTTTTTTTATTGAATATTAAATTGATTTCTGTAAACTGGCATTTTCAAACAAGAAAACACCGCGAGCAGAGCCGCGGGCTCAGCTAGTGAGACATTATTCCTAATTCGAAAGCGTAGGTATGTGTTTGAATACATAATATTATTGTCCTGTCTAAGCTGTGAGCGGTGGCTAATAAATAAACAAATAATCGGCCGACTGAAAAAATTTATGAACGAAAAATTAGATAGCTCTACATTATAGTTATCATTCAAAAGATGTTAGCCAACGTACACTAAGCCTTACTTCATGTTGGCCGACCTATACAAACACTATTTTATTGATATTATATTTTATTTTATTATTGTTGGTCACCCTATACGAAGCCTCACAATATAATATTAACCTAAATATCCAAAAAAATCCACGGTAAGAACAGGACACTTATAATATGAACACGGAACAGCAAAATATTATGTCCAAAAACATAGAGTACGAAATCACAAAAGAAAAAAGAAGAATGAAGAAGTGGACGAGTACCTACATTTACAGTCTGGTAACGCACGAGCATCTTTATTCTCCAGCGACTAGTTTTTTCACAATTATTAACCATCTAACCATAGAGAACGCAGGGTCAGTAATATGAAAATAAAGCATAATTGTAACGAAAGGCCTATAGTTGCCAGCGACATTCGTTTCCCGTGAGCGCCGGGGTTGACTCGGGCAAATATTTTTTTTTAAGACTTAGCCTCCAAATCCTACTGAGAGAGCTAGACATACATACGAGTATTCAGTTGGGTTTTGGCCCAAGTTTTCGTTCTAACCTACCCCAATGTGCCAAGGTGGAAATAACGTGTGATCACTGATCAGTGATCAGATCACTGATCAGGCATGACGTCCAGGTACGTATACCAAAGCTTCAACTCTGATTCTGAAAAGGTAACAATTTTGGTCTGTATAAACTTTTCTATAAAGATCTGTGAACAATTTAAATGTTAATTCTGTAAAATAATTTTGTAGTAACCATTTTTGATAAAATTATTACCATGAGTAAGAAGTCGATGCATGCTCTTAAAAGCTTTCTGTACACCACAGCTTTCTTGGACGAAATAGCGCGCTCCCATACTAACGTAGTCGAACAATCACTTCAAAACTATTTGGCAATAAGTAACAATCTTACTTTGTAGGTAGGTATAGATAGACTTTTCTACTCAATTGTCTCTCTGTACGAATAGGGTTACCATTTCGAAATTTGAAAAGTCCTGACAAAAAGCTGGACATAAAAAAAAAACATCAGGACATTTTAGTCACAAAATTAAATAATAAATTCCATGCCGATTTAATACTTAAATGTTTTATTTTTAAGTAACTCAATGCAAAAATTAAACATTCATTCACAATTTGCCCATCTAAGTAAAAAATCTGGATAAATTAAAAAGCCGGACCAAGACGGGACGGAAAGTTGAAAGTGCGGATATGTCTGGGCAAAACAGGATTGATGGTAACCCTATGTAGGAACAAATTTTAAAATTAAATTACCTACTTAATTTGATAAAATAATTTTTATTGTAACCATATAAAGTACAATTTTACCCTATGACAAAGAGTTTTGTAACAATTGTTTGATTACTTTAGTAATAGGGGCCGAGCTACACAGCATGCTCTTAACAATTGGCACAGCATGCATGGAACCGAGGGTAACAGACTGTTTCATGGAAAGCATGGAACGGGCCATGCCGGAAATATGTAAGAACTAAGCAAAACTATATTACGCTGCTTTCAGGACGAAACGGAATGATATATCTTTTACGCTGCTTTCAGGACGAAACGGGATGACATATCTTAAAAAAAAAAAACAGTTCACCGTACAACAAAATGTCATGTAACTTTTTTGCTCCAAATAGGCTCAGGAGTACCTGGTTTGCTTTATGACCTATGGTCATCAAATATTCTGTATATATCTAAGTAGGTATATCAAGCCGCAACATTTAAAATTATCTACTCTACAAATACCTTATAATATATTATTAAAGATACTTCATTACTCATATTTTTATACAGGGAACATAACATTAATGAATAAAAACTGAGCTATAACAATAAATTATAATATTTTACCATGCTTATTCCGTTTACCGGGAGTACCCAAATGGGAACAACTAGGACTATCGGTGACGGCCTATGTTAACGAAGACTTCAAAAGCGATTGTAATTAGCAAATGAGGCTTTTAATCAAAATATTATTTTTGAATATAGTTGCTCGAGAATTGAATAGTGTCTCACACGACTAACAATGTCGCTTATAAAAAAAACTTGACCAAGTGTGAACATGTTCTCCTGCCGAGGGTCCCGTCACCACTTCTTTGCTCTCATCTAATTATATTTTCTACGATGGCACACCACCCTCAGACTTTAGATGGGTGGCCGTCTGACCGTTGAAGTAGTTAGTTGAACTGCCGTCCGTTGAAGTAATTGACCGTTCTACTTCTTCAGATTCTACTTGTTTTTTTTTATGGAAAGTGACACGGTTGGCTAGATCACCTACAACATCCGTGATGTCAGCCCATAACACCGGTTGAACTAGGTGCCATGTCAGTGCTTCCCTTCATTTCATGTTGGCTACACTGAACTGGACGGAAAACACGAACTATTTACATAGCCGTTTCGACCGACGCTTCATTCAGTGCGGTTGTACCAACCCGGGCGGGATAAAACCCTACTAGTAAGGTCAGAAGGGAAAGGACCTACAGTTTTAGGTGGAATCCGTACCACGCGCCTTCAACTGGTTGGGTGGTCGAGCGGTCACCCATCCAAGTACTGACCGCGCTCAAGGTTGCTTAACAACAGTCGACCGACCGCACCACTGAGCTACCGAGGCTGACAAAAGATTGACTAGAAGAAATCACTTGCAGTGATAAATCTGCCTGTATTTCTTATTTCCTCTTGT
The DNA here is from genome assembly GCA_946902875.1 of Nematopogon swammerdamellus. NCBI lineage: Eukaryota > Metazoa > Arthropoda > Insecta > Lepidoptera > Adelidae > Nematopogon > Nematopogon swammerdamellus. The sequence goes on from OX336338.1 coordinate 12,528,263, forward strand.
GTACTGTTCTTTCAATTCTGTGCAATAAAGAGTTTTTATTCTATGAAACCAGCGGAGATCATATTATACTCTGACAAAAACATCTATATCATGCATGACTGATAGGCAGGCCAGGCAGCCCTTATGACTTATGACACTGGAGGGATTCACATGACAGTCTAGACTCAGTTGCGAGTGTGTCCAAGGTAGGGTTTCTCATTTCCCGGGGTTTTTACGATCCCGGGACCCGGGAATGAAAAAAACCCGATTCCTGGGAAATCCCGTTTCCCGGGATTTTACAAAAACGAATTTGAGTGGTACTACCGATGGGTTATCGTGAATTCGATAAGTGAAAAAAACGGGCCAAGTGCGAGTCGAACTCGCGCACCGAGGTTTCCGTATCGCCATGTCATAGCTAGCACCACTCACGCCATCTAGATGGCGTGTTGTGAAATGCTTCATATTAGTTAAATGTCATGATTAGTTAAAATGCTTCATAATCTAATCGGTAGTACACTTTTTGGTTTCTTCTATGGGAACCCCGTGAATTTTTTACTTTTTCTTATTTTATTTGTTGTTATATCGGCCATAATAACACATATTCTGTGAAAATTTCAACGGGCTACCTATTACGGTTCAAGAGATACAGCCCTAGGACGGACGGACGGACGGACAGACAGACAGACAGACAGACGGCGTAGGCTTAGTAATAGGGTCCCGTACCGGATACGGAACCCTAAAAACTAATTTTCAGACCCTTCTTCAAAGTGACATACATAACTCTTTTTTTATTAATATTTTCTAATATGTATATACGTATTTCTGCTGTCGGAAAGTGGACCTATACGACGGTATAATTGTGATTTTTATATCTTTTGTATTTACTGAGCAGTGAGCCGTCGAACGTACATGATTTTCGTTACCGAAAAGACGTTCATCGAATACACGTCAAAAATCATTATTGTATTATCCACTACCCAGCCAGACCCGCCCTTGCAAGAGGATTCTGTCGGCAGTACCCATGACTGCCCATGTTTTTTATTCATTGGAGTTATGTGAATATGCTGCGCTGCGGACAGACGGACAGACAGTTGGATGAAAGAAAACAATTTAACAAAAAATATTATTCTTATAATTTATAAGAAAAAACATTTTGTCTCGTCTAGCCGCCTGTGGAGTGGAGTGAAGTGAGGAGCGAGCGAGCGAGTCGCGTGCTCTGTCCAACAAGCGCGCGCGACGTGATACGGGGCATTATCCAAAATTTATGTTGTTTGTTTTGTTCCCGAAATTTCGGGAATTCCCGACTGAAATTTCCCGAAATCGGGAATGATAGTTTTCCCGGGTATTCCCGGGTTCGGGAGCCCGGGAAAGGAACCCTAGTCCAAGCCGTAAAAAAACGCTAAGATCGGCGCCTGGACTGGAATTGACGGCAATACTTAACCGATTTAGGTACATAGGTAGAGTTTCAAGCAATATGATCTGTGATGTTTGCAATTACCTACTTACATTTTTGTAACATCAAGCTAAATGAGGGACTGAGTGGTATGGTCGAAAGTGTTCTAAATTTGTAGTTGAAGAAATGCCACTTTCGCTGAGGCCACAGAGTAAGGAAGACACGTAAGAACGAGCGGCAGGTCGCCGACCACTGCTGTTCTATGGCTGTCTCATTTCCGATGGAATATTGGACACAGACGCCCGTGCGGCTACTTTATAAAAAATATAAAGAGAGGTAAGTAGTAAATTATAATAAATAAGATAATAATAAGAGAAAGGCGCAGCGGAGGCAGCTGGGACGCAGAGGCGTCAGAAAAATTTTATAGTCACCATGATGACTCTCTCGGACATATTTTTTCAGCATTTCCGGGCATAAATTCTGCGTATTCGGTATCCGTCTCATCAAAATCATTTCAGTAGATCTGCAGATATGCGTGTGATCGACAGACACCAGAGTGATCCCATAAGCGTCTCTATTTTTCGCAATTTTGCGATGAGAACTTAAAAGTATTATTCACTTACTGTTCCTTGCAGAGGAATCTTCAGAATCCGAGGTTTTATCTTCAATTTTCTGAAACAAACAAATCATAAAATGAACTCTTAGTATTAATTGAATATTTGATAAATGTGTGTTACATTACATACAGGGGGATCTGGGAATAGCCATCACCAAGCAGAACTCGTCCCATTCTCAACTTCCCTCTCTATATAGATCCAAATTCTGTATGAGGCTTCCAGTGGCTCCCGGAGCTATTTCCATGTTATCGCCGATCTAGGCAAGCCTAGATTCTTGAAGAAATTATGGACTGTTTTGGCAGGTTCCGACTTGACTATGAATAATTCCGTCTTGATACGTTCCCTCACTATCTGGTCTACTAGGTGGCAGTATAGTGATAGTATTCTCAGTAGTCAGTATTCTCTCAATATCTGGTATGAAGTCTAGAATACTGACTTCTCTCAATATATATACCAAGTCACCGATTTTAGGCCACTTTTGGACCCCCTCCCCCTTGTGACCATACGTGGAACTCCCCCCCCCCTCCCCCCTCCCCCCCCCCCCTCCCCCCCCCCCCCCCCACTCTCAGTTTTCACGTGGTATTTCACAACTTGCTGTTTTTCAATGTATTTAGTATTAACATAAGTCATGACGAACGAAAACGAAGAAGGGTAACGGAAAAGAAAAGAAACAAAATCAAAGTCGCTTCGAGCACGTCAATAGTCGTGACGGATCAGACGCGCTGTCGACAAACACTGTTTCACGTCATGTTATTTCATGTTATTCTTGTGCTTCCGTCATCGGAAGAAAACGTCATCCGAACTTAGAACAGACCATGGACTATATGCATATCTAAAATTAATGTTGTTGTTCTTGTTGTCTTTACAGCCATAAAATTTAGATTATGCACAGGCAAGTAGAAAAGTACCTTGAACCAATTTTGCGGCTGACAAGGTCTGCACAAGGACTGAGTAACGACCATTTCGCAGTTACCCGCGAAACAGTACCGACAAGGATGCAACTATCTCATGTCGCTATATAGTAGAGTGAGACATAGCATATGCGAAACGCTTCCATACAACTTACAGTTTTTTCGTTGTTTCGCTGCGGCATACGATTTTTTTAACTCCAGGAAAACCAAAACACTGCCAGACATTTTCCGAATTTTTTCTAACTAAAATTGACGATTCCCTTATAGGTACATGTCCAAATTGTAGGTGCAAGAATGCAGCCACTAAAACTCTGAACAACATAGGTACGAAGGCCATTGAATCTTGTTCACAAAAAAAGAAAGTTAAAAAAAACGTTTTTTTTGGACCTCCTTTTTGGAAGTAAGTTGAAAAATAAAAAAAACTGGCCAAGTGCGAGTCGAACTCGGGCACCGAGGGTTCCGTATCGCCGTCAACGCGACTCACGCCATCTATGGCGTGTTTATGAAATGCGTCATATTAGTTAAAATTCATGATTAGTTAAAATGCTTCATAGTCTTTTCGGTAGATGGATACACTTTTTAGTTTCTCCTATGGGAACCCCTGTGAATTTTTTACTTTTTCTTATTTTTTATATATTTGTTGTTATATCGGCAGTAATAACACATATTCTGTGAAAATTTCAACCGGCTACCTATTACGGTTCAAGAGATACAGCCCTCGGACAGACAGACAGACGGCGTAGGCTTAGTAATAGGGTATCGTCCGGGTGCGGTACCCTAAAAAAGAAGTGTCAGAATTGTTTTACTGCTTGAGTGCGGAATTCTTCGCATGTGTGTGTTTCACATCATTAGAAAGGTCTTATGATCATTTATCTAAAATACTCTCTCATTCCAATAAGAAAAATTAACTGAAATAATACTAGATGAAAACCCGCGCAGATACAGATGGCAGCCGGCGGCGTAAGCAATACCTGCTCCGCGTGGAGCATTTGGGACCCGGCAGCTAAGATTCGATAAATATAAAAAACAAAAATTATGAGGTGGTCCATTTTGTCTTAACAGCAGGAACACTTTGATGAATGAATGTCAGCCTCGGTAGCTCAGTGGTGCGGTCGGTCGAGTGTTGTTAAGCAACCTTGAGCGTGGTCAGTTCTTGGATGGGTGACCGCTCGACCGTTGGAGGCTGACCATGGTTCGGATTCCACGTAAAATTGTAGATCCCTTTCCTTCTTACCTTACTAGGTGGCAGTGGCGTGGCGTTCATACAATCCGATTCCCGCCGGCTTCCCTTTTAATACTATGCACCCAGTCAGAATACGCACACTATTATATCTAACCTACACCTCCGGCTTCCCTCAGTCAAATTTTCACGCTACGCCACTGCTAGGTGGTAGGGTTTATCCCGCCCGGGTTGGTACCATTGCACTGAATAAAACATCGGTCGAAACGGCTATGTAAATAGTTCAGTGTAGCCGACATGAAATGAAGGTAAGCACTGACATGGCACCTAGTTCACTCGGTGTTATGGGCTGACATCACGGATGTTGTAGGTGATGTAGCGACCCGTGTCAGTTTCCATAAAAAAAAAAATTGGTTGTCTGTAAAGTCGGTTTACGGACGATAGTTTTACGTGATAACGTCATACAACCCTTGTTTCATGAATATTCTAAATTTGAAATATTTTCCGACCGGCCAGATATTATGGTATGAGTAACCTCGTTTTAATTTCTGCGGCCCTGGTACTTTTACAAGCCGACGCTTAGGCCGATTGTGCCTCTCTATCGCTTGTTACGCGCTCTCGCTTGCACACACAGGCTCAGATGGAACGTGACGTGATATTCGTGCGTGCAGCCGGTGTTCATCAATTTATAAGACGTTATCACGTCAAAAAAACTTGTTGAAGTATCAAAGCGCACACTTAACTATTTCGACCCCTCTCTATCTCCGAGCCTAGTTACACACAAAATCTAAGTGTCGAACCCGGGTACCCCTACACAGCTCCACCACTCTCACCTTGGTTAACTAGGTGGCATGTTAATGCTTCCTTATGATCGTGCTAGCTACACTGAACTGGATGGAAAATATGAACTAATATAAAATAAACCTTATGCAGTGAAAGTGTAGACATGATTACCTAAAAAATTACGCTTATAAAATTTGTCTTACATGTAATAGGTACTACGAGTGCTTAGCGATGAGCATGTAAAAAGCATGAAATAATATTGAGAATGCATGAAAGTTTCACAAGAACAAACCAAACACTGTGCCGCCGCTCGTTAACTTTCACCAAGCAAGCGTGACATGAGTGTGACTAGCTGCAACCATAGACAAATTGATTTCTACTTTTTCACACTCAGAGAATGCACACTGTTATGTGCTTTGATATTTTTTTACTTGAAATTTATATCTGCCCACAGACAAGAGGCATCCTTTGGCGAGCAATCTTGGGCCAGGAAACCTGCTAAGTTTGAAATGGTAAATAATGGCGGAACATATTTGTATTGCTACACGGAGATTACCTGTAAAATGTCAACAATTTCACAGGTGCGTGTTAACTTCAAAGATTACAATTCGCTGCAGTCCACACATGCGTAGTATTATTATTGCCTATAATATAAATTTTTTTATGTAATCCTGTATGGGTGGCTGAGTCAGAGGGGCCAAAGCACATGCTCCGACTAGCCAATATCACCTCCGAGAAGGTAGGTGCCATACCGGAGAATTCCCTGGATTGCTGGCTATACTGGACTAGAGGAGAACACAACCGAGGTTGCTATGCGGCCATCTTACATCCAGTACAGTGGTACCAACGCAGTCAGCTACAATTTGAGTCTACCACCTAGTAAGGGGCAAGGGAATATGTATGTTAATAGGTAAGGTAATATGACACAAAACTAAATACCTACAGGTCTTTAGTGAGTTATAGTACGGTCGACTGGTTGGCGAGGGGATGGAAGGGTTTTAAAGTTGTGAAACAAACAGTGTGTGGTTTTGTCGCGTGTGTTGATAAAAGTGAATGCGAACTGACCAGTGTGTCTTGATCGCCTAGCTCCTTGTAGTAAGACTCGGTGCTCCCTCGCCGGTTGTTCACGCACATCGCCCTGCTCAATAGCTCAGAGAGCATTGAACAAAATCCGCATTGTTGCATACTGTCCACACTCGGATCCTCGCAACACTGGACACTTTACTGCAGATTTATCTTAGATGCGGTACATTTTATTTTAGAACTGTCATTATTTGTGAAGGTAAGCGCGGTGCGTGCGTGAAACACGACTTCATGTTGGCACACTCCTACGTCTTCGAGTCACGGTAGTTGAATGAGGTCCGGTGAGAAAATGCGACGAGAGTATGTAAGTGCGTCGAGTGCGAACGGAGGGCGGTATAGAGAAGAGCGGAGCGACACGGACGCTCGACGTGACGGAGCTACCTGCGAGCTAATCTTTGCTGCGCTGCAAACGAGCGATGCGGTGCGCGGCGCGAGAGGCCGCCGACCGCCGACCGAACAGACCGACCGCGACCCCACTCACTTCACTCATTCACGCAAAGAGTAAATCGACTGCCTGCTTGTGTCACTCAGCCCAGTGTTGCCACAACGATGTAGAAGTTAGATAGAACCCACAGTTATAAAAGTATGTCCTACATAATTTGGAATCCCGGAATAGAATCAATGACTGTGATACTGTTAATAAAAGCGGGTATACTTACTTTGGAATTGATTTTGTAATTGTATTAATTGGGATTTAAATTTTTCACAGTTGGGTTCATTACATTTCACTATATTTTAATCGAATCTCAACATCCAAAACTTTACTTTATGAAATCTCTCTAAGATATAACTCCGCCTTTGCACCGTAAGCAAGTTTTCTAATGTGCTTAAGAGGAATCTATAGGACATTAAACGAAAATTGTTATATTTTTTAAAACTTCAAACAAAAATTTTGTTCTATGAAGTACATATTATGAAAAAGTTTTTTTTAAACTAGATAATATGTACTAAACACTGAAGCAGGCTTTTTAAATTTACAGTATTTTTTCATGGTGAAAAAAATTTCTCAATGTGACTCTATTTTAATTCCTCATGTCGAGCTAGCTCCATACTGGATAATTATTTTGGAATAAAATTTACGTCTTTGTATAGGGAATTAAATTTTCTAGACACTAAAGCAGCATTATTGAAAAAAAAAACAAATACTAATAATTTTTAAACAAACAAAAACTACAAAATTCACCATATAAACGCGTGCACTGGGCTCGATTGCTCAGTACGCCGAAATTGAATTTTTGTTTTGCCATATGAATCCTCTTAAGCTTATTTATTATCTACTCTTGAATGTTCCTTAAAATCATTCAATAAATATTATCAATAAATCATTATCTATCTAATTCTATCAGTTATTCCTTTTTCATCTGCACAAGGCACTCTTCCCTTGAGTGCACTCAATTCCACTGAATGCCAGAGGAAAATTGATTTCAATACTTACGTCTTTTATGAAAGTTTTGAAGTTATAGGTACTTCTTTACGCACCTTATATTTTATGGAAATATTATACGAAAACATGTTCCTAAAATATTATACGAAAAAATGTTCCTAAAATATTATACGAAAAAATGTTCCTAAAATATTATACGAAAACATGTTCCTAAAATATTATACGAAAAAATGTTCCTAAAATAGGGAGTAAATTCAGACAAACGTCATAGTCACCGTCACGTATCAGCGTCACGTTCATCGTCACCGCACACAAGAATGATTAGGGTATCTACACGAGTTATGAACTGAGTAACTTCGCACATATTTTCTTGTTATAGAAAGCGCTACATATCGCGCCGTGCCAACCATAAGATGTCTAAAGAAGCCCATGGACATTCGTTCGCACGCGGGGTTTGCGAATGCCATGCCGGCCTGACAGGTGCCTATTCACTGGAAGCAATCCCCAGTCCAGTGCACATTGTGCGAGGTGGAAGGAAATTCAATTTTACAAATAAATGCATATGCACTTTACAAACATCGACTACTGCGCATTCAAGGTCAGCTCTTATAAGCCGTTTCGATACCTGTAGGTATGGTGATAAGCGGAAAGAGGAAGGGGGGGGGGGGGGGGTGTCTCGCGTTGCTCTTTTCTGTAAAATAAAAACTGTATTTGCTCGTACAGCATTTCCCAATGAAAGTATAGCGAAAGTAAGAAAAGTGGGCCACTAATTGGGCCTAATGTTTTGATATCAAATATTGCCGATGGTAGCTTTTTGCAAAGGGCCGGAATGTAATCGCACCAACCCAAATTTTTGTCCATAACTGCTCCAAGAAATTTGACATTTGTACCGTCGTCGCACAGCGCAGCGAGCTCCCTATCTACATTTATATTTTGTCTAGATATTTGTTGTTTGAAATTGCATGAATTCGAATTGGTTTGATTGCCATTGAGACATATGCCATTCAGATCAAACCACCATTTCGCCTTCCCTAAAGTAACTTTTCGTTTATTTTTAAGGATATCATTTGTTGGAGCAGCTATGGCGAGATTAGAGTCATCAGCAAACAGTGTAGGCACGCATGTTTCCATCATGTATCATGTAAAACAATTAATATAAATTAAAAATTGCAATGGTCCAAGAATTCATCCCTGAGGTACTCCCTCAGATCAGAGAAGTATACGTGTTCTGTGGGTACTCCGATATTTGGAGCACCAATTTTTGAGTTTGTGCCATGTATGTGTACAAATTGAGTTCTATGGGTTAAATATGGCCTGACTGTTTACTAGTACATACCCTTAACTCCATAACATTCTAGCTTACCGATCAAAACATCATGCCATACACAGTCAAAAGCCATGGACAAGTCACAAAAATTGCCAGCACCTTGGCAGACGCTTGGCCAATGTCTTCCACATGTCTCTCATAATTTGTACATAGCCATTGAAGTTGACCTGTCTGCTCTGAAGCAAAACTGCGAATCCGAGAGTAATCCATTATCTATAGAAGTATCGAAAGCGAATCCGAGAGTATTCAAATAAAATTTTAACAAAATATTGTCAACTAGACCACTTTGTAAATTACTGGTAAAATACAAACAGGGCGATAGTTATCTAGTTACTAAGAATCTAGTATCTACATTTATATCCTTGTTGCCTTTTTTATGCAGTCGTATTACTTTTCCGTGTTTAAATTGACCCGGAAAAGTGCCAGTCTCAAAACATACATTAATTAAATATATAGTATAGTGGCAGTTTGTAGTATATAGGCAGTCTGAGTTCTCTTAACTCATCTCATAAGTAAAACGGAAATTATTACAAAACTAATTTATGCACTTGTAACCTAATCTAACCTAACTTAACTAAACAATATGTGAGGGATAAATAAAAAGCATTAAATTAGCGGAATGAAGAGTTATAGCAAAAAGGAAATCTTACAGGCTGACTGACTGAACGGTCTGAGGACAGAACGTAAATATGTTGGCGGTCGGTTGGTCGATCAGCGGGCGTGACTTATACTACATACACACTAGCGTTAGGTTCAGCCTGGGTCCAATTAAAAAAAATCACAGATCTCATGCATTACATGAACTTCGGGTACATTGGAAATGACTTTTAGGGCGTATTCAAATATAAGCGTATAGTGAGTCGCCGACTGTGAGCGTGCTGACTGTGAGCTTTATGAAGCGATTAGTCGGCCTCTCGTCAGTGAGCTAAAAGAGCATAATATGTATTGTGTAATTGCCGCCCCGCAACGCCGCGCCGCCGCCCCGCCGCCGCCGCTTCGCTCCGTACAGAGGCGCAAAGTCGAGCCAATCCATGTTATGTAGGCATTTTGAATTAAATAAAATATTATTAAGCCTACATGAACTTTTTCTCAGAATAAAAATAATAATAATTCCAGTAGTGAAACTGGCTGCGCCCGCAAGTTTTGAATCATCAATTCAACCACCCCAACTGATTCATTAAGATAATGTGTAGGTATGTATGCAAGTTCCAAGCGTGTCCGCGAGTGTGGCAGCTATGGATAGGTGCAGGAGGGATGAGGGAAGCCAATTCAGGAACAGTGATTGTTATATAAAATAGGCTAAGGGAACCGATTTTTTTCGCCACTAGCGCAATGACCATCCGTGAGCTTAGGATTGTTAAATAAGTAAGTGGATAGCGCACGGCGTCGAAGGGATCCAACACATAAAGGGGACAAATTTACCACGTGGTGTGGTACAGGTAACTGAAGTACTCCAGCACCGGACGAACTTGCGCTATACCGGTCGTTATAGAAACAGTAAGTCCTTGTGATACTCGATTTCTGTACAGTTATTAAGTCAGTCAGAGTGTATGCGTCCACTGTTGGATATACACCTCTCAAATTTACCTTCAGTTCTCCCGGCCTTCAGCGGTATGGAACCACTGCTTTCCGCCGACGTACTATGGTCTTCCCACACTCCATTTTCCTGTCCGCCGCTAGTGTAGGACACGTTTACTACAACGGTCGTCGTCTCTTCGGCTGACGTGCCCAGCCCACTGCCACTTGAGCTCAGCCACCCGGTGTCCAATATCGAATACTTTTGTTTGGAATTTGCTTAGCGAGCAATGGAGCGAGCCATGCTCGAAACATCACTACGTGATATTATGGTGATTTCTGTACGTACATAAATGCGTAGATCCGTTCATCTGTTTGTAGCCTTGTAGTCGAATGAGTTCACAGGAAATGCGGCTATTAAGCCATAATTATTTTATAGTGATTCCTGTAACCCTTGTTCGTATCGAAACTAGGTCAGTGCTTACAATTTGGCCCGTTTGGCCTTATGGTTCTTCAAAACTATGATTGTGTTGACAGAAAAAATCTATACACTTACCTACTTTTTTAACTTTATTACCTATATTTTATGAAGCATAATATTTTGGTCAGAGTATTTATTGTATAGGAATTTATTTCCAAACCTTGCTTATCAAGGCAAATACATTGATAAGTAACATAGGTGTATAAATAATTATATTGAAAAAAGCTTGGTATTTTTTTATTAAATTAATTGTATTTATTGATATCATAATTATTTCAGCAATGTTCAGGCATTTTCCTCATGAAAATTATAAATTTCATCATCGAAGGCAAACAACAGCTGAAAGGTTTCTATACTTGTCCAACAAAAGATGCTAAAACATTATTTTTTATTACCTACATAATTTAAAAACGTTTTTAGGTTTTCACCAGGACTAATTAATTACTGAAATTTCAACCACTTTTCATACTGTGTTTAGTATTTTGAAACTTGATATGGATGTCTACGTCACCTGCCACGCCAGTGATGTCAGTATATTAGGTACAGCTGTTTCCTCAGGACAGTGCTTGCGGAAATATTTTTTCTATTATTTTTAGTATTCCATTTACATATACAGTATTGTATCATAATTTTCCACACGCCAGAAAAATGTTTCTATGTAAGAGCATATTAAAATTTCCCAAAAAATTTCTTGACTTGCGTGTACTTCGTGCGGTCAGTAGCTTGTCTGGCGGTGACTGTTGGTGTCGCTGGCGTTAGTAGTGAAAGGTTGCGTCTGTGCCGTGTCTGCGATGCCGCTACCTGTCTGCCACGCGCGGTGTCTTTACATAGACCCCAAACATATTTTTTTACTTTACATAGACCCCAAGCATATTATCGACTCCTCCTCGACTGAAGTATTGAGTTGTGTTCGTGTATGTTCGCTACTGAACTGAAACCCTTTAATAGTTAGACTTTTGAACACATAGTTGTAAATAGTGGTACGGGTGACTCATTCCAGATTTTAAACTTTAAAACTTATTAAAAAATATCAGATGTACTTAGGTACAGTAATTTTATAGTCTAAAAGGAAAGTGTACAAATTGGGATTTTATTTATGAAAAATAACATAATCAAGATGCTTTCCTTCTCGCCGCACACACTCTTCAAGGCGGACGCGTGTATTTGTTATCATCACACGCTGCAATAAATCGCTTGGGATAGAGTTGACTTCTTTAGTTATTTTTATCTTCAAGTCTTCAATATTGGCAATCAGGTTGGTAAAAACTCTGCTTTTAAGATATCCCCATAAGAAGAAGTCAGCTGATGTCAAATCTGGCTACTTTGGAGGCCAGGGTATATCTCCAATCGGCTGATGATTTTTCTAAAAAACTGTTTTAAAAAACATTTCACCGACTTCAAAAAACAACTAGAACAGAAAAGAGTTAAATAATATTTTGATTCATATTCGGACCCTTGAGTTGAAGGGGGTACAAAAGCACAAAACGGGTCCATCTATCAATTTTCAGGTGTGCTTTTGTACCCCCTTCAAGGGGGTACAAAACTCAAGGGTCCGAATATGAATCAAAATATTATTTAACACTTTTCAGTTCTAAATGTTTTTTGAAGTCTGTGAAATGTTTTTTAAAACAGTTTTATTCACTCTTTTTAGTTATATTACTTATAATAAGTATAAGTTCTTTATTACAAGTTCTGCGTAGAATTGGGCGTTAAACCGACCTGACGACGTGTTTTTCCGGTGATTGGTATACACACTTAAAAGTCCATATCTTGAAACTACTGAACCGATTTTGATGAAACTTGCACTGTTCCCTAAGTTGAAGTAAATGTAAGCCAATAAAAAAAAGAATGGTCACCGTCCGATTAATAGTTTCGGGGAAATGCGTGGACAAACATACATACATACATACATACTACGCTTATGAAATTTGGCACACCTGTTTAGAAGCCCACATAAATTAACTTATACGAATATTGTGCAATTTCAACGATATTACATACATACGTGTCGAATTGATAACCTCCTTTTTTTTAAGTCGGTTAAAAAATTGTGCTTTGACTGTATTCATTTAGGCCCTGGAAGTGTCACCATATTGTTGTAACTAATAAATAATGATATTTAATTACTGATACCCTGTCTCAGTTCTGGCATAAAAAAGTTGTTTATCATGGCGGTATAGCGCTAACTCATCACTGTAACAGTAGTGCCACGATGATCTTGAAAAATGTATTGGCCGACAATTTCTTGCTTCGACTGCAGCGGTGACCTCGTTAATGTTTTCCGCCGAATGCGCAGGTCTCTTTCGACGGCGATTCGTTTTACATTTCCATGCATCACGCAAATACCGGATATAGTAATGACTGCAAAATATGCGCGGTCAGCTTTCGAATGCTGTACTTCGCCCCCCACTAGTCCCACTGCCGCGAATTTAATGATTTATATTTAAAAAGTTTGCCGAGTCATCCACAAGTAAAAAAAATACATATTCGCGACATTGTTTAGATTTAGCATTCTTTTTTTTTTACTATCTGATGTGGTTTTACTGCATCAACTATTACACCTTTACTCGTGAAATCAGCCCATCACACCTTGGTGAACTAGGTGTCATGTCAGTGTTTCACTGTGGCCTTGCCGGCAACACCGAACTGGACGGAAAACACGATCCAACGCTTCGACCGACCTTCATTTAGGTATTGCGTTGGTATCAATCCGGACGGGTTAAATCCAAACACCAACGAAGATAAGTGAATGGACCTGTTTTACCTGCAGCCTACGAACCACAGCCAGCCTCAATGAACAACAAGAATCACCCCCATTGGGGACTCAAAACTTATACAGGATGTTAAAACAGCGAGTACCTACATTAATTTCGCCAGCGCAATCCTCATGTTTTTCCTAGACAAAAAAGCAAATAAAGTTTTCCTCTAAAGTGTCTAGTTTTCGAAATATGAATTTTTGAAATGTATGTTTTCGTCTAGTGTAACGCGTTGTTGCCGCTCGGCGCCCTCCGCCTGCCGACCTCCAGTCCTCCACTCACAAAGCCCCTCCCGCCAACACCTCCGTCCGAGGCGCTCACGTCTCACCCGCTCTTCCCCCCTCCACGCCGCCCTGTTGTCATTAGATAATTTTTACACTAAAATAATCAATTAGTTGGTATGAAAACTGTAACTTTTTATTTAAAGGGAATTCAGAAAAAAGTTATTTGACTTTTTTGTTACTCTTGATCCCAATAATCATTTCAAAAATTTAATGTACTCGCCGTTTTCTGTATAATAATGAAATTTCTCCAAGGTAATCTAACTTTGGGTCTATACAGGGTGTTTCAGGATAGGCTTGAGAAAAGTAGTCAATATTAGAAGAAAAAAAGCCTTATCACTCAAATCGAAAATCCGTATTTTTTTTTCTTTTGAATTGAAAATTGTAATAAAAACTCGATGATTTGGCTCGACTGATTTGGCGACAGTGCTGTCTAGGTCTAGGGAGTGCAATGACCTAGTCCAGTCCCCTTTTTCTTTTGATGTCATTCCAATTTACGTGTTAGGAATTTACCTACATGCACTAAAATTCTACTATTTTAGCATGTGTTAGTCATTTTATTTTTATTTAATAAAGGTGGACGTTAACTGTTCACCAAAGCTCAATGAAACTATTTTCACCAAAAAGTACTATAAAATGGCCGAATGTGGGAAAAAGTTTCAGAGCTTTTCGTCTTCAAATATGGACCCCTTTCGAACCCTGAAGTTACGAAACCCTATCCTGAAACATCCTGTATAGTGTATAGTAGGTACTGTACATATAATAGGACTGTAGGAAAACATAATTCACTGGCAGAAACTCTCATCTTCATGTCATGAATGTAACGACGCGAGATCATTACCCGACTGCGCGAAGCAAAAAGGAGGGTAATGTTTTTTTTATAAAGCAACTCTGAATGCACACTCACTGTTTTACATACCTATACTACTTTGTGTGTATTGCATGAAACACATTCCGTTATAATAATTTCATGAGTATGTGGTATTACATACTTAGGTACCTATATAATGTTGCTATATATCTACGAGTATCTTACATGCTATAAGAGCCATGTCGTGTACGTAAACATTGTGCCTATCTCTAATGTATCTACTGAACTCTACAATAATCAAATGGACAATGCCACAACCACTAGTACCTACGGATAACTGCCTCTAACTGTATAACCTATCTATAACTGCCTCTTGCTCATTTACTTCGAGTAAACATTGTGAACTAGCAAAGTAAGTACGTCTTAGGCTACAAATACATTATTAATTCTTATAAAAACTGATCGTGCGAAGTGCCTAGATGTCAAAAATAGGAAAACAACCTTTAGTAGCTTCAATGTGGTTCGACTTCTTGTTTCTGAAGTAGATGCGCACGATTGATATGTATAGATAATAAAGCACACGAATAGTTATGAAGTGGTTATCGTTTAATTTCTTATCTTAAGAAATAATTAAAAAAAAACAAACTTACAAAATGCATAACAGCAGCTGACAATACAGGTTAACGTACATGTCTGTAGAGATTGGTTAATAACACTGACGTCAATATACTCGAAATTATTATCTAGTTTAATTCCGCAAAGTATGTAAATGTAAATACAGGATGTCCAAAGTGTGATGTGGAATATCGAAGGATCGTGATATGTATCGTGTGTAAAGTGCAGTGATGAAAGAATTTTTTTTTATCTCAATTATTTCCAATTTTGCCATTTTCTAACAAAGTAAATGCATACGATAGTGTGAGCGCGCTCTATGCTTGTGCACGGCCGCGTAGGGCTATGCGAGGGACTCGACGCGAGGCGCGCGTTTCCCGATCGCGAGGCGTGAGATGCGCGGGCGCGGGGCGCGCGCGGCGCTCATAATCAATCATAGATTTCATAAGACGTAGTATGTAGCCAGTAAAAAGTAAATGATTATCTACATACCTCAAATGATGTGAAGGTTTTCTACGTGATCTCCTTGCAGCTCGATGCATTATGACGAGACCCGGGCGATGCAGTAGCGGGTCTAGATTGCCATGTTCCCGTAAACAGTACAATGCACGCACAATTACTTCAGCCAGCACCGGCAATCTTTCACGATAAATGCGTTTGAAGCCCATTTCCGTTTGCTGCTCCATACGCGAGCAACATATCCACATATTCGCTATTCGTGAATGGAACATTTAACAAACACTTTAACCTGTGGTAGGTACGTATTGTTAAACACGAGCGCGAAACTTTCACTAATTCAATTTACGAATCGAATTACCAAAAATACGTGAACACGGTCGGCCGCCCTTGACATACTGACCGACTGACACACATTGATCTTCCGCGCCACGTGACTGGCTGGACTGACGCAATGCAGGTCGGTCGCCCCCGCAGGAAGCGCGGCGCGCCGCCCGCCGCGCCTGCGTCTCCTTTGATAGCAGCGCGCGATGCCGCCACAGGGCGGCGTCTCCTTTGATAGCAGCGCGCGATGCCGCCACCGGGCGGCGTCTCCTTTGATGGGAGCGTGCGATGCCGACACGGGGCGGCGCGGGGGAGCAACAGCGCGGTGCGGTGCGGTGCCTATATCGAACATTCCACCCGGCCGGCGGCGGGCCCGCCGCGCCGCCCCGCCTCCTCCGCACTGCCGTGGTCTGGTCGCTTAGAGCGCGCATAGATTGACTAAAATGAAAACTTTGAAAATTCATATCTCGAAAACTAGTATGGATAGGACCATTTTTCTTTTTTTTAATGTGTTTATTAGATGATATACAATAGCTCATTTCGATATTCCCGAACAAACCCTGGACACCCTGTATATACTTAAGTACCTATTTACTATGGCCTAAGAAAAGAAGTAACATTTATAAATATTTTTGAAAAAGTGCGTAAATAATGCATTGTTAATTAACCTTGGAAAGTACAGGAAAAGTGGTGGTCGCTACCTAATTATAGCATCCTGTCAACGTTTTGTGGGCATCTACCTTCGGCTACATACCTTCACCTCTCAGCCGAAACCTAATCCTTCCTTACGTTATTATTATTATCCAATAACCAAGAATATGAATACAATGTTTAAATAATTGCGTGACATTTATTTAACCTAACATTAATATCCAATACATTTTTAGAAATGTGCGAGCTTTGACTAATCATTTGCTGCTTCCATCGGGTGGATTGAAGAATTCCCAGTGATGATGATGCACTGTTCTTCCATCACTCAGTCCGAACATAATAAGCCCAGCTATGAGCACTAAAAATATGACGAGCGCCATTTGGACATCTTTCTTATCTTCGCTTCCGCTCACGTACGACATCAAGGAATTAAACAAACCTCTAAGCGTCCTGCTGATCGAGTTGTGGCATACCCGGATAAATTGAGCCCCCGCTTCCGTTATAGAGGGCTCGTGCGTCCGCGTCGCAGCTCCCATTCTCCTCGGCGAAGGCTTTCTCGTGTCCTCGTCTGAGCTGGAGCCGCTGTGAGGCATAGGCTTTCGCTTTACTCGTCTCGTGGGAGGTGGCGGAGCGGCCGCAGTCGCGCCCTGCGACTCGAAGAACTCGCTGAACGGACGTTCCCTCGGCGCCCTCAGTTGATAGAATGAGGCTGGAGGAATAGACAAATCCTGCAGATAAGAATAAAGTAAGGGTGACAAGTCGGGTGGAGGCGGTCTCACCGGTGGAATGGTGGCATCTGGAGAAGGTGAAGGATGAGACTGAATGGTTGGCGGAGAAATGTTGTCCGCACCCTCTCCAGCTTCCTCGATTTGCACTTTTTCGACAGGTTCGCTGGGCGGGACCACCGATGCTTGCTCGTCGGTTTGAGTTTGTTCCTCTCGGCTTATAGGCCTCGGATGTTCGACGACGGTCGAAGGCTGAGTAGGGATAATATTTGTTGTGGCCAGTTCTGCGAACTTTTTCACAATTTCGTCGATCACCGACGGTGACAGCTCTATACCGCTTACCGAAATATGGCCTGACTTGGAATCTAATTCGGTAACCTGTAAAGTCATCCCCTCTATTTCTGAAACCAAAATTTTACTCGCTTGGAGCTCAGACACGTTCAGCCTTCCGACGTCAAGGTCGCGAACTTGAAGTCTTTGAGTAACTAAGTTGTCCAACTGAATATCCGTGATTACTTGTTCGACATCTCCAACTTTTTCTAAGGCGCGTTCCTCTCCTGGAACAGATGTACGTTTATCAGTCTGTCTTGGTGGTCGTAATACGTCCGCCCTCGGTAAAGGAGGTACGTCTGGAATGAGACTTTCGTCTACATCTATTGGTTGAACTGTTAGCGAAGCTTCAGTAACAATTTCTTCGCGTTCGTTTATTCTTGTTGGACTAGATACTCTTCTTTCAACCAGAATTACAGTCGGTGAAGTCCGACCGAGGTTAGTTTTTGACAATTCTTGTATTTTTGGGTCAGATGGCAGGAGTGACTTATCAGATCTCGATGTCGGGCGTGAACCTCTGGGACTTTCCGCTAATTTTGTCTGTGATTTACTTAGAATAATGTCATCTTCGCAAATGTCTCGTAAAGAGCTGGACATAGACACGTCAAAGTGGTCATCCATGCCTAGTTCGTAGTCAATGTCGTCGGGAAGTGGGTCTGTTTGGGTAGAAACTTCCATTTCTACCACTTCTTCTCCTGCGTTTCCATAACCTTGACAATCATAAGAATTGTTTTCGATCGGGCTTATAGGTTCTCCGTTTTTCATAATTTCACTCGTTACATAACTTTCTACAGGTTTGCTTTTTTTTGGACAACGTGGGGGCCTTGGCGGAGGAGGCAGAGGTCTATCTTTCATTTTGCTGATTATTTCCCCGGATTTAAGGTCTTTGTGAGGATCTTCCATATCGAGTTCGTCTATTTCAACGTACTGTGTTACATCTCCGGTCGATACTCCTCTCTTAAAACTTTCTAGGGTAACTAGGCTGGTGGAGGATTTTTTCCTCGGAGGGCGATCGGGGAGGGAAGGTTCATTGGGTACTCTGTAAACGGTATAATATTTTCTCTCGGAACTGTGGCTTTTTCTTCGTCTAGCGGGAGGGGTTTTGCTTTTTGATCTTCGAGCTTTTGGAAGAGGATATTTGTCAACAGTTGCATAGCCGGGACTTTCTTGGCGTGTATCCCTGTAGTATCCGATTCCATGTATCGGTTCTGCAGTAGACAAATTAGGATCCAGTGCTAGGGACTCTGCACCATGCGATGTGCGGTCTTCATCAGCAAGTGAAGTGCCGTGGGAGCTTCTCGAACGGTTCCTGCTGCGTCTAGGCGGCAGGGGACTTTGCTCTCTTACTGCAATCGACGACTCTGGCACGATGTACTCGTGTTCGGTCCGATACACGATAATCTGAAAGTATATAACAGAATTGAAGCCACATTCGAAAACTTTTCGACAAAATTTTCGAGATATACACCGTCACTATACAAAGTTTCGTCAAAATCTGTTCAGTGGTTTTTGATTGATGCGCGTACAGACAGACAAGATTTTTAAAAACTGTTCTAGCATGTTCAGTTTCTCATTTTAAGGCCCCCTGCTTATTTTTTTCCGAATATATTCAATGTACAGACTTTTTTGCATTTACGATTTTATTATATTTGTAGATAGAAGATATATGTATAGATAGATATAGATAGCTTCAGTACCTGGCTCCGCTCGGATATAAATCGTCTTTGTGTGGATTATGTTTTGTTCACTGCTCAGCCCGCAGTATCTAATCGTGATTATATATAGCGTAGATATATATTGCCTAACACAGAATCACATCAAAATCGATTGGGTGGTTCCGGAGTTTATCTCAATCAGACAGACATCCAGACGGAAAAGTCTGTCTTATAAGATGTAGAGAAGAAGATAGAAAATAGAAGAGAAGACAAGATGGAAAAGAGAATAGTTGTATGTGCATGTATGTTTATAACATTAGTATTATTGTTTATGTATGGCTGTAAATGGGTGTAATATATAGTATTATTATGTCTTTATTATCACGTTTATCACAAATATTTGAGTGAACGGTTTGAATTTCTGCTCATATTAATCTTGGCAATACCGGCTCTCTCAAGTTTTTACTACTTACACGGACTCTTTCACAGTACAAGCAGCTCGCCTCTGGAATAATCTGCCCGTGCATTTACGCTCCTATCCGCTACGTCTATGATTGTATTTAATAGATCAATTTAAAAAATCTTTTCCTATCCTTACTGAAGTAAATACATTTATATTGCATTATCTTAACTCCCCTCTTCTCTCTCTCTCTCTTGTCATCCAGTTGATGGTGTGGTGTGGAACAACAATACCACTGATCAACGTACACACCTGTGGTATCAAGATTCGATTTTTTTTCTTTATTTTTTTAAATTACCAAAATCCCAGCTTAAACACCTTGTAACTTTTTTGTTTATGATTGTATCTGCACAAAATAAAATTATTTGATTTTACGATGTATCCTCGTTCTAGGAAAAACCTCCCAAAGTACCGAGGACTATTTAAAATATGACAGAATCTTAATTTCTTAATTCATAAAAAAAAACTAACAGCAATTGAGACTTTCGTTTTCTTTTGAAAAGTTTGCTAGTTTACGCCCTTTCCAATGGTATACCACATGTTACGCAAATAATTCACTATTGGCCAAAATTAGGGATTGTTTGCAAGAGTCTAATTATATGGAAGCGAACGAAGTGCCCGCGACAGTTACATGTTCTAAATTTGAAAATGCTCCGGAAAACGCTGCTCTCAATACGGGAAGCGAGTAGCGACCACCGATAAGTGGCCCTGTTAGGTACCTTGAACCGGTCGCTTTTTTTTAATCATAATCGTATGCATTCGGGCGTTTATAATTATTATAATAGACAGGGGGAAGCACAACTACATCATTGTCTACTCCTGTTTCCTTATTTCCTTTCTTTTTGCTTTCAGGTATTTAATTATTATTTAGTATTTTTAATAAAGTTGAATCTTAGCTTAAGCCCCGTTCTCACGAGGTGATTCAGTCGGTCAACATTTAGTTTAACGAGTAATAAAATCGCAAATGAATTGCGTTCTTACGCTTGATTCGATAATAATAGAACCGACAGGACAGTCTTTCCAAGATGCCTCCAGACTAAGTCGTGCGATCGTGTTCGCTTTTGACTTGAAAAGGCTGTTCTCACGGTGGACAATATTTCAACTCGCACGATGAAGAGGCTAGGTAGCTAGGTAGGTAGCTAGAGGGTGAATGACTAGAAAAGGAAGCGAAATACTTACGTCGTCAGTATCTTCTTGTTGATCGTTCCATAGTTTTGTGTACGATGCGTTAGGTCTTCGTAGATCGTTTAGCGAGGTGAGACTAATATCCGATTTTAGAGATTTCTTCTTTCGTTTCGGAGGCATTGGAAGTGTTTGTGATTCAAATACTGGCCCTTTAACTTGTCTGGGATTTTGTTCAATGTTATCTTCCAAATTTAAATCATATTCCATAACTTCTGGCTCATTATTACCTTCTATATCAACATCACTAAACTGCATACTGGCATTTATGCTTTGGTCTATGTATTCTACAGAATCCAGTTGCTTTTTCATTTTCTTAGCCCTCGATGGCCTCACCGGAGGAAACGTGTAGTATCCATCGTCTTTATCAATTATATCTTCGGTGATGCTCTTTTCCGGTTCGTCGTCTAAATATAAGTCGGGGTCTGCGTCTTCTCCTTCAACATCATATTGAGTTTTATCTGCTTCCATGCTGCTTCCCATCAGAGCTAGAGAGTTAGTCGGCATTTTGAAAGCTTCTCGTATCTCATCGCTTAAATATTGTCTGACTTCAATATTTTCGCGCGAAATTCCTTTCGGTCGAACAAAAAATTCGTCGTTATTTATTTCGTTAATTACGTGCGTACATTCAGGTTTAGATGATGATACATCTGGGAGTGAGGATGTGTTCTCATCTATTGACATTTTACCTTTGACGGCTTCGTGAAAACGTCTGTTTTCTTCGTCGTATTCTCTTTCCAATCTATCAAAATCGTATTCAGTATCATATGACGCACCTTGTTTCATATCATCATCGTGGAATGAAGAAGGCCTCGGTAAGTTTCCGTACTCTCGGGGCTCGTCTGCATCATCATCCTGATAGTGTTTTGCTGATGTCTTATCTCTAGACACTTTAGCAAAATTGAACACAGGGGGTGGAGTGTCTTCTCGATTTAACGTTGGAGATGATGAAGCTAAGGGCTCCGATTGTTTCTTTCTATTGAATAAACGAGGGTATGTTCTCGATTCAAACTCAACGGTGGCCACATTTTTTATATCCTCGCTGGATTCCGCAGAATCATGCTCCACCCTGTATTCTTTCTTTCGTCCTAGACTAGAAAAGTTGATTTTTGCTTTTTCAGGTATTTTAAACTTGGGTAAATCTGGCATTGTGAATTTGGGCCGGTCTGGAAAAGTAAACTTTTTGCGATCGCCCACCGAAAGTTTTTCTGATATATTAATTTTTTTAAATTTTGGTCGCTCAGGCAAACTAAATTTCCTTCTGTCTGGCATAGTGAATTTCGGTCTTTCGGGCATTTGAGGAAACTTGAATTTACTTCTGTCTGGTAAAGAGAACTGCTTAGTTTTAATGCTCTGTAGTTTAGATTTTAATTTTCCGGCTTGGGTCTTCAGTTTACCTGTTTGTTCTTTGAACCTTTGCTGCAACTTTGAATCGGCAACATCTGCATTTGCTCGGCTGTCCCGTTTCAGTGGCAGATTTTCCAATGCAGATGAATCAACTTGACTCGTGCTTATTTCACATTCTGTTCTCGATACTGTCGAAGGAGTGCTTACGAAATATCTATCTTCGATGTCTTTCTGCAAAGCTTCCGCGGCCAATATTTCGTGTCCATTTAAATCATCGGGCGTAGTTTTGTCGTCGCGGTGATCTTCGTCGTCCGAAGCGTGCTGAAGATATTTCCTCTCTAACGAGGTCGTGCTAGAGAGTTCATCGTCAGCCGGTGCAGGTTTTTCTTCAACAGACGGAATCGTATAAACGATATTGGGTGGTGGTTTCCCAATTATTTCGTACTCGTGATCACTGAAAATCACAATGAAAAACTTAGTTAGATTTAATATTTCATTGAAATACATACTTATATATATTTATCATTCGCAATGCAGAAATATCTGTATATTATCACGTAGCGACCGTAGCGGTAGCGGTAAGCTTTGTTATAGTGTTCGATCGGGTGTAAATAAATGGGTACCTAAAAACCAAAGCGGGAATGTGGAATGGGAATCATATATAAAAATACATACTTTATTATATGATTCTTTATTGTTGTGGCAGTAAAACTGTACTCGAACTTATCACTATTTGTTTTATCCGGAATCGAATTAAAGAAAGATACAAATATGAAATGTTTCACCATTGTATTAGTAACTGGAACCCGCTTGGAATTTATATGGCCCGGATATGGACCAGAAAAATTTACTTAGTGATAGACACTTGTTACACAAATAATTCGCTTGGCAAGCCCCAACACTTACATCGCTGAAAAGGAAGAGTGAAAGTTCGCAGATGCATTTTATAGTAATAGACTATGCTATGATACAATTCTGATGAAGAACAAAACGCATGCATTATTATCCAAGAAGACTCTATTGAATCTCAGAAATGTGTTTGGAACGTTTATAAATAAAATGTCAAGTCTCGGTGGATTGAAATGAGGCCAGCGACTGTCGCTCGTTTTAGCCCGAGCTGACCGCTTGCCCGGCCATTTAACTGTCGCTGCGGATTCACATCGCACTATTATTATACATATATTTTCAGCAAGAAAATACTTTGTTAAATTGTCTTCCAGCTAAAACTACACTCCGACTCACCTTATATTCAAAATAGCGTTACTTGCTCGAGACGTCGGCCTCGTGCCTACTGGATTGACTCGTTCCGGTAGAAGTGAATCACTTTGGAAAAACTGGCATGCACAGCGAACGTCTGGCGTGAACGACTGGACACTTCCTTCCCGCGTGGGTCTGAGAGGGACCTGCCGCGGTGAGCCTCCCTCGGAGGTCCATCGCCGCAATGTGGTCATACTCGCGCGCTACCACCACCCCGCACCGGGCCCGTGTA
Source organism: Nematopogon swammerdamellus (assembly GCA_946902875.1). Lineage (NCBI taxonomy): Eukaryota > Metazoa > Arthropoda > Insecta > Lepidoptera > Adelidae > Nematopogon > Nematopogon swammerdamellus. The sequence continues at coordinate 12,551,995 of OX336338.1, forward strand.
TGCTCTTAATACCGCCGGCGCCGTCCCTCGTGATTCGAAGACATTTTGATGATGATACATTTTAAAAAAATCACTTCATTATAATGTTTGCTATGGTCACTAGTTTATGCGTACGCATGATTTTAAACGAATGACTCATCGGCTACATCGGAGAACGACGGACACTAAATGAAAGCAACAATTAGAAAGTGGTCGCGAGCTTTGGGGGCGATGACAGTTTAAAATATGTTCCAAGACAAGTCGGCAGTGGCTGCGGCAGCTCGCTATAGCGAAGTCTAAATTTATCAGAGACTCGGAACCTGCGCGTGCGCTTTCCTCCTATTCGTCTAAGTAATTGTGTAACTCTGTTATGTCAGAGTTACGTACACGTACATGCCTATACAAATAATCGTAACACATAAATCACGACACATCCTGAAAAATATTAGGTTTAGGGGGGTTACTAGGCAAAAGCACTTCGTATTTCCCTAACCATTCTCATATATTTTCAAGTGATTTATGATTTTACTATAATTTATATGCCTATAGTTAGGTAAAGATTCAAGGTATAATGTCAATACATTATTTTTAATTAAATCTTATAAATTCCCTTAAAAATATGTGGTTGAAAAGTGGTAAAATCGTTCAGAAATGCCTTTGCTATTTCCCTCGGAATTTTTTACAAATGCAGCTAATACGAAAAATGCTTCATTGAGCTTAGAGTCAATAAGACTAAGAATCATCTAAATAAATTCAAACGCTTACAGAATAAATGGTTTTTCACTGAACTATCTTTGAACATTCTAAATTTTGGGCCGTTGCCGTGCGCGAGCGTTTTTTTTTATGGAGGTATTTGTAACGAGGGTAGATTTTAATAGCAAATGCATTTTCGAACGTTTTTACCATCTTTCACCCACTTATTTTTCAGAGAATTTGCAAGATTATATTACAATAATCACACATTATACCTTGAATCTTTACCTAACTATAAGCATATAAATGAAAGTTATATCTATTGAAATATGACTATAGTTAGGATAATATGATGTGATGTTTTGCTTAGTACCACACCCCCCCCCCCCCCCCCCCCCCCCTTAAATCTGAGCAAAACTCACAATACCACACGGTTAATACACAAACGGCGAATGAATGCAACATACATAATAATATACTAACCTATTTGATTTAGACCAATCGGTGGTCGTTTCGGTGGTATCGATCGTTTTTGCATCAGGTGACTCTTCAAGGGCGGTCTCTTGTTCTGGCTCTTTAGGCAATTGTGTATGATTTTTTGACTCTACTTCCTCATCTGTTATTTCGGTGATAGTAATATTAGGTGAATCTTGAGGGCCAAAACATTCTTCTAATTGATTTTGAATAATGTCCTCAATGTCGGGTTCCTCAGAGTCTTCAACTTCTAAAACTAAAGCTTCTTTTTCGGTCTGCTTGTGTAGAGATTCCATGATGTGTTCCTCCGGTTTCAAATTGTCGTCTTCTTCTTCTTCAATGAGCAGGCTAGGATCCTGAGAAGTGTTTGATTTATTCTCAGAAACATTTTCTTTGTCTGTTTCCATTTTGTTCGAATCTTCATCTCCAAGAGGTCGTGTCAATACTTCTAAAACTTGTGCTGAAAACTGAATACTTTTTTCCGGCTCTACGATTTCTGTTTGTTCGATATCTTCGTAAATGTGTTCTCTTCTTTTTCTAACCTGTGGTGATGTCTCTATGCTTAATGTTCTGCTCATTTCATCTGAATCTCCCAACTTTATAGCGCTAAACTTTTGTCGCCTCACCGCTCCGGGGGATGATTTTAGTTGGACGATCGCTTGTTCTTCTTTTTGCTTTTTGCGTTTTGTGTTTGGGGACTTGTTACTTTCAGATTTATCGTGCTTGTGAAGAGTTTTGTCAGCGATATGCTTTATTTTGTTTACTAATGGATGACAACATTTTGTGTTGTCTCGTGTTTCGGTTATTTTGGTAATCGGTTGTACAGGCACGCGCCTTTTCAAAATGCTTTTCGGGGATATATTTTTCGGAGCATCTGTCGTCGAGGGCGGCGGCGCCGCCAGCAATTGTTCGGAGGGCTCTTTAGGCTGATTTTCTAAGTACCTGTGAACGGCGTCGTCGATAGGGTCTTCTTCGGAATCGAGTGAAACTTCTTTAGAAAAATTTGGTATTTGTATGCCGTCTTCCTCTCCATCTTCTCCAATCTTGCGGCTGCTGCCCGGTGAGGAGTCGAGATTCAGTATTCTCTGCATCTCGCTGTCGGGCGAGCGGGTCCTGGACCTCGTCCTCTCGCGCGATACGTCCCGCGACATGCTCCGCCTCGGACTGGTCTCCCGGAGTATGTCCTCTGCCGTGATCTCACCTTCTAGATGCGGCTTGAGTAGGTGCGTCCAAGGATAAGCGCCGACCTCACGCGCACGTCGAAGATCTTCCCATTGATATGTTTTGATCGGCACTGGTGGCACATCTACTGGTTTATCTGGTAAACATTTAGATTCCATCGTATTAAATTAAAATCATATTTTAAATTACAAAACACGTAAAGAAAATAAAAGCTTTGCCAGAATGCGATCACGGAGGATAAACACGTTATTTCGTCATGTTTTTATTTTAATTAAATTCACACGGTATTCACGAACCCAGCAAAGATTTCACTTTTGTGGCGAATTTCAAAAACACAGCGTTCAATTCCAATGTACGTTTGCGACTAAAACGCGCAGTGTGGCGTTAGAATAGGTATGTGTGTCATGAAATTGTGTAAATGTGTTCACTTCCAATCTGTGATGTGTCCAAGTAGTGCTGCTTTACCTTGAACCGCGCCCCGCCCCGAGCCACACGACTATTTAATTTTCAGTTTGACTGCTATCTCAACCGTTCGACGAAGGTACACGATATAGTTTTTTTTTTTCCTAATACAAATAAACGATCTCTGATCGGTACAAAATCTCAGTTCAACTGGCGTGTCTTGTGCTCGTACGCCGCCCACGCCGCCGCCGCGCCTGCCGACGAGCCGCGCCGCCACTTCATGAACAGACTGGCTAAATATAACATTGAGCATGGATTTATTTTGGGTCAGCATTTCGCGTCATCAGTAAAACTGCTGTCTGTGGCCGATATTTTTCTGCATTATATTTTACGTTTTATTCGGCGTACGAGTGTTCAAACTAAACTACGCAAGGAGATATTCAACTATTCAAGAAATTGAACATGCGATCGTAGATTTCGAACTGTACCGAGACGTACCTACTGAAAGAACAGGCGTTGCATCATCTATCAGTTTGCTAGGTGCGATGCGATGTAGAACTCGTACCTACGATACGAGTTGTGTAGCTAATCGGTTCGAAGCACTTGTGGCAGTACATAAATATTTATTATTGAAACTATTTTCAATTAGCCAGACAACACGCCTGAGAACAGGCGCGGGCTTCCACCACCAAGGCCGTCAGTTTCCTCTGTTAGCGAATCACAGTGCATTTGTGTCCTAAACAATTCTAGACTTCTGAAATAAATAAAGCGGTAATCGTCAACATCACATACATAATCCTCAAAACGCATTTCCATGAATGGTAAATAAGAGAAAATATAACTAACTGCTCGCATGCCCTTATCCGAGTACAGCGAAGCAAAGGAGGATATTTATTGTGTCCGTATATATGTTTTTCCTTCCACTTTGGAGCTCAAACATCAAGTGTTGAGGTATCGATGGATTCGTGGTAATGGTCCGAGTAACTTATGTGAAGTCACAAAAAAATTTACATTGCCAAACTAGATTTTTTTTTATGTTCATGATTAAACTTCAAAATGTTCATATTTTTTATTCAGCTACTTTTTGAGATAATTGTGGATTATTAATCTCTTCTCGAAGTACATACTCAGCACACTGTTATCTATCACTGATAGTATCTAGGTAAGGGACGACAACGGTGACTAAAGATAGTAGGTACCACCAGTTTCGCAGTACGCGCAGTTTCTGATGAATACCTAATGCAACGAATTCGATTTCATTGAAGAAATTCAAATTCAAAATGTTTATTAGCAATTCAAAGATCATACAAGAATCTAGCAACGTGTAGAATCTTCCAGACAGCGACACTAACTCACAACACAGGTGCATTGCAATGCCACCCAACAAGGTGTATGAATGACCCGTTCGTAAATGAACGTAAATGAATCTTGAAAAACTATATTGGTGATATTAGAGTTAGAGTGAAGTGGGTGCAAAGACATTAAACCCACCCTAGTGGGTGTAACTTTAGGATTACGTATCCATCATTGACTTATATATTACTAGTATCCATACGAAAGCCTATTACTAAGCCTACAATACAACGTCTGTCTGTCCGTCCGTTCGTCCGTACATCCATCCGTCCTAGGCATAGAAATAACCTAAAGCATAAAATGTAAGTTTTTTTTAAGTCAATGGTCCAAGGGTGTGTCTTTTGAACCGTAATAGGTAGCCGGTTGAAATAATATAATATGTGTTATTATGCCAAAAAATAAAAAAAAATCTGTCAAATGCGAGTTTTACTCGCGCGCGTAGGTTTCCGTATCTATCCGCTATCAATAATATCCGCCTATCCGCTCAGGTGGCATGGTCTTCGAATTTGAATTATCAGATGTTTGTTTATTTTATGACAGGTCTCCATGTTTGCCCACTGTTGTGGGCAACTGTTACCATAGTTACGTCACTTTATTTTTAAGTGGTCTGTCAAACATCCAACTACTGAAAATGCTTTTTTTGGAACGACCAAAGATTAAGAAGCGGCTATCTACAATGCAATGTATAAAAGTTTGTAGCGCCATCTATTATTCAATAGTGTGACTAATCTATTTTAATGAAACGTTTCTTGTATGGGGCCCCCTTAATTTTAAACTTTTTCTTATTTTTCTTATTGTTGTTTCATCCGCCATAGTAACACATATTCTGTGAAAGTTTCAACCGGCTACCTATTACGCTTCAAGAGATACAGCCCTCGGACAGACGGACGGACGGACGGACGAACGGACGGACGGACGGACGGACGGACAGACGACGGAGGCTTAGTAATAGGCTTCCGTCCGGGATACGGAAACCTAAAAAGCAAAAAGTAAAAAAATAAGGGGTCCCCATACAAGAAACAAGAAGCATGCTAAAAATCAATCATGTTTACGCTACTCTATGATAGATGGCGTGACATGCAGTTTGGTATGGCAGATACAAAAGATAGACGGATTTGGTTTTTTGACGGGTGTGGTATAGCGGATCTACGTAACCCTCCGAGAGTGAGTAAAACTCTCGTTCGTAGTCAGTCTATTATCTGGATCCTATTGTATGAAGTCTTGCTGGCCCTTAGGGGCATATATGTATGTATATCCTGGAGAATCTAGTACAGGAAAGCTAACAAATAAAACTCGTGCAGCGAAACCACTGTTTTACTCGAAGGACAAGAGAATTACAATACATTACCCTTAACAATGGCATTACAAATGAACATCGACCAGCACATCACGTTAGTTAGCTTTTTTCAGTAGAGTAGGCAGTACTTAATCGCCTTTTTTTTATATGGAAACTGAATTGGTCGCCTTCATCACCTACTACATCCGTGATGTCAGCCCAAAACACCTTGGTGAACTAGGTGCCATGTCAGTACTTCCCTTCGGTCATGCCGGCTACACTGACCTGGACGGAAAACACAAACTATTTAACATAGCCAGCCAGTTCAACCGACCTTTCATTCAGTGCGGTGGAACCAACCCGGGCGGTTTAAACCCTAGCACCTAGTAAGGTAAGAAGGGAAGGGACCAACAGTTTTACGTGGAACCCGAACCACGGTCAGCCTCCAACGGTCGAGCGGTCACCCAGACATCCACTGACCGCGCCCAGGTGTGCTTATTATGATCCGACCGACAGTCGACCGGCCGCACCACTGAGCTAACCGAGGCTGATGAAGTCCAACGGTCAATTACAACAAATTAACTCTTGTCAGACGTATATTAGGTACTCATAGACGCTTTGCTTTGGCCCGCGGCACCGCTCGCCTGAAATTCGAATTTCAAAAATTATGTGAGAAGCGTTGCAACTTCCGTTCGTACTTTCATGACGTTTAACTTTTTCTGAGTTAGGTCCCCATCTCAAACGTGTGTTAAAAAGCTTCGCTTCAGTAATGCAATACCTACCTAAACACATTTTCAAGCAAGTGGAGTCAAACGAGGCCCGTGTCTCCAGTTGCCATTATATTTCTATAGAGAGCTGTCAGTATTTTGGTCACTATATTAAGTATTCTGTGTCACTATTCAGTAAGCCGAGTTGGCAGCGTAATGGTAAAAACTACTAAATCGATCTCAAAGAGTTGGTGAGTCCAAAGAAATGAAACGTAGGGCGGTGGCGCTGGCGCGTACGGAAATGACGTCGCGTCGGCATGTAAGTAATTTTTCGAAGTTCGCGGTATTTTTCATCTGGCGAGAAAGTGTGTCACTAGGTCACTGGGTCTTTTGCCGGTACTAGAGATGCCGCGCTTGTCGTGTACGTTTTGTATTTTGTAAGTGTTTATTGCTTTTTAGAGCTACATATTTTATTGATTTTTTTTTTGTTGGGAGGTAAAATGCTATAAACATAGAGTTTTTTGCGTAACGTGTTTATTAATTTGAGTGGGTATGTAATCGTCCCAAAATATTTGACCCTAATAAACGGGAACTTTATATACTTACATATTATAGTTAATTTTATTATGTACGTATAATATTTTTACTCTTGAATATATTTTAGAGAAATTCATACATAGTCTTTCTTCTACAACGTAAATAATTTACATTAATAAACACATTTAACTATTTATTTATTACGTATTTTATAATAACTAAACTGCATTGTCTATCTAATTAGTAGATTAGGTTACAGATAAATATTTTATGCCAGTGTGACTAACTTAAGTATATAATTTTTAGATGCCACTTCGTCTATTACAGATTCAGTAAGTGTATTGTGTTTTGGTTTTTGAGGCCTTTTTTGCTAAAGAACCTCATACTGGGAACAATTATCACGTAAATAGTTAAGTATGTCCGATTTATTAGGTTTCACATTTTCATTACCTTACCAAGTAGGTAGGTAACCCGTCTTATTTCATAAGCAAATTAGCTTATTATATTATTAATTATAATTAATTATATATCAATTTATATACATAAATATTATATAATACGAGCTTTAAGTAGTTATTTATTATCGAATGAAAATCTGAATACATTTCAATATCCATTGTACATCACCGTACGTACATTGTAGATAGAGGCTAGCAAAGTTCCATATTTAAATTTTATGCACATAACATGAACACATAATCTTTTTCATATTTATATATACGGGTGTCCCAGAAATCGACGATAATCCTTTAACAGGAAATAGGGCTGCTAATTACCTCTCAGAATATCTAATTTTACGTTTAGTAAAAATGGCTTAGTTTTTGAGATATTGTCATTTTTGTAAAAATCCAAAATTGTCTCCCTAAGCTCATTTTTTTAAATGCCACAAGTACAAATGTAAGATTTTCTTAAATCTCGTTTTTGTCAAATATTCCTGAAAAGTAAGGCTTTCACACGGTATAATTTATTTTTTCATGTTTAATCCTGTTTAGCTGAAAAACGACTTAGGAGCCACATGTTAAAATTTTTTCAGCCTCATCCCTTGAGTTTGGCCCTTCGCGGTGAAAAAAATAATTACTACACTAAAGTGGCATTATGCAAAAAAACGCCCATCTAATGTAGTTTTTAAAATGGTACATCACTTACCGATTTGCCCAATAATTTATGAGATATTGTTATTTAACTGCAAAAGGACCTCGGAATTTGATAACTGTTCTACCAACTACGAATTGGAATAAAATAAACACTTGAAGTAATTAGTCTTTATTTACATGTTAAAGTAGATGTTCAAATTGTTTACAACCTGCACAAATGCTAGCTCGACATCTTCTCACAAATGCCCGGTTGATGCGTCAAGCAAGTACTCGATGCAAGTGCAGATGTAAATAGTAATATGTAAATAGTTTGTGTTTTCCGTCCAGTTGACTATAGTCGGCACGACCGATGGGAAGCACTGACGTGGCACCAAGTTCACCCGGTGTTATGGGCTGACATCACGGATGTTGTAGGTGATGTAGCCAACCATGTCAGTTTACATAAAAAAAACCTGAGCTACTGCCGTAATTCTTTCTTTGAGCTCTATCAAGTTTTCCACCGGTTTCCCGTAAACTTTTTTCTTTTAAATAGCCCCAATAATAAAAATCTAACGGATTTAAATCCGGTGACCTAGACGTCCGATCCATCTGTGGGGATAACGCTTGGTCTAAAAAATTACGAACTTCTCTAGCGTAATGGGCTGGGCAGCCATCATTTTGCAACCACCTCCGTATGGCGAATGGTACATCTTCTAAAGGCTCTGAAGCTCCTGTTGAAGAAAATCAAGATAATTCGCCCGTTTAAAGTCTCTACAATTCAACGGACGTCTTGTGGCCTCCTAGCCACTTGCATCCCCACAGATAGACCGGACATCTAGATCACCGGATTTAAATCCGTTAGATTTTTATTACTGGAGCTATTTAAAAGAAAAAGTTTACGGGAAACTGGAGGAAAACTTGATAGAGCTCAGAGAAAGAATTACGGCAGTAGCTCAGGTTTTTTTTAATGTAAACTGACATGGTTGGCTACACCACCTACAACATCCGTGATGTCAGCCCATAACACCGGGTGAACTTGGTGCCACGTCAGTGCTTCCCTTCGGTCGTGCCGGCTACACTCAACTGGACGGAAAACACAAACTACATAGCATAGGTGGACGTATCTGCACTTGCATCGAGTACTTGCTCGACGCATCAACCGGGCATTTGTGAGAAGATGTCGAGCTAGCATTTGTGCAGGTGGTAAACAATTTGAACATCTACTTTAACATGTTAATAAAGACCAATTTACTTCAAGTGTTTATTTTATTCCAATTCGTACTTGGTAGAACGGTTATCAAATTCCGAGGTCCTTTTGCAGTTAAATAACAATATCTAGTAAATTATTGGGCAAATCGATAAGTGATGTATTATTTTAAAAACTACATTAGACTGGCGTATTTTTCTTGCATAATGCCACTTTAGTGTAGTAATTATTTTTTTCACCGCGAAGGGCCAAACTCAAGGGATGAGGCTGAAAAAATTTTAACATGTGGCTCTTAAGTCGTTTTTCAGCTAAACAGGATTAAACATGAAAAAATAAATTATACCGTGCGAAAGCCTTACTTTTCAGGAATATTTGACAAAAACTAGATTTAAGAAAATCTTACATTTGTACTTGTGGCATTTAAAAAAATGAGCTGAGGGAGAAAATTTTTCAGTTTTACAAAAATGACAATATCTCAAAAACTAAGCCATTTTTACTAAACCTAAAATTAGATATTCTGAGAGGTAATTAGCAGCCCTATCTCCTGTTAAAGGATTATCGTCGGTTTCTGGGACACCCTGTATATGCCTTATATAAGTCATCTTACTCGTTTTTAGACCAACATGCGTCACCTTTAATTTTCGTCACCCATTCGCTGCTAGCACCTATTAGGTACCTATACTCTTTTCTATTCTGTGCCTATACGTAGATGCCTTCATAAGGGTAATTTCAAGAAAAATATTAAATACGGCTTAGGGTCAGTGTACACTAATAAATAAAAAACGTGGAAAAGGAATGTGTATTCCGATAGTGAACAGTAGGTTCGTAAGTAAGTATACATAAATAAATACATTACTTTTATAGATATCTGTACCTATATTTTTATTTATATTATTCGACAAAAGGTAGGCCTCGGTAAGTATCGAGCGGATTCGTCTATTTTACTAGAGCTTATGATAGATACTTATTACGTAGATATAATAATATACATAAAAATATAATTTTTCAAATGCTATCACAAGGGGGGCATTGAAATTTAGAAACTGAAAAGAATGTTCAAAGTTTTCGAATTATCATCATCAATTATTCCAGCAATACGTCTACGTCCCAGATATCGATGTACGAGTAAGTCAAGTTCAAACTTTTTGTTTTTTCTTTATTGTTTGTCAGCCATAATAACACATTTCTGTGAAAATTTCATTCGACCACATATTACGGATGAAAAGATAGGTAGGACAGAGTAGGACGGCAGTAGGATAGACAGACAGACAAACAGACGGCGTAGGCTTAATAGTATTAGAGTGTCGTACGGATACGGAACCCTAAAAAATTACAGCTCACGTTTTAACAACGCGACGGGCTGCTCTAAAATGTGGTCCCGAGTTACATCGAAGGCTCTGTCTACTCTAGGCTACACCACTAGAGCCTTACGCATTTTGTTTCAAATTCAAATAAAAAATAATATTTTTTCAAATAGTACAATAAAATAAAATATTTTTCTCATAGTTTTGTGAGCTATTTAAAATTATAAAACATAAAAACTAGGTTAGGCCAGCTAGAATTATCTTGCTGGCAGTTTGTTCTAGGACTAGACTAAGGGAGTGAAAGTTGGGTATGTCACACGTACCATGAAAGCAGGATAAATGCTGTGTAAATACGCGCGTTGAAGTTACAAAAAGTAACAAAATGTAGTGGTAAATTTTAACACAATAATTTGTATGGGAAAACGATTCAGCGCGCCCTAATAACGAGAGATATTCGCTTTACATTTCACCATATTTTTTAAAGATGGTCGGTATCGCTTCGACCGTTCGTAAAGCTGGGTCCTCATTTATGTATCAAAGCGGCGTATCGTATCCCCGTATCATATCAGCGTATCGCATCAAGCTCCATATCGTCGCTACGTTTTTCTCTATCTTTCCAGAGTCGTGTACCAAATTGCCAACAGTGTGCTGACACACACTCGATCGAAACGTGGTGTCTATTATAGTGTGCGAAAATGTGGCACTATATTAGTTAGATTGCTTGAAATATATTAAATTAGCTGTAGAAATACTAAAAGGGCTGCATTATATGACGTTAATAGCTGAACAACCTTTTTTTATTTGCTTAAGCAGAGCTTCCATTTTATCAAGGACCAAAATCTGATTATCTTGCCACCCGTTTAAATGATAAATACTTTTTGGTTACTGAAATTCAATATTTATTTCTATTTTCGCGGCATAGCAACAGCGACGGCGCAAATGATACGCGCACGTGCTACGCGAATACCTACGTCGCACCTGGCTCGATACCGTATCCGTATCTCCTTAGATGATCGGACAAAAACGGGTTGGGGCCGTAACAGCGGCGTGTCGAGCACTTCAGACCGCGTATCATCGGCGCGTCTGTTTCCGTCCACATAGGCGGTCATGAAGATCTGCGTCGGAGATAGGATATGGTGGTGATCGGATCAGGCAAATGATACATATGAGGAACCAGCTTCCCAAGAGGCGGCACGGGGCGGCGGCGGCGGCACATGTGCCTGTGCACTGATGAGCTCAATACTGAAAATAAATAAATCTAAATATATACGTCCGACCATCATCCGACATCAAGGTACATCGATCTACGTTATTAACCGTTTCCGACCTTTACTCTTATCTCACGAGAAGTCAAATCGCAATAGACAACTTATCTAAACGTCATTGCGCATAATAATTTAGAAATGCATTTACATAACATATACATACCATATTCACATATTCTTTATTCTTTATTCATCATTCGTATGGTAGTACACTGTGCTTGAATTTGTCCTGTTTTGTTTTTAAAATCATACATAAACACAGACGGCAGAAGAAGTTGAATTTTACGTTTTCAAGAGAAGAAGAATTTAAGTGACTGGTGGCCGAGTGGTCTGGGCGTCGGTTTCTCTTGCGAGAGGTCCGAGGTTCCAATCTGGTGGCGTGTACCAATGAGTTTTTTCTGACGTAAAAATTTACCTACTTACCTATACCTGCTGCTTTACTGTCCGGAACCGGCGGCGCGGCGTAAAACTGTAGGTCCCTTCCCTTGTCCCTTACTAATCCAAAATTGTAGCTGACTGGGTTGCTACCACCGTACTGGATGTATGGTGGCCGCATAGCAGCCTCGGCTGTGTTCTCCTCTAGTCAGTATAGTCCGCAATACAAAGTATCCGGTAGACTTCGCTTTGAAAGGTCTAACCTAACCTACCTTCTCATAGGTGATATTGACTGGTCGTAGCATGCACTCTGGTCCCTCTGACTCTGCCACCTGTACCTGTACCGGATTACATACATATGTATATACCTATATATGTAGTAAGATAATAATAAAGAAAACACTTTTATCTGAAGCCAACTGGACCATACACAAGATTGTGTTATTTTATGTAAGAAGGTACATTCCTTCTTTACGTTAGGGAACTTTAGACCAATTGGAAGCACTGAGATTACACCTTGTTCCTTGTTGGTGTGATGCGCTGACATCGTGGATAGGTGTGTAGTAAGGTGATGTTGCCATTTGTATTAAACCTAAGCGTCGTCGTCGGCGCGGTGTGTCTTGCGAGAGGTCCGAGATTCAAATCGGGTTTGTGTGTGCAAATGATTTTTTTTCTTATTTGAAAAAAAAAGTAATCATGCATTCCTTCAACAACTGCTCCATTATAAATGGTACGAATTCCATGTAAAACTTTATGTTCATCGCCGGAAAATTTCATAAGGCAATAAGTCCGCCCAGTGGCATAAAGTGTAAATCAATGTTTCATTCCATCTATTTCAGAAATAACATTATGATGCGGCAGAGGTGTTCCAGTATCGCGGAAGAAGTGTATCAGTATCGCAACGCAACACGTGGAGAACAGTGGTGACAGAGGGAAACAGAGGTGACGTTATGAATGTAGGTATTTATGTTTCATACGATCTCTCCGAGAACGAAATATTAAATTGTCGTACAGTTCTACGCATTTTTTTTTATGGAAACTGACACGGTTGGCTACATCACCTACAACTTCAGTGATGTCAGCCCATAACACCGGGTAAACTAGGGCCATGTCAGTGCTTCCCTTCATTTCATGTCGGCTACACTGAACTGGACGGAAAACACAAACTATTTACTAGCCCTTTCGACCGACGTTTCATTCAGTGCGGTGGTACCAACCCGGGCGGGTTGAACCCTACCACCGAGTAAGGTAGGAAGGGAAGGGACCTACAGCTTTACATGGAATCCGAACCACGGTCAGTCTCCAACGGTCGAGCGGTCACCCATCCAAGTACTGACCGCGCCCAGCGTTGCTTAACAATCAATAGCAACAGTCGACTGTAGCTCAGTGGTGTATCGAGGCTGACAATTTTTAATATTTGTCTTACTCAAACAAGTTGAATTTAAAATTATTATTGATTTTGGTATCATACTTTACGTAGGTGGTCATTTCATTATTTTAAAAAATTGTTTCAAGACCATCTAAAAATCTACAGTCATTGCAAATCAATGCAGATTACCTGCTACTATATTGACCTACTATTGCCAACGGCTTGATTTTTCTCTGTTCCTTATTTACGCGGCTCTCTATCCATAGGTATCTACAGGTAGGTAATATCTAGCTTTAGGTATATCTTCTATAGACAGCACGGAATAAAAGGTTTAATCCACTAAATTATTTTTGGTAGGCAGCAATGGAAAATCTATTTAAAATACGTGTGTAGAGACATTGAAATGATGCTTGCATTGCTAATTACTTTGTATCATTACCTATGTACGTATCTATATATATACAATTGATTTTGTTATACTCTTTATATTTTAATCATTTTAATGTTTTAATAATATTCATTCATTCATTAAATGCAAGTTATCGAATCGAATTTTCGCGAAATAGGCAACTGTTTGGTAGAGCATTTTGTTTTGCATATTGTTCTTGCTTGACCATTCGATCAAAGTTGCTTAGCGAAAGAAAACATTATGTAGGAAGTACTTTAAAATATTAGTTAAGTTTTAATCATTTTAATGTTATCTATACACTTTCCTACTTATAATGATGAACCGACTCACTTAATTACCCAAATATTATATTAGCTGAACAAAGATCGTTTTTCAACACATTATCATGGTGGTAAATTCAATAAAGGTCACACACAAGTCTAATATTAGTGTGTCATGAAAACATAGTTTTTCACTATCTACTTTTCAATATACTTAGGTACGTAGAATAAAGAATTAAGTAGGTACCTACATTCCGTAACATACTTTAAATGAGAAGACCTTACTTACGTGTTTTATTTTTTTTTACAACTAAAGGCTATCTATCATACAGTAGTTAAGTGACATGTTAGGTATTTTATTTTGTTAATATTTATAGTGTTTAAAATTTCAATAGTGGCTCCGAAACTGGAAAATATTAGTTAAATCGAATAAAAAAACACTTTTTTTTTCTTTCCAACGACTTTTTTTACCATTTCCCATTGTAACCTGAAATTCAGGACAGACAAAATATTCAAATAATGATGTGTGCAAGTTACAGTGTCATTTCATTGCTGAAAGAGGTGTAAGTCCTTATCTTCTCCTTAAGTCCACTTCTCCTTACTTTTTTTTATATATAACGTAATCCCAACGTAATTGATAAATGGTGTTAGGCATCGACAGACTTTACATGACATATTGCAGTACCAAAATCTCTCACTAGAGACGCTGCATTTGTTCCCATATAATTGAAGATGGAATTCATCTTTCAACGTTCGCAATTTTGAGCTCGTTGTTCGCAATGGCTTATCGAAGAACAACTGTTAATAACGTACGATCAAGGTTATTTTTTAAAATGTCTTTCAAGGTTTGTTCCATTTTTCGCCCGTTAAGACTTTTAGTCGTTCCGGCTGGAGTTGGCGGCGCAGCCTACGCCTCCGCTGCCTCCGCCGCTACCGCTCGATTCCACGAACTGGGACCGAACCTGAAACCATAAAATAACATATACATCACAATTTATTTAACTTTTATAACATTTTAGTCATAATTCTAACCTATTACCGCATTAAGTACAATGTCAAATGAAGTTTAGAGAGTTGTAGAACACTACGGGAAAGTGCGGCGTAAAAGTCTGCCAGCGCACACCGAACTAGTGCCTGCGCAGCTTGCTGTTGTGAGGGATGGCTCGGTCTTGATGACCCAATGACCCATGAGCAAGGAGTAGCCGGTATTAGACGATGTCATCGGATGAAAGTCAGACTTAACAGCGAATCTGAATTCGATTTACCAAAATGCATCATTGGCTTGGCACTTAATTCTGAGAGGAACAAGGTGTAAGATGGCTGAGGTCATGGGTGTCGGGAGTGATGTTCCCAGCAACAATGCAGTTTTCCATTAATTAATAAAAGCTTATCTGACTGCTATTATATAATATCTATTTATATATTAGTATAATATTGTCGACAAAATTGATAGCCTTATTAAAACTCGAACTTGAAGTTTTATTTTAATCGATAGCGCGACATGTGGCGCCGAGCCACCCATAATGTGTCTAACGACGCCCATGGACATTCGGTCGTACGCGAGGGTTGCGAATGCCATGCCGGCCGGACAGGTGCCTATTCACGCCTCTCTTGAAGGACCCGAGACTGTACTTGGGGAAGTTGTAGGCAGTTCACTTACGTCCATATAGTCAGCCAGGTCAGTGATGATCCTAGCGAGTATAGGATGATCGAGCACGTCGTCCGGGAGCGCCGGCAAGCACGCAGGACGAGAGCTGCGCGCGCGGAACGAGCGGTGCGAACGCATCACGGCATCGCAGAACACGTAGCGCAGGATCTGCGCGCGAACGAACATGTCCCCAAAGAACGCCACGTACGAATTTGCTGGAAAATAATTATCGTTATCATTAACATCACCATTATCATCATCAAAATCACAAATATCGCCATTATAAACACCACGAACATACTCATCGTCTTCATCATCCGATTCATCAACGAGTTATTAAACAATCATCGACCAACTTAACATTTTCAAATGCGGGCTGTAGTTTTTCTTTTGAAAATTTTCAGATTTAATTTAGGATGCCTGCATGTGTAGTTGGTTCCTTTATCTGTCCTTATGTAACTATTATTATCAGTATTATCAGCATCAGAAGCAAACCTTTAATTGGATGTCATGTGTTATGTTTATGGTGAGTCAATTAGTAATAGACAAACGAACATCACTATCGTCGTCTTTCCTATGTCTATAGGTAGTTACTTAAGATTGTAAATCGGACGAATATCGTGACAGATTCGCTGACGAGAGCCTATAACGATGCATAGACATCCGATTATTATCGAAAGAATATGTTACTTACGCGGGTTGCTCTGGGTGAACAGCTTGGTCAGCTCCACGAAGAACTTGTCAATATATGTGTGAGCCCTCTTGTACACCTCTGCGGGAACTTGGGTCAGCTCGCACGCGTAACAAAACGCAGTGAGCGGAGCCGACAGAAACTGGGTGAACAGCGATCCTCTACCCTGGACTCCTATAACAGGGATATTCACTCGAATAATAAAAATAGTACCCGTATTTTAAATAGTTCAGGATAGCTGGCAGGATCAAAGGGAAGCACTGATATGTATGACAGATACACGGTCGAAAACGGATATCAACTTTTAGGAAAAAAAAACATCAAATTAGCTAAAAACCAATTCTTCAGTTGTGTCTAGTAATTTTTTACTCAGTGTACTTAGTTTCGATAGTAAAAAGATCCCATGACACTATAGCGGCGTTATCTCGCTGCACCGCCAAGCTGATTAGCAGGCTAGAGCAGGTATGTTGTATTTTAATTTGATAGGTAGTTTTAGTTTCTATTTTAATTTAATTCTATTTTTATGTCTATAATATTATATAAATCAATATATATTAATGTTTATACAAGCTTCGGATATGACCGATATGACTGGTCTCACCCTTGAATGTATCCGGATTTTCTTCCGGTGACATCAGAATAACCATTGGCTGCCCGAAGAACGGCTTCATCTGCTTGAAGGCGAATGAGCTGTTGGACTCTATGATGAGGAGGAGCGGGCGCCTGGTGAAGGGGCTTAAGTCCGCTGGGTGGAGGCAATGGGTCTCGCGAGCGTGGTCCGCTTTACGAGGATCGTGCGACTGGTCTGCAGGTTCTCGCTTCATTATGAGGCCGGTCATGTTGTATCCCGCTGCGGGTGAAAGACATCGTTGTACCTGCCTAATTCATGGTCAGTCCGATAAATCGATGCTAAGTATAACATTGTTTTTTTAGGGTTAACATGATCATTTAAGAAATAAAAATATACCTATATATTTTTTATAATGTTTAACTCCATTGTACGAATTCCCCAATTATATCCGAAACTACTGATTCTAAAATTAGGAAATAAATAGGGAATACAGGGCTTCGCTTTTAGTTTACAGAAACACCTAAGCGAAATCCTAAGTCTTAAATTATCACGGAAAATGGAATGGTATGGTATACCCTCTCCACAAGAGTTCTACTCGAATTTAACTGTTGTTTTTTTTTTATGAAATATACATATCTGGCAACTTTTGAGTACATTTCTGTGCATGCAAGTATAATAATAATAAAACAAAGTTCTAAGTGCGATTAAATATGATATTAGGCAGCTGTACTATCGTTACCGTTAGCTTCAGCGGCTGTCACGCCGGAAGTAGCCGAAGGAAACGAAGCGTCCGCAGAGATGTAAAGCAAAATGGCGCCCTCTTTGGAGAGGCTCTTGCACCCGCAGGCCATGTGTGCCAACACCTCGTTTATTGTCGGCTGGTACAGCATACACTTGTGCGGGTTGGGGTTCCCTGCTCAAAACAATAATGTCACCCCTTAAATTCGTTGCTTAGAAGATTTCCGCATAATAATAGTTTTACTGGGCTGGGCAAGTCTGTTGCAGACCCGACAACCGATGGGGTAGACAGGTGCTCGAATGGAGGCCACGTACAAGCAAACGTAGCGTGGGACGCCCCCCGGCTAGGTGGACAGATGACCTAAAAAAGGTAGCCGGGAGTGGATGGATGAGAAGAGCGGAAGACCGCGTGTGGTGGCGTGCCTTGAGAGAGGCCTATGTCCAGCAGTGGACCGATACAGGCTGATGATGATGATGATGATGAATGGTTTTACGGGATTCTTTTGTGTTATTGGCATCGTAAATGCGGCAAAACATTTAAAAATGTTAAGGTGCACCTAGCCGGCGCGACATGGTATTCGCCACCGTCTCTGGGCCTGCAGCTTTCTATAGTGTTCTCAGGCACTATTGCGGCTACAAACTTGGCATTTGAGATAAAATTTTTAATTTTTGCGGGCAGTTTGCATATCAGCGACCTTGAGGGTCTGATGATGACCACGATATGACCCCAGTGGATTTACAGAATTTCAGCAGACATTACAGCAACCAGAGACTTCATATTCACATTTTAATGCAGATCTGCACTTGACTGTACTTACCACAGAGCATCAAATGCGCTCGCCCCTCCTAGATGCGCCCTGAGCGCGATTTCCCTACAACGCCGTTGAAGCCTGTGGGCGTGGCCTATGACTTACATATGTGTGTTGTGCGTGTGCATTTGTTTTGTGCGTGTGCCTAACTTGCTCCTCTTTGTGTGTAGTGTCGATACTAGCACACACACACACATACGAAGCGCTAGCAGCACTGCGTGTAATTTTTGGGTTTCAAATATTATCGCTTAGGGCGCCTCTAGTAGGGGGCGCGCGCGGTAGGTATTTGATGCTCTGTGGTACTCACCTACCATAACTTTGAGCAGTGATAAATAAAAACTCAATAAAAAATATTACGAATAACAACGTAGTTATAGTAAAAAGTTACTCAGTTCCTCCAGTAGTAGATAGATACCACGTTATATACGTACAAATATGGTTAGGTATTATAGAAAAATATTATTGTGTGACGTATTTAAAATGAATATTTCAAATCGTCTTATTGACTATCCACAGAATAATATGAACTTACCCTTTGGCTCCAGAAGCGGCAGATCTTTAGGGCGTGGCGAGCCCTCGTACACGGAATATCGTGCCTCAATGTTCTCGAGCTCGAAGCTCTGCAGCATGCGATACATGTCCACGCTCATCTCGGAGTACTTGGCCTGGCTCTTGGAGCCGCTCACGATCACTATTTCCTCCAGACGCAGGGACAGCTCCTCGGCAATGTATACCGACGGCGACGGGTCGTCAGGGAGTCTGGAAGAAATTAACGTACATACAAACATTATGCATACATACATACATCTATTATTTACTAGCTGTTGCCCGCGACTTCGCTCGCGTGAAATTCGTATTTCAAAGAAGAATGTATATAACTAAGGGCTAGGCCGAAGGCAGAGCTGCGTTCAGGTAAACGACAAACTTTCTCAAATAAAGTAAGTAACAAACGGCGAGGTCGAAGGCCCAGCTGCATCCTAGAAGACAATAAACCTTCTCGATGAAAGTAAGTAACTAAGGGCGAGTCCGAAGGCCGAGCTGCGTCCCGGAAGAAGATAAACCTTCTTGAAGAAGTAAGTAACTAAGGGCGAGGCTGAAGGCCGAGCTTCGTTCAGGAGGACGATACACCTTCTCGAAGAAAGTCAGTAACTTGGGCGAGGCCGAAGGCCGAGCTGCGTTCAGGAAGAAGATAAACCTTCTTGAAGAAGTAAGTGACTAAAGGCGAGGTCGAAGGCCGAGCTGTGTTCTATAAGACGATAAACGTTCTCAAAGAAAGTCAGTAACTATGGGCGAGGTCGAAGACCGAGCTACGTTCAGGTCGTTTACATTTTTCAATTTACCTTTTTAAGTTTAGCAAACTTTCTAAAATAAAGTAAGTAACAAACGGCGAGGTCGAAGGCCCAGCTGCATCCTGGAAGACAATAAACCTTCTCGATGAATGTAAGTAACTAAGGGCGAGGCCGAAGGCCGAGCTACGGTCCGGAAGAAGATAAACCTTCTTGAAGAAGTAAGTAGCTAAGTGCGAGGCCGAAGGCCGAGCTGCGTTCAGGAACACGATGAACCTTCTCAAAGAAAGTCAGTAACTTTGGGCGAGGCCCAAGGTCGAGCTGCGTTCAGGTAAACAATTAATCCTCTTCCGCCCTCGGGTCTCGCCCTTACTTAGTCACTTAATTTTTTCGAGAAGGTTTATTGTTTACTTTAACGTAGTTCGGCCTTCGACATCGCCCTTAGTTACTTTGTTTGAGAAAGTATATGGTTTAGCTATACGCAGCTCCTCCATCGGCGTCGTCATTAGGTAAATTTCTTCGTGAAGAATATCGTTTATGTGATCAGAGCTCGGCCTTCGGCCTCGCCTTAATTACTTACTTTCTTCAGGAATGTTTGATTTCATTCTGTTCGCAGCTCGGCCTGGACGGCTTTGCCGTCTTTCAGGATAGATACAGCTCGGCCTTCGGCCTCGCCCTTAGTTACTTACTTTCTTCGAGATGATTTATTATTTATCAGAATGAAGCTCGGCCTTCGGCCTCGCCTTAGTTACTTAGTTTTTTGAAGAAGGTTTAGCTTCTTCCTGAACGCAGCTCGGCTTTCGGCCTCGCCCTTAATTACTTATTTTCTTTGAAATGGTTTATTATTTATTGAACGTAGCTCGGCCTTCGGCCTCGCTTTAGTTACTTACTTTCTTCAAGAATGTTTTTCTTCTTTCTGAAAGCAGCCCGGCCTTCGTCCCGGCCTTCAGTTACATACTTTCTTCTTTTGAAATTCGAATTTCACGCGAGCGAAGTCGCAGGCAACAGAAGTATAAATTGCACCAATGACATCGACAAAACGTGAACTTTCTATTATTTTTTTTCCATTAATAAAATATTTTTTCACCGGCCAGCTCTAAGACGTCGATATGACAGTTCTCCGTTGTCAACTTGATATTTTTAATTTTTTTGCATTTCATGAATCAAATAATTCGTCACCGGCCAGCTGTCGCCAATGTAACTGTCATGAAACCTGTACTTTGGCTGACGTGATTCTAAATGTTAATGATAATAATATTTTTTTTTTATTTTTTTATTTTTTTTTGTGTATTATGTTATTCCGGCATATAAACTGCCACTATACAAAGTTTCGTCTAATTCCGTTCAGTGGTTTTTGCGTGATGCGCGTACAGACAAACAAACAAATAAAAATTTTAAAAACTGTTCTAACATGTTCAGTATCTCATTTTAAGCCACCCTGGTTAGTTTTTTTCCGAATACATTCAATGTACAGACTTTCTTACCTTTACGATTTTATTATATGTATAGATGTATAGATTAGACTAAAGATATTTATGAAGCCAATGCTAATGGAAGGGTCGGAAAGGGTTGCTCTAGACTCACGTACCTAGACCGGATTCAATCTACGACCGACCGGGACATGTGTCCTAAAAGAGACAAGTGCTTAGTATCAGAAAGTTTTTTTATGGATACTGACACGGTTGGCTACATCACCTACAACATCCGTGATGTCAGCCCATAACACCGGGTGAGCTAGGTGCCATGTCAGTGCTTCCCTTCGGTCGCGCCGGCTACACGGAACTGTACGGAAAAAAAAACTATTTACATAGCCGTTTCGACCGACGTTTCATTCAGTGCGGTGGACCAACCCGGTCGGGTTGAACCCTACCACCTAGTAAGGTAAGAAGGGAAGGGACCCACAGTTTTACGTGGAATCCGAACCACGGTCAGCCTCCAACGGTCGAGCGGTCACGCGTCAAAGGGGTGGCCGGACCATAGAACAGCGATCGGCGGCCCGCCTGGGCGCGTGTTCCTTTCTTTGTGGGCAGAATTGTGGCACGTGGAAATCCCTGATATCTGCACGCCTATTGGGACTGCCAGTTAGCGGTATGAAAATAAAACAAAATTTAGGCACCTAATTCCAACGGGCACAGGTGTAGACTGACATCACGTAGCCGTTTGGAGCGAATGACATAGCCACAAAATGCTTAAAAAACCTGAAATAGTTGACTATTCATGTTAGGTTCCAGCAAAAAACACATGATTTGCCGCACTTGCTATTTCATTACCACGAAATAATAAAATACCGCAGCATCTTTGCAGTGCAACAGAAGTAGGATTTGTAAGAAATAGAAAACTGTTACTGTAAATTTTCTATTTAGGTACCTTACTATAGATACTGCACAGTATAGCGACAGACAAATTACGTAGTGTTGTGCTTACCTGTAAGTGAGAGTGACAGGGCGCGAATGAGTGTCAACGACTGAGACGGCCGAGTCGGCTTGCACGAAGCTCCTCACCTCCTCCACGACATTCACCCAGGCGAGCAAGTCATCCGGCTCATACGCATGTCCATAATCGTCCACCTGCCTGTCCAGCTCGTACACCAGCTCGTTCACAAGCCGCATCCTCCGCAGCAGGAGACACACCACGATGAATCGCGCGTAGTAACGCAGCTTCTTCACCATGAGGTCGCAGCGGTCCTCGCGAGTCGCTTGCGTGTAGTAGGACCGACCGCGGATCGCTTGGTAGAATGCGTACGCCTCGTTCAGGTAGAAGATTTCACTGGTGCGAAGACTGCAGGAAGGTAGATAATGTGAGAATACACTTGTGCGAATACACACTGGGGTTGGAGGGTACTTATGAGTTTGTCTGAATGCACAGAAATATTCCATTTGAAAAAACGCACCATGGTTATGTAACAAAAATAATTCACAGTTTTTGCTAGAGCAACCAGAGTATTCATGGAAACGCTTTGAATTTAAATAGATAGTTCATTCCCTTTGTTCGCTATATACCTAAAACGCAGTGTGCCTAATCGCGTTATGCCTAAATGGGATTTCAAATAAGCGTTTCGTCTAAGTAGCTATTCGTCTATATCGCTATTGATCTATATCTCACATTCGCGATACGACTATGTTGCTATTGGTATACTAAGCAGTAACTATGCCTAAATCGCGTTATGCCTAAATGTTATACCAACTGCTGTGTAAAATCACATTCAATCAGGTTTTACCTTCGAAGCACGAATATTTAAAAGTAAACTTACTAGTAGTGGTAGTACAACTGGCCAATCTTGGAAGCGATTTCGCCGATCTGCCAGCGCTTGAGGCCGTACTTGGTGTCGAGAGTGAGGCGATGTTGCTGCTGGAACTTCCACAACTTGGTGTAGACCTCGAATGTTCGGTCGAAGAAACTCGGCCATTGGCCATGCCCGAACTGGGGAAGGTCTCTGCCGATACAGATTATATATAAAACAAAAAATTAATGTCAGCGAAAATTATTTTGTTGAACTCAAAAAACTTTTAGGTTTTTATTATACCCAAGGTTACATCACCAACTACACCACAATAATTAAGCGTAGTATTTACCCCACCTCCATGATCCATCACTTTTAATTCAATTTGCTGAGACAAATAAAGTAAATTGTTCAAAACAAACCAAAGTTAGTGGATATACTTTCTAGTGGTGAGGTTTTTTTTTCAAATACTTCCTTTTAAAAAGTTACTTTAAAATTGTTCCAGAAGGAAATATCTGCAACTAAATAAAGTATTTAAGATTGAGAAGACCGATGCTCCGCTGCGGGCGCTCTCTCCTCAATTGGTCGTTTCAGTCTAAAGCGGACGGTGACAATCGCGTAATTTTTTTTTTTAATGTTATCCGGTGTGGTTGACTGAGTCGGAGGGGCCAAAGCACATGCTCCGACCAGACAATATCACCTCCGAGAACGTAGGTGCCATACCAGAGACTTCCCTGGATTGCTGGCTATACTGGACTAGAGGAGAACACAACCGAGGCTGCTATGCGACCATCTTGCATCCAGTACGGTGGTACCAACCCAGCCGGCTACAATTTGAGCCTACCACCTAGTAAGGGGCAAGGGAAAGGACCACAGTTTTACACCGGTTCCGAACGATGAAGCAGCAGGTGTAGGTATGCACGTAAATAAAATATTCCTATCGGACCAACCAAAAAGTTGATTCGTTGGGAAAGAAAAATAGTTTCCGTTTCAGTTGGCCCGTTTAGTTGGTCGGAGTGGAAATCCTGTAAATTTTTTCGTCAGAAAAAACTCATTGGTACGCGCCGACCGGATTCGAACCTCGGACCTCTCGCATGAGAAGCCGATGCCCAAACCACTCGGCCACCCGACGCTTATCCTGATAGCCCAAAAAGCCACCAAGTGCGAGTTGGACTCGCGCACCGAGGGTTCCGTACCATCATACAATATATTTGTATTATGTATGTACAAAAATAATTGTGTTTTAGAAAATCACGAAACGCCTAAATAAAAACTCGGCCATCCGTGTTTTTTTACAGCCCTTATGAACTGTCCCACAAACAATTACGCGCCCTATTTCAACTCGACTCACATTGTACTCTCTACATCTAATCCCTCATTGAAAAAGAGTGGTCAAGTGCGAGTGGAACTTCATACCATTCCATTTTTCTTTGTGAAATTTATACATTTAGTAAGTAACGTTAAATATAATATCAAGAAATAAACACTATACAAGCACAGCACATCTTTATTATTGAACCACACTCCAGCACAGGAATGCATGAGGAACAGGAACAAACAATCGTAGTGACTATTTCAATAAGACTTCAATCAAAGACATTTAAATCTCTTTGATTAAATTTTTTTAAGTCAATGATTTCAATGCATATTTTAGAAGATATTTTAAGCTACTGACAGCAAAAATGACATTTATTTATTCGTAGACTCATTATAAAGGCACGATATAAAGACAATGCGTGGACATATTATGCACTTACATACAATTATTTATATTCACTATGCGTGTGTGAAGTGAAGACGCTGACGCTGGCAATAATGAGGCCAAGGTAAAATAATAAGAACTCATTTTCGTCGTTACTTCCTTATTAATGTTATATTTCGAATTAATGCTTTATTTAAACTGTATATGCTCTCAGACAATGGAGACACAGATGATTCGAAGGGGTACGAAAATCATCCCTTAAATTAATTTCGGCCACTTCGTAAACCAATCTCGTCAATACAAAAGGAGCATCTTCCCAAATTTCAAGTTTCTAGGTTCAGTGGTTTAGGCTTGGCGTTGATGAGTCGGTCAGTGAGTCGTGACTTGTCCTTAGTCCTGTCAGATTTACAAATCAATATAAAAAATTAACAATAAATAAAATATAAATATAACAATACTTAAAAAGTACTTAAAAAGAAGTGCCGTGTGGGGCCGGTACTTAAAAAGAATAGCCCCACTGCATCTCTCACCATGCATCTCGTAAAAGGCGACTAAGGGATAAGGACAAGATGCCGGGCTAAAGGGCGACAGGCTCGCCACCTCTCACCTTGGCACGGTACTTCCACCGAGTCATGCAGCAGGTGGGTCTTCGTGCCTTACTTGCTGCTTGATCGATTGAATCTTGTTCGAATACTTTGCGATCCGTGGTGGTCGGTGTTGTGCTGTAATTTACCAGAGTTCTTGCAGCACACCACCGATTACTCTGCTTACCCCGATTGTCGGGATTCAGCGTGTGTGATAGGTATGTACATTTAATAACATAATACAGCAGGTATAGGTAGCTACCTCAGAACACTAAAGCGCTGCTTCGATTCCTCCAAAAGGTGACAGAACTCGAGAACAGTCCGACGATCCTTTTCGTCCATGTGTGCATTCAGTAGAGCCATCAGACAGGAGGGTAGTTCGGGCGAGACCACCTGCAGTCCGATGAAATGCACCACCGGCGGCACCTGCTCTCGACGGCGGCCGCGGCGCCGCGAACGCATTCACTAGCGGCAGCGCGCGGGGTCGGCTGACGAGCTGTGCCACACAAACAGCACGTCTTAACATCAATACCCACTGTGGTGATGAGGTAAACAGTACCTACAGCTTAACTATGGCGGCGGCGTTTGGAACAACACCCATATCATCAACACTACAGCGATGGCCGCAACAACGCACTTTTTAATGTTTATCATTAACCTTAAGCGGTGATAGAAACAACACGTTTTATCATTAACCTTTAAGCGGTGATAGAAACAACTCGTTTTATCATAAACGCAATAACGGTGCCTACCTAATAGAAACAACACGTTTTATCATCAACGCTATAGCGGTACCTAATAGAAACAACACGTTTTATCATAACATTCTATAGCGATGCTTGGGCACTGTGGTATATGATGTAGGCAGTGGCGTGGCGTTCATACAATCCGATTCCCGCCGCCCCGCCGCGCCGGCTTCCCTTTTTAACCGACTTCAAAAAAGGAGGAGGTTCTATGTTCGGCTGTATGTATTTTTTTTATGTATGTTCAGCAATATCTTCCCCAATTGTGAACCGATTTCGATGATTCTTTTTGTGTTCGGTTCAGTCTAGCTCCAAGGTGGTCCCATTTTTTTTTTTGGTCAAGATCGGATTGGAAAGCGAGGCGGAATCGCGAGGCCGAAGGCCGAGCGATTCCACCGAGTACATTAATAGCAAAAAATAAAAATTACTAAAAAAACTGTGAAATAAAAAACTATTTAAAAAAATATAAAAACCGCCTTCAAAAATGTATGAAATAAAAAAATAAAAATCGAACCCTAGAGTTGAAGGCGGTGGTGCTAAAGCAAGCAAAAATAACCGACCGCCTTCAACTCTAGGGTTCGATTTTTATTTTTTTATTTCATACATTTTTGAAGGCGGTTTTTATATATTTTTTAATACTATGCAATTTGCACCCAGTCAGTACGCACACTATTATATGTAATCTACACCTCCGGCTTCCCTCAGTCAAATTTTCACGCGCCACGCCACTGTGTGTAGGTATTTACGGAGCTACGAAAATTACTTATATGCAATATCTGGCAAGCAAGTACATACCTACGTACATACATAAATACATACATCCATACATACATCACGCTCTATCTCGACAACCAGGCAAGCACAGTAATCGGTGCAGTGCTGCAAGAAATCGGGGAAATCACCGCACCACACCGACCGCTGGCCGTGGTAATGTAAAACTGTAGGTTCTGTTCCCTTCTCACCTTACTAGTTGGTACGGTTTAACCTACCCGGGTTGCTACCACCGCACTGACTGAAAGGTCGGTCGAAACGGATATGTAAATAGTTTGTGTTTTCCGTCCAGTTCAGTGTAGCCGGCACGAGCAAAGGGAAGCACTGACATGGCACCTAGTTCACGCAGGTCTTATGGGCTGACATCACGGATGTTGCAGGTTGCAGATGGCCAATCGTGTCATTTTCCATAAAAAAATTAATTAAAAAATGTTTCATTAATTTCGTCACAAGCAGCGCATTCGCCATTCAGTTAGGTATCATTCGCATTCACATCACACTATATTCGCATTTGCTATTTTTAATCGGCGAAGAAAGAAGGGAAAATGATTCACAGTGCTATAACTACACAAATTACGAATAGGTAAAGAGAAAGGTGTATAGTACCTACTCGACAGTAAATAATGTATGTATTATGTATATATTCTTTATTGAAGACTAATTTATACAAATTAGGTACAATAGGCGAGCTTAATGCCGTGAGGCATTCTATCTATTCTAACTAACCCTTGGGATTTGGGCGAACAAGAATAGTTTGTGGCAATGTATTAAGAAGAAAATCTATGTGATAAACTACAAACGAATACTACATAAATACTTTAACACGCATATACATACGTGGGCTGTTCCGAAAATTGTGGCTAACAGAATAAATACAATTTTTTTTTTCTGAAACTATTTTGATTTGACGGCTAATTTAAATACAAATCTCCTTGACGAAAATTATTGGCCACCTATGTGTAGTTCTTTTTTTAAATATTTTTAACGGTTAGCCGTCACTCATATTTTATTTGCAACAATGAACGTCTCGCGAGAAGCTTTTCGTGTTATGATTTTCTATGCTTATAAACGAGGGTTAACCTTCAAGGAATCTCACGAAAATTTGCAAGCTGCTTTTGGGGAGTCTGCTCCTGCGTTAGCAATAGTTACTTATTGGTTTTGTGAATTTAAACGTGGTCGAGAGAACCTAAACGATGACCCCAGACCCGGCCGACCATCAACTGCAGTCACTCATGAAAACGTCATCAGGGTAGAGTGGCTATTGCGGGAGATTAGACACATTACACATCGAGAGATTCAGGCTGAACTGAAGATTGGTATTGCGAAGTTTGTCTGCCTCAAGCTTTCGGGGAATTAAATAGAGAGCGCCCAAGGAGCGGCGTCCGTGGCATTCTTTTTCACCAAGATAACGCGCCCACTCACACACCGGTAGAAACATGGACTATTTGACAACTTCGGGGGTACAAAGGTTATCCCATCCTCCGTACAGCCCAGATTTAGCTCCATGCGATTTTCTTTTATTTCCCACGGTAAAAAAAATGCTTCGCGGGCGAAAATTCAACACTGCAGACGAGGCCGTCGAAGAATTTCGGAATTATTTTTCGACCTCCCGCAAGATACGTTTTTTAAATGTTTTGAAACCTGGTTCAACCGAATGCATAAGTGCATAGGGATTGGAGGGAAATATTTTGAAAAGCTGTAAATAATTTTTTTTCATATTCTAACTATTTTTCATTTCACTAACAATTTTCGGAACAGCCTATGTATATGTATATAATAGACTTACATATTATGTGCATTAGATAATCAGTGGTGCTGTCGGGCTTTAGAAAGACACAATCCGGTTGTAGAGCGTCGTCGTCCCTGTCGTACCAGAGACGTGTGAGTTCGTGCGACAGAGAAGACGATCTACAACTGAATTTTCTCTTTCTAAACCCCGATGTACATTATTATATTGTACTGCCGCTTACTGTACTTAAGGCGCAAATAAGACTCAAAAGGTCAACTTTAAACGAAATTATTGAGCTATTTGTAAAACCTACGTGGCTGCCGTGAATGAATCTCACTCGTATCCACATAAAATATAAAAGCTAGTTTTAAGTCCTACGATTAAACACCTAGCGAGACATCCTTTTAACTTTTGTCCCGAAAATGAACATAGAATAGATAGAAATACTTTATTCGTCTATGGTTTTCATGCTCCAAAAATATTTTATAGAAACAAGAACGATACACAGTTTACATGACTTATCTATCACTTACGGGGATTTCTCCCAGTCAGACTTTGGATCTTTGAGAGTCGTGGTCATGAATGTTCATTCCAGGTAATAGGTACTTTATCTGAATTATTTAAAATAATTTTCTGTGCTCTACTACGGCGCGACAGACGCAAGCGAAGCGCACGTACGAATAATTTACCTAGTACTGCACACGCACTGTGCACTATGACCACTATGACTACGCTAAACTACGCTTCGCTGCGATGATTACTTACCTACCACCGACATATAACACTGATATTATATAGGGATAGTTAAAGACCCGTATATATGACCAGTGTGTCCTCCCGGTTATGACGTACGGGTGTGAAACTGACGGTCGCTGTTGTCCAAAGGTTTAAAGTTGCCCAGCGAGCAATGGAGCGAGCCATGCTGGGAATATCGCTACGTGATAATGGTGCGTAACGACGCAATCCGCCGACGCACCAAAGTAGTCGATATTGGATACCGGCTGGCTAAGCTCAATTGGCAGTGGGCTGGGCACGTTAGCCGAAGGGACGATGACCGTTGGAGTAACCGTGTCCTACACTGGCGGCCGTGGAGAGGAAAACGGAGTGTGGGAAGACTACCTGCCAGGTGGGACGACGACATCAAGTACGTCGGCGGAAAGCAGTGGTTCCGTATCGCTGAAGGCCGGGAGGAATGGAGGAAAATTGGAGAGGCGTATGTCCAGCAGTGGACGCTTACACGATGACTGGCTGACTGACTATATAGGGGTAGTGCGGAAATGTAGATAGTAAATGTAGTAGAATACTAAGTATTAAATGATCATGCCCGGGATATTTACTCGTATTTTCATGTTCCAGTGTGACGTAATTAAGTGGGCGGTCATTTAACATTTGTGCCGGCAATAAAAAATAAAAATATATTAAAAATATTACCCATAAACTTCGATGATGCAAATTTCCGTCTAGCTACACCTATAAATAATTATTTTATGCATTATTGGATAAAATTGTGTCTTTATTAACATTCTGTAGCAACTTTTTCTATTTTTTTTATGGTAACTGACACGGTTGGCTACATCACCTACAACATCCGTATGTCAGCCCATAACACCGGGTGAACTTGGTGCAAAGTCATTCCTTCCATTCGGTCGTGCCGTCTACACTGAACTGGACGGAAAACCTCGCGGAAAACACAAACTATTTACATAGCCGTTTCGACCGACCTTTCATTCATTTCAACTTGGTGATATATCTGCCCGTTATACGACTTGTATGCCTACCTGATTTATTAACCCAAATAAAATGTGTAGTCTATTATTTCGTTTCCCCTAGACCCATCAGTATTGTAACCGACGTATTTATTTATTTATTTATTTATTTATTTATTTATTAGGGGAAACTTAACAGCTTTAAGAACACATATTTTACAAATCAACAATTTACAAAATTATCAAGCCAATGACAAAGTATGTACGTAACTACTTTATTTACATTAGGTACATATACATATACCTACACTTATTGCAACCTATACTTGTTGCACCGTTTCTCTCACCGTGCCCCCATCACGTGTCTTCTACCCTTCCTCCTCCCCTCGTTTATTGTTGACTGTCTCGGGTCTCCACTACCACCCACCCCTCCGCCCCAACCATCCCACCGCCGCCCCAGCCACCTGCTCCGCTGGAAACTTTTTAATACAATGAAATTACTTATACGTAGACAGGGATCTATGTCTCACCAATAATATACGTGTAAAATCGCAAAACGGCGCACGACACTTAACTAGGAAGTGGGGTGCTCTGTGAGTAAGTACCTAGGTAGGTAGATATTGTACATATTGTTATTCTGTGATATTGTTAACAAAGATGCAATTCGAAATTTTTCTGGACGACAAAGGTACCTAACCTATCATGAAATCATGCCGACGAAAGTTTTACTTAGAACCTTTAAAACTTTAATAATAGTCGTATGTATGTACAGGTTTATGTACGCGATAGTCGATATACTTATAATGTAAAATACAAAAATTCTACCTGCACTTTAGTGTATAAACAGGGACCACAAAATGATTTTTCGCACATGTAATACCTGTAAGCAAAGCAAGCAAACCTGAAACCCACTTTTTCACGCTTCTATTTTTTCTTTCTTATGTGGTTTCTATGACTGTAACATATTATGTAATATGTATGGTACTATTTATATAACACATATTACATACAACTAAGTATATGTACACGGTATTGCAACCCCAACCGTTAAACCCGAAAGGGGGTTATTCTGTACATGAAACCGAACAACTTTTGTTCTACGACTTTTTAATTTGAAGAAAACAAAAATTATTTTCCCCATACATTTTGAGAATAGGTATTAAATGGAAAAAAGAAATGTTATTTTTGTTTTAAAAAAATTTTTTTCGCCACATAATTTATTTAGTTTCACATATAGAACCACCCCCTGATGTCAGTTAAAAATATTACGGGGTCAATTGCAACACCGTGTATAAGTATATGTATACATATATGTAGGTAGGTACATCCTTTCCCAGTAGCTCGATCAATGGTATCAACATCCTACCATCTACCAATCTAGCTAAAGTTTATGAGAATACTCTACATCTTCAATGCTACGCTCATGTTATTTATTACTTACGAGTGATACGATTAGCGATTCTCACAACTTGTCTTACACCTAAGTAAGTAAGTGTAAGTATTAATTCAGCATTCTAGGAACTAATTAGAAGTAAAATAAAGAATCTATATTTTAGTGGGATTTTGGAGTAAAAGTACTTGCAATATTTATGTAAGTACCTACATAGAGAAAAGCGCTATTTCATATTGGGCTGGTCATTGGCATAAAGATCGACTCGATGTAAGTAATCATTATATGTTGCTAACAGTAATAATTTGGATGGATAGGTGAACGCTCGACCGTGGTTCGGATTCCGCGTAAAACTGTAGACATCTCCTCTTCTTGCTTTGCTAGGTGGTAGGGTATAACCCGCCCGTGTTGGTACCACCGCACTGAATGAAAGGTCGGTGGAAACGGCTAGATGTAAATAGTTCGTTTCTCCATTCAGATCAGTGTAGCCGGCACTACCAAAGGGAAGCACTGACATGGCACCTAGTTCACCAAGATCTTATGGGCTAACATCACGAATGTTGTAGACGATGCAGCCAATCGGTACACCGGTTTAGTATTGGCCTGCAGTGCTGATGGTTCACATTGCAACCATCAATCCATAGTGCAGCAATAGTTTACTCTGCACCGTTGTCACCCCTCCCTTCCTAGCTTACTATTCTGCTACATGTATTATATGCGCAGGGGAGGTGGAGGGAGGGGTAGCACCGGTTGTGTTCGTCAAAACACCGCCTCTGGGGCGGCACATTTGTACGGGGGCGCCGCCGCAAGTGCACTTCACGCACAGCCCTATCTGTTTGGTGTTTATACCTACTATAAATAATCGCCAAGCAAGTAATATGATAGATTTATAAGAGCGGACGGGTCCCGAAGCTCCGACAAATTTGGTCATCACTTGTTCCACTACCACCATTTAGATGGCAAATGTTATTCCATGGAGAGTACTCGGAGGAGCTGTTTGACGCGATCCCGTCGTCCCCTTTCCTCCGCACAAAGCGCACTGGACAGGGATTGCATCCTTAGCCTTACACGCTGGGCGGATGCATACCATTCAGTTGGTTAACTGGTTAACTCTGGTATGCTCTCCCTTCCTACCCATATA
This sequence comes from Nematopogon swammerdamellus, assembly GCA_946902875.1. NCBI lineage: Eukaryota > Metazoa > Arthropoda > Insecta > Lepidoptera > Adelidae > Nematopogon > Nematopogon swammerdamellus. The sequence continues at coordinate 12,584,589 of OX336338.1, forward strand.
TTTCCAGTCTCGTCCTAATAAGTACACCCTCGGGTCCTTCAAGAGGGGCGTGAATAGGCCCCTGTTCGGCTGGCATGGCATTCCCAACCCCCCGCATGCCAACGAATAGCCATGGGCGTCGTTTGACGCCTTATGAGTGGCACGGAGCCAGATGTCGCGATTTCTATAAAAAATATATATATTTTTTTTATTTTTTATTTTTTTTTTTTTTTATGGAACCTGACACGGTTGGCTACATCACCTATATGTGAGGGTTAAAGGTACCTGTTTCGTATATACCTAGCTGTTATTCTGAAGATGAGTCATGAAAATCTTACTTAATCTAAGGTGCCAATAATTACTAAAGCCGGCCCTGACAATACAACAGCATAACCTCCAACTCTACAACTTACCGTTCCGCAAATCGGACGGAGTAGACGGCCGGCCCCGGACTCCGTCCGGCGGCTAGCCGTCACAGCCTTCGCGTAGAGCCTCCGCGCATCGCCTCCATGGCTACACTTCACTCAGGTTCCTCGCAGGCAGATAGACAACACAGACGGCTCGCGCGACGTCGGTCGGCGTAGGGGGAGCTCGGCGAAGGCCGCATGCCGCAGGAAGCCGCGCGCATGCGCCCAACCCCACCGCATTGCTTCCACTCTGCGGACAAGGACGGCCATCGAGGGCTAATGTATGTACCTACTTGTCACGGTTCTATTAGCTTTTACCAATGGCTCCGCTTGCGTTAACATCACACGTTGGTTTTAATCACTAAATAGTATATAAAATGAAGTCGCTTTCCGCCTTTGTCTGTATATCCGCTAACTCCTCCTAAACCACGCAACGGATTTTCATGCGGTTTTCACCATCAGTTAAATTTAACTAGCTTTTATCCGCGGCTTCGCTCGCAGTAAAGTCAGGAGCGGCGCGGGACGGCGGCGTGGGTCGCGGCGGGACGGCGCGGGACGGCGCCGCACCGCGCCGTCATTCTCTCGCCTAAATTCGCCTCGCCGAAATTCGTATGCTCCACGCCTTACGGCGAATTTCACGCGAGGGCAAAAACATTTCGAGCCGAGGGCAAAAACTAGTAAAATTATAAATGTTAAAGGGTTTGCATGAAACATTTAATGTTTGTATGGAACACTCTAGGTACACACTACTTCTACGTGAGCTGAACCGGATATTAGAGAGGTGCGTGGACGTAATGTAAGTTCTAATTTTGAGAAGGACTTAGGTTTACCTACACAAAGTATGGTTGAAACTAGTTTTTTTGCTAAGAAAACGAATAGGTAATAACAACTTTTTCCTCAGAAAACGGATAGGTAGATACCTAATAAATTTTTTGTATCATGTCATGTGAAACCAAGGGTGTGTGAAACACATAACGAATTGAATTATCCTTTTGATCCGGCCTGAGGAGGAAGAGGTCGCAATATTACCCTGAATATTATCTTGTCGATAAAATAGGTATGTCCTATCTGAATAACGATGCAGGGTAAACCATACACCTACCTTAAATTTTTTTGCTTGCGGATCTTGTAGTAAGAAAAAGATATCAATAATAAAGATAATTTTTTACGGATTTATTATTAGTAGGTGCTCATATTGATATCTCTGTGCTACTAGTTGGCGGTATCTATATACATACATTATGTACGAAGGTACATACTCGTATACATACAACCGCTGCCCTGCCATTGTTCTTTCTTTGACAAGCCAAGTGCATGAGTGCCTGCCCTACTGAGAAGATCGAACCAATGACTGGACCAGTAAACAAACGTTCGCTACTTTAAGTAAATAGGTATATATTCTTTGGCCCAATACGCTGGCAGCGTTGCCTCGTTGAATGAATCGCTAGCCCTATCCGCTGAAAGAAGAAATACTTGCCGCGTCGGTCACCAGACTTATCGATGAGGAGCTGAAGCCGCGTCTCCTGCGAATGTTTTTTTTTTAAGTGAAAACTTCTTTAGCGACGCTTGGCACTTTTTTAGGTGGGTAAAAAATGTATAGCTCGCGACATCGCGTCAGCGTCATTTTTAAAATGAAACCTTAAGTCATTGCATTAAGGGTTAAGTTAGAGTGGCACGGGATCTGCCGGCACTCCCGGAGTGCAACTGTTAAGTAGGGTTTGGTAACATGTTTATGTCTGTCCTATCTACTAAGTTCTGCAAAATGAATGTAGGGTTCCGTAACAAATGCATGTCTGTCTGTTCTACTAAATTTAACATTTATTTCAAAATGAATGTAGGGTTCCGTAACAAATGCATGTCTGTCCGGTCTACTAAATTTTACAATTTTCAACCAAGGTCCTCCGACGGTTATTATATAATAAAAGTAGGGTTCCGTAACACGTTTATGTCTGTCCATTCTACTAAGTTCTGCAAAATGAATGTAGGGTTCCGTAACAAATGCATGTCTGTCCGTTCTACAAAATTTAACATTTATTTCAAAATGAATATAGGGTTCCGTAACAAATGCATGTCTGTCCGGTCTACTAAATTTTACAATTTTTAACCAAGGTCCTCCGACGGTTATTTTATAATAAAAGTAGGGTTCCGTAACACGTTTATGTCTGTCTATTCTACTAAATTCTGCAAAATGAATGTAGGGTTCCGTACCAAATGCATGTCTGTCCGTTCTACTAAATTTAACATAATTTTTTTTTTTAAGCAATGTTACGGTGTTGTTTTTTTCGAAACGAAACATTGGGGCGGCGCGCGGCGTGGCCATACACTTTTGTATGAAAACAAATGTTTTTGTGTAATATTTCTTGTGTAATGTTGTGTTTTTTCCATATTTAGAGTGTCCAGCAGTTGCTGGAATTGGTCGCTATAATAATTATTTTATTTGACTGCGAATACAATATTATTTTATTGTGGAAGGCACATATAAGTTACTCTATGATTTTCAGTACCTAGTAAACGAATTTCCTATTCGTTTTGTTGCCACTATTTAAAAAAAGAAGAAGAAGATATTATGAATGTTGACAATGAAAATAAAATGGAAAAATAAAAGACACACGCTTTTTCTTTTCCATAAAGGTAAAATAATACGAAAATAATTCATGTAATTTGTACAGTACCCTGCAAATTCTAGGATCCACTAATACAAATTCATTTTCGATCTACTAGCATGTTATATCTACGAATAACCTATGGATGAGGGTATAAACTATAAACTTCCTAAGCAATATCATACAATAAAATTATTAGTACACAGTCAATCTATTCGCCTATTTTACAAAATTACTGGCACCGTGTGAACGAAGCGTGCAGTGTCAATTTACTTTCAACACTGGCAGCCCCAACGCCCCGCATTGAGGAGTGCTGCCAGATACACCGCTTTTCAGCGTTTTTACACCGCTTTTTCGGTAATGGATTGACTTAGTGGTCGTTGATGGACTTTATAGGACAACGCGGTTCCGCTTTTTCGAATCTGCTCGAAACATTTTAGTATTTTTTTGTTTTAATATTTCTACAATATTTTACTCACACACACACATCCGAGCCCTGACTTCCAAATCACAAATAAAAAGAAATAACTATAGGTAGGTAGGTACTATATGATTCTGTCTATTGATTTACGAACAAACATTTTTTCGAGTTCAGTTGCCCTAAGTATGAATAAACAATTTAGATACATCGGTTGTAAACGAATGAAAATGTAAGTGAGAATGCTAAATCGTTGTAATGTAAAAAATATATATATACAAGAAATTCCTTTAAAATCTCCGTTTTTGTAGCACTGCATCCGCATTGCCTATTTCGCCATCTGGCAACTCAGGTTTGCACAGTTCTGTCTGTCCGTCAGTCTGCTGTGTCGGTCGGTCGGTCGGTGGTCGGTCGGCTGGTTGGTTTATAGTCGGTTGTGTTGTGTGTGTGTGTGTGCGCGCGCCCGACTAATCAACTTCAAGCAAATTAAATTCGCTCATTCATTTCTAGTCCCCTTGTTCGTAGCTTTTAGTTTCTTGCATCGAGCTCTTACCGCTAGCTAAGCTTCTAAGTTATCGCATTGAAGTATCCGACACTGGCCCGCAACTACTACTTCCAGTCTCCACCCACATCTTGTACAATTTACTGGTAAGTAAAATCTTTATATTTTTCAGTTGTTGTGTCTGATGACCATTAAGCGTGTTGTTTGCTTAATATTCCCTTTTAATATTAATGAGATCTATTCGGAATAAACAATCGGTGTCGCTTTATCGTCGTCATACTGCCAACAAGTATTCCTTGGCGCAATTACAGGTACCTACCAAGTTTTACCTAATTGTGGAAGCATTACACATTTGGTGCAGTTCAATGTGGTTTATACAGGTTAGAGCTTACTTGAACCTGTTCAATATCGAAACTCCAAGAAAAAAAGACATGCTCGGATTTTATTTCCGAATTTTTCTAACCTAAAATTGACAATTCCCCTATTCTAATCATGTGTGTAGCTGAAAAACGCTCGTACCCATGTAAAAAGAGCATACATATTACTTATCTTATTCTGGTTTGCACTTACCTCGGCCCGCGCTTCCTCACTTCGTGCCTCACGCTACACCCGCTGACGCCCAGCCTTAGTGGAAATGCTAGGCGTCAGCGGGTGTAGTGTGAGGCGCGAAGTGAGGAAGCGCGGGCTGAGGTAAGTGCCACCAGAAACAGACGACTAGTACGTGGTACTAGAATCCAATTCACAAATAAATAAAGAAAAACAAGGAACCTTCCTTCAACGGAATTCCGGACAAGGAATTCCTATTAACAAATTTGTCAAATTTTATCTTGTGCTATATTTCTAAATTACATTTTCAATGCATTTGATAGTTGCGCTTAGTGTGAGATCTGTAGATTTTTTATAAAGGATGTCAGGTTGTTGGAAATTGATTTAACATTTAGCATATTAATTCGTGTGAACTGTTTACAGATCAGTTATTTAAAGTTCTTAGTAGGTATCGTTTAAACCCCAAAATAGACCACAGCACCAAAATAAATTAGCATATAAATATTTATTGATTCTTACATCCTCCGAACTTACAGTGGTTTGGAAACATCAATCAGAAGAAACAGATTTTTTATAGTGCTTCAGCTTAAATTCTTCTATCTTTGGAATCTAAACTCCAAGCAGAATATTTGGCTGCAGCCAAAGATTTAAAAGGTTTAGATCCCGTATAGGACGCTCAAACTAGTCAACTTTTGGTAAACAAGTGTGCGTACCTACATATACGCTCTCTTCACAAACACATCCAAAGCAACATCGCACAAAACAACAGCGCTCGAACGAATATAAGAAATATAACTATCGCTGTCGCACTAATCAATTCTGTATGTTCTTGTCTACTCTAGAACGAAAAATATCTCTGTCGAACTAATGGATTGTGTATGTTCTGGTCTACTCCTGCACACGCCGGGCGAATGCGTGGCGTGTTATCGACGTATTATCGGCGTATTAAAGATTGTCAAATGAAATCTAGTACTTAGAACACAACTTACCTATGAAATGTCACACCTTTCTCTTTTGAGGTATTACGGGTATTGTTTTTGCACTTGAAGAATGCGCAAGAACTCATTTTATCAGACTAATCACCACATAATTTATTGTGAAAAGACAAACGCACCCAACGTCTTCATAACACGCGCACTCTCAGTCATATGACATGAATGTCCGGCATGCCTTACTTTTATTGCTAACGTGCTTGACAGCGTGCCGCGTATGGCGAAGCTTTATCTAAACCTTTTAAATCTTTGGCTGCAGCTCACATCGTTGCCACTAGCATTTTCTCACTAAACACAAAAATACCTCTCTCTACCTGTAATGGGCGCTGAATGTATATTGAAAGGAGATGAATGGATTTTCTTTCCCCTGAAAGTTTAGTTCAATCATCTTTAATGAACTAAATGCCGGATTGGCACCTATTTGGGGGATGAAATTGGCTGTGCCTGAGACAGAGATTTTAAGAACCGATGGGTTCTCAAAAGCCCAATGTCAACAACAAAAGGGTGCTGAGTCTCTCTACGATGACTAGGTACTGCGGAGATAGGACAGGTATAAGGAATGCTAGTTACACATAGCAGCGACTGTGACAGTGACCTGTACAACAGACTAAGCGAACCTACAAATCGAACCATCTGTACGTTTCGGGTCACGAACAAGAGGTGACCCGAAACGCTCTCTCCCAGATGTTACCGCAGTACCCATCACCACTTCCCTCCCAGATGTGACCGCAGTACCATCACCACTTCCCTCCCAGATGTGACCGCAGTACACCGTCACCTAATCTGTGTTTTCATTTTGAATAAATGAAATCATTGTTGTATGTGTAGGTTATTGTTATTGTGCAATGCTGCCCCATAGATAAGCTGAGAGATGGAGTGAAAGAGAGGGGAATAGGGAGTATAATATACACTTAGGTACACACACACACATTTTTTTTGCTGGCCCCTACACTTATGCACGGGAGTGAAAGTTGGGCATGGCAGAAGAAGCAGGAAATCAGGATTAATGCTGTGGAAATGCGCGCGTTGAGGAGTATGTGTGGAGTTACAATGAAAGATAGATTGAGAAATAGTGTAGTGCGAGAGCGCTGTGGGTTGAAAGAAGATATAGTGACAAGGATTGAGAAAGGGATGCTTCGGTGGTTCGGTCATGTTGGAAGAATGGATGATAGGAGACTAACGAAAGAAATTTATGAAGCAAATGTGAGTGGAAGAGTCGGGAAGGGTCGCCCTAGACGCACTTACCTGGACTAGATTGGGCATGTGCTCAAAAAGGGGCAAGTGCGTAGTACCCGTAACCAACGAGCATGCATGAAGAACATTATAGGAGTGGAAGAGGCGGCAGAGGTGTGTCAGGATCATGGCACGTGGAGATCCGTTGTCTCTGCCTACCCCACCGGGAAACAGGCGTGACGCTATGTATGTATGTATGTACACATTTTTTTAAATACATACATTATTTACATAACTATTAATCGAAAATGTAATTTAGGTATACTTCCACCGAAAAATGCGTAGAAGCTTCGTTTCTGTCAGGTGAACCCGGATGCCACCAGTTTTTTTTTTCATTGCTTACATGGTATACATATACGAGTACTTATGGTATTGTTGAGAAAACTTGTTGCTTTTCTTGAACACTGGTCTTGATATTGAACTTTTGAGAACTTAACAAACAAGTTACTCTGTTTACCCCGATTGTTGGGATACAGCGTGTGGTATGTAGTAACAAATAAGATAACTCAACAATAAATACAACAACGTATCAAGTGTAGGTATGAACCAGTTACTTAATAATTAGAAGGAGACTTATTGTGCTTAAGCTTATCTCTTCCAGTGAGTTAGAAGCACTTATCAGTTCACTATAAACAGTTCCATTATGTCCAGGGAGGATGCAGTTGCCTATTGGAACAATGAACAGCTCATTCATCTTCCCAGTAGGTAGGTACAGATGTATGAATCACTCTTTGTCGATATCAGCTTACAAATAATAAAAACGTTGAAATATATGCTTGTTCTCAGAAAGTAGGAGATATCGGCATTCCCTTCCTACCTAGTTAGAAATATCAAAAGGAATTATGATATTTATACATACATACCACACGCTGTATCCCGACAATCGGGCTAAGCAGAGTAGTCGGTGTTGTGCTGCAAGTACTATAATAAATTACAGCACAACACCATCCAACACATTTAGCAAAATATTAGGACAATATAACTATCAAGAAGCAAGTAAGGCACGAAGACCCACATGCTGCATGACTCGGTGGAAGGACCGTGCCAAGGTGAGAGGTGGCTAGCCTGCCCCTCTTATGCACGACATCTTGTCCTTTTACGACATGCACGGGAGAGCCCCGCGACCCCACACAGTACTTATACATTTATATACACGGTATTTCTACATGTATCGAATACGCTAGGCGCTGGCACAGCATATATATGGCTAAATATATATGGCTATTAGCCATATATCTGCATATATATGGCTATTAGCCATATATATGCATATATATGGCCAGGGCCGGATCTAGGGGGGGGGCGGGAAGGGGCACTTGCCCCGGGCGGCAAGATTGGGGGGCGGCAAAATCACACCCATAAACATAAATATAAATTGTAAATTACTTATAAAATATGTATTTGATTTCGATTCGATAAGAATGGTCGCGAAATAATTCGGCGGAGGGGGCAGGGGGCGGCGCAGCGGCTAGTCTAGTAAGCGTAGTCGGTCGGTCGGCCGAACGAGCGGCATACCTTCGGCAGCGGCGCGGCGGCGGGGGTAGAGCGGCACCCGCTCCGCTCGCGCGCGTGGTTGGATCGCACGCCTAATCAGTTCTATTTATATTTTTAGAAAAAAATATATCTATTTGGTTTTCTAGATAATTGTTTTAATGTCTCTGTAAATGAACCTAGAAATAAAAAAAATCGAACCCTAGAGTTGAAGGCGGTCGGTTATTTTTGCTTGCTTTAGCACCGCCTTCAACTCTAGGGTTCGATTTTTTTTATTTCATGCATTTTTGAAGGCGGTTTTTTTTATATTTTTTAATAGTTTTTTATTTCAGTTTTTTTTAGTAATTTTTTGCTAATGTACTCGGCGGAATCGCTCGATCGGAAACGCTCGCGATTCCGGCTCGCTTTCCAATCCGATCTTGACCAAATTGAAATGGGACCACACGGGAAGCACCAGCTTTCAAATAAAAAAAGAATCATCAAAATCGGTTCACCCAGTCGAAAGTTCTGACGGGACACAAACATAAAAAAAATACAGTCGAATTGAAAACCTCCTCCTTTTTTTGAAGTCGGTTAAAAAAAATGTTTTGTACATTAATAATTGGAAAATAATCGAAAAATTTAGATTTTTTTTTATATGATTTTCCAAGGTATGTGATTGCCTTAATATCGGCGCACCTGTATTAATTGATGTGATATAGATTTATTGATATTGATATACCGATATTGATCGGCGGCGCGGCTGAGGTGGCTCCACTCCGTGCCCGCACGCATCGCCTTAGGCCAATCCAGTCAGTATAATTTTGCTCGTATACATTCAATAAAAAAATGAAATTATGGTTTAATTTTTATTTTATTGATTCTTGTATTTAATTTTTCCAGACATTTCTTTTTTAATACCAATATACAGGATGTTTCATGATAGGGTTTCGGAACTTCAGGGTACGAAAGCGGTCCATATTTGAAGACGAAAAGCTCTAAAACTTTTTCCCAGATTCGGTCATTTTATAGTACTTTTTGGTGAACATCGTTTCATCGAGCTTTGGTTGACGGTTAACGTCCACCTTTATTTAAATAAAAATAAAATGACTAACTTACATGCTTAAGAGCGTTCCGTGCAAAATGACAGGCGACGGTGCTGCCACTCAAGTAAATAATATATATCTTTAAACAAAGCCATAACTGGAAAAAACAAGCCATGAAGCTGTAGTTGATTTTGATTATGATATTCTAAGATACTGAAAACAGTTTTATATTGCCCAGTTTATGCACAATCATTATAACGGATTTCGGTGGCCACCGTAGGTAGGCCACCACATGTAGGTAATTCCAAACACTTAAATTTTAATGAAATCAAAAGAAAAAGGGCATTGGACTAGGTCATTTCACTCCCTTGACCTAGACAGCACTGTTGACAAATCTCACTATCCATCGAGTTTTTATAACAATTTTAAATTTTTGTATGAAACAAAAAATACAGAATTTCGATTTGAGTGAAGGATTTTTTTCTTCTAATAATGAGTACTTTCTATTCCTGAAGTTTCTCAAGCTTATCCTGAAACAGCCTGCATATACTATTTTGTGTACTGAGCATTTTGTGGTACATACAAAATAAATACCTATAGGCAATTTTTAGTGTACTACTATTTTTAGTGTATAAAAAAGATGTAAAATATATAATTTCTTTTTTGCATATGCAAAAAGATTTAAGTTATTTTTTTATTTAAATTTTTTTTATTGACAGCGCGACATATGGCGCCGATCCACCCATAAGGTGTCTAACGACGCCCGTGGACATTCGGTCGTATGCGGGGGTTGCGAATGCCATGTCGGCCTGACAGGTGCCCATTCACGCCCCTCTAGAAGGACCCGAGACTGTACTTGGGGAGAAATATATGAGCAGAGAGAGCATTCCAGAGTTTACCTATTAGTTATTTGTACTTGTTATGTGGCAGAATAAATAACTCAATGAAACGCGGCGTCCGTAGATTATGGACACTATAAGTAGGAATTTTTACGCCCGTTCGCGCCAACCATTGTATAATGTCGAATTGAATGTGATTTTTTTTCATTAATAAAAAAAAAATGTCCTATTTTCGATATTTTTTATGTTTTCCAAACCTCGAAAAAAATACATACCTTTTTGGCATTAGTATTAGTAAATGACCTAGAATAACCCCTGTTCTTTCGGGAATGTCACCCATTTTACTATAAAAATTGACGAGCGCGAAAGGGCGGCATTTTAAGATTTTGCACCCCCTCCAAAAATATGTAGATCCGGGGCTGTATATGGCTATTAGCCATATATGTGCTGTGGCGCTGGTTATGCTATACCAATAAACGAAGATGAAAACAAAAATTTTTTGCTTAAAATGAACAATCACTCAGACTGTGTCGCCGCGTCTGCTACAGAAATATTCAAGGAATCGAATTACTGTACACATAGCCAAGTGTAAAGGCATAACTTTTACAATACACAAAGCACTCATTCAATTTACGTATTCCTTGAATGGAACTGAGGTTGAAAAAACTGATATGGTCTGCGACCTTGGAGTTGGACTGCAAGCTAACATTTATAGAACACAAATTATTTGATTGACCGCATACAAGTGTCTCAGATTTGAGTATATAATATATTGAGAGTATATAAACCTTTTAAAAGTGTCAAATGTTTGAAAACAGTTTACTGCACTTACCTTCGAAGTATCTTGTCTGTCAGCTGAAATTTTCACAGAATATTTGTTATGTATAATGAATGATGCATTTGTTGGCAAATAAAAATAGGAAAATGTAAAAAAATTTAAACAAGAAACGTGCTAAGAATCGATTACTACATATTCACGCTACTAAATAATACATGACACTAAAGATAGGTATGTTGCATGGCAGACAGACAAAAGATACGGATATGGTTTTTTTACAGGTATGGTATAGCGGATCTATGGAATCCTCTGTGCGTTAGTAAAACTCGCACTTTACCGTCTCACACAGAGAAAACTTAAAGGGACATCAATGTATGTAATTGTAGGTTAAATATGGCTTACTAATTGTTTGTTTGTTTTGGTTCTAGGTTCTACAGCGAACAAGCACGGGACAGACTGGTGCGGTGGTCTTGTGGTAACCATCATGCCACGAGACATCCTCAATCTAGCAGCTTTGCGTATTGTAGAGGTAACTATGATTGCTTGGTACAATAATCAGTATTAGGGAAAATATACTGAAATATATTTATATTTTATATATACTTACAATATATATATACATACCTACAACTAAGCTAAAGGAAATATTATTTTATGCCAGTTCATTTCATAATGAATTATGCCCACAATTGCAGCTAAAATACAATGCTAACGGCCTATAGATAACAAAAAGTCAGAGTCCAAAGGAATTCAACAGATCTCTCCATTTATCAATTTGTAAGAAGTGTTAAAATTCTGTATAGTTATATAGCTTGCATCGGGTTTACTTTGTACACTCGCCCTTGTTGCTTGCTTGCTACGTGAACTGAACGCAGCGCCGCGTTTTGGCCTCGCCTTTAGTTACTTACTTTCTTCGAGGATGTTTATCCTTTAGCTCAACCCAGCTCGGCCTTCGGCCTCATCCTTAGTTACTTAATTTCTTCTCTTAAATATTAATTTTACGCGATTCGGCAACTAGTATTTAATAAACAAATAAATAAATCGAAATAACTCTAAACTATACGTAGTACAGTTGTGCGTGGCACTACCGTACAAATGGTTTTAAATGAATATTTTTGCAGCACACGGATGAAGAATATGTCCCTTTGGAAGAAACACCGAAATCAAAATCACACAACCAAAGAACAATGAACCCGGTGAATAATCAGGATGGCACACACGATGATAAAGCCTGTTACTATAATTATGGGTAAATATTACATTTTTCAATTGTTTATTTTTACACTACTTTTGAACATTGTAAATTTCCCCTCAATTGTTCAACGGAAATAATTGGAATTTTTTCATCAGCCCCTTAGAAAGAAAAATAGCATGTAGACAATATGGGACAATAGGGAAATCATATTTTGATCAAAATAGTTCAACATGTAGGTAAAATCGTTATGTATTCTTATAATAATAAAAATTGCATTTTACACCTAGCAATAACTGAGGAATGGTACAATTTCTTACTAAATAGCGAGACATAATTACCAAATGTTTGCCATTCAATAAATCGATATTATTTTGCCTTACTTTAAGAATCAGCGACGGAGGCGGAAGAAACTACGACACATACACTCAGTTTAAAACAAACAGCCTTCCCGGCGCAACGTCCATCAGCCAAGGCTGGGACGACATAGTCTGCTCAGCGCTGCGCATCTCCCCAGAAGATATTGCCAACCAGCTCACCCTGCTGGATATGCCGTGCTTTAGGGCGATACGACCGGAGGAGCTCACCACCTGCGGCTGGAACAAGGCCAACAAACTGACAGTAGCACCTAATGTTGTGGCTTTCACCAAACGATTCAATCGGGTATGTTTCTTTCTATGTGAATCGCAGCATCTAGCAATGTAATTTTTTAGGTTTCCGTATCCCGTACGGAAGCCTATTACTAAGCCTACGCCGTCTGTCCGAGGGCTGTATCTCTTGAACCGTAATAGGTAGCCCATTGAAATTTTCACAGAATATGTGTTGTTATGGCCGATATAACAACAAATAATAAAAATAAGGAAAGTAAAAAATTCACGGGGGTTCCCATAGAAGAAACCAAAAAGTGTATTGCACCACACGCGCGCCATCTAACGAATAGATTATGAAGCATTTTAACTAATCATGACATTTAACTAGTATGAAGCATTTCATAACACACCATCTATGGCGTGAGTGGCGCTAGCCATGACATGGCGATACGGAAACCTCCGTGCGCGAATTCGACTAGCACTTGGCCGATTTTTTTTATTTTATGTGAATCGCAGCATCTAGCAATGTAATATTTTTTTATTACGTCCGTTCACAGTTGTGACACAAGTGGTCGCTTCGCTGGGTGTGACCGAGGGACAATCAGTGGTTTGCAGCATAATGGAATAATAAAATTCGCACGATGAGTCCAATCTAACCTCTCTTATATAAAATGACATTATTGGCTACTTAATCTGTTCGATTCATGGTGTGAATCACTATTCGCGTCGGAAGTAGGTACCATGCTAGCACGCGTCATTGTATTCATGCTGACTGCACTGATCTGGATGTAAAACAAACAATAATATAATAATTTTATAAACTGGTGTTTCGTGTTCAGGTGAGCTTCTGGACTGTACAAGAGATATTGAATGGGGAAACACCAAAAGCGAGAGCGGAGGTTATGGCGCATTTTATAAAAGTAGCTAAAAAACTTTTCGAACTGAATAACATACACTCGCTGTTTGCTGTCATCTCCGCGTTTCGTAGCGCCAGTGTGTTTAGGTAAGTGAATTATGTACTTCAAAACCTAATCAATAAATACCTAGTTATAAAATGGTGGGGTTTCTGTTTTCATATATAAAAAAATATAAAAATAAAATGTTACCACTTTTCTGATATATTTTCCCTCTACCCGTCTGTCAGCCCATAACATACAGGTGCCCAACTTTTGTGCAGCAGCAAAATTTTAATTTTGAATCAAAACTCATGAGCTAGCCGTATTAGTTGCACATACTTACGACTCTAACATATCCTCTTTGAAATATTCAAGCGATCTCATGTTTCAGATACGTCAAAATTATGTAAAATGTTTGGGTCAAATATATATTTGTCAGTGTACTCATGCGTTTTTAATATTTCAGACTGACAAAGACATGGTCCTGCTTATCAAAGAAGGACAAACAGTTGTTCGATAAACTAGCCGAAACCTTCACAGAAAAAGACAACTGGTCCACGCTGAGAGCATTCATCAAGAGTCTGCCACTGCCTTGCATACCATATCTGGGTAAGCCATTCATAACCCTTTTTTTTTATATCTGTAAATAAATAGGATCTTTTGAAGAAATTTAACTTTGGTTCACTTAAACGTTATTATGTACCAAAATTGGTTAAAACACGACCAGATTTAACGAAGGTTTGCTGAAACGATGTGGCCGTGTCGTCTGACAAATTCGCAGAGTACATCCAGGACACTGATTCAATGTTCAATGCAAATTTATGAAGTACACTCATTTCAGTAATGGACTCACATACATATATCAGCTGATGTAGGTTACCATTGCTGAGTATACGCTTCGTCCTTTCAGGTATCTTCCTAACAGACCTGGTGTACATCGACATAGCCCATCCGCCCGGTTCACCACATCGCACGGTCAAGATGGCAGTGGTGTTGAAGGCTTTGGAGAAATATCAGACTTCGGAGTACAATCTCGCACCGCTACCGCACGTCACTAGCTATCTATCCAGCGTACGTTATATTGAGGAGCTGCAGAAATTTGTTGAAGATGATCAGTACAAGTAAGTGTATGCTGTGTTTATTGTATTCATCCTCATCTCAGAATACTTATTCTGCACTTGTTACAGAAAGTAGGGCTTCAGCCTGACTATTCTCTATTAACGATTAAAACACTAAAAATAGCGGTTTCACTAGACGCATTAGGAAGCTCGTTGTGGCGAGTGAGATGGATAATGAAAAATTGGTATTAGGGTTGAACTATTAATAGATAATAGTCCCGCAGGGCCAGCTCTTAAGTCGGGATAATAGCCCCGCAGGGCCAGCTCTTAAGTCGGGAAAGTCACAACTGATATGGGAAGGTCGCAGTGACAGAGGGAGCCCGATGCATGCATAGTAGTGGGTACTAAGTAATGATTGTGGTTTTATCATCTTCATCTCTTATTTAACAGTCACTTGCAAAGTGGGCGTTCCTTATGTAGACTTCTGTGAGTGGCTTGCAACGTCACTGCATCATTTTATAGATATCTATTGTGATTTTTTTGGATTTTTTTAGGGCTTTTAAAAATAATTTGTTAATATCAGCCCCATAATACTCATCTTCTCTATCCCTTAGGGCCCAGAGTCCCTTAGGAACTCGTTGTCATTTACTTCTTCGTCCATTTCTCCACACTCTCATTTCCTCGCAAGGTTTTCTTTCACCGGAGTAACGGATCCATACTGCATGTAAATTCTTTGAAAACGCATTGGTGCACATTATGGATTAGAATCTCCAACTCTCAAATGAGAAGTCAGCGTGTACACACTGTGATGGCATACGATAAAAATATTATAGGTACAAAAATGATTGACGTCGAATATATTGTTTTCCGTTTGAATGCGGAATTATTTATAGGTGTGCTTGATGGAAATGGAAACGTTTTTTATTAATGATCTATTTCTTATGTTCTTTTGAGACATATATGTAGGTACATATACTTGTACTTACTGAAACATTCACTGAAATAGCACTAGACGAGAATGTGCTAGCATGTAATGCGTACAAATCTCTCCTCCGCGCGGAGCAGATGGGAGCCGGCAGGTTAAGGTATTAAGGCAAACATCCACATGTTCATATCAGTACCAGATCAAAAGAATTGTATTATTCTTCTTTGTATGGTTTGCCATATAGAAGTGCATTTACTCATCAGCACTGGACAGGCCGCACGCATCGGAACATCGGCAATGCCGACGTGGGGATGGTGTCATGAAAATCCGAATGCAAGTGGCGGTCGCATCGCCCAACGTCGGCATTCCGATTGGCTTGGCTCAGTGGTACAGTGTTTCTGAAAATGTGTTAGATCTGATGCGGACATGTGGACTTTGACCCTTATTCGGACACCAAGGTTAATGTGATAATTGTTTGCAAGCTGTCGCTAAAGCTGGTAGGTCCTGGTCCGCCAGCTGTTGCAGTTTTATGCGGACACCAAGGTTAATGTAATAATTGTTTGCAGTTTGTTGTTTATGCTGGAAGGTGCTTCGCCGTCTGTCATCTGTTGTAGCTTTATTCGGACACCCAGGTTAATGTGATAATTGTTTACAGGGTGTCGCTTATGCTAGAAGGTCCTTCTCCGTCTGCCACCTGTTGCAGCTTTATTCTGAACCAAGGTTAATGTGAGAATAATTGTTTGCAGACTGTCGCTTATGCTAGAAGGTCCTCCGTCAGCCAGCTATTGAAGCTTTATTCTAACACCAAGGTTAATGTGATAATTGTTTGCAGACTGTTGTTTATGCCGGAAGGTGCTTCTCCGTCCGCCAGCTATTGCAGATTTATTCTGACACCAAGGTTAATGTGATAATTGTTTGCAGACTATCGTTTATGCTGGAAGGTGCTTCTCCGTCCGCCAGCTATTGCAGCTTTATTCTGACACCAAGGTTAATGTGATAATTGTTTGCAGACTGTCGTTTATGCTGGAAGGTGCTTCTCCGTCCGCCAGCTATTGCAGCTTTATTCGGACACCAATGTTAATTTTTGCTTGCGTTGGGCTTGAAGCGAGCCGAAACGTGAAGCATGCGCGGGAAATTTAGAGTGGCCACTCGCTAGTTCCGGCCTCGATTAATACCCTCCTCTACAGCCGATGGGCCCGGATATGTTCGGTGAAGCCATCGCAAGCTTAGATCCACACCTTCTGTTTGCAGGCTATCGCTAAAGCTGGAAGGCCCGTCTCCGTCCGCCAGCTGTTGTAGCTCAAAAGAGTCCATCAAGGAGTCTGGGCAAGCAGGCACCAGCACCCCCTTCAGCCTGTCCCCATCGCACAGACCAGCCCCCAGCTCATTCCGCCTTCATGGAGCCATGCATCAGGCAAAGTTCCATCCGACGCACAGGAAATGCCGCTCGCTTGGTACCAAGTAAGTCGTTTTTTTTTATATTTCAAGTGATACATTTTACTATTGAGATAAGGTAAAAGTTCCTTCTTTACGCAAAATTTTGGACACATACCAATTTCTGTAAGAATTATTCACTATCTATAAAACAATCTGTTTAATCCTTTGATAATTTTTGCACAACCTCGCACTCAAATGTTGTTCATTGGAAAGATGTCGTATATTATAATATTTTGATATTCATGTGTGTCATGCATGATTTTTTGAATTGAATATTTATCAGCCAGATTTTACTGTGATGATTTAAGATTTTCGTAAATACCATATAGTTTTTTTAATTACATAATGTTTAGGTAGGTAGTTGTTGTATGTACTTGGCGATATGTACTGACTCATGTATTGCTAAAGTTCCGCGCGGGCTCTGCTCCATCCTTTTAAAGTGTGCACCATTATTACATTAATACATTAAATATAATTGGAATAGTAAATATAAAAAATTCAAAATGTTTGCCCTAGGTACTCATAAAATTATTTCAGGGGTACATTTGGTTTGGGTGATCTTGAAATGTAATTTTTTCCATAATTGTTTTTAAATACAGTTCTTTGTAATAAAACATTAATTGTAATTTAGGAAGTACAAGTGAAGTTCATGTCGAGAACACTTTTTCCGAGCTTGTCGCTGATAGATAAGTGCGGAGATGTAAATTTAAGCACCACCGTTAAATAACAATAGAATCATTTTCATGTTCATATTTTGTTTATTCAACTAAATCGACCCCAATAAACGGATTTCCTATTGATTTGACAGTTCTCACTGGTGCACATCTGGTGGCGAGATTTGGCAGTGTTTAACCCCATTCGAAACCACAATAATACCTATGTGTAAACTCTTTATTGGGGTTCTTTATCTTTAACAATGATTGTTTGTCTATATTTTTACACAAATAAATAAAATAAAAATAAAATATATTTTCGATACGCATTGTGCAGGTTTCGTAGCACGAGTTTGCCACGAAATTTTCACAAGGTCACGTTTGGTGGTGGTGGGTGAGTAGAAAACTCTTGAACGCTTCTTCCTAGTTATAATAACGACTGCATTCATCAATAATTATGTTTGAAGTAATTTATTGAGTTACTTCGTAGAACGCTTTATTTATATAGATAGATAATTTTCTTATTTTAACACAGATTATAAATTTAATATACTTACCTATTGCAATGATACTTTGAAAAAGTGATGAAAATATTATATTATGTAAATTTTTTTGTATATTTTTATTGGGTTGCTGTTATTATACAGTACATATTACATTGTAAAACTAACATAATGTACAAGATAAAACACAGATCTCTTTGAAAAAAAAGAAACTATAAACACTCTGGTGTTCAGTTGTCATCGGTATATTTTTCATTGCGGGATCAAAATACTGTTCGGTAGGATATTATTAAAGTGGCCAGGAGCGAGTTCTACTCGCGTTCCGGACTATTCCGTTTTCCATGAGAACTTAAAAACTTCCCTGTAAACTATAAGAGAGGCCCTATATTTCGGAGATGGTGAGGGGGGGGGGGGGGGGGGGGGGTAATGCTGGATTTTTGTATGATAAAAATATATATTATTTGTGTTCCTTATATCGAGCCCTTTTCATCGATGTCATATTATGATGCACTTGAAAATTACTTCCATAAGCTGCTACAGTCTGTCAAACAGACACAAGAGTAATCCTTTATGGGTTTCGTTTTATTTTTCTCCTCTTTTGAGGTACGGATCCCTAAAAATGAATGGTCCTCGGAAGCCCAAGTACCTACTAGTATTTTCATTGAACTATTTCATTTCGTCTCTTCAGGGTATTATCCCCTTCAATCAATGAATAAACATAGAAAATTACGAATTTAGTTTCCCATTGCCCTACTAGTATTCAGTAGGTACCTATTAGGGTATGGATGATGGCGGAAACTGTCATTTTCCAAAAACCATATTCTTAAACATTTTAAATTTTCTACCAAGGGACACCGGACACGTCATTTAACCGGTGACAGATTTAATGGATGAAGCAGAGGTTAAATGCGATTTATTTAGTAATCGTAGCACATGAATTATTGTACAATACTAAATATTGTCTATTTATTATTTTGTAAAATTATATGTTTTACTCTAACGCTGTTTATAGCACTTGTTGTTTCGTTCAATTCGACTTTAATTCAATTTCATGATAACTCACATAATAATCAAATATAAATTACTTGTCCATTGAACAGAAAAACGATTGCGCAAGCTTTTCCTAAAATTATTATATTTGTATATGTAGTGAAGATATAATTCTGTATACAGACATGGAGCAAGTTTCATTATAATTCATTTTAGAATAGTTAATATAGAAAAAACATGGTTTTGTGCAACTAGGTCACTTGGCAATAATTATCAATTACTTATCTTTTACTTAACGCTATAAGTTTGGAAACTCTGGCATAGCCGGCAATGTTTTGCTAATTTCACCAGCGAGCCGGCCTCGACATTTCAAATTACATTAGAACCTCGATTAACCGAACTATAATAGACGTGGCCTACCTCGGATAATCAAAAGCTCGGAAAATATGGACTTTATTAAACTATATTCAGAAAAATTCACATTATAAAAAAAACACATACATTACATTACATATATATTATGTGCTATTCACATTCTAAAAGCTGGTGCCGAACACAGCCGGCTCCATTGCAAGTAGAAGATTTCAATGGAGCACAAGACCAGGTAGTGGCCACTCTTGTTCTCTTAAAGCGCGCTAAATGTTTCGGCTCGCGTCACACACAAGACCTCGTCAGATAGTCAAGAGTTGACGCCGATGCCCGATTTTATTGTTTTTTTTTTAAATCTTGTTCCTACAAAAATCTAAAATGT
The DNA here is from genome assembly GCA_946902875.1 of Nematopogon swammerdamellus. Lineage (NCBI taxonomy): Eukaryota > Metazoa > Arthropoda > Insecta > Lepidoptera > Adelidae > Nematopogon > Nematopogon swammerdamellus. Next base: position 12,604,397 of record OX336338.1, read on the forward strand.
TACATCTCGGTTAAGCTCGGTGAAACGCGACCTCGGTTAATCCCGCCTCGGATAATTGTGGTTCTACTGTATTGTAAAATTTTTACCCTATTTCACATGACTTAATTTCACAGTGAAGTTGAACTTTAGAAAAATTTTTGCTGCCCAAAACTAAGTTTTGTCACAGTGTTTTTAATTGAACACATAAAATACTGGGGTCTATTTAGAATGAATTTTACTATCTAAAGTTTGCGACACACTAGATGTAGCTTCACAATATGCATAATTAATTACCTACTGCATGTTTCCCATATTTATCTGTTTGGAAGCATGTTCGGCAATTATCAGTATGGCTGACTTTTGTATAATGCTATGTTTGTTATGTTAAGAGAACGTTACATACAATGTACTCGTAAAATATAAATATTTCTAAAAATATTCACAAAATCTAGAGTTAATTGTAATGTCATTGTGTCTTTAAATTACTAAGCACATATACAATTAAAGTTTGCAATAAAAAAATTTTGTTACCTACATGTATATTAGTATTACTTACTTATAAATTTTATATATACAAAAAAAAATTAAGTAAACATATTAAAACAGCTATTGTCCGGATGTAATGGGTTCACCTTTACTACATCACATTTTACTATTCATGTGGCACTATAAAAATTCAACAAAACTGACTAGAAAATAATGTGGAAATACTATCGCCACAATGTTTATCCAACATACGCATCCTCGTAAATGTAAAACTCTACTGTTGATCAATATATAATAATGCTTTATGTACCTACAGTGTGATACTCAACACTGACTGATGTGTCAATGTTTTTATATACTTAGTATCTTCGGCAAGAGTCACAACGACGATGTGGGCGATCAGAGCGCTCCGGTCATGTCTCTACTTGATGATACGCTGCTGGAGTCCCCCGGAACCAACAATAAGATGACAGTCTCGTTACAACAAGGGTGAGTTTAACTATTATCATATGCACTTCAACCAAATTGATTCAATGTGATTGAAAGGAGCAGAAGTGAAAGCTATTGCTGTTTACACATAATCTGAAGTGAACTGAAAAGTGAACCATTCAATGCACATTGCTCAAGAAGATGTCTTCGCAGGAGGTAGTACACGTTTACTTGACACTGCGGCGATCAAGATTGAACAGCGAGTGAACCGTTCAATGTGTGTGTTTACACATTCAACTCTCATTCAATCGCATTGAACGTTGAACGGCAAAAGTGAAAATATTAAGCAAGCTCAATCCTTTCAATGCGGTTGAACGTGGTTGCCCGTGTTGAACATTGACATTGAATGGTTCACTTTTATGACACTATTCAATTTGGTTGCTTCAACCGAATTGAAAGGCAGAAGTGAACTGTGTTATATCACCATTAGAGACATACGCGGGTTCTGTCGTGGATATGAGGAAACTCGGAATAATCTTCTGTATGACTGTGGACCGCAAATGGAAAAATTACTATTCTTACCTACTCTATTTTTCCAGTGTATTTTTTTATAAATTTTGCAATATTTATTATCCATTCCATTTCCAGATCCATCACAGATATGGAGCAGGCAACGGGTGGTCATCAGGGTTGTTTGAAGAGAAAAACAATCTTCAAGGACGGTAGGAAACCAGCCTTGTCATCCTGGCAAAGATACTGGGTGCAGATATGGACCACCTCGCTCATTTACTTCTCGCCTAAATCCTTTAAAGGGTAAGATATGATATCGCATGTCGTTATTTAATATCGCTTTCTCAATTCTTGTGATAACTTTGTAAATAGATAAATCAAATACTTTTAAATTCCTTCTAATGAGAAACTGCATGTAAATCGCTTTAGCCATTCTCAAGTTATATATAAGGTGTTTCGTTAGTCATGTCAATAACTTCGGGAGGGTTACATACACACTCAAATAAACAGGTTACGCAAAAAAATTATATGTTTTTAGCATTACTTTTCGAGAAATTTAACAAAACATGTTTGCTACCTAAACATTAACCTGTGTAACAGTAGGTAACATGCATTGTACGGGGTCAATGACCGTACTATGTTCAAACGCAGAACAGCTGTTTTCATTTACATTTTAATAGGTTATGGTTATTCATGTGCAGTGTGTGTGTGTGTGTGTGGAAGAGGAGTCAGAGGTGGCTCTGGCAGGAGCGTGGTGGTGATTGCATGTACATAGTATCTGGCCACCGCATTGGGAAAGAGGTTTGAGATGATGTATTGTTGTGGTTGCAGGTCGAGCCGTAGCGAGTTCCGAAGCGACCCCTGCAAGGTGGTTGCACTGGAGGGCTGGACCGCTCTGTCAGTGGAAGGGGAAGCGTCCGACCTCTTCCAGCTGGTCAATCAGCGAACAAATACTGTTTACAAGTTCAAGTTAGTGCAAATCAGATCGATCATTATCTATTTTCTCCCTAGTAGTAAACCGAACAATGACCATCCAAGGCAGCTGTCGTTTTATTCCAAACTAATTATCATTATTCCATTTTCACTGAATTCTCAGTATTATTTATTTACTTGCTCAAAGGTTTTTTATTCTATCACTTTTTTAGGTTAAAAAACAAAAGTTCTGCATGAAATCTAAAATTTTCACTTGAATTAAAATAACACAGCTCTCTGCGATGTGTTCTACCTTGGTTTTTTTTTTATGGAACCTGACACGGTTGGCTACTTCACCTACAACATCCGTGATGTCAGCCCATAACACAGGGTGAACTAGGTGCCATGTCAGTGCTTCCCTTCATTTCATGTCGGCTACACTAAACTGGACGGAAAACACGAACTATTTACATAGCCGTTTCGACCGACGTTTCGTTCAGTGCGGTGGTACCAACCCGGCCGGGATAAACCCTACCACCTAGTAAGGTAAGAAGGGAAGGGACCTACAGTTTAACGTGGAATCCGAACCACGGTCAGCCTCCAACGGTCGAGCGGTCACCCATCCAATCACTGACCGCGCTCAGCGTTGCTTAATAACAATTGACTAACCAACCGCGCCACTGAGCTACCGAGGCTGACATTGTCCACGTGTACAGAACTGAAGAACTCAGAAAGCATGAGTTTTATAGGTAATTCGTATTTTCCAGGACTGCCTCCGAAGAGACTGCTAAGGAATGGATAGTTAAGATCCAGGAAGTTACCAGCAAGACTGTTACACCGTTGCCGGACAACCTCCTCTCCTTTGAGTGATTTTCTTGCCTTAATGAATAATAGAAGTTATAGATGACTCATTTTATTATATCCAATAAGGCCCGATACAGGCGTTCATGCGTCCAATGTTAACATATTGGTCTTAAGTGTTCATGTTAGTGAGCAAAAAAGTTAAGACACGTGAACGCAAAAAGCATGAATGCTTGTATATGCGCGCGTGTGAGGCCTAAACAAAAATCAAAGCTCCTTTATACAGTGAGCTTAGGGAAAGGCTTTAATCTTCGTGAAATAAGTTATCTATGACGTACCACAACCTCTCAGCATTTAATACATGAAAGACGATAATGTTGTTTATTTGTTGTATCTAAAAGTGATAAGCAGAGGCTAGAAAAGACTTTTTGTATAATGTTCTCCTAATCTTGTATACCTATTATGATATGATGTACACCTTGCATGCATGGGTAGGTACATCTTTTTGGTGGTATATTTTAATAATATGAAATTTGTACATTTATGCATGCTTTCTTTTTATCAGATATTATTATTAATTGTTAGTCTTATACAAAAATGTCATAAATTATTCAGATTTGATCAGTACCTACATCAAAATCGACTGATTCATAATTTATTCTTTATGAAAAATCTTATTAATTTTGAACAATAAATACTCCAAAATAAGATGCACCTACTATAAATTGTACAAGTATTCTTAAAATTTTTGTTACGATGACCGATCAAGTCATATTGAGATAGAGTTCAGTTTTGCCTATGCATGCACCTGCTCGTAAGGCAACATTTTCGTTTCGAACAACTACAAAAAAAAAGCGAGCCCCACCCTCTTTACAACTTTATGAATGTAAAAAAAAAGGTTATTTGTAAAACTTCAGAATGTTTGCACCTACCGGTGACCAAGACGAGATCCACTTTAGACGTTTCTTGAGTTCATCATATGAATAGCCTGGTCGTGATGCCAGCCGAATTTCACTTACGTTTCTTAAGTCTTTTGTTGTGAACACTGCTTGAAGGATCCGCCTGTTAGTTTATTATTACTTAAATTGTTTGCAACATACATATGTATCACTGTTGCCTATGTTAGAATTAAAAGTGCTATGCAAGTATACATTGGTTGGAATCGACGCACTCGCAAAATGTAACATCAACGGAAACCGAATATGATGATCGGTTCTGGTTGTCGGGGGACGGCATTACGTAATTCTTAATATTATATGGCGGTCTAAAAGAATGAGCCATGAAGGGTTCTAAACTAAACAATCAACAATCAAAAGCAAATGTTTTTATATCTCATTATACTCATTGGTCTGCGGATCATAATCCTCTTTTCTTATGTTATATATTTGTTTTAATTGTGTGTTGGTGGTTAAAAAAATGGTGGCGGCTTCATTATTCATCTCAGATTTGTATCCAATTTATTCTTGCATTGCCGTATTTTTAAGTTTAGTTATAATGCACTTTATGTAAAATCAGTGCACTGTTTTACCGGTGCTTTATATATATTAAAATGAATCTTATTTAGCATTGTATCCATAGAGAAAGTATAATATAGTATTGTTTCACATTGCCAATTTGTTACCGAATTGCCGGCTTTTGAGTTTTACTATTTCCATGAAATTTTAATTTTATTCTTCTGAAGTCGGCAGGTTTAAATTCGCTGAAAACAATGTTGGCATAGGGGAAAAAGTATAATCCATTAGAAAATGGATATCAATCAGACATGAATCTCTAACTTTAATTAAATGATCAATTGTAACAGCACCGGTTGATTAATTTAAATTAGCGTTTAAGTTATTAGAATGTAAAAGCGGAGCCAAATTTTCGAATAATTTAATATATGTAGTTTTATGTTATTTTGCCGAGTGTAAAGATTTTTTTATGTTTCTATGTTTTTCCTATATTTTTGATTTATGTTTTCATGCGATTTATTCGGTTTAATTATATTTTTGCCTAAGTACAAATGCCATGTTCCAAATTAAGAGGCATAATATTTGTGTTGAAGTATGTATGTACGGTGGGAACTCGAGAGTAGATTCAAAAATTAGTTTCTCTAGTCGTTTCGAATAGATGGAGGATGATCCTCGAAGGGAGTGCTGACTCGCTCCTTAGCTGTGCAGTTCTGGCGGGTGCTTCAACTATCAATATCTCAGAAGCAAGTTTTCCATGTCCTATCTTTACCGACGGAACGCCTTTCTTCAATTAACTTTCATTTTAAATAAATGTGTGCTGATACCAATAAATCACTTAAATTTATGTGTCATTCTACCTTTTACAAATTTAGAGGCTAAAAAAACTCTGTTGAAAAAAAACTAGTCATAAAGAATATTATAGCTTTGTGTAATTAATTGCATTTACTTTTTAATATAATTCATTATTTAAATCATTTATCCTTTCGGAAGTTCAATTTTCGGCTTATAAACTAGACTGCTATATTCTTGGAGTTAATGTTTATGAAATTCCTTACCTGTACCACAGAGCCTGAGCAAAGCGCTACAGGAGTGTTTAATTGTTTAATGTAAAGCACCACACATATATTTTTATTTTATGATATATTATTTTTTATATTATAGACTAATAAAGGATCAAAGAATTTCGTAAATATAATTATTATGTGTGATATTTATGTACGTATACTATTGGAGGAATACAATAAAACATTGATTTGCAGCTATTGTATATTGGAAGTACAAAAATGCCTATGTGTTTAGGATGAAGGTTTGTGTCTTCACACAGTGTAAACTTGTTTCACTGTTATCTCTCACTGGTACCTACTTAAACCGTAACACAAACCTTTAATCTATAACAATACCAATATTATGTCATTCACATTTTTAAATTCAATACTAAATTATGCTTAAACGTGTGTGTTATGTCCTGAATCCAGTGAACATAATATATCAAGATTGTCCAGAAACTCGCTAGTTGTCCAATACAGTGTCAGAATGAATTGTGCTAAGTATTTAACCATTCTTATTCAATGGTGAATAATATTAGGTATCTAAAACTATACATATCAAATAAAGGCTACTCGAATAGTATTTTATGAAATTGATTTTAAGTTGCACAGAACTTCTCATCTGCTGCTTGGTGTTTAATTACCTATAACATATTGTTTCTCTCAGTTTTATTGTTGGTGTTGCTGAGACCGTCTGGGACGAAGTTGATTCGCCAAATCTCATAGGTGCTCCAAGATCCGGCCTAAATGTTTTTCTTGAAAATTATTCATGTAGAATGCAGAAAAAAATTAGACAAGGCAGTTCCAAAAAAAGAAAAACAAATTTTTTAAATCCAAAATAACACCATGACTGTTTTTGTTTGTAATTTTGAAGTATTTGTGAAAATAATAGCAGGATGTTATATTAATAGAATGTCTGTAATGCACAGAGCAGTGAAGTAGTAGCCCCTGTGCTCTAATGATTCTTTGTATAGTCAAATTGTGCGAGGCTGACGTGTCAACTGTACATTTTTTATTATACGTATTTCATTTGCTCAAAATGTCTGTCAGAAAAAAAATGTCACTTGTACCGACAACGAGACCAAGTGCTGTAATCTGACTTCTTCCGAGTCAATTTGTTTATTAGGTATACCTATGTTTAGATAATTAATATGTCATGCTAAATATTTTCATACAAAAATCAAGCGATAGTGTAAATACTCGTTGTAGTGTAGATTTTGTACAATCGAGCTCCAGTAACCACGTGCATTAAGTACTACAGTGCTAAATATATCTTTTGATTTCGTATTTTTGTGTTTTAATTTTCTACATTCAATAACCTACATCAGACATATAGGTAGGTAGTTACTACTGAAGAATTCATACAGAAAAAAGTCTAAACTGTAAGTTGGGGGTATCAAATGAAGCAAAAAATCTAGCGCAGCGACGTAATACAAACTCTTTGCAAAAAATATTACAGGATATAAACACTTACAATTCCCGGCAGAAAATACTTAATCGTGTCGAGCTTTAGAAAGAGACCATCCGGTTGTAGAGCGTCGTCCCTGTCGCACGAACTCGTATGTCTCTGTACGACAGGGACGAAGCTCTACAAGCGAATTGTCTCTTTGTAAAGCTCGACACGCATTATTTGATGCAGAGAACTGTACATAGCCAATAAAATCACAAATATCAATAAAATGTCGTCGCACTCGAGGTATCGCTCCGAACGAGGATCGCCTAAAATAATTTTTAATTTCGACCCTAAAATCTGCAGTAGGCTTTTTGCTTCCTTACTTCAGCGATGAAAGTTGTTACTGAAATACGGGTAACACTTTCCACGTTGTAGGTACCTACCTACTGTGTACTGTTGCGTTGTGAGTGGGCTCAATAGGACAGAGAGCCTCCGTCCACATGGCTCCCCTCGTTTGGATCCCCTGGGGGGAACAGAAAGTTATTAGCAGGTTTGACTGGATAAGAATAGTTAAAAAAATAAAAATTCACAGATCTCGTGCATTAGGTACACGACCTTCGAGGTACATTACAAAATGAACTCAACAAAATAAAATGCACCGCATCTTCTAACCTAACCTATATTCCTATGGCTTCCTTCCGGTTCTATCATCAGGACCCTGGCAATCATATATGACTAGAGTACTTGCGAAGACAAATCCAACGAGCACAAACATGGTGGATTTATCATGTGTAGTTTAGGAGTTCCTATGGCTTCCTTCCGGCTCCATCATCAGGACCCTGGAAATACCATATGACTAGAGTACTGGCGAAGACAAATCCAACGAGTCCAAACACGGTGGATAACCAACTAACAAAGTCGCCCGTGGATCTGCAGAGCCGTGATTTGATTTTTCACAATTTATTTCATACATTCGGATATTCCTCCTCGCTCTCTACGCTGTTGCACTTCCAAAAGTCGATTTCACACTATCAGCGAAAATGCGGGGGCTATACTGAAGCGATCGAAAAAACATCTTCAATGTGAAAACCGACTTCGATAAACGAATTATACATATGGGATCACGGTTTTTCGCTCTCGTAACTTGAAAATGTACGACGAATATTGTACCTACCTGTCTGTTTGCTATGTGTGTTTGGCTAGATCTTTGTTTCAACATTCTTGTGTTGTGTCACATAAGCCCCAAATTTAGGAGCCCAGTATTTGGGGGCCAATACCTACCTACTTGAAGTGAAGATGATATAATGATGAAATAACAAAACGTTACTTATTCAGTGAAATGAAAGTGCCCATAATTCCCATAACTTTCGTCGCATAAAAGGTCATAAAATTGTTTTAAGCTGGCAATAGCATGCCGCCCGCCCTGAACAATGATAGCCCGCCCACGTGAATAGGACTCGTACTTGACACAATTGCTAGAGCAGTGATGATAACCTACGTTTTTTTCATTAGTAAATAACGTTGTGTAAATTGCAAGTTTTTCCATGTTACGATATACTCTCCACGCCGCGCCGCCGCCGCCACACTGGTTCAAGTTGTATGGGGCTGCGGAAATAATCCAGTAACTTCTAAAATACTTAACATATTTCGATAATTTTTTTTTTGCTGGTTTCGTAATTTATAAACACATTGATTATCAAAATATAATTTGGCAATTTTCAGAACAAGTCATAAAAAAAAATTAAGTAACGATTTGCAGGTTTAGTAATTAATTTCGCTCAATATATTTGCAGGAATTGTGATAATAATAAGAACACTAACTCCTTAAATATTATCAAGCGGCCTCAATTGAGACCTTTTCAAATCAAAAAGTCATAGAAAAGTGTAAAGTAATGCATAAAAAGGAATTAAAATTCAAACAATTAGCTGTTTGGCTTCGTCGCTAATAGGTACAATTTTCTTCTTTGGTTTTGGCCTTAGACTCGTTATTAGAGGATCAGAGGACAAGAGGATCATGTTCATCACATCTTCATTAGTCGCAATTCTGCTGCACTTCCTGGAATGAAGAAGCCGATAGCGTTTGTAGTTCTGCATACTGAGTTCCACCTTTGATTGAATTGAGCCACAAAACGTTTCTGCACTGCACTCACCACTGTTTCAATTTGAGATTCATTTAGAGTTGGGTACGTATTTTGGAAGTAAAGTCGTAGTTTTTGAAAATCACGATCACACTTGATTAGTTCACTGCACAAAACAGAGTAGGGGATCGCGACACTATCCATTTCGTGAAGGAGATGTTTACAAGTTGGAAAGTGGTTATTAAATGATTAAAAATTAAGGATAGTAATATAAATTGATTATCACATTAATGAGAAGGGGAAACCCCAAATGAGATTAGCAACATCTATTTTTTTTTTATGGAAAATTACACGGTTGGCTTACATCACCTACAACATCCATGATGTCAGCCCATAACACCGGGTGAACTTGGTGCCACGTCAGTGCCTCCCCTCGGTAGTGCCGGCTACACTGAACTGGACGGAAAACACAAACTATTTACATAGCCGTTTCGACCGACCTTTCATTCAGTGCGGTGGTACCAACCCGGGCGGGTTAAACCCTACCACCTAGTAATATAAGAAGGGAGTCATATCCCTTAGTCGCCTTTTACGACATACACGGGGAGAGATGCAGTGGGGCTTTACGACATACACGGGGAGAGATGCAGTGGGGCTATTTTTTTAAAGTACCAGCCCCACACGGTACATCCATTCATAAAGCGACGTTAATTAGGTACTAATGTGCGCTAATGATTGCGCGCCGTTTCACTAATCACTTACCTGGTGCATTCAAAGTGCGATTGCTCCCAAAGTGCAAAAAAGTAGCAGCTGAAACTTATAGATCTGATCGACGAAGGTATAGAGTATATTTTAATATGCATCCGAGCACGTAGGCAAATGTAGCTAAACTTGTAGCTCTAGGAGTTTGTATTTCATTTCACATTTTTTGGGGATATATTTGAAATTTATTTTGGAAGAGGAGAATTCATGAATACAATTTTTTTTTTATATTATAAGGAAGATAATGCTTAGGCACTTAATAATAAATAATAAACGTATTTGTGCAATAATTAATAAGATGTACAAAAAATAAAATTCTTATTGATCATAAATCTTAAATAACGCTGCAAATAAATTGAGCAACTTTGAGCGTTTATCCTGTGATGTGTAAAGAGTTTAAAAATAAAATTAATACTGTTCAGTAAGCACTAGTTATCTGACTATATGAAAGTGCTATAGCAGATATCGTGTATTCAATTTTGTAAATTTGAATTATTTCCGCCCATAAACCATAGTGCGCCGTCGTATCTTTAAAGTAGTAACGTAATGTGAGATTCAGCGAAAGAGATAATTGAAATAATATACCCCCTATATTATTTCTCTATGTAATTTTCCCATTCAGAAATTATTTCTGCCCCATTTCGCTCGCACACGCATACTCGTAACTATAGGTGCCTACTACGAATAAATCGAATTTTACATGTTTTTATTGACTGTCACTTGTTCTAACTAAAGCCTAGTTCACATTAGTAGAGTTAGCGGTAGAGTGGAATACCTACTGTTTTGCCCTACTAACTCTACTCTACTGTTTTCGGTAGAGTAGCCGTCCACACGCAAAAGTAGGGTGGTAGAGTAGAGTAGGCACTGTAAGATAAAAGCACTACAATGAGCATCGCCTGCTGACGTTCTGCAGTTAGAAACTCTTTAATAAACCTTTTTGGTGTTTTGCTGGGAGACATTATTTTAGCTAGGTATCGAAGAAGAATAGAACAAAAGGAAACGAATATGGACGCGAGGTTGGATCAAACGGTATTGTGTCATGGTGTGCTCACTGTTTTTGGGATGTTAACATCTCATGCGCCTACTTTTTTAAATTTCCATTCATTGTCTGTGTTTGTGAACCAATAAATATATAAATAACATTTAAACGTCAACCACCGATTAGGCGACGGCTTTAGATGATTTCTGTAAGCCGCCCCTACAGGAAATCGCAGCAGAAATGAAAGCCGCCGCGCCGACGGCGCCGGACGCCCCGATATCACGTCGCAATCGAGAGATGATTTTGTCTTCGTTCTGTCTCATGCTCCTGGCGCGGCGGCGGCGCGGCACATTCTCGCGCAAGCGCCGCCGAGCGCGCCCGAAGATTGACGCGGTGTGAAGAGTCGGCGGGTACTAGTACGCGTGCGCGCTTGTTGCCGCCCACGCCGTCGTGTGCAGTCGCCGTGAAACACTGGTACGGCACCGCCGCGCCGTCGCCGCTTTCCCGCCAGCCACACCGCCGCCCGCCCCGCCCAGCATCGAGCCGGTAAATCCATCTCAACTTTAGGCAAGTAACGCTCTCCTCATTCTACTGTGGTTCATTTCATTTTCAAAGAGATCGCGAGTACCGGAACAACTTTCCGAGCCGATAGAGCCCGCCCGCCGATAAACCGTAAGAACTGAATTACAATTCTCAAAGTTACTGCAACTAATATGAAAATGGGCGGGAACCGCATACCTGCGCTAAGCTTTAAGCTGAAAATGTAGCTATGCGCGGGAATACAAGTCTTGATTCGCTCGTTTCTTGGAGGTTTTTATCGTGTTCGGGCTGTGAGGGCGAACTACCGCGGCTCGTGCTCGAGCCTGGTGAAGCCTACCGTTGTGACGTGGAGTGTGGCGGAGTATCAGGGTGTGTGCGTGCGGCTGCGCGGCGCGGCGAAAAGCGTGAGAGACTTGACCTTGAAAGCCTGGCCGGTAGCTCCCGCAGGCTCGACCTTGACTCCCGTCGATCGGTAGTGCTTTTTATTGGGTTTTAACGTGGCGTACTCAGGCCGTTTCGCTGAGCAGCTGGCCTGCCGGCGCGGCGGCGGCGCCCGTCGCTCGCGTCGCCTTTTCACGTGTCGCGTACACCGTGACCGGCTCCACGATTTGGAGGGTATGACAATTTTTTTACATAATAATGAAACTTAATGCGCAGTAGGCAGAGCGAAGTACCTACACAAGAGCGAAGTACGCGGAGCAAAGCAAGCGAAGCGAATGTCTTGTGCGAGGCGGTAATCGATGTTGGCCTGCTTCCGCGAAATTTGATATGAAATTTGTTGTTTAAGTTGTAGAGCTCTTATACAAAGGAAAGGGGCCGTCTATGAGCGAAGGAAGTTAAAGTGCATGAATGTCTCGCAATGTCGTACAGGAAGTGGGTGATAGTTTATTTGCAATATAATGACATTTTACATAGTTTACAGCTAAATTCATCAACATCGGAAATACTAGCTGAAATACTCCTTATAATTTTAATTACTTACTTAATTCACTTTAATATATTTATGATGAAACTGCGCTACAAGGCAATATTTTTTTTTTGTTCAAATACACATTGTATATTATATAGGGAAGGCAGCAAAGCCGAAAATTGTGAGAATAATTCGTCCCCGTTCAGGATTAACCTGAAAATCTTCCATGAGTCGCCAGCGCTTTGCAATGGTCACCAGCAGGCCGCATAAAAAAAAAGTTGGTATCTACAGGTCAATTCACGTTAATAGACAGTGCATTTTTTTAGTTTCATCTATCATCAGTCGGATGATTTTTATTAGATGTGTTGAGTGAAGTTTGTCGTGAAGGTGCCGCATCCATCAATGTGAGTCCCCGTACGGTAGTAGGCACAGCTTTCTCAGTTAGGTACCTATTTGGAGAAATACTGTCCGCTTTAGACTGTTAACATTGCCTGTCGTGTTCAGCAGGCTTGAGGTAAGTTCATTTGGGTGATGTGACAAGCGCTTGCTGTTACTGATCTTACGTTGGCAAAGTTCTTCCTTTATCGTTGGCACCGATTGCCGTTGATTAAAAAATGATAATAACCATTTTTGTAGCGAGCTGGGGTCGCGCTTTGGTAATATAATGCGGTCGATCTGTTATCTCACTAAATAACAGTAAATAATTGAGGATGTGACAGTTCCAACGAAAATCTAGTCAAAAATCATATAAATCTAAAGTAATAAGGAATAAGATATAGGGAGAAACTATATAGAGGGCAGTACCTACTACAGCGACAAAAGCACCGCTCAGTGCCATACAAATTAACTAACTAAGCGGCATGGTGTTCTGTGATACTGAGTACTGTCAAATGCTGTCACCCCGCCAACTTTTGCAAATAAGTGCGTATTTTCATGGTTTCCAATCATCTGGATGTTTATTAAAACAAAAAACCTCTCCTAGCTGAAACTATAGAGGGCAGCACTTGTCAGCACAGTCAGTGGCATAAAAAGTAACTAAACTAGGCGGAATGGTATTTTGTGGTACTGAGTACTGGCAAATGCTGTTACGGCCAACTTGACAGCGACCTTACTGCCTGGGGAAAATTAGATTCAGACATGGAATGGATTCGACTGAGTAGTTTGCGACGGTAATGAGGAGTGTGCTACGGGAATGTAACATACGACATGATTATTACGTGCATGCTAATTTTGAATACCTGCTGGATGGAAATGAGAATTTCACTAAATATTTAAAGTTCTCGTACGAACATTTCATAAGGCGAGGGCGAAGGCTCGTTCATTATTTACGCCGCACCAGCGCTACGCAGACGCTACAAGCGGCGACGCGCCGTGTCGGTCGTTCGGAAAACTATGTCGGGAGGCAACATGCACCATTGCGAGCGATACTCGTATGAGGATATTGGCAATTGCTTAAAATCTGCGTCTTTCTTACCTCGCTGGCGCAGTAATGTGCCACAAGGGCTGTGTCAGGTCGAATTTTTCAATGATTGAACATTGTGAGGTTTGTATTTGGTTAGAATATAAAAAAAAATTTGTAATTTTCAATGTTTTATTAAATTAATATCTTTTAGTTCAATATAAGCCAGCTCCGGTGATAGAGTTTGGCCCGTCCGGATTGATACCGTTAGATTGGTTCAAACGGATGACATCACGGGTATAGTAAGTACCAGTAACGTACATTAAGTACATATAGCATTCGCATTTCAGGGGGTTTTACAAACTAATGTATCTTCCTACCTACCGAGCTGTAATGCATTTCATTCAAGCTTTCTAGTTTGAACAAAAAATACATTTTTTTTATAGAAACTGACACGGTTGGCTACATCACCTACAACAACGTCCACGGATGTACCCAATCTAAAAAAATAAAAAAATGACGAATTCAGAATTTAAAACTATTTCCGTCGAGTTTCGTCATATTTTAGAGTAGGACCTAAGTACCTATTTCCGAAAGTCTTGTATGAATGAAGGCTGTGAATACACCACCGCCGCGAATATTTACCCTTATATCCGTATACCCGGAAGCCAGGCGAATAATTCGCTTTTGTTACGGCAGCGATGTTCGCGAGCACAGAGCTCGCGCGCATGATCGATCGCACAAGCGGACTCAGCGAAGCGTACCTACTATGTATACGTGCGTACCTACCTACAGTAGCGCAATATCGGATTAAATATTATTTTGTACATATTACCTTATACACTTATATAGCTTGTCCATAGTCTTCTTGAGTTAAATAAATGTTTTCATACCTGTTTATATTTATTATATTTATTGGTAATAATTATTACCCATAATTACCTATAAAAATTTAATACACATTATGTAAACGACAGTATTGTGCCATAACAAGCTAGGTCAGCCTTTCGAGCCTTTAGCTTGTACCGTTTAGCTCTGGGAATAGACAGACATACAGACAGATATACAGACAGACAAACAGACGGACAGATAGGGTCCGTTGAAGTGTTTCGTTCTTCCAATTTTTCTCCGTAAAACTAACAATGAACACTATTTCTAAATTGGCTTGTAAAAATTTTAATATACTTAAAGGAAATTTTCATGAAAACACATATTTTACTTGTACAGTGCTGTAAGCACAATACAAAAAGGCATTTATAAATAATGTTTGAATGTGACGAGTGGGTTTTAAAATAACTATAATGGAATCCTTTCAGTCGTCCGCGTCGGTGCCCATGGATGCCATTTTCTGTATCGTTGAATGGGCGGGCGCCTACGTGTCGTTGGTGTCTTCCAGCACCGCTACAACCCCGGTTCGTTTGCATCCTGACGATTGGTATCATTTGCTTATACATTTTAATTTTAAAATATATATTCAAGTATTACAGGTACAATCTACAGTACCTATAATACTTGAATGTAATCTTCATGTAGGTTACATGGGGTTAGTTACATGAAGGTTTATCTTATCAATACGATACTTTTTGATGATAAGAGAGAACGCCTAAGCATCATGGACGATGTTCCGAGGAATTAGCATTCCTTGTTTCCTATTACCTTACCTGTCTCCGTCGCACTCTGTTCTGCTGCTTTTGTTTATATTCATTGTCGTTCTCGTTTTGTTTCCAGCTCGTTTATTTGATAATTCAATCTGGAAACAAGGAACATGGGGAACTGTTCCATACTTATAGAACAAAACTGGCTTACTGGCTACTGGCCTTCAGTCAAGTGTAGATCCTCTACTCACAATCACAAGGCTATAATATGTATGTAGGTGAGCGGCTCGGGCGGTGGCGGTGGAGCGCCAATGTCACACGAAGCGGTCAGGGACGCGGGAACTAGCCAGGTGTGCGCCACCGTGCGGGCGGGCGGCGGCGCGGGGGCAGGGCTCCATCGCCAGTCGTCCTTAACCTGATAAAATATTACACTCGAGTTGTTTGCGCCTTCATAACTTCCATGAACGCTGTAAATTATTTAGATAAATATTTTTTTTTAAAACCTCATTTTCGAAACAGACTATAAAGTATAAAATATATTTTTATTTAGATAGATATAAAGCCGAAAATTAATCGTTCAAGTTGACTTAACTGTTCCTTAAATTGATCATGTACTTAATTGTTTAATTTTGTTTCGTTAAGCCTTTTCAACCACATTCTAAAAAAAAAAAAATATTTTATTTTATTTTCAAACCAAGCCAATAATATATTTGAAATCGCCTTTTCGAGCTCTTGATAATGATACCCCACTGGACATTTCTACTTGCAACATAGATAATAAATACATAAATACATACATACATAAATACATACTACACTCGAAAAATATTACCCTCCTTTTTGATTCGGGCAGTCCAGTAAAAACGTAATAATAACTCTCGTATTATACCTACGAGCTAATTACACCTTGTGTTGGTGAAAATAGCTCGACTGTGCGTTAAATATAAGCTATTGCTTCAATATTATTTTCTGATTCTCTAGTGGTACCTCGTCGTGTTTGTGGAGATCTTCTATTTGACTTCGTAGCACCTCTACGTGTCTGCGTAGCACTTATAAGATACTTCGTAGCACATCTACGTGACTGCGTAGCACATCTGATGAGGCTTCGTAGCACTTCTACGAGGCTACGTAACGTACCTATGAGATATTTCGTAGTACATTTACGTGACTGCGTAGCACATCTATGAGGCTTTTTAACTCTTCAAGCGGTTGTGTAGCAATTCTGTGAGACTTCGTAGCACCTATTTGAAACTTCGTAGCGCCTCTACGTGATTGTGTTGCACTTCTATGCAATTACGTAGTACTTTTTATGTAAACCAACATGGGTGGCTGTGCTGAGGGACCAATTGCGCAGTCGACAGAGTCAAAAACACCACTCCTCACGAAACCACGCTCAGAGGGGCGCCATGCCAGCAGATTTGCGGACCGTTGTTCCTAAGCTGTCTAGCCTTATTAATACATGTGTGAAATTTTGGTAACTTCCCTATAAGAATATAGCTTCTCTAACGGCTAACAAGTAAGTGTTATACTTACTTGTTAGCCTCTCTTTGTGTTTGCGTAGCATTTCTACATGACTGCATTAGATCACCACACGAGTTGACACGACCCGATATCTGCTACTAGAGTTCGCGGCATCTGAGACTGAGACGTCTAAATGGTTATATAACTATTCTATGGGACTCCGTAGCACCTCTACGTCACAGTTTCACCTCTAAGTGACATTTTAGCCTGCTTTAATGGCAAATAGAACCTCTGTGTGACTTCCTAGCACTTTTACATGGCGGTGTAGCACCTCTACGTCACTGCTTTTTTTGTTTTTGTTTTTTTATGGATAGCACGACATGTGGCATCGTTTCACCTACAAGTTGGTGTCTAACGATGCATGTGGACATTATGCGATGCACGGGGATTGTGAGTGCCATGCCGGCCTGACAGGAGCCTTTTCACGCCCCTTTTGAAAAACCCCAGACTGTATTTAGGAGTAAATAGATGAGCAGGGAGTGCGTTCCACATTTTAGTACACGTTCCACAGTGTATATGTGAGATCCGTTTTGACACAAATGTACGAAAGTGCATCAAAAGCAAAATATCTGGCGGTACGAGCACAAACTGGTATTTACATTATTTCTGGAACTGGACTATTTCTGGAACAATCAGCCTGCAGTGTCGACGACCTCCGCGATCTGTTATACACGAAAATAGAAAACTAGATACTGTCGTATCGTATCGGGCATCGTTTTTGAAAAAAATATTGTAGTTCTGCAATCGGTCGATTATTTTACATGTAGTTTCGAAAATATGATGATTAATATTCATTTTCTATTAAAAAAGATTACCTATTAATAGATCTTGGTCCGCGGCTATATCCGCTTTAAAGTTTAATCATTGAAGCCTTTTTGATAGCGCTTTAAAGGTTACTCTCCGGCGACCCGTGCTATATTGTCATTGGTAAACACTGAATGTAAATTCTGGGGTCTCCAATTTCGACCTCAGTACACAAATTTTGCTACAATGAAAAGTAAGTATTTATCGGTCGAACCTGCTAGTGCAGAGGAGATACTCCAGTAAAACGTCGCCAATTGCGATACAACCCTCGCACAACATTGCTTTTGCAATTTGGGATGCACTTGCCATATAGGTAGTTGCACTTCCTCAGAGGAAGGTAACGCACCGGCAACCCTGTCACTGCAGGACTGACAAGTTTGCAAAGCCTCATTTGCACTTTTTGAACGAACTGTGTCTACGGGGTTAATCTAAGGGGAAAAGGGTGAGGTGTCGTGGGACACCTGAAAGAAACAAAGCTTCTTACAATTTGCATATTAAATCAAATTATTAATTTAATTTCGATCGGGACAGCGCCGTCTATGCCATATTCCTTACAACTTATTCTTTCACAAGCTAGGTATGTATGTAGCTATGTAGGTAACAACCAATACAATGTTTGGACTCCACAATACTCTCATAGATGACGCTCATACAATGAGGAGCGTTGCAAGTTCCGTTCGTACGTTCGTGACGTTTCACTTTTTCTTAGTTAGGTTCCCATCCCAAACCTGCGATATAAAACTTCCTGTTGGCGGACGAGCTTTTCGTTGTCTGCCGAAACTAGAATCTCTGCTCGTCCTATCTGCCGTCTTTCAGTTCCTCAATATCTTCCCTTACGGGATTATTATGTTGAAATGCACTTTCGATTAATTATATTGCAATGCAATGTAGTAAAAATACCTGAAAATTTAAAAATAGATTACAAAAGGTAGGATTTATATCCTGTAACAGCACAGATGCAATGGCGAGTAACCTAGTTACGGCACGGACTTCTAATAAAAAGATATCGAGGGTTCACTGGTTTACCCTAATAATTATATTTTTTTCGTTTTATTTGCGTATTGATAACGCTCTAAAATTCGTGAAAACTGAGAATTTTCTGAAGATGTAATTTTTTTAAAGAAAGATTTTTTTTATTTTTGCAGATAGATTTATACTAGTAACATTAGTTTAAAATTAGGTATATTCGAGATGTGTTGGCACGCGCGTCGTGCCGATCCACGGGCGTCGCGCGTCGGGCGGTATTCGCTTTTCGCCTAATATCGATCTGTGCTGAGAGGCGGGAGCGAGTCTCACTGTTGGAAGGCGGCGGTGCGGGGTTGCGGGGTGCGGGGGTGCGGGAGCGCGGGAGTGCGGGGTGCGGGAGTGTGGGGGTGCGGGTGCGGGGTGGCGGGTTGCGGGGAAACGGCGCGGGCTAGATTCTGGCTAACGAAAGATGCGACTGAGGTTATTGAATTTTATAAATATCTAAATAATAAAAGGCAACCTCCGTCAATAATACTTTCCACCAAAATGCCTTTTTTCGTCCGGTCAGTTAACGAAGTAATACTTTTACAACTTTTTCTCACACTTCTGTTTCTCACACACACACAGTGGACTGAATAAAGGGTATTTGATTTTCTATGGTATGTATTTTCCATGTTTCTTTCTTTGCTATATTACGTTACCAAAAAATAAACGTAAAAAAATAAGTTCGAATTTAGGAATTATTTTTCTGTTTCTGACTTTTGCCTATAGTGATTAGGCTGGAAAATATTGTTTTATTTGTGAAAAATGTGGAATTGAGACACTAAAAATGAAAAATTCCAAATAAAGTTGCAATTTCGTACTCTGGTTCTCCAAAGTCATATAGTTGACCTTGGCGGACTCACTGTTTACTATTTTTTCCTAGTTACTGTTTTCGAACGGTGGCGACATACGTTAGCTGTAGTATTCAGACAAATAAAAACTCTAAGATATGCTTGCTGGGACTGTCTGTCTTATTGACGGAAAAATTCGACCAGCGCGCGCGAAAGAGAGGCTAGGCTAACTTAGAGTGCGCGCGATTTAGGATTAAGGGTTGTTTTTGAATTGTACGAGGTCAACTTCAATTGCTCGACTTGGCTATATTATTCTAATGTCTGACTATCATTCTAACCTAGTAGTTGGTGTGTCAAGAGTGGACTCTTTAGTTTGATCCCTTCCCTTATATTTACAAATTTTTTAGCCTTTAACAAATAAATATTTTCACCTAGGCTTAATTTATTTATAGGAAACTTGGATGTTGCAACCAAACGAATTACAAGAATCCGAGAAATTCTTCAAAAAGGTGAAAACGAGTGCTTGAAAAAGATTGATTGAAAACGCAAAATCTTAAATCAAAACCTTAATTAAAATGCGTCAGTACCGGCAAGTGCAGTGGCTACCAAATAGTACCTACATAGGTACCATAATTATCATCCTACTAAAACCCATTAGGCGCCTGCAAGTCGTTTTATTACTTTAGCATGCATTTACCAATCCTGCAAGTTCTCCTTCATATTATTTTTTAAATTAGAAATATTTTTAAATATATATATTTTGATATTACGTTTATTTGATATTACACCAACACGGCCACTGAAAACGCCATAAGAAAAAATATCACCTGTGTGTATCTACTTTTATAGTCGAATATCCATAACGTAGGTAGGTATATACATATATCACTCCCCAACGTACAGGGAAACTCAGCAGGGCAACGCGCGTGCGCGAAGTTCCACGGAACCCTCCATTCCCTTTAGCCGAGTTAGCAGAGACGCCTCTCCGAGCACCGAACCACGACCGTTGCCTCTGTTATTATCTTATCCCGCAAGCTGGGAATCTACATCATCATCAATATCATCATTCATATACCTATTAAAACTTAAACCTTGTGTGCCTGTACATTGCATTTTTCTATAAAATATAAAGAAAAATTTTGGATTTTTCTCCTGTTATTCGGTTTGTCTGTTTCTCTATTTATTTGTTTGTTTGGTTACGCATCACGTAAAAATGACATTATATCTACTAAAATTCAAATAAACTGTATTTTATTGTATTGGGTTATTTTGAATAAATAAATTTTATATAATATGACCAAAGTAGGGGTTTAGAGAAAAATAAACTGGGTCGTGGAGTCGGAAGTGAAAACTGAGAAATTATAAAAAAATATAAAAATATAAAATAAATAAATAAAAATATAAAATATAATAAGTTTACTGCTGCACGGAAATATCATTGAAACTAGGTACTAGAATGCGGGAGATGTTTAGTTAGCATTCAACTTATTAATATTAAAACTTATAATATTTCTCGCTAATTTCACCACTTCAAACTAACTTTAGAACAAAAATCGCTCAAATGCGAATGGTAGCATTTTACTGAGGTAAATATAGTTGCGTACACAACACTTAGTTGAACGTAGATGTGTATGACTTCGTGCGGTGCAAAATACTATGTATGCAATTTAATTCAGTGTGCATACACAAATACTTATTAGCATTTTTAGTAGGCATATGCAGGTAGGAACCTGGTGTGAGGAAAAATTCAAAAGCTCATGGATTTCGAAAACCAACCTCTCGCTTCAAGGATTCGGCACCTCAACCACTGGGCCAGGCCAACCAGCCTGACTGATTTAATCACAGTTTGAAAATGATATATTATTTTCTTTAGAATTTTTTCTTCTGAATATATTTACCAAGACCTATTTATTTATGTACGTACATTCGTATATTTTCATTAAAACTTTTTGTGTTTTTCAATAAATTGTAGGTACATATTTTATTTTATTAGATTTTAACCCATTTTTAGTTAGTTTTTAGTTTTTAGTGGTTTTTAGTTATAGGTAGTTTTTTAATTAGTTATTATTTGATTGTTTATTTAATAATTTTAATTTAGTAATTGTGAATAAGAAAGCATAATGAAATTCTAAAAAAAAATATCAACCCGTACCCACCACGTAACAGCGAAATAAAAAAGCCACAATTCAACCGCTTCTATAATGTTTTTTTTTAACTCGAAAACTTACTTGATATGGTAAGTAAAACGAATTACGTTGAAAGCTCGAAGCGACACCAGTGGAGGTGGGGCAGTATGGTGGAATGGTGGAAGCGCCGCCGCCGCGTGGCTGGAGGAGGCTGGGGGGGGGGGGGGGCGCAGTAGGTATCGCGTGTTCAGTAGCCATTACACCTCAACACCATGAAGGTCACCTAGCGAGGCGCACGAGGCGCTTCGAACGAAAATACGTAATAACCTATGCGGCCTTACCTTGGATATTATTTTACAATCGGCGGCGGTGGGAATACAAAGAGTCTAACCGCCAAATAGTCGGATTTTGAATGGGTGACCTTCTGACCGCCTGAGGCTTACCGTAGTTCTAATTCCACGCAAAACTGTAGGTTCCTTTCTTTATTTTACTAATTGGTAGCGTTTAAGCCGTCCGGATTCGTACCACCGCGCTGAATGAAGGTCGGTCGAAACGCCTATGGAAATAGTTCGTGTTTCCGTCCACAGTGTAGCCGGCACGACCAACAGGAAGCACTGACATGGCACCTAGTACACCAAGGTATGATGGGCTGACATCACGTGTCAACGTGTGTAGTAGGTGATGTAGCCAACCATGTAATCCATGTTCCATAAGATAAAAAATTTAGTACCTATATTTATATATAGGGTACTGTATATTGTATAATAACTACTGTATAATAATATATCTAACGGACAGCAACGCTCTATATCAGTACAATTATTGAGTTCAACTGCGCATGTTCTTACCTTAGTAAAATATAAGTAAATCTCACAGTACGTTATTCGTAGCACTGCGGAAATACTTGCCCCGCAGATTCAAAAAAATAAAATTTAACAATATTTCGAAGAAAAAAAAAACTGTAACCTGCGGTGACGTTTACATAATAAGACAAAGCTCATTAAGTAGAGCGGTTGCTTTATTTGTAAACAAGCAGTACTAAATAGACTAAATCAATTAGTATTCCAGCGTACCTTTAAGCATAGTTAATGCGCTCGCTCGCTGATGCATAAGTAAAAGTACACTTGACAGTCGCGTGATATCTACATAAGGTCAGGGCAGGGCCAGACACACCCTCTCGCATACAGGCTCACATCACACACATACCATAGCAGCAATTTGCTTCCAACCCACCGCGGTTGCTTCTAGGTTTTTTTGTATTCACCCATGATAATGAATGGTACCTGTTGCTGTTGCACGAATAAGAATAGAATAAGAATAAAATATGTTTTGTTTACACATAAACTTTTTTAATACATTAATAGCGTATTGTACCATGGGAGTCTTCAGAAGTTCTACGTAGCGTCACTATTGTCCGCAAATCTGCTGGTACGGTGTCTCACGGAGCGAGGGCACGAGGCAAGGGTTCGCGATGTACGTGAGGTAGATTTGGCTTTTTCGGTTACATTTGGTTCCTCGGCAGAGGTAAACATACTGGTTTTCATAAAAAATTGTGCCGTTGGGTATTTTGCCTAAATTATTATTATTTTCTGCTAGCTGTTGCCCGTGGCTTCGCTCGCGTAAAATTCGTATTTCAAAAGAAGAAAGTTAGTAACTATGGGCGAGGCTGAAGGCCGAGCTGGGGTCAGGTAAACGATAAACCTTCTCATCTCCTCACCTTTAATGACCTTTCTTCGATAAAATATATATAGTTTACGCGATCTTTTACATGCTTTATTAGAGAAGTTTGATCGTTTCTGAACGCAGCTCCAATTTTGGCCATTACTCACTTTCTTCGAAATAATGTTGTTTACCTGAACATAGCTCGGCCATCGACCTCGCTCTTAGGGACTTACATATTTTCTTCGAGAGAGTATAACATTTACGCGAACTCAGCTCACGATGTTAGATGCAGCTAAGCGTAGCTAATGTCAGCGTTAATGTCGAACTTAGTAATGTAGGGTTCCGAAGCCCTCAGCGTCCTTCTCGGGAGTGATGCCATAAATTTTGGCGACCTGTCACGCACATCGCGGAGCTCTATTTTAAAATAAACATGGGTACGCCGGAAACATGTTGAGACCCCACTTTCGAGTTAATAAATTAACTTGAGAATACAAGTTTTAAGAAATCCACTCGTGCATAATTAATTGACGACTTAGCGAGAATGAAGGGTGTCTCGAAGCAGAGTAGACATGACAAAAAAATGCCATAATTTACCGTCCGGGCGACGACGCCAGGCCACATGTGCTCGCTCGTCTGTGCGAAGGAGCAATTTTAACGTCTCCCGAGAAATGTATGAAGGAAAGAATTTGTATGTTTAGTTATACATTAAGGATACAAAATAGATATTACGCGCCCACGAAAATCAATTGCAGATACCTGGCAACAACTACGAGAGACTGCGGAGGAGCAATGGGTCCCCGCTCACGAACCGGTCGGCTGCTCGCTTCTCGCAGCACGCTCAAGGAAGCTGCATGGGGCTGGTGGGAGCGCAGCGCCCAGGGCTGACCCTTGGAGATCCGATGCCGGATCGGCAGCGGGAGATGACGACAGAGTGCGGCTGCCAGCCGTCTGCGGCGAGTACCGAGGCGTGCCCATTCCATGAGAGAAGATGGTCCCAGATGCCGTGCCTGAGTGCCATCTCGGCATACCGTCTCGCGAACGAAGTGTCAGTGTTACGCAGTGATAAGTCTTGCATTAATTAATATTAATGCCGTATGCAGTGTAAAGAAATACAAGCATTAACGTGCGCGTCAACAATGGACCCTATCCTACAGAAATGTATATGATTATGTATTCGTGTAACCTAGCGACAATTAAGACTTACTTTTACAGAATACGGACTATATAAACATCATGTAATACTAGCATAATTGATTCTGCGAATATTTACGATTTAGGATTTATTAGAAATATCATTATGTCACATAAGGAATATTATCCAGATTGGTACATGCAGCGACATCTATATGTAATTTATATAAGTAGCGGGCAAAACAATGTAAAGAATAGGGCGCCCTCTAACGAGATTTGGGGGCGAAATTGATGTTTGTTACTGGTTACTTAGCGAAAGGACTAGGAATGTTCGATTTTGAGTAGGAGTTGAGAAGTGACGCCACTAGGGGGCGCGGATAAACATCATGTTGGCGCGAGTTCAAAGCGTGGCTTTAGACAATAAAACTGTTTGACTAGGGGAGATGATCATCAGTCTTGGAAGCACCGTTGAGATAATTAGTCACTCCTCCAGAGTACGCTTGAATTGAAAAATTAGAGCAGCATTGTGATTGATAATTGAATTGAACCTAGTTTGTCTGTGAAGTAAAATCATCCGTAATTCAACTCAGTGAGCGGTTGCGGCCGTAGGCGTTAGCAGAATAAACCAGAGTTAAGTACCTATTCGCTATAGCAATTAAAGAGATACATTATTCATTTGCCAGTGTATTAGAATGATTTATCAATTAATTTATGGGATTAATTAAATATATTAATCGTAGGATTCAATTAATTTAAGATAGAAGCAGTATGCTTCTTTATTTGTTTAAACACTAAATATTGGCAAATGACCGGTGGATCGATCTCACCCCGCCTAATTGTTGAATATTCATGTTGGTTTAATTGATGTCGTGTACCTACGAAATTCATTTAACATTACCTCTTTAGAGTAATAATTATTCTCAGCTAAGATAGTTCTTACACTTTTCCCATAAGTAATGTGCATTGTAATTTGTGGTGTAAAATATTGACACGGGAGTTTTTCTGCTCGTCTTTTCTTCCGTGGAAAATTTAGATTGCTAGACGAGCGAATTTAAAGTAACATCATATTGAACTGGCTTATGAAAATAAATGATATATCAGTTCACATAACTTGTTTAATTAACTAGCTGAGTCCTCCAATTCTACCCCTGAAGTAAAGAATCTCTCCTGAATCATAAAGACCAGTAATTTATTAAATTACATTGAACGGCCTATTAGCCTAGATTTGTTGAATTTGATTACAGGTCCTTTAATAGTTCATTTGGTTCGATATATATAGAAGGAAATTGATAAGTTTTGAAATTCGAATTTAACGCCATTTGCAGATCTGATTAATCCTATACATGGTTGAATAGATTGGGTTCGAATCTGAATTGAATTGATTAGCCCTACTGATTGATAAATTGCAATTGCCGATATCACAGTATAATCAACACTGACTGGGGAGTTAACTGAAAACAAGATTGACGGGTTACAATTTCAATCCTTTCAGCAGTGGGAATACTGCAGTGGATGTAGTATATGGAAGATCAAGGTCGTAGATCACACATATATGCCATGGCTAACGCCTGATGGGATGCTACCCAGTACGAGACCATTATCTACTGAATTAAGTGACAATTACACAAGGTATTGTGAGAACACTCTGTGTTAAATCTTCACAATCATAAAATACATATATGTCTGGTCAAACTTACCCAAGGGAAACCGACCTGAATCCGCGGGTTATCTCGCGGATCTAATTATTTGCGCACGGGGTTAGCCGTCTGACGATTAACCCATTCATATCTTCCAATAAGCAGGTTGGGCCCGCCTAGCTTATAATATTCTAAAGTCGAAATTAGCGACCTGACATAGAGGTTGGCTAATGAGACTATCGGAGTAGCTCTGCGGAAATTATTGCAATTGTAGCTTATCGACCACCGCTCGAACGTCATTCTTGTGTTAGGAAATACTAAACAAAGCAGGAATACACTTTCACACATACACATGACTATGGCCAGTCTACATACTAACTTCAATGGCCCACAATTCACTTAGGAGGTAAAGGCAATATTCATATCAGTTGGAGGTTAACGTAGAACAATTGATCATTTATAA
Organism: Nematopogon swammerdamellus; assembly: GCA_946902875.1. Taxonomy (NCBI): domain Eukaryota; kingdom Metazoa; phylum Arthropoda; class Insecta; order Lepidoptera; family Adelidae; genus Nematopogon; species Nematopogon swammerdamellus. The sequence goes on from OX336338.1 coordinate 12,630,810, forward strand.
GAAGCTATTACAATTTATAATTATCCATTGAGATTAATTTATCATATTTAATTAAATAAATCAGTCAAAAAAAAAAATTTTTTTATTAGACGATCATTCGACCCCTTACAAAATGCTGACCGTGTCACAGGATTGATTTGAATTGACCACTCTAAGTATCAATCAATCAAAAAAAAAAAAAGGACCTTAATTAAAACACAACGTAGACCATATATATTAAATATGATAAGTAATTTTAGAGTCTAAAACTCGGAGAGGGGAGATTCTGGTTTCAGTCAAAAAAAATTCGACTGGAAGGAGGTTAAATGAATTTCGAACCAACATTGTGTTACTTTTCAGGAAATAATAAATGTGTTCAAATGTTATACTTGTGACTGTGTACAAACGTATCTTCTTGCATTCTTGCGTGAGCTGATGTTGATAGGGTGTAATTTTTTATTAACTTAGTAGGATAGTGATATAGAAAAATCGTAGTTAGTTAAGACGTAAATCCTAGATAGAAATTAAAATACTCCACTAGAAAATAATTTACGAGCGGGTTGGAAGCGGTTGTTGTTTAGAGTAAATAGTTTTTTCTTCACAATTTTCTTTAAAGCGTTTTGTTAAATTGTTTTTGTAAAATTTATATTCGAGCATCGCGTAATATCGTTGTAGTTAGGTAATAATTAGTGCATTAGAGTAGGCAAGGATTAGGGTTCTTTAATTAATAACTTCTTTATTGTTTTTTTTTCTTTCTTAATTACGGACATTTAGTAATAATAGATCGTGTTAATAATAGCAGTCGGGTGCTTACGGTTAGGACGGGAAGTGTAGCCAGGTAGGTAGAGTTAGGTTGTTTTATAGGAATTTAGAAATTAGGTTAGGTAGGCGGGTACGTTCGGTTATTATAGACGCATAGATAGATATTGTAGGTAGAATTTAGGTCGCGGAAGAGTGTAGTAGTTTTTGTTGTTAAAATAGGCGTGTTAGGGCTATTTAGTTAGTACTCGGAAAGGCTTAGGTAGTTTATAGGTAGAATGTCGAAACCTAATGTCGGTCGCGGAAGGAAACGAGGAAGCGCTACGCAAGCGGACGGCGTGTCTGATAAAAGGCCTAGGAGAGGAGGAACCACGCTTACGGAGTCGTCGAGCAAATTACTCGAAGGATTGAATCAGAAGCTCGATCAGATCTTCAAGCGACTGACGGACTTGGAGAATGGACGCCCGGATCCGGCTCCGGTGGAAGATGTTTCAACGAATAATCAGCTGGTAGTTGGGCCCGAGCCTGGACCGACCTCGGTGAGTTCGGAAGGGACTAGCGCTAACACAGGAAATGTGTACGTCATCCGACCAACCGTTGATAAGCCGATTTTTAATGGAAGAGGTGATGCAAATCCGATAAAGTTTTTAAAAAAATTAAAACGATATATAAGCGCTATAGGTGCTCAGGATCGTTCAGTGGAAGTGTCGATCGGATGCCTATCGGGACCTGCAGGTAAAGTGCTGGATATGTACCATGGGAACTGGAACAATATGGAAGACTTCGAGGCAGACTTCAAAAGAGTCTACTGGGGCGCTCGGCAACAGGAGGCTGCAAAGTTCAAACTTATGAACACGACATGGAACGCCACCCAAGGTTTAACCATGGGAGAGCATCTGGCCGAACAAATCGATGTGATACAGGGTCTGACCATTCCGCTAGGACAAAACGATTTGGTGAACAGTATAATGAGACATTTTCCTGCGGATATACAGCGTCTCTGGTTCACGCGGAAGGGCGACGTTGACATGTTTGGAGCCGCGGAGTTCCTAAGAGACCTGGAACAAAATGTGATCACTAGGGCGAGCAGCAGCAACTTCCTAGCTACAAACAGAGGAGGAGTGCAGAGGGGCAACGGAGCAACTTGGCGGCCGAACAACGCACCGACGGGGGGCCACTATCAATCAGCAGGGAGAGGAAACGCAATAGTATCTGCCTCAATGTATGGAACCGGATTCAACCAGAACACGAGAGGGAGACCAGCATTTAGGGGGACTCGACGAGGTCAGGGTCGGCGAGGCGGAGCAACACGGGGATATTCCAACGAGTCGTACCGTGCGATTAAATGGCAACCCGCAACGAACACTAATGAAAATGATGGAGCAGCGTCGACGACCACCGCTAATGAGAATAAAGGCGTCGGGGGCTCGGGAAACGAGACAAGCCAGCGTGTATAGTCCCGCTCACGCAGGCTCGACAGGAGACTAAAGGCGGGATGGATGCGGTATATAACTACATGAGGAAATGCAGTTGGAGCCCAGGCGACGGTCTAGGAAGATTATTGTCGGGATCGAAGAAACCAATTAAAATAATTACCCCAACCGAAGGTGAATTTTATATAATGAAAATTGGGCAATTATTAAGCCGACATCAGGACGAGCTCTGGCTGGAACAAGGTGACCAAGAGAACTGCAAGCGAAGGAGACGTCAACTGAACACATTATATAGCGACATGTGTTTCGAGGAAGAAGAAAGCCAAGATTACTCATTACCGACTTTGCCGGAAGTTAAAGTAACGATGTACGGGAAAACCATAATGTCATTAATTGACTCAGGTAGCCAGATTACCGGGATTACTACAGACTTGTATGAAGAGCTCCTTAGCGAAGGCAGGATACTGCAAGAGGTGCCCATCCCAGCTATACAGATAAAAAGTGCTTTTGGCTCCAGAAGTGAAAGAGTTAAAAAAATTGTATTGATAACTATTGGACTAAACCACTTGGAAATAGAGACGCCAGCATTGATTTTAAAGCGATTGCCTAGATCGATAATACTCGGTTTTGACTGGTTAGAAAGAACGAAGGCCGTAATCAGCTGTGGTCAACAAAAGAAACTGACAATAGAACATATGGGCGTACAGTCAACAGTAGCCATTGGACCAGAAGGAACCACCGAAGGAGCGCGCGCAGATGTAGAAAAAATTATTAATTGTTTGACGGCGCCAGGACACCGTGGGAAGTCCGAAAGTGAAATAAAGGATTATGTAAGCTCATTGACTCTACCCGAGGAGAGTAAAAATCTTTTGTTACCGGTATTACAAAAGCATTGTAATGTTTTTTCTGAACGACCCGGACTAACAAATAAATATGTTCACTCAATAACAATGAAAGATGACAGACCGTTTATGCAACGTAATTACCCCATTCCGTTTGCTCACCGACAAAAGGTTATTGATAAGATAACAGAAATGGAGTCGTTAGGGATTATAAGAAGGCAGATAACAGAATATTGCAGTCCTTTACATTACACATTGAAACGTGATGGGAGCGTCCGGATCCTGTTGGACGCTCGTGAGTTAAATAAACGGATGGCTGGAGATGTCGAAACGCCGCCGTTGAGTTCAGAGATAATCCAATCGTTCCATGGAGTAAAATGGATTTCTACTTTGGACTTAAGTCATGCTTATTTCCATATACCCTTAAGTGAAGATTCAATTGAATATACTGGATTCTCTGTAGGTGGAAAGACGTACGCGTATAAGGTGCTACCACAAGGCCTTAAGACTAGTGTCGGGTCGTTTACACGCGCAATTGATATAATACTCGGAACAGAAGTACGACAATTTGTGAAGAATTTCTTAGATGATTTGGTGGTCTATACATACGGTGACTTAAGTGAGCATATGAGTCACTTAGACAAAGTCCTAGAGAGGCTTAGTGAAGCCAACATGAGTTGTGGGTTAAAAAAATGCAGTTTCATACAGACTAGAGTCACATTACTTGGTCACGTGGTAACGACCGATGGAATATTCATGGATGCAGACAAAATAAAAGCAGTGAAGGAATTCCCAACACCGAAAACGGTACGGCAGCTCCGCGGATTTCTCGGATTAATCAACTACTTCCGGAGATTTGTATACAGGTACGGGGAGGAGACCCAGCCTTTGTGCCAATTATTAAGGAAAGACCAGCCTTGGCAATGGACAACGGAGACTGAAAAATGCTTCGAGAGAGTGAGAAATTTGTTCTTGGAGACAGTCATGCTAGCTCACCCAGACACTAAGAAAACATACTATTTACAGGCGGACGCGAGCGTGACCGGAGTAGCGGGATATATATATCAATTATCGGATCAGAATGATCCGCAAATAATCGCGTTTTGTAGCCGAGCGTTGTCAGACGCCCAAAAACGTTGGTCTATATCTGAGTTGGAACTATTCGCAATAATCTACAGCCTGACTAAATTTGAAACCTACCTTATGGGCGCAAAATTGGTCATAAGAACTGATCACAAGAGCCTTACCTTTCTACAATATTGGAGGCTTGCAAGTGCACGCATGATCCGCTGGGCACATTATTTAGGAAAATTTAATTATACGATTGAATATGGCAAGGGGACTGAAAACACAGTTGCAGATGTCTTGTCACGACAGGTCGGATCTACAGGAGCTGGCCAAGACACGCGTGTAATATGTCCGGAAATAAATCTTTTTCGAGTCACAAATAGAGAAATAATCACTCAACAGTTGAAGTCGATAGTGGAATTACAAAAAGCAGATAAAGGTTTGAATAAAATAATAGAATATCTGGAAAATGATGGCGACAAACAAAGAAATAACGAATACGAACGATATAAAATAATCGACGGAAAGTTGCATTACGAGCGTCACGGAAGCCACGGATACACGCTTGTGATTCCTGAAGCCATGCGAGACTCTTTAATCACGTATGTACACGAGGAAATTGGACATTTTGGGAGATATAAAGTGTATGCCTTGATGAAGACTCGATATTATTTTAATAAAATGTCACGAGAAATAATTCGGGTGTTAAGGACCTGTGATTTATGTCAGAAAACGAAGGTCGAATCCTTTCCCACTGTCGGACCTAGTCAGCCGGTTATTGTTTCACAGATTGGTGAAATCGTGTTTATTGACTTCTTCGGGCCCCTTCCAAAAGGGAAATATGGAATGGCTTACATTTTAGTAATACAAGATGCATTTAGCAAATTAATGAGACTATACGCACTAAGGAAGGCCACCGCCAGGGCTGCTGTAATGTGTGTAAAGAAGTTTCAAGAGGAAATACACATAAAGAAGGTTGTAAGCGACAACGGATCACAATTCACAGCAAGATGCTGGAAGAGCGAATTGACGAAACTGGGCATTGGAGTCTGCTATACAAGTGTACGGAACCCTAGACCAAATTTTACGGAAAGATGTAACAGAGAACTAGGTCGTCTCTTTCGTGCATATTGCCACAGAAAACACTCCAAATGGGTAGGAATATTACCTAACATCGAGTCAACCTACAACCAAACGATACACTCTAGTACCAAGTTCACTCCCAACGAATTGGTCTGGGGTGAAAGGACCCAATTGACTATGGACAAGTTTCTGGAAAACGACAATCTACCACGCGACGAAAGCCTAAGTATGGAGGAGATGCGGGAACAAGCCCGCGCAAATTTAAGACAAGCGGCTGAGCTTCGAACTAATTATTATAACAAGAGTCATCGAATTGCGCAATATGACATCGGCGATTACGTAAAATTAAAAACATTACCGCATTCAAATAAGGAAAGGAAAATAATTTCAAAATTCCAACTTTTGTTCGAAGGTTATTATCAGATCGGCGCCGTCCCGAGCAAGAATTTATACACTTTGATCGACCCACAGACAGGTAGAATCCGTGGGAATTTTAATGCAATTCACCTAAGTAGGTACCACGTAAATTCTGTAGATAAACAACAAGTGTCGCCTGCGGCTAATATTGTCTCGTAGAAAAAAATAGGGACCAGCGGTACACCACGCGTTGAGCGGGTCGGACAATGGGTGAAGACAGCTGACGGTAGCCGGTTATTGATAAGCGGAGGTCGTTGCACTCAGATTTTTTCTTCTCTTCCTTTCTTCTTTGTACTTATAGGGGAGTAGTAGGGTTTTGTTTTGCGTCGGCTAGCGTAAGCTTTTGTTATTGATAGCAATAATAGTAGATGTTGAATATAGTTGCGGCTATTCGATAGATAATATCTAATTATAACAGCGATTAGTTAGTACAGTTAGTTGGATATAGAATATTTTGTACGAAGGGATGTAGTCAGTTGGGAAGTCCCATCAGACTCCATGAGAGGGGAATGTAGGGTTCCGAAGCCCTCAGCGTCCTTCTCGGGAGTGATGCCATAAATTTTGGCGACCTGTCACGCACATCGCGGAGCTCTATTTTAAAATAAACATGGGTACGCCGGAAACATGTTGAGACCCCACTTTCGAGTTAATAAATTAACTTGAGAATACAAGTTTTAAGAAATCCACTCGTGCATAATTAATTGACGACTTAGCGAGAATGAAGGGTGTCTCGAAGCAGAGTAGACATGACAAAAAAATGCCATAATTTACCGTCCGGGCGACGACGCCAGGCCACATGTGCTCGCTCGTCTGTGCGAAGGAGCAATTTTAACGTCTCCCGAGAAATGTATGAAGGAAAGAATTTGTATGTTTAGTTATACATTAAGGATACAAAATAGATATTACGCGCCCACGAAAATCAATTGCAGATACCTGGCAACAACTACGAGAGACTGCGGAGGAGCAATGGGTCCCCGCTCACGAACCGGTCGGCTGCTCGCTTCTCGCAGCACGCTCAAGGAAGCTGCATGGGGCTGGTGGGAGCGCAGCGCCCAGGGCTGACCCTTGGAGATCCGATGCCGGATCGGCAGCGGGAGATGACGACAGAGTGCGGCTGCCAGCCGTCTGCGGCGAGTACCGAGGCGTGCCCATTCCATGAGAGAAGATGGTCCCAGATGCCGTGCCTGAGTGCCATCTCGGCATACCGTCTCGCGAACGAAGTGTCAGTGTTACGCAGTGATAAGTCTTGCATTAATTAATATTAATGCCGTATGCAGTGTAAAGAAATACAAGCATTAACGTGCGCGTCAACAATGGACCCTATCCTACAGAAATGTATATGATTATGTATTCGTGTAACCTAGCGACAATTAAGACTTACTTTTACAGAATACGGACTATATAAACATCATGTAATACTAGCATAATTGATTCTGCGAATATTTACGATTTAGGATTTATTAGAAATATCATTATGTCACATAAGGAATATTATCCAGATTGGTACATGCAGCGACATCTATATGTAATTTATATAAGTAGCGGGCAAAACAATGTAAAGAATAGGGCGCCCTCTAACGAGATTTGGGGGCGAAATTGATGTTTGTTACTGGTTACTTAGCGAAAGGACTAGGAATGTTCGATTTTGAGTAGGAGTTGAGAAGTGACGCCACTAGGGGGCGCGGATAAACATCATGTTGGCGCGAGTTCAAAGCGTGGCTTTAGACAATAAAACTGTTTGACTAGGGGAGATGATCATCAGTCTTGGAAGCACCGTTGAGATAATTAGTCACTCCTCCAGAGTACGCTTGAATTGAAAAATTAGAGCAGCATTGTGATTGATAATTGAATTGAACCTAGTTTGTCTGTGAAGTAAAATCATCCGTAATTCAACTCAGTGAGCGGTTGCGGCCGTAGGCGTTAGCAGAATAAACCAGAGTTAAGTACCTATTCGCTATAGCAATTAAAGAGATACATTATTCATTTGCCAGTGTATTAGAATGATTTATCAATTAATTTATGGGATTAATTAAATATATTAATCGTAGGATTCAATTAATTTAAGATAGAAGCAGTATGCTTCTTTATTTGTTTAAACACTAAATATTGGCAAATGACCGGTGGATCGATCTCACCCCGCCTAATTGTTGAATATTCATGTTGGTTTAATTGATGTCGTGTACCTACGAAATTCATTTAACATTACCTCTTTAGAGTAATAATTATTCTCAGCTAAGATAGTTCTTACACTTTTCCCATAAGTAATGTGCATTGTAATTTGTGGTGTAAAATATTGACACGGGAGTTTTTCTGCTCGTCTTTTCTTCCGTGGAAAATTTAGATTGCTAGACGAGCGAATTTAAAGTAACATCATATTGAACTGGCTTATGAAAATAAATGATATATCAGTTCACATAACTTGTTTAATTAACTAGCTGAGTCCTCCAATTCTACCCCTGAAGTAAAGAATCTCTCCTGAATCATAAAGACCAGTAATTTATTAAATTACATTGAACGGCCTATTAGCCTAGATTTGTTGAATTTGATTACAGGTCCTTTAATAGTTCATTTGGTTCGATATATATAGAAGGAAATTGATAAGTTTTGAAATTCGAATTTAACGCCATTTGCAGATCTGATTAATCCTATACATGGTTGAATAGATTGGGTTCGAATCTGAATTGAATTGATTAGCCCTACTGATTGATAAATTGCAATTGCCGATATCACAGTATAATCAACACTGACTGGGGAGTTAACTGAAAACAAGATTGACGGGTTACAATTTCAATCCTTTCAGCAGTGGGAATACTGCAGTGGATGTAGTATATGGAAGATCAAGGTCGTAGATCACACATATATGCCATGGCTAACGCCTGATGGGATGCTACCCAGTACGAGACCATTATCTACTGAATTAAGTGACAATTACACAAGGTATTGTGAGAACACTCTGTGTTAAATCTTCACAATCATAAAATACATATATGTCTGGTCAAACTTACCCAAGGGAAACCGACCTGAATCCGCGGGTTATCTCGCGGATCTAATTATTTGCGCACGGGGTTAGCCGTCTGACGATTAACCCATTCATATCTTCCAATAAGCAGGTTGGGCCCGCCTAGCTTATAATATTCTAAAGTCGAAATTAGCGACCTGACATAGAGGTTGGCTAATGAGACTATCGGAGTAGCTCTGCGGAAATTATTGCAATTGTAGCTTATCGACCACCGCTCGAACGTCATTCTTGTGTTAGGAAATACTAAACAAAGCAGGAATACACTTTCACACATACACATGACTATGGCCAGTCTACATACTAACTTCAATGGCCCACAATTCACTTAGGAGGTAAAGGCAATATTCATATCAGTTGGAGGTTAACGTAGAACAATTGATCATTTATAAGAAGCTATTACAATTTATAATTATCCATTGAGATTAATTTATCATATTTAATTAAATAAATCAGTCAAAAAAAAAAATTTTTTTATTAGACGATCATTCGACCCCTTACAGTAATATACATTTTACTTTAAGTTTGCTATCTGCGATCATATATTCGTTCCCTCTGTGCTAGCTAATGTTTGTACTTACTTGTAAAATAGTTAATAAATGAAAATTCAGATATATAGGGTCATTTTTTATTAAGTGAAGTCCCTTAAATGGTAGGTTCTATATCTGAAATGGATCACGTTTATGATGTTAATTTTACTTTACGTACCTAAAGTTAGATTTTTTTTCTCGACATGCCACATAGTAGTGCCCATGCATACTAATACACCCGGTCCAGTACTTTCAGACTTATTAAAAAGTGAAAACAATTTACATTTACGTGCGCGCATCGCATCATTCGCGCGGGACAACTGAGTGGTCGTTGACCCGTGCGAATCAAAAAGTATGTCAAGGCCGCACGCGCCACCTGTCCCGCGCAGCGCATATGAGATGCACGTAAATGTAATCTTTTTCATTTATTCATAACTCTGAAAGTACTGGACCGATTTTGTTGAAATTTTCAGGGTGTATTAGTATGCATGTGCACTACTATGTGCCACAAAAAAATCTAACTTTAGGTACGAAAAGTAAAATTAACATCATAAACGTGATCCATTTCAGATATAGAACCTACCATTTAAGGGACTTCATTTAATAAAAAATGACCCTGTACTCGTATATTCAATTATATTGGTGTAATAATATGTACTTTGAGTCTTTTTCGAAAATATTGAATGCTAATTGCTAGTTTACTACGAAGAAGTCGGTTAAAAAACAAAAACAGTAAATATTTTTGAAAAGAAGAAGACAAGAGGATGTATAAAATGTGAGGTGTGTTTGTGTGTTTGTCCAGTGAGGAGTAGCCGCGAGAGAGGGATGCTGGAAGCGGCGGGCGCCGCGCCGCCGCCGACCGGGTCAGTCGCCGCCGCCGCCGCCGCACGCCGCCGCCAGCCATCCTGCTCGCTCGGTCTGTCAATACACACATACTGTTACTAATGGAGCTTTCCCAAAAATTATATAATAATAAATAACACAAAGAAAACTCAATGAGTAAAAATAAGATACGCCCATATAAAAAAAACTTGTAAATTATATGTTTTATATTATTTGTTTTCCCTATTTTAAAATGAAATTATTTTGTTTGTTTGTGTGTATTATAAGAATCCTATATTAAAACCGTATAGTAAACTCTGGAACGTTCTCCATGCCCATATATTTCCCCCCAAGTACAGTCTCGTCCTTCAAGAGGGCGTGAATAGGCACCTGTCAGCCTGGCATGGCATTCGCAACCCCCGCATACGACCGAATGTCCATGGGCGTCGTTAGACACATTATGGGTGGCTCGTGTGTTGTATTAAAAAAAAACACTTAGGGCATATATCTTTTATATTTCCAGCTTCTTTACACCCGCGCGAGCTAGCTCGGGGGAGGTTTGTCGGTGGGTGGGATGGTACTCGCTAGTGTGAGTCATCCCGGTGGCACCACTCACACGCAGTCACTCTAAAGCCGGGAGGAACTAGCGATAAATTAACACTTCTATTTGAGATTGGACACCATTAGTACTGAGAATAACTGAGAATAGATATATGTATATACTGAGAATACCTATGAGATCAGCCCATGACACTTTGCTCCTGGCGGACCTATGTATCTTGTGAGTGCTTCCCTTTAGTATTGACGGCTACACTGAACTTTACTTACCTAGTTACATATTATTTTTCATAACAGTTTCGATCAACTTTCATTCCGTGGGGTGGTTCTAGACTTGACTCTATATAAGAAAGAATGACTCTATAAAATGAACAATGCTAACAAAGTCAGATTTTTACGTCATTGTATTCTTTATAAAAAATAAAAAAACATTTGCGAAGAAAGTATGTCTATTATGGAATTAGTTACCGAGATATGGAATTTAGAAAATAGGTACACGACGCGGGAGCCGGCTTGGCCGGCGTTCGCTGCGGTGACGTCACACCACAACACTCGCGCAGTCCGTCGTCGCGCGTACACTCGTACGGCGCAGTATATTGTATTCTCTGTGAGTTAGACCGCATATTAAATCTTGGTTGAAAGGTTGGGACTTAGGATAATGTGTCATGTTTTTTTTATTATGTTTCCCTCTTATAGTTTTCATTAGTTAGGTAAGTATAAATATAATAAAACAAAACCAGACCAGAGGTACAAAACCTTTAATGTGGAAAAACAAAATTTTAAATTTTAACAAGATGTATCTTAGGGTATTTTTTTTATGTAATCCGGTATGGGTGGCTGAGTCGGAGGGGCCAAAGCACTTGCTCCGACCAGCCAATGTCACTTCCAAGAAGGTAGGTGCCATACCGGAGACTTCCCTGGATTCCTGGCTATTCTGGACTAGAGGAGAACACAACCGAGCCTGCTATGCGGCCATCTTACATCCAGTACGGTGGTACCAACCCAGTCGGATACAATTTGAGCCTACCACCTAGTAAGGGGCAAGGGAAGGGACCTACGGGAAGCCTACCTAAGGGAAGGGTATGTCTTTAGTATACGTACTTTCGATTTAGCGTGCTAGCGGGAGGTGGAGGAGAGGAGTGAAGGAGGGGAATCCCCCCCCCCCCCCCCTCCCTAAAAGGGGAAAGTACGGAGACGCATAGTTTAGGGCTTAAGGGATATAATTTATTTAACATTTGAAAGACTAACATTTAATAGACGTTTGTCAATGGTCAAAAAAATAACCCTCACTTATTATTAATGCCAGATACATTACATACACATACGCGTCTATACATGCTTTATTTAGATAATAGCCTGTACCTGCAGTTGCTGCAATGCAGCTCGGCCCGCGTGGGAATCTAGCTAATAAGAGTTCTTTTCTTGTGTTAGAAGGCAGACAGAGAAGTAAACTTACTTTTGCATTTTCACTCCTCGTATTTCGGCGGCAAAGAAATCACTACCTATTCTTTGAAAAATAGTGAGCGACCATAATGGCATCGATTTTGGGTAGATTGTTCGATTGTCCTTTTTCATATCCTTCTTCCATTGTACTGTAATTAATTATTTGAATAGAACTGTAAACTTAACAACACGAAACAAAACAAAATAAACAATCCAGTAATGCTGGCGGCCGTGGCAGAGGCGCGGCGGCGCGCGAGTACGAGTGAGTGAGTGCTGAGAGCGAGCGTTGTGGTGTGACGTCACGCCATGGCCGGGCGCCCGCGCGCAATATTCGAAATTTACGGGAGTTTTAAATGAATGTAAAATCAAAACTACTTGATCTTTTAGAAAGAAACAAAAACGAGTGTATTTGTATGCATACAAACTCTATTATAAGAAAGTTTAATGCGAATTTGTATACCTATGAGCATTCTTCAGACATGAAGACCGGTTGTTCCCTGCTTTTTGTTGCTCAATTACGTATAAATGTTTCCTTGCAGCATCACTGGCTGAAAGATGCACTGAAAGTTGTGTAACCGGCCTCCTGCGAGCCCTGCTGCCAGTGTGTGACCAGGTAATTATATGTTTTACTTATGTCATTATTTATCATTAGTACCTAAAACTGGTAAAACATATTTATAAACATACTAACATAATTTTGTTGCTACAAATTACGTATCAAAGTTTAACAAAGGCTCTTTACGCCTCTTTAAATTAATAAGTCAGTCAGAACTCTCAGCAAAATTGTTAATCTTGCTCTAAAGCTGTGTTTTCGATAGACTGTAAGCGATGTTATTATGTCGCTAGTCACTAAAGTATCTACTTGTAATTATATGTATATAAAAAAATACCTTGCGAAGTTTCTTGTCGGTTCTTCTTCGTGGGTGTAATCGAACCGGATAGAACAAATTGTGACACGTTCGAGTGCGGTCTAACTGCCATATGTATGATCAATAAACAAAACAATACAATACAAAAGTGATATGTCTACCTGCTTACAGACAAAATGATGAGCGAACGCCCAACCGTCGGCAGCGGCGGCGTGGTGACGGTGGAGGGCGAAGTCCACGCGACACTGCAGTCTCTCACGCAGGCCGCCATAGTGGGAGCCATGGGCATCGCCATAGTCGTCGCCAACGTTCTCGTCATCGCCTCCTATCTAAACTTCAGAGGTATCTCATCTATCCTTACCTTTAATTAAATCCAACGTCTGCTTTCTGTCTGTCTGTCTGTCCGCTTATAACTCGAGAACAACTGAACCGATTTTAATAATAAAAAAATTATACGGATAGCTTGATTCTTCATATCAACTATAGGCTACTTATTATCACGCTAAATGGCTTATGAGGTTAGCAGAGAGCCGCAGGCACAGCTAGTGCTCAATACAATAGAAACGCTTTTGATGTCTTGTTCCACGGGGAATGCTCGGAGGAGCTGTTTGACGGGATCCCTCCGTCTCCCCTTTTTACTTCCGCACGACGCGCACAAAGCAGGGGTTACATCCTTACATGCTGGACTTACCGAGGATATGTACCAATCGGTTGAAGCGGTAAGCTCTAGAACTCTCTCGCTGCCCATAATATATTTCAACCTATATATCTCGGGCCCTTCAAGAGGGGCGTGAATAGGCACCTGTCAGGCCAACATGACACTCGCAACCCCCGCGTACGACCGAATGTCCATGAGCGTCGTTGGACACCTTATGGGTGACTCGGAACCACATGTCGCGCTTTCTGTAAAAAAAAGTCTACATAACAATACACACAATAATAATTTTATAAAAATACTTATCCTCTCATGTTGTGATTCCCAAAGATTTGGTAATGAATAGCTGAGCCCGCGGCTCCGCTCGCGTGAAATTCGTATTCCAAAGAAGAATGTAAGTAACTAAGGGCGAGGCCGAAGGCCGAGCTGCGTTCAGGTAATCGATAAACCTTCTTAAAGAAAGTAACTAACTAAGGGCGAGGCCGAAGGCCGAGCTGCTTTCAGGTAAACGATAAACCTTTCTCAAATAAAGGAAGTAAGTAAGGGCGAGGCCGAAGGCCGAGCTGCGTCCAGGAAGACGATAAACCTTCTGGAAGAAAGGAAGGACTAAGTGTGAGGCCAAAGGCCGAGCTGCGTTCAGGTAAACCAAAAACCCTCTTCCGCCTTCGGGCCTCGCCCTTATAGACTTCCTTTCTTCGATAGAATATAATATAGTTTACTCAATCTATTTATTTCATAAAAATAAAAAAGTAATATTAATAACTAAAGAATTAAACCTACCTAACAAACATTAAAATAACTATCAAAACGGGCATTTTCAAATGTTCTTAGAGCACTTGCGGCATTACCCCGCTGGATGGCAAGGCTTACACTTTGAATGAAGTACATAAGCCCTTGAAGACGGGACACCAGTTGCGTCAACCAGCTCAAGCCTCTTTTGGATTCACTGCTCCACGGACCGAGGGTTTCAACCGCAAACGCAACAAATTCGAAATCTTGAATTATATTTCTATATTTGCTGCGTTTGAGGCTCTCCGCCCCAGCCTCGGCCGCGCCAGCCGCTCTAAAGATGTCCTAACGTGACTTGGAGCCAATGTGAGAACAAAAGTGGCGTCCCACATCAAAGAACTACCCTTAGTCCATGGCACTAAGGTGATAGCATCGGGCGTCTTTCCACCCAGCCGGGAATAACCGCGAGGTTCTAGGATGCACGGTATATTTGCCGTTAGAAGCGTGGACTTTATAATAAAATTTAAATTAAATTAACTCAATCTTAATATTAATCAACTTTATTCGAGATGGTTTAGCTTCTTCCTGAACGCAGCTCGGCCTTCGGCCTCGCCCTTAGTTACTTGCTTTCTTCGAGATGGTTTATCATTTGTCAGAACGTAGCTCGGCCTTCGACCTCGCCTTAGTTGCTTACTTTCTTCAAGATGGTTTAGCTTCTTCCTGAACGCAGCTCGGCCTTCGGCCTCGCCCTTAGTTACTTGCTTTCTTCGAGATGGTTTTTCAATTATCCGAACGTAGCTCGGCCTTCGGCCTCGCCTTAGTTACCTACTTTCTTCAAGATGGTTTAGCTTCTTCCTGAACGCAGCTCGGCCTGCGGCCTCGCCCATAGTTACTTACTTTCTTCGAGAAGGTTTATGGTCTTCCAGAATAGAGCTCGGCCTTCGGCCTCGCCCTTAGTTACTTACTTTCTTCAAGAATGTTTTTCTTCTTCCTGAACTCAGCTCCGCCTTCCGCCTCGCCCTTAGTTACTTTCATCGAGAAAGAATATCGTTTACGTGAGCGCAGATCAGCCTTCGGGCCCGCCTTTAGTTACTTACTTTCTTTTTTTTAAATACGAATTTCACGCGAGCGAAGCCGCGGGCAACAGATATATAAATTTTATTGCACCAATGACAGCGACATAACTTCGACTTTCAATTATTATTTTTATTTATCAAACAATTTGTCACCGGCCAGCTCACGTCGAGATGACAGTTCTCCGTTGTCAACATGACATTTTTACCTTTTTTTTTTACCTTTACTTTGGATTGCGTGATTTTTATTATATTTTTTAATTTTTATGTTCATCCGGGATATACACTGTCACTATAAAAAGTTTTGTCAAATTCCGTTCAGTGGTTTTTGCGAGATGCGCGTACAAATAGACATTTTTGCATTTACGATTTTATGATATGTATAGAAAGAATAGATATGTATAGACTATTGTGTTCAAGTTATAAAAAAGAAGAACTGTCATTTTCGTTGTATCTACTTATTTTTAAATTTCGAATGAATATTTTATTCAAATTGTATTTGCTGACAGTTCTCAAGATATAATTATTATGCACTTTGGACTACGTGATTTTAAACGCGCAATAATGTTTATAATTGTTAATTTTTTTTTATTTTTGTTATTTTTTTTTACGTATTATGTTAACCCGGCATATAAACTGCCACTATACAAAGTTTCGTCTAATTCCGTTCAGTGGTTTTTGCGTGATGCGCGTACAGACAAACAAACAAACAAACAAACAAACAAAAATTTTAAAAACTGTTCTAACATGTTCAGTATCTCATTTTAAGCCACCCTGGTTAGTTTTTTTCCGAATACATTCAATGTACAGACTTTCTTACCTCTACGATTTTATTATATGTATAGATAAGCGAAGTATTTTCGTCAAAAACAAAGCTCCGTAGCTTTAATTTCAATTTGCTATGTAAAAATAAAACAAATTGTTCAAAGTCGGTCAACATTGTATGTAGATATGTATGTGTAGCGCACGGGCAACTGTGTATCCATTCACTTATTTCATAGATCCGTTTTCCGTCCCACCCAGAGCGCTTCAACGCTATCTCTACTTGCACTTCTCGGTGAACTGCAGCTCTATCTAGGTGAGTGGTCGCGTCAGCAATGAGCTCCGAGGAGGGAGTTGCAGCGGCGGAAGTTCCATTGTCCCCGTGACCCGCCCTAGTGTACACCACCACCGCTTAGCGATATTATAACCACGTAGCTTCGCCTCGTTACGGTAATGATACTGCACGGGCTTGGAATTAATAGAATAATCAACATTCCCCGTCGCTCAAGACCGCAGCAGGATGTTTAAAAATTTTTTTTAATGGATCCTGTCCTGACTCGATTAGCTAAATCACCCACAACATCCATGATGTCAGCCCATAACATGTTGGTGAACTAGGTGCCATGTCAGTGCTTCCCTTCGGTCGTGAAGGCTACACTGAACTGGACGGAAAACACGAACTATTTACATAACCGTTTCGACCGGGCTTTCATTCAGTGCGGTGGTATCAATCCGGGCGGGTTAAACCCTACCACCTAGAGGAGTAAATAAAGGTTGGTAAATGGATTGTTAGAAGAATGCTGAACGAGAGCTTTACATTTATTAATATTTATGGAGGAATATTCTGCTACTATACGGAACTCAGTATAGTATTGTATAATTTGTATATTTATGTGGAGATAAACAAACACATTTTCCTGGAGACAGCCGGGCTAGCACCTCCTCAAACTTACTGGCAAACCAAACTTAAACCTAGCTTCAAAACTCTGTGGTGAAATGTGTATAGAATTCCGTAGTGTGGATGAAGAGCCTCTAGTCTGGTTGTGTGTGTCGATGTGCGCTAGCCTTCCCGTGCCCGGTCCGGCCTTCGTCCCTCCACTCCTCCGTAACCTACTTGTAGGGCTTCAAAAAACCGCTGAAATCGACCCTTAGATCAGCGGATTAACGACAGGATTAAAGACATTATTTGGACATGTATATATAACAGACGTAGGCAATATTTAGTCAATATAGGTATTAAGTTTTTTTTTATATTGAAAGCGCGACATATGGCGCGAAGCCACCCATAAGGTGTCTAACGACGCTCATGGACAGTTTGTTTCATTCTTCACCTTGTTGTTACCCTTCATTATGTTTGTTATTAAGACAGGTTGGCTGGCAGATATTGACTTAGGTAATAAGTCCATCTTTTGTAAAATGTATATTTAAATGCAATAAATGATATTTCTATTCTATTATATTCGATTCAGAGTGAGTGAGATATTGAGTGTGGTGCGGTGGTGTGGTGCGTAGCAGGTCTCGCGAATGAGGTGATCAACTACTACCTGCTGTCGCTGGCTGTGGCGGACCTGCTGTGCGGCGCGCTGGTGGTGCCGCTGTCCGTCTACCCGGCGCTCCTGGGCCGCTGGACGCACGGCGAGCTGCTGTGCCGGCTCGCCGGCTACCTCGAGGTCACCCTGTGGTCCGTCTCCGTATACACGTTCATGTGGATCTCCGTCGACCGCTATCTCGCCGTTCGTAAGCCGCTCCGATACGAAACGGTACGTCCTCTTCACGTTACACCGATTTATTCGGTTCATTGTAGTACTTCGAGAGTGAGTAATGATCCAGGAGACAGTATGCACAATCTAGGATCAAAACTTCTAAAATATTCGAAGCAGATCTTTTAAGCACATAGCTGCTCTGGGTCTTTACTCGTCTATAAACTAATGTGAAAATGATTGATATTGCCTGGTGAAAAAGTTAAATTTTTTTCCACATCTCATATGGAAATACCTGTCGGTCTAAATAAACCGTAAGTTTCATTTAATTAATCGCGATGATCTCCGAAACCTGTGACCCGATTGTGGTTAGGTTTCTTTCTGTGTACATATACCTATTTAGTATTTAATTTTATCGGGGATTTATTTAGAATATGTAGGTCTTCATAAAGCTATTAAAGTGTCAGTTCCTATAAAAAAAAATATATATTACAATAATACATATAAGTAAGTAAAACTTTAGACTTACGTACCTATTACTACAAAATTCCTGACTCATAAAAATAAATTAACTAAGCGAACGAAACACTAATTTATTAGCTACCAAAGCGTTACACAGAAAAAGTTCAGCTTGAAACTAGAAGAGAAACCAGCCGTCATATCGTTAGCATAAAGGTAAAAATCACTATATTAATAAAATGTTTGTCAAAAAGAGTCAAAAACAAATCAGGTTCAAAAATTCTAAATAAAAAAGCAATCTATACGACGTTAAAAGTAAAAGGTTGACTGGAAAAAATATCTGTAATCGATAAGTCCGCCCTTTACACCTTATGCAAATTTTATATTGCGCTTGTTTCTGTAAAAAAATATTGGAGGAATAAACGGTTTTCTATTTATCTATCTTTAAAACTATACAATTATGATAAACATTTCTTAACTTCGCCAATATCTCAACACTTCACTCAATTGAGTACTTGAGTGAGTTATATTTTTGAAGTGACAATATAAAAATATGTACTAGTAAGTGTATATAATTGCACGTTACCACATATCGTTAGTCGGAATGCGAGGTCGGATGCTATTAGGGTTTAGTGAAATACGAGTTCCACATACACATACCACTCAAGTCGAATATTGTGTTCGATTCCAACTAATGAATGTCCATCGTAGGTACAATCCATTGTAGAACCCTTAGCGACAATCCTCTCTCTGACCGTCGAGCCTCGATTTTAGTTATAGATGGAAAAACGTAGAACATATTATAAATAGACGAAATCTTGCAAATTGCAACTTCAGAATGTTCCATGCATATTATATGTCTATGATTGTTTATTTAATCAGCCCTGTTGAAAATAAATATATATACATATAAAAACATTTCTGTTTCGAGGAATAAAATTTCACACTCAAATGAAAGTATATTATAGAAATAGTAACATACATTGTTGGTAGGTACATAATACATTGAAAAAAAATATTCAACGCTATGAATATTTTAACACACAATACTGAACATGTCTTCACGAAAATCTCACATTAAAGAAACGCGCTATTTTTTTATTATAAAATGTTTTTTACTACACGTTGATAGTAGGTTCTTACTTAGCTTATGCACATTTTCTGCATATATTATCATCTCTTTTTTTTCTAGTACAGCATAAGTACGTAGTGTCCTGACGGGGTCAATGTCCCAGGTCTGGTTGCTTTACATATTCGTAATCAATCGGCAAGCAGTCATAGTAAAGTTCTTCAGAGACTCAATTATACATTTTGTACCAAGGACCATTGAGTCGAAAGGCAAGTTTTTAAAACATGTGATTATTTGCACCTTCAGCTTACTCGTAGTATGAACACTTTTTAGAATTATTTTCTTTTAAAATAGGTACATCGTAATGATAAACTTATGCATGCCCTTTCAGGTCTCCGAGGCATAAAATCGACGAAATATATTATTTTCATAGCAGGTGGCATGATATCACATTTCTAAAAACTCGCTTATGGCCCCAATGTAGCTCTCTAATAGATAATACTAATCATTACTAATAACAACATACGTTTTTTCCCCGACTTGCTCTAAGATTTCGAAGGTAACGATTACGATAATCATTTGTTGTAGTAATGTATGTGAGTACTTGCGTCTGTTACCTCATTCTAGCTGCTTCTATCTGTTATCATTTTGAGTCTACCCATATATTAAATTTTTTTTTTGTCGGTGTGGGGCCATTCCGAGGACACAAAACGCTTTTTATTGTACCCTTTAAATCTTTAACGACTGAACTAAATGACACGGGAAGTTTTTGTCGGTTCGCGACAAAGAAATAATAAGCTAGGTTGTGTCTTTGGAATATACGTAGAGATTGACATCGATGTGTGCATGTACTCGCTAGAATTAGACCTAGTTCCGTCATACTGTCACACTCTCCATGTTCTCATTTAAATATAACTATGTAATCGTTCGTAACTACCGTATCGATGTTGTCTGTACAAGGCACATATACCACAAAACATACACCCTTGTATAAGTATGAATTAAAAGTGTTAATTCCCAAAGGGGAAACAACTACGTCACCAACCATCTAGGTCAGGTAAAGGCCTGTCTAGGTAGATGTGCACTTGTGCAGTGGAGTTTAATTAGACAAATATGTGTTTGTGTGTGGGAATACGAGCACGCGCCACATTCACGAATCTCACGCGGCAGGGAGTATGGTTAAGTCCAGTCCACGTATGTACACGTATTATCTATGTATGTAGTTTAGCCAGTCGCACTAGATAGTGCTACAGGAATGTAATTACAATATAATCGTAAGTACAGACGCTCATCTGTCACATGTCTGTTTATAGTCCCTTACAGCTGCGAGTAGGTACAACCGTGATCCGATTAAGCGATGCTCTAATTTCAGTAGGTTGCTTCAATTCCTACGTTTTTGCAATACCTACACACTAATTGGAAAACGATCGACAAAGAAACGGTGAGTATGTTGCGGTAATTTTAGTTTATGCGACAATAGCAGTAGGTACAGCATCAGGACATGTCACGTCGCTTGAATCACCTTTGGATTAGTATTTGCCCTCTGTTTACTCAGCAGTGAAATCAATGTGTATTGACTGACTGTGTGTTCCGTGAGCTACTTTCATGCCGTATTCGAGAATATCAACGAAACTTGCGACACGTTTGGTGAATGCAGTAGGTAATATAAATATAGCCACGGCATACTCGTACATAAGATGGAGGGTGTGTGTGCGTGTCGGCAGGTTCAGACGCGCACGCGCTGCCAGTGCTGGATGGTGTTCACATGGGTGTCGGCCGCCATGCTGTGCTGCCCGCCGCTCGTCGGCTACAAGAAGACCGACAACTACGACCCCGAGACCTGTATCTGCATGCTCGACTGGGGCACGACCGCCGCCTACACCACCACTCTCGGCATCCTCGTCCTCGGCCCCAGCGTCATCTCCATCGTCTACAACTACTTCTATATCTTCTCAATGATGCGTAAGCTGCGCAGCGGCGTGCCCATCCACGACAAGGAGTACGCGACCGCGCTCTCCGAGAACCTATCCAACCCGAGCCACATCATGAGCTTCGTGCTGGTCGCCGCTTTCTGGCTGAGCTGGCTTCCGTACGCCGGGATCCGCTTCTACGAGTACAGCACCGGCGAGATGATCAAGATCCCGTGGCTGCACTTCGGCATGGTGTGGGTCGGCATTCTCAACTCATTTTGGAAAATCGTGATCTTGCTGACCTTGAGCCCACAGTTCCGATTGGCTCTGCGAATTCTGTGCCTGACGGCGTGCTGCCGCACCAAAGGTCGCCTTCAGGCCGAGCTGCTCGGCATGGACACTGACGACTGAGAATCCCTCCTCGCTCACCTCCTACTCTCCCACCACTAAGCACCACTTTTCGTCATCCGCCCACACATAACGGCGCGGCGCGGCGGCGGCGCCACCCCGCCCAGCGTTTTCTATACTTACTCGTATAATAAAACCCTAAAGGCAAAAAAATATGTGCATTGAATATATTCGAAAAAAAAATTAATCCGGGCGACATACAATGAGCAACAGAACATGTTAGTAAAGTTTTTAAAATTCAGTCTGTCTATACGCGCATCACCCAAAAACCACTGACCGAATTTTGACGAAACTTTGTATGGTGACAGCTCATATCTCGGAGTAACATAATTTATAAAAAAAATATCGAAAATTCAAAAATTTATAAAAAATATTGCGCATTTAAAGTCACGTAGTCCAAAGTACAGGTTTCCCGACAGTTGTTTTGGCGTCAGTGACGAATTATTTGATTCATGGAACACAAAACAATTATTAAAAATTTCAATTTGCCAACGGAGAACTGTCGAGTAAGCTGGCCGGTGACGAAATCTACTAGATATATAAAAAATCAATATTTGTTAGTAGTTGTTAGTTTATATATAAGCTCTGTTGTATAAAATTATTGTTCTGAATTGTTCAACCTGCGTTTGAGTGTTCCAATAAAATAATGTTAAAATGTTAAAATCTTCTACTTCTGTATTTAAAATACTGCAATTACGTATTTTGCTTTTTTTATTAAAATTGATGCTTTGCCATACGGTATGGCAATACCAATAGGTATGGCCCATACCTATTACAGTTTGTTTCAGGATAGGGTTTCGTAACTTTAGGATTTGAAAGGGGTCCATATTTGAAGACGAAAAGCTTTGGAACTATTTCCCAAATTTGGTCATTTCATAGTACTTTTTGATTAAAATCATTTATCAAGATTTGGTGGACGGTTAACGTGCGCCTTTATTAAATAAAAATAAAATCACTAACTCATGGATAGAAATGGGAATGTTGCATACATACCAGTAACTGTAGTAGAATTGAACTGCGTGTAGTGCAATGACCGGTGATGGAATATTGCAGTCATCTTTGGGAGGGTTCCCCTCAGTACCTTCTTTCAGCCTTGGATTCTATCCAACGACGAGCCATTCGCCTCATTGGCGACTCTGTACTCACAAAGGACCTTCAACCTCTAAAGCACAGACGTATCGTTGGGTCATTGAGCCTGTTTTATCGGTACTACTATGGCCGCTGCTCTGACGAAATTGCTTCCCTTATCCCTCCTCCTCCTGTTCGCCTTCGCCAAACCCGCCATACTCTCGCGGAATACCCCTTTGTAGTGGACAGACGAGTACTTCGAACGGTACGATTCTCTAAATCGTTCTTGTGCCGCACTGCAAAGGCGTGGAACGGGCTTCCGGGGAATATCTTTCCCCACTCCTACAATCCACGAATCTTCAAATCGCGGGTAAATAGCCCTTCCCCAGCGACATTAGTCCACCTCCAAGCCGGACTGGCACCTCCTCGGGGGTGACATTGGCTGCGCCTGAGGCTTCGACCTCGGACACAGCCAGCTAGTTCGGAAACAATAAAAAAAAAATGACAGCAAAAGAAAAAGGGGGCTGGACTAAGTCATTGCACTCCCTAGACCTAGACAGCACTGTTGCCAAATCTCTCCAAACTCACTGTCCATCGAGTTTTTATTACAATTTCCAATATTTGTATGAATAAAAATTATACGGAATTTCGATTTGAGTGATAAGGATTTTTTTTTCTAATAATGAGTCCATTCTATTCCTGAAGTTTCTCAAGCCTATCCTCGAACAAACTGTAGGTATATTACCACTAACAACGAGTGTGTACAAAATTTCACATTACCATATTTATAAGCTACATAGAAATTAATATTTTAATTAATTAATATTTTTTATTAACGTACAAAATCCTGGACTTTTGTTACCCATCATACATATTTTATTATTGTTATAAAGAATAGCGCTTTGTGTTAGTAATTGTAAAGTGGATAGAACATTTTTTATAATTATTGATAACAGTGAGAATTAAGCTAGAAATATATAGATTTTGGATCTTGACTGAAATTGAGAACTGCAACCCGGATCATAAGGACCGTTCAAAGATAACGGTCCATAAGATTTAAAATAATAAAATATTGTCTGTATAATCTGGCTAAAATTTTAAATTCAATACGATTGTTTCATAAATACGAATAATGTTTCAGGAAACATTTTCCTTAATAAAAGAAAATGTGGGCTCGAATTGCTTTACCTAATACTCCCATCATTTTGTGATCGTTCTAACATGAAAATTATGGGACTAGATAGGAGTAGGTAATTACGAGACTTTCCATGTAACTTCTTGCAATAACTTATTTAAAGCATTAGTTTCTAATACTGAATAGTGTTTACGTACCTACTTACATATAATTAATTATTAAGTACACTATTTGTGAAATATATTACGGACTGGTTAACATTGTTTGTTAGTAATTCTCTAAGATCTTACCTTTATTAGATTTGAGTAGTTGATAATATTGCATTTTCCATCCAATAAAAAAACAAGCTAGCACATACCTTTCGGAACTATAAGTATGTAGGTAGGTATGCTTGTAGTTAGGTGTTTTCATAGAACTAAGTGTTAGATTTTCTTCGTGCATAATTTTAGTGCATCTTTTTTTTATAGAAAGCACGACATGTGGCATCGATAAGTTGTCTAACGACGCCCATGGACAGTCCGTCGAATCCGAATCTCTAATAATTTTGTACTTTGACAAATGTGGCGAAATCGTATTTTTGAAGCGCTATTATACATAGCCGATTATTAAAGAGGCGTATGTCCAGCAGTGGACACATAAACGCTGACTAACTGACATACATAGCCTATAGGTAACCATGCCGAGATATGACAGATTCTGTTCCATTAGTGAAAACTGCATGTAAATCGAGTGGACACACAGACAGCCAGGCAGGCATACAGATGTAATTTATAAAAGTCGAGGGCTAACGTTTGTAGATGACTGCGTAGATTTTATTTTAAATCAATCAGCTTTACTCACGGTTTCACTCCGAGCTATGTGGCTCGACGTTTCGGGCCAAGCGTATGGCCCATCTTCATGGAGCACTCTGCCTTGTGTGACGGTTGGCAGAGAAAGTTCTCCATGAAGATGGGCCATACGCTTGGCCCGAAACGTCGAGCCACATAGCTCGGAGTGAAACCGTGAGTAAAGCTGATTGATTTAAAATAATGTCTAACAACCACGGTAATTTAAAAAGACTGCGTAGATTGTCTGTCAGCAGCTCAAAGAGATTGCCCTCTTCTAAGCTACAATAGTATTATCGATGTTAGATAATAAAAAAAAGTAACAATACCAACTATATTCAAATGTCGTTTTCTTCTTCTCATATCGAAGGCTGTGCTTAAAATTTAAAGGATTTATTAAAATTTTGTGTTTATAATGTATCAGACATATAATATAATAAATGTTATGTAGAAAAAAAAAACATCATGTAAGTAGGTACCTTTAACCGGGTAAGTTTATTAGCCGTTGCGGAAAAAAAAAGACGAATAAGTACTTACATCCATCGATTGTTGGTCGGCTATTTGCTAAATAGGACGCTTAATCTATAGCGCCTCAAAAAAAATTGCCTCACGCATTTTACGGAGAGAAATACTCCACCTACAGACCGAGTACAAATTCTAGAGTTGTGTTATTTAGTGAGGTATTTACATATATGGTGTTTTATGTAAAATACGGAATTTACGTCTGAAATGGGCGTGTCCTGGAAGACACATGGTATCTTATTTTAATTTAGAAATATAAATCACTGTTACATTTGCATCACAATTTATAATATAGTTTACCTCAGTATTTTAAGACGATACCCATAGCTGGCTGCTTTGCATAGAAAAAAAGGTCGTAAGTCGGTGTGGTTTTTAAATTTAAAAAAATTAATGGTATTAAAATTTTAAAATCTACATCAATAGTGTTCTGTGCTTGTCGAAATAAATCATTTTTTTCATCTGACGCAAAAGTGAATGAATAAAACGAAATTTTTATTGCACTGATAAATAACTAAACTACAAGCACAGAACACTATTGTTGTAGATTTTTAAATTTTATTACCATTAATTTTTTTAAATTAAAAAACAACACCGACTTACTTCCTTTTTCTATGCAAAGCAGCCAGCTATGGGTATCGTCTTAACAACAGCGCACATTTTGTTTCATCAGCCCCCGAAATAATATTAAAGCAGAACATTTTGCGCGGTACGTACTGTAAAAGATAGTGGACACGCCCAGTAAATCGCTCTTGTTTTCTGTGATCTTTCTGTGACTTCTGTATGTTTATCTAGAGGTTTTCTCACCTATGCTGTCGGCGACGCTTCGTTAAATAAATCTCTACCTAGGTATAAGTAGGTACTCGAGTACCAACTCTAAATATAACCTGTGTTCATTTGGTTCGCAATGTGTTTTTAATTAATAATGTTCTTTGTGTAACATAGCAGTTTCTTGTACACCGCACACACGGTGTCGTACATAGAGTAGCAGGATAAGACACCAGCTGTTTTATTTAGTCAAACACGAATGTAAGTTGATACTGATCCATTGTAGGTGGTTGAAGTTAAGGCCCTATTCCACCGATGCAAAACATGCGAACAATGAGCGTTTTGGCTTATATTATTTGCCATTTGTTAGAATAATTTTCGAAACCAAATACTCATATTTAACAATCGTATTTTTTTTTCTTTTCAATAAAAATATATGAATTATACCATGCTTAGTGATTTATTTCTTGTAACATGTAACTTTTGCCAAAAAAAAAAACACGACAGAGGACCATAAATTACGTTTTTACGGTGTCGTCGCAAAATGCGAAAAAAGGGACCCTTATGGGATCGCTCTGGTGTCTGTCTGTCTGGGCTGTCTGTCCGTCTGTCTGTCTGTCGATCACACGCAGATATCTCCGGACCTACTGAACCGATTTTGATGAAACTGACGCCAAATTACGTGTAATTTTTGCCGCTAGATATATCATAGATAATTTTGTCTAATAGTCCTGTGGAAAGTACAGGGTACCCCAAAATGTTAACCAAAAATATTTCAAATATTCCTCCTGTCATTCTATAGCTATTTTTAAGGCAATTTAAAAAATATATATCTTTGCTATAATCAATAAGTTTACTTTAACAAATATTTTGTTTAAAAGTTGACAAAAAAGTGCAGTTTTGTCGCCGAACTTTGACCTATTAAGGGTTGTTTGAAAATTCTGAAATAAATAAACAATATAGGTATTCTTATGTAGTTGTGCGCAAAACTATTCATTTTCCTGAAAATGTCATAAATTTGGAGTTAAAGTTAAATGTCTGAACAGCCAAAATTACAATTTTTCACGTGACTTTTTGGTTACAGTTCAAGCCACCGATAACGTAGCGTTGTGATTGATAGCTTAAAATCGTCCTAAGAAGTAACGAAATGTAACAGTGAAAACCGTATGTTAATCGATAAAGTGGTTTTCGAGTTATAAGAACATTTCATATATCACGTTCATCATCACGTACGTTACACGGTCGGTCGCCCGTAGAAACGCTTTATTTATTGTCAGCCTCCTCGGTAGCTCCGCGGTGCGGTCGGTCGACTGTTGTTAAGCAACCCTGAGCGCGTGCAGTACTTGGATGGGTGACCGCTCGGCTCGACCCTCGGAGGCTGACCGTGGCTTGGATTACACGTAAAACTGTAGGTCCCTTCCCTTCTTACCTTACTAGGTGGTAGGGTTTATCCCGCCCTGGTTGGTACCACCGCACTGAATGAAACGTCGGTCGAAACGGCTATGTAATTTATAGTTCGTGTTTTCCGTCCAGTTCGCTGTAGCCGACATGAAATTAAGAGAAGCACTGACATGGCACCTAGTTCACCCGGTGTTATAGGCTGACATCATATATGTTTTAGGTGACGTAGCCAACCGTGTCAGTTTCCATAAAAAAAATTGGATTAAGTATCTACCAAACGAAGTCATTTACATGGAACCTAGGTACGACAGAAAAAACATGCTTTGGTCGTGCCGGCTACGCTTAGCTGGACGGAAAAAAGAACGATTTACATACCAGAATGTCAAAATGAAAACCATAAATATGTAAATCGATAAAGTGGTTCTCGAGTTTTATAACTCGAAATTTTGTCCTTATGGACATTCATATAGTATATGCCCATTTTATCCTCTTCCTGAATGCAGCTCGGCCTTCGGCTTCGCCCATAGTTACTTACTGTCTTCGAGAATGTTTATAATCTTCCTGAACGCAGCTCGGCCTTCGGCCTCGCCCTTTGTTACTTACTTTCTTCGAGAAGGTTTATAGTCTTCCTGAACGCAGCTCGGCCTTCGGCCTTGCCCTCAGTTGCTTACTTTCTTCGAGAAGGTTTATGATCTTCCTGAATGTAGCTCGGTCTTCGGCCTCGCCCTTAATTACTTACTTTATTAGATAAGGTTTATCTTTTTCCTGAACGCAGCTCGGCCTTCGGCCTCGCCCTCTGTTACTTACTTTCTTCGAGAAGGCTTATAGTCTTCCTGAACGCAGCTCGGCCTTCGGCCTCGCCCTTTGTTACTTTCTTTCTTCGAGAAGGTTAATAGTCTTCCTGAACGCAGCTTGGCCTTCGGCCTCGCCCTCAGTTACTTACTTTCTTCGAGAAGGTTTATCGTTTACCTTAACGCAGCTTGGCCTTCGACCTCGCCCTTAATTACTTACTTTCTTAGAGATGGTTTACCGACTTCCTGAACGCAGCTCGGCCTTGGGCCTCGCCCATAGTTACTTGCTGTCTTCTTTGAAATACGAATTTCACGCGAGCGGAGCCGCGGGATCAGCTAGTATGTACATAAAGGGATGAAACTATTGTTTCAAGTGAAATCCGAACCACAGCCAGCCGAACCACGGTCGTACGGCTACCCATCCAAAGCCTGACCGCACCCTGGTAGAAAATATAATTAGATGAAAGCGAAGCAGTGCAATTACGGGACCCTCGGCACGTGAACAAGGTTCACTTGACCACTTTTTTTTTAGAAGAAATTGTTAAGAAAATCAAGACACCTATACAGAAATTATTCTGGAGAAGCCCAAGAAAAATATGAGAACGAGGGTTTATCCTAATTGTTTTTTCGTTTTTGTATAGGTTGACCCTGGAAAAACTGCTAAAAGACACCATGTTACCAATTGCTTACGACAAGTTGGGGTTTGAAGGTAAATAAGCCACATTTTGAGTAAAAATTTTGTTTAAAAAGTTCTCTTTATTCTTGGCTTTCGTGATCAATTTTTATATTTTTTCTATGTGGCCTGACTTCTCTGAAATAAATTTTTAAATATTTCAAAAATCTCGTTTTCTCCTAAAAGTTGCATATCGCAGCCTTAATGCTCGATTTAAAGAACTTGTATCTATGTACCTGTTCATCAGTGGTACGAAAACGAACAAGGCAGATAAAACTGATGATTACTCCCATCAGCCACTTACTGTCTCTGGAATTTCAGTTCCACTACATTCTACTTCTGTGCTATCTGGCTTACTCTGGCAGTCCAGGAGGACTGCTACATTAATTTAAACTCAATAAGGCGATTCAGGTGTATAATATAACGCGATAGCACACATACAAGTACAACAAACACACACATACATGTACACATACATGGTTGTTACAACTAGGTGTACAACGTGGTTGTACCACGGTTCCAGGGTGTTTTCAGACATGTTGTAAATTTTGAAGTTAAAGCCGAATCACGAAAAGAGCTTCTGACAGTTATTTTATAGTCTCGGAAGAAAAGACAAAACTATTTTTCCAGCAGTCTAGAACATTCGGAGCCACCGATGTTGGATATTGGAGATTGCATTACGTCGCTGCGCTCGCGACGTAATACAAACTCCTAGAACGATAACAAAACTATTTGGATATTTTATAGGTGTGTATAACCTACCTACCTATATGTGAATGTATCTGATCAATAAGAGTAGTCCTAAGTTGATAGCGGTATAAACATGTGACAATATTGCTTAGTTACGAGATTGTGTGTATTAATTTGATAATTAGAAGACACGTGTGATCTATCTACGAGTACGTAGGTAAATAGATACCAATGAATGAAATAGGTATATAGTTATATACCTACATACATAATATAAATAATATGAATATGAAGAAATCTTGTAATAAGAAATATGAATCGAGGAAGTTTGTGGACTCACAAGCTCAGTGCTAATTTCATCTATGTTATCTTAATATTTAAGAATAAGTACCTACTGTTTGGTGAAAGTTTCTGACTTGTTGGTTTTAAGGTTTATTGATGGCAATTCTCTTAGGCTCTTCACCAAAGTAAATAGGAAATATGCTCAGTTATGTAAGTGAAAAGCATTACTAGAAATTAAATATTGTGTCAAATCCCATATTAAGTACACACAACAAAACACGTGCAGGTAATTAAAACCTAAAAATGCAATAAAATCTAAAAAGTTGTAGGTGGTAGTAGATAGGTATTGTACCTTGTCTGAAATAGGTATTGAACTTGGTTTATGTAAATTATTATAGGTATCAACATAGAACAGACAGTAGAAGTAATATGTGTTTGAAACCTGTAAGTAGGTACATAATTTATGAATGGTGAAATGAATGATGAATTTTCAATTGCTTGGTGAAGTGTCTAAGATCACCAAAATTAATATAAATGTTTTGCAGAAGACGTAAGTGTAAGTTATGACGTAGGTAGTTATAACATATTTATAAAATCAGCGATTCGAATGATTAGATTAAAATTTAAAATTTAAAGGCTTAATTTAATGTAGGTCGGAATATAATTAATTTATTATTCTAGAACCACAGGTAGACCGTTTGAAGACACAAAGCGTTACATTTTTGAAATTGCAAGAGCTGAAGTAAATGTACCTATAGAAAATCCTTAAATATATTAAAGAAATGTTTATATCATATTTCATTATTTATCTAGACCAGACCTTTGAGAAAGTGTTAGTCAATATAATGCTTTAATTGAACCACTGAAATAATTTTAATTTATTTCTTGTTTTATTTTCGAGTTTTCGCTATAACACACAAAATTTCAACATCTACCCGTTCCTGGGAAAAAGAGTATTGGCCGACAAAACGAAAACAAAATAAATTTCATGTGATATATAACTGCAAATTGCAAATTTACAATTTTCTCATGTTTCCCATTGCTTGTGCTGTGAGACCTTACTTCTTGCCAAATTTCATGATTCTACTTCTAAAAATCTATACCCCTATATGCACGACCTATAGGTTTTTATGAGTGACTTTGCGAGTGTCAAAATATCGTCGTTGACAGGAAAATTTTTTGTATGCCAAAATATTCAAAATGATTCCGGCAGGGGATGTCAGATTCTAAGTAAGCCAATTACGTGTGCTCAAAACATCTTTAGTCAAAGAGCAGCGCAAAGTTAGCTACACCATATTGCAATGTTGTGTTACTTGTTTGTCAGATTTGTTTGATACATGAAATTGTTAAATTGATCTTCTTGACATGTGTCATATTGACTTTAAAAATTTTATTCATGGTTTTCCAGACACGAAAATGGCATCTTATGTGTAAACACGTGTAAAGAACTTATCGCAGACAAGTAAAACGAAAGAAATAAAAAAAGTATAAAAAATGAGCAGTAAATTGTCACATGTCAAAGGATGTCAAAACAAATGTAGCCAGTTTTTTTAGTGTTAACATATCTCAGGTCATAATATCCTTATTTAAAGGAAGTTATGGGAAAACCATTATTAATATTTTCAACTGTTGGAGCCTGTGTTTCCAATGGGATTTTTTCGGAAGAACGTATGTTCGACAGAGCAGCTATGGGGCCTCGATCTGGCATACATGATCACTGTACTCGCAAGAGTGCAGGTTGTAGACGTCTGGATTTTGTAGCCGAAAGGCTGGTATTTCTGGACGTCTATAAACAAAACGTAAATCAATAAACGATAGTAAAAGAGTGTTGGTAATAGAACAATACGACATAAAGTAAGAAAATAAAGTATGACATAAATCGATTAATCGACACAGAGAAAAACAGTTTTTAGTGTCTCCTGAAAAGTTACCCTTTTTGATATGTAACATATTGAAGTATCAACGACGATGTTTGACATAAATGGCCGTATCTTTTGGTTGCTTTGACTTTACACCTCCGTAGGACCGTAGACCTAGTATTTGGTATTAATTTCAACTCCACACCTCTACCTGTTCCTGAGAAAAAAATGGGTAGTGACAGACGGATATCAAAGTGATGTTATTTTCCGTGTTTTCCTTTTGAGGTACGGAACCCTATAAGTTACTAGTAACTCCACCTGCCTGTGACTGTAGACAGCTGCTAATGAAGGCGAGAAAGCGACGTGTTCCAGACTGAAAATGATGGCAAACACAAACATAAGGTCACTTAGGTTACCACTAAGATGCTAGTAGATGGCGCTGCTATTGACTTTAAATTTTCAGAGGGTACCGGATAAATAAATTCGAAGATTCGTCGCATGTCTAATTAATGAAATTCAGGCCTTGAAATAAAATAATTTTGAAAATTTTGTTTAATGATGCAAAAACCTCGGGTAGAAGCACTAACTTTATTGGACATTCAAATACAGGTTCTACTAATGTGAAATATCGCCTCTAACTTGTGAATAAATATGCTTTCCTAAATGGACGTGCCTTGGGAGAGGCCTATGTCCAGCAGTGGACCGATACAGGCTGATGATGATGATGATGATGATGAAATGGACACCTTTCCTACGATACCTTTCCTGAATAAAATATGTCCCCCAGATACCTTTATTTCGAAGAATATGCGGGTATTTAGTTCCAGCAAGAACATAAACAATTATTACAATTTGAAGCTTAGGCTGAGTAATTATAGAGTTCATCATTAAAGATATTGGGCTATTAAGCATAATATAGTTAATGTTTTTTTTTTATAACAATATTATCAAAGTAAATTTAATCAGAGATTATAATATTTTTAAGCTATTTTATACCTCATTCACAACACACGCTGCGCTATTATATTGTTCGTATTTTATAATTTGTTTTTCGTATTATAATGTGATACAATTTACTTCTTACATATTTCTTTAATTTCACAGAATGATGGATGTTCTGTTACAAATGCTCACAAGTTCGGCATTATGACTTGTATTTTTATTTTTAGGAAATACTATTAAGAAATAAGTTTTTTCAAAACCTATCAGATGTTTCTTGGGAATAAAATATTATCATACTTTCCTATTTGAAGTTGTCTTATGTAATAAAGTGTATAGTCTGAAAATTCTTGTTTTATTTCGGTGTAACAAACTATTTAATTGAGGGCCGATCATAATTTCAAAAGGTCTGTGGATCAGTTCAACCTTAGCACAGCGAAATCGCACATCATAGACCTTGCAGAGTTTCGAATAAAATTATTACATAGAGTTGTATAATGGGTTGGCAATGGAATAGAAATGTTTCACGAAATACGAACTCGATTCTTGATTTGCATGTCGGATGCTTAAGTGGAAATCTCTTCACCGGAAATTGTGCTGAAATAGAACACGGCACTACCGCTCGCCTATCACGTGATTGTGCAGCGGCCGATGGTTACCAATTATTTTTGCTTTTTTGCTTATGTCTTTGGTTTTGAAAACATTTCAACAGCTTGCATATACTTGCTAACTGAAAGAATTCGTTTTCACATCTGTTCGGCTCGTACTTTTGGTAGATGATTTGTTTCATTCATTACATATTTTTTATGGAAACTGACACGGTTAGCTACATCACCTACAACATCCGTGATGTCAGCCCATAACACCGGGTGAACTAGGTGCCATGTCAGTGCTTCCCTTCGATCGTGCCGGCTACACTGAACTGGACGGAAAACACAAGCTATTTACATAGCCGTTTCGACCGACGTTTCATTCAGTGCGGTGGTACCAACCGGGCGGGTTGAACCCTACCACCGAGTAAAGTAGGAAGGGAAGGGATCTGCAGTTTTACGTGGAATCCGAACCACGGTCAGCCTCCAACGATCGAGCGGTCACCCATCCAAGTACTGACCGCGCCCAGCGTTGCTTAACAATCAATAGCAATAGTCGACTGTCTGCACCACTGAGCTATCGAGGCTGACAAACCGCCGTTATCCGGGAGTAGATGTTCCAGTCGACCGGAAAATCCAGACACGATGGGATACTCAATAGAAAATATTTTTGCAAATTTATTGGAAAACAGTCAAAATTCTGAAATTAACCGGGCTCGGATATTGGCAGCGTCACGACAGGAATCGGGGGCGTGACTCAAGGCGTAGCCCTCTCCACATCTTGGCACCTTGTTAGATAAAACAACATTAAGAATTTCTATTGCTCTCAGAATCGTTGCCAAGGTGTGCCAGTCCATTCTTGCGTCTGCGGAGCCAGCGTCGACTGTTTAGGACACCACGGTCTTGCTTGCCAGCGGAGCGCAGGAAGAATAAAAAAAATTCTCTAGCCTCCGCTGGTATGCCCTGGAGCCCCCAGGCATCTCACGCTCGGACGGCAAAAGACCAAACGTATGACGCTGGTTCCGTGGACGAAGGGTAGAGCCCTGGTGTGGGACGCCACGTGCGTCGATACGCTGGCGCCTTGTCATGTCTCCGCTTCCTCGCGTTCAGCCGGGGCGGCCGCAGCACAAGCTGCTCAGAAGAAAAAATACTAATTGTGAGTCCTAAAAACCCTCCTTGAGTTTCTAGGTTTTGCGGTTGAAACCCTTGGTGCGTGTTCACCGGACGCACTGGCTTTTGCCGAAACCATCGGAAATTGCAAGTGGATAAAGTGTCTTGGCATACAAAACAAACAACATTTTTGTTTATATGTGATATATCCAACAATTTACAGTGTGACACTCACACACTATTTTCCTACTTGTAATGGCTCAATTTTTTGTTTCTGATACCTGATATTTACACTCGTACATGCTTTAAATTTTTTTGAATGAGATGCAACATTCACACGTAGTGAATGTGGGCTCTAAATTCTTTTAGATAATAACGTTCACACTCGTAGTCGCTCTAAAAATTTTCAAATGCTATATTTACAATCTTAGTATAAAGATTCATAGAAAAGATTCATCGCGTTCATAGAAAATGTCGTGCCAGTCGACCAACAGGCGGCGCAGAAGAATTTGGCTTTCTCCGTATCACCTTGAATAATATCATAGGCCCATACAGCCAAGGAGGATACAGCTTTGCTTCACCAGGATTTGTAATTATTATTGACTATTATTATTATAAATGTATTATGTATTAATATAAACAATAATTGTTTAATTATTTTAATGTTGTAGGTGATGTAGGCAACCGTGTCAGTTTCCATAAAAAAAAAATATATATTGTGTAGATTTGTCAGGAAAGGGAGCGATGAATCACCAATCGCTCCGGGACACTCTCATGGTGTGAATATTTCCTAGAATTGAAAAGCGGACTAGAGATGACGTTACTGAATAAATCTCTATATTGACCGACCGATCGATGTGCATTTCAAACATCGACTTCAAACCTACGTACATACCTACATAGCAAGGCAATTAAAGAATTTTTTTTTATTGAAATCGCGACTTATGGCGCCGAGCCACCCATAATCTGTCTAACGACGCCCATGGACATTCGGTCGTATGCGGGGGTTGCGAATGCCATGCCGGCCTGACAGGTGCCCATTCACGCCCCTCTTGAAGGACCCGAGACTGTACTTGGGGGGAAATATATGAGCAGGGAGAGCGTTCCAGAGTTTACCGGTTCTGTAGAGGAAAGATCTGCAGAATCGATTAGTACGCATCCGCGGTAAGTCCAGCGTATAGGGATGCAAACCCTGCCCAGTGCGTGTGGTACGGAGGTGGAAAGGGGACGGCGGGATTGTGTTAATAAGCATAATATAATAACCATAAACAACCTATTATTATTAAAAAAACCTATGATTACTAAATTGTGTAAAATTTAAATGTATACAATTTTCATTCGAAAAATGAATTGAAAAAGAAGAATTTTGTGAATGTTTGTACGTAAGTAGGTTATTTTTATTTTGTGGATGGTCACGTGGAACATGCGGCGAGAAATTTCCTGTATCGGAGTTATAATGAAAATAAATGATGACATTTAAGTAGATTGGTTGCCTTTTGCGTAGGCATTGGTCGGGGAACCCATTTAATTCTTCTACGCCAATCCTACGAAGACCCAATATTCGTAGGCTCCCCTCGCTCGTATACGACCTATATTTATATATTATAAAATCATGTAACTACGAGGACGTTATGCATTTACAATTTTTATAAATCGATAGACCATACATATTTAAACCGACACACGTTTAAACTAACCCGTAATTTGGAATCCATTACTCAGGGGTTACCCAAATTATTACCTGTTCTTTTATAAATTTTAATATAGCATATAAAAGGCAGAGTAATCATAATTAAAGGTTTTAATAAGGGTCGAACGAGGAACAAAGAAGCAATACAAAAAACAATAAACGCCACGTGCTATGGGTCGATAAAGAAGCTCAGAACAATAGGCAATGAATTGCCCCGCGATTCTTGTCTTTGGACAAGGGCGGCGCGCGAACGGTGGCGGTGATGTAGGCGGCGGCGCGCAGCGAGCGGTGTAGGCGGCGCGCGAGGGCGACTCGCCCGCCCGCCCGCCCCGGTCCGTGGTCGATACGCAGGCAGTGTAGGTCTGCAGCTCGGGAGCGGAGGGTTGCTCGCTCGCCGCTGCGGCCGACTTCGCACGCGCACTCCGATACAATTTCTAAAAATACCTACATCTTTCACATCGGTCCACGCTTCCACCGCCGCCGCGCTGCGAGCAGCGAGCGCAACGCATACAACCGCTTCCGGTACCGCCGCGCGCTACTTTCCCGCGTTAGGGCTCGCGAGTCGGCATCCCGAGCAGAGCTCGCAGCGTCAACTCGGGACAAGGTCAACGTGAGTACCCTCTCCTATTCTTGTCTCGTGGCTGCAAATCGATGTACCTAAGTCCTTTTTTTTTCAATTCCTCCCGCTCGCGCTTTTGGAGTTTCTGTTAAATATTTTTCAGGTTCGTGAGGCTCTCGCGGCGATCGTTGTTGAATATTTGTGCCCAAAGTCGGCAGCAGATCAATATTGCGACGGTGATATACTTTTATCGTGAGCCGCTTACGCGATTTGTAACTAATATGACTTGATCTAAGAGTGACGTTAACTAGATATAAGTATTTGCTGCGAGCGCCTACCCGCTTAGTATCCTTTCGTTGGCGTAGCACCAATTGATACTAGAAAATGTATGAAAATTGCAAATAATACTTTAGTACTTAAATTTAAAAATAGCTTATTAATAACCCCTTAAAATCTGTATACAATGAAATTATCTTTTATAAACATTTATAAAATATTGAAATATGTATCTATTTTCATTTCAGATTGTAATCATATTTAATAATTATACTAAATTATGTTCAAGAAAAATTGCCCTTTTAGGCTCATCCATCAAACGTAATAAAATATTTTAAATGTGTTACCGAACATCATAATCAAGCAGACATATATTATATGAAAGTAGGTATATTCATAGATGGTGCGTTTACATACATACATACATACATATCACACACGCTGAATCCTGACAATCGGGGTAAGCAGAATAACCGGTGTTGTGCTGCAAGGTCTCTGGTAAATTACAGCACAACACCGACCACCACGTTTCGCAAAGTATTCGTATGGTGCGTTTAGTTCACACAAAATTCGGCGCATTCTCATCTAAACGTCTGCATTCCATTATTTTTATAAACTCAGGCTGAATTCTTTTGCTGGCATTAATGAAGGCTTGCGTCAAATTTCGTTTTCTATTTTACCCTCCTATTGCTATGGGTAGGTATAACACGAACTTACTAAATACTGTCAGTTTTTATATAACACAATGCATAAATACTATCGGCTTCCTATAATCTAATTATCCTTTTAAAAGCCGCCAAGTGCGAGTTGGACTTCGAGCGAGTGAGGATTCCGTACCATCACACAATATATTTGAATTATATAGGTACAAAAATTATTGTGTTTTGGAAAATTACGAAACGCCTAAATAAAAACTACAGCAATGGTTTGACTGTCAGACATTCTTGTAGTTGAAATATAAAAAAAAATATTTTTTATATGACATAACATAAGGCTTTACCTTCTTACCAAATTTCATGATTCTAGTTTAACGGGAAGTACACTATAGGTTTTTATTTGATTTGCCGGTAGCAAAATATGTGACATACATATAAATGGCCGTAACTTGTGATTGCGTTGACTTAGAAGCTTAAATTGTTTACACTTCTAAGGAACCCTAGAGCTTAGTATTTGATATAAATTTCAACTTGATATCGCTACCCGTTCCTGAGAGAAACGGCCTTGACAGGCAGACAGACAGGGTTCCGTTTTTTCCTCTTTTGAGGTACGGAACCCTTAAAAATTTTGGCTTTTAATGCGATTACAAAAAAGGTTTTTCGAACATTAGGAAGAGTTATGCGAATAGAAAATATATTTCTTAAATAAATAATAAACAATTGAATAAATCAATTAATTAAGTACTTCAAAGTATATTTCATTCATTTAAAATGCCTTAAATGGCAAACTTTATATACCTACTTATTGATATTTATGTCTGCATGAATAAATAAACAGATAGGTGTAAGAATCGAATGGTAGAGTGTGAGTCCTTTGTTTGTCGAGGAATGAGTTAGCTATGGTTGAACAAGGTAGGTACCACACCACTCTGTTGTTCCAAATAACCCGTTTGATTTCTGAGTCAATTTTCTTCACTACCCCAACTGGAACTGACCCACAAGATAGTTTTCTTTATCTGTAAGAGTCAACTTACCTACTTATTCTCTCCGTCCGACTTTGTCATTCCAACTTAAATAGTAACCTCAACCATAATTTGATTGCATATATTTCTTCACTATCTAACTAACCTATCCCACTTCTTTGTTTTTTGTTCAACAGTCAGGCAGATAATTAACTCACTATTCCTTCCATCCCACTTCATCGTTCCATATAACCTAATCTAACCCAAGTGGTTATTTGAATCACACAATTAATTATTCGCTATTCTTATAGCGCTTCGCTTCGCTATTATTAGTTAATTACAAAATTAATTGTTCTTTGTTACTAAACATGCTACTGTTCTCTCCATCCCACTCCACCCTTAGCACTAACTGACCCGTTGTTATAGACACCTTTCTTCTCTATTTCATTTACTTTACTGGATTGTTCATTGTAGGTATATCTAAACGCATTACTTACTCGGTTCATTCACCCCACCCTGTCCTTTCAATAACCGAAAATATATTGCATGTTCCTCATATCTTTGTTGTTCTAACTAACTCCAGTGGTTATCTTATCACAGTTCTTCATTATTCTAACTAACCATCGCAATGTCTATACAAACTTTGTTTGTCTATACAAGCTTTTCATTCGATTCCTCCGAACCACTCTATCGTTAGAACTAACTTACTTTCTTTCAACATATTTGAACACTTTCTACACTATCCCGTCTAAATTACTGCATACGTTGCGTGTAATAATTATTGCTTGTGTAAATTAATGCCTTCTTTGTTCATGTAAACTAATTATTCATTCATTCCTTACACCCCACCCAGCCCTTACAAATAAGCTAAGCTATTGTGTGAAACACCGATCTATAGTAAAACAAATTAACCTAATCGATAGAAGAAGAAGTGAATTCCCACTTTGTCGTTCCAAATAACTCAACCATAATATTTCCTCGCTATTCCAAATAACTCATGCGGTTGTTCTTTCTTTTCTAAACAAGTTATTCGCTAGTTTCTTCCACACCACTATGTTTTTCTAACTAGTTCTAGCCTCACTACTTCTGCATCGCAAAATTTGTGTTTAGCAAAGAACAATCATGTAAGTTATTTAATAACTTACATGATTGTTCTTTGCTAAACGAGTTACTCCACATTCGTTCCACTATATCCTATTGTTCCAATTAACCCGTTGTCCCAGCCATCTTTATTCACTATCAAAACTAACTTCCACGATTTCTCTTTATCTTAACGAGTTACTGACTCGTTTCCTCCGCTCAATTAGATATGTCATTCTTACTAACCCTCTCGGTTTTTCTAACATGTATTTCACCATCTTGACCTACTTTATTCTGATTTATTAGCATGCGAGTTCCTATATAAATATCGACTATACTGATCCAATGATCAGTACAGAACTTGAAGGTATAAAACCTTGAACTTCCAACTTCGCAAATCTGTCGTTCGAATTTCCAATAGCTAACCCCGGGTGGGTTAGCTATTGGAAATTCGGTTGTTCCAACATCCTCCATAATCATCTTCTACTTACATAGGTACCCATCTTTCCTGTGTTTATATTTTCCACCCGTTCTTTTCTTTACGTAATCGAGTTACTTCTTACAGCCACATACTAGTTGTTGTAACTAGTTTATACTATTCCACAGAAATTTGATGATCACTATCTCCACTTCCTTAAGTCCCTGTTAATCCGAGCGTCCATGAAGTTTATTTTCCGTAACGTTTTATTAGTGCGGAAAAAATTTCTTGTTGGTAATAATAACGAATTCCAACTATCTCACGGCAGAACTTCACATCAAATCTGACCTGATTTTTCTTTTTACTTCGATCACTTCTGACCCCACTACTTAGTCCCTATTTTGTGATAGCATCCTGTTGAATGTAGGTATTCTGTCTGTAACCATCCGAAAATATTATGTACGAGTGAACCATATGTACGTACGTATATGAATGGAGTCATTTTGGAGTTATGATATAAGGTATAAACGGACAGGCGGCAATTGTCGCATTTTATACTACATATCTACAGGTTCGGACCTCCGCACCCTTATTACGATAATGCAACCGGTCCGCCGAACCGGTCCGTAGCTCCAAATCTGACAGTTCGGCGACTGTTTTATGCGATTTTGGAATGCAACCAGTCCGTGCAACGGGTATTGCGGTATCAGTCCGCAGATGTGTCATACATTTTACGGCATATTG
This sequence comes from Nematopogon swammerdamellus, assembly GCA_946902875.1. Classification (NCBI taxonomy): domain Eukaryota; kingdom Metazoa; phylum Arthropoda; class Insecta; order Lepidoptera; family Adelidae; genus Nematopogon; species Nematopogon swammerdamellus. Next base: position 12,671,428 of record OX336338.1, read on the forward strand.
GTATTACGATCGCATTTGCAGTCGCACAACTGTCAAACTTGCGACCGACCGCAGCCCGCGAGCTGTCATCCGTGATGCTCCTCCTGAGCAGCATCATAGCACCATTCACGGCTAACGAGCGACGATCTTTTCTGTGTTTTTTGTGGTGACATCGTGTAGGTATATTTATAGTGGCTAAAATAAGTAATGTATGTTCATTTATTATGTTTTTTTAGTAAATTTTGTATTTTAATAGTATTTCCTAAATATAATTTTAACTTGGTCTTGAATTTATATCATAATACACATACATACATATACATATCACACACGCTGAATCCCGACAATCTGGGTAAGCAGAGTAGTCGGTGTTGTGCTGCAAGAACTCTGGTAAATTGCAGCACAACACCTACCACCACGTTTCGCAAAGTATTTGAACAAGATTAAATCGATCAAGCAGCAAGTAAGGCACGAAGACCCACCTGTTGCATGACTCGGTGCAAGTACCGTGCCAAGGTGAGAGGTGGCGAGCCTGTCGCCCTTTAGCACGGCATCTTGTCCTTATCCCTTAGTCGCCTTTTACGACATGCACAATATATATTATATATTATAGAATATATAATAGGAATTATAAAGAAAATCTCTCTCTCTCTCTCTCTCTCTCTCTCTCTCTCTCTCTCTCTCTCTCTCTCTCTCTCTCTCTCTCGCTCTCTCTCTCTCTCGCTCTCTCTCGCTCTCTCTCGCTCTCTCTCTCTCTCTCTCGCTCTCTCTCTCTCTCGCTCTCTCTCTCTCTCTCGCTCTCTCTCTCTCGCTCTCTCTCTCTCTCTCTCGCTCTCTCTCTCTCGCTCTCTCTCTCTCTCTCGCTCTCTCTCTCTCGCTCTCTCTCTCTCGCTCTCTCTCTCTCTCTTTAGTTACTTTCTTTGAGAAGGTTTATCGTTTACCTGTACCCAGCTCGGTCTTCGGCCTCGCCCTCAGTTACTTACATTCTTCTTTGAAATACGAATTTCACGCGAGCGAAGCCGCGGGCAACAGCTAGTGTTGAATAAAATTAAAAGAATAAAAGAATAAATCTGAGTATGGAAATGGTGTTTTGTTTTTTCACGAGAGATACAAAATCGCCTGAGTAGAACATCATTGTTAACTGGTGAAGGGGATAGATCTTACCGTTCATCATTCACAATAGTACATAATTGTAGCCAGAACAAATAGTTCGTACAGAACTCTACGAAATGAGACTTAAATATTTATTAGAAGGAGATAAAACTGTTTTGAATAAAATTCATCCTTTTTATTTCGACTGTCGAGAAATGATTTTACTTTTTCCTTACATTTTAATATTTCCCTTTCATTTATTTTCATAACGAATAGACTTAGATTTTGTGATTCTTACCTTTCTATTCACATATTTTGTCTGTCACTTAAGTGAAGAAAAACATAACGAAGAAACCTGTACCTACCAACATCATAATGTCTTATCAAAGACATTAAACCCACCCTGTCTTATGTACAAAGTTGACTGGAAAAATTTGTACTCTACCCGAAGACTCTACCAAATGCGCCTTCAAGTGTAAAAATAAAAATAAATAGAATCGGAAAAACTAATGGGCTTAAGACCGACCTACATAAAAGATTATCCAGTTGGAAACTCACCGACGAATGCATAATTACTAAATTAGAATACAACATGTTAAGCAACGCTGAGCGTGGTCAGTGCTTGGATGGGTGACTGCTCGACCGTTGGAGGCTGAGCGTGGTTCGGATTCCACGTTAAACTGTAGGTCCCTTCCACTGGCGGCTAGTCCTAAAGTGCGCTTGTGCGCCGCACTACCATACCACGAGAAGTCTTCACTTCACTCAAAATAAATAATATCTTACAACATACCTACATTAAAACCATAAAGATCGTACTCAAAATAAATAAATACGAATGTGAATTCGACCTTATTTTATAGATGACAAGACACTTTTTTGCGAGTAAACGCGCGTCCCGTGCGGAATCGGAAAGCGCACGCGGGTCTCCCATACTGAATGTATGGAGATCGGCAAAACACCGCTGGCGCGTGAGACAAAATATACTTCATAGAAACAGTATGGGCCGAAATTGAGTTCTGCGTGCGGCGCACGAGCGTCAAACAAGGACGCTATATCGCGAATAGACGCGCGTGCGACACGTCGCGTCGCGAGCGATTCGTTTGGCACGAGTCCGTCTACCTAGAGTCGGCGCGCTGTCATGAAATGTCACATACCCGTTAGCGCGCGAATATTTAAAATGGGATATGGTTAGGTTTGTGCTTTCTGTGTGATACTATGAATTAAGTGGTGCCGATATTTGCCTAAGCGCTGGTTAAAGGTAAGGCTTTACAATCAGGTGATCCCGGGTTCAATTCCTACTTTTCAAATGCTTTTATTTTTATAGATTTTTTTGAAGTATTTTTGGGACATTACTTCTGTTTTCTTTTTTAAAGCTGCAGTAGTGTTGTGGTCTATGGGTGTCTTCATAAAGGTACTAAAAATTAGTTAAAAAAAACTTGTTTGGATTTATTTTCTTGTTTTTTGCAACTCGTTGAGTGTCTTGAGAATATTCATACTAGGTACGTACATAATAAAACGCAGGCGTTTAAAAAAATCGGAAATCCCGATCTTAAAATAACATGACGGGAATGTATTGGGAAATTTGGTATTTAAGTAGGTAGGTACTTAGCGCACTACCGGTTAATAAACTCACCAGCCGCCACTGGTCCCGTCCCTTCTTACCTTACTAGGTGGTAGGGTTCATCCCGCCCGGCTTGATACCACCGCACTAAATGAAATGTCGGTCGAAACGCTGAATCGGTCGAAAAAAACGCGGTCGAGACAAAATGTAAATAGTTCGTGTTTTCCGTCCAGTTCAGTTCATTCAGTGCGGTGGTACCAAACCGGGCGGGTTGAACCGTACCACCGAGAAAGGTAGGAAGGGAAGGGACCTATAGTTTTACGTGAAATCCGAACCACGGTCAGCCTCCCAACGGTCGAGCGGTCGCCCATCCAAGAACTGACCATAGCAACAGTCGACTGTCTGCACCACTGAGCTATCGAGGCTGACAACAATAAGCCTGTTATACGGACGTACAGAGATAACGAAACTGTTAATAGATATGCTCTAAAATAAATAATATTCATTTGTACACCTGGAAGAAAATCTTCTCACAGGTGTACAAATATGTAATATGTATTTTACCCTAATAGCACAAATGTGTACTTTGTTCCAGGTGTTTAGATGGCGTGCGACAGCAAGTAAAACTGCATACATTTTCGTCCAATTAGCCCAGCGCAAAGGTCACCGCGTCAGGTAAATAAATGTACACACACATGTTATGATTTGTATCCTTCTTACCGGGTTTCTACCGTCAGACTGAATGATAGGTCGGCCGAAGCGGCTATGTAAACATAGTTCGTATTTTCCGTCCTATTCAGTGTAATCGGCATGACGAAAGGCAAACACTGACATGGCACCTAGATCACTAATGTATTATAAGGTATCAAGGTTATTTGTAGGTGGTGTAGTCAACCATGTCGGTATCCATAAAATAAACCTAGAAGAGTGAATACATATTTGAGTGCCTTATGCAATACAGTCAAATTCGTGGAGTAGGTATAGGTACCTATTTCTTTCTATGGCATACCCCTCTACCGAGGTCGGCGATTTTTCACGCCGCCGCGCCGCCGCCGCCGCCGGCCCAACTTCTTACACTCAATAAAGCACAAGTAAGACCGGTGATGGAATATTGCAGTCATCTTTGGGAGGGTTCCCCTGAGTACCTTGTTTCAGCCCTAGATTCTATTCAGCGACGAGCCATTCGCCTCATTGGTGACTCTATTGACCTTCAACCTCTAAAGCACAGTCGTATCGTTGGGTCATTGAGCCTGAGCCTGTTTTATCGGTACTACTATGGCCGCTGCTCTGACGAAATTGCTTCCCTTATCACTCCTCCTCCTGTTCGCCTTCGCCAAACCCGCCATACTCTCGCGGAACCCCCCATTTGTAGTAGACAGAAGAGTTCTTCGAATTGCACGATTCTCTAAATCGTTATTATACCGCACTGTCAAGGTGTGGAATGGGTTTCCGGGGAATATCTTTCCCCACTCCTCCAATCCACGGATCTTCAAATCGCGGGTTAATAGCCTTCCATTAGTCCACCTCCAATCCGGACTGGCGACTCCTCGGGGATGAAATTGGCTGCGCCTGAGGCCTCGACCTCGAGCACAGCCACCTAGTTCAGAAGCAATAAAAAAAAAGCCGCTAATTAAGAATGTTTTAAATTTAATCCCTTTCCACGCGTTCCAGATCTGAATAGACTAGAATGTCTACCTAAAGATCGAATAACATTTTTGACTTTTCGGAATGTTTCTCTACTCACATCGAAATTCCCAACAAGCCCCCCCACCCTCCTTTCATCATACCCCCTAACTACGACACTTGCCGAGATCAATCATGGCAACGAGTGATGCGTGCTAATGTAAAGCTTTATAAATAGAAAAGATATCATTACGGCAGATTAATCTAGCACATTGTGTGTACCAGGATGAACCGCCTTCAGAAGATCGACTGGGGCCGGAAGAAGAAGGATTCCTTCAACCTGTTCACGAAGCTCATCAGGACCAAGGATCCTTCGGCTCACGTCGACGTCCCCAATGCGGTGGGCCAGCGCTCGCGACTTTCGGTCAGTACCTACATATTTATTTCCATGTAGGTGCACAGTGCTATTTGCATCTATTTGCAATGTTTTTGTCTAATGATACATTATCATTGCAATGCCACACTCATATTGTAATGAGTTTCTACAGATGTGAAAAATACCAATGTTTTAACCATCTCGTAGTTACTTGATCAAATCGATTCAAATAAAATAGGTAGGTATTATCTGCTATTTTAGGGTCCCGCACCTCAAAAGAGGAAAAAACGGAACCCTTATAGGATCACTTCGTTGTCCGTCTGTCTGTCTGTCTGTTTGTCAAGACCATTTTTCTCAGGAACGGGTAGAGGTATCACGTTGAAATTAATATCAAATACTAAGGTTGACGTTTCCTCGGAGGTGTAAAAAATTTAGGCTTCTAAGTCAACACAGTCACATGATACGGCCATTTATGTCACATGTTTTGCTACTGGCAAATTAAATCAAAACCTATAGATAGAATGCTTCCTGTTAACCTAGAATTACGAAAGGTTTGTTTGTTTTGTATGTCAAAACCCTTTTTCTCGAGAAGGGATCAAGATATCAAATTAAAATTAATATGAAAACGATCCCTTTGAGGTGTAGAAAATGAAAGCTTCTAAATCAACGCACCCAAAAAAGTACGGCCATTTATGTCAAATGTTGATACTCGCAAACTCACTCAAATCAAATCAAAACCTATAGGGTACTTCCAGTTAACGTAGAGTAATTAAATTTGGCAATAGCAAGGTCTCACAGCAAGTAAAGGAAAACATCCGAAAATTGTAAACTTGTAGTTGTGTCACATAAGCAATATATTTTTTATATTTCAACTAAACGAAAGCCTGACATTCTAACCATTGCTGTAGTTTTTATTTAGGCGTTTCGTGAGTTTCCAAAACAAAATTATTTTTGTACACACATAATACAAATATATTGTGTGATGGTACGGAATCCTCGGTGCGCGAGTCCAACTCGCACTTGGCGGCTATTATGTGTTCTTATTCCCGAAAGCATACCTAAGTCGCTAGCTCATATAGTTAGGTAGTGCGTAATTAGTGAATTACTTTACATGATACCACTGCTCTATAGGGATAGAACAAATTGCAACAAGTTCGAGTGCAGTTTTACTGCCATATGAATGATCAATAAAGAATATTTTTTTCTCTCGAAGATTTTGTCAACAAATATATTATATCGATATATGTACACTATTGATTTAAATTAAAAGATTCCTACTGTTCAACACATCAAGGATCATAAACCATTAATTTTGCACTGGCGTTATATTTACTTAAATTTAGTTTTATTGCCTAAGAGGGTTTTTATGAAATTAGTAGCATTAATTTTGTTTTCTAGGGGGTTACCTTTCAGGGAGTTAATCTGTGTCAAAAACTAAGTGGATTCCAAAAAATTACGGCGGGGAAGTGCGAAAAATAAATTGCGAAAAAAAAAATTATTGATAACGCATGGAGTGGTTAGGCATTTTCGAAGATACCTGAAAAATATTATGAAGTATCTATCTTTAATTTACCTACGCATTTGAAATTATGTCTTTCATATTGGGCATTAACTAAATTGTTCAATCTTTTGTTTTTTTTACATATGTGTTTTGTTTGTTATAAAAACTAAGATAACATTGATCTCACAATAATGTTTTCCTGTCGAACATAAAATCATTGGCTGAAGGAATATCATTTATAATTTAAAGTTTTAAAGCCCTTTCATTTCTACGAAGCACTTCGATATAGAATGCTCCAGGATAGGATAATTAGGTTAAAATAAGGCTTTATTTTGTGAAATTGTCGTATATTTCCGAGAAATATGAAGTCAGCGGCGGCTCTGTCCTCGGACGCGATCAACGTTCAATATTGTCTGTGTTCCGAAGCGAACAGAAGGAGAGCGGAGACTGGTGGACGAAGTTACTTCAGAACATTAGAGGTAGCAGCTCAATGATTCCGATTCAGGTGATTCAGATATTTATTTTGCTATAATATTTCATTGCCACATAATAAAAAAAATATTCAGTATGGTTCGTCATCGTTTTAGTTATGTCCCGTTCAGCAATGCGATCTAATGATCTTTTTTTAAATATAACTTACATGCTAAACTAACTTAACTTAACGTAAAATACTACATCTAAGCAAAATATAAATATTATCAGTAAAAAAATAAGACAATAAAATACAAAGAATGTAGAGTTCAGTCAAGTCAATCATAAAAGTTAAAATACTCGTACATATTATAAATGATTCATTTGAAGGACCTGTATAGTCAGCAATCATTTTACGTACATATTTAGAATAGGAAATAATTATTAAACTTTTTATAAACTCACAAAAAATGGTACCTACATGTTTCATTGTATAAAAAGTTATTAATATTCGATCTCATGGATATTATAACATTGCGCAAACGAAAAGCATATTCAACACAGAGGTGAATTTTCAACTAAATCTTAATTGTTAGAGCGAAGTGAATAAAAAATCGGGAAATCGGAACATTGTAATTACAATATTTCAGTAATACGTTTTTGGTTTTTAAAGCGAAGCTTTTTACCACACGTTTGGGATGGGGAACTAATTCAGAAAAATTGAAACGTTTCGAAAGTAGGTACGAACGGAAGTTTCAACACTCCTCATTATATTATATTATATTAGCTGGTAGCTGGGCAGCGTATAGCGAGTCTTTTGAAGTCGAATCATTGTATAAGTTGAAATGAATATCGCATAGATAACGCTATTCTACTGCGCGACTATTATACAGCCATAGGCATTAAGTACTACCTTCTGTACGATTTTATGTGCAATAAACGTTTTTTGATTTGATTTTCCGTTCAACATTAAATTAATAAGTACATAACGTAGAAAGCTTTGCTTCTGTCGGGTGTCTCACGACACATCAACTTTTTTTATAGACAGTCGGCACGGGTGGCTTTGCCCAAACCTTAGCTAGCTAACAACGCCGCTCCTCGCGAAACCACGCTCAGAGAGGTGTCATGCCATTTTCGCCAGGACACAGGAACGATTTCGAAAAGCGATGCGCCATAAGAAGTTGGGTATCAACAACATATGGATGTTCCGAGCGACTCCGACGGGTGTGGCGGATACAGATCGGGGCAGTATGGATTAGGGAAGCCAATTCATCGGAGCAACGGCCACCTGTAAAACATAACTAACCAAAATCCTACCTATAAAACAGACTAAGGTACACCTAGAGAGGATATTAAACGAAACTTCTGGGAAAAATAATCACAAGTTCGTCATGATCGCCTCGGCTCGGTGTTGCTATACTCGACGGACGTATTAGGATCGGTTCCCGTAAGCTCCCTATAGGCATCTCGAGTCGGCAGGAACTTTAATACCGATAGACCTATTTTCTGCCACTCAGCTGTAAATAAAAGTAGATAAATAGCAGTAAATAAATAAATGTCGACGTAACGAGCGAGGGGTAATAATATTACCAGTACTTACTACTGACATGGCTACTAGTTCACCCGGTGTTATGGGCTGACATCACAGATGTTGTAGGTGATGTAGCCACTAGCCAACCATTTCAGGTTTCATAAAAAAAAAATCTTAGGTAAGTACCGTAACGCAGAAGAAATCCCTTCCGTTTCATATAGGTAACTACATATACATATTTTTCGACTTCTTCTATTAATCATTTTGCCTTATGTAAGTTAAATAGAAATCTAAATATAATATTATGAAACCTTTGAATGCCTTCCGGCCGCGTACGTAACTGAGTTTCGTAACTGGTTGCGGTAGAAGAATGTTTATTCTTTTTTCGAAACTGGTTACAAAGCGAGAATTTAATAATTGCTTCGTAACTGACTTCAATAAGTGAATATTTTTATTATTTTTTGGAAAACAAATACAGAGTGAGAATCTGTTTTATTCAAATAAAATAAAATGTTTAGATTTCAAATTAAGTACACTTAATTTCCGTACGTATTTTTTATTAGGGTTTAAAATAACTGCTTATTTTTCTACTAAACAACATTAAAATTTTATGATATATTTTTAACCAATCCTAAAAACACAACCTACACTAAAATTAAAAATAAAATGGTGAAATAATTTTCAGGCAATACCCAACCGAAATTTCATTTTTGTTTAATTCTTGTATCGTAAATCTAATTTCATCATCGATCTCAATATAATTTTTGCTCTTTTTTTTAAAATAAGTCGTCTACTATAATCTCTTTTTTTACTATGTCGAGGACATGAGCAAGAGTTGGCTTTCTACGTCCTATATACCTGTTTATTTTCGCGTGCCAGCCCTCAAAATTATTAGTCGTTCGAATCATTTCTCTTTCGCAGCAGCATGTTTTTATAAATTCATCTCTCCTGAACCACTGTTTTTTTTAAATATTGATTAAATTTTTCTACGTCATCACCTTTCAGACTTTTACGTATAAAATTCCTCAACCGAAATCAGTTACCAACGAAGAATAAATATTATTCTACCGAAACCAGTTACCAACGAAGAATAAATATTCCTCTACCGCAACCAGTTACGAAACTCAGTTACGTACGCGGCCGGAAGGTTTGAATGTTTTACAGAACTCAATCCCAAATGTTCTTGATAGGTCATAGGTACATATTTTTCTTTTATCTATGAATTACAAAATTTATTTTCGTAAAGTTTCACTTGATTTATAAATCTTGATATAGATAATACATTAAACTTGGACAAGTCCGATATAATTAAATTCATAAGGAGCTCCAGTTTATCGGTATGATGAAAGTTGATTTTCTATCTTATAGCAATTATGAGCCGTGGTCTTAAATGTAAAAATGTCAGCAATGATTAATTGTTAGTCCACAGGCTCGCGGGTCTGAAAATGCGAACTATCGACAGGGCCGTTTCGATTCGACCATCACTCAGTCTGTGAGGCCGACTCCCTTGTTTGATGGATGAGTAAACACTGAAATTGAGGGCAGGATCAACGCGGGACCGATTTCCTAAAATACTGTAAGGTCTGCTAGAGTGGAAAGGCGAATTGATCCCAACCACAAACACTTAGAAATAAAATATTGTCGTCGGAAAGGACTTTACGAGTTCAAATTAAATTGTTTTTATCTGAACAACGGCTTTAGGTTTATGGAGCCGCGGTCAATATACCTAACTGGAATGGGCCGATATCTCGGCTAGCCCCCCGAGTAGGGATATATCCAGAAAAATCACAAATTTGAAGATCGACCATCGAAGTTCTTCTGCGGGGACAGAGCACATGATTCGACCAGGCAATATCACCTCCAAAAAGGTAGTTGCCATACCGGAGACTTCCCTTAGGACTGCTGGCTATACGCAACAGCCGAGGTTGCTGTGCGGCCAAGTACGGTTGCATCCAGTACCTACGGTTGTACCAAAGAGTTTGTATTACGTCGCTGCGCGACGTAATACAAACTCTTTGGGTTGTACTTACTCAGTCATCAGAAGGGACGCCCAGATCGCTCGGCCACCCGCCGCTTTTTAACCCCCGATACAGAAGGTGTGTTATACATAAGTTTGATTAAAGTAAAAAGTAAAGTTTGTTAAAAAAAACTAAAATTTTAGTTAACTTTTACTTAATTAAATATCTGACACCCTGCGCCATAATCAAATATAAAAAAATGTGTAATTGCGGTTCATGAGTCTTCATCTAAAATAAAAAGAATGGTGAAGGACGAGTCGCGCCGCACACAAGAGATTTCCCTACCATAACAGTTAATCTGTAACTTCTTTTTTTTTTAATCAACACTAGCTAAATTTATTTTTGATTAACACTTAATTAACTACGTGAGACGAGCTATTTGTTTTGTGTGTTTATTTTTAATTTACTTCAATTTCATTTCTCTTCTTCACACTTAATTTTACTTAGGTAGGATTTTCAATTCCGAAAAAATAATTATGCACACCTGAGTTTCAAACTTACGACCATTCGCATAAGGGGCCGGTGCCACTAGGTTATCCAATATTACATTCTAGCGTACCTACTGCGCTAACCGCCATCAGTCACCAAGATCGCGCTGCTTGGTCAGCTGAGTAATGTTTCTTACAATACCTTCATTCTCATTTACGAGTACCAATTCATAAAACTTAAAACCGCTGTCAACTCATCCAGAAAATGAATATATTATCATAAAATATTTGTGTACAAAAATTCATTACAGAGATATATTTATCAACATGCGTGCAATTATATGTAGCCAAAATAAATTTTATGACAACGCAGACCTATTCTTTTGACTATCTAACGTAGAACTAGTTCATTACTAAGGCAATCTCGCAAAGTGGCGAGCCTACACTCTGCCTTTACCTTTCCTCGATCGCGAGTCGCGACCCCGCGGACCCCCCCCCCCCCCCCCCCCCCCCCTAGCTAAGTAAAGCAAATTTATCTCCACTGAAACAGGAATATCGTTTTTAAGACTGACATCGTGCACGACTGCCTCAGTAAAATCGTAACCAAAATAGCATTTAACTTCATTGAACTAAGCAATTATAGGAAATGTCTTTATTAAAACATAATTACCGCCTCTATAAGCAGTTTGCCCAACTGCTTCACCAGCTCTTTGGCGTCACCAATTATTATACGTCCGTGTCTATATGCCTCTGCTTTAATCAGGGATGTTTTGAGAGACTCCAAACTTTGCTGAGGTTTAGCGCAGCGGACTTTCTCCTCCAAATGTTGCCATTTTTGTAATCCAACGAATTCAAGTCTGGGCTGGATGAGGGCCATTCTTCGTGTCTGATCAAGTCGATTCCATGGGCGGTCAGCGAATATTGCGTGCTTGCGGCCCTATGAGCTGGCGCAGAATCTTATTTGTGTACCCAGTGTATGTTTTCTCTCGTAGTCCCAGGTATTCATTTAATACTCTTTTAACGGTAACCGTATCTCTAGAGCTAACAATTTTTGCTTGCGCACGGGATTTCGTTGGATTCGGGCCCTCTCTGCCTTGATGACCGCCGTTGTCCTAACTGTACGAGGCCGGCCGCTCCTCTTGCGATTATCGAAGTTCGAATCTTCACTGAATCGTTTGATTGTAAGTACGAAAAATCTGTTTAAAAAAACATTTAACCGACTTCTAAAACAACTACTGAGAACTAAAATAAAAATTATTAAATAGGTAATTGAGTTGAGGGCGGTACAAAAGCACACCAGAAAATTGGTAAATGAAGCCCTTTTGTGCTTTTGTACCGGCTTCAACTCAACTATTTAATAATTTTTAGTTCTAATAGTTGTTTTTTTCAAGTCGGTTCAATGTTTTTTAAAACATATTTTTCGTTTTAGTAATATCACATAACATTATAAAAAGAATCACAGAAATCGGTTGTCGTTGATGTTGATGAAACTTGTAGGTACTTTTCCCTAAGTTGAAGTAAATATAAGCAAATAAAAAAGAATGGTCATAATCCAATTAATAGTTTCAGAGAAATAAGTGGACAAATTTACATACATACATACATACATACATACAAACATACATACAAGCATACACACATACACCTTTAAAATTTTGTATATTTGTTTGGAAGCCCTAATAGATTATCATACCTATGTGAATATATTGCAGTTCCATTAATATTACATACATACACACATACGTGTTAAATTGATAAACTCCTTTTTAATATTTTTTTTTATGATTGAAATCGGTTAAAAAGCAAACCTCAGTGTTATTTTAAAATTTTTGAGAAGTATGAAAATCTCAGTTGGCGGCTGGCGCGTAACCGCAGCGGTTCAACGCAATACCGCGATTCCGTCTTTCAGCGTACCGCGATTCCGTCTTAGAGCGTACGACCGAATGTCCATGGGCGTCGTTAGATACCTTATGGGTGGCTCGTCGCCACATGTCGAGCTTTCTATATCAGAAAAAGCTAAACCACAATCATAACGTCACACCAATCGATACAGGAATACAATGCCCCAGACTATACCACATTACATAGCAACATCCCAATCATACACTTTACTTATATCGAACATGAAATGAAATGAAGTGAAATGTTTATTTATTTTTCATAAATAGGTAGCTTGTAACATATACAACAGTTGTAACTAATAAATATAGCCGAGACGACCCAGCATCGCTGATTTTAAGCCCAGCCTCCAGAATATCCTATTTGACAGATGTTTAAAATCTATTTACATTAATAAATATACAGAATTTAATTATAAAATGAATAATGAAAAAGGCAAAATAAACAAAATATAAATATGCTTCGTACTGCTATATATAACAAAGTGAAAATGACAAATTAACTATTACTAACGATATTATTAAATTAACAAATTAACACACATAGCAATTAGAATACATTTAGAATAAAACGAGACAAATATATATTACAAGATAAACATGAAAATTAAAAAGAAAAGATGAATGAAAAATGAATGAATGTGACACAACATAACCTAACCTACACCACAACAAGACCTAAAATTAAAATTAAACACCACAGTAATACCAGCAAGTAAATAACCAGGAGACAAGAAGATCGCGTAGGTATTTAGAGCTGCTTCTGCAGCTTCAGCAGGTGAGCAAGGTGCCTTTTAAAGGCAATCAAATTATTTCATCACCATAACACACCACATTAAGTACACCAAAATTCTTTACATCAAGCTTCACCCTAATACACTATTTACTTTGACGCCTACATCTCAAAATTGCCTTACAAGTAGCTTCTTCCAGAAAGGACATCGTCTGACCTCATAATATAGTCAGAATTTGATCCCTATAGCTCCAATCTCGTGGCTTGTAACTGAGAAAATATTTACTTTGGTTGGGCTGAAGTTGAAGCCACTTGAAGCTCGTCGATTAATTCGTCGGCTGTCCTGTCAGTATGTAAAATTCTAGCGCTACAGAAAACCCTTAGATAGGTTTCTGTGAAACTCAATTCGAAACTATTGTTTTGTAGTTGAAAGTTGGTTGGAAGAAACTTCTTTCCATCTTTCCAACTTTCCATCTTTAAAGTAAAATTAATTACACTCTTTTTTTTTGAGTTTAATATATTTCAGGCTTTAACCCGACTGCGCAAAGCAAAAAGAAGAGTAATTTTTTCGAGTGTATGTATGTATGTCTATTTCTATGGCACTCGCTGTAACCTAAACTAATTGATGGTTTTTATATGTTAAAATTAAAATGAGATCTTGTTGGATTCGCTTTAATTGTCGAAGTGCTATAGGCTAAAAAAAGTCGGCAAGTGCGAGTTGGACTCGCGCACCGAGGGTTCCGTATCATCAGCATCACTCAATATATTTGTAGGTATTATGTATGTAAAAAACAATTGTTTTGGAAAAACACGAACCGCCTAAATAAACACTACAGCAATGGTTTGACTGTGCGGCATTTGTGAAGTTGAAATATACAAAAATATATTTCTTATATTATGTATGACATAACGACATATCTACAATTTTCGAATTTTTTCTTTACTTGTGATGTGAGAGCTTGCTTCTTGCCAAATTTCATTACTTTAGGTCAACGGTAAGTACCCTATAGGCTTTGATTTTATTTGAGTGAGTTTGCAAGTATTAAAATTTGTCATAAATAGCCGTATCTTTTGATTATATTGATTTAGAAGCTTTCATTTTCTATAACTCGAAGGGAGCGCAGACCTTAGTATTTCATATTAATTTAAATTTGATATCTTGACCTGTTCCTGAAAAAAGAGTCTTGACATACAAAAGAAGCAATATTTTTTAAACGGTTTTATTTAGCTTGACTTCGTATATTTGTTTCTATCTTTGTTTCAAATCTTGCGACAACTTTTTCAACTACTTCTACTGAACCGATTTTTATGAAACTTTGCACACACATTGAGTTCTCGTGACAATACAATATTATGATAATTTCAACTTGGTAACGAGGGTCTGATGATGGAGTCAGGAGGTGGACAGTGGAACTCTTCAGCCGATACTAGTAACCCCCTCGAGTTTGGGCTCATATGGTTGGTTTGGACGAGTGTTCAATACTCCTACCAATACACTTGGTGACGAGGGTCTGATGATGGAGTCAGGAGGTGTACAGTGGAACTCTTCAACCGTTACTAGTAACCCCCTCGAGTTTGGGCTCATTTGGTTTGTTTGCACGAGTGTCCCATACTTCTACCAATACACTTGGTGACGAGGGTCTGATGATGGAGTCAGGAGGTGAACAGTGGAACTCTTCAACCGTTACTAGTAACCCTTTCGAGTTTGGGCTCATTTGGTTGGTTTGGACGAGTGTCCCATACTTCTACCAATACACTTGGTGACGAGGGTCTGATGATGGAGTCAGGAGGTGGACAGTGGAACTCTTCAACCGTTACTAGTAACCCCCTCAAGTTTGGGCTCATTTGGTTGGTTTGGACGAGTGTCCCATACTTCTACCAATACACTTGGTGACGAGGGTCTAATGATGGAGTCAGGAGGTGGACAGTGGAACTCTTCAACCGTTACTAGTAACCCCCTCGAGTTTGGGCTCAGATGGTTGGTTTGGACGAGTGTCCCATACTTCTATCAATACACTTGGTGACGAGGGTCTGATGATGGAGTCAGGAGGTGTACAGTGGAACTCTTCAACCGTTACTAGTAACCCCCTCGAGTTTGGGCTCATATGGTTGGTTTGGACGAGTGTCCCATACTTCTACCAATACAATTGGTGACGAGGGTCTTATGATGAAGTCAGGAGGTGTATAGTGGAACTCTTCAACCGTTACTAGTAACCCCCTCGAGTTTGGGCTCATTTGGTTGGTTTGGACGAGTGCCCCATACTTCTACCAATACACTTGGTGACGAGGGTCTGATGATGCAGTCAGGAGGTGTACAGTGGAACTCTTCAACCGTTACTAGTAACCCCCTCGAGTTTGGGTTCATTTGGTAGGTTTGGACGAGTGTCCTATACTTCTACCAATACACTTGGTGATGAGGGTCTGATAATGGAGTCAGGAGGTGTACAGTGGAACTCTTCAACTGTTACTAGTAACCCCCTCGAATTTGGGCTCATTTGGTTTGTTTTGACGAGTGTCCTATACTTCTACCAATACATTGGTGACGAGGGTCTAATGATGGAGTCAGGAGGTGGACAGTGGAACTCTTCAACCGTTACTAGTAACCCCCTCGAGTTTGGGCTCATTTGGTTGGTTTGGACGAGTGTCCCATACTTCTACCAATACACTTGGTGACGAGGGTCTGATGATGGAGTCAGGAGGTGTACAGTGGAACTCTTCAACCGTTACTAGTAACCCCCTCGAGTTTGGGCTCATATGGTTGGTTTGGACGAGTGTCCCATACTTCTACCAATACAATTGGTGACGAGGGTCTTATGATGAAGTCAGGAGGTGTATAGTGGAACTCTTCAACCGTTACTAGTAACCCCCTCGAGTTTGGGCTCATTTGGTTGGTTTGGACGAGTGCCCCATACTTCTACCAATACACTTGGTGACGAGGGTCTGATGATGCAGTCAGGAGGTGTACCGTGGAACTCTTCAACCGTTACTAGTAACCCCCTCGAGTTTGGGTTCATTTGGTTTGTTTGGACGAGTGTCCCATAGTTGTCGAACGCAAATGTACCTATGAAACAGACATACCATCTGTTCAAATTGATTTTGAAAGGAACGGCGGACACCTTATCCATCCTAAAGCCATACAGTTTCCAGCAAAGTTTAATTATGGAACAGCTGAGAGACGGATATTACCGATAATTTTATCATGGGCCTCCACTGTCCATAAAATGCAGGGCAGTACTGTTGACCATGCTGTCGTGTATTTGGGCTCCAGACTATTTGAGGAGGGTCAAGGGTATGTTGCATTGAGTCGCGTAAAGTCTTTAGAAGGGCTTTAAAAACGTGGGGCGCATGTTATTACGCATATTATACGCCCCGCGTTTTTATATTAGTCTGTTAAAAGTCTCAATTTATTACTTATTCCGCTGACGCAGCGACACAAATTGCCCTTTGGCATCCGACATGAGAAGACAGCACGCTAGTACTGCACGATTTTTTACCCAGACGTAAAATCTTAAGAAGGCCCAGGTTTGTGTCCTTATTATTTTTTAGTTTTTTGTACACCTGATGTTTTTTTCTAGTTTTTTTTTTAAATATCACATAACTACAAGTTTAAAATTTTAGGATTTTTCCCTTTACGTGTGCTATGAGACCTTGCTTCTTACCAAATTTTATGATTCTAGGTTAACGGGAAATACCCTATAGGTTTTGATTTCATTGGAGTGAGTTTGCGAGTATGAAATCTGACATAGATGGCCGTATCTTTTGGTTGCGTTGATTTAGAAGCTTGCATTTTCTACACCTTAAAGAGATCGTAGATTTTTAAAGTCCTCCTAATATGTTGAAACAGATTCATATTATTTTCTATTTTCCTTGAAATGGTGAGAAAATACTTTCACAAACCGCATCCACAAATAACAGCTGATTTTGACGCAAGTGACAGTACGAAATTACAATTCATTATTTAGTTGCCAGTGTTAAAAATAAAATTATTTTGCCATTCGAGCTTTATAAATTGTGGACAAAGCTCCTTATTCCCCTGTATAGGGTTTTTTCCCACGCCGATTGTGGCGGACTGGGCCACTTTATCGCCAGTTGCGCTCGACCAAAGGATAGTACCCGAAATTGTCTACAAAACTGCATCAATAATTCGTTTTCGCAAAAAATGGACTGAGCTCGTTCTTCCCCTGTGCCCTTCAGATATAACAACAAATAATAAAAAATCGAAAAAGTAAAAAATTAATTTTTTTTGTGGATCGGAAACCTCGGTGCGCCATTCCGACTCGCACTTGGTTCGTTTTTTTCCTACTTTCAGGTACGGAACAGTTATTATGTACCTTTATTGGATCGCTCTGCTTTCTGTCTGTCTGTCTGTCTGTCGGTCACACGTATTTTTCCATAAGAAAAACATATATGGATATAAAGGATATAAAGAAAAACATATATGGATATAAATATAATTGATTAATACACTAGCCCAAATTCTGGTTTGTCACTACCACTTCTATGCTGACGATTTGCAGCTTTACCGCCAGTCTTCCGTATCCGAGCTTTTGCCCACTATCAACCTTGTCAATTCAGATTTATCTGGAGTGCGTCATTGGACAGATCGTTTTGGCCTTCAAGTCAATCCATCTAAATCTCAAATCATGATAGTGGGCAGTAGCAAATTCTTGAGTAGAATAGATAGGGACAATTTGCCGCCAGTGTCATATAACGGTGTCACTATTACATACAGCAGAGTAGTCAAGAACCTCGGCATTGTCATGGACGACTCTCTTTCTTGGGTCCAGCATGTCAGTGGGGTATGCAAGAAGGTTTACGGTGCTATGCATTCTCTAAAGCGACTCAATCGATTCGAAACCAAGACTATGCTAGTACAATCCCTTATTCACCCAATTCTGGATTATGGCGATATCTGCAATCTCGATTTAAATGAAGAGCTACTCAATAAGTTAGATCGTTTACTCAATTTCGGCATCCGATTTATTTTCGGATTGCGTAAATATGATCATGTTTCTGCTTACCGTGATCAACTTGAGTGGCTCACTATTCGTCAACGTCGGAACATGCATGTTCTTTCCCTTCTCTTTACAATTCTTAACGACCCCAATTCCCCCATCTACCTCAGAGAGAGGTTTGCCTATCTCTCCTCGCATGGCGTACCGCTAAGGTCAGCTGACAGCCTCCTTCTTCTCATCCCCTCTCACAGCTCCTCTAGCTATTCCGAATCGTTCTCTGTAATGTCAGCGCGCCTGTGGAATAATCTCCCACCAGCCATCAGAACATCTCCAACTCTTGCCACTTTCAAAAAGCGTCTGAAAGAAATGTATCTCTCCAAAGAATAGAGGTGGTTTACTTTATTATTTACAGATATGAAGTAGTTTATGTAATGTGTGTATCAAGTATCTATTATTAGTATATAGTAGATGTATAAGTATCCTTCTATGTATTCTTATTTAGTATGAAAAATATATCCTATGTTTAAGTAATATATTCTAGTATTTTACCTACATATGTATAGGTATTATATGCCCGGCGTCTTGTTCACTTAATTTTATTGTTTTGTTAGTATTAAGTTTGTGTCATTCTTCTTCTGTTTTGCTACCCTTATAATAAGTTTTCATAAAAGTCAGGTTGACTGGGAGAGATTGCCTTAGGTAATACGTCCGCCTTTTGTAAAATCGTTGTATTGGAAAGCAATAAAGCATATTCTATTCTATTCTATTCTATTCTATTCTATAAAGTGAATCAACATTTTATGTACAATGTGGCTTAACATAATATAACTTTTCAGAATAAATTGTGTCGCAAGTATGCATTTTAATATACCAGTGGATTTTTTTTTATTATTACTTAGGAGTCTCTAATTTATACCACTGGTATACCTAATACACGTCTTTCAAGCAGAACTACGTACACGGTAAGTATGTCAGTTTATCGATACGAAAATCGTAATCACACATGTAACATATCGAGAGATCGTCCATCAAAATGTGTTTGTAAATAATTATAATCCTGCAAAGGTATTCAGGGGTGCTATTTTTTGCAATAGCGACCTACCTTTTTAGATCCCATATTTTTACTTCGCCTCAGTGGTTCAAGGGCGAAAACTTTATTAAGCGACGTTTCAGATTCTATCAGCGGGTTGGAAAACTCTTTTTAACTTCTTTCCCGGGGTAGGTATAGCCAACTACAATTTACGATTACCTTAAATTGAGTTTGTGTTCAAAATATCTTGTATATTAGGTATGTTTTTTTATTGAAGGCGCGACTTGTAGCGCCAAGCCACCCATAAGGTGTCTAACGACGCCCATGGACATTCGATCGTTCGCGGAGGTTGCGAATGCCATGCCAGCCTGACAGGTGCCTATTCACTCCTATCTTGAAGGATCCGAGGCTATATTTGGGGGGAAATATTTGGGCGGGGAGAGCTCTAATATTCTTCACCTGAGAAGGAGTAATTAAAAAAAAACACTGAAAACTGTAAGATAAACACTAGCGAACGAGAAACAAAACTTTATTATTAATTAATGCAAGCTTGATCCCATTTAAAGCGTTGGGTTAATTACATAAGTACCTACTCGTAGATCCATAGCTAAACTAAATCGTATGCAACAGAAATGCCTGTCCACCATGGATCTCATGTCGCTGGGAGTGGGCTCGTGTGTGGGCACGGGCATGTACCTGGTGACGGGTATGGTGGCTCGCAAGATCGCGGGGCCGGGGGTTATCATAAGCTTCATCATCGCTGCTGCCGCTAGTATATTCTCAGGTGAGTGGTCATTTTCGTTTATTAGGGTCTCGTCACATCCCTTATTGGATCGCTCTGTTGTCTGTCTGTATGTCGGTCACACGCAGATATCTCCGGACCTACTGATCCGATTTCGATGAAACTGACGCCAAATTACGTATAATTTTTGCGGCTAGATAGATTATAGATAAGTTTGTCTAATAGTAGGAAGTCGTCTAAGTATAGGAAAGTACAGAGTACACCAAAATGTGAATCGAAAATAATATTTGTTTTTTCTGTTAACCAAGTGTCTTGTAATTCTATAGGTAGTATTAAGGCAATTTAAAAAATATATAACTTTGCTCTAATCAATAAGTTTGCTTCGAGGTTTGCTTTAATAAATATTTCGTTTAAAGCTGTAAGCTGTAATATTTCGCTAAAAGTTTTAGCTTAGAACCATCCTGAAAACCGTATGTAAATCGATAAAGTGGTTCTCGAGTTATAAGAATATTCATATAATGACGTGGTGTCGTTAGACACCTTATGAGTAGCACGGCGCCATATGTCGCGTTCTCAATAAAAATACGTGCGTAAAATTACGTACGTTAAAAATGCGTACGTAAAATTACGTACGTTAAAAATAGGTACGTAAAATTACGTAAATTAATAAAACAATTTACGTACGTTACACGGGTTTAGGCGACAAAAGACGACTCGAAAAAATGACAAAGTATAAAAATGACAACTTCTACAATAGTAAACTTTTAAACTGACGGCACAAAATAATATTTACTAGGAAATTATCTACCAAACGAAGTCACTTACTGGCACCTGGGTACGACAGAAAAAATATGCTTTGGTCGTGCCGGCTACACTGAACTGGACTGGACGGAAACAAGAACGATTTACATACCAGAATGTAACAGTAAAAACGATAAGTCGTAGGTATGAAAATTTCATAATCGCGGCTTTCTCTACGGTCACTTAGAGAATCGGTGATCAAGAATTGCGCCTGAGAAGTAGCGCCCTCTGGCGGCCGTGGAGGGAGTCGCCTTAGTTATAGAAACGAGGCCAGATGGTTCGTAATTGGTCGAGCTGGTGACCCGATGCATGCGTCAAACAGCTAGTGCGCGGGTCGCCAGACAACTATCTTTGTGTTTTAGACAAAGTTTTAGTAATTTCTTGTGGTTTATGCCATGTATCGCTTATGTGCTGTAGTAACTATACCTGTTTTGCGTCCGTTTTTTCGGTCCTATCCCAGCAGACGTCTTATTCTTTTACCATTGATGGACTCTATAAATAGCTTGGATTGTCTGCAACCCTCTCGAGATTTCCTTTTCATTTTACTTTTTTCCTTCGCCCAGTTGTTATTTCCTATGTCTTTTCGAGATAGGAATTGCCGGTTCAGGGCCGATGAAGGTCGTGTCTGACCCTTTCCTGGAGAGTTCATCTGTCAGCTCATTGCCACTGATGTTACTGTGCCCAGGAACCCAACCTATGGTTACTTCTCTGCCAGTAGCTAATTCGTTAAGTTTTTCCTTGCACTCTAGAACAAGTGCAGACTTGGTTTCCACTCTATTCAGAGCCAGTAGTGCCGCTTGGAGTTTACCAATCACCGACCATGATATTCTCTTTTGTTAATGTTTCTCGGCATTTAGAAATAGCCTATTGGATATCTACCACACTATTACTTCTATTCAGATTGCTTAGGTCCGCAGAAAACAGGTCCCTGCTCCCATTCAAACGACGACGACGTATGTTGGCGTGCGCAGGTGCATCGTATGCAGAGTTCGGTGTGCGCGTGCCGCACACGAGTGGCTCGGCGTACATGTACTCGTACGTAACCGTGGGTGAGTTCGTCGCCTTCGTCATCGGCTGGAACATGCAGCTCGAGTACCTGGTCAGTATAGTAACAATACATTTTTTTTTCTTTTGCGTATGTCTATCGACGGAAACAGCTATGATAAATATATGCACGAACATAAGAGAAGTACTTACATAGCACCTACTTCAGGAATTCCTACGTATGTTATGTTTACTTAAAAGTCTACATGACGTTAGATAAAGGGCGGCATAGGGCAATAGAGAATCGGTGAGAGAACGAACCTCTCTCACTCCCTCTCTCCCAACATACCTACAAATAATGCACGTTTTATGGGGTGACTCCACTGGAACGCTCGGATGGCTCGCTCGCTATATAACATGACATAAAGAAAAGGCGAATATCTTTGCTCGTATGTTCGCATCCCACTCACCGTGAAGTGCCGCACAACACTGGTCAGTGTTGGGCGGTCAGCAAAGTAGGTACATACATACCTACATAATACTAGAACAGTATGAGGGTATTTACGGTAGTGAACGTGACAGAGTTAATTGACTCAGCTAATTGAACGCTTGAGTCTGCGATCTTACTATTACTGAGGCTTTCATAATGAAATATTTTTTTAGGTTTCCTACATATTATTATAATATTCGTAGGTCGCTCTGGAGCTGGTAAGAACGCCCACTGCTCCACAAACAGACGTTTTTACCAAACCGGCAGTTATTTACAAGGAATACATAGAAGCGCGCTGTTTTTTTTTTAGAGTAAAAAAATATCGGTAGGTATAAATTATGTGTATAAAAAAATTGTTGCACATAATATGTGCACAGAGCTGGAAATGGGCAAGATAACTCGCAACTAATACCTGAATTCATAAAAGTGTGCATTTTCCATATTTTAATACAATGTTTCCGTTCAATTCGTGTCCTTCATGGAAAGGGGGTCAAAAATCGAATTTGAGCAACTTCTCACTAACAATCTAGGTAGAGACCCCGTTTGTCAGATCTTCTCCCTTCAAAAAAGTCCTTGACGCTTTCATTCAAGAGCCAGCAGCAGTTCATTCAATGTTCGCATCCCACTCACCGTAATCCTTATACTTATAGTATACACATTGTTTTACAGTAGGTGGAAGCGTACATACATAAACAAGCGTAAGGTTACATAAACAATTATTTTCTTAAATTAATTTAATATATTTCTAACATACACTTGTCTAAGTAGAAAAGTATATACAAATAAGCATATGCCATATTATTTTGAAGTTCGGTTACGTTCACAGAACAACGATCAGGCCTCAACCTGGTCTGGTTCAAAGTTCCTTGGTTAAGTTAATATGGAAAGCTGCGGTGTACAGCATGGTCTTATTTATTTTCTCTGGTTATTATTGGTTCTTATTTATTTTTCTTACCTAGCCTTTGCATTTGAATAGATGTTCAATAAAACTCTCCTGGCGACTTACATTCTTGTGGATTGTTGGAATATTGCAGCACGTTGCCCGATCAGGTTCATCCATATACTCGCACGTGCATCTAGCTAGGGCGACCATTTTCGACCATTCGCTTCATAAATCCTGTCATCTATTCTTCCAACTTGACCGAAAGTAGTATACATATAGGGCTCCGAGCACACACTCGTGATTTTTCTAAGTCCGAGAATCAGGGGGCGTGGCCTAATTTCGGGTGTACGTAGGGCTTCGAAGTCAGGGTTCAGCTCCAGGGTGTCAGGTCAGGGTGCTGCGCCCCATCAATTTGGAGGGTGTACGTAGGCCTTCGGATTCAGGCTTCAGACTTTCGAACTC
The DNA here is from genome assembly GCA_946902875.1 of Nematopogon swammerdamellus. Taxonomy (NCBI): domain Eukaryota; kingdom Metazoa; phylum Arthropoda; class Insecta; order Lepidoptera; family Adelidae; genus Nematopogon; species Nematopogon swammerdamellus. Next base: position 12,694,926 of record OX336338.1, read on the forward strand.
ACCTCTCGATTTTTCTAAGTCCGAGAATCGGGGGGCGTGGCCTAATTTGGGGTGTACGTAGGGCTTCGGAGTCAGGGTTCAGCTCCAGGGTGCCAGGTCAGGGTGCTGCGCCCCATCAATTTGGTGTGTACGTAGGCCTTCGGAGTCAGGGTTCAGACCTTCGGATTCAGGATTCAGGCCTTAGGATTCAGGATTCAGGGTTCCAGATTCAGGGTTCAGGTCTAGGGTGCTAGGTCAGGGTGCTGCGCCCCATCCATTTGAGGCGTACGTAGGCCTTCGGAGTCATGGTTCAGCTCCAGGGTGCTGCACCCCACCAGCATGGTTCCACATGCACCGAGGCTTCGCCCCTGCCCCCTACCCCGCCCCGCCCTTGCCACACCCTTCGCCCCAGCCTTCACCCCTCCACAGTACCCCTGCCGACCGAGCGCAGGTAAATAGAGGTAGATAAACTAAGAGTGGTGCGTATTGTCTACCTGATAAGGGGTAGTTGATTCACCTCTATTGTCGGGAGGCAGGTTTAAACCTGTAGCAACCTGTAGGAACGACTGACTCCGCTTACGCATTGAATAGAAATATAACATTAACAATTGTTCTGTGAAATGTATTCATACTCAGCATGACTAAGGCATCGTCAGTCAGGTAGGTTGGAGCCTAATGGTGTAGGAATGCAGACATGGCGCCGTCGCCGTCGGGCTTTGGCGGCGGGGAAGTTTGGCTGGTGCATTTAAAAATTCCGACACGCTCACTGTGACCGCAGTCGACAACGATGAACAGTCAGCCGCCAACATTACGCCGAGCTGCACGCCTGCGCCCACCGCTACAATGTCGCTAACGACTATCCACGTGCACACCTCGGGGCCGAGGCACGAGCGCTATTCGTCCGAGTCGGCACGTCTTCAAACATTCAACGATTAGCCACGCGCCCTCCGGCAGAAGCCTGAAGAAATGGTTAAGGCTGGGTTTTTCTACACTGGTTTTGGTGACAAAGTGGCGTGCTTTTACTGCGGAGGAACACTCAACCAGTGGCGACCGGAAGACACACCGTGGGAGGAGCACACGAGGCTAGACCGCTGCGCTTTCGTCTACATAATGAAGGGAGCTGACTTCGCCACAGTCAAAGCAAAAGGATTGGACGAGATCGACATTCCGAGCTATTCGCCATACTTGTATGCGCCATCAGACGATGGAGCCTTTAACTTGAAATGATTAATTTTCAATAAATATTTTTACATTTAAACAGTGAATACATTTATTTCAACCCACCCACACCCATAAATGAAACAAAAGTTAGCAGAAATGTTTATTTATTTTCACAAATCTTAATGCTAAAGTGTACATGATATATGTTTTAGAAAAGTCACTTAAACCCATTATTTACATAAATGGGGCAACCTAAGTTTCGTCAGCCAATATTTATTTCTTGGTCAGGTCTATGATGGTTGTTTTAAAGATGATGATGATGGCGTGGTAGATAGGTTAGAAATCAGCTTGCTGTCGCGCTGGTTAATGGTGATATGTATGATGGCCCATTACCTCTGAGAAAAAATTGTATTGGATGTTGTCAGAATATTTTAATTTTTCATGACATATTTTATTATTTAATTTACGTACAAAGTGGAAATCTTATACTCTTAATCTATTTGTATAACATTTTGCTGCGCATCTAAAATTTGCGTAACGATATTGGCTATAGCGGAGATTATCCTTCGCTCATATTGGTTTAGCTCTGGGGTCTGCTGCACAATGCCTAACGTTGGCGATTGATGCTGCTGAGTGATCCAATCTGAAGATTGCAATGTGCACACGTTTGATGTTGGATCTTGCTTGTGCGATGTCAGCGGTGATGGCGGCTGCTGTTGATGTGTAGGCGAATAGTATGCAGATGAGTGTCGCGGTGGAGATGTCGCTGGTAGAGGTGGCGATGGTGAATAATTCATCAGGGTATACGTAGGTGAGCCGTAGGTGGGTGAGTATCGCGTTGGATATATCGTTGGTGGAGATGTAGGTGGTGAATTAAGCAGCGGTGAGTCTTGCGCAAGCGAACCCACCCAACTTATGAGTGGTGGTGCGGAAATGTATTAGGACAGTGTTTTTCAAACTGTGGATAGCGAAGCCAGTGCTAGGTCAGGGTGCTGCGCCCCACCAGCGTGGTTCCACTGGCACCGAGGCTTCGCCCCTTCCCCCTACCCCGCCCCGCCCCTGCCACCCCCCTCCGCCAGTCAGGTAGGTTGGAGCCTAATGGTGTAGGAATGCAGACATGGTTGACTCAATATCTTTGGAATTTTACCTGTAGAGACGTGACGTAATGAAGTACCACTCCAACCTATCGTCCTGTGAGTTACACCGAGTCGAGATCGAGGAGGTGAAAGCTCATGCCACTCGGTGTGCGAGTTGGACTCGCACTTAGTCGGGAAACTGGCTCGGTTGACTATATCAACTACAACCTACAGTTATACGTTTATCCTACAGTTGGTGAAAGCTGCAAGTTGAAATCAAACTTATTACAATGGCTCAAGGTACATTATTTATGTTTGATTCCTGCCTACGTGCCGGAGTACCTAGCGTGTTAATACTTGCTTACAGTGTGACTCATTTAGGGATGAACAATTAGAAATTGTGGTGTGAAGGGTGGTTGGTGAAAGCTGCAAGTTGAAATCAAACTTATTACAATGGCTCAAGGTACATTATTTATGTTTGATTCCTGCCTACGTGCCGGAGTACCTAGCGTGTTAATACTTGCTTACAGTGTGACTCATTTAGGGATGAACAATTAGAAATTGTGAACTGGGGTTGACAAAAGAGCTCATTAGTGGTATATACCAAGGGATCGCTCACAGGCAACGCAGATTGAGACTTGTTGAAATATACCAATTGTTGTGGAGATATTTTTAAATGTAAAATTTTCTTAGTGCAACTATTGTGAAAGATAACTGATGTCTGGGGTTGAACAAAAGAGCTCATTACTGGAAGGTATCAGCGGGTCGCTCACAGGTGACGCAGCGCAGGTTGAGACTTGCAGAAACATGAAAATGTTTGGTGAAATTATTTAAAAGTAATATCGCGCTGTGATAAAGTGTAGGTAAGTCGACCCTTCCCACAACAGCCATTATTAAAGATAATAGACGTCTTTGGGGGTTGAACAAAAGAGCTCTGTACTGTAAAAACCAACGGGTCCATCTCGTTCGACGCAGATTGAGACTTGTAGAAACATGAAAATGTTTGACAAATTTTTAAAGTAAAATATTTTTTAGTATATACTTTTTCCACATCATCATGTGAGGGGGTGGGGGTTATTTATCTATATAGCTCATGTTTATAAGACTGAGCGCACAATTTTAGTAAAACAGTTCGATCGCAGCAGCACGCCGACTTGTATCTCTACACACCACGGTGAGCTGATTTCTAAATATCGACCACACCAGCATCATCTTCACACCAACCATCATGGACCTAACCAAGATCAACGAAGCGGGCAAGCGAGCCTTCCTGGAGACGCGGAAACTCGCCATCTTGGAGATTGGAAAACTCTACCGAGTGACCGACTTGCGCAAAGTTGCAACCAAATACGGAGATCGCATTGTAGCTGACATCGATGAGACTTTCTGCGTCTTCCTACCCAAGCGGATGATCGACGCCTTCAACAAGGATGGGAAGATGTTCGAAGATATGGTTGAAGCTAGCAGAGAAAACATGCTTGGGCTGAAATACCTTGGTGGGACGTATAATGCTATCGAGTTCGATAGTATGTAAGAAGAGGGCGTGGAAATGTATGTGGAATACCAACGTTTTAGCTGTACGATTTTACAGAAATAAAATTTTTTGTCTAATATATGTACTGTGTATTAAGGAAAATAACCTTATGTAATAAAGCTTATAATTGAACAATATTTTTTTATTTTCATACCCAACCGCACTAGATAATACCAAGGTATATAGTTATTAGTTTCTTAGTAAGAAACTCTAACAATTTTGTGAATCATCAAAATATATTTCACTAAGGTTGGAAACAAAAGATTAAAAATTGTGCGAATTCTTTTCATAGCTTCAGCCCACAACTTTACCTGCGCACATGTAGGTACTTCTGGCATGAGGGGGCTGCTTCTAGATTAGGAAAGGTGGGTTGACGCTTGAGTTTAAATAATATTATTTCGAGGCATCATTTAAAATTGAAACGTCGTGCAAGCAAGTTCTCAAAGAAATCAACATCATGGGAGTGACCGCTAAATGGCGAATTAACAGCACCGCGCAAGTGCAGGGGGCCATCGTGCGGCACAACAGTGGAAAATTCAATGATGGCGAGCTGTATCGCTGTATTCAGCTAACCTATTCTTCAGGTGAGATATATTTGTCATTATAATATATATTTTATACATACCACTTTTTTTACAGAATCACAATGTTTACTCGATGTGAGCCTATTATACCTTATCACTATTTGATCATTGTCAGCCTCGGTAGCTCAGTGGTGTGTCAACAGCTGTAAAGCAACCCTGGGTGCGGATAGTGCTGAGATGGGTGATTGATCACTCATCCGTTGGAGGCTGACCGTGGTTCGGATCCTACGTTAAACTGTAGGATAAACGTATAACTGTAGGTTGTAGTTGATATAGTCAACCGAGCCAGTTTCCCGACCAAGTGCGAATCCAACTCGCACACCGAGGGTTCCGTATCACCATATCATGGTCAGCACCACTCACGCCATTAGTTATAATGCTTCATACACTACTATTTTGGCACCTATATTTATTATTAAGACCTATACTCAGGGCATTGAGGTGTACCAATGGGTTAAAAAAAAAGCTGAAATCGGCACTCTTGTTAGCACAAAAGGGCCATTGACGATTTAAAAAAAATGTATGTTTTGTCGTTTTATGTATCTCTTTTCTAATTTTATTTATTGCTGCGTTGTATTTAGTTATATTATTTTATTGTGTTGTTACTTTTTGTATTATTCTGTTTTTGCTATCCCTTGTGTTATTATAAGGTATTATTTTAAAGTTGTTATTTATAGTGTTAGTCATTTGTTTGTTTATTGATAGAAAAAGGTTCTGTGCTTATGTTAGGTTAGCACCATTGTTACATTATCATATCTACCTAAGGGTAGACCGGGCAGGATCTACCTGAGATGGGGCCTGGCGGCGAAGCTTTACAAGCGCAATTGTTCAGCCGGAAGCCGGAGCCGGTGGGGTAGCACGTTAAATTTATTAACATTTTATTAGGTAATAATTACTCCAATTAACTACTCTATTAAACTGATATGAAACTTAGGCGGTAATATTTCTAAAAATTATTTTGATTGCTCCAATTAAAACAAGAATTACATTTATTGAAGTTTTATTAGGTACCTATTAATTATCCCCATTAACCTGATAAGACCCTTAGCCTACAGAAAACGTTCAACGAGCCAACATTTCCGAGAGTTGGTGGATGACTCAAGATTCGGGAAGCATGATACCGGATTCGGGAATCATGAATTGGAGCCCAGGAGGTGGCGAGGGTGGCGGAGCGGGGGTAGCGGGGGTGGGGTGGCACGCTAAATTAATAATTTTTTTATTAGGTATTAATTACCCCAATTAACTACTCTATTAAACTGATATGAAGCTTAGGCGGTAACATTTCTAAAAATTTTTTTAATTACTCCAATTAAAACGATAATTACATTTATTGACGTTTTATTAGGTATTAATTACCCCAATTAACTGGCGATTGATGCTGCTGAGTGATCCAATCTGAAGATTGCAATGTGCACACGTTTGATGTTGGATCTTGCTTGTGCGATGTCAGCGGTGATGGCGGCTGCTGTTGATGTGTAGGCGAATAGTATGCAGATGAGTGTCGCGGTGGAGATGTCGCTGGTAGAGGTGGCGATGGTGAATAATTCATCAGGGTATACGTAGGTGAGCCGTAGGTGGGTGAGTATCGCGTTGGATATATCGTTGGTGGAGATGTAGGTGGTGAATTAAGCAGCGGTGAGTCTTGCGCAAGCGAACCCACCCAACTTATGAGTGGTGGTGCGGAAATGTATTAGGACAGTGTTTTTCAAACTGTGGATAGCGAAGCCAGTGCTAGGTCAGGGTGCTGCGCCCCACCAGCGTGGTTCCACTGGCACCGAGGCTTCGCCCCTTCCCCCTACCCCGCCCCGCCCCTGCCACCCCCCTCCGCCAGTCAGGTAGGTTGGAGCCTAATGGTGTAGGAATGCAGACATGGCTGACTCAATATCTTTGGAATTTTACCTGTAGAGACGTGACGTAATGAAGTACCACTCCAACCTATCGTCCTGTGAGTTACACCGAGTCGAGATCGAGGAGGTGAAAGCTCATGCCACTCGGTGTGCGAGTTGGACTCGCACTTAGTCGGGAAACTGGCTCGGTTGACTATATCAACTACAACCTACAGTTATACGTTTATCCTACAGTTGGTGAAAGCTGCAAGTTGAAATCAAACTGATTACAATGGCTCAAGGTACATTATCATAAAACCCCATCGAGGATTTGTGCTCCCGACTTGCACGGCGGCCTCTAAAGTTCCTCTTCGCTTCCACCTGATAACATTTTATTAGGTAATAATTACTCCAATTAACTACTCTATTAAACTGATATGAAACTTAGGCGGTAATATTTCTAAAAATTATTTTGATTGCTCCAATTAAAACAAGAATTACATTTATTGAAGTTTTATTAGGTACCTATTAATTATCCCCATTAACCTGATAAGACCCTTAGCCTACAGAAAACGTTCAACGAGCCAACATTTCCGCAGGGTTCAGGTCCAGGGTGCTAGGTCAGGGTGCTGCGCCCCACCACCAGCGTGGTTCCACTGGCACCGAGGCTTCGCCCCTTCCCCCTACCCCGCCCCGCCCCTGCCACCCCCCCCCCCCCCCCTCCGCCCCAGCCTTCACCCCTCCGCAGTATCCCTGCCGCCCGATCGGAGTCAGGGTTCAGCTCCAGGGTGCCAGGTCAAGGTGCTGCGCCCCATCAATTTGTCTGTTAATTGGGGTAATTAATACCTAATAAAACGTCAATAAATGTAATTATCGTTTTAATTGGAGTAATTAAAAAATTTTTTAGAAATGTTACCGCCTAAGCTTCATATCAGTTTAATAGAGTAGTTAATTGGGGTAATTAATACCTAATAAAAAAATTATTAATTTAGCGTGCCACCCCACCCCCGCTACCCCCGCTCCGCCACCCTCGCCACCTCCTGGGCTCCAATTCATGATTCCCGAATCCGGTATCATGCTTCCCGAATCTTGAGTCATCCACCAACTCTCGGAAATGTTGGCTCGTTGAACGTTTTCTGTAGGCTAAGGGTCTTATCAGGTTAATGGGGATAATTAATAGGTACCTAATAAAACTTCAATAAATGTAATTCTTGTTTTAATTGGAGCAATCAAAATAATTTTTAGAAATATTACCGCCTAAGTTTCATATCAGTTTAATAGAGTAGTTAATTGGAGTAATTATTACCTAATAAAATGTTAATAAATTTAACGTGCTACCCCACCGGCTCCGGCTTCCGGCTGAACAATTGCGCTTGTAAAGCTTCGCCGCCAGGCCCCATCTCAGGTAGATCCTGCCCGGTCTACCCTTAGGTAGATATGATAATGTAACAATGGTGCTAACCTAACATAAGCACAGAACCTTTTTCTATCAATAAACAAACAAATGACTAACACTATAAATAACAACTTTAAAATAATACCTTATAATAACACAAGGGATAGCAAAAACAGAATAATACAAAAAGTAACAACACAATAAAATAATATAACTAAATACAACGCAGCAATAAATAAAATTAGAAAAGAGATACATAAAACGACAAAACATACATTTTTTTTAAATCGTCAATGGCCCTTTTGTGCTAACAAGAGTGCCGATTTCAGCTTTTTTTTTAACCCATTGGTACACCTCAATGCCCTGAGTATAGGTCTTAATAATAAATATAGGTGCCAAAATAGTAGTGTATGAAGCATTATAACTAATGGCGTGAGTGGTGCTGACCATGATATGGTGATACGGAACCCTCGGTGTGCGAGTTGGATTCGCACTTGGTCGGGAAACTGGCTCGGTTGACTATATCAACTACAACCTACAGTTATACGTTTATCCTACAGTTTAACGTAGGATCCGAACCACGGTCAGCCTCCAACGGATGAGTGATCAATCACCCATCTCAGCACTATCCGCACCCAGGGTTGCTTTACAGCTGTTGACACACCACTGAGCTACCGAGGCTGACAATGATCAAATAGTGATAAGGTATAATAGGCTCACATCGAGTAAACATTGTGATTCTGTAAAAAAAGTGGTATGTATAAAATATATATTATAATGACAAATATATCTCACCTGAAGAATAGGTTAGCTGAATACAGCGATACAGCTCGCCATCATTGAATTTTCCACTGTTGTGCCGCACGATGGCCCCCTGCACTTGCGCGGTGCTGTTAATTCGCCATTTAGCGGTCACTCCCATGATGTTGATTTCTTTGAGAACTTGCTTGCACGACGTTTCAATTTTAAATGATGCCTCGAAATAATATTATTTAAACTCAAGCGTCAACCCACCTTTCCTAATCTAGAAGCAGCCCCCTCATGCCAGAAGTACCTACATGTGCGCAGGTAAAGTTGTGGGCTGAAGCTATGAAAAGAATTCGCACAATTTTTAATCTTTTGTTTCCAACCTTAGTGAAATATATTTTGATGATTCACAAAATTGTTAGAGTTTCTTACTAAGAAACTAATAACTATATACCTTGGTATTATCTAGTGCGGTTGGGTATGAAAATTAAAAAATATTGTTCAATTATAAGCTTTATTACATAAGGTTATTTTCCTTAATACACAGTACATATATTAGACAAAAAAATTTATTTCTGTAAAATCGTACAGCTAAAACGTTGGTATTCCACATACATTTCCACGCCCTCTTCTTACATACTATCGAACTCGATAGCATTATACGTCCCACCAAGGTATTTCAGCCCAAGCATGTTTTCTCTGCTAGCTTCAACCATATCTTCGAACATCTTCCCATCCTTGTTGAAGGCGTCGATCATCCGCTTGGGTAGGAAGACGCAGAAAGTCTCATCGATGTCAGCTACAATGCGATCTCCGTATTTGGTTGCAACTTTGCGCAAGTCCAATCTCCAATTTTCCAATCTCCAAGATGGCGAGTTTCCGCGTCTCCAGGAAGGCTCGCTTGCCCGCTTCGTTGATCTTGGTTAGGTCCATGATGGTTGGTGTGAAGATGATGCTGGTGTGGTCGATATTTAGAAATCAGCTCACCGTGGTGTGTAGAGATACAAGTCGGCGTGCTGCTGCGATCGAACTGTTTTACTAAAATTGTGCGCTCAGTCTTATAAACATGAGCTATATAGATAAATAACCCCCACCCCCTCACATGATGATGTGGAAAAAGTATATACTAAAAAATATTTTACTTTAAAAATTTGTCAAACATTTTCATGTTTCTACAAGTCTCAATCTGCGTCGAACGAGATGGACCCGTTGGTTTTTACAGTACAGAGCTCTTTTGTTCAACCCCCAAAGACGTCTATTATCTTTAATAATGGCTGTTGTGGGAAGGGTCGACTTACCTACACTTTATCACAGCGCGATATTACTTTTAAATAATTTCACCAAACATTTTCATGTTTCTGCAAGTCTCAACCTGCGCTGCGTCACCTGTGAGCGACCCGCTGATACCTTCCAGTAATGAGCTCTTTTGTTCAACCCCAGACATCAGTTATCTTTCACAATAGTTGCACTAAGAAAATTTTACATTTAAAAATATCTCCACAACAATTGGTATATTTCAACAAGTCTCAATCTGCGTTGCCTGTGAGCGATCCCTTGGTATATACCACTAATGAGCTCTTTTGTCAACCCCAGTTCACAATTTCTAATTGTTCATCCCTAAATGAGTCACACTGTAAGCAAGTATTAACACGCTAGGTACTCCGGCACGTAGGCAGGAATCAAACATAAATAATGTACCTTGAGCCATTGTAATAAGTTTGATTTCAACTTGCAGCTTTCACCAACCACCCTTCACACCACAATTTCTAATTGTTCATCCCTAAATGAGTCACACTGTAAGCAAGTATTAACACGCTAGGTACTCCGGCACGTAGGCAGGAATCAAACATAAATAATGTACCTTGAGCCATTGTAATAAGTTTGATTTCAACTTGCAGCTTTCACCAACTGTAGGATAAACGTATAACTGTAGGTTGTAGTTGATATAGTCAACCGAGCCAGTTTCCCGACTAAGTGCGAGTCCAACTCGCACACCGAGTGGCATGAGCTTTCACCTCCTCGATCTCGACTCGGTGTAACTCACAGGACGATAGGTTGGAGTGGTACTTCATTACGTCACGTCTCTACAGGTAAAATTCCAAAGATATTGAGTCAACCATGTCTGCATTCCTACACCATTAGGCTCCAACCTACCTGACTGGCGGAGGGGGGTGGCAGGGGCGGGGCGGGGTAGGGGGAAGGGGCGAAGCCTCGGTGCCAGTGGAACCACGCTGGTGGGGCGCAGCACCCTGACCTAGCACTGGCTTCGCTATCCACAGTTTGAAAAACACTGTCCTAATACATTTCCGCACCACCACTCATAAGTTGGGTGGGTTCGCTTGCGCAAGACTCACCGCTGCTTAATTCACCACCTACATCTCCACCAACGATATATCCAACGCGATACTCACCCACCTACGGCTCACCTACGTATACCCTGATGAATTATTCACCATCGCCACCTCTACCAGCGACATCTCCACCGCGACACTCATCTGCATACTATTCGCCTACACATCAACAGCAGCCGCCATCACCGCTGACATCGCACAAGCAAGATCCAACATCAAACGTGTGCACATTGCAATCTTCAGATTGGATCACTCAGCAGCATCAATCGCCAACGTTAGGCATTGTGCAGCAGACCCCAGAGCTAAACCAATATGAGCGAAGGATAATCTCCGCTATAGCCAATATCGTTACGCAAATTTTAGATGCGCAGCAAAATGTTATACAAATAGATTAAGAGTATAAGATTTCCACTTTGTACGTAAATTAAATAATAAAATATGTCATGAAAAATTAAAATATTCTGACAACATCCAATACAATTTTTTCTCAGAGGTAATGGGCCATCATACATATCACCATTAACCAGCGCGACAGCAAGCTGATTTCTAACCTATCTACCACGCCATCATCATCATCTTTAAAACAACCATCATAGACCTGACCAAGAAATAAATATTGGCTGACGAAACTTAGGTTGCCCCATTTATGTAAATAATGGGTTTAAGTGACTTTTCTAAAACATATATCATGTACACTTTAGCATTAAGATTTGTGAAAATAAATAAACATTTCTGCTAACTTTTGTTTCATTTATGGGTGTGGGTGGGTTGAAATAAATGTATTCACTGTTTAAATGTAAAAATATTTATTGAAAATTAATCATTTCAAGTTAAAGGCTCCATCGTCTGATGGCGCATACAAGTATGGCGAATAGCTCGGAATGTCGATCTCGTCCAATCCTTTTGCTTTGACTGTGGCGAAGTCAGCTGCCTTCATTATGTAGACGAAAGCGCAGCGGTCTAGCCTCGTGTGCTCCTCCCACGGTGTGTCTTCCGGTCGCCACTGGTTGAGTGTTCCTCCGCAGTAAAAGCACGCCACTTTGTCACCAAAACCAGTGTAGAAAAACCCAGCCTTAACCATTTCTTCAGGCTTCTGCCGGAGGGCGCGTGGCTAATCGTTGAATGTTTGAAGACGTGCCGACTCGGACGAATAGCGCTCGTGCCTCGGCCCCGAGGTGTGCACGTGGATAGTCGTTAGCGACATTGTAGCGGTGGGCGCAGGCGTGCAGCTCGGCGTAATGTTGGCGGCTGACTGTTCATCGTTGTCGACTGCGGTCACAGTGAGCGTGTCGGAATTTTTAAATGCACCAGCCAAACTTCCCCGCCGCCAAAGCCCGACGGCGACGGCGCCATGTCTGCATTCCTACACCATTAGGCTCCAACCTACCTGACTGACGATGCCTTAGTCATGCTGAGTATGAATACATTTCACAGAACAATTGTTAATGTTATATTTCTATTCAATGCGTAAGCGGAGTCAGTCGTTCCTACAGGTTGCTACAGGTTTAAACCTGCCTCCCGACAATAGAGGTGAATCAACTACCCCTTATCAGGTAGACAATACGCACCACTCTTAGTTTATCTACCTCTATTTACCTGCGCTCGGTCGGCAGGGGTACTGTGGAGGGGTGAAGGCTGGGGCGAAGGGTGTGGCAAGGGCGGGGCGGGGTAGGGGGCAGGGGCGAAGCCTCGGTGCATGTGGAACCATGCTGGTGGGGTGCAGCACCCTGGAGCTGAACCATGACTCCGAAGGCCTACGTACGCCTCAAATGGATGGGGCGCAGCACCCTGACCTAGCACCCTAGACCTGAACCCTGAATCTGGAACCCTGAATCCTGAATCCTAAGGCCTGAATCCTGAATCCGAAGGTCTGAACCCTGACTCCGAAGGCCTACGTACTTAATCCACCACACTTACACACCAAATTGATGGGGCGCAGCACCCTGACCTGGCACCCTGGAGCTGAACCCTGACTCCGAAGCCCTACGTACACCCCAAATTAGGCCACGCCCCCCGATTCTCGGACTTAGAAAAATCGAGAGGTGAGTTCGAAAGTCTGAAGCCTGAATCCGAAGGCCTACGTACACCCTCCAAATTGATGGGGCGCAGCACCCTGACCTGACACCCTGGAGCTGAACCCTGACTTCGAAGCCCTACGTACACCCCAAATTAGGCCACGCCCCCTGATTCTCGGACTTAGAAAAATCACGAGTGTGTGCTCGGAGCCCTATATGTATACTACTACCGAACAACCGAAGGATTCCTTCCTCAATCCTTCAGCCACTTTAGATATCTTATTTTAAGCCACATACGTTAAGTTTATTGAATTCTTTCAGATCGGAACAAGCGCTTGTGCCCGAGCCCTGAGTGCTTCTTTCGACGCGGTCTCACATGGCAGCCTCTCAGAGTGGACCAAGAAGCACGTGGGCACCTTCAATGGTAAGAATTTTGTACCATCCAGTTAAGAGTCGCATAGAGTCTAGCTTGTTCTAGTTGGATGCGTATTAAGAATCGGATAGAGGCAAATGTGTTCTACTTCTAGGCGATGCAAAAAAGTATTAAAAGAAAAAAATCCGGTGAAGCATGAGCACACTTCGTGCGCCGAGGGTTCTGTAAATTCACTATATCTCAGAAAGTATTAAAAATCTGATTTTCTCTATAATTTTATTTTTATAATAATATTTTTTAGAAATAACTTTCTCTAACAACCGATAATACCCGGTGGTACCTCGATTTTCTATTGCAAGCGAATCGGCCCAACAGAATCGCGCGGCCATTCAAATGCATTGGCCGTCTCGTGGACAAACGGCCTAAAACGTTTCACACTTTGTAAACTTCGTATTAGTACTGTGAGAACTGAAGAGCGCATCATTCAAAATGAAAAATATTAATATCTATGGTACTACCTAATAATAAAAAATTCGAATACTTACTACAATGTTTAGTATCTGAGATCAGAACCTTCGACGTACACAGCCGATGTCACCCCAGAGGAAGTGCCAGTCCAGCTTGTAGGTGGCTAACAGTCTCTGGGGAAAGGCCATTACGTAGGGTTGGGCGCGAAACGCCTTAATCTCATTTTGACCGAGTAGCAAAAAGACTAAATCGCAAAATGACCAAGTCGCAAAACGATCATAAAGCAAAATGACTAAGTAGTGAAAAGTCCAGATCTCGAAAGGACCAAATCGCAAAACGACCACTTTTTGCGACACATGAACGATTAGAGGCTACGGACTTTCCAATCCATGATGTCCAATCCATGATGATATTTACTTCATAATAAAAACAGCAAAGTTATGCCAGCAAAGTTATGTTGGCATAACTGATGATAAAAAGCAGCTTCGTGTATGCAGGTGAAGCGCCCGACTTGTTCGCGTTCGTCATCACGCTGCTGATGATGCTGGTGCTGCTGGCCGGCGTGAAGAAGTCACTTATCTTCAACAACGTGCTCAACATCATCAACTTCTCCGTGTGGGTGTTCATTATGACCGCTGGTCTCTTCTACGTCAATAGTGACAACTGGACTAAGCATAACGGTTTCCTACCCTTTGGATGGAGCGGGGTGAGTTGAAAACATTTACTCATAAAATAATTCTTTATTACAACTAAAAATATATATATTAAATAACATAGCATTTAAACCTATTATATTAAACGAACAAACAATCTTAAACTATCTTAAAAATTTAAATCTAAAGCTAAAAAAATAAATCAATAATAAAAACCGTCATAAATCAATCATCAATCATCAATATTATATTATTACTAATAATAAATGTGTAAGCGATGGTCATGGAGTAAGTTACTTTGTTTTATGAGAGTGACGATATTAAACTAAATTGACGATTTTTAGAAATCATTTCTGTATGTTTTTATGTATGTTCCTCCATAACTCTTAAACCGATCATCCGAATTCATTGAAATTTAGTACAAGCACATTGAACTATACGCGACACAGGATAGGCTAAATCAAATTCAGTTCCGGTTACGCTAAGATGTGGCTCTCATACAAACCGAATTATACCGCGCGCTGAAATAAAGGTACAGTGGCGGGCTTACTTACTTTCTTCTTTTTAAATACGAATTTCTACATACATAAATGCACACTATTTACTGAGATTGTATGATAATAATACTCGAGTCAACTCACTTGTGTTGGTTGCCTTAGGCAAAATTTTTAACGAAATGTATGTGCACACATTCTATAAAATTGTTTCATCTCCTCGAGTATCGAGTCTCGACCAGTTGTTAATGCATCTTCTACTCTTTGGAATTATCCGTCCGCTATCTAGCTAGATCATTTTGTAGGAAGCGGAGCGTTGAGATATAAAGCAAGCGCCTAGTGTGCATTACATAATATTTGGTCCTTTAAAATTATTTTAACTGTCGATTTGAAAGTATTCCCAATAAATTTAACATGAAACGATGCAGGCCTTTTAAGTGCCCAGTTTGAATGTAGAGCTTTTCTGGTAGGTAATTTAGTCGATGATCCAGCGCATAAAACAATTTTAACCCCCGCGTACGACCGAATGTCCATGGGCGTCGTTATATCACCTTATGGGTGACACGGCGCCACATGTCGCTCTTTCTATAAAAAAACGTAGATACCTACCTGCACGTATGCATACAAAATATTCATCTAGGCGTGCACTATTTTTAAAGACGCTATGTACAATAATTATTTTGCTATACCTATTTATTTGTATTTATATTCTATGGCACGATTACCATAGAAACACTGACATGGCACCAGTTCCGAAAAGAACGTGGTGTCATGAGCCGACATTATTAGACTATCTAGCATAATTAATATGATGTATCCAACTTATCCGACCAAGTAAAACAAAAGTATGCACGAAATTAGGTACATCTTTTGGAATCAAGATAATTACATCGACCATCCATAGTGAAAATAGCAAGCAAACACTTCTTCATAATAATGATAATGTGCAGTTTTAGTAATATTCTTATCTAAGGGACAGCATTCTTCTGCACTGCAGGTCTGTACTGTAGGACGTGTAGGTCTGGCTTTCCGTGAAAAAATTGGACGATTAAAAAAGTAGATTTGATACAATCTGATCATCATAGATACTATACCTATGTACATAATATTCTCGGTAACCGGCCCACTCGGTTTTTATTTTCGATCTAAAATCAGATTCTTTCCTTCCGCCCGCCCCGTGCCGCGTCTGTCGATTTGACTGTCAGAACGAGAGCAGAAACCGCGCCGCGCCGCCACCGCCGCGCCGCACAGTGGGGCCGCCGCCGGTTGTATGGAGGCGCGGAAATTATTCAATAAGTCCGTAAATTTTTGACATATTTTCACAATTATTTTTTTGTTACGATTGGGAGATTAATAAGCATCCAAATCTTCAAATAAAAAAAAACAAAAAACTGCATACGAAATCAAAAACTCGGTCATTTTGAATAACGTGTAATTTCGCCAAAGTAACACGATAAACTGACCGACACCTTATTATTACTGAAAGAAATACTTCGATTATATTATTTCTGCAAAAGTCATTAAGATAACATATAATTACTAATATTTTTAACTAATGATTAACTAACTAATGAGAGCGCGCCTACCATAATCCGCAAGCTTTAACAACGCGCACCCTTACGAGAGGTCGAAGTCCAATAACTTCTAGAGGGGCAGGTAGGGGCAGCTGGAGTTATATAGAAATTATAGCCTATTAGTTACCTCGTGTAATGATATAGTTCACTGAGTGTAGGTACGTGTAGCTAAATTTGTATATCTCCGTGTTTTCGAATTTTCATATAAAAATTGTGTACTAATAATAACATAATTTTTTATCATAAACCAATAAAGACTTGTTTTTTTACTTGGAAGTTAAGGTATGACGTCTAGTGAACAAACTAAAAAAATACAGTTTCAAAATAATAACAATTCTCTGCTTAATTTATTATTGAATTTACACACTTTCAATTTAGTGAAATTTGCAAAAGCGACATGTGCAATGTTTGAAAATTTTTGTGAAAGCACACTTTTTTTTTTAATAATAATTTTATTAAAAAAAAAGGGCTCCTAGAATAAATAGATCATCTATTGAACTGCCGATTACAATAGTAATATCTACCAAGTTCCAACAAAAATGATTTTTAATATTTTCCGCCTCAGCACCACTGTGCGCCGCCGCGCCGCTGCGGCGCACTTTACATTTAAGCCTAGTACGCACTGTGAATATTATCTTCGCGTTTTTTTACCGCGCGGAATAAAATCCGCGCTGTGACGCCGCATCGCACCGCGCGGCGATTTTTTATTCGCTATAGGTAAATAAAACTGTTCGGATGAAATTGTATTTATTTAGTGTTTTTATTTAAACATGTTATGTCAGGTATTCACCGGAGCGGCGACCTGTTTCTACGCCTTCATCGGATTCGATATCATCGCGACTACTGGCGAGGAGGCGACCAACCCCAAGCGATCCATCCCCCTTGCCATCGTCGGCAGCTTAGCCATCATCCTCTGTGCCTATGTCACCAGCTCCATCATGCTCACCCTCATTGGTGAGAATGTATATTTTATATTCTTTTATATCTTTATTACCACTTTATTTTTTTATTTTTTGAGAGTCGATGTTTTTTATTCAAGAGATTATTCACAATTTATAAATTAAAATTATTAAATAAACTATAACTACCTATCAAATAAAATTTAACAACAAATATAACTAATTAAAAAACTATAACTAAAAACTAAAAACTAACTTATAAATTATATATTGCCCCAAGGGGCGTCGTCCCCGGGATAGTTCCCAGGATGGCGGCCGCGTTGCCCCTCCGTATACCCAGACTAACTCGTTGCCGGAGATACGAGAGGCAACACGGGTTTCCAGTTGCGGTCGGTCACCATCCTGGAACCCACCTCAAGGACGAAGGCCTTGGCCTCCTCCGACCATGTCCCAAATGTCTCGACGGCGAAGGCCACGAACCAGTAGTTGGACCTAATATTTGCGTATTTTTTGTGCTTCCTACTGGCCGAATACATTATACAGGTGTTTGATGACCATAGGTCATAAAGCAAACCAGGTACTCCTGAGCCTATTTGGAGCAAAAAAGTTAGATGACATTTTGTTCTACGATGAACTTTTTTTTTTATTTATTTAGTTTAGTATGGAAAAAGAAGTTCACCGTAGAACAAAATGTCATCTAACTTTTTTGCTCCAAATAGGCTCAGGAGTACCTGGTTTGCTTTATGAATGACATATGGTCATCAAACCTCCTGTATAATATACCTTCAAGAATTATCCGCCGGCGAGAGGCAAGCCTCCGAGCGTACCGACGACGACCGGCGCGGAGGGGGCGGTGCGGAGGCGGGGACGGGTGCAGTCCGTGGTTGAGGATATATCGTATTATTTGGACATTTGAGGTTGACTGGCAAGCAAATATTGCTTTAGGTAATAAGTCTACCTTTTGTGAAATTTAGAAGCAATAAATAATTTATTTTATTATTAGGTAGGTAATCAAGTGCACTCAACGAACCGGCATAATTATGAATGAAGAATGTATGTGTTACATGAACACATGAACAATTAATCAGGAGTAAAGGGATATTTTTATTCTGTTCTAAACTTTCAACAAAACAAAATCACTATATTCTCTGAGCGTGCGAGCGTGCGTGCGAGCGTTACGATCACGTTTTCTAGTAGGAAGTACCTACTTAGGCAATGACCGATATTTAGGTCGTAAGTTTAAATTTCTACAAAGGTTTGAAATTAAAAGTAAAATTTAACAACAGTTTTCTATTTTCATACAACTGTTTTGAACTCAATTGGCGAATGTGTTACGGTATTAATGGCTGCCTCGGTGAGCAGGCCAGCAGGTCTATTCTTGTAAATTCTGACAGCGGACTCAGCGCTGATGTGGCGCTGAGAGCCACTTTAGTAAGTGGCTCTCAGCGCCACATCAGCGCTGAGTCCGCTGTCAGAATTTACAAGAATAGACCTGCAGTTCACTAGCGCGAACATCAATAATCGAGTAAGTACAATATTTAGAGTAAAATTGGACACATTACCATACGTACAGAAAATGGATAAATAATACACCGACCTTTATAAGTGGTATACCGCGATGGAATTTGCTAACTGTCAGTAAAGAAGCGTGCGTGTTTTCACATGCAGTATAGTGATCTCGAATACATTCAACCAATCACATCAACAACCATCTCATTCCATGAATGCGTTAACGCTCCTCACTCGCGTTTTTTCGGATAGGAGACGATAGCTAAGTGAATTACGCACACACAAGCACACAGTTTACAACAATACCTACATATAAGCCGAGCGTGGCGCTTCGGACGCGACATCGGTCGGGCGGTCGACAGTATTCGGCTCAATACGCGACCAGATGCATAGGCGAAATAAGCAACATGGTTTGTCACTGTCACTCTTACACAAAACACAACTTTATTCTTTCTCGTTCGCTCTCAACAATAACGTTCGGCACTGAAGTGCGCTCAATACGCTTGTGAGACGCCTTGTGAAGCTGCTGTCTTGTGAAAGGATCTTATAAAATCCTTTGATCGATAACATACTTTTTCGGGAATGATGCACGGTATTAGGCCATATACCATTCCCGAAAAATTAGATATAATAGATGTCGGTGGAGAAATAGCGCTTTTCTGGAAGTAAATCTTGCTACGGAGTCGCAATGTATTCATGTTATGAAGTTCGTACTGGATGCTCGATTCTGCTGCTAGTGAATTGCCCTCGTGCGCTTTAAAACTTACATTGAACTTTATGCACGTTTATTTGCACGGTTTATTTTCGTTTCAAACACGTTTGAAAAGTGCTTTAAGCTCAAAGGTATTTCACGATTAAAATACTTTTAGTCTTGCAAAAAAAAGACACGAACAATAAGTTTTTTTGCCACCTTAGGCTTCATGTAACGTATGAGCTTTTAAAATAAAAAGTTGTGAACTTTTGCCGCGTTGGCATCCCTTTCAGCAATCCTGGACTGGGTGTTCAAACGGTGTCTGTCGTCTGTTTCTCTGTGTGTTACTCTCAAACGCTTTAAACCCAGGCGTGAAATTTAGCATTCGTAGGTACGTAGGCTATCCGTTGCATACTAGATACTTGTGTCTACCTAGTAAGGGGATGGTTTTCATGATTTTTTTTATCCACATAAAGGACCTTGCCTGTAGGTAAGTATGTACATAAATATTTTATATAAATTTACTTGTAAATTTTTCGTAGCAGTTAACTTAGTCACGCCCAAAACCTAAAATTATAGTACAAAGGGAAACCTCCGGTATGGCACCTACCTTCTTGGAGGTGATATTGGGTGGTCAGAGCATGTGCTTGGGCCCCTCTGCCTCAGCCACTCATACCGGATTACATAAAAAAGAGGTGAGGTGTCGGGGGACACCCGCGACGAAGCGAAGCTTTTTACGCTTTGTATTTAAAATCAAATTATTAAGTTTATCTAAGCGATATTCCTTTCAACTTATACAATGGCTCTACTTCAAAAGACTCTCATAAATGGCGCTGTCCGAAACGCAACGCTCCTCATAATGAGCAGCGTTGCAACTTCCATTCGTACTTTCGTGACGTTTCACTTTTTCTGAGTTAGGCCCCCTTCCCAGAGGTGCGTTAAAAAGCTTCGCATCAAAAAACATGCATACAGGTACCTACGAGTTTTTAACCTAACTATCGCAATAGGCATAATGGCAACATTTCGTTGAAAGATAGGCAATAATAAATAAATAGCATCGTCGTCGTCGTGGCGGCGGCGGGGTCGGCGGAATCGTCGCCATCGCATCGACACTTAGCATCGGCAGCGTAAGTAAAGTGTCACAAAGGGGGTTTTCTTTTTCTTCAATTCGTGACGCACTATTTGCCAACCTCGGAAAGCGTCGTTTTTCCTTGGCTTCGCGCGAGCGACTTCGTCGCCCCGAGCGCCTCGGGCTCTCACATAAATTGAAAAATTCCACGCTTCGGCGCGCCCCGATGTTATGGCGAGTTTCAATTTTCAGTTTTTTTTATGTTGGAAATATAAATTACATTTATACAAAAACGAATAACCAAACAGGTTCCACACTTGGATTGTTCGATCACGACTTCGTATGGCTTACCACTTTTCATATACGCTTCGGTGCCCCTGACGTTCTGACTTAACAAATCATTGAAAATGATAGCAACAACTCGTCGAGTGTGTGAAAAGTCGTGGTTTTGAAAGACAAATAATTTTACAAATATATCATAGGTAATATATTTGTAAAATAATTTGTCTTTCAAAACCACGACTTTTTGTCGATCTCTGTCACATTTACCTACGTGCTCAAGTATCTGTATGAAGAACATATAGGGCACCACCACGGTATCGTAAATAAGGGCTCAGCACTCAGCAGTGGCTAGTCTCATATATTATTCGTGGTGGAAAGTTTGTAAAGCAAGCGATAATGTTTAGGTAAGCACTTATCTCTTTAGAAACAATATGCTGGAGGATGTAAAATATTTTCTCATGTCCCTAATGTTTAGAGGTCTTAACACGAAGCTTCCGATGCATACGCAACGTGTATAGCGTCAAACTTGGAGAAAAGGCTAATTTAAATTTAAGTAATACGCTAACGGCTAAACCGCCAGGAAACCATCTGGTTGGAAACCGCGCCGGCTCCTGCGACTGGAGCGGAGCGGTACGTACTCCCTGGTGGCCGGCACTCATTGCCGTATAAAACCGTGTACCTACAACATACTATACCAACACCCTGGTGCACGCAATTGATGATTTGAACCTCGAGTCACGTCAAACGCACGTAAATTTTAATATGTTTAGGTTAAATTGAACCACTTAAAAAAGAAAATATTTTTTTCTAAATTTGTATGAAGTTACTTCAGTAACACAAACAACATTCTATGACAGGAGATTTCATCTCTGGGTAGTGGCAGACTTGCTGGTGTGCCAGGACTTGATGAAATGAAATACATTATCAGAGCAGAGGAATAAACCAAGGAAGATTGATATACACACACGTCCAGATTAAAATAATAATAATTACTGCGCCGATTAACCTAAACACGCGGCGATCTAGTAAGCGATTTAGGGCGCTCCCCACCGCGGCCCCGTTGTCGCCTCTGATTTAGGGACGTGAATTATGCCGCATTAGTTGTTAGGATTACCTTAGCGCTATAGCACAGTGTTCGTGTCGTGCCTATCACGTCCATCACAGTCTTGCTTCGTGATATGTATTTTTTTTCTATAGATAGGTATACATTTTTGCGCGCATCGTACATATTGTAAACATATGTTTTTGTGTATCTGTGTGTGTACACAAAGTGTATCTCTGCCATTGTGATATTGTGCAGTGCCCTACGAGCGCGTGGACGAGGACTCAGCCTTGGTTGAAATGTTTGGGTACGTCGGTGCCCCGACCTGCAAGTACATCGTGGCTGTAGGCGCCATTGCTGGTCTCACTGTGTCTATGTTCGGCTCAATGTTCCCAATGCCGCGCATCGTATACGCCATGGCACAGGACGGTCTTGTCTTCCGGTAACTCAATTTTTCTTTTTTATTATTTGGCATTAAAAAAAATGGCAGTTGCAGCTGCTGAAATCCTGTCTTATCGTAGTAGATACACTACCAATTCACCAGGTTTTTAAAGAGAAATCTTCAATTTAGAAATGCTTGAATTGACGACAGCCGCATCGTAACCGATGGTGTCATAGTATTAAAAAGAAAGTAACTAATATAGAAATTCCATTTCATAGAAATTCCTTTCGTTTGCGCTGCAAAATATGTTATGGTTAAATAAACCTGTGATGTGAGCAAACATGGCTAAAATCATCAAATTCCAGCCAACTGTCCGCTGTGTGGGAGGCGACAGGCACCCCGGCTTTGGCGACCTGCGTGGGTGGCATCGCAGCCTCTCTCGTTGCTCTCGTCATTCGCCTGGAAATCCTCGTGGAGATGATGAGCATTGGTGAGTACAACATTAGGAGAAATCGTTCGTTGCATCTAATTATGCGCATTGTTCATAAATGCGAGCATGCTGGAAGTAGGCTGGAAAAGATATAGTTCATTCAAATCCAGTATACCTATATATGATCAAATGGTAGTTAGTATGAAACATTTAGGCAGGCAGCGAATTTTTATTGGGATATTTTGGGGCTTCCTAGTAAGTATAGAAACTCAGTTTCAAAATTTAATGTTGAAAAATGAGGTACTCGTAGTTTGCGGCCGGGGTGAGTTTGAGTGATGTAGTGAATTTTCACACTAAGCGTTGCTCGATTGTAAAATGCTTCATGGTATAACCTCACAGCTAGGTGGCATTTCTCTGTGCTGGCTGACGACAACTGTGAAGTTATGTCACCGTTCCATAATGGACACAACGAAAATAAATAATTCTTCATGTATTATTATTTCATACTTTATTTTTCTTTCCTAAAATATTTTTAAATATGTAATAAAAATTGCCCTGACTACTGTTCGTAGTAAGAAGACCATACTCCTCAACAGGTACACTGTTGGCCTACACGCTGGTATCGACATGTGTCCTCATACTCCGCTACCAACCGCACACAACGAACCTGATCGAGCTGCTTCCCCAGCGCCTTCGCACACCAATCTTCGACACTGAGCAAACTGTCGTGCGGGAGACCGCATTCGGGGTACGCAACATGTGTCTATGTTCTATGTCCATTTTCAAAGATTTTCAATCAATAATTAGCATTTCTCTCTTACACATCTTGAAAAAAAAATTACAGCAAGTCAAGCGATAAAGTGGTACAAATCTTTGGTACATAAGCTGCATTTTCGTCATAGACACGGGGCTCTACGATTCAGATTTAAATGCAAAACTACGTATAAGTTGCTTCCATGGTGATAGGATGGGATACAAAATACACATAGGTGATAGGATGAGCTCTGCCCGCATCGGTCCCTACCACCGCACTGAGCCTATCACCTATTTATCACCTTTATCATAAAGTATCATTATGATCAAACTAATAAAAAGGCAATTAATCAAAAAATATTAAATAAAACACCTTTTTTAAAAAATTACTACCTAATACGAAAGAAATAAGTTTGGGTTTTCAATTTGTTTTCAAAAAGCTTATCGCGCAAATTGTAAAGAAAATACATACTTCGGCAAGCAGGTACTTGCTTATCAAAAAATCACTGTCCAATGAAATTTAATTTATGAACATTTTGCGACAAATTTAATGAAAACAAATTCCTTCGTTTTAGTACATTTTTTTATAAAAGTTTGTTTTTTAAAAGTTTTTCATTTACTTAATATTTTTAATTTTGTGTTTTTAGTTTTTTGAAGCTTTTTTATATTGAAGAGTCGATGGATCGAGGGGTCGGATGGTTGCAGGGGTCGAAGGAAGTCGAAGGTGTCGGAGGGGTTGAAGAGGTCGAAGGGGGAGTGGTTTTTTATCACGCACAAAGAAGTATAACTTCTAATGCGCGTACACAAGTACAGGCAAGAATTTTGAGCATACCAGATTGAATTATCGCCAGAACAAAAAGTCTGTGCAAAATTTCAGCTCAATCGGTTGAGTGGAATTCAATTGCAAGATTTGACCCATACTAACAAGTAAAGTTAAATAAAAGCTTGTAAAAAATTAAAGCTTGCAATAACAATTTAAAAGGCATTCGGTGCATGTTGACGGTTATCGAACCCTGATATTAAACATTCAACATTCAACGACTTTACTCACGGTCGATCCCAGAGCTATGTGGCACGACGTTTCGGGCCAAACGTATGTCTCTTATCGGTTTATATCAAAGTTGGAATCATGTTTAGTACAAAATTAGGACGGAGCCAAGGTTGAAAGTGACAAGGGCTGATGCTGCAGGGTTTCCCGGACACCGGTTCGAATCGCATCGTGTCTTCCAACCAGCGCGTGATGATCCGCCGCGTCACTCGCAGGTGCGTATAAGCTTAAGCACACACGCGCGAGCATCCGGGCCTTCAGCCGCTCGTGAGCTACTCGGCTCCGAGCCCTCCAGAGCGGATACGGCAGTGAACAGCTCACAGCGTGCACGCGCGCGTGTGTGTATATAGTTATAAGCCATCCTTGTCTACTTCATTCTTTCGCGATTTTGACGCGAACAAATTATAGAAATTAATTTGTAAATACATAATCTAATAAACTTTAGAAATGAGTCCAATATTTTATTTTGTTACTTTGTTCACAACACAAGGCTGCGTAGTTATACAAAAATAATGATTGTCTTTCTCTTCGTCCAACTAGGTTTCTTGTCTAATATTCTCTTCATTAAAAAGTAAAGCATATTCAATATTCGTCTCATTAAAAAGGCCTTATGCTGACTCTTGCTCAATCTCTTTCACCCACTCAATGCAGTGTTCGTTCAGTTTACAGTTGAATGTAAAAACAAAGACATTCCTGTTGAACATTAGAAATACCTCAACGTACTCATTTGGGGGGGATTTCCTCGTTTTTACGAACGATTTATGTAATGTCATCCTTCATAGATATTAATTCATATTTATGTGGGACATCCACATAAATCTGATCTGGTTGTTACCTAGACTAAGTTATTATTGTTGTAAAATGTGTGGCAATTATTGTTAAAGGACCTAATAAAAAAAATTATCCTTATTACATTCGCGCTGAATCTGGTTCTTAATTCGCCAAAGCACCTAGAACTCTTTGTTTCCTGGAAGGGTGGTGCGGATGTGTTGAGTAGTAAGTAGTGGACTGTATTATTGACTGGTATGTACCTTTGATCCATGGTCGTTGATTTTACCAGGCGCCCGGTGCTGCTTTCTTTAGTTCTCTATGTACTCCACAGTTGTAAATCACATTGTTTTTTTATTTTAGTATTTGTATTAGGTTTTTATATGGTTTTTATTAATTATTTAGATTTTCTTTTGAATATTTTTATAGAAGATTTTCACGACCATCTTGTTATTTTTTGACAAGACAAGCTGTCCGACGAGCTGTCAGAATTTTATTTGAATGTTAGTTTTTTAAAATAATGGCATTCCGGCGCCAACATAACTCCCCCGCGAAATCCAGCATGGATTTCCAAAGTTTCCACTGTACAGTAAGATAGAGTAAATTATATTATTCATAATAATAAATCAAATAAAGACTTAGTAACTTCACTAAAATGAAAAATAAATTCAGTAAGTAAGTAAGACTACAGATTAGTTAAATAAGTAATAATAAACAAAATTAATTTATGTAGGGTAGAGGGCTGAGCTTGGATACAGGTCGCTGCACGAAGCCCTGCGCAGTACGTAGGGTAACAACACGCACAACCTGGTCCGCTCCAGGGTGTAGAGACTCGACGCGACCGAGACGCCAGTGAAGCGGCGGAGTTCTATCAGAATGAATAAGCACGAGGTGCCCGACCTGGAGGTTCGGTGGCTGTGCGAGCCACTTTGATCTCTGTTGCAGCGTGTGCAAGAATTCATGCCTCCATCGACTCCAGAAGTGTTGGGATACCTGTTGCACGTGCTGCCACCGAGAAAGACGGTTAGAGGGAACGTCCGTGATATCGGTTTCAGGTACCGCCATAAGACTCGAGCCGATCAGAAAATGAGCCGGAGTAAGAACCTCAAGTTCATTAGGGTCTGATGACAGAGCGCACAGAGGCCGAGAATTTAACATCGCCTCAATTTTAGTAAAAATAGTTGTGAGCTCTTCAAACGTTAGAGAACTGTCTCCGATAGTCTTTTTTAGATGCGTTTTAGCTGACTTGATGCCTGCTTCCCAAAGGCCGCCGAAGTTCGGAGCATAAGGTGGGTGAAAACGCCATTCGATCTGACGTGATGCAGCGTGCCCATTTAGTTCGTCTTGAGTATTTTCTACTTAAAAAATTGTTAGACTTCGACAGAAAGAGCGCTCGTCAATTCAGGAAGCTCGTGGGATTTTCCTAATTCATTCAAGGGCCACTCAAAGGGCGGCAAGGATAACCAAAGCGAACCAGTGAACCAAATGTCGTGGCTCAAAAGTTGAGTGGGAAAGGTTCCGCGTGAGCAGACGTCCGCCGCATTATTTGGACTAGACACGTGATGCCATGTGATGACATGTGTCACTTTGTTTGCGATAAAAGTTTCCAGTTTGAATGGAGGCGTCTCTAGCCACCACAGCACAATAGCGGAATCAATAAATGCAAAAGTTTGAAAGATTTCCTTAGGTTTACTCAAGAAGCAATGAACGTATGTCGTCAGTAGTTTTGTGAGCAATACAGCGTCCATAAATGCAATCTCAAAATAGTTTTTGTATTTAGCAGTGCCACTTTTTATTTGGCAACAACAGTGTTGATTTTGTGTTACCCTCCTTGTCAATGACTATAAAATATAAGATATGCAACCGTGGAAAGGCCTTGAGTGGAAGCATCGCAACACCTGACCAGTTGGCATTGAGCAACATTAGGTGTCATGGCGTAGCGAGGACATTTCACTCGAGACAACAGGGGGAGTTCAGAAATGAGCTTATACCACTCCTGTTTAGGTCCGTGGGCAAAGTTATGTCCCAATCGAGCCCTAACTTCCACAGCGTTTTCATAAAGTATTTAGAGAAGAATATACATGGAGCCACGAGACCCAAATGGTGGTACAAGCGGGCTGTTTGACTGGAAAACGGATTTCGTGAAAATTGTATCGACATTGTTTATGTTGAAAGAAAAGCAATCTTCAGAAGATATCCACTGCAATCCGAGTATTTTAATTGAGAGACTTGTCTCATCGTGAAAATACACCAAAGATTCGTGGTGATCCAATGGAATCTCAGCGAGAAACTCCGGAGCATTACTCATCCATTTTCGCAATTCCAAACCTGCAGTGGCAAGTACATCGTTGACATCGTTGCGCACCTGCACGGCCTCGTCGACAGTGCTCGTAGACCACAACAAGTCATCCACGTACATGCCGTGCACTAGGATGTAAGCGATATGAGAATAACTCTCCGAAACATCCGCCGCCAGTTGATGTAAAGTGCGTATCGCCAGGTAGGGCGACGACGCTAACCCGTAGGTTATAGTTTTCAATTCATATTCTTTAATAGGTTCTTCAGGTGAATTGCGCCACAGGATATGCTGGTAACCGCGCTCCTCAGGACGGATGAGAATCTGCCGATACATTTTAGAAATGTCGGCAGAGAAAGCGACGGCATGCAGACGGAACCGTAGTAGCACATCGACAATGTCACACTGAAGTTTAGGACCTGTGTATAGAACGTCATTTAGTGAAATATCTGTTCTGGTTTTAGCAGAAGCGTCAAAAACGACGCGGTGCTTAGTTGTAGAGCTCGACATTTTCACTACACAGTGATGAGGAATGACGTAGCGCGTAGTTTCTGTGACGCCAGTTTTACACTCCTCCATGTGACCCAGACTCTCGTATTCTTGCATGAAGTTGCGGTAGGCATCGTATAAGTCTGCGTCTCGCAAGAGGCGCTTTTCAATATTATGAAATCGTTTGACCGCGTGAGTATGAGACTCACTAAGCTCAGTACTAGTAGGCTTCAACAGCAGAGGTACAACATATCGCCCAGATGTGTCATGATGATGAAGTTTCTTGTAGGTATCCTCGCAGTACTTGTCTTCTGAGCTCGGCAGAATGTCGTCAGGAACATTTTCTACTTCCCAAAATTGTTTTATTAAATTATCAGTCCTCATGATATCAGTTATGGCCAAAAGACAAGTAGTTTCAGGAACTGAATTTAAAAAACATTTTCCGAGTATTACGTAACCGAAAATACTTTCAAATGCGGACGGCAACTTGGAATCGCTCGGGCGGTAAACATTTCCCTTCATAATATCAGCGTACACATCACCACCGAGAAGCATTTCAATCGGTGAAGTTTTATCAAATGTCGGATCAGCAAGAGAGAGATGTTTAAATTCATCACGCAAGCACGCAGGGATGCTCACGGAAGGCATGTCGTTAGTGATGCGCGGCAGTATGACCGCGTCCGTTGTCAACAAGGGACCTGAAGAAGTACAGGGTTTGAACGTACAAGAGAGCACGCCTAGGTCGCGCACGGAGCTCGCGGCGAGCCCAGTCAGAGCGATGCCGGACGTGCGCTGAGGCAGGTGTAGCCGCTGCGCGCACGCCGACGTTATGAAGGAGCCTTGCGCGCCACTGTCGATCAGTGCGCGCACGGTCTGATAGTTGTTGTACCGATCACGGACGTGCATCAGCACAGTACCTAGCATTACAGTGTAATGCGCTGCAGCCACGGGGGCTGAAGACGAGTAGCAAGCAGTTAGACTTAGACCAGCCTCGTTTTCAACCGGTGACGTAACATCGCCACCACTGACTCCAGAGGTATGGAGCAAAGTGTGGTGTCGTTGCGAGCACATAGAACAGCTGTTGTTCGAAGAGCACTGAATGCCGTCGTGAGATCGTAAACAGTTTTGGCAAAGTTTGAGCTCTTTGGCCTTTTCTTTGCGCTGGATCGGCGTAAGAGCCGAAAAATGGAAGCACCTATAAATAGAATGGCTCATTTTACAGCAGGGGCACGAGAATTTCTTCTCATCAGTAACTTTATCATTAGAGCTGACTAATGCAGAAGTAAAGCCTGATTTTGCCTTATTAGTGTAGGATTTGTTGGTCGTCATCTTCTCTTCAGTTTTGTTCGTTTTCGTAGCACCAGTCTGGACTACAGAAGAACTAGGTTTAGTAATAACCTGTGACATTTCCAAAACATGCACTTGGCTTTGGACAAAGGTCATCAATTCGTCAAAAGTTGGTATTTTGTTACGATCGCACCGTTGTTCAAATTGTTTTCTCGTTTGTGGGTCTAGTGAGCGTTGTGCTATGTAAAATAAAATAAACTCACTGCATTCAGGAATTTGCAACGCTCGAAGAGCACTGACACTCTCACGAAACGCTTGCAGAAAAGATTCGAAATTAGCAGCTGACTCTTTAGAGAGCGCTTGAAACTGGAACATTCTTTCGAGGTAGCTGGTGGCGAGAGCTCGTTTATTCTCATATTTTGATTTTAAAGAATCCCAAATCACAGAATAGTTTTGACTAGTGACTGGTAAGCTGCGCACGAGACTCAGCGCTGGACCGCTAGTTGCCGACAGTAAATAATAGAATTTTTCAATGTCAGTGATCGCTGGATTGTCGTGTATTAGATTAGAGAAGATGTCATAAAATGTACACCAATTATGCAGGTTGCCGTCGAACACATACAGGTTCATTTTTGGCAGGCGAGGGCGGACCAGTTTACCCTTGCTTTCGTTAGCGTCAGACGTGTCCTCCGCGGTCGCTCCAGAACCCGAATTATTTTGCCTCTGTTTCAGCTGATCACTAATTGACATGATGTTGTAATAAAGTGTGTCGAAATTTTCTATATCTAAGCTTGAGCACTTGAAATCAGGTTTTAGATGAAGATTCCACTTCGCAAGTTCCCGCACTGCGTTTTGGTACGTAGTCCGCGTGTCGTTCAGATCGCGTATCCGAGAATTAAATTCAAATTCACGAGATGAGTCTGTCAGGACGACCTGCGACAGATCGTACAGAACCTGGAGCCTGCGGAAGCATGATTCCTTTACAGAGTTCTCAAGAGCTATATTCCTTTTTAACTCCGCCGCTACCACACCTGTCGGCCGCTCGGCGGCGGCAGGATCAGTTGGCATCATGAAGAAAGTTATGCGATACCGGGTATTGAGTCCTAAATACCAACTACATACCGCACACCAACTTCATAGAGGGACAATAGAAATAAGAAATACTGCATCAGATATATTCAACACAAAAACATGAAGGCAAACAATGTATCAAATTCCAGATTTCAAACTGTAAATAATATTTATATACCACTAAACCCTAGAAAAATGTATATAATTTATAAATAAAATATTAGTTGTGTACAACGGTGAAATTAACGAATTAATGGAGTCCTTTGAGATTATGTGAAAAACTTACATATACTGTGGAAAGTTCAGCATCCGAGCATTATTTTTTAGAAATAGGTAATTATTCCGTGAGAAGTGACCAAAATTATGTTGAGTAGTAAGTAGTGGACTGTATTATTGACTGGTATGTACCTTTGATCCATGGTCGTTGATTTTACCAGGCGCCCGGTGCTGCTTTCTTTAGTTCTCTATGTACTCCACAGTTGTAAATCACATTGTTTTTTTATTTTAGTATTTGTATTAGGTTTTTATATGGTTTTTATTAATTATTTAGATTTTCTTTTGAATATTTTTATAGAAGATTTTCACGACCATCTTGTTATTTTTTGACAAGACAAGCTGTCCGACGAGCTGTCAGAATTTTATTTGAATGTTAGTTTTTTAAAATAATGGCATTCCTGCGCCAACAGGATGTCTATTCCGATTAAACGCCTGACCCGGTCACCTCTGTCCCTTAGTGTGCATGGGGGTTATTAGTGTGTCGTCTTATTGAGTAGGCATAAAATATATTCAAGAAGTCGAATTTCATGAGCAAGATCTTGTTATTTATAAAAATATATATTATGATGAAGATAAGGAAAAATCACAGACTGCAACAAGTGAGTCTGCCCTCAGCTCTCCAGACTCCGACGACTCGCTGCCTGGTGACGAGATCGACGACTACGGCCGCGACGATCAGTTCCTAGTGTCCGACAACACCGAGAACACCTTCTATGGTGAGCCATATCGCTGTTGTTGTTTATTATGTCGACGATAGTACCTAGTTGTTTTCTTGTTGTTGTTTATTGTTTTGGTTTTTGCTGTTTTTATTTCTGGCGCCACCGCGCCGAATAAAGGTTGGTTGGAAACGTAGGCGTCTTCAAAATGCGTGCCAACAAATTATCTGTCGTATGAAGTATGCAATGATATTTACCAATGTCGCGAATGATAATTGATTATTAATATTTATAATTTTTGACGATGTGTATACAAGACCTAATAAGTACAAACTGTATTTTTCTTGAAATCACTTAATTATTATTATTTTTTTTTATTGTTTTTTTTTGTTACCAACCTATTTAGCATGATTGATTTGAAATATTATTGGTCAAATGTCTGAAACATCGAAATTCGAAATATATTTCTTTATGTTTGAAATGTTTCACTAAATACCTGTCTCTCTAGCTAGGCAATGAAAACCCCATGGCCCCCGCGCCGCCGCGCCGCCGCCGCCTCCCCACGCGAGCGCATCATAGCTCGATGCTCTTGGCCCATATACATAGGTATATAAAATAAAACTAACTATTTGTTTTACTATTTCCCGCCAGCCATATTGTATGAGGTAATTAAGTATTCGGTTTTGCATAAATTAACGTCGGTTAGAAGGCTTTTAAATTAGATACACCAATTTTAGAAAAGAGCAAGTAACAGCGAGGGACAAAGTTTCAGCACAGATATTTCCACATACATATGTACACATAAGCTCATCACTACAAGTATCTTGGTAACAAAATTGTTTTATCTTTTTTGTCTTTTGTGCTCACGCTCAACTGTTTTGCTACTGTCAAGCAGATACATTTACACTATATAAATCTAATCTCAAACATCCAAAGGTTGACTGGAAGAAATATCTGTAAGGCATAATGCACTTATGTAAATATTCCAATGTGCTTACTACTGTTGAATGTTTCTTGAAAGCCAGTGGCGACGCTAAGCGTCGGCGACGTCGGAGACCGCCTACGGCATCGCGCATGAGGGGGCCTCGCAAAAATTCGTTTACCCTAGCCGACTCCCTTTGGGATCACGCGATCCCAAAAAATATCATCAAAGTATGGTCGCACACTTTGGTATATTGCTAGTTGAGTTATGTATTTTAATTTGTGATTGTTCATATAATTTTTGTCAACATTTGATTAGCAGTAAGACTCATATACTCATACATCAGTCTCATTCTATTTATCGTTTTCTTTCTGACTTGAAAATGAAAGAAGCATCGCAAAGCTGATGTCGCTGACGTCTACATTTGGTCTAGCACCGCCACTGCTTTGAGCAATAAATATTTTCTATCTAACTAAAATTACTCTCCTTAAACCGGGCTTGTCTCCACGGATCGCGGGATCAGATAAACCCTACTATTTTGTACCTCGGTGGTGCGATGCTTCGGCGTCCGATCGTCGTAGGTCAACAACGTCGGGTGCGGTCGGACTTTTGATGAGTGACCGTCCGATTGTTGAGGCTGGTCGTGTTTTGGATATTCCAAGTAAAAATTTAGGTTCCTTCGCTTACCTTAGTACTGGGAGAAAGGGTAAACGGCCCCACACAACCAAAGGGAAGCACTCAGCCTCACATGGCACCTAATTGCGACAAGAACAAGGTGCTCTGGGCTGACATCACTGGCGTAGCAAGTGTTGTAGTCAACCATGTCATTTTCCATATAAAACAATCCATAAACAATTATGTAATATCCTATCATCAATCATGAAATCAGAAAAACATTTTTAAGGAACATCATAAAATTAATGAGGTCAAAAAAACTCTAAAATAAAATAAACAAAGTCTTTTATTATATTATGCATAATTATCCTATTAATTATTATTATCACATAATCGTTGCTTACACTTATTTTGAATGTAATCAATATAATTCTTCTTCAGTTTTTAAGGCTTATTCTTCGGTAGAAAATAAGCCAGCGCCGTCTTCTAGCCCCACCCATCTGTTTATTTGTCTACATGTGCTCCGAATCTCATTGAAACTGTCAATGAATTGTCTATCTGTCTGCCTTACGCAATATTCCGTGGATATTATTAATATTATTAATATTATACACGCAAAAGTACTCAATAATTTGATTTAAAAAAATCTTAAACGTCACCATATTTATCAACTATTATTTAATAAAAATTGAATATACTTAATTTTCGAACAATCGCACTACTACTGTAAGTACTTAATAATGAATGAGCGAAATACTGTACACATTATAGTCACGGTTAACGGTATTCAAAAATACATACAAATATTTACAGCAACGTTAACAATTTCACTGAGAGTTCTGAAAGTTTATAGACTTCCGTATGGATACGGAAATCTAAAAATTATTATCCTTCCCAGTGGACCCAAAGGTTACCGGTCGGCATAGGCTTTTATACTGTTAACGCAGCCTCCTACGGCAGCCTCACATCCCAGAGATTGAATAAAAAATGCACCAATATAATTTGACTTCAAAGTGAGGTCAAACTGACCTACTTGATAGCGAAGCCAATTTTTAGGGTTCCGTAACCGTTCGGAAGCATATTACTAAGCCTACGCCGTCTGTCTGTCTGTCAGTCTACCCGAGAGCTGTATCTTTGAACCGTAATAGGTGGCCGGTTGAAATTTTCACAGAATATGTGTTATTGTGGCGAATATTCTAAAAAATTATCAAATAATCAAAAAGTAAAACAAATATGTTTTAAATAAAATAAATTTAAAATGAAAGTTCCATACCATTTTCCTCATACAAAAAACGTGTTTTCTCAACGTTTGTTTTTTGCTTTATCGTAAAAAAACATACATACGAGTACAAGCGTGCATACCTACTTGGAGTGCAAAATCATAAAGAAAGTAAAACTTAAAATAATTAACACCGGCCAATTACGTAGTGGCACAGAACACTCGGTGCGCGAGTCCGATTCGCACTTGGCCGGTTTTTTCGTTTATTTTAATTTGATAATCTTATCAATTTCATTCAATTTGTGTGAGATGAATAGACGTCCATACACTATTATATATTCTACATGCATACGCATTTTCTGGACTTTTTAAACATTCGTTTTACATAACTTCGTCTTCACTTACTGTTAGAAATGTTATTTGCTCAATTTTGTAAATTGATTTTCCTTCAAATATTTTAAAACAATTTTATTTAAAGACGTCAGTGCCCTTGCTCGCTATGCTCGAAAGAGAGAGCCCTTAAGCTATTTTCTAGTTCGCTGATTCCATGCAATATTATGTACCTACATAGGTATGTATGTAATGTAGGTTACCTACCTACTCATACTACATAGTACCTATATAATATGTAAGACTGAGGCGTCGAGCGCCTGGCAAACTATCCGCTTATTTACTTACACAAAGTGCATTAGATAGTTGAGCGCTGTCTAGATGTGACCTAAGTACATAGGTATATCTAGCTAGAGCTAATTGCTCGTTCCTCGATATCCCATCGTGGTTTTATTTAGATTTTTATTTATGGAAGCTGATATGGTTGCCTACATCACCCGCCGCGAGATCAGTTGTCACAACTTATCTGGGCTGAACTAAAATGGGCTGGGGCCGAAGGTTCGCGACACACTCTTACTGCTAGTACGAAGCGTAACTAAATTTTTTTGCCTCTGTGACATTAGTCAACTACGTTTTTGGCAACCCTAAGTACTGGACACAATGTAATGCAAGCTAATCGGTATCTATCTACTATACTCATAGGTAGCGTGCACGGCACTCCGGGGGCCGCCGGCGGCGGCACCGGCTCTCGCTACGGAGCCCTGGTCGACTTCCTCGGCCGGAAGCTGCAGGCTCTCTCCTACCTGTGCCCCGCTCTCTTCCCCTGGGTCGACCTCGGACCCGCTACTGAATCCAGTGGTATGTTATTTCTCTTTTATTTACTTCCAGAGTGTAATTAGGATTAAGTCGTTGGTGGAAAGGAAAAAGGGTTTAAGCGCCAAAGAGATGATTTTAAACTGTATTTCGGCTCGTTTTTGAACAATTCACGTGAAATTTCATGTTAACTCGCTTATGTGTATGCCATTAACCGAAATTCTACTTGTCGGCTATACACTTTAGCACCACCGATGGAAGATTTAATCTGACTTTTTATTTAGACTTCTCGCTCGAGCTGTCAACATTTTTTTAATGTGTGACTCGTGTGTAACTATTTCTTTAACTATTTTCTGTAACTATTTCCGAAACAGTATGGGTAATGTATTGAATATTACTCCGAATGAATGAGAAGAAGTCTCCGGTATGGTGCCTCGCCGGAGGTGACATTGGCTGGACGGAGCATGTGCTCTGGCCCCTCTGGCTTAACCAGATTGTATGAAAACACAGAAAATGCATTCTGCAATAAATCGGCCTTTTGTGTTGCGCGAAAGTGTAGGTAGGTATATGTATTACCTATATTATTATGTATTACCTATACACTTTCCTATTTACATACTTTTATCCCTAGGTCATCATCTCCGGCCCAAACCATTTCACGTCTTTATAGGGTTCAGCATCCATACGGAAGCCTATTACTAAGCCTACGCCTTCTGTCTGTCTGTTTGCTCGTCCGAGGGTTGTAGGTATGTTTTGAACCTTAATAAGTACTTGGTTGAAATTTTCACAGAATAACATGTTATTTATGATAGATATGCCTATGCATAGAGGCATATGCCAACAAATAATAAAAAAGCGAATACAAAAATATGCGGAAGAGCGCCATTTAGCGAATAATCAAACATTTTAACCACAAAAGTGTGAGCGGTCACCGATAGATGGCGTGAGCGATCACGCCATGCATCGGTAAACACATGTGGGTAATTAATTAGGTTCCCATTTTACTTGCTAGATACGATGGACTCAATATATCAATACTAAATAAGCTGTGCCGAACGCGAGATACGTGCGCGTGTGACCTCGTGATTGCTGCGCACACTCGCTATACGCGCAAGAACTAAGAAGGAACATATATGGCTGCGGAACCCTCTGTGTGTAAACAACGTTCTCACTTATTTTGATCCGTAATAGTTAACCGGTTGAAATGTTTACGAAATATGTGTTATTATGACGGATATCCTAACAAATAATAAATATACCAAAGAGACTGAAAAATTAAGGGGGTCCCCATACAATAAACGTGTTTTTTCAAAGTTTTTTTTTTTCTTTTTGATCTATCGTAAAAACTGTTAGGTACATGCAAGCATCAAGCTTGGTGTGTAAGGTGCAAATTAGGAAGTACTACAACAAGTAATAAAAAAGTTAATTTACAAATTTAAAAAACCCCCGACACATCAACAATCCTTCAAAAGTTACAAATAATTTCCGCTTAGCTAATTAAAGGCGTCGGGGACCAACATTTTTTTTTTATTGCGAGCGTTGCATTTTTTATAATGTTAAAATGTTTAAACGCGTTTTAAATGTTCAAGCACTTTTAACACTATATTTTTCGCCAACCCTAGCTCTAGACGCACGAACGAGTGCACTCAGTGAAGGCTTTTCCGTCTACGAGTGAAGCGTGCTCGCCGCAGAGAAGAGTAGATGCACCATAATTGGTTTTTGCGCGACCTCTTTCCGCAGCGCGGCGCCACTAATCCCATTAGTGAAGCGCATGTGAATTTTTGAAAATGTATATATAGGTAGCTTGGTTGTACTGGACCAGCGTATGTCAACAATCCTGCTCGCGTTAAATTCTGGATAGCCCAGTAGCGGTGACACGGCCCGGGAGTCTCTTTTGCTCATTTCATGGTTTCTACTACTTTTTACATATTTTAAGAGATATTTTATTGAGCCAATTACATTATAGCATCGTTATTACACATGAAAGTTCAACAAAATATAATATATAAAGTAAATATTAACCATAAACAATAATATTCATTCATCATGGGGATCAACGGCATGGCCCCCATGACGGATGCAGCATTCCCCGTTGAATGGCAATGCTAATTCGCTGCTTGAAGTACGTCCCCCGGCCCGACGCGCGACGGTCTCCGGATGCCTCAATAAGCTGCTATCCTATTGGCTTAGAAAAACTTACGGCATCCGAGCTCCACGCTCCAAGGGTCTCTACCACAAAGGCCACAAACTGAACAGTACAGATGTACAAATTACTACTTCAAAAAAGTTCCCCCGACTCCTTT
This sequence comes from Nematopogon swammerdamellus, assembly GCA_946902875.1. Classification (NCBI taxonomy): domain Eukaryota; kingdom Metazoa; phylum Arthropoda; class Insecta; order Lepidoptera; family Adelidae; genus Nematopogon; species Nematopogon swammerdamellus. The sequence continues at coordinate 12,732,307 of OX336338.1, forward strand.
AAGTATTTAAACGGAAATTATTTTTGACTTTTAAAGGGTCGGGTGTTTTTTAAATTTGTAATTTTACTTTTATTTCAAGCTTTTTTAAAAATACCGCATGCAAATCGGTCCAGTTTTTAAGATAATAATTTTTTTGTATTACTTAATTACTTAATTACAAACATAGCGTTAGCGTGGTTGTTAAACCATCCCGATTAAACCAGCTTTCTAATAAAAAAAAACGCATCCAAATCGGTCCATCCGTTTGGGAGTTACGATGCCACAGCAGACACACCCATACACATACACACACACGTTAAACTCATAGCACCCCTCTTTTTTCGTCGGGGGTTAAAAATAGCATGTACGGGACCTGGAGAGAGACCACACCAGACCTGCCGAATGTAAATGTGGCAGTGCAGTGGACCGACGAGGGCCGGCGACGACGAACCATTGCTTCCGGACCACTTGTACCATTAGACAGTAGGTACGAGTACCATAGATGGGACAATTTGGCACTGAATTATCCATTCTCGTTGGAATTATCTATTCGCGGCAGCTGGTCGACTACACCCCGGTGGGCCTCTTGACTTCGGGCAGGTCTTAGGCGAGTTCAGATCTTTACCCAAAACAAACATTGTTATTTATAACTTGTCTGACCCTTATTATTTACTAGATGTGCCCTCAGCTCCGCGGTGAAGTCGGTTTAGGTTCGCTTTCGGACCCACTGCGTAATATCTCATAGTACATATCCACATACCCAATGGGTTTATGTTATATAGCCTATATAAACTGGAGGAGATACGTCGCATTATATAGGCAAAACCTGCAAGTAAATATGTTCAGCCGTTCTTGAGTTATAAGCGAACACACATTATACAGACAGCAGACGTTGTTATATTGCCTCTCTCCGCACGCACCCGCAGCACCACCTCCTGGTGGAGCCTTGTCCAATGCTCCCGAGCTCACAAAAAAGCGGCGGATGGCCGAGTGGTTTGGGCATCGGCTTCTCATGCGATAGGTCCGCGGTTCGATTCCGGTCGGCGTGTACCAATGAGTTTTTTCTGAAGAAAAAATTTACGTGCATACCTACACCTGCTGCTTCACCGTTCGGAACCGGTGTAAAACTGTAGGTCCCATCCCTTGCCCCTTACTAGGTGGTAGGCTCAAATTCTAGCCGACTGGGTTGGTACCACCGTACTGTATGTAAGATGGCCGCATAGCAGCCTCGATTGTGTTCTCCTCTAGTCCAGTATAGCCAGCAATCCAGGGAAGTCTCCGGTATGGCACCTACCTTCTCGGAGGTGATATTGGCTGGTCGGAGCATGCGCTTTGGCCCCTCTGACTGAGCCACCCATACCGGATTACATAAAAAAAATAACTTCCACTTGTAGGTATTCGCGAGGTCGAGGTGGAGAAGACCTATTTACAGCAAAATGTAATTCACGAGTACCATCCAAATAAAATGTAAAATTCAAATAGTATGGCGCGTGCGCAGGAATGTTCGTGATGAAGTGCGTGGGTATGATGTACCTGCTGATCATCGCGTTCGACCTGCTCGCGGCGTACGGCTCGCCGGGCGCCTCGTCCACAACCAGCGCGCTGATGCTGCTGCTGCTGCTGGGCATGCTCGTCCTCCTCCTCATGATCTCCAAGAAGCCGCAGAACAGGTCTGTACCATACTCATAACTTTTATATTTTATTTCATTTTGTTGATACTAGCTTTTTTATGCGGATTCGCTCGCGTGAAATTTGCATTTCAAAAGAAGAAATTCACTCACTAACGTCGAGACCGAATGCCGAGCTGAGTTCAGGCAAACGATAAACTACTTGAAAAAGTGAGCAACTAAGGGCGAGGCCAAAGGCCGATCTTTAAACGATCAACCTTCTCTCGAAGAAGAAAGTAAGTCACTAAAGGCGAGATCGAAGCCGTGCTGTCTTCGAGAGAGTATATCGTTTCGTTTACATGAACGCAGCTCGGCCTCCGGCCTCCCCTTATTTCCTGGTTTCTTCGAACAAGTATATCGTTTACGTGAACGCAGCTCGGCCTTCTGCCTCGCCCTTAGTGGCAAATTTTCTTCAAGAAATTATGTGAAAATACGATTCAATTAAAAAAAAATCCTGAAATTATTTCTTATTTGTTTGAGCAATCATTGTAAGTAAAAACAAACGACATGTTTCGAGATTAAGAGCCATAGAAGAATCAATAAAAATACTTTTTACCCCAGTTCATCCCCTAGATGACGCCTACACAATGAAAGGAATATTCTCCCTAAGTACGAGTATCATTCAAGTTTCTAGGCCCAACGGTTGGCCTGGGAGTGAGTCGGTCAATGAGAATTTGTCCTTTCCCTCCATTATACATATAGATAAAATATGTAATGTCTCCGACTGCGTCCACTTCCCCACTGTTATAGGTAGGTAGGTATGTTCCTCCCGAAGGTTAAGCCCAAGTTTTTTTTTCTAATAACTCCAACTGAAACAAAAGTGCGGACCCAATTGGCCCGCACTTTTGTATCGCAGCGGGTTACACGAAGCGCTTCCAAACAAAACACGCAAAGCAACAAATAGACTAAAATTCAAGAAATTATCTTAATGCATTCGATCACTGCATTTTTTTTCAAATAGTTTCTACTTAAGTATATCTATGCACCTCTACCTATTTTCTTTCTTTGTTTATTTCTTTCTTTCAAGCTAGTACGATGAGGTTCTCGGAGATGTAAATATCTCCTCCACTTGTTTATCCGAGCGTCGTAGGTATGTCGGTACGTGTCCAATTGCTTGATTAGGGAGCAGACATAGAAAATAGGTCAACAGTTGGTTTTACGTGCGCGCGGGCACTGCTGCCGCCGCGCCGGCGGCCCGTTATAGGACCCTAGGACCCGAGGGAGACAAATCTCCGGAAATCCAAGCTGTGTCTTGAGAGACCGCCTTTCGTTGTTGTACCTACACTCAGCGAGAGCTCAGAATATACTTATCTTCCATTCTCTACAATAGACGGCAAGGTCTTCTGACTACCCTGTATGTCTATGCGTCTTTGTGTGTCTTTCCGTGTATAGTCGTGCCTGTCTCAAAGATAATATAGCCACTGTCCTGTATTAGTAAAAGATAAATCCGAAAACGGTTGAAACGATTTACATGCATCTTTTAGTCTTCAGGATAAATATAATTTAGTTAGGGATACGCCTAACTAAATTAATTAATTACTCGCCTTACTTGCTGCTTGATCGATTGAATCTTGTTCGAATACTTTGCGAAACGTGGTGGCCGGTGTTGTGCTGTAATTTACCAGAGTTCTTGCAGCACAACACCGATTACTCCGCTTACCTCGATTGTCGGGATTCAGCGTGTGTGATATGTATGTATGTATGGATACGCTATGTCTTTATTTACTCCAAGAGGTTAGATGTGACCGAAAACTTTTCGCAAGACAGGGAAAAAAGTCAATGGAAAAAATACAGCATACCTAACTAGACTTAGACACTGTGGCTTCGACGACGACTCGGTGAATCGCCGAGTCAGACTTGGCCGACTTTAGGGAGTGACTAGTTTTCGCAATATCAGCTTCAGGAGACGTGGTGTCGAAACGCTAACACATAAATTAATACTCCTAAAGCCTTAGTTACTTATGAAAAAGTGGCTTACTTAACAAATCAAATAGACAAAATATTGTGTAGGAGCAGTAGCTCGAGGGTTAATAATACTTAACAACACATACATCCAGGAAGACCAATGTCACAGATGTAAGCTAGCAAGTTCGCGGAGGCTGCGCACATGCACCACGTTACATACAGACATCTCCGAGGGTAAACTTTTTAGCGGCGCGTCGTCGTGCGTGTCGTTTCTTCCCCTCTCCGCACGCTACCCGCCCGATCAGTAGGGCTATTACGAGTTTCGCTACGCCGGCTACGCCGAGGTGTAGCGTGCGTAGAGAGCGTAAGCGTCTGCGCGGAAGCGAATGCGATAGATTTGCGAACTCGCTTCCGCGCAGCGGCTTACGTTCTCTACGCATGCTACACCTCGGCGTAACCGGCGTACCGGATCCGTGCAGGAACGTCTTCTTACGCTCCCGAGCTCAAACTTCGAAATATCTATAACTTTTACTCGAAATACGTACTCAAGTTCCCTGTTACGGTATTTCCCTCTCCCAGATCTTCATCGCATTCAACAGGCTGAGAATGAAAACTGCATACTGTTAGAATTAAGACAATTATGAACAAAACATTTGCATGTGGATTTGAATGGGGCCTCGTCTTATAGCGCATTAGTATTCAACGCTCGATTCAACGGGAGTAATGAGCTGATAGTGAGTGACGTCCCCTCTCGCTACCCGACTAAGTAATGTGATTATTCTACGGCTGGTGCTAGCATTGAACTGCATAATTTTGAACTAGCTGAACCCATGGCTCCGCTCGCGTGGTTTTCTTGTTTATGCCAATGCCCGTTTAGTGTAGGTAATCAAATCCATTTTCCACGATTTTTTTTAAGTTAATTACATTCAATGAAATAAATAAATTATATTTTATAATTTCTCTGACTGCATTAATTTCGGAAACCCCACTGACTACTTACACAGCCCATTTTAATAATGGTTTGATGCCATACGATTATGTTACTCTTAGTCGAGCCCTATATTTTTCCGAAAAATCCATCCGATGGTTCAGTAGCTTTTCACAAACAAACCGATAACAGACAATAATAATAAAAAATAGGTCAAGCGCGAGTTTTACTCACGCACGGAGGGTTCCGTAGATCTTGTCGACTTGCGTCTGTCTGCCATGCAATGCAATTATGTTTAATTTGTTGAAAATCTCAAATAAAATTCGCCATTTCGTCCTGAGCAATAACAATATGTATAAAGAGAAAAATACACCGACAAACCAGAATTTGAACACAAACGTCTGGCAGTAGCCCCATCATGATACTAATTTCACCACCGAACGATCTACAATAGCGACCAGAGGTCCAGGTTCAAATCTTGGTCGTGGTTTTCCATTAGTAACGATCTCTAAATTACTTATCGTTTGTAACTGTAAAATGTTTTGGAGCAATAAAGTATTTCTATCTATCTGTAATGTTGATGAGTTTTTTTTTCAGGAACCCTATGCTGTACATGACTCCCGGACTTCCGTTCGTGCCAACCATCGCGGTCGCTGTGAATATCTACCTGACTCTGAACCTCTCCATTCTGACCCTGGTCCGCTTCACCGTCTGGATGACTATCGGTGCGTACTTCACTACTACCTACAGTCCGCCTTTCTGTTAATCTATTTTTAACCTTCATTTCACTTCAATTCATTACACTTCACTTCAACTCACTTCATTTAATTAGGTAAGTTGTTTTATTATCTGGTATTGTTGATTTTAAACTTTAAAGAATATACATATGCACAACTAACAAGTAGAAAAATTAAATTAGGTAAGTAAATGGGAATTTCTTGACTCGGTAAAAGGTAGAGTGTTTTCATTTTACGAAGCTACGAGGGGTATGAGGTAGGAAGTGGTGTGAGACCGCGCGGAGCTCAGTAGGGAACGACTCGGTTCGACGGAGCGACGCAGGGACGTGTAGAACGTGTGTACCGACCGGGCACCGAGTTCGTTCTCTACTGAGCTCCGCGCGGTCGCCTCTCGCACCACTTCCTACCTCGTACCCCTCGTACCTTCGTAAAATGAAAACACTGTATCGAAAAGATGACAGTTTTCACAAAATGTTTATAAACTGGCAGGCATGTTCGTGTACTTCAAGTACGGCATCAAAAACTCAACTCTGGCGCAACAGCAGCCGCCAGATGCGTCGGACGCGCCGTCGCCGCAGCCTCACAGCGTGCTCGACCACAAGGTCATCCCGCCGCGCCCCGCCAACCCGCCCAGCCAGTCACGCAACATCTTCGAGGGGAACCTCGCCGATATGTACGCCGCCCAAGGGTCAGTTCACTTTTACACTACTGCGAATACATAAACTGTTTGAAATATAAAATCACTTATCTAAACAGGCAGTGAACGCAGCTCGGCCTTCAGTTTCGTCCGTAGTGATCTACTTTCACTGTCTACTTTCTTCGAGAAAGTATGTATGTCATTTGCGTGAAGAATTTATACTCGCATCGAAAGAAGCGTCGAGAAATTATATTTGCGTATTTTAACACAAAAACCGTTAATTGTAGGTATGCTGTATGGAAGAACCTTTCATCTGATCTGAGTTAAACATCCTGCCATTTAAGTATTTCAGTATTTTTTACAATTGAATTTCACGCGAACGAAGCCGCTGGAATCTATAGTAGTCGCATCTATAGTAGTAATTATAATTTTCACAGTTTCACAGTCAAAATTATGTTTATTTTCAGGTTCAGAGACCCCCTGCTTGCTTGGGACGAGGCCGAGACTAAACCCTCTTCTAACTCCCGAGTAGCTGTGGAGCAACGGTAAGTAATAAAGAGATTAGTGTCATTTCGCCAAGATTGAGCGGCGCTTTCCGTCAGCACCCCACGGACCTATGATTTCTGACTGACTGAAAATATCTAAATGTATAAATATTTTTTATGGCAACAGACACGGTTGGCTACATCACCTACTACATACATATAGTATCAGCCCATAACACCTTGGTGAACTAGGTGCCATGTCAGTGCTTCCCTTCGTTCGTGCCGGCTACACTGAACTGGACGGACAACACGATCTATTTACATAGCCGTTTCAACCGCACTTTAATTCACCAACCAACATGGTACCAACATGGGCGGGTTAAACCCTACCACCTAGTAAGGTAAGAAGGGAAGGAAGCTACAGTTTTACGTGGAATCCGAACCACGGTCAACCTCCAACGGTCAAGCGGTCACCCATCGATCCACTGACCGCGCCCATGTGCGCCTATGATCCTCCGACAGTCGACCGACCGCACTAACTGAGCTACCGAGGCAGAATAAAATAAATAAAATAAAAGAAAACTAGATGGTACGGCGGACATATTTTTTGCATCAGACACTCTGTTTCTTTCTCCGAAACCTTCACGATGCAACACTGAAGTGACCGAATCCGACTCAGTTCAGTAGTCCTGAAGACTGGCGGCTTTTAGTAATTTTCAGTAGGTACCTGGTCTGTCCTTTGAGAGCATGCCACCATCGAGAGTACCACGTAGGTAGATACCTATGTACGTTTCCAATGTTCCTAAATGTAAAATCTAATTCAGTTAGTCGTTATTAGTCTAGCCCATCCTGATTTTCGGTACCTAGCTCAAACGTCTGATTGAACTTTGGTTTAAATAGCCTGGTCTCAATTTGGATCCAGAATTTTGGCACAGGACTTGGTCCTTGCTAATTTCGTTCTGCCTGGTCTGATTTTGGTTTATTTTTATTATTCAATCTGATTATTTCAGTCATAAAATGTATTGGTTCTGTATTTTCTTTTCCCTAAATAATATTTTCCGAGACATTTATTTCTCTTGTATTCCTTGTTCGATATTTCAAGTTTTGTATAAGCAAACTCAATTCAAATCATGCAGCGTTGGACAATTTAACTAAATGTTATTACTTTTTCAAAATTCCTAGATTGTGTTTACGAAACATATGGTACATATGATATTAGTAACTGGTTTGTTTTATTACAATATAAACAATACAATGTGAACACGATTAAAGTGAGGTATGTAGAATCAACCACTATCTGAATAACGTTATAGATGAAAATGTACCGGTTGTTATTGAAATATTAAGTAACTAGGTGCAATTTGTTGCAGTTACAACGCCCGGACCAACAGTAGCAGCTCGCACGCGGCCGCCCCCGCCGCTCCCGCCCCCGCCGCCGCCGCCGCCACCGCCAGCCCCGGCTCCTCCGGCAACCGCCCTCCGTGGGCGTACGCCAATTACCCAACCTGGGACGACTAAATACATAAACAACACAACATAGGTACACCGATTACCTAGGTACTCCATTCCACTTACTCCAGCTTTTCAATAGATCATGTTTTTGTTAATGTCGATTCTTTGTTTTCTTTTTTAAACCTACGTATCAGGGTTTTTTTTTATTTTTTATTTTCCGATTCATTATTTGATTTTATGTATCGCGCTTGTGAAATTATCCCAAAACCCTATAGTAAAATTGTTTAACTTTCGATTAAAATTAACATAATTTTCGTCTTACGTTATTCTAAAAACATAATAAAAAACCACTTTCCTGATACACACGTCAAAACAACGGCATCCACATCCATAAAAAAACATTTAAACGCGACGACTTAATTTTGATTTTACTACAAAGATTTCCTATTTCATTTCATTACATAATATGTAATGTAATTTTCCACCTCCGCCGCCGCAGGTCGGAAAAATATATTATAAAATCGATACATATAATTTAAAAAAAACATTTCATATTTGTACTAAAAACATTTGCAAACAAATTAATTGAGTGGTAGGTAGATGTGATAGAATGCATATTTTTTTTATTTTTGTCTGGCTGTTTGGCAACGCATCACGTATAAAGTACTGACCCAATTTAGGATGGCGATTTCAAAAAAATAGGTAGGTAGGTTCAAGAAAATCTTATAGGCTATCTATAAAGCATCACGCCATTATCCATAGGAGCTAGCATTGGTATCGGAAGTGAAGGCAGTCTAAGAAATTATAAATGTTATGCCTCTAACATGTTGACTATATTTTTCTGTAATCTCTATCCGAATTGGGCCTGTAGTTTTTACCTTGCGCATGCGCAAAAAACAGACAAACAAAAATAATTTGAAAAAAAAATATCCATTTAATGCCATTGGATTTAATATTACTAAAGTAAGTGCATGAACTCAATAAGTATCCTCACTAAAGTGGTGGTCAAACCCTAGTAAGAACGCCTAAAATTACCAAAAAACTATTTGGAAACTTATTTATATCACATACTATAATTACATTGTGTTATATTTAGATTTTTTATTGAGCATAATATTTTTTGAGATTAGTTTTATTAAATAAATTTATAAGCGTTATTTTTGAGGTCATTAAATATTGAGTTCGCATCACTATTGTATTGGCATGTCCTTACGTTAGTAATATAATAAGTCAATGTTAAATTAACTTATCCTTAATTCTCAAAAAAAATATCACATTTTCAATATACAGCCACTCAAAGCTTATAATTTTATTATAGGCAGGTATGTCCTGATTTATCGCTAATCAATTTCCATCATCTTACTAGCGCATACGCGCTAATCACTGCGTCTAGAAAGTTCAAGTGGTGCTTGTTGCTAATGTTGCGATAAACACTTTTGGAAAAATATATAAGGCACTACGGCCCCCCAATTTATCGTAACAGACACCGAAGAATGACTATCAATGGTGAACTAAAAAATTTTTACAAGTTAAACTACGAAAAATAACACCTTACTTGTGTCATTCAATGTTTATAATGATAAACATTAAACAGAAGTGTTCCCCGTGGACCAACTAAGTGGCACAACTAGTTGTGCCATAGGGAATTGATTTGCGAATATAATTTCGTATAAAAAGAAAAATTAAATTAAACAGAAATGTAAGAACTTAAATTAAATAAAAATATTCCTGCATCCTCGGGACATCATTCATTGTCCCGAGGACAGCCGCCGCGTTCCCGCGCTGGATGGCGAGGCTGATGTTTTGTGTGAGGAACGCTATGGCACGACGGTATTAAAAATGAAAATGTTTATATTGTAATAAAACAAACCAGTTACTAATATCATATGTACCATATGTTTCGTAAACACAATCTAGGAATTTTGAAAAAGTAATAACATTTAGTTAAATTGTCCAACGCTGCATGATTTGAATTGAGTTTGCTTATACAAAACTTGAAATATCGAACAAGGAATACAAGAGAAATAAATGTCTCGGAAAATATTATTTAGGGAAAAGAAAATACAGAACCAATACATTTTATGACTGAAATAATCAGATTGAATAATAAAAATAAACCAAAATCAGACCAGGCAGAACGAAATTAGCAAGGACCAAGTCCTGTGCCAAAATTCTGGATCCAAATTGAGACCAGGCTATTTAAACCAAAGTTCAATCAGACGTTTGAGCTAGGTACCGAAAATCAGGATGGGCTAGACTAATAACGACTAACTGAATTAGATTTTACATTTAGGAACATTGGAAACGTACATAGGTATCTACCTACGTGGTACTCTCGATGGTGGCATGCTCTCAAAGGACAGACCAGGTACCTACTGAAAATTACTAAAAGCCGCCAGTCTTCAGGACTACTGAACTGAGTCGGATTCGGTCACTTCAGTGTTGCATCGTGAAAATGCACATATTTCTTAATTAATCCCCATATTCGATAAACAATTCAATTCAACGGCGTATTTAAAGATATACAAATAAGGAAAAATTACAAGCGCGGCTCATAAAAAAATATTCACTAATTCTGACACACCGAATTTATCCAGTTACTTACAAAACTGACGTACAATCGGTAACTAACACTTTCGTGGAAGAAATTTCACAACCCTTACGCGCCGATTCTATTGATGTTTTCCTCGAGGTACATAATATTCCAATCGGATGTTCAACTTCAGTGTTAAAATACGTGATAATACTGTTATTGGCATATTATATCAAAATATATACCTAATAGGTAGTCTTAGGAATATGTTTTTTATTGTCTACATATATTTGTTTTTTAATTGGACAATGATTTCATGTTTATTTAGGTATTTATTTTTCTTGGAATGATTTTGTTTTTAAGTGACATTTAATGTTTTGATACTACGCCGGCAATAAGAATTACAAATATATTATTTAAAATAATAGAAATTTTGGAGATTCGAATAATTGAAGAGTTGGCACCATGTTTAGAAACGTTACATTAAAACGTAAGAAATTATTCTTTTTCTCTTTTTTTTTTTTATTTACTTTTTGTGAAATATTTCGTTATTTTTGTCTCCTTTCCCACGGTCTTCCCTTGCAATATTTATATTTTGAGAAATTATCAAAACAAAAATAATTTATACATACATTATCTACTTACCAACACAAGAAACGGAAAAACTACTTTCCAATTTCACATTAAAATTATGTACATGTGGTCCATGAAGCCGAGGGGGGGCGGACGCTGTCGACTTTCTACCTCCACGGTCTGGATAACTAAGCCTGCGAGGCGCTGCAGCGCTGGGCCTCGACTTTTATGTTCTGTGGGGTGACGAGTACAAGCGACAGCTTCACATTAACTGGACGATGATTTTTCTGTTTTTTGTGTCATTCATTATCTATGTACCTACACAACTGACTCATTGTGATATTTTAAGTAATGCTATTGTAAACAAAATTCTATACAATTGTCTATGTATTATTTTAGAAAATCTATTTTTAAGTATTATTGAACTATCAACCATACAGGATTAGAAAAAAAACGGTTCTAGATATGGAGAAGCATATTTTTTTAATTGCTTTGGTATTGGTTCTTTGATACTATTATACATATACCTACGTAATATCTTCTTCTATATTTGTTGATTTTGTACAAAATTTTAGACGAACGTGCGAGCATCTTCTCCTCGTCTTAACCTAAATCACTCAAATAACTCTAGGTAGTGGTAACATCAATTGTACACACTTTACTGTTAACCACCCTCGATATTATAATTTTCATGGTCCTACTTAAAAAACAAACTAATTATCTATGTAAATTATTATTATGCGTTGTAGGTAGGTAGTTGAAAAATTGTGGAGTTAACTGGCGGCCAGGAAAATTTCCAAAATAAATTTTCTCGCGACGCCGCAATTAAAATGCTTCAGTAGTTAAAACTATTTTGCGGAATTTTAAAACATTTGACTATAAATTATACATATCGGGCACCTTTTCTGTTAGCTAGTTTTGTATTTGTTATTAAAAATTGTTGAAGACAAATTATCCAGTGTATTGTAGACTACAATTTGTAGTAGGTATGTATTGATAAACCTTTAAACATATCTACTCATATTGCATAAGAAGTGGTGGCAAAGATGTAATTTAAAGGTTCTAAGAGAGACATTATCTGAAATTTGATCATATCGGGCCTTAACGTGTAAAATGTTGTTGAAAATTTTTCTATCGGTTGTTGAAACTGATCTCCGACTAGGCCGATGAAAAGCATTTTGTAACAAACACTCTAAATTACCTACATTTTGTTTTCACAAATAATTTCTATGTATTTTTGATAGATTATGTGGTATTTTATTTTTCTAATACTTTTTTGTAAAGAGCAAAAAAAATCTCTGAAATGAATTTTAGCCTACTAATTAAACTGTTATCTAGAAAATAAACTAAAATTAATCTATCAGAAACATATAGACTTGTAAAAGCTAAATATATAACAGGGGCACGTGCTCATTCAGTAAAGTCTCAAAACTCGTCTTTTAAATTATAATAACCGTTGTTATGTTTGCCGGCCTGCAAGGAGGAGACAGTTAAGGGTGAAGTTGAGAGTAATGTTTGTAATAACAATAAAATTAAACGCGTAAACATAGATAGGTTATTTACTCATTATTGTAAATAATCGAGGTAAACCTTTACGAAGCACCAATTTACATTTCAAGTACATTAGTACATATCATGTTAGATTTGGTTGCTAAGTAAGTACGTAAGTATGTTTACTTGGCTAGCCCCCACCACCGCCCCCACCACAACCGCCGCCGCTACCGCCGCGCTGGTGCCGCAGCTGCGCAGGCGAAATTCGTTGCGTGTGATGGATAGGAAATGTTGAGAATTGGGTTCGAATGTTTACATGTATTTACTAAGATTGTAGAGCCGTGGACAAGTCACTAAACTCAGCGATGTGAGTTTCTAGCCCCGGTTTTGAGATTCAATTCAACATATTAAGTAGATAAAGTTAAAGGGCAATGCGTATTCCGTAACTTTGATTACAGATCGTACTGAAAAAAAAATCTCGTTGTCTATACTTTTGAATGAATTAACGTTAACACTTACTAGATACTTACATAGCACGAATAGAAGGGGGCTAGAATTGACAGAAGCTACGCAAGTCTACTGACGAAGCGAAGGTACCCGAAACGGAAGCATAAAACAAAGTGAAAACGCCTAATAAGACTAACACTTATTAATCCACATTTCACTTGTTGGCCTTGATTTCTGCTTCTTTGTATTTCGCATTGAGATGTCGTTATATTTATTTTAGGCGTTTCTTCGATATTAAAAAAAAATGTATTCTCATGATCTAAAAAAATAAAAACAAAGTCTACACAAGCAATGTTTCCCCTTTTTTATATTGATAAGTTATTTATTTCTATCTTTCAAATTGTTTTTATTGTCGGTCTGTCATTATAAAAGTAGGTAATCGACATGGAATGTGCTATTAGCACATACTTAAGTTGTTTTAAGCTCAAACTATGTAGGTACTTAATGTGGACCGAAAATAATTACAAATGGATCGTTTTATTCTTGGGTACTTAAATATAATTAATATTAATAAGTCATTGTTATTATCTAAGTATGTACCTACTGGTAAGCGTATTTAACCAACTGTTGATGTTATATTTACCATTGGAATAATTAAAACAATATTAATAGAATAGGAAGTGCGCGAGAAGATTGAGAGAGGCTGAGAATCCAGCGGGGCCGAATACTACTCAATGTTGGAAACATTTCTGGAATAATTTCTCTAGAATTTTCTCACGTTTCTAATAAACCGAGAACAACTTTTTTGAATATAAACAGTGTTTAAACAAAATATAATCGTCTCAATCCGAAGTAGAATGCAGTGTATGCAGCTACTTCAATAGGCGCACTGCCATATTTAAAACTGCATCATTTTAGGATCTCGGTACTTACTCGTATTGCTGTTCGTATTGTCTTCTGGATCGGAGCAGTTAGTGCATGAAGGTCGATTTACATTGGGAGACCTTCTCATAAATGTGTGTGAGACGTTCTCTTCAAAGTGGGCCTTGCCAAAAATCGCACAACTTAGACAGAATCATGCATACCGCACCCAAATATTTAGCTCGCCTTGAAAGACTAACCTGTTGTGCAACAATTAGCCTTTACTCAGTGAGGTCCGATGTCCAATTACCTGAAATCCACCTTCATTCGTGTATTGTTGATATAAGGAATGGCACCTAGTCCGGCTTGAAGTCTTATACCCTCAAAATGTACTTATGGATATTTCTTACCTACGTCAAACCGCTTCTTACTGCCGAGATTCAGAAATATTTCCACTTATGTGATAAAATACTAAACATGAATAGATACTGTCTAGTGGGTAAGTAAGGGATTGTGCAAGAATCAATCCTGGATTAAAATGTTGAATAAAGACAAGAAGCATGAATGTATTTTTTATTTACCTACTGGGATAGGCGGTGGGCCGCAGCCCGCACCACATTCATAAACATTACATATGGAACGATCAGTTTTGTTAGTCTATTTTACCTTTCAACATTGTGCAATATCAGGCGATAATTGGATTCCACCATCCGTCATACCTATTAATTAAATACTCGCCGGGCACACTCTGAACATTTAAGTAAACCGTAGACTCCCACCTAACTTCTCAGAACCAGTCGTTTTACGGCGAAAGTGTGGAAACCCTGTCTGGTTCAATGGTCTTTCGGTGAGTGTGTTCCCTATAGAATCCGGGCGTCTTCAAAAGAAAGGTGAGTCAACTAATACATGACAGTTTTCGTATGATCGAGCCAAGGAAGTCCATGAATCGGACCATCGCAGTCGTGGCGCAGAAGCTGTTTCCTCCGCGGTGTCACTTGCCCATACAATATCTATCACCCACCATACTGAAATAGGGGTTTTTTCCCAGTCTGAAGTTTCTCACAAGTTAGAAAGATGGTGAAATGCGCCACTGCACTGCAGCGGATGCGGAACGGCCGCGGCGGCGGGCGCGGTACGACGCGAGACGCAAAACAAATTACCTACTCACATGGGACCGACCAAAGAGTTTGTATATAAACTCTTTGCCGCCGACAACAAAAATTCGCGCCGGGGACCAAATACAAAATGAGTGAAATGAAATGAGATGAGAACAATAATTACAAAATTTAAAAAAACCCCGACCCCTTAAAATGTATAAAAATATTGACAGTAAAAGACAGCGCTTCAAAAAGGTTAAAAAAAATCTGTTAAGTGCGAGTTTTACTCGCGCACGGAGGTTTCCGTATCTATCCGCTATCAATAATATCCGCCTATCCGCTCAGGTGGCATGGTCTTCGAATTTTAATTTCGAAGATATGTATGACGCTCGGAGAGAAGCCTCAATGAGTTTGATAGCAATTTACGGTGGGAAAATGACAGCACCTCAATGAGGTCGTTGGCAATTTAGCGGCTATCTTTTGTCTTTCAACATGCAATGTATAAAAGCCTGTGGCGCCATCTATTTGTCAATAGTGTGACAAATTTATTTTATTTTACGTTTCTTGTATGGGGGCCCCCTTAATTTTAAACATTTTATTATTTTTCTTATTTGTTGTTATAGCCGCCATAGTAACGCATATTCTGTGAAAATTTGAACGGGCTGCCTATTACCGTTTAAGAGATACAGCCCTCGGACAGACGGACGGACGGACGGACGGACAGACGGCGGAGGCTTAGTAATAGGCTTCCGTACGAGATACGGAAACCTAAAAAGGTGTACTTTGAAATATCAAAGGCCTGGACTGGAGGTCTACCTCATTGATTTTTTCGTTTTTGGAAATAAAAACATCAGTCCAAGAGGCAGACATTATGAGCAAAGTACCGTTTTTTAGGGTTCCGTAATAAGAAAAAGTAAAAAATTCACGGGGGATTTCATAGAAGAAACTAAAAAGTGTTTGCGCTATGCCTATAAGGGTTCCGTTTTTTCCTCTTTTGAGGTACGGAACGAGGTACCGCCTTCAAATCGGCCCATCCCTTTGGGAGCTACGATGCCACAGACACATAGACAGACACACAACCAGACAGACGTAGGCGTCAAAGTGATAACCGTCATACATATGACACCCCTCCGTTTGCGTCAGAGGTTAATAAAATGCAAACCTATTTTTTGTGAGAACTTTTCAAGGGTTGTGTCGGAAGGTTTTTTTTTATTTGCAATTTAACTATTTCGTGTGTATTTTAAGATGAGCATAAGTGGAGTTACCTACTGGTTAGGTCCTTATGTACTTTTTGTCTGTGTTGGTGCAATCAGCTCCAATGACTATATGCGATAAATTGCATACTTCATTATTACATTAGGAAACCTGCAATTATTATGACTTGACTTGTTAATACTTGGGTTATGGGTTAAGTTATTTATATAGATTTTTAGAAATCAGATTAGTCGAGAATTAAGCTAAATCAGGCGCACGAATAAAACAAGATATAGTATTCAAAACCCAAATATATTTCTTTGATATATTTTTACATTCAACCAGTTTATTTGTTGTTGAAAAATCGTAACATTAATAATTATTATGTTTAGACACAGGTAACTGGTAGGTAGGTTAACATAAATATTGAAAATTATACAAAAAAAAAATTGATTCATTAGATAGCATCTTGCTAAACGAAAAGCCTCCTCGAAGTTTGATCTCAAAACCATAAATCTACGTACATACGTAATCTACACTGTGTCCCACAGTTAAAGACTACAACTGAAAACATATGTTTTACTGTTTTTGCCGTCAATCAGCCATGGGATACAATATTTTAGAACTAAACCTAAAATTTAGAACCTATCCGTAGGTGTAATTAAATTAAATAAAAAACGAGACTGTATTTATATTTTTTTTTTCAAAATAACCAAATTATTTAACAACAAATAAATTGTAATGAAGGAATATTATTCCTTTGCTTATCAGAAATTATTTTTATACTCATCAAATTCGCTCTCTACTGACGAATCTCAATAACAAATCAACAATGTTATTATAATTAGGCATAGAAATAACCAACATAGTGTGTGGGGGCATCGCACAGTAGGTACCTACGTGGACAGGGACCACTACTCCCACCACTCTACCCGCTCACATTTGCATATCAAATCTACACTTTCCGCCGAATCGAAACCATAGAATAAATGGAATCATTAGTTTGTAGTATTAATTGCTTATAAATTGTAATAAGGAATAGAAAAAGCTACTGGTGTTTTTTTTTTTTTGTAACAGACCTAAGATAGAAATTTTAGTAAAAGAAAATGTTCTGCGCATTTCACTAATAGCGACTTATTATCATTATCACATAGCTTCACGTTGAGGTCGCTCGAGTAGAGTCCACTTCACGTTTCTTAATCACTCGCCGGTGTGTCGATGAGAGAAGAATTGGTAGAGAGTGAGTGGGAGGTGCTTTCCGTGGGGTGCGGTTTGTCTTGCTCGTCCTCCTCGGGGATGTCCGCGGCGGCGAGGGCGGGGGCGCAGGCCTCGCCGCTCCCCGGGCGCAGCACTAGGTACGAGAGCAGGTCCGACAGCGATATGATCCCGATCACCTTGTCCTCCTCGTCCACTACTACCAGCCGATGGACCTGCACATTTATAAGGTCTTTCAAAATTCGTTAATAGTACGCTAAGGGGGGGTTCTGTTTCGGAAATAGATCACTTTAGAAGAACAAAGAATTTTTTTTTACAAAAAAAAATTGTTTTAATGTAAAATGTAAAAAAAAAATTTTCTTAATCGTTTCAGTTTCATGCCAGGAATAAAAAAGTCTTCCAACATATAGATAGATCTCTTTCTTTCAGAAATTGTGAAAAACCACAATTTTAGTTTTATTAATATGGAATAGAAAGAATTTGAATTTTTTACCAACTTACACGTGTTACATCATATTGGTAATGAAGACTTTTTTGTTACTGTTATGAAACTGAATCGATTAGGCTATAAAAATCAACCACCTATTTTTTATTTAAATACATAAAAACATATTTTACATAAAAAAAACCCCAAGGTCCAAAAACTGTTATATAGGTTTTACTTACTCCCTATATGATACAGAACTCTCCCTTAGCGTACTATTAACTAATTTTGAAAGACCTTATATACGTACCTCTATAAAGTGTTTCCATGCTAACTGCAAATATTTTGGGAGGGACACATACAGGTCTGTAAATCAAAGCTGGCGCGTGCACAGTACTCACACCAATGCAATTTTATGATGGTGATGCGTATGCAGTGCGACGTCACCCGTGCGCTTACACACAAACACTACGCAAGCGCAATGTGTGACAATATGTGAGTGTTAGTACGTGCCAGCTTTGATTAACAGACCTATGTCCTATACCCATCATAATAAACATGTTAAGCAAACATAAAATTATATTCTTAGCATTAGTTTTCAAGAAATGTAACAAAGTAAGTATGTTCTAACGATGAAAGCATGCCACTAGGTATCTAAACAGCTGATTATTTGAGGTCATTGAATCTCATGGTCCCGCGCCGCACTGCGGCCCTTGCGCTCAAGGTCATCGACTCTCCTTTAGCGCACGGGGTGCCATGAGAGTCAGTAATCTCAATCAGCTGTTTCAAGTACCTAATGGTAAGTTTTCATCGTAAGTGTAGCGACACACCTGCCGAAGGTGCGGCGCCGAAAGTTCGGTTTTTTAAGTAACCTATGGCACATCAGCCGAAATTACTTGGCGTTCGGCGTATCGCCGAACCTTTCGTCTAGCGACTGTTTCCGTGAGAACACATTCAATGTATTTTGCATAGCAAACGACACATCATGCGGAGCGTACGCGACGTAAAGTTCGGCGAGCGTAGTTGAACGTTAAGCGCGCGCGCGCTTCCGATGAGCGGCGCACTCCGCACTCCGTGATACCTATATCCACAAAGTGACGACTCGACCGACGACGACGCCATGTAATTTTCGGTCGCGCAAGGCGCTGAACTAGACGCCGCGTAATTCCTAGTTCCAATTGTTCAACGCGTGTCATGCCAACCGAATACTACGACCGATAATTCAGTCGCCGAGGTGTCGGCGCCGCACCTCCGGCAGGTGTGTCGCTACACTTAGAGCACACGCTTTGTTAAATTTCTCAAAAACTAATGCTGATAACATTTACTGCCAACCTTTTTTTTTATGGAATATATGGGAATCTGGGAATAATGGGGACCTATATTCGTTGAAGCCTCTGAAAGCCCAGAAAGCCTTCTGAGACTCAACAATTTGTAGAATGTGCTTAAGCGATAGTTACCTCGGCACGGACTATACGGTCCATGACCTCATACAAGGTCTCGTCCAGTGTGCACTTCTGAACTCCCTCAAACCATTCATTGCGGTGCTCGTTGGCTTTCTTTAGGGTCACGTCGAGGTTGTTGTAGGTCTTCTCAGCGGCCAAGTTCTGCAACAATTCGAGATAATGTAGATTTGTGGCTGTGATGAGGTATGAATCTGTACTTGAAACCGAGAAAGTTAATTAGGTCAACAGTGACCTCATCTATGAACAATGGCTAAAGCTTTGATTTCCTCCAATAGCGGTGCCCTCACTTAGTGGCCGCAATATAACGTCGAATGACCTGTGCAGGAGTTGCATGGGGGCTGAAGAAACGCCAACCCACGTACTACTATAGTGCGAGGGGGTGCCAAATGAGCGGGCAAACATCCTCAAAAACCCGAAGACACTCCAAGAGGCCTGCAAGTACCTCGGTAGCATACAACACTTCTGGAAAGAGCTGGGCTGGATGGAGTAGCAACCCAGTGTGTCCAGTCAGATCCTAACCTAGATGCGGAAACTGCCCATCAAGATAAAGAACAGCGTCAAATGACATCGCTAAAACTTTGTCTATGGTAACAAGATGTGATGGTTTCCTAGAGAGAATCGTTCTTGACACCGTAAAGTCAAATAGCGGTGACGTCATTTGCATGACGGCGGTCTTTTAATGGTTTTCGAACTCTGAAGCGTAATATAAAGAGTAAAGACTGCAAGGCAGTCCCAGTTGAACCAAAAAAAAAATGGTTTTATTATTTTATTCTTCTGATGATCGCTCATCTTCCAAATATGCTAATAACGCAAAATCAAAGTCGCCTATTTTCCACCGTAACACATTTCTTTGTGTTCTGCTTTCTATAAAAAGACGACCTTCTCGGTTTCTTTTCCACGTGTCATCCCATGAAGACGACCATCTTTTTACGTCCGTCATATTTCGGCCGCTAAATGACGGCACCACTATTTTTATTTTGAGACCTTTTTTTCTTCAGTGTTCACCAATGGTAAGAAAAATTTTAAAATATTGATATTATCAAAATTAAAAAATATATTTAATGTGTTAAATATGGTGCGGGTGTTTACCCTATAATCGTAAGTTGAATAGACCTCATGGGAAGAGGACTATAGTTTTAGATGAAATTCCAACCACGTCTGCGAGGTGTGGGTGGAAGGTGATGCTTACGTCGGCGTCGCAACACACAGCGACTGACGTCCGCACGCCGCCGTCTGCGAACGGGCAGGCTGGCCATTCGCAGACGGCTGCCGCAGCATACAAACGCGCCGAATGATCGTCTCGGAAGTAGCCTTAAACACCGATGCTATCACTCAGACTACCCTATTTTATATGCCTATGGCGCTCGTGAAAGAAATACACTTATCAAACTTGAATAATGAGAAAGAAAGTAGTGCATCCTGACAGGTGTTGATCCCATTGCCCGTCGCATTAGTGTTAGTGCCATTAGCCATTAGATAGGCTATATATACTATTGTGTTATGTAACTGCTATGTCTACCAAACAAGTTTCACATCCCTCGTGAAATCCCCTCGGAAATATATAAAGAAGAAGAAAAAAGAAGGCTTACAATGACGTCAAACTTGGCATAGATATCCTTCAGTCTGCCGTCCTCATCGATAAGAGGCAGAGCAGAGACACGACGGTTGACGAACTTCTTGAGAGCCTCTATGATGGAGGTCTCCTCGGTGGCTGTCTCGATGTTCCCGAACGTGCCGACGCTCAGCTCACGCAGTTTGCACTGCAGGTATGCAGGCTTGGGCAGGTCTTTTATCTGCGATTAAAAAAGTGTCAACTCTAAGTACAAGGACCTAACGTGACATTTTTATCAGAGAAATCCTTAATTGTTATTAAAATAAAAAATATTATTCAATTTATTTATTTATTTTATTTTAATTGTTATGTAAAACCCGCTTAATACGATTCTCAAGGGGATGGGCGCAAAAATCGTCTTAAGTTAAAATACAAAGTACACACTTTAAAATCTGTTTATTGTATTGTATTTGGGGTCGTATTAAGCGGATAAAATTTTTCGTAAAATTAAGGTAGAGTATGGGACTGGCACAAAAGATCGTATTGTGCGGGAAATCGTACTAACCGGGATCGTATTAAGCGGGTTTTACTGTAGTTTGCGGTAGTGTCATTTGATTTAACTACAACAGTGATTTTTATGTAACATGACGTGGTTGGCTACATCACCTACAATAGACATGATGTCAGCCCAAACACCTTGGTGCTTCTCTGTGGTCGTGCCGGCTACACTGAACTGGAGGGAAAACACGCTCTTCTCTTGCTTTGATCGCAGAAGCAAGAGCAGAACTATGAAAGAGATTTTTTTTTTATGTCATCCGATATGGGTGGCTGAGTCGGAGGGGCCAAAGCACATGCTCCGACCAGCCAATATCACCTCTGAGAAGGTAGATGCCATACCGGAGACTTCCCTGGATTGCTGGCTATACTGGACTAGAAGAGAACACAACCGAGGCTGCTATGCGGCCATCTTACATCCAGTAATGTGGTACCAACCCAGGCGGCTACAATTTGAGCCTACCACCTAGTAAGGGGCAAGGGAAGGGACCTACAGTTTTACACCGGTTTCGAACCGTGAAGCAGCAGGTGTAGGTATGAACGTAAATTTTACTGAGCACAATAACTGAAAACACTCACTGGTGCACGCCGACCGGATTCGAAACTCGGACCTCTCGCAAGAGAAGCCGATGCCCAAACCACTCGGCCACCCGCCGCTTGATGTTACTGATCGAAATGATCTACTCACGTATAAGAAGAGGAAGCGCAGGATCCTCTTGTGAGTGAGAATGTACAAGCAGTCGCCGGTGTCGGGGTCGATGATGGGCAACCGGTGAATGCGGTTCGAGATGAGCATACGGATTGCGTCGAACAGCGATTCGTTGGGCCCGATCGACACCAGCGGCATCACGGACCCCTTCAGCACTCCTGAATACACGCCGAGCGATTGAGTTTTATGTTTGAAACCTGACATCATTACACATGATTATACATAGTAGGTACTAGCAGAGCCTGTGGTCGTGGCGCCATTCGCATTGTTTACATATAGCATACATAAAAAAAAGTTACAAAAGGCTTCGGTGGGGTCACGAGGTCTGCTGATACTAGGTACATACAAACAATATATACCACAGGTACATTAAGTACTATACTAATCCACAAGCGAGTAATAAAAATAGGGAAAATTAGTTAGGGTAGGATTTCTTTAAGAACTTTTTCAAAGAATTTATTATTTGGGTGTTAGCAAAGTGGAAAGGTAAATGAATCGGTGTAGAAACCATAAGCTTCACGTGGAATCCTTAGAATGTTATAATCATATATCAAGTGGGAAGTCCAGAGATGAACCACGTGAGGTGCACGGGAGGAATTGGATCAGAACTGAGGAAAATGTGAAGAGGAATACTAGGAATGTAGTGCTAACGGGCGACAGGGTAACCACCTCTCGCCTTGGCATGGTCCTTCCTCCGATCCAACAGCAGGTGAGTTTTCGTGCTTACTTGCAGCTTGATAGTTATCTTGTCCAAATACTTTGCTAAAAGTGGTGGTCGGTGTCGTACTGTAATTTAACGGAGTTCTTGCAGCGCAACCGATTACTCTGCTTAACTCGATTGTCGGGATACAGCGTGTGGTATGTATGTGTGAATACCAGGAAATCTCTAAGGATTAGCGGCGAAGCGTACCATTGAGAAAAAGTAACGCATGTGCCAAAAAATATTATATTCAATAACCTACCGTCTAGCCAGATTTTTTTTAATCTACAATATTTTTTATATCAATGAAATATAGAATGAACTATGAAATATCAAAGAATGTAGAATTTTTTATTCAAATATCTAAGTTAAACTATTGACAAAAGTAGCGACGAATTCTTAATGTGTCGCAAACATTCAGGAGGATCTGTTAACTTTACCTCTAAATATCTCAGATAATGTTTAATGAGTTTGATCCATTATGATTCTGAACGCCTAAAATACACTAAATTGAACTCATGGTCGGAAAACAGCTTGCTTTATGTCTCGCACTTACTTGCCCACGTGCCGAGACGGTGCTCCTCCAGTTCGTCCATGGCGACGTCGGGGCTGGTGTAGTACATCTGCAGGATCTTGATGAAGTCCGTGATGGTGAGCATTCCCACGTACAGCTGCCGCTTCGAGTCCCACAGAGGCGCCGCGCGGACCCCTATCCAACAAAACTAATGAAGACCCAGTTGCACTCTGATCTTCTAAACCTTGTCATGTATGTAGGTTCTCCTACTACATAGTTTTTTCTAATAGGTATCTATTAAGAGTTGAGCACGAAACGGTGAAACTGACAAAGTTTTACAGGTCTGGTGCACAATCATTACATAAAAATTAAGTATTAAATATACCTCTAAATAAAGAAAAAAAATTTTTTTTTAATACATTTTAAGCATTCCCATTGAATCTATATCGAGTTCTAACTCTGACGATCGTAGGCTGCACCTTAACACATCTGTCTGTTATAGTCGTCGCCCTCGAAACTCAGCAGAGAGCCATAAAAGGATTTGTTTGTTCTCTGGTGATGTAAATTTGCAGTGTGATATTATTATTATATAATGCTAAACTGAACTTTACTGCAGTAGACACAAGACCAAATATCAAATGGCTAATCTTACCGGTGGTAACTATGAGTTAATGCTTTTATAAATTTCCGCTGGGTCTCGAGGGCGAAGATTTGAAGATAATCACTTGGAAAGAACACCAATAGAAATAAATCAAAATTATAAAGTAAGTAAATGTTATCAATGTATGATGGATGACATATTTCCTTCCCCTTTTACCTTACTATACTCCGTTCATCCTAGGAACTAATGCCGAGCGGTTTCTCGCTCTCGCAACGGTTATTACTCTTCTTTACGCAAGGTTGTGTTTGTGAGTCATAGGTGTATGCGAAAGTCATCTCAAAACCATAACGGTGCGTGCGCCGCTTCGCCTGGAGTTAGTTTTGCGTTTTTATTCTGAGAAGGTTTCAGGTAGCCAAGTGGCAGTCGGCCAGTCAGTCGACGTATTAATCAGTAGCCTTTCCTATACGTCATAATTCCAATAATAATAACGTATAAATTTTTTTGCATATTTTTCACGTTTTATTTTGAAGTTTTGTATATTATTTGTGTTGGTGGGTTAACTTATCCGCCTACAATAGAACGAACAGCTGAAGTAAGTAGATTGGGCACAAAATTTATAAAATATATAATTTTAATATTAAATAATATACAGTAAAAATATAAATATTTAACTTGATTCCAAGCAAAAAATAAAAATAAACAGGTTTAATGCCAAATTTTGATTCATCAAATAAATAAACAATAATTCATTAAACTATACACATCAAAAGTGTCTAGGGATATGACATATTTTTTCAAGTAAAATAAAAAGTACCTACCAATATTTTTTTTCAAGTTTGAATTTGGAATGCTTCGCCATCTCGAATTCTATCACGTGACTGAATGTTTGTGTTTGTGACAGTTTATCAGTTTGTTAGACATTATTAGCAGCACCAAGTCTAAAGTTGTGATTTCTTTTTAATTCTTGTTGTGATTTCTTTTTAATTCTTGTTGTGATTTCTTTTTAATTCTTGTTGTGATTTCTTTTTAATTCTTTACACAATATCTAACCGCGAAATTTAAAGTCAAATTCATCTTGCGTGTTAACTCGATACTTCAGACACTATGGCGCGACGTCATTTGACCAGGGAGGAGATGTTACGAGCAGTGGGAAAGCTGGAAGCCGCCGCTATCAGCGCGACGTGGCTGAGGCCTTGGGCACTAGACAGAATGTCATCAGTCGGCTGTGGACAAGATACGGTGCCTTCGGAAGTGTGGCTGAACGACACGAAGGAAGATCTCGCATAACCAGCCGCAGGCAAGACCGTATTCTCCAAGTAGCGGCCAGAAAACAACCCACGGCTACGGCGATGCAGCTGGTCCAACGGCTGCAGGCAGAAGAAGGTTTACTTGTCAGCGACCAAACTGTCAGAAACCGATTGCACGAAGTCAACCTTCATGCCCGTAGAACGCTTCGAGTCCCAGCGCTTCCACGTGGGAATCGCGCAAGGAGACTACAATGGGCTCTTGTTCACCTAAATTGGACTAATGAACAGTGGTCGTCAGTTCTCTTCACGGATGAGTCTCGTTTCGGCTTTCACCCAGATAGGAAAAGAATTCGTGTCTGGCGGACACCTGGACGAGAAAATCGCCTCGAGAACCTTCAAGAGGTTCATCCCTACAAGGGTGGCACCATCATGGCTTGGGCGGGTATTCGCAGCGGTGGAAGAACTGATCTCATTTTGATAAATGGGAACCTAACTGCTGCAAGATATCGCGACCAGGTGGTGACACCTGTCATCGTGCCACACCGACTGCATATGGGTCCAGATTTTATCCTTATGCATGACAATGCCCGCCTACACATGGCGCGGGTCGTTGCGGCGGAACTGCAGGCGCGTGATGTATCGGTGATGCCGTGGCCTGCTCAATCTCCAGACCTCAATCCTATTGAGCATGCATAGGACATGCTCCAGAAAAGAGCTTTGCGGCATCAGCCAGACAACATCCCGACGGGACAAGACCTGTTTGTGCACTTAAGTAGGACCTGGGACCAAATTCCTCAGGTGGATATTGATAAATTTAATTTTAAGTATGCACAATAGGTTTAGATGCGTAAATTAATGTAAGGGGTGGATTTACTGATTATTAGTCATAAATTTAATAAAAGCAAAACAATTTTTTTTTTATGTTTCCTTATTTTCACAACCTCTTTTTTGTTGTAAATTTAATCCGTGGGAACACCTTTACAAAAATTATTAATTTTATCCCTAAAAATCCCAAAATCCTACATAAAAATATGGTTACATGATGGAATAAGAGATTTAGAACAATCCCTCATTCAAACTTAAAAAAAAACAGGTACATTTTATTTTACTTGAAAAAATATGTCATATCCCTAGACACTTTTGATGTGTGTATATTCATAACCTCAGTTCACAGTCACTTCAATCACCCTTTGCGAGAGTGAGAAGTACAGAGAAAGAGAAACCGCTCGGCATTAGTTGCTAGGATGAACGGAGTATAGGTGGTACACCGAGAAAAATGGGATTTGGCCGTAATGACAAAATATCGGGACATACTGTGAATTATCATTATACTGTTAATACGAAAATAATAACTACAAAATAAGTGAACGTCCCATAATTTGTATCAGTCATGTAATGAAAAATATACCTACGTGCCAGTCGTCACATTTTGTTATTAACCGTACGGCATGTGCCGGTAATGGGAATTCACGAGAATTTAACATGACTGCCGTCACGATAAGTTGTGACGTCATATACTTAAAAAGAAGTATCAGTAAGTACCACAGGTCGGTTTTTATAAAGAATTACGCATAATTTATTCGTAATACGCATAGATCTCATCGTCCATTTCTCTCAGTGTAGGATTTAACCCCCCCGGGCTGATACCCGCACAGAATGAAAAATCGGTCGAAGCTGGAAATAGTGTTCTCCATCAGGTTCAGTGTAGACGGCACGCCCAAAGGGAAGCACCGACATGGCGCCTAATACACCAAGATGTTATGGACTGACATCACGGGTGTTGTAGGTAACGTAACCAAGCATTATTAGTCTCCGTAAAAAATAATGTTGTTGTTCCTTATTGAACAAAATAAAGTGCTTGCGCGAGCAGCCATGGTCAAGCAGAGTTAAAACACGTGAACAAACTATAGTCTGTTTTTTTGGAAGACAGAGTAAATTGACAGACCTTCACACATATCATGCGCTACCTGTGGCGATGCCAACTTAACATTTTTCTAGCTAGATTTAGCTGATTATGTTGTCAATTAAATCCACAATTAGGTAAATATATGATTTTACAGCATTTCATTAGTTGTTAATCAATCGATAAAAGTATTGATAGCAACTACATGCCTATTTAAAATTTGCCAGAAACTGGCAACACTCCAAACGTCACTTTCCTCCATCTTCCAAAAAACAGACTACAGTAGAGCCCCTATAATCCGGACCCCGAGTAGTCCGGTGATCCCTGTAATCCGGACAGCTGGCGGTCGGGGTCGACAAAGGGTGGGACGTGCGCGGGCGGCGCGCGCTGGCGGGCCGCGTGATGCGTCCACGCCCCGCGCGCGCCTTCTTGTCAGCATTGAACACTGCCTTAAAATGGGCTGAAGATTATGACTTAGATAGTCATGATGTCATGTTTCTTCGTCGACTTAGAGAACAAGCTTTCGAAATTAAACTGGATAAGTGCAAGCAGAAAAATATTGCAGACTTTTTTAAAACGAATTAACGTACGTTGTACCTAACTTCATGTGCAATAAATAAATAACGAGACTTACATTGAAAACAATATGTAATTATTGTTCGGAATAGATAAAACCAATTTATTGTATGGAAAATTTGTTGTTGTATTAATGAAAATATTTACATACTATAATCCGGACGCCTCGATAATCCGGCATAGCCTGGTTTTTTACCTGTCCGGATTACAGAGGCTCTACTGTATATGTACTGGGTAACAATCATAATTTTAAGTAGGTACATAATGATGTACAGTGCCCGGCGGTAAGTTATGTACATCGAGCCCTAGAAAAAGACAGTCGGCCATAATCGGCTGGCTTCGGCTTTGTATAGCGCCGTCTCTATTGCACGAAGCATTAATGACGTTTTATCGCTGATGTGACGTGTCGCTCACTTCGAGCGACAGCAACGACACTACAAAGCCAAACCCAACCGATTATGGCGTCTCTTTCTAGGGCTCGATGTAAAAGTAATATGTCATGTATATCATACAGTCATACATACAGCCATAATAATATAAGAAAGTCTAAAAAAAAATCTGTCAAGTGCGAGTTTTACTCGCGGGCGAAGGTTTCCGTATCTATCCGCTATCAATAATATCCGCCTATCCGCACAGGTGGCATGGTCTTGGAATTTGAATTTATCAGTTATATTATGTTTTGTTTATGTTATGACAGTATGATGTTTGCTCACTGACAGCTGTTACCATATTAACGTCACTTTATTTTTTAAAAGTGATCTGTCAAACATCAAACTTCTGAAAATTCTTTTTTTGGAACGACCAAAGATTATGAAGCGGCTATCTTTTAGAGCCGCCTCAATGAGGTTGATAGCACTTTACGGTGGGAAAATGACAGCACCTAACAATGCATGCAATGTATAAAAGTCGTTTGCGCCATCTGTTATTAAATAGTGTGACTAATCTATTTTAATAAAATGTTTCTTGTATGGGGCCCCCCCTTAATTTTAAATTTTTCTTATTTTTCTTATTGTTGTTTCATCCCCCATAGTAACGCATATTCTGTGAAAGTTTCAACGGGCTACCTATTACGGTTCAAGAGATACAGCCCTCGGACGGACGGACGGACGGACGGACGGACGGACGGACGGACGGACGGACGGACGGACGGACGGACGGACGGACGGACGGACGGACGGACGGACGGACGGACGAACGTAAGACAATAGGCTTCCGTCTGGGATACGGAAACCTAAAAATCATCTAAAAAATATACATTATAAAAAATAAACCCGTGCAATGTAATATAATTTGGTTTGAGTGGTATTGTATCAGTTAAATAAGTAACTACATTATATGAGTAGTATGTATAGTATTAATAAAAGTATTCTTAGACAATATTCACAGATAACCTAAAATGGAAACAATTAAGTAGGTATGTATGTGTAAAGGTTATATACACCTTTTGAACTGGTCCATTAGTTTCAGCTGGCCTTCGCGTACTGACCAATACCTATCACATCTAGAAACGAAAAAAAAAACAATCATAAAATGTTTTTTAAATCTATAGCAACGAGAACATCGCATTGCAACAACGTAAGCAATAAACGCAAAATTTCGCTAATGCATTCTTTTTCCCCGAGAGCGCAAAGCAAAAAAAGGAGGGTAATTGTTTTTAAATAAAGAATTCATAGTAGGTATGTGAACTAAGATATTATTTTACGCTAGTGTTACATTTCTGTGAAAATAGTAAATAAAGGAACAATCAAGGGTTATACAAGAAAATATCTACATCTATTATCTAGTAAATTTATCATATTAAACACACAATAAAATCACACTCTAAGCAAGTAACTACGTCTTAAAACAGTGGCATAGTAATATATCTAGGAGTATTTATAAGTAAATGTTTAACTACTCTCGACTTGTCATAATCCGTTTTTTAGGTTTCCGTACCCTTAAGCCTTAAGGAAGCATATTACTAAGCCTATGTCTGCCTGCCTGCCTGCCTGCCTGCCTGCCTGCCTGCCTGCCAGCCTGCCAGCCAGCCAGCCAGCCTGCCTGCCTGCCTGCCTGCCTGCCTGCCTGCCTGCCTGCCTGCCTGCCTGCCTGCCTGCCTGCCTGCCTGCCTGCCTGCCTGCCTGCCTGCCTGCCTGCCTGCCTGCCTGCCTGCCTGCCTGCCTGCCTGCCTGCCTGCCTGCCTGCCTGCCTGCCTGCCTGCCTGCCTGCCTGCCTGCCTGCCTGCCTGCCTGCCTGCCTGCCTGCCTGCCTGCCTGCCTGCCTGCCTGCCTGCCTGCCTGCCTGCCTGCCTGCCTGCCTGCCTGCCTGCCTGCCTGCCTGCCTGCCTGCCTGCCTGCCTGCCTGCCTGCCTGCCTGCCTGCCTGCCTGCCACACCTAATCACACCTAGTCTACCTTGGTGTGATTATATTGCAAACTCTAAATTATTTATAACAAATAAAAAGTCCGTCAACTACGTGGTGGTACGGAAACCTCGGTGCGCGAATCCGACTCACACTTGACCGGTTATTTTATATGTGTAACCTTCAGTTATTTCTAGCGAGTGAACATAATAAGTATTAGAACATTGAATTATATAATAGTGCTTTTAAAAAATCACTTTACACAGTGAAAAAGAGACCTTAGAAAGTCATAATGTTCTGTAGCTACCGAGAGTTTGACCATAAACAATACATACCAGTGTGTAGCGAATGTTGTGTTGTGTTTTTTATATTACAATATATACATACCTACCTATACTTACTAGATGTGCGGTTAGCAAGATGTGCTCTTCTCAAATAAATAAATATTTCACACGGACATTAAAATTTACAAGCTCTTTTTCACTGTGTCACATAATAATGAAATGCCACATTCAAGCCCTTTAAAGTATGTGGTATTTTCATGCAGGTATTGCTATGCCATTAGTGAAAATAAACACAAGCCTGATAGAGGCTATTCATATTCAAATGAAGGAAAAATTCGCATTCTTTCTTAACTCGTTATGCAGGAAAATCGAAAAAGTTGAGCAGTGATCTAAGATTTCAGAAGTTTTATTTATTCCTAAATCTCGAAAATCAAGTGACTACAACCACATATCTTAATATTCCATTCGGATTCTGCTGTGCGGCCGATTCGCATAGAGTCCGTATACTTAGATAATAAATTGTTCCTTCATCCGACACGTCGTGAATGCGCGCGGTGACCTCACCATTGTCGACGAGAGCGAAGAACGCCTTCTTGACGAGAAGTTCCGTGTCGAACACCACCAGCTTGGCCGATGTGGGGATGAGATCATAGCACGAGTGGAACTTGAAGAACTTCACGAATATCTGCGACTCGTCCTTCTCTGAAACACGCGAGCCACACGTCATGCATGCCATGTCTTTTCTAGATAGGTTTTTTAGGACTATGTAGTTAAACCAGTAACGCTAATCGTATTTTGGTAAGTCCGCACTACAGTGGAACGGCGGGGGGTGGACGGCGCGGCACAAATTGTTCACATGAATTGATTGCCCAACTGCCGCTTACTGCACTTTATCCATACAAATTTCATACAATCATACGTTTACACGTTCGTTACAGATACAGTTAGCGACTTGCTCTTTTATAATGATAAAGAAGAGCAGATAGGTATGTTACAAATATGACATTTAGCGTCATCTGGGAGAGCATGAGGATGTACCGCAAACTAAATTGATTAATGATTGATTACTCACTTAGTAATCACGCTTCTACTATCTATCTATTTTTTTTTTTTATTTTTTTTTTATGGAATCTGACACGGTTGTTTACATCACCTACAACATCCGTGATGTCAGCCCATATAACACCGGGTGAACTTGGTGCCACGTCAGTACTTCCCTTCGGTCGTGCCGGCTACACTGAACTGGACGGAAAACACAAGCTATTACATAGCCGTTTCGACCGACCTTTCATTCAATGCGGTGGTACCAACCCAGGCGGGTTAAACCCTACCACCTAGTAATATATAGAAGGGAGTCATATCCCTTAGTCGCCTTTTACGACGTACACGGGAAGAGATGCAGTGGGGCTATTCTTGTAAAGTGCCGGCCCCACAGGGTAACCTACATATAACATACACTTTGCATATAAAAGACACACAAAAATTATTCTTGTGATAGGTATACGTATAGGGCATATACCTATAGGGTCGACGGAAGCCTCAGTGAGCTTCTCCGATTTCACTTTTAGGACTTGAAAAGCTCGAAACGTGACGTAGACACGCGGGTCCCCTTTACCTATGCACGACATCGAACGGAAACAAATATGATATACCTACCTATACCAATATGTTATATAGGATTGGTAATTTAAAGAATGGTAAGATTCGAAAGGGAATTAGTTGTGTACCTTAACCTGAAAATCTTTGTTCTCGAAAGTATTTCCTTTCGTCAAATGATTTTTTTTATACAGCACGTAACGAACGAACAGTACCTTAGACGCACATAGGCAACTTCTTAGCAATGAGATCGACCAAAATAAAATTAAATATTATTTTGCTTACGGAACCTTGCAAGCCGGAAAATTATAAAATAAAAATCTTAAATTAGAACTTAACTGGAGAACCGGTTTTATTGGCGATACGCCCATCTGTTTCGCGCATACAGATAGTAGGTAAATAGGACATTTTCCAATCGTAAAACCGAGTTTTAAATGAAAAAATAAAGTCAATATTCTGCCGTAATCTTAACCTTGATACATCACGAGCGCGCAGTAGAAATGTGTAATGGTGATCGATGTTACATTAGTTGATTTACCAGAAAGAGAAAACGAGCGCTATGAAAACACAGTAGATATTTATTTTTCTTCGCATTAAATTTTACCAGCTGCTTCCGTTTAAGAGGTCGAAAATGAAATGTTGGCAGAAGAATATACTACATATATTATACCAGTTTAAGGGAATGTAATAATACTATATACTCAAACTTATTAAAATAGAATTAAATTAAAATATAAATGAAAACTACCTATCAAATTAAAATTACCTAAACTAAAAATAAAATAAATTCAAGTTGAATAAATTTCAAATTGAATTTCGAAAGTACATAACTTTCAAGAGAGACAGACCTGTTGCCAATTTTTATGAGTATAGTTTGAACCTTTTAACATATTATAGCTCTTTTTAGTGCCAATGCAATGAAAGTGTCTACGCAGGAAAGAGTCTACGTATCCCCACATGATAAAATTGCATCCACAAAAAGCCGAGATACGCATCGAGGTACGGAGACGATTATATTCCCTAGCAGTAACAAAACAAACAACAGTTCCGACGTGGCTTTACTTTGGCACCGCTCTCCGAGGTCAGAATCAACAATACAGCAGCTGGCTGCGCAAGCGCAGCAAAGAAACCATTGTCCTATAGGTATGTTTTTTTTTTTTTTTTTTTTTTTATGGAAACTGACACGGTTGGCTGCATCACCTACAACGTCCGTGATGTCAGCCCATAACACCGGGTGAACTAGGTGCCATGTCAGTGCTTCCCCCTTTGATCGTGCCGGCTACACTGAACTGGTCGGAAAACACAAACTATTTACATAGCCGTTTTTGACCGACGTTTCATTCAGTGCGGTGGTACCAACCCGGGCGGGTTAAACCCTACCACCAAGTAAGATTAGGAGGGAAGGGACCTACAGTTTTACGAGGAATCCGAACCTCGGTCAGCCTCCAACGGTCAGCGGTCACCCATCCAAGTATGTGTATGTATGTGATAATTTCGAGCAACGGAGCCTATAGCGTCACGCTTCGAACCAGCCCGATGCAACCTCACCACGTTCGATAAGTACTTGCTCATTTACAAACGCTCAGTTCGTGCGTGCTGCCCTCCAAGTGAAAATAATAGAACCACCTTTATTCGTAAAACCGTAAAACCAATCATTCATCCCGACCTGTGCAACGAACTGGTGCGGACACCATTGCAACACACCACCGAGGTGATTACACAAGGCAGCTAACTTCGAGGAAACACATAATGGGCACTAAAACAACAAGGCAAGATACAGCAAGAGGCAATCCAACGACAAGAGAACCCACGGCCGTCCAATAAGTAGGTACTTTTTAAACTCACTGTCAGCCCCAAGCAGAACTGAAGTCCTCTGCGACAGCAATAACTTGACAGCGTTCACCTCACACAACGCTTTCACCATGTTGTTTGACGGACCGTGCGACAGAGACTCGCTCACAAGTCACAACGCGGCCGAAGCGATCGCGCCACTCTACCTACACTGCTCATATCGCCACGTTCACTCAACCAGTTTAAGCATCGTCTAATTAATATGCTGGTTGTGTGAATGGAACCAACGACGCTTACCTGCCGATGCCTCACGATAAGCACGTTGCGCTCGTCTAGGTATACGTCACGGAATGGCCGGTGAACTTGCGCTCACAAAATATAGTATGCAATCCAACTTAAGGGCCAGCACTACTTCATACAAATAGGACCAGATCGCAGATTGACTGCGAAGAAAACGTAACATACAAATGTAGATAACCAAATTACCAACACAAGACTACTAGTGAGTTACCACCAACGACGCAGACGAACAAAACGATAGCATGCATCAATGAAGTGAGAATCGGGAACATTTAACCCAAAAACTTACAACTAATATAAGTACTCCCATAAAGTCCAACAGGAAAAATGCATCAGGTCATCTATCAAACAAAATGAAATCTATGATATCGTAATGATTTGATAGATTTCATTTCATTCAGATTTAGACACGTCCAACTTTTCCGCAGTTGGTTCCGAAGTTTGAAAACACTAATTTTGTAAATTTTCTATAGTTTGTTCTGCACGAGGATCCAATCGTACGAGTGTGCAGAAATAAGAAAAAATCAGGGAACAGCTTGGCAATAAAGGCACGCAAAAGGTTGTGTTCGGTTCCGAAGCTCAGATAATCGACACTTATGTATGAGGAAACAGAGTGCTCAGAGAGATGTTTAGGATGTAAAAATGATCCAGTGATAAGTTGACGACGCCAAAGACCAATTCCACCTTTCAATATTAAGTCGATCCCGACCTTTATTTACATCTGTCCGGTGAGAGTCGGTTAATACACTTTTGTGGTTAAGACAAATATTTGATATCCTCGACAGACAAGGGACTTAGGAGGTGTCAAAGAATGGCAAGGCCTGTAATGTTGAAAAGGGTGGAAACACTTAAAGTACACGTTCGTAGGGGATGCAGGCATATAATAACAGGGTAACATGACAGGATAGGATATAGGAAGCACTATCTCGAAACATTCAAAATGCTCATGGCAGAGAGCGGTTCGAGTAAGGGTCGGAATGCCTGTGAAAGCATTGATCGCAATCGGCGCGGAGGCGGCGGAGCGGAGGCGGGATAGCATGCGATGCGCGAGCTAAAACCAAGACCTTTGAGGAGCCAATCGGCAAGCCAGGCCTTCCACGCGCGGCCGATCGCCTCGAACTCCTTGATGAGGTCTATGGAGTAGACGGACTCCTCCTCGCCGACGAGGGTAGAGACGAGGGCGGGATGGTCCGAGTAGTAGTGCAGGCGGAGCATGCGGCGCAGCTGGCTCGCGCCGGCGCGTCACCGGCCGCCCGCGCGCTGCCCGCTCGCTCGCTCGACTCGCCACGTTCGCGTCGCACGGCTCACTGCTAAAATTAGCAGCAGCGTTTCCTACATCTCCGACACCGGCGACGCCGCGCCGCGCCGGCGCACACGCCGCAAGCCCGGGATGCTCCGGCGCATTCGATCGCCTTCAGCTGCCACGTCCAGCCAGCGACGCATTCTCCACCCATGCGCGACCGTTGTTCCCTTCATCTATAATATCCCTCCGCATCATGCGATGAAACAGACCCGCCGACCGTTATTTACGTAATGTCACTAGGTACCCGCGCGCCCGGCACAGGTGCATTGGATATGACTACAGAGTTTTTTGCATTGACAGGAATTTTGAGATGGACTCAATAAAAGGCATGTTTAAAAAAAAAAATTATGGAAACTGACACGGTTGGCTACATCACTGATGTCACTCTACATCCGTGATGTCAGCCCATAACACCGGGTGAACTAGGTGCCATATCAGTGCTTCCCTTCATTTCATGTCGGCTACACTGAACTGGACGGAAAACACGAACTATTTACATAGCAGTTTCGACCGACGTTTCATTCAGGTACCAACCCAGGCGGGATAAACCCTACCACCTTGTAAGGTAAGAAGGGAAGGGACCTACAGTTTTACGTGGAATCCGAACCAGCCTGTTGGTGCATACTGTGCCTTCACGGTACACGCTAATCTTGTTTTTGTTGTTAAAATTGGATTTACATATATTCGAAAATCTTGCAAACCCGGTTAAAATCGTAGCTTGAGACTGCCATCAGAGGTCAATGTGGAATTCATTTATTGAAGTTTTTAGGGTTCAGTAGCCAGCGGCGTTGGCAGAGACTTGTACAATCGGCCAGGTGTATGTCCGCCTGTATGTCTGTCTGTCACAGCCTGTAGTTCCTAAAAAGCTTGAGTCATCTTCTTGAAAATTGGAATATTTATAGATTTCAGGGAGGAAATGTCTGCCTGAAATGTTGGTGCCTCCCGGACATCTATAAACATTCCAACTTTCAGTAATGATAGCTCATTTCTTTTAGAAACTACGAGATGTGACAGATATAACAGAGATTAGAGATAAAATATTATGTGCAGGTTTACAAAGTGTAATCTTAGTCAGTGTTAAGCCATAATTTTTTTATGAAAAACATTTATCTATATTTTTATGGAACTTCCATCTAAACGCGAGCGTAGCCGAGAATAAATTGTCTACCCTTTGATATATAAAATTATTCATACAGTTGCACGAAATTAACTTACATTAGTAAATTTGTGCTTAAAACACATAATTCTATGCATAGCATATTTTGTAACTTTACAAACGCGACTAATATGTGTGTGTATAGGTATAAGTATGCGCATTGCATAACCAGATACTACAAGACAAGGAAATTAAAATAATTATTCAGTTATCAATAGGACGTACGAGTATAATAAATGGCCTCTGTACAAATTGAAAATGAGCGTCAGGTGGTTTTGTTTGTCCGCTCCGCAGTAAGCAATAATTGTATACTCACGGAGATCACTCAGTTCAGCCTTCGCGAGGAATGGGTCTGCAACCGGCAGCTGAAAATAAAAGAGCTATATTTAGAGCAAACGCGACGATCGCCAAGACGCATTTTATCATTTCTGCAATTACCGTTGGCATTATAGGTTAATGGATTTGGTGTAGTGTAGAGCGCGTGTAGGATTGAATTGTTGTGATGTTTGTAAGCCTACTGTGGAATGAGTTTCGCGGGTGTGCGAATCGAGTTGTGTGGGATTAGATAATGGTTTATCTTATCGGCATTGCACGCTAGTGACAGCGTGGCCGAGACACTGCGGGCGGGCGACCGCGCTCTGCGTGAGCCTTGCGGTGCGGACGATTCGACCGATTGTCTCGCTCGATCCGATATCATTCGTCAGGAAACGTGAAATCGGACTAAAGCGAATTTGTGGTAAGGTGTCGGGTGAATGATTTCTGATAAACTTGACAGCTGAGTCGACCGAGAACGTGCCTCTCACCTCCTATGTCCTTCCTTCGTTCCACCGATCAGAAACAGCTTGGGGCCTTCAATGCCGCAATCGTCCAATGTTACAATGGACCTTTTGTAATTTGAAAAAAAAAAAAGTTCTCCGGAAGCTAATCAGACGACTACGTGCATGGCTAGTATACATTGGGTATAGGGTAATAAAACTGAAACTTGGTTTTGAATTTCAGACAATGTTATTGAGACAATGCTGCGTAGACGCCGCCGCCGGCGTGTGAACAGGTGTGTTGGTGTGATGCGAAGGTGTGATGTAACAACAAACAAGTTTAAAAATAATTTTTTATTCAAGTAATTTTCGCAATTGACGCAATTTTTGCAATTGTTCCAGAAGGATCGGGGGGATGCTTGCACGGAAAGATTCCTTCAATATTTATTTTGCAATAATTGTATTAAGATCTGTAATATTTGTATGGTTATTCACTTAGATCTTTAACTTGTTATTTTTTTTATAGCCGTTAGACATAGATTGTTTTCTGTAGTCACCGTCGTATTAAACCGCGTCTTATAAACACTTTCAGTCTACCATGAATATGAATATTGCTTAAATTTAGCTAACCATGGTATTCGCGGTAATGATGGCCTACGTTTCGGACTAGCGCGTGCAGTTAATATTCAGGGCGAGGCCAGTCCGAACCGTAGACCAAAATGAATGCGAATATCAACCATTGTAAGCCTAATTGAAGCAATATGACTGCCTCCCGGTCTGCCTCCAGTGAAGCACCCAAAATGTTCCCAATTTCAGGCAACCGACAGAAGGTCCAGATTCTCGAGAATGTGTTTGCGGCAGTCAGTAGAAGATCAAGACAAACCTAGACGAAGTTTGCTGTGCACTTACCCCCCTGGAGTCCCTGAACAATATGGCAGCGTGCGAAGGATCGATGGCTGCGTCGGAGGCGCGGTGGAGGTGCCTCGGGGAAGCGTCCAGTGAGTAGCGCCTCTTTTCAGCGTCCTGCGCCGCGGCGCGCCTGAGGTTCGCACCTAGTCGACAAAAATCATACATAACTAATAGTTTTGGTCGCATTACATACAGGTCGCCAAGATCAAAGGAAACACTTTGCCACCTATAGTCACCAATCCAAGGTGTGATCGGCAGAAATCACGGGTATAATAGATGATATATGTAATAGTCAACCACGTGGGTTTCCAGAAAAACAAAACTATAAAAAAAAAACTCTACCGCCAATGTATCAAA
The DNA here is from genome assembly GCA_946902875.1 of Nematopogon swammerdamellus. Lineage (NCBI taxonomy): Eukaryota > Metazoa > Arthropoda > Insecta > Lepidoptera > Adelidae > Nematopogon > Nematopogon swammerdamellus. The sequence continues at coordinate 12,770,543 of OX336338.1, forward strand.
CATTGGCGGTAGAGATCGCGCACTCTAACTTTGCCGATGGGAACCAGGCCATGCTGATGAACAGTAAACAGAGAAGACTAATTCTAAGAACGAGTTTCGAGTACCTACAGCAAGAAATGATATCACATCGCAAACGAGACGGTTTTATATCATAAAGGCGAGCCCCCCCCGCAACGTATCTGCATTGCATTACAAGTCTATAGGTACATTGTGTGGGTGGATTATGATGACGCGTTGTGTGTTAATATAAGAATTAATTTAGCGACGCGAAAGGTCATGATCATGATTGAAGGTCATGACTTTTCTATTTATATTATGTTAGTGAGCATTACTTATGTATACTTTATATTCTTGTACTTTAATGAAATATTGTTTCTGAGATGTCTTACTGTAAAATCTCGTATCACTTATTTGTTGTTACTTGTTTAATGGGTTCTTATTTAATACTAGCGTTTGATTGCCCGCTACACTTCGCTCGCGTGAAATTAGAATTTCATACTGAAGGAAATAACAGAATATTTACCTGAGATCAGATGAAAGAGTGTAGAATTAGGTAATTGTGTATAAAGCCGCGTCTCCTGCGCATGTTTTTTCGAAACATTACACAAAAACATTAGTTTTCATACAAATGTGTATGGCCACGCCCCAATGTTTCGATGTTTCTGTATAATGTTTCGAAAAAACATTCGCACGAGACGCGGCTTAAAGTAAACAAAGTGTAGATTACTCAAAAAAGTAGGCTAGTCGAAAAAAGAAAAAAAAGGAAGAGGCCGAAGGTCGAGCTACGCCCACGTAACTTATATTATAACTACTGTCTCAATGAAAGTAAGTCACTAAGGGCGAGGCCAAAGGCCGACCCAAATATGTAGGTATGTACGCTTTTACTTTTATTTTTAACCGACTTCAAAAAAGAGGTTATCAATAATTCAACACGTACCTATGTATGTAATAATATTAATGGATCTGCAATAGTAGTCACATATGATAATCTATTAGGACTAAAAAACAACTACTTAGAACTAAAAAAAAATTAAATAATTGAGTTGAAGGCGGTACAAAAGCACAATAAAATCAACTTTTAATCTGGTTATTTCTGGTACTGGTATTATACGTCGGTTCAATGTTTTTTAAAACAGCTTTTTAAACAAACACCTAAATATTGAGCGGACCCAAGGCCTGGTTGCGCCAACAAGGACTTAACATATCTAAAGGCCCGTTAACTAACGACAGCTTAAATTCGTAACTCAATGCGTCTTTCTATAGAAGTGTTCTCTATATTTCAACGTTAGGAACACAGAGATGGCAGTACCATATAAGTATTCTATGGCAGTACATAGCATAATACTAATGCCTATAGTTACTAAAACAAACTGACAGGCAGCTGACGCTATTCATAACGACCGAAGGGTTGCACTCACATGACACCTAGTTCACCAAGGTGTTATGGGCTGACATCACGGATGTAGTGGTAGGTGATGTAGCCAATCGTGTCAGGTTCCATAGAAAATAAATTATTCGCTTTGCATAGCAGATGTCAATTTGACTTTTCGTAAGAGCCTTTAGAAAGTTAAATGGCCGAATCTTTACGTCCGCTTTCGATTCTAATGACAGCATTTCATATTTGGCGCAACGCAACGGACTTTTATCGTATCTTTAAAATGAGCATAAGGTGGACTTACTGGTTATCTACTCTTGTTAAGTCTGTGTTGGCGCAATCGGCATTTTAAGTGTATAAATTTTATACTATAAAACTGTTCTTTGTAAATTACGCATAGGAGTTAGATAATATTGCGCAGATTTTATGGAACTAACACAATGTTATGTTTTCTTCTTACATCTCAAACAGATTAGACAGCGTTTTAATTTGATGGAGATACAAGGCCGAAAATTAAGAGAAACATCCGTCCCCCGGCCAAGATTCAAACGATCACGCGTCGGTGTCGTCGAACGTCTCGGGAGAACGACGCGTGCGCCGCCGCCGCCGTGGAAGAAATGATCTTGTACGATACTGGTTTCGATCAAAAAACTATATTTCCATATACTTAATCGCGTTTACAAAAGAGGAAACCTTTAACTTTGTAGGTGTCCCCAAAATACTCGAATCCGTCATCCGCGCAGCCGAGTGGAAAGTCGGTGGCTAGGACGCGACTGAGCGTAAATTTGGGAATTTTACGGGCGAATAACGACGTAATGGATTCTGGAAACCAATTTATTAGCAAGAAAACCGATAATCGAGTACGATATTTCGAGTAATCAAGTACGAGTAGGTCAGTACCTGTACCTGCAGTACAATAACTACCTATCTAAAGTGAGTTAAATAATCATATGAACACGATTTAAATCGTACGAAGTATCAAATTTTACGATGACACTATACACCAGATATATTATAGGTTAGGTATAGGTAATGTAAATAGGCAGAGTGGTCAGATTCTTCAGTATTCGTGTTTATGCTGTAAATATTAATGCTCTTGTGAGCGGTAGTATGGGTTAATTATTTGTAAGTTACTATAATATAATATAATACTTATAAGGTACTAACAAAACATTGTAAGTTGCGAAGTTTGTTTGTTAGTTCTTCTTCGCATTGAATTTAGAACTGGCGGAATTTTCGACATATCGAAGCGTAGGTTACCTACCTATAGATGAAATTATACAATAAACAATAAACTGATAGGTGGCGTTATGTGCTCAGCGGAATGGGGAGCGGGGACAGCCCCCCCCCCCCCCCCCCCCTTCCTCTTTACTAGAGCGGGATGGAATCGCCACAAGGCGCTTACGATAAACAAAACGAATGCGAATAGCGCGCAAATCGTTATATTTTAATAAGTATGAAAAATTTGAGCTTTGTGAATTTTTCAAATCATGCTTCACTAAAAAATATAACATTATATTTGGAGAAAAATTATAAAAAAATTACATTAATTCTTTATATTTTTATAATATAAATTGCCGCAAAAATAGAGGAATGCTTGGATTTTTTTCTGTCGAGCGAAGTTTAAAAACTTCCTTTTTCAACGTCGAGGTTCACTAAAGATAATCCTGTAGATTAAAAAGCTAGAACATTCCCTGTACTTATGTATCTTTAACTATTCATATGTCTGCATCAATCCTACGGTACAGGTGACCCGCGTGGTAGACCTCCATGCCGCCGCCACCGCTGCCGCGCCCCTCCCCGCTTTGCTGACGCGCTGCCTACGCGCCTCCGCAGCATCAGAGTGTTATGATGAGTTATTTATGGCACAGATGAGATGTTATTTCGTTTTGGTTCCGTTGCAAGCTAACATGTCAAATCAGATCACCTAGCTAGATGTATACAGGTTGTATCTGTATTATTTACATTCCTCAAAGTTTCACTAAAATTGTTTTTTTTTTTCAGTCAAAATAACAAAATATGATCATGAGCCGATTGTTCATCTTTTCAAAGTCATATTAGCAGAAAATTACATGCATGTAAGCACTCAAGTCGTCGTCGCTCGGGGTAAAGAATAAAACACGTTGACATAGTTGCAAACGATTTACAAAGAGCTTTACAGAAGTAAGTATAAGTACTATATAAGTTGTGTAAATATTCACAATGTATCGCTACAGAACCCTCTTTCTAACAAAATGCGAATAGACTTCTCACTCGGTGTTCTTTTATATACTTACGTATTTACCTAATATTTAGCTAACGTCTACTAATTTATACGCGACGTGCAAAGTTCTTGTCGAGTAGGTACGTACTGCCAACGTATTTTGTTTTCACAAAGTGTGGCAATGTTATATAATATCCGAGTTCACATTTTGACCTTTTTAATAACTAGGTACCTGAAATAAAGAAATATGACATTATACCTCCGGTGTCGACGTTAGAAAATTGCTATCGACCGATTTCGGGGTACTATTTATTTAGATTTTGTTGAACAGAAAAAAATAGATATCCAAGAACCTATACTTGGATATCTTGGATTCTACCGAGTGCGGCAGCATAATTTTCTTTTTTTTTAATACAATAAAACGCATTTTATGAAGCAGACATGTTAAATAATTTTTTTAGGTAGACATCACAAAGATAAAGTTTAAATTTTACATGGTTTTGAAAATCATATCCGGTAGGTTAGGTTAGGTTAGGTTACGTCCTCTGACGTTTTGTCATTACATTACTCTTTTCAGCATAGCGATTGTGTTTTTTCAGTGATGAAGCCCATTTTTAACCGACTTAAAAACAGAGGCTATCAATTTGGCCCGTATGTATGTAATATCGTTCGAATTGCACAATATTCGTATTATTTTAGACTATGTGGGCTTCTAAGCAGGTGTCAAATTTCATAAGTGTATGTATTTTTTTTTGTCCACGAATTTCTTGGAACCTTGAAATCGAATTGGCATTCTTTTTTTGTTGGATCTTCCAATTTAGAGAATAGTGCAAGTTTCAGCAAAATAGGTTCAGTAGTTTTCAAGATATGAACTGTTAAGTGTGTACCAATCACTGGAAAAACACGTTGTCGGTTTAACGCCCAATTTTACGCAGAACTTGTGTGATATAACTAAAAAGAGTGAAAAAAACCTGTTTTAAATAAAAACATTGAACTGACTTAAAAAAACAACTAGAACTTAGCCCCACTTGCACCAACACGAGTTTAAAGTTAAGTAGCGAGTTATGGATTTTTAAACGCGGTTCCCACAGTCAAAGGGTGCTAGCTTAAACTGGTTTAGCGAGTTAAACTGGTTTATATATTAAATTTGTGTTGGTGCAAGTGGGCCTTAAAAGTGTTAAATAATATTTTGATTCATATTCGGACCCTTCAGTTGAAGGCGGTGCAAAAGCACAAAAGGGGTCCATCTATAAATGGTAAGTTCTAGTTGTTTTTTTTTTATTACTTGAGTGGATGCGTTAACAAATAAAATATACGCTATACCACTGTAGCCCACTCACTACCACCAATCCCCGAGAACTCCATTAGAGGGATTTGCATTAATCAAGTCACTGTTTGGTGTGCGATTTCCTCAGTTGGGATTGTTGGTCCATGGTTTTTTTTTTTGAGAAAATGAGGTCACCGTCACAGTCTGACAAAGGCTGATTTTATTTATATTTTTACTTTTACTTTTGATTTTATGTGGTCAGAATTATCAAGCTTAAATTATAATTATTCTAGCTCTCAAACGTATCTTAAAACCTGTAAGCGGTGTAGCTAGTCACAATGTATTGTAATCGAAGACGTTAAAAAAAAACCCTGCGAAGTTTCTTGCCGGCTCTTCTTTGTGGGTGTAGGTAATCAAACCGGATTGTAAAAACTAAACAGGACAAATTCAAGCGTATTGTACTACCATACGAATGATGAATAAAGAATAAAGTCAATCCAGACCGTTATGTGAACATGCTCGAGGATTTTTTTTTTTTGCCACGGCTTGATGAAATTGACTTAAGGGGACATATGGTTTCAACAAGACGGCGCAACGGCTCACACTTCAAGGCCATCGATGGCTGTTTTGAGGCAACACTTCCCAGGGCGCCTCATCTCCCTAAGGGGCGATTTGGAGTGGTCAAAGCACTCCCCCGTAATGAAGAGGCCAACCTTTACGATTTCTTTTTGTCGGGTTATTTGAAAGCCCGCGTTTACGCCAACCGCTCAAGGACCATAGAATAGAAGACCTGAATGCCAACATTCGGGAAGAAACGGCCAACATACCTGTCGCTATGCTGGAAATAGTAATGAAATTATAAACGTCAGAATTCGGTTTACCGAGTGTATTGACAATGGTGGGCGTCACCTACCGGATATGATTTTCAAAACCATTTTGAAACAAGGACGTCATACTGCCGCACCCTATGTATATATATGATTATTGATTACATAACTATATTATATTGTTTCGATTATTTGAACATTTTACGAAATAGTATTTTTTTTCATACAAACCAAGAGATTTAAAGTATATTTCTTATGTAGAAACATGTACAAAGGCATGAACTGAGAAATAGCGAAATAATAATTTCGGCCCGTATCAGGTAATCTGAAGTGCGACTGAACCCTCGACCTTTGAATTGCATACATGTGCTCACTGCACTGGCATCACTGGGCTTTTTTCACAACTTCAATGATTCTTTATCCTCATAAAAGGGAAGCACTGACGTGGCACCAAGTTCACCCGGTGTTATGGGCTGACATCACGGATGTTGCAGGTGATGTAGCCAACCGTGACAGTTTCCATAAAAAAAAACTTTTAAATGTTTCTATTCTCTAAAGAATAAAATACAAGATACCTAATCAAAATAGCATTGACTTTTAGTAAGACACGACTGAGCATGGCGTGAAGGGTATTGTGTTCTGTGCGTTTACATGTGTACTTGGTGCAGGTACATACAGTCCGCGCGCGAACTCCGAGGAATCGGTATTTGTGGAAATTAATTTATTATAGAATTATAAAAATATGGTTATAGAAGTATACAGAGTGATTTCTATACTATACACATAAAAGAAAAAAGAACAACCCCGGACCAGTGATATGAATGAGATCTGTAAATCAGGTTGATAAATAAAAAATCTCATCCATACCGACCGATCCAGGGAAAGTTCCCAAGACACACAGCGCATTAGCCCTCTGTATGGTCAGACTAATGCGCTGAGAGAGGTAGGCCCCAGCTCGGGCCTCCCCGGACACTTCTATTAGTCGACTGCCTAAATCCTTGCAGAGAGACTTTGCTTCAGCTGACCAGGGACCTAATGTTTCCACAGCGAAAGCAATCATTTCATAATTTTGTGCTATTACAATATAATGATTATGCTTCACTAGCGCTGCAGCCTCAGCAGCGGCACCAGCTTTTCTTGCTTTTGACACAACGTAGCTATCAGCTAGCGTGTCGACGCAAGTGGCGTCCCAGACAAGAGCCTGACCGCGCGACCAAGGCACCAAGGTCATCCCGTCTGGGCGCTTACCGTCATCTCTGCTGAGACCGCAGGGCTCCAACAATGATGGCACATTGGCTGAGCTAAATGCGCGATTTAGAATTTCGTTTAGAGCGTGAGTGTCTGCCGGCGCTCTTTTTGCACCGAAGCCCATGGAGACCATTAGACTGCACTTGTGCCCCGCAAACACACTTGTGGGGCTGCACAAGGTTACAGCCTAATCTAAGAGCGACAGCGATCCTCATGGTGTTGTCATCCAAAAGCGTGCCAAGATTTTTAGAAGGTAGCGCATTTAGCCAGGCACTTGATTCTTTTTCGCAAGAAGCTTTGTGGCGTGCCTCGTCTACAAGGCTTTCGAAATTAAGGGCTGAAACAATTCTTTTGATGTTGATTTGATCCCAATCTTTTTGACGAAAGGGAGTTTCTGGCGGATCCGTGCCTGGACATAGCGCCTCCCACCTCATATCAGCATCCGCTACATGACTGAACTCTGACCTGTCAACTGTAAAGGGTAACATGTTGGAGACAAGGCCAAAGACAGCATGAGTGGAGGAAATGAAAGCGGGGAGCGCTATGTCAGCTAATCGGCGAGTACCCAATCCACCAAACTTTTTGATTGGTAAAGAAGCCATCAGCCACATTTTGTCGTTAAAATTTATATTTAGAATTTTTTCTAGAGTAGAGCGAGTGGATGAATCAAACATTGTTATAAAATTTTCAAATTTCCAAAGAGGCGTCGTCCGAATCAGCTAAGTCAATTTTGGGATCCAGAAGCAATTTTTTAAAATTAAATAACCGATGTGAGAGTTCAAATCCGACAGTCTGTCAAAAAGATTCTTAATTTGGATGAACTTTTTAGTAAGTAGGCCATTAACAGACTCCATAGAAATTGGTCCTCCGAGCAGACATAGATCTGTACCAACATTTCTGATTCCCGGAGCTAATTTTTCGAATTTTTCAAATATATCTGAATCAAAAGATGAGCAAAAGTACAATTCACATTTGGAGGAATTAAATTCGAGCCCCAGAGGACTAAATTGTGACACTAATAATTTATAGTCTTCTAGAACTGAGTCTGCGTCACCAGCCAATGTACCATCATCCAAGTACCAAATGTTAAATTCTGACTGCAAATTTTGAATAATTGGATGAATTGCCAGACTGAATGCCATTGGGCCCAGAGGGTCACCCTGTTGAACACCTGTTTCAGAATTTATAATGTTGTCACCAAATAGTAAGTATGAAGGAGATGCGTAACATTGCCAAAGAAACGGAAATAATTTAGGAGTCTTATTTTTTACTGCAGAAAGCATGACGTCTCTCTGCAAGGAATTGAATGCATTCTTAATATCTATTTTTAACAAAATTTTATTTGTTGAGCTGTAAGTGTCGATGTAGCAACGTGCAGCATGGACAGAGGCCTCACAACCAAGTCTGGTCCCGAATCCCAATTGCCTTGGACGAAAATAGTTACCAATTTCCATTTTAATTGAGGCCACAGCTATTTTTGCGGTTAAACGCCGAAATGCATTACCAACAGCTATTGGGCGTAGGCCGCCATCTTTTTTGTGTAGTGCACAAAGTGATGCACCGTAGAGGTAAGGGCATATGTCGTTAACTACACTGCCTGCCAACATTAGGTTACACAGTGAAGTTAACGACTTCAACAATCGAATGCGTGCTACACCGACTGAATGGCATGTCAAATCTTTCAAATGTTGCGGACGGAGGCCGTCTCCTCCAGCAGAGCCACATGGAAAACTGTTGATCCCCACAAATTCGAGGGCGATGCATCCTCAGCTGGTGATAACGGAGACCTCTGTCCGAACCGAAAGATTTACAACAAACCAAACATTGACTCGACATAGAATTTAGAATTTGTATAGAATTTTTATGGAGATTCACATTTTGTGATGAGTAATATTATACAAATGTATAATATTAAAATTCTATACAAATTCTATAATAAATTAATTTCCACAAATACCGATTCCTCGGAGCTCGCGCGCGGACTGTAGATACTACATCGCGGAAAGAGCTTACCTTCCTGCAAAATCTTGTCGAATATGGTGTAGGTAGCGCCGCAATCCTCCAGCAGCGGGGGGCGCAGAATGCGCTGTAAATTATCCGCATCCAACGACTTGGAGCGTAAGCGAAACTCGTCGCAGGGCGGCTTGGCGGGGGCGGCGGGCACGCACGACGCGCGCCTCTCATCCTCGTGCCTCCAGCCGTGCACCTTCTTGCCGAACGTGCGGATCAGCTCCTGAATGGAGTTCTGGCGCGGGTGTTTGCTGCCCGAGCCGCGCCGCCCGCTCTCCGCACCCTCCGCCGCCTTCTCGCACTCAGACTGGCACAGCTTCTGAGCGAAGCTGCGGTTGTCGAAGCGGTTGCGCTGCGCCATGTGAGTCAGCTTGGGGTTGCTGATCTCGCCGTAGCGCTCGCACTTGGTGTACTTCTCGTTCTCCTGGATGTCGTCCATTATGTCCGAGTAGATGTGAGAGTTGTAGTTGCGGTGGTCGTACTTGTATGTGTTCACGCCGATCTGGTAGTGAGAGGAGGGCGCGGCATCGCTGCTGCGCTGGCGCCGGTACTCCGGGTGCTGGTGTCGCGGCTCCGCGCTCGCCGACCGGCTCTCCATCACCTCGCGGAAGTAGCTCGCAAAGTTAGGGTAGCGGTCGCGCGGGCTCGACGCGATGTTGGGGTGGCGGTCGCGCGGGCTGGCGGACGCGTCGTACGGGCTGCCGGAAGGGTAGCGCAGACTGCGCTGCCCGTACCCGCCGAGTTGGCTTATTGGGATCGCCCGGCATTGCGAGGGCTCCGAGACGGAGCTGCTCGAGTCTATGGAGCTGAGCGTGGAGTGCCAGCTCTCGGTGCTGTCGCCCTGCTCCAGAGGAGGCGTTGGCTCCCGGCTGCTCGTCTTGTGGAGGAAGTTCGTGAACCCGTGCATGCTAACATCCAACTCGTCACGGATCGCGTCAACGAGTCAACCGTTTAAGTTTCTTCTTCATTTCCAACTGTAGTTGCAAACGCGTGTCATACATCCGACAGAAGAGGTTGTGTGTGTACGTGGGAGTGCGCGGCATGGGTACTATTACTATTACTATTTGCTTCAAGGAATAGACAATAATATATTTTTATGATCGAAGACAATAATACGTATGGTGCCCGGCAGTAAATAACGAACACCGAGCTTTAGAAAGAGAAAATCCGACAGAGACGTGCGAGTTCGTGCGACAGGGACGACGCTCTACAACCGGATTGTCTGTTTATAAAGCTCGATGTTCATTCATTACTTACTGCCGGGTACTGTTACGTAGAATGCATTTTACGAAGCGAATACATCTCCGAATCGGAATAGCGGAAACTGCGCGCGGCGCGCCGGCCGGCATCGCGACAGCTCCGCACGTGCAGTGGGCTGGGCATGTACGAGGGCGCGGGCGGCGCGGCAGAGGGGGCCGCGGAGGAGGCGGCTTCACCGCACACAATAGCAATACCTACCGTTGATACCTACAACAAGGTTACGTAACCGAACATTGACCTGCGCGGTACCTTGGCTTAGCGCAGGAAATGGACGTCGTCGCACGGAGCATTTCTTTTAGCGCTGTTACTTAGTCGAGTCGAGCGAGACCTGAGATATTTTACGTATGTACTTATTTAGTGAGCATACGGCTAATGTAATGTATGTACTGGCAACATATACACGAATTCATAAGTACATATAGGCAGGTACCTATGCCCGTTGTTATTGTATTGTACCTACCTGCATTTCTACGTACCGAGGCCGAGCATCAAAGTTTGCTGATTTTTATATTAAATGTATTGCGTATTATTAACGGTGATGATGATGTAGAGGTTGGTTGATATAACATTTGTACGACTAGGCGTATTTTTGGCGTGAATTGCGACGGTAGGAACCGAAAACAAGAAAGATATAAATGCATAATCCTATTCGCGACCGAACAAAAGTACACTCGGGTGCGAGCGAAGAGGTATCGCCGCTAATGTTTAAAGAAAAAAGAATTCCAAGAAAATCAAACCAGCTCGAATCAGCAATCAAGATGTTCAGTGCCGACTACAAAATTCGACGCCTTCAACTTCGCAACGGTGTTCGCAGCCCTCTACCTCGGCCCAGACGACGCTTCCGATCGAATTCACGATAAAAACTAGCGGTCAGTCAGTCAGCGTGCATGCGTCCGCTGCTGGACATAGCCTCTTCAATTTTCCTCAAGTCCTCCCGGCCTTCAGCGGTACGGAACCACTGCTTCCCGCCGATATAGTTGATGTCGGCCCACCTGGCGGGTGGTCTTTCCACGCTCCCGTTTTCCTGTCCACGCCGCGGCGCCGCCGTTTTCCTGTCGGGCTACTATCGCCTGCGCCGCCGCCGCGGCCGGCGCGGGTACGGCGATAGTAGCCCGACCTCTACACATCCCGATTCTTTTTATTAATCTAGATTTAGATGTAGGTTATGCTTTCATCATTTACTTACCTTTATTTTTACCTTGATTCGGTGCCTTGTGTTGTGTTGTGTGGTGTGTGAGCAAAGGTAATTGAGTAGGTGTGTGAGTGATCAAAACGAGCCTATCTCACACATATTTACAATATTGTGTGTCTTATTTCAATTCCGTTTATGTGGCTACTAGCTTGTGCCGGCGGCGACTTCGCTTCGCGTGACTTTTTGCTTACACCCCAGGCCGCCGATGACGTAGCGTTATTATGATTTATAGCCTTAACCATCTTGAGAAGTGACGGAATGTAACAATAAAAACCGTATGTAAATTGATAAAGTGGTTCTCGAGTTATAAGGATATTGATGTACGTTACACGGTCGCCCGTAGAAATTCCGCTATTTATTTATTAGGATAATTATGTGTCTGTCTACTCTACCTTTTACTATGACTCTACACACACTCGCCGCTCGGCACGTTTTAAATATTTAATTATTACGTTTTCATATTAATATTCTATTTAACTTGTGATTTATACGATCAATTAGACTGAACGAATGTTTACCGTTATAGTATTGGATGGAACAGGACACCTCATGACGCGCATCATCTGTGCTAATTACCTGCGGTGGTTTATTTCGAGAAGCTAGGTATATTTTCGCAACAAATTTATATTCTTGGGTATTTTGTTGCCCAGTGGAACTAGGTTTGAGATTTCATAATACAATTTTATGTTTCTCGTTCGTTAGTTGTATCTATTATACGAATTCGATTGTAAGAGATCTTATAGATCTAAGTGATCTTCATTTGATTTGTTAGAAATTTTCGGTGCATTTTTTATATCATTCTTTAAAGTACTGTTCTCAACTGAATAATATTAGAGGAAGATTTTTGTTACAAAATGTTGGTAATATTTATATCGATGCTGTAAAGAAAAATCAGTCAAACGTCCCCGTTAGCGGGGATGGGCCGCCGGGGACGATGGGACCTACCGTGAATGTCAATGGCAGTGTACCTACCAACTTTTGTTAGTTCAAAATTATAAATTGGTTCCTTATCGAGGGTTTCGCTTAGTTGAACTCGCGTGGAGAGGGTTCCGTACCATACCGTTTTCCGTGAAAACTTTAAGACGTAGGATTTTCGCTTATGTTTTCCTGTAAAATATAAGAGAAGCCCTATATTTCCTATTTTTCGATAATAGCTTTTAAACGATGCATTATAAAATTCGAAAAAATATATTTTGTATTCCTTATAATGACCCCTTTTTAAACGATATGCGACAGGTAATGGTAAATTGTTTTTTTTTTACTTTCTAATTTGTCCCCAAAATTTAATTCGTTCAAATTATACCTACATTATGTATGGAGTATCAACTTTTTTGGTCCAGTAGATTCGGAGAAAATAGCCTGTGACAGACGGACAGACAGACAGACACAAGAGTGATCCAATAAGTGTTCCGTTTTTCCTCTTTTGAGGTACGTACGAAACCATAAACATAGACAAAGTAAAAAATTAAGGGGGTTGGCCCTACACAAATATCTTCATTTTCAGAAAAGCGCCATCTACCGAATTATCCAAACATTTGTAAACAACAAATATTGGAATCTAATGGAAATTTAAAACATTATAATATTATAAAGTGCGATATTTCTATTTTTGTATTTTTGAAAATTGTATTTTTACATTTACCATTCTGAAATTTGTTTTTTTTTCAAAAGCCATATGCTTACCCTAGTGCTTTAACAGCAGACAACGTCGTGTTTTCCTCGTAACAAAACTAATAATAATAATGTACATTGTGCAAGTACTTAAACCATACAAATCAAAATCATACTGAGGAGCGATAATTCGCGGAAACGTTTACAATTGAATGTACCCACCTACCTAGGTATACTGTGCGGTCCCATTCCTAAAGCGGATGTCTGGTTAGAGGTAGGGGAAGGGCTGGTGGTGGCGGGGAGGTGGGGGTGGAGTAGCATCCCGTGCGTCCTTGAAACGAGTCGCGTCAGGAGGGGTGTGGCAGGAACAAAGATAGAATTTCGAGTGTGAGAAGGACACGTGCGGCGACAAGGTCACCTTCAACGGATAGGTACCTTATCCTACCCAAAATTACTGTAGACATTTTATCGACATACTTATAGGATCTCAGCCACGGGCTGTTAGTTTATTTATTTTCGATGATTTATTTAATATTTTACTTCGAAGCAAGGTTCTCCTCTGCTGCGTTAGATACATACATACCTACGTGCGCATTACATAACTTCAAGTCTGTTTCCCAATAGGGTGGGCAGAGACAACGGATCCTCCTTAGACCTCTGTCACCTCATCTACATTCACAATGTTCTATCTTAATAATACACTCTTAACCACGTTATTCTTGTACAATAGCTCTATTCACATTTTTTTTTTTTTCAAAACAAATCCGCCTCACCTCGCGAGACCACGCTCAATGAGACACCATACCACAGAACCATACCAGCAGATTAGCGGACTATTATAGAAGCGCTATCCGGATTTTACTCGACTACGGCGAAGCTAAAGGAGGGTAATTAATGTGTTTAGCCTGCATGTTTGTATGTATGTGTGTTAGGATGACTAACTAACCGACTCTATCTAACCGTAACTCCTAAACGACTCATCCCATTTTAATAATTCCGGTGTCATTCGGTTTGTCTCAGTTAGTTTTTTTTTTCAAAACCTATAGAGGTGTGGGATCATTGTCTATAGCTTCAGATATTTCAAATATATCACGAAATATATATAACGCTTAATGGTTTAGGAACTAAAATGAATGAAATATAAAATTTTTGTTTTTTTATAAAACTGGACTACGGAAAACGAAGGAAATAACAAGGAAAGTTGATCTAAAATACAGCATATTTTTTTTTATAATCGGGCGTGCAGAAGCCTTTGAAATTTGAATTGACTACAGCATTTTCGATAAACTTTCCTTCTTATTTCCTTCGTTTTTGTAGTCGGGTTTTATATCATTTGTATTAAATGTTTTTAATACGACGACGTTTGAACATGCCGCATGTGACATGGACAACATTTTGAATAGAATAAATCTGAGGACAAATATGGGGACAAATAATCATCAACACTTTAGTCGGGTAGTATAATTTTTACCGTTTAGGTATTTGTTTACTCTGCCGAAGTTAAAATTAGTTATTTATTTTTATTAAACTAGCATGGCTAACTGTGCAGATGAACAAAAAAAGGAGACATCAAATTTCACCACCCCTTGTATTTATTGTGGTCCAGCCTGTTCGATACGATCTTTGAAGACTCCCCAGGTTGAAGGAGTCGGGACACACTCGACACTAGCGGCGGCGCCGGCGGCGCGACGACGCGACAAAGAAACGACTTTGACAAACGAAGCCCGATGCCAACATCAAAAGGATGTTTTCACTTCAGTTCTCTGCGGCGAGTGCTACGGAGATAAATTGGATGGCAAGGAATAATTTATAAATAAGGGATGCAAATTCCTCCGTTCAGCGTCCATGGTAGCAGCAAGCATTCTCTTCGAATATTTCTCAATGATCATCTAGGTACTTACATATTTGTTGGTTGATATTATTTTCAATTGAAGTCACTGCGCCTTTTTAGGTTCGTACGAGTACATAATCGATCGTCTACATACCTACATAATGAAACTACATAATATAGGTACCAAACTACGCTACGTGTTAAGTGACTATAAAAAGATACATAGGCAATAATGAATGCCGACCGATGACTCGTCAATACAAATAACCTTGACTCTTTGATAGGTACGGTTAATCGGCTCGCCGAGTAACTAGGTATTTCATACATTTTTTTTTTATAGAAAGCGCAACATATGGCGCCGAGCCACCCATAAGGTGTCAAACGACATTCTTATAATTGATTAAAGGACTTAATTCATTAAGGACATATTTCATTAAGTCGTATCTGTGTGGGATTTAGTACGCGATATAGGTAACTTTAAGTTATAGGTATTTAAAAAGTACAGGTCTTCCAGGAAAAAAACACTAGGTAGGTACGTATAATGGCGAGATCACAATATAGATTCATTATTTTATCTTATGTATGTATACTAATGGATAGTTACTTTTTAGATAAATTTCGATTCCAGGTACCCTTATCTAACATTTTATAAATTATTTTTATCACAATCGTATTTGTAAGAATTTAATGTTAACATTAATTAGTTATCAGAGCAACCACTTTGCTAGCAAGAACATGGCTAGCTAGCAATAAAGGAAGCGTGTTAAGCGCGAACATTGTTCACTCACACACACAGTGGGTTCCGAACGTACCAATTTCTTACTTTAATTACGCTACGCATAAGGACGTTTCAAAAGAAGATTCTTGTTGTGCGTCACCGCTATTATATTGAATAAACTAGCTGAGCCCGCGGCTCCGCTCGCGTGAAATTCGTATTCCAAAGAAGAATGTAAGTAACTAAGGGCGAGGCCGAAGGCCGAGCTGCGTTCAGGTAATCGATAAACCTTCTTAAAGAAAGTAACTAACTAAGGGCGAGGCCGAAGACCGAGCTGCTTTCAGGTAAACGATAAACCTTTCTCAAATAAAGGAAGTAAGGGCGAGGCCGAAGGCCGAGCTGCGTTCAGGAAGACGACAAACCTTCTGGAAGATAGGAAGGAACTAAGTGCGAGGCCGAAGGCCGAGCTGCGTTCAGGTAAACCAAAAACCCTCTTCCGCCTTCGGGCCTCGCCCTTAAAGACTTCCTTTCTTCGATAGAATATAATATCGTTTACTCAATCTATTTATTTCATATAAATAAAAAAGTAATATTAATAACTAAATAATTAAACCTACCTAACAAACATTAAAATAACTATCAAAACGGGCATTTCCAAATGTTCTTAGAGCACTTGCGGCATTACCCCGCTAGATGGCAAGGCTTACCCTTTGAATGAAGTACATAAGCCCTTGATGACGGGACACCAGTTGCGTCAACCAGCTCAAGCCTCTTTTGGCTTCACTGCTCCACGGACCGAGGGTTTCAACCGCAAACGCAACAAATTCGAAATCTTTAATTATATTTCTATATTTGCTGCGTTGGAGGCTCTCCGCCCCAGCCTCGGCCGCGCCAGCCGCTCTTGAAGATGTCCTAACGTGACTTGGAGCCAATGTGAGAACAAAAGTGGCGTCCCACATCACAGAACTACCCTTAGTCCATGGCACTAAGGTCTCTAGCATCGGGCCTCTTGCCATCCAGCCGGGAATAACCGCGAGGTTTTAGGATGCACGGTATATTTGCCGTTAGAAGCGTGGACTTTACAATAAAATTTAAATTAAATTAACTCAATCTTAATATTAATTAACTTTTTCGAGATGGTTTAGCTTCTTCCTGAACGCAGCTCGGCCTTCGGCCTCGCCCTTAGTTACTTGCTTTCTTCGAGATGGTTTATCATTTGTCAGAACGTAGCTCGGCCTTCGGCCTCGCCTTAGTTGCTTACTTTCTTCAAGATGGTTTAGCTTCTTCTTGAACGCAGCTCGGCCTTCGGCCTCGCCCTTAGTTACTTGCTTTCTTCGAGATGGTTTTTCAATTATCCGAACGTAGCTCGGCCTTCGGCCTCGCCTTAGTTACTTACTTTCTTCAAGATGGTTTAGCTTCTTCCTGAACGCAGCTCGGCCTACGGCCTCGCCCATAGTTACTTACTTTCTTCGAGAAGGTTTATGGTCTTCCAGAATAGAGCTTGGCCTTCGGCCTCGCCCTTAGTTACTTATTTTCTTCAAGAATGTTTTTCTTCTTCCTGAAATCAGCTCCGCCTTTCGCCTCGCCCTTAGTTACTTTCATCGAGAAAGAATATCGTTTACGTGAGCGCAGATCCGCCTTCGGGCCCGTCTTTAGTTACTTACTTTCTTTTTTTTAAATACGAATTTCACGCGAGCGAAGCCGCGGGCAACAGATATATAAATTTTATTGCACCAATGACAACGAAATAACTTCGACTTTCAATTATTATTTTTATTTATCAAAAAATTTGTCACCGGCCAGCTCACGTAGAGATGACAGTTCTCCGTTGTCAACATGCCATTTAAAATTGTTTTTACCTTTACTTTGGACTACGTGATTTTAAACGCGCAATAATGTTTATAATTGTTAATTTTTTTTTATTTTTGTTAATTTTTTTTACGTATTATGTTAACCCGGCATATAAACTGCCACTATACAAAGTTTCGTCTAATTCCGTTCAGTGGTTTTTGCGTGATGCGCGTACAGACAAACAAACAAACAAACAAAAATTTTAAAAACTGTTCTAACATGTTCAGTATCTCATTTTAAGCCACCCTGGTTAGTTTTTTTCCGAATACATTCAATGTACAGACTTTCTTACCTCTACGATTTTATTATATGTATAGATACCATGTAGGTACCAAGAAGTTCTTGGTACCTACAAAATACTGAGCTACAATCTCACCTCCCTCCGCGCGCCCGTGAGACGCTTCTTTGGTCAGATTTGTATGGGAACATATCATATGGCGCGACACAATATGGCGCGCGCCAGAATGTTATCTATCTATACATATAATAAAATCGTAGAGGTAAGAAAGTCTGTACATTGAATGTATTCGGAAAAAAACTAACCAGGGTGGCTTAAAATGAGATACTGAACATGTTAGAACAGTTTTTAAAATTTTTGTTTGTTTGTTTGTTTGTTTGTCTGTACGCGCATCACGCAAAAACCACTGAACGGAATTAGACGAAACTTTGTATAGTGGCAGTTTATATGCCGGGTTAACATAATACGTAAAAAAAAATTAACAAAAATAAAAAAAAATTAACAATTATAAACATTATTGCGCGTTTAAAATCACGTAGTCCAAAGTAAAGGTAAAAACAATTTTAAATGTCATGTTGACAACGGAGAACTGTCATCTCGACGTGAGCTGGCCGGTGACAAATTGTTTCATTATATAAAAATAATAATTGAAAGTCGAAGTTATGTCGCTGTCATTGGTGCAATAAAATTTATATATCTGTTGCCCGCGGCTTCGCTCGCGTGAAATTCGTATTTAAAAAAAAGAAAGTAAGTAACTAAAGACGGGCCCGAAGGCGGAACTGCGCTCACGTAAACGATATTCTTTCTCGATGAAAGTAACTAAGGGCGAGGCGAAAGGCGGAGCTGATTTCAGGAAGAAGAAAAACATTCTTGAAGAAAATAAGTAACTAAGGGCGAGGCCGAAGGCCAAGCTCTATTCTGGAAGACCATAAACCTTCTCGAAGAAAGTAAGTAACTATGGGCGAGGCCGCAGGCCGAGCTGCGTTCAGGAAGAAGCTAAACCATCTTGAAGAAAGTAAGTAACTAATGCGAGGCCGAAGGCCGAGCTACGTTCGGATAATTGAAAACCCATCTCGAAGAAAGCAAGTAACTAAGGGCGAGGCCGAAGGCCGAGCTGCGTTCAGGAAGAAGCTAAACCATCTCGAATAAAGTTAATTAATATTAAGATTGAGTTAATTTAATTTAAATTTTATTATAAAGTCCACGTTTCTAACGGCAAATATACCGTGCATCCTAGAACCTCGCGGTTATTCCCGGCTGGATGGCAAGAGGCCCGATGCTAGAGACCTTAGTGCCATGGACTAAGGGTAGTTCTGTGATGTGGGACGCCACTTTTGTTCTCACATTGGCTCCAAGTCACGTTAGGACATCTTCAAGAGCGGCTGGCGCGGCCGAGGCTGGGGCGGAGAGCCTCCAACGCAGCAAATATAGAAATATAATTCAAGATTTCGAATTTGTTGCGTTTGCGGTTGAAACCCTCGGTCTGTGGAGCAGTGAAGCCAAAAGAGGCTTGAGCTGGTTGACGCAACTGGTGTCCCGTCATCAAGGGCTTATGTACTTCATTCAAAGGGTAAGCCTTGCCATCCAGCGGGGTAATGCCGCAAGTGCTCTAAGAACATTTGAAAATGCCTGTTTGTATAGTTATTTTAATGTTTGTAACCTACCTAGGTTTAATTATTTAGTTATTAATATTACTTTTTTATTTATATGAAATAAATAGATTGAGTAAACGATATTATATTCTATCGAAGAAAGGAAGTCTTTAAGGGCGAGGCCCGAAGGCGGAAGAGGATTTTTGGTTTACCTGAACGCAGCTCGGCCTTCGGCCTCGCACTTAGTTCCTTCCTTTCTTCCAGAAGGTTTGTCGTCTTCCTGAACGCAGCTCGGCCTTCGGCCTAGCCCTGACTTCCTTTATTAGAGAAAGGTTTATCGTTTACCTGAAAGCAGCTCGGCCTTCGGCCTCGCCCTTAGTTAGTTACTTTCTTTAAGAAGGTTTATCGATTACCTGAAGGCAGCTCGGCCTTCGGCCTCGCCCTTAGTTACTTACATTCTTCTTTGGAATACGAATTTCACGCGAGCGGAGCCGCGGGCTCAGCTAGTATTATCTATAACCGTTTGAGATAGATAATAGATAGAAATACTTAATTGCTCCAAAAATATTTTTACATAAACAAACTGTATGTAATTTATATGAGGAGAAAGGCGGACTACCTTACAGATATTTCTTCCAATCGACCTTTGAATGTTTGAAAGTTATATGGTGTGAAATATGAGTAGGTATAATAGTAGCACATAGTTTGAGTGTGGGAATATAAAATATACTAGATACGTACGTATAAGTACGTACTGGTTAATTTGAAAGTATGCATCAATAAGTACATATTAATAACATACTTGAAGATACCTACATACTTCAAAATAGTTTTCATATCTGGACTTCGTCCTTGTAGATTTATTCAGCCTCCCGTTTGGAATAATGCCCCTGATAGGGCAAAATTTGTATATTTCTATCTATACTTTTATTAAGAAAATAAAAATGTTTTATAGTAGGTAGGTAAGTAAGTACTAATCTTAAAGTTGTAAAAAGTAGTTTTCCATAAAAATAAGACGTTTTCACCGATTATACAAACAACTCGATCTGTTAGATTCATTTATTGTTTTACATTATATTGTAGGAGTCGCAAAAACCAGACTCCTACAATATTTTTTATAGTTGATTAAAATACTCAAGGACGCCCTTGTCGGATGCATACCTACTTACACTATTATCTTGAAAAAAATTGTCGAGTTCGGAAGATAAGTAGGTAGTTTTTTGAAAAGATTTGTCGGAGATTGTTTTCAGAGTATGTACTCGTATGAATGTATTTATGAGTATTCAAATGTTGCCTAAACTGCTTAACAATTTAAACATGAATTATGTAAAATAGACAAGGACGATGTTTTACTGCTCTTGCTGGCAGAATGGCCCTTACTAAATGGTTCAGGTCTGTCAGCCTGTCCCGTCTGTCTGACAAAGCGCCTGTAGCTCTAAACGGCCACACTAGAGTGATCTTCATGAAACTTGGAATGTGTGTAGTAGAGGCAACAACATTTAAAGGGTAAGCGAAATCCGCGGTAGGAGATTTACGTAAGCGTCCGGAATTACCTACTACCACTACATATTTCTGGAATTCACGACATTCGGACCCGCAAAATTCCTAGACGCTGCCCAAGCCTCTAGATCGGTTGCAGGGTGAGGTGGTGGATGGATGGCAGGCAACCCCCACACAGACTAAACATTTATTCGATGTTTAATAGGCTAGGCACAATTTCAAATTACACCTCATTCATACAAACTCGCAAACATCCAAAGGCTGACTGGGAGAAATCCCTGTAAGAGACTAGTTAGTAAGTTCGCCTTTGCCCATGTAAATTACTTATCGTTTGTTTATGTAAATATTTTTTTAGCAATAATTTATACATCCTAAGTTTTACTAATTTTAGTTGTATTTTTACGTTTGTATCCTCCCTCAGTCGCCCTGTTCGTGATGAAGATATTATATCCTTCGAATTTTTCAGTTAGATCGGACCTCGTCATTTCAGAGATGGGAATTCAAGTTGATATTAAAGGCATGCATGCACTGAGCGGGTGCTAACAGAGTTGATATTAGAGACCTTGACTACCGAAACGTGTGAAAAATAAAACGAGTTGTGCCTAGGGTCCCCCGCCTCCGCGGCGGCGCCGGCGCCGCGACGCCGCCGCCGCCGCCGCCGCGCCGGAGCTACTCGTGAATTGTGATATGTAAACATTTATCGAGTATGTACTTAGCACGTTGAGATGAAACCACAGTTTTTTCTTCGTACAATATGAGCAATATCAAGGATAGATCAGGATGCGGATGATCATGAATATAATTTATGCTTCGTACACTTTGAAATGTTGAGTACACAACACTAACACGACGACTTCTGATTTTACACCACATAATGTAAATCAACATGGTGCCATCGATTACGAAATTATAAAACGAAAATTGAGGTGCACTCATACATATATGGTACCTATGTAGGTGTGTGTGTGTGTGTGAGAGAGCATCATGCAGAGTAACAACAGGTGTAACCACGCTTGAACAATGCCCTTTTTAACCGACTTTAAAAAAAAGGGCGGTTATAAATTTTACCCGTATGTATGTAATATGGTTGGAATTGCAGAATATTCGTATACCTATGTTTGTCTATGTGGGCTTCTAAACAGGTGTGCCGTGAAAGTGTATGTATGTGTGTGTGTATGTATGTATGTATTTTTGTATGTATGTTTGTATGTATGTATGTTTGTCCACGAAGTATGTTTGTCCACGAATTTCTCGGAAACTAGAAATGGAATTGCCATATTTTTTATTGGATTAAGTACGAGTATCTTCCAACTTAGGGAATAGTGCAAGTTTAATCAAAATCAGTTCAGTAGTTTTGAAGATATGGATGGACTGTTAAGTATGTAACAATACTGGAAAAACACGTCGTCGGTTTAACGCCCAATTTTACGCAGAATTTGTGTGATTGAATATATGTATAACTAAAAAGAGTGAAAAAAAAGTGCGCGTTTTACTCGCGCACGAAGGTTTCCGTATCTATCCGCTATCAATAATATCCGCCTATCCGCTCAGGTGGCATGGTCTTCGAATTTTAATTTCGAAGATATGTAGGACGATCGGAGAGAAGCGTCAATGAGGTCGATAGCAATTTACGGTGGGAAAATGACAGCACCTCAATGAGGTCGTTGGCAATTTAGCGGCTATAACAATGCAATGTATAAACGCTTGTGGCGCCATCTGTTATTCAATAGTGTGACTAATCGATTTTAATGAAACGTTTCTTGTTTGGGGGTCCCCTTAATTTTTAACTTTTTCTTATTTTTCTTATTTGTTGTTTCATCCGCCATAGTAACATATATTCTGTGAAAGTTTCAACCGGCTACGTATTACGGTTCAATAGATACAGCCCTCGGACGGACGGACGGAGGGACGGACGGACAGACGACGGAGGCTTAGTAATAGGCTTCCGTACGGGAAACGGAAACCTAAAAAACTGTTTTAAAAAACATCGAACCGATTTCCAACAAAAACAACTAGAACTTAAAGTGTTAAATAATATTTTTATTCATATTCGGACCCTTGAGTTGAAGGCGGTACAAAAGCACACCAGAAAATGTTTAGATGGACCCCTTTTGTGCTTTTGTACCGCCTTCAATTGAGAATCCGAATATGAGCCAAAATATGATTTAAGTTCTAGTTGTTTTTTGTTGGAAGTCGGTGTTTTTTTTAAAATAGTTTTTACCTTTTGTGTGGAAATGAGTTGACGTTGTGTATGTAATTTAAATCTCATGGAAGATGTGCTTGCCTCGCGCTATTGAAAGATAAAAATAATACATTATGCACGCAAAACCATTCCCGGCTTCACTCGCGTGAAATTCAGATTTAAAAAGTACGGAAGTAAATACCTATGTTTACCCCAGCCAAGATCAAAGTAAAGCCAGTTCTGCGGTAGGTAACATAGTTTTGACTTGGCAAAAAATTCTGGTAGCCGGCTAAATTCAGTGAATTATTAAAAATTTACGAAAAGGATTATAAAACGTACAAGGTCACTCCTAAAAGTCAGTGTTAATGAGTCTTATGTATTCCTTAACTGGGTCTATTAGCGTTGTATTTAATGGTGCTCATTTAACCGGGTTTGCTCTGGTATACACGTACATGTTTTATAAATACCTATTAACATATTTACCTACTTTTAGGCTCTCACTAAATACAGAAATCACCAGCCCAGTCAGTGTACCAAAATTATTATTTTATATCCGAAATCCGAATTTGCTATAAATGAGCATAAAAATAAATGTATCAAAGAGAGTGCCCAAAGAGAAGCATTGACATGGCAGTTAGTTCACCAAGGTGTTATGGGCTGACATCACGGATGTTGTAGGTGATTTAGCCGACCGTGACAGTTTCCATAAAAAATGTACCTATGTTGATTTTCAGTATGTTTTAGGTGCTGATTTTTTTACCAGTTAAGTAGGTAGGTAGGTACGTTCAGTCCCGCTTGTTCTAGTATCAGTCACAAGTCATCATCAGTCTCAAGATAAACACATTTCACGGAAACATCGAGCGTGTTGAAGTCACCCAGTTTCAGTTATTATTGTGTATTTAGCTAATGACAGGGTACCTCGCAGGGTACCTATATAGGCATATTAGCCAGCGCGTTGTTGGAACCTCGCTCGGCTCGTTCAAGTAAACAAAGACACGCGCGAAACACGTGTAGGTACCTACCTACCTACCTACCTACCTACACACCTTAAATGTCGACCGACCTAACGGGGGTTGAAATATTAAACCCCAACCCGATACCTATGTAGTTCTCGCCATCACATGTACAGAAAACAATATTGATTGAAAGTTATACCTACACTTATAGGTATTATTGTGTAAGTGGAATGACATGTAGCAGCATTCTTAGGTGACTAACAGATGCCCATATTACATATTCAGTAGGTTTGCAGGGTTGCGACTCGGGTTGCGAATGTGATGTCGGCTTTGAACACCTAGGTCCGAGGCAAACCGTTTTTATTCTAGGTAGACAATAATATCTTTTGGTCAAAAAATTAAGGCGATGTTTCGTACAGTAAGAAAATAATTTACTATAACTTGAATTATTTATTATTTACTAAACTTTTATACCGTGTGGGGCCGGTACTTTAAAAGAATAGCCCCACTGCATCTCTCCCCGTGTATGTCGTAAAATGCGACTAAGGGATATGACTCCCTTCTTATATTACTAGGTGGTAGGGTTTAACCCGCCCGGATTGGTACCACCGCACTGAATGAAAGGTCGGTCGAAACGGCTATATAAATAGTTTGTGTTTTCCGTCCAGTTCAGTGTAGCCGGCACGACCGAAGGGAAGCACTCACGTGGCACCAAGTTCACCCGGTGTTATGGGCTGACATCACGGATATTGTAGGTGATGTAGTCAACCGTGTCAGTATCAATGAAAAAATAAATAAAAAATGTTATAATGATTTTATTGGATAATTCAACAAAGTTCTAGTATATGCACGACAGAAGCTCTTTAGAATCAAATCAACATAATAATAGGATTTATGTAAATTTTTAAAATCATCATTAGATATACCAAAGTAAGTAAGTACCTATGTCAAAGTTTGCGATTTTTTTTTTAAAGAAATTACATGTTGAAGGCTAGCTTATCTAAGGAAAGGTTGGGGTTTTTTATATTGGCCCGCTTTAGTTTAATGCATTTCAATTGTGGGAATCTGTAATGTATGGGTTTTTTAATTACCGTGGTTGTTAGACATTATTTTTAAAACAAGACAGCTTTACTCACGGTTCTTCACGAGCTATGTGGCTCGACGTTTCGGGCCAAGCACAGGCCACATAGCTCGTGAAGAACCGTGAGTAAAGCTGTCTTGTTTTAAAAATAATATCTCTGTAATGTAGTTTGAATGAACGAAACTGGATCACATATTTAAACGTACCCACCGCTTCCAGCATTGCGATTCCCTTCAGCGCAATTTTTCACGAGAATGGGTCGAACTGTAAACCCACATGCAATATGCGACACTAAACGGATTGTTCTAACTAGGTAGGTACCTATACCTAATACCCATTTAATTATAATTTGATCAGCTATTATCTCAAATAGCTATAATCTCTCGCTACGCTACCTTACTAAAGCAGTAGTAGGTACCCACCCGTAACCCATTGAGGTATACCTCCTAATCATAATATTGTAGGTATAGTAGGTATAACGTCGTAACCTGGTGCGCATCATCGTTAGTTAGGTAGGTTAGATATCTACCTACAAATTGAATGACCCGACTGCAATAATAAATGAACACATGTTTGTTATGTCCCGCATTTATAAAAAAAAATATATTTTTTTTATTTACCTACTTACCTACCTAAAATAAAAATGCATAGAGATGAAATAAAAGCCAATGAAAAAGAAATAGATCTTACTATTATCCATCCAAAATGTGTAATTGCGTCGCCTTTTCTTTGAGAACAATTCCGAGGGATAGGGCTATTCGTAGGTAAATGTAAAGGTATGGGTGAAAGTTTTGATGGTTTAAAAAAAAATTACCAGGGTTAATTTATAGAAGATGCGTCGAATCTTCTATAAATTAACCCTAAAAGCGGCGCATCTCGTTTTGACACCATGTTTTGTTTTCTTGCGAATAGCCTACAGTATGATATTAGGACTATTCGTAGGTATACCTGCATGCATGGAGGTATACCTACGAATAGACACTTCCAATTTCGAGCGCAACTTGTACGTCGAATCAAGGTATTCTCGTAGGTAGGTAGGTACTTAGTCTAGTGAATTTAAATAAATGATACGTGTGATAGTAATGTTACATTTATAAATTTTTCAGTCGAGATAAAAGCTCAGAGATTCGTCAGACCGCTTACAACTTTGTTTACTAAAAACCCCCGACTCTTAAAAAGTCAAAAATAATTTCCGTTTACTTACTTAAAGGAGTCGGTAGACCGCTAAGTAAATTCCCGCGCAACTTTTGAGTCTTTATATTTAATTTACTTAGCGGTCCCCCGACTCCTTTAAGTAAGTAAACGGAAATTATTTTTGACTTTTTAAGAGTCGGGGGTTTTTTAAATTTGTAATTTAACTTTTATTTCAAGCTTTTTAAAAAAAACCGCATGCAAATCGGTCCACTTTTGAAGATAATAATTTTTTTTATTACTTAATTACTTAATTACTTGATTACAAACATAGCTAAGAACCATCCCGATTAAACAGGCTTCCTAATAAAAAAAA
The DNA here is from genome assembly GCA_946902875.1 of Nematopogon swammerdamellus. Classification (NCBI taxonomy): domain Eukaryota; kingdom Metazoa; phylum Arthropoda; class Insecta; order Lepidoptera; family Adelidae; genus Nematopogon; species Nematopogon swammerdamellus. The sequence continues at coordinate 12,796,989 of OX336338.1, forward strand.
CCGCATCCAAATCGGTCCATCCGTTTGGGAGCTACGATGCCACAGACAGACACACACACACACACACACACACACACACACACACGTCAAACTTATAACACCCCTCCGTTTTTTTCGTCGGGGGTTAATAAATGCGGACCGCAATGCGACGAGCGTTCCCGCCTCGGAGCGCGTGTAGCGAGCGAGCGAGCGCGGCGCGGCGCGCGGCACGCAGCCCCCTCCGCGTCTCCCGCTCGTAGCCCCCCCTCAATCAATTCAGTACGATACGATACACACACAACCGCCACTGTTGACAATGCAACATGAGCTATTTTGTTCAGGATGGCTATCAATTCGCGTCGAGCGAATGTAGGTTATTACCACCTATCAGAAATTGTAGCACACAGCAAACTGATCGAGAGAACACGGGCGAAAGCGTGAGCTGTCGGATCCCACATAGGTACATCGACCACGCCGCGTCGTAGAAATGTTTCGCCCGAAACTGCACTTTTTACTTATATTTTTGTATTGTTTTGGTGCGCGAGACGGGCGACGAGTGCGCGTTCGTCATTCACCAGAATCGTAAATACACTGACTGGACTGGTGGCTGGCTGACGTGCCTGCCACGAACTGATTAGTTGGATGGATGGACTGGCTGGACTGAGCTGAGAAAGAGAAGAGGACGCTCGCTCGCTAGCTGCCTGCCGCGCCGTCCGCAGCAGCTGACTAAATCTCCGTTCAGTGTTGCCAGTTATAACGGTCGTCCGTATATATACGGATGTTTAACACCGACGACACAATAAAAAGAGGCATAAGTTTTACGCCTATGTTTGTCGGTATGTCTTTGCCATCGTAGCTCCCAAACGGATGGACCAATTTGGATGCGGTTTTTTTATTAGAAAGCCGGTTTAGCCAGGATGATTCTTAGCTATTTTGTTGAAGATTAAGTCAGTCGATTCGAAGATCATCGGCTCTTTTCCTATTACGTCTCTTGAAAAAGCTTGAAATAAAAGTTCAATAAAAAATTTAAAAACAAAACGACACATCAACAATCTTAGAGTCAAAAATAAAAAAAATCCGTTAAATTATTTAGGTTAAGTTATTACCGTTATTTATTACGTTACCTTATATTAGCACTCTCTCAATGCCTAAAGGCATGCTAAGTTAATAAAATAGAAATCAAGAGCGGCGCGGTTAGGGGGACGCGACATGTGATGTGATGATGAATGAGTCATCAAAGTTTCGTTTTTTTTTTTCGTATTTCTCATCGCATCGTTTTGAAAAGTTGAAAAATATAGGTGTTGAAATGGGCAATCGACCGAAACGTCACTTCATACATACCGTCACGCCCGTTTCCCGGTGGGGCACGCAGAGACAACGGATCTCGTCACTCGAAAATAATAAATAAATAAATAAATACATAGTGGTTGAAAAAACGCGAGACTGTTTTTAATATTTATTATAATATATATATATGTATAAACTTTCAATAAATAAATAAATATAGTCTATTATTTATTACCCAGTTTTAAGTTATAAATATGAGCGTACAGTTAACTTACAGGGGTAGGCTTGGAGGAAATAGGACTTATATTTCCTCCAAGGGGGTAGGTGACGGTCTAGCTAGAGTTACACAATAACATATATTTCCCCCCAAGTACAGTCTCGGGTCCTTCAAGAGGGGTGTGAATGGGCACCTGTCAGGCCGGCATGGCATTCGCAACCCCCGCGTACGACCGAATGTCCATGGGCGTCGTTAGACACATTACTTATGGGTGGCTCGGCGCCATATGTCGCGCTATAAAAAATAAATAAATAAAATATTAGATATTTAATGAATTAAATAGTGTCCATTGAAATTTATAATATTCTATATAGATAAAAATTAATTATGATGTTCGTTGGTAAGCGCATCACTTGAGAACGGCTGGATCGATTTGGCTATTTATTTTTTAATTTTCGTATTAGTCCGAATAACGTTTATAGGGAAAGAAAAATTTAACAGAATGTCACGTGATCGGAGCCACGTGTCAAACTCATTAATTTATATTAATCATTAAAATGTTAAACACTAAGAATTGGTGTTTTGTGAAAGGGCCATAGTCCGCCAAATCTGATTTTGAGAAAAATAGCAAAAACTGTGCAGTGTAAAATTTTGTTCAGAAAACTTTACTGATTTTTTTCATATTTTATAGAGATTTATAACAGGATATTAATGGTTGTTTTGATTTTAAGTTTATGTTTTTTTTTCAGAGATATAAGGCCCAAAAAACCTGATAATGTTGCCCTTTTAAAAAATAATGAGTTATTACGGTAGATAGTGTTTTATAATAAATCAAAATAAAATTTTACAATTTATTTTAACCTTTTATTTAATAATGAAATAGCCGAGGATTGTACAAAATATTAAAATAAAATGAGACAAGTGAGGAATTAGCATTCATTTTACACTAAAAAAAATATCAGTCTTCATCGGCAGCATTTTCCACGCTTATGGGCCAGAGCAGCAGAAATTCAATCTATTCCAACACAACAATTAAACTGGGGGTGGGAAATGAGCGGTTTCCGATACATCGGGGTTTTAAGATTTTTTTTTAAACTTTCTGATTTGTAATCGAAAAAAAAACTGTAAAAAAATATCCTTATTTTTGGGCACTCCATTGATATTTTTCTGAAAGCTGGTAAGCTACCAATCATTTCAAATAAAAATATAGGCCCGAAATTCTCAATATCTCAGAAATAAAAGGTCATGACATTTTTTTTTTTATTTTTATGTAATTTTTCCGAAAATCTACGTGAATTATTAAAACATTTCTCAAGAATTTGCCAGAAAATCAGCACAAAGCACACTGTACGACTAGGGCCCACTTGCACCAACACAAATTTAATACATAAACCAGTTTAACTCGCTAAACCAGTTTAAGCTAGCACCCTTTGACTGTGGGAACCGCGTTTAAATCCATAACTCGCTACTTAACTTTAAACTCGTGTTGGTGCAAGTGGGCCTAAAACTGTACTACACACGAGAATTTTGAGGTTATTAATTACTTCACTTGACTTTGACAGATGGCAGTTTATTTTTTAAAAGGGCCATAGTCACGGACTCTTACCCATTCAGAAAATAACACCGTGCAACGATAATTTATTTAACATACAAGGAGTAAGGAATATGGCCCTTTCATTGCTTTATACGATATATATGGTAACAAAACAAACTTTTGCAGTCTAAACCACAAACACGAAATTTTGTGACTGTGGCCCTTTAAAAAAACACCAATTCTCGGTGTTGCAGTTGCCCCCGTAATATATTTAACTGACATAAGAGGGTTATTCTAGGCACGACCGAAGGGAAGCACTGACGTGGCACCAAGTTCACCCGGTGTTATGGGCTGACATCACGGATGTTGTAGGTGATGTAGCCAACCGTGTCAGTTTCCATAAAAAAAAAAAAAAAAAAAATGTGAAACTAAACAACTTCTGCGGCGAAACAATTTTTTTTTAAACAAAAAAAAATTTTTTTTCCATACACATTTTAAATACCTATTCTCAAAATGTATGGAGAAAAGAATATTTTTTTCTTCAAATTAAAAAGTCGTAGAACAAAAGTTGTTCTATTTCACGTACAGAATCACCCCCTTTCGGGTTTTACGGTTGGGGTTGCAACACCGTGTATAGCTATATATATGTATATGTATATATATGTAGTATATATATATAGTTATAACATCCTCTTATTCTATTTACTAATACATTCATTATACATTATAAATATTATAATACGGATTTTACACGGATTTATCATTAATTTTTGCGGATTTTGTTTTTGGACCTGGCAGCACTGTCTCCGTCGTCAGTCAGACGGAGACAGAGGATATACTAGCCGGCCGGCGGCGAGACGGAAGGGGAAACTTGCAGAAAGAGCGAGAGATAAAGAAAACAGTGCTGTGTAGTTAGGTAGGGTAGGTACTAGGTAGGACCGTAGGAGGTAGGAGGTAGGACTGATGGACTGACGGAAGCACCGGCCCGAGTGCGAGACGAACTTACCACAAAATTCGGGCTTCCTTAAATAAGCTCGTACGTCTCTGTCGTTGGTACGACGAATGAGTGAGACGGCGACGACGCGGGGCGGCTGCCAACAGTGCCAACTGCGCCGCACGAATCTGTCGAACTGAATACAGGTTCGTGGACGCAGCACGCGCGTCACGTAATCCCTCGTGATTACGTGTAGGTAGTGCATTTGTACGAGTACACTACTAGTGCCTAAATTGGGTCGTGCGTGTTGTTTTGAATAGAAGCAAGGAAGGTCCCATTGATGTTTTTATTTTAACCGACTTAGAAAAAGGAGGTTGTCAATTCGACACGTATTAGGTAGATATGTATGTAATATTATTGGAACCGCAATAATATATTCACATAATATGATAGATAATCTATAAGGGCTTTCAAACAAACAAACATACACAATTTTATAGGTGTATGTTGTATGTTTGTACGAGTATGTATGTATGTTTGTCCACGCATTTCTCCGAAACTATAATCTGATTGTGACCATTATTTTTCATTTTAATTTTTATTGGCTTACATTTACTTCAACTTAGGGAACAATGCAAGTTTCATCAAAATTGGTTCGGTAGTTTTCAAGATATGGACTGTTAAGTGTGTCAAATGGGCGAATAATCTATACCACGACAACCGATTTCTGTGATTATTTTTTTATGTGATATTACTAAAAAGAATGAAATAAAAAGCTGTTTTAAAAAACATTAAACGGACTTAAAATACAACTACCTACTCACAACTAAAAAAAAATATTATTAAATGATTGAGTTGAAGGCGGTACAAAAACACAGAAATTGATAGATGAAGCCATTTTTATGTGCTTTTGTACCGCCATCAACAAAATGATTTAATAATTTTTAGTTTTAAGTAGTTATTTTTTTTAAGTCGGTTCAATGTTTTTTTAAACAGTTTTTTTTTATTTACGCGCGTTGACTCTCCCGTGGCTTTTCATCTTTCGGTTCCTTCCAAGTAATAAATAAGCCATGTGATAGATATATGAACAGTTTATTATAGCAGTTTATTATAGAAGTTTATAGTTACTATAGTAGAATATTTGAAATGGTTTCATTGCAAGCAAAGAAAATTAATTAAAACCACAGAATTTGGCATGTCATTAAAACATAGAGCATTAAATTCAGTCAAAGAAAACACTGAATTAACCACAAAACGTTGATTAAATTTTTACAGATAGAAAAGTTGTAAGTAGGCATGGCATCTAATGGGGTTTTGCACCCGTAATTGGTTTCAGTTAAATCAATATGTTCTACATGAATTATTCATCATTGGCGCTGTTCGGAGGAACTTGCATCCCTTATTCCTTGTACCTACCCTATCTATCTCCGCAGCACTCGTCGCAGAGAAACTGAACATCCTTTCGTTCTTGTAATTGAGCTTTGGAGGATCCGTCGTTTGTCAAATTCGTTAGTCTGTCGCACCGCTGCTAGGACGTGGAATTGTCTACCGGCGAGTGTTTCCCGATACTCCAACTTGGGACGTCTTCAACCGTTTTCAAACTTCTGTTTTATTATTAAGACGATACCCATAGCTGGCTGCTTTGCATAGAAAAAGTCTAAGTCGGTGTTGTTTATTAATTTAAAAAAATTAATGGTAATAAAATTTTAAAATCTACAACAATAGAGTTCTGTGCTTGTGGTTTTGTTGTTTATCAGTGCAATAAAAATTTCGTTTTATTCATTCACTTTTGCGTCAGATGAAAAAAATGATTTAATTTAGATTTTTTTCATCTGACACAAAAGTGAATGAATAAAACGATTTATTTATTGCACTGATAAATAACTAAACCAAAAGCACAGAACTCTATTGTTGTAGATTTTTAAATTTTATTACGACTAATTTAAAAAAATTCAAAAACAACACCGACTAACGACCTTTTTATATGCAAAGCAGCCAGCTATGGGTATCCTCTTAAAGATTAAGAAATAAATAATTGTCCGTTAACGCAAATATTATAATAAATAACACATACGAGTATATTAAATTTTTTTTTCAGATTTTTCCTACGCACTAATTCATTCATTTCATCATTCAACACTAATTCATATTTTTCCTACGCACAATTCAACTTCAGCAATTCGGTGTATAAAAAACAAAGGAGCTATCAGAAATACAACGAGAAGAATACATAATGATTATAGCTCACCAGACGCACCAAGCTAATAATGGTTTCAATTTAAAATAATTGCACAAAACAGTAGGAATATACCGAGGTACGTAATTTACTTTTAAAGGCAAAATTGTGAAGACTTTGCTATAAAACCAAAGACAATAAAAACAATACACATTTCTAAATGGCGATACAATTAAAATAAAGTGTACTTACTGGCTTGCTTCAGCTGCCGATGCTGCGCCAACGCTCTCTGAAAGAAGAAAAAAAAACTTTATTTTCCATTGGCTCATCATCATGAACTATGCTTAGAAAATTCATAATAATTGTGAAAAAAAGTCTCCAAGTGCGAGTTGGACTCAATTTATATTTTGTTCGCATTTTTAATTTAATTCAATATGAGTTGTAATTATCTATTTAATAATCAAGTAATTAAGTAATCTAAAATTAATATCCAGAAAACCTACAAAAAATAAATTTCTGAAAAGTCCGCCGAAGCCCCGTCTCTGCCGACGCGACGCCAAGTGTACCCAGCGTGGAGGTCCAACTCCAAGGTACCCAGTACGCTCGCCGCGTTTTTTACTCTTCTGAATTTCAATACTAATCCGCCGATGCTTGCATTTTCTACACCTTAAAGAGATACTAGATTTCAGTATTTCGTATCAATTTAAATTTGATATTTTGATTCGTTCCTGAGAAAAAGCGTCCTTGATATACAAAACAAACAAATTTGTTTGTTATGGTACCTATATAACTACAAATTAACATTTTTCGGATTTTTATATTTCGCTTTATTTGTGCTAGCTTCTTACCAAATTTCATTATTCTAGGTTAACGGAAAGTACTCTATACATAGGTTTTGATTTGATTTGCCAGTAGCAAAATATGTGACTTAAATGGCTGTATCTAGTGATTGCGTTAACTTAGAAGCTTAATTTTTTTACACCTCTGAGGGAGCATAGTATTAATTTCAACTTGATACCTCTACCCGTTCCTGAGAAAAAAGGTCTTGACAGACAGACAGACAGACGGACAACAAAGTGATCCTATAAGGGTTCCGTTTTTTTCGCCTTTGAGGCACGGAACCCTAAAAACGCATCCAATTCGTTCCATCTGTTTGGGAGCTACGATGCCACAGGCAGACACACCCTTACACACATACACACACATTAAACCTTATAATATAATACCCCTCTTTTTGCGTCGGTGATTAAAAAATCAACACTTAGGGACATGCGCCGCCGCCGGCGCCGGTAGCGTATACCAAACACATAGTAAGTACCTACATACTGATATAAAAAATATTGCTCTAGCTAGTGCAATAACATAATCCAGGGAGAAAATAGGGGAATACATTCAATTTGATAGAAAACGACCTAAGATAAAAAAGTAACTATAGTTCTCGCTAAAAATGAAACCCGATTGTCTAATCTGTTGCCGCGTGCGTGCGGCGCGGCGCCGGCGTTGAGGCGGAGCAGAGGCGGGTCGTGCGTGTCTATTACGGTCATAGAGCAGCAATTATTTATTTATTTATTACTAGTTTTTGCCCGCAGCTTCGCTCGCGTGAAATACGTATTTAAAAAGAAGAAAGTAAGTAAGCCCGCTACCGTAATTTTATTTCGGCGCGCGGAACAATTCGGTTTCTATGAGAGCCACATCTTGGCGTAACCGAAACTGAATTTTATTTAGCCTATCCTGTGTCCCGTATAGTCAAATGTGCTTGTACTACGTTTAATCGAATTCGGATGATCGGTTTAAGAGTTATGGAGGAACATACATACATACAGAAAATATTTATAAAAATTATCAATTTAGTTAGAGTCTACAAACTCATAAAACAAAGTAAATTACTCCATGACCATCCCCTACAGATTTATTATTATTATACACGGTGTTGCAACCCCAACCGTAAAACCCGAAAGGGGGTGATTCTGTACGTGAAATAGAACAACTTCTGTTCTACTTTTTTATTTGAAGAAAAAAATTTCTTTTTCTCCATACATTTTGAGAATAGGTAATTAAAATTTGTATGGAAAAAAACATTTTTTTTTTGTTTCAAAAAATTTTTTTTCTTCACTGAAGTTGTTTAGGTTCACATATAGAATAACCCCCTTTTGTCAGTTAAAAATATTACGGGGGCAACTGCAACACCGTGTATAATATAATATGGATATAGCGGATAGCAATCGCTATCCAGCGCGGGAATGCTGCGAGCGTTTTGGGTACCCTTCGAGGAGAGAGCGATCAAAATTTGTGTGAAATTTTTTATGTTGTTTAGGTTAGTTTATTATTAGTCATAAATTTTTTTGTTAATTTCATATTGTGCAATAAATATATTTCCTATATGGATATATGGATTATCCAAGGATGAAAACTCCAACCGAAAAAGGTGGTCGGTCACGTGGTATAGGTACGTTCCGTTACTACCTAGAGCTGAAGAACGAATAATGCTTGTGTTCTACAAAATGTTTACAAAGGGTAAACGAATACGCGATAATGTCGGTGTGTAGATATGAGGCTCGAAGGTTACGGTACGGGACAGTTGATGGAGCGTCAGCAGGTGTGATTGAATTCTACCGTCTGTAACGTTATTTCGAGAGCGGAACAGAGAAAAGAGATTATCCTTATACAGGTAGAATGTGAATTACTCTGCCGTTGATTACAGGGAGGGGATGAACTGCGCGCTATTCTCACACACATGACACAGGGTTACCTAGCCTCCCGGAATCCGAATCCCGGATTCAGATTCCATCTTTCAAAAATCTGCAGTTTCACGGAAACATGCATAAAAGTCCCGGAAATATTCAAAAATATGAGATCGGCATCAACAGAGGTTCCGTTTATCTAACCTATTATTTTAAGTGAGGTAATAATAATATATCTATCCCGCCGCCGGCGGTATGCCGTTTTTGTTTTTTACTGTTTATATTAATTTTGTATATTTTTAATATTTTTTATTATGTATAAAAAATTAATATAAATATTGTAAGATAAAAATGTGAAAATAAAGATATATCTAGTATATATCTACGTGTCTAGTACCACCACCTATCGCTCGTAGCTTGCCTCGCGTCGTCTCGGAGAGCTCCGTAGCCACGGCCTGCACCCGCCGGCGTGCTTGGAGGTCCGCCTCCCGCCACCGGCGAGAATACCGTTTTTTGTTTTTGTCTGTTTGTATTAATTTTGTATAGGTATTTTATTTTATTATAATTATATAAAATTAATGTAAATATGTATCAAAAAACGTGAAATAAAGATATAGAATATATAAGTAAGGTGTTTCTTTATTAGCTGCAAATATTTTGGGAGCAAAAATTACTTTTAGCATTAGTTTTCGAGAAATTTGACAGAGCATGTCTATGTTCTACACAATCAAAACGTGCCACTAGGTACCTAAGCAGCTGATTATTTGAAGTCATTGACTCTCCTGTGCAGCGCGCGGGTTGCGGGGCGGCCCGGCCAGCGGCCCGTCCGGGAGAGTCAATGACCTCAAGTAAACAGCTGTTTAGATACCTAGTGGCACCTTGAGGACCACAGTTTTGTTGTGTAAAACATAGACATGTTTTGTTGAATTTCTCGAAAATTAATGCTAAAAACATATTGTTTTCCTTTTGTTTAGCGTGTTCATAATGTGCTTCCAAAATATGGCGTAGGTAATAAAGAAACATCCTAATATATATATACATAATTCGTTTCTCGGAAACGACTCTAACGATTTGAATGAATTGTTTTATTTAGATAATGTTTTCAAGTTTATCTAGATAGGTGTCATCCCTGAGAAAATCCGTTTTAACACAAAAAACAATTTTTTTTTGCCATCTCATAGATGACATATTTTATACCTCAATAATCTATGACATAGATTATGGAGGTATAAAATATGTCATATACCTAGTGCCATCTGTTAGGTTAGACGACGAGCAAACCTCGCGGTCGCCCAGGGACTGTGAGTAATAAATAAGTTATAAAGAGAACTTAGTAATTATCTACCTTTCTTAATTTGATATCTAAGTCAATGTATTCGGGTATTATGTATATTATTTATTAAAGTAGTTAAGCAAGTAGGTATTTCATTTTAAAACGACGATACATAGTAGGTAGGTAATTATTTAATTTTATAGGGAGATTATAATCCAGAGTAGGACATACATTTTGTTTCGACATTAATATAAATGATAGATTCAACTAGTTTTTTCCTCCCCGATTTTCCTATCCGAGGGTTGGTAACCCTACTCACAACCGACTTCCACCGGTCACCGGTCGCAGCGGCGCGGCGGATTGAGTGCTCGCTTTTTATCAAGATGCTGCTGTGCTTGTGCCGCCAGGCGTCGTCGTCAGTCGTCAGTCGTCACGCCTGCTGTAGGTACATGTATGTACATCACGAGGCTACATTGACCGCTGCAGCTTGCCTGCGCGGCGTGTCCGCATCTACTGCGCCTGCGAAATCTGAAGTCACCTGGTGCTGCGGCGGGATGCTGCAAGGCTGATACTGTAAAGAAACCTAAAAAAAATAATAAAATAAAACATCAAAGAAAAATAGTTAGTGAAGCCCCTCCGACTGCAGCACAGGAGGCAATGTGTCTGCAACCACCTTCACCAATTATTTCACGAAAGTAGCAACTACATGTTTATGATGCAGTAACTCCGCCACCAGCGACACCCCACTGTTCCATGCCACCGTCGTCATGGAGGAACCACCTGAACAATAGAATGCTGATTCTTTCGGATGAATATGGCCTACACCTAGCCAAGCACATTGATGCAAGGCATTCACGATGACGCGACGTCACGAGTATCTGCAATCCAGGAGCTCCTCTCGAAGGAATAATCGAGGAAATGTAGCAAGGTACGACACATCCAATTGTTTCGTTGGTCGCAAAAGAACGATTGTATATACAAATACAAATGGGACTAGCTGTTCCCGCGGCCCCGCTTTGCGGAAAATATTCTATAACCATCCTGAAATGTGCCAGAATACGTCAGTGAAAAATCGATGCGAATCGATCGACTAGTTCTCGACTTATAATACAAGCGAACATAGAATCATGACGGCGCATACATACATAGATACATAGTTACAGATTTTCCGCTTCATTAGGATGGTCGCAATGGAATGGTTCCTGAATTCACACACGTGCCTAATATTGTTCGCTCGCCCAACTCAGCAGATGATGTAATTTGGGAAATTGGCGTGTGACCCCCACCCAGTAGTTAACGCTATCTGAGAGTCCATCTGTGTGTGTTCTACGGATGGACTGTGCGACACCTACCTCGATATAGTATAATACACTCGTTAAGCTCTATAAGCAATGCAAGTTGAATATAGTACTGTATATCAAAACATTCTTAGAGAATTTTGTCAGTAAGACCATGGCAAAAACGTGGAATATGACGAGAAAGCCAATAATACAGACAAATTTGAAAAAAAAAACACTCCAGCCTCCACGCATGGCTCCAGCAGAAAATCGTTCTCACCCATCCCAAGTATTTTTGAAAGTTTTAAAAATGTTATGTTGTCCCAAGTATATACTTCTCGAGACAACGTGATCTTCGAAAGGAACTACTATATTATTTTCTTTCTTTCTTCCTTAAATTTTTTGTTATAATGTTGTTCCTTGGTTATCGTTGTTATTGGTTACGTAATATATAATATATAGGTATATATTATATTCTCGTTCTTAAATTAGGAATTTTTTATATTCATTGTTGTTAGTTCGATGGTCAAATATGTGTATTAGGATTAGGCAGGAACAATGTTATAATAACCCGTCGTCATACATAACATTGTAAAGTCCGTGCCTTTTTCATTCATTTTAAGTTAAGTACCTACGGAGTGTCATCGTTAAATTGTTTTGTAGCAGGATATAATGAATGTGTGAAATAAATGATTTATTTATTTATATAGAGAAATTTTAACACAAGCGGAAAATGCACCAATACCGATTGCCGGCAATGCCATAGAAAATTAAGTAAGTTCGTATGTTGAAAATTAATTTAATTGCAGTTATGTACTAATATGCTTTTTAGGGTTTCGTATCCATACGCAAGCCTATTACTAAACCTACCCCGTCTGTCTGTCTGTCTGTCCGTCCGTCCGAGGCTGTATCTTTGGAACCGTAATAGGTAGCTGGTTGATATTTAATCTTTGAAAATACTTAAATCTATTTCTATGGAGGCCGCCAATATATTACATAGATTTATGCCGATCATCCTATCGTCATTATCTAATTAACCCCCCCTCCCTCGCAAACTTCACACCTACTTTTTATTCCGGGAAATAAAATGTTCCTTAGACGTAGTCAAAACTATGCATAACCTATATGAACGAAGTCGCGAGCACAGCTAGTGTGTAATATTTTGGGGTCATCCGTATTTTGCTACAATGACGTCAATTTTGGCAAACCCCCCCCCCCCCCCCCCCCCCCACCCTCCTTCGTGATATTACCATCATGCGGAGCCCAGACTTCCCTCCCCCTAATTTCAAATGACGTAATATATGGATGGCCCCATGCCATTTTGTAAACTTTCGAGATACTTTAACAGATTGCTGTCATGTGGGACCCCGGGGCCACGGCAGCGATCCCGATGTCAGAATGACGACACGTCACGCGACAGAATATCTGTATATGAGAGATAACGAACGCGTAAAAAGGTACCTACTATGTATGAAAATAATATGCGGATTGACATTGTTCAAACTTTACATTTGTAGTGCGTTAAAATTTTGAATAAAACTAAAGTAAGTAGTAGGTACTTAATTTCATCTATCCCTGCGTATCATAATCATACATCGGAATCCGCGGGGCACGAATGATTCAAGGTTGTTTAGTGATGGGACAATGTATCCACAAATATCGAAAATCGATCGTTATTTTAGAATAATAGAAATAATGTCGATTATTAAAACTAAGAGTATTTCTATAGAAAATAAGATGTAATAAACAAATGTTGTATTTACTTTGTAGGTACAATACAAATCTGTTCAAACCACAATATTAGTTTTATTAGTATGGAATAGAAAGAATTTGATTTTTTTTACCAACTTACACGTGTTACATCATAATGATATTGAAGACTTTTTTGTTACTGTTATGAAACTGAATCGATTAGGCTATAAAAATCAACCACCTATTTTTTTATTTAAACACAAAAAAAAATATTTTACATAAACAAAAGGCCAAGGTCCAAAAAAATTGGTCTTACAAAATTAGTTCATAGTAAGCTAAGGGGGGTTTCTGTATCGGAAATAGATCACTTTTGAAGAACAAAGAATTTTTTTTTTCACAAAAAATTTTTTTTTTAATGTTAAATGTAAAAAAAATTTTTTCTTAATTGTTTCGGTTTCGTGCTAGGAACAAAAAAGTCTTCCAACACGTATATCTCTTTCTTTCAGAAATTGTGAAAAACCACAATTTTAGTTTTATTAGTATGGAATAGAAAGAATTTAATTTTTTTTACCAACTTACACGTGTTACATCATAATGGTCATGAAGACATTTTTGTTACTGTTATGAAACTGAATCGATTAGGTTATAAAAATCAACCACCTATTTTTTTATTTAAATACCTACATAAAAAAAATTTTTACTTAAAAAAAGCCCAAGGTCCAAAAATTTTTATATAGGTTTTACTCTCTATATGGTACAGAACCCCCCTTAGCGTACTATGAACTAATTTTGAAAGACCTTATATAAATATGTATTATATTTCCTTAATCGTTAACATAAAGTATACATGTTTATATAAGTACTGTAGGTATATAAGTATTCAGGTCTGAAATATGACATGAATAAAATACAATAAACAAATAAATATGAGTATCGATAACAGTGTCGATTGTTTATTGATCGCTGTAGTCAATCCCTAACAAGGTCGTATTCGTGCCCCGCGGATTCCGATGTCTGATCATAATAAAACAGTTGCACGTACCTCGAAAAAATTATTTCCTTGCGCGCGGCGCGGCGTTCTTCCTGTTCTACTTCTGTGGTACCTTACATGCGCCGAATTATAGCGAGCGCCGCCATAGCTGAAAATATGATAGTTCTATGTACCTTTTTGTGGAATTTAGATGTAGTTTTACGCTACTTAATCAATGCCGCCGGTGGTGGAAACTCCATTTGTTTTATAATATTTTATATATAATTTTTGTATATTTTAGGTATAGTTATATACCTATATGTAATATTATTGTAAATCGATGGGTGAATAAATGGATATAATAATATACAATTATATATAATTTTAGATTTTAAGTTGTTGTTGTATAAATATGTAAAATTAATATAAGAAAAACGTGTAAATAAATTAATAAAATAATACAATAATACTACCCCACTGGGAAACAGGCGTGACGCTATGTATTTTAATGTTTTCCTTGACACACTCGTTCGACCCGTGTTCGATCCCCCCTGTGATCGCAACGCAACTGATTGATAATACATTTTGAAATGGTAGATAAATGGAAATGGAAATAGATTTTATGCAAAATATTGTTTTCTAATTTTGTGACAAAAACGTAATACAGGCAACCGTTAATTAGATGCTATGACCCTGCGACAGACTCACGACACGCCTATAGACATATAAAATAAAACGTCATAAAACGCCATTAGGTTTCGTTTTTACGTCTTCGAGGTAGGGAAAATAGAAAGTAAAATTTCTTGCAAAATGAAGCTCGGCCTTCAGCCTCACCCTTAGTATGCCCTAGCTAGTGACTTTACTATGTTCGAGAACCTAGATATCATTTGTACGTGAACGCAGCCTTCGGCCTCACCATCAGCAACTTACTTTCTTTAGCAAATATGTGTAGTGTGCTAGTGCGTGATGGATGATGGTGCGATTAATTCGATGGCGATTACATACATTTTAATATACGTAGTCGGTCTCTCAGTTATATCATACATTCGTAAGTAAAGTCAAACTACCTATATGGTTTATCAACACAATTTACATTTTAGTAGTATGTACCTAGATCTTTACAGAAACAAAATATTATAGATCTATTCCAAACAAACTTCCACGATTTTTAATAGAGGCATAATTTAACCTAAGAGTCCAGTCATCAATTGAATCACGAACCACCATATTGTCTATTTCAGCCACTACTTTCGTAAATAATGTTTTTGGAGAATCCAAATTACAGACCTTTTCCCTCTAAAGGCTGATATTTTGTAATCCAAAGGATTGCGGTATGGGACGGACGAGGTCAATCTTCACGACGAATGAAGTCAATTTTAGTAGTCGATTCATATCATCAGATCGATATCCGTCTCCACATGTGCGGGATATTCAAATTTTGCAGCATTTTGAAAATCTACTTCGCCGCATAACCGCAGCGGTGTAACGTAATAACAGCGACACGGTCTTCTTTATGTGTCCACTACACCTTGAAAAAAATGGAAGAAACCATCGATTTCAAAAAGAAACCATAAATATTTGACATATTTTTTATAACCGTCAAACCTTTGTTAATGGAATGGAATATATTTAATTCAATAAATTGGGCTGTAAATTAAAAAAACAAAAACTGTTTATAGAACTTATGAGATCCACTACGTAAGTATGGTTTTTGGTTAATAAACAGAATAGACCTGGAATTGGATAAATCTTAATCCGCAAACTCTTACGTCAGCGGATTCTATTTGTAAACTGTTTTAGTGTGGCAACTTCCGATGAGCGTGTTATTATAACCAACCAACACTCCCGCGCAAAGATTTCCGCCAGGGCGCAATAATGATATCATCGCGAGGACAGCTTGCAAAAATATGATACTAAACTCACGCATTTTAATGTATCTAACAGTTGAGTGAGATTTTTTCGAAAGCCTAAAAGATTAAACGTCAACGTATTGGGTGGTTAAAAGTAGGAATATAAAAAAATCTAAATAATATATTTCACATAATTATTATGAGCTGATTCAGCAAGGACTACCAAAATATTAAGGAGTGATTCTGGCCTTCAACTTTTTTTTATGTAACTTGAACTTTAGCCTTTGTAATTTCTGAAACTGAACAACTTTTGCTCTACGAATTTTTATTTTGAGAAATAATGTTTACATTTTATATAATTACATAATATTTACATTTGCATACTCCCAAAACCGTATGTAAATCGATAAATTGGTACTCGAGTTATAAAGATAAAGATATTCATATATTGACGTAGTAGGTACGTTACACGATCGCCCTAATTATTCTTGCCCGAAGATGACATCAGATTGGACGGTGGATCTGATCCGGATGATGATTACCCGCCACAAATTCATTGAAGAACAGACTAAAAACACTTCAGAAGCACAAATCAATACAAATAAAAAACCCTTGATGTGAAACATAGGGACTTGAAGATGATATGAACACATAAACTTTGGCTGCTCCTTCGTCAAAATAAAATAAAAAGTTCTGTCACAAATATTACGTATTCCTTTTTAAGTACGGAATTTTAATTCCGTCAAAAAACAATCTCGTCATGGTCTATGCAGTGAACAGATAACCTGTCGCCTGTAAATAGATTCCTTATTGCTTGGGAAATTGACTATAAGAATCAAGCACTTATAGATCAGCGCCTGACAGTTCGTCCCAGTCGCACGCGCAGCTGGGATGAGTGGATGGAGAGTGATTCAGTTCGTGATTATAGACCTGTAGCGCTAGGATTTTTGGTTTCAAAAATATTAAAGTTGTTTATTTGTCGCATATGGTTTCCGAACCATTTGCCCAACCTAATATATTAGTTTGTGTCATCCTAGGAATTTGCATACGTAGAAATTTAGGTATTTGTCTTTTAGATCAGTATTGGACGAAAAGAAAATTAGAAAAGAAAATTTTACTTTCATGATAATATTGAAGTAGTAACCGATGTGCAAAAACATTTTGTGTCATCTCTGTCCACGGAAATCCTTAAATTTAACCAGTACCTAATACATCGCGCAAATAGCTCTAAAAGAATATTAGAAAAGGTTAAATAGGTGTTACGCGTTTTAGAGTACTGATATCTGTTGTTCAAAATATTTTGTGTCGAATTCATCCACGACATTTATAGATATTTAATATTTTTATTACAACAACCTCTAAAAGCCACAAAAGAAAATACGGGCTGTTAGAGTTTACGTCTTTTTGATTATTATGGTGTAACAAAACACTATTCATAATTTGTGTCGTTTTTATCCACGGAATTTTATTATTTGTAAAAAAAACACTAACTTCGCATGAAGTGCGAGCGCGGGGAATAGCGCGGTCGCGGGCGGCGGGGCGGCGGGCGAGGCGAGCGAGCGATCGAGGCACGCGCGCGCTGCCACGCGGTGTGTGTATGCATTGTCTCGAGCAGTTTCTTATTTAATTCCATTTCATAATATTATGTAGATTTACTTCGTTGGGTATCTATTTGATTAATTTTAGGTGCAAACCTATGTAAAAAAATGTGTTGTTGCGAGTCGATGTTAGCGGATATTTACTTAACTGAAGTTCCTATTTGATTTAAGTTAATTGATCGTGTGTTTATTATATTGTACGTAGTGTAGTATGCGCGCAATATTAGCGAACAGATTCTTATTTTTACCCGACTACGGCGAAGCGAGAAGGAAGGTTATGTGTTTGACCGGTATGTATGTATGTATGTATGTATGTATGTATGTATGTATGTATGTATGTATGTATGTATGTATGTATGTATGTATGTATGTATGTATGTATGTATGTATGTATGTATGTATGTATGTATGTATGTATGTATGTATGTATGTATGTATGTATGTATGTATGTATGTATGTATGTATGTATGTATGTATGTATGTATGTATGTATGTATGTATGTATGTATGTATGTATGTATGTATGTATGTATGTATGTATGTATGTATGTATGTATGTATGTATGTATGTATGTATGTATGTATGTATGTATGTATGTATGTATGTATGTATGTATCTATGTATGTATGTATGTATGTATGCATGTTCATCTGTTCCCTCATACATAACTTCGAAACTACCTACTTATCATAATTTGACAAATCGAAGGTATCGTTGGATGCGTCTTGCTCTTGACCGTCTGCTGGTTGACTATGGTTGGCTGGTTGGCTATGTGACGTCCCATAAAAATGGGATATGGCGCCCTCTAGAGGACATAAAGTGATGACCTAAAAAAAATGTTTTTAGTGTGGGGTATCAAATGAAAGGGCTTATTAGCACATTTCAAAAATTTATATATTGTTAGCTGTTGCTTTCGGATTTGCTTGCATGCATCCGATAATTGCGAATAATTTCTAAAATCTATCTATCTGTCACGTGAACCTTTGTTTTGGTCATAACTCGAGAACCACTGGTGCTAGACCCATCATGTTGGTACTCAAACTTCATGTCTCGGTGAGATCTATCCATCTGTCACGTGAACTTTTGTTTTGGTCATAACTCGAGAACCATTGGTGCTAGACCCATCGTGTTGGTACTCAAACTTCAGGTCTCGGTGAGATCTATCCATCTGTCACGTGAACTTTTGTTTTGGTCATAACTCGAAAACCACTGGTGCTAGACCCATCGTGTTGCTACTCAAACTTCAGGTCTTGGTGAGATCTATCCATCTGTCACGTGAACTTTTGTTTTGGTCATAACTCGAGAACCACTGGTGCTAGACCCATTGTGTTGGTACTCAAAATTTAGGTCTCGGTGAGATCTATCCACCTGTCACGTGAACTTTTGTTTTGGTCATAACTCGAGAACCACTGGTGCTAGACCCATCGTGTTGGTACTCACACAGATGGATAGATCTCACCTGAAGTTTGAGTACCAACACGTTGTGTCTAGCACCAGTGATTCTCGAGTTATGATGAAAACAAAAGTTCAGCTGACAGATGGAGAGATCTCACCGAGACTTGAAGTTTGAGTACCAACACGATGGGTCTAGCACCAGTGGTTCTCGAGTTATGACCAAAACAAAAGTTCACGTGACAGTTGGATAGATCTCACCGAGACCTGAAGTTTGAGTACCAACACGATGGGTCTAGCACCAGTGGTTCTCGAGTTATGACCAAAACAATAGTTCACGTGACAGGTGGATAGATCTCACCGAGACCTGAAGTTTGAGTAGCAACACGATGGGTCTAGCACCAGTGGTTCTCGAGTTATGACCAAAACAAAAGTTCACGTGACAGGTGGATAGATCTCACCGAGACTTGAAGTTTGAGTACCAACACGATGGGTCTAGCACCAGTGGTTCTCGAGTTATGACCAAAACAAAAGTTCACGTGACAGATGGATAGATCTCACCGAGACCTGAAGTTTGAGTACCAACACGATGGGTCTAGCACCAGTGGTTCTCGAGTTATGACCAAAACAAAAGTTCACGTGACAGATGGATAGATTTCACCGAGACCTGAAGTTTGAGTACCAACACGTTGTGTCTAGCACCAGTGATTCTCGAGTTATGATAAAAACAAAAGTTCAGCTGACAGATGGAGAGATCTCACCGAGACTTGAAGTTTGAGTACCAACACGATGGGTCTAGCACCAGTGGTTCTCGAGTTATGACCAAAACAAAAGTTCACGTGACAGGTGGATAGATCTCACCGAGACCTGAAGTTTGAGTACCAACACGTTGTGTCTAGCACCAGTGATTCTCGAGTTATGATGAAAACAAAAGTTCAGCTGACAGATGGAGAGATCTCACCGAGACTTGAAGTTTGAGTACCAACACGATGGGTCTAGCACCAGTGGTTCTCGAGTTATGACCAAAACAAAAGTTCACAGGACAGTTGGATAGATCTCACCGAGACCTGAAGTTTGAGTACCAACACGATGGGTCTAGCACCAGTGGTTCTCGAGTTATGACCAAAACAAAAGTTCACGTGACAGGTGGATAGATCTCACCGAGACCTGAAGTTTGAGTAGCAACACGATGGGTCTAGCACCAGTGGTTCTCGAGTTATGACCAAAACAAAAGTTCACGTGACAGATGGATAGATCTCACCGAGACTTGAAGTTTGAGTACCAACACGATGGGTCTAGCACCAGTGGTTCTCGAGTTATGACCAAAACAAAAGTTCACGTGACAGATGGATAGATCTCACCGAGACCTGAAGTTTGAGTACCAACACGATGGGTCTAGCACCAGTGGTTCTCGAGTTATGACCAAAACAAAAGTTCACGTGACAGATGGATAGATCTCAGCGAGACATGATGTGTGAGTACCAACACGATGGGTCTAGCACCAGTGGTTCTCGAGTTATGACCAAAACAAAAGTTCACGTGACAGATGGATAGATTTCAGCGAGACATGAAGTTTGAGTACCAACACGATGGGTCTAGCACCAGTGGTTCTCGAGTTATGACCAAAACAAAAGTTCACGTGACAGATCGATAGATCTCACCGAGACCTGAAGTTTGAGTAGCAACGCGATGGGTCTAGCACCAGTGGTTCTCGAGTTATGACCAAAACAAAAGTTCACGTGACAGATGGATAGATCTCACCGAGACTTGAAGTTTGAGTACCAACACGATGGGTCTAGCACCAGTGGTTCTCGAGTTATGACCAAAACAAAAGTTCACGTGACAGATGGATAGATCTCAGCGAGACATGAAGTGTGAGTACCAACACGATGGGTCTAGCACCAGTGGTTCTCGAGTTATGACCAAAACAAAAGTTCACGTGACAGATGGATAGATTTCATCGAGACATGAAGTTTGAGTACCAACACGATGGGTCTAGCACTAGTGGTTCTCGAGTTATGACCAAAACAAAGGTGCCTTGACAGATGGATAGATCTCAGCGAGACATGAAGTTTGAGTACCAACACGATGGGTCTAGCACCAGTGGTTCTCGAGTTATGACCAAAACAAAAGTTCACGTGACAGATGGATAGATCTCACCGAGACCTGAAGTTTGAGTAGCAACGCGATGGGTCTAGCACCAGTGGTTCTCGAGTTATGACCAAAACAAAAGTTCACGTGACAGATGGATAGATCTCACCGAGACTTGAAGTTTGAGTACCAACACGATGGGTCTAGCACCAGTGGTTCTCGAGTTATGACCAAAACAAAAGTTCGCGTGACAGATGGATAGATCTCACCGAGACCTGAAGTTTGAGTAGCAACATGATGGGTCTAGCACCAGTGGTTCTCGAGTTATGACCAAAACAAAAGTTCACGTGACAGATGGATAGATCTCACCGAGACCTGAAGTTTGAGTAGCAACACGATGGGTCTAGCACCAGTGGTTTTCGAGTTATGACCAAAACAAAAGTTCACGTGACAGATGGATAGATCTCACCGAGACCTGAAGTTTGAGTACCAACACGATGGGTCTAACACCAGTGGTTCTCGAGTTATGACCAAAACAAAAGTTCACGTGACAGATAGATAGATCTCACCGAGACCTGAAGTTTGAGTAGCAACATGATGGGTCTAGCACCAGTGGTTCTCGAGTTATGACCAAAACAAAAGTTCACGTGAGAGATGGATAGATCTCACCGAGACTTGAAGTTTGAGTACCAACACGATGGGTCTAGCACCAGTGGTTCTCGAGTTATGACCAAAACAAAAGTTCATGACGAAGTTTCTAGTTCTCACAGAAAACGGGATATTAGTTCAGCACGATTGTGTTAGGGTCATGAAAGGTGGGTCAGTTTGAACTTATGCAAATTTTAAGCGAATCGAAGCGTCAATCTAAAATAATATTGACCACATTGACCATTGACATTCGTAGGTATTGAGATTGCAGACGCGGGCTTTGTACAAAATTCGCACTGCATTATTTATTATCTCTATAGGAGATACCAAACTTCTTTGCACGAAGTGCGAGCGCGGGCACGGGCGGCGCGGCGGGCGAGGCGAGCGAGCGAGGCACGCGGGGCACGCCAGCCAGCCACCGGCCGCCGCCGAAGAAATCGTAGGTACCGAACGAACGTGTGTGCGTGCGTATGCCCCCCGCCCGCCGCCACCTGCCCGCGTCCGTCCGCTTTGACCGCAACAACTGTTTTTGTGTTTTATTCATTTATTTCGAGCATGAAAATGACACAAATTTACAATGTACATTTTTGATGCATTTATGAAATTGAATATGTAAACTCTAATCATTCTAATATTTTTTTGAAGCTTTTGTAGCTTGGAAAAATAACATAATTGAAAATCTTAAAATTGCGTGCCCTAATTTGGCACAAATTCATTTAATGGGCATATGTAAGTGATCTGAGATAGGAAATAATAATTTTGTCAATTCTAATTTTGTTTTAGGCACTGTTTTTACATACTGACCATAGGTCAGTTTGCACTGGACGAAGATGACACAAACTGGGTTTGCACACTCCGCAGGCTATCCTAGATATGATACCATAATTATTTTAAAGTTTAGATTAATTTTGCCAGTTTTGAATGGAATTTAAAAAAACAACCACAAATCTTCGAATTGCTGAAAATGCAAGTGACAGATGTGACACAAAACGCAATATTATGCTTCTTATGTACGACTGTATCCACAGGCAAGAAATAAGCAAGTTTA
This sequence comes from Nematopogon swammerdamellus, assembly GCA_946902875.1. Lineage (NCBI taxonomy): Eukaryota > Metazoa > Arthropoda > Insecta > Lepidoptera > Adelidae > Nematopogon > Nematopogon swammerdamellus. The sequence goes on from OX336338.1 coordinate 12,819,638, forward strand.
GAATTTTTTTAACTTATGTCCTCAAAATAGCCCAGCGCTATCGGTCTATTAGGCGGCAGAGAGGAAGCTGGAGGGAGCCGATGATGCGATGATTGCGCGTGCGTAGGGTTAACAGTAAGTAGTTCTCTTTTATCGGGACATTTCCTCGTATTTAAAGAAAGAAAGAATATACGCGGTGTTACATTTTAGTTGGCACTTATTTGGATTTCACTAAACTGTCGTTAACCTATCTATAATGTTTTTATGTCAAAATAGCAATTTTTTCAGCACTTTTGTATAAATAAAGGTAAAAATATACTCTCATAATTCAAAAGTCGTAGAAGAAAAGTTTTCAGTTACAGTTGTAGAATCACCCCCTTTCGTGTACTATACCGCCTATCAATGTAACACAGCCTATTTATTTATTATTTTCCACAATAATTACATACACATAATATAGACATGAAGGTTAATAATAATAGGCTAAGCTTGACGCAATCCCGATAATGAGGATGATATTCTGTTTCCCTGTACTCATTCAAATGAGATATGCTGCACCATGTGCTCCGAAAGGCTCAAGTGCAGTACACTACACACGAAACCGACGAGCGTGTTTGAAAACCATGAGAGGCATCAGAGATGCACATTTCTTTTTAAGTACGGAACCTTAATTCCGTCGATGGAGCAAAAAATCTCGTCATCTCGTTATGGTCTCTCATGGTCCATGAAGTGGACAGAATCTTGTCAATAATTGGGATTAACGTGTCGCAACCGCCGCATACGACCGAATGTCCATGGGCGTCGTTAGACACCTCATGGGTGGCTCGGCGAAAAATGTCGCGCTTTCAATAAAAAAAACTTTGTACCGTGTGGGGCCGGTACTTTAAAAGAATAGCCCCACTGCATCTCTCCCCGTGTATGTCGTAAAAGGCGACTAAGGGATATGACTCCCTTCTTATATTACTAGGTGGTAGGGTTTAACCCGCCCGGGTTGGTACCACCGCACTGAATGAAAGGTCGGTCGAAACGGCTATGTAAATATTTTGTGTTTTCCGTCCAGTTCAGTGTAGCCGGCACGACCGAAGGGAAGAACTGACATGGCACCAAGTTCACCCGGTGTGGGGCTGACATCACGGATGTTGTAGTTGATGTAGCCAAACGTGTCAAGTTTCAATAAAAAAAAAAAATCTGGGTCGTGGCACGTGGAGATCCGTTATCTCTGCCTATCCTCTCAAAGACAGGCTTGACGTTATGAATGTATGTACATATAGGACAACTGCCATTACATACATATATCTTTGTATTCTGTTATACCGCCGTAGGTAACTCATGGGTGGAACTTGGGTGGAACCATGACAAATGTGAACAACATGACAAACATAATGTGAAGGTGCACCTAGCCGGCCGACAAGGTATTCGCAGCCCCGTAAATATTCGAATGCCCGTGGGCGCCGCCGTCGGACTACACCTCTGCGTTAGTCTGGGGCGCGCCATTTGTCGTGCTCCCCATAAAAAAAAAAAAACCTACTCGCGGGTTGCTCGAGGCAGCCTGGCTTGAAGCCCGAACGAGGACTGTGTATGAAATATAAGAATGTAGAAGACGCGTCAAAGTCAGGATGGTGGCACGTAGATACCTGTACCCTTATCACGAGATTTAACCTACTACGCTACGCCGCGCCGTGTTCTCCGCATCATGTTGTATGGAGAAACGAACTTCGCAAATCTATCACTAGAGGCGCTGCTCCGTTTCTCCATACAAAATGATGCGGAGAACACGGCGGCGTAGCGTAGTATAAGGTTAAATCTCGTGATTAGGGTACTGATGTCTCTGGCGCATTGAGAGACAAGCGTGACGATATGTATGTGTTATACTACGTAAGTACCTAGTATGTGGAACACGGCAACACTTTTCACGCATTGCTCGGGAGTCGGTGCAACTTCGGGCGAGGGAGGAGGCCGCGCGGGCGGCGCGGTCGGCTACGCGACGCGTGCGGCCGGAATACGACCTTGCTGGTTCCACATATGTATCATTTAATGCCGATCCGATCATCGTATAAGTATCGCCGATGGGTAACATGGGGATCTATAGTGTGGAAAGCTGATGATACGCGGTATCGATACGCCACTCTGATACGTTCCTTTCCATCTTGAGTTGGGTTTCGTCCGATCATCAAATAAGGAGATACCGAATCACTGCAGGCTAATACGCAGAGAACAGCCCTTTAGAGTCGACAGAAAAGTTCTTCGAACTGCACGATTATCTAAATCGTTCTCGCGTGTCGCGAGTAATTTTGTAATCTCGACATATGGCGCCGAGGCACCCATGAAGTATCTAACGCCCATGGACATTCGGTCATATGCAGGGGTTGCGAATGCCATGACGGCCTGACATTCACGCCTCTCTTGAAGGACCCGAGACTGTACTTGGGGTTGGGGGGAAATATATGAGCAGGGAGAGCGTTCCAGAGTTTACCGGTTCTGTAAAGGAAAGATCTGCACAATCGATTGGTACGCATCCGCGCTAAGTCCAGCGTGTAGGGATGCAATCCCTGCCCAGTGCGCGTGGTGCGGAGGTGGAAAGGGTACGGCGGGATCGCGTTAAACAGCTCCTTCGAACACTCCCCATGAAATAAACGATAGAACACACTTAGGGAGCCGACATCCCTACGGTGTTGCAGTGGTTCTAGATCGCGGGACACTTCGGGGTCACCCACTATTCGCACGGCTTAATGCTTGATCGAGTCCAGAGGCGCAAGCTGGTATTCCAGATTTTATATTCCCGGGCTTCCGGGGAATATATATATCCTACAATCAAAAAATCTTCAAATCGCGGGTTAATTGCCTTCCCCCAGCCGGACTGGCACCTCCTCGGGGTGAAATTAGCTGCGCCTGAGGCTTCGACCAAGGGCACAGCCACCCAGTTCAGAAGCAATAAAACAAAGGGAAAGCCGAGGCGTCCACACCTACATACATACGGAGCACGATGCGAGATATGGCTATACCTACATACGATATGCAGCATTGATGCATCAATGCTGCATATCGTATGTATAGCTATTAGAAAAGAGCTGATTAAGTACCCAGAGTGGAGTAGTTTTATAATTATAATGTTTTGGTAACAAGACAGAAAATAAAATAAAAAATTAAAACCTAAATAATTGAGTTATTTAGGTTTTAATTTTTTTTTTCTGTCTTGTTACCAAAACATTAACCTATTGATTTTCGACCCATAGTTTATGGGGACAAATTTGTTGCAAATTAGCTCTAGAATGACCCCTTAGAAGGAATGTATCGAATTACCAAACACCCTGTAGGTATACATAATATGTACATAATGCTGATTTCGTGACACACGCTTACGCATTTCTATTTTTTACATAATTGTATTTCTATTTCACACTTACATGTGAACCTGCACATCTTCATTAAGAATTCACAATGGGCTGTTGCCTAGTATCTAGCACACTTTGCTTGTTGTAAAGTGTCTAACGTCTCTTCTACTCTTTTTCATCGTTGTTGTTATTTTAGGTACCTATACTGTACTAAAGGCTGCCTATGGTGACTTGAAAAAGTTGCCTGTATGGTGCACGCACATATCTCATATACGGATTAATTGGGCGCGGTACTTTTATCATCGTCAGGTTCCTAAAATTAATATAAGTAAATTAAGAAAGTAGATAACTATTCAAACTATTACCACATATGAAGAACAACTAGAAATAAAGTCATTGGAATGTAGTATAAGAACACTTTACATCTATGTTCGAACGAATTTGCGAGTAAATAAGGACACGTGAACAACAAGAAATTATATCACACCGTAAAACCTAAATACCTATTATACAAGTAACAACAGAACATAGGTAATCTTACATTTTATTATGTAGAACGAACCAAAATCTTAGGACAGAAAAGATATTTTTTCACAGCAGCGGGATCTAGAATGAGAGATATTATACATAATATTTTTTTTTATTTGGTTGTTATACAATGTTTAATATACTTGATAATTAATCAAAATTCAACTACCTACCTTAAAAATTTGCAAGAAACAGATACAAATAATTAAATAAAATTAACCTACAATGTATGTAACTAAAATAACTTGCAAAGTAAAAATATACTAAAAATTGTGCTCTAAGGGAGACGATGTCGACACGGCTCCGATTAAGCTAACGGCGTTTCCTCTCTGGATGGCCACACTGTAGCGCTGCTTCAGAAACTCATGCGAGTGCGGTTCTCCGTACCGATGTCCTTTGAGGGATGCTTATATATAATTCACAGTCGCAAGAAAAATATGATTTAGATTTCAATTTGCTAACCTGGAAATTCATCACAATTCTTGAAAGTTCAATAACCTGGTTAACTTTCCTTTGTCCAAGTCATGGATAGCCTGAATGATATGAAAATGTTAGGGTAAGTGACTCATGGACAAGCGCAAGCATACAAAACAATGACTAAATTACTATGTACACACAAACAAAAAGACATTGATTGATATAATTCATAATATTATTTTTCACCTGAAGCGGGTTATAGAGAAATACTAAAAATGAAATGAAACTAGATGTTTTTATGAAACCTGACCACATGCGTCGTCATGTGTCACTACCATTACACCGGTAACTATAGGTGATAGATAATGTCTTTGCCGTTGATTATGTCGACTACACGGAACTGGACGAGAAACACAATGGCATAGCCGTTTCAAACGATCTTCATGCAGTCCGGTGGTATCAATCCATGCAGATTTACCCCAACCACCTAATAAGGTACCTACATAAGGGAAGGAATGCAGTTTTACATCGAGTCTGAACGGATCGCATGATCATCATAACGGAAATACATACAGGTTTTTTTATTACAAGTTCAAATTAAGTCTCTTAAAAACTTCCCCACCTCCATGTTAAAAAGCTTGAAAATTTCAATTGCTAGCATTCCAAATGTCACACTCTGTTTACTCACTCGTAAACTTTGTTATTATAACTCATCTAAATAATTCATCGACATGTAAAGAGACTCCGAGTATACCTACTCGTATTTCAATTTCAAGAACATTTTTTTTTCTATCAAATAGTTTCTAATTTGACCAAAATTTCCATTCTATAAATAAATGTACGTAATGTATGTAACGTTTGGTTTTCACTATGTATTATCATCAGGATTCTCCGAGGGCTGAGCAGTGAACGAAAACATTGGGCAAAAAGTACTGGAAAAATTTCGTGGGCTGGCTGACATTAGAGATGAATGAATGAAGGAAATAAAGCATTTAGTTTGTTCTATAAAAAATGTCTAGGATAGCATAATAATTATATCATAAGCATAACCTGCAATGCTTCGAGCGGAGCCTCCTCGGGTAAAAACTAGTATATAGGTAGTATATAGCATATCCTGATATTATTATATGACAAGAGTACTTGCGAAGACAAATCCAACGAGCCCAAACACGATAGGCTTATCATGTGTAGTTTAGGAGTTCCCATGGCTTCCTTCCGGCTCCATCATCAGAACCCAACTAACAAACTAACATCGTCACCCGAGGATCTGCAGAGCCGTGATTTGATTAGTCACAATTTATTTCATACACTCGGATATTCCTCCTCGCTCTCTACGCTGTTGCATTTCCAAAAGTCCATTTCACACTCTCAGCGAAAATGGGAAAAATTTGAGGGACCACCTACAGCACGAACCATCATCGATAGACGAGAATATTTTTTTTTTACATACATACATACATAGCGTCACGCCTGTTTCCCGGTGGGGTAGGCAGAGACAACGGATCTCCACGTGCCATTTTTTTTTAATGTAGCCCAAAGTCCACATCTAAACAGTTTTTTTTTTATTTTTCGATATCACATTTAGTTTTTGAGATATAAGAGATTTAGTTCGAAAAAAAAAAGAATTTTTCGCATTTTTTTTTCTTCAGCATCTTGTAACCCTAGCCGATACGCGTTTTTTGAGCCCTCAATCACTCACGTAGTCCCAAAACTCGCGACACCAGAACGATTTCACACTCTCAGCGAAAATGGGGCTATCTATTACTGAAGCGATCGAAAAAACATTTTCAACGTTAAAATCATAATCCATAAATTTTTCACTTTCATTACCACAAAATGTATGACAATAATAATTTTTTCGTTTTCGATTTCTAAAAAAAAATACCAAGGCCAAAGTTGTTCATTTGAGCTCCGGAATCGCCTTCTAGATGTTAGTATTCATTGCTGGATAACCCTATAATTATAGTACTGAAAATTCACACGACCATTACATTACGTAATCTCTGATAGGGCTTACCTATTTACCTAATCGACGACGGTCCGAACCTTGACATGGTATGGCTTGTATCGCACAATGTGCCGCCGCCCGCGCCGCCCGCGCCGCCGAGATCCGTCAAGATAAAGTCAAGAATCTGATAAATATTCTCGTCGGCTTTCAAATGTACGATAAAACTATATACGTAGCAGTGTTCCTGTCCCGTACTTCGCATCTATCTACATACCTACCTACATGTTAAAAGAGTGAATTTGTTTTTGCTTTGAGTACTGTAGATCAGCGGCGATTCCTTTAAGTTGGCTAGGTTGGCGCCGCCAAACCAAATAAAATGAATGCCAGCATTAATATCGAAGTATTAAGCAAAAACAAATGTAAAAAATATCGGGTTTATATTATTTTTATTATATAACCCACGATGAATAAGCTAAAACGTCAATCCCTTTACACAATTTGAAATTTCGCGCGCGTCACACGCGGGCGACGAATGGCCACACATCAAGGCATTCATTGGCCGGTTGGCTACATTTGAAGCGCCATCGTATTCCATACAAGCGGCCGATGTCCCCGTCCCGCGCGCACCCGCTCATAAGCGTTTCGAGTTGGCGCAGCGGACAGCGCATTTAGCGACTAGGAAGCTAGGCTAGGTGAGTTGAGTGTGCGTGTGTGTGCGTGCACGCTGCTGCGGCAGCGTATGCATGACTGCTTTGTAAACAATATCTCGCGAGTTGATAGCTGCATTATATTCCGTTTTGTAGGTATGGAAATTAAGAAAAAAAAATCCTTAGCCAGAGCCAACCCGATACTCAGCACCAGGAGTCGCTACTGCTGTAGATATGTAGGTACTGTACGGTATTAATAATATAATTGCATCTCGCATGGATGCATTTAAACAAATTCCCGTGAAGCTTTTTATCAGTGCCTCTTCGCATGTGATATGATAAAATAACTCACGGACAACCGCGGACAACATGACAATACTTCGATTGTAATTATTCGTATTATGGGTATTTAAAGTATTTATGTCTATATATTAATTAATATATTTACGTACCCATGTATTATATAATACCTATCAAATATGTAGGTAAACCTATAAATTCCTGTATTGTTATTATTTTTAGTTGTTATCAATACATATTACTGTTAATTTTGTGGGTCAGTCAGTCAGTAGGTACATTTAAAATATTTTCTGACTTTCATCCTATTTTGTAATAAAAATATTAAAAAAAATAGAAAGTTATTATCAATTTTTGGGTTTCATCGAACGTTACTCCTTCGCAAGCGGATTGAAATTTGAGTGAGAAAGGGGCCACATTGTCGCGAAATTGGTAAAAAAGAGGTTTGATTGGTCGTAGTCACGGGCGTAGCCAGGGGGGGGGGGGGGGCGTTCAACACCACACCCCCCCCCCCCCCCCCCCCCCCGCCCCCCCAATAAAAAATGTACACGGCATTTCAAATTGAACCTAATACTTATATTTTCATCATTCGGACATAGCTCTGATTATTGGGACCTAAATTAAGGCAAAACAGGAGATTCCTTATTTCTTTGTAATAATGAATGATGTAAAATAAATGTTGTAAAATATTCGCGTTGATTTTATTTCTAAAACCCCTCCCGAAAACGAAACCTGGCTACGCCCGTGGTCGTAGTGGTGTTGTCAACAAATATAACAGTTCCGTGGACCATAGATCTGTTCAATTAGGTACTATATTAAATTTATGGTCAAACCAACAAAGCACGCTTTAAAACGAAGTTAACACATAGGTACATAACTCCAACCAAACTTACCGGCTTTAAGAATAATCGGAGGGTAGGTATAGTAGGACCACACGAACACATGTGATGGAGAGAGTTATTTGTGTGTACAGCCGCAACATACATACTATGCGAAGTAAACAGCTGTAAACATATACTGAAAGCCAATGCTAAAAGCATGACAGCAAACACGATCCAACAACTAGTCTACTGCAACAATTATGTGAAACGAATGAATAACTATGGTACCTACTCTGAGGCACAACCATAAGTTACCAATGTTGGCTCTTAACCACTGTGAAACCAAGGAATATGGTGTAGATTGTAATGAAGTATATGTTTTCACTATGTACTTGGATTGCTGGTATCTACCTATACCGATCAGACTTAGGGTAAATATCAGCATTACTTCCATTGATAAAACGAAAACGAAATGCGCCTAGCTTAGAAAGGAATACTAAGTTAATATCGTCACCACTATTGAGCTGTATACGGACGACGGCCCCTGGATGCAAATGGCGTTGGTGCTCCATTTTGTGATCCGCACACTCTGCCTGGGATGGAATTCAAAATTGTAGTACAAATTACCATCATGGTTGCTGAACTGATAGCATTTTGAGGCGCTCTCGTATCTTTGCTCTCGTACAGTTTGTGTTGTAATATTTATTTATGATCGGCTTACCGGCGCAATTGTAGCGAGCGATCTATGCGAGGCGTAGTTTGGTTTCATGGTGCGTGTGGCTTTCTAGGTGAGTACACGTCGAGGCGTAGTTATGCCTGCCTCACCGCCATTGCTCGCCGCGGTCTTTATTTTTTAGTTAGTCTGAGTATTTTGGTATTGGCAAGTTTTTTTGGCAAGATGGTTTTCCATAACTTCATAATCGGAAATGATGCTTCTGATCCACTAGGCTCCATGGGAAAAATGTAATCACAAAAGCGACGCACGAGTTCCTTAAAAATTCCAGAACACGTGGTCAGATTTTAATGAAATGAAACATCATTTTCGTCACCCGGGAATCTTAATGTATAAAATTGTTTTTATGTACCTAATCGATTACGGGTGGCTGACTTGAATACAGGTCACTTCCTTTGCGTCGATATTTCGTCCAGTACGCTAGTACCAACCCAGTCGGCCACAATTTGAGCCTACCACCTAGTATGGGGCCAGGAAACGGATCTAAATTTTTACACCGGTTCCGAGCAGTGAAGCAAAAGGTGAAGGTATAAACGTACATGTTTGAAACATTAAACGCATTGGACCACGTCGTCGTATCGGCCGGGTTCAAACTCGGACCTCGAGATCTACCTATACCTTAGTCCGACGCCTAGACCCATCCGACCCTAACGTCACGGTTGCATTCACTCTCAGCAGACCAAAGAGAAGCATTGGCATGTGACCTAGTTTTTATCGTAACATGGTGCGATGAACTGAAATTATGAATGCAGCATGTGTTTTCGTGGATCTACGAGTAGCACAACCTTTGCCACACACACAACTCGGCCTGAGCTGTGAATATGTGACGCTGATACTTAGCCAGGTTCAGAACCAAGGGTATAGTGTGGTGTGGTGTGGAGTAGTGCGTATGTGGTGCCGAATGCACGGTAAGAGGGAGTATATACCTGCTGCACGAAGAGCTTGACGCCGCTGAGTTCTAGCGCGCGCGCGTCCAGCGACCTGCTGCGCGGCTTCTCCGGCGGAAACACCGGGTCCTCCTCCCGCTTCCCCTTCATCCACCGGAAGTAGTTCGCCATCGCGTCCGCCTTCCATTCACAGCTTCACTCGCGCTGCGCTCACAGTTTCCGTTCAGGCGTTCACCAGCGCACGCGCAGGCAACCTATCGACAATGCTCGCAGTGTCGCCGAGTGCCGAGCGCGTACAGCGAAGAAACATTTGTGTACACACCGGCGCGGTGAGGCGACCGTGCGAGACGATAACGCCGCCCCGCCGCGAGGAAATGTAAAGTGAGACGAGATCGCGGGGCGTGATACGCGAGCTCTCCGCGCATCTCCCGCGCGGCAAACTATGATATTGTGACGTGACTCTTTCAGCTGCGCGGCGTCACGAGATATGCGCCTCCCTTACGTAATTCCTCTGTACCCGGAGCGCAACCGCTCCGTCATTAGTGATTACAGCGAGCTGACGATGAGCGGACCATCATCCGTTTTAAAATTTTAAAACCAATAAGCAACACGGACAGCAGCGGCCTTACGAATGGCCGCCAATAAGCTACAGCCGGCGGCGCGGCATGGCGGCTCCAGGCATCACATTATCATAATGATACCGGGAGTGAACCTATACCATCTCATATTCGGTGACGTGACAGTCGTAACAGTACACCCACGAAACGCTTCCCGGTCGTCGCGCCGCCCCGCCTCTCCACGTCCTGCGCGCGCGCCGCTTGTACATGTTGTACACCGTACACGTCGACACTAGGTTTGCATCATTGAGAAAAATTGTTTATTTAGACTTTATAAAATTTTGAAAGAAACGACAGAGACTTTTCTTACCTAAACTTTGGTAAGAAACATCCGCTTAAAAGAGTGCGAAGCCGATTATAAGAGTTCGCCTCTAGGTACCAACAACACTTTGTACCTACTTAAATCCGTGTGAGCGACTGTTAAATTATTATTAGAATTCGAATTATCGAGTTCAACACTTCAGTTGGCCGATTGACCTAAATAAGAGTTATCTGGCGGCTACAGACCAGTTGTAACTGGTGATTTAAAGACGATAATGGTAAACGTAATTTATTGCCAAAATAATACTTAAAACTTCACCATCATATATGCCGCGGGCTATTATAAAGTCATCCATCATATTACAGATAACTAAAAATTTTTGGCTGTCGGTGTTTGCCTGGGACCTTATTGGAAGAACACTATTATGTAGATATAGCTTCTGAAAACTGTTATCGATGAACTCTGCATATTCTGCGAATGGTGCTTTTACTATTGTTTTATTAACCCCCGACGAAAAAAGTGGGGTGTTATAAGTTTATAATTAAATTAGTGCAGATTATTTAGGTAGGTAGGTACCTATATTTTAATTATCATTGAAATGAATATCTTCTACATGCTTTATATCAGAAAACCGTTCAGATGGTGCAGAAGTGTTATTCTTGTTAAAATTTACAGTTTTCTGCTGTGGAGGTGTGCGGAGGAGACGTAAGTACTTATTTCGAGAGAAAAAAACGCAGTAAACGTTTTTTACTGTGTTTTTTTTTTTCAACCAAGTGAGAGGTCGACATTTCACTTAGTTTAGGCGGGAACAATTTGTAATGGGCTTGTACATACAATTTGTATCATCGCGCGAGTAGTCACAGAGGAAATACCTACAGACAGACAATAAAACAAATTAAAAAAATAAAACAAATTCAAAAGGAGGCCTAATCTTGCCAGAATGTCCAAAGCATCCGACATTTGCCTCGAGTTGTCCTATTAAACAGGTTGGAGCAACTCAATGGCGCTGACCTTGCATCGCGATTCACAATCGCAGTCAATTCGCGCGACACTCGTAGATACGTAGGTACACAGCGCCGGAGCCGGACGGACGAGGCTCATCTCGTAGTATAGTGTACCGTGTCGCAAATAGTTACAAACATAATTGAATCCGTGAGAGTAGCTTTACTGTACGTTTGATTTATTTCAAATTAATTGAATTCGGCACGGCCAAATCGGAATCACTGGCTTTGGTACCTAGTTCTGATCGGAATGTACATAACATACTGGTGACGTAGGCAAGTCTCTAACCATGTCAGGCTCCGCTATTTGAACCCAATCATATTTCGAATGAATTTCGATAAACCAATTTAATAAAGTAGTATGCCTAACTTATTCAAAACATACAATACCGCTAAATTATTAAATGAATTAACGAAATTTTACAAATAGGAAAATGTACAGTAAAGATGCTTATAGATCGGTCGGATAAAGGCAAACTCGCCTTTAATCGAGAAGGGCGTATGTAAAATAATAATAAAATTTCTCCAACTCTCTTAACTTAGGCCATTTACTATTAGAGCCTGCCTAGTGATGTTTAATTAATGCTGCTGAACTCAGCCTATGTAATTTAAAAAAGCGCTTCCAAAAAACCATTTCCAAAGCATTTCCAAAACGCGCTATATTAAAAATACTTCTCAATAATTAGACAGAATTACTGGTGGTAATTCGACATATTCTTATGTGTGATGGATGACCCGCCCTCCCTCCACAGAAATCGGAAATCGATTTCTGTGTCTCCGTCCCACCCCTCCCCTCCCCCTCCTCTCCTCCCTCTCTCCCTCCCCTCGCCCGCCCCCTATCTATCACCACCGCAGCACCACACAATACCTATATACAAATATTTTTTTGCGGTGACGATGACGATGAGGTTTTTTCCATTTTCAATTTTCAAATTTCAATTTATTTCATAAGGTGCGTAAATAAAAGAAGTATAACCATTTCTGAGACTTTAAATTTTTATATTTTTGTAAAGAAAGTAGACTGGCTTGAAAATGTTATTTCATTTATATAGGCACCTGCATTTTTATTTTGCAGGTCTCACCTGTGACGCGCTACTATCATACGTACCACTTGCCATACTTGCAATCTGTCTACCTACACAATAGTGGAAGTAGATGGCATATGCTAACTAACGCATACCTAGACGTGTCCGTCGAGCTATTACGGTGGACGATATAGAACGGACGGACATACATTATATTTTATCGTCTACAACTCGTTCGGACGGAGTGGAATATTTAGTCTTGTTGATAAAGAATAGTTTTAACAAAGGATAAACTATCAATGGCACGTGCTGCAAGTGTTTCACAGGTAGGGAATATGCACGTTTAAGAGCACAGACGACTTAACCTTGTGTTTAAGAGCATGCTGAGTTCCCAGACTAACGTAACCGAACGATCACTTCAAAACCATTTGGCATAGAGTTGAACTGTGTTTCTGTAGGAACAAATTGTATTATTTATTAATTAATCATAATTTAATAAAATAAGTTTTTTTAATTGTTCCTAACGCAGATCTTATGAAGAACAGTCGACACGAAAAAAAAAATTGAACGCTTAGCCGTTAGCCAAACAGTTTTAACGCAATCGTCGGATTAGGTGATGATGGTTTGAGATAATGGTATGAGAGTGGGGGGAGGCGCACAGTATGCCCATAAGTAAGTGAGTAGGTACCGTAAACGCTGAGCGAAGCTAGGTTGCCCAGGTACTAATATATTATGTGAGTTAGTTCGAGGCAAGATAATGTTTGGAATTGTCATTGGAACCAATTATCACGCTCCGCAAAATCAACATTCGGGAGGCAAATCAATGGCTTATATGATGTTCGTCCACGCATGTAATATATTTTTACGCACATATGTATGCATGAATGCGTATATAATTTATTTATAAGGAAATACAAACAGACATGTATACTACATGTACCTGTAACGCTTTTCCTGCAGTACCTACCTACAGTAGGCGAACTGATAGCAGAATGCGATTTCTTCCCAGTCACCATGATTGAACACAATAAATCCATAAATGGTTGCTTATTGGTCCAGCAGCGTTGTTTTGTCTATAAAGCGATAAACCATTTATTACATGAGTACTTGCAGCACAACAACACCGGACTACTCGACTTACCCCGATTGTGACTGATAGATAACCGATACAGAGTGTGGTATTTATGTAGGGATCTCTAAACATTAGTGGTAGGAACTTAGTTGCGAGCTTAGTAGAGAACTTACTGCTTGAATAAGTACAAGTAAAGTCGGATGTATATACCTATAATAGATACTATTTTATAGTAAGTGCAATATGTGGCAATGTTCCACCGGCTGCTAAATGGTCATCGGTGCTCACGCTCCGTGAATACGGCAACACACAGACCGGGATTGTGATTTCCTTGTTGCTGGAACTACATAAAATCGAACTGCTCGCACTTACCTGATCATCCTCTGCGAGCAGCGATGCACACACAACATAATATATTTTAACGTTAATTTATATAAGGTCTTTCTTTAGTAGGTAACGACGAGGGTAACGATACGCTAAGGGGTGTATGTGTATCAGATACTGATCACGTTCCCATACCAATATTTTTTTTTTACGATATAAAATATATAAAATATGCCTATAGCATATAAATTATAGTTAAATCACTTGAAATATGGGTATGGTTAGGGAAATACGAAGTGCTTTTGCCTAGTACCCCCACTTAATGTTGATCTGCTCATATTGCATAGAATTTAGTAAGTATAAATGTTGACGATTTCTATAGCACGATGGATTTTCCACATACAATGCTCGCTGAAATAAAATACTTTTGACTTTGGCTTTGACATTTAAACTATTACCTACCTACTATACGCCAAGAACTAAGAATTTACTATTAGGCCAAGAACGGGTCACGGCGGGTAGGTACATATGAGTAATAATATTTGTAAATGTGGTTTTGCCGACTCCAGGTGTTTGCAGACGGCAACCAAGTTTGTGTGGAGACCTGGAATGTTGGCGAGGTCATCGTGGAACGATTTTGGGGATTATTACAACCCGCAGTGCAACATTTTATTTGAGTTTTCCGAGGCATGATATTTTAGCAGGTTGTAATTTAGGGGCGTAGGGGAGAGAACAACTCGAAGAGGCAGTTATGCCGTCGCACACTCGCTTGAGCTCGACTGTACGACAGCCGCAGAGCAAGGAAAGGCCCCAGACCCCTGCATCAGGATATCAGCCGTATAGGTTGGCCCGAGCAGCCTCCTCGCGATAGTTAGTCGTGAGGTCATGGCGACATACGGCGAGCAGGCTGCGGTACTCCGTTTATCTAGATCTTCCTGATTCAGATTTGATCAAAGAAAATTCTAATATTGGAACGAGCCTAGAAAATGTTCTAGGTGATCGAACCATATATCACTAGTGTGCAAAAAATTAAAAAATATATAATGAATAGTTTAAAAATAAAATTACACTTATCAAGCTAGTTTTTTTAGTTTTGTTCGGCGGGGGGGGGGTATAACCCCCAAACCCCCAATCAATGTGCTGGTGAAGAGATTGGGTGAAAGATAACACATTTACATGCTGTTTCCTCATAGTTGACTCTCAGGTTAGAAAGAGCAGGTTGTTGTACTTACTCCTCGCACTTTTGTACTACTTGTACCACAGTGAATATGTGGTCCATGGTGTCTAGCCCTTTCCTGAACCGGGTTTTATGGATACGCGAGTTGTTGCGTTGTTGAGCCGACGACGCCCAAAAGCATTCGATTTAGAACGGGGGCTGCGAATACCGTGCCGGCGTGACAGATGCCATTTTACGCATCTCTTGAAAGATCCCAAGTCAAACGCGAAGGAAACGCGTCGGGAGGAAGTGCATTCCAGAGTTTTGTGGTGCGGTAGATAAGAGAAATATTGGAGCGCTTAGTCCGCACTTTAGGCAGCTCTGCAGTAAAGGGATACATTCCCTGTCTGCTACGCGTGAACCTATGGTGAAATGGTTAGGTCGGAAAGGCAGTAATTTGGTCCAGTTCAATGAGTCCAAGACACAAGTTCGTGCGTTCAGTGCGAAGAGAGCGGCGTTCACACCGGCTCCTTTCTTCCAAGGCACGCCGCTTAAATTAATCGACCACCTCGGGGTCCTCGGAGTCGAACTGTCGCACGACCTAAACTTTCGTCGCCATATTGAGGGGAAGGCCAAGCTGGCTGGCCTTCCCCTCGAAAAAGCTGGGCGTACTCAATAAGGTGCGACGGTATTTCACTCCGGACCAAAAGTTGCTTTTATATAAATCGCAGATCAGGTCCTGCTTGGAGTACTGCTCGCACCTGTGGGATGGCTCTGCCAAATAATACCAGCTTGCACCTCTGGACTCGATCCAGCGTCGAGCCATGCGACTAGTGAGTGACCCCGAAGTGTCGATCGCGATCTAAAAACACTGCAACTCCATACGGATGTCGGCGCCCTAAGTGTATTCTATCGCTTATTCCATGGGAAGTACTCGGAGGAGCTGTTTAACGCGATCCCGCCGTCCCGTTTCCACCTCCGCACCTCGCGCACTGGGCAGGGTTTGCATCCCTACACGCTGAACTACCGCGGATGCGTACCAATAGATTCTGTAGACCGTTCCTTTATAGAATTGGTAACGCTTGGGAACGCTCTGCTCATATATTTCCCCCAAGTACAGTCTCGGGTCTTTCAAGAGGGGCGTGAATGGGCGCATATCAGGCCGGCACGGCAATTGGAACCCCTGCATACGACCGAATGTCCATGGGCGTCGTTAGACACCTTATGGATGGCTCGGGGCCGTATGTCGCACTTTCAATTAAAAAAAACCACAACACTATTGCGCCACTCAGCCAGAACGACAGCATTTTCAAGAACTGCATTGAACAATCTCTGCAGTTCCTTCAAATTGGCTCGTCTGTTCACTTTCAGCAACTCTGTTGTTATCCCATCCTCACCTGGATCCCTGTGTTTCTTAAGTACCTTAAAGGAAGCCTTCTGCTCATAGACACAACTCTCCGGTAGAGAGCGTTCCATATAAATCTTCCCTTCGCCATTATATTGGCTCCACTGTCTATCTGTCAAAACAGCGTTGAGGGTTGCTATGCATAGGCGCCGACTACGTGGGTGCTCGGGGGCTCCAGCACCCACGAGGGGTGAGTAGTGGGTGCGGAGCACCCACGACGATAGATATAAAAACTGATCAGTAATAGGATTTGAGCTACGATAAAAATGCCTTATTTACTTACAAGCCTTTGAGCAAGAACATTCCTTTGAGCGGCCAAATTTACACATTCGCACTAGTGGCGCGGCGAAAAGCGAACGTTATAGTAGGTACTCCTATATTATTCTATACCATGCAATAGAATATAGGAGCACTACATGCGTAGGTACATCGTGGGAATGTGTAAATGCGGCAAATGCAAAACATTATGCGAATGTTTTGCGAATCCATGCTGCCGGGTGCCGGGAGAAGAAGGAAAAGTAGTGAAAAATTGGAGAAGCATATGTCCAGCAGTGGATGACAACCCGTTTATGATGATGATGATGACTGTTCAATAAAAAAAAAATTGTATGAGCACCCACGAGGATTTCTAAAAGTCGGCGGCCCTGTTGCTATGTGTACAGATTTACCCGTAATTATCAGTATTTACCGTATTTATTATACGGTAAATAACTATTACATTTTTAGGTAATATAATCTTCACTATCTGGCAGCAGGAATTTAAGCACTGACAGTGACACTGGCAGTGGAGCCAACATAACGGCGAAGGGAAGATTTAGTTGGAACGCTCTCTAGTACACCCGTAATGTCTAGTGAGCGGCGCACTATCCGAGTCGACTGGTTTCCTTGTGCTCGGGGCAGGGATATAGAATTCGTCCTCAGCCTAAAAGCTCGAATTTGGCTTCAAAATCTTCTAGCGTCTCATCCGGTATGTATAGACAGATGGACAAGTCACACCATTAGGTTCCGTTTTCACCCCTTATATTTATCTTTGTTTCCACCGTGTTACTGGTAGCTATTAGTTTGTACGAGGGCTGCCTTTTAAGTCATGTCGTACGCAAACCTCCAGCCAATGTTTAAAAAAAATTGTAGCATTTGAAACTTTTTTAATTTAGACACCGAAAATAAAAGAATGGTTTTTGATTGACCAAACCGTTTTATTACGTCTGGTCAAAATTGATAGGTCTATTGTGAAAATGGAGATCTCAAAGGAAAGTTTACGTGGGATAATTTCCTATAACTTTCGAAAAGGATTAACGCAACTTCAATGGTTCGAGGAACTGACTACTGTTTTTAGTAATAAAAACAGTGGAGTGCCTTAGAACTGTGGAATGCCGGTATTTAGAACTTAAATGTGGGCAATCCAGTGTCAGTGATAGACCACGTGACGGTCGTCCAAAAACCGCCATGAACCAAGAGCACATCGTAGCTGTGAGGCAGCTGATCGTAGAAGATCGTCATGAGACATACCGTGAGATTACTGTACGTCACACGACGATCTTGCCTGCGTATTGTCTGTGATTAAAGGTGTGTTTCCAACTGCCAGCCTCTCGCATCCCTCTGAGTCCTGTCGGAACGACGACGTGCCCTGTCAGCGCTTCCCTTTCTTTCTTTGATACAAACTACACCACAAAAGATATGTACCGCTTACCTTTCTCCTAGCCTCGACGTCAGCTGGTGTGTAGACGGACTGGCGGCGAAACAGCGCTTTGACTCGTGCCATAGTGTTGTATGCAGCATTTGGCTGTAAAAAGAATAAATAAAAATTGATTTTTTTATAAAACCTGACACCTACTTTTGGATTGGATTGGATTTGGATTGGATTTGGATTGGAGTCGGAGACGTATCAGGTCCATGGCACGTCGAGATGTATTGATTCTGCCTACCCCACTTTGAAGCAGGTGTTACGTTATGCATGTATGTACAAACCTTCAGCGATTTTCCAGGATAAGTATCAGCTCCCTCATTTGTACTGGATTTCTTCGGCAGCTGATGAGATGTTAAAGGTGTTGCAGGGTCCTTGGAGGACTTAGCGGCGTTCTAAAAACAAGAATTACACAATAACACATGAAATTGTTACACGCGCACATACACCGGTCTAAGTGGCAAGAACTTAAATTTCCTTGCGATCCCCAATATTGAGGAAATTGCAGAAAAGTTTAAAACATACAAAACATCCCCGCCTTCAATTTTACCTGCAAAATATCAAAATGTTTTGCAGATGCGTGTTTTCGGCTGGGCCTAGTGCGTTTGGTATTTCCTGTACCTACTGTATTTTCACGCAAAAGACCTTTTCTTATTTTAGTTTATTTTGATTGTAGCCAAGTAGGGTGATTTATCTAACACCAACCTTCACATTCACATCTGAACTGGTGCCTGCCTTTAGTTCCTTCATCGCCTGCTGAGATGTAGGTTGGTCGTTTTGTTTGGATGTACTCGGTGTGTTCTGAAAAAAACAATTTAATTGTTGAAGTATAGGTTTAAGTAACAAACGTATGAAAATAACTTTATATTATTTATATTCGTTTATTATAGTGGTAAATATAGGTTTATTGTTGCAAATTAAATCGTTTTAGTAACAGTTCTTTTTTGAGCAAAAGAAAAAAATATTTTAGTCGGACGCAATGTCAGTGAATGCCGGCGTACCATAGGGATCTGTGTTGTCACCCAGACTTTTTTGTTCTGCAAATCAATGATATGTTGCCACTGGGCACAGAAGAGTACAGCACACGAATCCTACACCAGGCACATTAAAACATTTTTTGGATCTGTGTGGTATCCAAGCTGCTAAAACTGTCTATTATACATACTTCGATAGTCTTATGTCCTATGGACGATTATTTTGAGGGTAATGCAGCAGAATTTAACAGTATGGTAGCAAGAGACTTTTGTGGAAATGTATTCATTAACATAAGAATTTATGACATTATACCCAGTGTTTGTATTTATCAATGCCAATACCAGGAAATATATTCAGAATTCTACTCTTCATTCAGATATCCACCAGCATAATACTAGGCGAAAAAATAATATTAAAGTTATGAAGCACCGATCATCTAATATGTCGAAAAGTTTTGTTTGTATTAGATTATAAATAAATTACATAATAATAATTAACTAATTACTAGTGCATGAAATATATAGCTCATTTTACAATCACTGGGACAAACAAGCAAGCAGTGCAAAATCTCATTTTTCCTGAATTTCCAGGTGACTTCCTCAATTTCACTTACATTCCCTGAGCACCTTGAGCATTCCTGACTTTCCCAGATTTTCCAGAAAGTGGACACCCTGAATAAAATATCAGAAAAGGTAAAAAATCTGAATGATATTTTGTTTCAGAAAACATAAAATCAACCCTTATAAAGAAAGCCTCTTACACTGTAAATAAAAGAGGCCTTAGCTGATGAAATAAAAACTTGGGGTTCTGACTGCATGCTCCGATTTGAACTCAATTTTATTAACTCATTCACAACTTGATACTTAAAGTATCTAAAGACTTTATATTTTTTGTCAATTATACTACTGCGCAGCATTATTGCGTTAATAAAAATTATGTATAAATATTACAAAGTTTTTGTAACCAGAACTTTCAGAGAAATGGTTAATCTTGCTCAAGCTATATTTTCGATATACCGTAAGCGGTGTTATTATTTGGATATACTTGTAATGATATTTATGAAAAAAAAAATACCCTACAAAGTTTCTTGCCGGTCCTTCTTTGAGGTGTAATCCAACCGGATAGAACAAATTGTGACAAGTTCGAGTGCAGTCTTAGTGACTTAAAAATGGTCAATAAACAATAAAAAGAGGCAAAGACTGTCTGAGCTCGAACAAAAGCTCCGTTATATTTCCGAATGGGGCCGTACTCAGCTTATATGATCTATGATATATATATATATATATCATATATATATATATATATATATATATATATATATATGATATGAGCTTATAATCGCGTGGTGCTATCTAGCCTAACCTGGAGGATATACGACTATGTTGCAATACATAGGCAACAACCGTTTTGACCGAAACAACCGCAAGTTTTGAAAAGCTTTTTCAATCTGTGGGTCGCGACCCCTAAGGGGGTCGCGAAGCCTTACTCGGGGGGGTCGCCGGCAAAAGGAAAAAGGCAAGTGTTTACACTACAAAAAAACACAATTTACAAAATTTCAGTGAGCCCATCCGGCTGTTTTATTTTTCAAAAATTTGTCAAATCGTGGTGCTATTCTTGAAATGTTCACAATCAAATCATTTGCTAATAGAAGTCTATTTCTCTTTTTAGTTTTAATGTTGAATTGAAGAGAACGTCAGTTCACATAGTAATAATGCATATAGGTACCAAAATAGAGAAAATCATAAACGTAGTGTTTTAAATTACTAACTTCTGTCTATGGCTCAAGGGGGTCGCGAGAATTTTTCAACCTGTAAAGGGTTGAAAACACTGCACTGGACTATTGAGCCGTTTTTGAGTTATAAGCGAACATACATACATACACACAGACGGCAGACATTGAATCTTATAATATGTAGGGATAGGGAAGACCCGAAACTAAACAAAAACCGAACGGTTCGAAAACCTGGCAGACCAATACATGGAACGGACAACATCAAGAGCATTGGCAAGCAATGAACCTGCAGCTAGTGTAGCGTGTAGCAGAGGGACTTGGCAAGAATATGGGGAGGCATACCAAGCTATTTATTTAATAATCAGGTGCTTACTTACAGTACGCGGCAGTATATAATGAACATTGAGCTTTAGAAAGAAACAATCCGGTTGTAGAGCATCATCGCTGTCGCACAGAGACGTGCGAGTACGTGCGACAGGGACGACGCTCTACAACCGGATTTACTCTTTCTAAAACAAGATATTTCTGTGCTTGGAGCACACAACACAATTAAATAATACCTACATTTGACATACCTACTTACCGAAATGTCCTGTATCGAACTCAATATTACTGATGATGCTATTGATGTTAATAGTGATGATGGTGACGTTGATGACTGATTATGAAGTATAAAAAAATTTTGTGATCTAAAGACTGGAATTCATACCTTAGAGTCACTGTTGGAACGGGGACGCATGGCGCTATCCTGACTGGACGTCCTGTGTGGCTCGAATGTGGATGAAGCACTCGACCTGGTGGACGTAGAATCACCATCCGTCGTCTTCTGGAAGCCAAACATCTCTACTGTTATAAAATCAAGTCGTAAAATCTCAACACTCGTATGCTAAAGCACTGGAAATAAATTTTAAAAAGTCTGTAACGGGTAAACTCGGGACGGCTGAACCGATTCACATGTGGTTTTCGATACTGTCATCTGTCATACATACAACATCTGACGTATCCCAGGTGATGGTGATAACCATAATATCCCAATGTCTTGAAGGGGAGTGAAAAAAACATTGCGCGAGAAGCACAAAAAATTCGAATGCAGCACTAAATTAATGTACTAACTAACCAATTTGTTAAAGATTTAAGAAAATTGGGGATGAAGCAAATGTAGTTCTATAAAAAGTTTCTAATCTATCTAATTTAGGGCCCCTGAGCCCTGTTGTCACTGCGACCTAAAAAGACCTATTGTGATCTCTCGAAAGTTTAGAGTTCTAAGTTATTTTGGCTTTCCGAGTTATATAGTCAATGTGAATTCCAGGTGAGTTTTTGGTCTAGATTTACTCCTGGATTTCGAACGTTTTTCCGAAAAGTGTTGACTCTTTAAGTTTATCCAACTTTCTTTTGCAGGTAAAGGGAACTATATCTAACCGTTTTATCGGCATTAACGGATAGCTTGTAGTCGGAACACCATCTTTCTACTTTGAGTAGGATATTGTGTCCAGGCACTTGCCTACCACTACAATAACCATAGCCACCTCTCAGAGCCAGCGTCAGTGTATATCGACAACAATAGACCACGCAAGTGGATATCCTCAAGTGCCTTATCCACTTTATCGGTAAGCTCTAGTAGAGCAGATTCAGTGGATTTTCCTATTTGATAGGCATGATGCTTTACATGAAGAGGCCGAGTGCGCAGGATGCTCTCTGTTATGTAATTTGTAAAACGGTGAAGTAGGTGAATAATTAGCCTACAATGTCAAGTTCTATAATTTTTTTTTTATATTTTTAATTTAGAAATAGCAAGGGCACAGAAGTAGCGACAAGTGGGCACACCTGTCGTATACCCGACAACTGCTGCTCGAATGGAGGCCGCGTACAAGCGAACGTAGCGTGGGATGGCCCCCGGCTAAGTTGACAAATTACCTAAATAGGTAGCCTTGAGTGGATGAATGAGAAGAACGGAAGACCGCATGTGGTGGTGTGCCTTGTGAGAGGCCCATGTCGAGCAGTGGATTGACACGGGCTGGATGATGATGATGACAGAAGTAAAATGTCTACTTACCGATTTCCTAGTTTCGTTGACATCTTGCTTCCGAAACAGATCACGTACTCTGGACATGGCGCCACCGGATTTGCGAGCATTATTCGCCGTAACGGTATGGTAGCACTGCGAACAGTCAAATTTTACATTATATGTATATAATTATGTATCATACTATAATACTATCACTGCCTTCAGCCTTAATAGCTCGGTGGTGCTATGCATCGGCGTTTGATTGTCGAAGGTAAGTACACCGGGCATGTTTAAACTTTGAATAGAAGTAAAACTGTATGTCCCTTGCTTTACTTTACTAGATGGTTGCCACAATGGGAATAGTACTCGTAGCTGATGTAAAAACCTGAAAAACACTTTGCTCACATTCATTCTCAAGCTAAGTGTGTAGTTTCCAGTCAATCGTATGGCCCATCATCAGTTCTGTCAGCCGTCGCGCCGGCAGAGTGCACATGAAGGCGGGCAATACGTTTGGCCCGAAAAATCGAGCCATGTAGCTCGGAGAACGGCCGTGAGTAAAGCGATAAAATGTTTAATAATGTTTAACAAACACGGTAATTCAAAAATAAGTTCAAATGTTTAATTAGGAAGAGCGGCTCACCAAATTGGTAACACGTGACAAAGAAGCGGACTTGTCACACGTTCTAATGGATTGGGTTGTTCGGAATGATGCTCTTAAGATTAAAGCTTAGCATACATCTGCTACAATCTGTTTCAATGATTGCCATCAACAGTGTTGTTGTTTGCAGCCAAGCCTCTTGTGTTATGGTATGGGCCATGGACCATTCTCAGAACTGAGACCCCAAACAGTCCGTTGTACGTTGAAGCTCGGGTGGTGTTACTCCAGCCAGCCAACCGAGCACTTCCATGAAGCGGAGCACCCTTCTAGGTCGCTGCCATGTTTCAGGGGCAGTTTCCACATCGACGGTGTTGTTGTTTGCAGCCAAGCCTCTTGTGTTATGGGGGATGGACCATTCTCGGTACTAAGACGTCAAACAGTCCGCTATACGTTGAAGCTCGGGTGGTGTTTTTTTTTTTATGTAATCCGGTATGGGTGGCTGAGTTGGAGGGGCCCAAGCGGATGCTCCGACCAGCCAATATCACCTCCGAGAAGGTAGGTGCCATACCAGAGACTTCCCTGGATTGCTGGCTATACTGGACTAGAGGAGAACACAACCGAGGTTGCTATTTAATTTTTTATTTTATTTTATTTTATTGGGAAAACATACAGTCATCGTAAAAAGGAGTAAGTACTAACATTAATTACACAGAGACCAATAAAGTTTTCTACATAAAGTTATCCGTATTAAGTGCGTTCATGATTAATAAATTAACCTAAAAGAAAGAAAACATCAAAAACTAACTAATACCAACACACGAAAATCAACCAATTACTTAACCATAGGAGATACATTGATAAGAAGTACATACCTACCATGTACCTAGCAAGAAAACCAACCCAACCTACCCTCACACAATTCTCATCTGCCCGCTTTAACACCTGTTTCATCATTTACTGTTTCGATCGCTGACCTTTTGAGATGGCTGAGTGATACATGAAATATATCAAGACAGGAGAAGAAGTTGTCATAAATAGCACAACTCCGGTTAGTAAAAGAATTTTTACTATAATTGGTACTCACTTTGGCGATATGAAAAGTGTTAAGACATCTCGTTGCCTTAGTAGGGCAACGAAAACTTAACTTACTTAACAAATAAGGAGAATCTATGTAATGATGGATCAACTTGTATATGAAAGTAATATCCTTGATCTGCCTTCTTTTCTCGAGAGACATTATTTCAAATGTGTTATCGTCGCTCTCACTTCCCCGACGAGTTCTATAGCCAACATATTTTAAAAACTTTTTTTGAATTTTTTCTATTTCAGTTATATAGACTGCATACTGCGGGTTCCATACTATGGAGGCATATTCAATAATAGGTCTGACAAACGAGGAGTATAGGGTTATGAAAGTGGAGACATTTTTGAATACATTGCAAGTCCTAAATATAAAACCGAGTAGTTTATATGCTTTCAATGTTATTGTATCAATATGTGATTTAAAAATTAATTTACTGTTAAGCAGAACTCCTAGGTCTCTGACTTCGGTAACTCTATTGATTAATCTATTAGAGAGATTATAATTGAAGTGAACGGTATTTTGCTTACGAGAGAAGGAAATGGTAGCGCATTTGTCAATATTTAAATGGAGGTAATTGTTTTTACAATAAGTTACCAAGTTATTCAAATCTTTTTGCAAATCATGACAATCAAGAAGTGATTTTATTACCTTAATAATCTTTTTGTCATCCGCGTATAGTAATAAAATTGAGTTTTTGACAAAATTTGTTACGTCATTAATGAAGATGTTAAACATCAGAGGTCCGAGGTGGGAACCCTGAGGGACCCCAGAAGTAACAGGAACGAAAGAGGAGCAAAAACCGCTAACTGTGACCGCTTGGGATCTATTTTGTAGGTAGGAAGTCAGCCACCGAAGTAGGTCGCCGTGTATACCAATTGATTCAATTTTTTGTAATAATAGGTTATGTGGAATTTTGTCGAAACATTTCGAATAATCAGTATACACGACATCTACCTGATACCCGTGATCCATTGCCCCAAGAGCTATATCGATAAATTCGGCGAGGTTAGTCTCAGTCGACTTCTTACTGACAAAACCATGTTGGTTTTCTATTAGATGTGGCTTTATGATTGGAAAAATAACGTCAAAGATAATTTTTTCAAAAGTTTTACCTAAAGTGCATAGTTTGCTGATAGGTCGATAATTAGATATATCGTGCTTATCGCCTTTTTTGAAAACGGGTGTTATGTAAGTACGCTTCCATTGACTCGGGAAAACTCCAGAATTAAGGGACTTTTTAAATAACATGCTAACAGGGAGAGATAATGATTTAGCACAACGCTGGATAAATAGTGGATGTAGGCCGTCCGGGCCAGTACCTTTATTAGGATTTATACACTTCAGATAGCGCTCAGTCTTCTCGACAGATATGTATATACTACCAAGGTTGACGCTGTTGCAGTTACTGGAAAAAAGTCGAGAAGGTATATTAACTGGCGGTTCAAAGACCGACTGAAAATAGTTGTTAAAAATGTCTGATATTTCTTGTCCACCTGAAGCGTGCCGTGTGTCATGCATGAAACATATTGGTAGGAATGCCTGTTGTATTTTGCTTAGATTTAACAAATGACCAAAAATTTTTACAATTTGATTTAATATGGCGCTCCGCTTTAGAGATAAAGTTGTCATAACAAGCCTTTTGGACTCTTTTTGTCGCGTTCTTAATAGTGCAAATGTATTATAATCCTCCAGATGACCGAATTTTTTCCACCTTTTGTGGAATTTCAATTTTTCTTTTGTAACTTTTATCAATGAGGAACTAAACCAAGGTGGATACTTAGAGTCGCCTTTTAAAATCTTAATAGGGACGTGTTGTTCAATAATATTGTTTAATAATAAATAAAAACTAGATACCATTCCGTCAATATTGTCAATTGTATTTATTTCAGATTGCCAATCGATACGATCGAGTGACTCGCACACCGCCGCGTAGTCGGCGGAGTGGAATAGCCGGACGGTGCGGGTGCGGGGCGGGGCGAGGGGGCACTCATCTGACACTCGCACTACGATTTCTAAAGACTTGTGATGTTCATCCTCGGGAACGAGTGGTGATGTGCAGGCGCTAACCCCACAGTTATAATTTGAAATTACTAAATCAAGGGCACGTTGATTTATATTAAATTGGTTGTTGAATTGACGGAAATCAGTAAAGTTCAAAAATGTAGATAAAGCTAAAATTAATGTGTCATCTGATGGATTCGCGATTTTCATAGCACCGTCTTGATCGCCTGATGGCAACCAAGATGCATTCCTAATGTTAAAATCACCAAAAATTAAAAATATATCATTAGGATTTTCTGTGTGTAAATTAGAAATGAAATCATAATAATCATTTTGTAAGGATAATTGAGCAGTGCCCTGAACAAAGTATGAACAATAGATTCTGACCTTTCGGTACTTGAATCCTTCTTTTACGGTGAGGGTCACGGCCACAATGTCCGCTCCCGGTCGGGGCGGGGGTACCGGCGCTTCAACGGACGCACAGGTGACAAGATCTCGACGAACTGCAATCAGTACTCCGCCCCCCATTGTTTGACCAACTTCCTTATATGGACGGTCCACGCGATAGACTGAGAAACGGTCATCAAACAATTCAGAATCGAAAATTCCCGGAAGTAACCACGATTCCGAAACGCATATCACTGAATAGTCGCTGTTTAAAATATTCTCCAAGAAAGTATGGGTCTTTGTTCTTAGCCCTCTAACGTTCTGATAATAAATGTTAAGTTCCATTTATTTGCGTTAAGGAAAGATTATAATTCATACAAAGATTACGGGCCACGATTACGATTATGTAGCAATAATTTGTAAAATTAATTGGTGATGTAACTAGCGAGCAACGTCTTCGTAGGTAAATATTGGGTGCATTCATGATCATCATAAGTATTACATTTCCGTTTACACGCACAGATATCGAGCTACCAACGCGAGAAAGGGACGACAATAACGTATTGGCGCAAAAAGTGTACGTTGCGGAGTAAGATGAATATAGTTTCGTGCTCCGTAGATAAATCTCGCAGTAGAACCGGTTCAGGCAGATAAAGGCGACTGAAAATTGAAGCCACAAAAAACTGGTTACAGGTGTTCTCAACCATTTCAAAGCATTTTTAAACTTAGATGTAATATAAATTGATGAACTAGATGTCACAGCGGGCAAATTTAATTGCAAGAGGTATTGGTTTTCAACAAATTCAAATAATGGTCCAGCTACTTTATGTATACAACAGTAAGATAAATTTTCTCTTCGTAGTTGATAAGATGTTAAACTATAATTTAATATAAAGTGTTGGGAGACATTGTTAATCACATTGTAAAGTATAGGTACACATATTTTGGTATTAAAATTTTCGAGTATGGGATCAGATACTAAATATAAAGAAAAGTTAACAGATTTATAAGCAAAAACATAAAAATAAACAACAACATAGCGACCTCCTAGTAAATCTTTTTTAGGTCCGACTCACTCGAGATTATGATAACAGGAGAAGTATCTGATTGCCTGACCTTTATCACAGAATTTCTCACCCAGGTATATCGATATTATTTAGCTTTAGTCAGTTCCTTCACTTTGACGAGTAGCATCTTCTTGGCTCGTGTCAGGTGGTCGTTGGCGTAGATCCTTTTGTCGCCGGGGAAGCTGAGCTTGTCCACTGTGAGGGAATCTTTTTTCGCGCGAAGAGCCGCCAAGAAGTCATCTTTTCTCCATCGAGACTGAAGTTTAACTATCAAGGGTCTGGGGACCCCTTTCCGGGGGTCCTTCGGGGCAACTCGAGTGACGAAGTCGATGTCGATTCTCGGATCGAGATCGAACTCCGCAAACTTGGCCAGAGCTAGCACTACCTTGATAGGGTTTTCATCTCGTTTCTCTGGAATCCCGGTCAGCTCGATGTTGGAGCGCCTTGACCACTGTTCTTTTTGCTCCATTTGAAACTTAATGTTCTCGACCTCGGACTTCAATTCATTTATCTGGGTGACAGAAGATTCCAGGGCTGTAAGCCTCTTGCTGAAGTCGCCGATGACGTCGCCGTTTTTGTCAACGGATTCCTTGAGTGAGGCAACGTCGTCCTTCAGGGTCTTCACCGCTGATGGTACAGCTGCAAGGGGCGCCAACTGGTCCAGAATAGAAGTCAGCTTTTTCATAATCGTTGCGTTGTCCCAAGTTAGCCCGGCGATATCTCCTGTGGGTGTAATCGGCGATGCCGAGCGGGAACTGGATGTTTTGCAGGCCGGACACTGCCAGGACCGCTGTCGCTTTCGAAAATTTCCTTCCGTGATTCCGGAGCAGGCGTTGCCATAGTGAAGAATGTCACGACACTTCGAACATTTCGCCCCGTCAGTTACTTCTGAACCGCACACTTTGCAATCCATCGTACGCTGTTTCAATGGGTTGGCGACCACTGACTGCAGGCTGACTAGAGGCTGACTTGACTGCGGTGAGACGGATCACCCCCACGCTGCACCACACCTCGCTTGTCGCACCTTCGCTTCGTCGTGAGCGGGACAGTTGTCGATGTATCTCTGCTGCAACCTGCGTGCGTCTGCCTTAGACCACGACACAACGATGACTGCGATGCTATGCGGCCATCTTACATCCAGTACGGTGGTACCAACCCAGTCGGCTACAAATTGAGCCTACCACCTAGTAAGGGGCAAGGGAAGGGACCTACAGTTTTACACCGGTTCCGAACGGTGAATCAGCAGGTGTAGGTATGCACGTAAATTTTTTCGTCAGAAAAAACTCATTTGTACACGCCGACGGGATTCGAACCGCGGACCTCTCGCATGAGAAGCCGATGCCCAAACCACTCGGCCACCCGCCGCTTTAAGTTCTAGAACTAACTCTCAGAACTGAGACCCCAAACAGTCCGTTGTACGTTGAAGCTCGGGTGGTGTTACTCCAGCCAGCCAACCGAGCGCTTCCATGAAGCGGAGCACCCTTCTAGGTCGCTGCCATGCTTCAGGGGCAGTTCCAACATCGACGGTGGTGTTGTTTACAGCCAAGCCTCTTGTGTTATGTTATGTATGAGGGATGGACCATTCTCGGTACTAAGACCTCAAACAGTCCGTTGTACGTTGAAGCTCGTGTGGTGTTACTCCAGCCACCCGAGCGCTTCCATGAAGCGGAGCCTTCTCGGTCACTGCCACGCTTCAGGGGCAGTTCCCACATCGTTAGCATTAGAGGGGATCGGACAGATTCTAGTAGGTAAAATGAGTGAACAGATTGTGCACAAACCTCATCGCTTCCGGCGAGCGGATGTGCAGAGCCATCGGCTCTGATAGTACTAGTGATGCTGTGTAGCTTGTGCGGTACTACGCTCTCGTCTGATATAGACGGTAGTGCTGGCTTCGTGGGTGTGTAGGCGACACTCTGAGGACATATGCAAGTGCACAAGAAATGCCATAATGATGCATGAACATTGTACCTGCATACCTAGGTGTGCTTGTTGAGTATCTCGTTATCTATCAGAGACAGAAATGCACGTACAATAATGAAGCGGACTGACTGTTTAAACTAAAAACAATGATAAGATTTGTTTAAAAAGATTTACCAAAATTACCAACAGAGTTAAAAATTTACAGTGACCAAAACAAAGACACAATATGTTTAAAACTTTTTTTTTCAGGCAAGTATTCGTGTAGATAGTTTTTTTTAAATACATATGCACATACATATCACACCCTGTATCCCAACAATCGGGGTGAGCAGAGTAATCGGTGTAGTGCAGCAAGGACTCTTGTAAATTACAGCATAACACCGACCGCCAGGAAAGCAAATTTCTTCAGTCAACTTAATATTTCCTAACCGTGTTGTCCTTCACCAGAGTGACTGATAAAATTAGCATATTTTTTCGAAAATTCTAAAATAAAAAATTTTCGAAAAAATATGCTCATTTTCAAAAAAATATGCACATTTAATGAACATTCGGGATTCGAACCCATTACTTCTCGAATCAGAGACGGGTATGTTTTCCAAAAATAGGCAAAGTAAGCAGGTAAATTGGTTCTTACCTGCCAAGCAGAACGAACATTTTTCATGAAAGCGCTGTTGCCCACACTTCCGCGCCGGAAGACGTCATATGATGCTGGACGCTTGCTAACACCGGACGTACCTGCAAATAATTGATTAATCGAAAATGACAATGCAATAATAAAAATATGTTTTATGTGGCAAATGATTCATCTTTGGAACCACCCGCTTCCGAAGATGTGACGGCTTCCAGCGTCCATCTTTCAAAAATATGACAAATGCATATCCCATATCCATTCATATCTTCGAAAAAATAAAATATAAAATTTTAAAAAAATTTACTGTATGAATAACTTATTGAAGATTACAGAAAAACCATAGCGATTTCAAAATTCGGCAAAAAGTATAGACATAAAATGGTAACTTATTCAGCGTGGGGTAGCAATAATTCAGCATATTTAGGAATATATTCACAACCCCCGCATGCGATCGAATGTCCATGGACGTCGTTAGACATTATGGGTGGCTTGGCGCCACATCTCGCGGTATCTATAAATAATAAATATAATATATTATCTATCAATCACAGATATTAGGTTTTTTATTTATTTTTTTTTTTATGGAAACTGACACGGTTGGCTACATCACCTACAACATCCGTGATGTCAGCCCATAACACCGGGTGAACTAGGTGCTATGTCAGTGCTTCCCTTCATTTCGCGCCGGCTACACTGAACTGGACGGAAAACACGAACTATTTACATAGCCGTTTCGACCGACGTTTCGCTCAGTGCGGTGGTACCAACCCGGCCGGGATAAACCCTACCACCCAGTAAGGTAAGAAGGGAAGGGACCTACAGTTTAACGTGGAATCCGAACCACGGTCAGCCTCCAACGGTCGGGCGGCATATAAGCGTAGCACATAAGTACACATACTACAAAGAGGGAGTACTCTGTGCGCTCGATATCATTTCTCCGTGGTTAGTTACGGAGACGTTCAACTAGCTCTTGACTGCTTTTTATTATGTTCTGTGTTTACTTTAACAATAAATTTGTAAACACAGATTTTTTTGTTAATTAACAGTTGCACAAATTTTACATACACCCTTCACGTACTAATATGATCTTGCCCCTATCCGATCCTTAAAAACTTATAAAAGATGTGATGTAATATGTAATAATGTTTTTTTTTATTTTAGTACCGTGTATGGTGATCTGTTGAGGTGTATCGTCATCGAAGCCTCGCCGGGCACCACCACCCACCGACGGTGAGCTTCTCGTAAACCCCGCCTCTGGTTCCACTTCGTCTGCAAAAGGAAATTTATTTTTTTGTATTGGTCCACAAATAGGATAATAAACAGTAATTACAGGATGATCACATAGCTGCGGCCGCGGTAAAGTCGCTTTTTAATAATAAATCGGATTTCAATCGGAAATCATATCAGCCCGTGAATGACGTAATGATAAGAGAGAGACTCCAATTGAAAGTGAGAAAGATGATGCTGGACACAGCTGCTGAGGGCTTGAAAGAGTTTTCTGCGAATGACAAATGGTACAATAACAGTGTGTTTGGTACAATAATAGTGTTTGTCAAACACGTGTGTTTTCTTGATTCTATCACACGGTGCCTCCATCAGGGGATGTTTTTTTTATGATTTCCTGAAGTATGGTCGTGTGTGGTGTTTGTGTACTAGCCCTCCACAGTCCTAGGACGTTCAGCCTAATTGCTGCGGCTGCCGCCTCTTGTTCCCAGTACTCTTACCAAGTAGTCTTATGGGCAATTTTTTAGTCTAAAGGGGTTTTGAAGTTTTTATTTGGTAAAATTAATTTTTGCTGTTGAAATATCCTTGATATACTTATTTAACAACAAAACAACAACGTTGTTTTAATGTTGTTGTTTTGTTTTTGAAATTGTAAATATTTCTTTTGATTTCGGTACACCGTTTTTTATACTGATAGATCAGTATAGTCCAGATAGATTGGTGACAACTAATAAAAAAAGCTTTCCAGTTGTCCCCTCTAGCGCGCTTCCAAAGAGGACATATGGGACGAATTGTCAACCCGGGTGACAACTGAGACAAATTTTTCCCATCTGTCCCGCCTCTGGCACGAATTTGAAGGGGACAGATGGGAAGATTTGTCACCCGGGTGACAAATGGGAAAAAAATTCCCAGTTGTTACCCCGGGGGACAGTGCTAGAGGGGACTACTGGCAATAATCGACATAAACCTAACCGTTTCCATAAAAAAAAAACCTGCTATGTACACCACCTACCAACGTAGATACAAGGGGCCACAGATAAGTCAATGCAAGGGGCGGACCCAGTTTGAGATCTCAGAGCGGAGAATGCCTCACCCCACTAACAAAAGAGGCTGGACTGCAAACAACAACAACAACAACAAACAACATCACCTAACACCCGTAATGTCAGCCCATAACGTCTTGATGAACTAGGTGACATGTCAGTGCTTCCCTTTGGTAGTGATAGCTACACTGAAATAGACGGAAAACACGTACTATTTACATAGAAGCTACGACTGACCTTACATCTTACATTCAGAGCGAAGTTTGTGCCATAGAGAAACGATCGACGCGTCATTTGTTTCATCCAAGCTGTGTACGAATGGGTAAAACGTGAAAGCAATCTTGTAGCCTACAAGCCTTGTAGCTTTTGGTTATTTCTATGCTTGTAGCCTTTGTAGCCTAAAGCCTTAGCCTAGCCACAGATTACTGATATATAATTATGTCTAGAGCCTAGCAATGTTGCTATCTGTTGTTATAGTAACCACTTACGCAAATAACAAAACCCGAAAATTATCTATACATCTATACATATAATAAAATCGTAGAGGTAAGAAAGTCTGTACATTGAATGTATTCGGAAAAAAACTAACCAGGGTGGCTTAAAATGAGATACTGAACATGTTAGAACAGTTTTTAAAATTTTTGTTTGTTTGTTTGTTTGTTTGTTTGTTTGTTTGTTTGTTTGTCTGTACGCGCATCACGCAAAAACCACTGAACGGAATTAGACGAAACTTTGTATAGTGGCAGTTTATATGCCGGGTTAACATAATACGTAAAAAAAATTAACAAAAATAAAAAAAAATTAACAATTATAAACATTACTGCGCGTTTAAAATCACGTAGTCCAAAGTAAAGGTAAAAACAATTTTAAATGTCATGTTGACAACGGAGAACTGTCATCTCGACGTGAGCTGGCCGGTGACAAATTATTTGATATCACAGAGCATGAAATGCGCGCGCCCGCCCCTACTAGAGGCGCCGTGAGCGCGATTTCCCTACAAAGCCGTTGAAGCCTGTGGGCGTGGCCTATGACTTACATATGTGTGTTGTGCGTGTGCATTTGTTTTGTGCGTGTGCCTAACTTGCTCCTCTTTGTGTGTAGTGTCGATACTAGCACACACACACACATACGAAGCGCTAGCAGCTCAGCGTACGGTTATTGGGTTTCAAATATCATCGCTTAGGGCGCCTCTAGTAGGGGGCGCGGGCGGTACGTATTTGATGCTCTGTGTTTGATAAATAAAAATAATAATTGAAAGTCGAAGTTATGTCGCTGTCATTGGTGCAATAAAATTTATATATCTGTTGCCCGCGCCTTCGCTCGCGTGAAATTCGTATTTAAAAAAAAAGAAAGTAAGTAACTAAACACGGGCCCGAAGGCGGATCTGCGCTCACGTAAACGATATTCTTTCTCGATGAAAGTAACTAAGGGCGAGGCGAAAGGCGGAGCTGATTTCAGGAAGAAGAAAAACATTCTTGAAGAAAATAAGTAACTAAGGGCGAGGCCGAAGGCCAAGCTCTATTCTGGAAGACCATAAACCTTCTCGAAGAAAGTAAGTAACTATGGGCGAGGCCGCAGGCCGAGCTGCGTTCAGGAAGAAGCTAAACCATCTTGAAGAAAGTAAGTAACTAAGGCGAGGCCGAAGGCCGAGCTACGTTCGGATAATTGAAAAACCATCTCGAAGAAAACAAGTAACTAAGGGCGAGGCCGAAGGCCGAGCTGCGTTCAGGAAGAAGCTAAACCATCTTGAAGAAAGTAAGCAACTAAGGCGAGGCCGAAGGCCGAGCTAGGTTCTGACAAATGATAAACCATCTCGAAGAAAGCAAGTAACTAAGGGCGAGGCCGAAGGCCGAGCTGCGTTCAGGAAGAAGCTAAACCATCTCGAATAAAGTTAATTAATATTAAGATTGAGTTAATTTAATTTAAATTTTATTATAAAGTCCACGCTTCTAACGGCAAATATACCGTGCATCCTAGAACCTCGCGGTTATTCCCGGCTGGATGGCAAGAGGCCCGATGCTAGAGACCTTAGTGCCATAGACTAAGGGTAGTTCTTTGATGTGGGACGCCACTTTTGTTCTCACATTGGCTCCAAGTCACGTTAGGACATCTTCAAGAGCGGCTGGCGCGGCCGAGGCTGGGGCGGAGAGCCTCCAACGCAGCAAATATAGAAATATAATTCAAGATTTCGAATTTGTTGCGTTTGCGGTTGAAACCCTCGGTCCGTGGAGCAGTGAAGCCAAAAGAGGCTTGAGCTGGTTGACGCAACTGGTGTCCCGTCATCAAGGGCTTATGTACTTCATTCAAAGGGTAAGCCTTGCCATCCAGCGGGGTAATGCCGCAAGTGCTCTAAGAACATTTGAAAATGCCCGTTTTGATAGTTATTTTAATGTTTGTTAGGTAGGTTTAATTCTTTAGTTATTAATATTACTTTTTTATTTATATGAAATAAATAGATTGAGTAAACAATATTATATTCTATCGAAGAAAGGAAGTCTTTAAGGGCGAGGCCCGAAGGCGGAAGAGGGTGTTTGGTTTACCTGAACGCAGCTCGGCCTTCGGCCTCGCACTTAGTTCCTTCCTTTCTTCCAGAAGGTTTGTCGTCTTCCTGAACGCAGCTCGGCCTTCGGCCTCGCCCTTAGTTACTTACATTCTTCTTTGGAATACGAATTTCACGCGAGCGGAGCCGCGGGCTCAGCTAGTTCTATAATGAAATTGCAAAATTACGAATGTTTAGCCTACATATTTTAGCGTATAAATACATGTGAAAAGTAATCCCTGTGCCCTTCTGATGATATTTTGAATCGTGAATGCACCAGCTGATGACAAAGGACGGCATTTTTTAACTAAATCACCATCAATGTAAATCGCGCACACCTCCTGATTCAGATGACACCTCTGTCACCAATCTGTCACCGGCAATGAGATTTAAATATTTAGTAGGAGGAGTATTTATTTAGAGCTATAGAGCGGGCATTGGAAACACTTTGATCTCGAATGTCAATGAGGATTACGATTATGTTCTTGTTGTCCGATGCAATAGTTTTAGTCACCGGCTACGAAAATATTGTTAGATCATCGGACACAATTTCTAGGATACGCCCAATTGGTCTGAGTGCAATGCAATATCAGTTCTAAAATGTAAGTATTCTTGTCAATTTGAAATGAAACATAAACTTCTTCTTCGGTATGGCACCTACCTTCTCGGAGGTGATATTGGCTGGTCGGAGCATGTGCTTTGGCCCCTCCGACACAGCCACCCAAACCGGATGACATAAAAAAAACCAAGGACTATGGGCATGGAAGTGGAGAATATGGGCATATTTTGTAAGAAGTCGGGTCTAATCCATCAACAGAACTGATATCCGCTCTTAGCTGTTAATATGTTTGTACGTATAAAAGTGGGACGCCCCCAGGCTAGGGCCGCCTGTTGTTCACACACAGAGGGTTCCGCAGCCATATGTTCCTTCTTAGTTCTTGCACGTATAGCGAGTGTGCGCAGCAATCACGCGGTCGCATGCGCACGTACATATCTCGCGTTCGGCACAGCTTAAATATTGAGTCCATCGTATCTAGCAGCAAGCAAGATGGCAACTTAATTACATGTGTTAACCGATAGATAGCGTGATCCCTCATATAATATAAAAAAACCGCATGAAAATCGGTTCACATTTCAAGATAACTAATTTTTTTATTACTTAATTACTTGATTACAAACATAGCTAAGAACCATCCCGATTAAACAAGCTTCCTAATAAAAAAAAACGCATCCAAATCGGTCCATCCGTTTGGGAGCTACGATGCCACAGACAGACACACACACACGTCAAACTTATAACACCCCTCCGTTTTTTTCGTCGGGGCTTAAAATGAAAATGTTAACCAGCTAGGCACCTATTACGATTCAAAAGATACAGGCTCTCGGACGGACAGACAGACGGCGTAGGTTTAGTAACAGGCTACCGTATAAATACGGAACCATAAAAAGGTAGCCGGGAGTGGATGGATGAGAAGAGCGGAGAACCGCGTGTGATGGCGTGCCTTGAGAGAGGTCTATGTCCAGCAGTGGACCCACACGGGCTGGTGATGATTAACTATAAACATTTGATTATACATCTATGTACTTATGTACCATGCGACCGAATGTCCATGGGCGTCGTTAGGCACCTTGTGGGTGGCTCGGTGCTACATGTCGCGAATTCTATTAAAAAAAACCTACTGCATCAACTGGTTACTGTCCAGCTTGAACAAACTTACCTATAGCCTTGTATCTATCTACGTTACGTACTTCTTACTATCCATTTTATTCTGTTTATAATACCTAACTTTATGCCACTTAATGTGTGGCAAGGGCGGGCTTATTGCCTAGGCCATTTCCTCCAGTCAACCCGTTTTTACTTACTCATTCGAAGCGAACGAGCGAGAGTACAGATTATTATTATTTGCACGAGGAAAATGTAACCTAGAGCAGTGTACATATAAATGTTAATTCAAGTAAACACAACGTAAGTGTATAAAGTAGGAACACTTTGGTGGATCGATGCCAACATTTACTAAATGCTTTGTGATTGTTGCCAACATCTCGGTTCTAATAAATTATGTATTTGTGTAAATACGCACAACAAAAGGTATTGAGGTAACTTCACACGCAACAGTAATAGGTATTCAAGATATTTTTAGGATAAAAGGCCCGTTTGTGGGAACATATAATACGTTGTCGAGCTCATAATCATGTCTCCCATGTGTGCTTCGTTTATATAGAAACTGCATTATGTATGTAGTATGTATAGTATACATAATATGTATGTATCTATGATCCTGTAAGTATGTGGCTAACGAATGTATTTATTTATTGCACTTGATTTTGCACTACCCATCATCTTAAAGTTCAATCTTAAAACTCCATGCATGACTGGTAGATAATGCCTTTAGGCTTTAAGTCCGCTTTTATTTTTTTATTGTGTAAATGATTATTCCTTTGTGCTATAAAATATATTTTCAGTTCATTTAAAAAAAATTATTCAAGATTTGTATGCATTTTTTTTTCACATTTAGTGTGAACACCTTGACGGAATTATTAGAATGTATGTGTCTATCTATTATTTATATTATATGTAGCATTCTTATGGTATACCACTGCTCTTGAACTTGTCAACGTGTTAATATGTGACAAGTTGCAACTTCTTTGAGACGTGACAAACTATTACAAATTTTCATATATTTTTGGCGCATGATCAATTAGAAGAATTTTTCGGGGTGACGAGTAGTACCCTAAATCTTAGTTTTAGAATCTGGTTCGATTGATTATACATCTATGAAGAAGGACCGTCAAAAACTTCGGAGATATTTTAAAGTCGGTATTTAATTTTTTTTTAAATACAACACGAAAAACATGGCACACAAAAGGCGAGTTTAATGCCATGAGGCATTCTTTACAAACTAACAAGGTAGTTTTTTTATGTGAAGCACGAACATACAGGCGGGACAACAGCGCACAAAGGTGAACTTATCTCGAATTATTCGGAATTATCTTTGGCTAAACTTTATCTGACGTTTAACTCCCATGTATGAGAAATGTAACTTTATGCAACAAATAACTATTTCACAAACAAAACTTAACGGTCTAGTAGTGATAGTACACTTACCCGAAGTAGAAAGGGCGCGCGTTTTCTGTTTAGAAGATTTGGACTTCTTCTGAGATGGAGGCGACACTTCCTTCTTCCGCGCCCCGGTGGAAGGCTGAGCCCCCCAAGTACCAGATCTTGGTCTAACTTCATCCTGTTCGATGGTTGAGGCAGCGTCCACTACAGCCTCCGGTTTAGCCTACAGAAACATATTATGTTTCTACATATTATGTGGTACTCTTCAAAAGAACACTCTAAAAAATAATCTGTGGTACCTAATTAAGATGAACCGTACGTAGACAGATCAACTAGGTATATCCCCCGTTATTTGATGTAACGGGAGCCCGCCTAGCGCATTTCTCATAAACTTTTTATTTTTTTTATGGAGACTGATACGGTTGGCTACATCACCTATACTACAACATCCGTGATGTCAGCCCATAACACCGGGTGAACTAGGTGCCATGTCAGTGCTTCCCTTCATTTCATGCCGGCCACACTGAACTGGACGGAAAACACGAACTATTTACATAGGCGTTTCGACCGACGTTTCGCTCAGTGCGGTGGTATCAACCCGGCGGGGAT
The DNA here is from genome assembly GCA_946902875.1 of Nematopogon swammerdamellus. Lineage (NCBI taxonomy): Eukaryota > Metazoa > Arthropoda > Insecta > Lepidoptera > Adelidae > Nematopogon > Nematopogon swammerdamellus. Next base: position 12,858,649 of record OX336338.1, read on the forward strand.
AAACCCTACCACATAGTAAGGTAAGAAGGTCTTGTTATTTCCTTCGTTAAAACCGACCTCCGTACCTCAAAAGAGGGATAAACGGTACCCTTATAGGATCGCTCTTGTGTCTGTCCGTCTGTCACAGCTAATTTTGTCCGAATCTACTAGACGAAAAAAGTAAGAAATTTGGAACATATAGATACAGGATGTTCGGGACATCGACCGACAATTTTTTTTTGTAGGTAAGTGGGGTCATTTGTAACGTTTTGACCCATGACACCTTTTGTCAGATGTCACGTGGTATCGAGATACGATTTTTTTTTTATTTTTGAAAATTACCAAAATCCCAGCTTTAAACCCTTATAATTGTATCAGCACGAAATAAACTTTGTTGAATTTTACGATGTAGGTATCCTTGTTCTAGAAAAAAATATTATTTGATGAAGTTAATACCATGAAAAGGTTTTATGACCTCCTAAAGTCCCGAGAACGAGTAAAAATGTGACAGAATCATTATGATGTAATGTAATTTATACTATAAATCGACTGAATTAAATTAATCTGAAACAATAATATTATAAAATAATGTAATTATAATTAACTGAAAAATATTTAAAAATTAACAAATAAAAACAATTTAATTGTATTACTCATCCATCACCATCCGATTCTGTTAAAAACAGTTCTGAGAACATGTGGATAATAATATCTTACAAATAATACAGATAGGTAATTAGGTAATGGGGTAGACGGATGCTCGAATGGAGGCCACGTACAAGCAAACGTAGCGTGGGACGCCCCCCGGCTAGGTGGACAGATGACCTAAAAAAGGTAGCCGGGAGTGGATGGATGAGAAGAGCGGAAGACCGCGTGTGGTGGCGTGCCTTGGGAGAGGCCTATGTCCAGCAGTGGACCGATACAGGCTGATGATGATGATGAAGTATATAAATAGAAGAACTCACTTGTTTGGACTGTGTCCGTTTGACCCAGATGTCCTCCGAATTGGTGCTAGGTGCCGACACGCTGTCTGCTGAAGATCTAATTTCAATTAGGCTACTATCGAAGAATTTTCTGTCGCGGTGGAGATTCTGCCCCGGGAATATGGAGCGAAGGTGCGGCTTGAGCTCCTCGGCGCCGCGGGTGCTGAAGTGTACGGTGTGCGCGTTGTGCGGCTGCGCGTGGAGGGCGCGCTGGAGCCGCTCCGGCGGCGGGTACATCGTGGTGACGCGGAACTTGTGCTTCGCCCCCATCACCGTGCACTCCACCGGCTTGCTCCAGTGCGCGGCGCCCTCCTTACGACCTTCTTCGTCCTCGTCCTCCTCGCGGCACTCCGACAGCCGACGCCGCTCGGGGTACGGAAAGGGCGATGTGGAGTTGCGGTTCGACAAATTATTGCAGTGGTTCATGAAGTAGTGCTGGAAGAAGCTATCTGCTTCGGGCGCCTCCGCCGCGTCCCCCTGCAGTAGATCCTTGAGCGCCGCCAGCGACGCGATTGTATTGTAGCTGGTACCTACCTCCTCCTCGTCGGACGAGTCGCGCTCGTCCGCTCGCGCGCTCTCCCGCGGCACCTGGCACATCTTAGAGCAAACCTCGTCGGCCCGCCCGCGCTCTGAGCTGGCTACCGTTTCCGTTTTCTTTTCATCTTGGGAAATGTTTACTTTGGGATGAGGGTTACAAGTGTAGTTTTCCATTGAGTTCTGGAAGCATACGTCTCGTTCTATTAGTTCGGTGAATAATTTCACAAATTGTCATAAAGTCACATTTCTGATTGATCACTTCACAGAATATCAAACGTACTCGACCTACGCTCGTACACACGACCGCAACCTATAAATTTAAAATAATATATTATGTAATTGCATAAAAATACCTACAATATATAAATCAAATACAAAATCGTTTATTAATTCAATAAATACACGTGCAGAGTAGTCTCTGTCCTCTACACTAGTCTAGATAGACTGTGCTGTAGGTAGAGGACAGCGTACAATTTAAATTTATGTTGTTACATATTTTGTGTGCGCTTCTTAGCTTTAAAATATTTATGTACCAACTAAAAATATAAAACTTTTATATTTATAGATGCATAAAAAATTGTGCAATCGTTCTGTTTTGCACCCCTCGCTAGATACACTGGCTATTTGGTTCTGTCTGCCATACGGAGTCATTTCTAAGTAGATATAGACACGATGTTGTAATGATTATTAAGATACCTATAATAGACATGTAATATAATGTAGATGTATCACACAGCGAAGCTTCTTACGCTTTGTTTTTTAAATCCAATTTAATAATTTTATTTAGATCAGGATACGCATCTATGCTATATTCCTATCAAGTTATAAAATGGTTCGACTTAAAAAAAAGCGCATAGATTGCGCTCAGGCAGAGCTACGCGCTGCCCAGCCACTGAGCAGCGTTGCAACTTCCGTTCGTACATTCGTGACGTTTCACATTTTCTGACATAGGTCCCCATCATCACAAACGTTACGGTACATACGTTACAAACTTCGCTTCAAACAAAATTTTTCCTGTTAGGTATGCGTATACGCGTACGTACCTACAAAATCTAGGTATATTTTTGAACGGTACCTACTCTAAAATTTCAGTTCCAAGAATACAAGTACTATAGGCAACTATGTATAATGGATAAGCATAATTATGTACCTACCTATGTGAAGGGAGATTTGCGTACTGTGCGTATTGGGATATACCTACCTAGGTACATAGCTTATATAGATTTGCGTCTGCCACATACCAACTCAGAAGCAAATAGGACTTAGTTCAATTGGCCAATCAAGAAAGATTTAGGTAACAGTTGCACGTAAAATGTATTTAAAAAATGCAAGTTAAAAAAAAAACAGTTTTAAGTACAATCGTTTTATAGTACCTACAATCGATGATGTACTAATTTATGGGTCCCTGTCAACCCTCGTCTGAGCAGCGTGCTCGTGATGTTGGATGGACCATACTTTTGGCCCGAAGCGTCGAGTAACACAGTTCCAATACGAGTACGACCTTGAATAAACCCATTTCATTTTAAATAACAATGTATAATTAACCACGGTAATTTAAAAATTCACATAAGTAGAGATTTAAAACAAAACAATCTTTAAGAAGCGGTCAAGTGTGAGTCGAACTCGCGTGGACAAAGTTCGGTACCATTCAGTTTTCTGTGAAAACTTTAAGACTTAGTATTTTCGTTTAGGTTTTCCTATAAACTATAAAGTTTCTAAAAAATGGGCAATATGGATTTCCAATTTTTTTCAAATTTTAAACTCAGTAATTTCGGAGATAGGCGCGGGGATGCTCGATTATTTATATTTTTCTTAATAGTAGAGCAGAAAAACAAAACGTTGAAAACAACACGTTTCTTGCATGTAACTTCGTTCACTAGTGCGAGCGATCACTGTTGATTTTCGTAACCATTTTCTTCTTGCACCATAGAGAGTTATAGTAAAAACCCGGTGCGAGACTCAGACTCGCATTTGGCCGGATTGTATTTTATTTTTATTGTTCTTGAATTTTTAGCTTCTAACCTTTACCATCGTATTTTCTGTATGTAGTTTAGCATACCCTAAACTTTGCCTAAAATATTCCGTGACATGCCAAATTCCATTAGTGCAAACTGTTGTAAATCGGTTCCATCGGTTTTGAGTTCTTTGAACCACTTACAGATAAAGGCACTTGTTAATTAATTCATTAATTTGCTGTAGAGACTCTTGGGGCATGGAGCCCGGACGCGAACAGTTTTTCCAAGAAATTGGGAAAACTACTCATTGACGCGTCTGTGACCGCCGCGCCCGGGCGTATTTTTCAGCCAGCGGCTCAGCCTGGCGATTCAGAGGGGGAACGCCGCTTCCGTCATGGACAACTATTTTTATTTATAGTTAGATTTATTTTTATAGTTAATTTAGTTATTTTTAGGTCTAGATTTAATTATTTTTGTTAATGTTGTGTGTTCAATTAATTCATTAATACCATATTAAATATAGAGATTTAAATAAATGCACGAAAGAGAACGGAGGCCCTAGACTAGTGGTGAATATTTCGAGCCGATGATGACGCCGGGTCAAACAAGTTGGTGCTCGGCTCGATATTATTTGTGCGATGTCGAAGTCCACAAATCATTCATGTCATGTGGGAGGGTGACGTATTGCCGCTCCGAAGCGCCGATGACGTCACAAGTAAACGAAGAGGTCGGCCCACTTAAGTTATGTACGAGAGGTACAATCCATCCTACATGCTGTGGACTGTGGCACAGTTCAATCTCATTCAAAATTCATTGTCAATGTTTAAAATGTATGAAGTTCATTGAAACTGTCCACTCTGCTCGTCTATGAAACTCTCGCTGCAGCAGTACCTACTTGCGTCACTCCCAAACTACTTTTATTCACTTGTGGATTAGTTTATTATAGTCTGATATAGTAGGAAGGTGTTGTTTGTATGAAGTATGTATGTAGGAGTATGTATGTGTGTTCTATACATGTGTATTTTTTATGCTATTTGTATTTTGTATGTTATATGTACCTAGGTATATGTATTCATACAGCACGTATTACACCTCCTTACCACTTCTACTACCCCTACTTTGTATATATAATTAAATTCTTTATCACCCAAAAGTTCTAGAGAGAGCTGGATGAAAAATACGAACTATTTTCACGCACTGCCCTTACGAGTTACGACTGACCTTCATTATTATACCTAGGCAATAAAGAATCCGACACATGGAGCAATTCGTGTTCATAAAAGAACATGCATTTTTATCTTATTATGTAGGTATTAATAATGGGAACGAAATCTGTGCACGTCAAATACTACTTACTTACGTAGTGTAAATACTGAATGAAAATATTGTAATTTGTTAAAAACTACGTATAGATATTACGAAGTTTGTAATATAATTAATTACAATACAAACCTACACTTATCGGCCAAGTGTCAGGTTGTACTCGCACACTGACGTTCTCGTAGAATAAATATTTTTGTCTACTTCTTACTAGGTACTTAATTTCTTGCGCAGGGCAGAATCGTGACTTTTCCTGCGCACGCGGCACGCATGAGCCCATTCACACGCGCGCCCGTACGCCGGAGGTGTCGTTGAATCCGCGAACAAATCCGCGTATGAATATCGCACGGTGCGGCACAGCGCGCGGCTCGGCGCGAGGCTGGGCGCGACTGTTCGTACCACGGAGCAAAAAAGTCCGGGCTTGTCGCTCTCCTCTTGGGCCGGGCGCGGGCGGTGTGGCCCGATCGTTGTTCTGTGGTTCGTACGGTCGCATAGTCAAAACCGTACGACCGGGGTGGTGGTTATGAACAGCCGCACGGTCACGGCATGGTCGCCGTGTTGTGTGAACCATACGAACGCATACAACACTGACGGTTGCCGCATGTGTGTGTGTGAAATGGGCCTAACTGGCGCGCGATTACCTCATACTGGCGAACAACCTATCTGTTGTGATTTTAATATTGCAGTAAGTATCAAAATACTAATAAAACACCCCTATTTCTTGCGTATCTACCTATTGCGGGTTGATCGCATTTGCGCAAATGCATCGTAGGCGCCCTCCAACCAAACATACAGCGTCGATGAAGTGCAACACGTGTAGGTAAGGAAGGATCCTCTTAATTTAAGTAGAGTAGAGTAAGTAAGTGTATGAAAGCTCCAAGCGCGCGGCCTGTTTCAAGTTTAAACGAATGAATGAATGAACCACATGTATGACGAACGAAAGACGTTGTACAGAATGTCCCAGTACGACCTAATTTGCTTACCGCTACATGATTCCTCATTTAATAAGCTTGAAAAAAAACCAGTAGCATTTTTTTCTAGTACATTACATATTCGTTGTTTTCGAGATAATCGAGGTTTTATGCGTTAGGAAAGGGTCGCCAAAACTTTGTCCAAAACCTCGGAAACTTACTTTTTAATGGCGATTTACCTCGAAAAATAGTACGAGTCTTAAAAAAATTACTGAGCTTTTTTGAAGCTTCCAACGTGGAATCCCGTGGTGGTAAGCCAGTCCGGTCGAACTGGGTTACCAGCATAGTATAGTAGATATCTACCTACATGTAGGTACATACTTGATCGTATTCAAGTTCGCATAAGTAATCTGAAAATATGAAGAAGTGATTGATGTGATGAGCTGATGAGCTGATGATGAGTCAATCATAACAATCCTATCGCGCCGGCCGGCCGGCCCTCGACTGTCTGACTAATCTAATAGTACACATATTACCTACTAGGTAATCTATTCAACCATTCCGACAACTTTTTAGTGTACCTACCTAATGAAATGGCATGGCAATCCACGATAAGGTGCCTGTCGACCTGATAAAAAGTCGTATACTTAGCTAAATAGGTGTTGTATTAGTTCATGGCTTTCAGATAAATCGTGTATTTTGAGGCTCCTCCTTACTCCTTGCCAACTAGGTGTAGTGTACCCACCTACCAACCTATAGGTACACACCGCCTATACACGTAGTACTTTCACGTCAAGAATGTCCCTACTTCATCCCTGTAGAGGGAAAGGTAAAAACGATTTTAGGGTTCCGTACCTAAAAAGAGGAAAACACGGAATCCTTATAGGATCACTCTCGTGCCTGCCTGTCTGTCTGTCACAGCTAATTTTCTCCGAATCCACTGGACGAAAAAAGTTTGGAATTTAGATTTTGGGGTCAATTTTGAGGGAAAAATTAGAAAGTAAAAAACATATTTTTGTTCTAGTGCATCATGTAACGTTTCAATGGAAAGGGTTCGTTATATTATATTGTAACAAATACAAATATATTATTTTATCATTTTAAAATGCATACTTTAAAAATATTAAAGAAAATATACGAACATAAAATAAAAATAAATATAATAAAATCGAGCAACTTATAGTTTACAGGAAAACCTAAACGAAAATCCGAAGTGTTTTATTCTCACAGAAAACGGAATTGCACTCTCCACGCGAGTTCAACTCGCACTTGACCGCTTTTTAAAGTGGTTTCTCGGAAACGGCTATAACGATTTGGATGAAATTTTGTATTTAGATACCTAAAGTTTATCTAGATAGGTGTAGACGCCGAGCGAAGCTCGGTCGCCCAGGTACTACTTATAATTAGAATATCGCACACATCTATTACTACCATAATTTAAAATGTATGTACATTATTTACATAACCGCATACCTAGAGAAAAGTGGTTAACAATTAAGCATTCATGCCATTATGGCGTAGTAGGCCTAACGTTCCTAGCAAGTCTGGATCGAACTTCGGATCGAACACCAGTCCCGAGGGGTCAGCCACTTAGGGAATCTGGTGTACAATTTGTTTGGTAATCTCAGGTAACCTTAGGTGGGAGTCCGAGGAATGTGGAAATCTTAGGCGGTCCCGAGTAATCTCAGGGAATCTAGGAATCCTTAGGAAATCATTGAGCATCCGATCTAAGTCTTGGTAATCTCAGGTAATATTAGGTGGGAGTCCAAGGAATCTGGAAATCTTAGGCAGTATCGAGTAATCCCAGGGAATCTAGGAATCCCAAAGAAATCGTTGGCAATCCGATCAAAATCTTGGTAATCTCACGTAATCTTAGGTAATCCACTAGGAATCTTTGGTAATCCCTAGGAATATCTGGTAGTCCTTAGAAATCTTACGAAATCCTGGAATCTTTGGTAATCCTAGAAATCTTTGGTAATCCCTTAAAAATCTTTGGTAATCCCTTGGAAATCTTTGGTCGTCCTTAAAGAATCTTGGAAATCCCTGGGAATCTTTGAAACCCTTCGGAATCTGGAAATTACAAGGTAATCCTGGTAATCTTGCCTACAGGTAATCTCGTGTACACTTTTTGCTCTAGTGACTAACCCCTCGACCAGTCCTCTTTTACGGTGGATGACCGTAGTCTAGTCAGACAGACAGAATGCCGTACATGGCATTTGGAAAATCGCTGGAGGCACAGAGAATGCGTTCTTCGAGAAGTGTCCCAATGAAACTAAGTATGCAACTTTTGACTCATTCCCACCTCGATAGGCCCAAATGGCAAGCTTGCATTATGGGATTAACTTGTTTGGGATAGGGATATGACTCCCTTCTTATATTACTAGGTGGTAGGGTTTAACCCGCCCGGATTGATACCACCGCACTGAATGAAAGGTCGGTCGAAACGGCTATGTAAATAGTTCGTGTTTTCCGTCCAGTTCTGTGTAGCCGGCACGATCGAAGGGAAGCACTGACGTGGCACCAAGTTCACCCTGTGTTATGGGCTGACATCACGGATGTTGTAGGTGATGTAGCCCACCGTGTCAGTTTCCATAAAAAAAAGTACATACAATCGAACTAAGCCGTAAAATTTTGGAAAACGAGATTGTAAATTAATGATTATTTTCAATCAAATTTAACTAGACATAATAAATAGGTTAAACTTTATACAGCGTCGATGAAGATGGGTCTGTAGATGAACCAGGACAAAACCAAGGTCATGGCGACCGAGGTTATGACGGGACATTATGTATGACAAATCGTTATTGACGGAGAAGTGATCGAACAGGTTGAAGATACGTAGGTAGGTATATCTCTGTTAAATTCTGCGGCTTGTTTATTCCCGCATTGTTTATGCTAAAGGGCGACAAGTTTGCCACCTCTCACCTTGGCACGGTCCTTCCACCAAGTCGTACAGCAGGTGGGTCTTTGTGCCTTATTGCTGCTTGATAGTTATCTTGTCCGAATAGGTACTTTGCTAAATGTGGTGGTCGATGTTGTGTTGCAATTTTCCAGAGTTCTTGCAGCTCAACACCAATTACTCTGTTTACCCTGATTATCGGGATACAGCGTGTGTCTATCTAAAATCTAAAACCAAATATTGCTGGAAATAAAACTATTTAATCCATATATAATACTTAGATATTTAGGTGATTTTTTTTTTATTTATTCTGCTGAATCAACATAGCAGGAAAACCGGGTCGCCCGCTCCGGCTGAGGAAATATTGCCGCCGATCGCTGTTCTGTTGCCACTTCAGATAGCAAGGTAAGACGAGCGCTTGCATCTCACACAATAAATGGCTCAGTGCGCGCTGTATGTTTAGATTTGTATAAAATGGAATAGCAGTTTTTAAGGCCGATGTAGTCCAAATTGTGTCTAATGTAATGCTCCTTATCGTACCCGGGCATACCATAGTCGCACAAACACGTATGGGAGTCAACAACAGTAGGTGTATAAGGTCGGACTGCACGCACCTAGAACGATAAAAAAGATATGGACGCCGGACTGTCAAATGCTTGTATGAGAACTAGCGTCGCCGAGTTTCGGGGAGCGGAGTGTACTTACCGATGATAAGATATTCCACTATTGTGCACACTAAACTTGGCTGTAGTGTTTTTACACGTAAACACAGAGCATGCGGGCATTTTAAACAGGTTTTTGCGAACGCAGCCGATGACAGACTGACGGGCCAGCGCGCGACCGTCCAATGAAACAAGTATGCTTTTACTTATATCGAGTTACGCTGGCGAGGATAGGGTTCGGGGTCCATACCTTTTTTATCATTCTAGGCACGCACATTCCGTCCACTGCCGAGAAACAATCGTTCCGGCATCGACGACGCGACGCACATGAGATAACGTCTCATAGACTAATTGGCTCTTCAATTAGGTCTGTAAGTATATGAGTACCTAGTACCGAAGACACTCAACGCTCAATCGAAACATGCGCATGGACATCGTGTCCACCCACACCCACACCACAATACTGGTCACTTAGATCGCAAACTTGACAATATAGAGGTCTGCAGGTTTTATCGCGAATACTAACGAGAACTACGTTATACCTTCTATCTAGGTGACTGTGCTGTGGACAGTGGAGCTGATTCATAAAAGAAATATCTCACACTCAACATTCCAAAATGTTTACAGATTAACAGTGGTTTTTTTAAAGGACACGAGTCGAAGTCAACTTATGTAAGTCTTAGATTTATAAAAATCGCTGTGGATCCGTAAAATTTCAAATGAGTGTAATAATGAATAACAGGGTAAACTTTATTAAGGAATATCTTGTAATGTTGGGTACAGAGATCTCAGAGTGAAAACAATTTGTGCACTTCTTTCAGATAGGAAGTGAGGATGAACTTACGAGATAGATCTGAAAAGAGCCACGCCCGTCATTACCAAGATATTCAAACACAAACTTACCTACATCATTACCATCAATAAAATGAAATGTTGGTTTGTTAAGTACCTACATCTCATCTGCACATCTCTGTCTGTTTTATATTATAAAAAATGTCTGTCTGTCTGCAACGGGTAAATTCGAAAACAGCTGAACCGGTTCGAATGCTGCACTAATGGATATTGGTATATCCCGGAATCCTTATAGGCTATGTATATATATCCTTATAGGCTATGTACCCATGTGATCGAAAACATTGCCGGATGCGTGGAAATAATTATGACCCCGTCACATAAATCTATCGTCACTAAAAATTTTGGTCTATAAACTAGACTTCATGTACCTGCCTAAGTCCTAGGGATAACCTACAATCCCGCGGGCGGACCCACTACTAGCAAAGCTAGGTTCTGGGTATTTCAAAGTTCCGTAGCCAGCAATGCTGGCAGGGACCCTTATAAAATGTAATGGCCCAGCATTTTTAAAGCTTTTTAACGCACGTTTAGGATGGGGACTTAACTCAAAAAAGTGAAGTCAAGAAAGTACGAAGGGAAGTTGCAACGCCAATGAGGAGCGTTGCTGCCCTGGCCAACGCCATCTATAAGAGTCTTTTGTAGTCGAACCATTGCATAAGTTGAAAGGAATATTGCATAGATGGCTATCGAAATTAAATAAATAATCTAATTTTAAATAAGTAAGGTAAAAAAAGCATAAGAAGCTTTGCTTCTGTCGGGTGTCCCACGAGCACTGGCGGCTGGTCCTAAAGTGCGCTCGTGCGCCGCACTACCATACCACGAGAAGTCTTCACTTCACTCAAAATAAATAATATCTTACAATACAACATACCTACATTAAAACCATAAAGATCGTACTCCAAATAAATACGAATGTGAATTCGACCTTATTTTATAGACCACAAGGCACTTTTTTGCGTTTAAACGCGCGCTCCGTGCGGAATCGAGTAACGCACGCGGGTCTCCAATACTGAATGTATGGCGATCAGCAAAACACCGCTGGCGCGTGAGACAAAAGATACTTCATAGAAACAGTATGGGCCGAAATGGAGTTCTGCGTGCAGCGCACGAGCGCCAAACAAGGACGCTATATCGTGAATAGCCGCGCGTGCGACACGTCGCGAGCGATTCGTTTTGCACGAGTCAGTCTGCCTAGACTCAGCGCGCTGTCATGTGATGTATAATGCGCGGGGCGGATCTCGGCGTGTCGCCGCCGCAGCGGCTCGTCAGTGTGCTCCCTCGCACACGCACCGTACTTGTATAGTGTATGCGCGTGGGCGACGACACGCCGAGATCCGTCCCGCGCATTATACATAAGACACGTTAGCGCGCGAATATTTAAAATGGGATATGGTTAGGTTTTGTGCTATCTGTCACGTGATACTGGAATTAAGTGGTGCCGATATTTGCCTAAGCGTTGGTTAAAGGTAAGGCTTTACAATCAGGTGATCCCGGGTTCAATTCCTACTTTTCAAATGCTTTAATTTTTATATATTTTTTGAAGTATTTTTGGGACATTACTACTGTTTTCTTTTTGAAAGCTGCAGTTAGTGTTGTGGTCTATGGGTGTGTTTATAAAGGTACTAAAAATGAGTTAAAAACTTGTTTGGATTTTTTTTCTTGTTTTTTGCAACTCATTGAGTGCCTCGAGAATATTCTAGGTATGTACATAATAAAACGCAGGCGTTTAAAAAATTCGGAAGTCCCGATCTTAAAATAACATGACAGAAATGTGTTGGGAAATTTGGTATTTAAGTACCTAGGTAGGTACTTCGCGCACTACCGGTCACTGAAGTCACCAGCCGCCACTGCCCACGAGACATTACCTTTTTTATGGAAACTGACACGTTTGGCTACATGACCTACAACATGTGCGATATCAGTCAATAACACCTTGATGAAACAATAAATGCCGACCTAAAAAAAACCTAGGTGCCATGTCAGTGCTTCCCTTGGTCGTGCCGACTACACTGAACGTACGGAAAACACGAACTATTTACATAGCCGTTTCTACTGACCTTTTATTCAGTGCGGTGGTACCAACCCATGCGGGTTAAACCCTACCACCTACTACCTAAGGTAAAAGGGACGGGACCTATGTGGAATTCGAACCACGGCACAGATTATTTAATAGTTACTTCGTAACAGATAAATCACTTCATAGAAAAAGTTCCATACCTTCGGCTTTAATGGCCTACTGTTTCACGTCGCCAATCGCTACGTGCGAAAATGTACCTAAACGATCGAGTGTAGAGTGATTATTGCTTTGTAGCTGCAAGCAGTTGCGTGGGCGAGCGTGTAGGTATGCTTCGCGCGGCTGACGAATTTCCACTGAATTAGACCGCCGGCGGCCCGCTGGGTGGTAGGTAGTTAGCGCACGCAAGTACATAGAGTGCGTGAGGCCTGACCACGGCCAGCCTCAAACGGTCGAGCCAAGTTCTCCATCCAAGTTCTGACTGTGCCCAGGTGTGCGATTACTGTCGACCAATCCGCCATTGGGCTACCAAGGTTGACAAAATATGGGGCATACTCGCGTTATGGGCTAATGCGGTAGCGAAAGTGTTAACCTGGGTACCTACCTACCTGGTGCAAAATATATGGAGGGAAATCGTTGAGAGCCGCAGCGGCTTAAATACACTAATGCGGAGCTTCATTGTATACCTATTTGATTTTTATGTGTTGTGGCAGTAAAATCCATCAGCTTAAAGTCTAGAGCTTACTTACCTAGTACAACAACAAAATGCCAAAGGACTACATAATTCGTTATGTGTTACATTAATTTTTCTATAATATTCCATTTTTATAATCTCTAAATATTTTTTTTTTGTTATACCTACTTACTGTATTGATTGTAACTTGATTTCATTTTATGATGATGTAAAACAAAATATGGTAGTGCACAAAATACTATGTTACAAACGTAGTAAAATTCTGTTTCTCAAGGTCACCCCAATGTTGTATGAGATATTAAAAATATGGTAGTGTGGCACACGTCCGGCAGTGGCGGCTCTGGCCAATCAATTTTAGTGAGGCACCACCTACAAAATAGCATTTTATTAATGTTGTATTGCAGTTTTCTTTTCGAGGACAGGACATGCCCAAAGTCTAGCAATAAATAAACATCCATGTTCATTTTTTTTTCTTTACCTTCAAAATAATTAAGTGAGGCGGCGTGAGGCGGCGCCTCACTTGCTTCACCTCCGGCTTCACTTGTTAACAGTGATACTCTGTAATGTTACTCAAACAGGAACACTGGAATTTTATCAGTGTAGACTGATTGAAAACATAGAAATTAAATGTCAGGGCTAAGGTCATAATACCGATTTATAATTCTGAATAATTCTGAATAGGCTTCCCAATTATAAAATAATATTTACACCCCTTGACTTCCATGCTATTGTTGCCGCGCGGACACACGCGAAATTTGGCGCACGCAGGTACCTACACTCAAATATTTCGTAAAGTTATGACTCGAGATCAACAACCTTTATGGGCACTTGAAACCAATTAAATTCTCCACTAAAAGGCATACAATAAGTGAGAATTCACTTATTTAGAACCACAGACGGATTTTTTGAACTCCAGGAAAAACAAAACATGTCTGACATTTTTTTCCGAATTTTTGTAACCTAAAATTGCCAAATTAATCATACATCGACTAGTAAATCATGAAGAGAGTGTTCCATATAAATCTTCCCTTCGCCGTTATGTTGGCTCCACTGTCTATCTGTCGAAACGGCGTTGAGGGTTGCTATGTGTACAGATTTACCCGTAATTATCAGTATTTACCATACTTATTATACGGTAAATACCTATTACATTATTAGGCAATATAATCTTCACAATCTGGTAACAGGAATTTAAGCACTGACAGTGACACTGGCAGTGGAGCCAACATAACGGCGAAGGGAAGATTCTATAATTATTTATTTTAAGACCTGGGAATATTATTAAAGAGTTCTAAAGAAAGGTTTTTATCCGTACAGCCAGTACAGACTTTTTTAAGGGTTGGGTGTTTATTTAATTTGTAATTTTATTTCAAGTGTTTCAAGAGACGTAATATTTTATTACTTGATTACAAACATAGCTAAGAATTGTCCCGGTTAAACCAGCTTTCTTATAAAAAAACCGCATCCAAATCGGTCCAACTGTTTGGTCCAGACACACAGATGTAGGCGTAAAACTTATAACCAGTGATCGATGTAGGTAGTGCTATTCCCGGGATTTGGTGACCATTATCTTAACATGGATATTGCTTAACGTAAGTTACCTAGTCCACCTTAGATTTTGTTTCTGTGAGGAAATGTTGTTGATTTTCAATATCTTTGAATAAATATTGCAGTGTTTTGAACATTTGTTTTGTTCTTATCTTCATTATTTAATCATCTCCATATTTCACAAAATATTATAATAAGAAAGGGTTTTTTTTTATGGAAACTGACACGGTTGGCTACATCACCTACAACATCTGTGATGTCAGCCCGTAACACCGGTGAACTCAGAGGCGGACTTTCCATATAGGCCGACTAGGCCCGGGCCTAGGGCGGCCAGATATTAGGGGCGGCCAATCTGTACCTGCTGCTGGAAGCAGTGAGCGCAGATACAGAATAGAAAGGGTGCCGGCCGGAGCAAGTGCGTCCGACGTGCGGGAGTGGTGAGCGCGGCGGAGGTGATGACTGATGACGCACTATTTACGCGGAAAAAATAATTTTGCTATGACTATAAGGTCAATATTGCCGTAAAACTTGTAAAAAGTACTTTTACTATATGTAAAATAAGCAGAGAAATACCTAATATATTTTTGGCAGGTTGAACCGAACGCAATACTGATTTTCATACAACTTCACATTTGTATCTATGCTGTAAACTTGAAAGGGGCGGCTGCATTGAATTGGGGCGGCTGGTACTAAACGGCCTAGGGCGGCTAAGGCTGCTAGTCCGCCTCTGGGTGAACTAGGTGCCCCGGATCCCAGGATCATCAATCCCGGAATCCCCGTTATAACATTTGTTTCGGGGGTTAAAAACTCATAATCAGCCTAATTTGAACTCAAAAACCACTAAACCTTTAGGCACAATGACATTTAGGAAAAAAAGTCATTAATTAAAATTGTTTCAATAAAATGCTTTAATTCATTGGTCATCATGCCATGCTACATATCTACCTACATACCATGGCACATCATGCTTAGTATGAAACATTTTATTCAAGAATGTCTCCGTATAGGTCATAGTAGTTTTATCCTATTATTTTGTTCTATTGATGTTTGACATCCCCAAATGCGGGGAATGTTAACATTATGGAAATGGGTCCGGAGCTTCGTTACGGAGCATCCGTAGATGTGAGTTGCCGCTACTTTGCGTTAAAACTAGTGATATCGCTGCACTAAGGCCTCAGTAAAGATAAATCTGTGTTTTCGATAGACTGGGCGGTGTTATTATGTGGCTAGTCACTAAATGCTTGTAAAAATATGTATGAAAAAATACCCTGCGAAGTTTCTTGTCGGTTCTTCTTCGTGGGTGTAATCAAACCGGATAGAACAAATTGTGACAAGTTCGAGCGCAGTCTAACTGCCATTATGAATGATCAATAAACAATACAATACAATACAATACAAAAACGAACCATAGCAAGAACCTAATAGTGGATATTTGATTCAAAACTTTACTCGGGGCGAAATGTTTTTGTTTAATAAACCCCTATGCATATTCCAACACAGCTGAACATGAGATGGCACCAATTAAATTTACAAAGCCATATTTAACACAGATTATATAAAAATTTACTGCGGTGTCAATTCAAACTTTACAAAAAGACATAATAATATAAATAATTCGAAGCTGTAAACAGACCTATGACCTTGCAAAGTATAGTATAGCTAACTGGAAGATACACATAGGTATTGATAATAATATGTTAGTAAAAATTGAGGCAAATCTCTAGCGCGGAGTGCAAAACGAATAATGCAAGACTATAAACATATACATAACTCTACCGTCGCTCGTATGTGAAACAACAAACTTACTAGAATTACAAGATCTACTACGAAAACCTACTAGATTCACACTAAACAGTAACAGGGCATGGATGTAAAAGGGGATAAACGTTAGATGATCCCCACTGAATGCTAACTGTGTTTTGTTCTAACCAGCAAGTACAACACATAATATGTCTTCACAAACAGAATACACTCACTTCCCGCTGGGAGTAACTTTTTGACAATTCACTCGCGATCGATCACTCACTTCACTTCACTTCGATCGAATACTAGCTGAGAAACCATGCGAAACTTTTGCCTCTTCAAAACTAGGGCGCAAGAAGCAAGCGCAATGAGGGTGCGGGCGGGGTCGGGGTGAGCCACTTTGAAACGGGAAACTTACATACATTCTAGTCTACGCTGAAATGATGGCTGCGTTCTAGAAGTTATTAGGTATTGAATAAATTTTGTTGAACGTTTCTGTCAAATCAAATACTCTCTCCTGTCTGCATATCATTCATACATTCAACCATTGCAGTACCCACAACATAGCATTGCACAAGGAACCATTGGTGATATCTTCGTTCTAATTCTGCTGCAAATCTTGGTTTACATCACCCTACTAATTTTATAAAGCTTATTTTTATTGTGAGATGCATGCATTGTCAAATATTGTAAACTAAAATCTAGTGAGTGTAGTATTGGGCTGTTAGGGCACCGGCACACGAACGATTTTTATCCAACTAAACTGGAAGGAAGGTTGGACATAGAAACCACCACAGAAATACCACAATATAGATAGAGGATCCAATTCAACTGACGCCAACTCAACTGTTAAGTTGCCACCAACATCCCACGACTCAACTAAGAAGTTGTACAATTTCTTAAAACCTTTGAACGCCTATAGCGGTCACACCACACGGCCGACTTTTTAAGCGGCCGCCGCCGACTGTTTCTGATAGATAACGAACACTGCTTGCACGGCCGTCATGGACAACTCGACTAAGTAAGGGCTCCCGACCGAACACGACCAATTGTATCACCAACTATATTGTTTGTTGAATTGGCCATGAAGGCCGATTTCTCTCCAACCCAACTATTTAGTCGTTGAGGTGGCGCACACGGACGAAAGTTTTCTTTAAGGTCTTTCGCTCTGCAAATAGTGATACTACGTTATGGAAGCGCGCATGTATTAGTACACTCTAATATAGCATAATCAAGATGATAAGTCAACAAGTCTGGAAGTGCGCACGCGCACGTTGCGAAATGACTCATTTTAAGTGACGAAGAATATGGCTCCGGCTATCTATATATATAAGATAATCTATGTCTAAATCGTCGGATAATGCTGGTTTTTCAATCGCCGACTATATTAGTTAACTAGATAAGCAGAGGATTTTTCCACACTGGCTCAGCAGACAACTAAAATAAGTAGAGAGCGTTCCAAATCTTCCCTTCGCCGTTATGTTGGCTCCACTGTCTATCTGTCAAAACAGCGTTGAGTGTTGCTATGTGTACAGATTTACCCGTAATTATCAGTATTTACCGTATGTATTATACGGTAAATACCTATTACATTATTCGGTAATATAATCTTCACAATCTGGCAACAGGAATTTAAGCTCTGACAGTGACACTGGCAGTGGAGCCAACATAACGGCGAAGGGAAGATTTAGTTGGAACGCTCTATACCCATCAATCACCACACCTATCCTTTTACTTGTGTCCTCAGACTCTGACGACTGATTCCCTTAACCATGCCCCTAAACGTTGGCCAACACATTCGCCAAAGTATTCCCAATGCGCTGCTCAACATGTAGAGGTGGTATTTCGTTACTGAAATTCACAAACCTCTCAACTACAAAAAATCTAAATTTTTTTTTATTTAGTTTATTTTTATGGCTTTTAACAATAATTACGGGAAAACAATAATAACAGGTTACCTTTCTTCATAATTTCGGAAATTTATTGTACAACTTTCAATAATTTGTATCTTCGATGCTTACATTTATTACATTTTATTGAATGCATGACACCAACGCAAACTGAAACCTGTACTTACTTTTACTATTTTCATGTGGTTAAGGTTTGACTGTACCTACTATCAGGCTTAAAACAAATTCCTAATGGCTGTTCAAACACTTTCTTTCACAAAATTCACGAAAAGTGAAACTTGAAACCTTGTACTTACGATGTTTTTCAATCTTCTTGTTCTATGGTAAGAGGTTTAGACAAAAGCTTAAAACAAATGAAAATAAAAAATTTATTCGTCCTCTTTTTTGCATGCCGCATGCAATACCTACCATTATATTTTAAAGTACACTCATTTACGAGTATTATATGGTATACCTATTAGAATGGTAATTTACGAGGTTTGTGTTTTCAAATTGTGAATATAACGCAAAAATAAACAAAAACAAAGAATCAAATAAACTACAGTTGGCGCTAAAGTTATCATTGCTACAAAAACTTTTTTTGGTCTTTTTACACTTAGGAGATTTGTGTATTTCAGTAACGATTTTGACGACTTGGTAGACATTTCAGCATTCGCTAACGTATTCGCCAACGTCTAGTGGTGTCTGCCAGAGTTCGGCAAGCGCTTTGGCCTCACGTGTAGAGCCGGCTTTACCAGAACTAACGGACGGATAATTCTATCCACCCGTCCTATTCAATTCGTATCGTAGTAAGTACAGTGCGACAAGGCTTGAAATGAACGTGGATGACGTTTGTGGGAGGGCGCTGTTGCAGCATTAATGTTGTCAATTTTGAAAATTTCCTTACACTAGGGGAAAATATCGTTGCAAAAGAAAATGTATGTATAGTATCTATAAGGTCAGTAGGTACTTACCTACTTATTTTTTATTTTATGTATTGAATTTTAGGAAGACTTGCTCTCTAATAAAATAACAGATAGACTTCGATTTCTGCTAACAACACCACAGACTAAGAAGTGATACTAACGTACGCGTGAATAGTCCTGGGAAATATATTATATAGCAGGCAATATAATTCTATTATTTTACAGCAGTTATAACGTTATAAATATTCCACCTTTCCTGCTGTTTGCTATAATGCTGTTTTGCTATTTATACTCGTACGTACCGCCATCTAGTTTATATAATAAATATTATTTGTAGTGTAGCCTGTAGGTATGTGAAGCTATCGCTCGATAGAGGGCAGTGTTAGTAGTATTTTGTAACTTAACCCTTAATATTATGACTTAAGGTTACATTTTAAATAATTAAATAAAACAGCAGACTAGCACATTAGCAATATTCGCCCGCTAAGGGCCGTGACATTTGCTGTCCAGATTTGCGGGCGGACCCTTAAGGGCCGCGCGCACGACGTCATACAAAATAATTTATTGTAACGTGCAACATCCTTCTTAACTCTTCTAACGAATGTCTAGTAATTCATGAAAGAGTAGGCTACCTAAAAATGCACACTTCTATGTGCTTGTCACGTCAAAATAATATTGCCAAGCGATCTTTCAGTCGGTCTCTTTGTGTTCGCGGACGGTGACGTGCGCCTCGTGTTTTTAGTGGTTTTATTGAGGAATTTTTGTGTTTTCTTTGTCAAAAACGATGGAAGGGTAAGTAATCTTCATTTAAAATAGTTTCTCGGCGCTGAGGAATGATTTATTCGTAAAGTATCGTCATTTTTGTAACCCTCTAGGAAAAAACCGTTCCGAAATTTTTTGAATTTTTTAACCCAGTTTATTATTGATAATATTAAACACATTCCCAATAAAATCATAGAAAATTTAATGTACATTTGGAAAATAAAACCTTTTCATATACGTTTAATAGAAAAAAGTCTAGGAATATCGCCTACAACGCAGAGCGCACCCGATGTTGGCCAAAATCGATTTTGGCCAAAATAGCGTCGCAGTCAAGGGCTGACACCTAAATTTTGTGTCGCAGGCGAGGGGATAATAGAATTAGACTGCCGTTTGTTAGAAACAGCAACAGCAACAATAAAACAGCAGTATAGCAGTGCGCACTCGTTGCTTGCTATGAGCAGACTTATACAGCAGCAGCAAACAGCAGTTTATATAGCAATTTAACGTGTCTAGCTTGTGTCTACTAGATATATTTTAATAGGAATAAAAACATGGCTTGTATAATATAGTGAGTGAACCATAGGATTAGCAATATTTGTGAAAATGACGCCGAGCTGAAGGTTACAATGACAAGTTGTGCAATCTTAAAATTACTGATTTATTGAATAAAAATACTGAATAAAAATATTATAAAAGCCTTTACAAATACATAATAAATACCGTCGAAAATATTATATAAATTTTAAATAAATGGCAGAAGGACCCGGCATCCAAGCCAATAATTAAAAAAAAAATTACCACAGACAGATTACTGATCTGTCTGCCTGGTGTATTCCCGTGATTGATGTAACACTAATATTTATCTCTTATTTCAATTATGCTAGTTATTCCAACAGCGTTAGGTTCAAATTCCAACAACAGCACCAAAAACAGCAATATAGCAATGTAGCACTTGAAAACAGCAGCTCTATATAAAAACAGCAGATCATTCTAACGTGCTGTTGAAAAACAGCCGTTATTCCCACGACTACAGTCAACGGGTGAAACGCGAGACGGTCATCTGGCAGCACTGTGGCGGCGTTAGTTCAGCTGTCACCCACGTTCATTTGAAGCCTTGTCGCACAGCACATTCCCAGAGCCACAGATTACCAATATATATGTCTTTGGACAGATGGGACAGTCTTGAACATAGCAGCAACCCATAGAGCCATTGGGTCGCCAAGACAAACGACCAATCACAGACGTGACAGCTGCCCAATCAGAAGCTAGACTTAGTGAGGTGAACTCACGATAGAATCATTATCGATATTAGGGATGTTCTCCTAATATCGATAGATATACTCTTATGAGAACTGTTGAAATCATTATTTTAGCCAAAAATGAAAAATGCCTCATATTTTCAATATTTTCCTTCGAAGCTATGTTTTTTGTGTTCATCTAGAGAGAAACTAAAAACTTAAGAGGCATTTTTCATAGTTGGCCGA
This sequence comes from Nematopogon swammerdamellus, assembly GCA_946902875.1. Taxonomy (NCBI): domain Eukaryota; kingdom Metazoa; phylum Arthropoda; class Insecta; order Lepidoptera; family Adelidae; genus Nematopogon; species Nematopogon swammerdamellus. The sequence continues at coordinate 12,879,807 of OX336338.1, forward strand.
TAGGTTAGGTGTGTAAATAATGAAAATATGTAATATGACCAATGTGTTTATTTCAAAAAATTACAGAGTAAAATATTTTGAAAACAATGAATAATAAATAACATATTGAGGCTGTACTTCATGGAGCCAGTGGGTGTCAGCCTCGGTAGCTCAGTGGAGCTATCGGCCGACTGTTGTTCGTGATCATAGGCACACCTGGGTGCGGTCAGAACTTGGATGGATGACCGTTCAACCGATGGAGGCTGATCGTGACTCGCACGTAAAACTGTAGGTCCCTTCCCTTCTTACCTTATTAGGTGGTAGGGTTTAACCCAGCGGTGTCCAACCGGTAGTATGCGGGCATCCAGTAGCACGCAGCCTTATTTTAAGCGCCCACTCACAGACGTTCCAATAAACATAAAATTGAAATAATACCTCGAAAGAAATGTATAAAACATAAATTTAGAAATACGTTAACTCGAGAACATGTTAAAAATTGCCTAATGCTTTCATGCTGTCATATGGATTTATAGCAGATTTTTAAATTTAGAAAATAAAAATTGCCAGACCCAGGTATCCCATTAAAATTCACAGAAATATCGAAGTAGCTCGTCGGCGAAACCAGTTGGACAGCACTGGTTTAACCGGTCCGGGTTGGTCCCACCACCCGCACTAAATGAAAGGTCGATCAAAGTGGTATGTAAGTAGTTGGTGTTTTCCGTCAAGTTCAGTGTAGCCGGCACGACCAAAGGGAAACAATCATATGGTACCTAGTAATCCTCGCCAATTTAAATTTCAGAAGAAAAAGTCAACTAACGATGCAATAGCGTGCATGCTTAATGTGATATTGCACAATTTGGATGTTGGTCTTGATAGTATAGATCAGGGATGGGCAAACTTTGTTCTACGCGGGCCAATATTTACAAATATAATCTATGTGGGGGCCAGGTTTTTGAATTTTTAGCTATATCTAATATAATACTTATCAAAATATTTGTATTTTCCGAAATTAAGATATTTATTGACCCATATGTTTCAACAACATTAAAAGTTCTCTTATTTATATACAAAATTCATTTATGTGAACTATATATAGTATCTGCGCTACAGTCTGAGAATAGCGGTCATTCACCCCTTCCTCTCAGCACGCACACATGCGCAGAGAGGCGTGTGAATCATAACATAGTACGAACGGTCAGCGGCCGCCCGGCTACCACAATAAGCTAGCGACAGTAATTTCGCTCGATACGCAGAACATAAGGAAGTATCGCTTCCGCAAATACGAGTACATTGGTAGGAAGGGGTGAATGACCGCTATAGATATCGAATCAGGTACATACAGTGTACCTGGTTCACTATTAAATAGGGAAATATATATTGATTGCAGGTAATCTATAAAATAGGACAAATATTTATTAATTAAAGTAACAAATTACACTATTAATGTTTGCTGAATGTTTCCATGATTTATGTTATTATCTACTTCTGGGTCGATGGTCGCGCGCTGGATTGCAACCGTTCGCGGGCCGGAGATGGCCCGCGAGCCGTCGTTTGCCCATCCCTGGAATAGATAGTCACAGCCTTCTCTTAATAATCCTTACATACTTAAATACTATTTTACTATCTATTACATACACATATATTTATATAGCTTTTGCCCGCGGCTTCGCTCGCTGTTGACTCGATTTAACACCAAATTTGATTTAAACGCAAATATAATAATAAACTATTGTTTCTCTTATATTCTCCCTCGCCCTCTCGATTTTTGCGACGAATCAAAGGCATTTGACTGCTTAAAATATACCATCTTAGTGACAAACTGGAACCTTAAATGGAATCAGAGGTATAGAACTAAATCTAGCTGAATTATATCTATCGAATAATGTACAATATATTTACACAAATTCAAACAAATGAAATCGTATCCAGCGCAATAAATGTCACATGTGTGACAAATAAGTGTCACATTCCTCCGGGATCCATACTGGGTTCCCTGGTATTCCTTGTGTATATTAATGATTTACCAGCTTGTCTCACACATGACTGAGGTAATCTTATTTGTAGATGACACATCAATACTTATGAAAATAGAAGAACCGTGTGGGGCCCGTACTTTAAAAGAATAGCCCCACTGCATCTCTCCCCGTGTACGTCGTAAAAGGCGACTAAGGGATATGACTACCTTCTTATGTTACTAGATTTGGTACCACCGCACTAAATGAAAGGTCCGTCGAAACGGCTATGTAAATAGTTTGTGTTTTCCGTCCAGTTCAGTGTAGCCGGCACGACCGAAGGGAAGCACTAACGTGGCACCAATTTCACCCGGTGTTATGGGATGACATCACGGATGTTTTAGGTGATGTAGCCAGTGTCAGTTTCCATAAAAAAATAATAAAAAAAAAACATGAACACTGTCCGCTTAATCTTAATGAGGCGCTGTTAAAAGCACATAATTGGTTCCAGAGTAATCAACTAGTACTTAACATAGATAAAACACAGTATATGACATTTTCCCTGAAACACAGCACCAAGACGTACGACATTCAGGTCGGAAACCTTCAAGGAAAGAATCTCGCTTCAAAATGTCTATTGCAAATTCTCTTCATGCGGAGTTGGTTCGGAGTCAAACTAGAGAACTCCGGGCGTACACAACTGAGGTAGGGCATCCACAGCGTCAGCAGGGGCACGCTCCGAGGCAGCCTGTTGGCAGCTGTGTCTGTCCCGAGGCAGGCACAGCTGCACTCGTCCTGCTGGCACAGCCGGGTACGCAGCACCTCACGTACGGCATCGTCACCTTGCCTCCGCCACAAATTACTGACATAAATGTATATACGCGCTCGCAAAATACCACAAATCACAATAATAACAAAACTGCACCGCACCGCAATAACAACACCTAGGTACCTACATACACCAGCCAGCCGCCATTACTTTTTTTTTGCGAGCTTCAAACTGACGGCTCGATTTCATTGGTCGGTTGTGTTGGCGACCCTCAAAATGGCCGCCGGCTTACGGACGAGATTGCCACTATGAACTGTCACCCCCGTGCCCAGAGCAACAAGTAGACAACAGATTACCAATATAAATGTCTTTAATGAAGTAGACTGCCTGCACCAAAGAATATAATACTACTAGGCCTGCACTGCAGAATTTATTAGATTTTTTTTTCGATTGTGTTATTTTTCTTCCTTTTGCTATTCATACATACATACATACATACCATACGCTGTGTCCCGCCGCCCGAGTCCCGACAATTAAAAGCGGCGGGTGGCCGAGTGGTTTGGGCATCGGCTTCTCGTGCGAGAGGTCCGCGGTTCGAATCCCGTCGGCGTGTACCAATTAGTTTTTTCTGACGAAAAAATTTACGTGCATACCTACCGTTCGGATCCGGTGTAAAACTGTAGGTCCCTTCCCATGCCCCTTACTAGGTGGTAGGCTCAAATTGTAGCCGACTGGGTTCGTACCACCGTACTGGATGTAAGATGGCCGCATAGCAGCCTCGGTTGTGTTCTCCTCTAGTCCAGTATAGCCAGCAATCAAGGGAAGTCTCCGATATGGCACCTACCTTCTCGGAGGTGATATTGGCTGGTCGGAGCATGCGCTTTAGCCCCTCCAACTAAGCCACCCATACCGGATTAAATAAAACAAATAAATCGTAGTAAGCAGAGTAATCGGTGTTGTGCTGCAAAAACTCTCGTGAATTACAGCACAATACCTACCAACATGTTCAGCAATGTAAAAACTACATTTGGTCTGAGACTTTAGTACATTTTTGTTGTGTACTTTACTTATAATTTTTAATTTAGTTTTACATACATACATTACATACATAGCTTCACGCCTGTTTCCCAGTGGGGTAGGCACAGACAACAGATCTCCACGTGCCATGATCCTGACAACCTGTTCCGCTTCTTCCAATTTCATAATATTCTTCATACATGCATGGTCCAGAAGGCTACGCACTTGGCACTGATAATTTAACATACCTTTTTTTATCACCTTTGCTTGGTCGTGTAACACAATAATATTTTATTTATTCATAGGGTGAGTTCTACAACTGTTGCCGATTCTAATATAAAAATTAATAATTTGCAAAATTTTTACTACTGGATTCACCCCAAAATGTTATACTTAATTATTATGATTGTGCCATATATGCAATGATGACTACAGTAAATAGGTATCAAATTATTATTTGTAGTGATAGGTACGTAGTAGGCGCTTACTAAAAATGTGAATTGAAAATTAAAAACACAATTATTACAATAACATGTGCCGTAAAAGTTTTATTATTTTATCTTATAAAAATTACAAAAATAGGTTTGCACAACCAGATACGAGGTGATTGGGCCTGTGCTTCTCTCCTGCTATATTCACAGTACAGTAACTTCATATTAATTTATTTGATCTGTAACTGCAACAGAAAAACTTTTATTATTAATCAGCAGTGTATTTATTAAACAACAAGGAATATAAACATTTACAGTAGGTAATATTAATGATGATATTAATAACATTCAATTTTGTTGCAGAAAAAAAAAGACCCTCAATTTGAATGTTAGAATGATAAGATTTATGTATTATAATATGATTTATGATTTGAAGTCAAGAGCTAGGACCCCTGAGACCTATTTTCACTGCGACCAAGATAGATCTATTGTGATCTCTCAATACTTCGGACAAGGTAACATCAAGCAGCAAGTAAGGCACGCAGACCCACCTACTGCATGACTCAGTGGAAGGCCCGTTCCTAGGTGGCTAGCCTTTCGCCCTTTGGAGAAACATCAAAAATAGAATTGGAGAGATATTGTATGGTAAAGATCGAACCAATGTTCAGATGTCAGTTATAAAAATATTAAATTAACTTCACATCATTATAACATCAATCGGTCACATTCCAATTGCAGATGATTTAAGAACAAAAAAAAAATTTTACATCATACATTCACTTCGTGGATGACTTCACACATAACTCGGAAATAAACAAGTTGAAAAATGTAAAAAAAGTTTTACATTTATCTTTGATATGATTAACACAAGCAGCTAATGATACACTAAGGGTAAAAGCACACCACTTCATCTTTATTAGATTATACTTAGGGCCGATTTTTAAACAGCCCATGAACTCACGTCAACTGTATGAGAAATGTCACCAATGTTAACCGAGGCTTAAGACGAGACGGAAGTTAACTTTCCCCATACAAAATCGTCTTTTGAGATTTATGTTTTTTACCCCCCTCCATAAACCATTTATATCCGATTTTTACAATTCTTTTTTGTTGTAATAAGGACAGTGGAATCTATGTTCCTGTCTTTTTATTTTTTAAATATCTAAAGTGATGACTCAATAAAGCTTAATGAACTTCATGACATCAAAAAATAAAAATACAATTTTTTCGGTAGAAATACAATTTCTTAGCTCCGATGTTGTATATTTCATCTAAACAAAAACGACAAACAGGAACGTAGATTGGACTGTCCTTAAGACAAGATTTTTTTGTTGTAAAAATCGGATAAGGTTTAGCGGGCTAGAAAACATAAATGCCGAAAGACGATTTAGTTTGGAGAAAGTTAACTTCTGTCTCGCTCGTCTTAATGGACAATTGAAAAATCGGCCCTTAGTCCTGCACTTGTGACACTTTTGGAAGCCATACATTTATTGAGCATTTTCGAAGTTGATACTTACCTATAGATAGCTAATCTATTAAGGTTATAACTTTACTGCATTTTTTCACGGTTATTGGTAATAAGTAAAGCGATCATAAGCCAAAACCATAAAGTGTAAAAGAAACAATTTATACGTAGGAACCTTACCTAGAAATATTTAAATTAATAACTTTAAAAACGCATGAAATGTTAACTTAAGTGTGAAGTAAAATACAATACATTAAAATACAGCTTAAGGTACAAAATAGCCAGTACCCAATTCTTTGAAACTTAAATCAAAACCTACAATAATTTTTTTTTTTTTGCAATCAAACTAAAATTTTAATTTATAAATCCTTAAATTGTATAAGTTTTGACTGCCTCCAGAAGCACATGCATTCATTTTATATCGACAAAATATGTTTAGGTAAAGTCGGTAAAACCATGTGCAGTCTATATAGGCATTTCATACATCGTGTCGGCAGTAGCACACGGTCTATTTTATCCCACGTCATTGGTAAAATTTACCGACGTCATAGACAAGAATCGATAAATTATAGTTTTATCGATTTTTGCGAGCACACAGATGTTTTATCATTACACTTTGACGTTTGATGTCGCTTAACCAACACTAAATGTATAGGAGCAACATTTATGAGAGGCCGGTTATATATATATATATATATTCTTTATTTGACTAAGGATTTTAGCGTGAATAGAATGAAATCCGAGAAGGGCTCAAGCATTTTACTATATGGAGAGGAGAGCACGGCAAGCACAAATGAAGGATCGGAAGTTGATGAAATTACTTCGAGGAAGAACTTGCACCGGGAAAAGCAACTGCTATAGCGATACACATCAAGTTGCTGCGGGCAAAATAAATAAATCTCGGACAAATACTAAGGAAATACAATACTAAGGACTGACTATAAGCTACCAGTGGTTCGTCTACCGATAAAGGCAAACGCATAATTTTTTTTTTTTTTTTTTTTATGGATACTGACACGGTTGGCTACATCACCTACACCATCCGTGATGTAAGCCCATAACACCGGGTGAACTTGGTGCCACGTCAGTGCTTCCCTTCGGTCTTATGGCCAACACTGCCAGTAGAACAAGGAAACAGCAAAGCAACTTTGGCCAAAAGGAAAGAATATATAAATCATCTGAATTTGCCATAGATAAAGTTACCGTTAATCATCCGCGTGCTCGGATATATCGATAAATTTGTCTAATTCATAATGTGCATATTTTATCAATTTTAGTCCAAAAATTAAAAATGTGCTCTATTTAACATCCAAAATCCTATGATTTTTATTTTACAACATAATAGTGGAGGCTGCCTTAACTAAGCGCAATACAGTACTGCCTTCTTGGTTCTTGGGTGGTTGTTGAGTCTGCTACACTTAACTGGAAAGAAAAAAATTACTATTTTCCATCGCCTTTCAATGGATCTACATTCAGTGCGGTATATCGATGCAGACAGGCGTAGTACGACATGATCCTTTCATCAGTGCATAAAAAACGCAGTACTGCATGTACCTATGTTTATAGCTAAATTTACATACACATACACTTTCTTATCTCCTATGTACACTTCATAGTTTAGTTGTAGGTACTGTATCAGGTAGTTTAGTATAACAGTTCATACATGTATTTGTTTCTTTCCATATACACAATTTGGCACGTGGCACAACATTTTGTATTTTCACATTGCATTTATTTTATAATCCGACATTGGTGTCAGAGTCAGAGGGGCCAGCAAGAGCACATACTCCGACCAGCCAATATTACCTCAGACAAAGATCCCGAGGTGTCATATTGGAGAGTTGCATTTGGATTTGCTGGCTATACAGGAGTAGAGAACACAGTCGAGGGTGCCATGCGACCTTTCGTCCAGCACGGTCAGTGCCAACAAAGGCGGCACTAATTTGAGCCTTGATAATTTGAGGCAAGGGAAAAGGAAGTTGTTGAACTAAGCTTGCGATAGCTTCACTGAACATATCCGAGGCTCATTGGCGTAGAGCAGGGAGTCAATCGAGGTCGGGACCAGCGAGTGGCAGTTTAATACCGTTTCCGAATATGGCCATAAATATTTGAATCAGAACAAGTCATTGGGGCAAGTTCGGCCGGATTCGAACAATGTAATTTGAGTTCAACCACCTTCTGCTCAAAATATAGTATACTTCAAAGTAAATATAGTATAGTGCAACGGTTTCACAGGGTTAAGAGAAGGGGTACGCGTGGGCGGACTTAGCGGCCATGTTTTATTATTTTACTGATGAATGATTGATTAGTGACCCATTTCGCATTATTTTGAAAGTAGATGAAGCGAATATCTTATTGATGAATACTATGGATAGACATGATTAAAAGTACCTAATAACCATATGATAATGGTTTTATTTAAATTTTTGGTCTTAAAATGTTTTAAGGGTACCAATGAAAATATAATTGGGAACAGCTGGTATAGTGCATAGTTTAGTTAACTAATAATAATAAAGGAAAGTAACTTATTTTCATTTTGTTATGTATGACATTACAAGTCACATGTTACACGTTACAGCGTCACCCCTATTTCCCAGTGAGGTAGGCATAGACAATGGATCTCCACGTGCCACCAACTTGACACACCTCTGTCGCCTGTTCCACTTTTATAATGTTCTTCATACATGCTCTTGGGGTATACGGGTACTACGCACTAGACCCTTTTTGAGCGTGCACGATCTAGTCCAACATAGTCAATAATATAATAATATAAATAAAATACAGGCAGTGGTCTCCATAACCTGACATTACAATATTTATTTAACCTGACATCATTTTCTTAAAAAAATATTATTGCTGCACTGTCCCGCAAACAAAGTACAAAGACATAGAACTGTGAAGTCAGTTAAAAATAGTTCAGATTAAGTTTCGTGGGAAGAAGTGAGTAAACTTAACCGGTATATAACGCTTTAGGTTTAGTGGCAAGTATCTGAACTGTATTATTAGGTATTTATGTTGGGATGATTATGATCTTCATAATCTGGACTAAAATAATGTAGTCTGCAATTTATTCTATAGTCTGTACTACTTCACTAGATAGATGCAAAGTCGAAAATAAAGAGAGAAAAATGTCATGACATGGCATGAGCTGTCAATGTGTTACCAAATTTCGCCACCAGGTCTATGACGTTTTCTCTCAAAAATTAATACAGCTGCTGCATCAGTATGACGCAGCTCTTGCTTTGTGCCAACAAGCACAATTCCATATTAAATCCTAGGCTGTCATCACCAAAATCGTATTTGGCGTCGGACACTAAAAGTTGACTTGAAATTTTAATCGTTTATTTGTAGAAGATGCAACTGCTCGAAATTTTGAGAGAACATGTCATCGAACCGCTGGCGAAATTGGTAACAGGTTGGCGGTTCATACCTGAGTTCCAGGTTCGAATCCTGGTCGGGACATATTTTTTCTCTTTTTTACTTTGCATCTATCTAATGAAGAAATATACCTAAAGTGAATACATTCTTAGTAATAGTAATAACATAGAAAAAAATTTACTATTATTCTATAGTAAATTTTGTACTGGCATTGTGGGTTGTGCCCCAGGTTATGCTTAGGAATTAGGTATAATGCTACGCTGGCTGGACTTTTTTATAGTAGACACTAACTAAATGGTAGGTACATTTCCGCTATACACAACCTCTAACGGCCGATCTGAAATTGGCCATTAGAAACTTTGGCTAATATCCTGCCAAATGTATAAAGCTAAGCGCAAACTGGCGCGGTGGTGGCGGTCATAGCGGTGGCGGTGGCGTTCAAAAGTCGCGCAGATCAGAGCGTTCAGATTCGACGGCTGTGGTGCCGCGGTGGTTGCGTAATTTCGTAATTTTCGTACTTTTATCTACAAAATTGAAGAAATTTAACTTTTTTTACTCTTAAATTTTACTTTTTTTTATTTTTTACTTATTTTTTTTTTACTTTTGTTTTACTTTTTAAAATTTTACTTTTTTTGAATTCCGCGTGAGCAGTATTGTATAGAATTGAGTGATTGTAGACCTTGTTTATATTATTTCCTCCATCCTTTCGTCAGTTCCTATGATTATCACACGATCAGATGCTGCAGGCGCGATCTGATCGCCACCGCCGCCACCGCCGCGATCGGACCGCACGCGTGCAGCGATCGCCCGCACCAGTGTGCGCTTGCACACACAATTGCATATTACCTATCTGATCGCCACCGCCATCACCACCGCCGTGATCGCCTTGATCGCGCCAGTTTGCGCTTAGCTTAAGAAATTTCACTTTTAACCGATAAATAACTGTTGGATGAGTCTTAACCAGGGGTAATGAAAACGACCATAAGATGTTAGCCAGCACAAGTTGATTTATTTGGTGCGCTCGTTATTTGACCAAACCTTGCACAATGTTCTCGTTCACTGTCCAGCCCCTTAGAGAAATAGCGTGATTGATTAAACATAGCCACCCCGCGAAATGATGGATTGCATTGTGAAAACAGTGTGTGAATAGATTGTCATTTATCATTATCTGCTTCCAGACGGATGTTGCGCTTTATAATAGTTTACACTATGAAGATTGGTAATTTTATCGTGAACATAAAATTTTGTTTACCACTTATAATAGGGTCGCGATCTAATATAGAATTTTTTTTCATAAGTAACCTTGTAGTGAGTTCAGAGATGTAATTAAATAAATTATTTATTTATTTTCATCAATTTCATGTACTAATTATAGGTAGGTATACTTACACCCTTGATCGGGTAACGACAACATGAGCATTCAACTTTTTCACTACACTATGATATTAAAAAGTCACCTGACGAATAAGATGCCGACCCCATTAAAAGTGCGAAAATATTAAACTAAAAATTAAAAATTAACTAGTGATCAGGCGACCAAAAATGATGCCTATTGAAGATCAAAGGCAACATTCTTAATATATAATACCTTTCTTAATTAAACCTAAAAGCACAGGTTTATACACAAAAGCCCAAGGGAGGAACAGTATGAGACCGGAAAAGTACAAACTCTTATAAACAAACCACCATTTCTGGAATACTTTAAGATCAAATGGCACTAGACAGAAACCCATGAAAACGATTGTATACACTTTGAGCAATCCGAAGAGGACCGCACGCATTAACGGGGATGACCACACCTTTTGGTACATTTTCAGTTTTTCCAAGATTGGTTCCAACTCCTTCTCCATGAACATTATGATATACTCCATAAAGAAAGTCATGTAGTAGCCAGACCTGAGACCGTGCCATAAAGCCAAGAATAACAATGAAAATAATTGGCTTAAGTATTTGTTTCCTAAAAATTTAAGCCTTCTAAAAACATACTGTCCGACCCAATTGTTTGTGTTGACATTAAAACTATCAATGTAATGGCCAAATTTAGTAGCTGCTTCAAACCTACTCAACTTGACATTTTCGCTGCCGTTCCATTTTGCTACTCCGTCCTCCTGACCTTCGTACGCCAGTCCAAACCTGATGCAGCTGGCTGCAACAGTGCACACAACAAACATTAACCCTGTGCATCTACAATCTAGGTGGCATATGTAGCTACTGCAACAAGCATGCACTGAAAGTTACAACACTTTTCAACAGCGTTGTACCCACAGACAAAATAGAAAGTAGGTATACAATAAATGACAATATGGCCTCTTCTTTCACGTTACTGTAAACTAAATTACCTACTCTTAAGCATATCTAAATGTGTGAAATCAAAGATGCAGAATGAAAGTGAAGAAAACCTAAGATTGAAAGTCACCATCCCCACTATGATTAGTGGAAAAGTTAATTATCGATGTGCAAAGTTTCATCAAAATCTGTTCAGGCGTTTGGCGAAATTAGGGTTTTCAGTCTTCTTTCTTACTGGGATAAAAAGTATCCTACATGTTAATCCAGGTCACAATCTATCCTTATATCCACTAATAATTTCCAGTGAAGTTTCTTGTCAGTTCTTCTTCGCTGTGATAATCGAACTGGCGGAATGTTACAATGTAAATATGACAAATCTGAGCGCAGTGTACTTCCAATAGATGCTAAATAAACAATAAACTATATTATCGAATCTCAAACATCCAAAGGTTGACTGTAAGAAATCTCTGTAAGCGATGAGTCCGCCTTTGCGCCTTATGTAAATTTTCCAATGTATTTGTTACTGTTTAATGTTTACTGGAGCAATAAAGAATTTTCTATCTATCTATCTATCCTTGTAAGAAGTTTCAACATAATCGGTTCATTTGTTTGGCATGACTAAGGCAAGCGTGAGGAGGATATCATTAAGTGTAAACGCTCGGGTTCAAAGTGTTACATAACAACAGCAATATCAGTTCACCAGTATCGCTAGTAATCAGTGATTGATAGGATGTAGGTATACCTGCGTTCTTGATCATACTCTTAGCTAAGTTGATTCTGTTATTATAAATAAAGCAAAGCTTTATCAAGCTGCGGCACATTCTCTTTCGCTTCGGATAGAAATATGTATCTTCAAATAAGATAACAACAGACTATCACAATAACAATGACACAATGACTATGATGAGTGACAATTGAATATGTGGTGGAAATAAGCTTTATTGTTTGGAAAAAAATAAGATTATATTTAAAAAAATGAAATCATATGCTTTGCAAAACAATATACTTTTCTTCCAGTTCAAAATTGATTGAGATATTGAACATAATAATCCAGTTTCTGTTTAGGAAGCTGTCATCAAAGTTAATAATCTCATCTTTGATCCAATTTGCTGAAACATATAAAATAATAGGGTTTATTTCTCGTACCTTCAGTAAGTAACCAGCAGGCCAGATATTTGTACAGTACAAATTTCCCCCACAGCCCGATGAACACATGCTTGTATATGAAGGAATAATCATCGAATTGTTCCGACAGCAGCGTCTGTTGACTGAAGAAGGAGCTTCCGACTTGAAACATGGCCAAGTACAAGAGACCGATAGTTCCCCTTACGCCAGCTACGTGAACGTTGCTCGGCTTGGCTGTTTTTGTTGGAAATTTCCCATGCACCATATCTCTATATCTCTTCAATGAAAACTGCGGCCCAACTAGAAATGCTCCTGGGAAAAAAGCAAAGCCCAGCAACTCCACAATCGTTGGCTTGTCCACTAGTGCTGTTTTTCTATTCATTTCCGATAACTTCTCTTGCGGCTGCTGACCATCCCAAATATCAAAGGAGCAGCCGATTAATTTCAATACTAAAACACAATGCGGCATCGTCCACGTTATGTCGTAGCTCTCCGACTCAGTGTAGTAGTAACCGACTGTGAGGTAGGTCATATTGAATATTAAAGTTATTAATGCATGATTTCTTCCCGCTCCAAATAACATGGTCGTCGCCATGAAAACGGCCACTGCGGTTAAGCTGTGCTGCATGCTGAGACCGAAATTAAACCACGCTATGTCCAGTCCAGTGACAACGATGAATAGGTGTTTTATCTGTATTGTTTGGTGAGCCACATAGTTTCCATACACACTGGCCAGTGGATACGCCATGAATATGGAGAAGAGCAGGTTGAGTGCGGGGAGGCTCGTACCCAGCAGGTAGGCCACCGGCGCCAGGGGGCTCAGGCCGAGAGCCTCCAAGCCGGAGAGGGCCAGCCCCCACATTGTGCTTGCTTGTGCTGATGCTTACACTTGAATGTTCACTGCACCTAAAATTATAAAAAAAACTATTTACTTTGTTTATCCTTACCCTTGTGTTGAGTATGAGAATGTTAAGAAGAATCTGGGAGAAGAAACAACACAAGGTAGGTGTGTAAAGTGTGTTTTTAATCAAATAGACAACATTGAACTTTTCCTAGGTTGAATGTTTTTGTACTTTTTGGCTAATTGAGGTTGTGAATGAAAAAAATTAAGCGAAAATATTTCTCGAATATTTGTATCACAATCGAAAATAATCCAAAAAATGTTTTTTTTATGTAATCCGGTATGGGTAGCTGATTCGGAGGGGCCAAAGCGCATGCTCCGACCAGCCAATATCACCTCCGAGAAGGTAGGTGCCATACCGGAGACTTCCCTGGATTGCTGGCTATACTGGACTAGAGGAGAACACAACCGAGGCTGCTATGCGGCCATCTTACATCCAGTACGGTGGTACCAACCCAGTCAGCTACAATTTGACCTAGTAAGGGGCAAGGGAAGGGACCTACAGTTTTACACCGGTTCTGAACGGTGAAGCAGCAGGTGTAGGTATGCACGTAAATTTTTTCGTCAGAAAAAACTCATTGGTACACGCCGACCGGATTCGAACCGCGGATCTCTCGCATGAGAAGCCGATGCCCAAACCACTCGGCCACCCGCCGCTTATGTTAGGCATTTTTTAAAAAATATATAGGTACCTATGTACTTATTTTGTGAAAAATTGCGCATTATGTTGAAAAACTTGAACTACAGATTTAAAATAATGTAAATATAATACCTCCTTTCAAATAAAAACAGTGACAGTGCACAGGTTGTAGACCAGGGTTTTTCAACTTTTTTTATTAACTGGCACACTTTTTCATCTACGAAAATTTCACGGCACACTACATACATTTATGTTCATACAGAAAGCATATGAAATTTAGAAAACTAAAAACTATTAGCGTCTTCGTACGTAACATACGCTGTATAATATGTAATTTATCAGTGAAAACTCTCATTTTATCCAAGGATGTCAAAATGTTCTCATTACTTCCCTGCGAACTCACATTTAATTTGTTGAGGTGTTCGTCTATCTATATACCTAGATAGATAGATAAAAAATTATATCTTGATCTTTTCTTCCGCTGTTTTCATGGAAATTTTTAATGAGTTAGAATTCGCGGCACACCTGGATGTCACTCATGCATGGCACACCGGTGTGCATTGAATGAAAACCCCTGTCGTAGACCTTTCATTGTGGGGTGGACGAGATAAAGTATGAGTTGCCACATTCGTTTGGCCGGGCAAATTTAACCTTTCGCCCGCCGGCGCCGCGCGCGCACTGCCTCCCTAAAATGCCGCGACTTTTTCGCAGGGGCTATTCGTTACGCAAGGAGAATAAAAACTTTTTTTCGGAAGAAAAATATCGAACACATATAGGAAATTTAGCATGGTTGTAATCCTTATAAAATGTCCTACAAATTTATCTATAACTTGTAGTGCTCTGACTTTTGTTTTGATTCCAAATTGTGAGTTGAACATTGCACGAACATTTCACTTACCAAATATAGTGAGGCTATGTTTTGTTTCGATTTTACACTCGCCAATGGATAAAAACTTCCAATAATAACACATTCACTTCATAAATGTTGTATTCTTTCGAATTTATACAAAAACACAAACAAACTAATGACTAAAAACATCAAAAATCATTTTTAATCGGGGCGTGGTCGCGGCGAATTCGCGCGCGAACATGTACGTTCGTCGCCACTGCTCGAAAACAACTGAAGAGATCTTTAATTTTGTGCTCTAGCGTGGGGACAAAGTGAATCATTTCGAGAAGGGCATAACTTCACCTTTTTTTAGAAGTATAATTGAACCTTATCCCCATATTGAAAGAATGCGTATTTAAATGCCGAAAGTCACCAGTCACGTTGGCGCGGATCTACGCTTAGGCAGTTAGAGGGCGATGCGCAGATCTGCGCTTCGGCATTCGAAAGGTTAAATTTAATCTAAATTGCCAGGAGATTAGAAATGACTTACCGGCCTTGTAAGTAAGTACCTATAGCGTGCTTGTTGCCGCCTTATACTCAAAATTATTATAAGACAAATTTCAATCGTCACACGTCTGGCTGTCGCGAGCGGCTTATCGTGCCGCTCTCGGGCCATTTTGGCAAAATGCCGTCTTGTTCGATCACATTGTGTAATTCGAGGAAACACTGTGAACTATAAAACAAGTGGGAGATCTACCACAAATAAGACAACTTTGGCTCAATAATATAAATTTTTTATTAATTATTTAAGATTTTAAATGTTTCTGCTCTCGCTAATCACATGCAAAAATAGTCAACATTTTATGAGCCACAGCGCCTGATTTATGGGAACACATTGAGCGTTTTATTCTGTGGCCGCCTACCGCAGACAAGGTCATCAATATTTATGTGTACCTACTCGTATAATAACTCGTACAATAAATAAGTTTTATGTATACATTTTACAATTACAGGTACCCAAAAGATGGCAAGTTTTTTTTATCTCCTTTTTCTTGCTGACTCATCTGCCTCTGTTTGGACATTCAATGCCCGTTTTTCAGAAAAAATTTCAGGGCTTGAGGGGTGTACATGCACTGATGCATCCCCATTTTCTTTCAGTCTTCCAGTAGCAGGTTCTGGTGCATGACTCTTTTAAGCCTTCTCAGTTCTTTGTATGTTATCATATCACGTGTCTCGCTAGTGGATGTCTCGCGAGAGAGAGAGAGAGAGATAGAATACAGCCATATGATTGGCGGACAGCGCATTCACAGTTTTCAAACTGCAATAAATGTTCTCATATTACACCGCCGATGGTAACAACGGAGTCCGATTTAATGGGGCTCTCGTTTCATTTAAAGTCTCCTAGCAATTCAGTGCACACAGCTATACAAACAGTTATTCAATCATTTTCAATTAATAAATAATCATCTCTACGATAACAAGCATAAATTTTTTTAAGTTTAACAGCGTACCTGTAAAAAGTCTCCCTAATAAGTAATATGTCCTCTTGCACAACTGCACTTTAGTGTTTGTACAGAATAGGTACTATACCTACCTAGCCTACTACTACTCCTAACAATGATTTTTCAAAATAAATGGCAGCGAATGGAGTATGAACCACTTAATGACTAGTAGATAGATATATCATTAGTGTAGGTAATGAAATGATGTGTAGACTCGATTGTGTTGCACTCCGCTTGTCATTGTTTGTTTTTTGTGCATACTTGACTAAGATTTCATCACAAAGTTTCGCGATATTCAGATTACATTGTCACCATCAAGGGTATGAGCCGATGATCCGTCATAAAGATAGGCAACACAACACAACAAAACGAAAAGAGTTTAACGACCTAACCTTAAAAATAGATGTTACGCAAATGTGCAAACCTTCAAAGCTGGTGTGAGGCCCCAGCAGAGTTCTTGGCTAGGGTCGAACTTCTCTCAAAAACCAAGTGCTAGGGACAAATAAAAATATTAAAATACTGAAACTAAAAGCGAAAGCACAAATAAAGAATGTGAGTGGAATGAAACTTAGCTATCCGACCAAACGTTACACGGGGAACGTTGATCGCACTGCAAAGAGAAAGAAATGGAACAACACCGTTGAATTTATAACTGAGAACCTACTCACCCAACTGAAATCGACAAAAATTTATTGAGTCCGTTCGCGTCTTCGCCGTGCTGGATGCCCTATATAACAATACTAGGTACTGGGTGCGCCGTCGGTTCCGTGATCCGTCCGTTCAGCGCCAAGCCAAGCTACCGAGCGAGCGAGTATTGAGTAACCAAGTCCAACCAAGACCAAGACGTATTTAATTTCAGTAATCTGTGGAGCAAGTCATTCTCTCACAGCGACAAATGACAATCCAATACTCTTGGGTGCTCTTTGGACCACTGCTAGTAGTATTATATTCTTTGGACCACTGGAACCAAAGAATATAATACTAGACTGGAACACGATGTGGAATGAACGTGTGGATGTGGATGACGTTTGTGCGAGGGCGCTGCTGCCGGTCCGCGTCCTCAAATCCTTTATTAATCCTGCTAATCCTTCAATCCTGCAATTCCTGCAATCCTACTCCTTGCATTTGCATGTACATAGTAGGCGGTGCATGTTAGTTTCGACTTCGGCAAGTGATAAATAAGTGATGTTTTGGTGGTTAAAAAAAAATAACCAGGGTTAATATAATATAGAATCTTCTATATCGTTCTGTATCGTTCTTCTAACCTAATGTTGAGGCGGCGCATGTGGCATTTCGCTTTTGTTACGTTTGTATTTCCGAATTGCAGTATTAGGGTTGTCAATTTTGAAAATTTCCTTACACTAGGGGAAAATATCGCTGCAAAAGAAAATATAAGTATAGTACCTATAAGTTAGGTAGGTGCTTACTTATTTTTTGTTTTATGTATTAAATTTTAGGAAGACTTGCTCACTAATAAAATAACAGATATACTTCGATTTCTGCTAACAACACCACATACTAAGAAGAGATACCTACTACGTCAAAATCGGCAAAAGTCCCAATTAAAATTTGGAAAAAAAAACGTACGCGTGAACGGGTGAAACGCAACACGGTCATCTGGCAACTCTGTGGCGGCATTAGTTCCGCTGTCAGCCACGTTCATTTCAAGCCTTGTCGCACTGTACAACAACCGATCCCATTTTGCGTGGAATTATTCTGTCGCTCTGACATTTCATGGTATTCCCAGACGAAAGAAATATTTCCACAAAAATATAAAATAATTTCCAATAAAAAATCCTAATTTAAAATGCAATAAAGTTCCAAATACAAACAATTTAAATAAAATCCTTATTAAAATTTTACGTTAACCCATTTAAAATAATTTATATAAAAATATTACGTTAAAACTATTATTTTGGGAAACTCCAATATTGCAACTTGTATCATTCATTCTATATCTCCTTGAAGGGTTTTGAAACCTTTGTTGCCCGCGGCTTCGCTAGCGTGAAATTCGTACCTATTTCAAAGAAGAATGTAAGTAACTAAGGTGAGGCCGAAGGCCGAGCTGCGTTCAGGTAAACAATAAATCTTCTTAAGGAAAGTAACTAACTAAGGGCGAGGCCGAAGACCGAGCTTCGTTCAGGTAAACGATAAACCTTCTCAAATAAAGTAAGCAAGTAACGGGCGAGGCCGAAGACCCAGCTGCATCCTGGAAGACAATAAACCTTCGCGAAGAAAGTAAGTAACTAAGGGCGCGGCCGAAGGCCGAGCTGCGTTCAGGAAGACGATAAACCTTCTCGAAGAAAGTAAGTAATTAAGAGCGAGGCCGAACGCCGAGCTGCCTTCATTCAGGTAAACCAAAAACCCTCTTCCGCCTTCGCAAATAAAGCCTATAAAGCAAATAATAATGTAAACCAAGTAAAACTAAGTTTATTATGTGTAAAGTGGAAGGGGTCGGGAGAGGAAATAGAATGTCAGTGTCTACACTGTACCGTGGATTGGACGTAAAAGTAAAGGTCAGGATTCAGAAGTGGCCGTGCAAGCTAGCTTATTTCCTTATTTTCTGGTGTTGCCAACACCAGAAAATAAGAAAATGCCTAAAAATAAAATAAGTGCCCAACACGGCCCATGTTGCCTGTTGGGCACTTGAGCCGCGGTGCTGGCCGAAATTGAACGAACCGGCAATGTGAGTAGACGTGTGGGTGTCAGCACACGGTCTTCCCCTAAGGCATTCCCTTGGTTGGTTCCATGGGAATAAGGTCATGCTGTCGGGCCTCTTTCAATCGCGTCGTCCCGACATAGGCCCGATGGTACCTGCAGGCTAGACTCCGCTGTGGCTAGGGCCCTCTTTAGAAGTATATTGATGTTACTATTTTGGGTCCGACGGCCGGCACTATGCCAGTCCACCATACCATAGACTGTGCTAGTTCATGGTGACCGAGCTGGTTCGCGTCTTATTGAGTAGCGGAATCTGCATAGTTCGATTTTAGGAAAATTCCTCTGTTAAGTCGCATCGTGCTTACGCGTACAAAGCTTTATACGGAATCGGATTATTAGTTCCAAATATACCTACGCTACGTACGTCACACTTAATACGTACAGCGAAGATACGTAAATAGGTATGTAACATATGTGTTTTTTTTATTTATTATGTACAAAAAATACTAAAACCAAATATTGGTCTAAATCAGCGGTTCTCAAACTTTTTTGGTGACGGAACCCTTTTGGAAAGCGAAATATTTGACGGAGCCCTAAAATAAACAAAAATACCTAGTTTTGGTGCATTATTTATTAATAATCATATTACAATGTAACAGTTACTTACATAATATTATAATAAAAGAGAAAAACAATAATTAAATATCTAATGGATGGAGCTGAATCGAGCCAGAGAGGAGAGGTGTATTTTAGATTTTTTTCCCGTATTCTCGCGGAGCCCCCACAGAAGCTCCGCGGAGTCCTAGGGCTCCGCGGAGCACACTTCGAGTATGGCTGATCTAAATAAAACTATTTAATACGTAAATATTTAAATTAGGCACTTACCTAATAAAAATAAAACAAAAAAAAAATGTTCAAAAAGTGACCCCGTCAGTATTCCACGTAATTGGATAAAATTTAGAAATAATGGCGGCTGAGCGCGTGTGTTTGGCGCGCCGATAATCAACATTATTTTTGCGTTTCTCCTGATTATGAGAAGAATGACAACATACTGTATGGTTGATAAATGACCTTTGCCTATTCCAAAAAAAAAGGAAAAGTTTTTTTTTGTAGGTCAACGGCTCTGGCTGGATGCGGGCATGAGTAACATATATTTTTAGTCAGTCAGTCAGTCAGCGTGTAAGCGTCCACTGCTGAACATACGCCTCTCCAATTTTCCTCCAGTCCTCCCGGCCTTCAGCGTTAAATATATAACCTACGGCGATATATTGTATTAGATTTTAATTTGTTTATTTTTATTTAGTTGCATTGTTGCCCGAAGTTCGGCATCTAGCGAGAGTATGGCAAATCTAGTAATTTAATAATTATATATAATTAATTAGTTTTAATTTATATTAATTTTAAATGGCAGCATAATTTTCCTG
The DNA here is from genome assembly GCA_946902875.1 of Nematopogon swammerdamellus. NCBI lineage: Eukaryota > Metazoa > Arthropoda > Insecta > Lepidoptera > Adelidae > Nematopogon > Nematopogon swammerdamellus. The sequence continues at coordinate 12,900,163 of OX336338.1, forward strand.
TCGCCTAAATAGACAGCAATGCATGGTCTATCTGTAACACCCTCAATACTACAGCCAAGATCAAATTATCGTTCAAGACAAGATCAAGGTCATTTGAGTGTGTATGCTAATGTGTAATGTCTACGAGTTTACGCTTCGCAAAGACATTTTCTTCTCTCTAAATATCTTTGACTTTTCGAAACTACTTCAACATAGAAGGGAAAATGGTTTCATGGAATTCAGGAAGAAAAATTCCGAAACTTTGATGATGACTCATTCATGCATGACATTTTAAAATATAAATAGTATTTTAATTGCGCAATTAAAATATTATTTATAATAATAAGTAATGTAGGTACCTAGTAATTAATAAGTACATAATGGATACACATCCAATACCTTTTTTTATAAAGTAGGTATGTAAGGTACATATTTCAGACATAATATACTCCTCGCTATTATACTCCGAGATATAACAATTCTCCCATGCAGTGTTTTTCGAAACTTGATGGCTCTTTAATATTATAGTAGGTAAGTATGGTATTTCAAACATAATCCTCGCTATTATACTTTCCAAGATGTAATATTTATTTTCCCGGAACACGTTTCGGGTCACTTTTTGCGGGCGCTTTTGTTCCGTGAATACCTCGCCATATTTGACGTGCAGGTAAGACATGCCATTTTATTCCAAGTAAAAAGATTCAAAATCCGTTGTTTCGGATCCAATTTAAAAATTTCGAGAAATATTACTTAGGCGTGTCGGGATTTTTTTTATTTTTTGGACCTTCGGTCGTACGCGGGAGTTGCGTATGCCATATTCACGCCTCTCTTGAAGGACCCGAGACTAATACTTGGGGGGAAATAAGTGGGCAGGGAGAGCGTTCCAGAGTTTACCAGTTCTGTGGAAGAATGATCTGCAGAACCGATTGGTACGCATCCGTCATTGATAATAAATAAGTCAAGCGCATAGGGATACAATCCCTGCCCAGAATTAAGTAATCTGTGGCCCAGAGCGCGTTGTGCGGAGGTGGAAAGGGAATGAAACTATTCCAATCAGTTTATAAATAAATATTGAGGCACCGACCAACGTATCTATCAATCAAATTAAAATTAAATCCGCACCTAAGTAGTCTCTCCGCAATTACTCCTGTGATCCAAACTCCTCTATAAGTTTATTCATCCCGCGTTATGCCCGCGTTTTACATAGTCGCTATAATTTACAGAATACGAGTAATTTGGGTTGGGCGTGGTTGGGATTTATTTCAAGTATTAAAGTAATTTAAGCCTTACTGCTACAGTAATAAGGCGAGTTATACGCTCGGGAATTAGCGAGCATGCGCATCGGTTCCTCCCAAACGAGAGTTGGGTCCAAAGGTCACCTTGACTTGTGGAGTGGAAGCCGGCCGGCGCGCGGCGCGCGTTGGCGCGGAGCGGCGGCGGCGGCGGCATTCAGTCAGTCAGTCAGAGCTACCACTAGGACTTCAGTGCACGCACGCAGGACCACCGACCGACCAAGGTGACGCGACGACGAGCTTCTTCCAATACGCCTTTCGTTCGACAATCAACGATCCTTTTGAAGGTAGGAACATTTTACTTTAATTAGTATTTAATTTGAGCTAAACAAATAACACATATAAATTAACACACTTTCCTTTTGATAATATTTTAAAACATGTGTGTTTATTTATGGTTATGAAAAAAAACTATAGAAGTTTGTCCACCAAACCTCAATAATTCTATTGAAAAATTCGCTTAAACATACACGAATTACAGGAAACTTTCAGAATCACAAATATTCAGTATTTATACCAACTTATACCTATATATATTTGCATTATAGCTAAGCTCGTAGCTAAGTAAGTACCTACCTGGTTATAGTTTTTGGCTATTGGCTAAGGTACCTGCGTGGAAATAGATTGATTTTCCCTAGTTAGATAATGCGAGAGATAATGTACTTCTTGAATAGGTACATACACTTTTGTAACTTGTGCCTAAACTAAATCTGGTATCTTTGTTTAAGTACCTACCCACCTAAGTGTTTCAGCGGCGAAGCGTGTAACTAGGTAGATAGGTGTGAATAATTTTCCGAACATCGCATTCAAAACTTCAAATCAGTCAATAGGTACGTACAAATTTTTTTTTTTTTGGTAAATTGCAATTTTCATTACCTTTACCAACAAACTTCAATAATAACGTTTCCCTTGGTTGCAAAATTTCGTATAATATTGTATGAGTACCTACAACATATTTGCGTTTTATTATTTGGACATAAACTATCTATTTATAATGTTATAAATAAAATTAATGTTAGGTAGGTCTTTGAAAGTAAGCTGTTGCTCAAATCACCACCACCGTGCGTCTCCGCGCCGCCGCCGCCGCCGCTGCCGGCCGCCGGGCGCAATGTCAAGGACAACTGAAGGACACTTTACTTTTTCCTTTCATCAATAAGCTGACATATAAACACAGACAAATGAAATAAAGATATTATACGTTTCTGAATATTGAATATGCATAAGTAGGTAGGTAGCTAGGTACTTAGGTGGGTAGTAAACCCACCTGTGATTCAGTCAAGTGATAATACCTACACGGCTTAGCCAATTGTAGTATTTGTGAAATACAAGGCCACATATTTAAGGATAATTATGCAGATTTTGTAAATCAAGCCTATTCTGGATTCTTCGTCTGTGTAATAATAATAAATAAAAGACCGACCAAAATAGCCATGCTAAAATGATTGCATGCATTGCTAAACTCTGGACAGGAACTTTCAGTACATACCTTTGGCGCTAAACTAAAATGTTTTCATTTGACTTTTTGTTCGTTGATTTAACCACCAATGGTATTTCAATTATGGTGTTCCAGAGTGGTGCGTGCGCACGTATTTTCTTTGCGTGTACGTGAGAGCGCGGCCGTCCACCGCGAGGGAGACTGCTGGCGTTCAAGCGCCACGTCACGTACGCTTGTACGCTTATAGCTACTTAGCAGTTAGCACAGACTATATAGGGATATACCTACCTACCTACGTAGCAATAGCAAACTTTGAGCGAGAGTGGAGTGAGTGCGAGTGTATGCGTGCGTGCGTGCCGTGCGCAATGTTTCCAAGTCCAAAAACAAAAAAAATACGCAAAAGTTACAAACAATCCGAACTATGAATAGAGGGACCTAGATGAAGCACCACAGTCAGTGGCATAAAAAGTAACTAAACTATAAACTAAACTAGGCGAGATGGTGTTTTCAGTTTTGTGGTACCTACTAAGTATGTATTGTCAAATGCTGTCACCGCCAACTTGAAAGTTGAATTGTATTGTATATAGGTATTTAATGCACTCAAATAAATAAAATACGGGCAAAAGGTAACACTTAATGCCTCTATGCAGAATACCTTTTGACAACTGCCTAGGCCCTAGGCCGCTTCGCATTTATGACACCAGATCACCAGATAGCGTTTTAACATTTTTATAAAAAAGACAGAGTTTGGCAATATTATTAAACTTTTAAGGTAGGCAGGTACACTATTTAGTTCAATCTTCGACAAACATATCTAAGGTGCATGTGTGCACTGCATCTCTTCCCGTGTATGTCGTAAAAGACGACTAAGGGATATGCATTGGGATATGCCTCCCATCTTATAAATTTATTACTGGGTGGTAGGGTTTGACCCTCCCGGGTTGCAATTGCAACCACCCCACTGAATAAAAGGTCGGTCCAAACGGCTATGTAAATAGTTTGTGTTTTCCGTTCAGTTCAGTGTAGCCGACATGAAATGAAGGGAAGCACTGACATGGCACCTAGTTCACCCGTTGATATGGGCTGACATCACGGATGTTGTAGGTGAAGGTGATGTAGCCAACCGTGTCAGATTCCATAAAAAAAAGGTAAACTTTCACAAACTCAGACACAAAGAATTGATACAAATTACATAAAAAAAAAAAAAAATATTTTAGTTTTTATTGCTTTCAAATTCGCAATGATGTAACCCTAACCGGTGACTCTAGCTATACCCTCACGATCACCTAGCTTATGTTCAGAACTTGCTAACAGGACGAAGAAAACGATTACACTGGCAGCAGAGGTGTGTCAGGATCGTTTCACGTGGAGATCCGTTGTCTCATAATAGGGAAATTATTAAGATCAAACATTTTTTAAATTCATAATTAATTCATAATTCGAAGAACAATCTGGAAAATTCGTATAAAATTTGACTGATTTCCACAGTTCGTACAAAGAGAGAAAAAATCGTGTACCTACATATAAATATACGAACAAATCAGTATGTATATCTGAAAATACTGACCGTGCGCTGCGTGACGAAGACGCGTGGCGTTTGCGTGGAAATGCATGACGCTTGTGGTGCAATAGTGAAGCAAACCTTTTGGAAATTATTAAAGTGTCTTGTGACATGGCCATTGATATAATATCCATCCATGGGCATGTGGACATGCCTTGTGCACGAACTCAGTATTCTTGCTAGAACTGAACGAAATGATCATTAATAAGTTGTCAAAGATTTAACCTGCATAAAGATACTTCAGCGTTTTGGTATTTATTTGAAAAAAATATATATACCTAGGTAATAATTGGGATAGATATACCTAGATACAATTCTTGATTTTGAGTGTGAACAGTCTCGTGTATGCGTCCACTACTGGACATAGGCCTTCAGCGTTAGGGAAGGAACCACTGCTTTTCGCCGACGCACTTGTCGATTTGAGTGTGGACATTATTTTAAAGCAAATGGCGCAAATGCCTTCTTTATTTGAGAGTTAAATTTCGTGAATTCTGTACAGTTCAGTCGACTGATCCAAAAGCATCAAGAATCCAAAGAACACTACCGCAACTGACTGATCGAAAGCCTAAATAAAGAAGGGCTCATTAATTCAAATTTTCTGTGTGTGTGTTTTGTGCCTTGACCACGAAAAGCTGCTGTGGAGTGGAGGCCGAACCGGCGGCGTGGCGTTTACTGTATAAGTACTTAGCTGAAATTTTAAAACAGATTTTGTAAAATCTGAAGTTGAATGGAGGTTGAAGTGAATGGAAGGAACCATCGTCCACGGGGAGCAACAGCACTGGCACTACCACAAACCCCCAACTGGCTCACCAGCCGCCGATGCATACATGCCCACAGGCCACAGCACAGGCACAAAACACGGCCGAAGCTCCGATTGCTCAAATCGCTCAGTACCACTCCACAAGAGATGACACGGCAATCAGAAATGCGAACATTCATGCCAACTTCTAATAATTGCCACAAACCCGTTGAAGGCTTTCAAATAGGACCGCCTAGCGTTAAATCAGCGATAGCAATTGAAGTAGATACTGCTAGAAGTCATGCAGGCCCTTTTATTTGCTCGCACTGTGATTATTAAGAAGGGCATACGTAGACTCATCTCCATGAGCCACAATGATGGATAGATCACTCAGGCAGGAGTGTGCACTGGAAAGCCGACTGTCTGTGATCGAAAAAATAGTCTACCACGAGCCATTCTTGGAACAGGACGTAGACGTCATGCTCTTCTATGTGACCCACATATCCCTAAGCCCCAAGCATTACATTCAAGATGACTAATAATAGTGTACACCTGTTTGCAAATGTCTGAAGAAGAAGAGCTGTCAAACTGACATGTCGAACAAAATTTCTCTGGGGAAAAAAATTACTAAAATATTTTTCTTGGGGCGCAACAACCAAGCCCCCGCCACGCGCGGGCCTTCTCCAGGGGCGCAAGGACCCGCACGGTTGGAGGTACAGTGCCGGTATCATCACCGCCGCCGCTCGGCGCCTCTGGAACTACTCCACCACGACTCCACCCAACTCGACATGCCTGGTGATAGTAGCGGCTGCAGACCACCCGGGACGCGACCTGTGTGATAAAGAGCGGGCTCTGCAGCGACGGCCGGCCGCCGCCGCCGCGTTCGACTTCGACGCCGCCGCCGCCGCCACCGCTTGCCCGCAGCAGCACTGCCTCCACCCAACGCGTCGCCCGGCCTCGCCGCGCCCGGGTCGTCCATCACAACAGCCGCCGTTCTTCTTGGACACCAAACGCACACCCTACCACCCAGCTCCAAGCCGCCGGTGCATTTCATCGACGGCGAAGATGGAGCGTTGACGTCGGCCGAGCCACAACACCTACGGCGAGGGCGACGTCCACCATCGGCCAGCTTGGGGTCATCGGGACTTCACGTCCCGTCTAGTGCCCCCGCTACCGGTGGTGCGTGTGACCACGAGGCGACGCGCGCGCGAAGATTAAGACTTAAAAGAGCTGCGCGACGATGTCGCCGTGCAGTCCGGCGGATACGGAGCTCTCCGAGATGGGGGTGGTGGTGGCCTACGTGTCTAGTACCACCACCTATCGCTCGTAGCTTGCCTCGCGTCGTCTCGGAGAGCTCCGTAGCCACGGCCTGCACCCGCCAGTGTGCTTGGAGGCCTGCCTCCCGCCGCCGGCGGTATTACCGTTTTTAATTTTTTTATAAATTTTGTGTATCTTTATTACTTTCTATTTTTAATACTTGTATAATATTATATGTAAAATTAATAGAAAATTTTGAAAATGTGAAATAAAGAATGTACCTATACAAGGACAACATGTCACCCACCAGGTGTTGCGTATATAGCTCAACCCACGCAGCCTCATCCGTATCGCGTCGCCAAGCAGCAGTAGCCAGCTGGCTCAGACCGGGTCTGATCCAGCTGCAGCATTGCTCAGCCCCGATGCAGTGCCAGTCTCAGGTCAGACAGAGACAAAATCGACAGAACAATTTTATTGTAGCAAAGAGATACCACCGACGACGCCAGGGGTCATGGCATGGCCCCAATACTGTTTCCCCGTCGATTATGGCCGTCGATGCGTTTCCTCACTACTCGAACAGAGGTGCGAGACCACTACAAGAACAAGAAGTAGATGAATAAATAATATACCTACTACCTACTACATACATACATATCACACACGCTGAATCCCGACAATCGGGGTAAGCAGAATAATCGGTGTTGTGCTGCAATATACCTACTACTTTTGTTATAAAACCGAAATGAAATAATACCTACCTAGTAATTATTTAAAAATGTAATAATAATTCACCTAAATTACATAAATGAAATATTTTGATTCATTTGCTTTCTGACTACTCTGTAACATTTCACGTCACAGATCAAAAACGTTAAAAAGCAACGTCTTCCCAAAGAATATAACACTACTTACCGGCGGCGGCGCCCCGCCGCGGGCGCGGAGCACTCCTTCCCTAGTTGCGTGATGCCATAGCCACCGCACCGTGCGTGCGTCACACTCACTGTCACTGTCAGGTCATTCAGTCAGTCAGTCAGTAGGTCGGTAGTATCGTGTCGCGTGCGTGACGTGAGTGGAGGGAGTGAGCCCTATATTACTTTACTCTTTGGAGTGAGCAATCAGCGCAGTGACGTGACCAAAGTCTGACTGATTGAAGCGCCAATTTTTTCGCACAGCACGCAATCTGCTTGGCTTGCAAAATTTGCAAATTACAATACAAGTTCAAGCTTGCAACAAAAGTTATTTATTTATTCGTCCTTAGAGTTCGTTGCAGTCAACTTATTCTTACTTATTTTTTCTCTAATACATTATTACAAGGACGTGAAACATCATCCAGTGATTGCATTTTATTACTTGTTTTTTGTAAGGCGCTAAACAGGTGAGTTCATTATCATTTTCAAACCACGTAGGTACCTAAAAACAAAACTTCATAGGTACCTACATATTTGATAGATTTTATTAAAAAACTATCTTCCATTTCTTAAGCCGCATCTCCTGTGCATGTCTTTTTTTCCAAACATTACTCAAAAACATTATTTCTCTATGGTTTTCATACAAATGTGTATGGCCACGCCCCAATGTTTCGATGTTTCTGTGTAATTTTTCGAAAAAAACTTTCATAGGAGACCCGGCTTTAGACAAAGTCAAAAAACTCCCTTGGCCCATGTTTTATTCTTAATCGTACTTGTAGATAAACGTTAAGTAGGTACCCGTTATAGAAGTTTCAACCCGGAAATACGGATTTAGACTAAAAAACAAACGAGGGACCGTAACAAATTCATCAATTTTTTTGTAACCATTCACTGTTAGGTACTAACAACTTAGGTACTGATCAATTCAGGAAATCTACTAGCGAGACTTCAATTAAACATTCAATCGTTGTCTAATGAACTTACTTATTTTTTGTCATAGCTATATTAATGTTTCCTTCTTTCTAAGTACTTTATACAATAAGTAGGTATCTGAGCTTGGCTATTTAACATGAAAACACTTTGCACAGCCTTGCATAATCCAATGAGAAATATGTCGGGTATCTAGTCTGGTTTATCTATATAATTATTACCTACTGTGATTTATATATAATATATAAATCTATTTACAATTTAATTTTGTTCGACTTTCGTTTAAGTTAATTGTACTGTATATAAAGAGCATACTCGACGTAGGACTCGTATCCTTACGGGATCCAATTACTAAGCGTACGCCGTCTGTCTGTCAGTCTGTCCTACGTTTAAAGGGATCTTTTGAACTGTATTAGGTAGCCGGTTGATATTTTCACAGAGTATGTATTATTATGGTGGGAATGCTAAGAAAAATAATAAAAATAACAAGTAAAAATTTAAGGGGGGCCCCCGTATAAGAACCATGTTTTTTAATTGTTTATTTGTTTTTGGTCTATCGTCAAAACGGTAGTACATTCAAGCGATGACCTTGGTGTGATTATAGTGTAAAATTTTAAGTAAAACATAAAATACTCAAAACCAGCCAATTATTTAGTGGTACGGAACCCTCTGTGCGTGAGTTCGACTCGCACTTGGCCGGTTTTAATTTATTACCTATTTATTTATTTTCAGTCATTAATAATTTTGTATCTCTTTTTTTTTCTTTTCAGCAACTACAATGGCGACGGTGGAGAAACTACTTAAAAACGTGTCAGAGAAGGATGACAAGAATGGGAGTAAGGTCACAATAGTGGGAGTGGGTCAAGTGGGAATGGCGTGTGCTTTCAGTATACTCACCCAGGTTTGTTCACTTCTTACATACTATTTTTGTCTGCAAATGTTACCCTTAAATCCTTCCCTGAAATGTGTTAACCACCCCAGAGCGTGGTTTATCACTATATATCACTGTTTGCTGCTACTTAGCCGAATAGGTACTTTTCTAACTCGTGGCCAGCTACGAAACAGCTATCCCCTATAGGTGTATCCACTACGAATGGTTTGCCTAAACATTGTTTTTCTTAAGTTAGAACCTAATTTATAAAAAAAAATCGGTCAAGGGCGAGTCTAGTTGCGTTGAGAGGGTTCTGTACAATTCCGTTTTTCATGAGATTCTTCAGATTTTCGTGTATGTTTTCCTGTACCTAAACAATAAGAGAGGCCCTATCCTTTATTACCTATATTTTTTTTTAATTTTCGACTCAGTAGTTTCGGACATAGGGAAAGGGGTGGGGGATGCTTGATTTTCGTATGTTTTCTTTCTTTTAAACTATGCATTTTAAAATTATAATAAATATATTTGTAACTCTTATAATCAAGCAAAACAAAAAATTTTTTTTTTACTTTCTAATTTGTCCCGCAAAATAGACTCCTGAAATCTAAATTCTTTTATGTGCGCAATAGGTACTTCTACGATTGGGTCATCAAACTCTTTGTAAATTCGTTATTGCTGGTTACCTTCTTAATTTGATTTATTTATTGTTATTTGCAAAGAAGATAGATTTATATTAAAACTAAACTAAAATAATTATACTTGATAAAACAAATTCAAACTCTTTAAATGTACCAATTTTTCAGTTGATCCAGAGAAAATAGGCTGTGACAGACGGGCAGACAGACAGACAGACAGAAACGAGAGCGATTCTATAAGGGTTTAGTTTTTTCTTCTCTTGAGGTACCAAAAAATTTGGTATGTATTTCAATTATTGACCTTAGCTACTCTTTCAGGGCGTCTCCAATGATGTGGTGTTGATTGATGTAATGGAGGACAAACTGAAAGGAGAGATGATGGACTTGCAACACGGATCAACTTTCTTGAAAAATGCAAAAATTCGTGCCAGCAAAGGTAACGCCCACATTAGATCTAACCTAAGTGATGTGTTATTGTTGTTGTTGTCATTGTTGCTTTTTTATTTTTTTTTATGGATACTGACACGATTGGCTTACATCACCTACAACATCCATGATGTCAGCCCATAACACCGGGTGAACTAGGTGCCACGTCAGTGCTTCCCCCTTTGATCGTGCCGGCTACACTGAACTGGTCGGAAAACACAAACTATTTACATAGCCGTTTCGACCGACCTTTCATTCAGTGCGGTGGTACCAACCCGGGCGGGTTAAACCCTACCACCTAGTAATATAAGAAGGGAGTCATATCCCTTAGTCGCCTTTTACGACAAACACGGGGAGAGATGCAGTGGGGCTATTCTTTTAAAGTACCGGCCCCACACGGTACGGTTGTCTTCTTGGGGTTGGCTCTACGCCTGCAAACTAGTCCCTCTTGGTCGGGGAACTTTGTGCAAAACCCCTTGATCCCCAGCTACGCCAGGCAGCCTATGTCCTCACCTCAATGACCAGGGCAGCTACAGACCTCCGCAACGCAAGATGGAAAAAAGTTTCTACCTATCTCCCTTCGTTTTTTTTTTGTCAAGTAGGTACACTGCACTCTAAAAAAAAATCGAAGGAGTCTGCATGTACACATGCAGCCGTCAAACTTTTTGATGTTTGCGCAGTTTGAAACAATTTTTTCGTAAGAAAAATTTTCAAATTTGGTAACACATATTGCCCCACCTAGGCTACATACAAGGTTTTGTTTGAAGTATCGAATAAAGTTAAAACCTTTGTCTGTTCGTTAGAGTTTGTCTCGATTATGCAGCGTTAACGGGCGCGAGGCGTGTTTTCGCATTTTTCAAAACATGCCAACGTGAAGGGCTGATTTGGGCCAGAAGGGATGGAATGACAAAATAACAATGTATTACGTTTTTGAAGTGGTCAGATGGATGTTTCATCCGACATATTTAGAATTGTTGTACGTAGTCTGGGTGCTGAGTACTAAGCGTCGCAAAGTACAAAAAAAGTAAATTTTTTTAGTCGCACCCCGTTACCCGAGCCCAAAGACGTTTCATCAAATTCACGTCAAAACCAGTAACATGTTCGGCCGTTTAGTCCAAGCATTTCCAGTGGACTATCCGTAATACCAATGGCATGTTCTAACCTTATGTGTGTAAATAATTATGTAGTTTTATGTAAGACTGGCTGTGCCTACGCTTCTGTCAAGTTCGGACTTGACAGCTTCCGACCCAACAACGCAGCTCCTACATATTATGATAGCGTGATGTTATAATACATTTAACACCTGGATATGTGTAAAAGAAGAGAAGAAGAAGGTTGACTGTAAGAAATCTCTGTAAGGGATAAGTCCGCCTTTGCACCTTATGTAAATTTTCCAATGTATTTTTACTGTTTAATGTTTACTGGAGCAATAAAGAATTTTCTATCTATCTATCTATCTAGAAGTAGACAAAGATCAGCAATGTTCATTACTGTAACGAATTTGTTGTTGATTCATCTTACCTTTCACAAATAACTACAGGCAAGATTGTTTTGTTTGACCACACCACATTTAAAAAAAAAATCGTTCGTTGGTTCAGTTTGTAGATAATATAATTAAGTTGAATTTTGATACAGTTTATCTTGCCGCAGTTGATAAAACATTGTTAGGCTTAGTATTGTTAGTGCTTCACGATACGCGTTATCTGTTGCGACTGCTTTTATTTATAATTATTTATATAGTTCATGAAATATGTATATTATTACATTTCCTTATCCTATCATTATTTATTTGGCATTAATACTTGCAATTAATTAACATTTTGGTTATTACATTCGCACGTCAAAGGGCATCAGCTGAAGCCTTTTAGTTAAATATTATAGATATATTTAACTATATCTATGTATTTCTTACGCAGATTATTCAATATCAGCGGGCTCAAAGCTGTGCATAGTGACGGCTGGAGTACGTCAGCGCGAAGGCGAAAGCCGGCTGGACCTGGTTCAGCGCAACACTGATGTCATGAAATTTATCATTCCTCAGGTATTTTCTATAAAATCATCATACATAACTTACAAGCATAGATAGTTTGTTTTATGTAAACTGACATGATCGGCAACGGCCCCTGCTAGACGCATGATATCAGATCGTTACCTCACGCCACTAGGTCACGTAACTCCACTAGGTGACGTGACACCATTAGGTGACGTGCGAGACACTACTAGGTGACATGGCACCACCAGGTCACGTGACACCACTAGACTAGGTGACCTAGCAGTGCTTACATTGTCTTCATAAAAACTGTCAAAGTCAAACTGTAAATAGGAAAAAACTAGTTAATTAGAACCCACCCTTCACAAAGAAATACCCGCAAGATTACATTTCTTAAATATTTTAATAAAACCTCATTCTAAAATAATCCTTGTATAGTTTGTAGACTAATCACGAAATTGAATTTGCAGAAGTTGATATAGTATTATTATGTCATGGTTGTGCTTAACGGTATCCGTTATCTGTCGCGATACCTTTAGGTACTTGTTGGCCTTGATACCGGACATGACTACTTACTAAAATGTATTTTTATTTATAATTTTTTTCATCAGTGATGGAAAAAATTTTTGTCTGTTTAAACCTAAGTTTTTAGGGTTGCATAGCCAGCGACGCCACCAGGGACCCTTATAAAATTGGTCAGGTGTCTATCCCACGCGATGTCCGAGCTGATCACTCCGTAACATATTATAATAAATAACTCAATAAATCTAAAAAAAATTATAAACTAGTTCATATTGTTCGAACTGGAGGGGTCAATAGAAAATCACACACCGAGGGATACAAATAATTTATTTTACCAAACTGTGCACACAGTACATTTTTTCACTCACCATAAACTTTAAATCACTTTTTTATGACAATCGAAAATATGGCCCATAAGAGTTCCAAGTCAGAGCTCGAACTGTATTGCCTCTCAAAGCCACTTAGCCGGGTTTTTATACCACCGTCCGCGCGCCTGTTCTTCCACATCCTTCCACCCATTCCTATCAATACCCACCCTGCTTCCAGATCTTCTTTCCAATCATTCCAGAAATATCAATGCCAGGCGCGCGTCTGCCACCATGCTTAGTGGCTTCGATGCTATTCCATTACAATTTCGAACGAAGCTTATACAAATAGCCAAATGATTCTAGTAGTGTAATAAAAAAATACTTACACGCCGTTATTGCTGATTACCGGAACTAATCATTTTACACAACAAGTTCATAAGCTGCGCCATTTGTTGACTGTACATGGCACTATGGTCGTATTCGTCACAATCAAAGAGTTTGTATTACCTACGCTGCTGGCGCAGCGACGTAATCGTTTACTCTTTGGACGTAATACAAACTCTTTGGTAACCGATAATCCCTACAGCATTAAAACAATTTTGAAGTTTATTTCTTAAACGGTTATTGAGAAAACAGCATTCTAGTGGAGTGCAGCTGTAGTAACAGCAATAAAATGCATTTATCGAACGACGTGAATGTGTTGACAGCTGGTGAAGTACAGCCCGGACAGCATATTGCTCATAGTGAGCAACCCGGTGGATCTTCTGACGTACGTCGCGTGGAAACTGAGCGGACTGCCCAAGAACCGGGTCATCGGTTCCGGAACCAACCTGGACTCCTCCCGCTTCCGCTTCCTGCTGTCGGAGAAGCTTGGCATCGCGCCTACCTCGTGTCATGGCTTCATCATCGGCGAACATGGAGACAGCAGCGGTTATATATTACACTTTATTATATTACCTAATCGTTTTTTCATAAATGCTTTCTATTTCTATTACCAATTTCACTACCAGGTTATAGATTGTGTGAAACAATAAATGTAAACATGTTGTTGTATTAAATGCAGAGGGGCTGGGTTCCAATAGGGACACCGGAAGAGAGGCGGGCGGGTTGAGGGTGGATGGGGGATGGGGAAGGACCCCATGGGAGGTCCTCCCGCGGAAGTAGCTCGGGGTGAGGGAGAGCTTTTTGTATGTCCATGCGTCGCGGGACATCATGTGGCTAGAGTGTAGCGAATGCCCATCAACTAGTTGCTCAGCCAAGGCAGATTCAAATTCAAATTCAAAGTTATTTATTATATTATTTTTCAATTCACTTAGATATACAATATATACAAAATATAATAAAATAATTTTTTTATATGTGAATTGAAGAAAAGGTGTAGGCGCAGCATGTGGCACTGGAATTTCACAGCCGCTGATTTTAAGCGTAACCTTGTAGGTACCTAACTAAAAACCAAAAGTGACGACAATGTAAGTGAAGGACATGTAGTAAAGAAAGAAAAAATAGGTGATGTGTTAATAAGATGAATGGAGTGTTGAATAATGCTGTGTTGTGTGAAGGTAGTAGGTGTGAGGTGTGAGTATTTATTAAATTTGATAATGAAATTATTTTTTTATAATGTTTTTTGAAGGTTAGTATGTTTGGATTAGGTCTTGCTTTGAGTACTGCTCGCACTTGTGTGATGGCTCAGCTAAATACCAGCTTGCGCCGCTAGACTCAATCCAGCATCGTGCGGTGCCGTATTACTGGAAGATGACTCTGAGGTGTCCCGCGATTTAGAACTGCTACAGCTCCGTAGAGACATCGGCTCTCTAAGTATGTTCTGTTGTCTATTTCATGGGGAATGTTCGGAGGAGCTGATTAACGCGTTCTTAATCCATCTGTGCACTGCATAATATGGATCGCACTCCCTGCTCATCTGTTTCCTCCCACAGCCTGCGGGCTTTCAAAAGGAGCTTGAAAAGGCTCCTGTCAGGCTGACATGACCTTTTACTCTAATGTAAAATTTTAACAAAATACATTGTGATAATATCATTTTTTCTTTCTCAGTGCAAATTGTATAACAAATTTTTTACTTGCAGTGCCGATCTGGTCTGGCGTAAACATAGCTGGTGTTCGTCTTCGGGACCTTAACCCCAAGGTTGGGACGGCCGATGACGACGAAGAGTGGTTCAAACTGCATGAGCAAGTGGTGCAGAGTGCATACGAAGTCATCCGTCTCAAGGGCTACACCTCCTGGGCTATTGGGTTGAGCATTGCTTCGCTTGCTCAAGCCATACTCTACAACTCTAACAGCATCCATGCAGTTTCTACTTTCATCAAGGTATGCACCACACTGCACTTTGTGATGTTGTCTTTGCAGTTTCATTATCGTCCAATATGAAAACGGCTATTTCCAATGACCGTTTTCGCAATATGTGGGTAATTTTCACCCAATGGCCTATTGGGTGAAAATTACCCACATATTTATAAAAAAAAGAGTATGTGGTCATTTAAGCCTGCGGGCTGAGTGGGCTGTGGGCTGAGTTGACAAATGATTCTTAATTTTTAGTCCCGCACCGTCACTCATAATAATAATTATGAAATCAGCTTACCGGCGCGATTGTAGCGAGAGCATCGCTGCAGCTCGACCTTTCGAGTCCTCTACTATGGGACCCGTTGTCAACAGGACATGTTCGCTCCGGCAGCAAATATGCCACTGACAGGAGCCCGCCTGCTTCTCAACTGTAAGTCCGAAGAAGCAAGAAACGCAGCTTATCTGGAGGAACCACTACAACTTGCTCTCGCTACAATCGCGCCGATAAGCCGATTTCATAAATAAATATTTATAAAAAGAGTATTGTGTGTACGTATGTAACAGGGTGAGCACGGTGTGGAAGAGGAGGTGTTCCTGTCTCTGCCGTGCGTGCTGGGCAGAGGAGGGGTCAGCGACGTGGTCTCCCAGCCCCTGACCACTGCGGAGCGCGAGCTGCTTCACAAGTCTGCGCGCCTGATGGCCGTCGTACAGGATGGACTGCGATTGTAAACATCTTTCTTTCTTCAACTCTTCCAACAAAAATGACCAAATAAGGAAAAATGTTTTGATTTCATTTCGCATTCCTAATTCATGGATCTACGTGGAGCATGTTGTAACGAAGATCCATTTTGAAGGGGGCGAATGTGACGATTAACCCACTATAAACTTCAACAAAACTTACAAAACCCGCTAGAGGCGTAATCATCATCCCTTATTTGGCCAATGAGAAGGGCACTATTATGCAAAACAGGATATTTATTATATTATTTAACTCGCCTATTAAACTGCATGCATCATATTATTATTGTGATATAACATGTTACTGCTGAAAAGGAATTATGCAAAATAATACGAATTTGTCACCAAAGTATTGTAATTTGCATTCTAAAGTACAGTAAAGTAATGAATTTTGATTTTATTAATAGGTTATAAAAGAAGTCTGTTAAGTGCAAACCATATTTTGTATTGCATTGTTTATTAACAATTTCATATGGCAGAGTCACAATTTGTTCTATCCTGTTCCATTACACCCATGACAAACTTCGCAGGGTATTTTTTATACATATTATTACAAGTATTTTCGTGACTAGCCGCACGACAACATGGCTTACAGCGTCGTTCACAGGGTTCTGTATCAATTTTCTTCTAACACGCGCGGTGCCGAGCCGCAGTCTGCTGGAGAATAAATTTTTTTCAAAATCGTTTAAGATATAAATGAATAAGAACTAGTTACTTTACTATTTTTTTTTATTCATTAGGTGTCACGTTCCGGACGAACCACCTCAGACGCCTGTGAGAGTGCGTATTGTTGGACAATAAAATGTAGACGGACACCATTGATTTTATAGGGGGAGTCAGATGTACCGTCAGCGATGTTTTAAAGGTAACATGAAATTAGTCTTCAATTATGTCCTAAGATGGCGCCAGGAGTATCGAATTTGAATTAAATAATTATTATATTTTTAAATCTGCTAATTATAGAACGATGCTAAGTGGGAACAGCATAGTTAAATTTAAAGATTATTTTATATTAAGTAGAAATTTCAAAATAGTGTATTTTAAGGTTTTCATAATTTTTCCAATAAATATTTTCATGTTTTGTCAGTCCGTGAGCTTGGCGGATAAAATGTATAATTTCGCCGCTTCTGCATCATAGATGTCAGACCAAAGTTAAGTTGTCCTATTTGTCTATAGATGGCATGCCTATTTCTTATTATATTTTTAGTTGCCAAATAGCCACCAACCAAACCTGCGTGCAATTCAAATACGCGCGTGCGGTTAGGATAAAGTGGAGATACCTTCTTTAAAATTATATTTTTTACCTCACCACCTTTGAAAACGGAAACAAACACGATGGATTAAATATAATAATAATAATAAAAATCGTTAGCCATTTATAAGAAAATCGACCTCATCGAAATAATTTGTATGACAGCTACCCTTATTTTTTTTAATTAAAAAAAACTAAAAAAGGTACCCCTAGATAATCGTTTCAAACTACTAAATATGAATTTTCAACGAAATCGGTTGAGCGGTTGAGGCGCAACGTTGCTGGACACATTGCCATAGACAAATTTGTATGACGGCTACCCTTATTTTTTCGAATTTTGAAAAAGTAAAAAAATTTACCCCTAGCTTATCATTTCAAACTACTAAATACGAATTTTGAACGAAATCGGTTGAGCAGTTTAGGCACAAGGTCGCTGGACGGACACACACACACACACACACACACATACATGTTTCTCAAAACCACTTTTTTGGGATCGTTGACAGATATATAGCCCAAATCTGTACTGTGTCGGGCCGGTACTTTAAAAGAATAGCCCCACTGCATCTCTCCCCGTGTATGTCGTAAAAGGCGACTAAGGGATATGACCCCCTTATATTACTAGGTGGTAGGGTTTAACCCGCCCGGGTTGGTACCACCGCACTGAATGAAAGGTCGGTCCAAACGGCTATGTAAATAGTTTGTGTTTTCCGTCCAGTTCAGTGTAGTCGGCACGACCGAAGGGAAGCACTGACGTGGCACCAAGTTCACCCGGTGTTATGGGCTGACATCACGGATGTTGTAGGTGATGTAGCCAACCGTGTCAGTTTCAATAAAAAAAATAAAAAAATTAGTCGCATTCTCAACTTCGACATTTTGGACGATCACAATACTTCCTTTCTCCTTACAGTCGCTCGAAAGTAAAAAGCCACCTCCATAGTTTTTAGCCGTTGCGGCAATTTATCGATCGACGCGCGACGTTCGCTTGTTTTGGAACACGCAAATGTTTGCGTGGAGCGTGCAGGCAAGCGATACGGGTTACTGCGCGTGGAAAAAGGATGACACAATATCGATGCGATCTCTTGAGACGGTCGGTTCTGTATTCACGCGATACGCACACTACCATAATCGCTGTGTCTCGTTTGAGTAATAGTAGAAGTATGAACAACATGTCTTTGAGTATGAAGTACGGAGTCCCTTCGATCATAAAAAATATTAAGATTCCGCATGTCAGGGCGATTCGTGCCCCACCAAAAATACGTGCAATTCAAATATTACGTGCATCGCCCGCTCATTCTGCCATCGACCGCCAGCGCGAGAGCACTTGCTTCAGCGTCTTCAATATTACACAAATGCCGGCTTCAGGCCTCTGCGTAGTATACGAGAGCATCTGGCATTATATTTCAAGAGTGAAAATCCCTTCAAATACAATGTTTTATAAGAAAAAGTAAAAATTTTCACTTCATACATTTAATGTGTATGGATTAAGTGGAGATGGCTTCTTTAAAATTAAATTTTTTTACGTCACCACCTTTGAAAACGGTAACACTGGATTCCCAAAAGAATTCTTTTATAATATATATATTTTACTATATTAGATGGCAATTTGAAAAGCTACAATAAAATCAACAAAATACCAGAACCCTTACATGATTTTTATTTACAGATTTTTGCTTGTGTTTTCTTTGTGTTTTTTTTTTATTGAAAGCGCGACCTGTGGCGCCGAGGCACCCATGAGATGTCTAAGGACGCCCATGGACATTTGGTCGTATGCGGGGGTTGCGAATGCCATGCCGGCCCGACAGGTGCCTGTTCATGCCCCTCTTGAAGGACCCGAGACTGTACTTGGGAGGAAATATATAGAGAGGAGAACGTCCCAGAGTTTACCGGTTCTATAGAGGAAAAATCTGCAGAAGAGGTTGGTACGCATCCACGGTAAGTCCAGCGTGTGGGAATGCAATCCTTTTTAACAAATTCCTCTTTTCAAACAATTTCACTTTTAAAAGCTGATATTTGGCAGAGCCATCCCACAGGTGCAAGCAGTACTCCAAGCATGACCTGATCTGCGATTTGTGCAAAAGGACTTAGGTGCACAAGAAATTTACGTGTTTCTTTCTTGGTTGGTTCTTTTTTGATTCTTACAGATTTTGAATAACATATTTATTTGCTTTATGAAACGTATATGACAAAGTGGTTCAAAAAAGTTAACATCAAAGGGAGGAATACGAAAATATTAAAACTGTTCTCGTTTAAATAGTTAGTGAGAAATTATTATTTAGGTTGACTGCAAAATTAAGTTTGTTTGTAATATATTTATGTATCAAAAAGGTGATGAGTGGAGGTGAGAAATGTTTTTCTTATTATAACCAGTTTGGTGGTTCAAAAAAAATTATCAAGGTTAATTTATAAAAGATGCGTCACTACGCTCCGCATCTTCTATAAATTAACCGTAACCTAATAGGGACCATGTCGAGGCAGCCCGTGTCGTTTGTGCATACATGTCTATTCAAAATCAATGTTTTTGTAGTTAAAAAAAGTAAAGTTTTAATTTTGCATGAAAGATTAAAAATTAAAAGTTGTATGGAAACCTGTTTCTTCTTTTAAGTAAACTAAATAAACTACGCGTCCGGCAAAACATTATTTCACTAAAATTTATTTTTTAACTTCAGTCTACACAATAAGCTTACTAGCAATTTGCTAGCAAACTTCCCCACTTCAAAGCCACGCCCCCGTCGTATTTGTGCGGAACCCTCGGTTTGTGGGTTGGTCAACTTGGTCTGTGTTTTTAATGATAGTAACATATTGGCTTTATTTCTAGTAGACACTTCACACTATTAAAGCAAAAATTTTGATATTCCTGTCATTATTGTCATTTTGAGAAAGAAAGACAGGAGATGAACGAATGATTTAATAATCTTAATTTAAGCACGTCTGTCAAATTTTAGGTGATTTTAGTTGCAAGTGATATAAGACACGTCTAAAGTCGACATAAATTGACAAATCCGTTTGAAATTTTTATAAAATAATTCACTCATCGTCCATAGGTTTTCTTTCACAAATAAATGTAAATCGTAAAACTGTAGGTCCCTTCCCTCCTAATCTTACTTGGTGGTAGGGTTTAACCCGCCCGGGTTGGTACCACCGCACTGAATGAAACGTCGGTTGAAACGGCTATGTAAATAGTTTGTGTTTTCCGACCAGTTCAGTGTAGCCGGCACGATCAAAGGGGAAAGCACTGACATGGCACCTAGTTCACCCGGTGTTATGGGCTGACATCACGGACGTTGTAGGTGATGTAGCCAACCGTGTCAGTTTCCATAAAAAAAAATAAACGAAAAAAATTGCAATAAATGTTTTTAATAAATAATTTAATAATAAGAAGTAAAAAGCCACCTCCATAGTTTTGAGCCGATGAAGCAAGCGGCAATTTATCGATCGACTACGTGCGACATTCGCTTGTTTTGGAACACGTAAATGTTTGCGTGGAGCGTGCAGGCAAGCGATACGGGATTACTGCGCGTGGAAAAAGGATGACACAATATCACTGCGATCTCTTGAGATGGTCGGTCCTGTATTACGCGATACGCACACTACCATAACCACGGTGTCTCGTTTTAGTAATAATTGAAGTATGAAGTGCGGAGTCCAGAACTATTTTTTCTGTCTACGCGGAGTCCAGGCACCGAATTAAAAAAAGTTGAGTCCAGGGCTATTTTTTCCATCTACGATGCTGCTGGTGGTGTTATACCAAAGAGATTAAAAGAGGGTGGGTTTAATGTATTTGTGATAAACTTTACAGAATATATAAGTCAATGATATTTTATATTGACAATAAATTATTTTTATTTACAAAATGTTTGTTTGATGAATTTTTATATATTAATATTATTTATAAAATTACACAATTAATAGATATTTCGACTGTGTTGTCGTCATCAGTGAAAAATATAACATATTATGTATGGTGTTGATATTTATGACATATGAGTGGTTGATACGGGTTTTTTTTTTTTTTTTTTTTTTTTTTTTTAATGAACGATATTTAATCCCGGGGTATGATGCGCGCCTAGGTTCCATATGAATGATGATTCCCAAGTTCTTAAATCTATTTCTTTAAGTGGTGGACTGAATGATTTAATGATGCGGACGGTGAAGCATTGATTAAATGAAATTTGATGGTTACGGCAATGTGTTGGGATGGGAAGAGGCGAGTTTACTGAGGTGGATGTGAACCTGTGGTGATTGATCCTAATGTGTATTGGGTTGATGGTTGAGCCTATGTAGTATGAGGTGCAATGACGGCATTCCAAGATGTATACACATGAAGAGGTTTTGCAGGTTGAGTATGGCTGGGTCTTGTATGATTGTGTAGAGTTTGTTGGATGAATGATAGTGTTGGTGTTGATGAGATCACAGGTTTTACAGCGTTTGTGGTTGCAGGGTGTGGTACCGGATGATGATGATGTGCATGAGTTTGTGTTTTCTTGGGGTGGTTTATTTTTTGAAAGTATGCTGCGCAGGTTCGGTTTTTGTTTAAAAACCACGTTAGGTGGTTTTGGTAAAAGGTGTTTAGTTTCGTTGCTGGTCTGGAGGATTGGAAGATTGTCTTTGATGAGTTGTTTTATTTTATGTGCTCCGTGAAAGTATGATGTTATGAATCGTAATGTGTCAGGTTCTGTGGTTTTGTTCGATGGAGAGTATGTAGGTTTGTTCATTTGTTTGAGGATGGTAGATTCTGGATAATTTCTTTGTAGGAGGGCATTCTTTATGGTATTGTAATATTGTGTGTGTGATTCTTGGTTATTGCAGATGCGCCGACCTCTGATGGATAGCGAATATGGAATGGATCGTTTAATGTGTGATGGATGACAGCTGGTGTATTGTAGGTATTGGAGTTTATTGGTGGATTTGAAGTGAACTGAAGTGTAAATTTGGTTATTTGTGAGGGTGATGTCGACATCAAGAAATGTGATTGATTTTTCAGAAATGCAATGTGTAAAATTTAGTGTGCTAAAATTATTCAAGTCTGTTAGGAATGTGTTCAGGGTTTCTATAGGGTTATTCCAAATCATGAAAATGTCATCTATAAACCGCAGCCAGATCAGTGGTTTAAGTGGGGTATTTTGTAGGAAATCTGTTTCCAGTTTTCCCATATATAGGTTTGCGTAGGCTGGAGCCATTCTTGTCCCCATCGCAGTGCCTTTTATTTGGTGATAAAATTTGTTTTCGAAATTAAAATAGTTATTCTTAAGGACAAAGTTGGCTAACTCACATAGAAATTTTGTTGACGGAATTTGCTGTTGTCTGCTAGATAAGAATGACTCCATAGCGCTTATGCCTCCCTCATGTGGTATATTTGTGTAGAGAGATACGACATCTATGGTTACTAATATAATTTCACTTGGTTTTGGTGGTAGAACTGTGTTTTTAAGTATTTACCACCAACACCAAGTGAAATTATATTAGTAACCATAGATGTCGTATCTCTCTACACAAATATACCACATGAGGGAGGCATAAGCGCTATGGAGTCATTCTTATCTAGCAGACAACAGCAAATTCCGTCAACAAAATTTCTATGTGAGTTAGCCAACTTTGTCCTTAAGAATAACTATTTTAATTTCGAAAACAAATTTTATCACCAAATAAAAGGCACTGCGATGGGGACAAGAATGGCTCCAGCCTACGCAAACCTATATATGGGAAAACTGGAAACAGATTTCCTACAAAATACCCCACTTAAACCACTGATCTGGCTGCGGTTTATAGATGACATTTTCATGATTTGGAATAACCCTATAGAAACCCTGAACACATTCCTAACAGACTTGAATAATTTTAGCACACTAAATTTTACACATTGCATTTCTGAAAAATCAATCACATTTCTTGATGTCGACATCACCCTCACAAATAACCAAATTTACACTTCAGTTCACTTCAAATCCACCAATAAACTCCAATACCTACAATACACCAGCTGTCATCCATCACACATTAAACGATCCATTCCATATTCGCTATCCATCAGAGGTCGGCGCATCTGCAATAACCAAGAATCACACACACAATATTACAATACCATAAAGAATGCCCTCCTACAAAGAAATTATCCAGAATCTACCATCCTCAAACAAATGAACAAACCTACATACTCTCCATCGAACAAAACCACAGAACCTGACACATTACGATTCATAACATCATACTTTCACGGAGCACATAAAATAAAACAACTCATCAAAGACAATCTTCCAATCCTCCAGACCAGCAACGAAACTAAACACCTTTTACCAAAACCACCTAACGTGGTTTTTAAACAAAAACCGAACCTGCGCAGCATACTTTCAAAAAATAAACCACCCCAAGAAAACACAAACTCATGCACATCATCATCATCCGGTACCACACCCTGCAACCACAAACGCTGTAAAACCTGTGATCTCATCAACACCAACACTATCATTCATCCAACAAACTCTACACAATCATACAAGACCCAGCCATACTCAACCTGCAAAACCTCTTCATGTGTATACATCTTGGAATGCCGTCATTGCACCTCATACTACATAGGCTCAACCATCAACCCAATACACATTAGGATCAATCACCACAGGTTCACATCCACCTCAGTAAACTCGCCTCTTCCCATCCCAACACATTGCCGTAACCATCAAATTTCATTTAATCAATGCTTCACCGTCCGCATCATTAAATCATTCAGTCCACCACTTAAAGAAATAGATTTAAGAACTTGGGAATCATCATTCATATGGAACCTAGGCGCGCATCATACCCCGGGATTAAATATCGTTCATTAAAAAAAAAAAAAAAAAAAAAAAAAAAAAAAAAACCGTATCAACCACTCATATGTCATAAATATCAACACCATACATAATATGTTATATTTTTCACTGATGACGACAACACAGTCGAAATATCTATTAATTGTGTAATTTTATAAATAATATTAATATATAATGATATTTTATATAAAATTGTAAAATTGTAGATTTTACCGACGACGACACGACGACGAATAAAATAAAAAAATAGTAAATCTGATTTAAATGCAAAATTGATAATAAACCATCGCTTCTCTTATATTCTCTATCTTTTTCGGGAGGAAGGAAGGGATTCCTTCCTCGCCCATCTCTCACTCACCTCTCTCCCGGTCTTCTCTCCTCGATCCCGCCTTCCTCCCCTCCTTCCCCTCACCCTTCACGGACCCCCTCTTTGCCACCTTCCTTTTCGTCCATTCCCTCCCTCTCTCCCTACTTCCCTTCCTCCCCTCATGCCGCCCCTCCTTCCCATCACCCTCGCATTCCATTCCTCCCCTACTACCCCTCATCCTGTCCGCAACCCCCTCTTACCCCGCCCCTTCCCACTTTCAACCTCTGACTCCCTCGATATCCATTCCTCTACTACCTCCCTCCCCCACACCTACCCTCATTCACTACCCCTTCCTCCCTCCATACCTCTCCTCCTCTTCTTCTTTTTTTTATGGAAACTGACATGGTTGGATACATCACCTACAACATCCGTGATGTCGGACCTGTCGTGCCGGCTATACTGAACTGGACGGAAAAAAACGAAAAAACTATTTACATCAAATCTCTTTAATTTACATAGCCGTTTCGACATACATTTTATTCAGTGCGGTGGTACCAACCCTAGTAAGGTAAGAAGGGAAGGGACTGGTGGCGCTAGACTGAACGACTTTGTACCACTAGGATCTAAGTAGTAGATTACGATTTTGTTCTTGATGTCCGGTCTATATGGAAGAGGGTGGGTTTAATGTCTTTGGCCAAAAGCCTAGATAATAAATTTTCATATCCTTACCTAGAGAAATCATGGATTCCCCATACAAAAACTTTCACCCCTATTTCACCCCTTATTTTTAGGTTTCCGTATCCCTGTACGGAAGCCTATTACTAAGCCTCCGCAGTCTGTCTGTCCGTCCGTCCGTTTGTCTGTCCGAGGGCTGTATCTCTTGAACCGTAATAGGTAGCCCGTTGAAATTTTCACAGAATATGTGTTACTATAGCGGATATAACAACAAATAAGCGGAGCTAGGTACAACCCAAGTACAACCAAAGAGTTTGTAAACTCTTTGGACCGGAGTAAAACCGCAAACAGGAAATTACAATCTTACACGTTCAACGCCACATGAAAAATCCAGTATTTCCGTTTGGGCCACGGGGCTCACCGCTCACCGGTGAGCCTTTTCTTACTGAACCATTCAGGTCATGGGGGTCACCGGTGAGCCGCGTGAGAGGGCCTACGTAAACGCTTCCTACAAGCCACAGAGCGCAGCTACAAAGCCAATATGGAAGTGAGCCGCATGGCCTTGTAGTCGAAGCGGACGGCGTGGTTTTCAAATCCAATAGAAACTTGTAGTTTTTTATTAAGTTAATTGTAACGATGCTAGGGCTGCTCTTAACGATAAGGTAGAAAATAATATTTGTATTAATAGAATTAATAAAACCAGAAAATAATAAGAAAATATTCGTCAAAATAAAAATGAACATAAAATTTTCTTCATTGCCAAATAAGAAGACATTATTTATTACGAAAATAATTTATGAAATTGAACAAAAGAAAATATTTATGAAATTGAACAATCACAACATTATGACACTTCATTATTTAAAATAATCAATCATCTTAACCCCAAAGGGTTTAACCATAAACAATAAAGAATTATCCGTGAGTCATGTTAAAACAAGGCAAACAAAGGAATGGTTTAGTTGGGCTGCTTTGGCAATAAGTGGATACTTTTTTCGACTTGGTTTTAGCCTGTTTGCTACCCATTATTGGTACGTTCTTTGCATAACATTGGTGACATGTTCTTCTCACTTTTCTGGCCAATCCCTCTTTCCTTTCCAGAGTGTGTTTCATTCTCTTCCGTCTTTCTATACGCATTTCATAGTCGCTATCCTCACTCTCCGACAAAATAATTCGACAGCATCTTCTTTTCGTTGGTTGAACTACGTCTTCATAGAATCTATTCCGAAACTACGGTTCAGAAGATCTATCTCGATGTTTTCTAACTGCGTTAGCGCTTCTTGTGTTAACTCGAAATCTTCAAAATAATCATTTTTGGCGAGAAAAGCGTAAAACATCCTCAATTGTCGACGCAGCCGGACCGGGATTGATCGCTGCGTCCGCGGCGTGCGCGCAACGGGTGGGCCGCGGCGTGACCCCGCGGCCCCAGCCAACAGAAAAATACAAATCCTTCATATGAGGCCACACGATCCACCCGTGAGCCTTCTGCTATATCTCGAAAATTAGACGGTAAAAGTCGCAAATTTTTATTTTCCTTACAAATTACCGCATTTTATAAACTTTGTGATGAAAATCTCAAGTTAATGAAAATTACGGATATAATGAGTTTGGCTTGGCCCGAACGGAAAAGTACGCTAGGCCCACCGGTGGGTCGTATGGCGTTCAACGTGTTAATTGTGGGCTGATTTTGAAAATTCTTTTTTTGTTTGGTAGGTCATACTTCAGAGGTGCTCCCATTGAAATTTTATTGAAATTGATTGAGCGGTTTATGAAAAAGCAACAAAATACTATTGGTGTGTGGTTACCTTCAGCAAAACTTTTGTGATGTGGACTTTTTCAGCAATTTGCAGTTTGACACATGGCGAATAATTCTGTACCACTTCAACCGATTTCGATTATTCGATTTCGATTATTGTTTTTTATGTAATATTGTTTTAAAAATATAAAACCGACTTAAAAAAAAATAAACTAGAACTAAAAAGTATTAAATAGGTACCTAATATTTTGAAATTTTCTCTGTCATTGTATTGAAATACATGAATCGATATTGTCATTCATATTCGGACCCTTGTTTCATGAATATTCTAAATTTGAAATCTTTTCCGACCGGCCAGATGCGCTTAATATATTATAATACGAGTACGAGTACCATCGAGCTGGTCTGATGATGGAGACGGAAGGTGGCCATAGGAACTCCTAAACTACACATGATAAACCCATCGTGTTTGGGCTCGTTGAATTTGTCTTCACGAGCAATTTACTTTAGACCTAGGAGATTCTCAATTTGACGGTATGTTTTCTTTTTTTGGATGTTTGTTACGCGATTACTCCGTCAATTATTGTGGGCCGATTTTGAAAATTCTTTTTTTTTGTTTGAAAGGGGATAACCATGACGTGGTTCCATTTTAATTTGGTCGAGATCAGATTGGAAAGCGAGGCGGAATCGCGAGGCCGAAGGTCGAGCGATTCCGCCGAGTACATTAATAGCAAAAAATTCCAAAAAAAACTGTGAAATAAAAAACTATTTAAAAAAATATATAAAAACCTCCTTCAAAAATGTATGAAATAAAAAAAATCGAACCCTAGAGTTGAAGGCGGTGCTAAAGCAAGCAAAAATGATACATGAAAGAAAACATGCGTGGATGATATCCTTTGTGATTTGTGTAGCCTTCTTTAGCACCGCCTTCAACTCTAGGGTTAGATTTTTTTAATTTCATAAATTTTTTAAGGCAGTTTTCATATTTTTTTTTTACATACAATGCTGACATTATTAGAATGAAGAGTGACGAGTATTTGTTTAACTGTTCAACTAAATAAATACGTTCTATCCACAGAGCACGGAATACCGCGCGCGCGCGCCCGGGGGTATTCCGTGCTCTGTGGATCTATCTATTAAAAGCGCACAAACAGGAAATTACAATCATAATAATATTTTGTTCCGTATACCAAATTATTTTCAAAACATTTTTTTATTTTATTTAATTTGATAAGAAGTGTTAGTTTAATTGTAAATTGTCATAATTTTATTATTCAAATATAATTAAAAATTTTGGAATTTACATAAATAATGTTCTTTATAAATATAAATGAAAGCGCCATCTTTTGTCTAGTAGCAGTAATTCTACAGCCTAGTGACAATTAAAGGTACCTAGATACATGTTGTATTTCAACTAGATAGCGCCCTTAGTATAGAAGTATTAACAAACATTAACGCCACCTGTTTGTTTTACGACAACATCAAGAAAAATTATTAACGCCCCCTGTTGGTTTTACGATTTACAACGTTACCAAATTTTTTATATGGAGTGGTCTATCTGTCCCGACAGGGTTATAAAATCAATGACGGACACGCTTTTTCATGCTTTTCGAAGATTTTGACTAATGTTGTTAAAATTAAAAACTATATTTAGGGAATCTACAAGACGTCCTTTATCCAACGATTGTGTCCATTGTCACATATAAATAAAAAAATCAAGTCACATTCCATTATGAATGTGGGGTAGTACCTATTTTATTTAAATGTGCCCAGACTTATACTAAAAAACGTTAGAGGCATTCACACATTTTGACAAACTGAAAATTGATGTATGGAATAAAACAATTTTTGGTAACACTTTCGTGCGAAAAATATAACCTAACACTGCCTATATTAATTTTTTCCTCGAAGCTAATGCCTTATAACTACTAATTCGGTAGGATATTAATACTGGTGGTATAGTGTTTGTGTGTTTTTTGGAATTCTTGCACTGAAATCTTATTGTCTGTTTATCACCTATGTTCATAATTATACATAAGCATTATTTCCAGTGGCGGCTGGCCCTTAAGTGCACTCGTGCGCCGCACTACCACAAAACAGCGCCTTCACCCGAAAGAAATAAATAAATTAAAATATTAAACATTTCCATGATTATCACCGATCGAAGTAAAAATATCAAACTGAATTCGTTCCTATTTCCTAGACAACAAGGCACGATTTTGCTGTACGTAATACGTACTACTTACTACGTATCGCCGCCGAGCTCGCCGCCGTGTGCATTAGAATACACCGCGAACGTGTTACTATGAGAAAATGTTAAACGCCGCTGCCCCGCCGTGTGAAACAAAACACTCTTCATACGATTATGTGTGGAACAAGGTTGCATTCTGCGTGTGACACACGACGGAAAAAGAAGGACAGTATATTGTGGATAGACGCGCGTGCGACACGTCGCGACCGAGCCAGCCGACGATGAGCCGAAGTAAGCCGAGATCGTGAATCCGACCGCGGGCGGGCACGTGCGGGTGGGAGCGCGCGGGCGCGGCGGCGGCGATCCAAACTCTGGGTCGAAGTCACACACACACAAGCGCTAAGTACTTACATGTATGTACGCTGTTGCACGACTCGACAGGCGAGTCCATTTTTGGAATATGGGTGTTTCTTATATACATATAACAGATCGAGTTTGCAATTGAATATTTGAATTATTCGAAAATCGATTTGATACATATTCGAATGGTAATTTATAAAATATTCGAATGTTACGACAAACATTAATGCGTTACGACAATATTTCGCTATTTTAGTTAAATTCAAAAAATGGAATCACCCAAAGAGCTAGGCAGGCGTTGTTTGGCGCGCCGCGCCATCTCAGTTCGGGGCGAGACCCGTCGTCGCGTGACGCGTCGACCGACAATCGCCGCGCCGCCGCGCCGGGATGTTTTGCAAATCAGTTTTTTAGCAGTTTGAACGACTTTTCGTCAGTTAACATGTACATTGTGAAGTTTTCTTCATTGCCCGGCGCGGCAAGGACGCGACACCGACACAAACATTAATAACAGTACCGCACGCTGTCTGGCCGGGCGGGCGCGGGCGCGCGCGCCGGGCACGCCTCGCGCGCGCGCACCCCGACCGCGGCTCGCTCGTGGCCACTGCGCGCGCAGTGAAGTGTCGCTTTGGTTCTTCGAGCAATTAGGACTCTGCGTGGGTACATAATTTTAGCAAATAAGTCAAGACCGCGGTATCCATTAGATTCACGTTTGGGTATAGTACTAAGTACCTAGCGCACACCCAGTCCCATAGGTCACCAGCCGCCACTGTACATGTCCAAATCTAAATTAATGTTTATAGGATTTTGGGTACCTATATATCATGTTGCACTTTGTGAGCCCTGCTTTCATTATGAATTACTTTATCGTACTGTTTAACAAAAATATTTATATGTATAATATATATTTAATTGTGCATTCGTTTACTAACTATGTATGTATACAAGGTGTGTCAGGATAGGTTTTCGAAACTTCAGGGTTCGATAGGGGCCCATATTTGAAGACGAAAAGCTCTGAAACGTTTTCCCAGATTCGATCATTTTACAGTACTTTTTGGTGAAAATCTATTCTTCAAGATTTGGTGGATGGTTAACGTCTGCCTTTATTAAATAAAAAATAAATTCTAACTCATGAATAAAAATGGGTAGGTTGCATACATAACTAGTACAATTGAACTACGTGTAGGTAATAAATTCCAAACACTGAAAGTTCAATGACCTCAAAAGAAAATGAGGACTGAATTAGTTCACTGCACTCCCCAGTCTCACTGTCCATCGAGTTTTTATTAAAATTTCCAACTTTTGTATGACCAATAAAACAACGGAATTTCGATTCGAGTGATAAGGATTTTTTCTTCTAATAATGAGTACTTTCTATTCCTGAAGTTTCTCAAACCTATCCTGATACACCCTGTATAAAAATAGTAGGTACCTATATATAATTATTTGTACTCATATTGCTTGTTTCTATGTGACTGATATATATAGCATTCAATGTTGTTTGCCCTATAGTTAATAACGTGCAGTAACGGGAACACCGGCCATCCGTCATACGACCATTAAACCACCTTAGTGAATGCACCATTGACCCGAGCTCCTGTCTAGCTTTAGTATCCTGCCTGCCCATCTTAGTGTACCTACAACCTTCAGCCTGCATTCATCCTTAGTGTGAGTACCTACTTAGTTAGATCATCGAACAAATATAAAAAAAACAAGGTATTATTATTTTTGATATACAAGCAATGTTTATTATTATTACATAAAACTGACTTGGTGAATCGAATCACATCAATTCGTTTTTTAAGTAAATGTAAAATTTGAGTTCCAGAAGACGTCTTAAAATTTTGGTAGTCTGTTTAATCGCCTGTACCTACCATACAAAGCTTCCTTCGACCAATTAATATTCATTTCAGGGTATATAAATACATAAGCTGCCAATTTTATGTGATTTTTTTTTTCATATAAAAATGTTTAAATTGTCTCTAATGTCTCCCAATGTATGTACATAATTTATTTGTGTGCACAACCGATGGTTTGTGCATTACAATCTTTAGAAAGACTAGAAAGCAATTTTATGTATTAAATTCTTATTTTTATTTCGGTTAAATCATGTTCTGCCTGTATTGCAATATCGCAATGGATTCATAATTTCAATATTGTTGATTTTTTTGTAAAAGGTAAAATACAATTAATATACCTACCTAGTAGACATACAGGGTGTCCCAGAAACCGACAATAATCCTTTGACAGAAGATAGGGCTGCTAATTACCTCTCAGAATATCTAATTTTAGATAATTTTAGTGTAGTAATTTTTTTTTTCACCGCGACGGGCCGAACTCACGGGATGAGACTGAAATTTTTTTAACATGTGGCTCTTAAGTCGTTTTTCAGCTAAACAGGATTAAACATGAAAACATAAATTATACCGTGTGAAAGCCTTACTTTTCAGGAATATTTGACAAAAACTAAATTAAGGAAAATCTTACATTTTGTACTTGTGGCATTAAAAAAAATGAGCTGAGGAAGAAAATTTTGGATTTTTACAAAAATGACAATATCTCAAAAACTAAGCCATTTTTACTAAACCTAAAATTAGATATTCTGAGAGGTAATTAGCAGCCCTATCTCCTGTTAAAGGATTATCGTCGGTTTCTGGAACACCCTGTATAATAAAGCTACAATAGCACAACTGAATCTATTTCTCTAAAAAAAGTAGTTATAAACTGTTTCGATTAAATTTGTCACTTATCTATTAAGACATTATCTTCCTAACACTGTCCAATCCAGAGTGAATCGCAAAGAAAAAATAACATTCGTTCCAGCTCCCTCGTAGTTTGATTGGGCACCTATTTATGGAGGTATAGTTTACTGTAAAATCGTCCTAAACGGAGTTGGCGGGTTCTGGAACTATACGACTCAACTCTCCTCTTGCCATGATTGATCTCAGCAAGTGTGGTAGTTAGGGGGGGGGGGGGGGGGGGGGGGTTAATTTATTTATTTGAAAGTATTACCAGTATTATTCGTATTTATTTAGGCTCTACGAAATCTTGAAAGATTTAAAAAAGTTGCACTCAAAATGTGTTTGTATTAATCAAAATAATTTTATTAACTTATATTTTAGCATCTTAACTTTATTGTTTTCAAAGCAAGTAAAAATATTGTACCATGAAATTATCATACTTGATGTCAGTTGTTCGATCATTTGCAGTCATAGAGGCGCATTTTTCATCTGTTATCCGCCTTGAAACTATATAATAATGGTTCTAAAAATTCGTAAAACAATAATATATTTGGCATCTTTTTTCATTGTTTTCATTATAAATTCATAAGTTGAATTTTTGTATTTAAAGTAGATGTTTTGATCTACTTGTGCAACATGACATTTTGTTTATTATCTACATTTTTGTATTATCCTGGGTGGTATTTGTTTGTCGGTATACTGTTTAAATAGTGTTCCTGATTGTATTTTTATTGTAATCCTAAATATTTCCCTGTACCCTAGTCGGGATTGTAAGATATTGTCTATTTTATACAATGAGCATTTATTGATGTGCGATGTGCATGTTTTAATAATGTTCACTTTGTACTTTCTTAATGTATTTTTGAAGACCTCTCTTGCTAAAAAGGTTTAGCTTGAAAATTGTGTAAATTTTAAATAGTTCTCCAGTGTGTTTTATATGGTGTAGAGGAGGTAGTGATATTTGTATTTAGGCATCAACCTTTACTTAATTACATACCCTACTATAATAATTTACTCTCTATCGTGTTTCTACTTCAATGTATTATTTGCAACTAAATGTAAATGTGTAAAATAAATGTATGTAATTCACTTATGTTTTCTTATTTATTTAGACAAATTATTGCCGTAGTAATCCTTCAACATTATTCCACACAGAAGAAGGCTGCAAATGTTTTATTCAGGCTGACGGAAGAATATACAGCAAGTAAAAATCTTTTTTCAGTCTCAATTTTATTTATTTTAATCATTGAAATATACATATAGATAATCCTCCTGAGGAGTCCTCCCACTGAGCCTCAGATTTTCGAAAACCAAAATTGCAGAGGCTCAGTCAGGTCAGCGGATTCAAGGCTTAATATGTTAATCATAAACACAGCACAATATTTATCTATACAGTATTTCGAAATAATGGCAGTGTTAAAACATACCTAAACTAAGACATTAATCTATTTCGACGTTATAACAATGTTATAGTAAGTATGCAAGACCTTAGGTAATTACCAATTCCGGTTGGTGTATTGAAATTAAATCACAACACTGTTGCTACAGTGTTTGTTACCTACATTTCGCATTGATTGCATTGTCGGCCGAGCTCAGTAAGTATATACCTACAAGACAGTCGCACAGTATCATCAACTCACATTTCACCAACCCTTTCGCCGCTACGAAAGAACCAATTTATCTAAAACAACTACAACCTTCCTTTGCGCAGAGATGAAAAACACACATACACTCGGATGTGGTCATGTTATGTCACAGCGAGATACACAGATTTACACAGAAGAAGCGAGAACAATTTTTTTTAAATTTAAAATTAGAAGTATTTAACAAATGCTATTTATTTAACTATATAACGTAATGTGAAAAAAAGAACAATGATAATTATTTCCTGTCTGCTTTCTTGTAATGGCAGATTTCAGTCAAATAAATAAAATCCAAAAACTAATGAGCACATTTGACACACATTGTTCTATTTAGAAGTAGGTATTCAGTATTTACCAAGGCGACATCACTTAATTCACTCTACAGTACCTACATAGGTACATATAGGTACTGCAGGTACTAAAAGTTAAAATATTGGTGCTTGGATAACTTGCTCCTATCTAGTAGGTATTGAATAGTGAGCCTCGTAGACAATGTCAGGGTTCATTGAAATAATAATAGAAATAGTAATATTTACAACAAATCAGCGGCAGAACTTATTAATCATAGCAAACAAAACACCAGGATAATTCTGTGCTCGTGAGGAGGATCAATCTAACATGATGAAACTAGTATATTTTAGAATTTGTTAACATTTTCGTAAGTGTTATGATCTATTACGACAACAAATTAATATATACCTACACATATTCTGTAAAATATAGTAACACCAGAATCTACTTCTGCGGTACTCGGTAGGTACCTAGGTAGTGAACTTCAACTTTTGAACTTCGTGAGGTTGCATAGCAGAAGCTCATCGCTCGTCGTTAAAGCCTATAATTTAAATTGAACGAGTCAACAACATGTGTTCAGGTATATTTGGCACTCTATCTATAACATTACCTTACACTTGATGCAGAATAGGTATTGAAAATTAGTTAACTTTCACACATTTATCCATAAGTTTTAAATGTTTGCATATAAAATACATATATTGAGCAAATACAGGAACTGGATTATCTCCTTCACCCTGCACACTCGAAGCAATCATTGCTAATCTCAGCTCGTGTTTAATTTATTTAGTTAAATATTATACAGAATATGCGTATAGACAACCTGATCTGTTAATGAAAATAAAAAGTAAAATATTAACTTAACACATAATTTTTCTATGATAACTTTACGTTGATACCTAATTAAGTACTTAGGGCGAATATTCTTAATTATTTTTCTCATTAACATGCTACGTAGGGTGAGTCAGTCGTGTTTTTCCGAGTGTCTCATATATTTTCTAATAATTCAAACGTAAAAATTGACAATTTCTGTTTCATCGTAATATAAAAAACAATAATTAGGTATACAATCCCTACATAATATATAAGATGCAACGTCTGTCTCTGTGTATGTGTGTTCGTTTATAACTCAACAACGGCTCAACCTATTCACTGGCAATGTTTGCGTATGTAATGCGACATATCTCCGTCAGGTTATGCGCTATATAGCATCACGCCATTATTCATATGAGCCGACCAGTGGGGTCGGAAGTGAGCGCAGTCGGCAAAAAAAACCACTAATTCTTTTACAGTGTGCGGAGCTGCAGGCGCAGCTAGTAGCTACATTATAAGGTGGTCAGCAGTGTTTTGTTGATTAGAGCATGATGAGGCTCCAGTTGAGGCTCCAGTGTAGATCACCGGAGCGACACACACGCACGAGATCACATACTCCACCTCCAGTCCACTCCTACCTACTGGATGCTTCAAGGAAATGCGTGAATTTTCCAATTTTAACTGTATCTATTGTTTATAAAGTTAACATTTACAAAACCTAACATTTCTTGTTAGATATCTTTTAAAACTGTACAATGAAAATTTATAATTACGAGGAGCAATAATAAATAGGTATGCACCATTTATTTGACAAATTGTAATTTTATTGAAAATGGTTAACACTGCAGACGGCCTGACAGATGGTCTTATAAATCAATGTATATGTATATGAAAAGAACTTTACAAAAATATCGTACATATCTACTGTTACGTTTAAAATTAATATTTACATCGTTGCGATCGTCAAATTAAATCTATCTTACGCAAGGAGTAAATGTTTAACCTAGGTACTTCTGCATTGGTTACATTAAACCTCGACATCCAAATAAAGAAGGTTCTCCCTTACCTACATTTACCCGAACACATTGAGTCCCTCATAACAATATCATTACATAATATGTACGTATTCTTTTCCAACTATGCATGTTGGACTGTTTACTGTGTGTTTTAAGAGCTTATTTAACACCAATCTCAGTAAAATATATTGAATGCATATAAATTTTTCGTTAATTACAAACCACTGATAAATTTACGACTGAAAATTAACCGATAATGGAGCAGAAATTGCAAAAATCTAATCCAAATTGAGATTGACAAATGTATAAAATTAATGTAGAAATAAAATTAATAACTATGAAAACAGGGATTACAAGGTTAAAAATACTCAATGAGACGTTGAATTGTCAAATTGTTTTTATTACGCCTGCTTCTGGTCGTCACTTTTCATGAGGTCAGCCAGCCAGCACTTCGTTAAACGTCAGTATGGTTTCATCGACAAGATTTAGATGTAAGGATGAAGTGAGAAAACCTTCATCCTTATAAATAAAACAGACATTTTTGAACATTTATATGTACAAATCCTCAGTCTTCATCTTCCTGTGAAAACTATTCTATATTTTCATTTATATAAAGGCGGATCTGTCGACATAACAAAAATCAACTTAAATTTAAATATAACTTTACAATAATTGCACTATTTGCAATAGTATATTATTGTTATTATAGGATGTCCCTACCTATGGGTATTAAATTTAGGTAACATTTTTTTTTCATATTTACGCATAGAACAGACTACTTAAATTCATGTTCATATGGTAAGGACATCCTGTATAGGTATGTAGGAATTAAATAAAATTATTACACTTCCACCATTGAACATCCACCGTAACACAAACAATTTTACTCATTTAGTGCCTAAATCAGAGAATCGTGCATGCACTTGTTTAGGACTTGTCAAGCGACCGGCAGACACCTATCTAGTTGAATTACAAGCACCACTAGATTTATTCCAATCAGAACACGATGAGGTGACGGATATATTTTGTTGTTTCTTTATTAATTGAACTCAACTCTATAGTGAATCCCATTATGACGACTCTGTGGACAACTCCTAGCCTTTTCAAATAATCAGTCATACATTTTAGTGAGTCTAATTTAAGGCTTTGCTTGTATGACTCTGAGTGATCTAAACGTGTGGGCTATGGTGTGGTGTAGCAGGATCTCCTAACGTAATTATTAATTTGCTATTCTGAGCAGGTATTTTTCAGGTATTCTTCGTCTGCTGCGATTTGGTTTCGTTGGTAGTCAGTAGTACCATACGTTTCTGGAATGCCAAACAATTAATATTTAATATGCTATTCTTCAAAAATCCCACTAGTTTTAAAAATGTGATCAGCATGGGGTAGAACTAATTGCAGATAAACTGAAAAATAAAAGGAATGTGTTTGTACATTGTCAATACACGTTGCCAGTATAGGGTTGGAAAGTATTGTCCGATTACTTGTTGGTTCTGTCGCAACTAAGTACAATTTCTGTCATTCCCTTTGGTTGTGCTGACTATACTAAACTGGCTGGAAAACATGAAATTATTTTCATAGCCGTTCCGACTGAACTTCATGCAGTGCGGTGGTAAGGATCCGGACGGATTTAACCTATTGCCACCTAGTAAGGCGGCGTTGGCGTTGGTTCGAATCGAACCGGCATGTACTAATGAGTTTTTTCAGATTTGAAAAAAATTATGTGCATACTTTCACCGCCTGTTCCATCGTTCGGATTACATATAAAAATGTAGGTCCACAGGCTTGACTGGAGGAAATTGCCTAAGGCAATAAACCCGCCCTTGCCACACTTTAGGTGGCATAAAGTGTATTATGAATGGGATTTATTATTATTACTTTATACTCTTTATTTCACATTTTTCATTAAATTTATATTAATTTTACATATATTAACAAAAGTAATAAAAATACACAAAATTAAATAAAAACGGTAATACCGCCGGCGGCGGGAGGCAAGCCTCCAAGCGCGCCGGCGGGTGCAGGCCGTGGCTAAGATAAGAGTTTTTCATAGCATCTGAACCATGGGACAAATGGTGTTGGAGAAGATGAGATGAGAACTATGGGGCTGTATTAACCAATTATTGTTAAAAGTTCTAAAAATAAATGAAAAAAAAAACTCGAAAAGAGAGAGAAAGTGGTGCTCTCCAAGCCAATGAAGCTACAGCAAGGTAGGTATGGAAATCGAACGAAGGGTCAACAAGATATTATGAAAGAAATTAACTTACAATGGTGATTATTGTTCCTCTCGCTCGCTGCCCTCCGGGCGCAATGCGTCAATGCAGGCAACAATCTTGAGAGCTGGCCCCAGCTTCATGGAGAGCGCCATCACCAGGTGTTCGGCCTTCACATGAAATACATATACATACATATCACACACGCTGAATCCCGACAATCGGGGTAATCGGGGGTGTTGTGCTGCAAGAACTCTGGTAAATTACAGCACAACACCGACCACCACGTTTCGCAAAGTATTCGAACAAGTTTAAATCGATCAAGCAGCAAGTAAGGCACACATTTCTCCTCCTCACATGAAATAAAATATAATGAAATTAATTTACTTTGGACCAATGCGTATAATATTCCCAGTAGGTAACGTACATATTATGTACATACGTAGAACACGTCCTACTCAGGTTTTCCGCTGACGCTGTGACGTCACTATGACGATAGCGCATGATTGTGTTCCACAGACCGGCAAACTTGAATGGTGCGTGTTGTGCATACCATCACACTGTATCCCGAAAATTAGGGAAAGCAGAATAATCAGTTTTGTGCTGCGAGAACTCTGGTAAATTACAGCACAACCCCGACGGCTACGTTTAGCAAAGATAACAACAAGATAAGCAATTATTTATCACGCGGCAAGTAGGCACATAGACTGCTGGTGTGTAACTTTGAACAAACCACGCCAAGGTGAGAGGTGGCATTCCTATCGCCCTTTAGCACAGCATCTTGTCCACCAGTCTACCAGTAACGGTACCGTGCATGCACACACAAAAAACCTTCAGGATCGATAATTTTATTAGTTCAAATAATTCAATACAGTTGGTAAATAGTAAATACTTCCAGTTATTGGGTTGTATTTGTTTTTTTTTTTATAGAAATCGCGACATGTGGCTCTTAGCCATCCCGCATAGCCATCCATAAGATGTCTAAGGACGCCCATGGACCTTCGGTCGCATGCAGGGGTTGCGAATGCCATGCTGGCCTGAAAGACATTCGCTCTCTTGAAGTACCCGAGTCGGTACTTGGTGGGAATAATGTGGGCAGTTTACCAGTTCTGTGGAGGAATGATCTTTTGAAAATGTTGAGCAACATGTTTGATTGATGATTACCTTGATGAGGAGCAGGGCTTCACCGTCCACTTCCTGCACTTGGAACTCGTCCGAGTAGCACGCGCAGCCGGGGATGTTGCGCACGAACTCGCACACCTCTTGCACCTGGTTCACAACCCATCCATCACATACCTACGAGTGTCTACCTGCGCGCGCGCGCGCGTTACTGTCATCCACATTAACACACGAAGACAGAAAGCGATGGCAGCTGTCTAGTATTCGTATCATATTAAATATTCGCGTTTTTGTGATGAGATAGAAAAGAATATAAATTTAATATTGCAAATGAGACATAAAACAATATACGTAGGTACCTACATAAATTGGGCTGTTTATGGTTCCCCCAAGAAGCCACGAGGCCACAATATAGGAAAATTTTTTTTATAGCCACCCATAAGGTGTTTAATGACGCCCATGGACATTCCGTCATACATAAGGGTTGCAAATGCCATGAAGGTATATTCAGGCCCTTCTTGAAATATGTACTTGACAGACTGTACTTGAAGGGAAATAATTATGTGGGCAGGGGAGAGTGTTCCAGAGTTTAGCGGTTCTATGGAGGAAAAATCTGCAGAACCGACTGGTATGCATCTGTCCAGCGGATGCAATCCCTGCCCAGTGCGCTTTGTGCCGAGGTCGAAAGGGGACGGCAGGATCGCCTTAAACCACTCCTCTGAGCACTCCCAATGGAATAAGTAATAGGGGATCCGAAATCCCTACGGAGTTGCATTGGTTCTAGATTGCATTGTTACTTCGGCGTCAGCCTACTAGTCGCGCGGCTAGACACTGGATTGAGTTCAGAGGCGTAAGCTGGTATTTAGTTGAGCCATCGAAAATAGCGTGCAGATTTGCACATATCGGTAGGAGCGCTACCTTCCATGTTTGTATTTTACTTGTAATTTATGTGAAGGAATTTGAACAGATTTTTTGCAAAAAAAAATAAATATTAGTACTGTAATCTAGATGAAATACAGCATAAAATGATGTTAGTACTCACACTCCATTTAGCGACATTGGGCAAGTTGGCCGCATCGGTCGGCTCATCCGCTGCATCAGGAGCTCTTCCTTGTGGCTCCACTTTTATATTTGTTACAGACTCACCTGAAAACACAGTGTCACATTCGCTATACTGCTCGTATGAAATATTTTCAGTTTCGTGGAAAAAAAAACACTATCAGATTGTTTTATTAAATGCCTGATATTTTATGTGATTCACAAAAAAAATATTACAGGACAACACTAACATCCAACACCAACATGCACGGACCAGAACTACTCGCATCAGTTTAGAATGAAACTTTTAAGACAACTTAGTTAGATACGTGGTAATAATCTATTATGATGTAGGTAGCTATAACTTTATTAAAATGAATAAAGATTATTTTCTTTATTATTATTTTTATTTACACCTTGCAAATTTGTTCCATTAGGTAAGTGGGTACTGAATATGATTTCATTCAAATCATTATTGCTAGGGGTCACCCTAGCAATGATGCTAATGTTTTTGGCATTTTTCTTAATACTTCTGGCACAATTTCACTATTTCTTGTTGATGGTTGTCATTCAGAACTGACGCTTAAATGAATTTAAGGTCTAGGTATGTGGAAAGAGTAAGTTCCGTAGAGTACTACGCGTGTATAATGAACAATGAAGAGAATACTTATATAATATACCACATATTAGCATGAACCAATCACAGGACAGAACATTACAAATGGATTAGCACTCGTAAATTAAATAACAGATGAAAGTCGAAAGTTGCGAAGACATTTTAATACACCAAGGAGCCCCGCGCTGATACTAAACAATGATAAAAAACAAAGCTACCGAACCGTACAAGTATGTGCTTTGTACCACTAGGAACTTTGTAAGGCTTAAGGGTGCTTAAGGGCTGGCATATAGGCACTGGGTTAGATTTTCCGATCCGAGACAATCTGTTTAAAAACTAGGACTTAAATAAAATATGGTGGCCCTACTTCTTCATTCTTCGAAAGACCACGAGTACAACACTGAGAAAGCCAAAATTAAAACAAAAATGCACGGTCATGAAATTATCATAGGTACAAATATATTATGGTGCGTCATGTTCATGTATTATGGATCACTTGCAAGCAATTAAAAATTTTATTATAAGATGGTTCGGACAAAATATTTTTTTTTGAAAATCCTATACATAAAGATTAATTTCACTTTTAGGTAACCCGACAAAAGATGAAATCGTGGGCTTTGAAGGGCGAACACTCACAAAAATGGCAATGAGAGTTCAGTAAGTGACGTGTAAGAGTGGCATGAGACACAGAGTGTGACGATAATGTCTGAGAGGTGGGCACCTTGCTCATCCTGGTCTTGAGTGATTTTCAGGCGCCAGCCCGCCTTGCAAATGGGGGTTGAGCAGAATTTTCTGTTCTTCTTGACAGGCTTCATGCAATGCCGACACTTACCCATCTCGCTATTGGAATTGATCCTTTGCAGACCCGTGGCTGCGTCAAGCAGTGCCTTTTTCCCTATAGACAGGAAATTTAAAATTATTAGTCAAGGTACAAGCAATGTTTAATTTTTTTTTAGGAAGCCCCCATATTTGGCATCGTACCAGCTACTCGCAGGTACGTACGTATAACGTTGCCCATGGATATTCGGTAATGCACAGGGATTGCGGAGGCCATGCAGACCGGAAAAGAGCCTTATGACGCTTCGAGAGGTTACATAAGCCATCAAGAGAACTCACTCTGTATGGGAACATGTCGCCAAAATTCTCACCACTCAACGTAACGCAATGCTGTATAAGTGTAGCTTTGCGAACAATTAGCACACGCACATGTTTTTTTTTTCTTAGATTTTTTTAATGAAACCAGCAGGCTGTATTTGGCAGGAAGTTGGAATGCACTTTCCGGTTCTATGAATTAATTGTGTCAGCAGGTAGTAGATTAAAACTGCATTAAATAATACACTTCTAAAATGAATGGACGCCGATGTTAGAACACGGCTTAGAACGCTGCAAAAATCCTTTTACATAAGTCGTGTTCAAGCAGTAAAGCGAAATTGATTAATGCAGGTTTAATGGGTTTTTTAAATATTTATTCACATTCACAATACCATCAGAAACATGATTCATATCAGTATGATTAAGATCATGGTATTAGACCAAATATTTTATAATTCCTGAAAAATATGAAATAAAAGTCAAATTCAATCAAATTCAAAAGCAATAACAAAAACTACAAATTTTAATCTAAATCAAGCAAGGTCACAATGTACTAAAATCAATAGATAATATGTTGATAAGATCATATAGAAATTATATGATGAGGTGATAAAAAAGATATATCTTACTTGGGGGTTCATCACTTATTTTGCATTCACTTGATTCCTTGTCTGCGGACCACTCCCTAACTGGACGATTCACCTAGAAATATTATAGCATTTATTAGACAATGCAATAAAAAAAATTCTACCAATAGAAATGCAGTTTCTCTGTTATGGGTAAACTCGAAAATGGCTGAACCTATTTACATATAGTTTTCACTAATGGAATCTAGCATATCTTGCGAAGGTTTGTTTAAGGTAAAGCGTAATAACATTTGAAAAATCACAGCTCATTTTGGAATTTTTGTTTACTTTGAATAGTCATCCTCGGTAGCTCAGTGGTGCGGTCGATCGACTGTTAAGCAACACTGAGCGCGGTCAGTACTTGGATGGGTGGTCGATCGACCGTAGGAGGATGACGTTGGTTCGGATTCCACATAAAACTTCCCACCTTACCTTACTAAGTGGTAGGGTTTAACCAGCCCGGGTTGGTACAACCGCACTGAATGAAAGGTCGGTTGAAACGGCCATGTACTTAAATAGTTTTTGGTCAATGCTCATTACGCCGAGTAGGTGGTGTGATGGTTTAGGTATAACCTATTGTTTATAATATTGAGTGGTTTTAATACAAAACTTACCGCAAATGGTTCGCCAGCCTCTTGGATTACAAAACCTTCTATGACGTGGGTCAAGATATTCGGTTTAACCATCGCTTTGGGCAGGCCTTTGTCTGAAACAATTATAATTGTTTTTTTCATAAAACATAAAAATAAGCTAATATTATGTAGAATGAACATTATTGATAGGGAAATGGCATGTCCTGAAATTATAAAACTGTATGACATGACGACAAAACAGAGATCGGCGGCGCAAACTTAGAGCGTGCGTGCGTCTTCTTTCTCAGTGGACATCCTTATATATATAATCCTTCTGTACGTGTGTTTGTCACCTAACTCCTCCTAAACGGCTGGATCGATTTGAATGAAATTTTTTGTGTATATTTCAGTGGGTCCCCGGATGGTCTGAAAATACAATTGAACCCGGTAGATGGCGTCGTGATAAGTCCACGCGGACGAAGTCGCGGGCACAGCATACCTATATATATAAAGTTCTTGGAGGAAGTGCTGACGGGTTCAGTCCGGCGATCAGATCCATAGGTTGGGACTATATCGCCTATATACCGGAGGGGTTGGAGGGAATTACCCACTGCCGTCGTCTACTCAGTGGACATAGTATATACATGTAATGTACCTACCCGTGCATGTAATGTACTACCAAATGCCTATTAAGGGAATGCCCATTAAGGGATAAGGACAAGATGCCGTGCTAAATGGCGACAGGCTAAATACCCTAAATACGTACCCTGATTAGATGAGCTGTGTCTGGAGGTGGCCACTGTGACGGCTGTGTTTTTGAATAGGGGCGATGGTAGCGAGGTGGTGGTGAGAGGCGACGACATCATAGACACGGTGGCGGTAGTGGTGGCGGTGGTGGCCGGTGCGGACGTGGCGGGAGCGGTGCTCGCCGCAACGCTCAGCGACTCCGACAGCGACACTGTGCTCATGGGCGGAGGCATGAGCTGGCTGAGTAAAGCCTTCGTCGTCTTCACGCTTGAATCTGTCCAGACAGTTTTTGAGTTCAGATTTTTAAACGTTTGTCTCAAAAAATAAATTTGCTAAGCCGATAAAACTAAACCCACTCAAGTCGAAACAAAATGCTTTATTTTCATAGTAACTCTCCATTGCATGTGGTTATATGGGAAGGGTAGGTAGGGTATATAGTCGGACGACACATAATATCGAGAGTCTAGTCCACTGTCCATCGGCCGTTTTTATTACCACTTCTGGTTACAATATAGTTATCAGTTAACCCTGTCAAATATATGAGAAATGTCACTATGACCAACATATATATATTTTTTTGGCCTTTTGCCATCTACAATTAGAATGAGACCTTTAGCAGATTTTGTGAGAGAAGTTGGACGAGACGAACTCATTCATTAATGACTCTCCTTATAAATTACTGCTTATGAATTATTTTTTACTATATCTGGTCTCTCCTCCAGAGCAAGATTTGATAACGCTCCAGTCGGATTGTATTTCCAATCTGGCGCCTGCAATGTCTCTAAGAACTTTGTTCTAAAAAAAAATGTCGGTTCTGTCATAACTTGACATGGTGAAAACGAGGGTACTTAAGCACGCACTTTAAGTTAATATTATAAACATTTTCGCATATTACTTGATTTTGATATAGGGTATGTCAAATAGTGTCATATTAAGTTAGGTTTTGATAATAGTAAGTATTGAGAGTGGTAGGTAGGTACCAGCAGCATTGTGCACGGTAGTTTCGGCGAAGCTAGTGACCGCCATAGTGGGCGGCGTGGTGGCCACGGGCGCCGGGGCGACCGAGGCGGCGGGGGC
Source organism: Nematopogon swammerdamellus (assembly GCA_946902875.1). Taxonomy (NCBI): domain Eukaryota; kingdom Metazoa; phylum Arthropoda; class Insecta; order Lepidoptera; family Adelidae; genus Nematopogon; species Nematopogon swammerdamellus. Next base: position 12,945,001 of record OX336338.1, read on the forward strand.
GGGGACGGGGGCGGCGGGGGCGGCGGGGGCGGGCGCCACGGACGCGGTGGGCGGCGTCACACCCTCCGCTGGGCTCTCCTGCTGAGGCATCAGCTGCTGCGGAGCAATGTGCTGCACCACGGGCTGTGAAAACATAATTATATTTGGTAAGAATGCATTAGAAAGTAGATTGATTATGTAACCATTAGAATGATATGTAATGTGTGTATCCAGCATCTATTGCTAGTATATAATACATATATAAGTATGCTTCTATGTATTCTTATTTAGTATGACAAATATATCCTATGTTTATGTAATATGTTCTAGTATTGTACCTACATATACACATATTGTGCCGCGTCTTGTTTACTTTATTGTATTGTTTTGTTAGTATTAAGTTTGTGTCATTCTTCTACTCTGTTTACTACCCTTATAAGTGTTCATAATTAAATCAGCTGACTGGCAGAAATTGCCTTAGGTAATAAGTCCGCCTTTTTTACAATTCTATATTGGAAAGCAATAAAGTATATTATATAATATTGTGATAAAAACGAGAATGATGATAAATGTGATTCACTTTTAGTAAAAGAAAAAATGTTGAATTTTTTTAAGCCACCTCTAACCTTGGCACGGTACTTCCACCGAGTCATGCAGCAGGTGGATCTTCGTGCCTTGGTTGCTGCTTGATCGATTGAATCTTGTTCGAATACTTTGCGAAACGTGTAGGTCGGTGTTGTGCTGTAATTTACCAGAGTTCTTGCAGCACAACACCGATTACTCTGCTTACCCCGATTGTCGGGATCCAGCGTGTGTGATATGTATGTATGTACTAACGGGTAGGTGCAGGTGGGGCGAGGGCTGGGGCGGCTGGGGCGGGGGCGGCATCGCCAGCTGCTCCGCACTCTTCTCAGCCTCCTCCTTCACGTGCGCCGCGAGTGCGCCCGCCGGCTGCGACGCGCTCCCCATCACACCCTGCTGCATCGGCTGAGCGATCAGACCGATGGAGCCCTGAGCCGTCTGCAGGGTCAGCTGGGGCGAGCTCATGCTGCTTTGGCTAACCTGCTGATAATATATCTACACTTGTATGATTTGATACAGTCAAATTTGCAAAAAATGGTTAGGTTACCGTCCGGAGTCCGGACACGCGCACAGCGCGCATCGCATGTACTGACATTCAAGTTCGAGTCAAAATACATTTCATTTTACATAGGTAATATTCCCTATGTATGACTGACTGTCGACCGTTAGAATCATATAGCGACCATTGGTCATTATGCGTATTGGTCGATTAGTATATAGGTCGTTAAGAGTATTGGGCGTTTTCGTATATGTCAAATTCAGTATTTTGGACTGTTCATTTTGCCTATTGGTCAAAATGCGTCGGAACGGATTTTAGTCGTATATTAGAGGTAGTTCAGGGTGGAGTGCATATTACCTACGAGCAACTTAGTTACAGATTTTGTCATAATGCAACTAGCATGTTGCTCGCAGTGTCATACTACACTACATGTTACACTACCAGCCTCCTATGTGAGCATTAATTCTAAACCTACATACATTAAGAACTTTAAAAACTACCTACCTTATAGAAATTTAAGCTGTACCTGTGTTCTACATCGAAATAAAAACGTCAACTAATAATATAGAGTGAGACCACAATGTGGTCACCACATGGCAAATGTGCAGTTTGAAGACTTTTTGCATAGATACTTCAACTGGAGAGGAGCTTTTCCGACCGGTTAGTCGACCTACGATGGCAAATTGAATTTGTGAGGACACCATATTGATGCCTGCAAATTCGTATTCTGTAATTAATATACCTATTAATGCCCCCGAAAAATTTTTGCTCTTAAAAAGTGCCCCCAGGTATGAGTATATATGCATGCTAAATATTAATTCCAATTTGTAGCCAAAATAAAAGCATGATTACCAGAATATATACCCTGACCAATATGTTGCATTAACCTGTGTCCCAAAATAATAGCTTTGTTCTCAGAATAGACGATCTGTCACCAAGTCAATATTTATGTTATGGTTTTTTTTTACAAACAGATAGCTCACATTACTAGTTCATCGCAATAAAGTAAAACAGTTTTAGGTTTTTTTTATGACCACCCAAAAAATTAGGGTATGATATTAGTAGTAGTAGGGTAATAATAGTAAAATACGATATTTTTATTTCCGCCCAAACTTTTAGGTAAAACATTATTATTGAGTTGATTTCTATGGGTGACATATTTACCATTTTAAATAGTTAATTTCAAATAAATTGGTCATACAGTTTTGATGACAAACTTATTATTATAAACACTAACCTCATTCATTTTATTTTCCCAACAATCACACAAAATGTCATACATGCTTTTCATCAATTTTCATCTGTTTCTTTTAATCTCAATTCTTTTAATCTCTAATGTTTTTATATTATTAGGTGACAAATATTGTTTGGTGACGAATTTTTTGATAACAGATCTATTATTTTGAATGCAAAAACCTATAGAAACAAATTTTATTGGTGGAAGAATAGGTAGGTGGTAGCCATTGACTTGTGCTTGCCATTGACTTGCCAAAGACTTTCAAACTACCTATGACAGCTAAAATTTATGGTCTTGTGCTCATTATTTAACAATCAGCCATGAATTATTAGCTAAATAAAACCATTTGTGTTGGTAAAATAAAATAAAAAAGTCATGCTAAATACACTTTAGTGACTAAAAATGTGAAAATAAAGTATTTTGACGTGATAACATCTAATAAATTTATGAACACCGGCTGCACACACGAAAAAGTGTCACATTGTGTCGCGTAACGCGTTCCATCTGAGCCGTGTCACGTTCCATCTGAGCCTGTGCGTGCAAGCGAGAGCGCGTAACAAGCGATAGAGAGGCACAATCGGCCCAAGCGGCAGTGTTGCCAAACGTACGGTAATTGCCGTATCGTATGGTAATCGAGGCTAGAAATCGACAAATGTACGGCGTACGGCAGCGATAGGGGTGCCGTACGAAAAAATACGGTAATTCTTATAGCTGTGTTTCTTTATGACGTTATCACGTAAAAATATCGTCCGTAAACAGACTTTACAGACAACCAATATTTTTTTAAGTGTCGTATTTTCTCTCTTGTTATTCTTGAACTTTCACTTGGAGAAAGTGATACTAAATCCCTAATTTAACTAATATTTTTAATATTAAATGCAATGAACGTAACGTCATTTATGCTTCAAAGCATTTATATTTTCTATGTTTTATTTTGTCAATGATTTTATTTTTTATCTTATCTTTCAATTCATAATGTTACATGTTTCATACACAATTAATAAAATACTGCAGTCACTAACAATGTTGTCATATGAATGTGATAATGAAGTAATAAATAAATAAATAAATAGAGTCTGGTATCTGAACAAACAGGTTGTAAATGATTTCGAAGTTTAGTCGTATTTTACAGTACGAGGTCAGCGGGAGTATTTGATAAATGCACTTTAGTATTTGATCCCTAATAATAATAATGAAATGACCGGTCCATTATTACAGATAGGACTATTCTTGCGAATAGACCTGATATTGTGATAGTGGACCGGGAGGCGAGGCGTGCAACGCTCGTCGATATCGCCGTGCCGCACGATGGTAACCTCGTCAGTAAGGAAGCAGAGAAGATGCTGAAGTATCTGGATCTGCAGCACGAGGTTACCAAAATGTGGCCCGTCGACTCGACGATCGTTGTGCCCATAGTCGTATCAGCGCATGGGCTGATAGCGAAGAGCCTCGATGACCACCTTAAGAGGCTCTCGCTGAGTGGTTGGGTCAAGGGCCAGATCCAGAAGGCAGCCCTGCTCGACACTGCACGCATCGTCCGGAGGTTCCTCTCTTTGGGACTCGACCATCGGTAGCCTGGCTCGCCCTGCCGCCGGTGGTGGAATCTCCGTTTGTTTTTATATTAATTTTAGGTTTTAATTAAAAAAAAAAAAATGTAAAATTTGTATAATAAGAAATGTGGAAATAAATGGATGAAATGAAAATACACTTTTGACAAAGGGATGGTTATTTGCAAGCGGCGGATAATGTGAGTGTAGGAGGCGGGTAGGCAAGTACCTCTTGATGCAGTAGGGTCCCGGAGACCTGGACGAGAGGGTTGGGGGGTGGCTGCAGCAGTGTAGCACCATCGCCAGCCCCCAACAATGGCTGGAGGCCCGTCTGTCATACACACACTGCTTTGCATTCCTGTTACACCTCATGCACCACTTACCTTGCCTAATCTTAGTAGGTAATAGCCTGTGTTTGCCGCCCAGTTCGGTATAGCTGGCACGGCCAAAGGGGAACACTGACATGGCACCTTGTTCCAAGGGTAACAAGGTGCCAATGGACTGACATCACACATCATGTGATGTAATGGGTTGTCTATCATTCATTTCCTATAAAGATGTTTATAATATTGCTTGATATAACGGTATTTTCTATAACATTTATTTGTTGTAATATTGTCATTTGATATAATGTTATCTTCATTTAAATATTATAATAATCCATAGGTCATAATTGTTTACTTTGACTTTTTTTGCCAACTTGCATCTATTGATGCATTGACAATTGTTAGATTAACGACTACGATTCATAACTAAAATGCTGAATTTTTTTTTCAGTTTCTGTTTCTGGTTTAATTTTACTTTTTCATACCTTTAAAAATGTTTGTATATTTGATATTGTATAAAAAATTTCACCGATTAGCATAAATTAAGTAGGCGTATAATTTCGATAATCTGGTATTGTCGGTATCGGTCAAATAATGCTTCCAGGAGCTTAAGCGGTCAAAGCGGGACAACAATGTGAAAAATAAAGTGAAAATGACTTACTGCTTGACTTACTGCTTGCAAATGTGTGGTTTGTTGAGGCTGTATACTCTGCACCAGCGTCTAGGAATAAATTTACAAGAATTATTATAAAATAAAATTCACAGAAATTCTTTAAGCACCTTTCAGTGATAGCTTTAGTGGTAGGTATTATGTGCACAGTATTTTGAGTTATTTTAAGGAGGTGCCTGCGAATTATAAATAACTCTAAATAAAGGTGAATATTATGTCCTACTCTACTTGATCTGATTCACTTTGGCACCAGTCTAAAACAAAAAAAAAAGACAATGGGCAAAAATGTATGGAGCTTGGTCCAAGAGCCTCCACGATTGAGACATGTGCCAAAGTGAAGGCCCTTATGGTTACTTCAAAGTGACAGATGGGCATCAAAATCGGTCCTGGTGATTTTGAGAAAAAATACTTTTTATTTTATCATGAAAGCGTAGGTATTACAATTATTATGAAAAATAAAACAAAAGAAAACATACTTAATCAAACATTTTTATTCAAAACAGTCAGTTACACTTATGCCTGCCTTTCTATAGATATTCGTCTAATGTCAGATCTAAAAATCTAGCAGGTTGATGCACGGCTTCCTCGTAACGAGCATACCCAAGGTACCAAGCTATCACCATGACATGGGCGCAGCATCCCACTGTGCGTTTCCCTGCTTTGCACGAACAATAATAGTGCTCAATGGCACCCAAGCCTATGGTATTGCCTTTTATTACAATATAAGAGTAATACTTTCGCGACCGGGTGTGCCTTGATTGAATTTTTCCCCTTTTTTCCCCGGATTTTAATTGTGTTAAATATATTTGGACATAAAATATATATATATCGATTGGTATAGAAAGGCAGGCATAAGTGTAAGACTGAAGTGAAGAATAAAAATGTTTGATTAAGTATGTTTTCTTTTGTTTTATTTTTCATAATAATTGTGATACCTACGCTTACAATCGAGATCTGAGGTCTTTTTCATAAAAAACATTTATTTACAATATATTTTTTATGAAAGAGGCCCTTAATTTTTTTATCAAACAGGCCCTTAGGGAATGTAGACAGTAGTGTGTAGTTACAACCAATCCATATTTTGTACAAAACGACTTTGGAGCACAGCAGCAGTCTTTAACCTTAGTACTTAGTTTACATTTCATGATAAAATAATAAGTATTTTTTCTCAAAATCACCAGGACCGATTTTGATGCCCATCTGTCACTTTTAAGTAACCATAAGGGCCTTCACTTTGGCACATGTCTCAATCGTGGAGGCTCTTGGACCACTTTTGCCCATTCTCCTTTCAGATTTCTCAGTTGTTTTCAAGACTTGATGCACGGAGGCGGTGATGTTCGCGCATGAAATCGAAATCAAAATTATTTTTGTTGTTTTAGAGAGTTTAGTTTGTTTTTCTTGTGTGTATAAATTCGAAAGAATACAATATTTCAGAAGTGAATGTGTTATAATAATTGGAGGTTTTTATCCATTCGCGAGTGTGTGAAATCGAAAAAAAACCTTAACCTCACTATATTTGTGAAGTGAAATGTTCGTGCAATGTTAAACTCAATATGGAATCAAAACAAAAGTAAGGTATAGAACCTTTGTAGGAAATTTTGTACCGATTATAACCAAGCCAAATTTTCTGTAGGTACGAACAAAATTTTTTGACGCTCCACGGTGTCGGAATTTGGGCGGCGCCCGACTCGTTGAGCAGTTAATTTACACCAAACATGGGACATGGCGAGTTTAATGCCACGCGACATTCTTTATAAACAAACCTTTTGGATGTGGAGAAGCATAGTTATGGGGGCGCAAAATGCAGTAAAAAAAAGTAATAATACCTATATATATTTATATATCATTAAAATATTTTATAAAATATTTGTGAAATATTTTGTAAAATGATGAAAGATTTCTTCTGGGTGAAGTTGGCCATAATTTTTCATATCTACTACTAAATATATGATTGATTCTTTATTATTTATTCATAATTCGTATCGTAGCACACTACACTTGAATTTGTCCTGTTTTGTTTTTACAATCAATTACAGTTTATGTTGTGTAACTGAAGAACATAGATAAATGACAGTGAAATATTATTAAAACTTGAGTGCTTACTTGTGGCTGCGATTGAATTTGCCCAGTCTGCTGGTTTACTTGGTTTATTTGTCCGATCTGCACGGACTGTGCCATTGTACCCAACTGTGAAATGAATGGAATCTTTGTTAGTAGTTATTGATGCATACTAGCCAAAGTGATAAGTGCATAATACATATGTACCTATGTAATGCTATGTTATGTATGTAGTAGGCGCGTAGGTATGCAACTGTGCATTCACTATCGAGCTGTGACCAAACAATGTGAAATATTTCCTCACATTTTAAATGTTAATAAAGAGCCAGCTCCAATCTGTACCTAGATAATAAGAGCCTCAATGTATCGATAGGAAGTAGGTATATGTAGGTAAAAAGATGTCTTTGTGTAAATATAATATCTACCCTTTATTGCGTTGATACATTTCTATGTACCTACACAATTATTGTTATGAAATCTGCGTCCGGATGACGTACGGATGTGAAACGTGGACTCTGACGGTCGCTGTGTCCAAAGGTTGAAAGTTGCCCAGCGAGCAATGGAGCGAGCCATGCTGGGAATATTGCTACGCGATTTGGTGTGTAACGAGGCAATCCGCCGACGCACCAAAGTGGTCTATATTGAACACCGGGTGGCTAAGCTCAAGTGGCGATGGGATGGGCGCGTCAGTCGACGAGCGACGAATGTTGGAGTAAACGGGTTCTACGTCCTCGTCCAATTACATTCATATTGTTATCTTCACTTTTCTGCAATGCTGAAGGCGGACTTAGCATACAATGCAATTGCATCCCCATCCTTCTACACAGCATTTTAGTAGGTATTGTCTGTCGGTGTACAGGTTATTGTTATTGGTAAATTGTTCTAAAATTCCAAAAGTAATAAGTGTAGCAATAGGTTTCGAACCTTTCGCACCAACTTTTTGACCTCCAGTAGGCTACCCGTCACTTTCTACATTACAGTTACATACATACATACATACACACCACACGCTATATGCCGCCAATTGAGCCAAGCAGAGTAATCGGTGTTGTGCTTCAAAGACTATGGTAAATTACAGCACAAAATCGACCGCCACTTTTCGCCAAAGTATACAGACAAAATAACTATCAAGCAGCAAGTAAGCACGAAAATCCACCTGCTGCATCGTATCTGCAAGTATCGTGCCAAGGTGGCTAGCCTGTAGCCCTTTAGCACGGCATCTCGTCTTTATTCCTTAGTCGCCTTTTACGACAAGCACGGGGAGAGATGCAGTGGTGTTATTACTTAAGTACCGGCCCCACACGACACGATCGAATTTTAAAGAACAATAATGAGAGCAATTACCGGATGCAACTGTTGCACCATGGAGAGTTGAGGCATGGACGCCATAGCCAGGCCCTGGTTCACGGGTACACCAGCTTGTTGCATTGCCATACTCATACCTTGTAATCAATAATCATCACATTTAATTATTGTTCATTCACATTTAGCCATAGGTACCCTACCATATTTGGAATTGGGGGAAACAAAATTAGAGGGTTTTTTTAGTTCTGTGTATATGACCGATTTGTGCCTATTTATTCATCCGCAATAGGTCATTTGTGCATAAATGTAAGCCAAGCCCACAGTAGTGTTGAAGTGGAAAGGATGGTAGGATAGTATCAAACGGCTCCTTAGTTAGAGTACTCCCCAGAGTGTTCAAGATAACCGGGGCGGTATTGAGTTCAGAGGTGCAAGCTGGTATTTTGCTGAAACATCCGGAAGTGTGAATGCTTGGAATAAGCTAGTAGCTCTCTATTATTTCCTAATAGCAGTTCATCGCTACTAACAATTTCTCATGATCCGTCTCACTCGCTCCAACGGATTTCTCAATGCATCTAGTGAGACAGCGTTGGAATAATAGCGATACAGGCTGATCTGACCTTTCCAATATGCCGGAATGAAAATTTCAGGAATCATTATTTTAGTATGTGTTGCTATAACGATAAAAAAAGCTATGGACCCCGAACCTTATCCTCGCCAGCGTAACACGATATAAGTAAAAGAATACTTGTTTCATTGGACGTCGCATGCTGGCCCGTCAGTCTGTCATTGGCCGCGTTCGCAAAAACCTGTTTAAAATTATCTGTGTTTACGTGTAAAAACACTACAGCCAAGTTTAGTGTGCACAATAGTGGAATATTTTATCATCGGTAAGTACACTCCGCTCCCCGCAACTCGGCGACGCTAGTTCTCATACAAGCATTTGGCAGTCCGGCGTCCATAGCTTTTTTTATCGTTCTAGATGTGTTGATTTCCCAGGAAGATCGAATCTTGTAAACCTTAAAAACCTGATTTGTTTTATGTAAACCCTGTGTATATAGGTAAGTAGGTACATTCATTTCATATTATATTAAAAGGTAAATTTTATTTAAATCTTTAAAAAATAAGTAACTTTCCACTACTGGCGAACTATTACATTTAAATTAATGTAGGTAAATTCTGACCAGGAATATATGAGGGGCCGCCATATTGCGGAATTTCGTTGGAACTAATTTTTTACACTGGCCACAATTTTTTTTTTTTTTTTATGTAATCCGGTATGGGTGGCTGAGTCGGAGGGGCCAAAGCACATGCTCTAACCAGCCAATATCACCTCCGAGAAGGTAGGTGCCATACCGGAGACTTCCCTGGATTGCTGGCTATACTGGACTAGAGGAGAACACAACCGAGGTTGCTTGCGGCCATCTTACATCCAGTACGGTGTTACCAACCCAGTCGGCTACCATTTGAGCCTACCACCTAGTAAGGGGCAAGGGAAGGGACCTACAGTTTTACACCGGTTCCGAACGGTGAAGCAGCGGGTGTAGGTATGCATGTAAATTTTTTCGTCAGAAAAAACTCATTGGTACACGCCGACCGGATTCGAACCTCGGACCTCCCGCATGAGAAGCCGATGCCCAAGCCACTCGGCCACCCGCCGCTCACAAGCCACTCGGCCACCCGCCGCACAATGATGTTTGATGCTTGATAATCTGTTGTCAATGTCAAAATTTCATAATCTCTTGATATTATGTTTTTGCGTTAAACTATAAAATAACACTATAAAATGCCAAAAACTAGTCATAGTAGGGAGCGGAATACTGTGTACAATGTTTTCAAGTGTTTGCAAGACAAAAAACGTGCAGGATGTGAAAGCATTCCTCTAAATGATGTAGTAAAGTTGGCTTCTGAACTGACATTTAGGTAAAATGTTATGTCATTGTAGTGAGATTGTCATGAATTGGCCGCCGTAATGTACAATTAGGTAATTATTTTTTGTTCTATCTAGGTGTATCTCAAGCATCTATTTACCGAATAGCAAACAAAAGAGGGACGTAAATATTATTCGTTCTGAACAAAAAACACATTTTGACTTTACAGAAATACGAAACGTCCGAATAAAAATAGCTTAGGTTAAGTTTTTCTGAACTAGAATTTTTATTTAGAAGTTTAGTGTTTCAGTAAGGTCAATTAATACTTTTTTTAATAATTTGTACACTTTGCTTCAGGACATATCTCTGCAGATACATGGAAAAAATTTTGTGAACATGTAAATGTCAATGCTAGTTCTTTTTACATTGACATCAAAATATATATAAAAGATGCATTAAATTAGAATACATTTAGTATATTTTATTGTGTATTTCAGTGCAAAAGTACATTTTGAATAAAAACATCGGCCAATTCAATATGTACGTACTATACTGAATGTTGCTATATAAATCTAAAAAGTGGTTCCATCTTGACCACTCTCATAATATGAGAGCTGTCAAGATAAGTAAAGCCTGTAAAATAAGTAAGTAAGCAAAGCCTGACCAGGAATATATTATATTCCTGGTCAGGCTTTACTTACTTAATATTAAATTAAAATTAACTATTAAACTGACCTTGCTGTGTCTGATACTGATACTGTTGTTGGTTTTGTTGCTGTTGAATGAGCTGGTGCTGTTGTTGTTGTTGCAGCGCCTGTTGTTGCAGTATCACTTGTTGTTGTTGTTGTTGTTGCTGCTGCTGCTGCTGCTGTTGCTGTTGCTGCTGCTGTTGAATACTCTTCGACTTGTCTTGCGGCATGCTCGTTATGGACGAGATCTGTCCCGATGTGTTCATCACAAGCAGTCTAGAAGAAAATTAAATGAACATTTTGTAGTACTAGTTTTTTTATGTAAACCAACATGGCTGGCTGTGCCGAGAGACTAACGGTGCAGTCGACAGAGCCAAAATCACGTCTCCTCGCGAAACCACGCTCAGTTATGTGCCATGCCAGCAGATTTGCGAACTGTTGCTAGGCTGTCTAGCCTGTTAATACGATGTTTGAAGACACCCAGGTTAAAGGATACAGGAAATACGGAAGACAGTCGTGAGACAAAGAAAGGATTCTGACAATGTAGTTGTATTTAATCACATCGGACCCAAGGGCTGAACTATTCAGTTTTCTGTTTATGAAATATACCGGCTCTCCTATTGCAGGTGGATTCTCATCGATTTGTTATTTTGGTCAGGGCCTGTGGATCCGTGTAAGTTATGTGTTCCTCAGATTGCATACGTGAGACCTGAATTTAAATGTGATTTTGTGATGTATGCGAACATAACTAAGAACACCTGTTTGAAATAAGCTTCAGCATTTCGGCTGCTGTCGGTAAGCCGAGGCAAAGTATTTAGTAGTCCAGAACAATAAAAAAGGTATGGACGCCGGACTGTCAAATGCTTGTATGAGAACTAGCGTCCTGCGTCGCCGAGTTGCGGGGAGCGGAGTGTACTTACCGATGATAAGATATTCCACTATTGTGCACACTAAACTTGGCTGTAGTGTTTTTACACGTAAACACAGAGCATGTGGGCATTTTAAACAGGTTTTTGCGAACGCAGCCGATGAGAGACTGACGGGCCAGCGTGCGACCGCCCAATGAAATAAGTATGATTTTACTTATATCGTCGCGAGGAGAGGTGATTTTGGCACTGTCGACTGCACCATTGGTCTCTCGGCACAGCCAACAATGCTGGTTCACATAAAAAAAAATAAAAAAAAATTGTGTTACGCTGGCGAGGATAGGGTTCGGGGTCCATACCTTAGTACCTAGTATTAAGTAGACGCAAATAATATAAAAGTGCTCTAAGTATAAATACTGACTGCTGCTGCGGTTGTGGCTGCTTGGGCGCGACGTTGGGCACGTGCGGCGCGTGCTGCGTAACGGCCACCTTGTTGGCCGTCTGGTTGGCCGCGTCCTGCTTCTGCGCCGGCGCAGGCGATGTCCGCACGCTCGCAGGCTGCTTGCCACGGTGCTTCGCCTGTTTCGCCATCTGGGCCATTATTTTAGTTTTTTGTTTGTTTAAAGCGTGACATGGTTCGCTGTATCACTCTCTACATTCATGTGTCAGCGTTCTACACCGTGTTTCTATTGGAACTGAACTAGTATAGTAGATGCACTCTATAGCTCTATAGGATTCTCTATAGAGCCATAACTAATAATATAATAAGAGCGGTTTTGGAATGTGTTGTTCTACTAGTAATGTGGGACTACTATGTATACCATGTCAAGAAGTGGTTGGAAAACGTGGACTATTTTTACAAGTTCGTTTCACATGCAGATTTAAAACTAACACACCTAGTAAACTAAACAAAGGTCCTAGAGTTTGATATGCAATCCGAACTATGGGGCAATGTGTGTTCGTGAAATAAATGCACTAATCAAACTGAGAAAGAGAAAGAAATCGAACTTATTGCCGTTCGCGTACTAGGCACGACGCACAACCTTTACCGCTAAGGGCAGGCAAAGGTTGTGCGTCGGCACAGACCCGAGATACTCGTAATTATTATTTTACAGTAGTCCCAAATTGTTCAGTCATATCATTTCCGCTTTGGCTGCACGTTAAAGAAATGTTTGTACTTTTGTTATCAACAATCGGAATGAGCCGTTTTTCAAAATAAAAAAGCGACTAATAATAACGGTGGTCACTGCAAAATTAAAAATAATTTACATAAATACCTGCTGCAAGCCTGTACCCGTGGTCGTCTGTGTGGAGACAGAGCTAGCCGGCCGGATGCTAGATGAAGGCAAGATGTTGGAGAGAGGCCTCGGAGTCTTCTGCAGGCCGTCCGAGGAGGCCCGCGGCTTATTCACAGTCCCAACCACTCCGCCGCACCCCACGCTCACATCTATAAACAATCAATAATATTTGCAGCTGATCAATTTATCTATCATGTAACAATTACCTTGTTGACCGAAATAAGATACGGCTAGTCGATAAGTGCTACAGTTAATTCATATAGGATACAGACATCTCCGTTTTGTATTAGAACACAAACCTTTTGGCGATGTCGCATGTGTAATCTTTCCTTCCTAGTATATTGCTTATTGTTCATCGCATCCAAAGATATTGAAATATAACCAGGTTATATAAAGCGGGATTGGGAACCTTATCATACAAAAACCTTGATCTCAAACGTCAATAACGGCATCTATTACATGCAGGAGTGATGCATGACTTGGTACAGAGCGTTTCAACTAAAAGTTCCCTTCGCCGTTATGTTGGCTCCACTGTCTATCTGTCAAAACAGCGTTGAGGGTTGCTATGTGTACAGATTTACCCGTAATTATCGGTATTTACCGTATTTATTATACCGTATAGATTACATTATTAGGTAATATAATCTTCACAATCTGGCAACACGAATTTAAGCACTGACAGTGATGGAGCCAACATAACGGCGAAGGGAACTTTTAGTTGAAACGCTCTCTAAACGAAAAGCTCACTGGTATGTTGCTGCACTGTATTCTGCTGGGGCGAGTGTTGAATGAACATGGAGGGCGGAGCATCGGGCTGTGCTCCGCGAATGAAGATGGGGTTGGGCGCGGTGAGGAGGCCGCCCGCAGGGATGGTGCCCGCTTGCAGCCCACCGGCCGCCCACACTTGGGGCAGGGCGCTCGACAGCTGCCACGGGGCGAACTGCATCGCTTGACCTCCCGCCTGTGGACATGTTCATACTTGTAAGTTCTCTGGGACCCATTATTTACTCTGGCATCACAAACATTGTACTTCACACTTTATTTCGACAGGAAGCAAGTTAAATAAATGCGTTCACATTTGTATGTCGATGGGAAACGAGTTAGGTACATAAACAATGAGAAATGGGCTTCAAACATTCACATTTCAATGCAAACTATTAGGCACAAGTTATACAAGCACTATGTGAACGTTTTCTGAATTGTATGTCGATGGGAAAATAGTTGCGAGCTACGCAAACACATCAGATTTGTATGTTGATGGAAAGTGAGATATGCAAAAATGTATATTTGTATGTCGATGGGAAGCGAGCTGCACGAATACATTAAAATATTTTGTGTGTTGATGGGAAGCAAGCTGCATGAACACTCATGATAACACTCATTTGATGGGACGCGAGCTGAGTGAATGCGTTAAAATTTGTATAACAATGGGAAGGGAGCTGGGCAAGCGTGTTAACATTTGTATGACGATGGAAAGTGAGCTTGGCAAACGCGTTCACATTTGTATGTAGATGGGACGCGAGCTGCAGTACACTTGTTAACATTTGAATGGGAAGAGAGTTGCATGAATGCACTAATATTTCTATGTTGATGGGAAGAGAGTTGCATGAATGCACTAATATTTGTATGTCGATGGGAAGAGAGTTGCATGAACATGTTAACATTTATTTGTATGTCAATGGGCAGCGAGCTGAGTGAACACGTTAACATTTATATAGCGATGGAAAGTGAGCTGGGCAAACGCGTTCACATTTGTATGTAGGGACGCGAGCTGAGTGAAAACGTTTGTATGACAATGGGAAGCAAGCTGGGCAAACGCATTAACATTTGTATGACAATAGGAAGCGAGCTGGGCAAAAGCGTTAACATTTATATGTAGATGGGACGCGAGCTGAGTGAACACGTTAACATTTGTAGATATAGCGATGGGAAGTAAGTTGGGCAAATGCGTTTACAATTGTATGTAGATAGGACGCGAGCTGAATGAACCAGTTAACATTTGTATGACGATGGTAAGCGAGCTGGGCAAACGCATTAATATTTGTATGACAATGGGAAGCGAGCTGGGCAAATGCGTTAACATTTGTATGTAGATGGGACGTGAGCTGAGGGAATGTGTTAACATTTGTATGACGATGGGAAGCAAGCTGGGCAAACGCGTTCGCATTTGTATGTAGATGGGACGCGAGCTGAGGGAATGTGTTAACATTTGTATGACGATGGGAAGCGAGCTGGGCAAACGTGTTAACATTTGTATGTAGATGGGACGCAAGCTGGACAAACGCGTTAACATTTGTATGTAGATGGGACAGGAGCTGAGTGAACACGTTAACATTTGTATAGCGATGGGAAGTGAGCTGGGCAAACGCGTTCACATTTGTATGTAGACGGAACGCGAGCTGAGTGAACGTGTTAACATTCTTATGACGATGGGAAGCAAGCTGGGCAAACACATTCACATTTGTATGTAGATGGGATGTGAGCTGGGCAAATGTGTTAACATTTGTATGACGATGGGAAGCGAGCTAGGCAAACACATTAACATTTGTATGACAATGGGAAGCGAGCTGGGCGAACACGTTAACATTTCTATGTAGATGGGACGCGAGCTGAGTGAACACGTTAACATTTGTATGACAATGGGAAGCGAGCTGGGCGAACATGTTACATTTCTATTTAGATGGGACGCGAGCTGAGTGAACACGTTAACATTTGTATGACAATGGGAAGCGAGCTGGGCGAACACGTTACATTTCTATTTAGATGGGACGCGAGCTGAGTGAACCTGTTAACATTAATTGTATGACGAACTGGGCAAATTCGCTCACATATTTCGTATGTTAATGGGAAAAGAGCTGCGTTCATATTTATAAATTAATGATAAAATTGTATTACAAATATATGTCACGGAGATGAGTTACGCAGGCAAGTTCACGTTTGTATGTCAGCAAGTCATGAACAACGCGTGTAGGTAGTACGCTATTATTGACAGGTGACCAGCTGCAGACGGAAAGACAATTAGCATGATTCATTTTCATAGTCATGAATATCATAGATCATGTTCATGATAGACATAGCATGCAACAGAATTAATTAAATGTATTGCAAAGACAACTCGCTCCTCCATCCTTAACCGCCAGGTTAAAGCATTTCAGTTATGCGATACGTCTACTGTCGCTGGCGTATTCCGCTGTTTCGGCATACTGCTGCGGTACGGTATATCCCCGGAGCGAGCGAGAGACAAACCGCCGACACAACAAATATACAGGTATAAGTGTCGCATAACTGAAAATATTCGCATTAGCAAACGAAGCAAAGCAATAGCTATGTAGCATAGCATATTATAACTATATATTGCAAAAGATTTACTAGAAGTGTTAAATAATATCTAATAAAAATATATTTAAGTTACCTATGTATACCTATAAGCTAGTCTAGATTGGGAATATATTAAAATTAGATAGGTATACCTTTACCTAATAAAAATAGGTATGGGTATACCTTTATTGCCATGGTTGTATTTTTTTTTTGCTGCCGCCCATGTTGGTTTACATAAAACCCACATGGGTAGCTGTGCCGAGAGACCAATGCTGCAGTCGACAGAGCCTAAATCACCTCTCCTTGTGAAACCATGCTCAGTTAGGCGACATGCCAGCAGATTTGCGGACTGTTGCCAAGCTGTCTAGCCTGTACCCAGGTTAAAGGATGATGTGAAATGGGTTTTTCTTTCACAGTTAAAAGTCGCTAGGCGAAGGAGGCTAATGTTGCTTAGGCTTCCACAAGTAGGTACCTACTTACTAACCTTGTAGTAAAAGTATTAATTTCACTAATAGCAATGCACATTCGTCCATCGCACACGCATGCATAAAAATTTTACTTGCATATAAATAATATATAGATACGCTAGCTTCCTATCTATTGTATAAAATACTAATTTAAACTTAACATAGAACAAAAGCAATAAGAACCACCAGTAGCAGTCATCACATCATACAACAACAACAGAAACAACAACAAAACAGCAAACACTCTCAAATATTAATGAAAGATGAATATATAGAGAATAAAATGAAATATAGTGAATTGTGTACCTGCAGAGGACTGATGATTTGTGCTTGCTGCTGCTGAGCCGCCAGCATGGGCTGCGAGACCTGCACGCACTGCGCCTGCACCGGCACAGCCTGCGCGCCGCCGCCCGCGCCGCCGCCCCCCGCCCCGCCGCCGCCGCCCACCTTGCCGCCACCAACCTTCGCGCCCCCCATCACCTACATATAGCTATTAATGTACTCACTCAAACCGCTTGGTGTCAACATCAACAATATCATCACATCACCATCTCATTCATTACCAAAGGTTGACTGGAACAAATCACTCCGAGAGATAAGTCCGTCTTTGCAGATTATTCTTTGTATTTTCTTGTTGTGCAGTTCTATTATTGGTATACAAAAATAATTCTCATTAGTATATTCGACTCGAGAGCAAACTGGCCACTTGAGCCACTTTGAGCCACTTGGCATTTGAACCAGTCTGTGTCCACTTTATGTCATTCCGAGCTGGATAAGCACATTTCTGACAAGCAAGATCATGAGTAACCACATAACCCTATGAACTTTATTTACTAAACCTGTGGGTTCCTTACTTGACTAGGTGGTTGGTTAAAATGGACAAAAACATTATGAACCCATTTCCACCGACGATAATGACACGACTCAGGTGTAATTTATGGTTATCCCAGGGGTTCCCAACGCGCGCGGTCGCATCGTCGCAACGCCCTAGAGCGTCACGCCACCACATCTGGGGTGTCACGGTCCGACAAAAAAAATTGACTTTTTTCATTAAATTTAAAATCCCACACAGTATGACACGCAAACTGTCCTTCATTTGCAATAACAGTTCATTCAACGATTTCCTTAACTTTTACACACTTCAGTTAATTTAGGACTTGTTATACCTACCCTAAAACACATAAAATATGTGTTTAGAAAGAATTTACTATATATTTCAGAGGAGGCACCAACAATTTCGAACATGTTGAGGGAGAATTTTTTTTTATGGATAGCGCGACATGTGGCGTCCTTTCACCTACAAGTATCTAACCTAACGGTGCCCATGGACATTCTGTGATATATGGGGATTGCGAATGCCACGGCGGCCTGACATAGCCTAAATAAAAAGGTTGCGAGCCCCTGGTATATTGGATACACACAAACAGAGCAGAGCGTAGGAGGCACACAGAAGGTTATATAGGCGACAGTTACCTTATGTATATCGGTGGGCTTAGCCTGCGCGGAGACAGCCGGCTGGGAGTGAGTAGGCAGGATGCTGGGCTGAGAGCTGATCACGCTCAGGGGAGAAAACACGAACGTCTGGTTTTGCGTCGTGGGATTGTATCCTGGGAATGGAGCTGTACACAAACCATATCATTAGAAAACATTCATTTTGATACAAATTGAGAATAAAAAGAAACATTTTAAAAAGGCTATTCAGCAATTCTTCGAAGAATTTATGGTTTAATCTAAAATTAATAAATAACATCTTCAAAATCACCAAAAATAGCTGAAGATGAAAAGAGCACCTAATTAAAATTTCAAATTTACATCTTGTAGCGTAGCTTGAAAAAGCATCAATAACAAATTCAACTAAAAAAATGCATTTTTTCATTCCACAATCACAAAAGCAAAATATATTTGATGCAAAATAGATGCCGGAAACACCAAATTGTTTTTAATCACAAATAATAACAAGACATACAATCAAGAACCACACATTCAAAGTGGAACTGAATTTATGCAAATTCAACAGAGAACTTTAAGAAAAGGACATCCACAAGTGTCACGGCTCAAGGCGAACCAAACCAAAACCCGGCATATTGACATTAAGATTAGTAAAGACATTGATATTGAAACAATTCATAAACCTTGTTCCTGATATGCAGTGAGACCTGAAAAATTCACTGAACACCTAAATAGTCTCGAAGTTCTATTTGTGAAAATTGTGTAAGTAAAACAACTTTGAATTAATCAACAAAATATTGACTGTCATATCATCATAATGCACTCAGAGGGAAAAAGCCATTCATTCATAAAATCGGTCCTACCTAGCAATCTTAGCGTGCGGCCGGGTTACCGGGCGGCCGGCAGCTTTTTTAAACATCAAGATGGGCCATACGCTTGGCCCGAAACGTCGAGCCACATAGCTCGGGAAGAACCGTGAGTAAAGCTGTTTTTAAACATGTTTAACTATGTGCTTGCAAGCCATTTTGCATGTGTTCTGAATGTGAGATTTAAAATAAATAATACGAAAATACAGTTACATTCTGAAAAAAGATCAAGCAAATAAATAGTTCCATAGGGATTAAAGAAATATTGTAGGAAAGATCAAATAGGGAATTTACGGAACCCTCGATGGCCGAAGTACATTCATGCTTGACAGGTTTTTTTTTCTCTGGCCCGTGGGCATGACCCTCGAGACGAGCAAATCGAAAAACATAAATTAGTATAAAAATAATTTGCATGACCTCATCACTGATTGACTTTGTTCGAATGATTTACTCGTATTACAGAATGCCTGAACGTAAAATTTCGTACACAACAATATTTTGGCAGGTATGAAGAACTCGCACCGATTATTAAAATGTTTATAATGTGTGTAGGTAAATAAAAATAGGTAAGAGTGACATTTAACAACAATACCAACCGGCTTGTCCCTGCAACACCTGCTTCCCTTGAGTGGTCAGCATGTGGGGTGCTAGCTGGTTCCCTTGGAAGGGCTTGCCTGCAGCAATCACCTGTACACATTTACAATACTTAATTTATGTAGCCGTACAAGTTGCTTTCTATAAATGCCTTCACCAAACATTCCCAATTTCTAGGTGGAGACGGCAGGCAACGACCGATATTTTCTCCAAGAGTAGGTGCCGATATTTTTAACAACAAAATCCCATGTCAATTAAATTTTTTTAATAGCATCAATTAAAAAATCAAGATAGATAGATAGAAAATTCTTTATTGCTCCAGTAAACATTAAACAGTAACAAATACATTGGAAAATTTACATAAGGTGCAAAGGCGGACTTATCCCTTACAGAGATTTCTTACAGTCAACCTTTGGATGTTTGAGATTCAATGATATAGTGTAATGTAAGTAGGTAAATTGAAAAATCAAGCACGCTGTGAACTGAGAGAAAATGACATAACATGATCCAGGTGCCGATACTCGCACCTACATCTACATTTGATTGTATACCGTCAGATGAGATGGTCAGTTATATGTATGTACATATATACAAGATTAGCTCACTTATAGTAGGTAATAGAATTTATAATATGTATTCATATACATGCGTTTTAATTAGCACATATTAAAAATTCATTCCTTTTTATGTACATTTGCTAACTACCTGCAGTGCTTATATTTCACATCATACGAGTCTCGAGCATTCAAAGGTTGACTGGAAAAAATCAAAATCTAAAATAGATAAGTCCGCCTTTGCACGTAAATATTATATCGACCGACCGCTGTTATTTCTGTACAGCATCGGCCAGTCATAGCTCTGGTCATGCTGGCTACACTGTAATGGTCGGAAGCACGAATTATTTTCATAGCCCTTTCAAACTTCACAATGTGGTAGTAGATACCAATACGGACGGATTAAACCATTCCATCAAGTGAGGAATCCGAACCACAGCCAGACTCAACGGTTGGATGGTCACCCAACCGAGCCGAGTATTTAACATCGAGGATCGAACGCCGATGTAACGCACCACTAAGCTACTCTCGAGCTATCAGGTTGATGAGGCTGATCTTTCGACCAGTATGGTGGTGCCAGTTTACACCAATTCCGAATGATGAAGCAACAGGTGTAGGTATGTACCTACGTGACAAAGACTGATTGGTGCACATCGGCCGGATTAGAATTTCAGACCTTGAGTACAATAATCCGAAGCCAAGACAGCGCGCAGCACCCACTGAGGCAATAAGTATATTATTTTCTATTGATGTTGGTGGATTGACCTAGAAGGTCCATTGTCTTGTAATAATTTATTCGCCAAGTATTGTCCTCCTCTACCTATCTGTCAAACAATGCCCACCATTTTGCTAGTGGAATCGGGGAATCAAATGAAAGAAAAATTATATTTCGTCTCTTTTCTGGCAATACTGACTGAAATATCCATCCGGTTCTTACTTAGGTACTGGTAATATGATGCAGGCATCGTCCTACCAGCGGTATTAACATCGGGCTAGTTAAGTTGGGGTAGACTGGTGCTCGATTGGAGGCCTAGTACAAGCACGCGTAGCATGGGACTTCCCCCGGTTAGGTGGACAAAGGATATACATACCTACTATCATTTATGGTCTCTCTTACGTTTTGTTTATAGACGTCCAGAAATACCAGCCTTGCGGCTATAAAATCCAGACGTCTATCCCTGCACTCTTGCGAATACAGTGATCATGTATGCCAGATCGAGGCCCCATAGCTGTACAGTTCTTCCGAAATTGGACCGGTTGGGTGGACAGACGACCTAAAAGAGGTAGCCGGGAGTAGATGGTGGTGGATTGCCTTGGGAGAGGCAGCCACCAGCGGGCAGTGGACCGATACGCGCGGATGATGAGTTACGGTCTTAGTTTGTAGCAAGTGGCAGGGATGACAGAATACAGAATGTGTTAGGTGCGAACCTGTATCTGCTGCGGGTTGATGCCCGGATGAATGGCGATGTTGCTCGGCATGATGAGCGGCCCCTGAGCGTTGTACAACTGCTGAAGGTAAGTACTGTTCGGCATCGGCTGCTGGATCACTTGCACGCGCCCGTGCCCCCAGTCCGCACTAATCATAAAACACCAATATTATTATATGTTTAACAATGCCACCGCCTGAACATATACTTGGCCGACTGGGTTGATACCACCGTACTGGATGTAAGATGGCCGCATAGCAGCCTCGGTTGTGTTCTCCTCTAGTCCAGTATAGCCAGCAATCCAGGGAAGTCTTCGGTAGTGCACCTACCTTCTCGGAGGTGATATTGGCTGGTCGGAGCATGCCCCGGATTGCATACCGGATTACATAAAAAAAAACTTTTCTCTCTTTTTTGATATCAACAACAGACATGCCGTCCTACTTACTCTTTTGTAATATTCTAAAGCTCAAGGTCCTGCCATTTGTAAACACTGAAAGTCCTGTAGACACGCTCTTTATCTATACATTTATATCATTTTAAAACACACATTTATTCAATACTCACTAGCTGAGCCCGCGGCTCCAGTCTCGAGCTTTTCTCTTATGACAATATGTTTAGAGCTTAGCTAATCAATTCTATGCATAACAGAGAAAAAAGTTTTGATTCAAGTTAAAAATTATTAATTTCGCAATTATGTAGGTACCTACATACATACATAGGTAATAATAAGTTATGATACTCGTGTAATATGTATGCAGTTTGTGGCACGGGTGTTTCAATCACAGGCAACTGTTTGTCAGGCAACTGGCAAGTAAGTTTGCGCTGATTGCAGTGAAATGTGGTTGCGTCCGCCCGCACGTGTAACATTTGCTGACACCATGAACTCATTGTTTGTCCCTCACCCTCAAACAACGCACAAAGCTCACCACACAATTTTATACACAAACAAATTCGTTCTGATTGGCATGCTGTATTTGTTTGTTAGCTATTTTTGTAATACCTATTTGAATATTGGTTATTGTTAATTGTTGCATGGTTTTACTATATTTTTGTCTTGGGTTTTGGTAAATTAGGTTTTTAAATTTTTTTAAACTGTTTTTTTGTTGTCGGTCTTTTCTGTTTTTGTATATTTTGCGATGAATCGAATTTATTTTTCTCAATTTCTTCTCAATTTTGCGTCATGTACTTAACTAAAACACCTAAACTCTATTAGTAAAGCCAAAATATAATAAGCAATCCTTTTTAGGTTTCCGTATCCCGTACGGAAGCCTATTACTAAGCCTCCGCCGTCTGTCTGTCCGTCCGTCTGTCCGAGGGCTGTATCTCTTGAACCGTAATAGGTAGCCCGTTGAAATTTTCACAGAATATGTGTTACTATGGCGGACATAACAACAAATAATAAAAAAAAGATAATATTAAAAATTAAGGGGGGCTCCCATACAATAAACGTGCGAAAAATCTATTAGTCACGCTACTGAATAATAGATGGCGCCACAGGCTTTTATACATTGCATTGTTGATAGGCGGATATTATCCGCTCAATTGTCAACGGCCTCATTGAGGTGCTGTCATTTTCCCATCGTCAATTGCCATCGACCTCATTGAGGCTTCTCTCCGATTTCTCTTCTCTCTAGGCAACTTGAGCGGTTATTGATAGCGGATAGATACGGAAACCTCCGCGCGCGAGTAAAACTCGCACTTGACAGATTTTTAAACCTCCACGGCGCGCAGCGGTAATACGAGTACCATTCTACTGACAGTGCGGAGAAGCGTCCGATTGACTCGCACCAGTCGCACCCCGGGGGATGCCGCTGCGCCCCGCGCCGTACGCCTCGCTTAGAGCGATTATATAGATATATTATGTTATAAGTATAAATATGCAAGCCCATTTCGGCGACAACATTTTCTCAAGTCGCCCAACGGGCGATAGATACCTAAGTCGCCGTTCAATTTTTTTGTAGCCGCGACGGTTTCCAACAAGATAGCCCAATTGGCGACATATCTGTTGCCAAATCTGCAGACCCTGGTTATCGGAGACTGTGAGTGTTTATTGCACAGACCTAGCATTTCGGCGGTAGTTCTGCGGTTTATTGTTAGGCCTAACGTAGTATACCTACATGCACGAAGTAATAAGAGTCGTTGAAACTTGTTATGATAAGTTATTTATGTATGTAAGCTAATTCGCAGCCAGCGTGCAGCATGCTTTAATCTGTGGTGCAGCTGCGTTCTTTGTTTAGATGTAGCTTTGTATAAGTTGTGTCGCAGTCAGTACATAAAAGCCTAAAAGGTTGGTTTGCAGTTGTAAAAAAAACCGGCCAAGTGCGAGTCGGACTCGCGCACCGCGGTTTCCGCACCACAAAAAAACCTTGAAAAAAAAAACACGTTTCTTGTATGGGAACCCCCTTAATTTTTTAATTTGTATTTTTTATTATTTGTTGTTATATATCCGCCATAATAACACATATTCTGTGAAAATTATAACGGTTCAAGAGATACAGCTCTCGGGCAGACGGACGGACGGACGGACAGACGGCGTAGGCTTAGTAGTAATAGGCTTCCGTACGGGATACGGAAACCTAAAAATGGAGGTAGTTTTGGAAGGTTTTCTTTAGTATTTGATTTTAAATAACTTTGTAAATCGATGGATAGTAAATTATTAAATTCATATTTTATCGATTTTCTTTCAATTAAGTAGAATGTTTTTGTACCTAGATGATTAACATTAGTTCATGTGAACCAATTAATGGTTAATTTATTTCAGTAATCATTTAAAAGTGCACGACTTTGCAACATTTTTTTTTTTTCATTTTACAGTTACTGTGTACCTCGCTGTGTACCTACCTACGTACGAGATTTCCAGGCAGGCAGGTGTACTTTCAAGTGGGACATATAGATAGCTCAGTGTAAGTGTTCAAAGAAGTTCCAAAAACAAAAATCAAGCTTCCAGCTCCTAGCAGGACGATTTACTGAGTGCCATAATCAGTAAATTAAAATTAAAATATTCTTTAATCTTATAAACACACACACTCAGTGAGTTACTACGTTTGGTGTGAATTATTAGCGTCTAGCTTAGATATTATGAATGAAACGAAACACTGTGCGGCGCGGAGGCGGCGGAGGAGGAGGCGGCGGCGGGGCCGGGCGCCGCCGCCGCCCCGCGCCGGCCGTCGAGTGCGGTGCGAGGTCGGCGTCGATGCGAAGCGGTGACGTGATGTAGGTAGGTTAGGTATATTGTATGTATCGCATGCGGAGTATTAACGTGGTAAATGTCTAGGGAACCCTCTATGTGTGAACACACAACGTTAAGAAGTATTTGAGTGGCATAATGTAGGTATAAGTAAGTAAGTAGGTAGGTATATATATTATAAGTAGTTGCCTGATTTGTTGAGGATGGTGGGTGTTGGGCGGCAGAGACTGAAGCGGAGACATGGTGGACAAATTGGCGGAGTTCGCCTGCTGCTGCAGAGTGCCAGCGGTCACCTGCTGCTGCGCCTGCTGCACCTGTCACACAAACATGGTAGGTATGCTCACTCGTTCGCGCTCGTGTGTGTCCTGCCTGCTCCTGCATCCTTCAGCCTTCACACCCATTGCTCTTCTTCATCTCTCTCTCTCTCTCTGTGTATGTGTGTGTGTTTTTTTTATGGGAACTGACACGATTGGCTACATCACCTAAACCGTCCGTGATGTCAGCCCATAACACCGGGTGAACTAGGTGCCATGTCAGTGCTTCCCCCTTTGATCGTGCCGGCTACACTGAACTGATCGGAAAACACAAACTATTTACATAACCGGTTGCACCGACGTTTCATTCAGTGCGGTGGTACCAACCCGGGCGGGTTAAACCCTACCACCAAGTAAGATTAGGAGGGAAGGGACCTACAGTTTTACGAGGAATCCGAACCTCGGTCAGCCTCCAACGGTCAGCGGTCACCCATCCAAGTACTGACCGCACCCAGCGTTGCTTAACATTCAATAGCGACAGTTGACTGTCTGCACCACTGAGCTATCGAGGCTGACGATGGTGTGTGAAGAGTCCTCTCGAAAATTCTAGATTATATAAAATGTTTACTTATGTACTGTACTATGCACGAGTCCATCTCAGGATAGTTTCCAATTAATTAATCAACATATAGCTGGCTTCTCTTATGATAGGTAATTATTATGCAAGTGCATGACGATGACAAGTTCAAGATTATTTTTATTTTCATATAGGTACCTAAATGCTTTAATAAACAGTAGAAAACTCAGGGAGTTATGGGTGTACATAAGTGGACGTTTCGCCTGCTATATCGCAGGCTTCATCAGACAGTATGGAGATTCCTGATGAAGCCTGCGATATAAAAATATACAAATAAAAAATATGAACAACAGTGTAAAATGATGTTTATTGAACTCCTAAACCTTCACAAAGCTTCTCCCAAATCCAACAGTGTTTGGGTAAAGGGCGAAATTTAGCTGGCATTAATAAATCGTTTGGGCAAAGGGCGAAATTGCTGAGATTAATAAATCGTTCGGGCGAGGTTTCCTCTGCGCGCAAATCGTCTGGCAAAAGCGAAAGCAGGAATCGCTACCCTTCTGTACTCTGTGCACAAAAGCTAGCACTAACTACCTACGCATGTATTACAAGTAGGCCCCTCTCTCCCTACTCATAGATCGTGTTTCGTACCTGGTGTGCCATCGAGCTGGGCACTGAGGAGACCACGGTGACGGTCTGGTGGTGTTGCTGCGACGCTTCGTGTTGGGCCATCGTTAGCTGCTGCTGCACCAACTGCCCTTGGCTGTCGACCAACTGAGACCAAATTTACATATTGCAATTCCTACTTGTTTTGTTAGAAAGCGCGACATGTGGCGCCGATCCACCTAGATGGTGTCTAGGGCCTAGAACGATAAAAAAGGTATGGACGCCGGACTGTCAAATGCTTGTATGAGAACTAGCGTCGCCGAGTTGCGGGGAGCGGAGTGTACTTGCCGAGTGAGCTGCACGATGCGATCCCTCCATCCCCATTCTACCATCGTTCCATCCGCAACAGGTTGGGAATGCATCCACACACTGTCGATATTCCCCCACTTAGGACAAATCGATCCTGTAAATCCTTTATTTACAGGGTTGCTAACATGTGGAATTCACTCCCACCTGCATCCTTTCCTCTAATGTACAGTCTGGGGTCCTTCAAACATAATGTGAAGGTGCACCTAGCCGGCCGACAAGGTATTCGCTGCCCCCGTAAATATTCGAATGCCCGTGGGCGCCGTCGGACTACACCTCTGCGTTAGTCTCGCGCGCGCCATTTGTCGTGCTCCCCATAAAAATAAAAATAAATGATGATAAGATATTCCACTATTGTGCACAATAAACTTGGCTGTAGTGTTTTTACACGTAAACACAGATCATGCGGGCATTTTAATTAAACAGGTTTTTGCGAACGCAGCCGATCACAGACTGACGGGCCAGCGCGCGACCGTCCAATGAAACAAGTATGCTTTTAATTATATCGTGTTACGCTGGCGAGGATAGGGTTCAGGGTCCATAGCTTTTTTATCGTTCTAGTATAGGGCATTCGCTCGTACGCAGGAGTTGCGTACCGGAATGCCATGCCGGACTGAGCTTGACAGGTGCCTATTCACGCCTCAGACTATACTTTGGGCGTTTCAGAGTTTACTATGGAGGAAAAATCTGCAGATCCGATTGGTACGCATCCGCGGCCCGCCTTATATAAGGTAAGTCTTGCTTGTAGGCATGCAATACCTGCCCAGTGCGCTTTGTGTAGAGGTGGAAAGGTGACAACGGAATCGCGACAGACAGCTCCTCCGAGCACTAACAAGGACAGTTCTTATTACTATAATACTTAAACTACTACTATAAACCTCTTTCACGAGAATATACTACTATTTTGTATGGAATCTGGCATGGTTGACTACATCACCCACCAACTAAATCCGTGATGTCAGCCTATCCTATTATAGTCTGACAATATTGTAGTGGTTCCCTTTGGTCGCGTCGATCAACTGGACGAAAAGCGCGAACTCTTTTTTACCCGACTACGGCAAAGCGAAAAGGAAGGGCTGTTTCATAGCCACTCCGACCGATCTTCATAAATTGGGGTCTTTATTTCCAATCTGTATAGGTAATATTATATACAGGGTGTACGGCACATCGACCGACAAATTTTGACATTGAAAATGTCTTTTGGTTAGTGTTCGAGTATAGGCCCCGATTTCACGAAAAAGTGCGATCCCCTTATATCTCGGAGAGTTGTGAAGCTATGAAATTGAAAAAGGCTCAAAAGACGCGTATTCATGAGAGCTGTAAGGTGCAAAAATAATTATTTGAGAAAGAAAGAAAAAAAAACAGTTATGGCCGAAATAGTGAAAGAATAATTAATTTTGTTCCGAATTTTGGATTTTGGCGCTCGATATTTTGGAAACGAAGAATGATATCAAACATTTGAGAAAAACTCCTCTGGACAATTTATTCAGCTACAATTTGAGCCTAAAACAAAGACGATCGGGTTAAGGGTTTGCCCTGTAGCTCAACCTTTTTGAAAAAATAAATTCACAGATTTCGTGCTTCACACGACTATATTTTTTCGAATTCCGTAGATTCATTTCCAATGTGCTCGACATTGGAAATGAATCTACGGAATTCGAAAAAATATTGTCGCTGAGCGACACGAGAAAGTCGGGATAAGGAAAAGGTTAGTTGGGGTCTGATGATGGAGCCGCAAGGAAGCCATAGGAACTCTTAAACTACACATGATAAGCCCATAGTGTTTGGGCTCGTTGGATTTGTCTTCGCAAGTACTCTTGTCATATATGATGCCCAGGGTCCTGATGGATGATAGAGCCGGAATGAAGCCATAGTAACTCCTAAACCACACATGATAAATCGACCGTGTTTGGTCTCGTTGGATTTGTCTTCGCAAGTACTCTAGTCATATGTTATTTCCAGGGTCCTGATGATGGAGCCGGAAGGAAGCGATAGGAACTCCTAAACTACACATGATAAATCCACCATATATGGGCTCGTTGGATATAGGAATATAGGAATATAGGTTAGGTTAGAAGATGCGTCGCATTGAAAATGAATTCAACAAAATAACTAAAATTTTGACAGAAAAAAATAGATAAGCTTGACATTATTTCTAACTAAAGTAACAAATTAATAAATATTAAATATAAAAATATAATATAAGGATGTAGAAGATAAGAATATAGGTTAGGTTAGAAGATGCGTCGCTACGCGAAACGAAACCAAATATGGTGGATTTATCATGTGTAGTTTAGGAGTTCCTATGGCTTCCTTCCGGCTCCATCATCAGGACCCTGGAAATAACATATGACAAGAGTACTTGCGAAGACAAATCAAACGATCCCAAACACGATGGGCTTATCATGTGTAGTTTAGGAGTTCCTATGGCTTCCTTCCGGCTCCATCATAAGAACCCAACTAACCTTTTCCTTATCCCGACTTTCTCGTGTCGCTCAGCGACAATATTTTTTCGAATTCCGTAGATTCATTTTCAATGTGCTCGATAGTCGTGTAGGGCACGAACTCTGTGAATTTTTTTTAGGTAAGTGTGTATTGTATTTGCTGTAACTCATTTGCATGGTTTTGACCCATGATACCTTTTGTCAGGTGTCATGTGGTATCGAGATACGATTTTTTTTCTTTATTTTTTGAAAATTACCAAAACCTTTTTTGGTTATTATGATTGTATCAGAAAGTTGAAATGCGCCCTGAGTTCTGACCTTCCGCACAATTTAAAAACTCGTATAATATAGGTATGTCCAGTGTCTCCTTCCGGTAAAGATGACGTACGGATGTGAAAGTGGACGCTGACGGTCGGTGTTGTCCAAAGGTTGAAAGTTGCTCAGCGAGCAATGGAGCGAGCCATGCTGGGAATATCGCTACGTCATATGGTGCGTAGCGAGGCAATCCGCCGACGCACCAAAGTATACCGGATATTGGATACCGGGTGGCTAAGCTCAAGTGGCAGTGGGCTGGGCACGTCAGCCGAAGAGACGACGACCGTTGGAGTAACCGTGTCCTACACTGGCGGCCGTGGAGAAAAAAACGGAGTGTGGGAAGAATACCCGCCAGGTGGGACGACGACATAAACTACGTCGGCGGAAAGCAGTGGCTCCGTACCGCTGAAGGCCGGGAGGACTGGAGGAAAATTGGAGAGGCGTATGTCCAACAGTGGACGCTTACACGCTGACTGACTGACTGCGTCTTGCTAACTTTGAAGGCGACAAGGTTCAATAAAACAATAAACAAAACGTAAAAGTGAACATATGATAGTAAATCAATCTTCCCCTTATAGCTACTTTTCCGAGAACGTTATCGATCTTAATAACCACTGAACCTTGAGCCTCACTGTCCCGCGAATCTCTACTTTCCAGTCCCTAACATATCTATCGTGCAGTCGTGCTCCGTGCTGTCGTCTGCGTAGCCGTATGTCATGCTCAAGGACAATAGATCGTTTATAAAGATTAGGAATAGCGTATGCGTCAGCACAGAGCCCTGTGTAACACCAGCGTTGATTCGAAAGTCGTCCGATTTCGAGGCATAAATTGGTAACGAAGATGGAACGACCTGTCAAAAAGTTGGCGATCCAGGTGTAAAGTTTGGATGGAATGACATAGGATCGAAGCTAGCCAAGAAGTCTTCGGTGCCAAACGCGGTGGAAGGCCTTGGAAATGTTCGGGGCGACTGCCAGCGACTCCCCAAAATTGTTCAGTCTTTTGGCCCATATAGGTATGCTTAACGTACGTTAGAAGATCTCCTGTTGACAGCGCTCTTCGTATTCCGTACTGCTTTTCATCCAGGAGTTTATTTCCTTCTTACGTTAGGACCTAGGTGTTGACAAGGCGCTCCATAACTTTACATAAAAGTGAAGTTATCACAATGGGCCGATAGTTGGAGGGGTCCGCGAAGTCTCCTTGTAACCCTTACTAGTAAATAATCGTGTTTTCAAAATAAATTATAACTGTCCAGTATCTCATATAAAAAAACGTTTTTTCGCAATACTTTCTGAGTGCCCTGGTAATAGCGTCTAAATTTCTAAACGATACGGGAGAAAAAAATTACCACTTGTAGGAATTTGTGTTGTTGCAGGTCTTGCTGCTGCTGTATTTGCTGTAGCTCTTGAGACTTCTGCTGCTGTTGGTTTTGTTGGTGTTGGAATTTCTGCAACTGCAGAGAAATAACAATATAAATAATAATGATATAAAAATGCAGCGCCGGGCGAGCCGGCGCTGCATTCTCAACATCCGTGCACCACCGAATGTCCATGAGGACTGTCATCCACTAATACAACAAAGTGAATAATAAAAGATCTTCAAACTCACTAAATCTTGCTGCTCTTGGTGATTCTTTATGTGTTGCTGTATAGCTTGCCTCTGCAAAGCTTGTTGCTGCAACTGCTGAAGCTGGGCTTGCTGGAGTTGTTGCTGCTGTTGTTGCTGCTGTTGTTGCTGCTGCTGCTGCTGCTGCTGATGTTGTTGTTGTTGTTGCTGCTGCTGCTGCTGCTGTTGTTGCTGATGCTGTTGCTGCTGTTGCTGTTGTTGTTGAAGATGTTGCAGGTGCTGATGCTGCAAATGTTGAAGTTGCTGCTGTTGCAACTGTTGGTGTATTATTTGCTGTTGAATTTGCAGCTTATCATCCTCATCTTTTTGATTTCTGTATCTGTAATCTTCAGAGTGCTGATTGTGGCCTTCGGGCGGTGCCGCCTGGTGTATCGAATTATTCTGCGGTGCAGCAGGCTCCTGCTTAAGTTTCCCTGTCTCAGTGGGAGTAGCTCTCCTGTTAGTAAATGTATTGTTTTGTTTATCTAGTGCCAACAAAGTATTGGCAACTTCGTACTTGTCATCAAACGTGATACCAGCTTTCTCGGCCAATGTTTCTAAACATTGCAATGGACGCTTGACATTCTTTTGTCCAGGTTTAGGCTTATCGATAGGATGCGTACTCGGTGCTATTGTTTTTGGCAAAGCACGAGTTATAGTAATACTGTCTTTATTCACGTTCTCATCTTTACCAGGCTTAGATTTTTCGTTCTTGTTGTCCAAGGAAAAGTAATTACTTCCTGGGACATTAGCTTCTTTTTCGAAGTTTATTCCATTTTTCTCGACCTTTTCCGGATTGGCAGCATCCAGTGACCTGACACCGTTTGCTTCAATTGCCGTCGTAGAATTAGGAGCAGAGGGCTTTAAGTTCTTTTCTTTACTCGAGGTATCTTTGCTTTGGTCGATAACGGTGTTTCCATTCCCGGGGTTGGGTGACAGCAAGGCCGATTGTATGTTTTGCGCATGCTGGTTCAGGGAAGTATTAACATTTTGATGGTTTTCTGGATTTAAGGGTTGAGATTTATCTTGTGCGTTTGATTTATTCGATTGCGGTTCTTGAGCGTTTACGCGGGAAGATAGTTGTTCTCCTGTTTGCTCCTTTGGTTTCTTTTGCGTATTCTCCGGTAAGTCAGATCTGAAAATAAAAGCAAGGTAGGTACAGGAAAGTTGTTTTATGGAGGACTTTTATCAATCAAGATTTAAACTTACGGAGTTTACACCTTAGAACCTGTAATCTAAATCATGTTTATCCCTTGCATAATGTTATACACTATGGTTTACACTGATGATGACCATCGCACTCTATAATCTAACTACGATAGATAGATATGCTTAAGTCTGCCAGTCATATTAATGAATGTGAACTAAAGACTCGAAACTTGTGCATAATATTATGGTCGCGGGCATTCGCTGCATGACAACCTGGAATCACTTTTTTGAATCAACGGTGTCAAAATCTAACTTATATAGGTATATATATACAGTAAAACTAAACTCTAAACTAATATTTAAAACAAAAGTTTTACAAGTATGGGCGAATGACGAAATTAAAAAAAAAACTTATAGGTACATATGCGTATTGTATGTAAAATTGTGTAAAAACAACGTAAAATAAAAAAATCGTAATTTGTTATACACACACGCACCCACCCTTACTTACACGCCCTTGGATCGGTTTTCTGTTTTATTTTCTACTGTTTCTATACAACTTTATTATGTTTATATTTTCTTTACAGTAACTGGAAATATAAACTAAAACTACCTAAATTAAAATTACCTAAACTTAAAACAAACAACATAAAAACTAAAACTACCAAAATTAAAATTACCTAAAACTAAAACTATAAAAGAAATAATAAAAAATAAATATATAAAAACCTTAACGGGTATATATTTATTTTCTTTGATTTGGGATATTAGTGGCTAACGGCCCGCGTTAGGTGGATTTTTTTTCATTATATAGGTATACATTATGTAAATAACAAAAAGTAACCGTCCATTATTCCTCGTTCTAGGGCTATCAGCGCTGCAGCGCTATATGAACAAGCAAAGCAAGATTTGTCTGTTGGTTGAGATTGTTGAGATGCATTTCAGACTACGATTTTATTGTCTTCATAATTTGGATAATTATTAAGTACATATATGAATGACATACTAGAAATATTTATTATTATTATTTTGTTTTGTTTTTAAGTTTAGTGCGTAACTATGCAAGTGTCCAATAAATTAATTTATAATAAAAACAAATATATTTTGATTTGACATGTCTGAGTGTAGCTCGTCTACTTATAGATTAGTATTTTTTTATTGTTTCCGAATTGGGTGGCTGGGCCCAGGTCGAAGCCTCAGGTGCAGCCAATTTCACCCCCGAGGAGTGCCGGCTTGAAGGTGGACTAATGTCGCTGGGGCAGGCCCGCGACATTAGCCCGCTATTTCAAGATCCGTGAATTGTAGGAATAGGGGAAGAATGTCAGCCTCGATAGCTCAGTGGTGCAGACAGTCAACTGTCGCTATTGAATGTTAAGCAACGCTGGGTGCGGTCAGTACTTGGATGGGTGACCGCTGACCGTTGGAGGCTGACCGAGGTTCGGATTCCTCGTAAAACTGTAGGTCCCTTCCCTCTTAATCTTACTTGGTGGTAGGGTTTAACCCGCCCGGGTTGGTACCACCGCACTGAATGAAACGTCGGTCTAAACGGCTATGTAAATATGTAAATAGTTTGTGTTTTCCGACCAGTTCAGTGTAGCCGGCACGATCAAAGGGGGAAGCACTGACATGGCACCTAGTTCACCCGGTGTTATGGGCTGACATCACGGACGTTGTAGGTGATGTAGCCAACCGTGTCAGATTCCATAAAAAAAAAAAAAGAATTCCCTGGAAGCCAGTTCCACACCTTTGCAGTGTATATAGATTTACAGTAATGTAGGTAGATGAAATAAACAATACAATACCATGCTATTGTAAAAAAAATATCTACGTCTAGTTTAGTAGAAATCAACGTACAAAGGCAATGTAAAAATTCGTTTTGCGTTATGCCCCAATTACCCCATTAAGGTATAAGAACAAGATGACGCGCTAAACGCGACAGGTTAGTCATAGCCACAACTCACCCTGGCACGATACGCTTGATGTCGTGGAGTAACTAATTCTTCGTGCCTTACTTGCTGCTTGATACCTACCGAAGGTATAGTATAGTTAGGTAGCTAAACGCTAAACGTAGTGGTCGGTGTCGGTGTGGTGCTTGCTTTGCACTTTTTAGGGTTACGTAGTCAGCGACGACGCTGGCAGTGACCCTTATAAGATCGGTCAGGCGTTTGTCCGCCCGTCCTTCGTCTGTCTGCCACAGTCTGTACCTAAGTTCTAAACTGGTGTGAAGCCGCAGATGAGATAGGTACTGAAGCCTAGATAACCTCGAGGATAACCTACCACTTACTACCTAATAAACAAAATATTGTATAAATAAGAAATCTGTAACATTGTGATCTGTCTGGGGCGATTATTCCAGTACTTGAAGCTAAATAAATCTAAAATAAAAAAATTATATTATAAAGTAGTAAATTTTGTCCTTACAGCATGACAACTATTTTAAAGTTATTTCAAACGGTTATAGAGAAAATATCATTCTTCGAGTTTTATGGGCCGTGCGGGGGCGCGGCGGGGCGCGCAAGCGGGCGTGCGCGCGGTGCGCGGTGTGCGCGCAGTAAGCAGCGTCGCGGGAATACGGGGTAAGCAGTGGCGATTCCTTTAAGTTGGCTAGTTTGGCGCAGACAAACCATAAAATGAATGCCGCCATTAATATCGAAGTATTAAGCAAAAACAAATGTGAAAAAATATCGAGGTTATATTATTTATTATATAACCCACGATGAATAATATAAAACGTCAGTACACAGATAAATAATTTGAAATTTCGCGCGCGTCAAACGCGGGCGACGAATGACGACACATCAAGGCATTCATTGGGCGGCTGGCTACATTGGAAGCGCCATCTTATTCCATACAAGCGGAGATGCCCCGTCCCGCGCGCATCCGCTGATAAGCCTTTCGAGTTGGCGCAGCGGGGAGCGCATTTTAGCGCCTTATTACTAGGTGTGTTGTGTGTGCGTGTGTGTGCGTGTGTGTGCGCGTAGCGACTAGCGAGCTAGGTGTGTTGTGTGTGCGTGTGTGAGTTGATAGCTGCAAATATTCCGTTATGGTATGGATGAATCCTGTGCGGTGTTTTTTAAATTTCAAGTGATTATATTATTGGTAATAATGGCAAACTCCAGTGCGAAATCCAACTCATTGTGGTAGAAATAAATTAACAAATTTCGGGCGCATCGGCAGCGCGAGCGGCATGACGAGTATCAGCGCGAGTATCGTGTTTACTCGCGCTGCATACTGCCCTGCTCACTTCCCTGCCTTGTAGGGCTGAGTGTAAACCTCGCAATACATGTATATTGTAAACGTGACCTAGGCACCGCGGGTCGCAGAGGAGGATCGAAACAGATTTGTGTACTGGACCCCCCCCAAACTAAAATCCTGGGCACTCCCGTGAATACAGAGAATAATACTGTAGTAAGTAACACGCAACATCATCGATATCATTGCTATTATTTCTCCTCACCCCTACCACAGATTACTTAATAGTTACTTCGTCCCTACCCCCGACCATGATGCGGTTAAAATATCTAAACTCTGGACCAACTTTCTCAATAATTATCTTCTTCGGAGTAGGTAGGTAGGTACCTATTGACCCGTTTGGCCCATTTGTGCTGTATCAAGACGTGTCTGTCTGGCTGTGAAGTTAGAAATATCCTGAAATTGTAACTTCTTTGAACTTCTTTGAGTTTAGAACAGATAGGTAGGTAGGTACTTACCTACCTACTCAATTTACAATTTTAAGTCGCCCTGGTTGGATTTTTACCCACATACCTACCTAGGTAGGTACCTATTCAATGTACAGATGTTTTTTGCCTTTACGATTTTACTATTACGTATGGATTATATATTATGTTATTTCGCGATAACATAAAGTTACACTTTCACTATTAGGTACCTACTTACAACGTTTTGTAAAAATCCGGCCAGTGGTTTTTGAGTGACGCGTGTAAATAGGTAGGTACCTACCTACCTACGAACAAAAATTTTAAAAACTTTAACATGTTCAGTTACCCACTTACTCATTTTAAGCCCGTGTTGGTTTTTTTTTTTCGAATAGGTAGGTACCTACCTACCTACCTATATTTAAGTATTAAATGACGATTCAATGTACAGATTTTTTTTGCCTTTACGATTTTATTATGTGAAGGCTACCTACTGCTGTCCACCGTTTGACATAGTTCTCCCCCATACGACACCAGTTTCTAGGTTTCTCGAAACCACTGACGACCGGCACTGTTTCAGGTCGTCGGACCATCTGGCGGGTTGCCGACACTGCGCCTCCCGGTCATGCTGCCTGCCAGGCCAAAATAATACTCGTATCCTCCATACAACACTCGTCATCTCTGTGGCGTTCCAACGATTGAGCTATAACAACTACCTACCTACCTACGCTGTCGGATGGTTTCATTACGATTTACGATGATTTGTAGGTACCTAGGTTCCTAGGTACGTAGGTATTAATTGATAGAGTTGTCTGACAAACTAAATTATATTGTATAGAAAATTGGTAACTAGGTACCTACCTACCTACTTTTTACACTTTTTACACTTTGTCTTATTCTTTGCTAGGGGCATTTGTAAGGCTAGGGGCTGTATTTTTTTTGCATCTGAACTTGGTCTTTGCTATAATAATTTTGCCTGGTGGGTCTGGGGTATTAATTATTAGTACCTAACTAGGTAGGTACGTTCTTACTAAACAAATGTGGGCATAGGTATATAGATTACGTTCTCCAACTAACTCACACAAACAAAGTAACTGCAACAATGCATGCTACTATGATATGTGCACAATGTGTGGAGGGATGGATCATGGAAGGTTAGAACGAAAACGGTTCGTCTGGCATTATTATAAGTAGGTATACACATTTACAAAGGGGCTAGAGCAACAAAAAATTATGGAAAAGTACGAGCGAGACGGGGATGTGTGGGGGTGTGTGCGTGCGAGGTAGACGGAAGAGCGAACGGCCGGTCGGCGAGCATACTGGGGGAACGCTCGCTTCGCTTGGGGAGCGAGCGAGGCGAGAGCGGGAACCGGTTCTGCATGTGTGCTGGCTGAGAGCTGAGTAGAGCGCGGCGCTCACCTCACCTCCGCCGCGTCACCCCTCCGCGCGCGCCGCACCAGCCCCCCCCCCCCCCCCCCCCACACACCGCCCCGAGCTCCCCCGCATTGTTCCGCGTTGCAATAATAATAACTTCGCCCCTTGCACTGATGGCGGGCGACCGACACACTACCCACCCAAACCTTTTTTTTGTGCACAAAAAAAAATACAATAAACTGGAACCGAAATCGATGGGCTCTATTCAGCCGAACCGACCTTTCTCTTTTGGCAATGATGGTAAAATATAGTAAAAAAAAATCACAAACTGGAACCTATAATTTAAAAATATTTCCGGGACTTCTATCTATCTACGCGAGGTACCTAACCTACCTATATCGACATTTTTATAAATTGTATTCTGTGAATAGGTAGTAATAAAAACAGTGTTGAATTGAAACGGTAGGTACGAGTACGTCGATCGGTGTCGTCACGCAGGAACCTCTCGGAGCCGAAAGGTCCGCTCGCCTTCTCACTCACTCACTCACTAAGTTGAAACGAGACGCCGAGAGCCCCACTCGCTTTCTGACAAGAAAGAGCTCTCGCCTTTCGCTTCACTGAACCGCACACGACGCACTTTGCCAACCATATTGAAAAGTAAAAACAAAACATAAATAAAATACCTTTTAGTGTAAAAACCATAAGAACAACGTTCCATTGTTTCAAACTAAAACGCTAAAAAACGAATACGCCGTTCCAAACGATAGAAACAAACCGAAAAACAAAACAACAAAATTAAAGAGCGTAACATTCGCACGGGTGAAAGTAAACACAACACTTATTATCGACGAAATCGACATACAAACACACTTATCGAGAGCCCGACGGTCGACACATTTTCGCGATAACCTTCCGAGCGGAGCGACGAGAACGCGACTGTAGTTCCCGGCGGCGAAGCGGAGCGGCGGCGCGGAGCGCGCTCGGCACCTCCTCCCCCGACCACCCCCGCAGAACCCCCCCGTCAACCAATCAAACGGTGAGCCGGCGCCGCGACGCCTGCTATTGGCTGACCAGTTTACAGCAACTTGGTCCGTCTCTCAGAGCGAGAGAAAGGGTGCGAGGGCGAGGGACGGACATAATTAAAGTAGTAGTTAACAAAATAATGGAGGAATACTCAGCTGACGTTCATCTGTTTCCACTTCCCACTAAATAAATTTGAAGCAGGTGACTAAATTATTGCTATGTATGTCCATTGTGAGTCCACACTCATACGCGCAGTTCTATGTACACATACATAGGTATGTGTTGTGCCTGTGCCTGTGGACTGCACGCGGTCACAGAATATTTAATACGCGGTCAAGTCGGTTTGATACCAAATCTGGGGGTACGGTAGTGCAACCGCCAAGTTCAAGGGCCTCACCACAGAATAGATAGATGAGATACCTACTAGTTGCCTTACTACCCTTTACTAGAATCATTTCGGCGTCATTTTGACTCCCATATCTTTGGAGTGGTGGGGATTAGAAGATAGCAAATTAGCAATAGATTTTTTCCGTCTAGGCGTTTGTATTTAAAATTAATTCCCTAATACAAATTATCTCGCCCTAAGCGATGAATAAAAGCGCCATCTCTTGGCGTATACGGCGTACTGCGGGTCTGCGAGGCGCGCTGAGCGTTTAACGGTCGAAGTAGCGTTGTGCCGAGGTTTATCTTACCCTTCAGCTCCCACGATTTTAATAAAATTACGTACCGTTGACTCCCAGCCCTTTTCGCCGCGCGCAAAAACCCAAAATTTTGGCGCGCGCGCTCCCGCACAAATTCGAATATCCCGCCTCAATCGATTGATTCATCAATGATCTGTATTCAGTCTGATTTGTACTGAAATTGCGCATTCAGTCATACCGAACACTTAAGGATTCACTTATTTAGAAGCACAGACCGACTCCAGGCAAAACAAAACACACTCGACATTTTTTTTTGGTTTTTTCTGACCGAAACTGTATAATTTATTCCCACAAGTCGCCCATCAAAATATAGATATTGAAACGTACTCTAGAATACGGGTACTCGAAATACGGTACAAGATCTGTGTATTCCAGTGTCTGTGGAAATGTCAGTCGTCATGGGAGCCTTTTTTTTTTTTACATTTTCAAAAAATATTTTCTGTGTGAAGGTGATGTGTTGCCCAGTCATGTTTGATAATAGTTATTAGTACATTTAACCAAGAATGTATACCAGTAATCAGTTGTTTGATAGGAAATTGGTAGAATTAGTTATGAATTAAATAGGGAGCCGCGCCGCGCCGAGACCCGGCCGGGTCTTCTGGGAGTTATCAGATTGGCGCGTCATTAGACCCGGCCGGGTCTTCTGGGAGCCAAAGGGTTTTGACGAGCGAAACGGAAGTTAACTTTTTCCATACAAAATCGTCTTTCGGCATTTATGTTTTCTAGCCGCCTAAATCCGATTTTTGTCGTTTTTGTTTAGATGAAATATACAACAACGGAGCTAAACGTTTGTATTTCGACCGAAAAAAAAAGATTTTTTTTTGTCATGAAGTCAAGCTCTATTGAGTCATTTCATTACTTTAGATATTCAAAAAATAAAAGACAGGAACGTAGATTCGACTGTCCCTATTACAAAAAAAAAAAAACAAAAACAAAACGGCAAAGTGCGAGTCGAACTCGCGCACCGAGGGTTCCTTATCGCCATGTCATGGTGAGCCCCTCCCCACTGTACCGTGTGGGGCCAGTACTTTAAAAGAATAGCCCACTGCATCTCTCCCGTGTATGTCGTAAAAGGCGACTAAGGGATATGACTCCCTTCTTATATTACTAGGTGTTAGGGTTTAGCCCGCCCGGGTTGCTACCACCGCACTGAATAAAAGGTCGGTCGAAACGGCTATGTAAATAGTTTGTGTTTTCCGTCCAGTTCAGTGTAGCCGGCACGACCGAAGGGAAGCACTGACGTGGCACCAAGTTCACCCGGTGTTATGGGCTCACATCACGGATGTTGTGGGTGATGTGGCCAACCGTGTCAGTTTCAATAAAAAAAAACACTCAGGCCATCTATAGCGTGAAATGCTTCATATTAGTTAAATGTCATGATTAGTTAAAATGCAAACTATTTACATAGCCGTTTCGACCGACCTTTCATTCAGTGCGGTGGTACCAACCCGGGCGGGTTAAACCCTACCACCTAGTATTATAAGAAGGGAGTCATATCCCTTAGTCGGCTTTTACGACATACACGGGGAGAGATGCAGTGGGGCTATTCTTTTAAAGTACCGGCCCCACACGGTACAATCATATCATATCGGTACGTCATCGTGATCTTAACATAGCCTCAACATTTTTCTTCAATATGTCCTCTTGGCATTCGTTTACTTTTAAATAGTACATAGTACAACCTATTACTGTTTTCTTGTATTACGAAGAATGAATTGACTGTAGTTTTATTAATCACACTGTTGCCCGTGGCTTCGCTCGCGTGAAATTCGCTTTTCAAAAGAAGAAGTAACTAATGGACAGGCCAAAGGCCGAGCTGGGTTCGGGTAAACGACAAACCTTATCGAAGTAAGTAAGTAACTAAGGGCGAGGCCAGAGGCCGACCTGCGTTCGGGAAGAGACAAACCTTATCGAAGAAAGTAAGTAAATAAAGGCAAGGCCGCTTCTTCCGCCCTCGGGCCTCGCCCAGGCATCTCCGTCTCACCAATAGTTTTCTTACTTTCTCCGAGAAGATAACGTTTACTTGAACGCACCTCAGCCTTCGGCATCAACCTTAGGGACTTACTTTCTTCGAGAGATTATAACGTTTTTTTTATCTTAATGATTTTATCATATGTATAGATAAATACTTAATTAGATAAGTAAGCACCTATATTATCAAGCTGAAAGAGTAGTACATAATTAGTCTGCATTCTTTAATAAGTGTCTCTTTGGTAAATTGTAGCGGACCATTGTATTCTAAAGGCAGTTGTTTCCTGTATAAAATAAAATAATCATAATTCTGTGGGTCGAAATCACTCTGTCCATAAAATAATAAAAAAAACAATACATTTGAATCTTCGCAATTAACTATTTACGAAAAGCATAATTAACGTAGTTTTCACAAAAAATACAAATATTATATTAAAGTTACTCTAAGTAAATAAATACTAGATTTTTAAGTACCTAAGTATTTGATAAGAATTTATTAAAAATCCAGTTAAAATTTAAATATTCAAGTTTTCGAATATACATAGGTATCAGGCGAAAGCTTTGGCTGGCGATAAAGGAAAACTTTCTTTTCGATAAAGGATAAATTTAAGACTTGGGATTTTCGATTATGTTTTCCTGTAAACTATAAGAGAGGCACTATATTCAACACTAGCTGTTGCCTGCGACTTCGCTCGCGTGAAATTGGTATTTCAAAGAAGAATGTATATAACTAAGGGCTAGGGCGAAGGCAGAGCTGCGTTCAGGTAAACGACAAACTTTATCAAATAAAGTAAGTAACAAATGGCGAAGTCGAAGGCCCAGCTGCATCCTGGAAGACAATAAACCTTCTCGAAGAATGTAAGTAACTAAGGGCGAGGCCGAAGGCCGAGCTACGTTCCGGAAGAAGATAAACCTTCTTGAAGAAGTAAGTAGCTAAGTGCGAGGCCGAAGGCCGAGCTGCGTTCAGGAAGACGATGAACCTTCTCGAAGAAAGTCAGTAACTTTGGGCGAGGCCCAAGGTCGAGCTGCGTTCAAGTAAACAATAAATCCTCTTCCGCCCTCGGGTCTCACCCTTAATGACTTGCTTTCTTCGATATAATATAATATCATTTACGCGAACGAAGCTCGGCCTTTAGCCTCGCTCTTAGTCACTTAATTTTTTCGAGAAGGTTTATTGTTTACTTTAACGTAGTTCGGCCTTCGACATCGCTCTTAGTTACTTTGTTTGAGAAAGTATATGGTTTAGCTATACGCAGCTCCTCCATCGGCGTCGTCATTAGTTAAATTTCTTCGTGAAGAATATCCTTTACGTGATCAGAGTTCGGCCTTCGGCCTCGCCTTTATTAGTTACTTTCTTCAGAATGTTTGACTTATTTCTGAACGCAGCTCGGCCTCGGGCCTCGCCCATAGTTACTTACTTAATTCTAGAAGGTTTGCCGTCTTTCAGGATAGATACAGCTCGGCCTTCGGCCTCTCCCTTAGTTATTTACTTTCTTCGAGATGGTTTATTATTTATCAGAATGAAGCTCGGCCTTCGGCCTCGCCCTTAATTACTTATTTTCTTTGAAATGGTTTATTATTTATTGAACGTAGCTCGGCCTTCGGCCTCGCTTTAGTTACTTACTTTCTTCAATAATGTTTTTCTTCTTTCTGAAAGCAGCCCGGCCTTCGTCCCGGCCTTCAGTTACATACTTTCTTCTTTTGAAATTCGAATTTCACGCGAGCGAAGTGGCAGGCAACAGAAGTATATTAAATTGCACCAATGACATCGACAAAACGTGAACTTTCAATTATTATTTTTCCATTAATAAAATATTTTTTCACCGGCCA
Source organism: Nematopogon swammerdamellus (assembly GCA_946902875.1). NCBI lineage: Eukaryota > Metazoa > Arthropoda > Insecta > Lepidoptera > Adelidae > Nematopogon > Nematopogon swammerdamellus. Next base: position 12,987,652 of record OX336338.1, read on the forward strand.
GCTCTAAGACGTCGATATGACAGTTCTCCGTTGTCAACTTGATATTTTTAATTTTTTTGCATTTCATGAATCAAATAATTCGTCACCGGCCAGCTGTCGCCAATGTAACTGTCAAGAAACCTGTACTTTGGCTGACGTGATTCTAAATGTTAATGATAATTTGAAGGTTTTTTTGTGTATTATGTTATTCCGGCATATAAACTGCCAATATACAAAGTTTCGTCTAATTCCGTTCAGTGGTTTTTGCGTGATGCGCGTACAGACAAACAAACAAACAAAAATTTTAAAAACTGTTCGAACATGTTCAGTATCTCATTTTAAGCCACCCTGGTTACTTTTTTTCCGAATACATTCAATGTACAGACTTTCTTACCTTTACGATTTTATTATATGTATAGATATAGATTCCCTATTTTTTGACAAATTTTAGGCTCAATATTTCGGAGGTTGTGGGAGGGATGCTCGATTTTCGTATATTGTATTCAATATCTACCAACGCATTTTAAAATTATATATTTTTTAAATTAACTATCTCTATTGTCCCCCAAAATCTAAATTCGTTAATTTACGCTATACGTTCGTGATTGGGTCATCAAATTTCATATATGTATATGTACCAAATTTCAACTTTTTTCTTCCAGTAGATTCGGAGTAAATAAGCTGTGACAGACGGACTGACATACATACAGAGAGACACGCACGAGGGTGATCCTATAAGGGTTGCGCTTTTTCCTTTTTTTGAGGTTCCGAACCCTAAAAAATAACAAAAACTAGGCTTATAAAAATTTTCATTCAAACTAGTTAATGTAATTATGAAATTAAGTAATTTTAAAATAAAAAAAGCCGCCCAGTGCGAGTCGGGCTCGCACACCGAGGGTTCTGTATCACCACGCAATACTTTTTTTGTTTTTACCAAAATAATTGTTTTCGAAAATAACGAAACGCTTAAATAAAAACTACAGCAATGGTTTGACTGTCAGGCAAACCATTGCTTCTTGTATAATTATTATGTACGTGTATAAGAATATTTATTTAATAAATAACAAAAAAGTAATACTAATAACTAAAGAAATAAACCTACCTAACAAACATTAATTCTTGTATTATAATTGTAATTACATTACATTGTCAAAAACCCTGCAGTTTTCCTGTAATCTATGGCTTAATATCTACCAACCCTCCTCCATCAAAATTTTAAAGTTAGAAATCTAGGAGATCAGGGGGAGTGACAACAGTAATTTTTGGCATATTTTAGCTATATCACACTGCCCTTAAAATAAAAACAATCTATTTTTGAAATCCTCACAGTTTGCTCTTTCAATGATAAGATAATCCACAAGATATGTGAAGTTTAAACTTTTTATTGCCTCCAGTATTATTGAATGAAGAAAAAAGACATAACAGCAATACAAAATACAACTTGATACAGTGAGTAAAACTAATTAAATAAAATTAACCTAATAAATAATAAAAACTAAATAATTACATGTTATCTAGTTATTTTAAGACTTCCGTTTTTACATTTTAAGGTACGGAACCCTAAAAATTATAGAAATTTAACATAATGTAACATGTACATTTTTCTTTTTATAAACGTCGGTACAAAGTTACATCACTCGCACTCACGTACGACGACAGCGCACTGCGGGCGCGGGCGTGAAGGCTGGCGTGCGATGTTGGGTAAATAAAATGTTAACTCAGATTTTTACAACAATATGGCTGATAACAACAAAATTCTACTGTATGCACTGTATGGTACGATATTACGTTTTTCTTTATGCATTTTCTTGAGCTGAGCAGTCCTTGCAGGATTTCACTACGGAAAATTTATAGGCATTTTAGGAGTAATTAAAGAGATTTAAATATAACCAGGTTGAAGGTCTACTCTACACACACATCTGAAGGCGACACACGCTCAACTGACACAACACGTAGGCTGATGTCCAGTACATCGAGCGAGTTACTGACTGGAAAGCATGTGGTGCACACTTCGAGTTTGTCCACCACTTTAGTGAGGACATTTATTGAGTTCGTATGGGCCCGTTATTCCTTATTTAGAAGAAATATGAAGCATTTCATAAACACGCTATAGATAGCGTGAGTACGTGAGTGGCGTTGACCATGACATGGCGATACGGAACCCTCGGTGCGCGAGTTCGACTCGCACTTGACCGGTTTTTACGATAGAGCAAACATTTAATAATCGCAAAAATATGTTTTTTATCTACTCATGCTCTCAATCAAGGTCTCGCAGACCTTGCTTCTTTCCAAAATTTCATGAGTCGTGATTTTTATGAGATAATGTTTATATTCCGTTCCGTACTGATATTTGTATGGGTAAAATATTCATCAGCGATGAGACCAGAAGCAAGAGCCTTTACATAAGGCTAAAGTTACAGTGTGGTGTGCAATATCCGCATCTGCCGTTATAGGACGTTATTTCTTCGAAAACCAACGTGGTCAAAATGTAACTGTGATTTCGGAAGATATACCGAGATTATTAATTACTTTGTCAGACTGGAACTACAGAATAGTCCACACTTCAACCGAAACTCGTGGTTTCAACAAGATGGGGCAACAGCTCATACGGAAAATGTGTCCATGAATGCAGTGCTGCTCTTATTTCATGGGAAAGAGATATCCCGCAACGGTGGTGCCGTGGCCAGTCAGGTCTTTTATATACATACTTAAATATATATACTTGAAATCCGCTGTTTACAAGACAAATCCAGACACTGTTGCACAATTAAAACAAAACATTCGAGTCGAAATCAACAGGATTCCTCAGTCGCTCTCTAAACGTGTTTTTCTGAACATGCGTGCTAGACTCGAAGAGTGCGTGAGACTCGATGGTCATTGGTCGCCATTTAGAGAATGTGATTTTCAAGAAATAAATCTGCATTTATCGTAATTTACAATAAACATATTTTGTGCAGGAGATTGAAATCTGCCACTGGACACCTATACTTTGCGCGCTTGAGTCGCGCTGCCGCGCCGAGCCGCCGCCGACTCCGCGGCAGCGCGGAGGCGGAGGCAGACCTCCACGTGGTGGGTGACTGCTGCACTGCACAGATTATAGACGCAGGTGCGTCCGTCCGTGCGACCGACCCCAGTGAATTCCCTATGCTGCGCCAGTGACGATGCATGGTCATTCCGTCTGGTGGGCGCTTCCCATCGTTCCTAATTTATTATTAACCGACTTCCAAAAAAGGAGGAGGTTCTCAATTCGTCTGTATGTTTTTTTTTTATTCTAATTCTTATCTTGTTTTCTTTGGTAGTATTTTCATCCTTTGTCTTTCATTATATTGCTCAATTCGTTTTCGCTTTCCTCTCTCTGTGCGTACCTACTTGATAAATAAAACAAAAAAATCAAGATACCTCCTATAAATAAAAGATAAATAAAATGAAAATTTTATAAAACCCCACTACGAAATACTAAGGAAATATAACAAGGAAAGTTGTTCAATAAAAATGCTGTAGTCGGGCTCCCAGTTTATTCGAATTCTTCTGCAAGCCTGGCTATAGCATTTTCTACTACCTACTCTTGATCAACATTCCTTGTTATTTCCTTTGGTTTTATAAAATAACAATTCTTATTTTTTATTTAATTCCTTTTAGTTCTAAACCATGAAGTGTGCTAAACTTTCGAAATTCCCTGTCAAACTCTTGACAACGATAACCCACTCGAAGGGCCTTGAAAAATAATCAACTTTGAAAATAAATGACCTCTGACGGCCATAATTTTGAATTTGTTTTAATTAATATATTTAGACTCTTTGAGAGAACAAAGGAAAAATAGGCAAATTACGATAGTAGGTAGGTAGGTGTAGGTACTTAAAATGTAATGTGTTATATACAGGGTCATATTTTATTAAGTGAAGTCCCTTAAATGGTAGGTTCTATATCTGAAATGGATCACGTTTATGATGTTAATTTTACTTTACGTACCTAAAGTTAGATTTTTTCTGGACATAGTAGTGCCCGCGCATACTAATACACCCTGAAAATTTCAACAAAATCGGTCCAGTACTTTCAGAGTTATTAATAAATGAAAAAAAATAAAAATACATTTACGTGCATCTCATATGCGCGGACGGAACAGCTGGCGCATGCGGCCTTGAGCTACTTTTTGATTCGCACGGGTCAACGACCACCCAGCTGTCCCGTGCGAATGATGCGATGCGCGCACGTAAATGTTAGTTTTTTTTTTCATTTTTTAATAACTCTGAAAGTACTGGACCGATTTTATTGAAATTTTCAGGGTGTATTAGTATGAATGGGCCCTGATATGTGGCATGCCCAGAAAAAAAATCTATCGTTAGGTACGTAAAGTAAAATTAACATCATAAACGTGATCCATTTCAGATATAGAACATACCATTTAAGGGAATCCACTTAATAAAAAATGACCCATAATATTATATTATTAAATACAATTATTTACTTTATTTTCACTTTCGATATTTTGAAAATATTCTATGTATTAGCAGTCTAGCAGCTCGTAGCCGGATATCGATTTCGAGAGCAACGGCCGCTGCCGCACCGCAGCAACGCAACCAACGCAACGATGGTCCGCGTGTCGGCGCAGCAGCAGCGCAGCGGCGCGGCGGGGCGCGGCGGAGGCGAGCGGCGCAGGTCGGGTGCACGGGGCGGCGGCGGCGCGGCGCGGCGCGGTGGTCGCGCGGCGCGGCGGGACTCAGATCAATACGGAGGACGAGTCCTCCGCCTCCGCCGCCGCCGCTCCCCTTGCGTCCCTTAACGCCTCTCACCTCACGTCCCCCCTTAGCAACCGCCGCTCCGCCCGCAGCCGCTCTGCCGCACCCGGGCGGGCGCGCGGGCGGGTGTAGCTTGCTAACTTACAACCTCGCTTACAACTCGAGTTAAGAATAGGTACCTATATCAAACTTTGATGCAAAACTTTGTAGGTACCTACTTTGTCGGGGTTCTATTTAAATGATGGAAAAATCTTAACAATATAAGTAATTTAATGTCATTCTCAGCATCTTTATCAACACACAATACAGCAAAACCTTATTAAGTTACATAATAATAAACACACCATACGATATACACACAGCAGAAATTAAAATATTCAGAGTACAAGATATTCGAGATTAAAACCGCCCATAGCCCCTGCAGAATGGGATCCTCATCAACTTCGTAAGACTGAACCAGTAGGTTTTCTCCAGCACTATGGAATGGAACAGATGCGAGCGTCAAGGACGTGCAACTAGCCAGTTCAATGAGATATTTAAGCTGGTTGGTCGTTTTCTTCAGCTCTTCAGCCGGCCTTAGAGAAGGCTTCGGCCACAGGTCCTGGACTCAATTCACTGTAGTCTGGCTCACAGTAGCAGAAACATAATAAAACTCTCACTCTATTAAAATCCAATCCATTTTTCTTTGTAATTTTCCTCTGACAGCTCGTTGGCTTAGGATTATTATAAGGTTCTATGTCATACAAAGGTGATTTCGAGAAAAAACTATTTTAAAATTTATTTGCATATTATTATTTCATATACTTACCTATAATTACTCCTTCCTTTGTATTAATTAAAAACAAAGGTCATGTTCATGTTATAAAACAATGGTTATAATAGCTTAATTTTGAGGATTTTTTTCAATATTTCAATTAAATCATTAAAAAAATTAATTAACAAAAAATACATAGAACTTCAAAATACATGGCCTATGTCCAGCAGTGGACCGATACAGGCTGATGATGATGATGATGATGATGATGATGACATAGAACTTTGTTGCATTGAAAAATTGGATAATCTGTCAATGATGCAACATAGGACTTAGAATTTCTTAATTAATCTACCCTGGCTGTTCCATTGTTTTTTGAGAATTTTGTTGTGTTAAGTATATGTACTTAATTTAATTTACTAGGTAGGTAGGTATAGATCTTGTGAGAGTGGTGTACTCATTTCAAAAGTGCAAGATAAACTTTATAAAATTATCTCATTATTTTCCACATCCCGAAGGTTAGTTCGCAAAGAATGCCGCGAGGCATTAAACTCGCCTTTTGTACCCCTTTTACTGGTGAACGCTGAATTAAATTTCATCATTATCTCATAGATAACACTTACATTTATTATAATACAAAAAGATTTTTTTTTCTATTTTATTTATTTAAATTATAAGTACCTTAAAGCATACACACAGCCTCACACAATAGCGTAAACATTCAGTCACATGCAATTTGGAGACAATCAGTTTTACACTTAAATGAAAATATATTTATTGCGAACTTATTTTTAACATATTTACGATTTTTAGGAACAGTCATGGTTTTAGGTTGCCTTAAAGTTTTGCCTTTAAATTGACCTTATGTACATGCTTCTCACTATGTCTAGTCTTGTAAATCAATTCAAAATCTGCCTGTGGTAAAGTCAACTGCACTACTTTTGAAAACGGGACTGTTGAATATCTTAGTGCTGATGCCGCCTCCTGAAAGTTTTTAAAATCTTCACCGGTTAGTTGCATGATTTTGTATGGTTTGGAGCGACTAACTTGTAGGAGTAATCGTATTAGGGAATCGGAGAGTACCTACCTATTCAGCTTTACTGAGGACCCGGTCGATGCAGCTATGAATGGTATCAATTTCCTGGACACAAGAAATTTCATTGTTATTTCTGTTATATTTGGGTGAGAATTCACGAAGCATCTGATTGCATGACTCATGATGCTATTCCGTTTCTGGGGAACGCAGCTATCGCTCCACAAGATAATTTTAGTGAAATGGGGGTTATGCAAAACTACCTGCTCCAAAATTTTCAAAAGAGCACTTGCAATTGCATTGCCGCTCCTACCTGCTCTAGCTTGGTTCAGTCCAAATAGCGCAGTAGACTTTAATAACGCGTTTTATTAAGTTCCATGTGCAAAATAGAACTTTTTATTTCCAATTTTTTGAATTTTCTAGGGCATCATAGTTCAATGTGCCATTATGAATCTATACATTTTCAAAAAATTCTACGGGATCAAAGTTCTATGTGCTACATAGAACTTTGAATCTATAAGTTTACAAAAAATCTAGGGGCCTCAAAGTTCTATGTTGTACATAGAACTTTGAATCTATAAAATTCCAAAAAAATCTAGGGTTTCAAAATTCTATGTGTACGACATAGAACTTTGAAATCTCGAATTTACGAAAATGTTTGCAGATCCACGGCACTATGTTACACATAGAACTATGAAGCATTGATTTTCGGAAAATATGACATAAATCTTTGTTTCCCTGTCCATATTTCCGTGATAAGTGCTGCCATCTAGTAGCCGGTTAGTGCATTAAATTCAGAATTTCACATAGAACCTCTTCTTCTTCTTTTAAATAATGGCAACCAAACGAATAGGAAATTCGCAAAGAGTTTGTATTACGTCGCAGCGACGTAATACAAACTCTTTGGAAATTCGTTTATTACTGCCACCAGTATCCAGTGACGGCGCTGCACGGTATAAATTTGTGATTACTTTTCCTTTTCCTTATTTCCTTATATATATACCTATAATAAAATCCAACGTCTGCTTTCTGTCTGAGTGTCTGAATGTCTGAGTGTATGTCTGTCTGTCCGCTTATGACTCGAGAACCACTGAACCGATTTTAATAAAACAAAATTCTACGGATAGTTTGATTCTTCCCATCAACTATAGGCTACTTACTATCACGCTAAATGGCTTATGAGGCTAGCAGTGAAGTGAAATATGAGAGCGGGCGGAGCCGCGGGCACAGCTTGTTATAATATAATAAAACAAAATAATTTTGAAAGGAACGAAGCATTTGAAGTTACTAGTTTGCATGCACAAATTCTGGAAGACACATACTTAGTTGTAAATAAGAAGATGAAAATAAATAAATATAACATTATACATATATAATTAATTACAGTCTTACGTCATTACATTATATAAATTTTAATATATATTTTATAACATGGGAATTGTTAGTATACAGTATCGTTTGTATGTTAGTAGGCAGTGGGACTTTAAACAAATGTAAAGTGGCATATAACGGAGGGGAATTAACCGCGAGGGTAATTGGACAACCGAAGAGGATATGGTCCAGGGTTCCTTCGTCCAGTCCGCACTCGCAGATTGATGTGTCAAGTATACGAAGTCGGGCTAGATGCACTGGAGTGCAGCAGTGTCCAATTCTCATTCGGCACAGAACTGAGGTTTCCTTTTTATTAGCCGTAATTTTAAAAAACCAAGGCTTTGCGGGTATGACCCGCTGAATGGTGGCATAGTAAGCCCCTCTCGCTCGACTGGACACGGACCATTCATCGGACCAGGAATCATGAGGGTATGTTTTTGGGAGTGCCAACAAATCATGGGGAAAATTAATGAACGGAGCCCTATCTCCACACACCACCGCCTCCTTGGCTAGAGCGTCTACACGCTCATTGCCTCGAATGCCGGTATGTGAAGGTATCCAGGCAAAGACAAGTTGTTTTTGACCTAAGGTGAGTAATGTATCTTTAATACATAGAACTATGGGATTATGAATTTGGCAATGGAATGGGTTCTGTACCAATGCCTGAAGAGAACTGCGGGAATCTGAGAAAATGATGGTCCGTTCCAGTGTGTCGGAGAGGGACACAAATCTGACAGCCTCCAGTAGAGCCATACACTCGCCCGTATAGACCGAGGACTCGGGTGGGCACTGAGTGCGCATGTAGTCGTTGCTTCCGGGCTTATATACGGCAACTCCTACGTTACCTTTTGGTGTTAATTTTGAGGCATCCGTAAAAATTACATCCCACCCGTGCCAATCTCTATCAAGAATAATCTTGAACGATTCTTCAGCGCGTGGCATGTCCTTTTCAAGGCCAAAATCTAAAATTACATTCGGTTTTATTTAAGATTACGGCCTCATATTTCGATCCGTGCAAGGGCAATGTCGGAGAGCGATAGGTAGGGGCTTCAAGGTTGTTAAACCTAGTGACGCTCTGAATGAGTCTGGGCTTCAGTTTATTAAAACATAGAACCTCGTGGCATTCATACAATCCTAAGCCAACGAGCTGTCTGTCAACATTTTTCTTTTTTTCATATCTTCCTTATTTAAATAATTTTCAAAATTCTAAATCATATTCAGGAATAACGCTACAACTTTGTTTCGAAGTTTTGAAAAAAAGCGGCCAAATGCTAGTCAGGCTGCAGGCTCGCACAAATTATGGTTCCGTCCTAAAACAAAAATATGGTTTTTCCCGATAATATTACATTGTGGAAAAAACATGCAGCACTTAAAATTGTAAAAAAAACATTTTCATAATCCTTACATATTTTTAGATGCTCTTTCAAATGATACCCCACACGATTAATATAGTTTAAACTTTTTTTTATTGGTATCAAATTAGCCTCCCATACCTATTCATCAATAGGTACTAATAATAAACTGTAAGGGATGGTTATGGAGTAAGTTACTATGTTTTATGTATGAGATATTGCGTTAGTTTGTAGACTCTGTGTATGATACTAAAACGAAATTGACGATTTTTAGAAATCTTTTCTGTATGCATGTATGTATGTACGGCTCGGGTCAGCAGCCTCCGGCCAATGAAAATAATAAAATATTTGATCACCGATATACCTATATTATGTTGTGTTAGGTTATAAAAAAGGTGTGTGCTTAATATACAGGGTGTTGTAACGGCCAGTACATTAATTTCGCCAGCGCAATACTCATGCTTTTCTAAGACAAAAGAGTAAATAAAGTTTTTCTCTAAAGTGTCTAGTTTTGGAGATATTAATTTTTTAAATTTATGTTTTGGTCAAGTGTAATTTGACGCACGTGGGGTAGGGTGCTGGCGCGGGAACGGTCGAGGTCGAACGCCGTGCCGCCTCCCCGCCGCCCCGTCGCGCCGCCGCGCCGCGCCCCCACCGTGCATCTCCTCGATCCGCGCGCCGGCGCACTCGTCCTTGCTCGCTCAGTCACCGCGCGCCTTTCTCTCCCACGTTCGTGAGAAACATAGAGTAACTTATATGGTGGGGTGAGAAACATTGGATCCTTTTTACACTAAATTAATCAATTAGTTTGTATGAAAACTGTAACTTTTTATTTAAAGGGAATACAGAAAAAAGTTATTTGACTTTTTTGTTACTATCGATCCCAATAATAATTTTCTAAATTTAATGTAGTGGCCGTTACCACACCCGTATATGTATAGGTAATGGTCGGTAGAATTTTATTAGTATGAACGTAGTAGAGAATTAAAAACTCGAATCAACCATCAACCTCAAGTTTTACTGAATAACCTTCCTCAATTATTATTAGAATAATGACATCTAACTGACTGACTTACAGACAACGTACAGCCTAAACCGGTGGGTCTAGCTAGAAGCACTAGAAGCGTTAAATGTTGCAGAGGGTTTCTTATAAATCTTTGGTTTCTTAGGTGAACACTAAAAGAGGATTTTTGAAAATTCTTCCCCTAAGAGGGTTAAAGGGAATGCAAGTTTGTATTGAAGGTCGTCATTTTTTCGTGGTTAGAAACATGGACATTGGTGTTTAAGCCGTGTAGGTATGTAGGATGCGTAAAATTCGAGGTCTGTGGTTTAAGCTTCTGTTTTGAAATACAAGTCAGTAGTATCAACGTTTTGGGAAACTCATTCCCTAAGTAAGAGGGAGGCAGAGTAGAGAGCTATAGGGAGTGAGGAAGGGACGGAGTGGGAGGGGTGAAGGGAGAGAAGTAGGGAGAGAGGGAGGGAGAGAGATAATATATTGCGCCGACTAAAATTAAGCATAACCTACAATGCCGCGCGCAAAAAGCTAGTAACTATTATATAAATGTGGACAAAAAAAAACTACGCCCAGGTCCCTTTACCGCGTGCCCTTATTTGTGAACGTCAGGCATACATACCCTATTTGAAACCTTAGTGCTGTCTCACTTCAACCATTGGGACTCTGTTTACGACCAAGAAGACATCACTGACGATTTAGATAATTCGAAACTCGTGCATGCGATTCTGCAGCGGGGGTAGGCAAGAGGACATTACGAGGACATTATATCTAAGTGACGTTTTAAATTATTATGAATATGGTGAACCGCACACGCCTGCACTTGTCATGTCATGTAATAAGGGGATCCTTATACAAATGCCCGAAAGACTGTATGATGAGCCGCTTGAGTGGCTGTGTGATCGATCACCGGAATGTCACGCGGGGCAGTGGTAGGTATTTCCCTAAAAATCTCACAGCATCATGGGGCAGCAGTCGAGGTTTTAAGGTACTGCCATCGAGATGGTGGGACCATGGCACTATGTGTATGTACCAATGTGAGGAGAAAGCTAAAATCAGCACTCTTATTGACGCAAAAAGGTGCAATATTCATCGATGGCAATAGTGACGTCAAAGAGATTGCATTACGTCGCTGCACTCCTGCACATACTGTGATGGTCATCAGTTCGTTCGATCCTATGTTATGTTAACAAGTGAAACGGTATAATATGGAACCGTTTTATGGACTCTTAACAATAACAAACAGACGATGCATGCGTTGGATGCATAGTGGAGAAGACGGAATAACTCAATTCATCTGTGGTGGAGAATATCAGACGTGACGTGCCAAGCAATAAGCCAATTAGGTTGGTATACTATTATTGTATAGAAGTGGGTTATTTATTTATTAAAGACGGACATCTACAAAGAAACAGTAGGTGTAGAGACATCGATGGTGTAGAGCTATTAGCTAACGAACAGTATCGGTTTCGATTTCTGCGATGCTTTCTTTCGCTCCGACTAGTCCGACATTGACCCACACTCACACACAACATAGCGAGACGAGACGCGTCCGCCAGCCCCCCCCCCCCCCCCCCCCCCTCCCGCACAGCGCAGCTCCCCTTCGACGCCGCTGCACCGCCAGCGCCAGTCATACCATGTCATACCGACACACACACGCACACCACACATTCACTCACTACACTACACGAGCGGAGCGAGCCTCGCGCCGAACCCCGCGTCGAGCGAGTCCCGCGCCGCGCCGAGCCGCACCGTGCGACGCGACCTCAGCGCGGACAAATTCGGCGTACGGGCGCGCACGTGAATGGTAGGCTCACTCATCATCACATCATATCACATCACATCACTCAAACAAACATCACTCATTGGGCGCTTTCTCACTACACTACGCCAACGTTACGTACGAGTACGACCACGATCAAGGCACGGCACAGCAACGACATGATCTCACCTTGCGCCAGCGTTGCCGGCTTTGTCGCTAAATTCTGGCGAATTTTCTACGAATTTGACGACAAACAAAACACTTATTTTTTTTTTAAGATGATACGTCCCTATGTAGAGAAAGGCTTACATAAAAAAATATAGACCTGAATGCGAGAATATTTTAGTCGAAAGCATTTAGTACGTTTGGCATGTAGAAATATTTCATTAAATAAATTAGTATAGGTAATTTATATCATCTTCTCTGTGGGTGATTTGGGGAAGACCAGCTAAAGGTTATTCGCCCTATTTTACTCTCTTCGAAAATAATACATTTAATTTTGCCAGCTTTTTCCTAACTAAGAAAAAATAATAGAAAGTGTTTTCACAATTGAAAAAAAAAATCAATATTTATTTTTTTATGATTAAGTGCAAACATTTGGTTCACAACTCACCAAGTGTAATGCTTTAGGGCTTAGGTAACGTTGCTGCATGACACAGTGTTGTGTTTTCAATAAAAAAATAAATTTTAGAAAAACTTATACTTTAGAAATATAATATATATAATTTAAATTAAATTGAAGATCAAATGTCTCTGCTTACGCCATTGGGAAACAGGCTTGAAGTTAAGAATATATCTATTTGTCTTTTACTTACAATTTAAACTTACGATAATAATGCGATCGATTTGGTAAAAATCATTGTAAAAATATATATTTTCGAAACTGGGCAACGTTGCCAGACAGCATGTCAATTAGCTGTCACGACGTATCGTTGGCAACGATTCGTTGCTATCGCCGACCAGTGAGAAAGCTGCGAGGAAAGCTGTTCATACATTTACATACATTTTTGTCTCCTGTGCTGCCGTGACGTGGAAGTGACGTTATTGTCTAGTCAGAAAGCAACCATTACAGGTGGGCCTGAAGATGAACCAGGATCTAACCAAGGTCATGGCGACTGAGGTTATGACAGTCAGTCAGCGTTTTTGTGTCCACTGCTGGCCACACGCCTCTCAAAATTTTCTCCAGTCCTCCCGGCCTTCAGCGGTACGGACTCACTGATTGCCCAACGTACTTTCGTCCCACCCCACCTGGCTGGTCTTCCCACACTACGTTTTCTTTTGCAGTCCTCTAGCACTTGAGCATAGCCACCCAGTGTCACAGCCACAACCCACAGCGACAAAGATACTACCTTGGCGTGCGTGCGGACGTACGTCATAACCGGGGGGTCGCACCTGTCGTATATAAATACGGGCCTTTAAATTCTGAGGCAGGTCAGACCTCAGGACGAATTTTAACGTTCCGAAGGCAGCCCAATACGTATTCAACAGGATTCTATTGATTACCTACGTATTTCGACCTCCTTGTGCAGACCTTGTGTACCAAGCCGAATAATTTGACCAAGCTATAGGTACGTAATCTTGAACCTTTTCGATCACTTCACCGTCAACTGTTGGTCACCCTATTTTGTTGGTTGTCATAACCCCCGGTCGCCATGACCTTGGTTTCCTACTTTCCTTCCGCTTCGTCTACAGGCTCATGCTCATAGACGCTTTATAAAGGTCGTCTAGCATTTTCTGACGTTGAACTCAGGAATTGGACACAAGGGAAATATATTCGTCGAAGCGAACATTAGTGAGAAAATCTCCATTTGCGTTTATTAATACCCATGTGTGTTCAAGATTCATGAGTGGGCCCACTCAAGAATCTTGAACACATCCTCCGAAGCGTTGAAAGAGCTTGGGTAATAGGTATCACACACATCCCCTGCGTTACGCATTTAACAAGTAGCCTCACAGTCATCGTCACAGTCACAGATCGATCAGATTTCGGACGTATACCTCGGTCATTGATATTATAACTCGCCTAGTGTTACTAGAATTATTATAATATCAAAATTACCTCGGTCAAATTCTCCGGCTACTCTACGCGATATGGTACGTAAAGAGCCAGCCGACTGGCCAGTTAGCTGGGCACGTCAGACGCGGAGACGATGATCATTGGAGTAAACGGATCTTACACTGGCGGTCGTGGACAGGGAAATGAACTGTGGGAAGACCACCCGCCAGGCGGTACGATTACGGCGTTAAGAGCATCTCGGAGCCAATGAGTATTGATTGATTCCGTCCGTATCTACCGTTGAAAACCAGGAGGATTGGAGAAAATTTGGAGAGGCGTTTGTTTTGCAGGCGTTTTGCAGTAAACTTAGTATATTAGCACTGTTAATGTTAAAAATAAATTAGATTTCTTTTCTGGAGCTAAATTCTAACAATCTCCTCACTGTAGCCATGCCAGCTGCACTACGCTGCCGGGGTAGTAGGATCATCGTTCGCTGTAGGCAGCCGCACCAGTCACCTGACCGGTCGTTGTCCTAGTTCCCCCGACGCGACCCGGCACTCGGCCGTTGGGGTATGCGCGAGACTCGTCCCAGGGTAACGTTATGGGGTATCGTAGGGTCACCGATATGAAGACCACGTAGCTTAAAACCAAGTCGTGGTCGCTACCTGGTCTTTTGCGAGCTTGCAGCGTCGGCAGATACTCCTTGACCCAGCAGCTTCAAAAGTGATCGGTGAGCCGCTGAATTGTTCGTCAGGTCGCCTTGCCGACCAGGTCTCGGTTTTCCAGGATTTCAGCGGTACGGAACCACTGCTTTCCGTCGACGTATTTGATGTCGTCGTCTCACCTGGCGGGTGACTTTTCCCACAATCCGTTATCCTGTCCACGGTCGCCAGTTTAGAACACGGTGTGAAACGTGTATGCCTGACGACGGTCGTGGTATCCAAAGGTTGAAAATTGCCCAGCGAGCAATGGAGTGAGTCATGCTGGCAATATCGCTAGGTGATTTGGTGCGTAACGAGGCAAGTCGCCTAAGCACCAAAGTAGTCGATAATGGACACCAGGTGGCCATGACCTATGGCCTGAGTTCAAGTAGCAGTGGGCTGGGTACGTCAGCCGAGGAGAACAAAATAAAAACTTCGAGAATTTGATTTTTACCTCGATTTTTACTGTTTCAAAATAATGTCCACTGAAGGCCATCTCCACTGTGTGGCTAGAGGAAGACGCTCGCGCCGACCACGACGACGACGACGGCGGCGGCGGCGCCGCGCCGACGCCTCACTTACCTACTCAAACGAAATCAAAACCTACCTATAGGGTAGGTAGGTACTTCTCGTTGACTTATAATCGTGAAATTTGGCGTGAAAAATCTGAAAATGTTAATTTGTAGTTATATCTTGTCACATAAAAAAATATATTTTAACTACAAAAATGCCAGACAGTCAAACCATTGCTGCAGTTTTTATTTGGGCGTTTTGTGATTTTTGACAACACAATGATTTTGGTAAATGGCGTAGGTAATAGGCTTAGTAAAAGGTTTCCTTACGGATACGGAACCCTAAAAAGTAATTATGTAAGTATGATCTAACCCGGCGGTTACCTTGCTTATAAGATTGGACCTTTTGGAATTGAACCTACTGCTTTGGTTATCCGTGGTTGTTGATTTGGTTTGGGGTTGGCTCTAGGCCTGCCAAACTAATCCCGCTTTCTTGGGGACCTTCGTGCAAAAACCCCGCAATCTCCAGCTACCCCAGCCATAGCCTATGTCTTCCATGAAAGCCACAAGTCGACCTACTGCTAGGATAGCGCGGGTGTTCCGCAGGGAAGTGGGACGCGGTCGGTCGTAGACGCACGTATCATTTGTTACTCAGTGATTCAGTCACTAGTTGCAAATGGCTACGGAACCCTATTTTCCCATCCATCTTTGAGAAGATAAGCTTCCTGAGAGCTTCACAGATGGCGCTGTTTGATTGTTCATCCAATCATACCTGTAATGATTACATAGGTTTTGTCAAAATTAATTAATAGTACGGTAAGAGGGGCGGGGGGGCGGGGGGGGGGGGGGGGGGGGCTGTATCGGAAATAGATCACTTTTGAAGAAGAAAGAATTTTGTTTTTACAAAAAAAAAATTAAAATTTAAAATGAAAAAAAATTATATTTTCTTAATCGTTTCAGTTTCATGCCAGGAACAAAAAAAGTCTTCCAACACTAGATGTATTCCTTTCAGAAATTGTGAAAACCACAATTTTAGTTTTATTAGTATGGAATAGAAAGAATTTGATTTTTTTACCAACTTACACGGTCATAATGGTAAGTAATGAAGACTTTTTTGTTCCTATTATGAAACTGAATCGATTAGGCTATAAAAAGCAACCACCTATTTTTTATTTAAATACATAAAACAATATATTACATAAAAAAAAGCCCATGGTAAAAAAAATAATTATATAGGTTTTAGGTACTCCCTATATGATACAGAACCCCCCTTTAGCATACTATTAACTAATAATTGTGAAAGACCTTATTATAGGTACCAAATAATATTTTTCTTCATACTAGGTATGTACCTACCTACCTAGTTATCTATTGAGTACATTCTACTAGAGCGAGACAATGAATGAACATCATTTTAGTGAACATGCATTATGAATAGTTAGGAAAAACTTTCAGTTAGGTATGCCTACCTACTAATGCGAGACAAAATGTTAATTAACTAGGTATCCTACCAACCTAGGTAAGGTTGGTAGGATGTACTTAGTAAGAGAGGTAGGTACCTACACTGCTAAAGTCGATTTGTATTGTTCCAAGAAAGTGGTCATAATCAACGTATTAGCGGTTATTAGGTAGATATACCTACCTATAAATAACATTGATGAACCGAAATATAAACTTGTATGTAGGACTGTAGGTAGGTAGTACCTACTAGGTACCTATAACACAGATTACTTAATAGTTACTTCGTAACCTATAACCTAATGTCTGTCTGTAGGTAGATATCTACACGTCTTTTGTATATTATTTATCACGTTAATGGTCAAGTTAACATTATTATTTTTTTAATTTATATTTACAGTAGACGCTAGCTAGACGTCTTCACGATGCTTGTGAGACGAGAACGACAGGTTCAATGACACGCCATTCATAAACAATACCGAGCGATCTGGCCCGCAGCGCCATCTCTCCGTGGCGTGAGCAAACTTACATTATTATTATCTTCACTCACCGATACTCCTCGTCGCTCTCCAAAACGAACTCGTGTATCGATTTACTATTCACACTCTTGTCGCTCGGGCATCTTGCAAAATCACAACCACAAAATATGCACCCTGAAGTCGACTATTCAACACTAGGAACCTAATCAAGTAACTCGGACGGACTGCCACTGCACCGCCGTGTACGAGTGAAAATAAATGGTCCCTTTACGCTGTGGCGTAGGGCAACTAGCGAGTCACGAGCATTGGAGGAACACACGTCCAATAGAGGCGGCCGATGTGGGTGGGGCCGATGCGGAGGGAAGCGGCGGCGGCGTGTAGTGGCGTGAGGGGAGCGAGACGACGAGCGAGGCGCGCGGCCGGCCGGCCAAGCTACTAAGCTAGCTAGTAGCTACACTATCATCGTTCGCTCGCTAGCCGCTAGTCCCGCTTGCTAGCTACGCTGCGCGCGCTAGTAGTTGCTTGTAGATAAATGGTGTATACGCTCGCTCAGCGAGCTCACATCACGCGTCATCGTCGTCGTCTTCGTCGCTCGCGCGCGACCAACTAGACTACCTAAAGGTCTATTATTATATTACTATTTTCATCGATTTCCAAATGGATGATTTGATTACCTAGGTCTATTACACGGTCTACGGATTTATTCGAAGGAGCCGCGAGCGAGAGCCACAAATGCATGGAAGATTCTGTTTACTCCTCACATGTAGTTCGGCGGCGGCGGCGGCGCACTCCGCCGGACGGAGCGCAGCTCCGAAGAATGTTGGGTGAGGGAAGGTAATTTACCTTCTTGTATGTATCCGCCTGCGTCGCGTCGCGCGGCGCGGCGTGCCGCGTCGCGTGAGGCGTCAGGCAGGCAGGTAGAGTGCGCGGCAGCGGGGCAGCGTGCAGCGGGAGGCGCGCGGCGGGGGCGGCGCGCTGTTGATAGATAACAATGGTGTGGATTGTGGATGTGTGAGACTGACTAGCGCTGCGCTGGCCTGGCACTGCGGCGCGGCGGCGGCGGCACGCGGCGCCCGCGACCGCCGCCCCCTCCGGCCCGCCCCGAAAGCAGCGACCAACACGCGAACACTTGAACAACAAACACAATAATTTATGATGGTTTATTTAATTATAGCTTTTGCCCGTGGTTTTAGCCCGTTGGTTTTAGCATTTAGGGTAGCATTAATTCATAATAAAGTTTTTTTTTTCTCATTGGCTAGTGTATCCCTATATGAATTAGATTTAAAAAAATCCTCCAGATATTTTCCTTGCATTTTTTTTAATCACTTTTTTAATTACTACTTCTCAACGGACGAACATTCAAGGTTGCTTTTTATTTTGAAAAATTGCTAATTTTTGTATCTACACACTAAAAAAGAAATTATTAATTCCGATCAGAAAAACATTACTTTTTTACCATAAATCAATTATTTCCATACAAAACCGGCGCGGTACCATTGACTTATATATTACTAACGTAAGGACAGGCCTATACGAACTGAGCAAATGGCCTCACTGCAGTGGATGTGCAAGCGAAGTGTACATCCAGTGGCTTGTCAGTCAGTTGCTGGCCGTCAGTCGGCCGTGATGTGTTAGTTGTGTGCGTGCTCAAATCGTGCAGGAACTACAAAAAAGAAAGGGGGAATAACGTACTATAGGTTTTGTTGCATTCAGCGATATTTCCTAATAAAATCTGATTGACATTTTGTTTACGCAACATCGCATGCCAGCCGTCACGCCGCCATACAGTACGTGAGCGCTAAGGAAGTAACTTTGTATCAACGTTTATAAAAACAAAATGTGTACGTGTTATATTTCCATAATCATATTGAGAATTACGTTGACTAGTGTGAATTAATAATTTATTTATTTAAGCATTATTTTTGTTATTATTTATCTCAGACGAAATAAAAAATGAAGATAAAACGCAGCGAACAGCGTAGCTAGACCGATTTTTTTATATATGTGGTGGTGTGGCCACTGGCCAGTGTTGCCATAATGATTCTCCTCAGTACCCCAGTATTATAAAAAATGTGTGGAATTTTTTTAATCTATGATAATGTTAAATGATAATTGATAACAAGTTGTATTTTAGTAAATGACATTGACAATTTTACATAAATTATCAATCTGCGTCACATGGAAATTTTTTGGTCATAGCTCGAAAACCGCTGGTCTTAGACCCATCGCGTTGGTACTCAAACTTCATGTCTCGGTGAGATCTATCCATCTGTCACATGAACTTTTGTTTTGGTCATAACTCGAGAACCGCTGGTCTCAGACCCACCGCGTTGGTACTCAAACTTCAGGTCTCGGTGAGATCTATCCATCTGTCACGTGATCTTTTGTTTTGGTCATAACTCGAGAACTACTGGTCTCAGACCCACCGTGGTGGTACTCAAACTTCAGGTCTCGGTGAGATCTATCCATCTGTCACGTGAACTTTTGTTTTGGTCATACCTCGAGAACTACTGGTGCTAGACCCACCGTGTTGGTACTCAAACTTCAGGTCTCGGTGAGATCTATCCACCTATCACGTGAACTTATGTTTTGGTCATAACTTGAGAACCGCTGGTCGCAGAGTCATCGTGTTGGTACTCAACTTTAAGTCTCGGTGAGATCGAGATAGATCTCACCGAGACATGAAGTTTGAGTACCAACACGATGGGTCTAAGACCAGCGGTTTTCGAGTTATGACCAAAAAATGTCCATGTGACGCAGATTGATATTTTATGTAAAATTTTCATGTTCATTTACTAAAATACAACTTGTTGTTATCAATTATCATTTAACATTATCAAACATTTAAAAAATGCCACACATTTTTATAATACTGGGGTACTGAGGAGAATCATTATGGCAACACTGGCCAGTGGCCACACCACCACATATATAATAAAAATCGGTCTAGCTACGCTGTTCGCTGCGTTTTATCTTTATTTTTTATTTCGTCTGAGATAAATAATAACAAAAATAATGCTTAAATAAATAAATTATTAATTCACACTAGTTAACGTAATTCTCAATATGATTATCGAAATATAACACGTACACATTTTATTTTTATAAACGTTGATACAAAGTTACTTCCTTAGCGCTCACGTACTGTATGGCGGCGTGACGGCTGGCGTGCGATGTTGCGTAAACAAAATGTCCTAATCAGATTTTATTAGGAAATATCGCTGAATGCAACAAAATAAGGCTTACTCACCTATGGTACGTTATTCCCCCTTTCTTTTTTGTAGTTCCTGCACGATTTGAGTACGCAAGTATGAGGCATTAAGGACCGACACCCACACAACTAAGACGTCACGGCCGACTGACGGCCAGCAACTGACTGACAGACAAGTGATGTACACTACACTTCGCTTGCACATCCACTGCAGTGAGGCCATTTGCTCAGTTCGTATAGGCCTGTCCTTACGCTAGTATTACATAAGTCAATGGCACCGCGCCGGTTTTGTATGGAAATAATTGATTTATGGTAAAAAAGTAATGTTTTTCTGATCGGAATTAATTCTTTATTTTTTTAGTGTGTAGATACAAAAATTAGCAATTTTTCAAA
Source organism: Nematopogon swammerdamellus (assembly GCA_946902875.1). Lineage (NCBI taxonomy): Eukaryota > Metazoa > Arthropoda > Insecta > Lepidoptera > Adelidae > Nematopogon > Nematopogon swammerdamellus. The sequence goes on from OX336338.1 coordinate 13,008,401, forward strand.
ATAAAAAGCAACCTTGAATGTTCGTCCGTTGAGAAGTAGTAATTAAAAAAGTTATTTAAAAAAAATGCACGGAAAATATCTAGAGGATTTTTTTAAATTTAACTTACGTAAGGATAAACTAGCGATTGAGAAAAAAAAACTCTATTATGAATTAATGCAAGCTCGAACCCTTTTTTTTTCAACCTAAAACCGCTGCATCTGTGCCGCTGCCCTATTTTCGCTCGCGTGAAATCCGAATAATAACAAATTCTGACATACCTATAAAAAAAAATAGTAGTCGAATTCTTACATCACATCTGCTGAACGAAGATACGTTTCGATGGAATATAATTGTGATCAAATCTAGAATAGGTAGGTTCCTATAATCCTATATCATCAAATTGCGTTTTAGGTTTCTTGGTTGCAAGTCTGAGGCCCGTATACATAAAGAGTTCTCAGTCTTAGCTCGGCAAAAACTCGGTCTCAAGTCGTCATTTGGCATTCTTAAACAATGCTTGAGACTAGACTCACAACTTCTACTCACAATAATCTCAGCTGAGCCGAGACGAACCCAAGTCTCGAAATATCACGACTTAGCAAAATCCTACGGCTCGAGACAGACTTGGCGTTCCAAGTTCGCATCATTTGCATTATTAATCAATGCGAATGATTGAAAAATGGAACGCAGGCTGTCGGTTTGTTTGTATCGGGGTTTCTTTGTTTATTGGATCACGTACAAACCTAATTATTTTTTGTAATGCACGTTCTTTAGATTTAAAGGTGCATAAAGAATGTGAAGAAGGTGCACATTGAACTTTACTGCAGTAGACATAAAGGCAAATATCACATCATATGGCTAACTTTACCGGTAACGATGAGTTAATTTGTTTATGGCCTTTCGCTAGATTTCGAAGATTTCAGCTATAAAGTCAAGACAAAGAGGAGAAATTCATTGTTATATATTTATTTTTAGAAAAAAAAAACAAAAGAATAGTAACTAAATAAGGATTAAAGGATAACTGTGCTGCCGGTCTGACCATCTGTTTGACAACCTTTCCTGCATTCATTTTTAAAGTAGGTAAGTGCCTAGTTTTTCGACCTTCAACCGCCTTTAAATATTATTTTATTGCCTCGCAACTGTCGAAAAAATTTCAGATATTTTGCTATCGCCTAAGTACTTAAAAAGATCAGTACATTGTTTGTCTTCAGAATGTGTTTCTGTTCACACAAAAACCGGCCAAGTGCGAGTCGAACTCGCGCACCGAGGGTTCCGTATCGCCATGTCATGGTTATCTCCAGTCACGCCATCTGTGGCGTGTTATGAAATGCTTCATATTAATTAAATGTCATGATTAGTTAAAATGCTTCACACTCTATTCGGTAGATGGCGCGCACGCATACACTTTTTGCTTTCTTCTATGGGAGCCCGCGTGAATTTTTTAGTTTTTCTTATTTTTATTATTTCTTGTTAAATCGGGAATAATAGCACATATTATGTGAAAATTTCAACGAACTACCTATTACGGTTCAAGAGATACAGCCCTCGGACGAACGGACAGACAGACGGCGTAGGCTTAGTAATAGGGTCCCGTACCGGATACGGAACCCTAAAAGCCAAGTTAATATATATACGCATCGTTTTTGAACGATCTAACATTGCTCGTCATTATTTATCAAGTAGGTATATAATGTTGATTTCAAATAAGGGTAAGATGTTATACTTTATCTCAATTAACTAAATATTACTTCTAAAAAAATATTACTTCAAATAATATTACTGCCTATAGGTTCAGAGATCAAATATTTTGGGGTAATTTCATATTATGGCAACACCATTTTTTCTCTGGTACAAACGACGGCGAGCCACCAACAAAAAGGAACGGCTACACTACGCGGTAACGCGCAATATGGTTATATCCTTAGCGTCCACAGCAAAAAAAAAAAGAAGTTGACTTGAGATTTACTCAGGATTTTCTTGAGTAGGTCTCGGCGGAGACGTTGACGAGATTTAACTATGAATACGACTGAGTGCGCTCGGCCGAGTAAGATTTGAGAACGACTTGGCTGAGTTGAGCGTAAGAAGCGATTTGAGCACGCTCTATGTATACGGGCCTGAGATTTGCTGTACCTAACCTACCTAGCAGAAAACAGCGACGAAATCAATTACATCGTTGATATGATAAAACATAATATAGGAGTCAGGCACTAGGTAGGTATTACGTAAACGGGATAAATTACAATTTTATTTCTATAGTGATGATGACAAGCGCTGCAATCTGAAAATACATTTATTATAAGTCTGAATCGAGCCATCTGTCGGTAGAAGTGTGAACTATGTGCGTTAGGTTTGACCGTGGAGGTAGAAGTAGAAAGCGCCCCGCGGCGCGCGCGGCCCCGCGCGTCATGCATGCCATGCAGGCTTGCGTTGCGTTTGACCGTACACTACAAGTTGACGTTCTTATGACGCCGTTTCTCCCTCTCATAAAGAGATGGCGCTAATAGGCTAACTACCACAGAGCATCAAATATCTACCGGGGCGGGCGCGCGCATTTGATGCTCTGTGCTAACTACCGTATACTCATAAAAGTATAGTATTTATTTATAGGTACCTACTCGAAAGCTTTAGCTTTTTTTAATCAACGGGGTTTTTTAAACACACACATACTTAATATGTTTCATTTTATTTTCAATAATTTTATGGTGACGCGGTTAACGTTGACGGTTAAGTATTTTTACCCGACTATGGCGAAGCCAAATGGAGGGTAATGTGTTTAGCCGGAATGTTTTTGTATGTATTTATTTATGTGCGTTAGGATGACTGTAATTCCTAACCGACTCATCCGATTTTAATAATTATTTTCATGTCATTTGGTGAACGGGCACCTGTCAGGCAACGACATTTCGTTGCTGTCAGGCCCGAATTCGACCAAATGTCCACGGGCATCGTTTTCCTTAACGGAGCTCGGCCTATTCGAAAAGATTTATTTTACCTACTTAAATTCAGCACGGGCTTCGGCCTTGCTCTTATAGTTACTTACGTTACATCGAGAACAATATCATTAAGTTGAACGAAGCCCGGCCTTCGGCATCGTCTTTGGTTATTTACTTTCTTCGAGAAGGTTTATTGTTTACCTGTACGTAATTTGGCCTTCGGTCTAGCCCTTAATAAGTTACTTATTTTCATCGAGAAAGAATAGCGTTTACGTGAACCCAGCTCGGCCTTCGGCCTAGCCCTTATGTTACTTACTTTGGTCAGTCAGTCAGCGTGTAAGTGTCCATGGCTGGACATACACCTCTGCAATTTTCCTTCAGTCCTCCCGGCCTTCAGCGGTACTGAACCACTGCTTTCCGTCGATGTACTTGATGTCCTCGTCCCACCTGGCGAGTGGTCTTCCCACACTCCGTTTTCCTGTCCACGGCCGTCAGTGTTGGATACGGTTACTCAAACGGTCGTCGTCTCTTCGGTTAAGGTGCCCAGCCCAATGCCACTTTAGCTTAGCTACCCGGTGTCCAATATCGACTACTCTACGGTACGTCGTAAATAAGTACCGCTTATTTACGACGTACCGCGCCGTGCTACAGGGCGACGACAGGCTCGCGACCTCTCACCTTGTCTCGGTACTTCCAACGAGTCATGCAGCAGGTGGGTCTTCGCGATTAAATCGTGTTCGAATACTTTGCGAAACGTGGTGGTCGGTGTTATGCTGTAATTTACCAAAGTTCTTGCAGCACAACACCGATTACTCTGCTTACCCCGATTGTCAGGATTCAGCGTGTGTGATATGTATGTATGTATGTATCTTCATGCGTCCGGTTCGGTTACGCAGCCCTTGTTGTTTAAAAACCGGCCAAGTGCGTGTCGAGTCGAGCCACGCGCAGTGTAGGGTTCCGTAGTTGCGGAACCCTATCAAAATAAATTATTTTATTATTTGTATAATTTTGTATGGGAAATAAATGAATGTTAATTTGAAAAAGTTCTTCAACAGTGAAATGATGGCTGGCGTCCGTACATTTTATAAGTTGGTCGACTATGGTGACAGTTTTCCTTTTAATTTCGATATTTATACTATTGCTGTGAATTTTTTCACATATCTAATAACAACCGTTTAGCTGGCAGGGGGTGGGGACACTTGACTCTAACAAAAATTAGCACTTAAAAGCTTAATCATTCGCTAACGGATCCCTAAATCGAAAAATCCTTTCGCAAACCCGCAATATTTTCCAAAGACCTATCCAACGACATCCCACACGATGGGGTAGACGTGAAAAAAAAAATCATCCCCACTTTAGGTGTAGGGGAGGTACCCTAAAAAAATTATATCAAAATATTTATTTCACCACTTTGTCGGCGTTATTAATATGTATACCCATACCAACTTACAACTTTCTAGTACTAAGGGTCTCTGAGCTAAGCCGCGGACAGACGGACGGACGGACATGGCGAAACTATAAGGGTTCCTTATTGAGTACGGAACCCTAAAAATCGTCTTCTTCATATAATAGTAGAAGTGTCGAGTAGGTAGACACGAGATCGAATCCCGAGTAACAAAACAATGCGGATATAAGTAATTTTTTTGTATTTTTTTTTTATTTTTGTAATGTTTATATAATATTGTGTGCTTTATAACAAAAAAAAAAAGAAGTTAAGTGTCGTGAAACACCCGACAGAAGCGAAGCTTCTTACTCTTTCTATTTAATATCCATTTATTAATTTAATGTTGATCGGGTTAACGTCATCTATGCGATATTCCTTTCAACTTATACCTATAATCACTTACAAGACTCACTTTTTTTTAGGTTCCCATTCCAAACGTTAGTCAAAAAGCTTTGCTTCAAAAGTAATTATTGCCCCGTTCACAGAACCAGCTTTCTCTTTTCAGCAGTCGACTTTCAGTCTCAGTTCTTAGGATATCTGAAGTCGAGTAAGGTTAGGGCATCAAAAATAAAACGTCAAATTTTATACATTTACCATTTATAATAATACATTTACTTTAGGATTACGGTTAAACAATTCTAAACACTTTGGCCTTTCTTTGTAAACAGACGAAATTAATTTCAACAAGCGATCGTGGAGAGCTCCACGGGTGGGCATCGACAATACAATAGTACTTACAAACAATATTCATGTACTTATAAATTTACATACAGAAAATATCATAACGTGGTAAATTATAGAATTCTAATATGCCAAACGTGTAATTTAAATAATTTAATGCTTAAAGAAAACAACTTGGGATTTACATACTTGACATAGGTACTTAAGGTGATTTTATTAGGTTTTGCATTTTACAAGAGCTTCGTCTTACCAGCAATATCGGGAAATGACAATAAAGAAAAATAAAATTATGATAAAATATGTATTTTTCAAATTCAGAACAGCCGCATGAATGTTCCGAAATATTGTATGCGGTGGCCCAATGGTAGAATAATGTAGCAGTCAGTTAACGTTTATGCGTACACTGCTGGACATACGCCTCTCAAATTATTCTCCATTCCTCACGGCCTTCAGCGGTACGGAACCGCTGATTGCCTCCGACGTTCTAAACGTCGTCGTCCCACCTGGCGGGTGTCTTTCCACACTCCGTTTCCCTGTCCCTGGCCGCCAGTGTAGGACCCGTTTACTCCAACGGTCGTCGTATCATCAGCTAGCGTGACTAGACATTGATATTTTTAAACATATTCATTTGAGTTTTCCTATAACATAAAATCAGATTGATCTGATTGTAAAAAAATGTTGTACTCGGTGAGATAACCAATAGAAATAGGGTGATTCTTTCTGCAGTAAATAATATTTGATACCTTGTATGTTATCCATTAGGTATTCCTACCTAGTTGAACAACGTTTGTTCTACATCTTACAATTTCAAAGTTAAACATTTTCCTATCTATGAACGAACCAGAACTATATTCCACTTACAAATTTCTTACATACACATAAATACAGATCGCTCCTACCATGCACACATTAAATGAATGTTACATAATGTTTTATTCGATGAGATTTTTTATTTATCAACCTGATTTACAGATCTCATTCATATCACTGGTCCGGGGTTGTTCTTTTTTCTTTTATATGTATAGTTTAATGAAATCACTCTGTATACTTCTAAAACCATATTGCAATAAAGACTCTTTCAGTTTTTATTCGTCCACCTGAACACAACAGTTATTTACTGTACGAAAGAAAATATGTAACTTTAAAAACAAGTTGTAGAAGCAAAGTCGTTCAGTTTCTGATACATAATATTAGCAGCAATTGGATGACAAATATTATTCATTACATATTTTTAGTAAGTTTGTTTCGAATTTTACTTGCTCTACCGATCAACTTTCTCCACAATCCCAAAATGACAAGAAGAAATACTGTAATCGAACTATTTATTGTATTACGAATTCGTTCATTCAATCATCCTATTTCGTATTATGTTGGTTAAGTTCATACCTTGTAGAAAAAAAGGTGCACCGTTAGAAGTAGGTATACGTACTTGTTTGGCTTTACATCGCATACAAATAATAATTTGTATGCGGTGACGATGACGTTTTTTCTGAGTCTAATCCCCATTTTCAGAACATATTTTCATATCGTATTTTCATAACGGGCGTAAAGTAGTATAAATTAAAAGAAAGAAAATTTTGGTATTTTATAAAACAAATTTTGCATACATTAGCCTCATCTCGAAGAGTAATTAGCGGTCAACTGTTTAGCATGTCTAAGTAGAGATATCCGTCGGCCATTCTATTTATATACGGTGTTTCATAAATAGGTGGTATGACGTATTAACTAGCATCTTTCATTTTCAGATCTTTTTAGGTGGGAAATTTACACTGTAGGTACCATGCGTTTTCAGAAAAAAGTTGAAAATTATAATATCCAATAAAAAATTTCACAATAATAGAAAGAAAAATTTACTTGACACTAAATCTAAAATAAATAGATTTAAATAAATAATAAGGAAAGCTGGAAAAGAGAGGCTGAGGAGTGGCTAGACGAGGTCACACTAGGTAGAAGATGTAAAAAATATTCAATTTGAGATAAAGAATTCCTTAGAGACTCGTTGAAAGCGGGTTCCAATATTCTTGGGCGAAACTAAAAAGTACCACCTCTAATGGAACACCCTATATTATATTATGTACCTACGTGCTATTGCGTACGAACTTAGGCATACTATTTTGGTCTCAGTAGTCAGTACCTACTACTGCGTTGAGTGGTTTTCCAGAGGATAATCTTTTGTGCTTCGTAAAGTAACAGATATCTAGTAACCATAAGTTGTAATATGAGTACATACCATTACCTCAAAATGCTATATTATATAGTACTGATAATCAAACCTAACAAACATCTTGAAACTAAAAGTTGGAGCTAAAATTTATTCATACTAAGTTTTATTTCGGTCCACCAGTTAAAAAAAATTATATATATTTATATATAAATATATATATGTATTCTCGTCATTTTATAGTATACTAGCTTTTAGCCCGCGGCTTCGGTCGCATGAAATTCGTATTGAAGAAAGTAAGTAAACCCGATATACCTTTATTTCGGCGCGCGGAACAATTGGGTTTGTATGAGACTCACATCTTAGCGTAACCGGGACTGAATTTTATTTAGCCTATCCTGTGTCCCGTATAGATATATATGTGCTTGTACTAAGTTTCATCAAGTTCGCATGATCGGTTTAAGAGTTATGGAGGAACATACATACATACATACAGAAAAGATTTCTAAAAATCGTCAATTTAGTTTTAGTATCATACATAGAGTTTACAAACTCAATATCTCGTAAAACAAAGTAACTTACACCATGACCATCCCTTACAGATTTATTATTAGTATTGATTGATGATGATATTGATGATGATATATTACAGAGCATCTTTGCCAAGCAACCATTTATGTAGGTGTAGATTTACTCAGATTTTTCTTTATGATTTTTTAGGGTTTTAAATGAATGATTTTTAAACTGGTAACAACTATTAAGGGGCAGCAATATCAGACATCAGGTTCCTCCTTATGTTGATTTTACTCATAAATAAGCGACTGATTTGGTGTTGGAAAAAGTTGACGGAGTTTTACTATATAAACTTATTTCAATGAAAAAGGTCCGCTTTTTCATCTTATGTTATAGTAGTCACATATTCGTTAAATATAAACTGCCTAATCTATCCAATGAAAAAATGTTTTAATACTTTACATATATTTCGCAGAAGCTTTTGCCCGCGGCTTCGCTTCGCGTGACTTTTTCCTTACGGCTCAGGCCGCAGATGAATTAGCGTTATGATTTATATCCTAAAACCATCTTAAGAAGTGACAGAACGTAACAGTGAAAACCGTATGTAAATCGATAAAGTGGTTCTCGCGTTATAAGGATATTAATATACTGACGAACGTTATACGACCGTAGAAATTTCGCTTTATTTATTCCGGATTCCGCGCGTGATCCGGCACTTACATCCTAATACTCGTACCATTCTGAGTGATCGCTCTGACCTGACAACATACATTTTTATGTTGCAAACTTTTTCGCTGTCAGTTTAAAATATTCTTGATTTTATCACCATATTTGTATGACAGATTGCTGGCCCTTAACGAATATGTCATAGAAATCCACTCAAAAATGTGTTGATAAATGGCTTTTGTAGATTGTCTCGTACCCACACAGTAAGTTATATGAAAATCACTGACGTCCAAATTACAATTTAGAAGTGATATTGTGGAACGAAAATTTGCGCAGGTATGGTGCAAGATAATTCAAAATAATTCAAGTATTATTTTATTACAGTTATAATTAAAAGTACATTAATAAATAAAACAATGTTCTATGGTACCTATAATATAAGTTTCGGGTGCATCCGCTCACGTACGCACCTTCGCAATGAGAACACTTTAATTTAAAAACATTCTAAAATAATACTAAGGCATATTTTACAACTTTGAAAATGATTTAGGCTACACTTTATGATAAGGGGAAGTTTGTTTAAATTATTTAACGAAACTAAAAGACATTCACACAAAAAACAGTATACATAGACTTATTTTCAAGAATGTGAAAGTATAAACGAAATGTGGATGCCCAATTTGATTGCAGAAAGTTAAAAATAATGGCAGTGAAAACGTGAACATTGTCGTTTTAGGCACTACTGGTATGAGTGAAATTCGTAATCCCTATCAGACAAGTTAATAGGTATATAGTACCTTATACTATCCTGGAAACGATTCATACGCTCGAATGGCTCAAATGTAGCTTCATTTTCTAAAAATTTCAATAAGTTGCTGTTTTCTTCAATAATATGCTGTTCAATGGAATGCTGAATGACTAGAATTTTTTGCTAAGAAATTTAAGTTAGACATAAAAAATATATTTGAGCAATCATTCCAACACGTAACTCATTTCAGGTCCTTTCCTTCTTGATTATAATGACTTTAGTCCATTTCTTCCTGAAACGTCTTATTTAATAGAAAGACATTTCAACCAATAAAGAGCATTTCACTCATCCAGTTCGTTCGTGTGCAATAACTCTGTGTTTATATAGCCTAACATTGCTATTTATTTTAGAATTTAGTACCTAAATAATTCAATTTTCACCAAGCAAATGTTTGATGGAGTACCTAATTAAAACGTAGTGATGCTCTCAAGTAACCGCAACTTTCAGCTTCAAGAGAATCTCTGAGTTCTCTGTCAACCGTCGCACCGATAGAGCGCTCATGAGGATGGGCCATACGTTTGGCCCGATGTTCGAACCACATAACTCGGAGGCGACCGTGAGTAAGCCGTTAAAATTGTATTAATGTTCAAGAGAATCATACAATAACTGAAAACGAGGCCGACCGTTGTGGGGAAATTCTTGAAAAATTGTAAAGTTAACAAAACATTACAAAATGACTGAAATATTCTTAAAGTATGTTTAGTTTATATATAGTTAATAATTACTAGACTTTTGGCATGCTCATACACATCACCATTTCTGTCGAATGGTATAAACTGTTATTTATTCTTTATCGTTCGAATTTACAATTCTCACCCACCCTTCTGTGACCTTAGACGCGGAGCTCCTCCAGTCCTGTCGAAGAACCGACTCTGAGTCAATATGCATTTTATTTCATGCAAGATATCTCAAAAATTAATGAACACTATTAAAAACTGCTTTAAATTATTTAGTTATAGCGTAGATTTAATTGCCTATAATACACTGGGGAAAATAGGATATCAGTTTACCTAGTAACTTCTTACCAAGTTTAGTATGAAGCAATAGTTCTTACTAAACTTTAGCAATGTGTTGCTCAATTGGGTAATTGGTAGTGGTGAAGGTTATTAAAAGGTAGTGCGAGAGGCGGACGCTGCGCTGGCGCATCACTAATATAATCAACCGTAAGTTATAGTAAACGCTCACGAAATTCAGCTAAAGGGCATAAAATAATAAACTAGTATTAGATCTGCATTGGGATATTTTTAAATTATGCTAAACTGAAATTTACGGCAGTAGGCATAAGGCGAATATCACATGGCTAATCTTACCGGTAACATCGAATTAATGTTTTTTGCCTTTGGCTGAATTTCAATTACGTATACTATATCTACCAATGATCATATTTTGCAGTTTTTATCTTTAAACTTTTTTATTTAAATTAAACAAAATAACCTAATACAATAAAATTAAACTAAAATTAAGAAATATGATAAAACAAAACTAAAATAACTTATAAACTAAACCTACAAAATAAAAAAAATAAAAATTAAAACTACCTATAAATAATATATTTCATTTAAATTTGACAGAGTCGCTGCACCGGTGCAAGTGCCAAGTACGCACGCCGCGTTACACCTCTGAATCTCAATGGCGATTCGCCGAACAAAGAAAGCTTTGGCACGGCGGTCACCAGATTTATCTACTAAAAGTTTTCCCAATTTATCCGAGAATGTTTTGGTGTCTGGCGACCACGGCCCCAAAGTTTCTACGGCGAAAGGTTGAAATTCAAAGTGGTCGCGCAGCGGGCTGTACTTAGACACTTTGATGGCAGCTGCCTTAGATGCAGCGGCTCCGGCAGATTTGGAGGAGTCGAGTACATGGGACGGGGCCAAGGTGTCCACGCACGTAGCGTCCCACAAGAGCGCCTTTCCCTGGCACCATGGCACCAGCGTCATGCCGTCTGGCTTTCTCCCGTCTGTGCGGCATAAGCCCGCTGGCTCCAGCGTAGACGGAATATTTACTGAAGCCAGCGAGCGTTTGATGATATTATTCAAGCCGCTGTGACGGGCAAACTGACTGTTTGCAGTTCAGTTTTCACTGACCATTTGTGGTCGAGAAAAATGGGCATATGAAACCTTTTGAGTTGGGTATAGTACATTAGTTTGGGTATAGTATAGTGTTTGTTTCAGGGGATCAGTTGAAGGCTTGTGGATGAGCATTTACACTTAGTCTCCAGGGTCGTAATTCCTCCTGTAAACATTTCAAGAAAACCTTTATTGTAGCAAATTAAATGATTAAAATATTCTATAAAGCATTTTGTCATAATTAATTTGCCTGATAGTGTTTTTATTATCATTATTTTATATATTACAGTGACATAGAGGAAGAGCAGTCATGGGCATTAGTGTAACTTAGTAAGTGCGCTCTATCGATATCGTCGCCGGCTACCGATACTTTTCAGCATAGGCTTTTCCAAATTGTCGTGGGTGCTCGCTAGGTGCTATGATAAATTAGGTACTGGATTATACATAGCTATAAAATCGGCCACATGCAACTGCGATCATAGGTGGGTAGGTACTTCTGTCTGTGCTGTGCCTATCGGTGCGTGCCCTGTATACTGCACAAAACTCTACCGAAAAGCGGGTTTTGTGGGGATTTTTGTGGGGGTGCTCCGTACCCCCACAAAAATTCTTGCGGGTGCTCGGGCACCGGAGCACCGCCGGAGTCGGCGCCTCTGCTTTTCAGAGTACTAAATCAGCTTGGAAAATTTTGATAATTCATGTTCAATAATGATGATGAGTAAAAGTTAGACCAATGCGTTTAAGTACCTTCCGGAAAGCAGCGTAAATTTAAGATCTGTTTGCAATGGTGAAATAACTTTGTGCACTATCTACATACAGTACCTACATTTTTATGAAGCGGGCGTCCTTCAAATTATAAGCAGGTTTTATTTCATGAAAAATCAAAACTGTTCTTAGATTCAATTGTAAGTAACTGTAATAATGTGGAGGGAATGTTCATAAAACAATTTTAATAGTAAGTGCCCTTACTTTATGACCCTGTAAAATCCTTAAAAGTTATGACAATTAAAAAAAATCAGAGATATTTTTTTTCACGAAAACAAACAATTTTAAAGGTACAATGACTCAAACACTGTGTTTGCTTGAATGTTTCATATTTTCACATTAATTACATTTTTATTAACAATGGTGCATAAAACAAGATTGAATAAGAGTTGTGCAAAATAAAATTTTAAAACAATGTAATAATTATTATGAATTGATTAATTAGCTTAATAAATTGCGACCCCGGAACTGAGTTTTATATTCACCACCAAGCTCCCACAGATCGTTGACTACCTACCTAAAATATGATTCTTCTATTGAGGGTAGATACCTTAGAAACATGGTTTCGGTATTAAATATAAAAGAAAGCAGGTCCTCCGCGCCCCGTTTTGCCATGCGGATATCATGAGTGAAGCACAGAGAAAACAATATAGGTAGTATCAGTTTCGAAACGGTCATACATAACACAAATACATTTACAATCGACCGCACATATCTACTCTTTCATCGACTTAACACAGCCATGTTGTTACCTATGACATATTCACACGGTGTTTCATAAATGGTGATACGATCTGAAAAGTGTAATTAGGTACCTAAATAATTACATGAATACCCTATATACAGTCCTGAATAACTTTTGTAGTTGGTACAAAGTTAAAATGTTAATCCATATCTATATTTTAGAAAAAAAAAGTCAAAAATAATGACTACACAATGAAACGTTGTAAAACAAAAGTTCTTCAGTTTCCGATCAAACCTAAAATAGTACCACCACGAAAGAATCATTGTAGAATTCTTGTGCTTCCCACCCAGGGGTGCCCAGGGCTTGTACATGACTCTGCGTGACGCGGTGCGGGGGAATAGTTTACACCACTCTTACCCCATATCGCAGCCTACGTCTAAAGTCACATTGATTCTCTTACATTCTCTAAAATCTATTATGTACACAAATTAAATTACCTACATAAATTTACATTTGGAGATTAGTCGAGTGATAAATAGGAAAACAAGACTGAAGTCGTTAAAATGAATTCAGATACCTTATTGTTGGATAAATAGTATAATCTATATGTATGTACAAGTAGTATGGTAGCGTGGGTTTCGAATCTCTACACGGTTATGCCCCTCTGTCGGAATAGTTTATCCGAATATCATTTTTTAGATACGTCACAGCTGAAATTATCATAAATATAAGGTAGTATAAAGGACTTTTACCTAATTACACCTTGACTGAAACCTAAGATAAGCAGTACTTTTTATATTATTTTTACATATCAAAGAATAATTGTTCGTCAAATTTTATATACTACTGTTTTGAATTCCTTAGTATGTATAAATTAACCCTCCGACAGGGCTACGGATGTGCATACAGTCTGCTGTCAAAAATGTGTCGGTTTTTTTTTATCGGTACTGACGCGGTTGGCTACATCACCTACAACATCCGTGATGTCAGCCCGTAATACCGGGTGAACTAGGTGTCATGTCAGTGCTTCCCTTCGGTCGTGCCGGCTACACTGAACTGGACGGAAAACACGAACTATTTAAATAGCTATTTCAACCGATCTTTCATTCAGGTGGGTGGTACCAACCCTGGCGTATTAAACCCTACCACCTAGTCAGGTAAGAAGGGAAGGGACCTACAGTTTTACGTGGAATCCGAAACACGGTCAGCCTCAAAATAAAAAAATCTTACAATTTTTTTTATTTACCTAGAAGGGGATAGAAACAATTAATTAAAGAGAAAAATAAATTTATTGCACAATATGAAATTAACAAATAAATTAAAGACTAATAAATAATAATAAACTAACCTAAACAACATAAAAAATTTCACACAAATTTTGGTCACTCTCCTCGTAGGGTACCCAAAACGCTCGCAGCATTCCCGCGCTGGATAGCGATTGCTATCCGCTGTTTAAGGTATTGCCCTGCCTTAAGATTGCCTGACAGGTCAATTAATTTTTGACTTAAAACGGAGGTTAATTAAAAATTTAAGCAGTATGTAATTGTTATTACAGAAATTAAAAAAACTCATTTCACTAAAATTTGGACTAAGGATGGAGTGGAATGTTTCGAGGCCGCATTCCCATATTTTTTTTAAGAAAGTTACTTCGATAATTATTGAATTTATAAAATAAATCGTCTACATTTCAGCCTACAAAGTCACTGGGGAGCATAGTAGTGCAAGTTCCACGGCACCTACGTCTTTATATTATACACCCCGTTTAAATATAGGTATTCCTCGTTCAGATTTTGGCAATGCTCAGCGCAAGTAACTATTATTTATGCAATTATAATTTGCGAAAATTTGTCGCAAAACCGTGGGCGTGATGCAATTTTGTTGTCGCTTTCGCAACGACGATGAAATTAAAATCGTAGGAATGACTGGAGTTGATATAAATATCATTGAAAAGTATAGCCGTTGTCGCCGTCGTATTATCGACACGTTTCTGGAGAACTAAGGCTCTATTTACTTTTGTAGATTTAAAATCGTTCTAAGTCATGACCGAAGAGCATACTCGACGCTCGCAATTCCGACTAACGTGATTCCGTAGTTTTTTTTTAATGGAAACTGACACGGTTGGCTGCAGCACTTACTACATCCGTGATGTCAGCTCATAACACCCTGGTGTACTTGGTGCCATGTCATTGCTTCCCTTCGGTCGTGCCTGCTACACTGAACTGGACGGAAAACACGAACTATTTATATAGCCATTTCGACCGACGTTTCATTCAGTGCGGTGGTATCAACCCGGGCGGCATAAACCCTACCACCTAGTAAGTTAAGAAGGAAAGGAACCTACAGTTTTACGTGGATTCCGAACCACGGTCAGCCTCCAACGGTTTAGCGGACACCCATCCAAGTACTGACCGCGCTCAGTGTTGCTTAACAACAGTCGACCGACCGCACCACTGAGCTACCGAGGCTGACAAATAGTTGACTTACATAGCGTCACGCCTGTTTCCCGGCGGGGTAGGCAGAGACAACGGATCTCCACGTGCCACGATCCTGACACACCTCTGCCGCCTCTTCCACTCCCATAATGTTCTTCATGCATGCTCGTCGGTTACGGGTACTACGCACTTGCCCCTTTTTGAGCACATACCCGATCTGGTCCAGGTAAGTGCGTCTAGGGCGACCCTTCCCGACTCTTCCACTCACATTTGCTTCATAAATTTCTTTCGTTAGTCTCCTATCATCCATTCTTCCAACATGACCGATGCCAGTGTTGACTTATTGTGAAAATATCAATATCTACACTTATAAAATCTTTTATTTATGTGTTAAAGTCTGGATTAAAAGTACTTTCCTTCATACAAGGATTATATAGTTTTAAATAAAATAAAATCGGTTTTGAAAATGCATAAATAAACAATCTTACAATTTACCTACTTAAAAATATATGTAAAAAAATTAAGTTTATACAATCTTAGCACTTTAATCCAAACTTTAAAACAATAATATCTATATTATTTTATAGCTTCCTATGCAATTTAACAATAAAAGAACTACGGACACATTTAGTCGGAATTGCAAGAGTTGCTCATATGGATCCACTGTTCGCACCTGGCCTAGAATTAAACCGCCATTTAACAAACTTAATTTAAATTTAGTTCTTTAGAGTAGGTACCTATTTCAGTTCAAGCTCGACGAACGGATGCATTGTAGTAATATTATCGTGACCAAATCACGTGGCACCAGAACCTGTTCGTATTCAAACTAACGTCAAGAAAGAGGGGCGTGTTTAGTGTAGGGTTGGAAAAAAAGTAGGCTACAAAATGTAAAAGATATTTTGTATAGAGAGAAAAAAAAAAACGGAACTACATCTACTGGACAAAAAAAAATTTATTTGCTACACACACAGAGTTTGATGAGTGATGGACCCAATCACGGACGTAAAGCATAAATGAACGAATTTCGACTTTGAGGGACAAATTAGAACGTTAAATTTTTTTTCATGTGCATCATTGAAAAGGGCTCGTTAGTTTGTTACAAGGGATACAAATATATAATTTTTATAATTTTAACATGCATAGTTTAAGAAAATATACAAAGAAGAAGAGGCGGCAGAGGTGTGTCCAGATCGTGGCACGTGGAGATCCGTTGTCTCTGCCTACCCCACTGGGAAACAGGCGTGACGCTATGTATGTATACAAAACTGAGTCTAAAATTTCGAAAAAAAAATTGGGAATATAGGGCCTCTCTTATAGTTTACAGGAAAGCTTAAAACGAAAATTCTAAGTCTCAAAATTCTTACGAAAAACGGAATGGTACGGAACCCTTTCCATGCGAGTTTGACTCGCTTGAACGCTTTTATATTTTAAAGAAGTCGTCAAAGTTGTCATTAATGCAGGCATGGATGTCCTTCTTCCTTCTTAACGAAGCTTCAAAATCACATATAGAAACTAAAACAAAGCTTTCGATTTTACGAGTAACGGCCATAACGGCGCCATGGACAAAATTGGGACCGGCTGGTGGTAACGTTACACGAGAGCTGTTAGTGCTACTTGAGTTGGCGACAATAATACCTGTAACTTTATCGTTCTAGCCTGTAACGGTGTCTTAACTCTCGCAGGACGAATGCAGTACGCGATACTGGCGAAAGAGCTTGGTTGTTTGGTACCTATAAATTGTCTGTTGGAGGAAAATTTCCTTGAATCCAATATCCAATGTTTATAATTTATAGTTATGTTTAAAGTTTATAATTTTTGTAGCACAGCGAAAACACAGAACTACTTTACTACACTCGCAATCAGCGGGAATTTTGGAATCGATTACGCGAGGTCTTTAGCAATAGAGTGGTCGATTGGAGTAGGCTCCTCACTAATAAGACAACGTGCGTCCGCTCAACCTACATGTACTGACATTTTTCTCCAGTACAGGCAGCAGCCGAAGGGTCCACGTGCACTCACCTAAAGGTCCGCGTGATTCTTTAAATACGTAGATTCTCTATTGCCTATTAAAATATAAAAACATAGCAAAACCGTTTAATTTACTTCATAAGATTGTATTATACTTACTTACATTTTTATCCAATAAGCTCTTAATAATATAAAAATATCTTATTGTATCGATTGAAAATATAATCGTAAAAAGTGAAGATAGAATTGTTTAAAATTTTTAGGTAGCACAATATTCGCGATGACAGACTGAAGCGTTCCGTTTTGAGTGAAACTTCCGAAATATTCTCGTGTACATAACACATGCATGCGTGTGTCGTACTTCTCTAGCCGGTGTGGGTGGATATTGTGGTTGGCCGAGGAGTGCGCGGCGTGGGAGGCTGCGTCGAGGAAGCAGTACCCTAATCACGAGATTTAACCTACTACGCTACGCCGCCGTGTTCTCCGCATCATTCTGTATGAAGAAACGGAGTATCGCCTCTAGTGATAGATTTGCGAAGTTCGTTTCTCCATACAAAATTATGCGGAGAACACGGCGTAGCGTAGTAGGTTAAATCTCGTGATTAGGGTACAGGTCTAACTACACGCACGACTTCCATTCACTTTTATACCCGGAAACAGTATTCATTGCGTTATTTTAATCAAGAAAAATCGAGGGTTATTTTGTATTGTTATTCTCCATAAAGTATTGAAAAGCGTATAATTTTGTCAAGTCAACATGTTCTTCGAAATCATGTTGCCAAGCTTTTCGTTAGAGTGCGGTGCGGGGGCGGCTTCTTCTGAAACTGCAGGTCGCGACAACGACGGGTCGATCTGGCGGACAGATCGACCCGCGGAGGATAGACTAGAGATGTAATCTTAGTGTAGCGATAGTAGAGATGTAGGCGTCGTTAGACACCTTATGCGTGGCTAGGCGCTACATGGCGAGCTTAAAAATAATGAAAATAAAAATGAAAGGAGAGCGAAAAGAAGTTTACAGAAAATAGAAAAAAATAGTCCTAATAGCGAAGGCAGCAAGGTCTTCATAAATGTTTATTTATGGAAAGACTCGGCTGTAGTTTCATAAGTTGAAATTAATTGAGTAAAAAGTAATATCGGAGGAAACATAGGAATATCGAATTGTGCACATCCGAAATAATCTAATCTAGGTATGTCTTATTGTGGAGAATAGAGTAGTCAGTGACCAGACTATAGCTGTAACTGGCAATCTGGCAACCCTATCAGTAAAGGAGAATTAATTTACTTGCGAAGATATTATTATAACCAGACTGACTCAATCTATGAAAAATGGAAGAAACGATTTTAATACCCAGTGGTCGCGCAGCGCGACTCTTCCTGAATAAAAATGTACTTATTCTGTTATTTAAATTCAGCCGTCGACTTTTTAAGATTAGTTCGAAATTACAGCAAATTACTTGTTCCAACAGTAAGGATATCCGAATTCATCTACAAATTAGTTTTGTTTTTCTTTTAAGAACTAAAACAAAATACAAATAATTACAAAATGAAATTTCGAGTGTCCTCGGCCGAGTTCCTCCGAGGACAAATTGATACCTACCTATGTATCTTAAAAATAATGCATTAATTAGAGATAAAATTACCTACTCAATATACTGACATACTAAGCTTAGGTACATTACAGTCGGTAGTTTTACATTTTTAACGTTTTCAACGGACTTCACGAATATTTTTCAGACTTCATGTTCAAAGTTTACCTAACTACGAGCTTGAATAAGAAAACTAACATTACAGTGAAGTTGTTATGGAAAGCAAACATTACATTAACATAATGTTAAGAGACTCTGAACTTCAAGCCAGTGGTTACGGTGGTAGATGCTCGAGAAGCGAGTGCTCCCACTCTCGCTCACTCGGATCGTCCGCCCTGTTGTGATATGACAATGTGGCTTAGTAGCCAACACCGACACATGACATTAGGTTAATCCTATACCAAAAATATACCTGAACTTAAATATTACTTTATCTTTTCAGCTCTCTGGCGAATCGGCTTATTACGTATGTATGCTCCGAAGTAACAGAAAATGAACATTTAGATTTGAAATTAGTCGATTGCTGTTCAAAATAAAAGAAAATACGACTAAAAAAACAAGAACGTAGGAAGGTACTAAATACCTACTAAATACAATAAAGTAAAGGGTAATAAGTATGATATGATAGGTTACAATAATTATAATACATGTAATACTTAATGCGGTCAAACCTGCTCATGACTATTCATTTATTTTTATTGTAACAACAATTTGATATGACGTTATGTTAGAGCAACATCAAATAACATTAACTACAGTGAAATAACGATAGCTTTAGAGCAAGCAACTACGCCGGACGCACGGACGCAAGCTCGCACGCACGCACGGACGCATCTGACGTAACCCAACCACTTGGTCGAAGCAACTGCCGCTCTCTCCAATAGGCTATATCTCCGAATGCTTCGGCGCATCGTATCGCAGTTAGGGCTCGGAGAAGCCCATAAATATTTTGCTATTCAACTTTGATCTCTCCTACAGCTATGTTCCGGATGTTTCAGTCGGTCAAACGGTCAGCGCATCGTATCGTAGTTGCGACTACTGGAGCAGGAAATTCTTCAGCACATCTAGCCGTATCGCCCTCTAATCTCTCTTACAGTTCGGATGCCTCAAAATACTCAATGCATCGTATCATTATTGAGCCTACGAAGTCATCCATCGCCATCTACGCAGCCGCCCATTACAATCGGTAGCAATTTACTAAATATTCTAAGCTCTCAATACTATCGCGGAATGTTCACATTATATCGTAGTCACGCACGCACCATCGTCGCATAACTCTAATTTTTTCTAAGCTCCGGATGTCTAAAGGCTTCAGTCCATCGTATCGTAGTTGAGGCTCGGGTTGCCTATCACTATAGTCGCAGCGACGCTAATCTCGCTTATAGGCTCCGAATGACGCGAAGTACAGCTTCTCCATGTATGATCAGGATCACAAATGGTAGCCTGATACAGTAATGAAAAACGTTAATTATGGCGCAGTTGCTTGTTTTAATATTTGCATACAATATGCGGTATCGAAGCCGGAACTGTTTACTAACATTTAATTGACGCAAAAAATTATAGGTATATCTTAACATTCATCAGATAAGTAGACGACAATTAATATGATTTATTACCTATAAACATCCAATACAGTTTAAGGAGCTATACGACGGGGTTCTAAGAGGTTGGCCTTGTACTGGTATGTACATGTGTGAACACATCGCACGGTTGGAAGGTAGGTACATAATAAAATAATGAATTTTATTTTGTGTGATAAAAAAACTTCTCGGTGAACGAAACATGAAAATGTGAAATCTTTATATTTTTACAACAGTACTGCAGCGTTTCGACATTTTATGTTACGATGTTAGCTTTCATCGTTAGATTTATTTGCTGTAGTCTGTTTGCAGTTTACATTTTCAAAGTTGTACATAGTAGTGTAGCAAGAAAAGCATATAATATGTGACAAAATTGAAACTGAAATCGGATAGGTTTACCACAATATCATGCTAATAAATAAATAAAACAAAAACCAAATATGAATAGCGAATGGTTCAAACCGACATAAGTATCTACCTACCGGCATCACTTCACAACTAAATCACAATATCCATTTTATAATCCGATCCAATCAGTGTTTTACCTCAGAACCCGATTATAGTTCGTGGATTTTCGTGGGGTTTTTGACCGTTGATCTTTTACATAAAAATATTGTCGCTAATAAATATTTAATTTTATTTAAACAAATATATATTTTTTATGGAAACTGACACAGTTGGCTACATCAACTACTACATCCGTGATGTCAGCTCATAACATCTTGGTGCCATGTCATTGCTTCCATTCGGTCGTGCCGGCTACGCTGAACTGGACGGAAAACACGAACTTTTTACATAGCTGTTTCGACCGACCTTTCATTCAGTGAGGTGGTAACAACCAGGGCGGGTTTTTAACCCTACCACCTAGTAAGTTAAGAAGAAACACATGAAAAAAAATCCACCAACATCCACGGACTATAAGCGGATTCCGAGGTTAATACATTTTTCACGCCTAACTACACCGGACTATTATGAACATTTAAACCGGAAACTGTTTATGTTTAGGCGAACACTATCAGGGCCAGATATATGCTCTATGTGGCGTCACAACGCTCTACCTACCCTCTCCCTGCGCCCTCCGAGCAGGTATCTCTAGAATTCACGAGCAGGAAATCTAGAGTTCGAGTACAATATATATTTTGCTATACCGTAGCGACATTAATATCAAGATACTTCGGGCAAATTCTTGAACGGGCTGTTGCACAGATAGTCATGGGCCTTCATAAAACGTTTTTAGGGTTCCGTAGCTAGCGACGATCAGATTGTAAAAAAATTTCATGTGTGTAGGTACAATGTACAATGATGGGTCCGAAACTTCAATGAGAAATTAGGGACCGTAAAATGTAAGTTGAAAATAAACATATTTTCGAACAGGTCGAGTAGTACAGCTACGAAAGTAGTATGTAGGTAATAATATTCGATATAAAAACTTATATATATTTTTTTATTGTATGATCGACATATGGCGGCGAGGCACCCATGAGGTGGCTAACGGCGCCCATGGACATTCGGTCGTATTCGGGGGTTGCGAATGCCATGCCGGCCTGACCATTCACGCCTCTCTTCAAGGACCAGAGACTGTACTTGGGGGAAAATATATGAGCAGAGAGAGCGTTCCAGAGTTTACCGGTTCTGTAAAGGAAAGATCTGCAGAATCGATTGGTACCCATCCGCGATTATATATATTAGATATTGTATAAGAAATGTGTGTATTTTGCTCTGTCCGAAGCGATTATTCCAAAAAGAAATGCTTAAAAAAAATTATAATTGAATCAGTCAATTTAGTACTTACAACATGGAAGCTATATTTTGAAGTTTGTATCTAAAACGGTTATAGAGACATTCGAATTATTCTGAGCCTAGAAATGTATCAGGGGCGGACGGGCTGGAGGCACAGCCGGAGGTTGCGGTTGGGCGGCGCGCGGCTCGGGGTGAATGGTGCACGACAGAAATACAGAGCACGAAGCAACCGCGCACGCACTCGTTATGCGTGCAAAGAGGGAATGGCTACGGAACCCTCTGCATGTGAATAACATTCGAACTTAACAAGCAACAAACAAGATGTAAATGTTTCATTGAATCGCAACGTAGGTATTAATTTTACTCAATATATCGTCGTGCTCGATTCTAGATTTACCCACTAGTGAATTGGAAGGTGTGCTCTTTTTGCAGTGACGCTCACGGCCGTACTGTATGCACCTATATAATGGTATATGCGTACCTATATAACTGATCTCTTCTCGCTCAGTAGGTAGGGATTCTCTGTATATACCGGGTGTTTGATGACCATAGCAAAAAAGTATGATGACATTTTGTTCTACGGTCAACATTTTTTTTTCCATACTAAACCAAATAAAATTTATTCACCAAAAAAAAAAGTTCACCGTAGAACAAAATGTCATGTAACTTTTTGGCTCCAAATAGGCTCAGGAGTAACCTGGTTTGCTTTATGACCTATGGTCATCAAACACCCTGTATTTACCTATCATTATGAGATAGGTAAATACATCATGAGCACACGCAGCTGTTAAAAACGTTACACCAGGTTACAACATTTATTACTCATATTATTATTTTCAAAATATCTGACGAGAACACGTGTCGTACATTCACTCACCAGTAAAAAGGGCTTAGGGACAAGGAAAGTGACGATTCATTCATTCCGAAATTCAAAATTTCATGCGTAACACTAACAGTATCTATATAAAATTTAGTGTAGCCGACACGACCAAAGGGAAGCACTGACATGGCACCTAGTTCATCAAGGTGTTATGGGCTGACATCATGACTATAAATGATTTAGCCAACCGTGCCAGTTTGCATTAAAAAAATCCAGCGGAAAATTTTAAACTTCGAACCACAATATTCAGAATTTAATATTGGATATTTAGCGACCATATTTATGGTGTTGAATGAAAAAAAGTAGGATTGCCCAAAAGTAGACTTATCACTGTGCTCTACTCAGTTGACCATTGGAAGATTATTTTTAATGACAAAGAATATAATTAGGTAGGTATATCAAGGATTTGGTTGGAGCTTACAGCACCTGGACTGCATTTTTTTTTGTTGAAATTTAGTTCTTTTATTTACTTCAAAGTTTGAAACTATAGCAATGTTGCGTTCTGAACAAGACCCTATCACACTAATCACATAGTCTTGCCGAAAAAATAATAACAAAGAAATTGACAGAAAAAGAAGGGAGGGGGGAGCCTAGTTAGGTTGGGCACACGTATTGAGCTCTCTACTATGCATATATAACTTTAGTGGGTTCGATGCAACAGTCTTGATTTCCTTTCTTACGCCTTTGAAATAATAGCACTCGTTAAAATGCAATAACACCAATATACGATACGGATAAATAATTCCTAACACGAATTCAAATTTCACATCAATATGAACATTGAGCAATGACTGCTCCAGTCGCGAACCGAACCAACCTTTAGGTCACCTATAAGTACTACCCAACTGATAGCCCCAGTGCTGTCGGAGGGCTCCATTCTCGTCTCACACTGTCACGGTGACCGACTAATCGATTCCTTCCCCGGAGCTGTGGGTATTACGCATGTATTACAATTGTATTCTTATACATACCTACACATTTAGAAACGTTGTTTGTGCACAACGGGTCCCGGACACCGGATCCTCGCGTGATGGCGTCCGAGTCATTAGGTAACCCACCACTGTACTTGCATCAGGATTGCCCTTTTCAATTATTCTATTATGTCAACATGAAATGGAGCAAAGTATAAGAAAACCTATTTCTAATTTTTCGCACTAACGTAAGTTAATAAGTAAATCGTTCATGAAATTAACACTCAACACAATAATAGGTTCGTAATCGATATAACTTATTAATAGTCCAGACCACTTAGACATTAAAGCTTCGAAATTTTGTATATGATATGATGACAAAAAACTCTAACGACTTAAATAACCCTAGTTTTACATTTAAACATATAAACGAATGTTAAATGTAAAACAAGGATTATGGGATAACAAATTTATAATTGACTATATTCAATAAACACCAAATAATTTCTACGTATATTAATACAATAAACGGATGATTAACATTCATTTTTAATATATCCTAAATAAGGAATGAACATATTATATTATTATTAAATAAGCAATAGCTTATCTTTTTATGTAAAGCAAGATCACACTATTACGATATGTGTATGAAAATACAAATTATTATTGTTTGGTTAGACCTATCCTAAATGATTCGACGAATTTGAATAAAACCAAGTTTTTTAAAGTGGCACAGAAGTGCACAAGAGTGTCGTTCGTTCGGAAACGTGAAGCTGTTTGAATTAATTGTTCAAAATCTGCAGACAGACGGACGGAGGGTCGGGGATAGAGGACCGCTCACGCCCTCCGCCGCGCCTGCCGCATCGTCGCGTCGCTCTCTGGTGCCCTCCTGCGCGCGCGCAGCACGCCCGGCTGAAATTCGAACTCCACAATAACACTATACTTTTATGTACTGTCTTATATACTTACATTACACACATATTTAAATGTTTATAGCTCACATTCAGGTTTGGGGACTCAACATTTATTTATATTGGACGTCGGTATATGCAGAAGGGTAGGTACTCGCAGTGGGTCCTACAGGGGAATACCCTCGCGCTCTATAGGAATAAGACTGTTGCATACGACTCGAATCTATAAACAGTGGAAAGTTTAACTTAAATCTATATTTAATTAATAAATCGTTTTTCAGTTGCCAGTTTCGCCAGCTCTTGACTGTTGTTCCTTTGATAACGAGGGTGATTACCATGTATGTACATATGTCTATCACAACCTTCGTTATAAACTCAGCTTGCTCAGTACGCAGCTTTGGTCGCGGCCACCTGCCGTGCCGCACAATGTGGTGACGAAGCGAGCCGAGCGGTACAGCCCTGCAAGAACATTCGTAGGCGCTAAGCCGAGTCGGATCCGTATATGATCCTGTCCTGATTCATCACGACATTAAATTAATGTTTACTTGTTGTATTTTGGAATGTAGTGTTCTTCTGTACTTGTTGGTCTGTCTGCAGTGTTGGTGCGACCGCATTATCCGGTTGCGGTGAGCGTCGCGGGCTCGGATAGCGATTACTCGCGATTTCCTTAACTAGTCTTGTGTCTCAGCTTACTCGATAAGCAAAGTGTTTGGATTTATTTTCATAGGGTCTATGTGGAGTCGTCGTCGCTCGTCCGAGCTCACTGCGAGTGATCGAGCCGCGCGGTCGCTCGCAGCGAGGTGCGCGCGCGCTCTGTCACCGCTACCGCTACCCTCGTCCGGTCACTGGCAGTGTTTTTTTTTTATCTAAGTATAGTTTAGTAGTAAGTATTACGCATAAGCCTAAAGCTTCTTTGAAGTTTGGCTGGCAATTTTAGGCAGTCATAATTGCTGTAGCGATGCTATGCTAGCCTATTAAAGTATAGGTACTGGTGATTGAAATGGAATAGATCGTGTATAAAAGCAGCGG
The DNA here is from genome assembly GCA_946902875.1 of Nematopogon swammerdamellus. NCBI lineage: Eukaryota > Metazoa > Arthropoda > Insecta > Lepidoptera > Adelidae > Nematopogon > Nematopogon swammerdamellus. The sequence continues at coordinate 13,034,137 of OX336338.1, forward strand.
GGCGGGTCGGGGCGGGGCGGGGCTTAAGCCTACCTAATGCGGTTTATATATTTACAAGGAGGGCTCGGTGGCGGACGGCGGCGCCGCCACGCTAGTGGTCGGCGGGATTATCGTTCGTAGAGAAATAGCGAATTTAAAAAAGTTTAATATTCCCGGAAACGTTGCGTATATCCTCTCGCTATAAATTATCATTCTAACTAACCAATCACTCGTTGACTGGAATAAAGCACCTAAGTTTAACATCGTGGCCTCCCTCGTATCGTAGAGTGGAGGTCGAGTGGTCGGCGTCGGCGGCGGGGGCGGCCGGCGCGCGGCGCGCAGTCGTCTTGGAAGAGAAACCTTGGAGTGTCACGTGGTAGGTAAGGGTGCAGTACAGTTGAAAGAACTGTTTGCTAGTTGGGGTGCAGATGTGTTGAGGAGGCCGGCGCGGCGCGGCGCGGGAGGGTGCGGCTGGTGTTGCACTGCGCGCGCATCTCCCCTCGCGCTCTGTGCTGACAGCTGCGGCCGCAGCTGCCGTTTGTGCTGGCGCGAGTCCTCAACACTTCTGTGGTCTTATCTGAAACGTAGATAGTGTTCCAGGTTAGTTAAGCCATTTTGAGGAGCAAGTCTTATCAGAATTGATACTGAGTCTGTTTGTTAGATGAAATAACTGAGTCCAGGTGAACGCATTGAGGCACACGACGAGTCATGAGAAAGAAACTTGAACATTGTCCCTTGATTGTGACTTCCTGTTATTGGTTACACAAGTAGGTATCTTCTTATCTATATAAACCAGCGGTTATAGCATATCATACCTAGTCATTAAATCTACTTAGTAGAAAACAAGATTTGTATGTGACATTACATCAATATATGTCAGCCTCGATAGCTCAGTGGTGCAGACAGTCAACTGTCGCTATTGAATGTTAAGCAACGCTGGGTGCGGTCAGTACTTGGATGGGTGACCGCTGACCGTTGGAGGCTGACCGAGGTTCGGATTCCTCGTAAAAACTGTAGGTCCCTTCCCTCCTAATCTTACTTGGTGGTAGGGGTTAACCCGCCCGGGTTGGTTTGGTACCACCGCACTGAATGAAACGTCGGTCTAAACGGCTATGTAAATAGTTTGTGTTTTCCGACCAGTTCAGTGTAGCCGGCACGATCAAAGGGGGAAGCACTGACATGGCACCTAGTTCACCCGGTGTTATGGGCTGACATCACGGACGTTGTAGGTGATGTAGACAACCGTGTCTGTTTCCATAAAAAAAGAAAAAAAATATATTTACAAAATTTTAAACCTGTAACTTAAAACCTTTACCTTTAAATTAGTAATAGGTGATGATAAGAGGCATATAATAAGTCTGCATCGTAATAGGCCAAATAAATATTTAAACCTACCTACCTCATCCCGACTCATCGCTATTTCCAATACTATCCAAGCGTCAACATCGAAGAGTTTTATAACCTCTTTGGTCAACATAAAATCTGCCTTGAACTTCCTAGCAGTCGTCACACAAACGGGACTGCCCTCGCCCCTCGCCACTGAACCGGCGTCAATTTAACGATCAATGGCCTACTAACTGGTCACTGCAGTAGAAACATGTCAGAACAATGCATATAAATCTCTATGCTAAAAATAATATTCCTGTGAGTGGTAGTATAATTATAGTATAAGGTAATTTTTTATACGTAGGTACTAACAACACATTGTGACTTGCGAAGTTATTTGTCAGTTCTTCTTCGCATTGAAATAGAACTGCGGAAATGTTCGACAGATCCAAGTTTAGATTACCACATAAGGATTAAATTATACAATCATCGTCAATACATATAATAAAACTTGCTCTTTCCTGGGGCTTCGCTCGCGTGAAATTCGTATTACAAAAGAAGAAAGTAAATCACTAAGGGCTAGGCCAAAGGCCGAGTTGCGTGTAGGAAAACGATATACTTTCTCAAAGAAAGTAACTAAATAAGGCCGAGGCCCAAGGTCGAGCTGCGTTAAGGTAAATCATAATAATTCTCGATGAAAGCAGGGAACTAAGGGCCGAGGACGAGCTCTTACAGGTAAACGATATTCTTCTCGATAAAGTAATTAAATAAGAGCGAGGCTGAAGGCCGAGCTGCGTTCGCGTAACCGATATCGACGGTCGGAATCTCATTTGGCGTAAAGGACAAAACTTAACTTTATAGGAAAGCCAAAAACTATTATATTTTTGGAAAAATAATTTATAACTTCTACCATTCTGGCCCTATTATAATGCTGTCTAAAGAGACATTTCTTGTAATTGTTCAATCTTCAGTATAACATTGTAAGAATCTAGTTCAATTTGGTATTTACAGAGAGAGTGTCCTTTACGATACCCTTAAAGTGGTGGCGTTGTATATTACGTTACGACCGAGGAAAATAAAAGATAGACAGTGCTTATAGGACGTAAGGCTGAAATGTTTGTTAAAATTGATAGCTGTTATTTTGGTGTAACTGCAATTAATTACCAAATAAATTATTTTGAAGTTATTAATAGAAATGTAGACCTATATTAATAATACTGTATTAAACATTATTTTTAAATCAAAACAGCTTTACTCACGGTTCTTCCCGAGCTAATTATTATTATTATTATTTATTATATATTATTGTAATTATTTTACTGTATTAAACAAAACATTTCTTGGTTATTTCTGCATTAAAACGTCTATTAAAACAACATGTTTTTTTTTATTCAAGAAAACACGCACTAGAAACAAGAAATTTTAATTTTATAATTTTTTTATTTTTAATAGCAATAATGCCTTAATAAAATATTTACTCATACGATATTGTTTTATTTGTTGAAACATTAAGAATAGTAAAGTTTCTGTTTTTTGAAATGAATTCAGCAATTCGATATTCAAATAGCTTAGTTTCAAACTAAAATAAAACAAATCAAAGAACAAACTTACATCAACACGATATTTATTTACGAATATGATTGATTTAACTGTACTCGTATTAAAAAAAATTGTATTCATTAAACATAAAAAAATACTCATAGCATCAAATTATGAAATAATGTGACATTAGGGATCAGCAAAGTTCAATTAGACAAGTCGTTTATTGTTTATTGTATAATTTCATCCATAAGTTGGATATGTCGAAAATTCCGCCAGTTCTAGATTCAATGCGAAGAACTGACAAACAAACTTCGCAAGTCACAATGTTTTGTTAGTACCTTATAAGTATTATATTATAGTAACTTATAAATAATTAACCCATACTACCGCATCTAACCTAACCTATATTATATTTTTATATTTGATATTTATTAATTTGTTACTTTCGTTAGACATAATGTCAAGCTTATCACTTTTTCTGTCTAAATTTTAGTTTACATTTTTCAAGCTGCTTTTGTGTTTTTGAAAAATAATAAAAAATATATAAATGTAAACTTTTTTTTATTTTGTTGAGTTCATTTTCAATGTACCTCGAAGGTCGTGTAATGCACGAGATCTGTGATATTTTTTTTGAATAAACATACTTATAATGGGTTCTCCTAAACTGGCATTGCCCAATGAAAGTCCCACGTGAGCGGAACCACGCACGGGCTCAGCTATAAATAATATATTATTATTATCCGTTGAGTTCATAATCATATTTGAGCTTAAATCCGATTTGCTATTAAATTGACTTTAACGCAAGCGGAGCCGCGGGCACAGCTCGTAAACAATAAAGGTAACTGATCATCCGATTAGTCGGATGATCTCACTTAGGTGAGTCGATAATTTGAATACATAATTTCATTGGCTATAATGATCGCAAATACGAGCGATCGTAGCACAGATAAATTAATCGCAGCTACGATGTGGATGCTTATCAATAAATCAATGTCAACGACATTGATTTCAAAACGAGTAATGAATATTTTGATTCTAACAAGTTCGGCAGTTGTATGATTGGTGCCTTGGTGCATATTCAACCTAACCTACTAGGTATTATGTACTACAGAACCGACATGTCGCGAGCATTTCCTGCCCGTAGTGGCCCCCCGCCACGCCAGCAGCGCAGCGCCAGCCAGTGCGCTGTATTGCGCTGCTCGTACTCGCTGCGACGGATAAGTAAGTAAACGGAAACTATTTTTTACTTTTTAAGGGTCGGAGGTTTTTAAATTTGTAATTTAACTTTAATTTCAAACTTTTTTTAAAAAAGCCGCATGCAAATCGGTCCATTTTTGGAGATAATAATTTTTTTGATTACTTAATTACTTGATTATTTGATTACAAACCTAGCTTACAACCATCCCGATTAAACCTGCTTTTTAATAAAGAAAAAACCGCATCAAAATCGGTCAATCCTTTTGGGAGCTACGATGCCACAGACAGACACACCCATACACACGTAAACACACACGTTAAACTTATAACACCCCTCTTTTTTCGTTGGGGGTTAATAACACCCCTCTTGTTTCGTCGGGGGTTAAAAAGGAATGGAGCCGCAAGGTCAGTAGATAACTGGACTAGTAGATGATTGTATGGTTTGTGTTTATTACGCTACCGTGTTTATGGATGTAATCTGAATGTTCAAGTTTCAACTAGTCTGTATTTTGTGACCAAAGTGTTTTTGCAAAGGTTATAGTGATGTTCCACAACATGCAATAAGTACTTATTACTATTTTTGGTACAAAGTTTTAATTTTCAGGATAAATGATTAAAGCCAAATTAAAGAAACCAAAAAGTATAATTTGTGAAAACAAAGAGATCCCGAAATATTTTGCCCGTTTGTTCCGTGAACCTCCCGCCGCTTACGCTCGAGGAGGAAACGAACGAACTTACATACCCACATCGACCCGCGGGAACTGCCCCGCCCCCGCCGCGCCTCCCGCCCGCCGCTCGTCACCGTACGTAGGGCGGGCGGGACTCTTCCGTGTAATGGCGCGTGAACCGACCAGCTCGGAAACGTTCAATTTTAAATTGTTGGTCTAACATTTTGTCATACTTTCTTGTATTTTTGCGTAATTTTATTAGTCGTAAGTAGTTATTTATTGGAATGACTCCTATTATTAACCGACTGATAGAGGAAGATTAAAATCGAGAATCTCATGTATTTTTTTGTGTTTAGATTTTGCAAGATATTATTATGATGTTACTTACACTTGTTAAGTGAAAAGAATCTGTTCACGCAGAGTTGTATTTTTGCAAACAATAATTTGGGATGTAAAGAAAAACATGTTTTGAATAGGTATAACTAGCTGTTCACGCGGCTTTGCTTCACGCACGACACATCACATATCCGAAACATATAACAATCCTTATATGGCAGAAAACGCGAGTGAATACGTCGTTTAGAATCCGTTAGCTCTTTCAAATGATACCCCACACGATATGTTAGTTTAAACTTTGTTAACATTGAAAATGTTTTTTCGATCGCTCCGGTAGGGCCCCATTTTCGCTGAAAGTGTGTTTGCCCCGTGGTATATAGTGGTTTAGGGCCACGAGGACGTATGAGGGCTCAAAAGACGCAGAATTTCAATGGCTTTCAGATGGTAAAAAAAAGGAAAAGTCGAAAACTTTTTTCGCAAATTGAAAAAAAATACAAAAAAAAACCTTGATTTTTTAACACCTTCCCTCGGAATATCTTCGATATCTCCTGAACGAGGTCGAAAATCTAAAAACTGAGAGACATGTCTAGAGATATTGAGACGGGGAACATTTTAGGTCATTACACTTTTTTCGATATTGGTGACGTTTGAGGCTGTAGAGGTGCCCTTAGCCGCGAGTTTTGCGCGGCGCGAGGTGTGATATCACGCGGCGGGCGGCTCGCGTGCGGCCATGAGGACGTATGAGAGCTCAAAAGACGCGGAATTCTAAGGGCTTTAAGATGGTACGACGCCTTAGGTTGTAGAGGTACCTAGGCGGCGCACATGCGCTGCCTAGGTACCTCTACAACCTATGGCGTCGCAGGTTCGAGATACGAGGGCCCACCAGGCCTCAAAAGACGGTGGAATTCGAAGGGCTACAAGATGCCGTAAAAATATTACAAACATATAATATTTTTTTATATTACAAACATTTTTTTTTTATCATTTATTCGTAGCGGATAATCTATAATAGCTAGGTTCATTTTCAATGTCCCTTCAAGTCGTGTAGAGCACGAGATCTGTGAATTTTTTTATTGGTATCAACTTGGCACCCATTATGAGAGCCCCATATTAATGTAACACACATTTTGTATCTAGTTTTTGACGAGCGTGCGCGTCATCAAGATCTATCATTATGCCAAATTTCATGTTTCTACGTTACTGAGTTTTCGAGAAAAACCTCTGTGACAGACGGATGGACACTGGAGTGATTTTATAATGTTCCGTTTATCAAGTCACGGAACCATAAAAAAGGAAAAGTATAAAATTAAGGGGGTTATATTTTCTTCAACTTTTTTTTGTTTTTGCTCTATCATAAAAACGGTTAATACATGCAAGCGTCAAACTTGGTATGATTATAGTGCAAACTGTAAAGTGAAAAGTAAAACCAGCCCATTATGTGGTGGTACGGAGACCTCAGTTCGCGAGTCCGACTCGCACTTGGCCGGTTTCTAACTACAGTTTTTAGAAGGAAATATGTTTATTCGTATACTGTAATATTATATCAATTAGTCTATTATACAGTATGCGAGTATCATTGACGCGGCTAGGAGGAACTTGCGTCCCTTATTCCTTGCCAATTATTGCCATCGAATCTGTTTACGCAGCACTCGACGCAGGAAACTGAACTCCGTTTTGTTGTAGACATTGGGCTTTGAGAACCCATCGTTTCTAATCGCTAGTCTGTCGCACCGCTAGATTGTGGCATTGTCTACCGGTGAGTGAGTTTCCCGATAATTATCTCTACCTGGGAGTCTTCAAATATCGTATTAACAAGATAATAGTCCGCTAATCTGCTGCTATGGTGTCTCACAGAGCGTGGCTTCGCGAGGTGAGGCGGATTTGGCTGTTTCGGGTATCTCTGGTCCCTCGGCACAATCACACATGCTGGTTTTCATAAAAAAAAATTAAGTTGTTTCCGAGGCGACAATTTAAAAACAAATGCGCAATTAAAATGTAAAACACGAGAGAGAAAATAGCATTCTTCTGAGCAGTAGAAGCGTCACATACGCGCGACACGGGAGACGAGTGGCTCGGGATCAATTCTGTTGGCTCTCGCTGACAGCTGTGACGTCATAGAGCCGAAAGCGAATCGAGGGAATTCGATATTCCTTTGTTTGTTTAAGTGATTTCGTGGCTCAGGGGTGAGGTTCTAGGACTAGTAGTTTTATGACCTGGGATCGATTTCCACAAAATCTTTTTGTTTTTTTTTCTTTTTTAAGCAATGTTACGGTGTTTAAATTGTTTTAGGGTGTTTAGTTTTTTTTATAACCACCTAAGAATTATTTTCGGAAATACAAACTTGTAACAAAAACGACATGCACCGCCTCAACATTAGGTTAGGGTTAATATAAAGAAGATGCGTCGCGCTTGTTCTTTATATTAACCCTGGTTATTTTTTTTTAAACCACCAAAACAGTTTGAATATTTCCGAATATTTCCGAAAATAAAAATGTCTTAGGAGGAGAACTGTCAGTGAGAGACATCAGAATTGATCCCGAGCCACTCGTCACGGGAGGCGGGGTGCCCTCTGATCCCACTGGAGTGGAGGAACCCTCTGTGAGTGAACAAAGTGCGCACTTAACGGGTATTTTTATTTTACTTTGGGAATTACGTTTTTGGTTTTGTTTGTATTATTAATTCATTTCTTGCTGTGTTTACGCATTAGTAATATAAGAGATATGACGGCAATAAAAATGTTCTTTCTATACGTAGTGCCGCGGCCCTACACAGTTTCAAGGGATGGGAGAGAAGGGGTGTCGAAAACACAATGCACAGTTATCCAATTTCCGCATGAGCCACGTGGTGACGTTGTGGGTGACGCGGGGCGGGCGGGTTTTGGGAGGGTGCGCGCGGGACGGAGGGTCGGTAGCGGTAGAGAGGTCAGACAGCAGGGCGGCGCGGCACGCGGCGGCGTGGTGCCTCCGTGTGACGTCACAGAGCGGCGCGGCGCGGAGGGTGCGGGGGGACGGGACGGGGGGACGCCGCTGCGGCATGGCGCGCCGCGTATTGATTGCTCGGAGGTTACCAATACAGCGAAGCGACGACGACACTGCGCCCCCTTTGTGTCTCCCCGCATTCATTCAAGCTGACGATCGATAGAGAGGGGACTCGTGTTGGGATGCATACCTAAGTACGTCCCGCCCGACCAAGTATAGGACGCCGCCGCCGCTGACGCCGCCGCCGCTGCCGCCGCGCCGCGCTCCAGAAGCGGCGGCGCGGTGCGTTCGCGTTGTACCAATAGGTAAACGTTAGTCCGAATAAAACTGTCCACCGCATTGTATGAAGGTCGGTCGAAACGAATATGCAAATGTTTCCCGTCCAGCTCAGTGTAGCCGGTACGACAAAGGAAGGAAGCACTGACATGGCGCGTATAGGTTAATAGTTCACCAAAGCGGGTGTAGGTCATGTAGGTAGCCAATCATGTCAGGGTCCAGGTTCGTCTACTACATGCATCACATATTTCAGAACGTAAATTTATTGAAAATTTGGAGAAAATTATTACTAAATTTACCATAGGAACTGCGTGACTACAGATTACAGTTAGACTGAAATATGCTTCAATTTGAAATATTGTTTTAAGGACTTGAGAAATGACTCACCATATGTTTAGACGTCGGTTTCGAGGCTGGCCTCGGCAAGGTTGTTGACTCGAATGGTGCAGGTGGTGGGCCGTTGGCGGGTGTTCAGCTCGGGCATGGGCAGGCTGAGAGCCTCCTTGCCCGGCATCGGGAGGGTGAAGATTTCCTTGTTCTGCATCGGGAGGTTGAAGACATCCTTGGCGGGCATCGGGAGGGTAAGGATGTCCTTGCTTGGCATGTGGAGGCAGAGGGCTTCCTTGCCGCTGTTGGGTGCGTTGGTGGCCCGGTCGGCCTTGCGCTTCTCGTGCTGCTGCTGGAGCGAGGCCAGCTGGACGTGGTGGTTGTGTAGCGCCTGCTGCTGCACCTGGTGCAGGTCCTGCAGCTGCTGTAGCTGCTGCTCGCGGAAGCGCAACACCTGCTGGCGCTGCAACAACTGCAGCTGCTGGCGTTGGTTCTCCTGTTGTTGCAAGTGCTGCAGCCGCGCCTGCTGCATCTGTAGCATGCACGCCCGGCTACACTTCTTGCAGGAGAACCGATGCTTCTGCACTACACCTACTACCTTCAACTCAGAACACTCAAACATTGAATTTGTCTATTAGCTGACATACAAGTAGTTTTGAAGTACAAGAAGTGTAAGAGGAGGTAATTAAGTAGACGAAATGATTACATGTGTTGCAGAATCATGCGCATATTTATTTTGATATCGCAAAAAATCACCATCTCCATAAACGCTTTATTAAATTGTTAATTATTTTTGAATTCATGGAAATAAATAACTTTTTATGAGCGATACCGCAAAATACTTAGATTTTCGCAATGCAGTAACGAAGCTCTTAAATCTAAGGGCCTAAATTATTTGAAATATATGAATATCAATTGTGTCACACGCATTTACATTATACTTAAAATGAATACAGCGACGAAGTATTCAGTTCATAATAAAATATTTTTGCCGTAATTGATGTAAATTTACGAGTACACATTAAGGTTTTCATATGTAAGTTTTTATTATCGATTTCACTAAATTAGCATCATCGACACAACTACACAACGTACCTAAATAAAAGCGTACAACGATGACTTGGCTCGTGCAAGAGGCTGTGCTGCGGGGATGGTGTCAATAGTAGGTAGACTTTACTGTGAGAAAATTTCCTACCAACATTTAGCTAACAGTTTTTAACGTCGTTGGTAGTAATTTTTCTAGTAAAATAAGTTTAACATCTTTTGAAACCCCATAATATATATCGAACCGTTTTACCTATGTTTTAAAATGGTAGGAAATGTTTTAACCGTATTTTAAACATGGTTAAACTGTCAAACAGATCGATGTTTTTATGTCAAATAGCAGAAGCCCAAAGAGGAGCCAAGTGAGCAGGTTAGGTATCACGAGTGGATAAGAGCTCACCTGGTTGATACGCAGAGCCTCATGATGTTCGATCAGAGCGGCTCCATCCTCCGAGGACTCGATAATTGGCTGCTGCTCCAGAAGCAGGCGCTCTTCCTCCTGAAGGCGACGCAGGTTGGTCTCCACCTGAGGGTCTGGGTTCAAGCCGGTGTCGTCCAGGTCACAGATGTCGGACGATGAATCGCTCATGGAGGATGACTTCTTGGGAGCCTGCCCTGCAATCGCGACCGCGTCTTTCCCTTAAACGGTCAACGCAATGTGAGAATATACAATATAGATATGTTGTCACTCGAATGGGGCACGAGGGGAATGCACATACGAGAGAAAGAATGACACTTTTTAAGAGTTACATAAATAATTAACTTCAAAACAATTAAAATGTTTTAAGTGTGTATTTATTGAAGAAAAATTTACAAGCGATTAGGTATGTCAAAGTAAATGCAATTATTGTATTTTGATAAATATGATAAATATATATTTTTCTTTTTCAGAAATGTTTAACATCATTGTTTTATGTTATTAACATATTTCTGTTAGAGTAGCTATAAAATTAAGCACAATCTACAGTTAGGACGTTCAGAAAGCACAAATTATTATTTGTATTTAGTATAGTTCGGTTAGGTTTCCTCTTCATGCCCCATCTGGTTGACAAATCTTGCATATTATTAGATTATTACATCATATACTATGACAGAGATTGATCTAGCGCAATAGGTTTTATGTAGTTAGAGTATTTTATTGCATGCGTTTAGTTGCGGTGAATATTAGATTTGCTGGCTTCAAATTGTAGTGTCAATCAGTAGCGGTGTCTAAATTATATTATAGGTATATATTGATCCTGTGGATAAGGATCTAAATATTGGATACATAATTATAATTTAAAACTAAAAATATAGTACAATACATAAAGCTAATTAATTACAACAATATGTAATTTATTTAATAAATAACAAAAAAGTAATACTAATACATGGATACATTGTACCTTTATAAATCAATATTCTTTTAAGGTTTGTCAGTACTACTACCCCACCATAAGTACGAGTATTAGTGCAATAAAGAGTAAATTAGTGTAATTAAAGAGATAATTCTAGTAAATCAGGCTCACCGTTATACGACGGGCAATTATTTTATGATAGCTAAACAAACAGAGGCGAAATAATTTTAAGAGAAAAAACAATCGTAGCTTCAATTATTTTCAGAAGTATAGATTTTAAACTTAGTTTTCTTTTATCGCCAACCAAAGCTTTCGCCTGATAAGTTGGTATTTTTTTTATTGCTACCGAACTGGGTGACTCTGCCCGAGGTCACAACCTCAGGCGCAGCCATTTTCACCCCCGAGGAGGTGCCAGTCCGGCTTGGAGGTGGACTAATGTTGCTGGGGAAAGGCTATTAACCCGCGATTTGAAGATCCGTGGATTGTAGGAGTGGGGGAAGATATTCCCTGGGAGCCCGTTCCACACCTTTGCAGTATATTCGAAAACTTGAATATTAAAATTCTAATTGAGTTTCTGATAAATTCTTAGCAAATACTAACTTATTTACTTAGAGTAACTTTAATATAATATTTTGTCTTTTTTATGATAATTACGTTAATTATACTTTTCGTAAATAGTTTAATGCGTTTACTTAAAACACATATTATGCAAGTTTATGAAGTTTGGCAATCTGCTATCCAATTGCGGAGATCCAAATTTATGTTTTATTATTATTGTATTGGACAGAGAGACAAGGTCTATTGTTTATCTGAGCCCATTTCGGCCTTTGGCGGAACCCTCATTTGCTTACTTTCTTCTTTTGAAATACGAATTTCATGCGAGCGAAGCCGCAGGAAAAAGCTATATATTATATAAAGCTATGTATATATATATATATATATATATATATATATAATATTTTGAGTACTTAACTAGTTTAACTATTTTCATTTTAGAATACTATGCATATTTAAATAAACATTATTTTTGTCGTTTATAATTATTTTTATATTGTGTTTATATATATATGTATGTATATTTAATTGACCAAATTTTTCTTAGTGCTTACTTTTAATTTTATTTAAATAGTTACCAGGCGATGTACAATTTATGATCAGATTTCTATCAAAAGTAAAACATTATTCATTGAACAAGCCTAGGTAACTCTTTTTCAGGCGGAAGAATTTATCTGAGCAAGACGAAGTGCAGAGCAGGATTTTGAGAATTTCTGTGTAGTTTATTACACTGAAATTAACAAGAGTCTTGCACATGTGTTAGCAATCTAGGAACAAAACAAAATGCAAGAGGTAGTTTTATCAGAAGCCCCTAAAACGGTATACAGAGTTTAAGCCGTCCAATTTGAAGTACACAGTTTTATTAAAATGTTAAAATTAGCATAAATTGGGCTGCTTTACAAACAGGAAAAAAGTTAGATTTAGGTCCTAGTCAGAAAAGAGAACTAGGGATAGGTATGTCATTACGTGTGCGTGTACCTATTTTCACTCTTACAAAACAAATAAAAATATTAAACATAGGAAATGAAATAAATATATACAGACAAAAACGATGAAAAAAATAAACATCCTCGACTTACGTGCATTCGATTCACCGAAAATATTTTGTACTGATTTGGAACGTACTTAATTATTTTAATAAATTTTGCCCTCGATCATGTAACAGCAGACAGAAATTTTAAATTACATTGATTGGGTTAAGTCACAAAACATTGCAACATTCCATATTAATTATAGATTGCAATTCTGAAAGTGACAATAACAATGAAAATAATGATTAAATGTTGTGCTTTATGGCGAATTCAAGTACTGGAACAGAATATCGCGGGCCTTCTGCTATAAAAATATAGGACAGTATACTTTTCAACGTTGTATACAAGTTTCAAATTAGCATTTTCTCGATAAATCGAAATTTAAAGCAGACGTTTGAGAGTGAATTTTATTTATATGGCCATATCTGTTTAAGTAATTGCATGATCTTTAGCACCTGTGGCTGAAATTTAATTAGAAGGGCGTCGTGTGTCCCGCGCCGCGACGCCGCCGCCGCCGCCGACAGCGCCTCCCACGGCGACGACGCGGCGGGGCTGCCGCACAACGGTGCAAAACGAACCTTTTTCTGTCAAAAATCTACATTATTATATTCATCATGGATAAATTTGGAAGGTATAATAATAGTTGAGGTTTGAACGAATTAATAAAAAATTAATAAACTCTTTCAATTCAAATCAAATCAAAAACTTTTCATATAATTATAGGAATTAACAAATTTAACATTTTAAGAATTCAAACAAATTGAAAAATAATCTGAGAAATTGAATATTACTAATTATAATTAATTATTTTTATTGAAAAACGTATTTATTTTCATAAAATATAAAAAAGTAATACTAAGAAGTAAAGAATTAAAAACCTACCTAACAAACATTAAAACAACTATCAAAATGTTCGTAGAACACTTGCGAAATTACCCCGCTGGATGGCAGAATATAGAATAAAATTATAATAAAATTACAGTAAATATAAAAAAGAAATAATTAATAAATTGTCAAAATTAAAGCTTCTAGGAGATAACTTGAAAGTGGTTTACGACCAAAAATAATACATACACATCACAAACCCTGAATCCCGACAATCGGGGTAAGCAGAGTAATCGGTGTTGTGCTGCAAGAACTCCGGTAAATTACAGCACAACACCTTCCACCACGTTTCGCAAAGTATTCGAACAAGATTCAATCGATCAAGCAACAAGGAAGGCACGAAGACCCGAAAAAAAAAGAATCACATATTTTTCGGAACGTGTATGTTTTACCTACAAAATAATTTCTAGGTGGTTTGAAAAAATTAAGCACTCGCTGCGCTTCACCGCTCTATCTAATCCTACATAAATTAACCTTACCCTAATGGGGACTAAGTATTTCACGGGGCACTATAGTGCTTGCTATTGACAATAAAACATGGCTAAACGATTTGAATAAAATTAACCATCATCACAGCAGATATTACTGACCACCAATAAGTTAGAAATAAAATTACAGTAAATATAAAAAAGAAATAAAATAACTTTTTTTCTATAATTTTTTTCTTGAATATTATAATCAAGACTATTCTACAAGATTGCAATTTGCAGCTGTCACACGAGTAACAATGTACACAAGTTGTTCTTGTTATATAATTTTAGTGTATTTTTGAATAGGTATAAGTATAAAATTAGGGTCCAAATTCTTTACACAAAATGTGAAATAAATATATATAATCCAATTACTTTAAGTGAGCTAAACTTGTATGTATATATATACCTATATACAACGTGTCCCAAAACTCAACGTCAAGCGAGAACCAGGGAGTAGGCCCGTTTATGACTACCCAGGGAAAAATAAGAAAAAAAAGTCGGAGTCATTTGTTTTTATGATATGAGCATTTTTTTTAAAACGTTTAGTACAACATTTTTAGGTACTACGACTACAAATTTGCAAATATAATTTTTTTTAAAATATATAAATAAAAAATATTTTTTATTGATAGCCTAACTAAATAACTCTGCTATTGATCAGTATCCCAAATAAAATCGAAATGCTCGTAGTTTTATCACAAAAAAATATTAAGTAATATTTCAAAAAATGCTTATATCATAAAAAACAAATGACTCCGATTTTTTTTTCTTAATTTTTCCCTGGATAGTTATAAACTGGCCTACTCCCTGGTTACGCTTGACGTTGAGTTTTGGGACACCCTGTATATAATTGGTTCCTCGGAAACGGCTCTAACGATCTGGATGAAATTTTGTATATTAGATTATGTTAACGATAGGCGCAGACGCCGAGCGAAGCTCGGTCGTCCAGTTACTAAAACTTGGAACTTCATTATATTGTCAATATTTAAAAAAACAATTTAAACTTCAGAGTGATGATATTGGCTATAAAAGTATTGAGCGGCGCGACCGGCGGCCGACGACTGCGGCGCGGCGGCCGGCGCCTTCGTCAGTACGGACGCGGATATATTGTATACCATGGCGCTCCAGACTTAAAAAATAAACGAAAGATTCTACGCACTCATCTACGCTCTCCTCAAAATAAACATTGAAGTAAACTTGTCGAAGTTTTTATTATCATTGCACGACGGACTTAACAATAATATTATATTCTAAATATTTACACAGCGATACTAATATTCTAGAATACTGTACTTATATTATTTTATTATGTTACAACGGCGGCGAGTGGAGCCGCGCGGCTAGGCGCCGGGAACAACGGGAGCACGGGTACCGTCTCTCTATCGGCAAAGTTTAACCCGATTAGTGCACTGAACGATATCTCAACGACGCGAACGATGGTCAGTGTATCCCGTACGCGTCGTCCTTTTCGCTATCAACGCCCTCCTTTACACCTGAAATGACCGAAAAAAATAAAGCATAAACTCAAGAAAACAGACAAATAAAATAAATTTATATGAGAAAGTGACAGCACCTTCTTTCGTAACTGGTTAAAATGAAATCACAATAAACAAAATAGAAATACAAAAACAATGTAAAGCGGGTGAACAGAACAGATAAAGAAAAATAGGTATCGCTACACTGAAAGGGTTATGCCGCGACCGACGTGACATGCTTTTTTTAAATTAATTCTTAAAGCTCCTTGCGAAAATAACACTCTCGCCTCGATACGCCTACCTTATGTAGGTACATGACTTTCTTTTTTTGAAATACGAATTTCACGCGAGCGAAGCCACGGGCAAAACTATTCATAATATTTTTTTTTTCATTCGCTAGTGCATCCTCATATGGATTCCATTTGAAGAAACATTGTTTTATCAGTTTTTAGGGTCCATAATATAATATATATTAATCTCAAAATAAATATTCATCTCTAGATTCGCCATTCAGAGTTTTAGCTATTAACAGGGCATATCTTGAAAACTACTGAACCGATTTTGATGAAACTTACACTATTCACTAAGATATTTAATCCACTAAAAATTTGGTTAAAAAGGAGTTATGGCAATTCGATTTCTAGTTTCCGAGAAATTCGTGGACAAACATACATACATAAATACATACAAACATACATGCGCTTATGAAATTTGGCACACTTGTTTAGAAGCCCACATAGACTTACATATACGAATATTGTGCAATTCCAACGATATTACATACATACGGGTCGAATTGATAACCTCCTTTTTTTGAAGAAGTCGGTTAAAAAGGACCTTATTTTAAATTACTCCTTCTCAACGGAAGACTATCAGAGGAAGATTTTTCTTTCTTAATATTGGTAGTTTTTGTATCGATCCTGTAAATAAAATTAACAATTTCCAATAAGAAAAAGAAACTTATTAACTTGAACGAAGCGGCGAAAGGCTTAATAATTAATAGGTAATAGGAGCCGTTTTTACCCGACTGCGCGAAATATAAAAGAGGGTAATGTTTTAGATCATGCAAAGATTAGTTCTCTTCCAAATATCGACCTCAATATAATATATATAAATACTTACATACAGACAATAATATAGGACAAATAAACATAGGTAGGTAGCCCGTTGAAATTTTCACAGAATATGTGTTATTATGGCAGATATAACAACAAATAATAAAAATAAGAAAAAGTAAAAAAATCACAGGGGTCCCAATAGAATTAACTAAAAAGTGTATGCGCGCCATCTACCAACAGTATGAAGCATTTTAACTAAACATGAATTTGAACTAATATGAAGCATTTCATAATACACGCCATAGATGGCGTGAGTGGCGCTGACCATGACATGGCGATACGGAACCCTCAGTGCGCGAGTTCAACTTCACTTGGCCGGTTTTTCTTAATTCATTAGGTTACTTCCTACAGGATCAACTTAATTGAAACTTAATTGAGCTTTAAAAATAAATAAATTGAATTACATCGAATCCATTTATTATCGTGCAACGCTCAGAATCCTTTTTAAAGAACTTGTTTAAAGAACGTATCATTAAGCCGTTTATTATTTGCTGATATCTTAGCCAATTTTTGGCATTTCATTTGGAGGGTAAATCCTATTTCCAGTAAAATACTTCAAGCAGCAAATCTAGAACAATTATTTATTACTTGCTACTGTACACTGTCTCCTCGCTGCCCTCTGCGCAGAAACTCGTTGCACTGTTTGGCGTTGCAGTTTTGGGCGCCTATAGTGCTCGAATGGCATTTATCTCAATGTCGAGGATGTCGCTGCCGCCACCCCTGACGCGGTGGTCGTTCACGGTTGCTCAATTATTACAAATTGGACGCACCAAGGCGAGGGTGTTATTTTCGCAAAAGCATAAAGAAGCGCAGACACACTGTGAGCGACGAAGCGGCGCACGCGCGTGGACCGAACGCGACGCGGAGCGCACACCTTCCGCACATTATTGAGCGCTTCCTAGAGTGCAAATTATTTTTTAACCAATAGATATGGAAAATTAAGTTGTATATATTTATTCAGTCAAAACAAAGTGCACCACGTTTGCCAATATTCTCTGTTGCTACAAGTACGAGTAGGAACACAAAAGGAAATTACTAGCCCATAGTTCGACAAAGTCAAGTAAACAAATGGAACGGCGACGTTCGAAATACATTTTATTGAATTTATTTTAATTATTTGGTAACACGTTTTTATCCCTATTATTCTGCCTACCTACTTACTATAGAAGTGACGAAAATACTAAATACAATTATGTGGGTGAACTAACCCATGTAGGGTTCTCCAGGATGCCCGGGGAGGAAGGGGCAGCTGGTGACGTGGTTGAAGTTCTGGGACTGCATCTCCTCCTGGTCGGTCTCGCGGTGGTAGAAGTAGTTGAAGTTGGACACGATGACGGGCACCGGCAGCGCGATGGTCAGGACGCCGGCGATCGCGCACAGCGACCCCACGATCTTACCCCACACTCCAACCGGTCTGCGAACACACACCTCAAGTCACACCTCGGCGCGACCGCCTTAATCTGTTCCCCTGAATCCCTTAATCTGTTCACCACCCACAACATAAAAAACTAGTAGAAGTAGCGCGATGACTTGTTGTTCTTACCACAAGTAAATTTCGCACACTTGATCACCGCCCATATCAGTCGCCTTTCATTACTGTCTCGGAAACCATCAAGCTAAATAAGACACAAAAATTCCATATTTTGCTAAATTAAAGTGCAGAAACGAAAACAGCACAAAGAATGTACCTAAAGATGGTAATTATAACTTGGAGATATCACATCTCACAATATTTTTGTACAGGAGATGGTTGACACTAGTCTTCACACTAATAAGTTTTCGCGCTACTATTACTTATCAGTTTTTTGTGCTGTCATTCAGCAAGTTGCCAAGGACCAATGAACAGTTCCCCACAATAATATCATTTGGATTCAAATTAAAAAGAGGCTGACAGGGAATTTTAAGTAGTATAACTAAAACTGTAACGCATTCACATGCACAATTTACATGTAGGTACCTATGCATAACTACGTACATACCGAGATAGGCAGCAACGAAACACTTTCGTGTGGGTGTAGAAACTTCAACTCGAAATAACTTGAACGTCGGACACCTCGTACCGAATTGCATTCCAAGGATTTGGAGGGCAATGCCGGTCCTTGGGGTGACACCGACGTTGTAAATACATTAGATAGCATACGTAATACATTTGCAGAGCTTATACCGCCAGATACCTAGACTCTTGCCGATCGTCGTGCTATATTAGACGACCGAGCACGAGGATCTCTAAGATCTCGGATCCCTCCCAGCTCTGCAAGCGTAGTACGATACAGCGCAAGTCTATCGCTTTGCAGAGGATAAGAACGCAAGCAGTACAATATCAGGCGTCATCTCTCATACCGCCAGCTGGGCTCGCGGGAGCTCTCCCGCTACACCCGAGTACACGCCAAGCATTCTTCTCCTATTCACGATCACACTTTCAACGCCGACAATTGCGCCTATCAAAGTGACATAGCTCTTAAAATCATGCACATAAGAGCAATTTGTCCATTTGACTGACGCAAGTGTTGACGCTTAAGGCATCATAAATAGGAGAATTTGTCAACACATTGGGAGAAGACAACATGAAGTTACCTTCTTTGAAATTAGATAATAAATAAAACTTTGTACACAAATTAGTGCAAGTGTATTTTATAACAAAAAGTGTAACTAAAAGACGGAAATTGACGATACATATAGTGTTTACGTATACTACCACGAATAATACAACGTTGACCATCTATCTTCTCGTTCGTACAAAGAACGGTTTCCGTTTCTACTGAGAAACACATACATGCATCATTTAGACTTAGAAGTGAAAGTTTATTTAAATTATGGAGGTGATAAGTAAATCTAGTGAACTTTCTAATGAATGGTATCGAAAATGGTGGTAGACGAAACGACTGCCGCACAAAGCCATTGTTATGTGAGTATTTTTTGTGCCTAAAAAGTTAGTGACCAACGCGAGTAGATCCATTGTCTCACGTACTATGACAACATAATGTACCTACATTTGTGTCGTTCAGAGACAAACACGTAAAAGTGGTTATAAGACCTTATGTACCTTTTATCCCATTTGTAACGTATGCACGTTTCGTGTGCATGCACATTGTAAAAGCATTTATTTTTAGCAAGGGTTATCTAAGTTAGTCAGCAGTCCTGCTACGTGCTCGTCAATGAATTGTTATAAAATGAGTTTTCAAACCTTAAAACACCATTTTCGACCCTAACACCGACTAGATACTGAATATTACTTACATACAATTTAACATCAATACGACATTAATTTGGATATTGGAAGGCATATATACTTCAACTCGATCTAAACAGTGGCTGTAGACACACTTCCGCAATACTCTATTTCAGAAATGAAGTGTTAAAAAGTGTATTTCACCTAGCCAACAGTAGAAGAAGTTGAAGCGATGCACACGGAAAGCTTTCAGAAAGCGCAACTGACGCGTTCGAAAGGGCGATCGAGGAGACGACTAATAAATTTAAGAATCATTAGAGAACGCGGTCCACAATGAAAGGAGAATTAACAAAATGAACGTCAAAGCATAGTGAATGAGACGAGTGATGCTCCTGTGCGGAGAGGCGATCAAGGTGATAAGCACTCGATTCGTCGACCAACTACTTCAGTTACCATACAATGAAGCCAACCGTGTTAGAAAAAGTGAAACAAAGAAAACCAAAGCTGAGATGTTTGAAATGGTCGTGATTGAGAAACGATAATGAATGGCGAAATCAGCAATCATGAAAGTTAAACGATGGACGAAATCAACAATCGATAGGTAAGGGTGAACTAAGGTTGTAATAGCTAGATCATACGTCATGTCTCCGTATCCTACGGTCGTCATTGTCACGACCGCCCACCAAAACGCGTCGGGAATCGATTTGAAGAAGGAGTTCTCGCTTCCAGCCTCGGCGAAGTACACCGCGGAGGAGAACAGCACCACACCTTTAAAGAACAAGCACAAACGAACGGAGAGTACAGTGCAAGATGCGAGGGAGTAGCGAGCGGGGTGGGTGAGGAAACGGTGAAGGGAAACAGGGAACGGATCGGATACCTCATGTCCCCGTAGCCGACGGTCGTCATCGTGACGACCGCCCACCAAAAAGCGTCGGGGATGGACGCGAAAAAGGTGTCAGGGCAGTCTTTGTCGGCAAAGTAAACAGCGCTCGAGAAGACGATTACCCCTGCGAACATAAGTTTACGATTCTGTTCTTCTCTGGCGGCAAAGCAGCGCCGGCGCGGCGCCACTGCTGGGCTGCTGCGGGTAGCGCGATGCATGGCGTGACGTGTGACGCACCTTCCCATTTGACTTGAGTGTTGAGGGGCTACAGGCGACGGGCGGCCGGCGCCCCGCCGGGTGTTTTGAATTCATGCGTCGTCTGTGCTTCGCTGCACTCGGCTCATTGAGATTACAACGCTCGAAATAAATTGCGTAATTTGCTAGTGGAATTACCACTTTTTATGTTCATCGTCCCACCTGTTCGTCGCGGTAAGTTCTCGAGAGAAAAACGTGTCTACCGTGTGTTTACTACTTACGAGCGTACTTTATTCGTCATTCCAGATGTTTCTGCGTGCATTTTTAATACATTCACTAAATTTAGTATTATCGAATGAAATGATTTATGACATTAAGTCAAAGTGACCAGAAATAACAATCCTAAGCTATTGAATAATTTGTTATTTTTAGCTAAAATGTTTCTAAGAATATTTTAAGATAAATTTAACCATACACGATTGTCTTCTACAGTAAAAATCACGAAAGCGATGCAATATTTTGACTCACCGATGAAAAGGAAAAAGATCAACAATCCCAACTCGCGCATGGAGGCCTTGAGGGTGCGGCCAAGAATCTGCAGGCCCTTGGAGTGTCGCGACAGCTTGAAGATACGGAAGACTCTGACGAGACGGATGACACGGAGGATGGCGAGGCTCATGGCCTGGTTGGTGGACTTGTCCTGCGGCGACACGGGCGCGCGCGGTAGGTTCATCGTGTCCTCTTCCTCCGCGACCACGGTGGCCAGCGTGATGAAGTACGGAATGATCGCAATGATGTCGATTATGTTCATGACGTCCCTAAAGAAGTTGAACTTATTGGGACACGCTAGGAAACGCACAGCCAGCTCAAAAGTAAACCATATTATGCATATGGTTTCTATGAGGAAGAACGGATCTGTTATGTCCGGAACTTCGTCCTCTTCGATCTTCGTGCCGTTGGTGGTCGTATTGAAAACTTTGTAGTGTTTGAATTCGGGTAGTGTCTCGAGACAGAAAATAACGATGGAGAGGAGGATGACGAACACGGATATAATGGCGACCACGCGCGCCGACTGCGAGCTCTCCGGGTACTCAAACAGCAGCCAAACTTTGCGTTGTCGCTCGTTGGACGGCAGTGGCTTTTCTTCTTCTTTGATGAATCCTTCATCCTCTCTGCAACAACACACATGCTAATTGTCTTCGAAATAATTTATCGGTGTATACATATTAATTTGGATTTTTTTTTAATGATTGACGTTTATGGTAGAGTCCAAGTACCTAAATTTATTCGTAGCCTGTTCTCCAAGCTCATAGAACTTGATCTCCTCCGAGAAAACATCTAGCGGCACGTTCACTGGACGTCGCAGACGTCCGCCGCTCTGGTAGTAGTATAGGATGGCGTCAAATGACGGTCTGTTCCGGTCAAAGAAATATTCATTCCTGTAATAAAATAAAAGTTCCATTAAGTTCATATATGCCATATATGAACATACGAGTATATCATATATTCATAATCATAAGGTTCATATAAATTCTGATAGACTTTTCGTAGCTCTACATAGACATTTTATGTGTGGAATAATTTATTATGATATTGAGACCGGTGCGGTGAGTTGGATATTTTATACCAGGTAGATTCAATTTTAATGTTCAGTAACTCTATTCAGTGACATTTTGTTCTATAGATTTTACGTGGTAGTATGTCTTAGGTGGCGGTAATCCTAACTAATAAAGCAGAAACTCTATATAGCTATTTAGTATCCATAATTTGTAATTTTGTATTTTAAGAAAACCCTGGGAGAGCAACGTTCGTTGAAGTCTTTTCCTTGTACAAGGTGAGATTATTATAAAGTATGATTTATTGTTTGTAATTTTTTTTTTACTATTGCTTTGTATGGACAGAACAGCGATCGGCGGCCATCTTCAAGAGGGCGCGACGAGGTTTCTTGCTCTGTGTTATATATTATAATGGATGCTCGTGAGGTGATTATTTTATGAACATTATTCTTAACCCTTGGTTTCTTCATACTTTTCCATCACATTGACGAGGTTACGAACAAATCTAATTATTGTTTACCTTATTGAGTCAAAGTACCGAATTCTTCTGGTGGGATCGCCGAGAAGAGTATCCGGGAATTGATTGAGCGTTCTCAGTTGTGTTTCAAACTTGAGCCCGCTGACCTGTGAACAAGAAAAATAAATATTATACATAATGTGCCTTCAGCAACTAGCAGGTGGAATGGCAACATCCGGTAAGTCGGTAGGAAGCAGTCATTCGGTACCGCTCAAGGCCGGGATTAGAAAAATATTTGAGACGCGTATGTCCATCATTCTATATACATAAGTTATTTGTTTGGCATAAATAGCAGTTTCGATCGACGACGTTTCACTCAGTGCGGTCATACCCTAAACCCTACCACCTAGTAAGGTAAGAAAGGAAGGGACCAACAGTTTTTACGTGGAATCGGTAATCCAACGGTCGAGCGGTCACCCATCCAAGTACTGACTGCGCCCAGGTGTGCTAAACAACAGTCGACCGACCGCACCACTGAGCTACCGAGGCTGACAGTTATTATAGGAAAATCGAAAAAAAAAATACGATTGAACAAACTCGTAAACAAATCTAACGAAATAATATTAAATAATTTTAGAAAACTCTAGAATTCGTTCGAGTAAGATGTGCTGTAAGTAGGTAACAAATTTTCTGTAGAAAAATTCGACAGGCGAACTTTGTTGCTGCATCCACACTTTGTTACCTCTTCGGCACGCGCCGCCGCGCCGCCTTGAAAACTGATAAGATATCGTATATTCTATATGATATTGTACCTAATAAAAATAGAATCGGCGCAGAAATAGAACAAGCAACAACGCATGTTCGATGCAGCCGATGCGTATATTACACGAACACACGAACTGTGCATATTCCACATAGGCATCTTTATGGGAGGCAAGTTCATTAGCAGTAAAATTGAAACTTGAGTACTTCGAGTATTTCGAGTAATATTCATACTTTGCCATTCCATACCGACCATTACATCGAGAAAAACTCTATTTACAGATCGGGCTTGTCATTGACTTCCAGAAATAAATGCACATGTTACGTAGAAAAAAAGTTCGATGTGAATGTCGCTACGGAATCCTGATTGAATTTTACTCTAAACTATGTTACTTCAAAGTACAATTTGGATGATAGTGAATTTATGCCCTGTTCTGTGAAAATTTTGATGCATTAGAAACCTTTCAGTGCACTATTGCGAGGCCGAAGGCTGGGCTGTGTTCAAACGACACACCTATACTCTCAAAGAAAATAAATCGGCGAGGATTAAGCCGAAAGTCGGCCTGGCATTTAGAATTTCAATCAAGCAATCCAGTCTCAGTGACAAACCACATGAAGGTCGTCCAAAAACCGCGATGAACCAAGAGAACATCGACGCTGTGAGGCAGCTGAGCTGATGAAGATCGTCATGTGACATACCGTGAGATATAAGCATCTGTAGGCATTTCAGGGACAACAATTTGAAAAATTCACGAAGAGCGCGTTGTAAAAAAGTGGATCTCTCGGCATTTGATAAGCGATGGCCAAAAACAGCTCGTGTTAAATGGTGTCGTAAAACTCTGCAGCGATTCAGCCTAGGAGAGTCAAAACACGTTTATGACATTATCAGTGGTGACGAATCTTGGATTTATGCTTATACCATGAGATCCAGATTTCTGTATGGGTCGATTGCCAGAAGTAAAAACACTATGCAAACATTTAAGGAAAGAGCATTCTGACAGTCGATCGAATTTAGAACTGGCGTAATTTTCGTCAGGTCCAAGCGTAGGTTACCCTCTTAAGGATAAAATTATACAATAAACAATAAAACGAGTGGGATATGGTACAAAACCTTACAATCAGAACCTCCACAGATTCCCTGGTTCCAGGCGTGAAATTTAGGAAGGCCTGAAATAATGCTAGCTGTAAGACTTCGTTCTGGCTACATTCCATTGAATAAATTGAAATTCCTGATGAAAAAGAGAGATTCTCCAAATTGTGATCGGTGTAACAAGGAGGATGACATGTACCATTTGCTGATGGAGTGTGGTCAGAACGAGGTAATTACGAAGGGATTTGCAGACTTCACTTAGGGTGGACAGACTCAATTTGTTTTTTAGTATACAATAACTGTTGGCGAGCCCAAGTGAGAGGGATTTAATAATGTGTTAGATTTCGTTGAGCGTTCTCTATGAGGGACTCTGGGCCCTAAGTGATAGGGAAGATGAGTACAATGGGGCAGATATTAATAAATAATTGTTAAAACCCTTAATAAGGCACCCGCCGGCGCCCTTGGAGACTTGTCTCCTGCCGCCGGCGTTATTACCGTTGTTATCATATTTTATTTTGTATTAATTTTGTGTATTTTTATAATTTTAGTAGATATAATATAGGTATGTAAAATTAATATAAATTAAAATTAATATAAAAATATGAAATTACACATGTGAGGACATGAAAAGAGAAAAAATTATTTTCATAAAATATAAAAAAAGTAATAATAATTAGGTAACTAAAGAATTAAAACCTACCCAACAAACATTAAAATACGATCAAAAGGGGCCTTTTCAAATGTTCCTAGAACACTTGCGGCATTACCCCGCCGGATGACAAGGCTTACCCTTTGAATGAAGTAGGCCCTTGATTTCGGGACGCCAGTTGCGTCCACCAGCAGAGGCCCAAGCCTTTCAAGAAGCTTTTGGCTTCACTGCTCCACGGGCCGAGGGTTTCAACCGCAAACGCAACAAATTCGAAATAATAATAATAAAAATCCAGATTTCAAGCAGGTTGACTGCTGCTGGGTCTTCCAAGACGAGCCAAAACCGACCAGAGTGCTCACGAGTCCAGTATGGTCAGCAATCCAAAGGAAAGTCTTCGATATGGCACCTAACATCTTGGAGATGATATTGGCTGGTCGGAGCATGTCCTTTGGCCCCTCTGACTTAGCCATCCATACCGGATTACTTAAAAAAATGCGTTGAATTGTATGAGCATTATGGACAGAGGACCGTGGTAGCTAAGATTGATTCGTTATACGAGTAGTAATACAGTACGTACTGTCAGCTTCGATAGCTCAGTGGTGCGGTCGGTCGACTGTTGTTAAGCACCACTTGGGCGCGGTCAGTACTCGGAGGGGTGACTGCGGATTCCACGTTAAACTGTAGGTTCCTTCCCTTCTTACCTTACTAGGTGGTAGGGTTTATCCCGCCCGGGTTGGTACCACCGCACTGAATGAACCGTCGTCGGTCGAAACGGCTATGTAAATAGTTCGTGTTTTCCGTCCAGGTCAGTGTAGCCGGCACGATCGAAGGGAAGCACTGACATGGCACCTAGTTCACTCGGTGTTATAGGCTGACATCACGGATGCTGTAAGTGAAGTGGCCAACCGTGTCAGATTCCATAAAAAAAAAATACCAGTTCATGGGAAAAAGGGCGGTGACAGACGGACAGACATACACGGACAGATGTACAACAAAGTGATCCAATGTGGGTTTAGTTTTTCCTCTTTTGAAGTACGGAACCACTGTAAATTTTGTTCGTGGTACATATTTTTAATTGGAATGAATGTTTTATTCAAATTGTAATTTCTGCCTGTTCAAAATTGGAAGTTGTTCGAAGATGATACGAAGGGTTACGAAAATCATCCCTAAAATTAATTTCGACCACTTAGGGGAGGAATTCCTCAATTTAATTTCTGGATATTAATATGGGTAAGCTTTGTACGTATAAATCAAGACGATGTCCCTAAGAGATATTGAGGAATCCGCAAAAACAGATTTCATGCATTTTCACCCCCTTAGGGCCCCTAAAATAAAAAAAAATCGAAATTCAACCCCTACGATAGGGGTTGAATTTCGAAAATTTCCTTCTTAAATGATGCATCCATTGTGAGTGCTCCCTAAATTTCAAGTTTCTAGGTGCAGCGGTTTAGGCTGGACGTTTATGAGTCAGTCAGCCAGGACTTTTATATACCGACCTATATCAGGTCCTTTTATATATATTTCTATATGATTGTCCGATGATTATCAATTTTATTTCCAAAAAAACATCGCATATCCATTCCAGGCATTACTTTACTGTTTGATATCCGCTCAAGTGCCGGAGCCATATTTGAAATGTCACCCAGGCATTTGCCAGGCACTTTTCGAAAAAGTGCGCGCGCCCGCCCCGCCCTCCGCCGCGCGTTCTAGACCATATTTCTAGACTTTTTTTATATGAAACCTATGTGAAAAGCCTATATTTTCGAAATGTACGTTAAATTTACTAGTCATAAATACAATACAGGCTAAAAACAAAGAGCCTTAAAATGTCTTTGCATAAAAAGCTCTTTAGTGCAACACCTTCTCTCCTGCTGCCGGTCGAACATAATAATATGGTTTTCGTATCCAACTAAAGCTTTGCAAAATGTACCTACTCACATCTTGTCACTTTAATTAGTTTGCCACGCTTCCCATTATACGTCGAGAGAAAGGAGTATGATGGCGTTGTATTGTATCGTATTGTATGTACTTTACTGCGGCGTAGAAGGCGAACTTATTGTATAATGTAATTTCTCTTTATCCAACAATACAACAGCAGTTTTGGTATTTCCAGGTCGTTATGATTTGTTTAGAATTTAATGCACTTTTTACTACTTGACAAATACATGCCATTACATTTTTTATTCGAATTGAGAAGCGTCTTCTCCGAGAGAAATAAGAGAACTGTAAGAGAGCTTAAAAATATTGGTTGAGGAGAAAATGTCCCTTCTCAGTCAACATTTTTAGGCGTTTGAAAACTTCGCATAAATGTTGATCTGCAAACCTCTAGCATCAGGGGCTAGCCTTCACCGTTCACTGTTCTACAGGTGTTTCATGCGTACACTGTCAGAGACGACCATGCCTCCAGGGTCATAAACAGCGTGCTATGATTACATAATATTATGTCACTCGCCGGTGGACTGACCTCACTGTATCCACTTTATAAACAACGCCGCTATTTATAGACGTGACCGCGACAGAACAACGTTACATAACCTCATGGAGCTTTCACTCGCGGAGCGAATACTTTCAGCTCCTCGATGAAAGTGATAGGCGATTGAACGCGTGTCTATGAATAGAGCCGCACCGCACCGGGCCGCCACCGCCACCGTCTTATATTATTGATATTGATAGTGCCGTCCCGGAATAAGGTACTTCCCTATATTTATAAAATTGGGTGGGCAACTTTTTCAGCACCTGTCACCCAGCCGGACGAAATTTTAGAAGTAAGGTTGCATGCCAGACCAATCAACCAAATCTGTTTTTGACAAAGTCATGGTGTATGGGTGCTGCCGGTACAAAATTCGAGCGTTACCAAAAAAAAAAAAAAAAGCGTCGACTTTGAATGTCTTATATCTTCGAAAATACTTATTTATTTGTCAGTTATAGGAATGGTATCGGTGTATAGACAAAGGATGAAAAGGTGCATAGTGGTAGCAAATTTTTGGTGGACGTCATCACGAAGACGTACTTAGTGGAAAAAATTCAAGCATTTTCAAACTAAAAGACGTAACTTTAGATAGAAAGTCCTACGTCTACCTACGTCCTACGGAGTTCATATGCTCATCAGGCTGATTAGAGCATTAGAAAAAATCTTTCTAAAAATATATTTTTCTCTATATAAAATCATTAATTAATACTTATAGGGTATACCTATACTAACAAATAGTGTGACTTGCTAATGGCAATTGTCAGATTTTCTTCACATTGAAATAGAACTGGCGAACTTTCCGAAATTATCAAGAGTACGTTCAGTCTCGGATCCTTCAAGAGAGGCGTGAATCAGCGTCAGGCCGGCATGGCATTCGCAGCCCTCGCATGCGACCGAATGTCCATGGGCGATGCTAGACACCTTCTGAGTGGCTCGGCGCCACATGTCGCGCTTACTATAAAAAAAGGTTACGTAATTATGCATGAAATTATACAATGAATAATAAGCAATACCCGAGCTACGATACTGTTCAAACCTCCACGGTATTTATTAACGTAAGGATATGCCATTACGTAAGGTATACGGTAGTAAAACGAACTGAATAAATTTAATGTCCTCACTAAAGTGATGGTAAAAAATAATGCTTACAAAATTATTCATTCAAACTAGTCTCAAAACTAAGTAATTTTCAAAGTAAAAATAATCGAATATAACATAATGTAAATAATAGTAGGTATGCGATATTCAGTTTCCTAATAGTTTTTTAGTCATTTTAGGCGTTCTTACTTTTTTTTTTTTATGGAAACTGACACGGTTGGCAACATCACCTACAACATCCGTGATGTCAGCCCATAACACCGGGTGAACTTGGTGCCACGTCAGTGCTTCCCTTCGGAAACACAAACTATTTACATAGCCGTTTCGACCGCCCTTTCATTCAGTGCGGTGGCACCAACCCGGGCGGGTTTAACCCTACCACCTAGTAATATAAGAAGGGAGTCATATCCCTTAGTCGCCTTTTACGAAATACACGGGGAAAGATGCAGTGGGGCTATTCTTTTAAAGTACCGGTCCCACACGGTACGAAATTTATTAATTTTTATTAAAATCTTACTATGGTTTGACACCACTTCGTGAGGACACTTATTGTGTTCATATGGACATGTTCTTACGTTAGTAATTTATGTAAGTCTTGAGTAGAGAAACATACTCTCGCTCGCTCTCTACTCGCCTTACAACGCGCTTTGTTTCGAGACAGTTTCGCCGAGCGAGCGGCAAGCGTTCGCGTCCAAAGCATTATTTTTTTTTATTTATCGATCATTAAACATGCTTTATAAAAAATAAGAATTGAAAAACTTGCTCACTAAAAGTATTTTTAACAAGCTAAAAGGGAGAAAAACACATACTTTCATAAATTATTTTATTGCAGTGTCGTGGGACACCCGACAGAAGCAAAGCTTCTTACGCTTTGTATTTAAAATCAAATGATTAATTTAATGGCGCCATCTATGCAATATTCCTTTCAACTTATACGATGGTTCTACTTCAAAAGACTCTCATAGATGGCGCAAACATATAAAACCTTAAAAATAACACATTTCTTGTATGGGAGAGAGACCCAGTTTATTTTTTTAATTTAGAAGCCATGGGGACCTAACTCAGAAAAAGTGAAACGTCACGAAAGTACGAACGGAAGTGGCAATGCTCCTCATTGGCTGGGCTCCTCAGTGCATCGCTCCAATGTGGAGCGTGACAACTTCCGTTCATACTTTCGTAATTTATAAAAAAAAAGTACGATTAGGTATATTTTTTACAGTCTACAGTCTACAACTAGCAAAGTCTGAAATTCATAAAAAAATTACCTATTGCACATAAAAAAATTGATATGCAACACGGGACTTGACGGATGGTCCCGTCAGTATGGACGTCTGGTTACTTTAGTCATCGTCCCATTGATAACCCCTTCCAGTCTTGGCGTCGATTAGGCATTCCATAACTAGGCAACCTAGGCGCGATCCATCTATTAACCCATACAGCGCATGCTATGTTTTATATACCTACGATTTATCCGAATACCAGACATGAGGGTATAAACTTCTTACGTCGGATCTTGTACTATTCAAGCTCAATTGTAGACTAGATTTTCTTAACTTTTAGAAATAAACAATACCGGCTAAAGCTGTAACACCTATAATACATACATTGGTATACACGTTCTCTCCCATCTCGTGTAGCAACTATAGTGTGCTTTTTATCTCTTCCGTCACTTTGTAAATAATGAGATAAATACAGCGTCAAGCATTAGACATTCATTGAGATCTTGTGTCACTAGACTAGACAGGTATCTACGATAGTTTTGCATGTCGCCCGTCGCGTCTGCGGCGGCGGCGGCCGGCGGAGGCGAGCGCGGCGGATCCGTTGATACAGAAATAAACTTTATTGAAACGTATCATAAAAACGATAATGGCGTCAAGGGCATACCGCACACCACCGCGGTACGAAGTATTTTATTAGCGGTACCACAGCGTACTTTGCCGTGCATTCAATTCATTTGAAAGTGCGTTTTTCTAACATACGAGTATCTATCTATCTACCTATGTAAAAAAAGGTAGGCTGGCGGAAAATGCCATAGGCATTAAGTACTACCTTCTGTACGATTTATGTGCAATAAACGTTTCTTGATTTGATTTGAGTATCTGCGTCGGTGAACATTAAATTAATCCATACAATTCGCAACGAACGAATGATCTTAAATATGACAACAATGCAATGTTATATTTTTTATAATACAATTTACGAGCTTTGGTAATTTTCCTCTAAATTCACAGTATTAATGTGGTTTAATCTTGATAATAACGAATAGTATAGCTATAAATGAGCAGCATTCAACTATATAGTATACATACATAATATTACATATATTGGAACTACTGAACCCTAAAACGCCTAAAAGTTTGTGATTATATAGGGCTGTGAGTCAATAAATAAATACCCAGCCTTAATTCTTCATCACATTGACATAGAGAAAATATGTCCTGATCAGGATTCTAACAAATGAAACCTTAGTATGTACCTGAGATGATATGTATAAAGGAGAAACAATAAAATACCGTCAACGAGATGTTTGATATACTTTTCAAGAATATATCAATATAATAAAATTCAAAGTTTATAGTTAATTTACAATACAAAGCTTGGCGGTATAGACAAACAAGTAAAGTGTAGTTAGTAGTGAGAGCAATTCTTTGCCCCCAAGTCGATTCCACGAGGGAGCCGCTGCGCGGTTACAACGAAAGAGAATGCGACATGTTCTTCTTATTTACATCTCCTGTCCTTCCATGCCTTGTCTCCAGCTGCACCCTGGCAACAGCGCGGCGCCGCGACGAATTGGCACGGTACGATTGGATTCATATAGCGACCATTTAAATATACAGAGGTCATAGTGTAATAACGCCACGGGTCGCAGTCCAAAGGTGATTTAGTTTTACTTGTCATAATAGAACGCTAGTTAAAATTATTGCGCTAACCTCGTTTCGACCTTATAAGCTACATCAAATTAAGTTCGAGTCCATTCGGCCGGAAAGTTCGAACCGGCCACTCTCGACTCGAGATCAGTCCGAGAGGGGAAGCGTGAAAATCCATGCAAACACCCCGCCCCTACGCGGCACGTGTATAAGATTGCTGAGAAGGTCATATTAAATAAGTATAACCTAGCAGGAGAAAAGCGGAAGGACAGTGAAATTACTTCCAGCGCGAGAAAGGAGCAGAGGTGAGAAGGTCCCCGGGGCCGACCCCCGGTGCAAGCACATAAGATATTTATTCCTCCCCGACTCTGTGCCCTCCCCCCCCCCCTCCCCCCCCCCCCCACCCCACCCTTCCCACCCGACACCACTTTGTCTGTGGAGATGAGTAGAGCCGCATTGCAGTCAAGGGCTTCATACGCTTTTGACGGTGAAGTAGGGCGCTACTACTTTCGCATTCACGAGAAATGATTACTTGCCCGACGCACCTTCGAACAGAGACGGCCACGAAAACAATTGAGTGACCTTTCGCTGAAGCTACGCTTCAAAATTCAAACAATTACATACTATCTTCTTGAAATATTCATAATACCTATATTAAGTAGATAGTTATTATGTAATTGGTTAGATAGTTAAGTAGTTTTATAAAGTACGAATTCCTTCTATAAAAAGAGAATGAATCATTTTGGACGGAGACGTGGTGGTGTCGAACTCACTACCGCTAGCAAACGAGGTAAGGCCTTTGCCGGTTAACCACGAGCCGCTAGAGCTGGACTCATTCCGAATTTGATGACAAAAGCCGTTTTATTTGCGAACTTCGCTTCGATTCTCGCACGGACGTAAAGTTGAAAACGACCTTGGAGGTGGGGCCGGGGAGCCGCGAATAGCTGGCGTAAATCATTCTCAACTCTCAAGTGGCCGTCCGCTTCGGGGTGGTTGCCGCTGACTGAAAGATTAGTGTACATAATGAGCCTTCATCGAAGATCTTTGTGTTATTTACAATAGAAGACATAGCTACATAATGCGTAATGAAATTTCTTCCGGCCAGTCTTGTTGCGTAAAATGCTTTAGCGTTACTAGTTTTCTAACTTTCTTTTCCTTCACAAGAGCGAAGTGTGTTGCACACGTAATTATTTCTAAGTCTCTCTTAATGAAAGATTTTTTTAAAGATCTTTGTATCTGTGTAAAACCGTTTAACCCTTTAAATGTAGACTTATTGCAGAATTGAATTTCCTCCTTTCACTCTTCTAGACTATGACAATGTTAGTAGATTGCCTCACGGTGTTACCCACAGAACATAAAAATATCGGTTCAGATGAACCACGTTGACGTGAACCACTTGAAAGAGCTAACTGTAATTGGTGATTCCAACAATTTTAAAATTTTAAAATTGAACGCGTTGTACTTTTAAAGTACTGTGTGGACAGTCTGGGCAGGTACTTAAAAAGAATAGCCCCAATGCATCTCTTCCCGTTCATGTCGTAAAAGGCGACTAAGGGATAAGGACTAGGTGCCGTGCCAAAGGGCGACAGGATAGCCACCTCTCACCTTGGTACGGTCTTTCCACCGAGTCATGCAGCAGGTGGGTCTACGTGCCTTACTTGCTGCTTGATGTTATCTTGTCCTAATACATTGCTAAATGTGGTTGTCGGTGTTGTGCTGTAATTTACAAGAGTACTTGCAGCACAACACAGATTACTCTGCTTACACCGATTGTCGGGATACAGCGTGTGGTATGTATGTATTGTCTTAATGATATAGCTAAAAATCTGCAAGCAATTTTCGTTCCCCCGCCCCTGTTCTCCTAGGTTTCTAAAGCTAAAATTTTGATTTGAATAGGGTTAGTAGAAATAAAGCAATAGATTACATTACATTTCATACATACATACATACATATCACATACGCTGAATCTCAACAATCAGGAAACAAAAAAAAATAAAAAAATAAATTGTTTACCTAGAGCAGTGATTCGCAAACTGGGTGCCGCGGCACCCCGGGGTGCCGCGAACCTATGCCAGGGGTGCCGCGAAAAAGTGGACATTATTTGACCGAGCGAGCGCGAAGCGCGAGCGAAGCGTCTCCGTTTCAGCTTGGGCAAAAATGCGTACGTATGTCCGGATTTCCGGATGTCCGGCTGTTTCTCAACAAGTTTTTGGTAATTTGGGTTGAGGTGCGCCGGTGAACATTTATTCAGTTTTAAGCTATGCAAAAACCGAGGCAAAAACAGACTCGCGAGGTCTACAGCTCACAGAGCCACTCAGTAGCCAGTTAGTAAATAATTAAATTCAAAATAAGTATAAAAGTAATGTACCTACCTACATACTTAATCGAAATAATAATGAAACATTTACATTTCGATGCGTAACTTTTACGCATCGTAAAATTGTGTTTTTTATTCCTTTCGAAAATATTACTTGATTTACATATTTGCATGATTCGTTTATCACAGTTCAGATATGATGCCTATGAAAGACACCAACCGAATATTGAAGCGGTGTGCCGCACAATTTCTTGAACGGGTTAAGGGCGACGTCAGCTAAAAAAGTTTGAGAACCACTGACCTAGAGGCAGCTCGGCCTTCGGCCTCAACTAACAATAACCGGACTCTACTTTCACACAGTTTCACTTTTAGCGACGAGTCGCGTCCAAGTCACACTCTATCGACGCATGGAGCAGGGACATAGTTTATTCCGAACAATTTGCGAATGCCGTTCGCACGCTGCCGCACTTCTATTTATATTTATATGGCTATTAGTGTCGGAACAAACACCTGCCTGGCACTAATCGACTGGGAGCGATTCTTAGCGACAATATAATAATTCATTAATATATAGATTCTTGAAATTGGTTGGAGGAACAGTTAATGTTTTCCTAAAAGATCAAAAGAGGCGTTAACTCATTGTGTTATGGTTCTGGTTTGGACATTAAACTTTAGTATAAAAGGAGAATGCTTCGATTGTTAATTTAAGCTTCAGAATAACCTCTTAAATTTTGGCAGTAATATCTGAAACCACTGCACTGGTCTAATAAAAAATTCACATATCTCATGCATTACATGACCTTCGGGTACATTGAAAATGACTATAAGGGCGTATTAAAATAAAGCTCTGCTCGACACTGCGCGCACAGTCCGGAGGTATCTCTCTTTGGGACCCGACCATCATCGGTAGCCTGGGTCCGCCCCCCCGCCGCGCCGCCGGTGGTGGAAACTCAATTTGTTTTATAATAATTGTATATATTATTTTTGTATATTTTGGCTATAGTTATATGTAAAATTATTGTAAATAGATGTGTGAATAAATGTTAATTACAATAATATTATTAAGTAAAGAAATTATATTAAGTAGCATGAATATGTACTGACCTATTCATAGCACGTTTTTTGTATGGGGACCTCCATGAATTTATAACTTTTTGCTATTTTTAAATGATTTTTTATTGATGGTGTTTTACACTGGCTTTAGTTACTTCTATGGTGATTTAGTTCAAAAAATACCCTTCTTTGTCGTCAACTGATACAGCCACAGTTATAAATATCATAAGAAGGACACAGGGATTACTTTTCACATGTTTCATACGCTAAGTATAGGCTAAATATAGAGGAACACACATATCTCCATACACGCGCTGCCAAAATCATATCCCTCCTTTTGGCTTCGCCGTGCAACGTCGTCCCTGCCCAACAACGCCCCCGCAAAAAGGGGCAACGTGTAATAGTGTGTGTAACGGGTAAACTCAAAAACGTCTGAAAGGCTTTTCGGCATTTGATTGACCGGACTACCTTTACTATTATTAAAAAAAAAAACATCCTATGTCTAAATCTTTGTACATGCCGTTTTCAATCATCTAGTGGTTAAAGGCTATAAGCACGCGGTATTTCTGGAAGAGGCTGTAATAATAGTGTAAGAATAGTTAAAAGAAACCTTGGGTGAAAAGTCAGTTATTAAAAAAATATATACCTCGTGTGAAATTAACTAACCTGTTGCTTTACTTGAACAATCGGCCAAGTGCGTGTCGGACCACGCACAGTGAAGGGTTCCGTAGTCGGGAAGAATACATTTCACGGTTAAAATACATAGTAATAATAATAAATTAGGTGTAGGCCGTAGTGTAGACTCCTAAAACGAAAACATAAACAATCTACCAGAATCAAATTTTCACCCACTTTCCAGGAAGGCATCCATTTTGTGTCTCGCGAAAAAACAAAACACCATCGGAACACTGTGCAAAACACACTTTTTACGATTTTAGAAGCGCATATCTCACCAAATATTGACTTAAAAGAAAAAGTAATTTTTAAACTTCGTTATAATTTTAGACCTCTCCAAGGATAGCTCATGTTCATTGAATTTTATAATAATAATAATAATAATATAACCGTTTATTGGATGAAAAGAAGACATAAAAACAATATAACAAAACACACAGAAATAATAAAACTAGATAATAACTAAAAACAATAACAAATAAATAACAATTTTGAAGAAAAAATCTAGCTAAATAACATTTTATAGATAAGTACATAGTTTCTTTTGCTTTCCTTCATCCAATGGGTGAGGTTATTGCCCTATGGCAATCTCTTCCAGCTCACCCATTCAACCCTCAGTTAATATTTTTCAAAAAAAAATATGGGTGGCACACCATACATGTCATGGTGTGCCTACTTTTTTTTCTAATTTCACCGCACCATTTTATAGCTGTTCATAGAATACACCCTCCTTCCAAATTTTATCTATATAATGACAATAGTCTTTCAGTAAAATGGCTGTGAGATAAGGACGGACGGACAGACGAACAGAACGAAATTATAAGGGTTCTGCTTTTGCCATTTGGCTAAGGAACCCTAAAAAAGAAACCATAAAACAGTCTTGCCGGACAGGTTTTATTTTAAATTAAATTTACCCTTACAAAATCACAATAGTTAGGTATGTTAATAGTGACAAATTAATCGCAAGCTTTCATTTCGGTCATCCAGTTTTAATAACAAATAAGTAAGACGAAGAAAATCTGAGCAGTTCACTAGTTTTAATGAAGACATTCAATGTTATTATTAGCCACAAACAACCGCAGTTATGGGTTTATGGCCGAAGCAGTGGTCATAAAACATGGAGAAAGAAATAACGTGGGCGGCAGAAAGCGGCAATGTGTATTTGTATATATGTGTATAGCGTTACTTACATACTATACGAACATACATATTGTACTGTCAGTTGTACAAGTGTAAACACATTTGGGTACGAACACTCTACGCGCGCACAGACAATAAGACGATTTCCATCGCTGCAAAATTTAACTGAAGGAAAATATTGAATCTTACATGGAACCAGGGCCGTTGTATCTGACCCGATAAAAAACCGACCTGTTTAGATCCTTAGTTTTTAGGGTTCCGTATCCGTCGTACGGGACCCTATTACTAAGCCTACGCGCCGTCTGTCCGTCCGTCCGTCCGTCCGAGGGCTGTATCTCTTGAACCGTAGGTAATAGGTAGCCCGTTGAAATTTTCACAGAATATGTGTTATTAATATGTGCCCATATAACAACAAATAATAAGAAAAAGAAAAATAAACAATTCACGGGGTCCCATACAAGAAACTAAAAAGTGTATGCGCGCCATCTACCGAAAACAGTATGAAGCAGCGCTGACATGGCGATACGGAACCCTCGGTGCGCGAGTTCGACTCGCACTTAACCCGTTTTTTTAAGTACAAATGTTTCATGAAATATCGAAGGATTTTTTATGTATTTTTAATGCACGTAGGAGAGTGGAGCGGGGAGCAAACTGGGTACGTTGCCACTAACTGGGGGCATACGTATCGAAGTGAGCGTGGCATTGCACGAATATAGCGTTCACGGAGTGGAACGGTGTACGATTGGTGTAATGTGAAGTCGGGGTCCCCCTGAATTTTTTGTGTTATGTTTTTATTTATTTATTTTTTATACAGAGCTCGAAATATGACGCCGACCCGATAAGGTGTTTGGCGACACCCATTGACATTCGGTCGTACGTGGGGGTTGCAAATGAAATTAGTTAACTCTTGACGAGGTACGCTTAGTACCTACCTCAATTTTATTAACCCATTGACAACTTGATACTTCAAGTATCTTAATAAGTATTCATATATTTTTATTTTTTATTTTTGACAATTATGCATAACATAATTATGTTGATACAAATTACGTATGAAAGTTTGACAAAAGGCTCTTTACAACACCTGATCATTGATTTTATAACCCTATGCACTTGATTAACTTAATTAATAAGTCTTTGTAGTCAGAACTCTCAGCAAAATTGTTAATCTTGCTCTCAGGCTGTGTTTTCGATAGACCGTAAGCAGTGGCGGGGCAAGACCTAAATTTGATGTGGGCAAGATATATTTTGCGAGGCCCTCTTTGGGTGCACTAGGGGATGGATTTTATAGATTTTCACTGTTGAAATGGATTTCCGATATACCGATCAAATCAAACATTTTTGTCAGCATACCTTTCGTCGATAAAAGTAAACATAATCAAATTGCAATAATACAGCCTTCACTGCCTCTGTCCTACTTTCCCATCTTGTGTCTGATAAAGGCTTTATAGTAAGCTTTACTATGCCTATGATTAGGTCTAAACATGTTTACTCGGGGTCTCAGATCTAGCTGAATATTTTTCATGAATCAAAGCTGTATGAACTTTCGAGGCGCGAGGGCCCTCGGGCCGCGAGGCCGTGGGCGGTCGCCCACGTCGCCCACGCCTTGCGCCGCCTCTAAATGTAAGCGATGTTATTACGTGGCTAGTCACTAAATAACTTGTATTAATATGTATAAAAAAATATCCTGCGAACTTTCGGTTCTTCTTCGTGGGTGTAATCGAACCGGATAGAAAAAATTGTGAGAAGTTCGAATGCAGTCTAACTGCCATTTGAATGATCAATAAACAATACAATACAACCTGACAGACAGGTGTCTATTCACGCCCCCGTTGAAGGACACGAGATTTGAGGGGAAAGACGTGGGCAGAGAGGGCGTTCCAGAGTTAAGCGGGTCTCTGCAAAGCTGATTCGTACGCATCCACGGTAAAGTGCAGCGTATAGGTGCAATCCCTGTCCAGTGCTCGTGATGCGGAGGTGGAAACAGGACGGTGGGATTGCGTCAAACAGCACCTCGGAGCATTCTCCATTGTATAGACGATAGAAAATGTTATGCTTTTTGCATCGACATAATATAATGGACGAGCCCTCATCATGCATTTTCCTCTGTAAAAAGTGGCCATGTGCGAGTTGGACTTGCGCACCGAGGGTTCCGTAACATCACACTATATATATTATATTTATTTATGTAGTTTTTGTTTATTAAAATATTACCTATAATATATTTAGTACATGTATATTTTTTCTTTTTTTTTTGTAATATTTTTTTTTTTTTATTGCTACCGAACTGGGTGGCTCTGTCCGAGGTCGCAACCTCAGGCGCAGCCAATTTCACCCTCGAGGAGGTGCCAGTCCGGCTTGGAGGTGGACTATTGTTGCTGGGGAAAGGCTATTAACCCGCGATCTGTGGATTGTAGGAGTGGGGGAAGATATTTCCTGGAAGCCCGTTCCACACCTTTGCAGTGCGGCACAAGAACGATTTAGAGAATCGTGCAGTCGAAGAACTCTTCTGTCGACTACAATCGGGTGTTCCGCGAGAGTATGGCGGGTTTGGCGAAGGCGAACAGGAGGAGGAGGGATAAGGAAAGCAAGTTCGTCAGAGCAGCGGCCATAGTAGTACCGATAAAACAGGCTCAATGACCCAACGATACGTCTGTGCTTTAGAGGTTGAAGGTCCTTTGTGAGTACGGAGTCACCAATGAGGCGAATGGCTCGTCGCTGAATAGAATCCAAGGCTGAAAGAAGGTACTCAGGGGAACCCTCCCAAAGATGACTGCAATATTCCATCACCGGTCTTACTT
Source organism: Nematopogon swammerdamellus (assembly GCA_946902875.1). Taxonomy (NCBI): domain Eukaryota; kingdom Metazoa; phylum Arthropoda; class Insecta; order Lepidoptera; family Adelidae; genus Nematopogon; species Nematopogon swammerdamellus. Next base: position 13,073,867 of record OX336338.1, read on the forward strand.
GTGCTTTGTAGAGTGTAAGCAGTTGGACCGGCGTGAAAAATCGCCGACAGCGGTAAAGGACCTCTAATTTTCGAGACGCTAGTTTCGCCTTGAACTCTATGAACGATCGAAACCCAACGTCCCTGGACACCTCCATACCCAGGACGCCCAGACTACCATCGTTGGGGAATTGGCTGCCCTAAAAAGTGGCTTGGAGAGGAAACGGATCAGCCTTAGTAGAGAAGGCACAAGCTTGCGTCTTGGCTACGTTGAAGTTGACCAAGTTCTTCTTCCCCCAAGAGGATACTTTTTCGAGAACCTGGTCAACCCGAGCAACAGTTTCGCGTCTCGCGTTTGCTGCTGAGGCCTCTCTACCCTTCCAGTCCTTGATGAACCCTTCGTGCACCGTGCTGTCGTCCGCGTAACAGTGTATTTCGCCGAGCGAGAGCATGTCGTTGATGAACAATAAAAACAGCGTAGGCGACAGCACGGATCCTTGTGGAACACCAGCATTGATTGAGTAGTCGGCCGAACAGGCACCATCTAGGGTGACAAAGATCGACCGGCCACTCAAAAAGCTGGAGATCCAGGTGCACAGTTTTGTAGGGACACCGTAGGCCGGAAGCTTGCTTAAGAGTCCCCGGTGCCAGACGCGATCGAATGCTTTGGATATGTCCAGACCGACCGCCAGCGATTCCCCAAAACCATCGAGCCTTTCAGCCCATAAATGCGTGACGTACGCTAGAAGATCTCCAGTCGACCTTTGCTTGCGAAAGCCGTATTGTTTGTCGTCGAGGAGTTTAGAGTCTTCTAGGTACGTCAGGAGCGCTGAGTTGACAATACGCTCCATAGCCTTACTCAAAAGTGAAGTTATCGCAATAGGGCGATAGTTCGATGGGTTCGCTGGGTCCCCCTTCTTGGGGACCGGCTGGAGCGAAGCTCTCTTCCAGCAAGAAGGCATTGATCCGGAGGAATAGGAGCGTTTGAATAGGCGGGTGAGGACTGGCGCCAATTCCAGAGCACAATTTTTCAAGACGATCGCCGGGACGCCTTCAGGCCCACTACTCTTCGAAATATCCAACTCACGTAGTGTTTTATGGACGACTCTGGGGTGGAACCTAATATTTGCCATCATAATGGGGTAATGAAGGGGGGTTGGCGCCCAGGTCGTCCATGTTTGAGTTGGATGCGAAAAGGCGTGCAAAGATATTCGCCTTTTCTTTCGCGAGTATAGCGAGCGAGCCATCCGGACGTTCCAGCGGAGGTGTAGCAGGACGGCAGACTTAGTTAGATTTAAGCACTAGTTTCATGTCTCTTTCTTCCTGCCACTCCATAACCACTCTGTAAATAATAAGGCGTACTGTAAGAGAGCCCTATATTTAGAGTTAAGTATTTGCCTGTTGTACAATTTTTGAGTGCAATAAAGATATTTGATTTGATTTGATTTGATTTGATATATATTTGTACTATGTATGAACAAAAATATTTGTGTTTTAGAAAATCACGAAACGCGTAAATAAAAAATTACAAATTTAAAAACCCCCGACCCTTAAAAAGTCCAAAATAATTTCCGTTTACTTACTTAAAGGAGTCGGGAGACCGCTAAGTAAATTCCCGCGCACCTCTGAGTTTTTATATTTTATTTACTTAGCGGTCCCCCGACTCCTTTAAGTAAGTAAACGGAAATTATTTTGGACTTTTCAAGGGTCGGGGGTTTTTAAAATTTGTAATTTAACTTTTAATTCAAACTTTTTTAAAAAAACCGCATGAAAATCGGTCCACTTTTTAAGATAATTAATTTTTTTATTACTTAATTACTTGATTACTTGATTACAAACATAGCTAAGAACCATTCCGATTAAACAAGCTTCCTAATAAAAAAAACCGCATCCAAATCGGTCCATCCGTTTGGGAGCTACGATGCCACAGACAGACACACACACACACACTCACACACACACACACACGTCAGACTTATAACACCCCTTCGTTTTTTTCGTCGGGGGTTAAAAATACACCAATGGTTTGACTGTCAGACATTCGTGCAGTTGAAATATACAAAAATATACCTATTTACTATATGACATAACTATATACAAATGTTCACATATTTCACATGAGTCACATATTTTGCTACTTGATATGCCAGTAGCAAAATATGTGACTTAAATGGCCGTATCTAGTGATTGCGTTGACTTAAAAGCTTAAATTTTTTACACCTCTGAGGAAACGTAGACCTTAGTATTTGATATTAATTTCAACTTGATACCTCTACCCGTTCCTGAGCAAAACGGCGAGCAAAACGGTCTTCACAGACCGACAGACAGACAGCCAGCCAGCCAGACGGACAACAAAGTGATCCTATATGGGTTCCGTTTTTTACTCCTTTGAGATACGGAACCCTAAAAATGGACTAATAAACACTAAGCTAAAATTTTACACATCGGTACACGTAAAATGTGCTGGAATAATACATGCAGACACAAACGTCGTGCACGCAAAAGGGATAGCGCGATGATTTCTTCTACATACGAGTATTATTATTGAGAATATGTAAACAGTGTAAGTGTTCCTTAGATTTCAAAATTTACGTTTCCGTTCAGAGAACAGAGAAAGAGTAAGTTGGTTAGATGGCAATGTGGTACGTTTAAGAGATAGAACGATTGTACGTTCCCAATGTCCCACGCGCGACTCGTCTCAGCCTCGCCAGTGGCCACTGACAACCAACCGAGTAACCAAAGAGTTTGTATTACGTCGCTGCGCTCCTTTCGACGTAATACAAACTCTTTGCGAGTAACGTATTCTGCTGCGCTGCGAGCGTATTCGAACTCACAAGACCAGCGCGCAAGGCAATCGTCGGCGGACTGACTGCTCGCGAAACAGGTTGGGCGATGTTCTCACAGTTTGAGTGTCCCAAGTATTTGCGTTGTATGGTGCTTCCTGATATTTTTTATTTCGCAGACATTTTGTTTAAATATCTTCATTTTTATTTATTTTAGTTTGTTCCCACGAAAGTGACACACGAAATACTCACATTGATGGTAACTCGCTCGCAGAAGCCGTGGTCGTGGCATATCGGCTCGAAGGTGATGACACCGCCCTGAGGTGGCCGTCCAGCCTCCTCCTCTTGGGTGCACAATTTGGGCAACGACCTGCAGACAAACACACAATATGCTTTATAAACGTTCTGTGTTGAAAACAGAGTGGTTACATTCCCCATTGAACACACATAACACCCGAATAGGGCTTTGTACGTCGATGTATGAAATTAAGTTTTAAATTCATTAAAGTGTAATTTAAGAATAAGAAGGAGGGATGTCTATTGGAATACTTCTACAAGGACGCTTCATTTGCTCTCATTTTGAAGTTTTCAAAAATCTTTGTTCAAATCGGTTATAGGGAACAGATGAAAATGATCGAATATAAGTCATAACTACATCTTCGTTTTACGACATACATAATTCGCCGTAGTCGGGTAAAACACACTTTGGTTACAAATACGGGAATAAAAACGTTAAAGAACACCAAGAAAACAGTGAAGACAGTTAGGGTTGTGCAGCAGCCAGCGACGCTGGCAGGTCTTATCAAACCGGGCAGGTCTATTCTTTGTCTCTCACTCTGTATGTCTATTCGTCTGCGATTTTCATCAAACTTGGAATGTGTATACGTAGATATCGGGAAGGCTCGAGCCAGGTGCCGAGTTAAGTCGACCGAGTTATAGTAGTAGTTAATTTAGTTGTTATAACATGAAAACTATTTTTAGTTTGTTCACGGTTATAAAGAAAATCACATTGTTACGAGCGTGGAAAAGTCTCACGGGCGCGCGGTGCGTGTGGGTGAGGTACAGTGCGGGGAACGACGACGGGCGGTGATGGACAAGTAGGAAATCGTGTGGAGTCGTGGAATTTTCGGACCGGAAACCAAACTGCTCGTCTTGCGGATGGAGGTTAGGCAGCACGTGGTCCAGTAACACGTTTTCGAAAAGCTTCGAGAGGGTCGCCAGCAGGGTAATGGGACGATAGCTCCCAGGCAGGCTTGTGATAATCCGCCCGAATGTCCACGTGTTCAGGAGTGTGGCTGGAGTAACAACCCGAGCGCCAACGTACAACGGACCGTCTTGAGGTCTCAGTGCGGAGAATGGCCCACCCGCCTTCCCAAGAGGCTGGGCAGCAAACAACAACAACAACAACAACAACAACAACAACCATGTGCTCAGAAATTGTCCGTGGCGGGCGATGCTATTGTGGATCCTGGTGATCGTCAAGAGCGTCTGTCATGGCGTGTCCACCAGGGCGGTTTTCGAGGTGGTCTTCTTCTGACTCCGGAGAACTTCCCCTCGTTCAGGTAGACTATATTCTTTTCAATCTCCGAGGCGTAGAGAAGGTATATCTATCTATGTAGGTATGCGCCGTCATCATTCTATGCTCGCTAATAAGCCGAGAACTACTCGATCGATGCGTATGGAGTTTTAACTGATACGTCAGTGAATACGTTCAGGCACATTTAAGGTTGGTTTTAGGTTACCTTTCCGCGAAGCAAAGTCGCGCCAACCACTAGTTGGTGTACCTATAAATTTTAAGTGTATTTCTGAATTGTAACACATTAAACAGAACAAAAATACAACAAGAAATCAGAAGTGTCCAAAGCAGTAAGCTCATGGTTATGTAAACTAAATAGGTACACACCACCGTTCATAAAGTGGATAATGGTGAACGGGAATGGATGTTAGCTGAAGCGGCGCGAGCGGGCTGGGCGGGCGGGCGGCGCGCGACTAAGCAGTTATCGAGTTATAAACCTAGCTTTACGGTCACTAATTATTTCGCTAAACGAGCCACCGTCACTGTTTCCCCCCCGCGCCCTGACAGACAATGACGCGCTGTTACTACAATGAACACGCTCACTCACAACAGCCTGGTGGGAGTGGTGGGAGGGGGGAGGGGGGGTTAAGTTAAAGATTGTGGAAACAAAGACGAGCATGTAGCAGAATCGTGTATGTGTTTTGTGTATTTTTTTTCATAGACAGCCCGCGCGGGTCTGCCCAATACTTCAACGGAAGATCAGACACAGCCAATAACACCATTCCTCGCGAAACCACGCTCAGAAAGGCGCCATGCCGGCTATGAAGGAGACAAAAATGTTGTCGTCTAATTTATTGACACGTCTTTTGAAGATTCCCAGGTTCTGGGGAACACACTCACCGGAAGACCGTTGCATATTTTCGCCGTTCGACACAGGAAAGATTTCGAAAAACTATGTGTTCTTAGAAGTTGGGTGTCAACAACTATGGATCTTCCGAGCGAGTCCGGCGGGTGTGGCGGAGACGGATGGGGACAGGAGGGATGAGGGAACCCAATTCATCAGAGCAACGTCCATGGTAGTACCTATAAAATAGGCTAAGAGAACCGATTCTTCGCCTGTGGCCCAATGCACATAATATTTTGCTACTGGCAAATTAATATAGAGTACTTCCCGTTAACCTGGAATCATGAAATTTGGTAAGAAGCAAGGCCTCACAGCACAAGTAAAGAAAAAATCCGAGAATAATTTTGTAGTTATGTCATAGAATTTCTTTGCAAATGTTCTTTAACATTACTTAAAAGTTACCTAAAGATTGTGACGGGAATTTGATGAAACGTCTTTATCCTGCTGCTGCTGCTGGAGGTTTTTTACAAAAAGTTGCGTGACGAAAATTATGTACTTTTGGCGACTTAGATCTCAAAAAACTATAGGAGTTACAGGAAGGTGAGGCATATCGTCCTAAAGGTACCCGAGAGTCGTACATCAAGCCCAAGAACGTTAGAAGTAGGGACGTCGGACCTTCCCCGCGCCAGCGTAACACGATATTAGTAAAAACGTACCAATAACCTTCGTTACCACCCAATCAGAGCGCGATACCACCCGATACCACTCAATCAGAGCGCGCGCCGTACCCTCCGCTACCCGCGGAGCTCGGCGACGCTGGTTCTCATATAAGCATTGCACAGTCCGACGTCCCAACCTCTTCTAACGTTCTTGATCAAGCCCTTCTATAAATATGGCCCTTAGAAAAAAGGCTTCGAAAATCAATAAATGCTTATAACAGCTGAACTACTGGTCAGATCGACTTGCAATTTGTTTCTTTTCGTAGAAAAAATTGCTCTTTTTAAATAGTTGTTAATTTTAAATAGAACCTACCTAGCTCGGCCTTCCGCCTCGTCCTTAGTTACTTACTTTCTTCTATTGAAAACGAATTTCACGCCAGGGAAGCCACGGGCAACAGCTAGTTCAAATTGTATTTGCTGGCAATTCTCAATTGACAATGGAGTCACATATTATTTTCCATAAAGAAACGCGAGGCACTTGGCGCCGTCAGCGTGGATTGTTGAATTGAATTGAAGTTTAATGATTCGAAAAGCATCCCTTAAATTAATTTCGACAATTTTGGTTTCGTATTTGTTGCAAAAAACATTTGCAGACGAACAACCCACCAATGTTTTATCAAAATCTGATGTACGGTTTACGAACGCATAGAAGACGAACGAACAAACGAACGAACATTCATTTCTATTATACATTTGATTTCGTCACCGGCCACCTGACTATCGAGATGACATTCTCCGTTGTCAACTTGATAAAAATTTCGGAAATTTTACTTTGCCATTTACGCGTAATAAATCGTAGGTACTATTTCGATAAGATTTCAATGCATCTTTCTCAAAGATATTTTGTCCTACTTAAAGTAAAAATACCTCTCTAAAAAATTAAAAATGTAGTAAAAATATTTCTCGGCCAATTTTCGAGATGTATTTTGTATATTATGTTACTCAGGGATATACACTGTCACTATACAAAGTTTCGTCAAAATCTGTTCAGTAGTTTTTTAGTGATGCGCGTACACACATACAAAAATTTTAAAAACTGTTCTAACATGTTCAGTTTCTCATTGGTTGGTTTTTCTCCGAATATATTCAATGTACAGACTTTTTTGCATTCACGATTTTATTACATGTATATAGATACCTAAGTGTTATTTTAATTTGACAATGATTGTAATTTGTTTGTGAGATTGTTTAAAATTTTTATTATTGATTTTTGCTTGTGTATTATTTTATTTTATGAATATTGTGATGCTTACATTGTGTGTAACTACATTTTCATATCATAAACTTGTCTTGTACGTATCATACCCTTTTATGAAATTATACGCAATTTTAATGTGACAATAAAAATGGTGGCCACTTTTTTAAAATTTTAACAACGGATTCGTATTCAGAGAGTAAACAGACCCCCAGATATATATTTTGAAAGCAATCGGTCCAGTAACTAAAAAGTTCAAAATGGCGGCCACTTTTTTTAAATTTTGACTACAGGTTCCTGATCGGAGACCACCCGGACTCTTAGATAACGATTTTGAAAGCAATCGGTCCAGTAACGAAAAGTTCAAAATGGCGGCCACTTTTTAAATTTTGACCATAAATAAAGATACATATAATAAATTCTTGTTCGTAACTTCTCTTGTACGTATCATATTGTACGCAATTTTAATCAGACTTTAAACATTTTTGTGAAAAGTACCTTCATAAGGGACCACAAAAGTACCATTAAATATTCACCGATTTTGTAATTATAGGTTAAGTATTTTGTATTATAGACTAAAACCATAGATAATTTAATACTGCAGAGTGGTTTTTGCCAAAATTTTAATAACCTTATTCGTTTTTGAGAAATATGACATTCTTTGAAAAAAGGAACTATATTTTTTTTTAATTAAAAAAAAGTTATTAACATTTTTCAAATTCATTTCATTATTTGTAGCATTGAGGCCCATTTAATAACGCATCTTTTCATACTATTTTCATTTCTTTATCTTAATAATCGAGGATGCTAGGCCCCTGTCGCACTTCTTGTTGAAATGGGTACCCTACTGAGGCGATCGAATAAGCATTTTCAATGGTAAAACGTTATTCAAATCTTAGTTTTCCGATCACTTCTATAATCGATACAATGCATTTGCATAACAAGAGCCATATTACACTGCGATCAATATTCTGCACTCAACCATTCAAAATTATTGAACAAAAATGTTTTGCAAAGGTGCAATCAGTAATTCAAATGCATTTTGAGTAGGTAGTTTAAATACGTGACATGAAGCATCCAATATCATTTAAAAGAAACATCATCGTAATTAGGTTGCTTGAGAATCTATTGAAATTCTTATTGACGCTTCATAACAAAGACGGCAATCAGTTAGTGCGTCTCGTGTGTCGCTGCTCGCTCGTGTCGTCGTCGTGTCGTTGCAACCAATCTTCCGCTGGAAGAGCTCTAAATATTTGTGAAGTTCTATTTATTGTGACTTTCCTAACAGCGGTGGTGTTCTCCGCAAGCGTGTCATGTGCGATCTATTTTTACACTCAACTGTATTTCGGGCACGTTGACTTGCAATGCCGCGGTTAGTGAGTCTCGTCGGTGGTTTTGTTCGTTTTGTGTTTTCATCCCGTTTTAATTAATTAAATCTATTATACTTACGTCTTTATTACCTAGATCAGTGTCTTCTATTTCGACGAAAGCTTTCGAAGAGCTTTTTTTAGCTACAACTATATACAAGTTGATCGATCTTATGTAAAAAACAATTTGAGGTGTCGTGGGACACCCGAAAGAAGCGAAGCTTTTTACGTTTTGTATTTACAATTATTAATTTAATTTCAATCCTAGTTTGGTCCCCATCCCAAACGTGTAAAAAGCTTTGCAAAAAAAATAATATAAAACGTACCTAATTAAAAAAACCGTCAAGCGAGTCGAACTCGCGTGGAGAGGGTTCCGTACCATACCGTTTTCCGTGAGAACTTTAAGACTTAGGAATTTCGTTTAGGTTTTTCTGGAAACCGCCCTATGTTCTCTATTTTTTTTAAATTTTACTACTCAGCAGTTTCGCAGATAGGGGGAATGCTCATCATAGACGTGGCACGAGTCCGACTATTTTATCGCGGAGTGAACTTGAGAGTTAAAACTTGAGACTTTAGCACGTGTACACGCCGCGTTACAAACGCCACAATTTTCAATGAAAAAGCCTAAAACGTGAAACCGACAACCAGTTGGCACGCACGGGAAAATACCACGAAAAATAATTGTAGGTCGTTACTCGACGCCACAGTGAACTTGACTACTTTCAATGTTTCGGTAAGAGCTTTTTGTCTGATCGCTTTCATACAATGGGTGCCTATAGTTTTATCTATGCAATATACCAGGTGCTAATCCTCACATCCAAAGTGCTGCGTCTGTCTGAACTCGAGAACGGCTGAACGCTTAGTATGAAATTTTTACTAATGGAATATGGCTTAACACTCTTAAAATTAAATTTGTAATATCAGGTTGAAACGAGCCCAAAAACGACAAGTCTGCTGTAAGCTGTTGAGGAGTTTGATAATGGAAGGGTGCCCTGGCTGCAGCATCAGGTCAAGGTACTATAATATAATTGCATTGTTATCGGATTTTAGCTTACCTAACTATATTTGCGATAAAGGGAATTGGTTCAAAATTGACTTCCAAGATTTCACCTAGGCGTACTTACTAACAAACAAAACTAAATAAAACACACAACAAACAAGTTAAGTATATAAAAGCTTGAAAAAGTTATGTTAAGTGCGTTCACACGCAGGGGTTCCTCAGCTATTGCCGTCTTGAACCCATAACGAGAGTATGCGCGAGCGCGTGCCGCTGCGGCGCGGTCTCCCCCCCCCCCAAATCGCGCCCGTGCGACGCTTCTATACTGAGAAGAATGCGATGTTTTAGATTTTCAAGCGACTCCAAAAGGATGAGGTTCTCAATTCATTTGACTGTTTTTTTTTTGTATGTTTATTACGCGATTACTCCGTCAATTGTGGGCCGATTTTGAAAATTCTTTTTTTGTTTGGTAGGTCATACTTTAGAGGTGGTCTCACATAAATTGATTTGAAATTGATTCAGCGGTTTCTGAAAAATCAACAAAAAACTATGGTTTGTGGTTACCTTCATCAAAACTTTTGATGTGGACTTTTTCAGCAATAAAAACATAGTACCTGGGCGACCGAGCTTCGCTCGGCGTCTACACCTATCTAGATAAACTTTAAAAAAATTACATTATCTAAATACTAAATTTCATCCAAATCGTTAGAGCCGTTTCCGAGAAACCAAGGCTATGTTAAGGACTGGAAGAGTAGAGATTCGCGGCACAGGGAGGCTCCACGCTCAGAAAAGTAGCTATATGGGGCCAGGAGAACCTTGTCGCCTTCAACGTTAGCAAGACTCAGTGCTGCGCATTATCTGCTAAGGTCGATCCCTTTCCTTTCCAAGCTAGTTTCCAAGGCAGCGTCGTACCTGTCTCGGAACACCTGGACCTCCTGGGCACCACTATTTCCAAAGACGTGGGTTTCCGGCAACTAATCGAGTCTAAGGCCAAAACGGCATCCAGAAAATTGGGAATACTTTTCCGCAATCGGCGGTTCTTCTCACCGGCACAAATATTCCTGTTGTACAAAACACAGATTAGGCCGGTGATACTGCCGGAGTACTGCAGTCACATCTGGGAGGGTAGTCCCCATTATCTGCTAGCATCCTTGGACTCGATACAGCGCCGAGCCATCCGTCTTGTTGGTGACCCGAAACTTACAGATGGTCTGGAGTCCCTGAGTCACAGACGATTTGTGGGTTCGCTTAGTCTGTTTTACAGATGCTATCAAGGACGCTGCTCTGCGGAACTAGCATCCCTTATTCCCTGGCACCCGTCCTATCTCCGCATGACTCGTCGCAGAGAGACTCAGCACGTACGATATACATCTCTTAATTCTCTTATTAGAAACATATTTTGTTGACATTGGGCTTTTGAGAACCCATCGGCTTTCTAAATCGTTTCTTTGTCGCACCGCTAGAGTGTGGAACTGTCTTCCGGCGAGTGGATTTCCTGAATCCTTTAACCTGGGTATCAAGCGTCGTATTAACGGGCTAGACAGCCTAGCAACAGTCCGCAAATCTGCTGGCATGGCACCTAACTGAGCGTGGTTTCGCGAGGAGAGGTGATTTTGGCTCTGTCGATTGCACCATTGGTCCCTCGGAACAGCCACCCATGCTGGTTTAGATAAAAAAAAAAATAGTAGTCCAAAAAATTTTTTTAGATGAAGGGCATCCTGTTGTCTCATTTAAAAAATACATTAGTTCCGCGAAAATCAATAGTTTAGAAAGTTATGATTTTTTAAAACTTTTTTTGAAATTTCTCTATTTTAGTCACATAAACCGCTCTAGTTGGATATCTATTCCACAAAGTCGAATAAAATTTGGTATGAAAGTAGAGGAGACATGTAGCTAGTACGTAATGAATAGTTTTTAGGTTTACTCCTAGAATGTACTGTTGCTATAGCCCTTTCAGTGAATTTTTGTTCAGTTTACATTAAAACTGATCAATTTTTGAAAAATCACTATGAAAAAAAAATTCGTTGTCTGTAAAGTCGGTTTACGGACGATAGTTTTACGTGATAACGTCATAAAGAAACACAGCAATAATAATTACCGTATTTTTTTCGTACGGCACCCCTATCGCTGCCGTACGCCGTACCTTTGTCGATTTCTAGCCTCGATTACCGTACGATACGGCAATTACCGTACGTTTGCCAACACTGTCGCTTGGGCCGATTGTGCCTCTTTATCGCTTGTTACGCGCTCTCGCTTGCACACACAGGCTCAGATGGAACGTGACACTTTTTCGTGCGTGCAGCCGGTGTTCATCAATTTATAAGACGTTATTACGTCAAAAAAGTACTACCGGAGATTTGCCCATGCCCTTAAAAACTACCTATACATATCACAATTCTCCAGACCAAAATGTTTAGTGGTGTTACCATTGTAACATATTCAAAATTAACATCATTTGTACAAAGTCACTACAATAAAAAGTGACGATTACCTTAATTTTTAAAATCTTTTTTTTTCCCAACTTCAGTTCAATTACAATTTCACATTATTCCCAAACCTGTCTCTAACAGCGCTAATCTACACATAAAAAACTGTTTAGTAATGTTTTTATAAAATTTGATTTTAAAAATTAAGGTAATCGTCACTTTTTATTGTAGTGACTTTGTACAAATGATGTTAATTTTCAATATGTTACAATTGTAACACCACTACAATTTTTGGTCTGGGGAATTGTGATATGTATAGGTAGTTTTTAAGGGCATGGGCAAATCTCCGGTAGTACTTTTTTTTCCACAGTGATTTTTCAAAAATTGATCAGTTTTAATGTAAACTGAACAAAAATTCACTGAAAGGGCTATAGCAACAGTACAGTCTAAGTGTAAACCTAAAAACTATTCATTACGTACTACCTACATGTCTCCTCTACTTCCATACCAAATTTTATTCGATTTTGTGGAATAGATATCCAACTAGAGCGGTTATGTGACTAAAATAGAGAAATTTCAAAAAAAGTTTAAAAAAATTAAAACTTCTAAACTATTGATTTTCGCGGAACTAATGTTTTTGAAAATGAGCCAACATGATGTCCTCCATCTAAATACAAGTTTAGCTCACTTAAAGTAATAGGATTAAGCAAGTCGATACCTCAGCACTATAATGCAACATGCTCAAAATTTTCACAGAATATGTGTTAATGTGGCCGATATAACAAGAAATAATAAAAATAAGACAATGTAAACAATTCACGGGGGTTCCCATAGAAGAAACCAAAAAGTGTATGCGCGCGCGCGCCATCTACCGAATAGAGTAGGACGCATTTTAACTAATCATGACATTTAACTAATATGAAGCATTTCATAACACGCCATAGATGGCGTGAGTGGCGCTAACCATGACATGGCGATAAGGAACCCTCGGTGCGCGAGTTCGACTCGCACTAGGCCGTTGTTGTTTTTGTTTTGGAATAATGTACGATATACATCTCTTAATTCTCTTGTTAGAAACATATTTTTATTTTCAACTTAACTACAGTTGAGAACGCCTTGACTTTACTTAAGCCATAAATGTTGTTGCATTCCGGAAATCTACGTACATACACTTCAGGTTTGCTTATAAGATCGCTCAATCCGTTTAGTAGCTGTGACAGACCAACGGATAGAGGGGCAGACACCTGACTGAGTTTATATGAGTCCCTGATGCTGGAAAGGACTGGGAGGGTAGGGTTGGCTACAGAACCCTAAAACCTTGTAAACGTTTGTCAGCCTCGGTAACGCGCTGGAACAGTGGATCAACTTGCGATCGTGATTAAGCACATTCGGTGGCGGTTAGAACTTGAATAGTTGACGTTTGAGGCTGCTGTGGTTCGGATGTATGTAACTGTAGGTCTGTTCGGTTACCTTACTAGGTGGAAAAGGGATGGATACGACCGCAGTTCTTGAAGGGTCCGTCTAAGCGACTTAGTAAATAGCTCGTGTTTTGCGTCCAGTTCAGTATAGCCGGCATGACGAAAGGGAAACACTGACATGGCTCCTAGTTCACCAACGTGTTGTCTATGGGCTGACATCGGGGGTGATGTAGCCAACCATTTCGAATCACATAAAATAAAATTTATAGTAAAACTAAAAAAAATAAACAGCTTTTATAGCAATGTGAACCAGCGCGAAATTATATTTGGCACTGTCAACTTTGTTTTTTATCCTGATGATATTGGTCAGGACATTCAGTCAAAGTTATGAAATTATTCAAAGTATTCAGACGTCTGGAAGTGGGTGAAATTTAATTTGAAAGATTCCGTTACATACATACATAATATATACATACATACAAACATACATACATGCATACATACATGCATACATACATACATAAATACATACATACATAAATACATGCATACAAGTCAAGTTAATAAAAGCGTGTTAAAACCGGCCGAACGAACTTTTCGGATATTCGAATAATTTAGGTACCTGCATGCACTGTTTCAACAATGTTTCATTGGTACAACACTGATCGCTCAGCTTACCTAACGAAAAAATAAATATGAAAAAAGTTTCGTTTGGTTATGTCCCTATTTTTGCCTAGCCCTAATTTCTATAACAGAGTGCATGCAGTGGCCAAGGCAGAGCCGACGGAAATGCATAAAGTAGATGTAGCAGTCGGACGAAAGGCGTTGCGGCGAGGGTGTAGGTACATAATACAGAGGAAGCGATGCCCAAGGTCGAGCTCGTTACGTCGCCGGTCGCCAGGCGGCCTTCACCCTTCACCCTGACACGCTGTACGATTGATCTAAATCGGCCGGTCGACCGGCACAGTGTGCGCAGGACGCCCAACGTCCATTAGAAAGAAAAACAGCAGAGTATAAATAAGCGACGGCATTGAATGGAACATCAAATGCGATGAAATTGTAAACAGCGTTGTTGAACAAGTAGGTACCTAAGTAGGTAGCACAAAACACTGATACAAGTTCGGTAGGGTGAAAACACCAAGAGTCGGCACTCGGCCACCATTATCAGTTGGGGGGGGGGGGGGGGGGGGGGGGGGGGGGGGGGTTTGGCGCTTGTAGTAATTAATTCGATTACTATATTATATAAACTAATTTTTATTTTGCACTAGTCCAGATTATTTCTTATCGATTCCTTTTATATATTCCATAATTTTTCCGTAATGTCGCCCTTGCAGTACCCAAAGATAGTTAGGGTGACCATGTCATTTCTATAACCATGAGCATTTTGTTTCAGATACCTATAGAATTAACCCTTAAAGACTGTTCAGGCATTAAAAATCATCTTAAGGCTGAGTGGGCGGGAAAGGCGGGATGGGGCGAGATAGAATCGGGAGAGAACGAAAGGGGTGCACGTACTCGCACGTACTCAATAATTTAATCGTAAGTCTCAAAGTTTAGGTAGTTATTCTTAACGGTGAAAATCTGTCAGTCTCGGTAGCTCAGTAGTGCGGTAGGTCGACTCTCGGTCGTGATCATAAGCACACCTGGGCGCGGTCAGTATTTGGATGGGTGACCGCTCGACCATTGGAGGTTGACTTTGGTTCGGATTCCACGTAAAACTGTAGTCCCTTCCCTTCTTACCTGACTAGGTGGTAGGATTTAACCCGCCCGGGTTGGTACCAGCGCACTGAATGAAAGGTCGGTTGAAACGGCTATAGGTAAATAGTTCGTGTTTTCCGTCCAGTTCAGTGTAGCGGGTACGACCGGTACGACCATGGAAGCAGTGACATGGCACCTAGTTCACCAAGGTGTTATGGGCTGACATAACGGATGTAGTGGGTGATGTAGCCAACCGTGTCAGTTTTCCATAAACAAAAAGATGATAATTTTAAAAATGTAAAACGCATAGGACCTGCTTTTTATTGAGATCAGGTTATTATGCAAAGTTTACCTAATTATGTAATTTAAAGTATTTATTGAGTACCAGATATTTCATTGAACGGGTTGCAGCTAACTTTGCAATTTTTTTTTTCAATCGATGAAATTTAATGGAATCATGTTTTTCCCACCTACAAAACCTAGAATGAGTACTCAACTTTATCGTATATTTATTAGAGAGTGATTATTGCAGTATTGTTGATATAACAACAGAGGATCATGCGAAGCAAATGGGATAATTATAAGCTATCTACCATAGAAACAACAATACAGTGTTTGTTTAGTTAGATGAATTGATAACAACATACCTTTACTTAATATCGAATTAAAATAAATTTTAGCTTGGGAAATTGGTTTAAAATTTACAAAACCTAAATAATTTTTAAGTACCTCACTCAACAGAGGAAAAACGGAACCTTATAGGATCACGTTCGTGTTTGTCTGTCCGCACCTCATATTCTCTCAATCTTTTGGACGAAAAAAGTTGGAATTCGGTACTTAATTACATACGGTTTGATGACGCGTATAGCGTAAATGAACGAATTTCGGTTTTAGGGGACCAATCAGAAAGTTAATTTTGTTATAAGAAATAAAAATAATTTTGTTGTATAATTTTAGCCTTAACGAATATTTTGCCCTAATCGTTGGAAAGGGGAGCCCCTGAAAATCAGTTTCGGTGTCTTGCAAAGTGAGTCAGCTAAGTGGACTCCTTTTCGTCGTATGTGTTCATTTATATTGGTTTGTGAGTTATTCTTATGCGATGAATAAATACATTATTTAGTTTCATTACATTTCATATTTTTTTTAAATGCATAGTTTTAAAAGAAATTACAGAAAATATACGAAAATCTAGCACCCACGGGGTAAGGGACCACTTACCTTCGAAAGCACTGGGCCTAAAATTTTGAAACAAAAATAGATAATATAGAGCCTCTTCTATAATTTAAAGGAGACTGAAAACGGAATGGTACGGAACCATCTCCACGCCAGCTCGACTCGCACTTGACAGTTTTTTTTAATTAACTTCCCATAATCATGCTTGCTTAGAACAATTTGAATTTTAGGAGACTATTGCAGCACCTACCATGTACGTAACTTGTATGCATTGTTGTTTTCATTACTATTTTTTTTTATTTACTGATTACTAGTGATTACAAACTAACCTTTATTCAACATTATCTATATAAGGTGTTTCGTTAGTCATGTCAATAACTTCGGGAGGGTTACATACACACTCAAATAAACAGGTTACGCAAAAAAAAATTATATGTTTTTAGCATTACTTTTCGAGAAATTTAATAACACATGTTTGCTACCTAATCATTAACCTGTGTGTAACAGTAGGTAACATGCATTGTACGGGGTCAATGACCGTACTATGTTCAAACACAGAACAGCTGTTTGTTGTAAGTGAGTCACAAGGTCAGTATGATTGGTTTTTACAGCTACTTATTTGATTTTATTTTTTTGTTAGGAGAAAAAATGCTCCACTCAAACAAACACTTTATGCAAAAAAAAACATATGTTTATAACATATGTTTTTTTTGCATAAAGTGTTTGTTTGAGTGTGTATGTAACCCTCCCAAAGTTATTGACATGACTAACGAAACGCCTTATATAATATTTACAATCGATAAAGGGTAGGGATGCGTTGTCATTATTGAAAGAAAGAAATTTATTGAAGACATAATTTATTTTGTTTCTTTATTACGTTATCGAGAACGGTAGCAGATAGAGTAGCAGTAGAGTAGCAGATTCTACTGAACTACGCTAGTGATAATATAAGCATGACTAATACATAATACATAAACTTTATGTACTAAATAAATGTACTCGCATTTCGCACTACTTTCGCCTCTAAGGTCGAATTGAGCGAACAGGTAGATGCATGTAATAAAAACCGACCGCGTAATTTATAAGAGTAAATATTTATTTGTTTTCAAGCGAGTGTTTAATTTCGATTGCCGTTTTACGACTATTGAGTGTAGTAGTGTTTTATGGGTAGTAAATATTCTAAAAAAACAGAGCCGCTCCTTTTCAATCGGTCGATCTGACTGATTCTCCTCGATCGATGTCTTGTGGAGCTTTTGACTGGAGTAACCGATCGTGCGTGTACTCTCATACAACGTGTTGGTGTTATTGAAACAGAGCTAGTAAATATAGTATAGCCTCGGGTCCTTCAAGAGAGGCGTGAATAGGCACCTGTCAGGCCGGCATGGCATTCGCAAGCCCTGCGTACGACCGAATGTTCATGGGCGTCGTTAGATACCTTATGGGTGGCTCGGAGCCACAAGCGCTATCTATATAAAAAAAATGGTCGCGGTGGATAGAAATTGAGCATTTAAAACTTTTCTTAAAGAACACTTTTCAGGTCATGCGAAAATCAACCCCGCTTTGCTGACTCCTTAACAAAATATAGGCCGACAAGAAACGACAATACGACATCAACGAGCGAACTATGCAAACCGTCTCCACTTCTCTTATCTGGTCCAGCGAGTGCGGCAGGCAGTGTCAGCGGAGACGGCACAGCGCATGGCGGTCGGCCGGGCGGCGGCGGCGGTCGGGCTCGGGCGGGACGGACGACGACGGTACCGGAATAGCGGAGCAGGTACAGCGAAGCGGAAGGTGTGTTAGAACAGGCTCATTGTTCCCAGCCACGAATCGATTGCAACACTTACGTAACGTAGGTATTTCGCGTTAGGGGCTTACGGGAGGCACCACCTTCATCCTATTTATGTGCCGTCAATTGGACCGCGTTCGTACGAGCTTCACTTTAGGAAAACTTAGCCAAGGACGATTGGGACGTAGTTACGCATAGAGATGTACCTACTGCTCATCAGTAACAGGTCGCAACTCGATACCTAAAAGGTAGCCGGTGTGTTGAATTTCATCTTGTGTGGAACGAAATTATTTCAAAACATCAAGCTTGATCCATATTCAATTTTCACATCTGATGACAGAATGCAGATAAATCACTTATGCCAACTCTTCATAAGTGCATACAAATTAATGTTCATGTTATCTCGATTTAGGTTATTTGCCGAACGCAGTTTTCAGATACCTATTTCATAAAGCCTAAGCGCGGTTATTTCACATATTGCAGGAAACAAAATAGCCAATAAAGTCGTTATTGAGGTGGAGAGGAAACGATAAACATTGACTCACCAGCACATTTTGAAATAATCCATTTCGCTTATAAAATGTCGAAGCAACGATAACGTAAAGAATGCGAGTAGATGCTGCTGATATGTTTTGTTGTGTACAGAGGGTCTGGCGCATGGCACAATCGAGCACGATACGCGAACGATAAAAAACAACATGATAGGTTCAGCGCGAGATGAGTGCGTGTTGCGGATTCAGTGTAGTGGCGACTCATCGTGCGGATGACGCGAACTGAGATGTTGCCGAGTAGGCAGCGAGTCCCGGTCACAGCTGCTGCGGAAACCGCTGTTGATGCGATATTGTGCCGTATATTAGACACATCCTCATTAAACGGACGCCACTTTTATGTTTCGCTCTCCATAAATATCGACTTACAGCTACTAGCACGCTTCCAGCGCGCGTGGAAGGCAGTAACCCGTCGCGTCATCACTCCGAAGGACAATGTGCCTACACTACGGGCTACGCTACGAACATACGTAATTAAATGATGGATAAGATTAATCTACATTTATATCTTCCTGGTGAGCTGAAGGTGGAAGTGGTGGCACCGATATTCTCATGTCACGTCCAGCTCCAAGTGACAGAGAATGCTGTGTGCTGATTGATGATGAGGTGATAAGAAAGAAGCTAAAGACGGTACGTACCTCTGGTCCCCGCCTTGCTCTTGGGCCCGGGGGCATTCCTGCCTCGGCCTGAGGACAGGCGTCAGCCCCCATTTCTCGACCAACTCTATGCGAGCAATGGTGGCTGCTCAATCGCAATGTGTCATCGCCATTCACGCGCCGTGCTTCGCTGCGGAGCGGCCGGCGGGGCACCGGCAGCGCCCACCGACCAGCGCGACGAGCCTGCGGCGGCCGCCACCTTACTCTCGTTGCGCCATCGCCTCGGCGGGCCCTGCTGCCGCTCCTGCCGCCTCGGCAGCGCCGCAGCCGCCTCCGCAGCAGCAGCCGCCACCACGCGACACGGCGACACCGCCGGCACGCGCCGCGTCGCGCCGCTCACCGACTCGCGCTTCACGCCACACCGCTCGGATCGATCGCGCTCGCTACACGCCGCTTCGCCGATCGCCCGTCGCCCGACCCCAAACGTAGCTAATTTTAAAGTGTGGTTCGAAAACACCGTTCATAATATTGTGGAGGCGCGACGGCCGCTCCTCAGAGCGCGGTTAATATTAGACGTGCGTGAGAGGCGTGCGGGCGCGGCGGTGCGGGCGCGCGGCCGCCCTCATCACGCTCGGCGTCGGGCACTGCGGCACCGCGGGCGGGCGGCGGCGAGCCACGGGCGGGCGGCGTGAGAGCGGGTGTGCGGGGCGCGGCGGATCCCGCGCCGCGCGGCGCACTAGCGCCAGCTGCCGGAATCTCCTCGCACACCCCGCTCGCGTGCTGTGCCGCGCCGTGCCGGCCGCCCTCCGCTCCGGAGTTTCTGCGCAACTATTGTATCCACCGCTTCACGATTATTGCTAATTGCGTTAACAATAGGAGGTGTGTCGTCGATGGAGGCGACGAGAGAGTGGACGGTCCACTTGGCGGGGATGGGAGTCCAGCATCAAGACCTGAGATTTCGAGGTCCTCCTGGTGGTGGAGCGGCGGAGAGGATTAGCTACGGCTCGGCCCGAGCTCCGCGCCCGCGGTGCTGGTTAACCGGGAGCGGGTCTGCTCTCTCGACCAATTTACGTAACGATAATGAGATCAATGTTGTGGTACGATAGCGTCGAGTGCTGCAGCGGCGGCGGCGGCGACGGCTAGGGGGCGCGGGCGCTACGCGACTCCCGCGACGACGCCGGCAGCGGGCGGGCGGCGGCGCCGCGGCGCGGGGGCGCGCGTGGAGGCTGCGGGCGCGCGTGGAGGCTGCGACGCGCGCGTGCCTCCGGCCGCGTAGCACGTCGTCGTGCGCTACTGACCGAGCTCAAGCGTGCGTCGCCTACCCTGCTCCACCGTGGACTGACAGCGCCTCCGCTCCGCTCGACACCGCTCCGGCTGCGGAGCGCGGAGCGAAGAGGCCGCGCTTGCGTCCGCCCACCGCCGCCTCGCCGCCTCCATCGCCGCCTCCACCACGCCTCCGCCGCCGCGCCGCAAGCGTATCGACACACTAGCGCACGCCGAAACGACCACTGCAATGTCGCAATGTGCCCAACATTTGCAAAGTCTGCAAAGATTAAGTACTTAAGTAAGTCGATGAAATACACAGTGACAACTCTCTCAGATCTTTGCCTTCCTATACTGATAACCTGAATCACTATACATTGAGAACATTGTTCGATAGAAGACTGCTTTCAGATATAATGTTCCTGTATAAATTATTGAGCAGTGAGGTAAATTGTTTTAGCTTCTGGGTGATGTGAAATTCACTTGCAACTACAATGTCAATCAGTGTTGGTCTATGCATAATTAATTTGATATACTATGCGCCATTACCCAGAATGATGAGGAAATATAATGATCTAATAATACAAGTATAGGGTCGAAAAAAATTATCTGGAAAAATAAAAAAACAAAGAAATAAATACATAATATAAATTACCATTTAAATGCGTACCTATACGCACGCTGTGCACGTCTGTAATGTGTGATGCGGATATGGTTAGGTTAGGTATACTATGTACTCGTTTATATTAATCAGTACCTGGGCGACCGGCGGCACAGCGCGGCGTCTACAACTATCTAGATAAACTTAAAAAAAAACTAGATCTAATTACAAAATTTAATCATAATCGCTGGAGATGTTTCTGAAAAACCAATTATATATAATATAGCTCACAATAAATACTAGTAAATCAAATAAGTAGGATCCAATATAGGAAGATAGTTAATTTATTAATCCAATTTGGTAATACCTAAACACTTGATTTTTTAGGGTTCCGTAGTCAACAAGGAACCCTTATAGTTTCGCCATGTCCGTCCGTCTGTCTGTCCGCGGCTTAGCTCAGAGACCCTTAGTACTAGAAAGTTGTAAGTTGGTATGGGTGTTAATATTAATAACGCCGACAAAGTGGTAATATAAAAATTTTGAAATAATTTTTTTTAGGGTACCTCCCCTACACGAAAGTGGGGATGATTTTTTTTTTCACGTCTACCCCATCGTGTGGGGTTTCGTTGGATAGGTCTCTGGAAAATATTGCCGGTTTGTGAAAAGCATTTTTCGATTTAGGGATCCGTTTGCGAATTATTAAGCTTTTAAATGCCAATTTTTGCTAGAGTCAAATGTCCCCCCCCCCCCTGCCAGCTAAACGGTTGTTATTAGATATGTGAAAAAATTCACAGCAGTAGTACACACATCGAAATTAAAAGGAAAACTATCACAGCTAAGTAGGCTTTACAGGTTGACGAGTAATAGTCGACCAACTTATAAAATGTTCGGACGACAGCCATCATTTCACTGTTGAAGAACTTTTTCAAATTAACATTCATTTATTTCCCCTACGAAATTAAACAAATAATCAAATAATTTATTTTGATAGGGTTCCGCAACTACGGAACCCTACACTGCGCGTGGCCCGACACGCACTTGGCCGCTTTTTATCTAGTAGTTCGGCGAGAAAGAAACTCGCATGCAGTCAATTCAATACTATAGATTCGTCGCAAAACATCGTCCCCAAGAAATACTCTAGTTACGCTATGGGAACATTATTTTCCTTCATGTCACTTATGGATGTCTAGTTATGTTATGTATGCTGACATACTTGTCACATACTGTTTCAATAATAGCTGTAGAAAATTACGTTAATGACGGAGAAGTGAAAAGTACGCACATCTCGGGTAAATTCTTCGGCTTGGTAGACAATTTCAACTGGGTTGGGCTGCCTTCCGAATGTTAGAATTCGCCCTGATTCGCAAAATTTAAAGACACGTACATATTATCATTACATTTATCATTATTTTTTTTATCATATTATTACATCACCTAGCAGTTATCATACCCCAAAGGTACCCTGTTAGAAAATGCCTAGAGGCATTAAGTGTTACCTTTTGCCCATATTCTATTTGAGTGCAATAAATATATACAATACAATACAATACAATATTATGACTAATGCGTCCTCTAACTTATGACGTACGGCTGTGAAACGTGGACTCTAACGTCGTCGCCTGTTGACCAAAGATTGAAAGTGGCCCAGCGAGCAATGAAGCGAGCCATGCTGGGAATATCGCTAAGTGACTTGGTGCGTAACGAGGCAATCCGCCGACGCACCAAAGTAGTCGATATTGGACACCGGGTGGCTAAGCTCTTAGTGGCAGTGGCTGGGCACGTCAGCTGAAGAGATGACCATTGGAGTAACCGTGTCCTACACTGGCGGCTGTGGACAGAGAAACTAAGACGGAATACCACCCGCTCGGTGGCTGACTTGACTGACTGACTTTGTCATCGTATTTTCAAGAGAAATTTCAATTTTAGTCGTTTATTTGGTCACAAACAACAATGTTCACAATATATAATTTTGTATTGACATTCACATTCAATACCGTTCGCCTTTTTAAGTTCAAGTCCAAACAACTTTCGGGTTCGTGCGACCACTGAATTGGGAATTGCTGACAGGATGAACTGTTGCGACAGACAATGAAAATGAATGACTGATACGACAATCAAGTTCAGAAAATTAAATGAAATAAAAAGAAAAATAATTTATTTTGTGGTAATTACAAAACAACAGACAAAATTTTGTAAATAAAATCACGATAGTATTTCTACATTATTCCTTAGGCCTGCCAATAAAGTAAGCGAAAGATCGTGTAAAAAATGTAAGTTATGATATGAACTATCAACGGAATTCGTGGGAACAGACCTTTTTTTCACCTACTTCGTCATGGGTTTTGTCACTTGTTGGCGGGTGACCATATTATTAACTTTGCCGTTTCAAGCAACTTTCTGTATTGTCTTCTTGTTAGAAAAATATACAGTTATGTTTCTTCTTCCATACTTGTATGTACACCTATCTACGCATGTACAATCTAGTATAATCTTGTACTGCATCACGTTACATGATAGTATTTTCTATATATAAAATTGCACGCATCAAACTAAAGGGGTTGCAATGCAATACCTCCTACAACTTACTGAATGTCAAGGCCGGCAGCAATCCCCAGGCACGTGTTCAGTTACAAAACAAGTACGGGAAGTGTATCGTAAAAGAGGCTCTAGGCGTCTGGATACCAATTACAGTGAAGAAAGTAACACTGTGTGCGTTATTAGACTAGCAGGGCGGTCGTAAATTTATATGTTGCATCGGTACGCCAATAGTACTGCGGCCGGTGTCTCAATCATTTATAATTTTCGCCGTACGGTTCATGCACAATTATTCGGTAACTAAAGTAATTACAAGGCACATGTTACATAACATGTGCCTTGTACTTTTTGCATTAAAGTTTAGATTTGTAACTTTTAAATTAGGAATTATTTCATGGGATCATCCTGGAAAATATGGTGCGTAGCGTGGAAATGCTCCCTGCATAATATTATTAGAAACATTTCGCTTAGTTAAAACAGGCATCTAAAATATTTCATCCACAGTTTCCGCATACACCTAAATAAGCATTCCAATTTGAACAATTACTAATATTAAAGTTTAAATAAACTGTAAAAATATTTTTTATGAACCACGCTACATTGATGGTAAGTCGGTTTTCAATAAAACAATGGAAATCATTCTAGTTCAGTCTTAATCTCCTTCCTCAAAAAATTCAAGAGAATCGAAGAATTATTTTACGTTACTTAATGTTCTTATAAAAAGCTATACAAAATAAAATTTGAAGGTTTGTTACGCATCATTTGTAAAGACAGACAATGTTCAAGTCCGACTTAGACGCTGAAATAGATAATTGGACTTGTACTTCACGAGTGGAGTGCACAGTCGCAGGCGCAGTCCTGCGCCTCGCTTGAGGCTCTAGTACAGCGGCAAAGAGCTAAGCTTACAGCTTTCAATTTCCCGTTTCATGCTCACCTTGACCCGGCTTTAAGTTATATGAGTGAAGGCAGAGAAAGGCCAGCATGTGGGCAATACAAAGTTTTCTACGGGCTTTATGTACTCACTTTTTAGTATGTACACACTTTTTAATATGTACACACTTGAACAAGTACGAGTATACTTGCATTAGCATTAAGTTTAGATACACACTTTTGAATGAACATGTACAATGTAAAGTGAGGATTATTTTTGTTGATATTTACTTGAGTTGATATTTATTTTTTAATTTAATTTTAATTTTTATGTAGGGTTAATATTTTTTAGACATGGTTTTAAGTTTAGTAATTTGAAAATAAATTTATTATAGATATATTATCTGCGCCTAAACTTGTAAGATTCTACACAGTCTAAATATCCAAGGTTTTTTAATTACGTCAAAGAAGTATAACTTCTAACGCGCGTACATACATAATTAAGTATCTACACGCACCAATTTTTTTCAAAGGTTATATTCCACAATGGTAGTACGTAGGTACCTATATATTTTCTTTTTTATATGTTAGTACTCGCATGTACTAGCTTTTTATTTCTTAAATAGATATATAAAAAGCCGAAAATGAAGAGAAGTATATTTTTCACTTAATTTCTGCTTTGCATCTGTCTATTGAAGAGACGTACGTGTAGGTATATCTATACTTACAGTCAATGTTATTATTTTCTAGCTAAAGTAACGATTCGAAGCCCCGCCGCGTCCTCGTCGTCGTCGCGGTCAACGAGGCGTGGACTTTTCACCTCGCGGCCACGTCTCACGACGCCGCCACCGCGCCTCCCCCGCAGCCGCCGCCGCCTCCGTGAAGGGGCGGCGCCTTACTAACTGAATTAGACGTAGTTAGCTGCTGAACTTTTAACCAAAAAAAAAAGAACCTGCTTTTGACAGCACGCAACAGGTAGGTAACTGATTCGTATGAATGTTGGGCCAAGCTCTCAGAGGATTTAATTTTTTATTCGCCTCTACGCGAGTTCTTTTCTTATTACCAGAATTTCTTAATGTAAGTAGTTTTTAAGTTTTATGTGCAATGTTAGATATAAAGACGGGTATATACATAGAAATACTGTATTGCTACAAAAATATGTTTCAGAAACAAGCACAATATAAAATAGTTGAGGTAAGATGTCGGCTAAAATTATTGAAAACGGCCAAGGGACTCAAACTATGCGTAAACTAAAAACTTTAGACATTCAGCTCAAATCACGTATAGATATTTAGTAAATATTAGCTAGTGTCTATCTTTAGAACTCAAAATGTGTACCAAACCAACAAAACAATTAATGAAATCATAATTTCAGCATTCGAAATCGTTTTGAAAATCGCCGCCCGGCCGGCGGCGGCGCCGACTCCGCGGTGCAGTGCAGTGCAGTGCAGTGCAGAGATGCACAGACGCGCACGCGTGTGGGAAGAGTGCCGATCGAGCGCGACCAGAGCGACCACCAGGCATAGTTGCGCGACGAATGTTCTGCCCAAGAACATTGGTTCTGCCTTTGTCGTCGCGCCGTCGTCGTCATGCCGCACATGCAATGGCCGGCAGACCCCTATTGCTTTTGTAATTTAGTTGTGATGATGATGGTGATTCACTTCGGTACCTACCAAATGACACGGTTTTTTATTCACATTCATGTGAATAAAAAACCGAATAAAAAACATGTTAAGCAACGCTGAGCGCGGTCGGTTTTTGGATGGGTGACCGTTCGACCGTTGGAGGCTGAACGTGGTTCGGGTTCCACGTTAAACTGTAGGTCCCTTCCCTTCTTACCTTACTAGGTGGTAGGGTTTATCCCGGCCGGATTGGTACCACCGCATTGAACGAAACGTCGGTCGAAACGGCTATGTAAATAGTTCGTGTTTTCCGTCCAGTTCATTGTAGCCGACATGAAATGAAGGGAAGCACTGACATGGCACCTAGTTCACCCAGTGTTATGGGCTGACATCACGGATGTTGTAGGTGATGTAGCCAACCGTGTCAGTTTCCATAAAAAAAATTAAAAAATTCTGTCAATTCTCAAGATGGTTTGAGGCCATACATTATCACGCTACGTTTTCGGCGGCTTGAGCTGTGAGCAAAATTCTCGGCGCCATCTCTGAGCGCGAATCACAATTATTATCCAACGTTCTTTTCTACGATAGATGACGGTTCGGTAGACAAGTGATGAACTGGGTTGGCCTGCCTTCGGAAAGTTAAATTTCGCCCTGGGGTCTGACCTTCCGCAAAATTTAAAGACCCTCTCAGTTATGTATGATGTACGGGTGTGAAACTTGAACTTGGACGGTCGTTGTTGTGGGTCCAATACGAACAAACGCCTCTCCAATCCTCCCGGCCTTCAGCGGTACCGAACCGCTGCTTTCCGCCGACGTACTTGATGTCGTCGCCTCACCTAGTAGGTGGTCTTCTCACGCTCCGTTTTCCTGTCCACGGCCGCCAGTGAAGGACATGATTACTCCAACGGTCGTCGTCTCTTCGGCTGACGTGCCCAGCCCACTGTCGCTTGAGCTTGGCCGCCCGGTGTCTAATATCGACTACTTTGGTGCGTCGGCGGATTGTCTCGTTACGTTCCATATCACGTAGCGATATTCCCAGCATGGCTCGCTACATTGCTCGCTAAAGTAACGTAATAACTAACTCTACTATATACTCTACTCTACTCTACTCTACTCTACTAATAACTAACTCGCTAAAATAACTTTAACAGCTGATGAAACACGTAGGAGCTCATTTTTATTAAGTTTCCATACCCCGTACGGAAACCTATCGCTAAGCCTGCGTCATCTGTCTGTCTGTCTGTCCTACTGTTGTATCTTTGCAAGCGTAGGTAAATAGCTAGCCGGTTGAAATTTTCACAGAATGTGTTATTATGGCGGATATAACAACAAATAATAGAAAAAGTGAAAAAGGAAAGGGGGGTCCCCATACAATAAACGTATTTATCATCAACGGGACAAATTAAATAAAAAACGACGAGCCATCGTTACATTGTTCACATTGTGTGTTCTTTATAGCGAAAATTACAATTACAAGTGTGACTTTATTTCCCCTTAGAAAGTTCATCAGTTTGAAATTCCAAATTTTACACCGGTGCCCACGCCTCTCCCGCTAGCCGCCAGCCAATACACCATAAACCGTTACCTAGTAACCTTCGATGAGCAGAGCCACGGTAAGGGTGTACAATGTACATCACCCGCCATACAATACTACAAGCACTAATTAAGAAAGACCTCCCAAACTTGACGCTGGGCGGGCGGGGGCGCGGCGCGTGTTGCGGAAGCGGGCGGGGGGAGAACGGACGTTTCCGGGGTAAATAGGACAAGCTCCATCCCCTCTACCTCACACCCTCCCGCGCCCCTCGCCTCTCAGGCAGCCCCTCCGCGTGACGTCACAGCGGCAAAGCCGCATAGCTTTGCTACTGCAATACAGCGCACGAAGCCGCGAAACTACCTACACTACACCCACCTCGTACCTACAGTCCCTCTGCGGCGCAGAGGCGCGTCGCGGGGCGCATTGCCCCAGCAGCGGTCCTGAAGGGCCTTGCATAGTTGGCGAGAGGCAGTTTTTTCGATAACCGTTGGTGTCAGTGTACAGAGCCGTTATTTTTCCGTGTTTCATTAAGTCCATTTCAGTAATGACCACGAACGAATTAGGTACTTCATGGAGTCCATATAAAAAATCTGTCAAGTGCGAGTTTTACTCGCTTACGGAGGTTTCCGTATCTATCCGCTATCAATAATATCCGCCTATCTTTTGTCTTTCAACAATGCAATGTATAAAAGCCTGTGGCGCCATTTATTATTCAGTAGCGTGACTAATAGATTTTTCGCACGTTTGTTGTATGGGAGCCCCCTTAATTTTTAACATTTTCTTTTTTTATTATTTGTTGTTATATCCGCCATAGTAACACATATTCTGTGAAAATTTCAACGGGCTACCTATTACAGTTCAAGAGATACAGCCTTCGGACAGACAGACAGACGGACGGACGGACGGACGGACAGACAGACAGCGGAGGCTTAGTAATAGGCTTCCTTACGGGATACGGAAACCTAATAAAACGGTTGGTTTCACGGCAGGATCAATTCACTGACCTTACCAGGCGTTACGGTGAAACCCGCGCGGATTAATACCAGCGCACTCGACGAAAGTCTGCCGAAACAGCTTCATAGTGTTAATAGTTTAGTTTGACCGCCACCACCAAAACGGAAGCATTGGTATAGCACCCAGTCTGATAATGTGGTGAACCTTGAAAAACTCGTCGGTCTCGCGCATCGTGGCTTCCATACCACCACGTGATTGACCGGTTTTTAGGGTTCCGTATCCGGTACGGGGCCCTATTACTAAGCCTACGCCGTCTGTCTGTCTGTCTGGCTGTCCGTCCGTCCGTCCGTCTGTCTGTCTGAGGGCTGTATATCTTGAACTGTAATAGGTAGCCCGTTGAAATTTTCACAGAATATGTGTTAATATGGCCGATATTACAACAAATAATAAAAATAAGAAAAAGTGAACAATTCATGGGGGTTCCCATAGAAGAAACCAAAAAGTGTATGCGCGCGCGCGATCTATCGAATAGAGTATGAAGCCTTTTAACTAATCATGAATTACTACTAAATGAAGCATTTCATAACACGCCATAGATGGCGTGAGTGGCGCTAACCATGACATGGCGATACGGAACCCTCGGTGCGCTAGTTCGACTCGCACTTGGCCGGTTTCATTATTTGTTGTTTTACTTTGGAGGTTGCACCATAATCACACCAAGTTTAACGCTTGTATGTATTACCGTTTTGATTATAGAGCAAAAACAAAAAGTTGAAAAAAAATCACGTTTATGGTATGGGAATTTTTTTTTACTATTGGTTTTTTTTTTGTTATTTGTTAGGATATCCGCGATAAAACACATATTCTGTGAAAATGTCAACCGCCTACCTATTATGAAGGTTCAAAAGATACAAACATTTAAAGGTGGGACATTCAGGTAAACTGAACCTTCTCCCGCCCTCAGGTCTCGCCCTAATTAATTCTTCGATATATAATATAATATCGTTTACTTACGCGAACGCAGCTCGGCGTTCGGCCGCGCCTTTGTTTGCTTTCTTCGAGAAGTTTTATCGTTTATCTGAACGCAGCTCGGCCTTCGGCCTCTCACTTAGGGACTTACTTTCTTCAAGAAGAATATCGTTTGCCTGTGAGCAGCTCAGACTTTGGCCGCCTCGCCCTTATTTACTTTCTTTGATGATAAAGGATATGGTCTACCTATTTCACCTCCGTCTTCAGCGTCGCCATTAGTTACTTAATTTCTTCGAGAAGAATATCGCTTTCGCTTGATATCATCGTCGTCCAAGAAGTAGATTTGTAAAAATGTATCAGTCGGGAACTGGTAGAAGTAATCCTACTCGATGATACGAGTATATTTGCCCTTGCGTTTTGAATGTATTGAAATTGTATTTGCTGCCTGTTCTAAATTCCCAATGGAGACACAGACACAGTTAAATTGGAATTTAATTTGTAGGTAAATTTTAATTAGTTTAATTAATATTTTTTTTACTTTTCTGCCAATTTTTTTTTGCTAACGTATATCTATAAAAATGTCTTTTTTTTTTCATGTCTTAGGTACAATGAAGTTCCCAAAGTTAAAGAATATATAATCTGTCAGCCTCGATAGCTCAGTGGTGCAGACAGTCAACTGTCGCTATTGAATGTTAAGCAACGCTGGGTGCGGTCAGTACTTGGATGGGTGACCGCTGACCGTTGGAGGCTGACCGAGGTTCGGATTCCTCGTAAAACTGTAGGTCCCTTCTCTCCTAATCTTACTTGGTGGTAGGGTTTAACCCGCCTGGGTTGGTACCACCGCACGGAATGAAACGTCGTCGGTCGAAATGGCTATGTAAATAGTTTGTGTTCTCCGACCAGTTCAGTGTAGCCGGCACGATGAAAGGGGGAAGCACTGACATGGCACCTAGTTCACCCGGTGCTATGGGCTGACATCACGGACGTTATAGGTGATGTAGCCAACCGTGTCAGTTTCCATAAAAAAATATATATATATATAATTTGATGACTAGTTAATGAATGACAGTACAAACAATTAACATAATTTGCTACATACAACGTGATGCAAATCTGCGTATCGATTAGGCGCGGCAAACCCTAGCACCACATTCGACGGCGGCGGCCCGCGGCAAACCAGTTCGCTTGGGTACACGAACCAACTCAACCGAGATGGAGTGTTCGGCAGACTACCACGGACGTCGCCCGCTCGATACATACATGCATACAACGCATGCAAGTAGTTATTTTTTTTTTATTTTCTATTCTCGCGGCAGATTTTAAAGAAAAAATAATTAAATACTATACTTTATAATAATATGTAATAAGTACTATTACAAATTAAAATAGGTAACTCTTATGGTCATTATGATGAAAATCATGTGTGAAAAACTCGCACTCACCTCATCTTAATATTAATGTTTAAGAAAATACACCGACCATCACGTTTCGCAAAGTAAAGTATTTGGAGACTCTTTCAAAAGAACTGGGTCAAAACCAAGGAGGTTTAGACGTTGATTCTCGGTTTATTATTTGAAGGAGACGTTCTTAGCGTATTTTTACCCGACTACGACGAATCCAAAAGGAAGGGTTATAAGTTTTGCGTTTGTGTGTCTTACACACCTGTTAGGCAGTGCCCTGCATCACCAGAGTGCGACCTGTACAGACAGGCGTACACCCGCGAGAGCGTTCCCAGATCCACGTCGACCCAAAGTACTGATAGCTCGGAGTCCTCAAGGCAGCGCAGGCGACGACAGCAAATATCCGCCCTGACAAACAAGCAAACCCCGGCTCGCGAGCGGAAGGCTTCTTCCAGGGTCTAGCCGGGGTAGTGCAGGTAAGAAGTGTCGGCAGGGCGAGATATTTTTGTTTCCGTCAGGAAAAGCAAGGCTGGCTTATTCGTCTCCAGGTGGTGATGGACGGCATTCAAATTGGTATGCAACCCCCGCACGTTGGTCGAGTCGACGCTAAATAGTGGTGTAGGGGTGTGCACCGCTGAAACCTTTTTTTCCTTTTTTAGGGTTCCGTACCTCAGGTCAACCTCAAGGTCTGCGAACCCTTTGAGGTGTAGAAAATGCAAGCTTCTAAACCAACGCAATCACTAGATACGCCCATTTAAGTCACATATCTTGCTACCGGCAGATCAAATCAAAACCTATAGAGTACTTCCCGTTAACCTAGAATCATGAAATTTGGTAAGAAGCAAGGTCTCACAGCACAAGTAAAGGAAACAATTGTAAATTTATAGTTATGTGACATGAAAAAAAAAATTTGTCTGTTTTATATGTCGAGGTCCCGTTTTCTCAGGAACGGATCAAGATAACAAATTGAAATTAATACGAAATACTAAAATCTACGATTGATTTCTTTAAGGTGTAGAAAATGCAAGCTTCTAAATCAACGCAATCAAAAGATACGGCCATCTATGTCAGATTTCATACTCGCAAACTAACTCCAATCAAATCAAAACCTGTGGGGTATTTCCCGTCAACTTAGAATGAATATTTTAACTATGTAGTTATGTCATATAAAAATATATTTTTGTATATTTCAACTATATACGAAAGCTTGACAGTGAAACCATTGGTGTAGTTTTTATTTAGGTGTTTCTTGATTTTACAAAACACATTTATTTTTGTACATACATAATACAAATATATTGTGTGATGGTACGGAACCCTCGGGGCGCGAGTCCAACTAGCACTTGGCGGCTTTTTTAAATGGATCCAATATCTTAGGCTATAGGTAATAACAATATCTTACTTAAATGGCCGTATCTAGTGATTGCGCTGACTTAGAAGCTTTTTTTTTTACTCCTCCGAGTAAACGTAGACCTTAGTATTTGATATTAATTTCAACTTGATACCTCTACCCGTTCCTCAGAAAAAAAGTCTTGACAGACAGACAGACAGACAGACGGACAACAAAGTGATCCTATAAGGGTTCAGTGTTTTCCTCCTTTGAGGTACGGAACCCTAAAAATTACGTAAACGTTGGTTTTTAAAAACTTCAGAATTTAATTTTCTTTAAACCCTTGAAGTTGAAGAGTAAGGTATCTTCATCAATATCTTTCAATGATATACGAAAAGCGATTTCGAAAATATACCACAATAAAAAAGGGCATAAATAAAAAAATTGAATTGAAATTTTTTAAAACCCCACTTCGAAAAAACAGCTGGCTAAAGGCCTGCCTAAACCCTCAATCTTACTTGCCCAAATTCCAATTCGCACAACGTACAGACTACAGCACTCATTTCTCACACGAACCCTGTCAAAATTAAATATTTGATTATTTGTATAATTTTGTAGGGGTAATGAGTGAATGTTAATTTGACAAGGTTCCTAAAGTGTGAGAAACGAGAGCAGTCGTATGTACATGTTAAGACGGCAAAACGGTTTACCACGCAAACGGTTAAGAGTTTGCACCAACCGGTAATCGTACGCGCCTTTTTGCGCATGCAAGTCGCTATAGTTTGGACCCCGCATATGTTCTTTGCGCAAATTTTTGCACAAATTGTTTGCGCATACAAGTCGCTGCGTGTAGCCGGGCCTTTATGTGCACGCGTACTATTGAGAAGAATCCAAACAATTCCTCACATTTGCACATGTCTCAAATTTTCAAATCGGTTAAGTAGTGAAGGCTCTCTGGGCGAACAGATGAACACACATACATACATGCATACATACGGTTCCAAAATTAACCCTCTTTTTGGTTTCGCCGTAGTTGGGTAAAACCATGGTAAAACGTAAAACAAGGTGTCACGCTTGAGATGTGTTGTATGTAAACTTATCAGAGTTCATCTGTGAATGTAGAGTCTGACCAGCATCTTATTTGGTTCGAATATGGCAACCCATTTTTTTCAAATCCGAGTCTGGAGACTCTGATCATAGAAGGAAGACTTGATAATTCGTCAAATAATGCCGAAATAATGCTCAAATCATTAGATAATCTACTGATGAAATCGAGATTAATGTGTATAATTTAATTATTGGCCGAATGTTTTACACTAGCACAACTTATTATTAGTAGGTAACGTATCAAAGATGCAGTGCCTTTGATACATTAATATAATACCTACTGACAAAGCCAAAGATATTTCTCTGATTTTATAATTTTTCGAGATATTTTGACGAATTTTTGAACTGATGATTTTTTTTTCAATTCTGTGTTTTTTTCGTAATATCTGCAATGTACATACACGCCAATTTTAAAATTGTACATTTAAAATTTTATTGGTGGGGAATATATGAACAGGGAGAGCGATCCAGAGTTTACCGGTTCTGTAGAGTAAAGATCTGCAGAACCTCTGGTTGTAGTAGATAACTAGCGCGGAAATGCACGCAGTGCCATCTGTGTGCAGTTTGGAAACAAGCAAATGTGAACTCAAGCTTCTAGCAAACAATTCCTCCTTCATCTTATAGATGGCGCTACAACGGGTTCGGTTGAAGAGAATGTGATGAAAGAAGCGAACCAACCCGCCACCGACGGGTGGCGCTGATTTGGGGTAGTTTTTTATAATATTTTTTATTTTTAAAAATGTTGGAAGGAAATTAAGGGGTAAAAGACGAACTTCAGTGTGCTTAATAT
This sequence comes from Nematopogon swammerdamellus, assembly GCA_946902875.1. NCBI lineage: Eukaryota > Metazoa > Arthropoda > Insecta > Lepidoptera > Adelidae > Nematopogon > Nematopogon swammerdamellus. The sequence goes on from OX336338.1 coordinate 13,107,886, forward strand.
TGAGTATGAACATGTTTGTGTAATCTAATAATACGTCGACGACGGTGTGTGATCTGATCAATCAGTTACACTGTGTTCTGTCCACAGAGCATCAAATGCGCGCGCCCCTCCTAGAGGCGCCCTGAGCGCGATTATAATTAACGAAATCAGTGCTATTTGTTTATTTCATTAAATACATTTAATTTTTTTGTTAAATATGTTTATTTGTTTAGATTAAAAAGTGGCAAAGCCCCTTAAATTAAAATTTTATTATAATGATTTTACTCTCTACTCTTTTTTTCTAGAACAATTAATAATTCATAGATAATAATTTGTTTTACTTACTTGATTTCGTTACTGCTTTAGTAATGTTGGTATAATGGTTTTTATTAAAATCTATTAAAAAAGACCATTTATTATAAAGTAAAAATTTAATAAAAATGTTTTATTCAATTTTAGTTCAATTTTAATGCAAAGCATAGATCTGCTCATAATAACATTCATTGCGTACAGTATAGTTATTGTTTATTGGTAGATCATTTCAGAATATTATAAATTATACCTACACATATAGTTTCCCACAACATACTTTATGCAAAAACATACTTACAATCTGTGTCTTTTGTACCGTGTGGGGCCGGTACTTTAAAAGAATAGCCCCACTGCATATCTCCCCGTGCATGTCGTAAAAGGCGACTAAGGAATATGACTCCCTTCTTATATTACTAGGTGGTAGGGTTTATCCCGCCCGGGTTGGTACCACCGCACTGAATGAAAGGTCGGTCGAAACGGCTATGTAAATAGTTTGTGTTTTCCGTCCAGTTCAGTGTAGCCGGCACAACCGAAGGGAAGCACTGACGTGGCACCAAGTTCACCCGGTGTTATGGGCTGACATCACGGATGTTGTAGGTGACTTAGCCAACCGTGTCAGTTTCAATAAAAAAAAAAATCTTCATTTCTCGTTGGTCGTAACATACACTGGTATCGGATATGTTTACAATGACGAGTAGAGTCCTTAAAGTGTTACACAGATAGATACCCGCGTAGAAGAAAACGTGGTTATAATTAAAAAAATATGAAGACTCTCTAAAAAAGTTAAAATACATACATACATACATACCGGTCAAACACATAACCCTCCTTTTTGCTTCGCCGTAGTCGGGTAAAAATAATAAATTGTGAACAATGTATACCAATATCTTAAATGGGGTCCTCCGTAAAATAAGTGATTCAAATAAGCAAATTCAAATTCATTTTGTATCTAAAGACCCTTTTTCTCAGGAACGAGTCAAGATATCAAATTGAAATAAATATGAAATACTAAGGTCTGCGATCCCTTCGAGTTATAGAAAATGAAAGCTTCTAAATCAACATAATCAAAAGATACGGCTATTTACGACAAATTTTAATACCCGCAAACTCACTCAAATGAAATCAAAACCTATAGGGTACTTATCGATGACCTAGAGAAATTAAATTTGGCAAGAAGCAAGGTCTCAAATCACAAGTACAGGAAAAATCTGAAAATTGTTTTGTAGTTATGTCATATAATAAATAGGTATATTTCAACTGCACGAATGTCTGACAGTCAAACCATTGGTGTCTTTTTATTTATTTAGCTGTTTCGTGATTTTCCGAAACACAATTATTTTTGTACATACACAATACAAATATATTGTGTGATGGTACGGAACCCTCGGTGCGCGAGTCCAACTCGCACTTGGCGACTTTTTTGATATTTTGTGAAATTAATTGTTTAACATACATATAACTACCTACATGCATTCTTCACGTGAGTGCGAAGCGACTCCTACCCCAGAATCTTTTTTTTTGTTTAAGGGTTGGTGATGTTTCGGGGGTTTCAGATTTATACGTCTATAGTAATTTTACTTATTGTAATGTGGTACTTGCTCATACATAAAACATTGAATTAGAATTTGCTCGACGCATCAATACGTCTTCTATCCTTATGAATTCTTTGTCGGTGGATTATCGACGTCACACAGAAGTTTCGTGACATCACTGGTAGCTTTATTATTAACTTGGTTCGTGACAGTGCTCCCACTGTGTTTGTACTATGACCATTTCCAATGTACCTACGCTGTCATTATCAACATCAGCCCATAACGGTCCCCTGCTGGACATAGGCCTCTACCGAGGCACGCAAACCTACGCTGTGCATCACATAGCAATAGCATATATCATTAAAGGGTCTAGGGAAGTTGTTTTATTTAAATCGGAATATCTAAAGAAATTGTTATTTTTATTTATATTTTTCTTAAAATGAACGCATGAACTGAAACGTTTTCACCTCCAAACAAGAAGTTTTAGAGGAAACGTTATTCAGTTTCCTGTATAGAGTCACTTGCTTTCGGATCGTTCGAGTACCTTCTCGTAGGTGATATTGGCTGGTCGGAGCATGCGCTTTGGCCCCTCCGACTCAACGATTCATACCGGATTACATTAAAAAAAACCTAATTTATGAAAACATTTTCTTTAAAGCACTATCATGGAATTCTTCTTGTTACTACTAAGTTAGATTTTTATAGTAGGTATACCTACACCCTGGACTGTGCCCTGGCACCTAGTCGTAAAGCATTTTAAGATATTATTTTGTCTGATGTATGATGATGACTAATGTGTAACAGTAACCCACTAACCAGGTAGGTACCATGCTAACCTTCTGTTAGTTAAGACTGTAGCAAGAAAAAAAAATCTAAGTAAGTAAGTAAAAAGACCTATCAATCAATCAATACATACATACATATCACACACGCTGAATCCCGACAATCGGGGTAAGCAGAGTAATCGGTGTTGTGCTGCAAGAACTTTGTGAAGAAGAAATTACAGCACAATCAATCAATACTAATAATAAATCTGTAAGGGATGGTCATGGAGTAAGTTACTTTGTTACTGACTTTGTAGACTCTATGTATGATACCTACTAAATCTAAATTACGGAAGGGACCTACAGTTTAATACACGTTAAACTGTAGGTCCCTTCCCTTCTTACCTTACTAGGTGGTAGGGTTTATCCCGGCCGGGTTGGTACCACCGCACTGAGCGAAACGTCGTCGGTCGAAACGGCTATGTAAATAGTTCGTGTTTTCCGTCCAGTTCTGTGTAGCCGACATGAAATGAAGGGAAGCACTGACATGGCACCTAGTTCACCCGGTGTTATGGGCTGATATCACGGATGTTGTAGGAGATGTAGCCAACCGTGACAGATTCCTTAAAAAAAAACTCTTAAACCGATCATCCGAATTCGATGAAACTTAGCAAGCACATTTACCTACATATAAATATGAATGGCTAAATGAAATTCAGCTCCGGTTACGCTAAGATGTGGCTCTCATACAAACCGAATTGTTCCGCGCGCCGAAATAAAGGTACGGTAGCGGGCTTGCTTACTTTCTTCTTTTTTTAAATACGAATTTTCACGCGAGCGAAGCCGCGTTATTTCGGCGCGCGGAACGATTCGGGTTGTACAAGAGCCACATCTTAGCGTAACCGGAACTGGATTTTATTCTATCCTGTGTCAAGTACAGTTAAAAATGTACTTGTACTTTCATCGAATTCGGATGATCGGTTTAAGAGTTATGGAGGAATATACATACAGAAAAGATTTTTAAAAATTTTCAATTTATTTTTAGTTTCATACATAGGTCTACAAACGCAGTATCTCATAAATTACAAATTTAAAAAACCCCCGACCCTTAAAAAGTCAAAAATAATTTCCGTTTACTTAATTAAAGGAGTCGGGAGACCGCTAAGTAAATTCCCGCGCAGCTCTGAGTTTTTATATTTTATTTACTTAGCGGTCCCCCGACTCCTTTAATTAAGTAAACGGAAATTATTTTTGACTTTTTAAGGGTGGGGGGTTTTTTAAATTTGTAATTTAACTTTTATTTCAAGCTTTTTTAAAAAAAAACCGCATGAAGATCGGTCCACTTTTTGAGATAATTTTTTTTTATTACTTAATTACTTGATTACTTCATTACAAACATAGCTAAGAACCATCCCGATTAAACAAGCTTCCTAATAAAAAAAACGCATCCAAATCGGTCCATCCGTTTGGGAGCTACGATGCCACAGACAGACACACTCACACACACACACACACACACACTCACTCACACACACGTCAAACTTATAACACCCCTCTTTTTCTTTCGTCGGGGGTTAATAAAACGAAGTAATTTACTCCATGACCATCCCTTACAGATTAATTATTAGTATTGCTATGATATTTACAAAGAGTTCGTATTACGTCGTGAGCGCAGCGACATAATACAAACTCTTTGGATATTTAGGTAAGTACTGAAAACATTGCAATAAACGATTCGTTAAACCAATATGTTTTGCACAGTGGTTATGTGGCGATATTAGCCTCGAAGACGAAAAGTAATTTCAGAATTTATGAGACATTTTCCGTAAGGGCAGCAGAATCACACAGCATTTAAGTTAGTCAGAGGGGAAAAAGAGGAGTAATCGGCCTGCCGGAAGTATGTACCGGTCGACTTACTTCATATTCCTCTGGTCCAGTATGGCCAGCAAACCAAAGGGAAGTCTCCGGTATGGCACCTACCTTTTTGGTGGTGATATTGGCTGGTATGTGCCCTGATTCATCCGCCCATACCGGATTACAGAAGATAGTAATACGAGATCGCATGACGAAGTGCAGACGTTCACAAAACTTCCTTGAGTGAACTACTTTTATCGCAGTACGGACTACAATATCATAAGTAATATGGACTTCGTGTTTTAAGTACAAGTTCACCAGTGCGGTCGCTCCATGACCCTTCCAGTTACTACCGAGGACATGATACATGAAAATACTTGCTTGGCTTGCTAGAAGTTTATTGTGTTGCTTAAATTATTTACACAAACGGAAAACAGGACGACGACGTCTTCTTAATTTCCGAAAAACACTCAGTTGCTATGCACTTGGTTTGGAATGATGTTTAAAATGTTTCGGCTCGCGCGCGGCTCACCGCACTCTGAAGCCTTAGTTCGAGTTTTAACCGAAACGCCCGTAAACGGAACTATCGTCGTCTCGTCTAAACGTCAAACATCGAATAGTGAGAACACGGTAGTCCGAGATACGTCAAGTCTACGGCGTTAACTTGATCATAGCGCCGTAAATGAGTGTTGGTACATATTTGCACATAGACAATAATTGCTGCCTAATAGCTTTCTGTCACGCTCAACTCTTTTGCTACCACCTAAATACATTTCACCTATGGTACTTATATGAATTTGCGGCTTGACGATCGACGTATCTAGTATTATGTAATTTCAATATATTAATCGAATATCAAACATCTACAGCTCGACTGGAAGAAATCTCTGTATAAAATAATTTTATTTTTTCTTAAAGAAATATTTTATAATTAATCTATGGTAACTCAAGTCTTTTAAGGGTTAGAGAAATATATAGATAATAACCTAGAGATAACATTGAATTTTGTAGCCCTTAGTAAACGAGGTAAAAAATAGTAGACAGTGATTTCCACAAATAAATTGGTAATAGTATTAGGAAATTTGAGCCGAGCACATTGTGAATGTGAACCGGCTTCCCCGGCCCGGCTCCATAGTTTTGCGTGACCAGAATATTTAAACAGTTCACCCTTCGCATCGCGCTTCCAGTCAAACTGACGAGCCTAAAAACAGGAGCGTAGCAAAAGGGGGCAGAGGTTGAAGAGGATCCGGGTTTCGGGAGGCGTTTTCAAGGGGCGGCGTTGGGTTAACCCAATATACGAACGGAAATTTAGTCACTCGGACTAACTGCTCTCTAGAGTTGAATAGTCCATTGTACTAGATTTTTTAACGCTATCGGGCAACGAGCTTGAAGTTTAAGTTTTTTTTATTGCTTAATTTCATTGATAAGGTTATAAAATCAATGCTTATTGTATAACTTCATCCATAGTGTTACGTTGAATTACGGTCAACCAAAGTGCATGCGGTCAACATGTTATCCGCATGTTGCCAGTATGCATAGTATATAATACCCCGAGTTCGTGTTGAAAAATATAGAGCTGATCAAATAGTACCGTTATTTAAAATAACGGCCGCAACATGCCCTCAATTACCCTTAACTCAAAACGTCATAACTACGCGTAGGTATTACATTCTCACTTTATCTACAACCATATTTAGTTCATTCTAATCTGAAGCGTGATCTCAAAGCTCTCATTTAGACTTGTATACACTTGACATTTACGAAACACTTTTGCAGTAAATCCAACAATTTTGTTTTCCGATACTTAGCAGCACTAGTGACAACAAGAGCCGTTAAATTTTTAATAAAAGAAATACAAAACAAAACTAGTGACAGGGATACCAGCCGGCAAAAATTAACTAATCGCCCGAATAAAAGGAAAATTCACGCACGCTTCAAATGACCCTAAATTGATTAACAATTAGACTTGTATAAAATCATGCGAAACATATTATATTTTCTGCGTTTGTAAATAGCAGTTATTAAGCGTATCTTCGTTTATCCATCAAATAGACACGTTTATATATATGTTTTGTTTAAAAAACTTGTTTTATTGAACAGTCTCAATGCTCAATAGGTAGTTAACTTACACTCGGATAGGTCGAAAATCCCGCCAGCTCTATTTAAATGCGAAGAAGAACTGACAAACAAACTTCAACAAGTCACAATGTTTTGTTAGTACCGCTCACAAGAACATTATAATTTGTAGCTTAAAGGTAAATAAATACGTGCAGATTCATTTGTATTACCACTCTATTTATTTACATATATATGCCGTGAAGTACCGTCGCACCTTATTGAGCACGCCCAGCTTTTTAGAAGCCAGCTTGGCCTTCCCCTCGATGTGGCGACGAAAGTTCAAGTCGTGCGACAGTTCGACTCCGAGGACCCCGAGGTGTTCGCTTAATTTGAGCGACGTGCCTTGGAATGAAGGAGCCGGTGTGAACGCCACTCTCTTCGCACTGAACGCGCAAACTTGTGTCTTGGAAGCGTTGAACTCGACCAAGTTACTACGGCCCCATTCGGAAATAGAACCGAGTGTATGTTCGAGCTCAGACACAAGTCTTCGTCTCATCTCATCCACAGCATCCCGACTGGCTGAAGGGTGACTGGTGTAGGATGCGTGTGCCGTACTGTCATCTGCATAACAATGTATGTTGCCCAGAGACAGCATATCATTGATGTGCAGAAGAAACAGCGTGGGTGACAACACAGATCCTTGTGGTACGCCGGCGATCACTGACATGGCGTCGGACGAGCAACCGTCCACTAGGACCTGAATGCTACGCCCATGTAGGAAGTCGGCGACCCAGTCACAGAGGCCAGAAGGAAGTCCATAAGCCGGCAATTTGCCCAAGAGCGACTTGTGCCAAACCCGGTCAAATGCGTTGGCAATATCAAGGCCAATTGCCAAGGATTCACCATGACCTTCAAGCTGCTTCTGTATAAATCGCAGATTAGGTCTTGCTTGGAGTACTGCTCGCACCTGTGGGATGGCTCTGCCAAATACCAGCTTGCGCCTCTGGACTCGATCCAGCGTCGAGCCGTGCGACTAGTGGGTGACCCCGAAGTGTCCCGCGATCTAGAACCACTGCAACACCGTAGGGATGTCGGCTCCCTAAGTGTGTTCCATCGCTTATTCCATGGGGAGTGCTCGGAGGAGCTGTTTAACGCGATCCCGCCGTCCCCTTTCCACCTCCGCACCACGCGCACTGGGCAGGGATTGCATCCCTATACGCTGGACTTACCGCGCATGCGTACCAATCGATTCTGCAAATATTTCCTTTACAGAACCGGTAAACTCTGGAACGCTCTCCCTGCTCATATATTTCCCCCCAATTATAGTCTCGGGTCCTTCAAGAGGGGCGTGAATGGGCAACTGTCAGGCCGGCATAGCATTCGCAACCCCCGAATACGACCGAATGTCCATGGGCGCCGTTAGACACCTCATGGGTGGCTCGGCGCCATATGTCAAGCTAACAATAAAAAAGAAAAAAAAATATGCTTCAATAAATAGCAGTATATTTATCTGGTGTCATCGTCAATTTTGGTACTTATTTGTATAAAGTAGGTATTACAAAACAATGTAATATGTCATGTAATGTTACAAATCTATAGATACAAAACGTATTTAAAGCTATTTTCACTCGGACGCCCGAATGGGGAATCGCGTAACAAACATTCAAAGGATGACAAAAATATCCCGTCAACGTGCATGAGAGCAAGTTGAATTGAAGACCGATAGAGATAATAAAAAAAAAACAATATTCCTGACTATTCGTGACTATTGGTGCCAACGCCAATAGAACTTAGATCATGCCCCAGCCCGATTGGATGAAAGCTGCGCCGCTGTATGTAAGTGAGCCACTAGGCGAGTAAGCCAGCTGCTAGGGGCTGGTGCAGGCTCGGTCCGGCCAGCGCTGTCGCTGGGCATATTTCATGCGTCTTGCTGCCGTATGATTGATGAAAGAGCGCGCACAGGCGGTGCGCTGGATCCCACTGTGTGAGTAACTACTCTACATACTAAGACATGATATTGTGGAGCCCTTATTAGTGTGTGCTCTGTAAGGGATAAGTGCGCGTTTTACATCGTCTATGTTCTTGTTAACACTGTTCATGCTGCCGCCGTGGTAAAAAATTATTGTGGAGCAATAAAGAACAGTTCAGCGACAGTAGGTACGCAAATCTGCTGTTATGTCATCTCACTGAGCGTAGTTTCACGAGGCTACACCATTGGTCCTTCGGCACAGCCACATATTTTTGTTTTCATAAAAAACATTATTGGGGCCCTGATAAATATGCGGTTGGTGTTTTCCATCTTTGTTGACACACAGCAAAAAACAATCAACAAAACACAATCACGTTCCAGTGCGCGAGCACTTTACGAACATACATATTAGGCCCCATAAACTAAGTTGAAAATAAAAATATTTTAAAATATATTAAGTGCCCCCAAGTGGGTCAGCGTCATCTACAATTATTTCATATGTCACTTCCGTTTTCGGCCGTATGCCACAAATTGAACCCGAAATCTAAGACTCTTAAAATTCTACGTCAAAAGTGTGCAAGAGTGGACGGAAACACGTCGCTATATGTTGTGGCACACACAAAATGATGTGAATACTTGATGTATCAAAAACAGCCCATGGACTCCAAGGAAATATAATGAAGAAACATACATTTCAGAGGTGGACAGCATAAAGTCAATGATGATGATGATGTGATGTGGAAGAATGCGATGGTTGGATGTATTGTGTGAGTGAGTGAGTGTGGTGTTGTGTGCGATGAGGAGGAGGATGATACTCACGCCTCCGTGTTGTCGTCCCTGGACTCTGAGCGCTCTGCAGCGGCGGCGGCCGCGGCGGCGGCGTTCTGGCCGCGCCGGTGCCGCGCCCTCGTGTCGTCGCTGAGGCCGTAGAGGCCCGCGACGGCCGCCATCTTGTTTCTCCGCGATCAAAGTCACATCGCCCGCGAAACAAGCCGGCAGCACTACGGTAGGCGAGCCATGCTGTATCCGCGCGCACGTCCCCGCTCTACCGCTACTTGCACCAGTTCCACTGAGAGCGTTACCAGCACACACACGGACGCGCACGCACTACCTCGCTCGCGGGCCTGCGCGCGCGCTGTACAACCACCAGCGGACATGGCGCGCGCGTCTCGCATCCCTCACAGTTGCCCTATGGACCGATCTATAAATAGATACTCTATTTTTTTCACAACCAGAAAAAGTCTCGCGAAGCCGATAAATTGGTGTTCTTTTGAATATAAATCTACGTTTACGAATATAAGTTATATTATTATCTATTATCTTCAGTGTTGGTGCTCACAGTTTCCCATATTTAGCCGTTTATTTAACGCTGTTAACATGTTCTATATGTACTGATGATTTATTTGACAATAATTAGGTATTTTTTGTATGTACAAATATTTTTATTTAAATATGTTATTTCGAATTTCTTATAGTGGCATCGTATTTAGCTTATTGGAAATTTGGACGCTTTATTTGGTACAAAGGATAGCTGTAAGAATACTCGTACTAGTAATCACAATAATTATTGTATCATTGTCATGTCTTATCATGTTTAAGCACAATTTAATTTAATTCGACTATCTACTTGAAATAAACATGTGGTTAAATGTTTTATAAACAATACTTTATAACGTTCGGCACCCCGAGAGGTTCGTGTTGTTTCATAAGAGCATAGTGCTGTTGGGTTGTGAGCTGGTCGCACCCTCCTGGCCGGAGACACCGCATCTATGGACAAACACCACATCCTTTACACACACTCCCTTGAATTTATCACCTATTTTCCACCCTTTATATTTTCATATTCGAAAACGAAAAACTATAAGTTTGCTTTCGACAGCTTTACGTACTTCGTAGGTAAGCAGTACTTTCATCCGTCAAGCGAAGTTTGCGATGCGAAACTTCAGAGTTCCCGATTTCAACGTAGGTATTCAAGAATGTAGGTAAGATGTAGGTTCAAATCCGGGTTAACCCTCCTCCATTTGAACATTTAGTAGAATTTGAATGAAGTAGTAAGTAAGTATAAATGTCAGTTTATTTTTAGGTTTCCACGTTCATTTAATTATGTATTACCAAATAATTTATTTTAAAAACTACAAATGTATTACCATCATTTATAGTTTTTTTTCAGACGAAGAAAAAGAGGGGTTGCGCCCTTTAAGCGTCGGGGGCGCAGTGGGATAAGTTATAAATTATAATATACGACATTGCATTCGCAATATCCGTGCAGCACAGAATGCCCATGATGGCATCGTTAGACACCTACTTGTATATCCGTCTATCTTTTGTCTGTCTGAGATGCTGCTAAAAAGACACCTATAATAGATTACTTTAAGAAGTGAATCTGCCTTCGTATAGTATTTTGTGAATAACTTTCGATTAGTAAAAAAATCTAATCAATCCTATCCAGAACAAATAACCCACATTTTTACTTATCCATGGTTCAAATTCGTATGACAATAAAATAAAGTTTGTCCCAAGCCTGAACGCTTTCGTAGGAACACAGAGGCAGATATAATATCATGTTCGCGTAATCCTCGCTTCATTGAGCCTGCGATGTCGTCCCCGCCCCGCCCAGTCCCCTGCCGCTGCCGTCGCCGCCGTCGTCGCATCGAATAAAATGTCACCTAACTGAAGGTGGTGGACGCCGGCTTCGAACCTCCAGCTCTCTCAAACTAGCCAAGACCTTTACCGCTTTGCCATGCGCCGTTACGTATTCAAATATTTATAGCTAGCCCAGTGCTAGGAGTAGCTCAATCGATGCATCGAACATTCATAGCCAAATTGTGAGCTAGTGTGCTCCTGAACGTCAACAACCAGGTCATTGATTTTTCAACAGGGATTTTTTGGTACTTCTTTACTTTGTACTGCGCTTGTGAAATTAGGCCGAGTAGTATGATCGAAAGTAATCGAAATGTGAAAGTCAGTTTGATTTGATGTGAATTAAATACTGGAAAAGTTATGTCGATAGCCCACAAGGAACGGTAGGTAATTGCTGTTAAATTTGAAAATCCACCATTCCGCCCGGCCTCAGTTTCTGTTCAGTTTGGAGCACAAAATTAATGTGAAAAAAATGTATTATTATATTATGAAAACAGTCCAATGTACTTCATTTATATATTGTAATCATCATTAAAATACTATTTTAAATCAAGCATATTGTATATTCTGTATCTTTTGAATGTAAAAAAAAAACTACTGGTTGTAAAGTAAAAGATAACTCGAACAGAAATATGTAAATAGGCAGTGCATCCAATAGAAAAAGGGGAAAACCATTTCGAACAGATCTGTAACTAATAATAATTTCAGAACAATATTTTTTCGCTTTGTTCCTATTCAGAAGAGCAATGCTTCTAACGCCTTCTTTAAAAGGTGTTTACCCATCTTGTGCTAAAACTGCTTATAGGCAAAGCGTTTTACACTGATTTGTATACTACACGTGGAAATAATTTTTCGAAATAAAAATTGTACAATTAAGAAACTAGACTCTTATTTCTGGTATTTTCCATGTTTAAACATGTACTGTTTGTATTTGTGGCATTTCATTTTAATAATGTTGTACGAACAAGCATTACTGTGGTATGTAGTTTACAAAATAATTACAACATAACAAAAATAGCAATTTGTATTTTTTTTATGAAGAAGAATGGTCACAAAGTTTAACGTTTTCGGAAAAAATAAAACAAAAATAAATATAACTCATAAACCAAGCATTTTCGGAATAGAATGAGTAATGGGAATGGGTTCTTAGGGCGGGTGCGTTGGCTTCGTAAAGCAGGCGGCCTCGCCCCCTTCATCTCCAGGAGGCTTCGCTCGGGACCACGCACTTATTTCCTTAGTTAATTACGCAGACTGCGGGGTAATTGCCTCGTATCTTTTATATTCGCTTTGTGATACCGCTCATTTAATACAATACAATTTATGGATTGTATTGTACGTTTAAATGCGTGGGCTATTTTCAAGAGTCCGTAGAGGAAATTGTATTGAGTTTATTGGTATCAAGTAGGATTCTAGGAACATTTTATGTAGAACTTCCTATAACTTTTACCGAGCTAATCTTATATGTAAAAGGTGCGGCAGCATAACCTTCCTTTTTTTTTTTCAAAATGCATTGAACGTATTTTATGAACAGGTTTTTTTTTATAATCATAAATAAATAAATAACAATAGCTTACACAACCTTACAAAACAGAACATACTTAATACACACGCACGCACCCTCCCTGACACACACACACAGTGTTATTAGCTATCTACCTACAATAAGGTAGCACTAGTAAGGCATAACATATTTATAACTTGATTAAGCAGTAGAAATCTATAATTGGCTTTTATGGTATAGCCTAAATGTAATCAATCACCTATTGTAAAACTGCTGTTGATTTCCCAAATAAATGGAAATAAAAAATAAAATGAAATGTAGGTGGATATCTAAAGTATGCTTATATATAGTTATGAAGATCATTTCCGGTAGGTGATGCCCCATATAACCGAATTCTGGCGTTAGTCATTATTCTTTCCAGCATAGCGACGGGAATGTTGGATGTTTCTCCCCAAATGTTGCCTTTAGGTCTTCTAAAGTCCTTGGGCGGTTGGCGTAAACACAGGCTTTCAAATAACCCCACAAAAATAAATCGCAAGGGATACAATCGGGGAGCGCGCTGGTCACTCCGAATCGCTCCTCAGGGAGATGAGGCGCCCTGGGAAGTGTTACCTCAAAACAGCCATCGGTGCGCTTGAAGTGTGAGCCGTTGCGCCGTCCTGTTGAAACCATATGTAGGGGACATATGGTTTCAACTGGACAGGATAAAGAATTCCATTTCATCATCATCATTTCATCAAGTCAAGACAAAAAAAAACTATCGCAATTTTATATGTACCTACTCTTATATATGTGCAATATATTTATCCGTGAAATTCACACACTTTCTGCCTCTGAATACTAAGTAGGTATATTTACCGTGCGAGATCGCGTCTCCAAGTATATATAGGTATGCACTTAACTCGGTGACCGTACACACGAGGCAGAGGAGCGGAGATGCGGTGTCAAGTAGTAGGTACTTCATCACGATTGCCTCTCTCGCGAGGGCTCTCAGGCTCCGCTCGCGAGACGCAGGCCCCTGAGGTGCCGTTTGAGACCGCGAGCTGTTTTAAACCCTTCAACACGAGATGCGGTGCTCAAGCGTGGAGCATAAACTTATCATTTTTTTCATTAAAACTTAATAATCAAAGTGACTAAAAATTATTAAAGTGACAGGCTAGTGGTTAAGGCACTGGCGTTCAGTTCATTCGAAAGGTTGGAGGTTCGTAGCCCGGGTACGCATAAGTTTTTCGGATTTTAGAAGAACTTATAACTTTCTTTATCTTTCGTTTTAACGAAGGACACAAAAATGCTAATATGTTATTTTTACGCGCTGTTATTTAGAGTATTTAAATTTAAGGAATTCTCAGAATAATTTATTTTTTTATGGAAACTGACACGGTTGGCTACATCACCTACAACATCCGTGATGTCAGCCCATAACACCGGGCGAACTTGGTTTGGTGCCACGTCAGTGCTTTCCTTGGGAGGTGCCTTATAATTTGTATAATATTTTAAAATTCTTATGTATCCAAGCTGTTGAATTTCCGTGTAAAATCAATAAATGATGTGATGTGAATGTGAAAGAACAGCGAGTTCGAGTTGTTGTTATGTTATGTTTATGTATAATGATAATGACGATTGACGATAATTTACGATTCAAGGTCCAGCGAAGCCAATAGAATTGATGATCGTGATTAGAACAATTTTATTGGAATTTGTGCTTTAGAAGATTCTTTCGACATTCATGTATCCTCCATGTATTTTGTATTTGCGACGTCAACGGAACACGTTACAATTCTGTGTGTTTCAATAGGCCGAATTAATTCAATGATTTCTTCCTGACAACATCGCAATGGTACATCAGAGGTACAGCAGTAATGAAAAGCGTGTAGGTTCGTTTCGTGTCTGTTTATCGCAGAATCGCTTTTTGGGCAAGCACACGGGGTAGTTAACCTTGGGCTTCCGGATCTCTACACTTTACACCGCTCTCACTGTGTGAAAAAGAAGCATAAGTGATCTTCGCACAGGGTGAAAATGGCAATAACCAAAGGGAAGCATTGTCATGGCAGCTAATGCAGACAGGACTAGAATCTGGCATGTCGCCAGTGAATGTTCACTACAGTACCAGGCCAGGTGTCAGGTGCCAGATGCTAGGCTAACATCGTGGGTGTAGCAAGAATGAAGCCAATTTAGGAACGCCGGGTTTCACAAGAACATTTCAACTATGAAAGAAGGCGGCGATTCTTAGTCTAAAACTGACCTACTTTAATTTTGAAACGTTCCTGAAAACAGAAAAAAGTACTCCCGACGCCTTTTTATTAGGGACCATATTACCTGACATACGACCTGCGTCGTCTGTCCGTCTGTCTGTCCGTCCATCTGTACTACATTTAAATGGCTGTATCTTTTCAACCGTAATAGGTAGCCGGTTTAAATATTTACAGAATATTTGTTATTACGACGGATACACTAAAATATACTATATTATAAAAAAAAAATTGCTTTCGAAGTTTTTTTGTTTGTTTTTGCTCTATTGTAAAAGTGGTAATACCTATGCATACAAGCGTCATACTGTGTGTCATATAGTGCTAATGCTAAAGTAAAAGAACAAATAATAAACACCGGCCAATTACGTAGTGGTACGGAACCCTTGGCGCGCGAGTCCAACTCGCATTTGGCCGGTTTTATAGAATCTAACATAGTTGGCTACACCACCTATTACACCCATGATGTCTGATCGAGCGAAGCATGGTTGACTATTAGGTGACTTTTACTTACCTCCTACGCTAAAGTGATAATCCCTGGTATTGTATATCGTTTATGGAGCATTCGTAAGGTAGTTTAACTACTCTCGAACCC
The DNA here is from genome assembly GCA_946902875.1 of Nematopogon swammerdamellus. Classification (NCBI taxonomy): domain Eukaryota; kingdom Metazoa; phylum Arthropoda; class Insecta; order Lepidoptera; family Adelidae; genus Nematopogon; species Nematopogon swammerdamellus. Next base: position 13,123,336 of record OX336338.1, read on the forward strand.
ACGAAGAAGAGCCGGCAAGAAACTTTGCAGGGTTTGATACCCAAATGTTAACTAGTCCGATGTGGAAAATCTTTACATATTTCTTGCCCACCGTCCTAAAGCGTTCATAGGTAAGTACAGCAAACATATTCTATGCGGAGGCAAAGTCCTTCTCGAGAAAGGCCAATATTCCTGGCTATCTAGAAATATCGACGAAGACGACGAAGTTGTATGCAAGTATGTGTGCGTATGAAGGCTTTAACGAAACGTCGGTCGGTATAGATATTCTAGATATATATGTAGAATATCAACTACGCGTATATTATAATTAAATTAAGTTATATTAAATTATATTAATTAGATAACAAACCAACCGCACTACAGGCATTCCAACTAAAGAATTATGTACAACTGCCGGCACGAGTTTTGAGCGCTCGGCGAGTGTGGAAAAGCCCTCGGAAAGTGGTGGGGTTGGTTCGGGCGTATTGTCTCGGAAAAATATGAGGATTGTGCTGGCGAAATTAATGTAATGTACAACACCCTGTATATATTATATAATTGGTTTCTCGGAAACGGCCCTATCAATTTGGATGAAATTTTGTATTTACATCAAGTTTATCTAGATAGGTGTAGACGCCGAGCGAATAGTTATTACATGTCCTATTTCGTTAACTGATAGCCGTTCAAAGTTATACCGTAGTAAGCCGGACATGCGCTGGAGCATTTTTTTCGCCGGTAAGCCGATGTAGCGTGCGGCTTTCGGTAGATTACCCGCTATTCAATGTGCCGGCTTTACCGTGATTGATGTACCGAGCTATTGGCGCAGTCTTAAAGGCCGAACCCTACTTTCTTACCGAAGATATACTGGATAGTAGAGGAAGATATGTTGGCTTAGATTAGATGAGAGAGGCATGCAAATGAAAAAAAAATTCACAGATCTAATGCATTACATGACCTTCGGGTACATTGAAAATCACTTTTAGGGCGTATTCAAATATATGCGTATAGTGAGTCGCCGACTGTGAGCGTGCTGACTGTGAGCTATAAGAAGCGATTAGTCGATCTCTGGTGTAATTACATTGTAACGTAGTAGTCTGAGATATCCAGAGAGAGAGCGATACTGACTGGCGGCTCACAGGCGCTGTGCGCGTGCGAGTGAGCGGCTTTTACGCCTTCAGTACGCGGCGTCGGGCATACTCTTTGCCTATAATGAATATTACAAGTAATATCAGTATTTAAAAAAATCTGGGGGTAGGAATCACTTCGTACTCCTGCCGCTGTTCTTAACGTGGAATCGAACTATTAGTTGTCCCAGCACACGATCCGAGACATGACCGTTTTAATTTTGACAGCTGCCATCCGAAATAAAGATCTCGACGAGAACTATCATTTGTCCCAGCACACGAGTAATCTAGAATCTGTAGATTCCGAGATATAGCCTTTTTTAATTTTGACAGCTGTCATCTAAAATGAAGATCTCGTCGATAACTATAATTTATCCCAGCACACGAGCAGTCTAGGATTACTAGTTTCCGAGATAACCTAGCCGTTTTAATTTTGACAGCTATCATCCGAAATGAAGATCTCGTCGAGACCTATCACATATTTCATACTGAAATAACTATGTCAATTTTGAAAAACTAACGAGAAATTTGAAAAATAAAAACAAATTAAATAAAAAAAAATTAATTCTTAATTTTCAAGTATATGCATACACGAAAACCATTTTAACTACTCATACTGCAAGATAAAGATGACTCGTAACTCGCGTAACGGAAAATTAAAAAAAAATCATAACTCCCAAATTAACTTCTTTTAAATAATAAAAAAAGTCCTCACATATTGAGTCAATCTACAATATAAAAAGTGGCCAAGTGCGTGTCGGGCCACGCGCAGTGTAGGGTTCCGTAGTTGCGGAACCCTGTCAAAATAAATTATTTGATTATTTGTATAATTTTGTAGGGGAAATAAATGAATGTTAATTTGAAAAAGTTCTTCAACAGTGAAATGATGGCTGTCGTCCGTCGTCAACCTGTACAGCCTACTTAGCTGTGATAGTTTTCCTTTTAATTTCGATATATATACCTACTACTGCTGTGAATTTTTTCACATATCTAATAACAACCGTTTAGCTGGCAGGGGGGGGGGGGGACAGTTGACTCTAACAAAAATTAGCACTTAAAAGCTTAATAATTCGCAAACGGATCCCTAAATAGAAAAGTGCTTTTCACAAACCCGCAATATTAATATAAAAGACCTATCCAACGATACCCCACACGATAGGGTAGACGTGAAAAAAAAATTCATCCCCACTTTACGTGTAGGGGAGGTACCCTAAAAAAAAATATTTCACAATTTTTATTTTACCACTTTGTCGGCGTTATTAACATGTATACCCATACCAACTTATAACTTTCTAGTACTAAGGGTCTCTGAGCCAAGCCGCGGACAGACAGACGGACGGACAGACGGACGGGCATGGCGAAACTATAAGGGTTCCTTATTGACTAAGGAACCCTAAATATAAACGTTTACAATATATATTTAGAAATATGTTTATAAGTTACCTTTTAACCTTTTGAAACCCTCTAAAAACGGCGCGGTTTTTTGCGATTTCTCAAAAACTCTCAAACTTTTTTAATTGTTCACCATCTTGTAGCCCTCGTCGATATGCGTCATTTGACACCCTAAATATTTACGTAGCCTTAAAACTCACGACACCAGTCTATTTCGGACTCTCGCTGGAAATCGGGGACTGGACTGAAGCCATCGAAAAGACATTTTCAATGTCTAAAAAAGTCTTTAGGTAAGTGCGAACGTTGTTCACACAGAGAGAGTTTCGTAGTAATTTCTTACTAGTTCATTCCCGCTACCCGCCCCTCCGCGTCGCAGCACGCATCACGCGCCGTGCGCCTGTGAGACGTGCCTACCTTCAGAAGAATGCGATTTTTTCGCTATAATAACTCGAAATAGTTTTCACGCCGTAAGCACTAAATTAACTAATTTAATATTTTTTTTTACATTTATTGAATTTTGGTTTTGAAGTAATCACAAGCCAAGACGGACTGACGGACGGACGGACGGACAGGCACACAGACACCTGATTGATTTTATATGGGTACCGAGGAGTACGGCAACTTAAAAACCTCTAGTGAATGACTTGGTACTACTTTTCCCCAAAAATATGAATGTCGAAACGGACGACAATATTTCACTGTTTCTTCGATTTTCTTTCATGTAACTTCGCATGATAGTGCCTCTGAACACCGATTGCGAACGGAATTGGCTTAAGTCAGAGTTTATTACCGTTGCGAAGTGGAGGGAAATTGTTCAGGGCAGACTCCGCGTAGCAGCACGCAAGCCGCACTGCGTCACGCCGGAATTATTCAAGACGTGTCCAGCCTGTTGACTGCAGTTAACGTCCTTCCTTTTGGCACGGACTTGGCACACTCCGAGCACGCGAACCTTTTTGAATGTTTTTAGGGTTCCGTACCTCACAAGAGGAAAAAACTGAACCTTCGCATGGCTGTCACAGCCTATTTTCTCCGCCTTTTGTCTCATTTGTGCGATGTTTAAAGTAACTCTTGTTTATTTTTTAATCATCCTGTTAATTTTTCTAGTGTTTTACAATATTTTATAATGATGACTGAGAACGTCAAAGACTGGCTTACTTATCATAATATAAAACAACAGTAATTAATATTCTGGCGAGAAGGTTCGCTCGGTGCACTGAAGAAGTGAAAATATTATTATTTAAAACCCACTCTCAGTCCATGTGTCTACATTGTACAGCTGCCTGCTGTGGACCAACTACACGCGGCGTGCCTGCAACTCACTGCGTGTGAAGTACAACATCGCATTCCGATGCCTCCTCAGACTCCCGCTGTTCTGCAGTGCTTCGGGGATGTTTACAGAGGCGAGAGTGGATGGATACTGAACCACAGTAAGAAAGACAGAGAGGCCGGTTTCTCAAAATATACTTTTTTATCGTTCTAGACAATACTTTTCAACCAGCGGTGTGGGGTGGATGTGGGAGAGTGTTTCGATACTGGTTTCATTTAGATAAGTAAATAAAAAAAATTACTTTGTATTTCTTTTTAAGTTGCTATACATTTCAATTTATCAACTGCCACTACTTTACTATAAATTTAATTCAAATGGTATGTGTACAGATTTCTGTTATGAATAATTTGTTAGCCATAATTTGTCCTTAATTCTTGCACATGCGAGTACCGTCATGATACAGTTAGCTTTTAGGCACCATGTCCGTAAAGGATACAGAAACATCATTAAATACAATTTTCTTCAGGGTCTTGCATTAATTTAGTCATATTGTGCAAGTATGAAACAGTTATTAGAGTTAAATAATGAACTCGGCTTACCGGTGCGATAATGGCGAGCGCATCGCTGCAGCTCCACGTTTCGAGTCCTCTATGGGACCCGTTCTCAAGAGGACGTGCTAGCTCCTCCAGCAGCCAGCACGTCACTGACAGGAAAGGTCAAGCGGATAAGTCAGCGATTTGTGACCATATCGACTCCGGACAAAATCATTGGATTAGATTCGATCAGGTGAAGATTCTCGCCACCGAAAAACGACATCTGCCACGTATTGTCCGTGAGTCGATAGAAATTGCCAAACACGACAACTTTAACCGCGAAGACTCGTTCAAGATCTCGCCGATATGGAAGCCGGTACTGGCTACGCTGCAGTCAAGACAGAACCGAAGCGACGATGTCATAGAGCTCGACACCGTCAGCAATTTCTGTAGGTCCGAAGAAGCAAGGAACGCAGCGAATCCGGAAGTGATACCTACCCACCACTACAATTTGCGAAGCAGGCGAGCTCCTGTCAGTGACGTGCTGGCTGCTGGAGGAGCTAGCACGTCCTCTTGAGAACGGGTCCCATAGAGGACTCGAAACGTCGAGCTGCAGCGATGCGCTCGCCATTATCGCACCGGTAAGCCGAGTTCATTATTTAATATGAGTGACGGTGCGGGACTAAAAACTAATTTAGTTATTAGAGTTAATAAATACTTATTAGCAAATTGTGCATATCGCAATAGCCTAGTGAGTGGTTTAATTAAAAATAAAATGGATGTGTAACTAATTCCCTGCATGTGCTGCCCACTCGACTCTTTTACAAAAAGGCTAATAAATTGCAGTAGTTTTTTTTCTTTTCTCGGCTAATTCGTTTCTTTCCTCAACCTGCACAACATTAAATATGAGCCAACAGCGACTGTAAACCCACAACATAATGCCTACTTTAGATGCTTTGTTATAAATTTATAAAATGAACTCTACTTGAAATTGGATCTTATTGCTAAACCAGAGTAGGTATTCTGATGACTTGTGGCAAAACAAAGTCTACATTCGGTTCGCGGATCGGTCTCTTAAGAGGCATACACTCATATTGGCTCTAAAAGCTTAGATGAACTCTGTGCAAAGTGTTTAAAAGATATAATGATTGTGAAAAGGTTCTACGGGTTTATATGGAGTTGTAAGCAGCGGCCGTGTCTATGAAAAGCCCGTATTATTGCGTTGCAACACTGAATCGCTCTATGTATATTTTCAACTGCATCTCCGCAAAATTATTATTCTTTAAAATACAAACACATTCTAGTCACTTTGTAGATTTCACATAATTACAACGCGAATTATTTGTTGAAACAATACGCTTTAGCATTTGACCAGTATAAATCGCTCTAAAGAAGCAAATGGAACGAAATATTTAATTTCACACGAATTATTATTCAAACATATGAGACAGATAATTTTTTTAATTGTTATCTTTTTATTTGTTCGTCTGTTTGTCGGTTTGTCTGCTGTGCGTGCATCACGCTAAAATTACGGACCCAATTTGGATGGAGTTTTCAGAAAAGTATATTGGGGTAACTTGGAGTTACATATAGGCCGTGTTACTTTTTTTTGTTTCACTGAAAACTGATTAAGTACCTATGTAAAACTAAACTATCTTGAGCATGTAACTTTTTTTTGGTGTCAATATTTTAAATTTTTCCGACACTTTTGTATCGAAAACAATTGAAAAGTTCTGAAAATGAAAAGTCGTAGAACAAAAGTTGTTCAGTTTGAAATTTAGAATCAGCCCCTTTCTGGTACAACCTACCTAATAATATAACACCGTGTATATCACCACGCCATTAATTACATGAGTTGGGCAGCAAGTCAGAGTCGCGGGAGGCGCTTAGCACCGACAGTGTTTTGGTTGTTGTTCATCTCGTAGTGGTGCTACGCAACCACACTACGCGTAGCTACAAGTCGGAGTCGCCGAAGACGCTTACCACCGACAGAGTTTTGGTTGTCGTTTATTTCGTAGAGGTGCTACGCAACCACACTGTGCGTAGCCACAAGTCAGAGTTGCGAGAAACGCTTAGCACCGACAGTGTTTTGATTGTTGTTCATCTCGTTGAGGTGCTACGCAACCACACTATGCGAAGCCATAAGTCGGAGTCGCGGAAGACGCTTACCACCGACAGAGTTTTGGTTGCCGTTCATTTCGTAGAGGTGCTACGGAACTACACTGTGCGTACCCACAAGTCAGAGTCGCGGGAGACGCTTAGCACCGACAGTGTTTTGGTTTTCGTTCATTTCGTAGAGGTGCTACGCAACCACACTGTGCGTAGCCACAAGTCAGAGTCGCGGTAGACGCTTAGCACCGATAGTGTTTTGGTTTTCGTTCATTTTCGTCGATTACGGCTATGTACATATGGTACACCTCTACGGTTGGTTGCACCTGGTTGCGTAGCACCTCTACGAGACGAACAATAACCAAAATTCTGTTGGTACTAAGCGTCTCCCGTCGACTCTGATTTGCGGCTTTCTTCTTTATTCATCATCCATAGATAGTAGATACACTGCCGTCATATTTTAAAGTACACCGTATTGCTGTATGCATCCGTCCGTACACACACCGTATGGATCATCTCGTCGCGTAGCACCTCTACGAGACGAACAACAACCACAATTTCTCTGTCGGTGTTAAAATTTCATTATGAAATAAATACGCGATTATTATATTTTTTATTTTGTCGGAATACTTTGCTAAACGTGATAGTCGATGCTGTGCAAGAGTCCTTACAGCACAAAATCGGTTTGCTACATCAAGTCCTACAGCCGCGATGTCAGCCCATTACACCTTAGTGAACTGGGTGCCGTGAGTGTTTTTTTTTTATGTAATCCGGTATGGGTGGCTGAGTCGGAGGGGCCTAAGCGCATGCTTCGACCAGCCAATATCACCTCCGAGGAGGTAGGTGCCATACCGGAGACTTCCCTAATTTCCCTTTGATCGTGTCGGATAAACTGAACTGAACTGAACACTAACTATTTGCATGGCCGTTTCCACCGACCTTCATTCAGTGCGGTGGTGCCAATCCAAGGTACATACCCATGAGGAATATTGCATGTCCCTGTCACGTACAACGTCGTTGTCTTGTGTTGTCTAAGCGAGGTTTTACCACCTGCTGATGATGAAATAAAATAAAACATTAAGCAGGACATTTAGTGGATAAGGCTCAATTCACCAAAGTACATTTAAGCTTTTGTGCCCATTTGCATAATTGTATCTTTGCATTGGTAAATAGGCCTTAAACAAGTATTATGCCACTCACAATACAACTTCAAACCTAGGGACGATAAAAATCGATCCTATGGAGAAACCGTTCCTTTTATACTGTTTTTTTTTTAGATATTGTTTCGTGTATATATTTTTAATGCAAAATAAGAACGTTAATTATTGAGGAAACATGGCCCAGGTATACCACTATAAACTTCATCATATATGCCAAAGGTCACATTCTGAACGCATATGGGAAACGCCCAAAAGCAATATGTATAGCAACAAGCATCGCGTATGTTTACAGAAACATTATTTTTATAACCGCGTCATTCTCCAAAGAGGTGGTGAAACGTAAAATATGTGCGCGCGGTGCGGTAGGCGAACGGCCGGGACGCTTCCCCGAGGGTTGAGTGCTCGGCACAATGAATCTGCAGCGCAAGCTCTGCTAGAAGTGCCAAATAAATGTATTTACCTAATAAAAAAAGATTAGTTTTAATTGTCTTCACTCTTTTAAATATTATCACGACCACATTCTTCCTCTTAGAATCTTGCGTTCTTGCATGCGACACCCCTCAACAACGGCTCGGTTACACGCATACACTCGCACACACGACACCCACACTCACGCATCCTATATTCACATGTACACACAGCTCGTCACCCGCGTATGCGTCACGCAGTCGTAGGCTCAGCCTCATATTATCATTACGTCATATTTTTGAAGCGAATTGTGTTATTTTGGGATATACATTGTCCCTATACAAAGTTTCGTCAAAATCTGTTCAGCGGTTTTTGCGTGATGCGCGTATACAGCCAAACATATATATATATTTTATAATTTTAAAATGCATAGTTCAAGGATAAAGATGGATTTGATTTTTACAGGTATGGTATAGCGGATCTACGGAACCCTCCTTGAGTGAGTAAAACTCGCACTTGAGGGATTTTTTTTAAACTTTGCCTCATAAGGCCATCGGTGATTATTGAAAGATTTACTTCACACATATTTCAAAAATTTGTGTGTGAGTATTTTTCCTTTCAGTAGCAAGATTCATTGAAATCTTATTGAAATAGTAACTTCGATTGATTAAACGCAAATAGTGAAGTAAAAACTTGTGAATTTGCATCCACTACTCGAACCATTGTTGTCATTGTTTTCGGGCAACTCAGCCGATTCGAAGCAATTTTTACAAAACATTACAAAATCCAATCCGGCTTTTCAAATGACATCCTTTGGAGCAGAGAAAGTACTGTAAGACCAATAATAATATAATATGCCAACTTTCAAATATATCATCTTCATCATATATATCATATATATCATATCTTACTTTCATATTTTGAAATACTAATTTCATGCGAGCGGAGCCGCGGGCAAAAACTATATGTAGGTAATTAAATATTTTCAGTGCGTGACTAGTAAACTGTTTTCTTTTTAGGATTTACGAGTAGTATCACTAAAGATTCATTTTCAAGTGGTTTTGAGAATAATTTGTCATGTTTAGTTATCCACGCGGACGAAGTCGCGGGCAATAGCTAGGCAGTTTCTTATAAAACTTCAACGCATAAGCCTATTCCATATAAGTAGGTACCTATATTATTCTTTCGGATGTTGAGTATGCTGTAGATAGGTTGTAGTGCTAGATAAGGGGGCGGGCGGCAGGCACGTCGATCAGGAGGCGTCTCCGCACGCGTCGCTGCACCGTTTGATCTGGATTCGGCCGACTTTCTGTCAGAGCCCTGCTGTGAACTTCCTGACAAAGCCCTATAATTATGGCTTCGCGCCTTTCTGGCAGGTTCCTCCGGTGATGGACTTAGGTACTGGCAGAGCCCTCAGGTGGACTTTCTGGCAGGAATTCCGGCCTCACACCGCCGTTATGGCAGAGCACTGCGGCGGACTTTCTGGCAGAGCCGTCGAGTAGACTTTCTCGTCCGACCTCACGATAGTCCTCGGCCTCGCGTCAGTACTTGCAGAACTTGCAGCATGACACCGATTACTCTGCTTACCCCGATTGTCGGGATACAGCGTGGGGTATATATGTATGTAAGATGAGCCGTTCTCGAGATATAAACCAACAGGTATACCTACCTACGCCGCGATCGGTCAAGTACAAGCGATTAGTAGTTAGGTTGAGACAGGTATCGCCTACTCCTATGTGTACATAATGATAATTACGGAAATATGGTTGAGTTTTTTTTATTTTATTTGATTACATTCAATATAATGCCTAATTAAATTAGTTAAACCATTCAATTTCGATTAACTCAACCATGTGCCAAACCTTACCGAAACATGGGTATTAATACAGTTAATATTTTATTTATTTAGCCATCGATTTATACAAATCTAACCATAGACATATTAAACGCTCTTTATTATAAGTCTACGATTGTAATTACGCAGCGTTTTAGCACTTCTTGTAAATGATAATCGAAGACACGTTTCATTTCTGTCATGGTCTGGGTTTCTAAGGTCCGGTCGCATAATTTGAAAAAAAAAATTGACCACGAGCATTCTCGTTTTAACTGTTTGTAGCACAGAACAACTAACCCCGGCCCCGCCCGGGCGGCGCTGTCGGTGCTCTGTGGTGTGGTTTTTAGTATAAATGTTGTTCAGTGTAATATTATTATCTGTCGCCTGTCTATGATAATTTTTTTTTTTATGGAAACTGACACCGTTGGCTACAGCACCTACAACATCCGTGATTTCAGCCCATAACACCGGATGAACTTGGTGCCACGTCAGTGCTTCCCTTCTGTCGTGCCGGCTACACTGAACTGGACGGAAAACACAAACTATTTACATAGCCGTTTCGACGGACCTTTCATTCAGTGCGGTGGTACAGTGCACACAATTAAATGTTTCCACATTTCATTCCAAAGTTAATTATTGATTGGAAGCGGCCGCGCTACTCGTCATTACAGTTCGACGTAGGCGTAGTAGTGGCATTAGTGTTGAGCGCGGATAATCGATTTTCTAGCGGCCGCGAAGCCTCCGCGCCGCCGCCGCCGCGCCGGTTGCTGCGCGCCGCGTTCTCGCGGCCCATTTTTTTTCTAATCACCTCATACTTTAACAGCGCGCGAGATGGCACGCGCGGGCGAAGCGGAGCAACCCGCTCGAGAGCACTGTGACGCGATGATGCCGTGCTCGGAGCCGAGCCGACTGCGACGTGAGCCATTGTGAAGGTTCGGGTCTCAAATGGCCCTCTTTACAGGAAATTTTTGTCGTTGTCGATATTTTTTGATGAAACTAGTATCTTATTTACATCATAAACCTAGCTAACTCGCTAACCTCGCAGGATAGGTAATAAGATTAAGATTCGGATATTTATTTCGTCATAAGATCACACGACGTTAAAAATAATTCATTGAGACTTAATGTATGTTCAGTATGGTTCGTCATTGTTTTTGTTTAGTCCCGTTCATCAATGCAAAGAACTGGGCAAGAAACCTTATAACGATTTTTTTAAATTCTAACTTATATACTACAATTTAACTTTTTTTTATAGAAAGCGCGGCATATGAAGCCTAGGCACCCACAAAGTGTCTAACGACGCCCACGGACATTCGGTAGAATGTGTCGGTTGCAAATGCCATGCCGGCCTGACAGGTGCCCGTTTATGTCTCTCGGAGGACCCGAGACTGTATTTGGGGGGAAATATGTGGGCAGGGAGAGCGTTCCAGAGTTTACCAGTTCTGTGTAAGAAAGCGGCTAATTATCTTAAACATAACATACTACATCTGTCAGCCTCGGTGCAGACTGTTGATAACACAACTTAAGGTCGAAACGCGTATGTAAATAGTTTGTGTTTTCCGTTCAATTCTTTGTAGCCGGCACGATCAAAGGGGGAAGCACTGACATGGCACCCAGCTCACCCGGTGTTATGGGCTGACATCACGGATGTTCTAGCTAGGTGATGTAGCCCACCTTGTCAGTTCCATAAAAAATCAATAAAAACAATCGTTACAGATTTAATATACAAAAGTACAAAAAATACAAGGAATATAGGGTTCAGTCGAGACATTAAAGAGCTTCACAGATGATGAAGTTATTATAAAATATATACTTAGTATCTTATATATTGCTCTTAACAAGTTGTTGCCTTGAACTATAATCAAGAGCAATTTCAGTGCAGGTCCATGCCGGTCGAACCACTGCCAGATCCTCTCCAAGTCCTCTTTCAGTTTGCTTATAGTGTCGCCTAAATGATCAACGGAGAATGATCCGAAGTTGACAATCGTCCGCAAATAGGTCGTAGTTTGGGTGTTTTACGATTTGAGACAGAGACCCGCTATTTTCGTATACAACTAAACTAATCGTTATAGTAGAATTGATTTTAATCACGGTCGTATAGGTCGTTCATTCTAACCTGAGGCGTACAAATACATTCACGCATGACGGTGAGCATACAATTCTGCGAGAGTAGTAGTGCTCAGGTCATGTATAGGTGCATATCAAGCATTTGTATTAGAGAAATGCATTTGTGTGTGTAAGTGTACGTGTGTTCGCCTCAGGTTAGGCCGTTCATGCTATACACAATATCCGTATTGTTCGACGTTATGGTACGTCTACGTTTGGTTTGGACGTTAAGATGGGTCGAACGTATGGCCCATCTTAATGGGCACCTTAAAACGTGACACAAATCTCTACAAACAACCTTGAGTAAAAGTAGTTTTAAACCATTTTTTATACTATAAAGTGAATAATTATTTAATTGTCAATTAGTACGTTTAGCCTGAAATGGTTTACACAATCAAGAGTAATGAGGGGCTCGTCATACAATATTTGTTCACCGATGTGGTAAAATAAAATACCAAAAACAGAAAAATGTATCGAATACCTACTTCAAGGCATCGTATTTGCATTCGGCTTCCGTTTCCCCGCCTGCACCTCGTATAATATCTCGTTAATATGCCGCCGAGTTCAATCGAAGGCAAACTAGAAAGTGGTGAGAGCGGCCTTCAGTATTTGTAATATTCCCCGCCCAGCCCCCTCCGCACCGCTTCCGCTCGTTACGTAGACGTCCCCGCCCAGAAGATCAATTTGACTTGTATTGCTTTATATTACACTTTTCTGCAGCGCTGAATATACATGTACTTCGTTTTTGGGTGGCCTTCATAGTTGCAGTGGAATATAATCCTAAAGGAAATATTTTGACACGTTCAAAAGAGTATGAATCCTTTCTCTTCTATTAGGAATATTAGGCGGCGGAGGCCGAGTGGTCTGGGCGTCGGCTTGTCTTCTCTTCTCGGTCTGAGGTTCGAATTCGCTCGGCGTGTATGAATGAGTTTTTTCTGACGGAAAAATTTACGCGGACACCTATACCTGCTGCTGCTTCACCGTTCGGAACCGATGTAGCTCCCTTTTCTTACCCATTACTAGGTGGTAGGCTCTGATTGTAGCTGACTGGTTTAGTACCATACTAGATGTAAGATGGCCGCATAGCAGCCTCGGCTGTGTTCTCCTCTAGTCCAATATAGCTAGCAATCCAAGGGGAAGTCTCCGATATGGCACCTACCTTCTCGGAGGTGACATTGGCTGGTCGGAGCATGTGCTTTAGCCCCTCTGACTCAGCCACTCATACCAGATTACATAAAAAAATGCATTATACCTAAACTAGCTTAAGCCCGCAGCTCCGCTTTATCGATGCTCCCGGTTTTATAGAATTTAATGGTTTCTGAACTACGGCTAGGGATTAGACTTTCAGACTTTCGTCGTAGTTTGTATAGAACTGATTTCCTATATACACAATTCTCATAAATCTCTAAGAACAATAAAGGTCAATAAGTGTTTTTTTCAATAAGTCCGCCTTCTAGATAAAACATCATAATATAAACTCCCACAAACAAAAACGGTAATCGTCAACCGGACTAATCCGCGAAATAAATCAAATAAATCGTCTCCACATGGTTACGGAACTCCTCATTATCCGCACAATAACGAGGTTCGCATGTGTGTTGGCTCCCACGCAGCCGTGACCACGTTTCAGTAAACGATCAGAATACCTACCAGCATATTTCAATAGGACAAGGTTCCTTTTTCTCACAATTTCATTTCTATTCTTCATTCAAGTGTGCCAAAAAAATTAAAAATTCCAAAAAGCGGTTTACATACGGTTATTTTAAATAAATAAAGAAGGAACTATCACAAGTTAAATACACTTACCTAGTTATTTTTTATCTTGCAGAGCAAAATATTATACCTCTCCCCTTAAGTTAAGTACTTCAAGGTAACAAAGAGAAACCACCGCACCTGTAAAACCGTTCTAAGCGCATTATTATCCTCCGTTTCACAGTGCAAAATCTTTACTACCCCCGGAGACTGTTACACAGATGTATGTAGCTCGCTGAGTGTCTAAACATAGCCTTGTCAGCGAAGGCTTTACAAGGGAAGGGAAGGGCGGGAGGGAGGGGGGGGGGGGTGGATGGCAGAGGTTCGAGAAGTGAAGGGGGTTGGGGGTTGTGGATGGCAATCGGAAGGCCTTAGTGGGCCCGGAAATAAAGAAATTTGATATTTCTCTTCGTGTTATTATATTCTGATATAATTTTTTTTACCTCGCAATCGTGCAATTGCACAAATAATAAACTGTATCGCAGGTTGAACTTGGATATTATTTTTCGTAATCTATATTGTTCAACAATGCAGGTCTATCTCTCTGTTTGTAACGGGTAAACGCGAAAACAGCTTACATATTTACATACGTCCAGTTTTCACTCATGTGATCGGGCATATCTCGGATGGTTCAAGGCTATTATTAACTTATTATTAGTTAAAGCAGTTTCTATTTTCTTTTTCTTTTGGACAAAAGTGTATTCTGTAGTTAGTAAAAACACTTTTGATTATTTTCATATAAACATAAATAATAATTATTATATACATCCCTAATTTACTTTTATACAAGCTTTTTTAATAAAACCGCATGCAAATCGAATAGAGAGGGAGCTATTTTTTAATACGTAACTAGCTTCTAGTAAAACCAAAACGTAATCGAGGTCACCAGAAAATCCGTACTTTTCTATTGATTTGGCCGTCGCGAATAATTGTCATGCAACATGCCCGACTAAAACATCTCCTATAAACGTTCCTTGTTATTTTCTTCCTTTTCTTCCTTTCGGGTTTAAATTTTTTTTATTAAATTTATTTTAATTCTAAAGCAATAAGTTATATTTTTTAAATCGCATTTTCAAGCTCTTGACAACGATACCACACTCGATAGAGTTCGAAGAAATTTATTGTTTTCCAACTTTGACAATATGGCGGGCACTATGTATATTGCGGTTGCTATTTTGATTTTTTTATATAAAAACCTAGCCTGTAATACGCGGAATATTGAGAAGAATCCTACAATGCCTCATAATGGTGAAATGGGTGAAGTAGTTTAGGAAGAAACGAACATACATACTCGTACATACATACGCTGCCAATATAATAACCCCCTTTAGGTTCCGCTGTAGTCGGGTAAAAATATACTATAAAAATGCGTAATGGATTTTTATTACATACATATAAATAGAGAGAAATCTAAGGACTTATACGTGTTACATACAATGCAATGTATGTACACTGCGATCTACGATACTGCATACATGCATGATACATTTAGCCCTAGATGTGTTGAGCTTCGCTGCGATGCTTATGGGCAGGACGTGGTGGCTGAATGTTATACATAACATAACATAATATAACTTAACATAAATAAGCTATGTTCAAGTATTGAGGTAGGTACTGGAGCACCCACGCCTCTTGGATCGCAGCCAGAACTTGCAAAGAGCGGCAGCACCAGCGAAAATATATCTGCTATAAAAAAAAACTAGGCGGCCGTGTCATCGAATTCATAGAGAAAATTTGGTAACTTAATTTCAAATTATGAATGAACAAAGTGTATGTGTATCAAAGGACAGATAGAATGATACATACAATAAATACCATCTTCCCTTCTTTTAATCGGGTAAAAAATATTGCAGATATTGCCACAAAAGTTTTACAGAAAAACACATTTACGTATAAAATAAAACAAAAATATAAAATGTAAAATGCGAATTTACGAGTAATTCAATATCACAGTTTTATTATATGTATATTGATTGACTGACGATGATTTGAATACGTCCAACCAACTCATCCAAATATTATGACCTGTTAGGTCGGCATATCAAACTCTCGTTCCGTTGCGATTATCTAGTCGAGTAAATTTGTAACCAGAATCCGTCACAGTCACTACTATATTATACTTCTTTGGATTTTTGTGAAAATAACGCCGAGAAAAAATACCTAAGGTCACACCTACATACACACATATAGGCATAAAATAAATAAATAAATAACAAAAGTACATTTCATCTAAATAAAATACCGCGCTGGCCCATACGGCGAGATAACATACGAACCTTGTAAACCATGCTTGTAAGCCTTGTAAACCATAAACCAATAACCATAACGCGGTAAAAAAAATATTGGCGACAAGCTTTGTAACGTAGAACATTAAAATATTTATACTGTTATACGCCCTTTAGAACTAAGACAAGCTTGGTCCTATCCCACTTAATTCGACGGCGCATACGGACATACGGAGCACCAGTGCCGCATCAGAAAATTTACATTGTGTACTGCATTGCGAACACGCGAACAGCTTACATCGCACCGTAATGAGGTTTAACTTTGCAACACAAAGGAGCATGGGGTTGGGCTCTCAAAATACCAACACAAATTTAGAACCTCGTACAATGCATTCTTTTTAAGGTTCCGCAGCCAACGGCTTTGGGAGGGAGCCTCATAAAATCTGTCATAGAAGCGTGCCCGTCCGTCCGTCCGTCCGTTCGTCCGTCTGTCTGTCACAGCACAGCCTAAAGACATTAAGTTTATGAAAGAATCAAATATGTTACGGGAGTGCGCAAAGGTGGACTTCACTACAAGTGATTTATTCCAGCCAATTTTTGCACCTAGCAATTAAACATGGCGAGTTTTCGCGAGTTTAACAGGCCTATAATGTTGGTATCTATCTTCACACCTCCTGCCTGGCGTGAGTTCATTCAAAATTAAACATTTGCGCGCAGATTTCACAGTTCCATTTGTCTTGGCACTGGTGATTTCGTGAACCCGGGAATATTACTTACATTCAACGGATGACTTTATTCGAAGTATACAAGTTGAGTTGAAGACTGAAGTTCGAGCTGCCAGTTGGAAAGTATTCGGTGGGAGTATGGCGATAGATACGCTCTTGGAGTCGCTACGATTATAAAAGCCGGCCAAGAGGGTACCGTATCACCACGTAATTGGCCGGTTTTTACCCGACTGCGCGAAGCAAAAAGGAGAGTTATGGTTTTAGAGTGTACGTATGTATTTTTGTATGTATGTATTTTCGTATGCATGAAATGAAATTAAATAGGCTTAAGTATTTATCTTATCTTAATCGAAATTAATGAATCAACGAATCTTACACGATTAGACAATTGAATGAATTAATATGATAAATGGGTGTCTGTCTCAGCTTATTGCTGCGACAGCGGGCGAGCCTTCTGCCGCGGCATTGATTTTCAGACAGACCCATCTTTTATATTATTAAAAAGAACATACCGTACACAATTGTGATAGGGATAAAAAAATAAACAGTATAATATAGGTACTCACACACATACAAAAATAGTTAACACACACTGAATCTGAAACCTTCATAATAAATGTATATTGAGAAATATATAATACATAAATAACAATAATAAAAAAAATGTGTTAGTATTACTTATTTATTTATTTATTGATTATCTAAGGCATTTTGTTTTTCCAGCAACCACTTCTTGCAAGATATCTTAAATGAGCCAATTCCAGTCTTTTCTCGGGTGGTGGAGGTAGATTGTTCCAGTATTTTGTGGAGTTGTATTTGAAACATCCTCTGAATCTTGTAGCTATGTATGTGTGTGTGTATGTATGTATGTATGTATGTCTATTTCTTTGGCACGACCTGTAGCCGTGTTCACCTCTTAGAGGTACGGAACCTAAAAATGAGATGGTGTGTGTCATCTTTCTGTCTGTTTTGTTATTCATAAACGGCCGATAGCCAATGTAAGTATGACACAGAACTTCACGAAAGCAAAGCCGCGGGTGAATTCTAGTTACTAATATACATACATTACTTCATTGCGCATGTTTATTAATTCGTCTGCACTATTTTTTTTATGGAAACTGACATCTGGTGGCTACATCACGCACAACATCCGTGATGTCAGCCCATAACACCGGATGAACTTGGTGCCACGTCAGTGCTTCCCTTCGGTCGTGCCGGCTACACTGAACTGGACGGAAAACACAAACTATTTACATAGCCGTTTCGACCGACCTTTCATTCAGTGCGGTGGTACCAACCCGGGCGGGTTAAACCCTACCACCTAGTCATAATAAGAATGGAGTCATATCCCTTAGTCACCTTTTACGACATACACGGGGAGAGATGCAGTGGGGTTATTCTTTTAAAGTACCGCGCCCATACGGTACTTATGTAAATAAAAATAATATAAACTGAAAAAGCCGTGCCCACAGCGATCAGACGGTCGCATCATGCCTCTCGCTCAGCTACACTTTAGCCGAAAGTGGTGAAATCGGCTGCTAGTAGCTTATACTACATCACAACAACGTAATGTCCCGTTCCCTATTTAAATTAGATTGAAAGCCATAAACATTTTACTGTCGATTTTACCTTTACTACATAATATGTAGTCGACTTAATGTCCTAACCAAAGTAACCTATTATTTTCCCTAAATTTCATATTTGGTGAACTGACGAGGTCATTCCTATAGTCTATAGTGACAAATCCGCCAAGCGGCATTGTACTTTATTATTTATTTAGTATAGTTATTGTTAATAGAATAAAAATATACGAAAAGTTGAATTTAACCGAAAAGTTAGTTAACTTTTGGCAATTGTTTGGCTAAATATTGTCAACTATTTGCTTAACGCTGCCAGCGTTTTAGGTAAATTTCGAAGTGTTTGTGCAATATACGATATTTACTAAATATCTACTCTATTAAAATTATATTTTAGACCAAAATTTATTCAGTTGCCTCTCATCCCATTCGGCTCTACATTCACCAAAAGACTTCCAGTAAGTATAGCGGAATTATTGAAGTAATAAATATGGATTTTTTTAGTCTCTACGACATTTGGCAATGTTCCAACTGATAGTAGCGGCTGACATTACCCATGCTGACACATGCTGACCAAACAGGTGCCTTCTCTTTCTTACCCGAATTTTCAAAACAGGTAATTCATTGTATTACGTATATATAATGTTCTACGGCGCGGAAGGCGAACTTTTTCCAGAATGAAATTTATTCCAGTCAACCTTGTATGCAATTATTTTGTTGAAATGTTTCCTCTGTACCCACGGTCTGTACTTACTGATCTTTAAGATCAGTAAGAAATCTTTAAGATTAAGTTTTTCGTAGTCGGATTTTATAATTTTTTTTTGTTTTTGATTTGTTAAGTATATTCTATTTCAGTTCTAAACCATTATCAACAAACGTATGTACCTACCCAATTAACATTTTATTTTTACAGTTTATAATGGAGCCTGGCCCCAGTGATTTTGAATTTCATATGAAATTTTCCGTTGAAGTTAATGCCATTATGAAAAAAAAATCAACCTGAATCTTGTGAACCGTAGTCGAATTTTAAGGTTTGATGTGGCGTGGACAAAGAGATTGAATGTCGTCGCTGTGCTCCTCTATCTACGGATGTGGATGACTTCCAGCGTCTAATGAAATAATGTGTTGGTCTTGCGATGAGTGTGTATGCTCCGTAGTCACCAAAAGGCATGCCAATAAATAATGTATTTCGTTTTCTAATAATTATTATTAGACAACGACACGTTTGTCCACCCCCTGTGTTGATTCATGGTCAACAGAATAAGGAAGAACATTTTCGGCTTTGCATTTATCTAATCAAAGAGAGTAATATAAAGAATAAATAGAGTAAGGAAGATGAGTAAGAACAAGCGGCCGCAAACGTCGTTCTATGGCTATGGCTCATTTCCGACGGACCATTGGGCCCAGCCACTCGTACTTTATAAAAAAAAGCCGCCAAGTGCGAGTTGGACTCGCGCACCGGGGGTTCCTTACCATCACACAATATATTTGTATTATGTATGTACAAAAATAATTGTGTTTTGGAAAATCACGAAACGCCTAAATAAAAAAACTGGCCAAGTGCGAGTCGAACTTGCGCACCGAGGGGTCCGTATCGCCGTGTCGTGGTCAGAGCCGCTCAAGCTATCTATGGATTATTTAAAATGCTTCATACTGTTTTCGTTAGATGGCGCGCATACACTTTTTAGTTTCTTGTATGGGGACGCCCGTGAAATTTTTACTTTTTCTTATTTTTATTATTTGTTGTTATATCGGCCATAATAACACATATTCTATGAAAAATTCTACGTGCTAAGGTTCAAGAGATACAGCCCTCGGATAGATAGGCAGACATAGACGGCGTAGGCTTAGTAATAGGGTCTTAATTAGGGTCCCGTACGACGGATAAAGAACCCTAAAAACTACACCAATTGATTGCCAGATATTCGTGCAGCTGAAATATACAAAATATATTTATTATATGACATTACTAAAAAACTATTTTCGGATTTTTCCTTTACTTGTGCTGTAAGACCTTGCTTCTTGCCAAATTTCATTACTCTAGGTCAACGGGAAGTACCCTATAGGTTTTGATTTGATTTGAGTTAGTTTGCGAGTATTCAAATTTGACATAAATGGCCGTATATTTTGATTGTGTTGATTTAGAAGGTTGCATTTTCTATACCTCGAAGGGATCGCAGACCTTAGTATTTCATATTAATTTCAATCTTGACCCGTTCCTGAGAAAAGGGGTCTTGACAGACAGACAGACGGACAACAAAGTGATCCTATAAGGGTGCCGGTTTTTCCTCCTTTGAGGTACGAACCGTAAAAATAAAAAGTAGGTGAGTTTAAGTACGCTATAAGTATAATTGAGTAATAATATCCGCAAGCTACAGCTCTTTACCGCAGATACGAGAGGCTAGATATGTCAAGTAAAATTTAAACGTTTAAAATTATTTTTTAAAACTTTAGTAGGCCATTATACAATGAATGTCCATTCAACTGTCCATCGACCACCCAGACCATCGAACAGAACAGATCACAAGAAGATATGAGGGATTCTCTAGTTCACAATATTTACACATATGTTTAGATACCTGACGACATTTACCTATACGAAAATAGTTGGAGAACTCTCGAGCTGTGTTGGCTACGTTTCAAGAAATCGTTCAGATAGACTTAAGTACTTATCTCTCTTATTTCTTTGCGTAGTATAAATCCTTGATAAAAATTTATAATAGCTTAAATACCTGTTTCATCTTAACTTTAATAATGTTTATGTTACGGAAATCTTGGAGTTTTAAAGCCAGGAGTGGGCAAAATATAGCTAGCGGCCAGGGTAAACATATTATTCAATTTACAGATTTTTTCTAAAAGTTAGGTAGAGGCACTTTTATTATTTTTAAACCTAACCTAATCTGATTTAACTCCTATTATTGGGCTTTAACCAAGTGGCCGCGATAAAGCGCGTTTTAACCAGATAAATAAAACTTTAACCGCTATATACTAGTTTTAGGCATCCTCTATTAAACCGCCTTCTCAGTGTGGAGTATGCAGTGTAAACTTAGTAGAACCGCCTCCTTTTGAAGTCGGTTGAAAATGCGTGATGAACTGAATAACAGATTTTAATAAATAAAAAGAAATTTTAAAAACTGCCAGCGCACGAATGCATTTATTTACTCGTAGCATATACTTCATATGCATAATTCGTAACATTCAGCAGCATTTGCCTGTTATGGTAAATTGAAATTTGAAAATTTTTACTTTTATTTTTTATTTTATTACCTAGGTATATGTAAAAACCAAAGAGTTTGTATTACGTCGCAGCGACGTAATCTATAAAATAGAAATATAAAATAGAAAATAAACTAACATCAAGAAAAAAAATCCTACACTATCTAAAAATACTAACCTTAAAAAAACTGAATAAAATTAACGTACAAATAAGTTAAACTTATTATAAACCCTAAAATTATACCTAATTATAAATTGCCTCTTGGGACCTCATCTCTGGCATGGTTCCCGGGACGACGACGGCGCGGCGCGGCGGCCACCTTGTGCCTCTGTATCGGCAAGCTACTCTTTACCGCAGATACGAGAGGAAAAGTCAAGTTACATTTTAAGATTTAAAAATTTGTTTTTTATATCTTCAGTCGGCACGGCAGCCCATGGTTTGTCCTGACTTTAGTCGTTATATATATACCTAAATAATTCTATTCAGTATGTATAATTTATGAATGCGAGCGTATAACTAACATAACAGTCCTGGAAAACCTCTCTGCTGTAATTTGAGCCCTAAGTGGCAGTAATGTATATTACCCGCAAATCATAGGTATATTGTTTGCGGATCCATCGATTCCTTTGATAGATTATTCAAGTACCCACGTCTATACCACGTCGTTATATTATATCATTCTTATACTGCTACGGCGAAGCCGAAAGGAAGGGAAGGTTATGTTTCGGCAGTGTACATATTATGGGTGTGTATATATGAGGAGCGTGCAATAATTTATCTACCTAGGCAAGAAAAAGACAGTATACAGTAAAAATAATTAATTTTATTGTTTATTTACTTAGCGGTCCCCCAACTCCTTTAAGAAAGTAACAAACGGAAATTATTTTTGACTTTTTAAGGATCAGGTGTTTTTCAAATTTGTAACTAAACTTAAAAAAAACCGCATCCAAATCGGTTCATCCGTTAGATGTAATTTTATTGTTATAATCATAATTACTTTATTACTTGATACATACATACTTGATTACATAGCTAAGAATCATCCCCGTTAAACCGGCTTTCTAATAATAAAAAAAACCCTATCCAAATCGGTCCATCCGTTTAGGAGCTACGATGCCACAGACAAACATACAAACAGACAGACGGAGGCCAAGGGTTAAACAATGATTGTGGCATAACAATAGATACCTACCTACTTATAGCAAAACAGTCTATATGGTAGCAGCGGAAAGGAGTGGTTCCGAATCGCTGAAGGCCAGGGGACTGGAGGAATTTTGGAGAGGCGTATGTCCAGCAGTGAATTCGTATACACTGACTGACTGAATAACATGATAGCTGGGACAGGTTGTAGGTTATATGTTCGGTGAGCGTAATTCTTCAGAATGTAATATTTTTTTTTTAGTTTTACATGAATTTATTTCTCTGAAGGTCAAACCATAAACGATTCGATTTCTTATCAAAAAGCTTGTCGCCTAATGTTCACAAATAGGTGCCAATTAATTTCATTGGACAGCGATATATTGATGAGCAAGTACTTGCCGAAGTACCTATGTATTTTCTTGACAATTCGCGCGACCAGCTTTTATGTATCTATACATATAATAAAATCGTAAAGGTAAGAAAGTCTGTACATTGAATGTATTCGGAAAAAAACTAACCAGGGTGGCTTAAAAAGAGATACTGAACATGTTAGAACAGTTTTTAAAATTTTTGTTTGTTTGTTTGTCTGTACGCGCATCACGCAAAAACCACTGAACTGTATTTGACGAAACTTTGTATAGTGGCAGTTTATATGCCGGAATGACATAATAAATAAAAAAATATAATAAAAATTAAAATTATTAAAAATATCATTGTGCATTTGAAATCACGTAGTCCAAAGTAAAGGTTTCTTGATTATTTGATTCATCTCGTGTGGATTCATCGAATGCAAAACAATTTTAAATGTCATGTTGACAACGGAGAACTGTCATCTCGACGTGAGCTGGCCGGTAACGAATTATTTTATAAATAAAAAAAAATTTTTGAAGTTATGTCGCTGTCATTGGTGCAATTTTTATTTCTGTTCCCCGCGGCTTCGCTCGCGTGAAATTCGTATTTTAAAAAAAAGTAAGTAACTAAAGGCGGGGCCGAAGGCGGATCTGCGCTCACCTATACGATATTCTTTCTCGATGAAAGTAACTAAGGGCGAGGCGGAAGGCGGATCTGAGTTCTGGAAGAAGAAAAACATTCTTGAAGAAAGTAAGTAACTAAGGGCGAGGCCAAAGGCAAAGCTGTATTCTGGAAGACCATAAACCATCTCGAAGAAAGCAAGTAACTAAGGGCGAGGCCGCAGGCCGAGCTGCGTTCAGGAAGAAGATAAACCTTCTTGAAGAAAGTACGCAACTAAGGCGACGCCGAAGGCCGAGCTACGTTCTGATAAATAATAAACCATCTCGAAGAAAGCAAGTAACTAAGGGCGAGGCCGAAGGCCGAGCTGCGTTCAGGAAGAAGTTAACCCATCTGGAAGAAAGCAAGTAACTAAGGCGAGGCCGAAGGCCAAGCTACGTTCTGATAAATGATAAACCATATCGAAGAAAGCAAGTAACTAAGGGCGAGGCCGCAGGCCGAGCTGCGTTCAGGAAGAAGATAAACCATCTTGAAGAAAGTAAGTAACTAAGGCGAGGCCGAAGGCCGAGCTACGTTCTGATAAACGATAAACCATCTCGAAGAAAGCAAGTAACTAAGGGCGAGGCCAAAGGCCGAGCTGCGTTCAGGAAGAAGCTAAACCATCTTGAAGAAAGTAAGTAACTTAGGCGAGGCCGAAGACCGAGCTACGTTCTGATAAATGATAAAACATCTCGAAGAAAGTAAGTAACTAAGGGCGAGGCCGAAGGCCAAGCTGCGTTCAGGAAGAAGCTAAATCATCTTGAAGAAATTAAGTAACTAAGGCGAGGCCGAAGACCGAGCTACGTTCAGGTAAACAATAAACCTTCTCGAAGTAAGTAACTAAGCGATATTTAGATTGAGGAAACGATAATTCTATCGAAGAAAGCAAGTCATTAAGGGCGAGGCCCGAAGGCGGAAGCGGGTTTATGGTTTACCTGAACGCAGCTCGGCCTTCGGCCTCGCACTTAGTTACTTCCTTTCTTCCAGAAGGTTTATCGCCTTCCTGAACGCAGCTCGGCCTACGGCCTCGCCCTTAATTACTTACTCTCTTCGAGAAGGTTTATCGTCTTCCTACATGCAGCTCGGCCTTCGGCCTCGCCCTTACTTTCTTCGAGAAGGTTTATCTTCTTCTTGAATGCAGCTCGGCCTTCGGCCTCGCCCTTAATTGCTTACCTTCTTCGAGAAGGTTTATCGTCTTCCTGAACGAAGCTCGGCCTTCGGCCTCGCCCTTAGTTACTTACTTTCTTCGCGAAGGTTTATTTTCTTCCAGGATGCAGCTGGGTCTTCGGCCTCGCCGTTAGTTACTTAGTTTATTTGAGAAGGTTTATCGTTTATCTGAACGCAGCTCTGCCTTCGGCCTCACCCTTAGTTAGTTACTTTCTTTGAGAAGGTTTATCGTTTACCTGTACCCAGCTCGGTCTTCGGCCTCGCCCTCAGTTACTTACATTCTTCTTTGAAATACGAATTTCACGCGAGCGAAGCCGCGGGCAACAGCTAGTAAATAATAATTTTGAATAATTTTGAAACCTCATCTGAAGGAACATAATGTTGTCAAGCTCATAATATCTCCATGTGTGTTGTCCTTTGTATACTGCATTATGTATGTATATATGTATGTAGCATTGATTTTATAACCCTGTCGGGACAGATAGACCACTCCATATAACAAATTTGGTAACGTTGTAAATCGTAAAACCAACAGAGGGCGTTAATAATTTTTCTTGATGTTGTCGTAAAACAAACAGGTGGCGTTAATGTTTGTTAATACTTCTATACTAAGGGCGCTATCTAGTTGAAATACAACATGTATCTAGGTACCTTTAATTGTCACTAGGCTGTAGAATTACTGCTACTAGACAAAAGATGGCGCTTTCATTTATATTTATAAAGAACATTATTTATGTAAATTCCAAAATTTTTAATTATATTTGAATAATAAAATTATGACAATTTACAATTAAACTAACACAAGAAGTGTTAGTTTAATTGTCATAATCAAATTAAATAAAATAAAAAAATGTTTTGAAAATTATTTGGTATACGGAACAAAATATTATTATGATTGTAATTTCCTGTTTGTGCGCTTTTAATAGATAGATCCACACAGAGCACGGAATACCCCCGCGCGCGCGCGCGCGGTATTCCGTGCTCTGTGGATAGAACGTATTTATTTAGTTGAACAGTTAAACAAATACTCGTCACTCTTCATTCTAATAATGTCAGCATTGTATGTAAAAAAAATATGAAAACTGCCTTAAAAAATTTATGAAATTAAAAAAATCGAACCCTAGAGTTGAAGGCGGTGCTAAAGAAGGCTACACAAATCACAAAGGATATCATCCACGCATGTTTTCTTTCATGTATCATTTTTGCTTGCTTTAGCACCGCCTTCAACTCTAGGGTTCGATTTTTTTTATTTCATACATTTTTGAAGGCGGTTTTTATATATTTTTTTAAATAGTTTTTTATTTCACAGTTTTTTTTGGAATTTTTTGCTATTAATGTACTCGGCGGAATCGCTCGACCTTCGGCCTCGCGATTCCGCCTCGCTTTCCAATCTGATCTCGACCAAATTAAAATGGAACCACGTCATGGTTATCCCCTTTCAAACAAAAAAAAAGAATTTTCAAAATCGGCCCACAATAATTGACGGAGTAATCGCGTAACAAACATCCAAAAAAAGAAAACATACCGTCGAATTGAGAATCTCCTAGGTCTAAAGTAAATTGCTCGTGATGACAAATTCAACGAGCCCAAACACGATGGGTTTATCATGTGTAGTTTAGGAGTTCCTATGGCCACCTTCCGTCTCCATCATCAGACCAGCTCGATGGTACTCGTACTCGTATTATAATATATTAAACGCATCTGGCCGGTCGGAAAAGATTTCAAATTTAGAATATTCATGAAACAAGGGTCCGAATATGAATGACAATATCGATTCATGTATTTCAATACAATGACAGAGAAAATTTCAAAATATTAGGTACCTATTCTACCTATTTAATACTTTTTAGTTCTAGTTTATTTTTTTTGAGTCGGTTTTATATTTTTAAAACAATATTACATAAAAAACAATAATCGAAATCGAATAATCGAAATCGGTTGAAGTGGTACAGAATTATTCGCCATGTGTCAAACTGCAAATTGCTGAAAAAGCCCACATCACAAAAGTTTTGCTGAAGGTAACCACACACCAATAGTATTTTGTTGCTTTTTCATAAACCGCTCAATCAATTTCAATAAAATTTCAATGGGAGCACCTCTGAAGTATGACCTACCAAACAAAAAAAGAATTTTCAAAATCAGCCCACAATTAACACGTTGAACGCCATACGACCCACCGGTGGGCCTAGCGTACTTTTCGGTTCGGGCCAAGCCAAACTCATTATATCCGTAATTTTCATCAACTTGAGATTTTCATCACAAAGTTTATAAAATGCGGTAATTTGTAAGGAAAATAAAAATTTGCGACTTTTACCGTCTAATTTTCGAGATATAGCAGAAGGCTCACGGGTGGATCGTGTTGCCTCCTATGAAGGATTTGTATTTTTCTGTTGGCTGGGGCCGCGGGGTCACGCCGCGGCCCACCCGTTGCGCGCGCGCCGCGGACGCAGCGATCAATCCCGGTCCGGCTGCGTCGACAATTGAGGATGTTTTACGCTTTTCTCGCCAAAAATGATTATTTTGAAGATTTCGAGTTAACACAAGAAGCGCTAACGCAGTTAGAAAACATCGAGATAGATCTTCTGAACCGTAGTTTCGGAATAGATTCTATGAAGACGTAGTTCAACCAACGAAAAGAAGATGCTGTCGAATTCTTTTGTCGGAGAGTGAGGATAGCGACTATGAAATGCATATAGAAAGACGGAAGAGAATGAAACACACTCTGGAAAGGAAAGAGGGATTGGCCAGAAAAGTGAGAAGAACATGTCACCAATGTTATGCAAAGAACGTACCAATAATGGGTAGCAAACAGGCTAAAACCAAGTCGAAAAAAGTATCCACTTATTGCCAAAGCAGCCCAACTAAACCATTCCTTTGTTTGCCTTGTTTTAACATGACTCACGGATAATTCTTTATTGTTTATGGTTAAACCCTTTGAAGAAGTGTGATAATGTTGTGATTGTTCAATTTCACAAATATTTTGTTTTGTTCAATTTCATAAATTATTTTCGTAATAAATAATGTCTTCTTATTTGGCAATGAAGAAAATTTTATGTTCATTTTTATTTTGACGAATATTTTCTTATTATTTTCTGGTTTTATTAATTCTATTAATACAAATATTATTTTCTACCTTATCCTTAAGAGCAGCCCTAGCATCGTTACAATTAACTTAATAAAAAACTACAAGTTTCTATTGGATTTGAAAACCACGCCGTCCGCTTCGACTACAAGGCCATGCGGCTCACTTCCATATTGGCTTTGTAGCTGCGCTCTGTGGCTTGTAGGAAGCGTTTACGTAGGCCCTCTCACGCGGCTCACCGGTGACCCCCATGCCCTGAATGGTTCAGTAAGGAAAGGCTCACCGGTGAGCGGTGAGCCCCGTGGCCCAAACGGAAATACTGGATTTTTCATGTGGCGTTGAACGTGTAAGATTGTAATTTCCTGTTTGCGGTTTTACTCCGGTCCAAAGAATTTACAAACTCTTTGGTTGTACTTGGGTTGTACCTAGCTCCGCTTATTTGTTGTTATATCCGCTATAGTAACACATATTCTGTGAAAATTTCAACGGGCTTCCTATTACGGTTCAAGAGATACAGCCCTCGGATAGACAAACGGACGGACGGACAGACAGACTGCGGAGGCTTAGTAATAGGCTTCCGTACAGGGATACGGAAACCTAAAAATAAGGGGTGAAATAGGGGTGAAAGTTTTTGTATGGGGAATCCATGATTTCTCTAGGTAAGGATATGAAAATTTATTATCTAGGCTTTTGGCACAGATTACTCAATAGTTACTGCTTTTGGTAAGAAATAATGAATAATGGTCAGGAAGAGGAAGGGGGAGAGAAAAGAAGGGGGAGTGGGTGGGAGGTACGTTTGTCAGCCTGGGTAGCTCAGTGGTGCAGGCAACCCTGGGCGCGGTCAACACTTGGATGGGTGACCGCTCGACCATTTGAGGCTGACCGTGGTTCGGATTCCACGTAAAACTGTAGCACCCTTCCCTTCTTACCTTACTAGGGTTGGTACCACCGCACTGAATAAAACGTATGTCGAAACGGCTATGTAAATCAAAGAGATTTGATGTAAATAGTTTTTTCGTTTTTTTTCGTCCAGTTCAGTATAGCCGGCACGACATGTCCGACATCACGGATGTTGTGTTGTAGGTGATGTATCCAACCATGTCAGTTTCCATAAAAAAAAGAAGAAGAAGAGGAGAGGTATGGAGGGAGGAAGGGTTAGTGAATGAGGGTAGGTGTGGGGGAGGGAGGTAGTAGAGGGAACGAGGAGGAATGGATATCGAGGGAGTGAGAGGTTGAAAGGGGGAAGGGGCGGGGTAAGAGGGGGTTGCGGACAGGATGAGGGGTAGTAGGGGAGGAATGGAATGCGAGGGTGATGGGAAGGAGGGGCGACATGAGGGGAGGAAGGGAAGTAGGGAGAGAGGGAGGGAATGGGCGAAAGGGAAGGTGGCAAAGAGGGGGTCCGTGAAGGGTGAGGGGAAGGAGGGGAGGAAGGCGGGATCGAGGAGAGAAGACCGGGAGAGAGGTGAGTGAGAGATGGGCGAGGAAGGAATCCCTTCCTTCCTCCCGAAAAAGATAGAGAATATAAGAGAAGCGATGGTTTATTATCAATTTTGCATTTAAATCAGATTTACTATTTTTTTATTTTATTCGTTGTCGTGTCGTCGTCGGTAAAATCTACAATTTTACAATTTTATATAAAATATCATTGACTTATATATTCTGTAAAGCTTATCACAAATACATTAAACCCACCCTCTTTTAATCTCTTTGGTATAACACCACCAGCAGCATCGTAGATGGAAAAAATAGCCCTGGACTCAACTTTTTTTAATTCGGTGCCTGGACTCCCTACTTCATACTCAAAGACATTTTGTTCATACTTCAACTATTACTAAAACGAGACACCGCGATTATGGTAGTGTGCGTATCGCGTGAATACAGAACCGACCGTCTCAAGAGATCGCATCGATATTGTGTCATCCTTTTTCCACGCGCAGTAACCCGTATCGCTTGCCTGCACGCTCCACGCAAACATTTGCGTGTTCCAAAACAAGCGAACGTCGCGCGTCGATCGATAAATTACCGCAACGGCTAAAAACTATGGAGGTGGCTTTTTACTTTCGAGCGACTGTAAGGAGAAAGGAAGTATTGTGATCGTCCAAAATGTCGAAGTTGAGAATGCGACTGATTTTTTTTTTTTTTTATTGAAACTGACACGGTTGGCTACATCACCTACAACATCCGTGATGTCAGCCCATAACACCGGGTGAACTTGGTGCCACGTCAGTGCTTCCCTTCGGTCGTGCCGACTACACTGAACTGGACGGAAAACACAAACTATTTACATAGCCGTTTGGACCGACCTTTCATTCAGTGCGGTGGTACCAACCCGGGCGGGTTAAACCCTACCACCTAGTAATATAAGAAGGGGGTCATATCCCTTAGTCGCCTTTTACGACATACACGGGGAGAGATGCAGTGGGGCTATTCTTTTAAAGTACCGGCCCCACACAGTACAGATTTGGGCTATATATCTGTCAACGATCCCAAAAAAGTGGTTTTGAGAAACATGTATGTGTGTGTGTGTGTGTGTGTGTGTCCGTCCAGCGACCTTGTGCCTAAACTGCTCAACCGATTTCGTTCAAAATTCGTATTTAGTAGTTTGAAATGATAATCTAGGGGTACCTTTTTTAGTTTTTTTTAATTAAAAAAAATAAGGGTAGCTGTCATACAAATGATTTCGTTGAGGTCGATTTTCTTATAAATGGCTAACGATTTTTATTATTATTATTATATTTAATCCATCGTGTTTGTTTCCGTTTTCAAAGGTGGTGAGGTAAAAAAATATAATTTTAAAGAAGGTATCTCCACTTTATCCTAACCGCACGCGCGTATTTGAATTGCACGCAGGTTTGGTTGGTGGGTATTTGGCAAAGACATTAAACTCACCCTCTTGGTATTTGGCAACTAAAAATATAATAAGAAATAGGCATGCCATCTATAGACAAATAGGACAACTTAACTTTGGTCTGACATCTATGATGCAGAAGCGGCGAAATTATACATTTTATCCGCCAAGCTCACGGACTGACAAAACATGAAAATATTTATTGGAAAAATTATGAAAACCTTAAAATACACTATTTTGAAATTTCTACTTAATATAAAATAATCTTTAAATTTAACTATGCTGTTCCCACTTAGCATCGTTCTATAATTAGCAGATTTAAAAATATAATAATTATTTAATTCAAATTCGATACTCCTGGCGCCATCTTAGGACATAATTGAAGACTAATTTCATGTTACCTTTAAAACATCGCTGACGGTACATCTGACTCCCCCTATAAAATCAATGGTATGTAGCTATGGACCGGTGTGTATGTATATACACGGTGTTGCAATTGCCCCCGTAATATTTTTAACTGGCATAAGGGGGTTTTTCTATATGTGAAACAAAACAACTTCTGTGGCGAAAAAAATGTTTTTCCATACAAATTATGAATACATATTCTCAAAATGTATAGAGAAAAAAAACTCTTTTTTCTTCAAATTAAAAAGTCGTAGAACAAAAGTTGTTCTTTTTCACGTTCACCCCCTTTCGGGTTTTGCGGTTGGGGTTGCAACACCGTGTATACGTCGGACCACGCATTGTGAAGGGTTTAAGAATGTTCACGCTTAAAATACAACAAATAAATTAGGTGTAGGCTCCAAAAACCAAAACACGAAGAAGGAACAATAATCTAATTATTCACCCACTTTTCTAGCAAGGCAGTCAGTGTGTCCCTCGTGAAAAAAGAAAACACCATATCCACTCGCAGAACTATTTTCTTTAAATTTTATTCAACATTCTGAATTTGAATTTTACAACGTGCCGTAATTTTGCAACGTGACAGCAACACTGTGAAAAACACATTTCACCAAATATTGACTTAAACCAAAAAGTCATTTTGAAACGTCGTTATAATTTTTGAAGCCTATCTATCCAGGGATACCTCACAGAGTTATGTACATGATTTATTTTTCGGATGAAAAAAAAATCGTAAAATGTACGGTGTGCCAATTTTTTTCCTAATTTCACCGCACCATTGTACCTATAGATAGAGTATTGCGGTTTATAGAATATGATCACCTTCCTTCCAAATTTCACCTATATAGTGCCAATAGTCTCCGAGTAAAATGGCTGTGACATACATATTAACCCGCCACTGACCCGAGCGCACCAGCCTTGCGGCCATAGCACCCGCACTGTGTCACGACTTCATCATGGAACAATCATTTGAAAGTCGTTGCACGCAGGGAGGCCTGCTGCCGGGATACCACCAATTTGGTCCCGGTGACGCGCATTGACTGCGGTCCGGCCCCCCCTTGGAGGCTGTGACATACAGACGGAGCGAAGGACGAACAGACTGATAGGACGAAATTGTAAGGGTTACGTTTTTGCCATTTGGTTTCTTAACCCTAAAAACGTAGCGTATGTAGCTATGTCTGTCTTTCTGCGGTTTATATAGTTCGCGATGTATTCAAAAACGATAAATCTGAAATGCATGGCGATTATTCCATTAGATTCAACAACTTTTCTACATACATAAATAATATATACATACATACATACATAGATACATACATTCAGCATTCATACATACATAGCGTCACGCCTGTTTCCCAGTGGGGTAGGCAGAGACAAGGGATCTCCACGTACCACGATCCTGACACACCTCTGCCGCCCCTTCCAATGATGTTCTCTCATAATGTTCTTCATACATTTACTTTTCTACATCATCCTTTGACATACTCGTACCTATATCATCCTGCTTTCTACTTGGGGTACCTACTGAGCAATGGACACAAATTAATATTCTTTAAAATGTCTTACTTCTTAAACGGCTAATTAGATTTGAATGACATTTTATAGGTACACCTGCATAATTTTGTATGTGTATGACGATAACTTAATTTTTATTTGGTTCAGCTGGCGTTAAAGTGAGGTTATAAAAATGTCAGTATTTTTCGTACAAAACGAAGTAAAAGCCTATACATGAATTTAAATGCAATTTTGAACCTAGGAACCCCTCACTATACGGATAACACAGAAGCGCTGCCGCGGGGCGGCAGCAGCGCCTTGACGGTCGACGCAAAGCCATGCCGATGTAGAAGAACGTTGACGGCTTCGTCTACGTCTACCGCAAAGGCACTACGCGTAATTTTATTAAGGCATAACTTTATTATAATGTATACATCGACCTCACACAAGTCGTACACCTCAACTCGCATATCGTGACGGGGACGGGCCCACCCACGAGGCGGCTACCAGTTAGTTGCGGACGCGAAACCTACTTAGTGTGTAAAGCTGTCGAATGCAAACCAACGTGGATTACTAAAAGTTAAGAGTGAGCTGCAGACGAGTGCACTGCGGCACGGCACCCTCGGGCGCAGAACTCATTATGTGAAAGTGGTGACAGCTCTCTACCCCTCGCCGATGTTTATATTTATACTTGCCTTTGTCTCGCGGGCTCCGCTCGACTCGCGTCGCCGCTCACCGGCTCCCGAACGACAGCGCGTTTGTTGGATTCGGTTTGGGGTGTCGCTCGGCGAGCGTAGGTCGAGGACGGCGGCGGCGGCGCAACGCCCAGCGCTGCACTCGCCCCCCGGCGGCCACAAGTGCCGGCCTGGCTGGCGCGACGCGGGCCGACGTCGCCCGCTGGCGCTCCCGCCGCTGGCTGGCAGCTCCGGCTCCCGGCCGAGCCGGCACGCACCGCACGCCGCCGCTAGAGCGGGTCCTCCTTTCCGGATATCTTCCAATCGATCTGCTGCGGAGACGTGGAAAATGAAAGCGCGGCGTGAGACAACGCGGCGCGAACCGGCAGACGGGGCGGCGCGTGGCGTGCGGGTCGCGGATCGGGCGGTTCGCAATGCGTGCGGCCGCCGGCAGC
This sequence comes from Nematopogon swammerdamellus, assembly GCA_946902875.1. Lineage (NCBI taxonomy): Eukaryota > Metazoa > Arthropoda > Insecta > Lepidoptera > Adelidae > Nematopogon > Nematopogon swammerdamellus. The sequence continues at coordinate 13,157,014 of OX336338.1, forward strand.
GCCGCCTCCACGCTACTGCGGCACGCCGCCGCCGCCCCCGCGCCACAGAGCGCGCCGCGCCCCTCCGCGCCGCACCCCCCAGCCGCCGCGCACCCCACCTCCGCCGCGCGCCCCCGCGCCCGCCCAGCCGCCCCAGCCTTCCTCCCTGATACCTTCACACCCACGCGACCCAACTCGCCATTCTTACAAGTTGAATTTTTTGCATCTACTCGCAGTTGCAGGGTAGCTTTGTCTTCGAGACGTCATCGGCGGCATATTGGTCGGCTGACGCGGCGGCGACAACTGCGGCGATCGAGCCTCCGGCTGCGGACGGGCGTGCGGCGCCCGCTCGCTAATCGATATAAAGCCAGATCGGGACACTCTTTGTTCGGAGCTCCCTCTTTGCTGGTTGTTAAATTAAGTTTAAGGAAGTTGTTGGGATAATAGGTGTAGCTACTCGCAACTTGTTGGCGGGTGGTGGCTATATCGCGGCTGCTGTTTGCTCCAAACGAGCTACTCGTGTCCCTACAATCAAAGCCGATATCGAGGCAGTGGTGGTGGCGGTACAATCGAGTTCTACTCTAAACATACATCCTTGCCGCTTAAGCCTCCGCTGTGTCCTCCTCTAGTCCAGTATAGCCAGCGATCCAAAGGGAAATCTCCTGTATGGCACCTACCTTTTCGGAGTGATATTGGCTGGTCGGAGCATGTGCTGTGGCCCCTCTGATTCAGCCAGCCATACCGTAGTACATAAAAAAATCAGGTTAAGAGCGAGTCAGGCTTAGCACAATTACATAGGGTTCCGTACTAAAACAACAAAAATACTTTTTTTCCCGTAACTATGGCATTGTAAAAACGTGCAGTTTCACTGTAATGTATGGCTTAATATCTACTAATGCTATTAGAATCAAAATTTTAGCTTTAGAAACCTGACTATTATAGGGGTGGCATGGGCAGGGGCGGTATTTTTTTGAATATTTTTAGGCATTAGGCAAGATCACTGAACTTAAAATTGTAAAAAACATATTTTTAGAATCCTTATAGATATAGGTATTTTTCAAATGATATTCCACACTTATTATATAAGGGTTCCATTTTTTTTTTTCATTTAAGGTAGCGATGGACATGGATGGCTGGCATTCAGTGCGAAGGCGGTGCGCGGAGCTTACATGCTCCCGTTCCTACTTTACATTCAACCTGATTCTACGTCCAATTCAAAATCGAATTGCGACATTATCTACATGGAGAATGGAGATGTAGAGTTGTTTGTTTGTACGAATCTCTAAAGACCTCAAATACAATATACCTACAAAGTATTTAACACACAGAATGTGACATACAGTCGGGTAGAGAGAGGGGCTGAGATATACAGATACAGGTGTCCCAAAACAATACAACATACCAAATTGTTCAAATCTAAAATAAAATTATGGCTACTATCTTTCACTACGACTGAATGTGAAAGTATGCTGTGTAATGTATTGGTATAATGTCACATACTGACTATATAATATCTATGTGTTTTATGAATTTGTACATTTTAATTTTTGTTTTGTTTCATTTTTTCGGTCTTTTTTATTTACAATGCAAACGTATTTATTTTTAGTAATTATAAAAATGCGTTGTTAAGTTCCTCGTCAATTCATAAGGATTCGCTGTTTATATATCCTATAATTAATAAATAACTTATATTATATATGTATACTTATTATTAGTACTTATATGTTTAAAAATGAAAACGCACAGAATTTTCATAATATATTTTTTTTCTCTTTTATTTGCACTTTTGTCACACCAATGGGGGCGGAGCAAGGCGTCACAGGCGAGAGTCTAGTGTCTTGCTCGAGCATAGATAGAAAGTGATACATATAATACACAGATAGAATAATCTTTAGTGCTCAATATTAAAATATTTTTATTATGTTTTATGTATCGTGCTATATTGTGACAATAAACGTTTGGATTTGGATTTGGATTTGGAAAACTCAACGTCAAGCGGGAACCAGGGAGTAGGCCAGTTTATGACTACCCAGGGAAAAACAAGAAAAAATAAAAGTTACGCTGACTATGGAGGGTCCCTCCATAGTCAGCGTTGCTGGCTACGGAAACCTAAAATCCATGCTCTTAACACTGGGCAGGGACCGCGTCGACGCAATACACTTACGTAAGCGGCGAAGTGTCCCAGAATCAAGTGTGAACATCTCTCACAACGTAAATAAACCAGACATAAAACCGAGATGACAAAAAGCGACGACTGTGGCGACCGTTTAATATTTAATAAAAGCTATAAACTGTCCTCGCTGCGTAGCGAGCGGCGCACACGCATGCCGCTCTAGCTCAGCGTCTGTCGCTAATCAACGTCGACACTTAAGAGGATACAAGAGCGGAAATAAAAATTGCAAGGTGGCATTGACGGCGATCGACACGACTACGACAACGGTCGGAGACGTACAGAAAAAACTCCACACAGGCATATACGAGTAGTATGTATACATGTATACACGATTGTGTGTGTGTATGTGTATTTGACGTAGATTTGGCTGTTTTCGCTGCACCAGTATCTCATCTGTGGCTGCACTATGGATCCCTCAGCATAACTAACTCAGTGATGGTTTTTAATAAATAAATTCAGAAGGCCGGCGTATTATACTCGTAGAATTAATTTAAGGGTTACCCAGCATTGAGGTATCAAAAGAGGAAAAACGGAACCCTTATAGGATCACACTTCTGTCTGTCTGTCCATCTGTCCAAGGTTATTTTCTCCGAATATACTGGACGAAAAAGGCTGAAATTTTGTATATATGTTGGTGACCCAATCACGTACTTATAATAATTTAGATTTTTGGGGTCAATGTTTGGGGATAAATTAAAAAGTGAAAAAGTTTTTCCAGTGCATACACCATGCGACATATTAATGAAAAGGGCTCGTTATATGAAATTTAAATACAAATTGAATAATTTATTTAATACAATATTTACAACATATTCGCTAAACAAAAACATTATAATTTATATTAGATCATAATCTAAATGACGGGAAAGTGCCCATAACGCTCGCGGCATTGCCCTTCATGCAATTGCGGCATGCTGACGCGCTGCATGTTTTATAATTTTAAAGACTATAGTTTGAAATATATTAAAGAAAAAAAAACGAGCAATCCCAACAATTATCTCCAAAATTACTCAGTCTAAAATTTTGAAAAATAATTTTAATGTAGGGCCTCTTTTATAGTTTCCAAGAAAACCTAAACGAAAATTCTAAGTCTTAAAGTTCTTGCGGAAAACGGAATCATAACACACAAGCACGTTATCACATCCCCAGAATCGGGGTAAGTAAGCAGAGTTATCAGTGCTGTGCTGCAAGAACTCAGGTAAAATAACAGCACTATCGAGCAGAAAGTAAGGTAGGTACGAAGACTTACCTAACTGCATCTGCACTCGGTGGAATATTCAAACATTCGCCTTTTACGACATGTAAGGGGAGATATGCAGTGGGGTAGGTGGGACTGTTCATTTTGAAGTACCGAAATCACGCGGTACTACGTGTAAAGGCATATACAACCAAATTCTCCTAATAACCGAAATAAACTCATTCTGACCAGCTGTGTGAACCAGGAACCGATAATGAGAAAGGAATAGTTCCATGCCCACTGCCCAGGGCTGTCTGTCGAGCCCATTCTTACTTTCCCAACATAGGCAAGTGCTTAATTTTGTTTTGTGGTTCAGCACTTTAGAACAGTGTGAAAATAGGAGCAGAAACTAGTTTAGGAGCTGCTATTTAACTGAGAATGTCAAACTTCTCACTCGAACTACCATAAACTTTAAACTCGTCTCGTGCGCCATATTTCGTTTTAAGAAATACATACGTATGTAGTTAGGTACCTACAACAACACATTACTGAACTTTACACACTTTAAGATATTCAGAAATCGCTTTCAGATTGGTACCTATCACACTTTGTGGTGCAACCCCATCGATTTAAGTTTCTTAGTTTTTAGGGTTCCAAACCACAAAAGAGGAAAAAACGGAATTCATAAAGGATCACTTAGTTTATTTTATTGCATCCGAACTGGGTAGCTGTACTCGACGTCGAAGCCTCAGGCGAAGCCAATTTCACCCCCTAGGAGGTGCCAGTCCGTCTTGAAGCAGACTATGGGCCCCACACACCTTCAATTAATATTGCGCAAGTCCAGACTTGTGCAAATCTGCATGACGCCCGTAGGGCCCATACACGGCACAAGTTTGGTTGTATGATTTCATTTCTGTGTTGCGACTAGACGGAACGGGGGTGTGTTGTGCGCATAATGTATGACGCTTTGGCAAATTGTTGGCTTCATTTTTTGCTACAAGAAAAGTTAGAAAACGTCGAAGAAACAAAACTTTTTCGCTGCCTTAAGTTAGGTTATGTTGACTTACGATAAGTTTATTAGGGTAGGTTAGATTAGGTAAGGTTCTCCTTTTTTCAAGTCGATTAAAAATGGTGCTATCGACGCACAGTAGCGATCCGGGACTAGACGCAAGAGTGCGTGTATGACGCACCCGAAACCGCGCTTGGACGTCGTCGCTGATGCGTGGGCTTGCATCTTCTCGGCTGGTCATACAGTACCTAGTAAATTCGATTATTTCATATTTCAAGCTCACAATGCATCGACAGTTGTGCCATAGTTTTATTTAACATATTTTTGCCCTAAGGTGATTTAGTTATTGTTGTTAGTATAAACATTTTATTTGTGTTTTATATTTTTTTATAAGCTTCATAGGTTCAATAGTATCAATATAATATGGTTCCACAAAAACTAATTTTAAAAATATCTATAAAACCAAATCAATTATAAAGTTATGGCTATTTGGCGGTAGGTACTTAATTACCGATACATAAAACCCTTGTGATAAAGTTAATTAATCGATTATTAAAAAAAGTTCTTTATTTTGATTTCATTTTTCTGTTCTGGCTTGAAGTTTTTGCTTTTTGCTGTAACAGCTGATACCAATAGTTTTCAATATACATAGTATTGTGTCTAGTTTGAAAATTTCAAATAGTTATGGAACAATTAAATGTCGAAGCAAGAAATAATTGAAAGGAATGTTAGTTACAGCCTGCAATACAGGTTTTTCACATTCGCGTTGGGCTACACTTCATACTTCATATTTTCACATACTCCAAAGTTAATAGTATTTTTCTAGTATTTTTATTGATTAGTTTTGTTTGACTGTGGTTTTCATAGCTCTTTTCCACAGTAGCTGGAATGAATACCCCGAATTCTGATATTAATAATTTGTTATAATTTGAATATCGATATTATTTTAATGCCACAAATCCAATCATTATGCAATTTCGCTATCAAATATTGATAATACCTCTAACCTAAACTAAAGACTAATAAGTTATTCTGTATTTTAGGATTATTTTTAGATATATGTAAAGTGAATGGACAGAAGGTAATTCGTCCCTGGCCAGGATTTGAACCTGGACCTCGGCATTTTTCCATCGGTTCGATGAAGAAATCCCTCAATAAAAAAAAGCGGTTAAGTCAGTCGAACTCTCGCCATTCAGTCCCATTCCGATTTTCATGACTTAGGAGTTTCGTTTAGTAAACTGTAAACTATAAGAGATTATAAATTTAAAATTAAATTTTAAACTATGCATTTTAAAATTTAAAATTATAAAAAAATATATTTGTAACTCTTATTATAACAAGCCCTATTCATTGATGTGTGACATGATGAACTTGAAAATCAAAATTATTTAAACTTTCAAATGTTTCCCCCAAAATCGAAATTCGTTCAATTACGCTTTACGTCCGCGCGATTTGGTAATCAAACGCTATATATGTAACAAATTTCAACTTTTTTTGTCCAGTAGATTCGAAGAATATAAGCTGTGACAGACGGACATACATACAGATAGACACAAGAGTGATACGGAACTCTAAATTTTTTTTTTATATAAGTACCTACATCAAAGTAGTAAGCGACGCGGCGTGCTTGTTTAGTATCTAAGAAACATGCCAAAACAATGAAACTGTCCTTACCTCAACGTGCCTCAGCTGAGCGAGCGAGTGAAGCATTCAACTACTTCTCTTTATTCCACTTCCCAGCTCTTCTTATTATATTACCTTATATTATTAAGATAAAATAAAGAAAATATTTTTTTCGTTTACAGACTAAGAGCCGCGTCAGTGAATATGAAGAGATTATCAACAAACAGAAATAGTCAACATCCATCTCTTCGCCACAGATATTTCTACTGGATTTCTAATTCTAGCCCAAGGTAATGCTCGCTTTGGATCGTAGCACTAAAAGACTTTCTAAAAATGTCAACTTTGATAAGAATTAATTGTATCATATAACAGTATAAAACATTTGGGTAGCTACTGGTCATAATCAAATAAATTTTCAATTAAATTAAGGTCGTAATACTTTATTAATATTCAATTTAATTTTGATATTGTGAAAAAGATCTAAACTCTAAAGTATAGAAGGGAAGGTTTACATTTGTGAAGCGTCTCCGAAGGAAGTCAATTAAATATGAAAATAGGAAGCGGTAGGAAGTGAACCCTGATTTAATCAATAGTATCGAGAAGGTTGGAGACATCGAGCTTGTAATTCCAGTTTTTGCAACCTCGTGCTTGTGTTATGCAAAAAAGTCAAAAGTTACATATTGAAACATATTGAAACGCTTCTGTGAAAAGTACTTTTTATTTATGAAAACTGACACGATTGGCTACAAAGTCAGCGCATAACACCTTGCATAACTAGGTGCCACGTCAGGTATACCTTTTACTCGTGCAGGCTAAACTAAATTGGACTGAAAGCACGAACTAAAATTACATAGCCGAACGGTGTAACATAGTGGAACGGGCTTCCGGAGAATATCTATCCCCACTCCTACAATCCACGGATCTTCAAATCGCGGGTTTACATAGCCTTGCGACATTAGTCCACCTCCAATCCGGACTGGCACCTTCTCGGGCATGAAATTGGCTGCACCTGAGGCTTCGACCTCGGGCACAGCCACCCAGTTCGGAAGCAATAAAACAAATTGCCTTGTTGATCGATCTTTCATTCGGTGCGGTTGTACCAATCCGGGCGATAAACAATACTACCTAGTAAGGTAAGAAGGTATCTACAGTTGATACTGGTGAAGGTCTTGGGAGCGTTTAGACTTAAGGTCTCGAATTCACTCTCGTCATCTCTAGGTATGTAACAGGTGCTAATATTGATGATTCACAACTTCGAGGGATAAACGCTTCGAGGTAGTTTAACAATACTTCTGCACTAGAATTATTTCTTCTTTATTTAGACTTTGAATAGTTTATTTGAGTAGTTAAGAATGTATTCACACGATTCTGGTACAATAGATTTATTATAGTATATAATTTCGGATCATTTTTTTTTAATCTAACTTGGTGTTACTGTTTCTAGATTTGTTTCTTCTTTAATTATGTTCCAGGCCATCTTTGTTTTATTATCTGAATTGATAATGTTGTAAGGAAAAGTTTAAAAATATTTCTGTACAGTTTAACATAACTTCTAATATCCGTATTATTGTTAACTTTTAGGAGATCATAAATATAAAATAATTTGTCTTTTGAAGTAATAATAGGTGGAGTAGAATAATCGGAAAATGTGTTTTTATTAGTTACTAGGTTTTGCCCGCGTTTTCGCTCACATAGCCCTATGTCCATCCTGAAGGTCCATTCTAAATATTGGTCTGAGAATTTTAATATCGGATGAGTATTTTCGTAGATTACCTCCTACATCCAAACTTACGAACTTTACCTCTTTATAATATTCGTGCGTTTTAGTGGCAGAAGCTTTTCTAGTACCTTTGGAACATATGAGTGACACCGGTTGACATCTAATTTACATTCGCAATCACCGCTCAAAAACCAGAGCCGTAAGCCAGTCGCGTGACGTGAAGCTGTCGAAGTACGTGGTTAAAAAAAAATGAGGAAAAAAAGAACTACCTACTTTCTATATTATCTGAAAATAGGTATGATGAAAGTAAGCGTTGACTCCGCGACCTATATTACTAAGGAGTGATCCTACAAATCGTATGAAGCTCAGAGACTAGTTAGACCATATTATCGATGTTTTCCGGGTTTCCAATAAAATGAACGGCTCGGCGCTGTATTGAAGGATGTAGGCAGACACTGAGGACTGCCTTCGCCTAAGTGACTGCAGTACTGCACCAGCAGCGGCCTAATCTGCTATTTGCACAACAGAAGTAGGTAGTGATGCTGCTGAGAAGAACCACTGAGGAGAACATGGCGATTTTCCGCTTGTGCTTCAGGTCGGGCCGGTGCAGGTCGGGCATTAAAAAAAAATATAGTTTAACTCCAAAAGTCTGAGAATTTGGCAACTATTTTCATGGTGATTTTTATTGGAAATGACTTGTCCTATCTCCCATTTCCGTTTCATGTTTTATCCATGGCTTATTGGACAGCCTGTTTAGGTTTTTGTTACAGATCAACATTTGTAAATGTCAGTCAATATAACGTTCTGTGTGAGCATCTTCAGAAACATCTGAACCGAAGAGCGAGCGGAGAGAACGCGGACTCTTTATTCTTAAATAAATAGCGACACGCTTGTATTATGCAACTTTATTGACATTGGAGGCAAAAGTATAAATAGATGCGAGTGTCATTTTATTTTAAAACAGTGTGCCATTATTATTTTGTGTTTTTAGGGTTCCGTACCTCAAAAGAGAAAACAACTGAATCCTTATAGGATGACTTTGTTGTTCATCTGTCTGTCTGTCCACCTGTCACTACCCTTTTCTCAGGAGGTCAAGGCATCAAGTTTAAATTAAAATCAAATACTAAGGTCTATGGTTCTTCTAAGTGTTAAAAATTCAAACATGGACATCTAGGTTACATTTTGATTCTCGCAAATCAAATAAAAACCTATAGGGTGTTTCCCGTTGACCTAGAATGTTTGTTTTGTATGTCAAGACTATTTTCTCAATATATCAGGTTCAAACTAATATTATAATGTCTATGGGTCTTTAGAAGTGTATAAAATTTAAGATTTAAAAATTTTTTTTTTATGGAAACTGACATAGTTGGCTAGCTCACCTACAACATCCGTGATGTCAGCCCCGGTCAGCCCATGACACCTTGGTGAACTAGGTGCTATGTCAGGTCTTCACTCAGATTTTGATACTCGCAAACTCACTCCAAAGAAATAAAGGGTTTGTCATCTTGAGAAGTGACTGAATTTAACAGTGAAAACCGTATGTAAATCGATAACGTGGCTCTCGAGTTATAAGGATTCATAAATATTGACGTTACACGGACGGTCGGTTAGGGTACCGTACCTCAAAAGAGGAAAAAAAGCACTTATAGGATCACTCTTGTGTCTGTCTGTCCGTCGGTCACAGCTTAATTCCTCCGAATTTACTGGACGTAAGAAAAGTTTAAATTTGGTCATAATAGAGTTTGATGACCCAATAGCGGACGTACCTATAGCGGAAATTTTGGGAGGACAATTTGGAAAGTAAATGTCAATGAAAAGTTATAAGGAATACGTTTTTTTTATGCATAGTTAAAAAGATATTAAAGAAAATACAGAGATTATAGTTTACAGAAAAGCCTAAACAAAAATCGTAAATCTTAAAGTTCTCACGGAAAACGGAATGGTACCCTCTCCAAGCGAAGTCGACTCGCACTTGACCGCTTTTTTATTTATAGGGAATCTACGCACGGTGCTAAATATAAGTAAGATTATTGCGACTTGGGAGGGAATTGTTAATTAATTAAAGGTATACTTAAATATTCATAGAATGTCGTAACACAGAAGTCTATGTTTCTGGGCTATATTTTGTTTTGTTTTACATGTGACATTGTCAGCCTCGATAGCTCAGTGGTGCAGACAGTCAACTGTCGCTATTGAATGTTAAGCAACGCTGGGTGCGGTCAGTTCTTGGATGGGTGACCGCTGACCGTTGGAGGCTGACCGAGGTTCGGATTCCTCGTAAAACTGTAGGTCCCTTCCCTCCTAATCTTACTTGGTGGTAGGGTTTAACCCGCCCGGGTTGGTACCACCGCACTGAATGAAACGTCGGTCAAAAACGGCTATGTAAATAGTTTGTGTTTTCCGACCAGTTCAGTGTAGCCGGCACGATCAAAGGGGGAAGCACTGACATGGCACCTAGTTCACCCGGTGTTATGGGCTGACATCATGGACGTTGTAGGTGATGTAGCCAACCGTGTCAGTTTCCATAAAAAAAAAAACGAAAATTTATTAATAGGTATTCTTTTTTAATGTTAGGGAACAAAATCGTATGAAAAATGAGTTTTTATCTGAGTTCATAAAATAAAAAATCTGTTTCCCATTTTCTTTAATAAAAATAATTGTAACTTAACTGAAGTTAAAATAATAAATATAGCAATCATTCCCTGGCTAAAAGAGAGAAAGGGGTTAGAGAAGCGAGGGAGAGAGAGGTCAAGGTAAAGCAACAATACGTTCCATTAGCTTTAGCCAATCACGAGCAGACAAGAGGTAGACCAGTGAGCCACGACAGTCAATCCATCCAAATCCATGCTGTAAATTTTTGTGTTTTTTTTTTATTGCATGCTTTCTCAAATATTGGTGTTACACACGATTGTTGTAGGTTTGTCGACGATTTTTCCTTAGTATAAATAATACCGTGTGGTGCCGGTACTTAAAAAGAATAGCCCCACTGCATCTCTCCCCGTGCATGTCGTAAAAGGCGACTAAGGGATAAGGACAACATATCGTGCTAAAGGGCGACGGGCTCGCCACCTCTCACCTTGGCACGGTACTTCCACCGAGTCATGCAGCAGGTAGGTCTTCGTGCCTTATTTGCTCCTTGATCGATTTAATCTTGTTCGAATACTTTGCGAAACGTGGCAGTCGGTGTTGTGCTGTAATTTACTAGAGTACTTGCAGCACAACACCTATTACTCTGCTTACCCCGATTGTCGGGATTCAGCGTGTGTGATATGATGATGATGATGATATAAATAATATTGGTGATATAAAAAATGGTTTCAAAGATGTATGAATTGCCATATAAGGAAAATATTTGTATTTTTTTTAGTGTCCCCCTGTTGGCTTGGGGGGTTTTCACTTCTGATCCTACTTCTCAGCTCGTATAATGGCCTAATAATGGCATGATGCTTATAGCCTATAACCTAGCAGAGATACAGCGCATTACATAGAATAAAACTGCAAGCGACTATGTTGATTGTTATTTCCAGTTCTAGTTGTTTTTGAAGTCGGTGCAATGTTTTTTAATACAGTTTTTCATTTCACTCTTTTTAGTTATAATATTACATAACAAGTTCTGCGTAGAATTGGGCGTTAAACCGATTCGACGACGTAACAGTGATTAGTACACACTTAAAACTCCATATCTTGAAAACTACTGAACCGATTTTGATGAAACTTGCACTGTTCCCTAAGTTGAAGTAAACGTAAGCCAATAAAATTGTCACAGTCCGGTTAATAGTTTCGGAGAAATGCGTGGACAAGCATATATACATACAAACATACGCTTATAAAATTTGGCACACCTGTTTATATGCCCACATAGATTAACTTAAATGAATATTGTGAAATTTCAACGATATTACAAGATACATACGTGTCGAATTGATAAGCTCCTTTTTTTAAGTCGGATAAAAATAGAAACAGATGTTTGTTTAAAATCATGTAGGAACGTATAAGAAATAATAATAGTGTAGGTAGAAAATAACTTTGAAGTGTAGCGATGACATGTTTAGTGATATTTGCGAATAATAGTAGAAACAGCCAGTAGATAGATCGCTGATCAGCAGACAACCTAGCAGATGCTGCCACCATGATGGCTCGTGGATTATAGATTCCATTATAGAGCTGTACTTGTCGCTTTAGTACAAAGAGGACGCTAAAACGTTTTCCGAACGTCTAGCTAAAGTAAAAGTGCTATCGCTGGCAGTACATAGTTACATTATGATCTAACTCCTGTTTCATCCACGTCTGCTTTCAGAGCAGAGGTACAGATCTACTGAAACCACACCGTGAGAGCGAGACAGAATGAACTGATCGGCTTCGTTAGAAGGAGACACATTTTTAACCGACTTCCAAAAAAGGAGGAGGTTCTCAATTCGACTGTATGTTTTTTATTTTTTTTATTTTTTTGTATGTTCGTTACGCGATTTCTCCGTCAATTGAGGGCCGATTTAGAAAATTCTTCTTTTGTTTGTTAGGTCATACTTCCGAGGTGGTCCCATTTTAATTTTATCGAAATTGGTTCAGAACACCTACAGCACGAACCATCATCGATAGACGAATTCTTTTTTTGTATTTAGCCCAAAGTCCGTAAACAGGTTTTTTTAATTTTTCGATATCACATTTAGTTTTTGAGATATAAGAGATTTAGTTCGAAAAAAAATTACAATTTTTCACATTTTTGCATTTAAAATTATTATTTTTTTTTACTTTTTCGTCAACTTGTAGCCCTATCCGATACGCGTCTTTTGAGCCCTCAATCGCTCGCGTAGCCCCAAAACTCGCTACACCAGGACAATTTCACACTCTCAGCGAAAATGGGAGGCTATACTGAAGCGATCGAAAAAACATTTTCAATGTTAAAAAGCGAGCGGAGCCGCGGGTAGTTTTTAATAAAATCCTACTGAGCACTTAATTAGTTTTATTTGGCTTCTTCCCGCTTTCACTTCCTCACACTGAGAAATTTTTTTGAATAGAAGCTTTAGAAATGGCTACCTAAATCAGGAAAAGTGGAAAGTCACGAAAGTACGAACGGAAGTTGCAACGCTCCTTATTGGCTGGACATAAAGTTGATCGAAAAATGCTGTAGTCGGGCGTGTAGAAGAATGCAATTCAATTATTTAATAGTGCCCGACTACAACATTTTTCGATCAACTTTCCCTGTTATTTGATTAGTTTTTCGAAGTCGGGTTTTATAAAATTTTCATCCTTGTGGTTTTTTTTATGTAATCCGGTATGGGTGGCTGAGTCGGAGGTGCCAAAGCACATGCTCCTACCAGCCAATATCACCCCCGAGAAGGTAGGTGCCATACCGGAGACTTCCCTGGATTGCTGGCTATTCTGCACTAGAGGAGAACACAACCGAGGTTGCTATGCGGCCATCTTACATCCAGTACGGTGGTATCAACCAAGTCGGCTACAATTTGAACCTACCACCGAGTAAGCGGCAAGGGAAGGAACCTTCAGTTTTACACCGGTTCCGAACGGTGAAGCAGCAGGTATAGGTATGACGTAAATTTTTTCGTCAGAAAAAACTCATTGGTACACGCCAACCGGTTTCGAACCTCGGACCTCTCGGCCGGCCTTTTTTTTGTAGAAATACCCATTAAAACACATCCAAAACCTATTTTATTTTTTTAAATCTTGAGAAATATATTTTTTAATTCTTAAGAAATGCGCTTTTCAACGGCTGCTGTGACATACACACAGACAGACGGACAGGATGGATGGACAACAAAGCATTTTTTACCCTTTTTGGTACGGAATCCTGAACAACAAATTAATACGGTATTTCTCAGGCGAAAGAGTTTGCGAGTGTAGTTGGGTTTGTTTTATGAAATTGCACAAAAGGAACCGTTTTCTTGCTTGTCTTTCTGTCAAGGCGCCTTAACTTCTAAGCCAGTAATCGTAGATATTTCGAACTCGAAATTCAGATATAGTATTTTCTTCCGCTAACAGTTCACGAGCCAATTGAACTTTACAACAATTATTAACATTTTACTTTAATGTAAAATGTTCTCTTGTTTATAACACATTATGAGCAAGAGAGCTTAAATCGACAGTTTTATACTTTCATAACTAAAATTAGTAGGTTGTGACAATAGAGGGAGAAAAATGTGAAAGAAGCAATAGTAGCCAGTGTCGATACGATGCAATGTGTGTACCTAGGGTAGGAAGCGTGACGGACTAAAGCACGTCCGTGTGATGCGCGATGGACTGAAGCGCGACCGTTCGAATATCGACGGACTGAAGCGTGTCGGACTGAAGCGCGACGGACTGAAGCGCGAGGGACTGAAACACGTTGCGAAGACTGAATGGTGTTGCGCCAGCCGCAACGAAGCATCATAAAAAAGAAGCGCGCATGTGCTGGTGTCGCGGCGGAAGCGGAGGAGTTGAAGAAACGGGAGCTCGGCTGCTATACGGCAATGCAGTGGTCCCGCCCCGCTCCGCCTTCACCCCTCCGCCGCGCCAGCCTGTGTATCGCTTTCAGAGGGAACGTCCGACTATGGAAAGTATAGCTAAATACACCGATTAACGACGTCTGTCGAATGTCTATCGAAAGCTACCAAGTGCGAGGCGGACTCGCGCACCGAGGAGGGTTCCGTACCACCACGCAATATATTTGTGTTATGTCTTTACCAAAAAAATCGAAAATAACGAAACGCCTAAATAAAAACTACATCAATGATTTGGCAAACCATTGTTCTTATAATTAAAATATAAAAAAGACTTTCTTCCGCAACTACTACATTGTCGAAAAAAACTGCAGTTTTCCTGTAAACTATGGCTTAATATCTACTAACCATATTAAAACTAAACTTTTGGTTTAGAAATCGGGTTAACCGTCATTTTTTTAACCGACTTCCAAAAAAGGAGGAGGTTCTCAATTCGTCTGTATGTTTTTTTTTTTTTTTTTAATTTAATATTTTTTTTTTTTTTTTTTTGTATGTTTGTAACGCGATTTCTCCGTCAATTGAGGGCCGATTTAGAAAATTCTTTTTTTGTTAGTTAGGTCATACTTCCGAGGTGGTCCCATTTCAATTTTATCGAAATTGGTTCAGTGGTTTTCGAAAAATCAGCATAATACTATGGTGTGTGGTTACCTTCAGCAAAACTTGTGATGTGGTCGTTTTCGGCAATTTTCAGTTTGATAAATTAGTATGGTGTGTGGTTACCTTCAGCAAAACTTTTGTGATGTGGACTTATTCAGCAATTTGCAGTCTGACACATATGGCGAATAATTCTGTACCACTTCAATCGATTTCGATTATTCGATTTCGATTATTCTTTTTTATGTAATATTACTAATAATATTACTAATAAAAAGAATGAAATAAAAACTGTTTTAAAAAATATTAAACCGATTTCCAAAAAACAAAAAAACAAAAATTACTAAAAAGTATTAAATACATAATATTTTGAAATTTTCTCTGTCCTGTTGAAATACATGAATCGATATATTAATGAACATATTCGGACCTTTGTTTCATGAATGTTCTAAATTTGAAATTTTTTATCTTTTCCGACCGGCCAGGTGCGCTTAATTTATTATGGTACGAGTACCATCGAGCTGGTCTGATGATGGAGACAGAAGGTGGCCATAGGAACTCCTAAACTACACATGATAAACCCATCGTGTTTGGGCTCGTTGCATTTGTCTTCACGAGCAATTTACTTTAGACCTAAGAGATTCTCAATTCGACGGTATGTTTTCTTTTTTTGGATGTTTGTTACGCGATAACTCCGTCAATTGTGGGCCGATTTTGAAAAAATTTTTTTTTGTTATTTGAAAGGGGTTAACCCTGAGGTTTTTGAAGTGAAAACTTCTTTAGCGGCGCTTGGCACTTTTTTAGGTGCACGGCACTCCCGGAGTGCAACTGTTAAGTAGGGTTCGGTAACACGTTTATGTCTGTCCATTCTACTAAGTTCTGCAAAATGAATGTAGGGTTCCGTAACAAATGCATGTCTGTCTTTTCTACTAAATTTAACATTTATTTCAAAATGAATGTAGGGTTCCGTAACAAATGCATGTCTATCCGTTCTACTAAATTTTACAATTTTCAACCAAGGTCCTCCGACGGTTATTTTATAATAAAAGTAGGGTTCCGTAACACGTTTATGTCTGTCCATTCTACTAAGTTCTGCAAGATGAATGTAGGGTTCCGTAACAAATGCATGTCTGTCCGTTCTACAAAATTTAACATTTATTTCAAAATGAATGTAGGGTTCCGTAA
The DNA here is from genome assembly GCA_946902875.1 of Nematopogon swammerdamellus. Lineage (NCBI taxonomy): Eukaryota > Metazoa > Arthropoda > Insecta > Lepidoptera > Adelidae > Nematopogon > Nematopogon swammerdamellus. The sequence goes on from OX336338.1 coordinate 13,172,968, forward strand.
CAAATGTATGTCTGTCCGTTCTACTAAATTTTACAATTTTCAACCAAGGCCCTCCGACGGTTATTTTATAATAAAAGTAGGGTTCCGTAACAAATGTATGTCTGTCCGTTCTACTAAATTTCACTATTTTCAACCAAGGTCCTCCGACGGTTATTTTATAATAAAAGTAGGGTTCCGTAACACGTTTATGTCTGTCCATTCTACTAAGTTCTGCAACATCACCTACAACGTCCGTGATGTCAGCCCATAACACCGGGTGAACTAAGTGCCATGTCAGTGCTTCCCCCTTTGATCGTGCTGACTACACTGAACTGCTCGGAAAACACAAACTATTTACATAGCCGTTTCGACCGACGTTTCATTCAGTGCGGTGGTACCAACCCGGGCGGGTTAAACCCTACCACCAAGTAAGATTAGGAGGGAAGGGACCTACAGTTTTACGAGGAATCCGAACCACGGTCAGCCTCCAACGGTCAGCGGTCACCCATCCAAGAACTGACCGCACCCAGCGTTGCTTAACATTCAATAGCGACAGTTGACTGCCTGCACCACTGAGCTATCGAGGCTGACGTGGTCCTATTTTAATTGGGTCAAGATCGGATTGGAAAGCGAGTACATCAATAGCAAAAAATAACTAAAAAAAACTGTGAAATAAAAAAAAGTTTTAAAAAACATAAAGCCGACTTCCTAAAAAAAGTAAAACTAAAAAACTATTTAAAATAAAAATATAAAAACCGCCTTCAAAAATATATGAAATAAAAACCTAAAAAAAAAACGAACCCTAGAGTTGAAGGCGGTGCTAAAGCAAGCAAAAATGATGCATGAAAGAAAACATGAGTGGATGATAATATCCTTTGTGATTTGTGTAGCCTTTTTAGCACCGCCTTCAACTCTAGGGTTCGTTTTTTTTTTAGGTTTTTATTTCATATATTTTTGAAGGCGGTTTTTATATTTTTATTTTTTTTACACATTTTTAGCTATATCATTGAGACCACTGAAATTAAAATTGTAAAAAAATATAATTATAGATATTTTTATATTATATATATTTATAATTTTAGATAAAATATATTTTTAGAATCCTTATAGTTAGCTCTTTCAAATGATATGTGATATGATAATTTGAACTTGTTTTTTTAATGGTACCAAACTGAACCCCCATATTAATTTAAAATATATTACGATATATCTGTAAGTCATCAAGACCTATACTTTCAAGTTACTACGTTATTTAGATTGAGACAAACCTCTGTGACAGACGGACGGACACGGGAGTGATCTTATAAGAGTTCCTTTTTTATCTTTTCAGGTACTGAACCCTAAAAATGGAAATGAAGTTTTTAGTCATACTTATGTTTTTTTCTATTTTCAGGGGAAGGAAACAATACAATTGTTTTAATTACAATTATCGGTTGGTGTTGGAGTAGAAACGCGAATGTATTTCGAAACATTGTTACATAATTCAGTTGTTACATGTCAGCCTCGATAGCTCAGTGGTGCAGACAGTCAACTGTCGCTATTGAATGTTAACGCTGGGTGCGGTCAGTACTTGGATGGGTGACCGCTGACCGTTCGAGGCTGACCGAGGTTCGGATTCCTCGTAAAACTGTAGGTCCCTTCCCTCCTAATCTTACTTGGTGGTAGGGTTTAACCCGCCCGGGTTGGTACCACCGCACTGAATGAAACGTCGGTCCAAACGGCTATGTAAATAGTTTGTGTTTTCCGACCAGTTTAGTGTAGCCGGCACGATCAAAGGGGGAAGCACTGACATGGCACCTAGTTCACCTGGTGTTATGGGCTGACATCATGGACGTTGTAGGTGATGTAGCCAACCGTGTCAGTTTCCATAAAAAAAAAATTGAAATTCAATATAGGGACGAAAAACAAGTAACCTAAGAATATTTTAAGAAAGCAAATCGTTACAAAGGCACACGTTTCTTTTTAATATTTTAATCTAACGAACATGTTTTTTTATCCATATTGTTATTTATGATCGACACAGTTCAAACCATATTACCTATCTAAGTATTCCCGTTATCTTTAGTACATGGACTTCCTGCTAGAACGCGGTGCTATGCCGCTTGCAACGTCGCGTGGAGAAACGCGAATATTTCACAAACCATCTAGATAATATGGCCTTCCGAAGCCCAAGTTAGAACAGTACGACACAAATAACCAGCGCCGTAGCTAGGACTTGGCATCAGCGCAACCGAAAATCTTAAGGAAAATCTTAATTTTGAGGGCGCATTCTGCGAAGCTATAAAAATAAAATAAGTGCCGTCGCAAGCTATCCTTGAGGAAGGTCGCCTTGGTAGTGATAGTCAACTAAACCAACTACTTTATACGGCTGTAAGCATAGCTAGACATGCAAATGGCCGATATAATTTTTGGAAAAAGTCTATATACGTGCCTAATTTGAATACATGTTTGCATTTCATTAAGTTTATTTTTTTAAGATTTTTAAAATTACATGCATTACCTCACGCCCGTCTCGCACAACCTAGTTGTGATCTATTCTTTTCCCTAACCTTACGTTTTTTTTTTTCAATAAAAAAAATAAAAGATCCATCGTCTGCCCTAAGTGTGTATGTATGTTCGGTTATATATAACTGAAGAGCTGCTTATTCACTTGCAGTTGTTGTCTATGTAATGCTATCTCCGCCAGGTTATAGGCTATATAGCAACACGCCATTATTCATATGAGCTGAACAGTGGGGTCGAAAGAGAACGCAACCATGCATAAATACACAGAGACAGACCGTAAACGTTGGATCCTCTAATTTTTAGGGAAATGAGGTATAGAGATAGAGAAGCCATTTATTATTATTATGTTAGTATATAGTTTTTAGTTAGGTATAGTTTTTTAATTAGTTATATTTGTCGGTAAATTTTATTTGATAGGTAGTTATAGTTTATTTAGTAATTTCTATTTATAAATTTTGAATAGTGTGAGTAAATTGGTAAGTTTCTAGCATACCCGGTAGATACATTTCTGCAGACGTGAAATTGGAACTTTTCTCGGGCGCCTTTGAGCCAGCTACGGTACTGTAGATACCACTGCGCCGGTCGGCCTCCGCAATGCTGGCGATGCGCTATAAGCAAGCTATGTCTTAGCTGTTCGCCATGTGATACAAAATGAACACAGTAGTTTCATTAATTTAGCACTGTCCAAAATGTAAAAACGTTTTAACATCACGGTTCAATCTATGTCGTCATAGTATCTTAAAGAAGCCGTTGTAATTTTAATCTCGTTAGGTTAAAAAACTTGTTAGTTTAGGTTATGAGCACAAAAACGCACGCTAGACGCAAGTTTGCAAGACGGAATCAACGCACCGTGGTCCGCCAAAAATATTGAAATAGGTACACGATTATCTTAATGTGCCAACAAAACTGTGAAACTTGTTTTATTTCTTTTTTCACCATCTTGTAGCCCTCGTCGATACGCGTCCTTTGACATCCTCAATATTACGTATACATACGTAGCCTTAAAACTCACGACACCAGGGCAAATTCGCACTCTCTCTGGAAATCGGGTACTATACTGAAGCGATCAAAAAGACATTTCCAATGTAAAAAAACATTGAACCTACTTCGAACCCTAAAAAGTATTAAATAATATTTTGATCTTTAGTAGAAGGCGGTACAAAAGCACACCTGAAAATTTATAGATGGACCCTTTTATCAAAATATTATTTAATACTTTTTAGGGTTCGAAGTAGGTTCAATGTTTTTTTACATTGGAAATGTCTTTTTGATCGCTTCAGTATAGTCCCCGATTTCCAGCGAGAGTGTGAATTGGCCCTGGCGTCGTGCGTTTTAAGGCTATGTATATATACGTAATATTGAGGATGTCAAAGGACGCGTATGGACGAGGGCTACAAGATGGTGAAAAAATAAATAAAACCTGGACCACCCCTGAGATCACAGAAATCAGAAATATTTTTCTGTGCCTGAGATATGCCCTACTCATTCATGAAAAAAGGAATCATTAAAATCTTCAAACATATTATTTTCTTCATTCATGGCGGTCACTGAAATAAAAAAATTTTTTTTAACTATTTAAAAATAATATAACTCAATACAGGAGGTAGCTACTTTTTCAGTACTAAGAGAGGTCAAAGGGTCTAAAATTAAACATTCCGCAAATTAGAGCTTTTGTGATATTTAACTATCAACATACACACACACACACACACGTGCTTCCTATAGGTAGGCACATATAATGTAACACTAGTGCTTAGGCCTTTTGTTCTGTAACTGGGTAAGCTTCCACCTTCCACCCTCCTCCCTACTGTTACAATAGGCAACGTCTGTCTTTCTGTAAAAGATAATCTCGATAATGGGGGAAGCGATTTGCATGTAACTGTAAGATTAGTGTAAGCTGATGGAGTCTGGAACATCTCATATCATATCAGGATTTTTCTCGAACGGTAGGTAGTGAACATAAGTAAGTAATTACTAGCTATGTAAGTTCAGAAACAATACGACCGAAACCGCACCTCATCTCTTAGAGATGTATGAAGTAAATGTGTAAAATCACACCTTCACATAAAAGTAAAATGAACGTTTTTCACATTCAGAGGGTTCCGTAGCTATTCCCTTCTTGCACGCATAACGAGTGCGTGCGCGGTTGCTTCGTGCTTTGCGCCATTCACCTCGCGCGGAAGAATTGTATCTATAACCGTTAGATACAAACTGCGAAGATGTTTTCATGTCGCAAGCACTAAATGGACTACTTCAATATTTTTTTTTAGAGTTACTGAGCATTTTACTTTTGGAATAATTGCCTCGGACAGAGCAAATTATTGTAAGTACACATTTAAGATAAATTTTATTCAATTAATAATATTTTCAAAAAATAGTTATAATCGCGGTTTGGAAAGACGTTTTCGTAGAAGTAACCAAAAAACGGAAAACATTTTTTTTAGGTCTTTTAACAATAATTTGTTAATATCAGCCCCACAGTACTCATCTTCTTCATCACTTAGGGCCCAAGGACCCTTTTACGTAAAGTTGAGGACCCCTGGAAATGTTTATACATAACATTTCATGAATAAATAAACAAAGCAAATAAGTAAGTTCTATTAAACTTATAAGTTTCAAGAAGATAGCTCGAACCGTTTAGGAGTTGACTGTAACAGATGTACGGACCGACGGACATACATCTAAACGACTTTGTAAGCGTCCCTGTCAGAATCACTGGCTACAGAACGCTCAAAAAGGATTTCGTTCAAGTAGTCTTTGCGAAACATGCAGTCATAATCAGTTTAAATCGAATTCTGTGTCGCCCAAATCTGACAATGCAGCGAGCCGAGCCACGGGTATGACCTATATATAACGGCGCCGGACAAATCCCCGATATACTAACATGTGGAAAATGTAGGTACCCAATGTAGGTATTACAGTATAAAATATTCGCAAGATATTTCGAGCCCACAAAGTTCGACAGCTGCTGTGTGGAAATTTGGGACTATTAAAATAAGAGTTTAATAACTTATGAAGAATAAACCCCTAAAAATTGCTTATGACGCTCGCAGAGTTACGGAAAATTCAGTTTTTGGTACAGTCTTGGAACTACAAAAATAATTTGTCCTAAAATAAATTGTGATATATTAAGAACGAAAAATTTGGGTTAGGGAAATAGCAACTGGTTGCAAAATTCGAGACAGTGGGTGGGCGTTCTAGAGTGAAGGATTCTGTACCACAGAATCACGTAACACGGGTTCGCTCACAAATACCTACACTAATTGGCAATGTCGGCTGAAAAAGTAACATTTCAGATTGAAATTTCATTTTGTTAACTAAGGGCGAGTCCGAAGGGTGAGCTGCGTTCAGATAAACGATAAACCTTCTCAAATAAAGTAATTAACTAAGGGCGAAGCCGAAGGCCAAACCGCGGTCAGGTAAACGATGTTTTTTTTTTATGAAAGTAAGTGAAGATGGCGAGACCGAAAGCCGAGCTGCTGTTAGGTAAACGATAAACCTTTTCTCGCCCTCGGGCCTCACCCTTAATCATTTTCTTCGATATAATATAATATCGTTTACGCGTCCGCAGCTCGGCCTTCGACGTACGACAAAAAAGCGACGACGAACAACCTCAGACGTCCAAACAGACGAAAGGATAGCAGACAGACAGAAATAAAAAAAAAATAGACAAACAGACCGAGGCGTTGCTTTTTTACCCGACTATGCGAGGCCAAAAGGAGGGATATGATTTTGGCAGCATATTTATGTATGTATGTGAGTTCATTTGTTCAGGACCTGAGCTACATACATAACCAATTTTAACATAATTATGAAGTACTGTTTGATTCGTCTAGATTAAATTCAAAATAGCAACTACCAGGAGCCATTATTATCACACTTTGAAAATATTTCCCCATTTTTGTTGCAAATTTTACCCCAGGAGCTCGAAATGGCGATTTCAAAAATATACTACATTTGATGGTTAAAAACTAAAAGGAATTAAATAAAGATTTTTTTTATAAAATTGGACTTTAAAAAAAATCAATGAAAAATGTATAAGCTAAAACATTAAGGAAACAAGGAGAGCTCAGTAGAAAATGCTGTAGTCGGGCTATCTGTCTATTCGAATCCAACTACATGCCCGAATACATTTTCTACTGATATTTCCTTCATTTTTTAGCAGTAAAATTTTATAGTTATAAATTTTTTTTAATCGTCTTTTCGACCTCTTGACAATTATACCCCACTCGGTGGGGTTTGAAGAAAAACTATTTTCAAAGTTTGTCAAGGTGGCCGCGCCGTTTGGAATTTTCAATTTTTTTATGGTCTATTATATAGCACTTCCACAATTAAGACGAATCTAACGACACCTCATCCATCAAGCCTAAACGACTACAGCGCGTGCCATACAAATAGACATACAAACATACATACAAACATGCACACATACACTCGAAGAAAATTGCCATTCTTTTTGTTTCGCATAGTCGGGTGAAAAAGCGGTAAGTGCGAGTCGAACTCGCGTGGAGAGAGTTCCATGCCATTCCGTTTTTCGTGAGAACTTTCAGACTTAAGATTTTCGTTTAGGTTTTTGACGTGATGACGTCACGTCTTATAAATTCATGAACACCGGCTGCACACACGAAAAAGTGTCACGTTCCATCTGAGCCTGTGTGTGCAAGCGAGAGCGCGTAACAAGCGATAGAGAGGCACAATCGGCCCAGGCGTCGGCTAGTACCAGGGCAGCACAAATTGAAAGGAAAAGATTTCAAAGGAGACGGGGATGTTTGGGCCCGATTGTAATAAAATTAGGTATGGTTAAAAAAAATGGTTATATTTTTCTTTATCAAATTGTAAAATATCAACCCAATTCTTAAACTAGAAAACGAGAAATCTTAAAAAAAGTGTTAAAAAAACGATTACGATTAAAATAAATATCTTTTAATGTAGATACATGATTTTAAACATTTAAAAATAAAAACGCTAGCGCCAAATGAATAACTCAATTAAAGTAATTAAATCCATTACAATTAACATTTTACTATTTAAAAAAATTTTACATTCACAATAATAAAAGGGCGCTAGTATCCATATAATAATATAGTCTGTGATAAATAAAAGGAAATGATTTCTAAAGAAGAAGAGCTGTTATAGCTGTCAGTTGTATTTTCATTTCATAATATTTACAAAACATAAATAACTAGAATTCTGAAAAAGTTTCGATATTATATTGAATTAATTTATTATTTTGAAGCAAACAAGTCTGGTTGCTGCGCCTATGTTATGTCTATAATAGTTAACCTAACTTTGACTAAGGCCCACTTGCACCAACACGAGTTTAAAGTTAAGTAGCGAGTTGTGATAGTGTATAAGCTGGGCGTGGGTCAAATGAAAGGCTGAGTAGGATCATACAATTTAATGAACACAATATGACGATGTCAAACACGGACCTCAAATTCCACCTTAACCTACCGACCTTACATCTAAACACGAAATCAAATCAAATAATCTTATCCTAAACACCTTAATACTAAACACCAATCTTCCAATAATAATCTTACTCACTAACAATCTTACCCTATATACCTAATCTAATGGGCGCCAGACGCTCTTCGATGTCGGGTGAGTGCCTACCCGTAGTTTCCAAGCTAGCTCGTTACTATTCGTACTTTGGATCGGATTAGTACATTAAAGTTTTTATAACTCTACCGATATGACGGACTGGCGGGGCACGGCGGGCGGATCCGACGTCGCTACTAATCGCGCCCGCTCCTCCTCACTACACAGCACGCAATACCCACTTTAGACCAACTTGTCTCACATTAGTACAAAGAATAAATTTATCAAATTTTCAACACCCGGACTTGCCGCGCTCTGCGCGTGGGTCCTACGACTTACTCTCACGTTACTATTACACAATACACACAAATTATCAGTAATCTCGTTATGCCTAACATGGATCACTTTAGTACAAAAAATAAATTTATCAAATTTTCAACACCCGGACTTGCCGCGCTCTGCGCGTGGGTCCTACGATTTACTTTCACGTTACCATTACACAATACACACTAGTTATCAGAAATCTCGTTATGCCCAACAGGGTTCACAGTAGTACAAATTGCTTTCGATAATATACAGTGGGACGGACTTGCTGCGCGCTGCGCCCGAATCCCGCAAGGTATTTGTACACAACTATTACATGACTATCACAAGAAATTTCTCAATGTCCAATATATCACTCTTGATATACCTACGCCGTTCGCGGGCAAGGTCGGTACCGGCTCACGTTTATATTTCACTAACTACTACGCTATTACGCTGGAATAATTTCGGGAGAACTGGTCTTATCGCACCCTAAACAATTCGTCTTTAGGACGAGGTGTGGCACTATTATCACCTACACTTCAAATCGGCACGGCTATCTACTCATTTCGAAAGTTCTAGAACCACGTGGCACGCGGGTTCCCGCGCTTCTTCGTCGGCTCGCGTGGCCGCGCGACGGCGGGTCCGACGCGCGAGGGTGGTACCGCACGTCTATCCGGGCCCGTCCACCCGGCCACAGGACGTCGCTTGTGGGTTGCCGTACCGTACTCGAAGAGAGACTCGTATTACTCAGTTTCACTTAGCTGTGATGAAGTCTCGTCCGCCGGACCGCTAGGCAGTGCACCCGGAGTCTTTGTTCGCTGGCCGTCAGCAGAGAGGGCGTTCCGGAAGGCCTGTAATCACATCGGTGTTCCGTTATAACCTTCCGTCGCCCCTTTCGTGGGAGTGGGTTCGCTCCCGGCGACCGCGGCGAAATAAATAGTTCTGCCATTCGGCCACTCACCCTCTCTATTGCTCTCTGGATCTCTGGTAGTCCTGCGCGACGTTCGACTCAGCTTCACCACGTTCGCTCGATGGTACATTGGCTTATCACACTCGATTCAATATTTCTCGACCTCGTTCGTTAATGGCGGTAAGATGTCTGCTGGTCGAACACGTTTCTTTCTGTAACCTACGCTCGCGGCGCTCTGCGACGCCTGTCGGTGGGCCGGAACACTACGTCGCTTACGTTCCTTGCTGCGTGTGCGCGGTTCGTAGTTGTCTGCGCTCTCTTCCGTCAGATGGCGCAGCGCTATTATTTCGGATGTGCTCATATGCCCGTTACAGAGTTATGGATTTAAACGCGGTTCCCACAGTCAACGGGTGCTAGCTTAAACTGGTTTAGCGAGTTAAACTGGTTTATATATTAAATTTGTGTTGGTGCAAGTGGGCCTAAGTCTCTAAAAACTCTGCTCTCAGTTTGCCAAAATCTGCTGAATTTTTAGTGAAGGTTTAATAATATTCAGGCTATTAATTGACACCATTTCATCTTTTTACAATCGGGCCCAAGATTGTATGAAAGCGTATCCGTCTCCTTTAGAATATTCATGAAACAAGGGTCCGAATATGTATCACAATATCGATTCATGTATTTCGATTCAATACAACGACAGAGAACCAAATTATATTAGGTATTTAACACGTTTTAGTTCTAGGTTTTTTTTTGTTTGGAAGTCGGTTTCGTATTTTTTAAAACCGTTTTTATTTCATTCTTTTTAGTAATATTAAATAAAAAAGAATAATCGAAATCGAATAATCGAAATCGATTGAAGTGGTACAGAATGATACGCCATATGTGTCAAACTGCAAATTGCTGAAAAAGTCCACATCACAAAAGTTTTGCTGAAGGTAACCACACACTATAGTAATTATCCTCCTTTCAATTTTTCTGCCCTGGTACTTTAGAACCGTTCCCAGTAGTCTTACCACTTTATGACGTCATCACGGAAAACTATCGTCCGTAAACCGACTTTACAGACAACCAATTTTTTTGGTAAACTATAAGAGAGGCCATATATTCCCAATTTTTTTTAGTTTTAGACTATTTTCATATCTTTTAAAGTACCTATGTGTTTTAAATTATAAAAATTATATATTTGTAGTTCTTATAACGAGCCCTTTCCATTGATGCTTCACATGATGTAATAGAAAAAACAATATTTTAATACTTGTCTTTAACTTTTTTAATGTGCCCCCCAAAATTTACCCCTAAAATCGAAATTCGTTAATTTGCTCTATACCTACGTCGTCTGTGATTGGGTCATCTAACTCTATGTAACAAATTTCTAAATGGTTCGTCCAAAATATTCGCAGAAAATAAGCTGTGACAGACAGACATACAGATGCGAGAGTAATTCTATAATTTTTCAGTTGTTTTCCACTTTTGAGGATAGATCACTAAAAACTAAGGAAATAACAAGTAAAATTTATCAATAGCAGTAAACCCATAAGAGTAGTTTCAAGTATGTCATAGCTTCCCGATTGAAATGAAGAAATGAGCTTCGCGCGGCTTCATCTGACTGTTACACATTTCATAATTTCGGGAACCATAGCGCGCCGCCGCCGCCGCCGCCGCCGCCGCCACCGCCTCCTCCGCCGTCGCGTCGTCGTCGTTGTCATTTCGCGCTCCGAAACATTCGTCAAGGTCGTAACGCAATGGCAGCGCTTCCCGCTCGCTTCGCTTCGCCGCTATCTGCTTTGGCTTCGTCTTTCCGTTTCTTTCAGTCGGTTTCGTTCGTGAATGGAATGCGACTTAGTGCGTTTCGCGCGTATGAAATCAAAGTACCTGGGCGACCGAGCTTCGCTCGGCGTATACACCTATCCAGATAGACTTTAAAAAATAACATTATCTAAATACAAAATTTCATCCAAATCGTTAGAGCCGTTTCCGAGAAACCACTTATGTATATATATATAGGTATATATATACAAGTTTAGCTCACTTAAAGTACCTAATAGGATATGTACTTAGTTAATTTGTGTACCAATTTATAAAGATAATAATAGACGATAGACTATAAACACGCGTTTTATAGAATGGGTGTAAATTTTGAAAATATCATGGCTGTTCCTTGTAAAAATACTAGCAGTGTCTGGAATTATTTTCAGACAGAAAATGCTCAAACCAAATCTGCAAAATGTTATTTCTGTAAGATCACGATTTCATACAAATCAACAATTTCAAATTTCAAATTCTTCTAAAACGAAAACATGTCATAGCTTTTAATAAGTTAGATTGTTTGCGTCAGTTGGTAGATACGGCTGAAAATCCACCAGTCTTGACCACAACTCACTCCGCCAGAGAATTTTCTCGATGTTCGAATCTGTAGCAGAGGGTTGGATGGAGGATGCAATGAACCATGCAGAAGAACCGTATCTGAGGTATTAATACCCAGGTATTACAATAAAGTTTTGCAGACAAACTGACATCAACATACAGACACATGGAACTCCAGGGCCAATGAAGGTTACATAGCAGTAACGGTGCATTACATGACAAAAGTCCTGAAAACTTTACTTCTGGAATGCAACTCTATTCAGGGTTCCCATACAAGTGAAAACCTAGCTGGTGAAATAAGAAGGTTTGCGAAAGATTAGGAAATTGAAAACAAGATAAACCTCGTCGTATAAGACAACGCTTCAAACATTAAAAAAGCTGTCAAGAGCGAGTCAGGCTCGCACAAATTATGGTTCCGAATTAAAACAAAAACATGTTTCTTTTTCAAAAATATTACATTGTCGAAAAAATCTGCAGTTTTCCTGTAATCTATGTGTTGTATTGTATTGTTTATTAAGCATTCATTAGACAGCATGACTGTACTCGAATTTGTTACAATTTGTTCTATCCGATTCGATTACACCCACGAAGAAGAACCGGTAAGAAACTTCGCAGGGCTTTTTTTTTATAGTAATTTTTACAAGCATTTAGTGACTATCCACATAATAACACCGCCTACAGTCGATTGAAAAAACAGCTTGAGAGCAAGATCAAAAACAAATTTTTGTTTTGTTTTTGAAGTTCTGACTGCAAGGACTTAATTAAGTGGATCAGGTGTAAAAAGCCTTTGTCAAATTTTTGATACGTCATTTGTATCAACTCAATAATGTTAGTAATAAGTATACATACTACAACGTAGTATTGTCAAATAATAAAAAATAATAAAAATATTAAGATACTTGAAGTATCAAGTTGTCAATCGGTTAGTAAATAAATTTGGGTACAAATAGTACCTAGTCATGCGCTAACTAATTATGCAGTCAGAACCTCAGGATATTCCTGTCGGCGAATGCCTCTTTTACAGTATAGTAGGCTTTCTTTACAAGAATTGATTTTATATGTTTCTTAAACAAAGTATCATTTAGATTTTTTACCTCTTCTGGTATTTTATTATATTATTATACAATCTAACACTGTTGCAAACAAAACTTTTCGACATTTTAGATGACCTGTGCTTCGTAATTAGAACATTATTTTTATGCCTTGTATCATGCTGGTGCATATCAGAGTGAAGCGTAGCATCCTGTATATGGCTTAATATCTACTAACCCTGTACGAAAGGCAAAATTTTTACATTAGAAACCTAGGAAAACAGGAAGGAACGGTAATTTTTGGCACATTTTAGCTACATATATCATTAAGACCACTGAACTTAAAATTGTAAAAAAATATTTTTTGAATCCTAGTTAGCTCTTTCAAATGATAGTATTTTTTTATACTCATATTATTCATAAAATGTACACAGTTTCATATATTTCGACTTAAATGTCGTCTTCAGTGAGCATTATAATATAATGTAAAATATTTTTTGACACGTGAGGTTGATATGGTAATAAATATTATTTTTTTTTTTTTTATAGTTACCCCACACGATATGTTAGGTAAATTTTCTTTATTGCTATCAATTTGGCCCCCCATATTATTGTAATATACATTTTTATCTAGTTTTTGACTTGAGCCATTTCTCTGCGCGTGGTCAAGATCTATCATTATGCCAAATTTCAAGTTTCTACGTTACTTAGTTTTCGAGAAAACCGGCTGTGATAGACGGGCGGACACCGGAGTGATCTTATAATGGTTCCGTTTTTCCTTTTAAGGTACCTACCCATATGGTTGCTTGGCTCACACCTTAAATATCGTTGCCTTTAGCTTAGCTTTAAATTTATTCAGTGACACGATTGAAAAATTGAAAACAATTTCAGGTACTTTAGGAAAAACTTAACTTCTAAAGAAAAACTAATCAAACACCATAACATGCAAAATAATGTCGTTCGACCAAAGGCTTAAAAACAGTCAACCGTTTTTTTAAATGCGAAAGTAGTCAATCCATAAAAATTCATATTTTATATTTTGTACAAATATATATTTTATACACCTGTACCTACCTATAATTTTGCGTATCTCTAAGGGTGGGTTTATTTTTTCTGGCTCTGCTGGCGTTGAAGTCGGGCTCCCATACAAAAGGTTTTTCATAAAAAATCATCTCAACGACTTAATAGATTGAAATAAAAATTGTACACCTGCAGAGAATTTTATATCCCTAAAGTTTAGCTATTTCGACAGGCTCCACTCAGGTTAAGATGGGGTAAAAAATGTGAATTGTTTTCATAAAAATAATATCATCTCATCTACATGGCTTAAATATGTGGTATATGTACATATTTCAAAATATGCATTTCAATGAAATTTTATTTTCTAACTCAGGTTAGCCGATGGCTACCCGGTTTGACCCGCGTAAATCTAGGTCATTAATACGAATGTGAATTTATTTCGTTAGCAATAAAAACTTTCTCAACTTCATTCTTTAACTTCCCATTTCGAAAATATAAATACATACAAACACGTAGGAATAGACATTTCTCAAATGAGTAAATCAACAAAAGACTTAACATGAAATCTTTAACAGGTAATTTGATGTACAAGTAAAAGTAAGTATACAGAAACACCCCAGTGATTTCCAAAGTTCACACGCAACTATTATCGATTTTGGAAATGACGCGTGTTGGCTCGGGTGGGTAGGTACCTTTCCGCGGAGTTTTAAGACAGCGGGTCAATTTAGTACCACCCAAACTATACCATACATCACATACGTACGTACCTAATATATAGTAAGTAAACATAGTAAGTATGTAATTAATCATTTCAAGTAAAATTATTTCATAGTGTTCCCGTAGTAGAGACATTACATCAAGAGAACCCGTTATTTCTGAAAGCCAATGACTGTCCAATCTAGAAATATCGCTTTTGATCGACGTTCTTCCTTATCCTTATCCTTCCTTCCTTACCTATAATAAAATCCAACGTCTGCTTTCTGTCTGTCTGTCTGTCCGCTTATAACTCGAGAACCACTGAACCGATTTTAATAAAACAAGATTCTACGGATAGCTTGATTCTTCCCATCAACTATAGGCTACTTACCATCACGCTAAATAGCTTATGAGGTTAGCAGTGAAGTGAAATATGAGAGCGGGCGGTGCCGCGGGCACAGCTTGTTCATATATAAATCTCATTATTTATTTCATTCAATTCTATTTCATTCCACATTCACATTGCATGGCAATTTATTAATTTTATTCGAAATACATATATTAACTAGCTGAGCCCGCGGCTCTGCTCGCGTGAAATTCGTATTTCAAAGAAGACAGTAAGTAACTGAGGGCGAGGCCGAAGGTCGAGCTGCGTTCAGGAAGACTATAAACCTTCTCGAAGAAAGTAAGTAACTAAGGGCGAGGCCGAAGGCCGAGCTGCGTTCAGGAAGACGAAAAACATTATCTAAGAAAGTAAGTAATTAAGGGCGAGACCGAAGGCCGAGCTACATTCAGGAAGACCATAAACCTTCTCGAAGAAAGAAAGTAATTAAGGGCGAGGCCGAAGGCCGAGCTGCGTTCAGGAAGAGGATAAACTTTTTCGATGAAAGTAAGTAACAAAGAGCGAGGCTGAAGGCCGAGCTGCGTTTAGGAAGACTATAAACCTTCTCGAAGAAAGTAAGTAACTGAGGGCGAGGCCGAAGGCCGAGCTCCGTTTAGGAAGAGGATAAACCATGGGTCAGGCGGAAGGCCGAGCTGCGTTAAGGAAGAGGATTAACCTTCTTGATGAAAGTAAGTAACTATGGGCGAGGCCGAAGGCCGAGCTGTATTCTGGAAGACGATAAACCTTCTCGATTTCTCGATGAAAGTAATGGCATTTAGATAAACGATAAAACTTCTTAAATAAAGTGAGTAACTAACGGGGCTTCAGGCTAAGCTGCATTCTGGAATACAATAAACCTCCACGAAGAAAGTAAGTAACTAAGGGCGAGGCCACCCATCCCCCCTCCCCCCCCCCCCCCCCCCCCCCATTTATTTGTTTTGAGTAGCTATAATTATGATTTTCCTTTAAAAAAACCGATATTCCCATACAATCTTTAACACTCCTTTTCCGTTTCTCCCTCTCCCACTCCCTCTCCCTCTCCCTCTCCCTCTCCCTCTCCCTCTCCCTCTCCCTCTCCCTCTCCCTCTCCCTCTCCCTCTCCCTCTCCCTCTCCCTCTCCCTCTCCCTCTCCCTCTCCCTCTCCCTCTCCCTCTCCCTCTCCCTCTCCCTCTCCCTCTCCCTCTCCCTCTCCCTCTCCCTCTCCCTCTCCCTCTCCCTCTCCCTCTCCCTCTCCCTCTCCCTCTCCCTCTCCCTCTCCCTCTCCCTCTCCCTCTCCCTCTCCCTCTCCCTCTCCCTCCCCTCCCCCTCTCCCTCTCCCTCTCCCTCTCCCTCTCCCTCCCCCTCTCCCTCTCCCTCTCCCTCTCCCTCTCCCTCTCCCTCTCCCTCTCCCTCTCCCTCTCCCTCTCCCTCTCCCTATCCCTCTCCCTCTCCCTCTCCCTCCATCTCCCTGCCCTATCATCGATACTTGGAGTAAATATGGCAACCCCAAAGATGGTAAACAGACAGACATACAGACATACATACAGACAGACAGAAAGCAGACGTTGGATTTTATTAAAGGTAAGGAAGAAAGGAAAGGATAAGGATAAGGGGGATTCCATCGCTCTACCTCCACCTCCCCTCCCGCCCCTCCCTCACCCCCCTCCCTATATGCCTCTACTTACCTCCCCCTTCAGGATATTGTATTGTCATCGGTTCTTACTCGGGTGAATGATTCCGTGTCCGTTACATACAAATATTGCCAAGTACTCTCATATTTCACTTCACTGCTACCCTCATAAGCCATTTAGCGTGATAGTAAGTAGCCTATAGTTGATGGGAAGAATCAAGCTATCCGTAGAATTTGGTTTTATTAAAATCGGTTCAGTGGTTCTCGAGTTATAAGCGGACAGACAGACAGACACTTAGACAGAAAGCAGACGTTGGATTTTATTATAGGTAAGGAAAAGGAAGGATGGATTCTCTATTTTCCTGCTACTGAATTCGGCCTCCTCACAGTCAACCATCGATCAACTGTCATCGCCGATGCACTTTGATTTGTCTATAAACTAGGAAATGCCATATAATACATATGGCATTTCTTTGGAATAATTTTGTTCGTGTACTGTTGTAACCTAGTATTGAATTTTTTTTGTATGTGTTTTTTGGCAATAAAGAATTTTGAATTTGAATTTGATTTTTTAAATAAAGCACACGATCAAATTTGACAAATTTGTAAAAAAGTTATTGGGAAATTCTCGATTCAAGTCGGCGAAAAAAATTTGAATTTTTGACAAATTTTGGAAAATCTCAAAAAGTCACCAACCGATGTTGAGAATTAAAACTCAGCCCTTCGGCAGACGGACATTTTGACATATGGCCCATCCGCGTATCTCTCATATCTGCGAAACTACAGGCAAATGTCACAATTACATAAATCGGGGCACTATACTCGATCACGAAAACATAAATATTTCCAATGAAATTAAACATAATGTGAAGGTGCACCTAGCCGGCCGACATGGTATTCGCAGCCCCGTAAATATCCGAATGCCCGTGGGCTTCGTCGGACGACACCTCTGCGTTAGTCTGGCGCGCGCCATAATTACCGTGTGGGGCCGGTACTTAAAAAGAATAGCCCCACTGAATCTCTCCCCGTGCATGTCGTAAAAGGCGACTAAGGGATAAGGACAAAATGCCGAGCTAAACGCTCGCCACCTCTCACCTTGGAACGGTCCTTCCACCGAGTGGGTGGGTCTTCGTGCCTTACTTGCTGCTTGATAGTTAGCTTGTCCGAACACTTTGTTACTGCGGTGGTCTGGTTGTGTTATAATTTGCAAGAGTAAAAAAAGTTTTGTAGCATAACTTCGATTATTCTGCTTACCCCGATTGTCGGGATACAGCGTTTGGTATGTATTTATGTATGTATGTAGAAAGCAGTGGCGGCTGGTGACCTATGGGACTGGGTGTGCGCTAGCTACTTAGTACTATACCCAAACGTGAATCTAATGGATACCGCGGTCTTGACTTATTTGCAAAAATTATGTACCCACCCAGCGTCATAATTGCTCGAAGAACCAAAGCGACACTTCACTGCGCGCGCAGTGGCCACGAGCGAGCCGCGCCTCCCGCGCACCCGCGCGCGAGGCGTCGCCCGCGCCCGCCCGGCCAGACAGCGTGCGGTACTGATATTAATGTTTGTGTCGCGTCGGTGTCGCGTCCTTGCCGCGCCGGGCAATGAAGAAAACTTCACAATGTACATGTTAACTGACGAAAAGTCGTTCAAACTGCTAAAAAACGGATTTGCAAAACATCCCGGCGCGGCGCGGCGATTGTCGGTCGACCGACGCGTCACGCGGCTCACGCGACGACGGCTCTCGCCCCGAACTGAGAGGCGCGGCGCGCCAAACAACGCCTGCCTAGCTCTTTGGGTGATTCCATTTTTTGACTTTAACTAAAATAGCGAAATATTTTCGTAACGCATTAATGTTTGTCGTAATATTCGAATATTTTATAAATTACCATTCGAATATGTATCAAATCGATATTCGAATAATTCAAATATTCAATTGCAAACTCGATCTGTTATATATAAGAAACAACCCATATTCCAAAAATGGACTCGCCTGTCGAGTCGTGCAACAGCGTATAGTGCGCGGGACGGATCTCGGCGTGTCGTCGCCGCAGCGGGCGACCCGCCACGCGAATACACTATACAAGTACGGTGCGGGTGCGAGGGAGAACACTGACGAACCGCTGCGGAGGCGACACGCCGAGATCCGCCCCGCGCATTATACATACATGTAGGTACTTAGCGCTTGTGTGTATCTTCGACCCAGAGTTTGGATCGCCCCCGCCGCGCCCGCGCGCTCCCGCCCGCACGTGCCCGCGGTCGGGTTCACGATCTCGGCTTACTTCGGCTCATCCTCGGCTGGCTCGGTCGCGACGTGTCGCACGCGCGTCTATCCACAATATACTGTCCTTCTTTTTCCGTCGTGTGTCACACGCAGAACGCAACCTTGTTCCACACATAATCGTATGAAGAGTGTTTTGTTTCACGCGGCAGGGCAGCGGCGTTAGACATTTTCTCATAGTATCAATACAAGAGACGTTCGCGGTGTTTTCTAATGCACTCGGCGGCGGCGAGCTCGGCGGCGCGGCGATGCGTAGTATGTAGTACGTATTACGTACAGCAAAATCGTGCCTTGTTGTCTAGGAAATAGGAACGAATTCAGTTTGATATTTTTACTTCGATCGGTGATATTCATGGAAATGTTTAATATTTTAATTTGTTTATTTCTTTCGGGTGAAGGCGCTGTTTTGTGGTAGTGCGGCGCACGAGTGCACTTAAGGGCCAGCCGCCACTGGTAGAAAGTAAGTAACTAAGGGTGAAACCGAAGGCCGAACTGGGTTCAGTTAAGCAATACTTTTTCTCGGAATCAACTGCACGAAATAAGTTGAAATTTCTTACATATAATTATTATCTAGTTTGATGATCCAATCGCGTAAATATTCGAAATATATATCGTAATATATCGAATTTCGATTTTAGTGTGCGGAACCCTCTCCGTGCGAGTTCGATTTTCAATGTAAGACAGCTAACGTAACGGTGTTAGTTTACACAGTGGTCAGTGCGCGGATAGCAAGCCGTGCTGTTACCACGAATGAACAGCGCGCATACGATTGCATGGAAGAAAATATACTTCTATTCAGAGAGAGTGTAGTAGGTAACTACTTGCGGAGATTCTGCTCGTTGAGCCGAGACGGGACCGGCAATCTGTGAGCCGCAGCGAGGAGCCGACTGTAGAATTAAAAGTTTAGAACTGCTATGTATCTACGGCTATGTATTGTTTACCATTTACTACGTACGTCCCCAACATCCCTACCACTGGCATTGATATTATTATCATTACTATATAAAATGAGATTGTTGTTTATTAACTCACTGCGCTCAGATTTATCATATTTTACATTGTAACATTCCGCCAGTTCGATTATCACAGCGAAGAAGAACTGACAAGAGACTTGACTGGATTTTTTTTTTCAATGTGCACTTAGTCTACTTCACAAAAATGTTTGCCACTACCTAAAAACGCATGTGCTGATTTATTATGACAGATGCAGCAATTCAAAGTGAATTTTTTAAATTATATACCCACCACACAGCCACATAAAGCAAGCCAATCTCCACAAACAACACCCGTTCACGAGCACCACATCGCTTCCCACAACCATATTTTAGAGGTATAGGTAAGAGACGACCTGGACCAAGTGTCACCGTAAGCAAAGACGGTGTAGTGTATGACTGTCTGTCTGTCCATCGATTTGTTGCTCTTAAACACCTCACCCAGATAAACTATGGACTGAGAGCTGGTTGGTACATAAGCTATATAAACTTCATACAAGGGAAGCCCGCGCCACGCGTGCTGTTAAATATACAATATTATAATGTTGGTCAACAAATGTGACAAAATGAGACAGAGAGAAGAAGTGAATAGATATGAAAATAGTTCGTGTTTTCCGGCAAGTCCAGTGTATAGCATTGACATGGCACTAGTTCCAATAGGAACAATGGTGTAATATTTTGACATCACGGTTGCAGCGAAATATGTAGACAAAAATAAAATACTGCGGTATAAATGAAACAGGTCTAGGTATGATATAGAGGTAGATGTGTACTTCATGATGTGATTTAGTCTACATGTTACACCATTTATAACGACTTTTCACGTGGACAAGGTCATCCCCGTCTATCTTTTTGAATTGTTCGAAGCCAACCAACGTCGTTACGCTCAGCGATATCGATAACTTACGAACGACAGTGTCGTTAACTTACATTCAGAACGAGCTCTTTCAAGGCCCTCCTCTTCCGGCCCTGCCGTCGTCGCTCTCACCCTTCCAGAATCGCTGGTTATGTAAATGATAATGAAAGGAAGTAGAGAACGATTTTAATAAGAGTTGATTTGGTGCTTCTGGATTCCTTGGAGGGCTTGTCAAAAATGTTTAATATACCGTAACAAATTGGAAAAAGCCTGTTACGTGAGAGCTTTGTTCACAAACAGAGGGTTCCGTAACCATTTCCTTATTTAGCTTTAGAATTCAGTTCAGCTGAAAAACAGCCAGACCCGTTCCATTCTTGGTTTTAGAACCATCTGTATATACCCTTACCTCTCCACGGCCTGATTAGTGCCTAAACCTGTCGTTCTAACTTCTAAGCCTAAAGAAAAGCTGCCGCTGCCGCCTCTGGCTGATGGTGTTGTTTGCATGCAACCAGTGATAAAGTGATACGCTGGAAGCTTTGTAGCTTATTTGCAGCTGTGCTGAGTTTAGTTCTAGTTCACCATACCACCGCACCATAGGTAATCATATGTCTAATAATTGTGGTATAAAGCCAGAGAGGGGTTTCATAAAATATAATTAGTTAACTTGTGTTTTCTTCTTTTTTGTTAGGTTTTTTGCGCAGTTGAGTTTATAGTTTTATCCTTCCTTACCTATAATAAAATCCAACGTCTGCTTTCTGTCTGAGTGTCTGTCTGTCCGCTTATAACTCGAGAACCAGTGAACCAATTTTAATAAAACAAAATTCTACGGATAGCTTGATTCTTCCCATCAACTATAGGCTACTTACTATCACGCTAAATAGCTTATGAGGTTAGCAGAGAAGTCAAATATGAGAGCGGGCCGAGCCGCGGGCACAGCTTGTTTTTAATAATATGCTTTTAGTTAGGTTTTTGACGCAGTCGGATTTTTGGTTTTCTTTTATATTATAATAATGATCAGTTTTTCTTCAAACCAGTCGAGTGTGTTTGCAATGTTTACGGTTTAGAAAGATCGTTCCAAAAACATACATTTATGGCTTTTAACTAAAAAGCATTAAAAAGTATACAATTTTAAGTAACCGCGACTGCTGATGTCAACAGGGAAAGAGTTGGGCTTGTTCTAGGATTCAATCAAATAGACAAGGAGCCCCACTACATTATTCTATGATCTACTGCTCTTTCATTGTTTCCTTAATTTTATTAACAGTCGGGTTTTCTAAAAAAAATTAAATTATATACCTACAACTCGACTTATTAGAAACATATTTTGATTTTGACTTAGATTTTTGCGGACCCTATTAATTATAGTCGAGGACGCCTGACTTTTCTTACCCCTTAAATTTTGTTGCCTGCGGGTTAGCTCAACCTCTGCCGAAGCTCCCAGATACAAGCGGTACACGCTAGAGACTTGGAATGGTCCAGCGCTGACGGTTTACGGTTAGCAGCCGGCCATGTCAGTTCCATAAACAAACAAATTGTTTTTTCTGTTTTGGAGTATATAATATTGTTTTTCCGGAATACGTGACATCAACCCATTACTTACATCATGTTACTCGGCGTTGTAGCTGTAAGTTCGCAAGCTTACCTTCAATACTGCAGTAGTGGTATTGTCGTATCGGTGAAACGATGCCGTGGCGCAAAAATAGAATCTCTGCCTACAATATGAGACTTGGCGCAATGTTGCATTGAGCACACGCCACTTGAAAGTTTTCGGGTTTCCAGGTCTTTCAATAAGTTATCAAGTCGCTGCCGGCTGTATTATAGTGTAGTATTAGGTACTGGTTTCGTTAGAGCCTAGTTTTGGCTTTCGTGTCGCGTGTTGATAGCGCGTGCCGGGGCACGCGCTGGTCGGGTGGAGCGAGATGGCGAATGGCGTGCTCTCAAACGTTTTCCGGATGCAGCCAGGAAGGCGCTATTACAAGCGACTTAGATTCTTCCGGACGATAAGGCAACGAAGGCGATCGGGCCGAGATAGCCACGCCACGCCGCCGCCGCCGCGCCGCCGCCGACACGCCCCCCGTCTTGTATTAATAGTCAATTCAACAGTTTCCAATAAAATTGTAATCATTTTGATTCGATTGTTACTCGATGACTGGTTTCTCAAAACATTTTTGAATTTGTGATATTAATTATCATTGGTACATTTTTTTATAATATATATTATTTATTTACGCAGAAAATCAAAGAGGTATAAATGTTATAAATTAAACTATCTTGAAAATACATTAAAAGTAAATCAAACTTGTCTTAGACATACGAACAAAATTTAACAACGCGACATTATCTAACCGGAAATGTTGTGATGTGTTGAAGGCTCTTTCTAATAATCCGAAATTTTCAGAACCGCGAAGTGTGTGCGTTCGTCCGTCGTCTCAGTCTCATTGACCAGAAAGTGCTCGATGCATAATTTTATTCAATTATTGATTTTATTATTTTTATTCTCATTTTTTGCGTCACGTAGGACTTTACATACTTATGATAAAAAAAAATATTGACACGCTTTAGAGTCGAAACTATCTGGCCAGGTTGCATATAACCCGAGATAATATCCCGGATTCCATTAGTGAAAGCCGCATAGGAATCGGCTTAGCCGTTTTAGAGTTCACCAGTTTCAGACAGACGTTGCACTTTGTATTAGTATATTGTTATATCTACAAAAATAGCAACCATATAAGACTGGGCAATAAACTGCGCGATTTGTAGGCACCATGGAGAGAAGAAAATCCCCCGCTATAGGTACTGGACTCCGTAAGAAACCGTAGTATGTCCGTACTCGTGCTTAAAGTCAGCAGGGGATCTATTAGGCACAGTGAGAGGCATCGTGATCGTTAGCTACCCCTGCTGAACACCCAATATTGTTGTATGGGTTTACGGATTGTATACGTTAAGACCGAGGTTATGTAAGAAACATTTATTTGTGTATTTTGCAAATTTTTTATTTATTATAATTTTATTTTTGCATTTTTGTTTCTAGTACACCTATATTCGTTTTAAGTCTTTAGTTTCAGGGATATGAAGTGATTATATAATTTCTCTTCCTAAATGGTCGTATGAGTGCGATGGATTTATTTACTTTTCCTTGTTTCTAAATAATTGTATATAAAAATAGTAGATATATTTTTTATACTTACCTGCATGCGTGTGACTTCTTAGAATAGATGAGAAAAGCTGCCTTTTCACTTACCTGAAAAATACAAAAAATCTACATTAATGATGTTTTCAAAATATAAATGTTGTTACGGTGATAATTAAATCAATGCATGAAAACTGTGTTAATTCAGTTTGATAAAACATTGTTATTTGAGTGTCATGAATGAATACCTGCTACCTAGGACTGGAAGAAAATTGGAGAGGCGTATGTCCAGCAGTGGACGCTTACACGCTGACTGACTGAGTGACTGACTGACCTAGCATCACCATTGAACTAACCTGTAAATTCAATAAATGTACCTGTAAATTCAATTTAAAATATTGAATACTTTATTTCAAACTGTTACTAGTTTTAATCTACGGCTATATCGAGCCACTTTCATCCTAAAATATATAATTCACGAATTCTGAATAAATCCTAGCGAATCGCCTTAGTATTGCATTTTATTCCCATTCGATTAATTTATTTTAAACATATCCATGTTTCTACCCCAGACAACAGACATATTTATAATATATTATTTGCTCTTATATTCTCACATAATTAGGTACTCTGTAATGTACGTGTGCACATAACTTACATAATATGTAAGTTATATTAAAACTGTGATATTAAATCAATGTAATTTAAAGACGTATACCTACCTATAACTTTCCCTAAAGGGAATGCTTTTAATTTTACCAGAAATATAAATGCGCTAAGACGCCACCAAATATACCCGAGGTACATATTATATATACTCATACATACATAGACATAGAGTTGTGTCGCTCTGACGTCACGGGGCTAACGCTTTTACATAACCATAGCACCTACCTCGAAATATATACCATGTCGGCCTCTGCACCATTGTGTTGTGCTAGGTACACTAGTGTGAAAATTTGACGTCAATACAAATTTGGAGAAGGGCCTTTGGCAGTGTACTATAGCGACATCTCTGATGAAGCTTCAGAACCAGGCACTACTCAATGTTAGAACATTCTCCGTATAAAAACACTTTTTGAAACATTTGCCGCCGCGTGCGGTGTCTGAACTGAAAGTGGTTCGCTTTTTGAACTTTTTTGCGACGGTCGTGGTGGCGCCATCCTGTTGGCTGCAATTGAATTAAAATACGTCTATGGTAAGTACAGCCGGGTTCTTTTCTGGAATACTGACGATGGTGGTGACGGTGAGTGGTGACTGAGCGCGGCGCTTTCCTGAAAGCACAGAAGCTAGTCATGGATTCATGGAACGAGGATGGTTCATTTCTGAAACACTTGCGCAGCGCAACAGAGGTGACGGACGCGGGGGGACGCGCTGTTCATTTGTATTTCCCGGATTGAACGCGTTCGGCGCCACCGGCAAGTGAAAGAAGAATAATTAGTAGTTCATGCGATGCACCGTAGATGGCGCTGAAAATTAAATGTTAAATAGGACATTTGTTATAATATAAGCTAAGGAGTCCGCGAAGGCGAAACGATCAATTGCGATTGACAATGTTTAAGTGATTGACACTAATTGCTGCGAACATTAATCGCTTACGAAGCTATTATTACTACGGCATTGACAGGCAAATGATGAAAATTTTGATTGATGACAATAAAATTGACATGATAACCGTTTTAAATTATTTTTTTTATTTATTTAGATTACTAAGCCTACCCCGCCGTCTGTCTGTCTGTCCTACTGTTGTATCTTTGGAACTGTAGGTAATGGTTAGCCGGTTGAAATTTTCACAGAACATTTGTTATTATGGAAAATATAACAACAAATAATAAAAAATAGCAACAGTAAAAAAATAAGAGAAGAAACTTTTTTTCAACGTTTTTCTTTGCTGTGGAAATATCGGTGCGCGAGTCCGACTCGCATCTCTCCGGTTTTTATTTAATCTCGACCGCGTCACCGAATATGGTGTATGTGCCTGAATACAATGTTAATGTGGTCTCTTTTAGCGGCGATCTAATTAAAGAACGGGATTTTATTTTGTTAATCATATCTTTGAACAGGGATGTTCTGTGTTATTTTGATTTGAGTTAGCAAAACCTAAAAAATATATTTTTTGTGTAATCCCATATGGCCAGGTGCATGTGGCTCCGACCAGCTAATATCACCTCTGAGACTAGGAAATACCGGACGGACATAATGAAAACTAGGTAATATAGAGCTATGTATTCACAAAAAATTGGGGCAACTATGCTCGTTGTGCCCTATATAAGAGCGGTCCGAGCTGAACGAGCGAAGACGCGGGTAAAATGCTACGTACTTATAAAAAGATAGAAAGGGCGCTGAAAAATATCATACGCGGGGCGGGCGCCCGCGCCCGGACCGCTAGCCGGTGCTGTCACTCATTCGCTAGGATTGAGGGAGACAAAACAATTTACGTTCATACATCTTGAAAACAGAATGATCGAATCGCTACGCAATAATCTCGCAAACACGCGAACCTTTGTACACAATAGAACTTGTACCTTACTTGTTTGCTAAACTTTCTCTCTAGGTCCCATCGGATGGCGATCACCTCGGAACATATTACAAGGAGATCTACTAAACGTTGACAACCTATTATGCGTTTTTACTGTGTTTTCGTTCACCGGCGTATAAATAAATTACTCATGTAAATTTATAAAATTCGAAAATTTTGCACACTCTATTCGAACCTTCGACCTTTAGTATAAAAGATTACTCGCCACACATTCTCGCTGCTAATAGTACAATATAGAATGTATGTCATTCCTCTGTGTATGTACATACGTACTGAAACTTACCCTCCAGCCACCAATATCATCTGCATCTCGCTCCAAGTGAGAAGAACGCGGGCGCTCGTGTGAACTCTGCCCTACATTTTATTATTATCAAATTATTATATTCTTTTATTTATTCCGACTTATTTACAATTTATTGTCATTAAATTGAACTATTCTAACATTATCTACCAGTCGAATTATTTAAATATTCATTATAAGCACACTCTATAGTCATTGGTGTTCGACTATTTTGTTTATCACTTTTGCTGGCTTTCATGCTGGCAGGGTCATCGCTTGCAGTCCGAATTCACAATAACTTCATCCCTTAATAAAAATTTTAGTATATAAAATAAGTCGACAATACTTACAAATATTCGTTCAATACTAATACCACAGCTAATACATTTTATATAATGTTATTTATTAGGTATCGTTGGTTAAGTATGAAGATCACAAATTGTTGACAAGAGGCTGAAGGAAAATTTTCTGAACGCAACTGAAGGAACGATAAGAATTTTATTAAAATAATTCAGCCTAAAATTATATTTAGGTACTATGTGAACAGAATTGCTGTGAAATTTTTTTTTTTACATCGAAAACTTTTTGGCATTCACAGAATGGAAATATTTCAGAACTGCGAATTCGAAGCAATACATGTGTACATATATATATGTCTCTGTGTGAAATATAATAATATATAAGATTGTATATTTAATATTATTTAATTTAGATTAATTTTATACAGGGTGTTCGGCAAATGAACCGACAAATTTTTTTTGTAGGTAAGTGGGGTCATTTGCAACATTTTGACATATGACACCTTTTGTCAGATGTCACGTGGTATCGAGATACGATTTTTTTTCTTTATTTTTGAAAATTACCAAAATCCCAGCTATAAACCCTTGTCACTTTTTTGTTTATGATTGTATCAGCACGAAATAAAATTCATTGAATTTTACTATGTATTCTTGTTCTAGAAAAAAACAAATTTGATAAAGTTAATACCATTAAAAGGGTTTATGACCTTCCAAAGTCCCGAGAACGAGTAAAAATGTGACAGAATCTTAATTTCTTAATTCATTAAAAAAAAAACTAACGGCAGTTGAGTTCTTCATTTTCTTTTAAAAAGTTTGCTAGTTTACGCCCTTTCCAATGGTATACCACATGTCATACAAATCATTCACTATGTGACCAAAATTTGGCGCAGAGACAGAACAGAACTACAAAATTAAGGATAATTTGCAAGAGTGCCCGCGCGACCAGTACATGTTCTAAAGAAAATGCTCTTGAAAACGCTCTCAATACGGGAAGCGACCACCGATTAGTGCCCGTGTTGTCGTTGTTAAATTTATATATTTCTCGCAAACGAATGCTAAAAAAAACATAAATTTGTTTTGCTCAACGTGTTCATTATTGCACTTATGTAACCCTCCCAAAATATTTTCAGCTAATAAAGTGGCACCATATATATTAACCTATGATTTTATTAATTATTTTTCTAATATACTGCGTGTTCACTTCCGACCTGACCGACTTCAAGCTGATTTCAAGACAAAATACGACAATGAGAAATTTGAAGGATCTCGCGTTCTACCATCTATGTACGACGTACGTACCCCCCAAATACTGAGCAAATGGGACATCATAAATGTAATCGTCAAATCGAGGTTTCCTAATCCCCTGTTTCCTCCTTCAAAACTGAATCGATTTTATAGATGTTTTCATCATCAGCGAAAATATGTTTTTGCAATTTTTTTAGTTTTGCTATTTTTTAAAACAGTCGTGAAAGTTCTACTGGCAGTTTGTTGCTAGCGTTAAATTTTGAACGTTAATAAGAATACATTTCATACTTTTTTTGCACTTTCTTTGTAGAAATTGAGAAATCTGAAATAATATTATGTTAACCCAACTTGGCGTCCTACCAAAAATGATATCAGAAATACGAGTATGTGCAAGGGGTGATTTGGCAGAGAAAGTATGTAAATACCTACCTACTTATTCGATATGAACTGGTATGAAATGTCAACCGAAAGCAAGAATTGTAAATAATAAAAAAACACTATTAATATAATTTGTACCGTGTGGGGTCGGTACTTAAAAAGAATAGCCCCACTGCATCTCTCCCCGTCGCATGTCGTAAAAGTCGACTAAGGGATAAGAAAATTCGTCAGAATCGGTAGCTCAGTGGCGCGGTTGGTTAGTCAACTGTTATTAAGCAACGCTGAGCGCGGTCAGTGATTGGATGGGTGACCGCTCGACCGTTGGAGGCTGACCGTGGTTCGGATTCCACGTTAAACTGTAGGTCCCTTCCCTTCTTACCTTACTAGGTGGTAGGGTTTATCCCGGCCGGGTTGGTACCACCGCACTGAACGAAACGTCGGTCGAAACGGCTATGTAAATAGTTCGTGTTTTCCGTCCAGTTTAGTGTAGCCGACATGAAATGAAGGGAAGCACTGACATGGCACCTAGTTCACCCTGTGTTATGGGCTGACATCACGGATGTTGTAGGTGATGTAGCCAACCGTGTCAGGTTCCATAAAAAAAAAATGTATGTATTCAGAAAATATACTCATCATTAGGGTCATACTTAAAAACCTCCTTGCATAAAATACATTTTAATAGGGCCAAACGTTCCTGATATGAACTGCGAGCATTCACTCTACTCAAGGTCTACGATCGGCACGTCATTATCCCTGTTTTCTATCGAAGGCAGGTGAGCTATAAAAATAGAGTAACTTATACGACGGGTATAAACCTTCAAAAAGTGCAAAATAATTCGGGCACACACTCGATCGATAATTTGGAGGTGAATCGTCCAGAGACAGACGAGCCGGAATAGCCGGGAATGAAAGTTTGGAATTGCTCCTGTTGTGACTTTCTTTTGTTTCGTCACACCACCCCGCCCGCCCCCGACGCCGCCGCGCCGCCCCGTCTCCCCCGCCCCCGCCGCTGCGCCGCCGCCGCCGTCGAGCTGCGGGGCGACGGATCGCTGACGTTTCACGAGTACGGTCGCTGACATAGAACATAGAGTGCCGCTGGCGCTGAAGGAAGAGAATATCGTTTTTCTTCACTTCGTTGCTTCGATGAAATAAAACACGATCAGAAAAGGTAGACAGTATGCTAAAATAATGATGACTCGAAGAAATTGCATTCGATCATAGTGCAACTTCTCATATCGGTAATGTTATTAAGGAAGGAAGGTCAAAATTTTTAATCAATTTATCCTAATTAAATCTTTTGCTTTTAGCAAGAATAAACATTATCTGAGGTACAGCGATTTTTATTATACCTACTTAATTCAACTTTAAACTGTTCATTTTATCCACCAGCCAATACCAAAAGTTTCAAGGAGATAGCTCAAACGTTCAAAACTTTATTAGTTCGATTTTAGTACAGACAGACGGATGAATAGACAAACAAACAAACCCTGTTGAAAGCTGATTAAATTACACGGTTTTTAAAAAAAAAAATTTATGGAAACTGACACGGTTGGCTACATCACCTACAACGTCCGTGATGTCATGTCAGGCCATAACACCGGGTGAACTAGGTGCCATGTCAGTGCTTCCCCCTTTGATCGTGCCGGCTACACTGAACTGGTCGGAAAACAAAAACTATTTACATAGCCGTTTCAACCGACGTTTCATTCAGTGCGGTGGTACCAACCCGGGCGGGTTAAACCCTACCACCAAATAAGATTAGGAGGGAAGGGACCTACAGTTTTACGAGGAATCCGAACCTCGGTAAGCCTCCAACGGCCAGCGGTCACCCATCCAAGTACTGACCGCACCCAGCGTTGCTTAACATTCAATAGCGACAGTTGACTGTCTGCACCACTGATCTATCGAGGCTGACATTTCTAAGATATACGAGTCCCCATACTAAGATACTCATATGTCCATTCCATAAAGGTAAGTATATTTATTGTCTTTATGCCATGGTTGCAGGCAAGAACATTTAGAGAGTTTGGACGTCAGACGGTCCAACCAATGCTTATATGAGAAACAGCGTCACCGAGCTCCGCGGGTAGCGGAGGGGACGGCGCGCACTCTGATTGGGTGGTATCGGGCGGTATCGCGGGGGTTCCATACCATGGGCCGCAGAGGTGAGGTACCTGGGCGTCACGCTAGACAGAAGGCTCACGTTTGCGACTCACATCAAAAACGTGAGAGCCAGAGCCGCAAGCATTTGTGGCCGTCTCTACCCCATGCTAAACAGGAAAAGTAAATTGTCACTTAGGAACAAAGTGACAATCTACAAGACCTGCATCAGACCCGTCATGACCTACGCCTCTCCGGCGTGGGCTCATGCGGCCAAAGGACTCATCCAAGGGCTGAGGGTAAGGCAACACAAATTCTTGCGCATCGCCACAGGTGCGCCCTGGTACCATAGAAACGCGAACCTACACAGAGACCTGGGTATAGCACCGCTGGAAAAACATCTCCAGCAGCTGTCCACAGGTTTCTTCAAGGGGGCGTACCGACACGACAACCCGCTGATCGCTAGCGCTTGCGACTACCGACTGCGGGATCCATCGACCAGGCGCCCCCCGTCGATACTAACACATCCTTTTAACTTCGCAGGTCCAGAGCCTCTACGCCGCGCAGCTGCCGTCGTCCAGGCCGCGACCAGTGAAGTTTCTTTGCCAGTTCTTCTTCACTGTGATAATCGAACTGGCGGACATGTTTTTCCTTCTAGCACCATCGCCCCGGCAGCCGCCAGTGGCGATGTCGAGCGAGGAGGCCATCCGACAATCGCCGATTCATTCGCTGTTCTCCTCACCACAGGCAGCTGCATCAGTCGAGAGACTGCAGAACGTGCCAGCAGCAGTAGCGGCTTCGATGCCGCTCGCCCCTATCCAGCAGTCGGTCGCGGCGACCCCCCTAACTTAGGGAGGACAAAGTGACCGACCATTAAAACGCCAGCCAGCCGGCCTCGGCGACCGCACTATTTTATATAGAGCGGACAAAGTGACGGCAGGCCTCGCGCGGAAACCGCGCAAAAAGACCGGTAACGGTGTAAAAGTTGTATGACTAATACCTTTTTTCAGATGCAGATTACTACGGGCGGTATCGCGCTCTGATTGGTTGGTAACGAATGGAATTTGTACATTTATACAAACGTCGTATTACGCTGGCGCGGGGAAGGTCCGACGTCCTTACCTATTCAACGTTCTTGGTTGCAGGGCTCGTAGCGAGCTATCTAAATAATACAACGAGTAAACCTCAGAGGTAATGGATGCCTCGGATCATTTAAGTTAAGTTTATCTTTTCCAGTTTTCACTTGAAATGTACGTAAGTATATGAGATTTCTGCTTTAAGTAAAATATTGAAACTACGAGTACTTGATTGCATGATGCACGATTGCATGCATGATGCATGATTGCATGATGAGACCTCGTGAGACCTCGTCAGTAAGGAAGTAGAAAAGATGCTTTACTGGTTCAATTATATACGAGACCCTCGCCTCGGTGCGTGGGCACCAGAATCAAAAGAGTTCGTCGACAAGCTGGGCGATATGCTTGTCGACAAGTCTGTCCACCCACGTGCCAAGGCCCATCTCATACGGCGAATTAGCCTTCGAAATTCAGAAGGGCAACGCAGTCGTGTGCTGGGTACCGCTATGGGGGGGCGACGCGACGGTCGAATTAGAGGAATTTTTTTTACTGCAATATTATGTTTTTTAGTTTTAATTATATTCCTAATGTAAACTTCTCTTTCCATGAACAGAGCAAGACTCGGAGCAAGACTCCCTTTGCCATGGTTTCGGAGGGAGCCGACCCTGCTGCAGCAGCAGGCCGAGGAGCTACAGGTGCTTAACAGCCAGCTCCTCGCCGAGCAAGCAGACAACTCGAAGGCGTTCGACGGCCTGTGGGCGAAGCTGTGGACGCGGAGGCAAATAGGAATTTTGCCGAGAAGCATACATTGATTGATGAGCTACATGCGGACGATCAACGCTTCATGGACACCATACTCGAGTACGAATGGGACCAGAAGGAGTACGAGAGAGTTCTCGACGCCAAAAACGCGCTGAAAAAAGATTTGTTGGAGCTGCAGCTAAACAAGGATATCAGCGGCACGCACGAGTATTCCTACGACGATGGCTCGAAGGCTCGAAGGGACTGCAGGAACTGAGGTAGCTGCTGTCTGTGAAAAAGAACATTGCCTCCACAACACACCCCGGCGCACGCTCACTAAATCTTTTATCCTCTGCAGACTGAGTCTGCGATTTTTTTGACATTGCAGACAAAGCATAGACGGGTATGGTTTATTTGACAGGTACCTATGGTATAGCGGATCTACAGAATCGCGCGCGTGAGTAAAACTCGCATTTGACCGATTTCACCGAAGTGACTATCTACGTGAAACTGGAAAATGTACAAACTGTAACTATTTAGTAAATGTAAAAATTTGCAAATTGTTTTTTTTTTAAAGAAAGTGAAAAAAAATATTCACAAAATAAAAGTTGTAGCACATTTAATTTAATGTTGGTTATTTTAAGGCTGTCTGTCTGCCCTACCTGAACCGTAATACTGAGCCGGTTGAAGATATTCAGAAAATGTCGTATTATAGCGGATATACTAACAAATAATAATAAAAAAACAACAAGTAAAACATTAAAGCGGTCCCCATACAAGAAACTATTTTTTTAACATTGTCTTGTTTTTGTTCTATCGTAAAAACGGGAATGCAAAAAAGCGTCAAACTTGGTGTGATTATAGTGCAAGCTCTAAAGTAAAACCACAAATAATAAAAACCGCCCAATAACGCGGTGTTACGGAACCCCCGGTGCACGAGTCCGACTCGCACTTGGCCGGTATTTTTGTCCGATTCTTTTTTCCAGTTTTCTTCATTTAAAAGAGTTAATGTATCTGCAGTTTTCGAAATGGTGGTGGGATTAAGATTTATCTATTCCGCAGTAAACGTCTGACTTTTTGAACTTGCGTCATTTTTCAACATCAACCTGACCACCGTTTCCACCCCTTAATCTCCTTCGCCCCATCCCGCCCCGCGCCGTAGCGTAACTTTATTTCTCATACATACATATTTGTATAAACGAATTCTCGTGAATTTACACATTATAATTTGTATATTATAACACTGAATATTTGGCAATTTATTATTTTACAACACCGATTACTCTGCTTACCCCGATTGTCGGGATTTAGCGTGTGTGATATGTATGTATGTTTGTATGAATATTTGGCAATTTATTAAGAGCGTGTCGTGCGAAATGACAGGCGACGGTGCTGCCACTCAAGTAAATAATATATATCTCTTAAACAAAGCCATAACTGGAAAAAAACAAGCCATGAAGCTGTAGTTGATTTTGATTATGATATTCTAAGATACTGAAAACAGTTTTGTATTGCTCAGTTTATGCACAATTATTATAACGAATTTCGATGGCCACCGTAATCCATTATAATGATTGTGCATAAACTGAGCAATACAAAACTGTTTCCAGTATCTTAGAATATCATAATCAAAATCAACTACAGCTTCATGTTATGGCTTTATGGCTTTGTTTAGGATGTTTTCCAGTTATGGCTTTGTTTAGGAGATATATATTATTTACTTGAGTGGCAGCACCGTCGCCTGTCATTTTGCACGGAACGCTCATAACATTTCGTTGTGTACAGAGCGTTTCAATAAATAAACTGATGAAATTGCATTTACCCGACTAGAGTTGATGACTAGGTACCCTTAATTACTAGTACCGGGCTCCGTGTGAACTTCAATTTATGACAAGTGCGTTCGATTCCGCTCCGTGCCCCGCCGCACGTTTTCACATTGGCCACTTAATAAGGTTTTGAGATATACATATTTTATTCACTCGTCCAACCCCCACATACGACCGAACGTCCATGGGCGTCGTTAGACACATTATGAAGCGTCGCTTGTATGTATTAATCGTAAAAACGATAGCTAAAAAAAAACTAAAAAAATCTGTTAAGTGCGAGTTTTACTCGCGCACGGAGGATTCCGTATCTATCCGCTATTATCCGCCTATATTTTGTCTTTCAACAATGCAATGTATAAAAGCATGTGGCGCCATCTATTATTCAGTAGTGTGACTAATAGATTTTTCGGACGTTTGTTGTATGGGAGCCCCCCTTAATTTTTAACATTTTCTTTTTTTTATTATTTGTTGTTATATCCGCACACATATTCTGTGAAAATTTCAACGGGCTACCTATTACGGTTAAAGAGATACAGCCCTCGGACAGACGGACGGACGGACGGACGACGGAGGCTTAGTAATAGGCTTCCGTACGGGATACGGAAACCTAAAAAACACGTTTCTTGTATGAGGAAACCCTTCATTTTAGATTTTTTTTATTATTATTTATTAGGATATCTGCCATAATAACACATATTCTGTGAAAATTTCAACCGGCCACCTATTACGGTTCAAAAGACAGACGGACAGGACGGAAGGTAGGACAGACGGACGGACAGACAGCCAGCGGACTTTCGGCGTAGGCTTAGTAATACCTAGGCTTCCGTACGGATACGGAAATGCAATATTTACGTATCCGTACGGAATTTTAATATTTGCATTCCAACGGCCTATTGGTAACGTCACTCCCTGGCTTTGCGAAATAGCCTGCGCATCTAGAGCAGCACCAAATTCTATATCATTTGCTTATCAGCCATCTGATACACCGATTAGGCGCTCAGCCAATTTCGCGCTATACTATACGTCAGGCCGGGGAGGTCGCCTTGCCTCAAGGCACCTTAAGGCGAAGCCAACGTTGTGTAACTCGGTAACATAACTTGAGAGGAACAGCGGCTGTTGTAAGGGTCTACCTAAAGATCTGAATTTATGGGGAGACCAAATATCATTGACTTAAAAAAAATATGTAGGAAATATACCTATAACTATAATTTACCTGACCTATAAAATATTATGTATGGATTAGGTATGCCCTAAATTTTAATGTACCTGAAATATAAAATATAACCTTATTAACCTTTAGTTAAAGTAGATTACAGGTTTTTTTTTAATTTTTTTATGGAAACTGACACGGTTGGCTACATCACCTACAACGTCCGTGATGTCAGCCCATAACACCGGGTGAACTAGGTGCCATGTCAGTGCTTCCCCCTTTGATCGTGCCGGCTACACTGAACTGGTCGGAAAACACAAACTATTTACATAGCCGTTTAGACCGACGTTTCATTCAGTGCGGTGGTACCAACCCGGGCGGGTTAAACCCTACCACCAAGTAAGATTAGGAGGGAAGTGACCTACAGTTTTACGAGGAATCCGAACCTCGGTCAGCCTCCAACGGTCAGCGGTCACCCATCCAAGTACTGACCGCACCCAGCGTTGCTTAACATTCAATAGCGACAGTTGACTGTCTGCACCACTGAGCTATCGAGGCTGACAAAGGTTAATTGTGACTTGATATACCAAATGAAAATAAAAATGGCCTGGAATATAATTAAAGACGAAACCGGCAGATCTATCAGGGATGAGAATGTACAAGTAGAATTAAAAATTGGAGAAAGTCTTATAACTGAGTGCAGCAGTGTTGCAAATCATTTCAATAAATATTTCTCAACCATTGCACATAACAGCACAAAAAATATTACACCTTGTAAAGACATTGCTTTGAAACATTTGGAAGCTTTCACACCTCGCAATACTGTATCAATTGTTTTTGAGCCTGTAACACATTCAGAAATTAAAAGAATACTCCGCAACCTCAAATCAAAACGATCATAGGACCTATGGAACATGTCACCAAAGCTGTTAAAATCGTTAATTAGTATCGTGGACCCTTTGTTAGTTGTTATGAATCAGTGTATTGCAAGTGGAACATTTCCTGATGCTCTAAAAATTGCCAGAGTCATCTTATTGTACAAAAAAGGTTGTCATAAAGATATCGGCAACTACCGCGCAGTTTCTCTATTACCAGTGTTCAGCAAGGTATTTGAAAAATGTATTGAAAAAAGATTAATCACATTTTTTAATAGGCATAATATTATTAATTTTAAACAATTTGGTTTTCAAAAGGGTTAGTCTACCGGAGATGCGATCGCATCAATGATCAGATCAGTTTTAACTTGGCTAGACCAATCAAAGCAAACATACGGAATTTTTGTGACTTATTTAAAGCATTTGACTGTGTAAACCATGATATCATATTAATGAAGCTTGAACACTACGGAGTAAGAGAGAAAGCATTGAATCTATGTGAATCATATCTAAAAAATAGAAAACAAATCTGTGATATTAATGGAGTAAAGTCGGACGTAGAACCTGTCAGTATATGTAGGTGTACCACAAGGCTCAATACTAGGACCACTTCTTTTTTTAATATATGTTAATGATATTTCTCGCTGTGTTCCAGAGGACATAGAATTAGTCATGTTTACTGATCATATATCTGTTGTCTTGAAGGATTTATGTATGGAGGAACTACGGAAGTCATTTGTAATAGTAATAAATTCACTACAGTCATGGTTTCAATCTAATAATTTACTATTGAATGTAAATAAGACTAATGTAATGCACTTCGCATTGGGTACTTGGAAACGCATACAAGATGACATCGTGAACACTGTAAATGAATTATCCCTCAAAATAGCTAATGAAATTACATTTCTGGGCTTAATATTTGATAATGGCTTAACCTGGAAGGCTCATATAGATAAACTAGCAGGCAAACTAAGCTCAGCCTGCTACGCTATAAAAAAATTAAAGAGCTCTGCGGCATTCAAGCCGCAAAGACTGTATATTATGCCTAATTTGACAGTCTTATGTCATATGGTTTAATGTTTTGAGTAAATGCAGCGGAATCCAACCGAATATTTGTATTACAGAAAAGAGCCCTACGGTGTATACTAGGAATGAAACCTAGAGACACTTGTCGTTATGCATTTAATGAAATAGGAATAATGACTTTACCTGGTGCCTACATCTTTCAAAACATTTGTTATGCAAGAAAGCATCTATTAGTCTCCACTTTTAACTCGGACAATCACAACTATAATACTAGACATAAGGATAACGTACTGGGAATAAAACATAGGTTGTCTAAAATGTCAAAAAGTTTTATATGTAATAGTGTTAGATTTTATAACAAAATACCACAGGAAATAAGGAAACTAGGTGAAAATTCTTTCAAAATAACCCTGAAAAAAATATTAACCAAAAGAGATATTACAGTATGCCTTAACTGACGAATTTGGTGATTCTGACACATAATAAAATTAAGTACAAAAGTATGACATAACGTAATGTTCTCTACTAACTCTAATACAATGGGTACTTGTGTATCTATTTTTTTTTACCCTCGACATTTTATAGGTACTACATTGTAGTATGTTACTTGCTTACTAACAAAATCAAATAATGACTTGATAAAATTTCTTATCAAATTTGACGATGGTACTATACACCGGACTTTTTACATAATACCTATATACTTCACAAGTTGTCAGAATCTCATGATAGATAAAAATATAATTAATGATGCGATATGAATGTAATTAATTAGTTATGCGATAACGACATGTGGTGGTTTGTGACAGAAACCAGTAGTCCATACAATTTCATAGTAAAAATGTTTTCACTTTGTCATGAATTGCTGCATGTCACAAATCAGCACATGCGTGTCTAGGCAGTGGCAAAAATTTTTGTATAGACTAAGTGGACATTGAAAAAATGTCCAGTGAAGTTTCTTGTCAGTTCTTCTTCGCTGTGATAATCGAACTGGCGGAATGTTACAATGTAAAT
Organism: Nematopogon swammerdamellus; assembly: GCA_946902875.1. Lineage (NCBI taxonomy): Eukaryota > Metazoa > Arthropoda > Insecta > Lepidoptera > Adelidae > Nematopogon > Nematopogon swammerdamellus. Next base: position 13,211,125 of record OX336338.1, read on the forward strand.
ATGACAAATCTGAGAGCAGTGTACTGCCAATAGATGCTAAATAAACAATAAACAATAAACAACAAAAAAATTGGTAAAGCTCGCGTGGAGAGGGTTTCGTACAATTCCGTTTCCCGTGAGAACTTTAAGACTTATGATTTGCGTTTAGGTTTTTCTGTAAACTATAAGAAGGGTTCTATATTCCCTTTTTTTTATTTACACGGAGTAGTTTCGAAGATAAGGGGGATGGATTCTCAATTTTCGTATATTTTCGTTAATATGTTTTAAACTATGCATTTTACAATTATAAAAAAATCTCTTTGCATTTCTTATACCGAGCACTTTCCATTGAAATGTCACATTATGCAATTGAAAACAAAAAAATTTTTTGACTTTCTAATTTGTCTTTTTAATTTTGAAATGAACGCCAAAATCTAAATTCGTTCCTTTACGCTATACGCACTGAAAAAATACGTTACATAGTTGATGCGATGATTGGATTATCAAACAAACTCTACATATGTACCAAATTTCAACTTTTATCGTCCAGTAGATTCGGAGAAAATAAGCTGTGACAGACGGACAGACAGACGCGAGAGTGATTTTTTATTAAAATCCATATTACAGCCTACACGTTGCTCCTGGGTGTGTGTAATTATGTGAAGTGGATTAGAGAGGCTGTTTAACATAAAAAAAATTCTAGTGATCTACCGATTCTTTGAAGGAGTCTTGTTTTACTCAAATAGTCGGCACTTTTTCTCTGCGTTTTGTAGCTGTGAAAACAGTCGTAACAGAGTCATAAAATCAACACACTGAGTTACGGGTGTTGAAAAGATGTGCCGGACTAAAATAGTGAATCTCCCCCGAGTAAACATTCATAATAGAGATGGCGGCGGGGCGGGGCGGAGGCGCGGCGGCGGTGCGGGAAGGGCGTCATGGCGTTGCATCGCATACAGCGGGACTCCCAATCCGATAAAACCGGCCAAGTGCGAGTCGAACTCGCGCACCGAGGGTTCTTTATCGCCATGTCATGATTAGCGCCACTCACGCCATCTATTGCGTGTAATGAAATGCTTCATATTAGTTAAATGTCATGATTAGTTAAAATGCTTCACACTCTATTCGGTAGATGGCGCGCGCGCATACACTTTTTGGTTTCTTCTGTAGGAAAGCCCGTGAATTTCTTACTTTTTCTTATTTTTATTATTTGTTGTTATATCGGCCATAATAAGTAATAACACATATTCTGTTAAAATTTCAACGGGCTACATATTACGGTTTAAGAGATACAGCCCTCGGACAGACGGACGGACGGACGGACGACGGAGGCTTAGTAATAGGCTTCCGTACGGGATACGGAAACCTAAAAAACACGTTTCTTGTATGAGGAACCCCTTCATTTTCTTTCTTCATTTTAGACAGACGGACGGACAGACAGATAAACAGACGGCGTAGGCTTAGTAATAGGGTCCAGTACCGGATACGGAACCCTAAAAAAGGATTTAAGAGGAAATATAAATGAAAAGGAAATTACAATTAATTTTAAATGGATGTTCTTTATGAAACCTGACAAGGTTACGGTAGCACCCAACTCGTGGTATCAGCTAATTACACCATATTACTGTCGAGGCAAGGGGACCTACCAGTACTACCATTTGTGTTAGCGAATACGCTGAATTATGCAAGAAATAAGAAGTAGATATTGTCTCGTACTTTTAAGCATTCTGTGGTATTATGCACAGCCATTACCTACCACCGACGTCATTGAGTGCCATGGTATCAAGCGTCGAAAACATAGTTAGACTCACAAGACAACCGAATCCTCAGCAGCTTAAAAAAATAGGCCAAGTGCGAGTCGGATTCGCGCACTGAGGTTTCCGTAGCACCATGTAATTGCTCGGTTTTCATTATTTGTTTTACTTTAGAGTTTGCACTATGATCAAACCAACTTTGACGCTTGTATGTATAACCGATTTTACGATAGAGAAAAACAAAATAACTTAGAAAAAACCCATTTCTTGTGTGAGGGAGGACCACCCTTATTTTTTTTTCTTTTTGCTATTTTTATAATTTGTTAGGATATTCGTTATAATAACAAATATTCTGTGAAAATTTCAACCGACCACCTATTACGATTCAAAAGATAGCCTTCTGACGGACAAACATACAGACGATGTAGGCTTAAGTAGTAACAAGCTTCCGTACGGATAAGGAAACCATAAAACGTTGAAAAAAAAACTTTTCTTGTATAGAGACTCCCCTTTGTTACTTTTACTTTTTTTTATTATTTGTTAGTATGTCCGCTAGTATTCCACATATTGTGAAATGTGAAATTTTCAACCGGTTACCTATTACGGTTCAGCCCTTTAAAGGTAGGACACACAGACAGACAGACGGACGGATGGTGTAGGCTCAGTAATAGACTTTCGCACGGGTAGTTACGCAAACTCGGAATGAGCCTTTCATAAACGACGCAACGCGTTTAGAATAGAATTGTATTGAAACTCTTTATTGAACACAATTGAAAGAAAGACAGTACCTACATGAAAAGAGATACAAGGGTGTATCGCTCGGCAACAAGAGTTTGTTTCATGATAGATTTTGCTACGTACACAATCACTACTGAAAGTGATTGTGTATGCGATTTTTGCATATCTACCTTACTGTACTGCGGACATCCTATACAGTGCTTGTACTTGCTGCCACTGCTGGAAGGAATACTATGAAAACCACAGAGCAAGGAGCACACGCCGCGAGGGCCCGTACGCGCCCCCGCGCCGCGCCCCCGCGCCGCCGTCTAGGGGTATATTCGGTGTCGTGATGAAAACATTTCAACGCGTGTCCACTTAATACTCCATGTCAAGCTTAACTTGATGCGCCAGACACAAACGTTTTTAATTGCATAAATACCTTAACAGAGCGACATAGTAAGTTAGCATGAGTGTATTCCACTCCATATTATTCACTAGCTGTGCCCGCGGCTTCGCTCGTGGTAAAGTCGGCTTAAATCGGATTTATTTGCAAATATGATAAGAAACGATAGCTTCTGTATAGTTTTGCCCGTCGCCGCCTCAGTTTCACTAGGGCGAGGCCGAATGCCGAGCTGCATTCATGTAAACAATATACTCTCTCGAATAAAATACGCCACTAACAGTGAGGCCTAGGGCCGAGCTGCGTTTACGTATGTAAACGATGTGCTCTCCCGAAGAATATAAGTCACCGAGGGCGATGCCTTCAGCAGATGAACTTCAGATTTCACGTAAACGAAATTTACATTCACGTAAACGAAACGGACATTTATTTCGAAGAAATAAATGTCCGTGGAATAAAAGTTCCAAATTGACCAGCGCACTGGCCAGCAGTTGTAGGCCAGATAGAGGGGCGGACATAAGTTGACATTCTTCGTTACTGCTCAGCTCCCTGAGAATTTAGCTTCATGATATTTGGCAATTGTACCTTTCAAACATTCCTTATTGGCGAAATCTGCATGAAAATTGCACCAACGGTTTTAACGCCCGGTCTATCAGGCCGACAGACAAACATTTTCAAAACAGGAAATTTGTACGTATTTTACATAGTTTCATTAATGTGAAGAATTTTTTCAAAAATGTTGTTACTACAGTCGCCAGAAGCCCCTATTGTTTTATAATTAGTGGGGATACGTCAAGGCGGAACTAATGTGCTTGATTATGGGGGAAAATGGAATACTAATTTGTCGGCAATGTGATACACCGAATTATGTCACGCATGAACTGTTCATCTGTTCGGCTTCATCTGTGTAGCATGGTGTAGCGTAGCATGTGTATGTATGTAGAATGAATCTAGTCATAATTTGTGGATGAAGTTTCACTTCCTTTTAGTTTATGTTTAGTTAATGATAAAAATAAAAATAACAACTTTAAAACCCGGACTGCTAATAAAAGTGAAGGAAACATGGAAAGATCGGTACAAATGCTGTAGTCGGGCTTGTAGAAGGATTCGAATGAACAAGCAGCACGACTACAGAGTGACACTAACCATGGCATGGCGATAAGGAACCCTCGGTGCGCGAGTTCGACTCGCACTTGGCCGGTTTTTTTTATTAGAAGTAGGGTTTATTGGAACGAAGTTCCTTATCGCACGTTATACTCCAGACACTTGGCGAATGAGAGCTACGCCGAAAAAAATGTAAGACTTCGACCGTCACGACACTTTTGCTGTAGTACCTATGTTTGTGTGTTTACAAGCGTATCTCTATGTATAGGTATATTACTGCAGTATAGACGTAATTTTTTAAATTTTATTTTTCATTTAATTCCTCTGAAACGTTGTTAATTTATTTCAATATGCCTGTTATTTAATACATAATATATAGCGAAAGGAACTTTTTTCCGACCAGGTGTGCCATGATGGTACCTCTCGTCTTTAAAAAAAAAATATTTTGTTTTTTTACTAGCTGTTGCTCGCGGCTTCGCTAGCATGAAATTCGTATTTCAAAAGAAGAAAGTAAGTAACTGATATGTATGACAGTGGCCTGTGCGGGCACTTGAACGTCATTGGCGTTCGTAATGTATGACAGTGGCCTGCGCGCGCACTTGAAGGGGATTGTGTCTTGTTTTGTGTTTGCCGGTGTATCGAAAATAAACAATCATGGAACCTTCGATCATAAAAATAAAACAATTTTTTCCGTCTTCGCATGGAACCAACACAGAGTTTATCTCGACCATCTCTACCCTGGTGAGCATATATATATCAGTAACTGGTACGAAAGCCGAGTTGGATTCAGGTAAATGATAAACCTTCTAGACGAAACTAAGTAAATAAAGGCGAGGCCAAAGGTGGAGCTGCGTTCACATAAATGATATTATTTCTCGATGAAAGTTATTAAGTAAGGGCGAGGCCGAAAGCCGAGCTGCATTCAGGTAAACGATAAACCTGCTCGAATAAACTAAGGGCGAGATCGAAGGCAAAGCAGCATTCTGGAAGACGATAAATGTTCTCGAAGAAAGTAAGTAACTAAGGGCGAGGCCGGAGGTCGAGCTCCTTTCAGATACGGGATAACCTTCTTCCGCCCTTGGGCCTCACCCATAATGGCTTGCTTTTTTTTATGGCTTTCTTGAACTAATAATATTAATAATCCGAGATGGGGGTGGTGGTGGCCTACGTGTCTAGTACCACCACCTATCGCTCGTAGCTTGCCTCGCGTCGTCCCGGAGAGCTCCGTAGCCACGGCCTGCACCCGCCGGCGTGCTTGGAGGTTTTTGTCTCCCGCCGCCGGCGGTATTACCGTTTTTATTTAATTTTTGTATTGATTTTGTATATTTTTATTACTTTGTAGTGTAATATATGTAACTATGTAAAATTTAAAAGAAACGTGAAATAAAGGACATGAATTAATAATAATAATCAATGACGTCATACCCTCGGGAAGATTGGTCTGAAAATTTGTTGAGGCTCGGTCGCCGCTCACTAAGAAGCGAGCTAGCGACCAAACTTATCCCTTTGAGACAAATTAAACTGTATTTAATAGAATATTTTTTTAAGGTAGTGGATTTCACTTTGATGTTTATATGTTGAGTGAGTGAGTTTCTTTATTCCCTTGTAACTCCAAAACGGTTGTGTTGAATTTGATGAATGATATGTTTAACGATTTGTCATAGTACCGCGATGACGTCATAAGAAAAAAAAAATAAAAAACTAAATGGCGTACGTTATTCGCCATAATGTCCAACTTTGAAAAATGTGCTTCTTCATTTTTTTTTTTCATTTTCGTCGTGAATAGATAGACGGATCCCAAATGAAGTATTTTTACTGTTATTTTTTTTATTTCCTTCGTCTTTATTCAAAGTTGGGTTTTATAATTTTTATTTTTATTTTTTTACTGTAAAGCAGTATATATGAATATAAGAAAATATGTAAGCGATGCATTTACTGCGATGCACTCTCATTTCATCTTAGCAGGGTTGGTTGGTGAGTATCGGATTGGAAAACATATCGCTGTGATCATTATTATCTCAGAGGTTAGAGATACTACAAAGTTTTTTTTAAGTCCCGAAGGGGCTGCCCTGGACTGGATTATTTGCAAAGCGGTTAACATCGAAATTTGAAAAAAAAAAAACTTAAAAAAATCATTTCTACCAATATAAAACCAAATCGTACCTGCTGTCTATTACTCTTGTGGTACCTACATAGTATAAACATAAACCAATGATTGTATTAATATTAAGTATTTTACTCTTAAACGCGCCCTCTACTTATTAACCTTTTTACATGGAGTTATTATTATCTAGTAGTCGTAGTATAGTTCCTTGTAGTTCCCTACAAGGAACTAGGGGCCAAACCATCATACTCGTAGATAAAACTTATTGATTTAACCCAAATTCCGAAATTGTACATACATACTATCCTATTTATTTAACATTATAAATTCGAAAGTACTCTGTCTGTCTGTTACCTTTTCACGCTTAATACGCTGAACAGATTTCGATAAAATTTGGCAAGGCGTTAGATTGCACCCTGAAGAAGGACACAGGCTACAGTTTGTCTAAAAAACTGAAGGGGAGTGAAATAGAGGATGAAAGTTTTTATAGGGAATCAATCATTTCTCAAGTTAGGGATATGAAAATTCATATTTCGGCTTTTGGTAAGAAATAAAGTATTACGTGTTTCTGCATTTTAGGGGCGTTTTCGGCCTCGCCCTTAGTTACTTACTTTTTCGAGAAGGTTTATCGTCTTCCCTAACGCAGCTCGGTCTTCGGTCTCGGTCTTAGTTACTTTCTTCTTTTAAAATACGAATTTCACACGAGCGAAGCCGCGGCCAACATCTACTATTAAAATATTTATAAGACAATTACGGGTCTACTTTATTGAGCGAGTATTTTCCAGCTATCCAGCGCGGGAACGGCGCAAGTGTCCTACGTAAAGTTAAAACATTATTATTATTTTTTCATTACATAGGTTGACTTGGTTTAATTTTAGACACGTACCTAATATTATAGATATATGTATACTATTATAATTTTCTAAAATACTTTCTAATAGCTAACTCGCATAATTCGTTCTACGTTACTTTGAAAACGTACGAAACCCTTTTCATTCATACTTTACAGGCGCGTGTGCGTAAGTCGAGTCGATTCCTAGCGCAAAACATACTCGTTGTTATAAAATTCATAAATTCTTATTATTAATGAGTAAAAATTTATTAGTAAAAATATCAATTTTCTGAAGTCAACAAAATTATGTTTACTACCTACCTACCTCGCAAAAATGTCAGATATGATCTACAGCCGTGGTCAAAAATACTTTACTAACTCCAGAACCCAAACACACTCGTCAACTCACCACGTGCAAGGGGCCGGGTAGCTATGCACACGTGCGCGCAGGGGCGCCGACTTTTAGAAATCCTCGTGGGTGCTCATGCAATTTTTTTTTACTTTACCCACTTGTTTTAATTGATATAGAAGAGAAGAAAAGAAGATATTGTATATATGTGAATAATATATTGTATATAGATGAAGATATTGTATTAGTATAGATTGAACAATCATCATCATAATCAGCGTGTTGCCGTCCACTGCTGGACATATGCTTCTCAATTTTTTCTCTAATTCTCCCGGCACCCGGCAGCATGTAGTAGTTCTATATTCTATTGCATGGTATAGATAGAATAATATAGGAGTATATAACGTCCGCTATTCGCCGCGCCACTGCACTGGTGCCAATGTGTAAATGCGGCCGCTCAAAGGCTTGTAGGAAGGAAATAAGGCACTTTTATAGTAGCCGAAATCAGATTACTGATCGATCGTCTATCATCGTGGGTGCTCCGCACCCACGACACACCTCTCGTGGGTGCTAGAGCCCCCGAGCACCCACGGAGTCGGCGCCTATGTGCGCGGCAAGTTAGTTGTTGCGATAAGCTATTCTCAAATCAAAACAAACGTGCAGTTCGTATTTTTATGGCTTAGTGAAGGGAATCTCCCTTCACTAAGCCATAAAATTTTGTTGTGCGAGCTGCACGTTTGTTTTGATTTGAGAATAGTCGTGTTACTCTAGAAGAGTTGGAAGACTACATATACATATGTATCCATCCGCGTCCGCGACGAGTTGGGAGAGGTTACAGCTCCAGCCAGATGGTATGAACTGAAAAGCTAGGAAAATTCCAACATGATACGCCTGGAAGAGCCAGGAGAATGTCTTCTACGCACCATTGTCGCCGGGTCTCCGAGGTTTTTTTTTATTTTTATGGAAACTGACACGGTTGGCTACATCACCTACAACATCCGTGATGTCAGCCCATAACACCGGGTGAACTTGGTGCCACGTCAGTGCTTCCCTTCGGTCGTGCCGGCTACTATTTACATAGCCGTTTCGACCGACCTTTCATTCAGTGCGGTGGTACCAACCCGGGCGGGTTAAACCCTACCACCTCGTAATATAAGAAGGGACTCATTCATTTCCCTTAGTCACCTTTTACGACATACACGGGGAGAGATGCAGTGGGGCTATTCTTTTAAAGTACCGGCCCCACATGGTACATGATATGGAGGTATGTGAGAAACGCCAATATCGTGAGCACACAACAGCGATCGACGGTCATCTTCCCCGAGCGGGCTGCGCGTGGCTTGTTGTCTTGCTCTGTGATCGCGAGTGATCTCAATCGGAAGGCTCTCGAAGACAGCCGATCGCAATGTACAGGAGAGCGGACAAGTGATCCGGAAAGGCTGGGGAAAAGGTTTCGAATAACTGAGGACGTCTGTGTACAAATCTTATAAACCACTTTTTAGGTTTCCGCATCCATACGGAAGCCCTTGCCGTCTGTCTGTGTGTCCGTCCGAGGGCTGTATATTTTAAACCGTAATAGTTAGCCGGTTGAAATTTTCACAGAATATGTGTTATATGGCGGATATGCAAGCAAATAATAAAAGGAAAAAATTCACAAATTAAGTGGGTCTTCATACAAATAGATACCATAACATGCGGAAGAGCGTGATCTACAGAATTATCAATTAATATTTTAACTACAATAGTATGAACGGTCCCCTATAGAAGGCTGAGGGATCACGCCATCTATTTACATTTTTATTAACATGTCACATATTAAAATTCAGGGAGCGATATGTGGATAGAATGCATATTATTTTGACGAGTCTTCACATAATGCCGTTCTACAAACGAACTGATGAAGTCTGAGGCAGAAAGTAAAATCATTTTCTCGTCCATCAAATGAGTACAGCGAGCTAGAGGGCATCCGCAGACTTTTGGCCGTATTCCAATTTTTCCTTGGCTATTTAACCCTCTTCAGTAAAACAACATTCGTTCGTCCCTTTCATAAGGCAGCGAGCGATGTTTACAGAATCATCGATCACCGAGACCAAGGCAGACTGATGAATAGTGATTTCGACTCGTCATCTGACTTTCCCATACTTCTATCCAGAGCTTCTAACGATCCTTTTGTGCAACCAGATTCATTCAATTTAGACTATAGATAATTCGGAGATTTATTTGTATTTAGTTTGAAACATTAAGTAAGTAGTTTGGTTGTACCTACTTCTTTGTAAGTTCCCATGTAGTTTTTTTTATGTAAATGTGTGACTACCAACATAATATTATGTGCATAGTAAGGTAAGAGGAGGACACTACAGTTTCATCTGAAATACTAAAAACTACTGCCAACCTCATCGGTCTGACGGCCGCTCATCCAAAATCTGACCGCGCACTCGCAGAAAATATAATTATTTGAGCGTAAAGCAGCGCTGACGAGACCCTCGGCATGTGAATGTATTCATACTTTACCGGTTTTTCTTTCCATCCGTTTGTATTAAATTAAATACTGTATGTTCGTGGAATGAAGGGAAGCACTGACATGGCATCTAGTTCACCCGGTGTTATGGGCTGACATCACGGATGTTGTAGGTGATGTAGCCAACCGTGTCAGTTTCCATAAAAAAAGTGGTTGTATTTATTTTCAGTAGTAGATTTTTTTTTCAAAGAATGTCACCACTTATTGATTCTACCAATACTAGTCGTGTTCACATAATCAAAAGACATTCAATTTAGAGATTAACTGAAAACATTTCACACGCTCTTCTAGTAACTTAAGTACCCTAGATATTACGAAAGGTGAAAGATAGTTAGCTAAGTGCCTTGCGGAAATTGTTACAGCCTATTAGACATCTTATCATGTCTACTATAATTTTACTCAATCTATACAAAATTAGATAAAAGCTTGAGTAAAATTACACAAGTATAGCTTGAGTAAGTACTAAGAATGTATGGCATTTAATACTTAGGTACTTCAGATACTTGCTATCTTTTTCTTATAATAAGACCGGTGGTCCACTGGCTGCCCGACACGGCAGGTCGGCAGAGTGTTTGATGCTACAATGTGTAGTCAATGGTGTAGGTAGTGTTGCGATTATGTTAGAAAATACATTAAAAAAAGAGTGAGTAACACGATCGCAAATTTAACTTTAAATGCGTCGAGCTATCCTATCTGTTATATCTGGCAAATAGCACAAACGCTCCACACACACGACAGAATGGACATTGTCACATAAATAAATAATGGTCCGAAAGTAAAAATGTCATCTATAAAACAAACATAAGTGGCCTTCCACCGCACCAGTTCCACCAAACCGACGGAGTTGAAATTTTGCACACACTTTTGGTTCTAGTGACAATGCAATCTAGTATACTCAATATTATAATTTGTTCAAAAGAAAAAAAAAGGTAATCCGCTATCTTGGAGCGGCTCCAAATGGCAGTTTACGTCTTTTTTCTTTACAACCCCCTTGATATAAATATAAAATGAGACTTATTCTGTAAGTAAAACTGAAAAAAGTTACGTGACTTTATTTAGAAATAATAAGAACCTTTCATGGAAATATTTGATTGCAGAATTTCTAACCTCATAATGGGTAGTTTTCGCAGAAAAAAGAAAACCAAAGTTATTCAGCTTCAGATGGAGTATCTCCGTTTTGAATGTACCTATCTACCTACGTGTATGTAGGTATACCTACCTATACATAATACATATAATGTAATTAGTTTAGACGATGACGATTTATTAATTAAAATAATATAAGTAACCTTACATAAATAACCTTTTAAATAGAAGCTTTTATTTAAGCCATGTACTAATATGTGGACGCATGTCCATGGGCGTCGTTAGAAACCTTAAGGGTGGTTCGGCGCCATATGTATGTCGCTTTTTCAATAAAAAAAAATATGGGTTGCGAAAATGGAGTCAATGGGGCTTATTCTGTAAATGAAACTGAAATTTTTTTGTCGTGGATATCCGTTGTCTCTACCTACCTCCCTCGGAAACAGGCTTGACGTTATGTATGTATGTATGCATGTAAATAAATAAATAACACTTTTATGCTGCGCGAAAGACCGAATTATTTGAATTAAATTAGATTATATATAGTTAGGCTTGTATACAAAAGAGTAACGATATAGGATTGTACAGGTTTCCTCGCGGTGGTGGTTTCCTTCACCAGAGTGACGAACAAATTGTGCACGTACATTTTTATTAGGGACCAAAGTTCTTTTCACTCGATTCCTTTCATCTGGAATTAAAAGCGAAGAACTCGGAAATTCTTCCGAGCTTGACGATGTATTCATCTGGTTCCGGGCGGCTTATTCTACTCAGGTACTTACACCTAGAAACGTGTAGGCGTAGACAATACGGCGCGACATGAAACATCAGACGATGTAGAAACTTCGCCCCAATTGGAGCGCAGCGGAAGAGCGGGAAAAGTGTTAGCAAGTGTACAATTAGAGCGGCGCTCGCTCTGAAAAAATGAATTTTTACAGCGCATAAAACGTTGCACGGGACTCGCGAGTGCATAATGAACCGGTGTCGATATTCCTTCAGCCTCTGTCTCGATCTATTAAGTAATGCAATTTGTGACCTTCCGAATACCTTTAAAAATGCCAAATCATTTTCTTATGTCATTTGAATTGGAAAGCCTATAAAAGTCTATTATCTTATCTATCACTTACTCATATACCGTTGAACGGGGAGTTACTAATTCTAACACTGACGCATACGTAACTACATGTTTATGCCGTTATTATTTAGATTTGCGATGAGACACTTTCAGGAGACGACTCGTTTTAGGAGTTTAATGAAGGGAGTGTCTGCGCGGGCTCGCCGCACGTTACTTATTCACACGGCGGACTGTCACGTGATGTTCGGTGGCGACACCGGCACCCGGCGGCGCCCTCGGGAGCTCCCTCACGCGGCCGGCCGAGCGAGAGTTTAGTTCGTGGAGCGTGAGGGTGACCGAACAGCTCCATCGTGCGATCACCGACGGGTGCGGGAGAGGCGGCGGCGCATGGCGCGTGCCAGAGATTCGGGCGCGCCGCGCGCCGGGCCCAATTTGGCAGGCGTGCGTCGCGAGCGCCCGCTGTTTATTTACTGCGTGCGGGCGGGCGCGGGGCTCTTGGGCGGGCGGCGCGGCAGGGCGCGGAGCCTCACCGCCACCGTCGGCGCACGCGCGTATCTATCCACCGCCCGCCGCACCCGCCGGCCAGCCGTCGTGGCGCCAGTTCAGCGGCAGATGAAACGCCTCGCCACTTATCTAATCGTGACGGCTAATGCATCTGACACTGAGATTGACCGTCTCGCTCGACGCTCGACACATTATCTGCGAATTTAGAGCAGCTTCATACCGTCTTTACTCGCTCTACTATGGTTCTGAGATAATTCATTTTTGTGATCCAAATTAATTTAAGGTAAAAGCCATTAATTAAGAAGTCTAAGTGACAATAATTACGTTCTAAGGTATACTTTTTATGAAAACCAGTATTAGTAGCTGCACCGAGGGCCGGTGGGCGCTCGACACAGCCAATTCCACCTTTCTCCGCGAAATGTTGCTCGGTGAGGAACCATACCGACACATTTACGGACTATTGTAGGGATACTCAGCCTATTGACACGACGACGTTTGAAGAAGACCCTCACTTTGAGAAATACACTCGCCGGCAAACAATTCCACACGCTATAGTACTGCGACAAAGCGACGACTTTCAGAGACGATGGGTTCTCAAATTCCCAATGTCAATACTAAAAGCGTTTTCTTATCAACTTTAGATAGCAGAGATAGGATCGAAAGTTGCATCCCTTACTCCTTGCGCATGGCAAGGAATAAGGGATGCCACTGCAACTTCCGCAGAGCTACCTGAAGAGCAAAGTTTTCTTTACTTTGGAAGTGAAAAGAAATAAATTCTAATCAGTCAGGTAAAAATACACCCGGGTTTCGAAACTCTGATTTCGCACCTATGAGCCACTAGGCTAGGCTATCCATCTAACTCAACAACCTCCTTGCTCGGTTATATAATTTAACCAAACTCAATACTTTACGCACCACACTCTTGCCACAATGATGAAAGATCTGGAGTGTAGATTATTAAAAGCGATTACACTACCTACTCTTACTTACATTGTATACAATTCAACGTCTTCCGTGTGCCTGTCGCTTTGTAACTCAAAAATATCTCAACCAAATTAAATGTGTGGTCACTCTCAACGCTTTCTGGCATATCTTCTGATGGTTATTATAAGCTAAAGTAGCGTCATTGTGTCGTTATTAGAAGTTAAAAACAGTAGTATCTGAAGTTCGATAGGCAGGTACCATCACAATTGGAAAGTATACAGTTTGATACCACCAGGAGCAGCCGTCAGGTGGGACGACGATATCAAGTACGTCGGCGGAATGCAGTGGCTCCGTACCGCTGAAGGCCGGGAGGACTGGAGGAAAATTGCAGAGGCGCATGTCCAGTAGTGGACGCTTATACGCTGACTGACTTATGCGATATCTGCATAACCAATTTGTATGTTGTTATCACCAAGGCAATCTGGGTTATCTTCCAACGGCTATAGGCTTTCGTATCACATCACGCTGTTATTATCAGAAGCTCAGCGGTGAGGTCGAAAGTGATAGAAATCGGTCAATAGCTGAACACTTCTGTTTGACTTCGTGCGGTTTATTCGATAACGACCTAAACCTATAAACTTGTTGTTTGCACACATATTCTGGGATGTTTCAGGATTGTTGAGGATTAGGCACATAATAATATGACCCTGTCACTTAAATGGGTTGACCAAGCACTACGAATTTAAATAATCTTTTAAGAAAATCAGTGTCAATTGGAGATTAAATGCATCAATAAATTGTCAATTCATTTTCCGCAGCTCCACGATGTATTTTCGGGTTTGGACAAAAGTTCCTAAACCGTGGTGGAACCGTAAACACATCAGTGTAGCCGGCATGACCTAAGTAAAGTACTGAATGGCACCTAGTACACCAATGAGTTATGGGCTTTGCCGACAAACCAATGGGGCATTCAACAGAGCCAATCACCTCTTCTCGCGAAACCATGCTCAGCGAAGCACCATGCCCGCAGATTTGCGGATTATTGCTAAGCGGTCTAGCCTATTAATACGATGTTTGAAGAAACCCAGGTTATTCGGGAAACATTCGTCGGAAGACAGTTCCACACCCTAGCGGTTGTACAAAGGGACGATTTTTAGAACCGATGGGTTCTCAAAATCGCAATGTTGACAAAAAAGGATGCAGTCTCTGCGGCGAATGATGCGGAGATAAGACGGCTGACAGGGAATAAGGGTAGTTCCTCAGAGCAGCGCCCGTGATAGTACCTGTATAGGTAAAACAGACTAAACGAATCGTCTGTGACTCAGTCTCCAGGCCATTTGTAAGCTTTGGGTCACCAACAAGAGGGTTGGTTCAGCGCTGTATCGAATCGAACGAAAGTATGTATTGGGGCCTACCTTCCCAGATTTGGTCCCTAGAGGATCCAGGTACTCCGAGACAGGTGCGCCACTACCTTGAAAAGTAGCTTGGAAAGAAATGGGATCGACCTTAGCAGATAACGCGCAGCACGTGTCTTGCTAACGTTGAAGACGACAACGCTCTCAAAGCCCCATATGGCTACTTTTCCGAGAGCGTTGTCTACCTACCTGAGCTTCACTACGCCACAGATTGACTATGTCGCGAATCCCTACTCTTCCAGTCCTTAACATAGTCCACGTATTCCGTGCTGTCCTGTGCGTAAGTGTGTATGCTCAAGGATATTAGATCGTTTATAAAGATTAACAATAGCGTAGGTGACAACACAGAGCCCTGCGGAACACCAGCGTTTATTACAAATTCGTCCAATTTCGAACAATCAAGGTCAGATGTAATGAAAGCATAAACTTTTTTTGTTGCGACTACGTCAAAATGTAGGAGATTAAAAAATATATATTTTCCCGTTCTTGTTAATTACAAGTTGGTACAATTTATCTAATGAACTCCAGTCCAATTGAGTTCTTGAATATGTATTTAGGACGACTATTACTGGTCAGTTAATTTCAATTTACTTTACGTGTTCTATTAAGTAAGTACAGTTCACTGATGCGAATAATGTTCATTGGATATTTCAAAAAGATGCAATTAATTTTACGAAGCCTGCGTTATATTAAGTAGTACCCGGGTGAATCAATAAGTACCCGTGTTTGAAGACAGGTGGCGTTTCTGAGGGAAGTTGGCATTACCGTAATGTACTGCCATCTGCAAAACGACATCATACTAAATTTCAGACTGATTCATAGGTTAGTTCATATTTGGCAGCTAGTTGTATAACACGTGTTCAGTGTTTCTCGATGAAATAAAAAGTGCAATGAGTAATTCGCATTTTATTTTTGGACAGAAAAACATGCGAAGAAATAAAATCTATGTTGGATGATGTCAATGGACCCCTTCATCAACTATGACAACCGTGAGATATTGGTTCAACGAATTTAAACGTGGTCGTACATCAGTTTTTTATGAGGAGCGGTCAATCAGGTCGCCCTTCAGACGCGGTTACCGAGGAAATCGTTGAAGGTCCACGATACGATTCTCGGTGCGAAGTAGCAGACGTATCGTACGGAACGGCAATCAATATTTAGCATGACAAGTTAAGTATGAGAAAGGTGTCGACCGGATGGGTGCCGCGATTGCTCATGGTCGGCAACAAGCGGATACGGATGTCAATGTCGAAGCAATGTTTGGACCTATTTAAGCGAAATTCGTAGGAGGTTTTGCGTCCAGTCGCCACGGTTACTGAAACCTGGATACATTATTATACGCCAGAGACCAAACGACAGTAAAAACATTGGATTTTTCCAGATGAATCTGCCCCCAAGAAGGCAAAGACGGTCCCATCGGCCGGAAAGTTCAGGGCCATGATTTTTTGGGACTCGAAGAGAATAATTCTCACAGACTTTTTGCAGAAAGTAAGAACAATCACGGTGCAATACTACAGTGAATTATTGGACCGATTCGATAAGAAATTGAAGGAGACCCATTTGGCTAAGAAAAAAGTGCCGTTTCACCATGACAACGCACCGGCACATTCATCCGGAATTGTCGCGGCCAAATTGCATGAACTGCCCTACGATTGCTGCCGCACCCACCGTACTCGCCCGACCTGGCTCCCTGCGACTTATTTCTGTTCCCAACAGGGAAAACATGACTCGAGGCAAAAAATTACCAGAAACGAGGAGATTATCGCCGAGACAGAAAGGTATTTTGAGGAGTTTGAAAAAAAATGTTTTTAGTAGTTAAAGAAATGACAGTAGCAGAGAGGTGACCCGGACCAAGCGTTGCAACGACTCTAGTGGCAACACGTTTTACTATTCTTGTCTACATTTAGTGTTAATACTATTGCTTCAGTCACACGTTCCTATATGGTTAATACCATTTCAAAGACTTTACTAATAACAGGTAACAGAGAAACTGTTATGTAATTCCCAATGTCACTGTGGCATCCCTTTTTGTATAGAGGAACAAATTTTGCTAGTTTAAGGGAATCTAGAAAAAAAAACAGTCTGCGAGACATAGATTTATTATTTCCATTAAAGGAATTATAATACTTTTACTTTTAAACATTTCATAATTTGTGGAGACAGATTCCACAGGTCCTGTGGCGTCTTCACCTATATAAATGATTTTGCCGTCTCACTATATCTTTCAGTAAATTTGTTTAAGAAATCTAGACATTTAGCTGTACTAGAGATTATATTCTTAGTGGTTTCCTGTGCAATTGTGGAGAAATATTGAAATGAAATGAAATATTAACCTAACCTAACCTAACGTATCCTTAACGTACGTAACTTAACTGTAACGTAATGTAACGTAACGTAACTGTAACATAATGTAACAATTTATTGTTGGCTCAGATACATAACTTATAAAATAGATAAACATACATCTGAAAATTAAAACTTCTTACACATTAAAACTAAACTAAGTAATAAAAAAAATCAAAATTAAGCAATAAAATACACGTGTAAAAATAATTTAAAAATGTACACAGAACAGAATCAAACTTAGAATAAGGATATTAACTAATAATAAATAAATAAAACTGCGCGACGACGTCGCCGTGCAGTCTGGCGGATACGGAGCTCTCCGAGATGGGGGTGGTGGTGGCCTACGTGTCTACGTGCCTATCGCTCGTAGCTTGCCTCGCGTCGTCTCGGAGAGCTCCGTAGCCACGGCCTGCACCCGCCGGCGCGCTTGGAGGCTTGTCTCCCGCCGCCGGCGGTATTACCGTTTTTTATTTTTGTATTAATTTTGTGTATTTTTATTACTTTTGTATAAATATGTAAAATTAATATGAATTTTTAAAATGTGAAATAAAGAAAATAAATAATTAAAAATATGTACCTATCTTTGCCGAACAAAGGTCTGACGCAGCTTGTGACTTTCGTCGCTGATTTTAAGTCCAGCCTGATTTTAATTTATTGTGTTAGGTCCTCGGTTATATCACAGATAGATAAATATTATAGGGGAAAAAGAAATGATAATAATAATAAGAAGCTCTCGCTGAGTGGTTGGATCAAGGGTCAGATCCAGAAGGCAGCCCTGCTCGACACTGCGCGCATAGTCCGGAGGCTTCCGGAGGTTTATATCTTTGGGACCCGACCATCGTCGGTAGCCTGGGCTCGCCCCGCCGCCGCCGCCGCCGCGCCGGTGGTGGAAAATCCATTTAGTTTTATATTTAATTTGTATATATGTTTTTATATTTTATATTCTAATGTAAGTATACAAAATAAGTTTAAAAAAATGTGTCAATAAATGTATAAAATAATAATAATAAAAGAAGACGATTATTATGCAACACGAATACGATACCTATATATATATATGTACTATTATATCAAAATTGTATCATAAGTATAAAGGAAATAAGATATTAAAATGTTATATTGTAAACAAAAAATAAATAAAAAAAGATAATTAAATAACAAATGAATAAAAAAAAATTATAAAAACTAGGTATCTTTGAGAACAGTAATGGAGAATGAGAAGGAGAGCTGTTGAAGGGAAGAAAGTATAGTTGAGTCAGTTTTCTGGTGTAATGATGTAAGTCGAATGATTTGATTACCTATTTGAAACTTTGAGCAATAAATAAATGAACTTTATAATGTTTTTTAAATGCATTAGGATGCTTTAAGATTTTCAGTGGGGGTGGCAGATCGTTCCAGCACCGAGTAGCCGCATGTTTAAAGCTTCCTGCAAATGCGGCTCCTCGGTGCTTAGGCACGGCCAACAGCCTTCCAACAGAGCGTGTTCCATACTTGTGTTTGCTACCTAGCCAGTCGAGTTTATTCCATAGTGGCGTAGTATAGTATTGATTTAATTACAACCCCTTATCAGCTCATTTCCAATTATCGGCTCTGGTAGGATTTTTCTGTTTCCATTTTGATTATATCCCAAGCAGTTTAATTTTATTTCCCGAGGTTAATATTTTATTTCTTAGATCTAACTTCTTAGCACAGGAGTGGAAAGCCCATTTTCAAATACCTACGCCGACGTTTCGTCAAAAAATTCTCACAGCTCTAAAAAGTTCCCAAGTCAGAATGAGCGAAGAGGGCTCGCCTCGCCCCGGTCTCCGCTAGAACACCCCCAACTAGGACTTGTTCTAGAGATAGAAAGTAAGAGAAAGATCGAGAGGAAGGGTGGGGCGGGTGTATGTGTAACGGTGCTGGGGTGGGGCACGGGTCCAAGCCTATTACGCAATCCATCGCGTCAGGAATTTCGAGCAGGTTACGTAACTGAAAAAAGAACTGTTAAGTTCGAACGTTGTTCATACGCAGAGGGTTCCACAGCTATTTTCTTTTTGAACAAATAACAAGTTTTTAGCGAATAACGAGCACTTGCTATTCGAAAATAATGTTTTTTTTTACCGACTTCCCAAAAGGAGGAGGTTCTAAATTCGAGTGTATGTTTTTTTTTGTAGGTTTGTTTGCGATTACTCCGTCAATTGTGGGCTGATTTTGAAAATTCTTTTTTTGTTTGGTAGGTCATACGTCCGAGGTGGTCCCATATAAATTTGATCGAAATTTGATTTAGCGATTTTTGAAAAATCAACAAAATACTATGGTGTGTGGTTACCTTCAGCAAAACTTGTGATGTGGTCTTTTTCAGCAATTTGCAGTTTGATAATAAAATTACTATGGTGTGTGGTATGGCATATACCATATACTTTCTCAAAGAAAGTAAGTAAGGACGAGGCCGAAGGCCGAGCTGCGTTCAGATATACGGTAAACCTTCTCCCGCCCTCGGGCATGACCCTTTTAATGACTTGCTTTCTTCGATAGATCTGTTGTTCGATCGTTGACCTCGGCTATTAATAATTACATTTTAAATACAAAACCTAAGAAACTTCGCTTCTGTCGGGTCAGCCCATTATCGTTGAGGTGCACAATCATCCGATGATTGTGCACCTCAACGATAATGGGTGGGACAGACAGACAAGCGGACACACGAGCAGATCCCTGACCGCTTTAATAAGGGTGCCTGCCAAAAGTAGTAAATCTAGACGTAATCTAGCCAACTCAAATTTGTGTTCCGAGTCACAGACTTATTGATTAAATATTACAACAATTAGTAAAACAATAACACAGGAAAAACCATACAGAAAATAAAAAAACAGTGTACAAAGACGGACTTATAGTTAGCAGTGATTTCTACCAGTCATCCTTATGTAACGAGGAGGTTGCTAAAATAATAAAAACCGTGAAAACAGGGTTATAAAATCAATGGTGAAAACATAACAACAGAGCCATAAAGTAAAATTAGAACAAAATATAACAAAATCGCTCGATTTTCGTTATATGAGGGTCCCGTATCGCCATGTCACGGCCAGCGCTACTCACGCCATCTAAATGGCGTGTTATGAAATGCTTCATATTAGTTAATGTCCTCGTTAATGTAATGCTTCATAATCTATTCGGTAGATGGCGCGCGCGCATACACTTTTTGGTTTCCTATATGGGAACCCCGTGAATTTTTTACTTTTTTTAATTTTTATTAGGTATTTGTTGTTATATCGGCCATAATAACAAATTTTTTGTGAAAATTTCAACGGGCTACCTGTTACGGTTCAAGAGATACAGCCCGGACAGACGGACGGACGGACAGAGAGACAGACAGACAGACGGCGTAGGCTTAGTAATAGGGTCCCGTACCTGATACGGAACCCTAAAAATTATTCTGTGAAAATTTCGACCAGATATGGTTCAAAAGATATAGCCCTTTAAAGGTAGGACGAACGGACAGACAGACAGACAAGGGCGTAGGTTTGGTAATAGGCTTTCGAACGGGTACGGAAAAAATGAGGCCAAACAATGTCAAAGTAAATCAAAGACTAAATTCCTTTTGTAGATTAGGTTATGAAATATAAAACAAACTTGAAATTAAAGTATCTACTGAAAACATCTTACAACAGAGCCAGAACGTAAAATTAGAACAAAACATAACAAAATCGCTCGATTGGCGTGATATGGTTTGATCGATTATGGAAATTATGACAAAATTTAAGTTCAAGGAGAAGGTCGACGAAGGAAGATAAGATTCAAGTTCAGAAATGTTTCGCAATATGTGCATTTATTCAATTTCTCTACATCTTTTTAGGTAACGTAATTTTTTTCTTAAAGAAACTGACACAGTTGGCCACATCACCTAAAACATCCGTGATGTCAGCCCATAACACCTTGGTGAACTAGGTGCCATGTTAGTGTTTCCCTTTGGTCGTGGAAATGGAAACCAAACTGACCTAATGGCAAACCTGTTGGTTGGTGCGTGACTCGTGGTGCCGTCTGTCCGTATTTCACAGGGTCTACTAGGATACTACCTAACGGCTACGTACATTCTAAATGCTAAAGTTGAAATGTGACACCAAATTAAATTTTTAAATAAACATCTTAATTCATGTTTTAAAATACATACATACATACCACACGCCGTATCCCGACAATTGGGGTAAGCAGAGTAATCGGTGTTTTTAGGGTTCCGTACCTCAAAGGAGGAAAAAAACGGAACCCTTATAAGATCACTTTGTCGTCCGTCTGTCGTCTGTCTGTCTATCTGTCAAGACCTTTTTTCTCAGGAACGGGTAGAGGTGTCAAGGTTGAAATTATTATCAAATACTAAAGTCTATATTTCCTCGGAGGTGTAAAAAATTTTAAATTTATGTCACATATTTGATCTCACAGCACAATTAAAGAAAAATTTTTAAACTTCTAGTATGACATTAAAAAAATGTTTTGTTTGGTTTGTATGTCAAGACTCTTTTTCTCAGAATTGGATAAGATATCAAATTGAAATTAATAAGAAATACTAAAGTCTACAATCCCTTCTAGGTGTAGAAAACGTAAGCTTCTAAATCAATGCAATCAAAAAATACGGCCATTAATGACAGATTTTATACTCGCAAACTCACTCAAATCAAATCAAAACCTATAGGCTATTTCCCGTTAATCTAGAATCATGACATTTGGTAAGAAGCAAGGTCTTACAGCACAAGTAAAGGAAACAATCCGAAAATTGTAAACTTGTAGTTATATGACATTGAAATTTTTGTTTGTTTGTTTTGTATGTCAAGTAAGACCCTTTTTCTCAGGAACGGGTAGAGCTATAAAATTGAAAATAACATGAAATACTAAGGTCTGCAACCCCTTTGAGGTGTAGAAAATACAAGGTTCTAAATCAACGCAATCAAAATATACGACCATTTATGTAAAATTTTAATACTAAAAAAAATAATTTTAATAAATCAAAACCTATAGGTAGGGTACTTCCCGTTGGCCTATAGTAATGAAATTTGGCAAGACTTTCATTGGGGCAAAAAATGATGTGTGGTAGCAGAATAAATTAGAAACCACAACCCGTTAATAATAAAGTGTTCTTATACTTTCAAAATGTTACCAACAAATGTATTTCATGTCACAACTAAAAGTAACCCCATCACATTGCACGTTGCTCGTTTGGTTGGGCCCAAACTCTGTTTTTCTCCATGGTCGGTTGAATGGTTGAGTGGTAATTAGAACAAATAAGTTTGTTTTGACAGCCCACTTGTAACTTCCAGTAGTGACTGTGTGATGAAAGTTCTGTGCACGCACTAGTCATGTCGAGGGGTAGAGCCGAAAGGGGAGGAGCTAGCCGGCGGCGGTGGTGGCGGGTTTACCGCATACGAGTATTATAAATTTCCGCACGTTGCGTTGCAGTTGAGAATCGGCCACCTTAGGGAAAGCCTCTTTCCAGCGAGATAAAAGTAGGTATGTCAGTAACGGGACAAAAATATGTGATGCCAAAAATGAGGTAGTTTTTTTTACCGACTTTTTTTTCGAATTATTGAAATTATTTCATATTTATACCTACCTGCAAGCTCACCTTCGGATCTAGTAAATTTTGAGCGCTTTCTGTAAACGAGTACTTACTCGACAAGGTGTTCCGACGGTTGTTTGACCGGGAAAAAATTGCAATCTGCAATAATCTCGCCTTCTGCACCGCATAAAACGTTTATGTAATACACACAACGAGTATTATGCCTTCTTCTTCCTCTTCGCGAAGATAAAGTGTAATATTAGCTATTAATTAATATATTTTTAAATGGAAACATATACAAACACAGGACAATGATCGGTGGCCGTCTTCCCCCTGTCGAAAAGGGCTCGAAGCCATTTCTGTACTTATACAAACCTAGACTCAGTTAGAATTAGTAGTAGCTAGATTATTGTAGTTCATCGTAGAACCAGTTATGAAATTTTGATTACTGTATATTTTTATGTAAACCATCATTCCTGGCTTGCCGAGGGACTAAAAACAATTCTGGTGTTATTTTGTTATAACTGTAAGGGTAACGTTTATTCCACCGAGTGAAGCTTAATATTATTTTATACTTAGATTTTATCTTCCATTTGCTGGTGCCAGAAGAGGGTTGTCTAGATACGAGAGACGTCGCTGAACCTCGTATATGCTGTGCGTGTTCACAGAATTTTTTCAAAACGTATCGCCTCTGCCTCTTTTCCAAATTGCTTTTATTGAAATCGGACTGTATGACTAAGTTTGCGCTTGGAGTCTCACGAACAGCCATTTTCACCTTCACGAAGATGTCAGCACGACTTTTAGACGGACTACGATTTGAAGATTGTGGAATGAAGAAAGTTGTTTCCTGGAAGCTCATAGCATACCTAACTTTGCAAGCTACACTTATTAAAGCCAAAAAAATTAATGTGTTTTGGAAAATCACGAAACACCTAAATAAAAACTACGGCAATGGTTTTACTGTCATACATGTTTGTAGTTGAAATATAAAAAAACACATTTTTTGTATGACATAACTACAAATAATACATAGTATAATAATACTTACTTTGACAAATGACTAGTTCCGGCTCTCAGTATTCAACAATGTGAATAACCCGCATTTATTTATTTATTTATTTATTTACTCTATTCGGGAAATAGACAGCCTTGCCGAAACAATATTACAAAAAAACACAAGTCAAATATTACGCCTATAAACGTATTTCCACAAAAAAAATCTAAGATTATAGCGTATCATCATCAGCCTGTATCGGTCCACTGCTGGACATAGGCCTCTCCCAAGGCACGCCACCACACGCGGTCTTCCGCTCTTCTCATCCATCCACCCCCGGCTAGGTGGACAGATGACCTAAAAAAAAAAAAAAGGTAGCCTATAGTAATAGTAATTTACAGATTAGGTAGGTAGAATAAAAATAAAAATATAAAAACCGCCTTCAAAAATATATGAAATAAAAACCTAAAAAAAAAACGAACCCTAGAGTTGAAGGCGGTGCTAAAAAGGCTACACAAATCACAAAGGATATTATCATCCACTCATGTTTTCTTTCATGCATCATTTTTGCTTGCTTTAGCACCGCCTTCAACTCTAGGGTTCGTTTTTTTTTAGGTTTTTATTTCATATATTTTTGAAGGCGGTTTTTATATTTTTATTTTAAATAGTTTTTTAGTTTTACTTTTTTTAGGAAGTCGGTTTTATGTTTTTTAAAAGTTTTTTTTTATTTCACAGTTTTTTTTAGTAATTTTTTGCTATTAATGTACTCGGCGGAATCGCTCGGCCTTCGGCCTCGCGATTCCGCCTCGCTTTCCAATCCGATCTTGACCCAATTAAAATAGGACCACGTCAGCCTCGATAGCTCAGTGGTGCAGACATTCAACTGTCGCTATTGAATGTTAAGCAACGCTGGGTGCGGTCAGTACTTGGATGGGTGACCGCTGACCGTTGGAGGCTGACCGAGGTTCGGATTCCTCGTAAAACTGTAGGTCCCTTCCCTCCTAATCTTACTTGGTGGTAGGGTTTAACCCGCCCGGGTTGGTACCACCGCACTGAATTAAACGTCGGTCGAAACGGCTATGTAAATAGTTTGTGTTTTCCGACCAGTTCTGTGTAGTCAGCACGATCAAAGGGGGAAGCACTGACATGGCACTTAGTTCACCCGGTGTTATGGGTTGACATCACGGACGTTGTAGGTGATGTTGCAGAACTTAGTAGAATGGACAGATATATATGTGTTACGGAACCCTACTTTTATTATAAAATAACCGTCGGAGGACCTTGGTTGAAAATTGTGAAATTTAGTAGAACGGACAGACATACATTTGTTACGGAACCCTACATTCATCTTGCAGAACTTAGTAGAATGGACAGACATAAACGTGATACGGAACCCTACTTTTATTATAAAATAACCGTCGGAGGACCTTGGTTGAAAATTGTAAAATTTAGTAGAACGTATAGACATGCATTTGTTACGGAACCCTACATTCATTTTGAAATAAATGTTAAATTTAGTAGAACAGACAGACATGCATTTGTTACGGAACCCTACATTCATTTTGCAGAACTTAGTAGAATGGACAGACATAAACGTGTTACCGAACCCTACTTAACAGTTGCACTCTTAATGCAATGACTTAAGGTTTCATTTTAAAAAATGACGCTGACGCGATGTCGCGAGTTATACATTTTTTACCCACCTAAAAAAGTGCCAAGCGCCGCTAAAGAAGTTTTCACTTCAAAAACCTCAGGGTTATCCCCTTTCAAATAAAAAAAAAAGAATTTTCAAAATCGGCCCACAATTGACGAAGTAATCGCGTAACAAACATCCAAAAAAAGAAAACATACCGTCGAATTGAGAATCTCTTAGGTCTAAAGTAAATTGCTCGTGAAGACAAATGCAACGAGCCCAAACACGATGGCTTTATCATGTGTAGTTTAGGAGTTCCTATGGCCACCTTCTGTCTCCATCATCAGACCAGCTCGATGGCACTCGTTCCATAATAAATTAAGCGCACCTGGCCGGTCGGAAAAGATAAAAAATTTCAAATTTAGAATATTCATGAAACAAGGGTCCGAATATGTATCACTAGTATATCGATTCATGTATTTCAACAGGACAGAGAAAATTTCAAAATATTATGTATTTAATACTTTTTAGTTCTTTTTTGTTTGTTTTTTGGAAATCGGTTTAATATTTTTTAAAACAGTTTTTATTTCATTCTTTTTAGTAATATTATTAGTAATATTACATAAAAAAGAATAATCGAAATCGAATAATCGAAATCGATTGAAGTGGTACAGAATTATTCGCCATATGTGTCAGACTGCAAATTGCTGAATAAGTCCACATAACAAAAGTTTTGGTGAAGGTAACCACACACCATACTAATTTATCAAAATGAAAATTGCCGAAAACGACCACATCACAAGTTTTGCTGAAGGTAACCACACACCATAGTATTATGCTGATTTTTCGAAAACCACTGAACTAATTTCGATAAAATTGAAATGGGACCACCTCGGAAGTATGACCTAACTAGCAAAAAAATAATTTTCTAAATCGGCCCTCAATTGACGGAGAAATCGCGTAACAAACATACAAAAAAAAAACCTATTATGTCTTCCTCCTTCTATTATTGTCGTATAATAAATATGACTGATAAAGGTTCCGAATGGATAATTTGCCGCGACAATTTCCTACAGCTTCTGACGTGCTTAAACTCTTTAATTTCACAGCGGTGTTCGGGAAAGAACCTCAGTGGTAAAAATAAATTTGTTTTTGCTCTCGGCAGCAACCTTTTTTGGCGCCGCTCCAACCGAGGGTGGCAGTAAATGATCCACTTCATATGGGCACGATTTGCTCAACCCTGTTTGCACTTACTACTTAGGCTTGGTTTTAACATTTGGTTTTGGTACACTATTGTATTTGTCATTTTTTTTATATTTTACAACAGCAGAAGAAAGACATTTATTACAGAAACATATTTTGCTAAAAATGATAAAATTAAAATAATATAAAAATATAGGCACTATAGATAAAACAACGAATAAACATAAAAAAGCAAGGAACGATTAACTTTCTCGGAGAAAGTAGGTAAGTCACTTAGGGCGAGGCCGTTCAGATGATAAGCTTTCTCGAAGAAAGCAAGTACCCAAGGGCGAGGCCAAAGACCCAGCAGCATTACGTAAACGATAAACCTTCTCGGAGAAATAAAAAAAGTCACATAGGACGAGCACCTACTGTCTATACTGGACGGAAACAGTATGAGGCCAAGTTATAAAAAAAAAGAACTGACATTTTCATCGTACCTACTTATTTTGACCGACTTCAAAAAAAGGAGGTTATCAACTCAATATCTATGTATGTAATATTAATGGAACTGCAATATATTCACATATGATAATCTCGAGAACGTTAGAGGTAGGGACGTCGGACCTTCCCCGCGCCAGCGCAACACGATATTTGTACCAATAACATTCGTTACCACCCAATCAGAGCGCGCGCCGTCCCCTCCGCTACCCGCGGATCTCGGCGACGCTGGTTCTCATATAAGCATTGGACAGCCTGACGTGACGTCCAACCTCTTCTAACGTTCTTGGATAAACTATTAGGGCTTCCAAGCTAATATACAAAATTTTATAGGTGTATGTATGTCTGTTTGTATGTATGTTTGTATGTATGTATGTATGTATGTATGTTTGTCCACGCATTTCTCCGAAACTATTAATCGGATTGTGACCATTCTTCAGTAGTTGTTTTTGGAGTCGGTCAATGTTTTTTAAAACAGTTTTCATTTTTATTTATGGAAACTTACACGGTTGGCTACATCACCTACAACATCCGTGATGTCAGCCCATAACACCGGGTGAACTTGGTGCCACGTCAGTGCTTCCCTTCGGTCGTGCCGGCTACACTGAACTGGACGGAAAACACAAACTATTTACATAGCCATTTCGACCGACCTTTCATTCAGTGCGGTGGTACCAACCCGGGTGGGTTAAACCCTCAGACCTGATCTGAGGTTAAACCCTACCACCTAGTAATATAAGAAGGGATTCATATCCCTTAGTCGCCTTTTACGACATACACGGGGAGAGATGCAGTGGGGCTATTCTTTTAAAGTACCGGCCCCATACGGTACATTCTTCGATACATTATCATTTCAGTCTTTTTAGTAATATCACATAAAAAGAATCACAGAAGTCGGTTGTCGTAGTATATAATTAATTATTCGTCCATTTGAGACACTTAACAGTTCATATGCTGAAACCTACTGAACCGATTTTGATGAAGCTTGGACATTGCAAAATAAGTTGAAGTAAATGTAAGCTAATAAAAGAAATAATGGTCGCAATCCGATTAATAGTTTCGGATAAATTCGTTTATAAACATACGTACATACATACATACTAACATAGGTGCTAACATACATACAAACATACATACACACCCCTATATAAATTTTGTATATTTGTTTGGAAGTCCTATCATATGTGATTATATTGCGGTTCCAATAATATTACATACATACGTGTCGAATTGATAACCCAATTTTTTGAAGCCGGTTAAAAAGGAGGTTATCAATTCGGCCCGTATATGTATGTAATATCGTATTGCACAATATTCGTATATGTAAGTCTATGTGGGCTTCTAAATAGGTGTGTCAAATTTCATAAGTGTATGTATGTATGTTTGTCCAAGCATTTCTCCGAAACTATTAATTTAATTGTGACAATTCTATTTTTAATGGCTTACATTTATGTCAACAGTGCAAGTTTTATCAAAATCGGTTAAGTATTTTTGAATATATGGACTGTTAAGTTTGTACCCAAAGAGTTTGTATTACGTCGCTGCGCTCCTTGACGTAATATAAACTGTGTGTACCAATCACTGGAAAAATACGTCATCGTCGGTTTAACGCCTAATTCTACGCAGAACTTGTTATGTGATATAACTAAAAAGAGTGAAATAAAAAACTGTTTTAAAAAACATTGCGCCGACTTCAAAAAACCACTAGAACTTAAAAGTGGTAAATAATATTTTGATTCATATTCGGACGCGTGAGTTGAAGGCGGTACAAAAGCCACCTGAAAATTGATAGATGGCCCCTTTTTTCTGTTTATCGGCCAATTTTCGAGATATATTTCATATATTATGTTATTCCGGAATATCACTGCGATTTTTGAGTGATGCGCATACAAACAAAGAAACATTTTAAAAACTGTTGGAACATGTTCAATTATTCATTTTAAGTCGCTCTGGTTGATCTTTTTTTTTAATATATTGAATGTACTGATTGGTTTGCCTTTGCAATTGTATTATATGTATAGATACAAAACTATAGATTAAACGCTGAAAACTTCAATAACGCTAATTTCCATTTTCACGTTTCCGTATAGGCTCAAGGCTGGACGTGACGGTAACGGAAGTTGAAAATTGCCGAATCAGTTACATTAGCTACAAACTTCAGACACGTTATTGTCTCGTTAACATTCTTTAATTCATTCGTTCTTAATATTCATTCAAATTTTAACTAAATCTCCGTACAAACACAATGAACGGAGGTTCTCCGCTACCTTTTGACGTGAATTTGATGAAACGTCTTTGGGTTGGGCTCGGGTAAGGGGATGCGACTAAAGAAAATTAAGACTTTTTTTGTACTTTGCGACGCTTAGTGTTCAGCATCCAGACTACCAACAACAATTCTAAATATGTCGGATGAAAGATCCATCTGACAACTTCAAATACGTAGTACATTTTTATTTTTATTCCATGCCTTCTGGCCCAAATCAGCTCTTCAAGTTGGCATGTTTTGAAAAATGCGAAAACACACAAACTTCAATCAAACACCTCTCGCGCCTTTAGTCGTTAACGCTGCATAATCGAGACAAACTCTAACGAACAGACAAAGGTTTTGACTTTATTCGATTCTTCGAACAAAACCTTGTATGAAGCCTAGGTGGGGCAATATAGGCTACCAAAATTGAAATTTTTTCTTACGATTTTTTTTTTCAACCTGCGCAAACATCAAATTCACGAACTAAGTTTGACGGCTGCATGAGTACATGCAGACTTCCTCGATTTTTTCCTACTCCTTCCTTCTTTGTTCTACTGCTATCGCATACTTAAGCGTACTGATTTGGCAAGGAGCGAAACTTCAGCATTTCGCCCATGACCGTATTTTCACAACAAAAAATAGTCGCCAAAATGTTTAATATTCATTATATTATAATATAGTAATATATTATAATAACACTTTAATTTAAAATTAATTTAAATTCAGATCAAAAGTTATAGGTTAATAAATATAATAAATATAGGGCACAAATTATTCATAACGAATAGGTGCATGTGTACTTTCGTTCTGCATTCTGTAAAGTAAGAGAATAAAGGATTTGCAATACTTATTCAGTGTACCTACAAGTATTATTTATTATTAACCAAAAGACTAAAACTAAACAAAACGCATTAATCATGCCGAAACATGAGAAGTCGCTGGATCGAAATAAGCGTTTCACTTCACCTGTCTAGCTAGTCCAGACTATATTTAGTAATTTGGCCGGCCAGGCAGAGACCGCGCCTTGATGAATATAATAGAATTGAATTATTTATTAATCAGAAATAGCCTTAATATATCCCTAAAATAAATAGTAGCAAATAGATACTAAGTCTAAATCGTTAGCAAAAAATATTTTTATACCTATATAAAAGGACAAGACGTCCTGATTGACTGACTGACTGAGTTAAACGCCCAGCCCAAACCGCTGAACGTAGAAACATCAAATTCGGGGAGTATACTCTTCCCATATTGTAGGCGTCATTATTTTAAGAAGGAATGTTTCGAAGTCCATTCCCTAAGTGGGTGAAAAGGGTTAAAATGTGTTATCAGGAGATTCTCGATATACCTTAAACCTGCTGATCTATCGTCTTGGTGCATACTTTGTAAATATTGCCAACACGAATGTCCAGAAAGTTTATTCAGGATTTCTCCCTAATCAACCCCTAAGTGGTAAAAACTAAGATATTTAAATATATTTAGGTAGTGTTTATTTAAGTTTAAATTTATTTAATTAACATTTCATAGCAGCTCCTCGTAGATCTACTGCAATGTGCGTAATTGCACTGCTGGGCAGGGAGCAGGGCGGCGGCGGCGGAGGCGGCGCTGCAGTGCAGTTTCGCCTAAGTGCGGTCTTACCTTTAGGGATACATCCGCATAAAGGACTAAGATTCACAATATAATTCTTCCAACTAGTATTCGCTGTCGCAAAGAATTGTTGTGTATATTTTTAAATACAGATTTTAAATGCAGATGTTTACGTATCAATGAAATTGACGTAAGGTAAAATAGTTTAGTGATCTGGGTCATTGCTATGCATCTAGTGCCTTGCCTTGTGTGTACGACTTCCGTAGTCGCTGTGTGCGAGGCTATATCAGTGCCGACAGGGTCGACAATGTTTAATATGGTAAATATGATAGTATATAGGATTTAAAAGCTATTTTATTAAAGTAATATTTTAATTACAATAATATTATTAAAAACATAAAAAAGAAAACAAGAGAGTACTTATAAGCAAACTAATACTTAAATAATAAAATAAAAAGCTCTTCCATATTTTATAAATTTTTAAGATAAGTACCTACATATCCAACAGTATGAAAATAAAAAATTTAGAAATGTAAGAAACAAAATTGTAACAAAATAAATATAATATAATAATTGTCCCCTCAAAGAGAAAAGGAGAAATTAAAAAAAGTTACAGAACATTTGTCGCAAGTGTTTGAATAGGTTAAAACATTAATATTTTTATCAATGGTACATAATTTTTTAGATCTTAGTTCAAAACTAGATACTTTCTAAAAACATTAAATTTTACGTCATTATGGGCTATAACAATGACGTTAACAATTGTTCGAATTAGTTATCCAATAAGTATTTAAAATATTTACAAAAAATAAACATTCACGCGAATTGTGCGAAAAAGTTGTTTAAATACACAAAATCACACTGTATCCCGATAAATCAGGATAAGCAGATTAATCGGTGTTTTATATAAACATATATAAACAACACAACACCGACCAGCAAGTTTAGCAGACTATTAGGGCAACACAACCTATCAAGCAGCAAAATAATGCACGAAGCAGTTCCGTCCGACTACACCTACATTTCGACTTACCTACGCATTGTATTGAATATATTATACTTGTATCTGTATAGGTAGGTACCTACTTGTATATATATTTTATATTTTTTATTATACGCAGATTTTTAGATTCTAATTGGTAGAAAAAAATCATGTTCAGCCCTGTCGGTAGTGGGTGATTAGAGCTACGGGGGGAGAGGGGGAGCGGAGGGGGGGGGGGGGGGGGGCGCCGCCGGTAAGTCTGCGCGGTGCAAGGTCGTCGCATGTGCGGCGCCTCTCGTGCCTGCCGTTCGTAACGCGAGGGAGGCCGCAGCCCTCATCCCACTCAACAATACCAACAATTACTTTGTCATTTCACCTACTTTCTAGTCTATCGTTTTTTTATCGAGCTCAACATGGTTAGCTACGCTATGCTCCTACACTTTGTTCCTGTTGGAAGGTGCCATCGTCAGCGTTGCCCTTTGATCGTGCCAGCGGTAGTAAACGTGGTATAAATCCGGAAGGGTTTAACCCTACCACCTACATAATTTTATAGAGTCGTACCTACGGTTAGGGAAGGGATCTACAGTTTTATGAATCTTTTTTAGGTTTCGGTACCCCGTACAGAAGTTGTTACGAATTCCACAGAACTATGAAAAGTGAAGACGGAAAAAGGGAACTTTCGCAATATCGCTAGCTGAAAGCGACAGTCGGTTATCTTAAAAAACTAGTTTTGAGATATAAATATTTCTAGTTTTGATTAAGTTCTAACTTTATTATAAATGTTTATTTTAAATTCAAGTCATGAATTTTTAATAGACAAAACAGTCATCTTGCTTTAATTGTTTCGAAAATTGTAAATGTTAATAAAATTGTGATATATAATTTTATGAAAATCTGAAAAAATCTGGAAATGACGCACTGTGAGGAGGATTGTCTCATACATAATACAACAGTGAGTTGTGTTTGAAATTGCATAAATAACTCAAGTGTTGAATTTGTCTTTTTACATTGAAATGATAAAGGTTATTTCCATTAATCCAGTGTTGCCTTATGCAAACCTTGCAAAGCAAAACATTCAACACTTTGTTACTTTGATAATGTGGGTAAAACATTTTTTTTTTCAGGAAACTAACCTACTGTGGATAGCGCTAGTTTTACTCGAAATTTCTGCATACTTAATTCAAACTCTACTTTTGGGTAGACTGTCGCTTTCAGCTAGCGATATAGTGGAATTTATGTAGCTCCATAAAGTCTTACCAATCTTGGTTGATAAGCAGTTAACTTCGACTCTTTTACTTATGTTTTTATTTATTGAAGAAAAACCTTTCACAATAATTACAGAAAGGTATATTATTTTTAAACATAAGTAGGCCAAATACATGTTTTCCTGTTTAGTTTTTATAGAAGGTTTACTTGTCTACATTCGTTTGTGACCATAAAGGGAGCCGCACAAGCCGTTTGAAACAAAACGTTAGTTTATTTTTTCATCCTTTTTAGGGTTCCGTACGTTACCCTATTACATACATAGATACACTCGAAAAACATTACCTTCCTTTTTGCGTAGTCGGGTAAAACGTGCAAGATTCGGGGGTAACATCAGACATGCAGGCAAGCAGTATTGACAAAAACAGTTACGTTAAAACATAGTTTTTATGGAATGCTGTTCACTACAGAAAAAAGGTTTTGACAAAAAACCAAGTTTGAAAACAACGAAAACTAGTTTTAAGCAAACAATATTTTAATAAGAACGTTATTTTTATCAAACACTCAATTAATTAAGCACATTAATTTAAACAGCTCAGTGTTGTCGTTTTTTTTTTGCAGCCCTGATACAAAGTGATAGTGTTCACGTGGACGGTGGGGCACATTTCAAGTGTAACATTCCATGCTAGGCCGGGAGACGGTGTCGAATGAGCCAGGGGTGCGACACGCGTCTACTAGCAGCGCCCGCCCGCACCGTACCGCCTCCATCCGTTCTTCCGCGACCACCCCCGTGTTAACGACAACCACAGCGAGTGTGCGCCTGTCTCAATGGCAGGAAACCTCAATTAGGGTTGGAGAAAAAGATAATTTTATTATTATTAAAAAAAAAACATATTTTTCTATTATACCTCACACACAGGTTATAATCATCACCCGTGATGATTATCACCTTGGTGAACATGTTCGTGATCCTTTTTGATCGTGTTGGCTACACTGTACTGGACCAAAAACACAAATTATTCTCAGAACCGTTAAGACAGCGACGATGACACGACTGATTGCACATCATTCAAACCCAGAAAGAGAAATAAAGTTATGCACGCCAATGAGAATCGAACCCACGACTTTCCGCTTACTAAGCAAAGCCTTTTGCTTCTTGGCCACGAGCCGATCAAATATGTTCAAACGTGTTATAAAGAGACCCTTGATCGCCAATCATAACTACAGTATTAGAGTTATAAAAAATACCCAACGCAGCAACGTCTTTTTTTTTTTTGCAAATGGCAAGAGGGTTGAAGAACGGATGGATCGGGTGTGGTTCGCGGGCGCAGCGTACGTGGTGGTCGAGGCTGGAGTCAAGCTTCGGATGGGTGGGAGACGAGCGGTGTGCAGCGCGGCGGAGAGCCGCTATGTGCTAATACCTCGCAACGCGTCGGCGACGCGGCATCCGCCTCTCGCCCTCCATGTCGGTGTCGCGGCCGCGCCGGGGCCGCGGGGGGCCCATCGCGCGCTTCCGCTCCGGCTTGCCGGTCTCCGGATCCCCTACATACGGCGAGCTGCCCTCGTTGAGCCTACGATCCGCTGGAGCGCCCATCCGAAGATGACGCACCAGGGACAACCACCAACCGACGCGGCTTCGAATTTTGATGTCTATGCAGGACTCTCGGGCGAACTGGGCCCACAGCCGGCGCGGTGCGGCGGAGCGGCGGGAATGTGCCGAGCGGGCGCCTCACCCTCCTCCCTCAATACTGTATACTGTCTCTATTGTCTTATATTCTCTATAGCATTCCCGGTAGTGTTTGCTTTCAGTCTTCACTGGGCTCCGTATTGCCGAATGGATTTTATTTCATCAGTCTCGAGTACAATCGATATTTGTGTATTTATACTCTCTCGTGCTGGAGGTTGGCGCTCGACGCTGGCAGCGAGACCTTCGCGGCTGAAGGCTACCACGCAAGGTTGTACGAAGAAGTCAGCGGTCTATCCGATTTTATGAACGTACCCTATTTATTTATTTCTAATACTTTTACAAACACTGCCTACTATTTCAATGTTCTGTTTTGAAGCTTGTTTTATAATATTAATTTACTTAGCACAACAATTTAACACTTGATTTATGTAGCACTAAATTGAACACATTTAGGTATCTAGTGAATTAGATAAATATTACGGAAGGCAGTTCGTGGAAATTTAATATGCTTAGATCGAACGTTTAAAATATCACAAGCGATGAGATGTTAGTCTTATGCCAATATATAATTATTATCTAAATGACAGTCCGCTGAATGCTACGTATTGTCTTTGAACAGTTAAAAGTTTGTTACTCACAACCTACAAAAAGTTTCTTTTTCACTTTCTTCCATTTTAAAGTGTTATTTTGTTTAAAAACATTTTGTTTAAGTATCAAGCACCATGATTGTAATGTTGAGTGTTTTTAAGCGACACTACTCGTAGCAAGCGAGACTTGCGAACATATTGAGGCGTGAGCCGGAAGGTGGCAGCGGCGGGGCGGCGCGGCGGTGCTGGTGCAGTTCCTATGCCTCTTCATATTGTCATTATTATTATTATTTTATATTTACTGAACACTTTACTTTTAATTTTACAATAAAAACTTTAAATATAGGTAATACTGAACATGTTAATTTTACAGTGTGTTATTCAGCAGCATGGGCTTACTTAATTATTCACAAATTTGGCAAAAGTTGAGAATTAACGTAAACTATTTATATGATTGGGTTTTGGCAGTGTGAGATTAAGATTGAGCAACATATAGGAATGTTCACAATGTAGTGAAGGTGCAGTTGAATTGTGCGCTGTAATTAAAATATATGTTTACAAAGTTATATTTATGTTGAAAACTTATTAATTTGGCAGTGCAAGTTTAAATGCGTTCTGGAAAATTACATTGCTAAGACGGGGCGTACCTATGTTGTATGGACGATTAACTTGTCCTCAGCCAGTAAGCCATGCTTATTAAAAAGTCTTCAAGTCAGCGATTACTTTGTAACGTCATTTTTAAATAGTTGGAAAAGCTTGCTAGAGCGCATCTTGCAGAATCTCGCGTGTAAGCAGAGCTGTGCCGAAAATATAAAAATAGTGAAATTCATGATGCAGTCCGGGAGTAGCAAGTTTTGGGCAACTGTTGCTCTGTATGGCGGCGCAATGGAGCGGCGGGGCGGCGACACGCGCCGGACGCGGCGGAGGCGGGTGGAGCGGCGGCGTGGCGCGGCGCGGCGGTACTTAGCAGCGGCAGACTTGGAGCCGGTAAACAGGTGTTATGTAAGAGAGGGCGCGTGGTCGGGCGGAGCGCGCGGCGGCGGTACGCGAGGAGACGGCTGCTGCACGCTGCGTGACGACGCGAAATGCGGAGCGGGAGTTCGACGACGCGCTCGCGGAGCCTCCCACCCCCGCGGTGGCGGCCGCGGCGGCGCGGCCGGGCGGTGGGGCAGCGGGAGGGCGTCAGCGTGGCGGCCGTCATGTTCCGTGTGGACCTCCCCGCACGCTCACTTCCTAACTTCGTTGAGTTCCTGCTGTCATCGCTTAATGCTAATAATATTTTTTACGTAGATGTCTCGCATCCTGAAGGCATCAGAAAATCATCATTGTTCTTACAATAAATGAATTTTTAACTGAAAATTAAGAGTCCACACTACCTCACTTTAGTTCGCATGATCCTCTGTTATATCAACAATACTGCAACAATAACTCTAATACATATATGATAAAGTTGAGTATGTACTAATGCTAGGTTTTGTAGGTGGCAAAAACATGATTATATAAAATGTTCAAAGAAAAAGAATGAGTAGAAAAAAACATACATAATATTAAAACTTTACGTGCTATATTTTATTCTATCACATCTCGTCAGATGTTTACAGGCTTTCTGGCATAACGATATTTCTTCAATGACCTAAGCAGTAAAACAAAACCAAAAGCAGAATATATTTAGTCTAGAATGGGTCAGGATAGCTTTAACCTTATCTAAATATTGGAGGTTGGATTTGTTATTCTCGTTTGGAAATAACAGATAAAACTTTATCGAATATCTATTGTAGTAATGCGTCCAGCTTCTCTCTTAAATATAAGCGAAGATTGAATACGATACGGTCAGAGTAATTGTACCGATATGCCAACATACGCATCCGGGTAGGTCCCATTCCTTCCCTTAGGAGGTAGAATTTTTCCCGTTCGGATTGCTACCACCGTACTGAATCAAGGTCGCTCGAAACGCTACGTATGATATCACTTCGTTTTTAGGGTCCCGTCGCAAAATGCGAAAAAAGGGACCCTTATGGGATCGCTCTGATGTCTGTCTGTCTGTCTGTCTGTCTGTCGGTCACACGCAGATATCTCCGGACCTACTGAACCGATTTCGATGAAACTGACGCCAAATTACGTATAATTTTTGCCGCTAGATATATTATAGATAAGTTTGTCTAATAGTCCTGTAAAAAGTACAGGGTACCACCCCAAAATGTAAACCAAAAATATTTTTTTATTTTTGTAATAAATAAAATGTTGAGTCATTCTATAGGTATTGTTAAGGCAATTTCAAAAATATATAACTTTGCTATAACCAATTAGTTTACTTTAACAAATATTTCGTTTAAAAGTTGACAAAAAACTGCACTTTTGTCGCCGAACTTTGACCTATTAAGGGTTGTTCGAAAATTCTGAAAAAAATAAACTATATAGGTACTCTTATGTAGTTGTGCACAAAACTATTCATTTTCCTCAAAATGTCATACATTTGGAGATAAAGTTAAATGTCTGAACAGCCAAAATTTCTATTTTTCGCGTGACGTCACAGCTCAAGCCACCGATAACGTAGCGTTGTGATTGATCCTGAGAAGTAACGAAATGTAACAGTGAAAACCGTATGTAAATCTATAAAGTGGTTCTGGAGTTATTAGAATATTTCATATATTATATATTCCTACGTTACACGGTCGGTCGCCCGTAGAAATTTCGCTTTAATTACCTACCTTCTACCAAACGAAGTCATTTACATGTGACCTAGGTACGACAGAAAAAAATATGCTTTGGTTGTGCCGGCTACACTGAACTCGGCGGAAAAAAAGAACGATTTATATACCAGAATGGAAACCATAAATATGTAAATCGATAAAGTGGTTCTCGAGTTATAAGGACATTCATCTATATGCCCATGGACATTCGGTCGTATACGAGAGTTGCGAATGCCATGCCGGCCTTACAGGCGCCTATTTACGCCCTTGGAGAATCTGAGACTGTACAAGTACAGTATAAAGGGGAAATATATGGGCAGGGAGAGCGTTCCAGAGACTACCGGTTCTGTAGAGGAAAGATGAGGAGAACCGATTGGCACGCATCCGCTATAACGCAATCCCTGCCCAGTGCGCGTGGTGCGGAGGTGAAAAGTGGACGGTGGGATCGCGTTAAACAGCTCCTCCGAGTACTCCCCCAGAAATTCGCGATAGAACACACTTAGAGAGCCGACATCCCACGGAGTTGTAGTGGTTCTAGATCGCGGGACACTTCGAGGTCACCCACTACTCGCACGGCTCGACACAAGTCCAGAGGCGTAAGCTGGTATTTGGCAGAGCCATCCCATGTGAAGTCACGGGCGTCGTTAGACACTTTATGGGTAGCAGGGCGCCACAATGTTGCGTTTCAATAAAATCAAAAAATTTAAATAAATTGACATACGTTACACGGCCGCCACGCCACCGGTCGCCCGTAGAAACTTCACTTTATTTATTTATATGGCAAAATAATAATTAAGATGGAAGTAGGAGATATGGATGAAAGGAAATGGAAATAAATTAAATGAAAATATTTATTAACACATAAAATCATACAGTGCAATAAACGAGTCTCCTCAACAGTTCCTGTCTCGCGAAACGACTTTTTTATTAAACAAAGTGGCATATTCCACATTCTCGCATTTTTGTGAAACTGCAATCAAATTGGTTTAGTAGTTTACGTGATGGCTGCACAAACATGCAAATAAACTTCGACTTGATGCTGTTATCATATAAAGTGTATGCCCGAGTAATTGTTAGTCAGTCAGTGTCAGAGAGGTGCCATGTCAGTCTTTCCTTTGGTCGTGCCGGCTACATTGAACTGGATGGAAAACATGTATAATTTTTATAGCAGTTTTCTTCGACCGACATTCGTTCAGTGCTGGTGTACCAATCCAAACGGGTTGATCCCTACCAGCTAAATATGTACAATGCACATTGTACATAAAGGGATGCAACTACAGTTTCAAGTGGAATCCGACCCATAGCCAGCCGAACCACGGTCGTATGGCTACCCATCCAAGGCCTGACCACAACCTGGTAGAAAATATAATTAGATGAAAGTACGGGACCCTCGGCACGTGAACATGGTTCACTTGTTCACTTGACCACTTTTTTTCAGCTCAGTTCACTCTGTGGCTGGCATGACCAAACCAAAGGTAAGCACACATGACACCTATTTCAGCAAGGTGTTATTGGCTGACATAACGTCAGTCATTCTCATTACTGACATAATGCCAGTCATTACTGGCATAACGTACTGATTAAAAAGACATTCGTCTTTATTGACTGAGATGGGGGATGAGAAGATGATAGAGTCTGCCAAATGCCGCCCAGCCTAACTAAACCGTTCTGTCGGCCTTCTTGCCAAAGTTGTGTTTGCCTAACGGAATGGTTTGTTTGGCCAAGATTACCTACATAATTTTTCACAATTTCGAGGGTAGCCCCACCAGCAGTTACATGCTCCGGGAATACGTCTTCGTTGAACATGACTTTTGTGTTCATGACCTTGTTGATGAACTGTATGTAGATTGCGCCTGATTCACGTTCGGCTGCTGTTCTCGAGAGCCCTCGGATCACTAATCGTCTCGCCCGAAGTTTTACGTCCACCATCGCAAAAGTTGGCCGGATTTTCGAGGGGTTACAGTACCGTACACCACATCCACACCCTGCGGCAGTTTATACAAAAGTCCGAAGAATATAATCGGCCACTGTGCCTAGTTTCTGTAAACTACGAGAAAGCATTTGACTCTGTAGAAACCTGTGCTGTTATGGAATCCTTACACCACCGGTGCCAAACGTGATACATGCATCGTTGCAAACTGATATTAACACGAGTCATGTACCGCGTGGGGCCAGTACTTTAAAAGAATAGCCCCACTGCATCTCCCCGTGTATGTCGTAAAAGGCGACTAAGGGATATGACTCCCTTCTTATATTACTGGGTGGTAGGGTTTATCCCGCCCGGGTTGGTGCCACCGCGCTGAATGAAAGGTCGGTCGAAACGGCGATGTGAATAGTTTGTTTTCCGTCCAGTTCGGTGTAGCCGGCACGACCGAAGGGAAGCACTGACGTGGCACCAAGTTCACCCGGTGTTATGGGCTGACATCACGGATGTTGTAGGTGATGTAGCCAACCGTGTTAGTTTACATAAAAAAAAACCAACCATTTCGAGTTCAAAATAATATAACACTTCGAATTTATTAATTCCTTTGTATGTACCGCACTTTTAGCAGTACTTTATTTCGTTCTTCTCTCGGAACTTACATAGCTGCTATTCGGTTTACGGCTTGCTATTTTTAACCCCCGACGAAAAAAACGGAGGGGTGTTATAAGTTTGACGTGTGTGTGTGTGTGTGTGTGTGTGTGTGTGTGTGTCTGTCTGTGGCATCGTAGCTCCCAAACGGACGGACCGATTTGGATGCGGTTTTTTTTATTAGGAAGCTTGTTTAATCGGGATGGTTCTTAGCTATGTTTGTAATCAAGTAATCAAGTAATTAAGTAATAAAAAAATTAATTATGTTAAAAAGTGGACCGATTTTCATGCGGTTTTTTTAAAAAAGCTTTAAATAAAAGTTAAATTACAAATTTAAAAAACCCCCGACCCTTAAAAAGTCAAAAATAATTTTCGTTTACTCACTTAAAGGAGTCGGGGGACCGCTAAGTAAATAAAATATAATAACTCCGAGCTGCGCGGGAATTTACTTAGCGGTCTACCGACTCCTTTAAGTGAGTAAACGAAAATTATTTTTGACTTTTTAAGGGTCGGGGGTTTTTTAAATTTGTAATTGGGTTCGAGGTTCGGAGTTCGGACGCAAGCCGTTGTACTACAAGTACCTATCTACCGGACTCAATATTGAGCGTTGAGGAGGAACCTCCCTCGGCTAACACAAGCAGATTATGCAGAAGCCAATATGTTTTTGTACTTTGTAGGTTATTGCTTGAAAAGCAGCGTGTGCTCACTGGCTACGCCTATGTTTTGTTTCCATGATCATCGTATTCGAACGTAGTTGTCGATTTAGGGACGGACATACACCTGACCAATCTTATAAGGGTGTCTGCCGGCATCCCTGAATACCGAACTCTAAAAGTAGGACTCTGCCTATTATTCGGAATAACATAATTTTTTGGAGGAGCGGGATAAGTACAAATTATCAAGAATAATGTTTATTTTAAATAAATTATGAATTTTATTACCTAGTAAAAAGGAGGTAAGGGCGAGTTGAACTAGGTAACGCATCAATATTCCATACCTAACCACGGAGAAATTCTCCGATCGCGACGATCAACCAAACCACTCGGCCACCCGCCGCTCTAGTTCTAAATCATTAGGTGTGTATATTTTTGAAATCGTCTTAACAACGATACCCCACTCGATGACGTTGAAAGAAAACAGTAAATTAAAATCGAGATTAAAATAAAACAAAAAACCTGACTGAGTAAAACCTAACAAAAAAGAATCCAAACAATCTAGCAAATTATATTTTATGAAACCCCTCCACTATTAGCCGCATCAGTCGGGGACTCTTTTCAACCGACTTCCCAAAAGGAGGAGGTTCTCAATTCGACTGTATGTTTTTTTAATGTTTGTTACGCGATTACTCCGTCAATTGTGGGCCGATTTTGAAAATTCTTTTTTTGATTAAAAGAGGGCATCTCTGAGGTGGTCCCATTTTAATTTGGTCAAGACCGTATTGGAAAGCGAGGCGGAATTCCGCCGAGTAGATTAATATCAAAAATTAGAAAAAAAAAACAGTGAAATAAAAAACAATTTAAAAAAAATATAAAATCCGACTTCAAAAATGTATGAAATAAATAAAATCTAACCCTAGAGTTGAAGGCGATGCTAAAGCAAGCAAAAATGATGGATGAAAGAAAACATGAGTGGATCACCTATGAGTGGATATCCTTTTGTGATTTTGTGTAGCCTTCTTTTGCACCGCCTTCAACTCTAGGGTTCGATTTTTTTTTTTCATACACTTTTGAAGACGGTTTTCATTTATTTTAAATAGTTTTTAGAGTTCCGTAGCCAAATGGCTAAACGGAACCCTTATAATTTCGTCCTGTCCGTCTATTCGAGTTAGGGCCTCTACAAGTTGGAGTCTTCGAGTTGAGCCCTGTTATCACTGCAACCTAAGAAGATCTATTGTGATCTCTCGAAAGTTTATAGCCTACCCCCAAGTCCGATTTCCGCTATGAGCCGAGTTATATTCTTGGTGTTGAGTGCCTGCATTTGGCATATATAGTTGTTAAGATATAACCCATGTGTAGTTTGTTAAGATATAACCCCCAAGAATACGACTTCTACTGTGAACGAGCGGTTCACATTCACAAAGGGTGTCATGAAATCAATTATCTCTATCTCTATCTCTACCTATATCTATATCTTTACCTATATATATATCTCTATCTCTATCCTATCTCTATCTCTACGTCTTATAAAAGGGAACGTCTGTCTGTATGTATGTGTGTTTCAGGTAAACTCCGGAAGCATTGATGAGTTTAAAAGATTTTGAAGGGATGCGGTTTACACCAATGTAAAGAGTACCTATTTCTTGTGGCTCACTATAGCCTATATACCATCACGCTAAATAGCAATAGGGCTGAGCAGTATCAAAGAAAGTATAGTATGAACGGAATTTAGTGTCGCATGGTAGTGCCGGATGGAGAGGGGAGTGAAATACGGAGGGGAGGGGAGGGAGAGGTGGAGGCGAAGGTGGGAAGGAGGAAAAGGGAGGGGGGAGCGAAGGAGGGAGGGAGGGAGAGAGAGAGTGAGAGTATAAGATAATCGATCGTTCATTATCATACTTATTTGCGTTTAAATCGGATTTGCTATTAAACCGAGTCTACCCCGAGCGAAGCCGCAGGCAAAAGCTAGTAGGTAAATAAGTAGGAAAGTGCCGCTGCGACACTACTCTCGTCAACGAGCAAAATAAATTCGAGAGCATTTCAATATCGAGAACAAAATTTAGTCGAGCCTGCCATGCCACATATAAGCTAATGAGAATCCAATACTAACCTAATAGTAAATAGTTTCACACTGCATGCGGAAATAGCATCAGCTATTGTACAACAATCAGCTTAGTAAACTAAGTTGATAGTTCAGTGCAGTGCGTTCATTATATTGTTGTATGAACAGTTCATTGTACTTAGAACCTTGTCACAGCCGACACGACCAAACGGATGCTGTAGTGGTCTCGTAGCCAACCATGTCAGCTTCCACAAATCTCGCTCATCAAGGTTTTATCCTACTTGCAGAAGAAGTGAGAAGAGAAGTTTTTTTGCCCTGCAATCCTTGTTCTGTGGTACGTGCGAGATGCTGCATAAAATTATGTTCCTAACGACGAACTATTGCGGCTGCAATGCGGGTTGAATAAATACTTATTATTATTTGAGTTCTACTGTTTAAAAAGCCTAGACTTGGTCTGGCCCGGTTCTTCCTTATAGATTACATTGTCGAACGGGACAAAACAAAAGTAATAACGAGATTTATACTCGTCACAAATGTGGAAATTTGTGTCAATCAAATATTATTAAAATAGTGTTTTTTTGTCGTGAAATTAACATCTGATTATGAATACCTTGTTCGAAGTTTTGACCCGAATACGTGATACAAAAAAAAGTTTTAAAAAACATAAAACCAACTTCCTAAAAAAAGTAGAACTAAAAAACTATTTAAAATAAAAATATAAAAACCGTCTTCAAAAATATATGAAATAAAAACCTAAAAAAAACCAACCCTAGAGTTGAAGGCGGTGCAAAAAGGCTACACAAATCACAAAGGATATCATTCACTCATGTTTTCTTTCATGCATCATTTTTGCTTGCTTTAGCACCGCCTTCAACTCTAGGGTTCGTTTTTTTTTTAGGATTTTATTTCATATATTTTTGAAGGTGGTTTTTATATTTTTATTTTAAATAGTTTTTTAGTTCTACTTTTTTTGGGA
The DNA here is from genome assembly GCA_946902875.1 of Nematopogon swammerdamellus. NCBI lineage: Eukaryota > Metazoa > Arthropoda > Insecta > Lepidoptera > Adelidae > Nematopogon > Nematopogon swammerdamellus. The sequence continues at coordinate 13,255,304 of OX336338.1, forward strand.
AGTCGGTTTTATGTTTTTTAAAACTTTTTTTTTATTTCACAGTTTTTTTTAGTATTTTTTTGCTATTAGATAATGTACTCGGCGGAATCGCTCGGCCTCGCGCTTCCGCCTCGCTTTCCAATCCGATCTTGACCCAATTAAAATAGGACCACGTCAGCCTCGATAGCTCAGTGGTGCAGACAGTCAACTGTCGCTATTGAATGTTAAGCAACGCTGGGTGCGGTCAGTTCTTGGATGGGTGACCGCTGACCGTTGGAGGCTGACCGAGGTTCGGATTCCTCGTAAAACTGTAGGTACCTTCCCTCCTAATCTTACTTGGTGGTAGGGTTTAACCCGCACGGGTTGGTACCACCGCACTGAATGAAACGTCGGTCGAAACGGCTATGTAAATAGTTTGTGTTTTCCGACCAGTTCAGTGTAGTCAGCACGATCAAAGGGGGAAGCACTGACATGGCACTTAGTTCACCCGGTGTTATGGGCTGACATCACGGACGTTGTAGGTGAGGTAGCCAACCGTGTCAGTTTCCATAAAAAAAAAATTCAGGGTTATCCCCTTTCAAACAAAAAAAAATAGAATTTTCAAAATCGGCCCACAATTGAGGGAGTAATCGCGTAACAAACATCCAAAAAAAGAAAACATACCGTCGAATTGAGAATCTCTTAGGTCTAAAGTAAATTGCTCGTGAAGACAAATGCAACGAGCCCAAACACAATGGGCTTATCATGTGTAGTTTAGGAGTTCTTATCGCCACCTTCCGTCTCCATCATCAGACCAGCTCGATGGTACTCGTACCATAATATATTAAGCCGGCCGGTCGGATATTATCTGGCCGGTTGGAATTTCAAATTTAGAATATTCATGAAACAAGGGTCCGAATATGTATCACTAGTATATCGATTCATGTATTTCAATAGGACAGAGAAAATTTCAAAATATTAAGTATTTAATACTTTTTAGTTCTAGTTTTTTTATTTTTTTGGAAGTCGGTTTTATTTTTTTAAAACAGTTTTTATTTCATTATTTTTAGTAATATTACATAAAAAAGAATAATCGAAATCGAATAATCGAAATCGATTGAAGTGGTACAGATTATTCGCCATATGTGTCAGACTGCAAATTGCTGAATAAGTCCACATCACAAAAGTTTTGCTGAAGGTAACCACACACCATAGTAATTTATCAAACTGAAAATTGCTGAAAACGACCACATCACAAGTTTTGCTGAAGGTAACCACACACCATAGTATTATGTTGATTTTTCATAAACCGCTCAATCAATTTCGATAAAATTGAAATGGGACCACCTCTGAAGTATGACCTACCAACCAAAAAAAGAATCGCGTAACAAACATAAAAAAAAACATACAGTCGAATTGAGAACCTCCTCCTTTTTTGGAAGTCGGTTAAAAAGGAGGGTAATGTTTTTACCTTTAATTTTTATTTTTTAAATGCTAATAATCTGTAACGGCGCGCTACCCCACACGGCAGAGTCGATTCTATGTTCGCTTATAAGTCGCGAACTACTCAATCAATTCACATGGGGCATTTTGCTGACGTTTTCTGGCACATCTAAGGATGGTTATAGCATGTTTTGAACCTAAGCAATGCCGAGAGAACAGCTTATACGAATATAATATTTCATGAACGCCCATCCGGTTCCAATGGTGTGCCACATACGTCTCAAAGCATCCGGAACAAGAGCGAAAAATTAAATCAAATTTGCATTTAATTAAACAATGAAAAAGAAGAGTTTTCTAATCGTCGGATGTTTCGAATTATATGAAAATTTAATTGTTGTTGAATATTATTTATTTATCATTCATAGGAGTACACAGCGCTCAGATTTGTCTGATGTGATGATGTGTGTATATGAATGAATGGTCAGTTTTCGTTTTTAAGAAGACCTCGACAACACTGCACTGATTATTTTTAGGGTTCCGTGGCCACTACGCTTTAATTTTTCAAAATCGAGTCATTACTTGAGCGCCGGCCGTTGAAAAAACATAAAGGACACAGTGGGTGAGACGATTGTGGGTGGCGCGTGGGTGGCGGTCGCGGCCCGTGGCGTGATCGAGGCTCAAACCTACGGCCGTGGCCTACTTGTGGCAGCACTGTTGCTTCGCACCACCGCGACACGGCATGCACAACACACCCACTATATAAATAGCCCGCAATTAAAGTATTTAAAAAAAAACACTTGGCATAAACCACATAGAAATAACATAAACCACCATTAAATAATTACTACGATCACGATTTTTTTATTTTTTCCCACATTCCAAATTATTATTATTTTATTGTTTTACTTGTTCCAATTCTAGGATAATTTAAATAATTTCTTTCGTAATTTTGGGTCACGACCCGTGCACCATTATTGGCATGAATTGATAAAATAAGAGATATGCAAGTGGGTCATTCTCACTACTTTTTGATCACTCCTCGTACTTGGTAAGACTACAATGGGAACGGTTCTAAAGTACCAGGGCAGCAGAAATTTAAAGGAGGTTTCCATAAAGTTATTAGGAAACATTAACAAACATGAAGTCACCAATAAAAAATCGGATTGTTTTCACTAGATCCATCATCATCAAGTGTTTAATAAAAACTGTTTAACTATTATTAGACAATTTTCATGTTAAATTTAGTTTTTTTAATACCTGCCATTAGTGCAGTGGGTTCAGGGGTAAATAGGCATTCCCCGTGCACCCACTGGTGGGAGGAGCCGTTGGGTGGTGGGTACTCGGGTAAATATGAATTCCCCGTGTACCCACTGGTGGGTGAAGTCGCTGGGTGCACGGGTCGTGACTCCCCCGTGCACCCACTGGTGGGAGGAGCCGTTGGGTGGTGGGTGCACGGGTAAATATGAATTCCCCGTGTACCCACTGGTGGGTGAAGTCGGTTGGTGCACGGGTCGTGCGTGACCCGATATTAGTTGGAGTGGGAAACATTTTCACACTTTATATTTTTTCTTAGATGGTGTGATTCCGGCTACCCACAGACTACGGCTACCAAAACCCTAAGTCCGAGGACTGTGACTTCTTCAAACCCGAAGTGAGACTTTGGAGCTTGAATACTTGAATAAAAATACTTAATTTGTGAGAATTATTTATTAAGTACATACTTATTTCCCGTCACAGATTACCAATACATAGGTATGCGTTTCCCGTGTCTTTGACAAGCTTCCATTTTGAATCTGTGCATAACAATATTGTACTCTATGATCTGTGCGTAACAGGAATGTTTTTTTTATTAATATGAGGCGGCCACAACACTTGCTGGGGTTTATAAGCCAAGTTTTGAACGAATTCGTCTAAAACAATTCCATATTTGTATATGGGATTTTTTTAGAAATCCTTGTGGATAAAGATATGCAATAGCACCCAAATATCTCATAATTTATTTTAAATTCATATGGGGGTCAAGTTAACACCAATGAAAAAAATTAAAATTTGCATGTAATGTATAATTTGAAAGAGCTACTGTAAAGATTCTAAAAATATATATTTTGACATTGAAAATGTCTTTTCGATCGCTTCAGTATAGTCCCCGATTTCCAGAGAGAGTGAGAATTCGCCCTGGTGTCATGAGTTTTAAGGCTGCGTAAATATTTAGGGTGTCAATGAGCCCTCGTCGATGAGGGCTACAAGATTGTGAAAAAATTAAAAAAGTTTGAGAGTTTTTGAGAAAATCGCAAAAAACCGTTTAAAATAGTCGTTTTTAGGGGTTTAAAAAGGTAACATTTAAACATATTTCTAAATATATATTTTAAACTTTTCTATTTTTATATTGTAGATTGACTCATTTATTCTGGGGACGTTTTCTTGATTGTTTAAAAAAGTGAAAAATTTGGGAGTTATGATTTTTTTAAATTTTCCGTTGCGTGAGTTACGAGTCGTCTTTATCTTGCCGTGTGAGTAGTTAATAAAATGGTTTTCGTGTATTATTGCATATATGTACTTGAAAATTAAGAATTGAAATGTTTTAATTTTTTTTTTGTCTATTTTTCAAGATTATAATAAGATTTTTAAATAAGAATGCATGTTAGTATTTAGAGCAGTAGAAGTAATTAAATAGTGAACAGGTGCGCGCTATTAGAATCTGGAGTGCGTTCGCTCGTTGAGTTCGTCGCTTCAGCCACACCAGGATATTTTCACGCTCTCAGTCGGCGACTCGCTATACGCTTATATTATTTGCCTCATTTTCAATGTACCCGAAAGTCAATGCAGGAGATATGTGATTTTATTTTTTGCAATTTTAAGTGGTCTTAATGATATAGATAGATGATTGAAAAATTACCGCCCCACCCCCTTGGTTCTCCTAGGTTTCTAAAGCTAATTTTTTTTATTTGAATTGGGTTTGTAGGTGTGAAGCCATAGATTACAGGAAAACTGCAGGTTTTTTCGAGGATGTAATATAGTTGCACCAAAAAACTTTTTTTATATATTTTAAGTACAATAAACAATGGTTAGCCTAACAGTCAAACCTTTGCTGTAGTTTTTATGCAGGTTTTTCGATATTTTCGACAGTTATTTTAATAAAATATATTGTGTGGTGGCACTGGCACGGAACCCTCGGTGCGCGAGTTCGACTCACACTTGGCGGCTTTTTTTTATTATTATGTTATTAAATATTTCTTTCCCAGAAACGTGAGAAGAAAGAATCTTCCGTCCCTGAACTTGTCCCGTCGAGTACCTTCCTCAATAACCTGGATGGAACCTATCCCACATCCCTGCCCTACGGCCTACTCCCTCCGATCGATAGCATTAGGGCGGGACCAGCCAACCCACCCCCGGCCACCCGCCCTTGCCGTGGTGGGCGTTTTTGCTATTACAAGTACTTACGTATTGTACGCTGTTTCCATTGAGAATGATAATATTGATGTAGCATATTAAATGATAGTTCCAATCAAATGCAAAACTGTTTAATTAACTCATTCGTTTGTGAAATATTTTATCAAAACAACAACATGTAGGTACAAAATTAACATGATAGGATACAAACGTTTTATTTTATTTTTATTAACAGATAAACAGTACATTAAGGAACCAAAGAAAATACAAGAGTGCGCAAAGGCGGATTTAAAAAGAAAGAATGGGTAACATAAGGCGGTAGGGTAAAACGTGTTTTTTAATATCCATACACTGAGAGAACATAATTGTTCATTTTTAGGATTCCGTATCCGTTCGAAATCCTATTATTAAGCCTACGGCGTCTGTCTGTCGGTCTGTCTGTCCGTCCCACTACCGTATCTTTGGAACCGTAATACGGTTGAAATTTTCACAGAATATGTGTTATTATGGCGGATAGCCGAACAAATAGTAAAAAAAGCAAAACTTAAAAATGAAGGGGTGTCCCCAGACAAAAGACGTGTTTTATTTTTCAGCGCCATCTACCGAACGATTATTAAATATTTTAACTCCAAAAGTATGAAGGGTAACCGATAGATGGCGTGAGGGAACACATGTAATTAGACATTATTTTTAAACAAAACAGCTTTACTCACGGTTCTTCACGAGCTATGTGGCTCGACGTTAAAAAACCCATACATGTAATTAGGTTGCCATCTTACATGCTAGATACGATGGATTCAATATATCAATACAAAATAAGCTGTGCGAACCGATATAAGTACTTTAGCTACAAGCTTTACCATAACGTAAATGTAATAATACCAAATTAAATTAGTTAAGTTCAGCTTCGCGACGTATAAGTAACAAACGTGAAACCCCATGTAAATTTATTGAGAATTTCTCGACTTATAAACGAACATAAAATCGACGTCGGCGTGTCGGTCAATCAGTAGGCGCGCCGCTACAGATTATCTGCTGCATTAGTTTCATGTAGATACACATGTTTGTAACACTAGAGTTAAAGTTTTAATACATGTAAGGTAAAGTTTTATCCATTCGAAAATTATTACGAAATCTATTGGAAGTACTATTCCACGAAAGTTGGAAACGATTTAATGCATGTTGTTTTTATAATTTAAAATACAAATCGAGAAAAAAGAAAATTCATCCCTGGCCAGGATTTCAACTTTAACTAGTATCGCGGCAATTAACTAAAGCATTCAAAACAGCTGTACCTGTTATAAAATAAAACAATAAATTAAAATATATCCCTGTACCTATTGCATTTATTATCTCTTCAGCTATCTATTCGATAGAACACATTGTACCCTCTACTGTACCTATTTATGGATATATGTATTTTCGTTCTACCTGTATTGTCTGCTATGTTGCGGAGTATTTATCTACAAATTGAAGGATTTTTTAAAACAAAACGTCGAAAGGCTGTCATTGACGTAGGCAGCGCCCTTGCCACGACACGGAAAGACCCATGTAGGCCGATCTATGTAGGCCGATTAATGAAACATGAGGTAAGCTTGAACACGAAACTAACCATAATATGACTTTCGAACTACCTAGGTACAAGCCTTTATTGTAGGCCAGTGCATTCTTTGCTTCTCAGAAGCCGTAGGTATACATTAAATGGTCGGTACATTTTCATTTTATTTAATTTCATTTTTTTCATGATAATTGCGGCATTACTTTTAATATTTATTGTATGTACTAGCTATTGCCCTCGGCTTATACAACGTGTTCCAAAACTCAACGTCAAGTGGGAACCAGGGAGTAGGCCAGTTTATGACTACCCAGGGAAAAATAACATAGATACTGTTTTTTTTTTTGGTAAAACTACAGGTATTCTCGTTTTATTTGGGGTAGTTATCAATAGCAGAGTTATTTAGGCTTCCAATATAAAAATTTGAACATATTTGCAAATTGTAGTCGTAGTACCTAAAATGTAAACTTTCAACGTTTTTAAAAAAATGCTCATAATCATTAAAAAGAAATGACTCCGAATTTTTTTTCTTATTTTTCCCTGGGTAGTCATAAACTGGCCTACTCCCTGGTTCCCGCTTGACGTTTAGTTTTGGGACACGTATAGAGGGAAATATTTTTTTTATTTTTATTTGTGCAGTTTAACCTCTTGCAATATTTCAGAAGTATATACGATTATATACATATACATATATGTCGTACATATATTTCGCCCTGAATGACTCGCAAAGGACATATGGTATCTTCTGCGACCTATCTAAAGCGTTTGAATGCGTCCACCATGATATTTTATTACAAAAACTTGATCACTATGGCGTTAGAGGACTGGAATTACAAATGTTCAGGTCTTATTTATCGAATCGACAACAAGTTTGTGAATTGAATGGCGAGAGGTCTTCACAATTAAAAATCAGTCTAGGTGTGCCACAAGGCTCCATTTTAGGTCCATTATTATTTTTAGTTTACATAAATGACCTTAGTGTTTGTATTGATGACGATGACGCCTGTAACTTCGTCATGTTTGCAGAAGATACATACTTATTATTTAATCACAGAGATGAAGAAGAACTATGTAAGTCCATTAAAAAGATATTGCAGTCTCTGGCGCTGTGATTTGAGTGTAATAACTTATTATTAAATGTAAAAAAAACTAACGTGAGTCGATTTGCCTTGGGATTTACAACAAACTATGAAGGAACTGAAGTTTTGAAGGTTCTCAAAGAAAAGTTCTTTGAATACTGTTAAAGAAATTGATTTCCTAGGAATAAAGCTAGACGAACCATTAAATTGGGAGAACCACATAGACAAAGTGGCCAAAAAGTTAAGCTACGCTATAAAAACAATTAGTGAGATCGTTGGTGAAAAAGCTGCTAGACTGCGGTATACTATGCTTATTTTCACAGCATTATGACGTATGGACTTATGTTTTGCCCCGCTAAGGTAAATATAATTTTTGTACTTCAAAAACGTGCTATCCGTCACATATCTACGTAGCTTTAAGCCTCGGGGTCCATGTCGTTAAGTCTTCAAGAACCTAAAGATAATGACATTATATAGTGCATATATTTATCAGATTTAACTATAATACAAGAAAAACATACATCACACTCCGAAGAATGCCCAAGTACACAATCATAATACCAGACATCGTGAGAACATCCAAAACACTCAGCATAGAGTTAGTTCGCCCCACGTTTTTATTTTAGTGCGACACAAAGTGCCCCTTGGCTTCCGACATGAGAAGACAGCACTGCTAGTATTGGCCTATTTTGTGAACTTATCACGACGCCATCTACCGGGTTCAATTGTATTTTCAAACCATCTAGGGACCCACTCAAATATACACAGAAAATTTCATCCAAATCGGTCCAGCCGTTTAGGAGGAGTTAGGTAACAAACACACGAAAAGATGATGTATAAGATACTAATAATATCGTCAAGAAAATATTTATTAAAAAAAACTAACGCCATCTATTGATACATGTGTGGCACTACATTTACCTACAAGCGTAGAATACCTACACGCACGCTGCACAGTGCACAGCACACTCCATCCATATGACAGCGCGGTATGGAGTATCGCCGCAGCACAGACGCCACAGTGATCGGGGCAGGCCGGCAGCCTTCGAAAGAGTACGTCTGTTTCCCACGCTTAAACAAAGGGAGCCACCTATCCTGCCTGTAAATCAGAACACTGTGCTAACAGGTTTCGAATGTAGATGGCGCTCAACAAACACTGAAGGAAGGATTGAAAAATATTTATATAATACTAGTAGTAAAGAAAAATAACAATTTCAAAAATATTCGGCTATGGTTTAGAACTAAAAATACTAATTTAAATAACCCGACTGCTAATCAAAATTAAGGAAAAGAGCAGCAGAAAATGCTACAGTCGTGCTCCTTATCTATTCGAATCCTTCTACAAACCCGATAACAGCATTTTCTACTGATCTTTCCTTGTTTCTTCATTCTTCATCATGACTCTACGTTCTCGTTCAAAACTTGACGAATAATTTCCTGAAATAATTAATAGTGCTAGACTAGTTACGAGTAAATTGTCGAAGATGCGCGTCGTCCTCAAAGGGGAAGGGTTATTATTATACATTTCAATACCGCCCAATTCAATTATTCAAAGGAAATTCGTCCATTTTTCGTCGCGAGCGCGATGTGTGAATTACTATCGAATTACTTCTCTTGTTCTCTCTCTTGGCTTGATATCTTCTTGAGTACCTACCTACCATAAAATGGCTGCCAAAGAAACAACCTATCAGTTTCTTAAAAATTAACCACTTTACATATTAATCTTGTAACCAAACTTCTTCATATACATTGATTTCATTTAATGAACTGTACCATGTGGACAAACTCACCAACTCTCTGCCGAAGCTCCTTCAGCGTGCCGCGTGCAACCTCACATGGCACCTTTTCGCAAATAGCAACCGTCTTTAAACCAAATGAGTCGTGTACCCGTTTGGTGAAGAAAAGAAAGTAAGTAACTAAAGCGAGACCAAAGGCCGAGTTACGTATAGATAAATAATAAAAAACCACCTCGAACAAAGGCAGTAACTAAGAGCGAGGCCGAAGGCCGAGCTGAGTTCAGGAAAACGATAAAAATTAATTCAAAATTGTGCTAACACCACAATTTTTAATTTATTTTTATACTTTCATACTTAAGACAGTGTACAGCATACGCTGTCTTCCTTCAAGCAAACTTCGGAAATAATTAAACGGCATAGGCACCTATTCATCGAACCAGTGAAAAAAAAATTGTGTGCATGAAAACTGTGCCTAATTTATGAAATTACAAGTTCATTGTAATTTCTTTACACCCTTTTCTCTTCACCCTTTTCTTTCTTCTTTACACTCTATACCATAGAAATAACCTAAAGCATTTTTTTATTTTTTTTTTAAGGCAATGCTCTATACCCTATCTAGACATTAGGTTCTCAAAATAGTTTCTTTGTCGCACCGCTAGGGTGTGAAACTGTCTTCCGGCAATTGTGGTTCCCGAATCCTTTACCCTGGGTGAGCAACCAAAGGCAAAGTGGTACCAACGCGGACAGATTGAAACCCTACCAAATAATAAGGTAGCGGAATTCTACTTTTTTACGTGGAATCCGATCCACGGTCAACCTCAACAGTTGAACGAACGGTCACCAATGTAAGTTGTGACCGAGAGTGTGCTTAATTTCACGATCGGACATACATAGATCCTTATGCACCACCGTTTAATTAAGTATAGCCATTTTATATATTTTTGAAATTGCCTTATTAATACTAATAGAATTATACGATACTCGAAGTATTTAAAAAAACTAAATTGGTTTTTGGTTCACATTTTGGGGTAAGGTTCGATTTTCGTTTATTTTCGTTCTTTAAAACTATTCATTTTAAAATTATAAAATAATCATATTTGTATTTCTTAAAGGAGTTCTTTTATTAGAAATGTCACACGATGCACTGAAAATTTGTTTTTTATAACTTTACTATTTTTCCCCCAAAATCGAAATTCGTTCATTTACGCTTACACGTTCATGATTGGATCATTAAACTCTATTTAAGTACCAGATTTCAACTTTTTTCCTCCAGCGGATTCGAAGAAAATAAGGAGTGAAAGACTGGTAAAAAAGACACGAGAATGGTCCTATAAGGTTCCGTTTTTTTCACTTTTGAAGTATGAAACCCTAAAAAGGGCAGTAACTACACCGATCAGTCGAGTATATTTTAGCTATCGCCTTTCTTGAGGTTAAATCAGCAGTTGTTTTTTTTTTTTAATAGTTTCAGTACAAGCGGCGCACTATGGGTGAAATTAAATAAAAGCTGGCCAATAATCAATTGATCACTTTATAATGTATGATTATTTTATGTTCTTATATATAGGTACTATATATGTTGATATGTATGTAGGTATACATGTACAAGTGCATGTATGTATGTAGGTGCATATATGTGTAGATATGGTATTTATTTTGCAACCTGTACATCCATGGATATTGGGGGTACATATTATATTTTATTATCGTCAATGTGCAAATTTAAAAATATGAATTTTATCTTGTCATAGTTATTTATTTAATTTTTTCATAGTAATAATTTTTATAGATTTGAGTAATTTTCACCACAAACCCGCAATTTTCCGCAAATTAATGATATCAGCCATAATACCTCAAGCAATGGCCTTCTCAAGAAAAAATAATTTGCGCTCGGGAAATGATGGGAAACTAACTAAATATCAAGAAATAATATTAAATTCGACAATAAAACTGTTTGTGTGATTACCATACTATATGTAATGAATTCCAAGACAAAATAATCATGTTTGTGACAACTTATCTCCGCGTTCAGTCCCCATTGTGGAATAATATTGCAAGTTATCACTAACTAGCACAGTTCACTCGCAATGATTTTTCGAAGTTAAGAGCGACTATCGGCGGAAACATGCACCGCGCGCAATTGTCTGATGACGATTAGCATTCCACAAAATGGCGACACGTGACAGGTCTATCGCCATCGTGCTATCATTCTACGTCTATCTCTCTCACTCTTAAGCATTATGGTGTTGCCATATGTTAAAAACCGAATATTTGATATATGACCAGTTTATTTAAAATAAATCCTATAGTGCGGCGTAGACGGCTGAGTCTGAAAATATCATCATTTGCCGTCTCGTGCGTCTCTCGTAGACCCGACGACGACGTCGTCGCCGGCGGCGCTGTCAAGACTATTTTAGCGACGTCTCAGCCGCCGACGAAGCTTCTCTGTGCCAAGGATGCGGGTCGTCGACGCCGCTCAGCTGCCGCGCCGCCGCCGCGCCGCGCCGCACCGCCGCCGCGCCGCGCCGCGCCGCCGTGTCGGCGTCTCGAGGGGCGTCACGCGGAGCGTTGCGCGGGGCGTCGCAGCTGGCCGCTGCGTCTTGTCGTCGTCCCCGGCAAGCGGACGGGGCGATCTCTCCACGCCGAGATAATGTTGTTATTATTGGTATCATTGCTCATTAGCGTGCAAGTGTGAATTTTTATGGCTGCAACAAGAGCTGTTGGGATAAAGTGATAAAAGTTTAATTCTGGAAACTTGCCTTTCCTTGCTGGTGTAAAATACTGTCAGCAAAAGATTAAAAGAAGGTTTAAATTTCTTCGACTTCAAGATTGACCTGCATCAGTAAGGTAAGTATAGGAGATATGTTTACCCGACTGATTATATTTATTCTTACGTTCCTCTCCATTTAAACTTATTTGTATGATCTAGTTGAAAATTTGCAGTAAAACGAAAATTATATTGGTTTAATGAATACATTTATGTATGTAAGACACCCAGTCCCATAAGTCGTGGATACAATGAAAATGGGAGATAGGGGAGATAATTCCAACAAAGTCACTATGAAAATGGTTAACCGTAGCTCAATTTGCACAACAACCGTGGGCAACTTTCAACCTTTGGACAACACCTTTGGGCTATTTTTAGGTTTCCGTACCCCCTATTACTAAATCGACGCCGTCTCTCTCTCTGTCTGTCTGTCCTATTGCTGTATCGTTTTAACCGTTATAGGTAGCCCGTGGAAATTTTCAAAGAAAATGTGTTAGATATAATAAAAAATATAAAACGTAAAAAATTAAGAAACCCATATAAGAAAGTTTCAACGTTTATTTGTGGTCCAAAAACCTCGGTGCTCGGGTTAGACGCGCACTTGGCCGGTTTTCAACTTTCCGTAGGCAACCCAACCTAGTTGAACTTGGCTCTCGACCTCCTTACGGCAGATCTTGTTTACCAATATGCAGAATTTGATCAAGTAATTAAACATGTTTTTCATAAATTTTTAACTATTTGTTGGAGGAAATTTTCATAGTAATATACCTTGTTCGTAATCACCATAGATAAATAAATGGCAAGCAGTAAGTTTTGCTAATTAAAAAAGATTAAAAATACATTGCTTAAAGTGGAATAACTAATAATAATGGCACGACGGAAGGGAAGCACGAACATGGCACTTACACCTAGTTAGGCTAGGAATTCGGTAAATTTTTCATAGTTATTTTTATTGGGCATTACTGCACCCTGATATTTCTAGAAATAAAGATATGCCTAAAAACGCGACGAAAAGTCTTGATTTGTTTTCCTAATGTTATTTTCATTGGAAAGAAAGAGTGTTTATTTACAGAGCGTCTGTGCTCCTCTTCCATACTTCCATTCCGCCAATATCAAGATCAAAGTGTGGAAAATAACGTGAGATCCCTTCTAAAAATTCTTAACTTCGAAAATTTAAGTGGATATCCAAGTAACATTTTCACTATGCTATCTTCGCTATCATGCTCGTAACGCGGCTAGAGCGAGGGCTAGAGCCAAAAACCCCGTTAAAAGCGAGGTGGGCCCAAGCAACAAGTTTCGTACCTATTACGGAGAAATGACTACCCCGCGCGCTGCGTTTTTCCCTTTTATATACTCCTGTTGTAGGTGTACCGAATTATTGCGACCGCACGCTGGTCATTACATTACGTACAGAGTGTCCCAGATCGATCGCATAAGTCCAAACGTGCAAGCTGGTATTTGGCAGAGCCATCCCACAGGTGCGAGCGTAATCCAAACAGGAACTGATCTGCGATTAGTACAAAAGCCGCTCTTGGTCCGACGTGAAGTAGCGTCGCACCCTAGAACGATATTTATCGTTCTAGGTCGCACCTAATTAAGTACGCTCAGATTTTTAAAAGTCACCTTGGCCTTGCCTCAATATGGCCACGTAAGTTTAGGTTATGCGGCCCTCTCCCACTCCGAGGACGCTTAATTTAAGCTACCTGCATTGGAAGGAAAGAGCTGGTATGAACGCCGCTCTCTTCGCGCTGAACGCGCAAACTTGTGTCTTGGAAGCGTTGAACTCGACCAAATTACTACGGCCCCATTCGGAAATAGAGCTGAGTATCTGTCCGAGTTGAGACATAAGTCTTCGTCTTTTCGCCTCTTGGTGTAGGTTCCGTGTGCCCTAGTGTCCGTATATCAGAAGGTCAATGTATATGCATAAGGAACAGCGTGGGTGACAACACAGATCCCTGTGGTACACATGCGTTCACTGACGTGGCGTCCGATGAGCAACCGTCTACTAGGACCTAAATGCTACGCCCATGTAGCAAGTCGGCGACCCAGTCAAAGAGGCCAGAAGGAAGTCCGTAAGCCGGTAATTTGCCCAAGAGCGACTTGAGCCAAACCCGTTAAAATGCCTTGGCAATATCAAGACCAAGTATTCACCATCATCTTCAAGCGATTGACGGGTGAGTGACGTACGCTAGGAGATCACCAGCAGATGGTTATTACAATGTTTCTTGTCCTGCTTAAAGTTTCTTAAAATTTAATGCGGCAAGATGGGTTGATAAGAGCGTTCTGTCGAGCATCAATAATTTTTTTGTTTCTCAAACATTTAACATTTTATTTTAATTATGATAAACAAATTTTGGCAATGTGAAAGCCGACCCAGTTCTAAGGTTGTGTCACTTGCCACTTCTTAGTGGGGGGGCGGACACACTTTTTACCATTTTCGGAGCACATATCTCAAAAAGTCATTTTGAAACTTCTTTATAATTTTTAAGATCAATTCAACAATACCTAACACGCTTATGTGCATTGAAATCTTTTTTCATCCCTCATTTACATGGATGGTGTGCCATTCCAATTGTTTTTTTTTACTTATTCAAACCAAAAATTGTTGAAAATGTTTTTTAAGTTCTACCACCCTAAATTTTTTAACAGTTACTTACTTTCTTTGAGACGGTTTATCGTCTTCCGGAATATAGCTCGGCCTTTAGCCTCGCCCTTAGTTACCTACTTACTTTCTTCGAGAAGGTTTAGTGCCTTCCAGAATGCAGCTCGGCCTTCGGCCTCGCCCGTAGTTATTTATTTCCTTCTTTTGGAATACGAATTTTACGCGATTGAACCAGCGGGCAATAGCTTGTTTGTCATAAATGGGGAAGCATATTTGTTTGTTTGTTTGTTCCTCTTTCACGCCTGAACAGCTGGACGGATTTGGCCGAAACTTCGTGTAGTGGTAGTGTAAATCCCAGAGTAACATAATTGGTCAAGTTCGAGTCGGGCTCGCGTAAATAGGGTTCCGTACCATCCAGTTTTCTGTGAGAACTAGAAGGCATAGGATTTTTATTTAGGTTTTCCTGTAAATTAAGTGTACTTACATCCCATCCTATCCCATATCTCACATCCATACTAATATTATAAATTCGAAAGTAACTCTGTTGTCTGTCTGTCTGTCTGTCTGTCTGTCTGTCTGTTACCTTTTCACGCCTAAACCGCTGAACAGATTTCGATAAAATATTGCACGGAGATGAATTGCATCCCGAGGACGGACATAGGCTACTTTTTGTCTCAAAAAACAACCCTTAAGGGGGTGAAATAGGGGATGAAAGTTTGTTTGGGGAACTCAGCATTTCTTAAGTTAGGGATATGACAATTAATATTTGGGCTTTTGGTATGAAATAAAGAAATACGTGTTTCAGCGTTTTTGCTAAATCAACCCTTAAATTAAAATAGGGGTTGATTTCAAAATTAGATTTTAGGATTTTAAATTATTTTAAATAATTTTATCCATACTGGGGGTGGTACTTCTTAGATAAGGTTTATCGCCTTTCTGAACGCAGCTCGGCCTTCTGCCTCGCCCTCAGTTACTTACTGTCTTCGTGAAGGTCATGGTCTTTCTGACCGTAGCTCGGCCTTCGGCCTCGCCCTTAGTTACTTACTTTCTTCGATAAGGTTTATAGTCTTCCTGAACGCAGCTCGGCCTTCGGCCTCGCCCTTAATTACTTACTTTCTTTGAGAAAGTTTATAGTCTTTCTGAACGCAGCTCGGCCTTCGGCCTTGCCCTTAGTTACTTACTTTCTTTGAGAAGGTTTATGGTATTCCTGAACGTAGCTCGGCCTTCGGCCTCGCTTTCAGTTACTTACTTTCTTCGAGAAGGTTTATAGTTTTTCTGAACGCAGCTCGGCCTTCGGCCTCGCCCTCAGTTACTTACTGTCTTCGTGTAGGTTCATGGTCTTTCTGACCGTAGCTCGGCCTTCGGCCTCGCCCTTAGTTACTTACTTTCTTCGATAAGGTTTATAGTCTTCCTGAACGCAGCTCGGCCTTCGGCCTCGCCCTCAGTTACTGTCTTCGTGAAGGTTCATGGTCTTTCTGAACGCAGCTCGGCCTTCGGCCTCGCCCTTAGTTACTTACTTTCTTCGATAAGGTTTATAGTCTTCCTGAACGCAGCTCGGCCTTCGGCCTCGCCCTCAGTTACTTACTTTTTCGAGAAGGTTTATCGTCTTCCTGAACGCAGCTCGGCCTTCGGCCTCGCCCTCAGTTACTTACTTTCTTCGAGAAGGTTTATTTTCTTTCTAGAATACAGTTGAGCCTGAAGCCTCGCCGTTAGTTACTTACTTTATTTGACAAGGTTTATGGTTTACCTTAACGCAGCTTGCCTTCGGCCTCGCCCTTACTCGTACTTACTTTCTTAGATATGGTTTATCGACTTCCTGAACGCAGCTCGGCCTTCGGCCTCGCCCATAGTTACTTACTGTCTTCTTTGAAATACGAATTTCACGCGAGCGGAGCCGCGGGCTCAGCTAGTATATTATAAACGCGTAAGTATATTTGTTTGTTTGTTCCCGTAACAACTCCTGATAACTGCTGCGTGTTAAAATAAAAGGACATAGAGGAAGGGAGGGGGAGCTATGAAGGGGGAACGAAGGGGAAGGGAAGGGGGGGGGGGGGGTAAATAGAAGGCTAGAGGGAGGGAGGTGAGGGCGGGGCGGGAGGGGAGGGGGACGTAGAGAGATGGAAGGGAGGGGAGGGAGGATGGGTCGGGAGAGGAGGGGAAGGGGAGGTAGAAAGGGTCGGAAGAGGAGGGGGAGATGAAGGAAGAGATGAAGGAAGAGACGAAGGATGGGGGATGGGTGGGGAAGAAGAGTGACGGAAGGGGGGAGTGGAGTGAAGGGAGAGAAGAGGTGTAGTAAAGGAGGGGAATGGTGGAGGGTAGCGGTAAAGGAGGGGAGGGAGGGGTGGTCAGAGGAGGAGAGGTGGTGAGGGGAGGTAGGCTGGGGAGGGGTGGGGAAAGGAAAGGGAGGGACAGGAGTGGAGGGAGGTGGGTGGGGGCAAGGGGTAGGGGTGATGGAGGGGAGGCGGAGGGAGTTTGTTTATTGTCAGGAAAATGTTATGTTGAGAAAATGGTATTTTACACAATATTATTTGGACGAGTAGTTTATAGACTTTAGGATAGTGTTTTTGCAAAATCAAAGCAATCTCACGTGGCCGAAATTGTTGTGTTAGCGTTTACAAATACCTACAAGAATTTGATTTAAAGCTATTTCTAGAATGTTTTTTTTATTTTCCGTAGATATCAGTGGTTGAGGAAGGAGTGGGTAGGAAGGGAGGGAGGGAGGGAAAACGGGCTGTCGGGAGGAGGGGGGAAGCAAGGGAGGGAGAGGGAGGGATAGAGAGAAGGAGGGAGGGAGGGAGGGGGAGAGAGAGAGAGAATGTAAGAGAAACGATCATTTATTATCATATTTGCGTTTAAATCGCATTTGCTGTTAAATCGAGTCTACAGCGAGCGAAGCCGCGTGCAAAAACTAGTCTTATATAACTCTATAGAAAATTCCTATAATCTATAGATAATGAGCTTATGGAAAGAATGTTGTATGTGTGATACATTTTTAGAAATAATGATGACTCGTACTTTGTTGGCAGTGGCAAACTCTTTTGTAAATGTAGACTAAGTGAACGTAAAAAAAGTAACTATCCAGCGAACTATCTTGCCAGTTCTTCTTCGCTATGATAATTGAACTGGCAAAATGATTAATGTTAAATGTTATAATATGACGAATCCGAGTACAGTGAACTGTCTATGGATGATGTATGAATAAAGAATAAAAACAATTTAAAAACCTCCTAAAGAACGAAACTACTCAGATAAATGTCATATGTATGAGTGATTTTCTTGAAGCGTTCTTCGTGCGAAGTCAAAACTGTCTAAAATTCTAGGCTAAATTGTCTAGAAATATGCTATAGTTAACAGTTGTTCGGTATTTTGCGATCATTTACACAACACAAAACACAGTAGGTACACGTGCCTCCATTCTCTTCGCTTCAAGACTCTACCTGCAGCGGTCTTCATGCAAGAACACACAGCGCCTCCTGGCGGAAAGGAGAAGAGTCCGGTTGCCTAGCGACGGGCTGTTGTTATCTGACACGTCCGAAAATACAAGCGGCAGCGGGCGGTTTTGTTCAAACATTTGCTCTGAAAAAGACAATATTCACCCTGATCGAGCGCGGCGCGGGCTCTCAGGGCTGGTTGACCCAATACGGTATAAGTTGAGTGTAGTTCCGAAATTGTGTGCGTAGCTGGGCCCAGCAGATCCTCGGACACCGGGACGTTTCCGTCGAGAACTGATCTATCGAAGGTGCGGCTGCGGGCGGAGACATCACATCACATCCAGGTAGGAGGCACCACACCACCACACACTTTGCGCTACAACAGTAATAACTCCTGTCGAAGCCTAGAAAAGTTATTTTATTATGGTAATTTATCTGAAAAGTATCAAAATCCTCTATACATCTATGATATAAGAACAATCGCTCGATCAATGTCTAGAAGAGTTCTTGGCTTAGGGTAATCTATCTAAGAAGCTTTTAATATATGCCATTTTAAAATCACTGATATTGTGTATAACATTTTACGTACTTATGTACCAGTCGTATTGACGTCTATACGTTTTTTAGATTAGGTAAATTTATCTAGGAAATGTTTTGATATATGCCGTTTTAAGCCATTCTTATAACTACTAGTTAATCTGTACAAGTTTTCTCTTTATTACATTAGCCTAATTTATCTGGGAAATGATTTTACCGTACTTAATTTATCTTATTTATCTGAGAAATGATGATA
This sequence comes from Nematopogon swammerdamellus, assembly GCA_946902875.1. Taxonomy (NCBI): domain Eukaryota; kingdom Metazoa; phylum Arthropoda; class Insecta; order Lepidoptera; family Adelidae; genus Nematopogon; species Nematopogon swammerdamellus. The sequence continues at coordinate 13,274,055 of OX336338.1, forward strand.
CCGTTTTAGGACCAATGAAATTTAAATCATTCTTGGATAAGGGTAATTGATCGAGTAAAAGTTTCGACGATGAATTTTTTAGGACAAATTGAAGACAAAATGGTCTAGATAAGAAATTAAGGATAATTTGTTTCCATAGAAGTCTGGAAGATATCTTAAAGTAAGTATACCTGTTTAGAACAATTTCTAGCATTAATTGTCTGTAGGAGGCTCTGATTTAAATAATGATCTTAATTTATATTTCTAGTAAAATCTCTAGACAGTTATTTACTTGTGGCTTAGCTTAACTTTGGTAATACCACATTAAAACGTTGGGCTTCTTGTAGGACTTCATACGACTTCCTTAGAACTAAATTCTCTTGGTTAGGATTGCCAACGTTGCTTAGGTACCTATGCTAAAATTCAAAATATGTAGCTATGTGCGTAAGTTTTTATTTACTTTCTGTTGTTTTTGAAACACCATATTAAATAGAAGTTCACTTACAGACTCTGCGTTATTTCTTGATTTTCCCACGGCGGTTTCTTAGACGCCTTTTGAAATCCAGCACCTCCTCCCGCGAACATTTAGCTACGCACGCAAGAGTTTACCGCTCAGTTGGTAGTCGACAGCGCCGCTGCGACCACCCAGCTACGCAGTGCACTTCACATGGGCACACACCACCCCGAGCACACCACAACAACAACAATAACAACAACACAGAAATAACACCACACGTTTGTCACCGACTACAATTCACATTCCTGAATATCCGCTAGGTATCTAGACTGGAAACTGGCGCGAACCGGATCGAGCGAATCCGGGCTGGCGCGCTCGCGTCTCCCAATCCATCCGAGATCTGCAACGTCGACGACGCGGCGACACTAAACGTATCGTCGCCTCGATTGCGATCGATGGCGATAATGGCGCACTGGACGACGACGTGTCGGCGTCGCGTATGACACGTGTTAATTTGCACGAGGTCGCGGAGGAGAGGCGTGTGGGTAGAGTGCAAGCGCGGGACGGGACCGCGGGACGCGACGCGACGCGACGACGCGCGGCAAGCCGCAAACACTTTGGAGTTTTGTCGAATATTTTCAGTACGAAATTGCGTTGAATATTCCGGGAGACGGAGATAATGTCGTTCGTCTCTCTCGCGAGCCGCCGCGCCGCGCCGCGTCGCGGCCGCAGCCGCCGCGTCGTCGGTGCCGCACAGCCCGCCGCCGCGGCCGCCGTCGTCGCCGCGCGCGCGCTTTGTCCGCTAAGGTTTATTTTGGTCCGATAGTTTTTGGTTTTGCGCAATATAATAATAGTTATCGTACTCGGGATTTTATTGGCCGTTAATTTACGCGTCGCTCCGCACTCCGAAACCAACAATATGATGGAATACCACGCTCTCTATAAAGCGGTCTACCTTTTATTAAATAATGTTTTCCTGTCTTCGACTGGTGGCCTGAATCTCAGATATTAATTTTTGTACGTGCTGTTATTCACGTTTTATTAGTCCAACCCTCATTTGACAATGTCAATATCTATTGAGCAGAATGCCACCATAACGGGGTACCTTCTACTTAAGATTCCGACAAATCAGCTTCACGCCAAGTCGAGTGTAACATAGTATGGTTAAATATTTTTTTAGGGTTCGGTATCAATACGGAAGCCTATTACTAATCACGGTTCACGGTTCCTACCACGGTCACTACCTATCACGGTTCAAAGATACAGCCCTCGGACGGCCGGACGGACAGACAGACAGACGGCGTAAGCTTAGTAATAGGCTTCCGTACGGGATACGGAAACCTAAAAAGATAGACGGATATGTTTTTTTCACAGATATGGTATAGCGGATCTACGGAACCCTCCATGCGCTAGTAAAACCCGCGCTTGACCGATTTTTAGACTATAATAGAGGGCGGACGGGAGTCCTCTTCGACAATGTTTCGTCTGTCTTCAAACAGTAAACAAGATACGAGTATGTAATGGGTAATTTAAACATGTAGAACATAATGATTGAAACATCCATAAACATCGACTTCATGACGAATTAATTAAATAAAAAAATCTATAAAAAAACATACAACAACTAACTAACAACAATAGTCACAACTCACCGTTCGTCTTCATCCGGAGGTAGTTGATCGTCATCAGACGAGTAAGTCCTCACTCGGTGGTAGACGCCGAAGAGGACTCTACTCACATGCGCGCGCGCATGATGCGCCCGCCTGCGCCACCGAGAGAAGCGCGTTCCCTCCCCCTCCCCATAGTCTATGTCAAATGTAACCGCTCGCCATCTTGAATCCGACGTTGAAATGTCCCCCATGCGGCTTTCTAGACCATTGTCTCCATCTTCGGTTTTAGATTTCACAATCTTCACGGTTTTTAGAGTCACGACGTCCGGTCTTCGTTTTTAGAATTCACAATCTTTGGTTTTCCATGCATCGAGTTTTTATCTATAGACAACATTTAATATTTAGGTCTTAGTGTATTATTGTTATTGCTGTTTAGTACATGCTAGGTAAATAAAAGCTCTACTTGTGTATGATATCAATAAACTCTATATCGCATAGGAAAAAGACCTTTGATTCAATAGTTCACAATAACTTTCACTCCCTGATTCGCTGAAGGAGACGACGGAATCTCCGCGCGATCCGGTAAAAGTTCCATACAATCAAATAAATACACAGGAAGACGTGTATGGGCCACTTGATCACTTTTATGATCTTAATTAAAAGTTCACACATTACGCTCTGATTGAGTTTAGTAGGTTTAGGAGGTTTATGGAATATTAATGAAAAAAAAAATTGGTTGTCTGTAAAGTCGGTTTACGGACGATAGTTTTACGTGATGACGTCATAAAGTATATAAAGTGCGAAGTCAGATACAAAATCAGTTTATAATACTTTACCGTGCTTAGAAGTTTAATTCTTAAATCGCAAATGTGAGTACTTTAAAAACTAATAGTATTAAGAAGAAAAGCTGTCAGACTGACACCCCTGTCAGTCTGACAGCTTTTCTTCTATAAAAAAATATTCTGAAAATTTAAAAAAATGAAAATTTTATAAAACCCGTTACCCGACAGCCTCGGCAGTGGATTACCGGCGACACCGCCTCAGCGCCTCACCACCCCGCTGTGTCAGAGGAGGGACAAGTGACTTCGCGCGTCCCAGTCAACACGCCTCGCCCTCCTCGCGGTGTGGCCGGATCCAGTGACAAGACCTGCTGCTTCTTTCGCAACCAGCGCACCCAATCCACCACGGTTCGCTGATCCATCGCCCGCGTCTGCCGGTGAGGATGACGAACCAGCGACACGCCCCGCCACACCAGCTACGACGGGACGAAGTCCGCCGCCACCGGTTAGCTTGGGGCTATCGCGGCCCTGTGTCGCGCTTGCAGCCTCCGCTACCGGTGCGGCCCCGTGCGCAACTGCGACGCACGCAAGAGGGCCAACAAAAATAGAAGAGCTGTGTGACGTCGCCCCGCAGTCCGACGGATACGGAGCTCTCCGGGATGGGGGTGGTGGTGACCTACGTGTCGCTCGTAGGTGACCACCTGTCGCTCGTAGCTTGTCTCGCGTCGTCCCGGAGAGCTCCGTAGCCACGGCCTGCACCCACCGGCGTGCTTGGAGGCCTGCCTCCCGCCGCCGGCGGATATTTACCGTTTTTATTTAGATTTTTATTAATTTTGTGTATTTTTATAAGTTTTTGTAGAATATAAAATATGTAAAATTAATTTAAGTATATGATAAAAATGTGAAAATAAAAATTAATTATCAATATAAACTTTTAATTTACGCCATCTACGTATCAAAGCGCATACTACAACGTTGCAACACCTACCTAACTGCGAATCTCACCAACTGGTGACCGAATTTCGCTGCACTGGTAAATGACCGATTAGCCGGGTTTGGTGGCAGGGACCGCGGGTTCGAGGCTCGCAAAAGACGGACAAATATATTTTGTATTTCCTACTCTCCTTATATGCCTCTCTATCGCTTGTTACGCGCTCTCGCTTGCACACACAGGTTCAGATGGAACGTGACACTTTTTCGTGTGTGCAGCCGGTGTTCATCAATTTATAAGACGTGACGTCATCAGGTAAAAAAAAACATAGTTATGCAAAAAGAACAAAATATGGTCAAATGTATAACATGGTTATATTATCAATACTTCAATAGTGGATGGTGGATGTTGGATGGTTGGATGGTGATGAAGTAAGTTACTTTGTTTTATGAAATACTGCGTTCGTAGACTCCATGTACGAGTATGATACTAAAACTAAATTGAAGATTTTTAGAAATCTTTTCTGTATGTATTTATGTTCCTCCATAACTCTTAAAGCGATTATCCGAATTCGATTAAACTTAATACAAACTAATTTAACTATAAGAGACACAGTATAGACTAAATAAAATTCACTTCCGGTTACGCTAAGATGTAGCTCTCATACAAACCGGAATGTTATGGAGTAAATAGCGAACCGAGCGGCTGCACTCGCCATATAGAAAGCCAAAGTTGTAATTTGATTTGATCTTAATTTTTTTTTTATTGAAAGTTCGACATGCTGCTCCCCGTCACCCATAAGGTGTCTAACGACGCCCATGGACATTCGGTCGTATGCTGGAGTTTCGAAGCCATGTCGGCCCGACAGGTGCGAATTCTACTACTATTCACGCCCATCTTGAAGGACCCGAGACTGTAAATGGGGGGCATATATTTTATTCTATGCGTTGCCCTGTGCATTGTACGACTACGCGGGGCGCACTAAAATTTCCGGAATTAATAAGAAAAAATTACTATTAACGGTAAAAATTTATTTATTGTTTCTCAAAATATTCTCCGTTAGCGTAAATGCACTTTTTCAGATGAATAAACCAATTTTGAAAACATTTATGCCACTCCTCCGTGGTGACCTCGGAAACATGTTTTTCATACTCTACGCGGCCGGAAGGTCTTCGACAGCCTCTTCTGGTGATGAAAATCGTTGACCGCGTAACTGGTTCTTAATTTTTGGTTAAAGAAAGTATATCGTTTACCTATGCGGATCTCGCCCTTAGGCGTCGCCATTAGTTACTCTCTTTGAGAATATATGTATATGGCTTACTTTTTTTTTTTTATGGAAACTGACACGGTTGGCTACATCACCTACAACGTCCGTGATGTCAGCCCATAACACCGGGTGAACTAGGTGCCATGTCAGTGCTTCCCCCTTTGATCGTGCCGGCTACACTGAACTGGTCGGAAAACACAAACATTTATATAGCCGTTTAGACCGACGTTTAATTCAGTGCGGTGGTACCAACCCGGGCGGGTTAAACCCTACCACCAAGTAAGATTAGGAGGGAAGGGACCTACAGTTTTACGAGGAATCCGAACCTCGGTCAGCCTCCAACGGTCAGCGGTCACCCATCCAAGTACCGACCGCACCCAGCGTTGCTTAACATTCAATAGCTACAGTTGACTGTCTGCACCACTGAGCTATCGAGGCTGACAAAACCTATACGGAACTCCGCCTTCGGCGTCGTCTTATTTACTTAGTTTCTTCTAAAATAATAGCGTTTACCTGAAAGGAGCTCGGCCTTCGGCTTCGCCCTTTGTTACATAATTTATTCGAGAAGCTTTATCATTAACCTGAAGATACAGGGTGTTCGGCACATCGACCGACAAAATTTTTTTGTAGGTAAGCGGGGTCATTTGCAAAGTTTTGACCCATGATACCTTTTGTCGGGTGTGACGTGGTATCCTGATACCATTTTTTTGACATAGAAAATGTCTTTTCTTTCGTTCCAGTATATAGGCCCTGATTTCACGAAAAAGTGCGATCCCCTTATATCTCGGAGAGTTGTGAAGATATGATATTTAAAAAAGGCTCAAAAGACGCGTATTCATGAGAGCTGTAAGGTCCAAAAAGAATTATTCGAGAAAGTAAAAAACGAAAAAAGTTATGGCCGAAATAGTGAGAAAAAAAAAAATCCGAATTTTTTAATTTGGCGCCCGATACATATTTTGGAAACGAAGAATGATATCAAAAATTTGAGAAAAAATCCTCTGGACAATTTAGTCAGCTACAATTTGAGCCTAAAACAAAGACCATCGGGTTAAGGGTTTGCCCTGTAGCAATGCCTGTAGCTCAACATTTTTATATACGGTATACCACATGTCATACAAATTATTCACTATGTGGCCAAAATTAGGGACAGAGACCAGCAGAACGACTACACGGGCACTGTGTAACAGCGCCACTTAGCGACCACTGGTCGCTTTCCGTATTGAGAGCATTTTCCGGAGCATTTTCAAAGGAGGATGGGCACTTTGGTACACCCCTCCAATTGCAATGAGTATTACATGGTTGAATTGGGTTTTTAAAGTAGATCAATAGTTACTATGGGCGCTTCGGCCAAATCGTTGTCCGTTCGGAGATACAGTGATCTGTCTGTCGCTCTGTCTGTCCGCTTATAACTTGAGAACCACTGAACCGATTTTAATACAGTTTGTTTCTACGAATAGCTTGATTCTTCCCATCATTTATAAGCTACTTAGCATTACGCTAAATGGCTTATGAGGTTAGCAGAGAAGTCAAATATGTGAGCGGGCGGAGCCGCAGGCACAGCTGGTCATTAATACTAATAATAATCAATCAATAAGGGATGGTCATGGAGTAAGTTACTTTGTTTTATGAGATACTGCGTTTGTAGGCGCTGTGTACTCTAAATTGACGATTTTTAGAAATATTTTCTGTATGTATGTATGTTCCTACATAACTCTTAAACCGATCATCTGAATTCGATGAAACTTAGTACACGCACATTTAGCAATACGAGACACAGGATAGATAAAATAAAATTAACTTGCGGTTACGTTAAGAAGTGATATATAGAAAAAACTGTACATTTATATTTCATACTTAAAGCAGAATAGGTCCGATCCGACAACAATTGGAAAGTTTTGTACATAAAATTACCTTTCTATTGATATATAATTAATTGCTATTGGGGGCTATACCAGAGTTCATACATTTTTGCCCATCCTCCTTTAGAACATGTGCGGGCACTTTGATCAATTCGAACTACTTCGCTTCCATTGTTAATGTTAAGACTCTTGCAAATTATCCCTAATTTTGGCCACATAGGGGAATACCGTTGTATATCGTTGGAAAGGGCGTAAACTAGCAAACTTTTTAAAATAAAACGAAGCTCTCAATTGCTGTCAGGTTTTTTTTTATGAATTAAGAAATTAAAATTCTGTCATATTTTTTCCCGTCCTCGGGACTTTGGGAGGTCATAAGTTCTTTTCATGGTATTAACTTTATCATATAATTTTTTTTTTTCTAGAACAAGGGTATGTTCTAAAATCCAATAAATTTATTTCGTGCTGATACAATCATAAATAAAAAAGTTGCAAGGGATTAAAGCTGGGATTTTGGTCATTTTCAAAAATAAAGAAAAAAAAATAGTATCTCGACACCACGTGACAACTGACAAAAGGTATGATGGGCCGAAACCTTGCAAATGACCTTACTTACCTACAAAAAAAAAATTGTCGGTCGATGTGCCGAACACCCTGTATAAACATAACATTAACTGAATTTCTGTAAACTTACCTGTTTCAATTTGAATGTTTGGTAGCCTATTTATTTTTATTAAATTAAAACAGAAAATTATAAATCCCGGAAGAGCAAGTTTTGTTGCCTTGGATGTCCGCGGAAGCGACGATGGAGTAGAGGGCGGAGCCTATTAGTTATCCGAATTATATGAAACAATAAAAAAAATATAACAATAATCCAACTGAAAAGCATTTTATTCAATTAGTCAAATTATAATATTGTCGAGATACTGGGTTGACAGTGCGTCACCTGGAACAAAAGATACCCACATTAATTGATTAGCCCAATTTCACCATCTCCAGCTACATTTCGTACGCGCCAATCCGAAAGTTATCCTTCGGTTACAAGCACATTTTCATTTCACTATCCATCCGCCAGCTACAAGAAGCTACTGGTAGGAGTTTTTAAGATCTCGGAAGGTTCTATCTGACCCATTTTCTAGGACCCCTTAATTAAAATTATTGTTAGGACCGGTGCCTACTTATAGTGGTTAGAGCAATCTAAAATGACAGTCGCCAAAGCATTAAAATGAAAGCAAGCACATCTAATGGCAAAAATTTACTATGATATTATGGTAATGTAAATTAAGTGTAACAGACTACCCTTCAAAAAGGAGATATTTATCACATTTAACCAATCACAGGCTAGTATTAATGAGGAGTTGTATAAACATAAACAGTATAATCATCATCATGAAAATATAAATGTAAGGTTTGTTTGTTTTGTTTTAGTTAAGGTAATTTTAATTTGATAGGTAGTTTTAATTTATTTTTTTATTTGTTATTTTATTAAATTTTGGTTTATAATAATGTATTTTATACCGAGTAATGTAAATTATATTTTATATTACAACATATAAATAAAACAAATAAATACACACAGAATCACAAACTTCTTTCAGCCTTGGATTCTATTCAGTGATCAGGCCATCGCTTCATTGGTGACTCTGTACTCACAAAGGACCTTCAACCTCTAAAGCACAGACGTATCGTTGGGTCATTGAGCCTGTTTTATCGGTACTACTATGGCCGCTACTCTGACGAACTTGCTTCCCTTATCCCTCCTCCTCCTGTTCGCCTTCGCCAAACCCGCCATACTCTCGCGGAACACCCCTTTGTAGTAGACAGAATAGTTCTTCGAACCGCACGATTCTCTAACTCGTGCTTGTGCCTCAATGCAAAGGTGTGGAACGGGCTTCCGGGGAATATCTTTCCCCACTCCTACAATCCACGGATCTTCAAATCGCGGGTTAATAGCCTTTCCCCAGCGACATTTAGCCACCTCCAAGCCGGACTGGCACCTCCTCGGCGGTGAAATTGGCTGCGCGTGAGGCTGCACACAACCACCCAGATCGGAAGCAATAAAAAAACTCACATTCACGCACACAACGCACCACACGTACACAACACTAAACCACACACACCCTTAGACACCCTAGTTTATAACCAGCGCAAGCACTAAAATACTAATCATGGAAACGTGTAATCAATACTAATCATCATCATCAATACTAATAATAAATCTGTAAGGGACGGTCATGGATGGAGTAAGTTACTTTGTTTTATGAGATATTGCGTTTGTAGACTCTATATATTATACTAAAACTAAATTGACGATTTTTAGAAATCTTTTCTGTATGTATGTATGTACGTATGTTCCTCCATAACTCTTAAACCGATCATCCGAATTCGATGAAACTTAGTACAAGCACATTTAACTATACGCGACACAGGTAGGCCAAATACAATTCAATTACGGTTACCCTAAGATGTGGCTCTCATACAAACCGAATTGTTCCGCGCGCCGAAAGGTACGGTTGCGTGCTTAGTTACCTACTTTCTTCTTTTTAAATACGAATTTCACGCGAGCGAAGCAACGGCAAAAGCTAGTTGGCTAATAAATAAATAAATGAATAGTTATGTAGTACATTTTAGCACATTTATACAGTACTCACATCGTGCTGTATGTTGACGACTTTTTATATTTTATAGGTAAGTCCGCCTTTGCATCTTATGTAAATTTTTCATATGTGCTTAATACTGTTGAATGTATCTTGAAGCAATAAAGAATTTTTATATCTATCTATCTTAATCAAATAGCTATTTAGTATCCACATACGAGTAGTAGGTACCTATATACCTATAAAATATAAAAAAAACTCTAATAAGTATACGATTGTAATTTTACTAAATAAAGCAGATTGTTTCGCATTTGCTTTGCAGCAGATACCTATTGTTGCAGGACAAGAAACTTCGCATGAGCAATAACTTTGTAACCAGAAATAGCAATAAACATAAATTGAGAAAAACAAATATAAACAAACGCGGGCGGGGCGCAGTCGAGAGCGTGCCCATCGAAAACGTCTAGTAGGTATATAGGGTTGCCAAAACCAAACTGTTTATATCAAAGGGACCCTTACATTTTTCAAGTACACATTTTACATTACATATGCGACCGAACGTCCATGGGCATCGTTAGAGACCTTGTGGGTGGCACGGCGACACATGTCGCGCTTTCTATAAAAAAATAAAATATTCTTCTGAATTTTCCAACTTAAAGTTGAAAATTTAAGTTACTTGGGTTACACGTTTTACTATTTTAGAAGCGCATAAATTAATCAAAAAAGTTTTTCATCCCTAAGTTACATGTATGAAATGCCACCCCCAAATTGTTTTTCTTAATTTCACCACACCATTGTATAGCGGTTCATAGAACACGCCATCCTTCCAAATTTCATCTAACGGATGCGGTAGCATAACTTCTTCCCTTTGCCCTTCAGGTCTTCCAGGATCCTTGAGCGGTTGGCGTAAACGCGGGATTTCAAAAATAAATCGCAAGAGTCCAAAGCGGGGAAGCGCGCTGATTAGGCTTGCCAGGTGCCCGGGATTTCCGGGATTGTTCCGGGCTAGGCTCCAATAACCCGTGTCCCGGGCGAAGGATCGTTATGTTCCGGAGATTGCAATTTGTCCCGGGAAGAAGAATAGTATGCGTATATATAGGTACGACTTGACGTCGCGCAAAGAGGGAAGTTGCAGGTATACTACCGAGACTGTACTTGGGGGGTACTAAAATCACATGCGCCGCGCCGCCTCAACATTATAGGTTAGGTTAGGTTAAATACTAGGTTAATTTGTTGTTAATTTTTAGAAGATGCGTCGCTACGCGGGTTAATTTGTTAATTACGTAAGGTTAATTAACCCTGCAACATTAAGAAATTAATCTATAAAAATTAACCCTGGTTATTTTCCTCATACCTAGGAAGTGTCTATTAGTAGGTATACCTGCATGCAGGTAAACCTACGAATAGCCCTCATGTCAAAACTGCACCGCCTCAACATTAGGTTAGGGTTAATTTTTTTTAAACCACCAAAACATTCACCCTTACCACTTTCCTGTCAACCTCATACCTACGAATAGCCCTGTCCTCATACCTACGAATTAACAAGAAATATGAGTAATTAATATCCTTTATATTATATGTATAATGATTCTACATTCATTTTAGTGTAGCTTACAAAGTTGTTCGCTATACAAAAATGCTAAAAGTTCGCCGTAAAAATATTACAGCAATATTTTGCTTTCCACGACATTTATGAAGGACTGCCAGGTAGTACATATGTCCCGGGAAGGCTAACATCAGATCTGGTAAGCCTAGCGCTGATACCTCCTGGGAAGATTTTCCTCAAAACCATGTAAAATCAAACTTTAGATGTTTACCTTATCTATACATATAATAAAATCGTAGAGGTAAGAAAGTCTGTACATTGAATGTATTCGGAAAAAAACTAACCAGGGTGGCTTAAAATGAGATACTGAACATGTTAGAACAGTTTTTAAAATTTTTGTTTGTTTGTTTGTTTGTCTGTACGCGCATCACGCAAAAACCACTGAACGGAATTAGACGAAACTTTGTATAGTGGCAGTTTATATGCCGGGTTAACATAATACGTAAAAAAAATAACAAAAATAAAAAAAAATTAACAATTATAAACATTATTGCGCGTTTAAAATCACGTAGTCCAAAGTACATAATTATATCTTGAGAACTGGCAGCAAATACAATTTGAATAAAATATTCATTCGAAATTTAAAAATAAGTAGATACAACGAAAATGACAGTTCTTCTTTTTTATAACTTGAACACAATAGTCTATACATATCTATTCTTTCTATACATATCATAAAATCGTAAATGCAAAAATGTCTATTTGTACGCGCATCTCGCAAAAACCACTGAACGGAATTTGACGAAACTTTTTATAGTGACGGATGAACATAATAATTAAAAAATATAATAAAAATCACGTAATCCAAAGTAAAGGTAAAAAACTATTTTAAATGTCATGTTGACAACGGAGAACTGTCATCTCGACGTGAGCTGGCCGGTGACAAATTGTTTGATAAATAAAAATAATAATTGAAAGTCGAAGTTATGTCGCTGTCATTGGTGCAATAAAATTTATATATCTGTTGCCCGCGGCTTCGCTCGCGGTAAATTCGTATTTAAAAAAAAGAAAGTAAGTAACTAAAGGCGGGCCCGAAGGCGGATCTGCGCTCACGTAAACGATATTCTTTCTCGATGAAAGTAACTAAGGGCGAGGCGGAAGGCGGAGCTGAGTTCAGGAAGAAGAAAAACATTCTTGAAGAAAGTAAGTAACTAAGAGCGAGGCCGAAGGCCGAGCTCTATTCTGGAAGACCATAAACCTTCTCGAAGAAAGTAAGTAACTATGGGCGAGGCCGCAGGCCTAGCTGCGTTCAGGAAGAAGCTAAACCATCTTGAAGAAAGTAAGTAACTAAGGCGAGGCCGAAGGCCGAGCTACGTTCGGATAATTGAAAAACCATCTCGAAGAAAGCAAGTAACTAAGGGCGAGGCCGAAGGCCGAGCTGCGTTCAGGAAGAAGCTAAACCATCTTGAAGAAAGTAAGCAACTAAGGCGAGGCCGAAGGCCGAGCTACGTTCTGACAAATGATAAACCATCTCGAAGAAAGCAAGTAACTAAGGGCGAGGCCGAAGGCCGAGCTGCGTTCAGGAAGAAGCTAAACCATCTCGAATAAAGTTAATTAATATTAAGATTGAGTTAATTTAATTTAAATTTTATTATAAAGTCCACGCTTCTAACGGCAAATATACCGTGCATCCTAGAACCTCGCGGTTATTCCCGGCCGGATGGCAAGAGGCCCGATGCTATCACCTTAGTGCCATGGACTAAGGGTAGTTCTTTGATGTGGGACGCCACTTTTGTTCTCACATTGGCTCCAAGTCATGTTAGGACATCTTCAAGAGCGGCTGGCGCGGCCGACGCTGGGGCGGAGAGCCTCAAACGCAGCAAATATAGAAATATAATTCAAGATTTCGAATTTGTTGCGTTTGCCGTTGAAACCCTCGGTCCGTGGAGCAGTGAAGCTAAAAGAGGCTTGAGCTGGTTGACGCAACTGGTGTCCCGCCATCAAGGGCTTATGTACTTCATTCAAAGGGTAAGCCTTGCCATCCAGCGGGGTAATGCCGCAAGTGCTCTAAGAACATTTGAAAATGCCCGTTTTGATAGTTATTTTAATGATTGTTAGGTAGGTTTAATTCTTTAGTTATTAATATTACTTTTTTATTTTTATGAAATAAATAGATTGAGTAAACGATATTATATTCTATCGAAGAAAGGAAGTCTTTAAGGGCGAGGCCCGAAGGCGGAAGAGGGTTTTTGGTTTACCTGAACGCAGCTCGGCCTTCGGCCTCGCACTTATTTCCTTCCTTTCTTCCAGAAGGTTTATCGTCTTCCTGAACGCAGCTCGGCCTTCGGCCTCGCCCTTACTTACTTCCTTTATTTGAGAAAGATTTATCGCTTACCTGAAAGCAGCTCGGCCTTCGGCCTCGCCCTTAGTTAGTTACTTTCTTTAAGAAGGTTTATCGATTACCTGAACGCAGCTCGGCCTTCGGCCTCGCCCTTAGTTACTTACATTCTTCTTTGGAATACGAATTTCACGCGAGCGGAGCCGCGGGCTCAGCTAGTTAAAAATAAATAAAAACATATAAGCTTCATAAAATGCCTTTTATGGCATTTTGAAAAAAGGAACTTACCAGCACGCGTTATTTAGTGACAGATGGACAGGGCTAAATTATAAGGGTTCCGTTTTTTGCTACTGGCTACGGAACCCTAAAACAGATCTTGTAAGGTCCCATGATGCATATATGATGCCTTGAGGGGGCGGACATAAATCTGCGAGAACAATGTACAGTAAAACCCCACGATCACCCACTAAACTCCTTGCGACTGCTGCTCTTCTGGTACTTCTTCGACTTGCTGGGATCCACTCACAGACCACCCACCGGGAGCACAAAATTTCGGATATGGCAGGCACAGCTCCAACGTTCAGTCGGCCAAATTACCATTGAAGCAGCATGGCAAGGAATCTCCTTGCCCTGGGGGGAATTTTGATGTTGTTTTCCAAAAGGTATGATATGCCCTCATATATGAAGAAGACAAACCTTCTTGAAGAAAGTAAGTAACTTATGGCGAGGCCGAAGGCCGATCTGTGTACTGGAATGATTAAAGTAAGTATCTAAGGGCGAGGCTAAAGTCCGAGTTCCGTTCAGGTAAAACTAAGTAACTAATGGCGACGCCGAAGGCGGAGCTGCGTATAGCTAATCGATATACCTGAGACCAAGGGTGAAGGTCGAGCTACGTTAAAATAAACAATATACATTCTCGATGAATGTAAATTAACTAAGGGCGAGGCCGAAGGCCGATCTTCGTTCACGTAAATCATATTATATTCTATAGTGTTTCTTCTTCCTGAACGCAGCTCGGCCGTGTCGGCCCTAGGGTCCCTGAAAAAAAGTGAAAAACTCAAAAAATCCTTTCAAAAAAATTTAAAAATTTAAAAAAAATCTGTCAAGTGCGAGTTTTACTCGCGCGCGGAGGTTTTCGTATCTATCCGCTATCAATAATATCCGCCTATCCGCTCAGGTGGCATGGTCTTCGAATTTTAATTTCGAAGATATGTAGGACGATCGGAGAGAAGCCTCAATGAGGTCGATAGCAATTTACGGTGGGAAAATGACAGCACCTCAATGAGGTTGTTGGCAATTTAGCGGCTATAACAATGCAATGTATAAAAGCCTGTGGCACCATCTATTATTAAATTAAAAGTAAGATCTGCTGACAACCTACTCTTGGCAATACCGGCTCACTCAAGTTCGTACTACACGGACTCTTTCACAGTACAAACAGCTCGCCTATGGAATAATCTGCCTGTACATTTACGCTCTACTACGTCTATGAAAGTATTTAAGATAAATTTGAAGAATCTTTTCCTATCCTTACTGAAGTAAATACATTTATATTGCATTACTTAACTCCCCTCTTCTCTCTCTCTCTCTCTCTCTTGTCATTCAGTTGATGGTGTTGAACAACAGTACCACTGATTTAAGTACATAATATGTAAGTCTATTATATACATATATATGCGTATATTAAAGTATTTATGTAGTATTCGTTTGTAGTTTATCATATTGATTTTCTTCTTAATACATTGCCACAAACTATTTTTGTTCGCCTGCGTATACTTCTCCCACATCCCAAAGGTTGGTTAGAATAGAATGCCTCACGGCATTAAGCTCACCTATTGTACCTATTTTGTATAAATTGGTGTTCAATAAAGAATATTATACATATTATTCAATAGTGTGACTAATCGATTTTATTTTACGTTTCTTGTATGGGGGCCCCCTTAATTTTTAATATTTTCTTATTTTTCTTATTTGTTGTTATATCCGCCATAGTAACGCATATTCTGTGAAAGTTTCAACGGGCTACCTATTACGGTTCAAGAGATACAGCCCTTGGACAGACGGACGGACGGACAGACGGACGGACGGACGGACGGACGGACGGACGGACGGACAGACGGCGGCGGAGGCTTAGTAATAGGCTTCCGTACGGGATACGGAAACCTAAAAATAAAAACACTCAAAAACTAAAAAAAATATAATTGTATGGTGCTGCCCGATAGATATGCGGAGAGAAAGAGGAGAGACAGAGGTAAAAGTAAAGATACTAGAGACAGAGAAAGAAGTATCGGTATCTACTGAGGAGGCTGACCGAGGTTCGGATTCCTCGTAAAACTGTAGGTCCGTTCCCTCCACAGGATTTCTGTGGTTCCCTCCTAATCTTACTTGGTGGTAGGGTTTAACCCGCCCGGGTTGGTACCACCGCACTGAATGAAACGTCGGTCGAAACGGCTATGTAAATAGTTTTCCGACCAGTTCAGTCTAGCCGGCACGATCAAAGGGGGAAGCACTGACATGGCACCTAGTTCACCCGGTGTTATGGGCTGACATCACGGACGTTGTAGGTGATGTAGCCAACCATGTCAGTTTCCATAAAAAAAAAAACAAAACAAAACAATCTTCTATCACGCGTACGAGTACACGCAGTGCAGCGTCATGTCTCTCAGTAGAACGTACTCCGTAGGTAGGAAACTTCAATCCAAAGTTGCAGTCACTTTTCCTTTGTAAATGCTTGAATTTTTTTCTTTTTTTTTTATAGACAGCCGGCCGGCACTGGTTTCTTTGCCCATAGCCAATAATACCGCTCATCCCGAAACCACACTCCGAGAGGCGCTATGTCAGCTATGAGGCGGACAAAAAGCGGTCGTCGTCTACTTTATTAACACGCTTTGACGTCACGTGGCTGCCAGACGGCCACTAAAAATTTAGCCATCAAAATATCTCCTTTCATCCTTCATTATCCGCAACACCATTCCTATAACCGCCAAACAAATATTTTGGAAGATACCTAGCTGAAATGAAAATGAAATGAAAAATATTTATTATCACATGAAATCGTACAGTACAATAACCGAGTCTTCTGCACTAGAAAAATTCTGTCTCGCAGAAAGACTTTTTAGTAAACATAATTAATTGTATTTCATTGTGCGCTCACTAGTAATAATTTTATATTAGTTAGTTTATTTCATATTATCTATACATATAATAAAATCGTAGAGGTAAGAAAGTCTGTACATTGAATGTATTCGGAAAAAAACTAACCAGGGTGGCTTAAAATGAGATACTGAACATGTTAGAAAAGTTTTTAAAATTTTTGTTTGTTTGTTTGTTTGTTTGTTTGTTTGTTTGTTTGTCTGTACGCGCATCACGCAAAAACCACTGAACGGAATTAGACGAAACTTTGTATAGTTGCAGTTTATATGCCGGGTTAACATAATACGTAAAAAAAAATAACAAAAAAAAAAAAAAAATTACAATTATAAACATTATTGCGCGTTTAAAATAACGTAGTCCAAAGTACACAATTATATCTTGAGAACTGGCAGCAAATACAATTTGAATAAAATATTCATTCGAAATTTTAAAAATAAATAGATACAACGAAAATGACAGTTCTCCTTTTTTATAACGTGAACACAATAGTCTATACATATCTATTCTTTCTATACATATAATAAAATCGTAAATGCAAAAATGTCTATTTGTACGCGCATCTCGCAAAAACTCCCGGATTAACATAATAATTAAAAAATATAATAAAAATCACGTAATCCAAAGTAAAGGTAAAAACAATTTTAAATGTCATGTTGACAACGGAGAACTGTCATCTCGACGTGAGCTGGCCGGTGACAAATTGTTTGATAAATAAAAAAAAATATTGAAAGTCAAAGTTATGTCGCTGTCATTGGTGCAATAAAATTTATATATCTGTTGCCCGCGGCTTCGCTCGCGTGAAATTCGTATTTCAAAAAAAGAAAGTAAGTAACTAAAGGCGGGCCCGAAGGCGGATCTGCGCTCACGTAAACGATATTCTTTCTCGATGAAAGTAACTACGCCCTTAGTTACTTTCATCGAGAAAGAATAGGCGGAAGGCGGAGCTGAGTTCAGGAAGAAGAAAAACATTCTTGAAGAAAGTAAGTAACTAAGGGCGAGGCCGAAGGCCGAGCTACGTTCGAATAAATGAAAAACCATCTCGAAGAAAGCAAGTAACTAAGGGCGAGGCCGAGGGCCGAGCTGCGTTCAGCAAGAAGCTAAACCATCTTGAAGAAAGTAAGTAACTAAGGCGAGGCCGAAGGCCGAGCTACGTTCTGATAATTGAAAAACCATCTCGAAGAAAGCAAGTAACTATAAGGGCGAGGCCGAAGGCCGAGCTGCGTTCAGGAAGAAGCTAAACCATCTTGAAGAAAGTAAGTAACTAAGGGCGAGGCCGAAGGCCGTGCTCTATTCGGGAAGACCATAAACCATCTCGAAGAAAGCAAGTAACTAAGGGCGACGCCGTAGCCGAGCGTTCAGGAAGAAGCTAAACCATCTCGAATAAAGTTAATTAATATTAAGATTGAGTTAATTTAATTTAAATTTTATTATAATGTCCACGCTTCTGACGGCAAATATACCGTGCATCCTAGAACCTCGCGGTTATTCCCGGCTGGATGGCAAGAGGCCCGATGCTATCACCTTAGTACCATGGACTAAGGGTAGTTCTTTGACGTGGGACGCCACTTGTGTTCTCACATTGGCTCCAAGTCACGTTAGGACATCTTCAAGAGCGGCTGGCGCGGCCGAGGCTGGGGCGGAGAGCCTCAAACGCAACAAATATAGAAATATAATTCAAGATTTCGAATTTGTTGCGTTTGCGGTTGAAACCCTCGGTCCATGGAGCAGTGAAGCCAAAAGAGGCTTGGGCCTCTGCTGGTTGACGCAACTGGTGTCCCGCCATCAAGGGCTTATGTACTTCATTCAAAGGGTAAGCCCTGCCATCCAGCGGGGTAATGCCGCAAGTGCTCTAAGAACATTTGAAAATGCCCGTTTTGATAGTTATTTTAATGTTTGTTAGGTAGGTTTTAATTCTTTAGTTATTAATATTACTTTTTTATTTTTATGAAATAAATAGATTGAGTAAACGATATTATATTCTATCGAAGAAAGGAAGTCTTTAGGGCGAGGCCCGAAGGCGGAAGAGGGTTTTTGGTTTACCTGAACGCAGCTCGGCCTTCGGCCTCGCACTTAGTTCCTTCCTTTCTTCCAGTAGGTTTATCGTCTTCCTGAACGCAGCTCGGCCTTCGGCCTCGCCCTTACTTACTTCCTTTATTTGAGAAAGGTTTATCGTTTACCTGAAAGCAGCTCGGCCTTCGGCCTCGCCCTTAGTTAGTTACTTTCTTTGAGAAGGTTTATCGATTACCTGAACGCAGTTCGGCCTTCGGCCTCGCCGTTAGTTACTTACATTCTTCTTTGGAATACGAATTTCACGCGAGCGAAGCCGCGGGCAACAGCTAGTAATTAAATAAAGGGATTTTTTTAGTATATAAATACAAGTTAGTTTTAATATATATATAATATATCAAATAAATACCTCAATAAATAAAATATGAATATTTTTAAATATGGTTTTATAATGTTATTTAGTTAGTAAGGTGTTAGTTTCGTTTGTCTAAGGTTTGTTTGTAGGTTTATTTATATGTTTTTATTTTATTTTATAGCACATTTTCTGTGTCGTTATAATTTAAAGTTTTCAACCATTTAAGAATTTCTTGTTTTCGTTTATGACTTGTTTTGTTGTTACTATTGCAAACACGTAAAGCTTTGTTGAAGAGATCTTGCGATAGGAACTTTGAGAATCTTTGTGCAAATGATGTTCGTACTCGAGTTGACGCCGGGTTATTTCTGTATCTCGTGTGTGGTCGGTTTTCAGAGATGCCTGCTGTGTTTTGTGTTTCCTTAGTTCTGAGGATGGTACGAAGGATAAAAAGTTGTCGGATCGAGAGCATACCAGTCTCTAAGAGCAAGTCTTGAGTGTTAACGGAAGGGCTTCTTCAAGTTGACCTTTACAACAGATCGTTGTGCTCGTTCTGCTTCAATCATGAGTGTTTTGGCTGCTCCTCCCCAAACAGTTAGGCAATATGTGATTATTGATTCCGCAACAGCTTTGTATGCAGTTTTCATGAGTGGTACGTCAGCAGAGTTTCTGATACATTTAAAAAAGTTAATGAGTTTCCTCAGTATATTTGAAATTGCGGCAATGTGATTCCTCCATGTTAGGTTTTTGTCTATGATGACCCCCAAGTAGGTGCCTTATATGCTCTACTCTTTCAATTTTGTCGCAAGAACACGTCGTGATTGCTGAAATGGATCATGTGTGAAGTTTAAGGTAATACGTGTCCGTTGGCTGACCGGTAGAGTTTATCGAGAAACAAATGTATTTGGTTTTTGATGCATTTAATGTTAAGAGATTCAGAACCAGCCATTCTTTTACTTTTCTTAAACCTTTTTCAGCTTCATTAAAAACTTCTGTCCAGTTGTTTCCCGAAAATAACAACACCGTATCATCCGCATATGTCGTTATTTTACAATTAAGTACTGTGAGGTTGCATAGATTATTTATATATATCAGAAAGAGTATAGGACCCAAAACACTGCCCTGTGGGACGCCGTATTTTATTACCTCACACGAACTCTTTCTGGCACCAGTTTTGATCATTTGTTGCCTGCTTTCTAGATAGGACCTAAACCATTTCTGTGTGACCCCACGAAGGCCGATATTTTCAATTTTTTTAAGTAGGATGGGTATTAAAACAGTGTCGAACGCCTTGGCGAGGTCCAGAAAGACTGCAAGAGTTTTCTCGCCCCCGTCAAGGCGCTCGACTATGTGTTCAACAACATCGTGAATGGCATCTTCACATGACCTCTTAGACCTAAAACCATATTGATTACTCGAGAGTAGACCCTCTGATTCTAAGTAGCTCATAAATCTGATTTTTACAATTTTTTCTAATATTTTAGATAGAGTCGGTAACAAGGATATTGGTAGGTAGTTTTTTATTTGATCTTTTTCGCCGGCTTTGAAAATCGGACAGACAATGGCTGTGTTGAACACTAATGGGAATCACCTCTTTTCCATACTTAAGTTGTAAATGTGGCACAAAGGTTCTAGAATATTCATACATAAAGATTTTAGATGTTTGCTTCCTATGTCATCCCATCCACACGCGCTATCGTCTTTTAGCTCTTTTATGATCTTTGCAATTTCTGTTTTGCTCGTTGGTCTCATGTAGAATGAGCCACTTCCAGTATTTTTTGTAGTTTTTTCAAATTCTTTGATAAGCTCTTGTTCATTTCGTCCTAGTTGATTTAAATTTTCGTTTGCATAGTTTTCTCCTACCCCAATATAGTATTTATTATATTCATTCAATAATATTTAATTTTTTTTTTTTTTATAGACTACCGGCACGGGTGGCTGTGCCCAAAAGTTCAAAGAACGATTAACACACAGCCAATAACCCCACTCCTCGCGAAACCACGCTCAGAGAGGCGCCATGCCAGCTACAAGGCGGACAAAGAGGTTGTTGTCTAATTTATTAACACGCCTTTTGAAGATTCCCAGGTTATAGGTGGTGGGGAACACACTCGCCGGAAGACCGTTCCATATTTTCGCCGTACGACATAGGAACGATTTCGAAAAGCGATGCGTTCTCAGAAGTTGTGTGTCAACAACATATGGATGTTCCGAGCGAGTCCGGCGGGTGTAACGAATACGGATCGGGGCAGGAGGGATGAGGGAAGCCAGTTCTTCGGAACATCGGCAATGGTAGTACCTATAAAACAGGCTAAGGGAACCAATTGTTACATTATCTGAGCGGGTTAGCAAATGTGTATGGGCAGTTTGATCTTTAGATGTTTTTATATCTGCTGCTTCCTTCAAGACCGTCCAGAGATTTTTTTTTGGATTTTTACGATTTTTAACTATTTCTTTTTCGTAGTATATGGTCTTTGCAGTTTTAACTGCCAAGTTACAAATGTTTCTGTATCGCTTGTATTATCTAGGTAGGAAAACGGATAGGAATTTGAGAGTTTGTGCAGCTTATCTCGTTTATCGAAGCTTTCTTATCTTTTTAGCCTTTACTTTTGTTGTTATTTCTCGTGTTTCTGTAAATTTGTTTGTACCTTCCTGGATTTTTATGGTTCCGTAGTCAACAAGGAACCCTTATAGTTTCGCCATGTCCGTCCGTCTGTCCGTCCGTCTGTCTGTCCGCGGCTTAGCTCAGAGACCCTTAGTACTAGAAAGTTGTAAGTTGGTATGGGTATACATATTAGTGACGCCGACAAAGTGGTAAAATAAAAATTTTTAAATAATTTTTTTTAGGGTACCTCCCCTACACTTAAGTTGGGAATGAAATTTTCTTTTTCACGTCTACCCCATCGTGTGGGGGTTGTGTCTTCATTTATAAAATATTTACAATTTTTTGCGTCCGCGACTTTAAATTATATAAGACTATAACAAATTCAAAGTGGACACTTTTTGGTAACGTTCGAATTCTTATAAACGAGTCGAATTCTTGAAAACGTTTTACGTAAGTTTAAGATGTTTTCACGTCAAAAAGATGCGCCGTAAATTGAACGAACAAGGAAGAAAAAATAATTTAACAAAAAACCCAAATGCATAAATAAAATTACAAATAAAAATAAGCACGCTAGCAAATTATGTTTTATGAAACACCTCCACTGTTTTTGACAAACGTTTTCTGATACCACATGGCAAAGAGTAGGTAAAATAAATATAAATACTCATCGATGCCCATGCATCTCCAATCCAGTTGAAATATATGTAAAGTATGTATATAATTATGTATGTGATATTAAAATAATTTTAATTTGTAACAAAATTTCACGGTTTTAGTTAGTTTTACTGTTTAATAAATTTCCATTTATTTTTCCATACAATTAATAATTATTTTTTTCGGCATTATTTTGAAATCCCTCTTAGATTAAATCATGAAAATTCGATTTGCATTAGCCTTATTACGTACTTAAAAAAGTAAATTGCATTGAACATGTAGGTCCATACCTACTTAATACAAATATAAAATGTTAAAGGATTCACGTCAATTCAGAAAATCCACAAAAATCGTAGAAACTACATAAAATACCAAAATAAAAATGTACATTAAAGTGGAAATTAAAAATATCTAGTATTAAAATGGCTACTTACTTTCCTAGCACTTCGCCGTGTCTCCTCCGATATTCCACCCACAACACTATGAGTTAGCACTCCGCGCGAAGACACACCACAGACTGCCTGCACAATCAGGGTTGGGGGCGGAGCAAGCAGCTGAAAACTGGATCAGAGGGGATTTTATCCCTAGGCGTTGCAGTTGCAACCCCCTCCCCCCCCCCCATCCATCCCCTTCCGTCACACTAGCCTCGAGTCAAACAGGTACCTACCCTTAGCACTGCGGTGCTGACCATGGTCATATTTACGTATGTATGTGTGGTGTATGTGGTATGTGTTAATTTCAATTTGATCTCTTGATCCGTTCCTGAGAAAAAGGGTCTTGACTTTCAAAACCAACAAAAATATTTTTTAATGTCATATAACTACAAGTTTACAATTTTCGGATTTTTTCCTTTACTTTTGCTGTGAGACCTTGCTTCTTACCAAATTGCATGATTCTAGGTAAACGAGAAGTACTCTATTGGTTTTGATTTGATTTGCCAGTAGCAAAATATGTGACATAAATGGCCGTATCTTGTTTGTGCGTTGACATAGAAGCTTAAATGGTTTACACCTCCGAGGAAACGTAGACCTTAGTATTTGTTATTAATTTCAACTTGATACCTATACGCATCCCTGAGAAAAACGGTCTTGACACACAGACCGAGGGACAACGAAGTGTTCCTATAAGGGTTCCGTTTTTTCCTCTTTTGAGGTATGGAACTCTAAAAATTTATATAGATTTTTCAGGAGACGTCAATGAAAACCCCACGTAAATTGAATGAGTAAGTTCCCGATTCGTCGCGTCTCGGCGCGTGCGCCGGGCTTAAGTAAGTAAGTTTTATTTTTAGAAGGATATTATGAGTATCAGGACACAAATTCAAAAGTGAATGTACTGTGACGTGGCAGATACTCACAGTAATATGTGGTACGGTAGATCCGCTAATTAAAATTATATGTGTTAAACACAACATCAAAAGCACTCGATAACCTAAAATTGTTAATGATAGGTACTTAGGTTAGCAGCAGGTGGGTCTTCGTGCCTTACTTGCTGCTTGATCGATTGAATCTTGTTCGAATACTTTGCGAAACGTGGTGGTCGGTGTTTTGCTGTAATTTACCAGAGTTCTTGCAGCTCAACACCGATTACTCTGCTTACCCCGATTGTCGGGATTCAGCGTGTGTGATATGTATGTATGTATGTAGGTACTTAGTGTAGCTCTGGTAAAAGATAGTTAAGTTATAAATTATAATTTGTTGATGTCGAGCACCATATTGGCACACAGCAATCCAAACTGGTTTTCTTAAAAAATAAAACAGTAATACGTAAATCAGTATAAAATTAGTCGCTGCACCCCGCACTAATTATACCGGATACCGCTAACTCGATTAATTAACAATAGTCAGAAAACAAAATATTAAATTTAAAAAATATTCGACAATGGTGAGCCGACTTTATTCCTTGGCAGTGTAAAGCTCACAGCCAGTAGCGTTATGTATGATATGATAAGGGATGCCCCGCCCTGAAAGCTGAAGGGTGCAATTGCAGCAATATGCATCTCTCTCAGACTTACGTACTTCAGGGATTCGCGTTAGTCCTTCAGGAGGAAATTAATTTACTTACCTTTACTTACATATACCTACTTATAATATTTTTCCTATGCTCGATATACTAATTTCCGGTTTCAATGTGATTATTGAAACATATTAGAAACAATTAATTTTACAAAAAAATTAATTGTGAATTTTCATGTAATCATGTTCATGTAAAGCTTATTATAAAACGAAACCAAATGAAAATATGTACGTATAAATTGTCTAGCTAAACTAAATGTTCCTAGAACGCTATCGGCGGCATTTGGCTTTTTGTTGGCTAGGTTTAGTTACTGTGCGGGATAAAGTAGGCCTTAGATGTCGGAGAGGATCTAAGATGTCGACCGCATACATACATAGACATCCAGGTAACTGCATAGGTACATAACGTCACGTCTGTTTTCTGGTGGGATAAGCAGATACAGCTTATCCCCATGTACCACGATTTTGACATAGCACTTTTAATTTGACCGCCTAGGTGACAAATATTTAAAGGTTAAATAAATTATATTATTTATTATATTTTTACTTTACATTAAACATATCCAAAGAAATAACCTTTTTAGGTGTAATATTTGACCGCACCTTAACTTGGAAACCTCACATAGATGCGCTTGCTGGTAAGCTAAGTGGAGCTTGTTATGCCATTAAAAAAATCAAAGAACTATGTGGTATGCAAGCTGCTAAAACTGTCTATTATGCTTACTTCGATAGTCTTATGTCTTACGGACTATTATTTTGGGGAAATGCAGCGGAATCTAGCAGAATATTTGTTCTTCAAAAAAAAGCATTGCGTTGTGTACTCAGTATGAAAGCCAGGGACTCTTGTAGAAATGTATTTCATAAAGTAGGAATCATGATCATGACACTACCCAGTGTTTATATTTATCAAAATATCTGCTATGCTAGGAAGTATATGCAAAACGCTACTCTTCATTCCGATATTCACCAGCATGACACTAGGAGTAAAAATAATATTCAAATTACGAAGCACAGATCATCTAAAATGTCGAAAAGTTTTGTTTGTAATAGTATTAGATTATATAAGAAAATACTCGAAAAGGTAAAAAATCTTAATGATACTTTGTTTAAGAAACACTTCAAATCTACCCTTGCAAAGAAAGCCTACTACACTGTAAAGGAGGCCTTAGCTGATAAAATCATATCTTGAGGTTCTGACTGCATAATTAGTTAATACTTGACTAGGTACCATTTGTACCTCAATAAATTATATTAACCCATATTGACAACTTGATACTTCAAGTATGATAATATTTTATTATATATAAACATATACCTACATTGTATTTTTTACAAACAATATTAACTCTTGGCTAGGTACCATTAGTACCTCAACTTTATTGACCCATTGACAACTTGATACTTCAAGTATCTTAAATATTCATATTTTTTATTTTTTATTTTTGACAATACAATTATACTACATTGTAGTTTAATACACTAACATTATTA
The DNA here is from genome assembly GCA_946902875.1 of Nematopogon swammerdamellus. Taxonomy (NCBI): domain Eukaryota; kingdom Metazoa; phylum Arthropoda; class Insecta; order Lepidoptera; family Adelidae; genus Nematopogon; species Nematopogon swammerdamellus. The sequence goes on from OX336338.1 coordinate 13,299,686, forward strand.
TGTTGATACAAATTACGTATCAAAGTTTGACAAAGGCTCTTACACCTGATTCACTTAATTAATAAGTCTTTGTAGTCAGAACTCTCAGAAAAATTGTTAATCTTGCTCTCAAGCTGTGTTTTAGATAGACTATGGGCGGTGTTATTATGTGGCTAGTCACTAAATACTTGTAAAAATATGTTTAAAAAAATACCCTGCGAAGTTTCTTGTCGGTTCTTCTTCGTGGGTGTAATCGAACCGGATAGAACAAATTGTGACAAGTTCGAGCGCAGTCTATGAATGAGCCATATGAATGATCAATAAACAATACAAGAATACAATACAATACTCCAGGAACTATTTGTAAAGTATATTCACAACAGTGCTAAAGCATTGCTGTAAGTTATAAAATCGAATAACTCGTTGATGGAACAGTGTAAGAGGCGTTTTAACAACCGTATTGTATTGTACCTTCTAGTCTAGGGACTGAACGGTAAATTGCGTTTAATATATTTAGGTAAAATCAGTTAAGTAGAAATTTACTTTTTTTATAATATATATAAGGTCTTTCAAAATTAGTTCATAGTACGCTAAGGGGGGGTTCCGTATCATATAGGGAGTAAAACCTATATAAAATTTTTTGGACCTTGGCTTTTTTATGTAAAATATTTTTTTATGTATTTAAATAGAAAATAGGTGGTTGATTTTTATAGCCTAATCGATTCAGTTTCATAACAGTATGATGTAACACGGTGTAAGTTGGTAAAAAAATCAAATTCTTTATATTCCATACTAATAAAACTAAAATTGTGGTTTTTCACTATTTCTGAAAGAAAGAGATCAATGTGTTGGAAGACTTTTTTGTTCCTGGCATGAAACTAAAACGATTAAGAAATTATTTTTTTTACATTTTACATAAAAAAATTTTTTTTTTTTTTTGTAAAAAAATCTTTGTTTTTCAAAAGTGATCTATTTCCGATACAAAACCCCCCCTTAGCGTACTATGAACAAATTTTGAAAGACCTTATATAACAAAACGTAATTTTAAGAATTCCAAGAATGCATGATTTAAAAAAAATTATGCTTCGAACCTAACTAAAGTATCTACGTCAAAGGAGGTTTAAATTATGAGAAATTAAAATTATATTGTACCTACAAAATGGTTAAAATTATACAAAATATTTGTTGATATCAATCGCCGCGCGCGCATGCACATCGTCACAGACCATAGAGCAGGGAATGATAAATAGTAAGTAATAGAGGAAGATAGGTATGCGCATGCGCAGGCACTTCCTTTCCTTTCAGAGCTGTCAGTTTAGCGTCGTCGTTAGTCCATTCTCCCTGTGCTCGCGTGTATGTCGGTTTGTCTGTCGTCTGGTCTGGTAGGTACGCGCAGCCAGTCAGCCAGCCAGGCCAGTCGTTCAGCAATCCGCGCGCGTAACGGTTGCGCGCGAGTTCGTCTCTCTCGCTCACATACGGACGGAGACGAAAAATATTATTTCGCGTGCGTAACACAACCTTCTGGCTGGACCACCGTGCAACGCCAGCAGACAATAATGTGAACGCAAACAGACACAAAATGATCTCTTTCACTTTCATCTTACTTCTGACGTAAAATCACTTTCTATCACATTTTATTTCCCGCAACTAACTCTAATGATTACCACTGTGCTCTTGTGAACTAGTGGATTTGGTTGGAATAGTTAATATTGTTACTCAACAATGACTATATCCTACGCTGGTGAAGTGCCCAATGGCAGTAGCTTCGGGTGCTTCTGGCGGATCCTCTGCAAGTAAGTGTTCATGTATATTGTTTATTATAGGTCTGCGCGTGACTGCGGTGTATGCAAAACATGAACACCGCCTGTGAATGAATGTGACCAGCAGCTGTGTTGTGCTATGCACAAAGCAGTGGTCTCCCTGCATTGTAACGGACGCATGACGGAACACAATACCTATACCTACAGCTAACGAGGATGTTGTGACTTCTCATTATCCGTCAATATCTGAGTAGGTATCCGCGGTTTAGCCAGCTCGCACTTACCTGTATGTACGCTGTCTTCCTGGTACTCGCAGGTTCGACCGCAAAGAATGCGCTGGTAAAGCGATTCATGGAATCCAATTGTCAATTTTCGAGTGGTGGTACAACCATAACGTGTTGGCATTGGCGTGTCATCGGCCGACTTACTGTAGGTATGACAGTTAGGTTTGTCTGTCAGCGAAAGTACTTATGTACAGGTAGGTAATATATATATATATATATATATAGGTAGATAGAGGCTTTGTTGTGATGGGCGGGGGAGGGGAGGAGGCACCGGCGGCGGCGCGGTGCTGAGTGCTGGCTGAGTGCAGTTGTGCTTGTGTGGGTGTACTGTACGAGCGATCTCTTTACCGCTCGAGAGGGAGACTTACCGACGCGACATCTACATTATACCTCGATCTAGCTCCTATTCCGCCCAAATTAGTTATAAATTAAAAATCTCGCTTGTTAGATTGTTGGAAACCTATTCGAGACTTAGACTATTTCTTGCGGTAAACCCCTCATGGGTTTACCGCAAGAAATAGTCAGATTTACCAATTAAGAGCGGTGTACAAATGATGTGATGTCGTATTCCACTAGTAAAGGTAACATAATCAGAGGAAAATATTTCTTTAGAAGTCTGAGAGACTATGCATGCATGCACCGCCCCGGTGCCCCGTTCAGTCGTGTGCGCCGATTGTAGGTACCCACAAACCTCAAGGCATTGGTGCATAATTTTACTATATACCTATAATAATAACTAATGCTACTGTAAGCCGTCAGGCTGATAGATAAGCACATGAAGGACGACACATAAGGTCAACATCCTTCTCCAACTGTTACTACACACATCTTAATGCAGAAGGTAGATAAATACTAATGAATGACGCATGTACACCAATTGACTGCAATGCCCCCTGGTTTTTTCGGTTCTGTAGCCAGCGACGATGGCAGAGACGTCCGTCCATCCGTCTATCCGCTCTCTCCGAAGTGATTACTCCGGAATATAAAGCTCAAAAAATCTAAAACAATTTATAAAGTAGTCCATTTAAATAGCATTCTAGTGGACTGCGGCGGCGAGCGCGAGACACGGTGCGGACGCGTGATCGCTGCGCAGGCGCACACTCGCTATGCGTACGAGAAGGAAATGGCTACGGAACCTGAACAACATTCGCACTTAACAGGCTTTTTTCTCGCTTCACTCGTTTGCTCTAGTGGTATAATGTAGGACACAGACATGTGATCCGGCTAAATTATGCACATTAACAGTATTTCCGACTTTTGTCGTTCGGTCGGCGTGAAAAAAGGCTGCTACTGCTAGGTAGGCGCACGTACTCAATAGAGCGTGATAGAGCTCACAGCAGTAACAATTCCACTGCATTTGAATTTTGCATCTTGTATTTGTATTTTTTATGTAAACCTACATGGGTGGCTGCGTCGAAGGACCAATGATGCAGTCGATTTATGTATATCCATAGTAAAAAAGAACGAATCGCAGATTGTCGCCGAAGGAAATCCTGTTCTATCTATGGCTGGAACAGCTCTGACAAGTGCCTATTCACCCCCTCTTGACGGACCCGAGACTGTACTTGTTCGGGGAAATTATGGTCAAGTTCGTTCGTTCAACGGAGCGGTCAACAAATTGGTCATACACCACTGCAGGGAATTCGGTCCAATCTAGTGCGAGTTAGTTTAGTACCACGCACTAAATAATATCAGAGAATAGATAAATAAATACCAATCTTTCACATAATTGCGCTAGTCTACAGTGCAACATATATGCCCCGAAAATGTTCCAGGTAGGTACCTAGATAATTTTAATCTACATACATACATACACACCACACGCTGTATCCCGACAGTCGAGGTAAGCAGAGTAATCCGTGTTGTGCTGCAAGTACTCTTGTAAATTACAGCACAACACCGACCAACACGTTTAGCAATGTATTCGGACAAGATAACTATCAAGCAGCAAGTAAGGCACGAAGTCCCACCTGCTGCATGACTCGGAGGAAGGACCGTGCCAAGGTGAGAGGTGGTTATCCTTTCGCCCTTTAGCACGACACCGTGTCCTTATCTCTTAGTTGCCTTTTACGACATGCACGGGGGGAGATGCAGTGGGGCTATTCTTTTTCATTACCGGCCCCACACGTTACTTAAATAAGGGCTTGCTTACACAGTGCGACCTCGTCGCGTACCGATTTTTGCATGTTGATGCCTTAGTAGATATATACGAGCTACATACAATGAGTGTATATGTACCTAATTACATAACACTATGTATGTTCCGATGCGATTCTAAATTCCGGCACCGATTCATTGCAAGAGTGGTTTCGTAATCGGAAAGAACAAAAATGTTTATACCAAACCGACTTATCACCTAGATGTGTATCTAAGTACTTGCAATTTCCAGTACTTTAGAGTTACTTTCAAATGTTGATATTAGTGTTAATTAACCTAATGTTGTTTGCTAAGTAAATTGTGACAGTTGGAAAATTGAGATTGATTTTATGTAACGGAAATAAATTAGGCTAGTTTTAGATACCTCGTCGTGATTGGGCTCTGATTGAGTGAATATTTTGAGTAGATATTTCGAATTATAAATTGTTAGGAGTTCAAGTGCAATATGTATTGCCCACGAATGATTTTCGAACAAATAACAGAAAACAAAAGTAAGACCTGAAATTATTTTAAGTTATTTTCATTACAACGAAACGTCTATCGTTTCCAAATGTAGGACTGTAAATGCTTATTTCCTGCTTTCTTATTTCTAAACTTGTCTCATAAATTCTAGTTTTTCGCGAATTATCAAATAAGTAGTAGGTACATATTTTGTATGATCCACTAAAATGAGATGTGTCGAGAGAATTATTTAAAAAAACCCCAAAAGTTAGCTGAAAGAAATCTCTGTAAATTATGCTTGTTTCTGTAAAATGTGTTTTTTCTGCAATAAAGTATTTTCTTTCTATCTACTATTTACGTAGCATTCAGAGAGAGAGAAGCCCAAATCACAAACGCTTTTGAGGTAAATTTATCTGGTTATTAGATTACCCTCATAATGTCCATTATAAAAGATTTTTCAGGGCGAAGTCTTTTACAAAGTATTTAATAAATAAAAAACGTATGGCTTGCTTATCAAAATAAGCTTTAATTGAAGGCATGGCGACTGTTATTATAATGTATGATGAAGCGAAGAGTTTTGCGTTTGCGAATTATATTGTACTAGCTGTGCCCGCTGCTCCGCCCGCTCTCATATTTCACTTCACTGCTAACCTCATAAGCCATTTAGCGTGATAATAAGTAGCCTATAGTTGATGGGAAGAATCAGGCTATCCGTAGAATTTTGTTTTCTTAAAATCGGTTCAGTGGTTCTCGAGTTATAAGCGGACAGACAGACATACATACATACACTCAGACAGAAAGCAGACGTTGGATTTTATTATAGGTAAGGAAGGAAGGATAATATCCACCTTGCTATAATACTCGTAATAATATGTTTGTGACCTATCTACGGTTCAATTCCTTTTTAACCTATTTCTAAAAAGCCAACGCCTTTTCTTTATTAACACTCTTTTTAGGGTTCCGTCCTCACGGAAGCCTATTACTAAGCTTACGCCGTCTGTCTGTCTGTCTGACAATCTGTCCGTCCTAGGGTTGTATATTTTGAACTGTAATATACGCCATGATAACAAATAAATAACAGAATATTTGTTATTATGGCGGATATTGTAGCAAAAAAAAAAAGCAAAAACAAAAAAATTATGGGGTCCCCATACAAGAAACGTCTTTTTTTCAGCGCCATCTACCGAATGATTAAACATTTTAACTACTAAAGTATGTTAGATACACCGATAGATGGCGTGAGGGAACACATTTTGCCATCTTACTGCTAGATACATATGTATGATCTCAATATACCTATCAATCAAAATATGCTGTGCCGAACGCGAGATTACACTGATTGATTACACTATACGTGCAACAAGAAGGAGCATAATATGGCTACGGAACCCTCTGTGTGTGAACTACATTCTAACTTAACATAATTTTTATTATTTTAATATATTGCTGGTGTTGTTTTCACTGTGACAAAAGGATTTCTTCTTTCCTTGGTTACTCATCTCCCTATATCCTCCTTTGAAGCTGTGCCAGCAGCTCCGCTCGCGTTAACGATATTAATTCTATTATTATTAGATATGTTTTATGTAAACCAACTTAAAAAAAAACATGGATGATGCAGTCGAAAGAGCCAAAATCACCTCTCCTCGCGAAACTACGCTCAGAGAGCCGCCATGCCAGCCGGGAGGGAGTATAAGGATAATGGCCTATAACCCCCCGAAGATTAGGAATATCACATGTTATATACAGGGTGTTTGATAACCACCCAAAAATTTAAGTCTGGACCTCTTGGATAGTTTTTCTTTCTTGGCCCATGAACTGCATATAAATCGGGTGAGCTGTTCTTGAGTTACGACAAAATACAAACTAAGAATAAAATGTAGGAATTGTATAAATTTAAATATTATATGTTAAATAGTATTTAACACACATATAGGTATACATAGTTGAAAGTCACGTTTAGATATGCGAAGGCCTCTGGAGTTTTGGCCGCATTGCGAATTCGACCCGCGCGCAGTGCGACACGGGTCACTGCTCAGGCACGTCGCGAATTGTAAAGAGGTATTCTCATTACGATAAGCTTAGGTATTCTATCATGCAACTGTGTATACCTACTCGTCATAGGGTTTGAAATTTCGCACACTTTTTACAATTCCACGAGGCTGCGGATTGGACATTCAAACTCATAAATCCACAAATAACGCCAGGCCGGTTTTCCAATGGGGTTCAGGCCTGAGGGAGACAACGGATCTCCACGCAGCTGTTAATCTTAAAAACTTTGAAAAATGGTGAAATCCTGAATTTTAAAAGAAATGAGTTCGAAACCTGGAAAATAGCCATTGCGGTATTGCGAAATTTCAAGCCCTGGTCGTAAGCTACTTATTAACCATATTCCAAAAACTTTAGAAAAGGATTTAAGAAGCTAGAGACTAGCAGTGCCTAGTTCCAGTAGCAGCGTCGCATGTGTTCACTATTCAGGCAAGTTTAGGGTACGCGGCGCTAGCGAAGTGCCCCTGGTCCAATCATTTTCTAACGTTCTTGCCGTATTCGATACCATATGACGGAAGGAACAAGCGCTCGGAAGTTAATAAAGGAGACGGACACGCTTTCATACAATCTTGGGCCCGATTGTAAAAAGATGAAAATGGTGTCAATTAATAGCCTGAATATCATTAAATCTTCACTGAAAATTCAGCAGATTTTGGCAAACTGAGGGCAGAGTTTTTAGAGATTTAGTCAAAGTTAGGTTAACTATTATAGACATAACATTAGGCGCAGCCACCAGACCCACCGCTTATTACCCACTCAAAATTCACTTCTATAGATCTGCTGTTTGCTTCAAAATAATAAAATAATTCAATATAATAAAGAAAGTTTTTCAGAATTCTAGTTATTTATGTTTTATAAATATTATGAAATGAAAATACAACGGACAGCTATGACAGCTCTTCCTCTTTATAAATTATTTCCTTTTATCACACACTATATTATTATATGGATACTAGCGCCCTTTTTGAATGTTTCATTTTTTTAAATAGTAAAATGTTAATTGTAATGGATTTAATTATTTTAATTGAGTAATTCATTTGGTGCTAGCGTTTTTATTTTTAAATGTTTAAAATCGTGTATTAATTAAATTAATAGATATGTAGTTAAATCGTAATCGTTTTTTTAACACTTTTTTTAGATTTCTCGTTTTCTAGATTAAGAATTGGGTTCTTTTTTTAACCATACCTCATTTTATTACAATCGGGCCCAAACATCCCCGTCTCCTGACGTCAAATTTTAATAGTCTGCACTGGTTAAGCTAGCCACGCCATGTTAAACATATTTTTTGTTTTGCTATTAGTTAGTACTTTAATATGTATGTATATGATGTGAGATTCTTTAGTATGTACGTACTTGGTTAGTTGTATATTTTTTATCTTTGTTGTGTGGTAATTGCACAATAACGGTTCCATATATTGTCACCTTGTTTTCCTTGTATCTTTCTTTTAGTTCGTTAGATTTCTGTGGTCCAACCACAGAAATCAAGGGACCAAAGGTACACTTGAAGACATCGCTAAAAATGAATTGTTAACATTTATACAATCCTTTGTTTGCCTGTACAGTTTTGTACAGTAACTGAAAATGTACGCGCATCACGCAAAAACCACTGAACTGATTTAGACGAAACTTTGTACGGTGACAGTGTACGTACATCCCGGAATAACATAATAAGTATATAAAAATAAAAAAAAATAAAAAAAATCAATGATTATAAAAATTATTGCGCGTTTAATCACGTAGTCCAAAGTACAGCTTTCTTGGCAGTTGTGTTTGCCGTCAGCTGGCCGGTGACAAATTATTTGACTCATGGAACCTGGGCTCGAAGAACCTGGGCATGGAACACATAAAAATAAAATAGTTTAAGTTGACAATGAACAAAAAAAAGTGTTCGAAATTAATTTAAATTGATCTTCGTAACTCTTTTATCATCTGTGTCTCCATTGTCAATTAAGAACTGTTAGCAAATAAGTACAATTAATTTGAATAAAACATTTATTCGAAATTTAAATAGAAGTAGGTACAGAGCGTTCACCGTAACTTGTCCCTTGAGGTGAGCAATTTCAATTTCTATTGCCGAAAGCATAAGGATTACCGCGAGGGACAAGTTACGTGAAACGCACTGTATGTACGACGTAAATGTGATGTTTTAGGAAATAAGCATTGAAATCTTATTTAAATAGCAGTATAGTTACTCAGGGCGAGACAGAAAGCCGAGCTGCGTTTAGGTAAAGGATAAGTACTTCTCGAATAAAGTACGTAACTAAGGGTCAGGCTGAAGGCCGAGATTCAGTTTAACGATATTCTTATGGATGAAACACCTTCTCGAATAAAGTCAGAACTTAACTAAGAATGAGGCCGAAGGCCGAGCTTCGTTTGATTTAACGATATTCTTCTCGCCCCTAGTTCCTTCGAGAAGAATATAATTTACCTGAATGCGGAGCTCGGTCTTCGGCGTCGCCCCTAGTTACTTGCTTTATTCGAGAAGGTTTATCGTTTACCTGACGCAGCTAGGTCTTCTTTCTTACTTACTTACTTTCTTCTTTTTAAATGCGAACTGTTGACATAATATTCTGTGTACTCCGCGATTGCGGTTGAAACCCTAGGCCCCGGGAGGCCCCGGGCATAGAGTAACTTATCCGGGGGGCTAGAGTGCTGATGCAATCAGCAGGATTAGGTTAGACTCATAGAGGCGACGGACGTACCAAGATCAAAGGCCTACTTTATGCATCAGGTGAGCCTTGCCATCCAACGGGGAAACACCGCTAGCTTTCATTGACATTTTAATAGTTGCCTATGTATTTTAATTCAGTATGTTTAAATTCTGATTTAAACTATTCAAGTAAAACAATTTTAAAAAAGTTACAATAAAAAAGTAAAACAATTATGTACCTATTAAAATTATAAGGGCTTGCCACACAAAACGACACACAAGGAGCAAGTACAGCGCGAAATTATAAAAAAAAATTGATTGTATTTGTAGAGTTGAATAAATCAGGTAAGGAAGTAACCTCGACCTAATGACGCAAGGCTCTTTCATTACGTTCGATGATGATGATTGAAAAGGCTCGTTCTAGACAGTTAGCTGACCGTGTAAGGGGCATCGCGGCGATCGTCCGGCTCGGTAACGAGGTGCGGACGGGCGTGGCGGAGGAGGAGGCGCGGGGCGGGGCGGGGCGGGGCAGCGCAGGGCTCGGGCCAGCCCGTGGTCCCGGACCAAAGTCCCGGAAGCGCCCGTTAGATCTTTCTGCATAATTGCATTAAACCATTAGTCAGATTTTCCAATAATGTTGTTGCTGCAAGCTTTACGTGCAGGGAAACCTTTACCGAGGTTAATGCGATAATGTGTATGCACCTATTTTGTACATTTGCGACGGAATATTTTCCTGATAATGGCAATGTTGGTGTTTTTACTGAGGTTAATAAGAATTATCGGTGATTTGAAATGTTTCCTACGAACGAACACGGCGATTGTTTATGGTACCTGATATGGTTGCGTGATATTTTCACGTGCTAAACTTTGAGGCTCAGGGCCTTCAATCAAAACCTCTCGATGAAAAAACTATAAGTATGGCGCGGCAGTGTTTGCCCTTGGTGGTCCACTTGTTGTTTCCCTTAGGTGGATTTAATTAAATTAGTTTTTTTTTTATTTATTCATCACAGAATAAATTTTTTGCTCGCTAAAAGATTACGGGATAAGATTATTTTGGATGAAAGTATAAGAGTGTAGATCGATTATGAGATCATTTAATAGTTTTCTTGTCCCTTCGCTTATGCAATGAAAACGAGAAAGTCGTACCCAAATCAGATTACAAGATAAATATTTTAGTGGAAAATATTTCACGATTTCACGTCTGATAAAGGTAACTGCAACCAAAACTGTCATATAACTCGCCAAAGTAGAGTTTGTGATAGTATCAATCAACAAATTAATAATAAATTATTCTAATAAATAATATTAACCTGATATAGCCTCCGCGCCATCGCCCGCGCCCCTCCGCCGCCGCCGTCAGCCCACAACACCTTGGTGAACTAGGTGCCATGTCAGCGCTTCTCTTTGGTCGTGCCGGCTACAATGAACGGACGGAAAACACAAACTATTTACATAGCCCTTTCGACAGACCTTCTATTCAGTGCGGAGATACCAACCCGGGCGGGGGTGAGATAAGAAGGGAAGGGACCTTCAGTTTTACATGTAATCCGAACAACGGGCGAACTGTCACCTATCCATGTTCTGACCGCGCTCAGGTGTGCTTATGATCACGAACGACAGTCGATCGAACGTACGACTGGAATAGCGAGGTCGACATAACGTTATACCATGTCCTTGAAGGAGCTATGTATGTGCCTTGCTAACATTTCTCTATGTTCATTACGATTACGAACACCAGCGATGATGGCTTGGTGGCACATGGAACTGTTTCAGCGCGTGAGCGAGCATTACTCGCGCGTACGTAGTGCGCACTTGGCCGTTTTGTTTCGGCGTGTAACTGAGCTAATGCAGGTGTTTCGTCGACCGCTCGTCGACGTCACGACAACGCACCTGACCAAATATAGCCGAGTAAAGGACGTACAATTTCTTTGTAGTCGCGAGGTTGCTTGGCTCGGTGCAGGCCTCTCCGTAAAGGCGTACTTCGAAATTCTTAATTAACTACTGTTATTTATTAAATTACATGCCTAGATATAGACTGGTTCAATTTTCTTTCTGTAATTGAATTATAAAACATAATTTCCATATCGGTTGAACTGAAAACATAATTTTATGAGGGCTGTTAAATACAATACTGGTGGGAAAACTGATTCCTGACATCGGTGCCTTCGATAGCAGGTGGAGCAAAGGGGCCGTAGGCGCTGCTTCAGTAGACTCAGACTCAGATTATCACAAAACTCACTGGAATTTCAAACATGCATATTGTTCACAGTTCGTGCACATTTTAAAATACGCAAAAACTACAATCAGTTTACAGTTCAGTATTCATAATTATTCTTTTTTATTTTTATCAACTAGTGGACATCATATAACCCAAAATTATCCAAATAAGCCAGCTTCTGTCACCAGTTGTCCATTTGAGATTTTCGAGGAAGTGACTTCCTTGGACAAAATTTACACAGTTTGACAGCGCATTCTAGTAGAGTTCATGCACGATTCTTTAAGTTCGATAGCGGAATTTATCGATTAGTTTCTGGTGCACTAGAGTTGAGTATCGATTGGGGGACCCTCCTCGCCACGAAACCGGCGGTTAATACAAATGTTCAATGCCGCATTGGAATCACGCTATTATTGCAAAAGTTTCGATCCGTTACGCTTTCAAGGATTTCTGCGAACATTACGTTGGTTGGCTTACTGATGCTAACATTACTCCGGCCTATGAAATAGAAGCAAATTAGTCTTAGTATGAATAAATTAAAGTAAAGGTAGTATAAACCTACTAGCTTCAACCGCTTCCTTACATTATATTCTTGGCTGTCCAGGTTGATTAGAATAAGTCACTCATGGTGATAAGGTCACTTGCTTGAACTTCGGTGAAATACCAACGCATGTAAAGTTTTATTTCTTGATTTATTTCTGTTATATTATGTGAGAGATAAAAGCGAGAATGCATTAAAAAAACTAGCAAACCAATTACGGCGAGTATTATCGCTACCGTAACATTTTTTGCGCGAAAACGTGGAACAACGGCAACGAGACGGTGGTGGCGCGGCGGGCGGCGCACTATGGATCGAAAATCGACCTCCATAGTATTAGGAGATTTTTTTCGCAAACTTGATTTCAACTTTGATCAGGAAGGATCCTATAGATCGTCTTACCGGTTTAAAAAAGGTGTACAGGATATTTGTCGTACACTGTAATTGTGTGTACGTGCGGTATGTTCTTTCTTCTATTCGCGTTCCTGGATACACCATGTTATACACACACATTTCGTTTCTGTTAGCTTATAAATTTAATTTTGCTGTCATTCGCCTACATATTTCTAGTTAATGTTGTTAGTTTGTATTTTTTATATAAAATTTTTTTTTCTGTTCTAATTATTGTTCTATTTTTTAAATGTATTTTACTGCAATAAATTAACCACGAAGTGTACAAACGTTTAGGAGCTATGTCTGTAAATTATAGTTATTTTTGTATTTTAACATGTTGTGACATATTTCTGTTGTTTGTGCCAAAATAAATAAATAAATAAAATAAATATATATTATATATATATTGTAAATATATATATATTGTATAACGGTTCAGAATGCACCTTCCTTCCAAATTATAAGGTTTCCGTTTTTTGCCATTTGTCTGCGAAACCCTAAAAAGTTCGAAGACCTAATTATAGAACTAAGCCAAGAGTAGGTATAAAGTCTGCCAGTAAATTACAAGATGGAGACAATTTTTTTTTTAGCAAGATTAGCAAGTGGATTTTACTTACAGGTTATATTTGCTCAATCAGCACTCTTGCAATCACAACAATCAATGAAAACACACAGGCTCATACATACCTTCCCTACCTATCTACTAAACTCCCCTGCATGTTCAAATATATTGTCTATGCGAGCAAATTACTAAATCCAATCGAACCGAATCACTGACCGATTCGTAATGACATCCGTTCGCTGTAAAAAATCGAATTGTCATCACAGAGGGAGCGAGTCGATTCAAAAAAGAACCGTCTTGTAGTAGGCAGAAAGTCCTCATTGGATTGCTGTGTATTGTATTTATAGTACCAGTCGGTAAATCTACCAACGGTGCAGTGGTCCGTGACGGTCATGGTAGAGTGTGAAACTAAAATACTTCTTTTATTGGGTTTCGAAGAATTAGGCAGGTTTTGCCCGGCAACAAGAGTACCCTATGCATCTGCATGCATAATATTTTCATCCAGCTATGACATCGGGTAATAATAAATAGGAACCGGCATTATTATGGGCCAACTAGACATTCTGGACAGGGGACATAGGTAACATTAAAGACGTTTCATTTGACCTATATAAGGTCTTTCAAAATTAGTTAATAGTACGCTAAGGGGGGGTTCTGTATCATTTATGGAGTAAAACCTATATAAATGTTTTTGGACCTTGGGCTTTTTTTATGTAAAATATTTTTTTATGTATTTAAATGATTGATTTGATTTAAATAAAAAAATTTATAGTTGATTTTTATAGCCCAATCGATTCAGTTTCTTAACAGTAACAAAAAACTGTTCATTACCATTATGATGTAACACGTGTAAGTTGGTAAAAAAATCAAATTCTTTCTATTCCATACTAATAAAACTAAAATTGTGGTTTTTCATAATTTATGAAAGAAAGAGATCTATGTGTTGGAAGACTTTTTTGTTCCTGGCATGAAACTGTTTCAGTTTCATGCCAGGAACAAAAAATTCTAAAGATTAAGATTTTTTTTTACTTTTTACATAAAAATTTCATTTAAAAAAAAACACAACACTCGCGTTAGTAACGTTTTATAAGTGAAAAGTTCACACCAAAGAACAACGATCGGGCCACACCGCGTTTTGCTCTGTGGTGCACACCTAGTACCAACCTTTCTCAAAGTTTAGAACGTTAAATTAACTTAGTTTCATATTATTTTATTTATTTTTTTATTAACCCTTTGTTACGAGTTACTAGAGAACATTCTTCGTACGTCGACGTCCCGTCGGGCCTGGAGGCGGTTTCCTTTAGTTGAAGGAACTTCTTCTTCCACCGCTACAAAGCTAAAAGCAGCCGCTAAAAAAGTGCCAGAGTGACGGAAGCAGACAGGGACAAATGATTCAAAAGCATAAAACTGTTATTGTCATTTACATTGAATACAATTTGCTTCGTTCGCAAAATAATCCACAAATTCACACAATTTGAATAAGGTGGCTCGTCGTCGTGCCATTTTAGGGTTCCGTAGGAAAACAAGGATTAGTGAATCTATTGTAGTGATACTAATCCTTAATCCAACAAGGACGGACCTTCCTGTCTGTCAGACAGAGCCCTAGCTCCTGACTAATTATAAGCTTGAAATTATTTTTGTCCAAAGCCGGGTATAGTGTGAAAACTTGTATTGGTCATTTATTTCGGGGGGGGGGGGGGGGGGGGGGGCTGCTCTCATACTTGCAGGATATTGAGAATATAATAAACATTTCCAAATAGACATGAGATATACTTTGTTTAGAGTTGTCGAGTAGAATGTGACTGTAATAACATTTTATTCCATTTATGCCGTGCTAAAGGGCGACAGGCTTGCCACCTCTCACCTTGGCACTGTCCTTCCACCGAGTCGTGCAGCAGGTGGGTCTTTGCGCCTTACTTGCTGCTTGTTTGTTTGCTTGCTGTGTTTGTTAGTTTGATAGTGTTATCTTGCCCGAATACTTTGCTAAACCTGGTGGTCGATTTTGTGTTGCAATTTTCCAGAATTCTTGCAGCACAACACCGATTACGTACAGGGCCGTCTTAGGCCATGCCCTTGGGCACAAAATAATTTTGGGCCCTCTTTAGAAAGAATTTTCTTTCACAATAATTAAATGCCGTTTTTACATAAAAATTATGATTTTGTTAGCTTACGGGACCAATTTTTCCGATGTATTACTCTCATTGTTAACACAACTAAATAATTTTTTTTTACAAATTTTTTTGATGTCTTTATTAAAAACTTATGGGAAGCCACTGAATATTGTGCCGTTTAATTGTAATGAATTTATTTCTATCGGGTATCAGAGAATTTTCTGGCGTCTGAGCTGCCATATATATATATTTTTTCTAAATACAGCTTTGAGACAGCTGATACTATACTCAGTTCACTCAATTATTATTACAGAACTAAGCGATCACTGGTAATGTAGTTTTCAAAGATTAATATTTTTCTTATTAGACTGAGTTGGCGCGACCTATGATAATAACTAATGCGAGCGGCGGAAAAAATTTCATTAACATCAAGGGGGCCCCGGGGGGCCCCCTTGATGTCGGAGGCCCTGGGCCCGTGCCCCGTGTGCCCTTATGGTAAAGAAAGACGCTATTGATTACGTACTCTGCTTACCCTGATTGTCGGGATACAGCGCGTGTGATATGTATGTATGTATGTATTCCATTTAAAATGGCGTCGTGGGGCCAACAAACATATTAATTTTAGACCACTTTTGTCCCCTGGTTTATTTCAGTAAATACTTAAGCTACTAGTTATTACAAAAAAACATTCGGAACGTTTATTTTTTAATTTTAAATGCGACATGTGTCGGTGTCGCCGAACCACCCATAATGTGTATAACGACGCCCATGGAAATTCGGTCGTATGCGGGGGTTGCGAATGCCATGCCGGCCTGACAGGTGCCTATTCACGCCCCTTTTGAAGGGCCCGAGACTGTACTTAGGGGGAAATTTATGGACAGGGAGAACGTTCCAGAGTTTACCGGTTCTGTAGAGGAAAGATCTGCAGAACCGGTTGGTGCGCATGCGCGGTAAGTCCAACGCGTTGGGACGCAATCACTACACGTTACGCATATAGTTAACGACTAATAAGAATTGTTCTGATTGATAGGATTCCGGAGTTATAAGCAAATTTCCGGCGCAACTTGTGGGATTTGTTAAGTTGTTCAATTTGTTTAAGTTGACATTGCCATGTAATTGTAATTATACTTACTACAGTATTTATGAAGTATTTATTAATTCTGAGGTCATACATAACCGAGGTCATAACTTAAAAAGTGTTCTTCTGATATAGCAGATCTACGGAACTCGCACTGTTTTATTTATAAAGATTAATGAGGTTTAGCGTGACATACATGGACATTGTATTTGTATATAATAATATATTTTTTTGCACATCATTAGGTAACAACGGCTTTTCACCTTCAACAAGTTGATGCCGTTTCAGTCGATTTGAATTCGGGCAAAAGGTTGCAAGGCCACAGTGGAGAGAGGGTGGTCACGCCAAATCTGACTTCATCTTTCGCCAAACGAGTTTTTGTTATAATTGCTTATATACCTGTATCTGTCAGTATCGAAGACGGAAAAAATCTGTATTCCTGATCATTGCTTGCTAAGTAATGTCTTACTAATGATGTAACCTGCTCCGCCAAATTGGTCAACTGTTTTGCCTAATTTCTGTACTCATTGTACCTACTATTTCATCAAATTTGCATCGATACAAATTTTTATAATATCGTCATATTATGCTCACTTTTTATTCAGCACATACTTATTATGTAGGCTGCTAGTTAAAGCTAGGAAATCTTTAAAACGGAGAGACGGGAGACGGGCGCGTGAGTCTCTCGATCCATGCATCATTGTTCTGCAAACCCCTCATCCACGCTTATTATGTTTTTCATGCACTGAAAATTAAATGTGTCTCTATACGTGTGTATACGCTATATACTCGGTAGAACAAGCATTGTAATTATCAATTTATATAATTAATTACTTACCTGGTATCCATCAGTATTCATAATGTTTGGTGGCCAAGTAATGTTCTACTAATGACGTAAACTTCCTAAATGGAAACCTGTCAGTAATTAACAAAAACGCATAACCACAACTTTTCAGCTTCGCCGTCGTCGTTACCGACCAGCAGCATGTTGGAGAATATTACTAGCTTTGAGGAGGCGTCAGAGTAAAATTTTGTATTCAAATGTATTTTTTTTTCTAGTTTATCTAGATATCTTGTCTTGGGGGGTATCGCTGTTCGCATCCGTGACACCTTAAGGTCCTCCACACCGTGCCTCCTGGGTGGTAGTAAATTAACAGCAAACAGCGTATGGGAGATCTTCGGATCGCCTGGGTACGCCACCACACCCCGGGAAACAATTACACCGCCATAACAGTTCTCTGCGTTCCGGTATACATCCCGGGGACACAGTAGCAGGAGGGCTGACGAGGAGTGGGCCAGTAGCTCTAAAGTCGAATCACTGCCCAGAGGTAATGCATCGACCCGGTGAAACGGTTGTTCCGCTGGCCGCCCGCCGCCGGGTAGTATAAGGGGCCCAATCGCGCCTAACCAGCGCGGGCGGCTGCCCTGGTCAACCGGCGCATAATCTCGGAGTGGCCCGTCGCGTCGTGCCGGTTGGTGACCGGGTGTAGGGGTCCCGGCGGCCACTTTTTTTTTATGGATCCGCGAGACACTTGGCGCCGTCAGCATGGATTGTTGAGCCGACGACGCCCAAAAGCATTAGCCGACTTCCGAGGGAGGTCGGGGGCCCTTCCGTCCATCGTGTCAGCGCTCCACTATCCTGAGAGGTGATCCTGAGCATATAGTGGATGAAGCCGCGATCCACGCTTTGCCCGTAAATCGTCGCAGCCGCCTGTCACCACTGCAACTCCGTAGGGACGTCGGCTTCCTAAGTGTATCTATTTCATGGGGAGTGTTCGCAGGAGCTGTTTAACGTGATTCCGCCGTCCCCATTCCAACTCCGCACTACACGTAACTGGGCAGGGGATGCACCCCTATTCAATCGACATAGGTATTGATTTTATTTTATTCACAGAACCGGGAAAATGTGGAACGCACTCCCTCCCTGCCCATCTATTTCCTCCCAAGTAAAGCCTGGGGTTTTTCAAAAGGGGCCTGAAAGGGCTCCTGTCAGGCCGGCATGTCATTCGCAATCCCCGTGCATCACAGAATGTCCATGGGCATTGTTAGACACCTACTTGTAGGTGAAACGATGCCACATGTCACGCTATCCATTAAAAAAACAAATTGGTGTAAGTAGACGCCAAACGAAGCTCGGTCGCCCAGATACTGTATATTGTACGAGTTTCTTAGTCGCTAACCAATTGTAATATGAGCACGAATGGGTAGACATTTATTAGTCGCTCTGTTTTATAGATCCGGCTTCTTGTGAAAGTGAATTGATAAAAACAGTCGCCCACGATTCGGCGGTGCGGCGCGGAGCGAAGGCTCTCTTGACGCAGGCACTGAGGTCTTTCCTATCTCAGTCAGTGTACGCAGGTGTGTACCAACCCAGTGCCAACTAATGTACTTGCACCTAGTTACCTTAGGCATTGTGTAGGCATCAGTCATACGGGCAACGTCGTCATCAGTATTCAATATTGATGCAAATATTCATAGTGTGAATCGCTTAGTAGGCCGGGTACCTAACCTACCTACTCGTGCGGATATAAATTATCTAGAACGGACATTTATCTTGTGGAAGCTGACACGGTTGCCTACATACTCGTACATCAAATAGTACACCAGTGATGTCAGCTCTGAACACATTGGTGAACGAGGTGCCATGTCAGTGTTTTCTGAACTTTTCCGAACTGAACTGAAAAAACACGAACTATTTATATAACCACTTCGACAGACCTTTCATTCGGTGCGGTGGTATCTACGTATCATTCCGAACGGGTTAAACCCTACCACCTAGTAGAAGCATAGGGGAGTGACCTACAGTTTTACCTAGAATCCGAACAACGGTCAGCCTCAGCTGTCGAACTGCGCGGTCATCCCAGGTATGACCGCGCCCGCGTGTGCCTTTGCACCATTAAGCTACCGTGGCTGACATCAAACTTGAGACGATATGAAAGAGAAATACACAGATTAAATTACAAATAGGTTTACGTAACAATTTAAGATTCAAAGCCAAAGAGAAGCATTCTTCCCCGGCCAGGATTTGAACCTAGGTCTATGGCACGAGCCACCAGCGCGTTACCCACCAACTTTGCATAGGTACTTGGTGTGATTATAGTGCAAACTCTAAAGTATAACAACGAATAATAAAAACGGTCATTTTTAGCGCGGTAGTACGGAAACAATATCATTGCGCGGGTCCGACTCGCACTTGGACGGTTTTTTTTTCGTTATATCTCAGCATACTCTACGTAATATCTCTACAGCATATCTAGTAAAAATGTTCACTAAGTTGAGCGCTGAGGTAATCAAGCACGGTAATCAAGCACGGTAATCAAGCACGGTGCAAATTTCGTGGGTGCAAGCAGGATAGCGACACACCGCTTATTCTCGTTGGAATTAGATGCAACCAAAGAGATTAAATATTTATTAGGCTATAGAGCGGGCATTGGGAACTTTCATAGAAAAACCTTGATCGCAAAGATTCAGAGGCATTCTCATGATTGTTTTCTATCGAGAAATTTGCCCTGACAGATGATGCTTTAAGGTACATAATATTAAAAGGAAATATGTCAGGAAATTAAATTAAATTAATCATTTTGATTGTGTACATACATATCTCAGAAAGAGCGGAATTGTACATAGTATGCAGCCTTAACACGCCTGTGCAGCTATGTACTAACAGTGCCTCCTTCACAACTGCAACTGAAAAAAAAATTTGCGTATTCGCTAATAACTCACGAACGGTTAAACCGATCCACATGCGGGTTATACATTATACCAAAGATATGCGATGTGACCCCGGAAGGTTAGAAGGTGCCACATAGCACCACAACACTGCAAATATTTTTTATAACATGTTTACGTTTATAGGTTCTTTATATTAATTAACATTAATAATATACAAAATAAAAATTAAACCCCAGGAAAACTTCTGTTTTGCCCTGGCACACGCTGAGCCGATTTGGCCAATTTTGCATAAATTAAGTTAGTGTAATATATAAAATGTAAATAGGTTAAGGTATTATGCAAAATAAATGCTTATCTTATCTTATCTTATCCATAATATTTTTTATGTTATGTTGTATAATTATAATCAACGATCATGTACCTATTTAGGATAATTCTTCATAATATAAATTGATTAGCTTATTGAATCAATGGTTATTATTGTTAAGAAAAATATGTAGGTAAGTACTGAAATAGATCTAAATGTGGTTATCGTTTTCTATACGCTGAAAGAAATTTCATTCTGCTGTAAATCTGTTGTTGCACTGATCGCAATAATTAGGGAAATTAATTTATCATGACGAATATTAATGGACTGTGGCCAGAACGAAGTTTAGCGTTCTTTGTAAAATTGTCTGTCGGAAACCAATTAATTTGTGGAGGTTATGTATGCAACGTTTTGTGCGTTTATATATTATATATCTAGGCCGGCATGGCATTCGCAGCCCCCGCATGCAACCGAATGTCCATGGGCGTCGCTAGACATCTTATGGGTGACTCGGCGCAAGATGTCACGCTTACTAAAAAAGTCCTGGTAGTCGTGGGACTACCGGTATACATAGACATGGAATCATGGGCAGACATATAATAATCGCGCAAGTACATATGTAGAGTGCAAATGCCCTGACGTGGCGCTGACGGGGTTTCGTCAATATTCAAATGGTTGGCAAACAAATTTCAAGTCGATCCGACCAGTAGTTTAGGAGTTATAGGCATTTATTGATTTTCGAAACTTTTTTTGTAAAGGCTTTGACGTCATCAATTATTCATATTATTCATTGACGTTGCCATAGGTGGAAGGGGGCCGAGTTTTTTTTTTTTTTTTTTTTATGGAACCTGACACGGTTGGCTACATCACCTACAACATCCGTGATCAAAATACTAAAAAAATTCATAAAAAAAAATGAAGAAAAAAACTAAAAAAGACTCGTCGAGACCTATCATTTACTCCAGCCGGCGGATGAGTAGTGTGGGATTAGTAGTTTCAGAGATATGCCCTAAAAAAAGTTTTATCTCGTCGAGACTTATCATTTTCCATATGGGAATGAGTAGGCTGGGATCAGGAGTTTCCGAGATATGCCCTCTCAAAGTCTTTTTCCTTTTTTTTTTAAACGGTTGAACCGCTATAAAAAAAACCATTATTTTAAGAAGAGAACATCTTTTCTACGGAAGGAAATAAATTTCAGTTCGATCTGACCAGTAGTTTAGCAGTTATAGGCATTTATTGATTTTTTAGGCCTTTTTTGTAAAGGCTATGACGTCATCAATTGTTCATTATTATTCATTTACGTTGCCATAGGTGGAAGGGGGCTGAGTGACTGTATCATCTGACACCTGGTTTGCTGGTATTGGTTGAGCACTTCGTGAGATAGTGGTATGCCGAAAGCACATTAAAAATGACGGTCTATTTTTTCAAATGGCACGGGTAAGACATTACATATGGATTCCATGTCAAAAACCACTCTACAAACGAACCGACTAACTGTAATTATTATTTCCATAGGTTTCTGCAAGACGTTTTTACTTCTGGCAGTCGGACCACACAGAATAGTTTACTTTTTAATAAATGTTGAATATGTCTTCTAGACTATACCCAAAATAATATTCTCTAATTTCGTGACTTCTAAGTTTTCAACTCGACACGATCAACTACTTAAAAGTTATGTATGTGTATGACCCTCTTTGTGACAGATGAACGAACAGACAAGCGCGGACAGGTAGACAGACAAACGTACGGACGCAAGAGCCATTAACTACTTTCGAGTTTCCTGTTGTACCCACCTACCTACATGCGGACAGACTTTCAGACTGTCATACAGAAAGACAGACATAATAGGATAAATTGTATAACAGTAGAGAAGAGAAGACTTTACGTGAATTACATATTTTTATCGACATGGCTGCGAGCATCGCGCATGTTTCGGTGACCTTGAGAACCGGTCACCGGTTTGGTGGCTCATATAAGGTTCCGTAATGCACTCTAACGGGACCTCGTGTCGTCACAACGTTTCTGTGTCGACCAGACGCCTAAAGTTGTACTACTTGCTCGTAGGAATTCTTTGTATTCATCTCTAGATACCTAGGCTTTATTTCGGCAGACTATCGATGCCCAAAATAGGAGAGCACAATGCTCTATCCACTTTAAAGCGAGGAGGGCACAAGGGCAACTATATCAGTATATGGTTAAAGTTAACTTTATAACATACAAACATACCACACTCTGTATACAGACAATCAGGGTAAGCAGAGTAGTCGGTGTTTTGCTGCAAGTGTTCTTGTAAATTATATCATAACACCAACCACCACATTTAGCAAAGTATTAGGACAACATAACTATCAAGCGGCAAGCAAGGCACGAAGACCCACCTACTGCATGACTCGGTGGAAATACCGTGCCAAGGTGAGGGGTGGCTATTCTGTCGCCCTTTAGCACGGCATCTTGTCCTTATACCTAAATCGCCTTTTGCGACATGAACGGGGAGAGACTCAGTGGCGCTATTCTTTTTAAATACCGGCCCCATACGGTTATTCCACAACTAATAAGGTTATGAATATCAGAAACTCTGCTTATTACTTCAAGGTAGCATATACAAGGTTTTTTCTATGAAAGTTCCCAATGCCCGCTCTATAGCCTAATAAATATTTAATCTCTTTGGTTGCATCTAATTCCAACCAGAATAGGCGCTGTGTCGCTATCCTGCTTGCACCCACGAAATTTGCACCGTGCTTGATTACCTCAGCGCTCAACTTAGTGAACATTTTTACTAGATATGCTGTAGAGATATTACGTAGAGTATGCTGAGATATAAAAAAAAACCGTCCTAGTGCGAGTCGGACCCGCGCAATGTACCACCGCGCTAAAAATGACGTTTTTTATTATTTGTTGTTATACTTTAGAGTTTGCACTATAATCACACCGAGTTTTACCCTTGTCCGTAATACCGTTTTTATGATAGAGTAAAAACAAAAAAACGTTGATAAAAACAGGTTCCTTGTAGGTATGGGGACCCCCCTAATTTAATAGTTTTTGTTTTTTTTATTTTTTTTAAGCAAAGCTTTTTAACGCACGCTTCAGACAGAACAGAAATGAAAAATAAAGTGTAACGTCACGAAAGTACGAACGAACGAACGAAATTTGCTGGGCAGTGTCCCATGATATCAGTACCTAATATATGTATTATTATTTCTTTATGTTCACGTTTTCATCTTACAGTGTTTATATTAATTCTTTATACATAATTAAATATTGCGCCGGAGGCGGCGGCGGCGCGGGAGCAAGCCTCCAAGCGCGCCGGCGGCGGCGGGTGCAGGCCATGGTTACGGAGTTCTCCGAGACGACGACGCGAGACTGGCTTCAATGTACGGATTTTTTTGCCTTTACGATTTTATTGTATGTATTGTTTCTCTTTCATTTTATTCGCGAAACAAAAACAGCAGCACAATATGCAGCTGCAATACAATATGCTTGTTCACTTCCAAATGCAGTTTGTCAGCCTTGATCCGCTCTTTTTGCATACAATTTTTTTTTTACAAAAACCTAACGATTTTTATCAAATTAAATAAAGTTATATGAACGATTTATATAAATGCAATTAAGTCCGTGAAGATTAGTTTCTTGGAGATAGAGTTCTTTTTTTATTTATTTTTTTTATTTAAACTGACACGATTGGCTACATCACCTACAACATCTGTGATGTCAGCCCATAACACCGGGTGAACTTGGTGCCACGTCAGTGTATCCCTTCGGTCGTGCCGGCTACACTGAACTGGACGGAACAGTTGAACTGACTGAACAGTTCTTAGACAATTAATAACTTCATTAGAGTTCTTTAACAATAAATCAGTCTACACATATTTTTTTTTAGTGTAGTGTGCTCTTTATTAGGTTTCGCCTTCAAAGCGAACTTTCAGATCTATTGTGAAGTTATTTTCTAGGTCTTTCTTCACTCCAAACGTTCTAACAATGAAGTAAATAATATTTTTCCCTCGTGGAAATGGAGAATGTTTCGTTGCTCTTCGTTTAGATATCACGTGGAAATATATTTATTTGTGTCGGTGCTTCTTCTTCTTCAAGAAAAAACTCTGTATGTATCCAGACATTAATATTCAATTATCAGCCCTTATTGGTCCACTGCCGAATATAGGCCTCGCCCAATGCGCGCCACCACACGCGCACTTCCGCTCTTCTCGTCCTTCCACTTCCGGCTACCATTTTTAAGTCGTCTGCCCCCCTAGTCGGGGCGTTCCTTGCCGCGTTTGCTTGACGTGGCTTCCGTTCAAGCACCCGTTCACCAAATTGATTACCGAATCTGTAACTGATGTGCCCAGCCCACTGTCACTTCAGCTTGCTAATTTTCCTAACAATGTCGACTACCTTGGCTCTTTGTCGTATTAAAGTCGTTCAGCGAACTACAGGAAGAGTAAAGTGCTCGGCATTTCCTAGATCGATAAAATCCTCAATCGCGAAATCCAGGCATTAGGGCCTAACATTTTGTGTTGTCGTATCTGCTTTTACACAACGTAAACATATTATATTATTCTATTATAGTATCTATCATAGTATATTATTCTAGACTATTCATTTACAATCAAAGGCAAAAACAAAAACTCTTGAAACAATTACGAAAACCTTCCAACTAAAATAGACCTACTAAAAATTATAAGAGCCGGGGAATAAGAACTATTACACAAGTGAGGATCTCCACTGTCCATGGATGCACCCGCCACCACCGCCAGTCTCGTCACGTTGTGACCTTTGCGAGAGAATTCCGTTTTTATTATTATTTTAATATCTTATTATATCTATATATATCTATAATATATTATATCTATCTTATATCTTTATTTACACATTTTCTTTTTATAACAATTTTACATTTTTACATTATTAACAACTAAAATCAAAATCTAAAATTGATACAAAAAAAAACAAATGGAGTTTCCACCACCACCGGCGGCGGGGCGAACCCAAGCTACCGATGGTCTGGTCCTAGGGAGAGAAACCTCCGGACGATGTGTGCAGTGTCGAGCAGGACTGCCTTCTGGATCTGGCCCTTGACCCAACCACTCAGCGAGAGCCTCTCAAGGTGGTCTCGAGGCGCTTCGCTATCAGCCCATGCGCCGAAAGGACTATGGGCACAACGATCGTCGAGTCCACGGGCCACATTTTGGTAACCTCGTGCTGCAGATCCAGATACTTAAACATCTTCTCTGCTTCCTTACTGACGAGGTTACCATCGTGCGGCACTGCGATATCGACGAGCGTTGCGCGCCTTGCCTCCCGGTCCACTATCACAATATCAGGTCTGTTCGCGAAAATAGTCCTGTACTCCTGTCTGTGATGATAATGGACCGGTCCCAGTAGAGTATGACATGACCGTTCTCGATCCTGGCTACTAGGTTGTGCCTATGCAGATACTCGGTGTTGGCAAGCTGCGAACAACCACATGTCTGGGGGATTCGCCAGGTTGGTGGACATCTTGACAACCTCATCTTATATTGCAAAGATAAAACCCTCGGTTTCCCCGATGATTATTATTATTGTTTATTGAAAACGCGACAAATATGGCGCCTGGGTGGCTACCCATAAGGTGTCTAACAACGCCCATGGACATTGGTCGTTTCGAATGCAATGCCGGCCTGACAGAAGCACTGCCATGGCACTTAGTTTACAAATGTGTGATGAGATACATCACACTTTTGTAAACTAACTTACATCACCAGTGTAATGGATTATTTACTCGTATGTAGTCAATCATGTCAGGGTCCATAAATAACATTGACCCAACTTTAAAAAACAACTACTTAGAACTAAAAATAAAAATAATTAAATAATTGAGTTGAAAGCGGTACGAAAGCACAAAAGGACTTCATCTATAAATTTTCAGGTGTGCTTTTGTACCGCCTTCAACTCAATTATTTAATAATTTTTCGGTTCAATGTTCTTGAAAACAGTTTTTTAGTGATATCACATAGAAAGAATCACAGAAATCGGTTGTCGTGGTATAGAATTATTCGCCCATTTGACACACTTAACAGTCCATAACTTGAAAACTACTGAACCGACTTGCACTGCTCCCTAAGTTCAAGTAAATGTAGGCCATTAAATAAAGAACGGCCTGAATCCGATTAATAGTTTTGGAGAAATGCGTGGACAAACATACATACATACATACATACAAACATACATACATCTATACAATTTTGTATATTTGTTTGAAAGCCCTAATAGATTATCTATCATATTATGTGAATATATTGCAGTTCCAATAATATTACATACATACGTGTCGAATTGATAACCTCCTTTTTTTGAAGTTGGTTAAAAATAAATACAAAAGATAGTTTAGCAATTTACTTCTCGGACTGGAATAATCTTAATAGAGATTGTACCATCGAATCTCTTTGCTTAGATGACTATCGTCGCGTTTGCATTGTTGTGAAATATGGACGCTGCTGCAACGTCTGTGCGTTTAAACAGGACTTCGTTGTTTATAACTCGAATGCCGTCTTAAAGTCGGATAATTGTTATTTTAACATGATTCTTTATTGAACAAGTATGAATGAACGAAGTGATTAAAGACTCTTGTTTGCAGGGCAGACTATACATGTTTTCTTTTTCATTCCTAATTTATTTCACACGAATGGGATTATCACATCGACATATGAAAAGCATAGATAAAGAATTTGGATTTAGAACTAACATAGCAATAAACATTTTGACATTCATGATATTCTTTGAAAATTTCAGGAAAATTGCGGACTGAAGAATAACTGAGAAAAAGCTAGGAATATAGTACTATGCGTAAATTTGGAATTTTATTAATGTTTATATTTTCAGTTTTCCTGAACGCAGATCGACCTTCGGCCTCGCCCTTAGTTACTTAAATTCTTCGAGAAAATTTATCGCTTAGGTCCCTGAACGCAGCTCGGTCTTCGGCCTCACCCTGAGTTACATGGTTTTCTTCGAGAAAGTACATCGTTTACCTGAACGCAGCTCGGCCTTCGGCCTCGTCCTAAGTGGGTGACTTTCTTCTTTAGAAATTATAATTTCAAGTGAGCGAACCCGCGGGCAAAAGCTAGTTTTATTCTTATCAAATTTTCAGCGAAGTCTCACGACAATACCCACTAGATTCGTTTCAGATTATCGCCCTATACCGACTCTTGCATCACTAATGCGGTATGTCGCGTCGGTCGTCGCGTATTGTCATGGACATTTCAAAAGGATATAGTGTCTTCTGCACTCATATATCAATATGCAAAGCAGATATACCGGTTTGTCGTGAAAAAGTGTTTAAGCTACTCGTATCATGTTTTTAAAGATTCCGGACAGTTGTTTTTCCTTATCACGCGCTACATTGCTTATTATTTTCGAACCGTTGGTGATGCTGATGACATTATCTCATAGTCGCATGGCTGCAATCAGAAGCTGTTCCGCCGTCGTCACTCTGGTAATGCAACTGCAATGGACAGGAAAATAATAAAGGAATGTGATTCAATCTAGACGCAACCTTGTAGGTGCCAAGAGTTCTATGTCAAATCATAGAACATGTAACTGTCTCTTCGCCACTCTTCATGTAAATCGATTCAGCCGTTTTCGAGTTTGGCTACTACATACAGATAGACGTTACACTTTGTAATAGTATATATATATATATATATATATAGCTTTTGCCCGCGTCTTCGCTCGCGTAAAAATCGTATTTCAAAGGAAAAAAGTAAGTCATTAAGGGCGAGGCCGAAGACCGAGCTGCGTTCAGGTTAATGATAAACCTTCTCGAATAAATTATGTAACGAAGGCCGAAGCCGAAGGCCGAGCTCCTTTCAGGTAAACGCTATTATAATTACTTAAATACCAAGTAATTAAAGGTTAGGGCCGAGGGCTGTAGAAGGTTTATCGTTTGCCTGAACGCAGCCCGCCCTGCGGCCTGCCCTTATTTACTTACTTTCATCGAGAAGAATATCGTTAACTTAAACGAAGCTCGGCTTTCCGCCTCGCCGTTAGTTACGTACTTTTATCGAGACACACACCTGTCAGGCCGGCATGGCATTCGCAACCCCCGCATACGACCGAATGTCCATGGGCGTCGTTAGACACCTCATGGGTGGCTCGGCGCCACTCTCACTACGATTTTATGTTTAATTTGACAGCTCAGTAGAGCCTCGCTCGGCTTCAAACTGCTTTTGGTGATGATGATGAAGCACCATGCGAGACAACTATTTATAGCTGGTTTTCAGAATTCAAGCGCGGTCGTGTCAATCTTAGTGACGAATTTCGTGATGGTCGCCCGTCCACCGCTGTGAACAACAAAAACAGCGATGCTGTGCGCCGTATGATCGAACTAGACAGGCATGTGACCTACCATGAGATTCGGGCATCCTTAGGCATGAGTCAGATACAATAAGTTCTACACAAACATTTGGATATGAAAAAGCTATGCTTTTATATAGCGGTGGATCCCACATAATTTGACTGACGCTCAAAAAACGGACCTCATCACTTGGTGCAATGCCATGCTCACCAGATTCAACGAAGGGGCGTCAAATTTGGTGTGGGACATAGTAACGAAACACGAATTTATTGCTACGACCCCAAAACAAAGCAGCAATCGGTCGTATGGGTCTTTCAAGATGAGCCGAAATCAACAAAGTGGCGCGCATGCAAAGTGCCTCTAAGCGAAAGATTGCTTCTTTTTTTTTAATAAAACTGGGCACGTGGCTACTGTTGATTTGGGTAATCGCCTTACCGTTTTCAAATAATATCAAAATTGGTTTATTCGCATGAAAAAGTACATTTACGCTAACGGAGAATATTTTGAGAAACAATAAATTCATTTTTGACCATTCATAATATTTTTTTCTTATTCATTCCGGAAATTTTAGTGCGTCCCACGTAGTCTTAAAATGCACAAGGCAACGCATAGAATAAAATATATGCCCATATATTTCCCCCCATTTACAGTATCGGGCACCTGTCGGGCAGACATGGCTTCGCAACTCCCGCATACGACCGAATGTCCATGGGCGTCGTTAGACATCTTATCTCGAAGTTTCAATTAAAAAAAATAAGATCAAATCAAATTACAATTTTGGCTACCATATGGCGAGCGAGTGCGGCCGCTCGGTGCGCTATTTACTCGTATAGACAGTAGACGTGTTTTCCGTCCAGTTCAGTGTAGCCGGCGCGAAATGAAGGGAAGCACTGACATAGCACCTAGTTCACCCGGTGTTATGGGCTGACATCACGGATGTTGTAGGTGATGTAGCCAACCGTGTCAGTTTCCATAATAAAAAAATAAAAAAAACACCGGCCCGCGCGCGCGCCGCCCCGCCGCGCCGCCGCCGCCGCCGCCGCGCCGCCGCCCGCGCCCGCCCGCTGCTCGTTTTTTTTTTTTTTTTTTTTTTTTTTATACTAAGCGCGACATGTGGCGCCGAGTCACCCATAAGGTGTCTAGCGACGCCCATGGACATTCGTAGCGCGGAACATTCTGGTTTATAGGAGAGCTACATCTTAGCGTAACCGGAAGTGAATTTGATTTAACCTATCCAGTGTCTCGTATAGTTAAATATGTTTGTACTGTGTGTAGTTTCATCGAATTCGGATAATCGCTTTAAGAGTTACGGTGGTTTTTGCATGATGCGCGCACAGACAAAAATAAAAAATAACTGTTCTAACATGTTCAGTTGCTCACTTTAGTTACCCTGGTTGGTTTTATCCGAATATATTCAATGTAAAGATTTTTGCCTTTATGATATTATAATTATGCAGATACCTATAGATGATATAGCGAATACACATTTCATTAAATCCAAGCTCCATGTGAGCGATTCCGCCGGCAAAAGCTTGTTGATTAATTCTTTAAAAAACCGGAAGTATCATATATGCAAATCTGATTTTCGAACCCTAGACTACAACTGCCCACCACCCAACAGACACCTACAATGTTATCTCTGCTGCCTCTGTGTATACAGTAGTCAGTATCACTCAACCACCGCAGCAGCACTTTACCTGCGAGTGAGTGGTTCGGCCCCACTATATAGCTTCGACGACATCAAAGTGCAAATACTACGTAGTAGTAGCTACCTGTATATAAAACTGAATGCACGCCGCGCCGCCGCGCCGCCGCGCCGCCGCCTCCGCGCCGCCGCCGCCCCGGGTCGCGTGTCTTTGACATTGGCGTCCGACAGCAAGCAAGTCAGCTGTGATCAAATATTGTTATTTTATAATCAAGGTTTATAACTGCATGCTTACTGCAACAATAATCTTATTTCCCTCTATGCGTACCGTTTATTTATTTACAAGTGGTTTGAAAACCAAGATGCCAGGAAATATTCACTTTATGAACATTTTGCTATACCATTTGGCTAAGGTTTATATATTTACGTAATAATATGTTGATATATTGGATGTTGTAGGTGATGAAGCCAACCGTGTCAGCATCAATAAAAAAAATAAAAAAATAATAGATATCGATGAATATAATATATGTATGGTAGGGCCTAAACCGTCCGGATTGATACCAACGTACTGAATATAGTTCGACCGATTTTTTTTACGGTCGCCGTATATTCCTCCTGTTTCCTAAATCGCGACATGCGGCACCAATACACCTTACAAATTGTTACAAGTAGTTGTCTAACGATGCCCATGACATTCTTTGATGCACAGGGATTCAGAATGCCATGACGAAACCAATCAAACCAATTGCGAAATCAAATGGCATTCGTAACCCCCGCATACGACCGAATGTCCATGGGCGTCGTTAGACATCTTATGGGTGGCTCAGTGCCATATCTCGCGCTTTCCATAAAAAAAAACTGCAAGCTGTACTTGGCAGAAAATAGATGACCGGGAAAATGTGCAAGACCAGACCATACGAATAGTTCGTGTTTTCCGTCCTCAGTGTGCGCAGGCGGCGTGACTAATGGGAAGCACTGATATGGCACCTAGTTCACCAGAGTAACATAGGCTGACATCACGAGGTAGTTGGATTTAGCCACCATGTCGGGTTCCATAAAAATGCCCTGGTAATCGTGGGTGGGACTACCGGTAGACATAGACATGCAATCATGGGCAACCATAGAATATTCGCGTAAGTACATAGAGTGCAAATGGCCTGACGTGGCGCTGAGTCGTTGACGCGGTTTCGTCAATATTCAAATGGTTGCCATTTTGTTAGTTCTCAGCCGATTTCTTTTAGGTCGAGGCATTTCAAATTTTTAGTTCAATTCAAATGTTATTATTTTCTCTTTCTTCAGTGTTTCTGGTACTCAAATTGGTGTTGTTGGAGAAAAAGAAAAAAAAATAAATAAAAAAATTAATTAATAATGATGGTAACCTCGTCAGTAAGGAAGCAGAGAAGATGTTAAAGTATTTCTGGACCTGCAGCACGAGGTTACCAAAATGTGGCCCGTAGACTCGACGATCGTTGTGCCCGTAGTTGTGTCGGCGCATGGGCTGATAGCGAAGAGCCTCGAAGACCACCTTGATAAGAGGCTCTCGCTGAGTGGTTGGGTCAAGAGCCAGATCCAGAAGGCAGCCCTGCTGGACACTGCACGCATCGTCCGGTGGTTTCTCTCTTTGGGACCCCACCTTCGGTAGCTTGGGTTCCCGATAAACTTTTACTAATTGTTGTTGAACTGACTTGATATATTTAAGTATCAAATTGACGATGGCACCATACACCAGATATCAAATCAAATCAAATATCTTTATTGCACTCAAAAAATTATACAACAGGCAAATACTTAACTCTAGATATAGGTAATGGAGATAGGCAGAGTGGTCAGATTCTACAGTATTCATGTTTATGCTGTAAATATTCTCTTGTGAGTGGTAGTATGGGTTAATTATTTGTAAGTTACTAAAATACAATAATTATAAAGTAGGTACTAACAAAACATTGTGACTTGCGAAGTTTGTTTGTCAGTGTTTCTTCGCATTGGATTTAGAACTGGCGAAATTTTCGACATGTCCAAGCGTAGGTTTACCTATGGATGAAATTATAAAAAAAGGTTGATCGCGATGACTTATCCGTAGACGGATGGAGAGGATGGGAGAATGTCGGACAAGATTGTCTACTTCTGAGTGCGACGACGTTCTCCGTCACATTCCCACGCTCTCATTATAAACCCAACCGACCTGTCCGTTAATTATAGATAGCCACTATTTTATATACATTTTAAAATAAAGCTCAACAAAAAAGCTACCAAAACTTAATTTTTTTTTATTTAAATCTAAATATGTATGGTTACATTTACCTATGAAAATTTCAGACGTCTGCTTATAAATATAGGCGTATGATCCTAAAGTGAGAATACCTACCAATAAAAAAATCGGCCAAGTGCGAGTGGGACTCGTGCACCGAAGTGACCGTACCACTAAAAAAACGTTGAAAACACACGCTGTTTGATGACCCCCAAATGTTTTTACCTTTTCTATGTTTTTATTATTTGTTATATCCACCAACGTCATAATAGACAGAAATTCCTTGAAAATGTATGCCGGCTAGCTATTAAGGTTCCAAGATACACAGATACGCAGTAGGAAAGACAGACAGACAGACCGACCGACGGCGTAGGCTTCCGTACGGGTACGAAAACCTAGAAACTTCTAACACGCGCAGGTGCGGTGTGTGTACATGTAGGTACCTACGCGCGTTAGAAGTTATAGGTAGGTACTTCTTTGGTTTTATTAAAAAGTTAAATTACAATAAAAAAAATTCCCGCCCATTATAAAGTAAAAAATTATTTCCGTTTACTTACTTAAAGGAGTTGGGGGACCGCTATGTAAATACCCGCGCAGCAGTGAGTTTGATATTTTATTTACTTAGCGGCCCCCGACTCCTTTAATTAAGTGAACGGAAATTATTTTTGACTTCTTTTGGGTCGGGGGTTTTTATAATTTAACTTTTAATTCAAGCTTTAAAAAAACCGCATACAAATCAGTCCACTTTTTAAGATAATACATTTTTTACAAACATAACTAAGAACCATCCCGATTAAACCAGCTTTCTAATAAAAAAAAACGCATCTGTTTGGGAACTACGAGCGACTAGCCACATTATGAATAACCTTTAAGAAAACTTACGCTTTGACCCCTTTGACGCACGGGAAGGAAGGAAGGTGCGTGCGTCCAGCTCTAGGCCCTAGACCTGGACCGCTGGACTAGAGTCTAGAGCGACAGCCGATACAAATTGACCTATACAATTTTCTACTGCTATTGCTATATTGCTACTGCATATATAGGATAAATGTTACTTGTTTCGTAGTGTAGTCAGGTTTATTACATTTTCCGTTGAAATAAACGTAATAAAACCGTGTTGTATATTTGTATGACCCCCCCCCCCTCTCCCTCCCTCGACATATCGTATCTCAGTGTCCTGCAAACTCTCCCTTTGATGTTTTCGCTGGCATTCTGGACCTACATAGTTATATTTATTACATGTACGTACCTACATATCAAACAACTTTTATTTGAAACATGAAAATAAATACCTAGAAGAGGCATTCACTTTTCGAGGAAGTGAAGAAAGTGCACAAGGACGAAAGTATTGTAACAAACATGCCATAGTCTACTGCAGCTCTGAGACTGCAGCCAAACTCAAAGT
The DNA here is from genome assembly GCA_946902875.1 of Nematopogon swammerdamellus. Classification (NCBI taxonomy): domain Eukaryota; kingdom Metazoa; phylum Arthropoda; class Insecta; order Lepidoptera; family Adelidae; genus Nematopogon; species Nematopogon swammerdamellus. Next base: position 13,333,500 of record OX336338.1, read on the forward strand.
GTGGTCCACGGAGGGCTTCACAAGGTCTCTGCGAGGGCTCCGCCAAAATTATATCAACCCAAAGAACGAAGCTTTTTAACCCCCGACGCAAACGTAGGGATGTTATATTAATTATAATAATAATAAATTTAACGTGTGTCTGTATACCCTTAAAAAGTCAAAAAAAATCATTTACTTAAAGGAGTCGGGGGACAGCTAAGTAAATAAAGTATAAAAACTCAAAGCTGCGCAGGAATTTACTTGGAAATTATTTTTGATTGGTCTGGGGTTCTTAAATTTGTAATTTAACTTTTATTTCAAGCGGCGCATTACTGTTGAATGTTTCATTATATATTCTACTCTATTCTATTCCATTGTATCTTAATTATTAACTCGAATGGTACTAATATTAATTTTAAGCCTGAACTCATCTACGAGACGCTACTATGTAACTCACCTATTTACGAATCTATTATCTGCTTTAAAGGAATGCACGCTGACCAATTGTTGATAAAAATGTATACAATAATGGCAATGCCAATTCTGGCTATTTATTTCCATTGTTTGGAAACAACTTTTAATTTATGTATTTCATTTGGATTAAGAGGGAAGAGGCGACGGAATATTCTATGTAGGTACCTATGCTACGCAAGCTAGTCAAATTTGATGACTTTTTAAATTACTGTGGCTACTTGCCACATTATTAAATATGTAGTCACTCTTCGAGTAATGTGGCTCAACCACAAAGGACAACATTATTGTCCTCTGTGGTGTGCATTTAATTCAATCGTGGTACATACGTACGTACATACATAGCGTCACCCCTGTTTCCCGGTGGGGTAGGCAGAGACAACGGATCTCCGCGTGCCACGATCCTGACACACCTCTTCCGCCTCTTCCACTCCCATAATGTTCTTCATGCATGCTCGTCGGTTACGGGTACTTCGCACTTGACCCTTTTTGAGCACATGCCCGATCTAGTCCGGTTACGTGATAAAATGATGTTGTGAGATAAAAAAACTGTTTTAAAAAACATTGCACCGACTCCAAAAAACAACTAAAACTTAAAAGTGTTAAATAATATTTTGATTCGTATTCGGACCCTTGAGCTGAAGGCGGTACAAAAGCACACCTGAAAATTGATAGATGGTCCCCTTTTGTGCTTTTGTATCACCATCAACTCAAGGGTCCGGATATGAATCAAAATATAATTTAACACTTTTAAGTTCTAGTAGTTTTTTGAAGTGGGTGCAATGTTTTTTAAAACTGTTTTTTTTTTTTATTTGATTCTCATAATGAGGTGTGATGTATGGACAGACGTCACGCCCCCGCGCCGCCGCCCGCCTTCACGCCGCGCCGCCCGCCGCGCGCCGCCGCCGCCGCGCCGCCCGCCGCGCGCCGCCGCCGCCGCGCCGCCGCCGCGCGCCGTGTTCAGCAGAGGTTATTCGATACGACAAAAACCTCATCTTTTGTTGTCTCGCTTAAGAGAATAGAGAATAAATTATAATTTTTATACACATGAAGTTATGCACGGGCATTAGCGAGCACTTGGAAAATTAATATATAAACCTCTAGGTATGCTTATCTTATGTTATAGCATACAAAAATATTGTTGTATCTAAATTTAGTAAGTAAGTAGCAAGAATGAATGTTTATAGCGTTGCCTGAAATAATTAGTACAGCAGACTGCAGCAATGACATGCGCGGTTACTGCAGTTAGGCCGCTAGTCCTTATGTATAAGCATTTCATTTAAATTTCTCCAACACGCATTACTTCGATAAAATTTCTGCAACCAGGTTACTTCTGAAAATTAATTTTAAAATTAATATAGTTACGTACTTAGCAAATAGATACATTTTAGAATTCGCGCGGGCGAAGCCGCTAGTAAGAGCTAGATTAAATAAGTAATGACTTGAGACTATGTTTTTAGTTTTTGCTGACTATAGGTTTGTATTCGCAAAACCGCTTGTAATCAACAGCATGCTGTGGAACGTCGTGCATTTTTTGCAGATGTTGTTTATTGTCGATCAAAACTGGAAATCAAAATGTGTATGTACACCTATAATACTTATCTACATACATACGTATATACCGGTGGATAATGTGACTATACAAATGGATATACATCTGTAGACACCATTGCTCTTAGCTCTTAAAACCCGAAGTTCTGGCTGGAAGAATGGCAAAAATAATAGTCCTAAGAATTGTACCTATTTATTTTGCACTTGCGTGAATTACCTAAAGAGGGGAATAATGGGCCTTCAAAATAAATTTATACTCGTCGTCGAATTAAAACTGTTTCATACCTGACTTGTTTACACATTTTTATATTTTTATTAATAAACTAGCTTTTGCCCGCGGCTTCGCTCGCGTGAAATTCGTATTTAAGAAGAAGAAAGTAAGTAGGCCCGCTACCGGTACCCACCTACCTTTATTTCGGCGCGCGGAACAATTCGGTTTGTATGAGCGACACATCTTAGCATAACCGGAACTGAATTTTATTTAGCCTATCCTGTGTCACGTATAGTAAAATGTGCTTTTACTAAGTTTCATCGAATTCGTATGTTCGGTTTAAGAGTTAAGGAGGAACACATACAGAAATATAAATATGTACAGAAAGAAAAAATACATACAGAAAATATTTCTAAAAATCGTCAATTTAGTTTTAGTATCGTACATAGAGTCTACAAACGCAATATCTCATAAAACAAAGTAACTTACTCCATTACCATCCCTTACAGATTTATTGTTAGTATTGAATAGCTGTGGGATAAAGGTATGCCTGAGCAAAGATGCATTCTCAAAATCTCGATATCGTCGATAAAACGTTCTTCAGCTTCTCAGCGGTGAGTGTTTGAGGAGATCTGTTTGATAACAAGGTGAGGGGAATAGGGGTGCTAGAGCAGATTTCGCCCGTGTAGACTGTGCGGACGCGTCTGTTGTTCTTATGTTCATTGTCCTGTTTACCCTAAGACTTGGCGTGTTTATCAGATTAATATCTGTTTCATAATTTGAACTCTCTTTGAAATATAATTTTATTTTTTATAGACTCACATATTTTCTTGTATTTGTACAAGTACTATAAAAAGTAGGAAGAGTATTACTCCCGGTAAAGTATGTAAACCATGCAAATGCATCTAAACATTTGTTGACTATTGTTTATACCAACTTCGAAATGCAGTGATTTGTCACTTTCACTTGCATAGAAAAGTGCGAAAGAGTGAACTCTACATATATTAACTCTGATTGACAAAGACAGTATAGGTAGTACCCCTATTCTTCTTACCTTATTATCAAGAACTTTGTATGGATCCCACTTTGAGAATCACTGGTCCAGGCCATCTGTGACTTGTGAGTCTTCTTGGGTCACAATAAAAAAATAAATATCTAGAAGGGGCACTAACGTGCCCTGCCAGGAGGTGAAAGAAAAGTGTATAAAGATAATATTAAAACCGGCCAAGCGCTAGTGGAACTCGCGCACCGGGGGTTCCGTATCACCACGTAATTGATGGGTTTTTATTTTGCTGTGTGTTTACTTCAGAGTTTTCACTACAATCGGTATGATTGTAGTGAAAACTTGTTGAAAAAAGTTTGACGCTTGTATGTATTACCGTTTTTACGATAGAGCAAAAAAACGCGTTTCTTGAAGGCATATTATAGTTTTTTTATTATTATTATTTGTTAGTATATTCGTCATAATTATGTGAAAATTTGAACCTGCTAGCAAGGACGTAGCTCTTTGCCTGCTAGCTATTACGGACTTCCCTTTACTGATCTGAGGGACGGACTTACGAACAGACAGACAGACGTTGTAGGCTTGGGGTACGGAAACCTAAAAATGTATAACATACTTACGACAATATTTTTTCTGGACAGGTTCCGCTCTGTATTTAGTCCTCGTGCAGCTTGCAAAGATGCGGTTGATCATTATTGTCATTACTCATTGTATATTGATCGCAGTTCACTAAGTAGGTATTGTTTGTGATTTGTGATCGTAATATTATTCGGAGAATCAAACCGCGTGGACATGACGATCATTACTGGTCAAGTCGACATCATGCTCTGATAAGCTGTCCTATTTCGAAGAATTTTACCTTGTCTTCCTTCCGTCTGTATGTATGTACTTACCGAATAATGATTTTAAAACGAAATAACATTAAAATAAACAAAGTAAGTAGGTATGTTATTAGCAAAATTTTTTTTTGTTTCGTCGTGGCGGTATCTATTATATCCACAGTCGAGATGAAACTTTAAAAGTTTCTGCCGAGGTTGGTGCGAAAGAAAAATATCTCCACTCCAACGCCATTATTCAATTTTTTTTTTCAAATTCAAATTTCTTTATTAATATAAATTTGACAATAATTATGTATAAAAGTGGGCTGGGCACATCTGTCGTAGACCCGACAACCGATGGGGTAGACGGGTGCTCGAATGGAGGCCACGTACAAGCAAACGTAAAGGTAGCCGGGAGTGGATGGATGAGAAGAGCGGAAGACCGCGTGTGGTGGCGTGCCTTGGGAGAGGCCTATGTCCAGCAGTGGATCGATACAGGCTGATGATGATGATGTATAAAAAAATGTTATAACGATTTTGCATGCATCGTACCTATCCGTTATTCGAAAACATAATTTGTTAAATTTAAAATAGGACTCGACGCTTTGTTATCGTTGATATTTTTACCTGATTATTTTAGAATACTTTACATAAAAGTAAATTCGGCTCAAGTGAAGATGGTGAGTATTTATTGCTCATTGGCATGCAGGTCGCATCGCCGTGGTGGGTTGTTGGCCAAGAGGCACGCGCTGGCACGCATGCGCGACTCTACACTCGTAGCTGTTGTGTCCAGTCCATGTTCAACAACGCACTTACATACTCGACAATGCCGCGTCGCGCGCCGCACCGCCCTGACGCGCACCTACTACTCTACTATGTCAGTCAGTCAGTCAGCGTGGGCGTGCATGCATCCACTGCTGGACGTACGCCTCTCCAATTTGCCTCCATTCCTCTCGGCCTTCAGCTGTACGGAACCACTGCTTTCCGCCGAGGTATAATTGATGTCGTCGTCCCACCTGGCGGCGGGTGATCTTCCCACACTCCGTTTTCCTGTCCACGGTTACTCCAACGGTCGTCGTCTCATCGGCTGACGTGCCCAGCCACTGTCAATTGAGCTTAGCCACTTAGGAGTCGGCTGATTGTCTCGTTACGAAACTTCTCTTATAGTTTACAGCAAAACCCAAACGAAAATCCTAAGTCTTAAAGTTCTCGCGGAAACGGAATAATACAAAACCCTCTCTTGACTAGAACTTAACCACTTATTTTAATATTGTTTTAAAGTAATCACCTCGGACAACGCATTTGACGGACAGACGACAGACAACTTACCTATATCACATTCACTACACACACTATAGTATAAAATATTTCACTGAAATTTGCAACTGGTATGGAGCGGGGTGTTCCGCCGCATTTCCATGTATAGTAATGGTTTCTACATTTTGTTTTTCCCTATTCCAGATGGCGCGGCAGCGTCTACAAACTAGTCTGGCGCGAACTCCTAGCATACCTCACACTCTACTATACAATCAACCTCATCTACAGATATGCACTCAACGAACAACAACAAAGGTAGGTTATTCTATCTATCTAACTATTCCCGTTTTGAAGTTATACTTCTTTCCGCACGTTATGAAAATATGAAAATATAATTATACGAAAATATGTTCTGAAAATTGGGAGTAAACTCAGAAAATACGTCATCGTCATCGTCACCGCATACTAATTATTTGTATGTAGATATAGTGCGGTGCCAACGCCAAAGAAGTATAGGTAAGAAGTATAGCAAGGTTTCGCGAGGAGTGGTGTTATGGATTGTGTCTGATCTTCTTTTGAACTTTTGGGCACAGCCACCCGTACCGGTTTTCCATAAAAAAATCAATATAATTCATGTTTGTAAGCGTTGTATTATAGGCTTATCGTTTCTTTTTTACCCGAATGCAACTCGGCCTTAGGCCTCGCCCTTAGTAATATCAATGCATCTTTCTCAAAAATATTCTATGCTATCTACTGAAAGCAAAAATTCTTACAGATAATTGTTTTCAATATGTGTGAAGTACTTCGTGAAGTAGAAAGAAATACTACCTATCCCGTGGATCGATGCTGGCAGTAATGAGGCCAAGTTATAAAAAAGAGTAACTGACTTTTACGTCTTACTTATTTTTTAAATTTCGAATGAATGTTTTATTCAAATGTAATGTATATATGTACTGTGTGGGGCCGGTACTTAAAAAGAATAGCCCCACTGCATCTCTCCCCGTGCATGTCGTAAAAGGCGACTAAGGGATAAGGACAAGATACCGTGCTAAAGGGCGACAGGCTCGCCACCTCTCACCTTGGCACGGTACTTCCACCAAGTCATGCAGCAGGTGGTTCTTCGTGCCTTACTTGCTGCTTGATCGATCGATGTCTTGTTCGAATACTTTGCGAAACGTGGTGGTCGGTGTTGTGCTGTAATTTAGCAGAGTTCTTGCAGCACAACACCGATTGCCTGCTTACCCCGATTGTCGGGATTCAGCGTGTATATGTAATGTATATGTATAGGTATACAAAACATGCATGCACAACCGGTAAAATTACGTAATTCAGTACCTTCAGTGCGACCCGTTTGTTCTTGTAACCCCTTCAACTACATATATTGACGCCATGTGATTTTACAGTCACATGGCGTCAAAATCATACCATTTTATGCAGTAATTACAGAGTTTTTATCGTGTTCTTGATTACTAACCTGCGGCAGAGGAAAAAATAATAATGGACGTGAAACATTTTTAGGCAAATTAAGCGGACGGCCTTGAAATGATATATTGTGCAGAAATAACTGAATAATAACCAGTCGGGTTGCTGCCTAAATGGTTGGTTATGATTGTTCGTAATATTTTGCTGGCTGCATTCTTAAGGTCGTATAAACAACTCAATTGAAATTTGACCTTTCATCTGTTAAAAATCTCACGAATGCCAACACAAATCTCACATGTCAGTCAGTCAGTCAAAATTGTCAAGCAGCAAGTAAGGCACGAAAACTTGACGAAAACAGAAATCTATCTAATGCATGATTGTGGACAGACCGTGCAAATGTGAGATGTGGCCATCCTGTCGCTTTTTTTCACATCTTGACCTTATCTGTTAGTCGACTTTTACGACACGTATTGCGCGTCCCGCTGTGCGGGAATTTACTAAGCGGCCCCCGACTCCTATAAGTAAGTAAACGGAAATTGTTTTTGAGTTTTTAAGGGGTCGGGAGTTTTTGTTCACGAAAGTAGTAGCCCGCATAAGATGTCGAAAAATAAGGCACATTAAAAAAAATTAAGTAATAATGTTTTGTTTATTAGAAATTACGCTTGTAAAAGTCCATGTGCCTCTCTGAGCGTGCTTTCGCGAGGACTGGTATTATTGGCTGTGTCTGAACTTCCTTTGGACTTTTGGGCACACCCACCCGTACTATTGTTTATCAAAAAAAGCGGTTAAGTGAGATTCGAACGCGCGTGGAGAGGGTTCCGTACCATTACATCATCCGTGAGAACTTTAAGACTTAGGATTTTCGTTTAGCTTTTCCTGTAAACTATAAGATAGACCCTTTTCCCCCCAATTTTAGACTCAGTAGTTTCGGATATAATATTTTAAACAATAAAAAAATATATATTTGTATTTATTATAACTAGCCCTTTTCAGTGACACGACGCAATTGAAAACAAAATTTTAACGTTCGATCTAAATTTGTCCCCCAAAATTGATCCCCAAACTCGAAATTCGTTCATTTGGCTCCGGGGTGTATTGGCCCAATTGTCAAAATGTCCAATGTGTCATACATAACATAACGTCCAGATGCTAGAAAGACCACTGGTCAATAAGGACAAATGCCAGATCGTCCAATCATTCGCTATACGTCCTGCAGGTCTATTCTTGTAAATTCTGACAACGGAATCAGCGCTGTTGTGGCGCTGAGAGCCACTTACCAAAGTGGCTCTCAGCGCCACGTCAGCGCTGATTCCGCTTTACAAGAATAGACCTGCTGATTGGGGCATCAATCAAACTCTATACATGCACCAAATTTCAACTTTTTGGTCCAGTATAGAATCGGAGAAAATAAGCTGTGACAGACGAAAAGACAGACAGACACAAGAGTGACAGACATAAGGGTTCTGCTTTTTCCTCTTTAGAGCTATGGAACCCTAAAAATATAGGTCAATAAATTTCCCAGCAGTCTAGTAATATTTTAGAACGAAAGATCCCGTCGACCGAATTAATAACTGTGCGTCGCGCGTCGCAGAGATGCGATGCACTAAGCTAAGATATCGGGGATGAGGGGGGGGGGGGGGGGGGGGAGTGGTTCAACAGCCTCCGGAGGTCATCTCGCTGGTCCGGTCTGGTTTACAACCAGTCCCTGCTGGCCCCCGGACTATTCCCATTACATTGCGACCACAGTGTGTAATGCGTGCGATTTATATCCATACTAAAAATTCAAGAGTAAAAATTATTATTAAAAAAAAAACAACCACTTAAATAATTCATCAAACTTTGTAGCTAACTTAAAAGTAAGAAAACACATTTTTTAAAGAGGCAAATTTTAAAATAAAAAGCGTTCAAGCGAATCGAACTCGCGTGAAGAGGGTTCCGTATCATTCCGTTTTCCGTAAAACTTTGAGACTTAGGATTTTCGTTTAGGTTTTCCTGTAAAGACATGCCGCACTTATAACACTATTGTATATTAATTCAGTGAAGTGTGAGTGCGCGCGCGGGTGAGGGTGTGTTTGTGTGTGTGTGAGGGTGTGTGTGTGTGTGTGTGAGGGTGTGTGTGTGTGTGTGACTTTCGCAAAATATTTTTCATGTCAACATGACACATGAAAGTCATTATAGGTGCTCATACAACGATTGAATACAGTTTTTTGCGTAGTTGGTGCCCATGCGATAAATCATGAAAATGTAAGGCTGCCTTTATGTATTGAAGAACAACGCAATGATATCTGAACCATCTCCGGGCTCTACATTTACTGTTTTGAAGTAATACTCGGTCGTTTAGGATACGCCATTTCTTCAACGATATAATCTTGTGATGTGCAGATGTAGGTATAATCCGATGTGCTGAAATGTAATTTTTGAGATTCGCGATAGTTTAGTTGTCTAAGAAATCTTTTCTGAACAATTTCTATTCTGTTGGGGTGATTTAGGTAACAAGTATTCCATATTCGCGCACGAAATTCTAGTATACTTTAACGTTTTTTTCCTAAAAGTGGGAAATGTGGCACCAAGCCACCCATAAGGTGTCTAACGACACCCATAGACATTCGGACCCATGTAGTGTTTTCAGTGTTTTCACCATCTTAAACGGTTTTGTAATACGCAAAAGGAACCCCAGAGTCTTGAAACTTTTTGAAACTATGTGATCAAACTAGGTACTTGTCATACAGTAGTTTTGAATTTAAAATTACCACCAAGTCTCTAATGCTATATACGCACTCCAATGTTAAAGTGTAGGAAAAAGTTGACAACTTTAGTATTTCTAGTAAATGTTATTATTTGACATTTGCTCACATTTAGGATTAAATAATTTTTAAACAAAACGTTTTAAACATAAAAAATATTTGTAAACATTTTAAACATAGGTGGGTACATGTTCGTTGTGTATATACATAGGTACTACCATTTAGGTGTCTGCAATGACTACCTACTTGCAATGTTGTTTTTATGTACAACAGTCAATACAATAATTATTGTACATTGTATATAGCAAAGACATCATAGTAATAGAAAAAAATCCTACCAAATTAAAACGTTATACCTAATCTTCATTTAACAAATTGCATGTCTTGCAGGGTATTCGAGAATATCCGTCTGTACTTCGGGTCACAGAGCGAGACCATCCCCATGTCATTCGTGCTCGGCTTCTACGTGAGCCTGGTGGTGAAGAGGTGGTGGGAGCAGTACAAGCTGCTGCCTTGGCCCGACACACTCGCTCTCTTCATCTCCGCCGGCATACCTGGAGCGGTCAGTATCAGCTTCGCTAACATCGCTCGCCTTGCTCCTGTCAGAACTAAGTGCCGTGTCAGCGCTTCCCTGTCATAATACCTATATTATCCATTTTTATTCTAACTGTAGTATTTGGTATGTTGGTAAATAATGCCTCGTGGAATTATTCTTGCCTTTTCTGTCCCATGGTTTTAATGGAGTCCATAAAGTTTTTTTGTTTATACATATTTATGTGAATAATTCTATTACTGTGAGAAAATTTATTGCGCATGCTCCGACCAGCCAATATTACCTCCGAGAAGGTAGGTGCCATACCGGAGTAAACTGCTGGCTAAACTGGACTAGAAGTGAACACAGCCATTCACACACACACACACACACACACACACACACACACACACACACACACACACATACACATACACCACACACGTAATTGGTGTTGTGCTGCAAGTACTCTTGTAAATTACAGCACAACACCGACCACCACGTTTATCAAAGTATTCGGACAAGATAACTATCAGGCAGCAAGTAAGGCACGAAGGTCCACCTGCTGCCATTCAAGAAAATAATATTTACATTGAATGTATATATTATAAGATCTGCCCTCTGTGTTTATGTATGGATCTATGGAAGTTGTGTTTGCTGATAACTCAAGAACGGCTTAACTATTCGCTTGCACTTTTTTTTTCTATGTAATGCGACATAATATCTCCGCATCGCGCCATTATTCATATAATCCAAGCAGTGGAGTCCGAAGTGGATGCAGTCGGAAAAAAATCCACCAGCACCAATTTCTTTACCGCGAGCGGTACCGCAGGCGCATCTAGTAAAGTATACAAATAACATTATTCTATTATTTATCACCTGCTAGTCTTAAAAACTCTTCTCCCTTCAAAGGTATTTTTTGAAAATCAAATATTTTGAAGTTTCACGACTCTGCAGCTTGGGGTAAACCCACATGAATATGAAATTGATAAATTATAACTTGGATGGATTATCACAATTCAAAACATTTCAGGTTACGGGCCTCACTCACAGATGTGAAAAGATTGATCGGATCAACTTGAAATTTGGCACGAAATTAGAGAATAGGTATTATTTTGCATAAAACCTAGAAGACATGTTAACATCAAACGTGTTTATTTGTCAGCGCTATGTTAGGTTAATGTTACATATCAATAAATCTTCATTAAGTATACCTACTTCCCAGAGATACCAGTCAGTGCATGAAGGTTAATAGAGTAGCACATATTAAATGTTATTAATCGCTTGTATCTGGTTACAATAACGTGATTTGTCATTGATTGAATGTGAAACTAGCGGAAAACCCACAGAGCGGCGATCGGCGGCCGTCTTCCCAGCGATTCTTGCTGTGTGGGAAAACCTAATTTAAAAATGTAAAGCATGGTTACCTACCTAAATAGACAGTCGAACGAAAGGCTAAGAAGCCTATGCGACAAGCAACCTTATTCGGTTTTCGGTGTAAACCCGATTTTTTTAGCGCTCTACCATAGTGCCATCATTTTTATTGTTCCCTATCTATCTGAGTATCCGAGTGTTGTACCTATCTTTTGAACCATAATAGGTAGCCGGTTGAAATTTTTACAGAATACTATATTGTGATATTTGGCGGATATAACAACAAACAACGGGAAACAGTCGTGACGCTATGTATGTATGTATAACAACAAAAATAAAAAAAATTGGTAGTGTTCCCATACAATTATCATAATATTATGGAGCGCCATCTACCGAATCATCATATAATTTAACTAACATTTTATCTACAAAAAAATGAACAGTCACCGATAGATGGCGTGAAGGATACGAAGAACTCAATATTTTTACTATATAGTAAAAACGTTAATACATACAAGCGTTAAAGTTCGTGAAATTATATATATAAAAAAATAATATAGAAAAAGAACCATGTCTTTATATTCCTTTTTGTTCAGATGCTTCTATTCGAATGTCGAGTTAAGACATAGTGCCAAGAAATCTTAAACTATTAATTAATATGTAAATGTTTTCCACAGCAAAGCAAAACATCGAAAACATGAATACCAAACGACCCTAAGAGTCGCCTCGCAATCTGCCTTTTCGCAAATGTGTATGCTACCATAAAATTGCCTTGCAAATGTAGATTGCTATAATCGCATATTGTGTCGATTGTGGTCACGTTGAAAACTGGTGGTTTATTATTAACTAGACCTCTTCATATAACTCTTGACAATCAATGACGTTAACAAAAAAGAGCGATTCCTTCTATATGGTCGGTTTTTCGTTATAAGAGCGAAAATAACAGTTTTTCAATTATGAATTTATGATATTCGCCAATGGCGTGAAGTTTTTTATTGTGGGAAATATACAAAGAAATTACAATTAAAGAAAAATGATTAAAATCAAGACTCACAAACATAAAATAATAAAAACCATAACTAAAATAATTAGGTAGAAAATCTCTTTCAGTTCCAACTTCGCTCCAGCGGTACACGCTGGCTGCGTTCAAGGGCGTAGCGAGGTACGTGTAGGGGGGGGGGGGGGGGGCAGCCGCGCGCCCCTAGCCAGGTGACTCCGGCGGCCTAGGGATGATTGCCCGAATAGATTTTTAGGAGAATTATCTGTTGCCATACGATTCTACACTCAAACAGAGGCTTAATGAAACTCCAAATAGTTACGGTTTAACTGATTATCATAGGGTTATATATTATTATTAAATATCACACTTTATTTTTATATTTATAAACATGTTGTACGTGGTTGGTATGATAGACAAAATTTATTCGAACAATTCGACTTGGTCCTTCTGTCCGACTACTAGTAGCTAATTCACGGATACGAAAATAATCGAATGAATCGCCGTGATTAATCGAATTCATTCGAAATGTCAAAATTATCTAATAATGTGTATACTATCCGTGTTTATAGCATGCACATTATTAGTTTTCCCTTGCCTGCCCTCCCCGTTCTTAATAAATCCTGGCTACGCCCTTGGCTGCGTTTCCACTTTGGATCTCGAGGCCAATTCGCCGTACGAGTTATGCCTTGGCACGTGGGTCACCAGAGTTGTCGACAACGTCCAGCTTGTCGACGAACTCTTTTGATTCTTGAATTAATTTGTATAAATGGGCGAATATTCAATTTGACAAAATAGTTTATTCGTACTTACAAAACAGCCACCATAATGTATTATTATTTTGTATAAGATGCTTGACCCAATGGTACCTCCTGGCAAGTCAATATACGATTGATGCTTAGTACAACCACTGAATAAAGAAAAACATACCTATGTATATTATGGAAAGAGCATTACGTACGAGTTAGTATTAATTATAATTATAGTAGGCCTTCTGGCTGTGTAATATCGTCTTTTTGACGTGATAAGGTCACGTTTTGTAAATTGATGAACACCGGCTGCACGCACGAAAAAGTGTCACGTTCCATCTGAGCCTGTGTGTGTGCGAGCGAGAGCGCGTAACAAGCGATAGAGAGGCACAATCGGCCCAAGCGTAGGCTTGTACACATTTATCTCTCTGGTTCTAAAGTACCAGGGCAGCACAAATTGAAAGGAGGTTAAAAGATTTCAAATTTGGAATATTCATGAAACTTACTTTATAACGTTATCACGTAAAACTATCGTCCGTAAACCGACTTTACAGACAACCAATGTTTTTTTAATTACCAACTATAACTAATTTATATCCTAGTTCCCTACTTACTTTCTACTACTTACTAGGGACATAAAGGGCGAAAATCAAATCAAATCGTTTGTCAGTTCAGGCAAATGTCCATTAAAAGTAATATAAATATGAATAAAAAATCTATAAAATCTCAAAGTAAACATTGAATTGTGTATATTGAATAAGGAAATTTGAGATTTTATTTTGGGACAACACTGCAAACATCAGTTTAGGGCTTATAGGTTGGTTTTCTGAGAAAAAAAATTGGTTGTCTGTAAAGTCGGTTTACGGACGATAGTTTTACGTGATGACGTGGAATAATCGTAGTACATAGAGCAAAGATCAGTAATTCTATTTCCAGTAGAAAGATTAATCATGTTGTGACTGGCCATCAATAAACTTCTGTTGTCTGATCTTGACAGTTTTACTTAAGACGTTTCCATGGTAACTTTGACTATACCGATTGTGCCTCTCTATCGCTTGTTACGCGCTCTCGCTTGCACACACAGGCTCAGATGGAACGTGACACTTTTTCGTATGTGCAGCCGGTGTTCATCAATTTATAAGACGTGACGTCATCACATCAAAAATATTTAATTATTTTTTATCTATAATACTAAGACGCATTTATGACCAGTAGGTACGCCCTGCAGTTATGATGACGTACGGGTGTGAGACGAGAAAAGAATCTTAGATATAAATCGTGGCCCGGTAATTTGTGTACCATTTATATCGTAAATTCATGTTCTAACATTAACCTGATAAGTGATAAGTTTTTAGCTCCTATTGGGACAATAATAATTGTATCAACCGAGTACCTACTGATTACACTTCTATTGAGCACAAGTGCAGTTCGATGTTCTATGGTACAAACACACACACAATGCTATGACGATGGTACACCCGATCTTTATCAACTTGATAAGTTCCACGGTTTACCTGAGGCGTTTGTGTTGTTTCTACTCACTTATATTTAACCTCGCTATGACTAGCCGTAATTAAGAGACGCCGCCATTGCATATCTGTGGGATATTCAGTAGGTAATCCATCGGCGTATTATTAGTGAATGCTCAAGGCTTTCGAATCGTTTGTTTATCGACAAAGACGTCTTTATTGGTTCTCTGATTTTCCTCCTTACAAATGAAAACCTTATAAAAAATGCAAGGTGTTTCATGATTAGAAATAGGTAGGAGAGGAGGTAATTCTGAATAATAAATTCTACATCTATTCAGGAAAGGAGTGGAATAACTTTTACTTCAAAATATAAACTTTAAAATTCTTCTGTTCCATTTAAGCGACGATCAGGATCTAATTGGAACGGAGCAATCAATTTTGAAACTGTTTTCACCAATACATACATTATTTTCTGCTAACTGTTTAGCATTGCTCTTGTGATATCTGCAGAGTTGTTACTCGTATTATGGAGAGAGAAATGGATTGATAGATCAGTCAAAAACGTTCGCTGAGAGTCCCTTCCACACATTTGCAGTGTGACACTAAGACTAGACTAGAATCACACTGATCAAATTATAACTCTTGTTTCGACTACAAAAGTGTATTCCGTGAGAGTGTGACAACTTTGTAAGAGTGTGCGTTTTAAAAGTGTTTTTCTGCGGCAGGACGAGACAGGGCGTCTCATGAGGCGGAACATAGTGCGGTACGCGATCCTGGCTTACGTCATCACTCTCCAGAGAGTGTCTTTGAGGGTCAAGAGGAGGTTTCCTACTTGGCAGCACGTCGTTGATTCCGGTCAGTATTCTGCATTTTTACTTTATTTTCAGTTCCTTGACTGAATTTCACACCAGCGAAGCCGCGGAGTAATCTATGAATTCACATAGTGTAGGAAACGAAGTTCTCAGTCGATGAAACTTTGTTGGGTATATAGTATGAGGTATGTATTTGGAGAAATAAAAGAAAAAGATCAGAACGATTATAATTTATCCTGCTTGTTTTTTTTTTAGTTTTTGTATAGGTTGACCCTGGAAAAAGCTGCTAAAACACCATGTTAGCAATTGTTTACGACAAGGTGGGGTTTTAAAGGGGTTTCTTAAGTAAATAAGCCACATTTTGAGTAAATTTTTTTTTATAAAGTTCCCTTTATTCTTGGCTTTCGTGATCAATTTTTATAATTTTTCTGTGTGGCCTGGTTTCTCTGAAATAAATTTTTGAAAATTGCAAAAATCTCGTTTTCTCATTAAATTTGCATATCGCAGCCTAAAGTACTTTTTCATAAAATCACATGCCAATTTGGCATTTTTTTAAATCATAAATATTTATTTTTATAGATAGCCGGCGTAGGTGTCTGTGCCATCATCCGTATAATTGTGTCTTTCTTCATTGGAATATCAGACACAGCGAATAACACCATTCCCCGCAAAACCACGGTCACAGAGGCGCCACAAAAAGGTCGTCGTCTAATTTATTATCACGCCTTTTGAAGATCCCCAGGTTGTATGGAACACACTCAGGGGAGCCCCTGAAAATCAGCTTCGCTATCTCGGATAGTGAGTCAGCTGAGTGGGCTCCCTTTTCGTCACATGTTATATGTTTATTTGTGTTTGTAATTATTTGAGTTGTTGTGTGACGAAAAAATAAATCATTTCATTTCATTTCATTTCACTCACCGAAAGACCGTTCCATATTTTCGCCGTAGGGCACAGGAACGAATTCGAAAATCCATGTGTTCTCAGAAGTTGGGTGTCAACAACATATGAATGTTCCAAGAGTGTCCACCAGGTGAGGCGGAGACGGATAGAGGCAGGAGGGATGAGGGAAGCCAATTCATCAGAACACCGATCATCGTACCTAGCACCTATAAAACCAATTGTTCGCCTGTGTCGCAATGATTGAAGTCCCTTCATATGAGCTTGGCATCGCCAATTAGACGGATGATGGCACGGCGGCGGCGTTGGATAGAGTTCAAGGACGCCAACAAGTAAAGAGGCCATCCTTCGCACATATGACTACAGTAGATTCTTCATCACCGGGCGAATTTGCGCTTTATATGAAGAACCACCTGCTGCGGTAAAGGACGCCCAATTTCATGGAGGCAAGTGTAGCTTTGGGCTGTATGAACTCCTAAAACCCACATCTTTGTCAATTCCTCGCCCAGGAGGTGTAATTAATTTAACATTGTTGGATATCCGTATCCTGATTCCTGAAACGTGGCTTGGGAGGGAAACCGGTCGGCCTTGCCTTTAGTTACTTACCTACTTTCTTCGAGAAGGTTTATCTTCTTCCTGAACGCAGCTACATTATCCTTGAGTAGCATAGTAGCAGATGTAATTAATTTATTTTGATAAAAACTGTTTAGTCCGAATTTTCAATATTTGTAAATTGAAGTATCGTACATGCGGCGCAGTGCAACGCCTGCCAGCTTGCCGATCAAATAGTGGCGCGCGTGGCGGCGCGTGTTACTTCGCATCGCCGCGAGTCGATCAGTCAAGTCAGTACTCATGCTTGCTCGGTCACATGTAGCTGGCGGATAGCGTTATTAATTAATAGTGAATAGTGATAGATTGGGTTTTTATTCAAGTACCTTCAGTGATTAACTTCAAGTAAATACCTACCTAGGTACGTGCGCGCGAGTAAATGTAGGTAGATTGCAATCATGATTTGAGGCGCGAAGCACGGGGGGGGGGGGGGGGCGGGGGGACTGCACCGCACTCGCTCATTACGTAACCTGCTCGTGACAACTGCTGCGTGCTAATGAATATAATAATGATAATAAATCTTTTTTTTTTAAATATAAATAATAATTAGTAATTAATAATAAATATCAAATAATGTACATAAAGCATTTTAAGAATATGGACTAGGCGCAGCGTCTGGCAACGAGCTAGCTTGCGCCAGTTGCGAGGCCAGTTCTCGCTAAATGCAGTAAAGCCTAGCCAGTTCACATTATTATACAGGTTGTCCCCGGACTGGTGTGGTTCCTTTAAGGAGGCTATTCTACGCTTTGTAACAAACATAATTAATAAAAGAAGTAGGGTTCTAGGTATGCCCGTTACGGAGATATAAATTTTTAAAGTTATTAATTTAGGGTAATGTTTTAATGCTCTAATCGGGCGCGCGCGGGGCGCGGGGCAGCGGGCAGCGGGAATACGGACGGGACGTGAAGCGAGTGAATGAACGCAAACAGATAGCCCGCCCCGCCCGCGTACCGCTCGCGCCCCGATCCGCGCCATTCCGCCTTTCGTTTCATAGTCGCGCGGTCTAAAGGCGCCCACACATTGTAGTACGCATTTAGTTTGTTAGGAAATTCTAAAATTTAATTGAAAGCACATATTTAAAAAAATCTTTCAACAGTGCTTTTGTTACAAGGCGTAGAATAGCCTCAAGTCCGGGGACATCCTGTATGATTCATGACAAGCGGTTAATACTGACCAGAACATAATATGATCATATTATAAACAACTAGCACAATTTCAAATTAACCTAAACTAAATAACTACAGAGCTACCACTAAAGAACGCACTTATAACGTTAACTGCTATTACTTTAAAATTACATAATGTACTATCTACTACGTGCCTATTTCTCGCAAGATACTTAATATTTTTATTTTTATTGCATTACACACTGTATATTCGACGTCTAGTAACTAGCATAGATAAGGATTGATAAGATAAGGAATATGATAATATCATACAATATTATTTTTATACAATATTATTGTATAATTTTCGTATTAGATGCATTTGTAAAAAATGGTGAGGGAAATAGCAAAGGCATTTTTGACGATTTTACCACTTTTCAACCACATATTTAAAAGGGAATTTATAAGATAAATTAAAAATTATGTATTCACATTATACCTTGAATCTTTACCTAACTATAGGCATATAAATTATAGTTAAATGACTTGAAATATGGGTATGGTTAGGGAAATACGAAATGCTTTTGCCTAGTACCAGTACCAGGTGGTGGAATCGTGTTCCAGCACCGTGATGCCGCTGCAAAATGTGCCAGAGTCGCGGCGGGATGACAGGGATGAGGGGAGGGAGCGGAGAGGAGTGGGAGGGGGAGAGAGAGGAGCTCGCGCACAGCGAGCGCTGGTTTATGTAACAGGGTTTCAGGTAGCTCCCTGCTACTCCCAGGACAAATTTAATGCGTGTATAGTATCATATTCTTGGATTATTTTTATTATTATTCGTCAATTTTTTTTATGAAGTAAAAATCGGTGGCCTGAACTGTGAGCAATGAACACTCGAAGCGAAGCCGCGAGCAAAAGCTAGTGAGTTCACATTTTGAATTATTCATTTTCATTGTATTATATATAGGTATAGGTAAGGTAGGTTTCTAGACTGTTTTCAGAATTTTTTATATTTTTACTACAAGAAACAATGATTTGCCTGACAGTAAAACTATTGCTGTAGTTTTTATTTAGGCTCTTCGTTATTTTCGAAAACACAATTATTATTTTGGTAAACACTTATGTGTTAAACACACTCAAATATATTGTGTGGTGGTACGGAACCCTCGGTGCACGAGTCCGACTCGAAGTTGGCGGCTTAATTTTTTTTATTAATTGCTAAAATATATACCTTCCTACCTACCTCCGTACCTATATACATAGGTACGTACCTATATACATAGGTACGTACCTATGTATATAGGTACGTACCTATATACATAGGTACGTACCTATATACATAGGTACGTACCTATATACATAGGTACGTACCTATATACATAGGTACGTACCAAATTGATCAAAGGAAATCCTAGGAAATAATAGAATGGTAATGCGAAGCAGTAGAAGGAGGAACCTACAGTTCTACGTCGTCGAATCAAATCAAAGCAATTCGCGTTCGTGGCGAAACCCACATGCATACCTACACTCAAACCGGCATCGAATATAATCAAATCGGTCAGTTTGATTCTAGATCGCTACGCAACACTGCGAGTGAGTCCAATCCTTCTCCTACTGCCAGATTAGGTTTGCTCGTTAAAACTTTCGTCATAAATATTACCAAGAATATTACCATAGCACAGTTGCGAATAAAATCAGTCTCATACCGTTGGGAGAATAAAATCAATCACAAAAATATCACGCAACGCAATTTTATCATGTCACTGTAAACACATTTTCGCATTATTTTCATGTCATTATTTAATTTTTATTTTTTCATCCATTTATTTTCACATTTCTTTTTATATAAATTTAACATTTTTTTTTAAATTAAAACCTAAAATTAATATACAACAAACGGAGTTTCCACCACCGGCGGCGTCGTCGGGGCGGACGGACCCAGGCTACCGATGGTCGGGCCCTAGGGAGAGAAACCTCCGGACTATGCGCGCAGTGTCGAGCAGAGCTGCCTTCTGGATCTGGCCCTTGACCCAACCACTCAGCGAGAGCCTCTTTTATATTTATATTTATTATTTCTTGTTTTACTTTAGGGTTTGCATTATAATCACACCAAGTTTTTACGATAGAGCAAAAAAAATGCCAAGTGTGAGTCGAACTCGCGTGGAGAGGGTTCCGTACCATTCCGTTTTCCGCGAGAAGACTTAGGATTTTCGCTTACGTTTTCCTGTAAACTATAAGAAAGGTCTTATATTCCCTATTTTTTTCAAAATTTTAGACTCTACATTTTTGTATAGGTAGGTATATATATATTTTTACTATCTTTTAAACTACGTATCCATTTTAAAATTATAAAAAAAAAATCGTTATAACGAGCCCTTTCCATTGACATGACATGTCACATGATCATCATGTGAATTTTTTTGTTTCAACTGCATCACTGCATCATGTCATGATGCAGTTGAAACAAAAAAATTTACTGGCTAATTTATCCCCTAAAATTGACCCCCCAAATCGAAATTTGTTCATTTACGTCAGCCTCGGTAGCTCAGTGGTGCGGTCGGTCGACTGTTGTTAAGCAACGCTGAGCGCGGTCAGTACTTGTGGATGGGTGACCGCTTGACCGTTGGAGGCTGACCGTGGTTCGGATTCCACGTTAAACTGTAGGTCACTTCCCTTCTTACCTTACTAGGGTTTATCCCGGCCGCGTTGGTACCACCGCACTAAGCGAAACGTCGGTCGAAACGGCTATGTAAATAGTTCGTGTTTTCCGTCCAGTTCAGTGTAGCCGACATGAAATTAGGGGAAGCACTGACATGGCACCTAGTTCCCCCGATGTTATGGGCTGACATCACGGATGTTGTAAGTAATGTGGCCAACCGTGTTCGCCACATTACTTACAACAACTGGCGGGTGGGTTGCATAGGAATGCGGCGTGAACCAATCACAGCCGACGGGTGTTCTTGCGGAGAGTGCGTGCGGGACTTACGAATTCGAAAAGAGATAATCACAACACACGGCCGCTTTAGACGTCCGAGCTGACTTTGCCTTGCAGTAACTTATGTTATTTATTGCCTAATTTTCTATGAAAAGAAAGTGCCACATGTACAAAACATTTTGCAAACTACGTTACAAGGAAACCTCTTTGTTTTCCGGTTTTATTCTTGCAGTTAGCATATGACTTATTTCAAAAAAAGTAATAGGTATACATGAAGATATTACTAGCTTTTGCCTGCAGCCCCGCTGGAAGTATTTCAACAGCTATTACCCGAATCTCTGATGATGCCTGATGGTGCCTAAAACCATGACAGCAGTTAAATAATGTATAATAATAATATAGAAGACTCCGGCCAGTGCAGTGGTTCTGTTGTTATAGGCATCAAGTCATACATAATTCGATTAAATGCAGAGGATATCTGGCGATAGTATCTATTCATGAAATTCTTTGTAAAAACAAACGCGACGAAAATGTTACTTTTTTATAGAATAAATCCACCAGATAATGAAAAAAAAGGAGAAGCGAACGGGAAATGAAGCGGTGACGCCAAAGTTATTTCCCGCGAAATTGTATTTAGTTTCCATAAAAAAAAAATACGTCCGTGACTGGGTCATCAAACTCTATATAATTGTATCAAATTTTCACTTTTTCCGTCCAGTAGATTCGGAGAAAATAAGCTGGGAGAGACAAACACGAGAGGTGTTCCGGTTTTGCCGGTTTTGCGGTTTGTTATTTTTTTTATTAATTATTAGTACATTCGCCATTATCACAGATTTATATTCTGTGAACAAGTCAACCGGTTAAAATACCAGTATTACGGTTCGGGCAGACAGCGCGGCGTAGGCTTAATAAAAGGCTTCCGTACAGCTACAGAAACCTTAAAAGCCTTTTTTTCACACACGGTTCGGTACCTCCTACTATGTCCTATCGGTACCTCGGGCACCTCCTATTTACGCATGAACGTTCATACAGTCAAAGGAAGAACGCGCTCCCTTTTGTTTCATACGTTTTGTAAAGAATGCTTAACAGAATGTTCAACGTTTTATTTACAGAAATTTTGTGAGTTTTCAGAGAGGTACTCGTAATATTTTTATGGGGACAATAATTGCACACGCTATGGATTTTGACTTTGCAAAGAGCGGGGGTGGAGCAAGCGGAATTATGCAGACCTTGCGAAGGGTCTGCTTTGTGGAATCAACATCACTTTTAGTCTATTATTCCTCGTTTTAGCGCCTCCAGCGCGATGAACAAGCATTAGATTGTGTTTGTTCGTTGAGGCTCATTTCAGACTAGACTATTATTGTTTTTATATACTTGTATAAAAATAAAAATAAATCTTTTGTAAACATTCTATCTAATGATTTCCTCAAAACTGGTGCGTGAATTTCTTTTGACAAACTCGGACATTTATTCATTTCACAGAGACAGAGATATTGATTAAAAAAGTAGATACAAAGTAAAATGTTCACCCTATACACAAATAGTTTTGAAGACGTGATCGATCAATTTCCGTTAGTATGGGAACCGAGAAGCAATATTCATAGAGGTATTTATTATTTCCACCCATGCACCCAAGTACAGTATCGGGTCCTTCAAGAGGGGTATGAACTATGAATAGGTACCAGTCAGGCCGGCATGCCATTCACGACACCCTGAATGTCCAGGGGCGTCGTTAGACACCTTACGAATGATGCGGGGCTACATGCCGCGCTTTCCATAAAAAAAAGTATACAAAGCAGAGGCATAGAGTAATTTCCTGTCAGTTTTATTGTACCTGTCCTATCCGTACTTCTTCTGCAAAATAAAAGCATCGATAGATTGCATTTGATACGCATTCTTTTTTTTTTATAGTATTCGCGACATTTGGCGCCGAGGCACCCATAAGGTGTCTAGCGGCGCCCATGGACATTCGGTTGCATGCGGGGGCTGCGAATGCCATGCCGGCCTGACATGACATTTTTTTAACGGTTTTGAATTTCTATTTTGAATCGTCCTAAATAGATAGTCCCGGTGATCAAATTTACAAAACGCTTGCGACTAATGCGAGAGGTTCGGGGCAATTTTTTCGCATTCTCGGCTTTTCATCTATCCAAAAAAGGGGAAAAATATTTACCTGTACGTTTTTTTATGAAAATCATGTTTCAACCTATAACCATAAAATAACGATAACACAATGAGTTGTGGATACCGTCAAAATCTCAACACGTTCCGCTTCTTGTGGTCATTACACGTGTTGTGTGTGTGTACTATTGTGTACAAAATATATGGATTATTTGTATGCATGAATGCTAAAAGTGTTGTTAGACAAAAATACACTGGCTGACTTATGTAGGTATGCACCTGTTTAGGTTTCCGTATTCCGTACGGAAGCCTATTACTAAGACTCCGCTGTCTGTCTGTCCGTCCGTCCGTCTGTCTGTCCGAGGGCTGTATCTCTTGAACCGTAATATACTAGCCCGTTGAAATTTTCACAGAATATATTGTGTTACTATGGCGGATATAACAACAAATAATAATAAAAAAAAGATTTTTTTTTAAATTAAGGGGGGCTCCCATACAACAAACGTGCGAAAAATCGATTAGTCACGCTACTGAATAATAGATGGCGCCACAGGCTTTTATACATTGCATTGTTGAAAGAGAAAAGATAGGCGGATATTATTGATAGGGGATAGATACGGAAACCTCCGAGCGCGAGTGAAACTCGCACTTGACAGATTTTTTATATTAAAATTCCTCCTTCCCCCTTTCCACCTTCGCACCACGCGCACTGGGCAGGGATTGCATCCCTACACGCTGGACTTACCGCGGATGCATACCAATCGATTCTGCAGATATTTTCTCTACAGAACCGGTAAACTCTGGAACGCTCTCCCTGCCCATACATTTCCCCCCAAGTACAGTCTCGGGTCCTTCAAGAGGGGCGTGAATGGGCACCTGTCAGGCCGGCATGGCATTCGCACCCCCCGCATACGACCGAATGTCCATAGGCGTCGTTAGACACCTTATGGGTGGCTCGGCGCCATATGTCGCGCTGTCAATAAAAAAAATAAAAAAATACTCAACGTCTGCCAGCTGTGTGCCCATACCTGTTAGTAGTTCCGAAACATCACCTTGCGTCCTTTGAGGGCAGCTTCAAGTACGCCGCGACCAAGTGTTGGAACAATATACCACCGCCCATTAAGCTACTTACACGGCTGAGCACCTTTCGTGACAAATGTAAAAGAGCCCTACTTGAATCGCAGAAAAATGGGAAGTGGTAAAATTAAAATCAAAATGAAGGACCCGCCCGATACTGTTAGTTCTAGTATGTATAATTGTATATTCTGTTTTTTAGTTTTGTGTCTTCGTTTAACCATATGGGATCTTTGTGTATTATTGTATACGTTGATTGTATATATATATTCTTATATAATATATATATTCTTGTGTAACTATAGGTATATTTAATTGTAGTTGTAAATTTGTTTTGTTCTCATCTCCGCCATGTTATTATTTTTTTTATTACCTCTGGTAGGTTGCGGCTGAAAAACAGCGTCAGCTGGGCGCAATCCTAGCTAGGCATATGCTGAGCCGCTACCTATTTACATATTGCACTTAGGTTAAGATTAAATGTATTTTAATGTAAGAACAATGTAAAAAGTGAATTTGTGTAAATAAAAATATTTTATTCTTATTCTTATTCTTATTCGTGTGTTGTTCGCTTATAACTCAAGAACGGCTTAACCTATTCGCTTGCAGTTTTTGCGTATGTAATGCGATGTATCTCCAGGTTATATAGCATCACGCCATTATTCATATGAAAAAAAATGTGGAACGAACTCCCTGCCCATCTATTTCCCCCCAAGTACGGCCTGGGGTTCTTCAAAAGGGGCGTGAAAAGGCTCCTGTCAGGCCGGCATGGCATTCGCAATCCCCCTGCATCACAGAATGCCCATGGGCATCGTTAGACACCTACTTTTAGGCAACGATGCCAAAAGTAGCGCTATCCATAAAAAAAAATATGAGCGAGCAGTGGGGTCGAAAATTAACGCTGTCGAAAAAAATCTACGAATTCCTTTACCGCGAGCAGAGCCGCGGGCGCAACTATAGGTACATATGGTGTACCTACCTTATTTATAGATACACTTTTAGAGATAAATTTGAATTGTCAAGTTTATTCTGTCTATATGCTATTTATCTATATTATTTTAATAGTTACCAGCTTTCACGGCATTGGCTTTGTGATTTACTGGTTTCATAAAATTTTTTTATAAAACCCGACTACGAAAAATTAAGGAAATAAGAAGGAAACTTGATCGAAAATGCTGCAGTCGGGCTGTCTATTCGAATGCTTCTACACGCCCGGTTACAGCATTTTCAATCAACTTTCCCTGTTATTTCCTTCGTGGTACGTAGTTGTATTAACATTTTACCATAAAATCATTTTACCATAAAATCATTTTACCATAAAATCATTATACCATTTACCCATACCTACTTATGTAGGCACCCCGTGGCTGCACTGCCCGGACCGGGCCTTGTCTATAGCTCACAGAGCAGCGATCGGCGGCCGTCTTCACCCAGACGGACACGACGCGTTCTTGCTCTGTGTTCTAGCTAGCTAGACGAAAGTGGCTACACTCTTGCCTACACTACACATACACCTACACAGAATAATACGACAGCAGGCTTCCTACGCTCCTCGGCCGGTAGAGCTGTTGTACAGAGAGCGGACACGTTGTTTTCGTGAAATTGGAAGTGGACGTAAAACTTTTTCCTGCTGTCGAATTTCTTTGATTAACCAAACATTATGAAATAATTGTACCTGAGAAGCATTAAGTACATTTTGCTATTTGTTCGGAATTATTTTGAATTTGGGAATTTGAAAATTGGTAATAGCTGGGAAACCTAACCTATCCTAACCTAACCTCTTAGAGAGGTAGGGGTTTTAAATGCGGGGAATCCGAACCACGGCCTGCTTCAAGTTGGATAATCGGGTCGCCCATTGAAGTTCAGATAGCTCCCGAGTGTGCTTAACTTCAACGAAGAAACGTCTATGCATTGCACCCATAGCTACCTAGAACACTCTTTAATCATTTTGTATTTGTAATGTTTCGATAGGTGTTTCATCATGTTGTTAGCTATAAACAATGATGGACTATTCTTTTCCTCCCTCCTTAAAAGAACACATTTCAAAACACGGAACATACATAGACACCCCGACTGTAACCCGACAATCTAAATAGGCAGAGTAATCGGGTTGTGCTGCAAGAACTCAGGTAAACTACAGCACAACACCGACCACCGCGTTTAGCAAAGTATTAGGACAATATAGGTAATTATCAAGAAACGTAAGGCACGAAGACCTGTTGCATGACTCGTTGGAAGGACCGTGTCAAGGCGAGAGTGGTTAGACTGTCGTCCTTTAGCACGGCATCTTGTACGTATCTGTTAATGGCCTTTTAAGACATGCACGGGAAGAGATGCAGCAAGACTATTCTTTTTAAGTAACGGCCATGCACGATACATGACGGAACTGTGTCAAAATGGCATGTATTTGCGAACAAAATGGGAAAGGCAGGCCTTTCCTGAGTCCTTTAACCTGGGTGTCTTCAAGCGTCGTATTAACGGGCTAGACAGCCTAGCAACAGTCCGCAAATCTGCTGGCATGGCACCTAACTGAGCGTGGATTCGCGAGGAGAGGTGATTTTGGCTCTGTCGACTGCACCATTGGTCTCTCGGCACAGCAACCCATGCTGGTTGACATGAAAAAAAAAGTAGCTAGTAGTAGTAGCTTAGTAGTCAATGTTTTTGTCCGCGGCTCCGCTCGCGGTATTGTCCTTCCTGAAGCTATGCTTAAAAGTTTGGTATGTAGGTACCTACACAAATGCTACATTTCCTTCACACTTACATTGTAAGAAAATTTATTGTCAAACTTGTCAAATAATTTTAGAATAAGTAAGTACGATATTTTAACTGTTATGGCGATCGCGATATTCAAATTTTACTATTATTTCTACTCGAAAATAATATGAAAAATTTACTCGGTTCGTCTCCATACTGAGGTTTACATTGTTGTATTATATATTTATATATATTGTATTGTCTGGTCAGACGACTGTGGTGTGGCCAGTAGAGAGTAAACATTGTTCTCGGTGATACCCGCCGCGCCCTTCCTTCCGCTCAGCATTGACTACAAACAATTCAAGAGAACTCGTAGAATGGGCATCAACTTGTCGACAAGGTGAAGTTATTGAAAATGGTGTGCACAAAAATCTAATGTAGATCTCTGTCACGCTTGTATCCTCGCGTATCTTTATCAAGCAGCGTGCTTACAAGTCGTCTGATAAAAACTGCATACATTTATAAAATTATGGTGGAGGCCGAAGTAAATTGTTTGGCACATACATATCTACATAGCGTCACGCCGTCTGTTTTCCGGTGGGGTAGGCAGCCACGTGGCACGTAGGTGCAAAGGCACTTGTTTTATGGAACCTTGGCTACACCACCTACTAGGTACATCCGTGATGTCAGCTCAGTTGTAGTTTCTCTCGGAAATAGGTGCCATGTCAACGCTACCCTTTGGTTGTGTTTGGCTTACACGCGCGGCGCGCCACGTTGTTTTCATAGCCGGTTCGAGCGGCTTTATATCCGAACCAATTTAACCCTACCGCCTACTAAGAAACAGTTCTATCATTTTGAATGGATTGGTCGAATGGGAAGCGGCTCTCGGCTGCAGTGCCCTGTCGCTCGAGCGGTCGCTAGTAGTTACGTTTTATGTGCACTGACCTCGGACTACGCGTCGGTGCAAACCGCTCGGCTCTTGCCGCCCGCACCACCACCGGCCACCACGGACACACTGGCGACATAGCGGTTCGTGGACGGTAGACTTGGCGGCTAATGATGGACGTTTGCATTTGTACTTGTCTGTATTTGTTATCCTCCTTTGGCAATTACGGAACACTTGGATTTGTTTCGCACATCTAACACGCCCCCACTTAGGTTTGCCGCTGGCGCTGTGACTCGCGCTGTGACGCTACTAACGAATTATATTCCACAGACCGGCAAACTTGAATGTTGTGCATGGTTACATAATAAATAGATACAAAAGAAAATACTTTATTGCTTCAAAAACACTTTACAGAAATATCTAGGTAAGCACAACATTTGCATAGAAGCAAAGGCAACATAGGTATGTAGGTACACATAAATCTAAACTATTTCCACGAAAACCACTACAGCACATTAATGTACTAAGGATGATTGCCGTTAAATACCATACGTTATTGAAAAGCGGAAAATTGCCTGACATATCCAAACAAATCAGACGAATAAAATTATATTCAGAGAAAGGATTTATTTGATATAAAATGAATACAAAATTAAAATGCTAAACAAACTACTTACCTACATAACAATATAAAATATTTCACTGAATTATATTCAGCCAAAGGCGAGCGGTTTACTTCTGAAGCTCACACAGACGGGTCCTTGGTCCTTACGTGGAAAATTCTCGTTGTTTTCTGCGAAAAAAAAATGTTTGGAAAGTTATAACGAAAGTGTCAAGATTCCGAGATCATAATTTTTAAAACGTACCATCTCATCTAATGGCGCCCCACGGCTCCGGCTCCCTACGGTGACGGACGATCACCGTGACCTACTTTTACGCGCGGTCGGTCGCAGTCGCACGCAAAATGAGCGTGCATTCGTGCAATTAGACGTAGCAAAATCGCATTAGAACATTCGATTGCTTGTGCGTTAAATGTGTGAATTAGTTAATATGGAAAAAAACTTTTTTTTAAGATGAACTCAGAAAAATATTAGTACTCGTACATATTAATATTGTTTTTGCTCCCTTTGATCCCAAGTCTCAGCGTGTATACATACATTTTCCCAAAGTTCCTTTACCGAATCGTCGATATACCGCATAGTAGTACGCATAGGTATCAATTCTTGAAATATGTACCTACACTTGTCAAACCTTAGACCTCTCGCGTCAGAGGTTAGTACACCTAATCAGCTTCACTCGTGAACTAGTTATTAAATTAAAGCAGACGCTCACATGACTCTCGAAGTTTTTTTTTATTAAAAAAAACCGGTTAAGGTGCTGGACCTTGTTCACGTCCGAGTGCTCATCTAATTATATTTTCTACTAGGGCGCGGTCAGACTTTGTATGACAGTGCGACCGTTGTGGTTAACCGTGGTTCGAAATCCACGTGAAACTGTTAGCTCCCTCCCCTTGCCTTACTATTACTTAGCTTAGCATAGGGCTTAACGCTTCTGGATTGGTACAACCGCACTGAATGAAGGTCGGGCGGACCGGCTACGAAAATACTTGTGTTTTCCGTCCAATGAAGCTGGCACGACCAAATGGAAGCACTGACATGGCATCTCGCTGACGCTGACTGACTGACTAACAAGGACTCTGACGCACACTTACATAAATGATAAATAGCATCAAGTCCCTTTTTTTGCACTTTGCGACGGGTCCCTAAAAGAAAGCTCATATCGCTCGTGTGTCTGCGCCCCGTTTCTCAGTAGACACTTAGGCGACAATACGCAATGTCATGCACTTTCAATGCAACTTTCTAAGTAAGAACTATTGTCCTTCATTACAATAAAAATACATGTGCTATAAATATTAGTTACTTATATATAATGTATCATCATTTCTATTTATTTAATAAGGCAAAAATATCAACCTTCCTACTATGCATAGTGAAATTAAAAAAAACCTATTTAACTGAAAAAATATTATGAAAATTAAAGATATTATGAAAATTACTGCCATGTCACCTAGCTCCCACTCCTAGTGTGCTATTGGTCGACATCTAGCAGAGTAGGTGATACATGTCAGCCAAGTTACACCATGTTCTTGTCGGCACTTGGCGCCGCCGCCGCCGTGCCAGTAGGTACTTCCCTTTTATTTTTATTTTATAGAAATCACAACATGTGGCGCCGAGACACGCATAAGGTATCTAACGAAGCCCATGGACATTCGGTCGCACGCGGGGGTTGCGAACGCCATGTCGGCCTGACAGGTGCCTATTCACGCCCCTCTTCAAGGAACCGAGACTGTACACTTGTACTGTTATTCGTGTCGGCTTCTGAATCGATAAGCATATTTTTTTTTTCTTTTTTTTTTAATCGATAACATATGTTTTATTTTATTTTAAAATAGAACTATTTATAAATTAAAATTATTAAATAAACTATAACTACCTACCTATCAAATAAAATTACATAACAGACAAATATAACTAATTAAAAAACTATCTGATTAAATTAAAAAATATATAAATAATCTTTCATCACTTGCAGGTCTGATGCTGGAGAGTGAACGCAAAGTGTTCGAGAAGATGGACGGCAAGAGCCCCATGTCCAAGTACTGGATGCCCCTCGTGTGGGCAACCAACATCATCAATAGGGCGAGGAAGGAGGGGCTGATCTCAAGTGACCACATTGTGCAGACACTGCTGGTGGAGCTGTCGGACATCAGGCGGCGGCTGGGCGCCCTCATAGGCTACGACACTGTGTGCGTGCCTCTCGTCTATACTCAGGTAACCCACTAACACAACATTACATAGACCAATTACCTCACCTAGGTATATACCTAATATTTATAACAATACTAGCTGTTGCCCGCGGCTTCGCTCGCGTGAAATTCGTATTTCAAAGAAGAATGTAAGTAACTGAGGGCGAGGCCGAAGACCGAGCTGGGTACAGGTAAACGATAAACCTTCTCAAAGAAAGTAACTAACTAATGGTGAGGCCGAAGGCAGAGCTGCGTTCAGATAAACGATAAACCTTCTCAAATAAACTAAGTAACTAACGGCGAGGCCGAAGACCCAGCTGCATCCTGGAAGAAAATAAACCTTCGCGAAGAAAGTAAGTAACTAAGGGCGAGGCCGAAGGCCGAGCTTCGTTCAGGAAGACGATAAACCTTCTCGAAGAAGGTAAGCAATTAAGGGCGAGGCCGAAGGCCGAGCTGCGTTCAAGAAGAAGATAAACCTTCTCGAAGAAAGTAAGGGCGAGGCCGAAGGCCGAGCTGCGTTTAGGAAGACGATAAACCTTCTCGAAGAGAGTAAGGGCGAGGCCGTAGGCCGAGCTGCGTTCAGGAAGGCGATAAACCTTCTGGAAGAAAGGAAGTAACTAAGTGCGAGGCCGAAGGCCGAGCTGCGTTCAGGTAAACCATAAACCCGCTTCCGCCTTCGGGCCTCGCCCTTAATGACTTGCTTTCTTCGATAGAATTATCGTTTACTCAATCTAAATATCGCTTAGTTACTTACTTTCTTCGAGAAGGTTTATTGTTTACTTGAACGTAGCTCGGTCTTCGGCCTCGCCTTAGTTACTTAATTTCTTCAAGATGATTTAGCTTCTTCCTGAACGCAGCTTGGCCTTCGGCCTCGCCCTTAGTTACTTACTTTCTTCGAGATGTTTTATCATTTATCAGAACGTAGCTCGGTCTTCGGCCTCGCCTAAGTTACTTACTTTCTTCAAGATGGTTTAGCTTCTTCCTGAACGCAGCTCGGCCTTCGGCCTCGCCCTTAGTTACTTGCTTTCTTCGAGATGGTTTATCGTTTATCAGAACGTAGCTCGGCCTTCGGCCTCGCCTTAGTTACTTACTTTCTTCAAGATGGTTTCTCTTCTTCCTGAACGCAGCTCGGCCTTCGGCCTCGCCTTAGTTAATTGCTTTCTTCCAGATGGGTTAACTTCTTCCTGAACGCAGCTCGGCCTTCGGCCTCGCCCTTAGTTACTTGCTTTCTTCCAGATGGGTTAACTTCTTCCTGAACGCAGCTCGGCCTTCCGCCTCGCCCTTAGTTACTTTCTTCGAGAAAGAATATCGTATACTTGAGCGCAGATCCGCCTTCGGCCCCGCCTTTAGTTACTTACTTTTTTTTTAAATACGAATTTCACGCGAGCGCAGCCGCGGGGAACAGAAATAAAAATTGCACCAATGATAGCGACATAACTTCAAAATATTTTTTTTATTTATAAAATTATTCGTTACCGGCCAGCTCACGTCGAGATGACAGTTCTCCGTTGTCAACTTGACATTTAAAATTGTTTTGCATTCGATGAATCCACACGAGATGAATCAAATAATCAAGAAACCTTTACTTTGGACTACGTGATTTCAAATGCGCAATGATATTTTTAATAATTTTAATTTTTATTATATTTTTTTATTTATTATGTCATTCCGGCATATAAACTGCTACTATACAAAGTTTCGTCAAATACAGTTCAGTGGTTTTTGCGTGATGCGCGTACAGACAAACAAACAAACAAAAATTTTAAAAACTGTTCTAACATGTTCAGTATCTCTTTTTAAGCCACCCTGGTTAGTTTTTTTCCGAATACATTCAATGTACAGACTTTCTTACCTTTACGATTTTATTATATGTAATAGATAATAGATTTTTATATAAAAATATGTTTACTTAATTGTCTGTATACCATAATCGCTCATCGATTAATTTTTCTAACCAACTCAAATGCTTAGTGGGTAAACCCACCGACTGAGCCTGTTACAGTATAACAAAATATGGGAATGCAGTGTTTGCCTGGCTGTTTGTCTTATCTCTCTGTACGCGCATCACGCAAAAACCACTGAACTGATTTTGACGAAACTTTGCAAAGTGACAGTGTATATCCCGCAGTCATATCATCCTTCCTTCCTTCCTTCCTTACCTTTAATAAAATCCAACGTCTGCTTTCTGTCTGTCTGTATGTATGTCTGTCTGTCCGCTTATAACTCGAGAACCACTGAACCGATTTTAATAAAAAACCTACGGATAGCTTGATTCTTCCCATAAACTATAGGCTACTTACTGTCACGCTAAATGGCTTATGAGGTGAGCAGAGAAGTCAAATATGAGAGCGGGCGGAGCCGCGGGCACAGCTTGTAACATATAAAATAATATAAAAAATTTAAATTATTATAAATATTATGCGTATTTAAAATCACGTAGTCCGAAGTACAGTTTTCTTGGCAGGTTGTTTTTGTTATAATATATTACGTTATTAATAGATATACTTTCTTTTTATAGTAAGTAAGCATCCGTAAAATTAAGAGTTGGAGATCTTAATTTAAAAAACCCAACAAGTTTCGTATTTTGGAAGAATGCATAAATAATAAATGACTTCTATCTGACAGGTAGTAACGTTGGCACTATACATGTACTTCGTGGCTGCTCTTATGGGCCGCCAGATGGTGCCGCCAGCCACCGGAGGAAATGTCGCCAAGTATGAGCCGGACGTGTACTTCCCACTCTTCACCGCCCTACAGGTGAACACCGTCTACCTACTCCAGTCCACAACTTTTAGGTTGTAGGAACACCTGTAAATAAACCAGCTGTACAGCTGGTTTACTGTAGAACCTAAAACATTGCTGTAAAACCAATGTTTTACATTCTATTTTTGGCGGGGACGAAACAAAGTGTTTAAGATGTCTAAAATAATAAAAAAAAAATACAAAGTGCACAGTTAGAGCTGAATTTAGGTACTTAAAAATTCAAACTTGCAGTCGTCGTTTTCGACCTTCGTCCAGTATATTCGGAGAAAATATGCTGTGACAGACAGACACGAGAGTGATTCTATAGCATCCTATAGGGACCTAGCTAAAACTATAGAGGGCAGCACTTGGCAGAACAGACGGTTGCATAAAAAGTGACTAAACTATAATGCAGTTTTGTGAGTAAGTACTGTCAAATGCTGTCACCGCCAACCTGACAGTTGATTTGACACTCA
Organism: Nematopogon swammerdamellus; assembly: GCA_946902875.1. Lineage (NCBI taxonomy): Eukaryota > Metazoa > Arthropoda > Insecta > Lepidoptera > Adelidae > Nematopogon > Nematopogon swammerdamellus. The sequence continues at coordinate 13,367,229 of OX336338.1, forward strand.
CCTTATTTTTATCAAACCAGATGGCGTTTTCGTCGGCCTGCTATGCCCCTATAAGGATTCCGTTTTTTCCTCTTTTGAGGTACGGAACCCTAAGAATTAACATTTGACATTAGTCATAAACACAATATCCAAAATATTTTACTAATGAAAATGATATATCATAATTCATTTCCAGTTTTGTTTCTACGTTGGCTGGCTGAAAGTGGCAGAAGTTCTAATCAACCCCTTTGGAGAAGACGATGACGACATCGAATTGAACTGGCTGATCGACAGGCACATAAAGGTATTTAGCCACCTAATTCATGTGAACGCACTTATGTAGGTACCTAACAAAACAATAATTTATTTATGCTTTCCTTCACCGCCATTTCGGTTAAAACGAGTATACACACTGTAAGAAAACGTGCACTAAGTGTTGTGTAGGTGCAAGGTCGATTGGAAGAGATTAAATGCTGCGTGAAGTATACCTTATGCACTGCAGTGCAATCACGTTTACATACATAATATGTAATAGATTTTTCTCGGCGGTATCTAATATAGGTATATCTGGTTGGTTAGGAACCACTGATCGCAGATTGGAATATACACCTGGAATTTGAGCCTGTAAGCCCTCACATCTACACTTCCATTTTCTACTAAACCGCCAGTATATCCGCCACATTAAGAAAAATAATCTGTGACAGACGGACAGACAAACAAACAGACACAAGACTGATTCTATAAGGGTTGTGTTTTCCTCTTTTGGGGTACGGAACCTTAAAAAATTATAAATATACCTACATAGGTATACATACAAAACGTCACGCTCGTTTTCCAATGAGGTAAACAGAGACAACGGATCTCCACATGCCACGGCTCTGACACTATATGACGCCTCTTCCACACTCACAATATAAAATAACATAATTTATTTTTCTAAGGCTGCGTACATGATAGTGGACGAGATGCACGAAGAGCATCCCGAACTGCTCAAGGACCAATACTGGGAGGACGTGGTGCCGAAGGACCTACCCTACACGGTCGCTTCAGAGCATTACCGGAGGCACGAGCCCCCGGGCTCCGCGGACCATTACAAAGTGAAGGAGGCCGACTCGGTGTATGCCAATCTGCAGACTCCAAGAAAGAGCAACGCGGACGAGGCTTACGCTGATTATGTAAGTTTATATACTTATTAATAATGCTGTGCCCGCGGCTCCGCCCGCTCTCATATTTGAATTCTCTGCTAACCTCATAAGCCATTTAACGTGATGAAAAGTAGCCTATAAATTGATGGGAAGAATCAAGCTATCCGTAGATTTTTTTTATTAAAATTGCTTCAGTGGTTCTCGAGTTATAAGCGGACAGACAGAAAGGCAGACAGACAGAATGGAGACGTTGGATTTTAAGACGTTGGGTGCATAGGTGCAGCAATAGCTCATGTTCGAAAGACGTATAAAAACAGTAACATAATAAATTATTAAAACATAGATTTTTAAAATTAACTGAACTAACGCTAACCAACTGCATCTCCCGTGTATGTACGAGTAGTAAAAGGCGACTAAGGGATAAGGACAAGATGCCGTGCATAATGGCGACAGGCTAGCCACCTCTCAGCTTGGCACGGTCCTTCCACCGAGCCACGCAACAGGTGGGTCTTTAGTTATCTTGTCCGAATACTTTCCTAAACGTGGTGATCAGTTTTGTGCTGTAATTTACAAGAGTACCTGCAGCACAACTCCGAATACTCTGCTTACCCCGATTGTCGGAATACAGCGTGTGTTATATGTATGTACCTAGGTATGTAGGTAGGTATAATACGAGTACCTACCTACTTATTCCTTTAATAGAAAATGGGCTCACCTTTTCCCGTTGAGCAGAATACCAATATTTTAATTGCACATCATTCAGACGCAAATTCTTATCATTCGGATACAAATATGGAATAAATAGGTGTAGTGCATACGTCCAGCTAGGATCACCTACTCCCAGTAGCCGCAACTAAACTATATTACATAAAGTAAATCCCAACACATACAGTCAATGTTACTTATTGCAGGAAAGCGTCGACACGCCTTTAGTTGAGCGACGAAAGAACTGGTTCCAGCGTCAGATCTCTCGCATGGGCTCAGTGCGTTCCGCCTCGACTGCCTACTCTTCCGGAGGTCTGTTCGGGCGCAACCGGCACAACTCTGTGGTGTACTCCAACCCGGAGAGCGGTCAGCCTCCGAACCCCCAGCCACCCCCGCAACCCCAGCATAAGATGTCCTTGTACGACCGCCTCGTCGGAAGGAAGTCCGGGAGAGGACCGCATAGACAAAACTCTAGACAGGGTAAAAACTGTATAACATTCATTATTAAAATTAAGTAAATTTTGTCTTAGTGAAAGTAGCGCACTTATTTCTCTCTTCCAGAGTCTTCATCATTCACAGGTTTGATGTCAAATTGTATATTCCTTACTAGTGTGGTAGTGTAAAACCGACATTGATATCACTGTACTAAGTAGTTCGTGTTTTCCGTCAAGTTCAGTTTCGTCAGACTAAAAGGGAGCACTGACATGGCACTTAGTTCAGACTTTTGTAATGGGCTGAAATCACTGGGGCAGCAAGCGGTGTAGCCAATCAGGTCCTCCTCTTTCAGTTCCCTTGCCCCGTACTGTTAGACTCAAACTGCAGTCGGCTGGGTTGATACTACCGTAATGGACGAAGATTGCCGCACCGTAGCGTCGGATGCTTTCCCTTTAGTCCAAGTATAGCCATCAATCCAAAGGCACCTCCGATATGGCACCCTTCCGTTATAATTATTTTTTTCTAAATTTGTTTTTCTACAGCTTTTGTTAAGTGAAGTTCTCTCAGCAGGTACACAAAAGATGAACGGTTCAGCAGTTCCGATAACACTCCGCAACCGGCCCCGGATTCCAACCCCGGACGTCACGAAGGATGTGGTGGATCGTGAGAACAAGCTCGCGAGCATGGCACTTCAGCAAGGCAGTCCGATGGGCGTGACGTTGATGGCGCATCACGGATACCAGAACGAGGTCCCAGTACTAGGGGCTCTTGTGCTGTCACCAATACAGGTGATGACATCTACATATATTCACAAAATATTTGATTATTTTTGGTAAATGCAAAACCGAAAATAAAGAGAAATGTTCTCCCAACCAGGCTTCTGGAGCCTTCTAAACCTGGGCCTCTGGCATTCCCGCAAGTGCGTTGCCAATTGCTATAGGTCGAACATTCCATGTTAAACTGTACGTTCCTTACTAATGGTAAGATTAGGCTAGGTTAGATTACCTTCCAAAGTTAAACACTGACAATACTAAATTGTAGCAGGTGATGTAACTAAGGCCCACTTGCACCAACACAAATTTAATATATAAACCAGTTTAACTCGCTAAACCAGTTTAAGCTAGCACCCGTTGACTGTGGGAACCGCGTTTAAATCCATAACTCGCTACTTAACTTTAAACTCGTGTTGGTGTAAGTGGGCCTAAGTCACATTCCATAAATCAATGTTAGAATAAATAAATGTGTTTAATTGTTATCAGGAGCTGGACGGAGGATCAGTAAACAACACACTGCACGCTGGTCAACCGGGTACTGCGGCTCTCGCGCAGGCCGTCCTATCGCCGGCGCTGTCGTCCGCGGGGCTGACTCCCGCGCTCGCCGCCGTCGCGCCCGCGCCGGTGCTGTCCGCCATGACCTTCACTCCGGTCGCGGTGTCCCAACTGGGCACCCTTGTGACCTCTCCGCCGGGCCCCCCCACGCCGGTGCCCACGCGAGCAACCCTTACTGAACTCTCCGATAAAGACTCTGATAAGGACCTGAGCGGTGCCTCTGATGCTGCTTCCACCAACACCGCCAGCTCAAAACGTGGGGAGGTCTACGTGTGAAGATAAGACGACGAGCGACTAAATGTGCATACTTGGTTTCGTCGAGTACCTAGCGATTTATTTAAGGACTTGCATAGCCACAACATCGGATTAAAAATAAAGTTACCTAAGTGTAAATGTTCCGTAATAATCCTATTCATGCACGCATAGCAGCCACTATGGGCACGAATTATTAATTATTTTGAAAATTTTTAAAATAATTCAAAACCATAATATCCTCCTCAAATGAGTCAGAACTCTTAAGCACCATTCATCTGTCTGTCTACACGAGGACAGTGACTATATAAACTCGCTACTTGACCGAACAGAGTGTGTTCTGCGATTTAGTCCAAAGTCAACGTGACCACGGAAGGATAGAAGATACATCATTATGTTAGTAGGTCTTATTATATTGTCTTAGGTCTTAGGTTGTAGTGAATAATCTTATCAAAAGTGAAATTGAAAATGCCTTTCTTAGTGTTATGTAGAAAATAAATAATGGTGACACGGTCTCCTAGAGTTTGTCCAAGTCTGCCAGTAAGTAGTTGGACTACGTTGAAAGTATAAGGAATTGCTTTGACTGCATACTTTGCAATGTGAGTTTCTTGTAAATAGATTACTATCGAACGAATGGTGCTGGAGATGTGATAAAGTTTAAAGACTGGAAGTTAGTGATGAGTAGTATTATCATGTAACTATTTTGTACAGTAGATACAATAAATTAAGAGTGGTTCTAATTTGTCAAATATTTGAAATAAATAAAATTTTTTGACCATCCTTTTCGTTTTTTTTATCCATCTACTAAATAAAGCTGATGTCATCACTGTGTTGACGTTGATAGATAGGTGATACGTAGACGTACTGTATTTATATCTCTATGTTCAGTAAGGTTTGCCAGTGATTTCACTTTTTGTTTTTCATGTCTATCATTCATATATTCAGACAAAAATTACAAAATACACTATTATAATATTAAAAATTACAATATAATAAGGCACAAAATTTTGACACAATTTACCACTTATTTGTAGAAACTTATCCAAAATTTTACATATATTTTGGACTTACAGTTATTTTCTATCCTAGCTATATTATGAACTACCTACCTGTTGCCCGCGGTTTTGCTCGCGTGAAATTCGCATTTCAAAAGAAGAAAGTAAGTAACTAAGGGGGAGGCCGAAGGCTTAGCTGCGTTCAGGTAAACGATAAACCCTCTTCCACCCTCAGGCCTCAACCTTAATGACTTGCTTTCTACGATAGAATATAATATTGTTTACGTGAATGAAGCTCAGTCTTCGGCCTCACGCTTAGTTACTAACCTTCAAGAAGGTTTCTCACTGCGCGAGGTCAGACTCGTTATTGGAAGATCTTGAATGTTTGAACTTTCATTAGTGTGTTAGTTTATAGACAAGATACATTACTATGGTAATATTTTCGGTCACGCGGTACAATTATAGGTAAGAGACAGCATACATTCCCATAATGTCTAATTGGGGTAAAAGCTCAAACTTATTGATTTATTTAAAAAAATATATTGAATTCAGCGTTTAGAAGAAGAATTAAGAGGATATTACTTAAAAAATATATTAATACTTAGGTAGGTACCTACTAAAAGGACGGAATGAAACGTTACGGCTAAAACGTTTTAAAAGAGAAATAATGGTAGTTCGATCCACAATGTGTTCGACTTTCAGATATTGTAGGTACATGAAATCCAGAATTTTTTTTTATCAAAACGATGCACGAAAAGTATGGCGGCAGACATAGATGTATCATAAAGATAGAACAGTTGTTAAATATATAGCAATGCAGTATTGAGAGTTTAAACATTGCTGACATTTCTTAAGTGAAACACGATGAGGATCGACAATAGCTAGTACCCTTTCACAAACCTAACCTTTCCACTTACCTAAGTTGAAAAATTAAGAGACCGCCACAATTATTTGTATACAATTATGTATTATTTAATCTATTTTTTTACTTAATTTGATATTAAATTAAACTCTAAGCCTAATAATTTGTGACAATATAGAATCTTATCTACGGATTAGAGATAGAGGATTCTCTAAAAATACATTCAATACAATGTACTTTTCTTATTTATGGCAACTTAAACTATAAATGGTGTTTTTTATGGCAAGGTTGTATAAATAGGTATTATTGGCCACTGATCTGGAGAAATTTCCAAAATATAATGTTTATAGTTACTATTATGCGCTATTTATTATTATCTTAGCTCCCATTTAATTAATTAATTATTATAGAATTTTATCACAAGGAATATTTGTCCTAATTTGTTATTTATAATTTTTTACATCAGAAATAATGCAGACCCGATATTTGTATAATTATAATGATGTAACTACTGATTTTAAAACGTAATTTAAAAGTGCCAAGGACACAACCACAGAATATTATTATATTTTATTGGACAAAAATAGACAAAGCTTATATTATGATTCAGCGAAAATTACCTACCTAGTCAACTGCTTATTAGCTTAAATCTAACTTAATACCTGTAGGTATTCAGAAGAGATTCATTAAAATTAGGTACTTTCTATTTGCGCAAGCGCTTGTGTGAAGACATAAAAGAGAGAAGAAAAAGTTTCTCAATCATCTTGAGGTTGCTCTCCGAAGACCATGTCCTCCACGTTGTCCGGGAGGTCGTTATCCAGGTCTGATCCCAGTTTACCCTCGGGGCACGCCAGACATCTGTACATATACGTAAATAAATATTATATGTGTGCCAAAATGAATGCTTCGTAGATATTATAGTAAACAATATTATACGACCGAATGTCCATGGGTGTCGTTAGGCACCTTATGGGTTGCTCGACGCCTTATGTCGCGCTTTCAATAAAAAATAAATAAAAAAACAACTATCCATGGTTTATCTAAACCATGGATAACAAGGTCAACAAGGTCACTAATGACTGCCTTATATCTAACTCCTAAGCTGTTGAGAGAGCTTCCTCCAAACCCGACAATAACTGGGTGCCGGGTAAAGTCAGTTAACGCATCATTTAGTATAATTAAACAATATAGATAATTATTTATTAATATTTGAAGTATTCCAGATTTTTTTTTAAATGAAAACTGACATGGATGGCTACAACACATACTAGGTATATCAGTGATGTCATCCCATAACACCTTGGTGAACTAGGTGCCATGTCAGTACTTCCCTTCGGTCGTGCCGGCTACACTGAACTGGACTGAAAACACGAACCATTTACATAGCCGTTTCAGCCGACCTTTCATTCGGAGCGGTGGTAGCCAATAATTTTTCACTCCAATAATTTTTTATGACTTTGTATGTGTAGTAAAGGTTGAATTCACTTATGTGATAAATGCTTTGCTCGTGTATTTTCTTTTTTCTTTTCATTCGCTTTTTTATTGTGTGTATGTATTTCAATTGTGTTCAATAAAAAGTTTATATTCTACTCGTATTATATTAAATAATTATAACTCATGAATTGTATTCTACGTTTTGCAAGTTGTGTTAAAATTATGATTCAATGTCAAACTCAGTCAACATGCCCAACCTTCTGCCAACAATCATTAGCCAATGAAATAATAATGAGTATCTAGTATCAAACCAGTCTCCGCACCAGGTGTAGACAATAATTATTACTCATATGAACGTAACATAACACCTAGCACACAGGTGTGGAGGCAGCACCTCCGCTAGCCAACTCGTGAATGCGAATGTTTGTATAAATTCTAAGCCGATTGTAAAATATTAATTATCCAAATATAAAATATTAATTGTACTGTGTGGGGCCAGTACTTTAAAAGAATAGCCCCACTGCATCTCTCCCCGTGTATGTCGTAAAAGGCGACTAAGGGATATGACTCCCTTCTTATATTACTAGGTGGTAGGGTTTAACCCGCCCGGGATGGTACCACCGCACTGAATGAAAGGTCGGTCGAAACGGCTATATAAATAGTTTGTGTTTTCCGTCCAGTTCAGTGTAGCCGGCAGGACTGAAGGGAAGCACTGACGTGGCACCAAGTTCACCCTGTGTTATGGGCTGACATCACTAATGTTGTAGGTGTTGTAGCCAACCGTGTGTTCCCATAAAAATAAAAAAATACGCATACCTATATTAGGTACTATCTGTTAATACTGACACACACTCGCGTACATGCTGAATGACTGACACCTTCAACATCCAAACTATGGGCAGAAGAAATTCTGCACCTCATAATATACCCACAGGACCGAGATAGGCTGGGAATATCGCTACGTGATACGGTACGTAACGAGGCAATCCGCCGACGCACCAAAGTAGTCGATATTAGCCACCCAAGCTCAAGTGGCAGTGGGCTGGGCACGTTAGCCAAAGAGACGAATACCGTTGGAGTAACCGTGTCCTACACTGGCGGCCGTGGACAGGAGTATGGGAAGACCGCCCGCCAGGTGGGACGACGACATCAAGTATGTAGGCAGAAAGCACTGGTTCCGTATCGCTGAAGGCCGAGAGGACTGGAGGAAAATTGAACAGGCGTATGTCCAGCAGTGGACGCATGCACACTGACTGACTGACTGAATTATTGTATTATGAGGTGCATGCATAATCTTATGGAAGATTATAATATTTCTATCTATCAGTATCTAGGCCAGAAATGTGTGTTGCATAAATATAACCAACAAAAAAATTTATACCTAGAGTAACTTTACGAGGATGTACAATCAAAACGAAATTACAAATATATGTCTTTCTCTGTCACACCTTCTTTACTCGCGTGCGAGTCGTATCGTTATCTCATGCGAATGGAACGCTGGTGTAATGTTGGTGACAAGGTAAAATTGCACCAATGTCAAATAGTACCCAATGCCGTGTAGTTACTTCTGCCGCGGATTTCAGGGTATGTTATATGTGGATTTGCCTGACAAAGTTTAATTTCCTTATTTTGAAAGAGAAGACTAAAAATACATAGTTAATTTAAAATGCTTTCTTCCTTACTGCCTCAGTATTAAGGTGTAAAATTGAATAAATCCTAGTGCTTTGGCTTGAATCCTACTGTGATGTAGTATGATACGTAAGAAGCGGTTGTTTTGCGGGAAATGAGTTTGTTTATGTTTCCAGTCCACTAGCCCGATTACACAAACCACGTACGTGTTCTTCAAGATACACAGTTCACACAGATAATTTTAGCCAAGGCCATGCACACTTTCCAAAATTATGCTAAAGATTGTAGAAATCTCATCTTCTTTATCATAAAGTCCTACATCTCTGTCTGTGCCTAACTGGTAAACTAGAAAACGACTAAACCTATTTGCATGCAGTGGTACATCTCGAGACTATAATCATTCAAATCATTCAGACAGTCGGTGGTTTTTCGTTCACTGCTGGACATACACCTCTCCAATCTTCCTCCAGCCCTTCCGATCCTCAGTGGTATGGAGCCTAAGAGATTACCTAAACATCACTGATTTACTATCGAACGTAGCGCAAGCAGCCGATCTTTGTTCTGTGGGTTGCATAGTAACGAAATGTAATAATTATGTAGTACCTGGTCTCGTTGATCCCATAGTTAATGCACTTGTCTCCAATGCATTCACAGCAGCCGTCGTGGAACCACCTGTAGATCAACATCAAATGTATTGAGATGACTCATGGTCAGGCAGTGAAGACCTCACCTCTGCGATAGACAGCAGTTCCGAACCCATCAGCACAAGTCACTCATTCTTTCTCAGTTATTTTATGATTCAAAGAACATTGCAACAAGAGTTACTTCAGGGTTTGGAGTTCTTGTATTGTAGGTTTAACATTTACTAAGTGTAGAGTAGAAACCGTTCAGACAGTTATCACCACATTTAAGAGAGATGCGTCGAAAATAGCATGCGTTGTTTGTCTAATTCAGTGTGGTCAGTACGATCAAAGGGAACCACTGGCATGGGACTTAGTTCAACGTGAACAGTTTAAGGTGACATCGGGAGTTTACCATGTTATGTAGGCAATTGTGTCAAAAGTCAAATACAACATCCTATTACTTTAAGTGAGCTAAACTTGTATATATAAAGGGTGTTCGGCACATGGACCGACAAATTTTTTTTTGTAGGTAAGTGGGGTTATTTGCAAGGTTTTGACCTATTACACCTTTTGTCTGGTGTCACGTGATATCGAGATACGATTTGTTTTCTATATTTTTTTTAAATTACCAAAATCTTAGCTTTAATCCATTGTAACTTTTTTGTTTATGATTTGATTATATCTGCTCGAAATAAAATTTATTTGATTTATCGATGTATCCTTGTTCTAGAAAAAATATCATTTGATGAAGTTAATACCATGAAAATGACTTATTACCTGCCAAAGTCCCGAGGACGAGTAAAAATATGACAGAATCTTAATTTCTTAATTCATTTAAAAAAAAAAGTGACAGCAATTGAGAGCTTCATTTTCCTTTAAAAAGTTCGCTAGTTTACGCCCTTTCCAACGGTATACCACATGCCATACAAATCTTTCACCATGTCAGTACCAATACAGGTGCAGTCTCACACGAAATAAATGTCAAATTAAGAAATTAAGATTCTGTCATATTTTTACTCGTCTTTGGGACTTTGGGAGGTCATAAGTCCTTTTCATGGTATTAACTTCATCAAATGATATTTTTCCTAGAACAAGGATACATTGTAAAACCAAATAAATTTTATTTCGTGCAGATATAATCATAAACAAAAAAGTTACAAGGGGTTAAAGCTGAGATTTTGGTAATTTTCAAAAATAAAGAAAATAAAATCGTATCTCGATACCACATGACATAAGGCAAAAGGTATCATAGGTCAAAACCTTGCAAATGACCCCACTTACCTACAAAAAAATTCTGTCGGTTCATGTGCCGAACAACCTGTATAATTGGTTTCTCGGAAACGGCTCTAACAATTTGGATGAAATTTTGTATTTAGATAATGTTATTTTTTTGAAGTTTACATAGATAGGTGTAGACGGTGAGCGAAGCTCTCTCGCCCAAGGTACTAAAAAACTAAATGGAGTACCTATACAAAAATTTACTAATAGTCGGAATGGATAAACAGAGCCACGTGCCGAATCACTACACTACACAGGGTGCCATGTCAGTTAGCGCTTCCCCTAGGTTTTATTGGCTGCACTGATTTGTGGAAAAACACGAACAAAATCTATATATCCAATTCGATCGATCAATTTAACACTACCATTAACCAATACAGGTGCAAGCTCACACGAAATAAATGTCAAATTCTCACACGGAATAGATGGCGGCTGCATGTAAAACTAGTATGGACTATGCAATTCATCAATTCAGGGTGACAGTTAGGGACGCCGATAGCTCCCCTATGCTTGTTTGTGATCTGTGCGTGAACCTACTGCCTAGCATGATTGATAGCTAAGTGAAGCCAGAACGTATCGTTTTAACAATGCTTATACTAAATAGGTAAGTAGAAATAACCTGAGACTAGTGGAGCCCATGGACTGGCAGGAGGCTCGGCACTTGTCGCAAGAGAGACACTGCGACATAAACGCCACTGTGCAGTTCAGTGTAACGATGTTGGTCCGCACTTCTGCCTCTTGCTCAACGCTTTCTGCACAAATCGTCACATCATCAATCGAGGTTTAAATTTTAGATTTAATTTTATAAAATTAACAACTAATATAATGGATAAGCCTGGAGAGGCCTATATCCAGCAGTGGACCGATACAGGCTGATGATGATGATGAATGGATAAGGGCGGTCTTGGTAGCCAGAGCTCTCAGTAATATGGTTAATCTTGCTCTCAAGTTGTATTTTCGATAAACTGTAGGTACCTGTGTTATTATGTGGATAGTCACTATCATCATCAGCCCGTTTCGATTCGCTGCTGGACATAGACCTCTCGGAAGGCACACTGTCACACGTGGTCTTCCGCTCTTCTCATCCATCCACTCCCGGCTTCCTTTTTTTCTTATTGAAGGCGCGTCATGTGGCGCCGAACCAACCATAAGGTGTCTAACGACGCCCATGGACATTCGGTCGTATGCGGAGGTTGCGAATGCCATGCCGGCCTGACAGGTGCCTTTTCATTCACGTCCCTCTTGACCTGAGACTGTACTGGGGGGGAAATATATGGGGAGGAGAATTTAACGGTTCTGTAGAGGAAAGATCTGCAGAACCGGTTGGTATGAATCCACGGTAAGTCCAGCGTGTAGGCATGCAGTCTTTGTCTGGTGCGCGTGGTGCGGAGGTGAAAAGGAAAAGGAGGGATCGTGTTAAACAGCTCCTCCGAGTACTCCCCATAGAATAAACGATAGAACACACTTAGGGATCCGATATCCCTGTGGAGTTGCAGTGGTTCTAGATACCTTTTTTAGGTCATCTCTACTACTAAGTAAGTAAGTACAAGTACTTCTATATTTATGAAAAAAATAATAAAATCATTTTCAAGTTTCTTGCTGGTTCTTCTTCGTGGGTTTAATCGAACGGGATAGATCAAATTGTGACAAGTTCGAGTGTAGTATTAAGGTGGCGACTGACATGAGCATTTGCTCGATGTGAATATTCACATCGAGCATTTGCTCGTTGTGAGCAAATGCTCACGACACCTGAATGTTCGTCTCGAATATATGCTCGGCTGTGCTCCATATCCATTCAAGATGGCTTTCACATAGCTAATGTTTCTAGGTTGGCTCCTACAGTACAAACGAGTTTAGTGTAGGAGCTAACATATAATTGTACAACTACACTTTTTTTAATAAAGCCCTTTAAGTCGTGCCACGCCGGCACGACTTAAAGGGAATCTTACAACAAAAAGAGTTTTTTCTTGATTCCACTGTATTTTACCGATTAACAAAACAACACAGACACCGAAAAAACAGGCGCGAAATAAATGCGCTCGCGAACGGCGCTCGAGCTAGCGACTGACTTGTAATGTAACATTCAAAGGAATTCGCCGAAAAACCGACAGCCGAGTGGAGCGCGCTCGGGCGCTCGGCGCTCGCCATCGAGCTGCTCGGCTCGCTGTACTGAAATCCCGAATATTCGACTTGTAACATGCACGAGCAAATGCTCATGTCAGTCGCCACCTTTATTGCTATAAGAATGCTCAATAAACAATAAAACATATTCTGAGCAAAAAATTGTGTTGTTAGCAAATTGCTAGCCAAGAGGAAATTTGGAAAAGGGCCTTTGAAAGATGAACAATGCTGGGGAATGACAATCCTTAGAGATGAATCATCACTGACTCTCAGATATTACCTTTATTATTATTCCTGAACCACCCACAATCTTTACCTGTTGGAGATTGTTAACTGTTATGGTGTTTTTAAATAATGCTCTTTCAACAGTTGACTATTTTTCGAAAATCTTTATTGGAGGTTAAATAAGGGTTAGTTATCAAATAGATTTTTATTATTCAGTTTTGCAGATTACAATTAGAAATAATAATATTTTTTTTATAGTCATTAAATATTTCAATCAGCTTTTATTATCACTCAAACATTCTGAATGAGGCTTTATTTATTTTAAAAATAAAAACCTACATAAATCAGGTCTTATTTTTCTATATGTAGGTGTGAATCAATATGTAGGGATATAGAAAAATAAGACCTGATTTATGTAGGTTTTTATTTTTAAAATAAATAAAGCCTCATTCAGAATGTTTGAGTGATAATAAAAGCTGATTGAAATATTGTGTGTGTGTGTGTGTATGTAGGTATGTTCGCTTATAACTCAAGAACGGCTCAAGTATTCACTTGCAGTTTTGCCTATGTAATGCGATATAGGTATCTCCGCCAGGTTATAGGCAATATAGCATCACCCCACCATTCACTTATAATTAACTTTCGACCCCGCAGCACAGTGGGGTCGAAAGTGAAAGCAGTCGGAAAATTAATTAATCTACAAATTTGGTTAGCTTTCATGTGATTTACTCGAAAACTACTAATATATGAGCAGGGTGAGTGTTCCATAGTTTACAGGTTCTTTAGATAAATTGCCTACATAAGCACTAACACATCACGGTAAGTCCAGGTAGGTAGGGATGCAATCTCTGCCTAGTGCTCGTAATACGGAGGTGAAAAGGGGACGAAGATCATATCAAACAGATTCTGAAGTTTTTCCACTTGTCCTACATTTCCCACACATTATAATTGTTTAATACATAATTTTCGATTATTACATTTTTTATGACTATCATTAACATAATTTTCTTTATTTTATTAGATATTTAGAATAATATTTATGTATTCTTAATGTCTCTCTGTCTGAAAAAACAAAAAAGGCTAACTTACGCAGGAGATAGTTGACTTCAGGTTCCTTGGCAGGTGTGTACTGCGCAATATCGAAGTCGACAGGGAAGGTGAAGGAGAGCCAGCGCTTGTGCAGGTCCGGCTCGCTGGTCAGCGCTGCGAACAGTCCCGGCACGCTGTCCCGCAAGTCCTCTACGTGCGACTGTTTGCGGCTTAACTCGTTTATCGTCTCGTTTGGCTTCGGGCACATATCTGGCGAAAACAATATGGCACAAACATAATTTAGGTTTTCTTCTGAAACTGGACCAGGGAACAATGGTGCAGTTGATAAGGCCAAATTCACCTTCAGATAATGAAAAAAAAGACAAATAAATTGTATATATAATTGTGGGAGACATTACAACTATCACTCAATAATTTAATTATAAGAGTAGATAATTTAGATTGATACCTACATTTATTTGTAATTTTAATAAGCTTAGTTTTAGTTGTGCTAAATTTCGCACAGAAACTCAAATATTTCGTAAAATAATTAATTAAGATCAATAACCTATATTTGTACTTAGGTATAGCCAATGAAATTATCCACAAAACTGTGTAAAACAAGTGAGGATTCACTTGTTTAGATGGATTTTTTTTTATTAAAATTGTAAATTCCGTGATATAAATCATATATGTATAGATGTTTAGGTGAAGAACGCTTCCACTAACACGCCGAAGAGCATCCGTACATGGCACTTGAATCCAATCCAGAAATAAATAAAGAAACACAAGGAACATTCAGTCAAAAATTCGTCAAACAAAACTTCAGAATATTTTCTGAGTGCGGAATTCTTTGCACTAAAATTCCGCACTCAAACAAAAAATATTCTGACGTTTTGTTTCATGTCAATGGAAAAGTTTTTTAATCACCTAAAGTGCTCTCTAGTTCTAATAAACTTAATTTCATTGAAATAGCAGTACATAAATTTCAAGACCAGATAGGTCGACCACGCGGTCAAATTGAAAGTGACGAGATGAGTCCACAGCACGACTGAGTTGGAACGTCAAGGGTTAAACATACCAACGCAACTGCAGCACTCGCTGTAAAGATAGCTCAAGCAGCTGAAGCATTCCTTGCAGCAGGAGCAGTCCTTGAGATCACACTTGCACGACTGCGTCAGCATGCACTTGGAGACAACGCTGGCACAGATCGCTTCGTTGCAACCCGTTGACAACCTGACCGCTCCCATCAGGCAGATAGCAAGCACGCTTCCTATTATTACACGCTCCATCTTGTCTGTAGAAAAAAAAAGTTATACCCTGAATTAAAAGGTTAACAGGAAGAAGTCACTCCTACTGATATTCTGCCTTAGCGCTCTATTTTTCTTTATTTCATATTGTTTTCTTTCTTTGTTTCATATTGTTTCTTAAAGGCGTCGGGTGACTGCTAAGTAAATAAAAAAATAAAACTCGAGAGCTACGCGGTTTGGGGGACGCGACGTCCCGGGAACGCGATCCGAGCGCGGGCAGATGTGTGAGGGCATACATCGTTAAGGTTTTGTGCATTTTGCAAAATTTTCTGAGTTTCTTAAAGGCGTCGGGTGACTGCTAAGTAAATAAAAAAATAAAACTCGAGAGCTACGCGGTTTGGGGGACGCGACGTCCCGGGAACGCGATCCGAGCGCGGGCAGATGTGTGAGGGCATACATCGTTAAGGTTTTGTGCATTTTGCAAAATTTTCTGAGTAAATTACTAGTAGCTATTCTGTTTTCAGTTTTATTTATATCACAGACAGACAAACAGACATATGTCAAACTTATAACACCCCTGTTTTGTATTGACCCATGACCTATTGTATGACACAGACAAATTCCCTTTTCCATCCAAAACAACGCTCAGCGAATTACCATGCCGGCAGATTGGCAGTTTATTAAATTGCTGTTCAACCTGTTGACACAACTAATTAATGGAGGAATAATTTTGAGAAATAATGGCTCAATTAATAATTATAAATATATATTTGATAAAAGTGTGTTCACCAAATATGAGTGTTTTTTTGGACAAATTGATCATGTATACGACTACCTACGTGTTGACGATACGTTCAATAAGAGATATTTTGGAAAGTTACAATAAATTTTACCAAACAGCTATGTGGTCAACCGAATGGGACAAGCAATGATAATGACTTGCAATGCATTCACAATAAATTGCTATCTATATCTAAATATATATCTAAATCGTTTTAATAAGTTAACAATGCATAAAGCAGTAGGGTAAAAAAGACGCTCTCAAGACCACTAAGAGGGACATGAATGTCTACCTCACCACAATTAATGGGCTCCCACCTTCCTCCTTTGTCCCCGTGAGTGATGAATGCGTGCTAAGTATTTCAATAATGTTGAAGCTTTTGACTTGCCTTTCGAATTATTTCCAAATATAGAACCGGAATGTGAAAGATTTCAGTACCGAACATGCGCAACACCACCTGCAACAACTAACACACACAAACTAAAAGATGAGAGAGAGAGAGAATGACTGACTGACTGACTTACTGACTGCTGATTAGGGGACTGACTGAATGACTGCGTACTTGCGTAGGCGCAGCGACCGACGCGACGTCGCTGGACTAAACTGACGCTACCTACCTAACTAAAGCGTCCCCGAAAGGATCATTTGGGATTGAACATTGCCAATCGCCGAACGTGATTGAAGGTTTGAAATGATGGGCGATACTCCAATATTCGACGGTGCATTATTCGCGCACGCACGCTTCTTTCGAATGGTGAACTGTGTTGGCAAAAGTAGTGTCGCTCATAATAACACAAACAATGATCCTCTATTGATTTATCATGGAAACATTTTACGATTACCATTTACGAGTACGACCAAAGGCAATCACTGGCATGGCACCTAATTCGTCAAGGTATTATAGGCTGACATCGCGGATGTTCTAGGTGATGTAGCCAACCATGTTAGTTTTCATAAATAAAAAATAGTGTTCTTTTGTATATATATCGGCCAAAGCCATGTTAACATCGTGTATAGGCATGTCCGCCATGTTCGGTGGCGCGGTCGTGATTACAATTTGTCATTTTGCTATCATTGAGCGTCAATTGATCATTTGGGTCCGGGATAACTGGAGGGAAATTGGAGAGATGTATGTCCAGCAGCGAACGCATATACGCGGACTAACAACAGTCAGCTTGTATGCACTGGAGCTCAGTTAGTCACTAACTGACTGAGTGAGCCTCAATGCAGGCGTGTCAATTACCAATAATCAAAATTGTCATCATTTATTTACAAAGATGCCAACATGTGGAATGTACTCCCACCTGCATCCTTTCTTTCAATGTACAGTCTGGGGTCCTTCAAACGTAATGTTAAGTGCACCTAGCCGGCTGGCATGGACGATATATCCGCAGCCCCCGTAAATATCCGAATTCTCGTTAGCGCCGTCGCCGTCTGGCGCGCGCCCTAGGTCGTACTTGTCTTGAAAAACATGGTACTTCCCATAAAAAAAATAACTTGCTGTGCCGTAGTAATATTGACAATCACTTCGTAAACGATCAATTTTCGCACGCAACAATAATGTCAATCACATAAACATTGTCAATGGCAAATGATCGTTTCGGGGACCCATAACGAGCAAGGAACACTCTAGCTAGATAGATAGATAGAAAATGCTTTATTGCTTCAGTAAACATTAAACAGTAGAGCCGGGTCTCCTGCGAATGTTTTTTCGAAACAATACTCAAAAAACATGTAACAAAAAAATATTTCTCTATGATTTTCATACAAATGTGGATGGCCACGCCTCAATGTTTCGATGTTTCTGTGTAATCTTTCGAAAAAACCATTCGCAGGAGACGCGGCTTAACAAGTACATATTCGAAAAATAAGGTGCAAACGCTGACTTATCCCTTACAGATATTTCTTACAGCCAACCTTTATCAGTCAATCTAATGTTCTTGAGTCAATCTATGTCTGACTGGCTGACTGAGAGAATGAATGGCTTGGCGCGGGGACTGAATCACCGGGTTTTATTTCCAACTTTTGGGAAACAATTTAATTCATTGCAATATTGTTTCCTATACTATTGTCCTTTGATACAAATGCAAAAAGCTAATATATATTTACTATGAAAGATCTATGGCATGGCAATAATCATTAGGTACCGATAGTCATAAGTCTTACATAGTAGTAATATGATCAGAACGGCTATATGAGTAAGTACTGCAGCTAGAGTAAGTGGCCATAGTATTTTCTAAACTTGATTTATGATGAAATGTCGTGCATAATTTTCTGTCTTAGGTTTTGTTTATTTATACTTTTTATATTAGCTTAACGCTAGTCAGGTTCAATTAATTTTTAACAATTAATAAAATGTGTAATAAATAATATATGTTTAGTAGATCTAACTTAGGGAAAAACTAGGTAAAAAGGTGGTCTGTAGTAAAACGTATCACGTCTACTTGGGAAAATTTGATTCCAGCTTTGGGAGAGAATTCCAATATTTTACCTGGCAACTGTGACAATTGGCTGGACTTAAGCCGGGTCTCCTGCGAATGTTTTTTTCGAAACATTACACAGAAACATCGAAAAATTGGGGCGTGGCAATACACGCCATGATGTATGAAAACCATAGAGAAATAATGTTTTTGAGTAATGTTTCGAAAAAACATGCGCAAGAGACGCGGCTTTAGACGAGTATCTCTTTGTAGTAATGACTCCTGGCAAAAAAAAACCTGTGCCTTGTCTTTTTTTATTATTACTGCTCTAAATGAGGGCACCATTACTACAAAGAGACACTCTCACTCAGATGCCACTCATACAATGTGACAGTAGCCGGCAAGAGAAACAAATGCATGGCGAGTATTACTTGTCAAATATATAGAGAAAATCATTTTCAGAACTTTCCCGGATTTATCATAATAGATTTTTCGATTATGCTAATCGATTTGGCCAATGCAATCTAGTATACTTAAAATAATAAGAAAAAAATAAAAAACATTATAAGCTTTTGTTTGCCAAATCTTGCAACTAAATTTTAAAAACAGTTCTACCCAACCGATTGAGCTGATATATTGCACTCTTTTGGTTTCGTCACCAGGACAATACGATCCAGTATACTCTGAATTTTAAAAGAAAATGTAAGAAACATTTATTTATAAACTCTTAAAATCATGCAACTGAATTTTAAAACCAGTTCCAACCAACCGAGTGAGCTGAAATGTTGGACACACCTTGGTTCTGATAACAATGCAATCGAGTGTACTCAAAATAAAAAAAAAATAAGAAAAAAAATATTACAAGCTTTGACTAGTCAAATAAAAAAAAATGCAAATGAATTTAAGGAAGTTTCCACTTTTTTTATTATATTTTTAAAAAAACATACTAAGATTGCGATAAAGCCTAGTGAAATTTTTTTTCAATTCCGTACATAAATGACGAAGTTATGATACTTTTCCCTCCCGTTTTCAAATTGTTCGGCGCGCGGCCGGTCGACACCGCTGTGACGTCACAAGTCTGTTCCTGCGCCGCCGCAATATGGAAAATTAAGGTCTGTTTCGGATTAAAAACATATAACTTTTTTATTTCTAAAGATAGACTGTTACAATTTTGTATAAATATAAAGTGGTATATAAGCCTTCAAATGGTTTATTTTTGTTCGGATTTATTGTAATAATATAATTAAAAAATAATAATTAAAAATCAAAATCTTCACAAATGACTTTTATTTATTTTTTTAACAAACATGTGAACATAATATTATGTGAACATACATACATACATACATAGCGTCACGCCTGTTTCCCGGTGGGGTAGGCAGAGACAACGGATCTCCACGTGCCACGATCCTGACACACCTCTGCCGCTTCTTCCACTCCCATAATGTTCTTCATGCATGCTCGTCGGTTACGGGTACTAAGCACTTGCCCCTTTTTGAGCACATGCCCGATCTGGTCCAGGTTCGTGCGTCTAGAGCGACCCTTCCCGACTCTTCCACTCACATTTGCTTCATAAATTTCTTTCGTTAGTCTCCTATCATCCATTCTTCCAACATGACCGAACCACCGAAGCATCCCTTTCTCAATCCTTGTCACTATATCTTCTTTCAACCCACAGCGCTCTCGCACTACACTATTTTTCAATCTATCTTTCATTGTAACTCCGCACATACTCCTCAACGCGCGCATTTCCACAGCATTAATCCTGCTTTCATGCTTCGTCTGCCATGCCCAACTTTCACTCCCGTACATAAGTGTAGGGGCCAGCACTCCACCATGGACAGCCAAACCTTGAACCTTCTTTTGAACCTGTTCTTGAACCCACCTGCGGAACCAGTTCGTTTTATGAACCGGTTCATTGGTTTTTGAAACGGTTCAGAAAACCGATTCCTATACCATTTATTTGAACATAAACTAATTATTATACTCAACATTATAAATACCAATAAAAAAAAACAAAAATACCTACCTACCATACCTACTTAAATAATTACTTCATATTTAATAAACAAATAAGTAATCATAAAAAAAAATTGCAAAGTTAATTAATATGAATTGATATTATAAGCAAAGGCAATTTTTTTTGCATTGAACATTATTTACATGAACTTTACGTGAACTTTTGTTTTGTTCATAACTCGAGAACCACTGGTGCTAGACCCATCGTGTTGGTACTCAAACTTCAGGTCTCGGTGAGATCTATCCATCTGTCACGTGAACTTTGGTTTTGGTCGTAACTCGAGAACCACTGGTGCTAGACCCATCGTGTTCGGGAGCAAAACAAAAGTTCATGTGACAGATGGATAGATCTCACCGAGACCTGAAGTTTGAGTACCAGCACGATGGGTCTAGCACCAGTGGTTCTCGAGTTATGGCCAAAACAAAAGTTCACGTGACAGATGGATAGATCTCACGGAGACCTGAAGTTTGAGTACCAACACGATGGGTCTAGCACCAGTGGATCTCGAGTTATGACCAAAACCAAAGTTCACGTGACAGATGGATAGATCTCACCGAGACCTGAAGTTTGAATACCAACACGATGGGTCTAGCACCAGTGGTTCCCGAGTTATGACCCGGTTCTTAAACCAGTCCGCTTATGCAGCTCGGTTCGAGAACCGGTTCTCAAAACCATCATGCAAGCCGGTTATTAAAAGGTTCTTTCGAACCGTTTCTAAGAACCATTCTGCAATCTGGTTCATGTAGGGTTCTTTTGAACCTGTTCTTGAACCCACCTGCGGAACCAGTTCGTTTGATGAACCGGTTCATTGGTTTTTGAAACGGTTCAGAAAACCGGTTCCTATACCATTTATTTTATGAACCGGTTCTTTAATAAACGTAACCTCTTGAGAACCCTTTTCGAACCGGTTACGACCCGGTTGTTTTGAACTTTTTTCGGTCCCTGATTCAGAGCACACATGGACACCCAGATGTCGATTTTGAAAGCAATCGGTCCAGTAACTAAAAAGTTCAAAATGGCGGCCACTTTTTTTAAATTTTGACAACGGATTCGCATTCAGAGCCCACACAGACACCCAGATATCGATTTTGAAAGCAATCGGTCCAGTAACTAAAAAGTTCAAAATGGCGGCCTATATAACAGGAATGTAATGTAAAATATTATCATATGGAGCTCAATACTACACACACTGATACAGCGAGCGCGAAACACGAACCTCTCGGTCGGGTTAGCCGGCTCTAATGCATGCAAGCAATGCATCGCGTCGCTCCGCGCCGCCGCGCGCCGCCGCCTAGCCTGCGCGCCTCACCGACCCACCGACACTGCGGGCTCGGAGACTTGTGACGTCACACGGCGAATGCTCCCCGCGGGTTTTTAACTTTTTAGGGCATACATTAAAAGTTCAATAACTTCGCCATTTTTCAAGGTATTGTAATAATTCTTTCACCATGTTTAATGTATTTTTATTATCTTATAATATATGTACATATTTCTTGTTTTTGTTTTAGTGGAAACTTCCTTTCCTTATTGAGCCGAAATTTAGCGCACCCCTTGGTTCTAATGGCAATACAACAACATACTTACTCATGATTGTAAAGAAAAAACAAAAACACAAGCTTTTTTATTAACTTCACCTGTTAGTATAGGGTAGTATAGGGTAGGAAGGTAGGGACGAAACGTTGGTCGATTTAGAATTTTAGATATATAATAATGAGTAGTTTTCACACCAGCGCAGCGGGTCTACCGGCGTTGACTCACTCGCTAACTACTCGCATATTTCAACCAATAGCCGGGCCGGATGCCTCACCGAACGCCTTCTGATTGGTTGAGTGAGATCGTTTCTCATACTCACATCGGCGAGTGAGTAACGCCGGTATAGGGGCAGTGGCGGCGCGGCGGAGGCGTAATGCTACGCTACAATAGCGTTGCATGGCATCAGTGCGGCCAATGCCAATTATATGCCAATGAAAAACGAACTCCGACAAATGGCAACACTGCTTGACGATGTTGTTTGAATCGTTCTCGATCTCGCCTCGTCTCATCGCCGCCATCACACGAGTGGCTCACGCACAATTCTGATTACTCTCGCTCACAGCTGTGACGTCATAGAGCCGAAACCGAATCAAGGGAATTCGTTATTCGTTTGTTCGTGTAAGTGAGTTCGTGGCTCAGGGCCCCTGACCCTCACCCCTGACAGGGGTGAGGGTCTAGGACTAGTAGTTTTATGACCATGTGTTCGAATCCCACCAAATCTTTTTGGTTTTTTTTTTCTTTTTTTTTCTTTTTGCAATGTTACGGTGTTTAAATTGTTTTAGGGTGTTTAGTTTTTTTTATAACCACCTAAGAATTATTTTCGGAAATACAAACTTGTAACAAAAACGACATGCACCGCCTCAAAATTAGGTTAGGGTTAACATAAAGAAGATGCGTCGCGTAGCGACGGTTATTTTTTTTTTAAACCACCAAAACAGTTTGTATATTTCCGAATATTTCCGAAAAAAAAATAAGAAAAAAAAAGTGAGAGTAATCAGAATTGGCCCCGAGCCACTCATGCCATCACCACCACACCGTCAGTCGATCGTCAGTCCGTCCGGTCCGTCCAACCGTCGCGGCCGGCCGTCAGTCCACTCACAGTCAGTATCAGTCACAATCAGTGTGACCAGATTCAGTATTTTAATACTTTTTCAGTATATTTTGACGACTTTTTTGACCATCAGTATTTTTATAGGTATATTACTGAAAGTTAGTATTTTTTGGTATATTTAGCATAAATTTACATTTTCATGGTGGTAAAACTGGACGCAATCGTCCCCACGAACTTCGGTTCTATCTTCTGCCGCGAACATCGGCATTTGGGAGGGAATTTCCCGAAAATTGTTTCATTTTGTGTGGTAGGTTAGGTCCCCGATCCTTTGTTATCGATTATAGATTATAGAGCCCTAAAACTTGATCGCAAAGTAAGTCATTTGTTACAATCCTCAAGCACTGGCTCACCCACCCCTTTCTTGTGAGCAATTTTGGGTGGAAGTTGGAAAAATTTCTAACAGTGATGGCACTTTATAAATCTTTGTTATGTATACCCGTGTCGAATGCTGCATGCGAGCGCATATTCTCACAGATAAATTTAATAAAAACCGAGCAAAGAAACATATTTAACAATAAAAATTATCAGCAGTTTTAAAAACAGAGCAAGGAATTGTAAAATTGTAATCCTTCGAAAATTTGAAGTGAAATTCGAACATTTATAATGATGATGATGATGATGAATAAAACGAAAGATGATCTATGAAAATCGGTATTTTTATTGGTATATTTGACTTGTCATAGAAAGTATATTTTAGTATTTTTTCAAGGTGGCAACGGTATTTTCCGAAAATTTAATCTGGTCACACTGGTCACAATGTCAGTCAGTCAGTTGATTTTTAAGTTCGAGTCGTAACTAACGTCGATAGTTACAACGACGCGTCATCGCATTGGCCGACAGCTGCGACACGGAATGAAACTTAGCTCAATTATTTCGTTGCTACATATACTGGCGCTGAATTGGTGATC
Source organism: Nematopogon swammerdamellus (assembly GCA_946902875.1). Lineage (NCBI taxonomy): Eukaryota > Metazoa > Arthropoda > Insecta > Lepidoptera > Adelidae > Nematopogon > Nematopogon swammerdamellus. The sequence goes on from OX336338.1 coordinate 13,391,292, forward strand.
GGTAAGTTTATTTAATTTGCTAATAAATAATCTATTTGAAAAATACCCCTGTTAGTGAGGCGCGGTTTCACTGTGTAAACTTTTTTTATTTGTAAAACCGTTGCTATCTGCGTGTCGCTGTGTTAATCTTACAAATAAAAAAAACCTGAATGCCACTTTTAACCTTCGAAAAATTTATAAAGTTCTTTTTAAACAATACAATTGTTTTTATAAAGACTACACTGCAGAGCATTTATAAATAATCATAAAACACGTTTTTCGTTTTATTTATAGGTAGGTAGGGAAGTAGTTGTTGAAAAGATTCAATTCTTGATGGATGCCCTAGAATTTTTATTAAGAGCTCCGCCTAGGTAGTAGTATTAAAATGAACCTTGTAACAAGTTTCCATTTGTAAATTGACTTGTTTACTATTTGTTTTATTTTAAATTTAAACATGTACCTAACTATAGGTAATACAATAAAGGTCAATTTTGATTAAAATTTTATTGATGACAAATTTAAGTCGGTTATCGATAGGTAATCCATCGAACTATTTACTGGAAGCGGTGAAGCGCTATGAAACTTGTCACCTGTCGGTAAAAAAAAGTGCATGCCTTCACATGCAAAATTGTCGTCATTAATACCTACTTTCAAACGATCACATTATAATATAAGCCATCTAATGCTCTGAATGCGCTATTGGTCCTCACTCGCCTATATGAGATGAGTGCGGACATAAGATGACATAAGATGAGTGAGCCATATAACACAAGCATCAGTCAATGTGAAATCAGCTTATTAGCTTCTTTGGTCGATAACATGTTTTTTCGGGAGTGATGTTTGAGAAAGGCTCATCTAGTACTATAAATCAGTGAGGTCATCAATAAATTATTATATGAGGTACCTTGATAACTGCTTAGAATAAATTGAATATATATTAACATACCTGCATTGATTTTATCGACAGTGTTATTTTAGCTGAAAGAATAATGTGGGAAAGTTGTTTTCCATTTTCTTTATTCTAGTCGTTAAAAGTTTTAGCGTTTAGCGTTTTTACCTAAAAAGCCCGCCCTACTCGATTTTAGTGTTTTCGTAAACAGGCTCTGGCATTAGGCAAGCAATTCATGCATATTTTTAGTTGACCTCGACGATGATTTTTCATCAAACTGGTACGCGCGTATAGGTAGGGATATTAATTACCTGACAACTATAGGCCAGTCAAATCTTACGAAAAACTATTTAAAAAAAACATTGAACCGACTTCAGAAATTAACTAGGTACTTAGAACTAAAAATTATTAAATAATTGAGTTACATTACTACATACAAATATACATACATACACTTATTAAATTTGGCACACCTGTTTAGAAGCCCACATAGACTAACATAATACGAATATTGTGCAATTCCAATGATATTACATACATACGGGTCGAATTGATAACCTCCTTTTTTTTAAGAAGTCGGTTAAAAAGGCCTAAAAACGCAAAACGCGATGTAAAGCTGATTTCTTTCCCGTTAGGGAAGTATGAAACTTCGGTTTGCAAGCAAAAAAATACTGTGCTTGCTGCATTATACCTACGTGAAAAACTGCAAAATTATCGGACTTTTTTCAGTTTTTATAACTCATAATCTATGCGTATTTTTGACATTAGGTTGTCATTATCATTTTTTTTTATTAAAAAAAAAGCGAAATACAGAGGACGCAGACTGCACTAATTGTGAGAACAAAGCTAGACAAGAGCAGTTCCTATAAAAAAACAATAATACAGAGGATGTGGACCACTTGGTTCTCCTAAATGGATTGGGATCTAGTGTGGACTTCCAGAAAAGTGGCAGGGGTAAGTCATGCTGTCTGCAGTTTTCCTCCATATCTTTTCCCCATGGATTTGTATTATTTGTGCACGATTTCTCCTGTTGCGACACCACTTCTGCCATTTCCTGGCATGGAAAGATAAATATATTGGGCGTTTTTTTACGATTGCAAGAGAACTTTTTACAGGTTTACAGACCCTGTTGTGCGCTTAAACGAAGGGAAATTAAATGTGCTAATTTTTATTTATGATCGTTCTCGAAGCATGAGCGGTTGTTCCGATATTTGGCTAAAAACAAAAGCAAAGCTTTATTTTTTTTTAATGCAAATTTTTAATATATATATCTCGTAAACTATTAGGCGTACAGAGCTGCGGGTGGGTTTAAATTGTCACAAATGTAATAACGAACTTTAAAAACGATAATGACAACTAAAGTAAAAAAAACCCACATAGTTTATGTATGAGTTATAAAAAGTCCGAAAATGATGCAGTTTTTCACAACAAGCACAACAAGCAGCAAGCACGTTTTGCGCAAAACGTAGTTAAATATCATATAAAAAATCTGCTTTACATCGCGTTTTGCGTTTTTAATGTAAAATATGGCTGGCCTACTGTATCATTAATTAGGTAACTACGTAATTTAATCACTTGGGGATATTCCGTTGTCGACTTTACAACACTGAGAGGTGATGGAATGACAGAAAATTCGCGTAAAATCTAAAATGTTTTTAATGCATTCGATATTTGTACCTACACCAGCCATAGGTATGTTTGAAAAGTAAGGAAATTATTTTTCCTCATTGTTTTGTTATTTTTATAAAATCTAAATCTAATAAAAATCCTAAAATCCTTTCATAATCTCGTATATAATCGGATTGTAAAAATGTCGGCCAATTAAATATTCCAAAACCACCTCATTCTTTCAACTGCTCTTGTTTTCGTTAAATGCAGTTAGATAGGGATTATTTTATACTTTTTTTTTATTATAAATTAAAATATATATTTATTTTATTTTATAATTCATAAAATATAAAATAATCATAGCTACCTACATTAACAACTTTCACAGAATCAAAAGGTAAACAATAATAAATATTCATTGTTTCATCCGACCGAGGAGCCTAATGTAGGTACCTAGCAGTGGCGGTTCCCCAGGTGAAGCAAGTGAAGCACCGCCTCACTTAATTATCTTGAAAGTAAAGAAAAAAAAAACATTTCAAAATATCAAGAAAGAAAACTTAAAAAAGTCAAGTATATCCGATCCGAACTGATCACAATAATATTAGCGCGGCGGCGCGGCGGCGGCGCGGAGGAGGCGGAGGCGGCTGGTGCGACGCGCGCGACGAAATACGTTAAAGATGTGTTAGTGCATCAACACCACCAACACAGCACGCACACACACACAGACGTGACGTGTGACGTGTCACGTACGGCATGGCATATGGTGACTCACCCCGGTCCGGTGCGGCGACGAATCGCTTATTTTGATATCGCTTCACCAAGCGTAAAGACAACAGGTTGACCTTGGAGGCTTTGGATGTAGGGAGCAGCTGAGGCTCTGATAAATGGCGCCGGACGAGACATCTATATCCAATTATAAGAATGCAGAGCGAGATGTGGCGATTCACGTTTTCTATAAGTCGGTTTGTTTTACCTCCGTGATTAAAATGATGGCAAAATTCGCACTAGTTACGGTAAGTTTCATAGCTCAATGGTATATGCTTCGCTATTCAATCTAGTGACGTTGGTTCGAATCTCACTTTTGCGAATTCTTTTTTTTTTTTTTTAGGGTTCCGTATCCGGTATGGGACCCTATTACTAAGCCTACGCCGTCTGTCTGTCCGTCCGTCCGTCTGTCTTTTTTTTTATGTAATCCGGTATGGGTGGCTGAGCCGGAGGGGCCAAAGCGCATGCTCCGACCAGCTAATATCACCTCCGAGAAGGTAGGTGCCATACCGGAGACTTCCCTGGATTGCTGGCTATACTAGACTAGAGGAGAACACAGCCGAGGCTGCTATGCGGCAGCAGCAGGTGTAAAGTAAGCATACACGTAAATTTTTTCGTCAGAAGAAACTCATTGTTACACGCCGACCGGATTCGAACCTCGCACCTCTCGCATTTGAAGCCAATGCCCAAACCACTCGGCCACCCGCCGCTTGTCTGTCCGTCCGTCTGTCCGAGGCCTGTATCTCTTGAACCGTAATTTGGTAGCCCGTTGAAATGTTCACAGAAAATGTGTTATTTTATTATGGCCGATATAACAAAAAATAATGAAATACACTTTTTGGTTTCAAAAAGTGTATGCGCGCGCGCCATCTACCAAATAGATGATGAATCATTTTCTAATCGTGACTAACCAATATGAAGTATTTCATAACACGCCATCTAGATGGCGTGGCGTGTTATGAAATTCATCTAGTGGCGCTAGCCGTGACATGGCGATACGGTACCCTCGGTGCGCGATTCGATAGTAGTTTTTGGTTAAGTATTGTTAGGGCCAAAAAAATTAGGTTTAGGTTTTTCAATTTATCATAAAGTAATAGCAATGTAGGTGGATTTTTTAGTCGCCTCACTAAGATTTATAGGTCAAAGCCGCCACTGGTACCTAGTAGCATAAAAGGCGAGGTAGTAGGTACCTACCATTTATGTATTGTCAACTCAGTAAATGAGGAAGCGCGGGTCGTGAGGTGAGATGACAGCTGAAGTGACGCGCGCATCCAAGGACCTTGACCGTGCCTCCACGCGCCGCGCCAGCACAGCACCTCACGACATCCTCGCCTCGCTGGTAAAAGGAACTCGCACTTAATTACTTTTTGTAGACAAGTGTACGGATTAGTGGGATATTTATTATATTAGCCGTCTACGTAAGTAAAATTAAGTATGTATCCTTAGTTAACATGTTATCGTATCGAAATTCGATATTATTATTACTGCTATCGCTAATTGATTAGTGCAAGATAGCTAAGGAAAGGAATGCGATGATATACTTGAAGGAATTTATTACCGTAGTAGGTTTATCAAAATGCACATTCTTTCTTGTTGAGTTGAGATAAAAAATTATAAAACATATCGCAATAATATAAAAAAATGTAATCTCTTTTATTTCATAGTTTTTCTATTACAACTTTGGGAATAAATGGGGTGGGACAATACATATTTTTTTATATACTTACCGAAATAATTTGAATAAATATTTTGTTTCTGTGAGCTTTCATTAGACACTCCACTCGATGGGGTTGGATTTTTTTTATTAACAGAATTGGCCTATATATGTACAAACTTTCAATGTGCCTTTCAAATCTCTACCTTCTTGTGTCTTCTGGATACAGTGTGGGAACGTGTGATAGACGGACGGACATGCACTAGAGTGAGGCCATATTATGTTTTTTTTTATCTTATAATAACTAATTAAAACTAACTAAAAATTATATAAACATAAAAGCATGTAATACCTACTGCGGTAACCGACAGGACATCGCCTGCCTTGAGCTAATTTAAAAACATACACCTACCAATATTCTTTGTCAGTTGGTGTCATAAAATATAATAAATCGAGTATAGGTACCTAAATAAAATAATAACACAGCAAATTGAAAACAGTAGGAAAACCGCGATGCCGAGATCGAATAAGCAATTCAATCAATAGCGGAATTTAAATTCGTTTCAAATTCCACCTCGACACGCGCCCAAGGTCAACAGAAACGACTGTCTACAAGAAACCTGTCCCAGTTGGAAAAACAAATTGTCAACTGTGAACAATATACGGTTGCCGGCTGCCGCGAATGTACGTTCGTTTTTATGAAAAAAAAGTTAATGTCATAATCTGATTAAGTAATTTATTAATAACTATTATATATTAGAAATATGTATATATTTCTTCTTCATTTTATGGCAATATAATACGAGAAGAAATCGGCTATTATCGATTGAAGATTTTTGACTTGTGTCTGCCTGCACACTAATATCGGGGCTAAGCTTATGATGAGTATAAAAGTTTCTTCTTGCAAGACAATCTACCTTTTTAGGGTTCCGTATCCGGTACGGGACCCTATTCTAACGCTACGCCGCCCCGTCTCACAGTGTCAAATATGACCATAAAATCGGACACGTCCTTTTTATTCCAGAAATTTATAGATTTAGTTATTTAAAATGCTAGAGTAAAACTCCCCCGCCTCTGCGACTTTTAGTTTAGGAGAAATAAAATTTTGAAAATTACACTTTTTTAGTTTCGAAAAAACGAAAAATAATTCTACAATTAAAACTAAGCTACTTATTTAAATTTCACTCAGCCTTATCAAAGACCCTTTCAAATATCCACATTTGAAAAGTTATTCGAGGCTGTGAAAGTTTACACAAATCGAATTATATATTTAAAAAAAAAAAATTTTTATTTTTTTTCTCCTAGATCCCGTAGTAGTAGGCGGAGATATTTATACCGAAAATAGTTCACTATTTCCTCTGTCCGTTAAAAAAAAACCGACGCCTAATTCCATGGGTTTAAGAAGTTATGCTCATTTTAGTGCAATTATCAAGTTTCGGGCAATAGGGTTGGCACTTTACAAAATCTTTTATTTTTCCGCAAAATGATGATATGGTCCCAGCAGTGGATGTATATGGACTGGTCAGTTAGTCAGTCAGTGTGTATGTGTTCACTGCTGGACATACGCCTCCCCAATTTTAAACATAGTAGCCGACATGAAATGAAGGGAAACACTGACATGGCATGCATACTTAGTTCTCCCGGTGTTATGGGCTGACATCACGGATGCTGTAGTGTAGGTGATTTAGCGAGCCGTGTCAGTTTCCATAAAAAAAAAAACAAAAAAAAAACAAAAACAAAAACCAAAACTAGCTAATTATTATTAAAAGAAATCACGAAACAATACAATAAAATTAATCAAATGTCAAAAATAAATAAATAAAAAATGGCAAATTTTTTATTCATTCTAGTAACAACCCTAGCCCATAGCGAATAACTCCTGTAACTTCTTAATCCCATGGAATTAGGCGTCGGTTTTTTTTAACGGACAGAGGAAACAGTGAACTATTTTCGGTATAAATATCTCCGCCTACTACTATGGGATCTAGGAGAAAAAAAATAAAATAAAAAAAATAAAAAATAAATATAATTCGATTTCTGTAAACTTTCACAGCCTCGAATAACTTTTCAAATGTGGATATTCGAAAGGGTCTTTGATAAGGCTGAGTGAAATTTAAATAAGTAGCTTAGTTTTAATTGTAGAATTAATTTTCGTTTTTCTGAAACTAAAAAAGTGTAATTTTCAAAAAAAAAAATCTCCTAAACTAAAAGTCGCAGAGGCGGGGGAGTTTTACTCTAGCATTTTAAATAACTAAATCTATTAATTTCTGGAATAAAAAGAACGTGTCCGATTTTAAGGTCATATTTGACACTGTGCGTCTGTCTGTCGGTCTGTCCGAGGGCTTTATCTCTTGAACCGTAGTAGGTAGCCTGTATACATTTTCACAGAATATGTATTATTATGGCCGATATAACAAAAAATAATAAAAATAAGAAAAAGTAAAAAATTCACGGGGGTTCCCATTGAAGAAATTAAAAAGTGTATGCGTGCCATCTACCAAAAAGAGTATGAAGCATTTTAACTAATCATGCATTTTTACTAATATGAAGCATTTCATAAACACGAAAAAAAAAAAAAAATCCAGATTTGAAACACGTCAAAACGAAAGGTTGTCTGGAAGCTCGCAGCACCTGATGAGATCGCCTTGGCGCCTAATGCAATGTGTTTTAACCCCCGACTCAAAATAATAGTGTTATTGATTTTAAAAATATTTGTGGAGCAATAAAGTATTATATCTTTATTAGATATGGTTTAAAATATCGGTAAGGGTCAATTAAAACTGACGATTATTGCTTATATACGTACGATACATAGGTACCTAGTAGGTACTACCTACCTACTAAGTATCTACCAAGACTTTACTCGAGCGAGCCATCAGTAGAGAGCTGGGACTCGCTAATTGTCGTAGCAAATATCCAAGAGACCATTATTTCATTGTCACTTGTTTCTTATGAGCAATGATCCAATCCATCTCGCCTACTTCTAGCATTGGCTCGTGTGCTCATAAAGACATGAGAACACAGTCCACACGCTCACAGTAGGTACCTATACCTATACCATTCTGAATCGCATCATTATCAAGTATGTCATACATCGTTCTCAAACAAGTCACCATTCGTATTGTTAGGTGCATTGCAGTTCTCTAGTCGTCTTACTTTCTGTATTTATGTATTCTCTCAAATGCATTGACATTATTGAGTACTTCACCATTATCCATCCAGTGGCTAACCACTCGGCTAACCACGAATCCAGACACACCCAAAGAATGTCAAAGCTTTGTTGCCTTGCATCATATTATCTAAAATTATTAATATTATTAATATATAAGCTAAACATGATAATTAAAGCATTTCTTTGTATTTTGGTTTGATTTGACAGTAAATCCCCAGTGAGTGGATGTCAAACACAATTCTCAAGTAGGTACGTCCCATTTCTCAAGAACTTAATATTTCTCAAGAGCAGCATCACCATTCTCAAGAGAAAATCAACACCGGAATCGATTGACAAGAGTTTACCGCGAAAGTAGACGGTGCGGTGTGGTTTAGAGGCAAGTAGGTACCTACTTGAAACAGCCCGAGAACGCTCTTAGGAATGCAACCAATTCCGCTTCGTTTTCACCGCTTCCCGCCTGGCGCGGCGCGGCGAGTGCTGTCTCACAAGGAATAGATATTGCTATAGCTTGCTATTAGTGTTGTTAATAACGGAATCCGGTCTACCGCCCCGCAGCCGCACTGCGTCGTCGCCTCCTCCGTCGTCGCCGCCGCCGCCTGTTCCGAACGGGGTTAACATATTTTATTCGTACGACATATTTGAATAACTGGAAGTCAGACGACGACGCTAAATTGGCCACAATTTACAACAGGCCACTGACCGGATAACACTAAGGTCGTGGAGTTTTCGTTCTGATCTGATCTCGTAACACATCAGAGCTGGAGTATGGTAGGTATGTTTTGATGTGACAATCGACCACTGACTCTGGGTTTTTTTACTTTGAGCAGTTAGGTCAAACCTAGTTTGATATGGATGACACAGACCATTAAAAATTTCATGTTCTCGCGTCCCATCGTCGCGTCGTTTTCAACACATTTTCGAGCGAGTACTTGCTAGACCCCTTTTTCATCGTTCTAGGCTAGACCGAACTTCACTGACAAATTATATGACTGCGTTTTGAGAGTACCGCGGTTAACGATTTATTATCATAGATGGGACCATAATTAAAATTAGGTTAACTTGTTTAATATACATGTTTAATGTATATTAAAGAAGTCTTTAATTATTTAAAATTACTATTTTACTTTACATAACAACTTTACAAATAACAACACACACTGTATTCCGAAAATGTGCGTAAGGAGAGTAAATTGGTATAGTGCTACAACAACTCGGGTAAATTACAGCACAACACCGACCACCACGTGTAATAAATAAACAAATTTAATAAAATTACAGAATATCTACGTAACTGTTGCGGTATGGAACACTCATTGCGCGAGGTCCGACTCGCCCTTGGCCGCTTTTTTTAAGTAGCGGACCCACATGGTATAATTTAACAAATTTGTAAATTATAAATATTTATATGAACTTGCAATGAGAATTTTGTGCAGGTTATGATAATTTGTAGAGAAGTAGGTAAAAAATATCGAAATTCAGAAGTGGATATTCCGGCTCTAGCGATTCCTCATTAGTTTTACCTGTGGTTTTACTAATGGTCACATCGCTGTGACGCCAAACAATAAATGAACAGTTTAGCGGTAGAGTCGCGTCTTATAGAAAGACGTCTCGCTGGACCGAGAAACGTCAATACCGTTACCAGGCAAGGTTTACTTCGACACCCGATCCACTCGGCGAGATAAAACTGGTTTTTACCCTAAATAATTTACCCCCTTGTATCTCCAGCCAGCATTATCCTCAAGCTGGTATCTTGTACGTAAGCCAGACTCGCTTTTGTGATGATGCTATTACTTCGCATCTGCTTTGGAACTCTTACATTTCATGTCATTCTTTCGGATTACGTTTCAATGCATCATGTTCATATAGGTAAATCTAAAGAAAAGGCCCTCGTATAACATACTATATTGTCTATATATACCCATCATCTTTTCCCTCTTCTGTGATGATGATAACTTCTCATCTTGTTTCTATTTTGTACAAATAAAGCTGTTTGAATTGAAAGTATAGTAATGAAATGAATTGAAAGTATAGTTATGAAAAGGTCTGTAATCCTCCATCCGGTAATGAGCACTCGATTATCTCGAGCAGCGAGAAGCGTGTTTCCGCGCCGCGCCGCCGCTGACGTCAGGTACCAGGTACCTACCAGGATGTGTGGTGAGCGGGCGGTGCGACGCGCTTCAACTGCGGTCAGCAGCCCGAGCGCCTTGGAACACTCCGTCCGCCGACCTTTTCTATCCTACCCAACCCACTACATAATCCTAGCAACGACAAAAACCTGCTCCGCCATCCAAGCGTTAGCCTACAACCACAGACCACTGGTCGGCTCTCAGGCGAACTTACCTACCTACTAGTACTTACTAGAACCTATCTGGAGGTTCAATTCAAGATCGATAAAGCGGAACGTGAAATCGGCTTGATCAATTATTAAAAGTTTTAAATGAATAGCTTTTAATATTTATCAATCATGCATAGGTACATTATAATAAAACTGTAAAGTGGTAATGGTAACTGTAGGCATATTAAAATATTAATAAAAAAATTAATGCAGGTAGATGATAAAATGCATTAAGATAATTTTAGGAATGTTTGTTCGTCTGCTTGTCTGTGCGCGCATCGCGTAAAAACCCGACCAAGTGCGAGAGTTTGCACTTTTCAGTTTTTACGATAGAGCAAAAACAAACAAAAAAAGCGTTGAAAAAATACACATTTAATTTAATTATAATATAGTAGGTTTATCTATCGAGTACTTACTCGATAGATAAAACGCTTGCTAATTGGATCTTACGTTTGCGGATCAGGCACCGAGCGGTCTATGATTTGACTCTTGCCAACAAGTTATCAAAAGGAAACTTTATTTTCATCATCATCATCTACGCGTATCGGTCCACTGCTGGACATAGGCCTCTCCCAAAGCTCGCCACCACACGCGGTCTTCCGGCTTCTCATCCATGCACTCCCGGTTACCGTTTTAAGGTCGTCTATCCACCTAACCGGGGGGCTTCCCACGCTACATTTGCTTATACGTGGCCTCCATTGAAGCAATCGGCTACCTCAGCGGTTGTCGGGTCTGTGACAGATGTGCCCAGCCCACTGCCATCAGCTTTCTAATTTTCTTAGCAATGTCGACTACGAGTACCTTTAGTTCTTTGTCGTATTTTGTCATTACTGGTTTTATTGATCAAAGAAATGCCGAGCATTGCTCTTTCCATAGCTCGCTGAGCGACTTCAGTGGACGAGGCCCACCGTCAGGGTCCACGTTTCAGCTTCGTACGTCATTACTGGCAAAATGCAGTGATTAAATAAATATATTGATTTATTTGATTTGATTTAAAACTTTTCTCTTTAATGACAGGGATGGAGGATGAGAGGGTGGGAGGGAGTTTCCCAAATGGCGCCCAGTCTAGCTGAATCGTTCTGTCGGCCTCCTTGTCGAAGTTGTGCGTGCCTAACTGGATGGTTTTGGATGATTTTATTTTAGTCTTTCCTTATTGCCTTTTCGCAGGCTTCATTGAGAACTTCTTCACTTCTCGGTAATTTTGTGACAATGACTTAACGGGCCATGTGGAGCGGAATTGTTGGGTTATTGAATCTTAGCCCTGCCATCTTCTGGGTGTATTTTCATAATACACTAGACTCAGGTCCACGGCTAGACTAGACTCTAGATTGCAGTTAAGCTTGGTGCGTGAGAGCACAGCGCGCAACAACTCTATCTCACCTCTGTTGTGCAGCCAGCTCACTAATTAATTAAGTAGCAATACGCTTTTATTTCACATGGCCAATCTCTCTTGCTTAATACAACTGGTTTCTGATTCAATTCGTACCTACACTCAATTGTTGGCAATCGTGGCTCTAGTTGATATGTAAATGTATTGACGCAAGTAAAACTGTTAACATGTGCGTGGACACAGCGCATTTGCCTTTCTTTTGTGTGCAGCTCGCAGAGAAAACGCATGGCAAATCGTTCTCATCGTATCGTATTTAATCTGATTTAAGTACCTAAGCTTCGTATGTTAGTACTTACCTGCCAGTACATATTTAATCTTATCTATCTAGTACATACATCTGGTATATGTATGATTCTGCACCTACTATCTAGTAGAATATCTAGATACATTATTGAGTGCAACCTGTATTGAGTGCAACCAGTGGTGAGACAATTTGTTGATCAATCTGGCCTCATTTCCTTCCATCCGGAATTGATGAATTCAGACATTTTGTTTCCACAACCGTTCGTGGAAATGTCTGTGCAAAATATCTGCCAAATATTTCCGTTCATGCGTGTTTGCGACTACTTGTAACGGTGTTACAAAACTCGGCGTGGTGACGTGTGGCGGCATCGGACTGGATCGTGTACCCGGGGCGGGGCGTTGCGGAGGCTGCTGCGCTGCGGTGCCAATAATATCAATCTAGAACAAATTCGTAAGTAACCCGGTTACTTCGTTACGCCATCTCTTCGAGAAGTCGACACGCATTGCCACTGCCAGGGCGCCTTTGCTCTGAAGTCGATTTCTATTTCCTTTCGCTATCACGTCGTCCTCGGCTCATCCAGAATCCAGAGAGTATGAACCAGCCAAAAGATAATCAGGAAGATAAAATTGTAAAATTCCATGTGCATTTTACCTCAAAAGGAAAAAAAACTGAACTCTTATTTATACGATCAGTTTGTTGTTCGCCCGTCCGACTGTCCGTCTGTCATGCCCCTTTTTCTGAGGAACAGGTAGAGTTATCAAATTGAAATTAATATCAAAACGGTGTAAAAAATATGTTACATAGGTATCTTGATACTCGAAAACTCAATCAAATCAAATCAAACCCTATAACCTAGGATCAAAGTGACTGCTAGCTCCATCTATGAGAGTCATTTGAAGTCGAACCATTTGTATAGATTGTTGAATCGGTTATTGAAAAAAAAAAATCGTACGAATGGCGCTACTCCGATCGATATAGTTCTTACTCGCTTTTAAATATATTGTGTAGTGGTAGGGAACTAAGGGAACCCTCGGTGCGTGTGTCCGATGCACTTGTGTAACTTGACCGGTTTTTATTTTATTTACGTTACTCCTTTGATTGATGATCACCGGACGTCTTTATTTTGCTTTGTTTTTGGGCGTGGACAAGATCATTAACGAACAGAACAGAACACCCAAAGGTCGGTACCGCAACCAACATTCTTATGTTTCCGTCGTTTCGTTGTGGTTGTACCAATACTCGGTTTCAGTTATACTTTTATGTACTTTCAATTCGTTGTAAATTTTTGGTATGCGTGGGAGTTTACAAAATAACGTAAATATTAATATGAGTAGTTTCTGGAGGTCGTGACTCGGAGAAAACGAAAGTCCTC